>CM077136.1:7693638-12693638 GCA_039645545.1 Dendrolimus houi
GAAATGAGGGCAAACATCCTGTCGATGGCGAGCGGTGTTGTAAAAATTAAGCATTAAACACCACATTAAACAATTCCTCGGAAGACTCCCCATTATACAGATGGTAGTCTCTCCGAAGGCTAAACGATTCTAAAATGCCTATTAGTATGGGATCGTCGAGTATAAGAACGGCACGACACTGGATAGGGTCGAGTGGGGACTGGTAAGAGTGTGTGCCCCGGCCCGTAGGTGTGAGCACTATATGCGGCTTAATTTGCGCTTCATAGCGCGAATGTCTTGGTCGCGAGTGAAGCACTGTTTGGACCAGTTTAGTACACCAAGCTTTTTAAAGACAAGTTTAGCCTTGCCTTCCAGATTACCCTGAAACTGCACATCATTCGCTTTTTCTTTACCAAGGCTCCCCGATAGTATTTAAGATGCTAAGGGGTGTTACTCGGAACTAAGGACGTGTTCAAATTACCCTTAGGACCCGCACACGCGTTGTGTCTTAGATCCGCTCGCCACGCACAAAGTCCAGTGCACTGACCTAGTGGCTTCCAGTGTCACAACGTGAGCACGTGTGGGGTGTACTCGGGGTTGGCGCGAAGCGGGCACGTGGCGTATGTAGGCCTGTGCGGTTGGACTTCGATAAATGCAATTTGAGATTTATGGATGTGTCATAAGACTAAAATTATATACAATAAAGGGCCCATTTTGGGTCCATACTGAAATAGAATGAATCCTAACCAAATATTTTTTTAAAATCTTATAGTACTTTTTATATTTACACTATAATAAATCTCTTAATGGTTCGAATTCATCATCATCAAGTCCGCAGGGAAAACTCTAGATGGTAAAATTGTAGAACATTTCGCAAGCCAGCCCTAGAATAGAAATTACAATTATACAAAATATTTTTGTTTTTTGCTATCAACATTGATGGTTTGTATCTTGACTTTTATGTTTTTATCGTCTGACGTTTTTACTCGTTAGATGAATATTCAATAACCCCAAATATAGTTGACTGTTGAAGTGACATATGTACCGTAACTCCACTAATAAAACGCACATGATTGATATACTGACACATATAATGTCTTCATTGTGGCCACAAAAAGCTAAACTTTGCATGTAAAATAAATTTAAATCTATGAAAGCTAGAGGTAGCAACCATGGTGTGGGTTAGTAACGAACAACATCATCTAGTTTTGAACTTTGTAAATTGGAATTTGTTTTTCTAAGAAATATTGCTCTAGAAAAATGGAATTTTTTCTTAAACCTGGTTCAAGAATTTAAATATTTTTAATGCGCATAATAGTTATTTAATTGTTCTACAACATAGTGACAAAATCATAATGGCTCGTGCAATTTTATATGAAGCCCAACTCTCCTAACAAAATGGGCAATGTCTTTTCAAAGCGAATTAAGACGCGGGTGCTGACGCGTGTCGCGTGCTCGTAGCGGGCGCGTGTTGTCTAAAGGCAGCCTAACGCAAGGTTTAGTTCAGCAGTAATTTAGGGGCTGGTAGTCGCGCAAGGGTTGTCCTAGTACAGAGTTTATGCGCAGAGTGTCTCGAGTGCATCGGGCACCTGCTCGAGACGTACGGGTCGACGGTGCTGTCGCCGGGCGGCCCAGGTGCGCTCAAGGAGCTCGCGCGCCACATCGGCGACAGGGACAACGCGGTGCGCTCGGCCGCGCTCAACTGCGTCGCCAGCGCGTACTTCCTTGACGGCGAGAAGATATACAAGATGATCGGACAGGTGGGAGTTTATACATACACAACTACAGTTTGATTTGATTAATTATTAACTATATATATAAAACAAAGTCGTGTTAGTTACACCATTTATAAGTCAAGAACGGCTCGACCAATTTTTATGATTTTTGTGTTTTTGGAATTCTCTTCATCCGGAATAGGATAATAAGTAATAAACAATGATATTCATCAATAAAAAAAATTATCATTAAAAAAAACATCAATCACAACATCAGTCTAGCCATTCATTTGTTATGATCTTTCCGATTTCTGCACTGGTGGCTGCATTTAAATTCATTTTCATTTGGCTGATTTAGGTGAATTATTTTTGTGTGTGTTCAAGTGGATCCCGGGATGGTTTAGATTCACGATTGGACCCGGTAGGTGGCGCCGCTGAACACCTCTTTAAGTGTATAATTTGTACACTTTGCTTGCAGTGGTGGATGCTGGCAGTAGTTGGTGAAGTGATGATGCTTTTTTGTAGTAGGGTGAACAAAATACACCTTGTAGCTTACAGGGATTTGTTCTCGTAGTAGTTGAGCTTGGATGCTGATCTTTGGGTTCAACTTAGTTGATAGCAACTCGTGGCTGTTTGTAGTAACTCTATAGCAACTTCTAGCGATGTAATAGCAACTTGATAACAACTCAATCACAAAGTATTTTTAACCATTATTTATAGTAATATTAAAGTAGGCCGCAGCGTCAGCAAAACTCGGTATGTTGAACCGTACAGTGTAATAATACAAGATGTTATTTTTTTTCTTCAAAATCAGCGGATTCAATTCCTGACAAGGATAATTGATTTTTCAAAATCATCCCTTCTGTTCCCAGTCTACAAAATCTGGCAAACTGTTTCCGCTTGTATTCTCTCTTTAATTTCAGCTTTCCCCAATTATTCGGGGTCGGCAGAATGTATTCTCCTTCCATACTCCTCTATGCGGACATACGTCCTCCGTGACACCACAAATCATCATGTCATCCTTCACACAATCCAGGCGATCTCTTTATTGGTCTACCTTTACATTTGTACACATCAATCTTGCAGTTTAACATTGTTTAATCTTTATATTTCGACATGTATTGTGATGGCAAAATAGTTAAGACCACATATTGTACACATATTCTATTAATACTAATGATTGACCACTTAACATTATTAAAATTTCGCAAGCTATATTCTGCAATCTTTCACAGCTATCCGACAAAGACCTATCGTTGCTGGAGGAGCGTATAAAACGCGCGGGCAAGAGTCGCAGCGCCGAATCGCGGCGCTCGATGGTCGTGCCCCTGTCTGCGACTGGGAAACCGATTCAACAAGTAACTGAGGTAAATATTATCCTAATATCTATACCAATAAATGAAATTAAAGTATCTATATGTGATTTCAAAAGAAATGCCTGGTTTTAAGTGACATTTCCTAGAGTGTGGCTAATGAAAGCAGATATTGAAAAAGCGCTGCTTTAAAAAATATCAGTATAGTAATTCCAAAATACCATAGAGTATTTGTACAATAGGTAAACAATTTTTTTTTAATTCGGGGTGTTTCTTCTTTTCCTTTTCCTCGAATTTTGAAATCATGCCAAACAAAAACTTCGCATTTTACTTTTAATTGTTTTATTTATGTTTTAAGTTTGTCAGTGCTAAAACACAACTACACTGAAATGATGAAAATGACAATAATAACGACAATGTTTTGGTAAAATGACACAGACATATTTTGGTTATTAGCATTGCCTTGTAAAAAGTTTGTGAATTGTTCGATTATCTGATTTTTTTCACTGATCGATAGCAAATTTTATGTAATAAAATGTGTGAGATATTTTATCCCGGGAATGCTGTTGTTCATGTGCATAAAAATTAGCTTATTCAGATACAGTTTTCACTAAAACAATAGCTAAAATTCTTTTTTTAAAGGCTGCGTTAATTTTTGTCTTTGGAATCCCGCGGGAATTTCAAGTAAAGGGTGGACGAAGTTGCGGGCATATATTAGTTTAAAATAAAATTTCAAAGATATTGAAATAGGAAATATACAATTTTAATATCTTGCTGTTTGGAAAATATAAGTATAAAGTCTATACCGAGTCCAGTGCAAACGTAGTCCCGGACAAAACCAGTAAAATAAACGTAGTAAAACATATAGTTAACTATAGCATTCCACAAGAACTCGTCTGTGTAAAATTTAAATCCATTTCGCGCGAAGGCTGGTTTATTGTCGGGGATAAAGATAACTTGTGTGGCTAACTTATAATGTTTGTCTTAGGATCCTGAGCCTCCCAGACGGGTGATATCAGTAGACACGGTGCCAACGCACTATGAAGAAGAAGAGGAAGAGGAAGAACAACAACTACCTCCACCTAGTATCTCGTAAGTGTAATTTCAATCAGTTGTGACCGTTCATTTATAGTGACCTACCTAATATCCATTCTTATACTATTGGTATAAAATTGACATTATACTTATAATAATAATACTTTATTTCCTCTTTAAATACACCGTGAAACTTAAAACTAGTAACACTATTGAGTAAGAAGCTGGTTTAAAAAGAAACCTATAAAAACCAGGTTGCCCAAAAATTTCTGGCTAATTACGAAAAAGACTAATATAATTACTGTAAATAATATATGTGTATTTGTGTTTGAGTTGAGAGCGAATGAATCAAGGAAGAGCATGTGTCATGTTTGTTTTTTAACACAGGGGGAATTTCTTTCGTACTCAGCTAGGTCCTTTAGGGGAGGACGGAATGCACAGTGAAGTTAAAACTCGTTCTCAACTACCTCACTAAACCTAAACCTTTAACACACTTGAAATGGAACGACATAGGATCCAGTATATGTAGTTACTATGTGTCATGTATTGTGCCAACAGTGCTAGGGAATCAGGGAGGGGAATAGGAAATACTGTTGGCAGTAGAAAACAGTAACATCATATAGTAATATATAAAAAGGTCCTTAGTAGACCGATAGGTTTTAAAAAAAAATGTAGTATGGGTTAGTGTTTGACCATGTTGTCACCTGATTAGTAAAAGGTAAAAAGTAAAAAGTAAGCGCAAAAGTCCAAAGTAGGTGACCGTTTTTAAGGAGCTAGTAATCATTACCTTAACCAGTATATTCTTTTGGCATAAATGTTTAATAGATTTTGATGATATTCCTTTTATAGAAATAGGAAATAAATGGATAGTAAGATATAGAAACCTAAAATGTTGTGTTAGATTTTAAAAACAACTTGTTTTGAAAGAATGACCTTATTTATTGTATTTTTAGTGCACCACCAGAACCGAAAGTGATTACTGGTCCATTCGGTCTAGACCCAGACCTAATCGCACAGTTGGATGCGGCGAGACCAGTGATACCAAAACCAGATTTGTCTGAGCTCGATATCAAATTCTTAGATGAGCCCATACCAGGAGGTGGTGTGCGGACTCAGCATAACACGCAACCTATTCGTTCCACGTAAGTTTTTAAACACAACCTCTAAACCAATTGCTTACAAATAAAAATGAATTTCGTACTATTTAATGAACATAAAAACTTAAAAAAAATTAAACAATTTTTAAAAAGCAAAATATAAACATTTTATCAGAATCTTGAAGTCGGTGCCAAGTAAAATATAGAAATTGCTGTATTTTGCTATTTTTTTTAGTTTTTTATGTTTAACATGGCTGTGATAGTACATTTACCTGATAACAAATTCGTAATCTCCTGGTCCAAATTAGCCCCCTTAATTTTTTTCACATTTTTAAACACATTGTACAAACTTGAACCTTTTATAGATTTATTATAGTATAGATAATCAAAATTAATGTCAATTAATTAACGAAAAATAACAATTTGATAAAACTGGGTGTTTATACATCGCGTTTTATGCGCCACAATTAATTACATTACTAAATAAAACTAATATTGTATTTTGTACCTAAAATGCCCTTTATTGAAATTAAAAAATAAATTTAATGAAAAGGCAGTAGTGCGATAATGTAAAGTAAAAAGCACGCTTGTGTTATAGGGCTCTCCACGACCATAAAAACAGTGCAATAATCGTCACTTTACGAGCAATTGTGTTGCAAAAGAATATTCTATTCTGTCTCTCATTCGCCTTCTCCAATGATTTGTGGTCGGTACGATATGTGTTTTCCTTCCATACTCCTCTATTCTGACAAACGTCCTCTGTCACGTTATAAATCATCATATTATTCTTCACACAATTTATCCATCTCTTTTTTGGTCTGTGCTGTTCTATTCTAAACATATACTTACATAATTTGATTGTTCGTAAATAAACGATACTTCTGTCCAGTATGGTGCCGATGTCCCCGCCGCGGCACATGGCGCCGCATCCATTAGTGACGGCGTCGGCGCACGCGCAGCCCGCGTTCGACGACTCCGTACTCATCGACATCATCCACTCCATTGCCAGTCCAGACTTGAATGTGAGTAACAGACCATAGACGTCACATGAAAAGTGGCCGAAACGTCGGAATAATATATGTAAATAATATCAGCCCATAAACGTCCCACTGCTGGCCTCGGGCCATTACGCTACCACGACTTCTCTGTACTATACATGTGTTGATATTCCAGTCTGCGATTCGTGCGCTGTCTCTGATCTCGGGCGCTTTGGTGTCGGGCCGTGGTGGAGCGCTGGCCGCGTACGAGCAGCGGCTGATCACGGCGGTCGCGGCGCAAGTGCGGCGCATACGCACGTCCCCGCCGCAGGATGCGTTGCCCGCCTACAAGTATATAGCCGGGGCGCTCACCACGGTCAGTTTTGCATTTTCCACCTCATTAATTTATGATACTGTTACGAGTTGCGGGACTCTAATTAAAATGCCGTTGGAATTATTATACAGTTTATTAGAACTATACAAATACGTATAACACAGATACAAATATAACTAAACACAACCAGTCTAAACGTAAAGCACGATTCAATAACACGCGCAAGGTCTGTCACTAAATAGATTACCGAATGTACACAAGTCTTGTTCTGCTTGTGGTTATCGCTCGACTGCCGATCTCTCCATTGGAGCATTGCTTTATACTGCACCGATACAACATGGCTGCCCGACCGCGTAGACCGAATTTCTTAGAATCAGCTTGTACTCATAATCCGTAACACCTGGCTAATGACAATAGGCTGTGCTCCACAATAACTAAACAAAAGAAGACGATCATAAAAGGATTACAATTAGTTCAAATGCCGACAGGTAATAAAATGTGCTTTTACAGATTTGTACGTGGAATTTGTCTTTGTCGGGGCCTAGGTTGTAACAATACCTTACCGACATCATTTCTTCATTTGCTTTACTAACTGTTAAAATTTGACAAAGGCTCCATATAAATAATATAAAAATTAAACCGATGCTAAGGCAAGTGAATAAATAGTAACATATAGGGACCGGCCAGTAATAAGAAAGCATCTCTCTGCTTGCAAGTTCTGTTGTGTTTTACACAGTTGCTGTTTCTAGCCAGAAGAGTCAAGCCATGAATATTTAAGTTCTAAAATTTCAAATACCTTCTTCAAAAGTTATTATATTTATAACAAACTTTCAAAAGGAGGTTCTCAACTCGAATGTTTTTTTAATATATATCTTTGTTATGCGGCTTCTCCGTCAACTATACCAAAACATAAAAAACAATAAGAAAATTGCAAAATGTACTTCAAGATGTTTTAGAAATATTTATAATTTACTTCTTAGTCTGCAGTCGGTTTTGTATTTGAAAAAAAATTAGATTAAAGGAATTAAATATTTTGTAATAGTTTTATTTAAAAATTTTACTGATTTGATTTAAAAATCATTTCAATAATAAAACGATGGATGAAAATTTAGTAGTGTTTTTCTACATTAAAATAATAATTTAATACGCCCTTTGGCTCGATAAAGAAATAACGTTATTAATTGCAACCCTCATATAAAATCTAGTTGGCGTTTTGTAAGACGATAAAAAGTATGTCGGTAGATTTGACTGTCAAGTACCGTATTCCATCAGTTCTACGAGACGGCCGGCTGTGGGTCGCAAGTGGGCGAGGCGGCGCTGTGCTCGCTGCTCGGCGAGCTGCTGCGAGTGTTAGGCGCGAGCGGGGGCGGGGGCGCCGTCGCCGAGGTGGGCGGCACCGACGCCGAGAAGCTGGTCAGGGTGCTCAACAACGTGTGCGTGAGGGTGCTCGAACACTCGCCCAGGACACCGTTGCTCTGGTGAGTTTTGTCCTCCTCCTTGAGTCATGACCTGTCCGCACTACTTTTTCCTGGAATATTTTTCGCCATCGGACACGATCAACGCCTACATGCAGTGTGTCGTAGACGGACTTCTTTGAGTGTGGTGCGAATCTGGTAGGACTACGGCCGCGATATTCCCTTCTATTATGTCAGTGACCTTTAATTTTTGCAAATTGTGAGTTTTATCCTTGTATATAAAATTTCAAGCCCTAGTACCTTTTACCTGCGCCAAAATCGGGAAAGAATGCTTGTTCCTGCAGCCGGGCGGCCTGTTGTATGGGAACGGACCCATACTGTGACCCATTTCTTTCTATTTTTACCCCCTTCGGTAACCATTCGTAGTATATGCCAAGACCCCTCCTCTCTTTAGTTTTCACGTATTAATTCATGGTTTTAAATCAGTTATTGCAAACAGAAATTCAGAACGCTCTGAACGATGCGCGCCATATTTGAATGTGGCTCGAAAAAGCGCGAAATTACTCTAGAGGATACTGACTATGTGACGAAAACCTAAACCCCTGTGACCAAGCGTGGTTATTTTGAAGACTCCTGAACGGGTCACGTAGTATGGGTACGGACCCTAAGATACGACGAAATAACCCTCGGCTAGGTGGTAGTGCATTTGTCTGTCTGGTAGTCTACCACCCTTTTTTATGTTAACTTAGGGGGAATATCTTTTCTTGTGACACACACACGGGTCTTGGATACAGGGGGAGTGCCGCGCGCTTCGTATGCTTGTAGGACTCATGCACAAAACGGCAAACGGAATCACCTCCATTAAAGTAGGAGGCCGAACAAACTACCCACTAAACCTACCTAGGTCCCTATGAGAGCATATATCTAGAATGCCAGTGATGCATAACGTAGTTAAACTCTTCTGACATCCTAGTACGCCGATTTGGTACTAAACCCCGGGAAGCAGGGCTGTACACTTCGTTTGTCTATCACCCTTGGTCAACCTCTACACACTACAGCATGCCAAACATAATTATCCCGCGTCGTGTTCCGACATCAGTGACCAGGTTCCGTCCTTGGAGATCAGTATCATCAGTACATTGACATTATTCTCGTGTTGCAAATTTCCATAGGTGGGCCATCAGTCTGTGTGTGTCTGTCAGTTTACTGCAGCAATATAACACAAATCAATTTAAACATTTGATTTTCCTTTACAGTGCTATAGTTTCCCTTCTACACGACTCGATCGGCATGTCAGAACCTGCCTATCCTCGCTATCAAGAGTTGTTACTGAAATGTTTCTGGAAGACCCTGAAAATGATATCCACTTGGGATGTCAACTCTATAGATTACGACGCGGTGTTATACAAAATACACCTCTTCTATAAAGCGTACCCTAATAGCTATTGGAAGAAGAATCCTGATATTAGCGACACTCCATATAGGTGAGTTGAAGTTTCTTAATATCCATAATTCATACTTAATACTTAATATTATAATCACTGACGAAGAGATGCTAGACTAGTTTATTTCAGTTATTTTCATAGTGTCATGTCGTATGGTATTTTACTTTGGGGCAACGCTGTTGACTTAGAGACCATATTTGTTTTACAAAAAAAGAGCCGTAAGGTCAATTTACAACCTCGGCCCTCGGGAGTCTCTTAGGGAACGCTTTAAGGAAATCGGTATTATGACGGTCGCCTACTAATATATTTTTAAAAATATAATTTATATTCGTAATAATTTGAGTGCCTACAAACAGTATAAGGATGTTCACAATTCCAACACCAGGCATTGTAATAGACTGATATTGCCATCTTTTAGATTACAAAAAGTATTGTGCTCCTTCTTGGGGGTTGGTATACGCTTCTTCAATAAAATTCCAAGTGAAATGTTAGATCTGCCTTTCACTAAATTAAAAACCAAATTAAAAAGTATTTTGCTAAAAAAGGGATACTACACTATTGAAGAATACTTAAATGACAAAACTTCATTTTCATCGCAGCTCGCTCCAACTTCTTATACTATATTTAGTATAACGTTTTTATCTTGCCAAGCTTGTAAGGAATTTATGGAGATATGTTACAGCAAAAAAGTAACTAAAAATTAGTATGTCATACCTTTATTATAACTGTAATAATATTTTTCTTTACTTTTATTGTGTCTCTGTCTCATTGAATTTGCACTGCTTACTAGAACTCCATTAATTCTTCAAAAGTCATTCTGTAACATACTTCTGTATAAAACTTAAAAAAAAAGTGAACTTGAGGTATAAATAGAATGAGAAATATAAAGACAAACAATTTTTAGCTAGACGTGTTGCTGGGGAGTTTCTTGCCGCTTCTTCTCCTTAACAGCAATAACACGTTGCGACGCGGTGTACATAGACTGGGAAGTAAAATTAAATTTTAACCTATATATATGACCTTCAAAAAGTGTTCTCCAGTGGAACTTATTTTGAATAAAAACTTTTTAATTTAACTGCGAAAGTATACTTTCACGAATAAACCACTACATAGATGTGCCTAATATTTTGGTATATCATATTACGTAGTCGCAATACCGAGAGTGGACTTAGGATACTCTTTATTCCTGATATTGGGATAGTTTCTGGGATAAAATCAACTAAATGTTCTGGGGCCGGATAACGCCTAGATAAAAAATTATTGCAACATATAAGTTGCTTGTCTGCGCTCTAAATAAACTTAGAGTCTACTAGGATTTTGATCACGAGGAATTCGCGGGAGAACCCTAATTTACGTATGTATGCTTTTAATTTAAAAAAAAATAGTTTAATACTAAATAATGTAATTTAAGTAGTGATCACATAATTATTCTGTCATTTTAACATCTTGGCTACTGAAATATCAGACTAGTAACACATTATGGTCAAGTCATATAATATATTGCATGAAAACTGGTAGATGTACAAATTAGAGGTTGACATATGACACGTGGTTGTTAATGTATACATTAGAAAATTATAGTATCAATTCAAAAATTAGGAAAAAGCTATAAACAATTATATGTGTTTATGTACATTATTAACAGATTTTTTCATACTTATAGAACGGTGAAAACCCTGGTGCACACATTAGTGAAGATGAAGGGTTCTTATATCACACAGCATCTCACTCAAATTCAGGATGTTAATGAATCTGACTTGCATCCATACCTGATAAAAGTTCTCAAGGTAATTTTTTCATTGCCAGGGATATATTTCACTAATATCACTCCCAAAAACAATTTCTCATCAACTATTTAACTACTCAGAAGTTTTGAATGAACATTGTACAAAAGAAATTTCAGGGCTTATAGAGTATTATTTATTTTATATTTCAACATTCTGTGATCTGTATTTATTCAAATGTTTGTTCTCTCACTTGAAGTTTGTCTCTGTGTGCCACAGCTGATTATCTTTGAAAATACTAAGGGTATTAAGTAAGAGCAAATGAAAAATTTCGTATCTTTATCTAAATATGAGATATTGGTTCTTTCGAATAGAGAGACAAAAACAATATGTCGATAAATGCTCAAACGATCCCTACTATTTCACCGACAGCTCAAAATCCGTGCCGGACACTGTACTATTTTATTATATTGTTACGAGCTAAAGGACTCGATTTAAAAATGCCATTGGAACTACTATAGAATTTATTAGAACTGTACAAACACGTATAAAAACAAATACAAATAAAACTGGATGCAACCAGTTCACACTGCACGATTCAATGCAATTCGACACGCGTAAAGTCCGTCGTCTATATCTCTAATCGAGAGTACTCGAAAACGTCTTACTCGTTTTATAGTTGTCGCTTGACTGCCCGCCCCTGCGTTCGGGCACCGTCTTATACTAACTACACAGCACAAAGAAATTGGCCGCGCGCACTGAGTTTCTGAGAAATATTAATTTGCACACCTGCGAGCGGCCACAAAGTCGAAAACAATAACAATAAGGATTAGTTCGACGCTAATGATGGTTATAAAACAAGTAAAAAGACAATAGCATGTTTTTCTTAATTACAAATTCAAAAGACAAAAGAATTCCTAATCCGGGAAAACAATGGACTGCGCTTATAATAGGCAGCTGTGCGCTTATCTTTGACGGCATGTAACAATATTTTCAGCAATTAGCTCAGAAGTAAATCAAATAAAAGAATGATACTCTCACCAAGTCCATGTTTCCTGTTTGACTGTCCAGCTCTGAATGATGATTGGAATAACTGACTAAACTCTGCTTTTTATATACCGCGTAATGGCGTATTACGACGAAACATGGGCTTTAGTGGTCTCGATCGGTTTTACCAGCGAGTACAAATAGTGACACTAACTAATGAAAACCAGGTTAATAAATACAAAATAAAAATTCAGCTTTCTAAAAATATAATTTTGATATATTTTTTGTAGCAATTGAAACTAGACGACAAGAGGGAGAATTCGTCCGATGCGATGAACGGCAGTTCGGTGCTGGCGTCCGTGGCGCCGAACAACGCGGCGCTGAGCGCGCACCGGCTGCCGCGCGGCGTGCACGAGGAGCTCGCGCTCATCCTCAAGCGGATCGGCAGCAAGGAGCACAATAGAGAGGCACTCTCTCAATTGTACGACCTCAGGGTTAGTCGATTTGTACTGTATTTGTACATATCAATCTCAATGAACTCTTTTTCATTTCAGAATATAATATTTGTGTATTTCCACTTTATTTCCGAAGATTTCCTTTTTACATACATACATATCCGGGATTTAGAATATTCCAAATAATGATTACTAGCGGTTCCGGCAGACGTTGTCCTTGCCCTGAAGAAATAAAAATCTAGAACCCGACTCCAACGCCACCTACCGGGTCTAATTATGAATCTAAAATATCTCCGGACCCACTCAAACACTATTTTTTACACCTTAGGTTACATTATTGAAGTTTTACTAGAGATCCCTAATTTTTGCTAGTAAAAATATAGCATATATTAATCTGCGATAATGTAGCATTCTAATAGTGAAAGAATTTTTAAAATCGGTCTAGTAGTTTTTGAGTTTATTCATTAACATACAGAAATACAAATCTTTCATGTTTATAATATTAGTAAAGATTTCTTTTTAACAAAATTGTTCTCAATCAGCTGTAGGATTTCCGGTGTATTTAAAGGTTAATGAAAAGAAGTGACGTAAAAGCTGTATGCTAGGATATATATAGGATCATAACTAGTAGAGATCTTTAGTCTATGTCTACTCCTATGGAAAAAGACAATAGTATACAAAATTTGGTCTACTTGAAGTCTCATATATGTAGTACATGCAAAACTTTTATGCGTCCTTGAAGTTTATACAAGTCATTGCGGAGAACTTACATTATAAGGTTCACGTGGTGATTCTTAGAAAGTGTTTCATTCTCGCTCTTCCACTATACAGACTTGCATAACATCTCTTTCGCGCTTCTCACTGTCAGTGGTAATAAACGTTAAAAGTTGACAGGACCTGTGATAACTTACGAAGCTAACTTCTGTCGAGACACATTTAAGTGTAGCAGGTACTGTATTACCCGTGAACACAAATAAATTTGATGTTCATAGGAACGTCACCCGGAAGTGGACATTTGGACGTTCATGCAGGGCTCATCTTTCTACTTCCGCAACTACGTGGAGAGGGGACTTCGCGAAGTCGCCGAGCAAAGAAAGTTGGCTTCCATGCCCATTTACAAGCACGACTACAAATCTGAAAACATAGGTAAGTTTCATAATGATAATTACGATTTTGTTAAAGTGTCGTGTCGTGTAACTGAAAATCACACGGCCAAAGTTTTTTTACTTGTTTTGAATGAATATCACATCGTTTGTAAAATACACTTGTTTCTCAGTAAATTCTATGGAAATATCTCATAGAAATACTAATACCATTCATTTTAATGTTCACGGCACACCCACACGATAAGAAAATGGCGGACACTGCGAAATACGCGACCGGCAATCACAGAAAAAATAGGTTTTAAATGGCCGAGCTTCGTTTCTGAATGTTTAATTAATGTGAACGAATGTTGGAAAATATTCAGGTTTGATCGCTATTGGAGTGATATATACTGCATTGGAGTTTTTGGAAGAAGAATACTAACAATAACAGAATTTACATTTTTATAGGACTATTCTTGGTAATTTGGTTTCGCAATAAAAATTTGTCGGGGATTTATGCTGATTTTTTTTTCTCATAGATATAAGCAACGAAAACGATGAGAAAACGCATGTTGTCTTCTTGGAAAGATTGCGGGCCCTGCAGGTGAGTAAATAACAAGATTTTTTAATGAACTACTCAATTATAATAAAATCAGTCTAATGTATAAACCTTTTTATTGCATGAGTTCAACAGACGGCCCACCTGATGGAAAACGGTCCATCGCCTCGCCACCGTCGCCTATGGACATTTGCAACACCAGAGGTGCCACAAATGCGCTGCCGCTCTCTAAAGGGGGACTGGAACCTGACCACTAATGCCAGAACACAACTCAAGGTTTTTATGGCGGCATACTCTAGACCCCAGGGTTGGTAGCCATCTAGACGGGCAAATACCCTGACTGGGTTCGTTTTGTCGTCTCTTATGACAGGCCGCACGGTCGCAGTAAAATTGTATTCTTTCTTCGTTCCTTGCACGGATAGAGTTAGGTTGACATTACAACAGTGTTTTGTTTGACATCAGGCTAAGGCGGGTTATAAGACGGAATCGAACCCCATGACGCAAGCGCGCACGCCGGTCGGCGACAACCGCGTGCTCACCGACTCGATCAACGACAACACGTTGCCAAGGACGCACAGCCTCGACCCACAACTCGAAGTAATATATAACAAAATAAATATATAGTTTATGGGCCTTTTGAGGGCCCAAATTTGATATTATTTTTGTCCACAAGCTGCCGGCTGCCATCAAAATTGCCGCGCCAATACCAAGAGAATTTTATCGTCTCTTTTATTCTAATACAAATTCTACGTAGTTAGAGGGAGAAAGCATGAGTTCAACGTTCGTTTCAATTCTCTGTATTTTACCACAAATTTGTAGTGCTTCCCAATTAGCCTGTGTGACAGTTCGACCACAAATCTGCGGTGGTTCCGTCTTAAAGGGTTAAATTTATTTCTTACGTTGTCTCTTAGCTGGGCCTTACACCACCTATAAGTTATTCTTGAGTAAACCTCTAACGCTAAGCGCGCACTATAATTATCAATACTCCACTCATGCTTTCACCGCTGAGTCCAGTATTGACAAATCGTAGTGCGCACTTAGCCTTAGAGGCCTACGTAAGCAAAAGTAACAGAAGTACGGCCGGGCTTAAGTTTGCACTTTGTATCTTTTTGCCAAAAGATCTCAAACCTAGAAATCTGAAACTTCAACATTTTTTTTGACCTCGATCTGGTCATTTTTCATTAATATACAGCATTTTCAAAAATCACTCTAAATTTAGGAAAATTAGGGTTTTTTTTTTTACAGTAGTGTATATATTAATATATTGTTTCATACAGCTGAATCCAACACAGTCAGTGCAACAGAAAAACGAAGCGGCAGTCGACGCTCTCCGCTTGAAACTCCAACAAATCAAGAGTTCATCCAAGAGATAAGGCTGTCTCGCTCGCACACTCCACGGATTTGATAGCTCTCTCTTTCACTCACACGTTAATACATACCAACACATTGACATTGCGGAGTTTAGTGAATCACACCTTATTGCTCTTAGACTATATTGTTAGAGATATCGCAAAATTGATATTGTTACGGCCGATGTATAAATAAATAAAATTTAAAAGTATTTCACTTACATCACGGCGAAAAACAATAACAGGTTTGATAATAAAATTCATATTCAATGACTATTGTCTATGGCGTCTAAAATTGAATGGCCAATAACAATGCGTGAAATTTCAAATTGACTTATTCTAAAGTTGTTATTAGTACAAAAAAATTGCACGGGTATAATATGTTGTAACTTCTGAGAGTTGTAAAACTATATTAGCAATAGAGTATTGAATATAATTACCTGTAAGTCAATCAACTCTGGCACGGTCGTTCCGCTAAGCTACTATGAATTACTGGTTTTACTGTAGAAAAAAATGAAAGCGATTAAAATCTATAATTTTCTCCATTTATAATAGTGATAGAAAAATGAATAAAAAAATCCAGTCAATGTTTTATATTTTATGAAAATTTCTCGTACGATTTCGTAATATTGAATAAAGTGAGTATTGTAGTAAATTCGTCCTTTAATATCCCCACGATTGATTTCCCGACAATAGTCGGTAATAACTCGAAAACATTCTGATGTCCCTGCTCCATCTGAGTTAGTGTTAGTGACTAACCGACTGTTTATACGTCTTGTTTATAGCGTTAAAAATAATGTAAGCATTAAAGGCGTTAAGATATGTATGTTATCTGTCAATGTTTACCGTCATTAAAAATAACGCATTAAACCCATCGCTAGATATGCGTGAAACAATAACTGACACAAACATTATCCCAGATGAAGCAGGGTCATAATAGTTATTTATTCTCATTAATTCCATTTCGTTAGGAGATTTAAGTAAATTTAGTAGAATTGACACGTATTAACATTTACATTTATATTATTCGTGTATGCTTTATAATAACCGGAAAGTGGAAGGATGATAGTAATCGTATCATACGGGCGTTCTATTAATTATATCTACTTGTATTCCCTTTTTACTGAGTAATTAAAACGAAGAGTAAGTACATAAAGACATCGGTGAAGAATATTTTTATAAGTCCTGATTTATCGAATCGTTTCTGGCAACATCGATCCATAGACTAAATACAAACTCACTGTCAACGTTTAAAATTGGAAACATCCATTGTTAGGTACCTATATTACTTTTCGAAAAAGTTATTGCAATATTCTTTGTTTTGGTTTTTTGTTCCAAATCAATCATTGCGCAACGTTCTATAGTTTGATTTGGATAATAATTACGAACAATAATATAGCTAATTGTTGGTTAAGTAGAAAAAAATCAAGACAAAAATTTGATTGGTTTTTTCTGTAAAGTTTACGCGAATACTTGGCTCATACTCTTGGTTAGGTTCTTTTCAGGGTGGCCACGGACTAGTCGTCGACAGACCAGAAAAACAAAAGTATTAAGATGTATGAATCATGTCTCACGGCTCTTCACGGGAACGCCGAGCGATACGAAGTTTAGGCGTTCTAATATAACCTAACTACATAGTAGACTATATAGTTAGGTTAGGTTAATATTAGACGGACCAACCAAATTGAATCAAATTCAGATTAATACTTGACATCTTTGTTTTACGTGATCACGGCTACTGAAAAATGACCAAAACGTCGAAATAAAAATCAAATAAAATGCCGCGCTTATAACCGTTAAAAGTTAATTTTAATTATGAATCAATTTCGTTGAAAGACAGAACTGACACGGCGGTATTCTGATATTGAGTGATTATATATTATGGATCATTGATTGATTCATCCAAATTGAAATACAGAAATGAATCGTCTAATATTGGCTATAGACTTGCGACGCCACGTGTATTCGAAAATGCTTTTTAATTTAAATGGTATATCATCTCAAACGTAGGTTTGCATTGCATGGGATTGTTCAAGAATACGATTCTAAACTATTTTGGCCTATTATTGTGTTATTTGAATCGTCGTGTATATTTGAAATAATAATGTGTTTATGGGTGGGTTCCCCTGTTGGAATAATAAGACAATATAAGTCAATCAGTATCGCGTTACAGGGTAATCAAAACGCTTTGAAAGGATTCCAGTACTATGCGTTTCAATGAGGGAATTAAATGTATCTGACTGTTGTAAGAACTCGGAATATGAAAAATAAATGTATATCTGAATATGTGTATTGAGGTGTAGTTAAATTCGATATTATAACCCAGATTATGTAAATGGTTAAAAAGTACCGAATAAATGATCACGTCTTATTGAACTATGCAACTATCCGGTTTTAAAAGCATAATATGACTATTTAAACAAACACTGAAGTCATTCTGTGGTTATTCGTGGCTACTGAAGTGGCCGAAATGACAAGTTATAAAATGAATAAACAAAATGAAACTAATCTCGCTTGAAAACCTTTACAATTAGACTGCAAGATAAAGGAAAGACATTATAAATGTTTTCAACGTAATTATCAACTGTATTATAAACATAATTATCGGTATACACTATCGACAAACTGTTGATACTCGAGTTAATGAAGAATTTTGCAGCTGGTTTTGACAACTAATTTGAATATAGGGTAAACTATACCAATGTTTGCCTCCCACACAATCATTGCCATCCATTTAATTTATATAAGAATATTTTCTATTTTGTAGCCATACAAGATTATTATTATCCTTGCATGGCTACAAAATAAAAAAATAATAAGATTTCTTAATATTTTGAATAAAACAACAGGGTGTGAATTATTGTACTGGGATACCAACAATCGTATAGACCGCCCAATTCAAAACTATATATTATAAATCTATATAGATTGTCCTTGGCAGTAGAAATCAAGAAATAATTACTTATCGATATATTTAATCGAATCTTCTGGAATTATAATATTCCAATGTAAAACGGAAATGTATTGAATTGTATGTATCACATAAATACTGCATAGCACGTTTGTGAACATAATCATGTATTTTTGTATAATAATAAATCGATTATGCCCCATTCATTTAGAGTCCATTAATGTAAGTAATACCTTAGAAAATCTGGTTGTCCATTGTTTTAAATGTCATACATACTAAGCACTGCACTCTTAAGCTTAGTAGAGACTGTTCGAGTATTTTACCAATTTATAGCGTTTTTTGTCATAAATAGGGTTAACTATAATGTTATAGGCAAACCCCATATGGTTTGCACCCTATTGATTCAAACAAAACGTTAAGAAATCTTTTTTATTTTGCAGCCATTCAACGACATCCATAATTTTTTTGTACAGCTACAAAAAAAAATTATAAACACAAAATATTAAGATTTCTTAATGTTTTGAATAAATTAATAGGGTGCTAACAATAATATAGTTTACTCTATTTTCTATTCTGCCAAAATATTCGCGTATACCAATATTATATATCGACATTGTAATATCCCAGTTACAATAAACATTGTTAAAATATACGACGAATAAGACAAAACAAGTCCTAATGATTTTCATGATAAGTTATTTTGATTCAAAATATGACTTTTAAATGTGTTTTTTATCAGTCTCATTTCATTTATGTATGTATTTATTTTCCAGTGATTTAAGAAATAGATTCCTATTTATAGAATTGAAGGGCTGTTATCCCGTAGTCCCTTAGCTCAGAAATAAAATTTTGAAATACTAAACAATTTAGTATTTAAAATACTCTGGAATTATTATAAATCAGGCTTTAACCAGATATTTTATTTAACCTTTCAAAACAATAGGGGGCGGACACAAGTTACAATAAATTCTAATATACATATTAAAAACAGGCGTTAAAATAATATTTTATCAGCTATATCATAGTAAATAGTAATTACTTTTAAATGTTAATGAATGCGCTACTTGACTCCTATTACACGTATCGTACCGTGTACAATGTTACATGTACCGTGTACCGTGCAGATGAAACTGACGAGGCCTGCAGTGGAGACCGCGTCCCGGTAAACGTAGTGTAGGACACCCCCAGCCCGATGGACCGACGATCTGCGCAAGATCGCTGGTGATGACCGGATAGGTAGCGCAAACTTGGGTAGGCCTACGTCCAGCAGTGGACAACGATTGCCTGACGACATGTACCTACTTATGACTTCGGCTACGTTCCATTAGGGACTCGCAACGACCACGTTCAAGACCGCCATTTTTCCCGTTCCATTTGCTTGCCGGTGTTAAATCCTAAACCCCAAGTGGAACGGCTATTCGACCCACCTATTGGTCGTTGTGTGATCGAAAATGATGGCGTCATTAGTGACGTTTTCATAACGACCGCGGTCGCCTTGTGGAAGGGCTAACGGAGCATTTTGGGTGTTGTGAGCTACCGATGGAACGCCCTGTTCATAAGTAGGTATGCTCGAACGAAATCTACGAGGCCGCGACGTTCTGTAAGATTATAAGAAGTATCTCAGTTGAATTGACAGTCTGCTCCCCTATTAAATAATCATTGAATAACTGGCGTGCGTAATAGACCGGCTGTGAAGTGTTGCGAGTTCTAATATTTTATGTATTCGATTCAATGTAGTCTTCATTGAAATTGAAAACTATTATTGATGTAATAATTTACATCTCGTGATGTTGTTTCCTTTGGGTTAAGTGTGAGTATTAATTGTTTTGTGTTGTTTTATGGTTGCATTGAATTTTAAGACTGTTTTACGAGTTCCAATGCTCATTATGTTTATGATTGGTTTTTGTACTAATTATTTGAAGGTATTGTAGGCACAGCACCTGGATGGACTTGACTTTTATTTCTTTTAAAAATAATTGTATATATTGATTAGGAGTTATTCACTGTAACTTTGTTTGTCCATTAACTATTTGAGTGATTGACAAATTTCACTGCTAATGCTGATATTAGACGGATGAAGTAAATTGAATCAATTTGGTTTAAAGGCACAGAACTGAAAGGACACGATCGTATTCAATTACATTGAATGATTCAAGTGTGTTTATATGAATCACTTTGGTATGAAAATGACATGACAAGAAAGGGTGTGATTTGAAAGAAAATATGACAAGTGTTGGAAAAGGGATGTTTTAAGGTCTTTTGGGCATGTAGAGAAAATGAATGAAAGCAGAATCACAACAAGTAATGACAGCTATGTAACTGGTAGAGTCGATGCCGGTAGACCACGACGTACTCGCCACGATTAAATTGAAGATATTCTGAAGAAAGGTCAGATAAAAAACAGCTTATATGCGTATATGTATGAAAAGATTAATGAAAGTTGATGAAGCGTAAAGAGTTCATCAGGATCTTAGCGGGTGGAGATTCATTGTCTCTGCCAACCTAATGGGAAATAGGCGTAACAATATTTATGTTTTATTCATGCAAATTGAAAGACTGAAATGAACTGTCTAATATCTGTGCTATTATACTTTTTCTAAAAAAACTGACATGCCCCATTTTACTACTAGCTATCTCTTTCACTTGCGCACTAGTGTTTTGCAGTGGTACATACTCGCTCCTTATTATTTTGCGAGGGTGATAGCGATGTTTGTATTTGTGCGTGAATGACAATGATAAATATGATATGTTAATCTCACTATAACCATATAGTGAGATTTCCATGCTATACAAAAAAAGACCGTAGTCTGGCGACTATGGTCTTTTTTGTATAGCATGACGGTGTTATTCATATAGGTAAGTGTGTAGGGTTCTTTAAGGTTCTTAAAGAAGCCTACAAACTTATTCTAACTCAATATGAATAAGACCGTTAGTCTCTTTTTAATGTAAATATCTACCGCAATGTATAATTATTTTACTACTGTCCATTTGCTGTGCAAGGTTTTGTTTCTGACGTTGTGTTTGGAATGTTAAGTTTAGTTTCGAGCTCGATTTTAGCTGTCATCCAGTAGGTTTATTAGAAAACTTGGAGAGCTGAGATGAGGCCATTCGTATTGATATTTTAGTATCCATATTATACTCGTATAAAAAGCAAAAAAAAAGTAATAGAAACATTCCTCTCAGTATTGGTTTTCAATGTACAAATTATTGTCCCATTTTTATGTTAATTTATTGTGTTGAATATTTATCGTGAAAACGTTTTTAGTTGCCGTATTTTTTCTTATTATAGTTATTAAATATTTTGTATTTTTTTAAATCGAATTATCACTATAACAATGTTTTCTTCTATTGGCCAACATTTGACTGAAAGCATAATTAATGTCTATGATTATTATAATAAAAATTTGTTTCGCCTCTGATTTTATGACAACAATCTCGTCTTCTTGAATAGGTTTAATAATTATTTAATTTTGCTTTAAAATACGTTATTCATATTGTGAGCATTTATTTATTCTGTGTAATTTAATGTTTATAAATCATGATGATGTAATATGATAAATAAAGTTCATACGACGCTGCAGTGAGTTTAATTTAGAAGTTACTTATTTGTATTTCAATTGAAGGTATGCCTTTTTTGCTGATATTTCGGATACACCGAATAACTAACGATGATATTAGATTAATCAAACATTGGTTGAAACGCACATAACTCAAAAGACATGATGTAGACCGAGATCCGGCTGCTAGATTACTACATTCATGTGTAATTTAATTAAAATCTAGTTTTTATATATAATTATGTATGGGGGAATACAGTTTGCTAGGTTGCCCGTAAAAATGTGGCCGCTAGTATTTTTAATTTAAATAATATTATTTTGATATCTTGGTAAAAATTTAATTCACTTGTTTTTAAAATAAACTGTATATCAAGTTAAATCTACTTTTTTATGGTGAATGATGGAATAGGGTTACCTATGTAAAAGTGGCTGCAAATAGGTGTTGCCAGTTGTTAAAGTATCGCGCTGCGAGGGGCGTGCCCACCCTTTTTCGGGCAGGCTTCTCCGTACTCGGGTTGAGAGGGGCGCGCGCGGGGCAACTACGCGCCCCCTACTCGGCGGCTTTAGATGCGGGCGACGGCCTTAAAGCCCCTGACTGTCACCCGCGCCGCACGTTCATGGTGATCGGAGGGCCTGATACCTCCGGCGCGCGACCGGTTATTTTGGCGGGAGAGGAGCACGGATGCTCGCTCTCTCTCCTGCTCCGCCGCCTCCTTTGCGGACATGACGGCCTCGCAAAAGGAGGCGACGGCGTCCCATTCAGGTTGGCCTCCGACCATGGCTTGGACCACGGCCGGGAGCGACAGGTCTGTTCCGATGTTGGCACAGAGGACACGGCGCTCTTCGTCCCAGGCTGGACACTCCTGTAGAGTGTGCAGTGCCGTGTCCTCAACGCTGGCACTGCAGTGATGGCACCCTGACGATGTTTCACGCCCTATCTGACACAGGTACCGGCCAAAGCAGCCGTGCCCGGTCAGTACCTGCGTCTGGCGGAACGTCAGGGTGCCGTGCCTCCGGTCAATCAATTTGGCAGGACGGGCCTAACCGCCTCAACGGTTCTGTGACCGGCGCTGGAGTGCGCAAGTCGACTCTGCCATTCCACCATGAGATCCTGTCGGAACTCCGCCCTTTTGGCCTCGATTTCACGAGGCGCGGGACGGAAGTCCCGACTGAGGGCGTCCTTGCGTCAGTCATACACGGCCGCAAGGACTCTCGCCTCTAGATTCCATGGTGGGGATCCGGCTAGGAGGGAGGCTGCCTCAAAGGAGATCGTACGATATCCCCTTATCGCCCTGACGGCCAATGCGCGCTGTGGACGTCGCAGCTGGCAACCACTATTTTCAGCCACTTACTTAGGCAACCCTATAACATCATAAACAGAAAAAATACCTTTCACTTGATATATAATTTATTTTAAAAACAAGTGAATTAATTTTTTCCCTAAATATCAAACTGACATTATCTTAATTAAAAATAGTAGCGGCCACATTTTTATAGACAACCTAGCAAAAATGTGTTCCCCATATATAATTATGTATAAAAACTAGATTTTAATTAAATGACACATGAATGTAGAAATTTTGCAGCCGGATCTCGGTCTAATCGTATTCAATGACAATGAGTCAAATTTATTTTTATAGGGGTCACTCTTAGATCGTATAAGACATGTTATAGGTACCTCAATGGGATCACTTTAGTTGGTAACATCGACATTTAAACAGAAATGGACCATGTAATAGGGTTTTAACAGAGACGCCACATAAAACAATTGTAATAAAAGTTAATTTTTACTAATTCATTTTGGGGCCAAATTTGTTTTTTGTCTGTGTGTCTGTACGTGGGCCACGTATGATAAACTGAAGGTATGAATGGCACTGCACAGACGAGACCCAGCAGCCCGTGTGCTGTATACTAGTAGATATACTCAAATCTTTTTTTTACAGTAGCCATAAAGATGTTGACGATGATGTCATTTCAGCCCCTCTCTGAGGCCTAGCTCGGTGATGTTGACCACCGAGGTGGCCTTTGCGAAAACCTCTCGGTAACCAACACCCTTTTTGGCTGAATCCGGCAGCAATTTAATAATAATTGCTGCCGATCTCGGCTCCTGGAAAACTACGGGTTTCGTAGCCCGTGGCTTGCGCGCCGATCTCCACCCCGACGGGGGAGCCGATGCTTGCGCCGAGGGAGGGGGGCGGGGCGTTTCCGCTCCCGCTCCCCTGCCCTTCTTCCTCTGGACGACCGTGGACCACGCAGGGGCCATCGTCGCCGATGGTGGCGCCACGGCGGGTGCCGCGATGGCCGGTGTCGCGGCCGCGGGTTTCGCCTTGAGCCTGTGGCCGGCTTGGGGGCCGGAGGCCCGGGCTTAGGTGCCGGAGCGGAGGCAGCGGCGAGAGCTGCGGCTCGGCGCAGCTTCTTCGCCCTCTGCTTCACCCCCCTCTTCACCTTCTTATTGGAGGGAGGGGGTGGCGGTGGGGAGTCCGCCACCCCGTCGACGGGGGCCACCACCACCTCCATCGGCACCGGGAGAATTGCTTCCCTCGGGGGCCGGTGAGCGGCGGCGATGGCTCCCGCCGTTTTAGGGAACGGTTGTGCCCCGCTACCTTTTTCCTGTCCACTGCGAGCGGCGGACGAAGAATTGGCGCGGGCGGCAGCCGCTCCTCAATCCCGGCAAGCCGGGCGTCCAACATAGCGCCCACGGTGCGGGCGATGATATGCGTGAGCATATCATAATCCACTCCGGTGTGCGCGTTGGTTGGGGTTATAGGAACCGGCTCCGCCACGACGGCGGGAGCCGGAACCGTTTTGGGGACCGCGGCGGATATATGAACCGGCTCCGGGGCCAGGACTTTCTCCGTCGCGGCAGCCTTGGCCTTCCGCTTAGCGGGTACCGGACTCGGTTCCGCCGTTACAACGGGAGCCGAGACCGCATCCGCAACGGAGGCCTTCATGGCCTTCCGCATCTCCTCAAACTCCTTGCGGTAGGAGAGGTTCTCCTGCCGCAAAGAGCTGAGCTCGGCGCGCAGCCTGGAGTTCTCGTTGCCGAGTCTCCAGGCTTCAGACTCCGGATTCCGCGTCACCAGCGTGTCGACGATGTCAGACAGCCGGGACGCAGCCTCCTTCAGTCGGCGCACGTATGCGCCCTTCAGGTTGCCCAATGTTTGGGCTACTTGTAGTATGTCGGCGACCTGAGCGCTCGCCGCTAGGCGGAGCTCCCCAGGGCCGAGGACACGTACGTCCCCTATAAGCGCGGCGCACTGGCTAGCCACGGCCACTTTGGCAGCAGTGGCCTACCTGGCCCTACGGCCCTTTTCGCCGGGGCGGTTGTCCCCCATGCTACGCACGGATGAGGCCGGTGCGCAAGCCGATGCCGAGAGCACGGGTGAAGCCCGCGCGCTAACCGAAAGCGTCGTGGTGGGGCAGCCGCCCCTCGTCGCGGCCGAACTGGCCGCTGTGTATGCCGGCTCAACCGGGAGCGGCGTACACGCGTCCTGACCCGCGTCTACCCCGCAGAAATGCCGGATCGCGTCGTCGGGTGTGCACTCCGGCAACTCCGAAACACTGCCCGACGGCGCGATATCTAAATGGTCCACATAGCGACCGTCCACGTGCACAGGTGAGGCCCGGGCAGGCGACGACGGCGCCATGTAGACGCTTTCTACTATCGCGTTAGCCGCGCTCACGGCCAGCGAACACGGCCGAGTTCGCGGCAAGCACGATTTTCCTCTCTACGGCCGAGTGTGCCGCGCTCTTGCGCGCGGCACGCACAGGGGCCCTAGAAGCGGTGGGAGCCGAAGGCGGCCCCATCGAGCCGCTCTCCTCATCCCGATGCGCGGCGGCGGTGAGATCGACCACCGCCGACGCATCGCTTATCGAAGCGGGCGGCCCGGTAGCCGTGATAACGGCTCGACCCGCGCTCTCGAGACGAGGTTCCGCAGCGCTGCGGCTGCGACGAACCAGAGAAGCCTTCTCGCGCGTCTCCCCTATCTCCTTCATCGCCCAGCCGTTGTTGGAGCCGCTGTGATCCCGCTTACGCGGGACACTCGACTCCCTGGGGGCTTTCGGGGTGCCTGGGCCATCCATTGCTGGAGGCCCTTACCAAGAAGGAGACCAGACAGGTGCGCGAAAACACTACACACACGAAAAACCGTTACAAAAGCGCGCGCAACAGATTTTGCGCACGACACTAACAAGCGGAAAGAGAAATGGGACTCACTGGCCAAAACTGCTTTCCGCGCCAAAATCCGATCGAACCAACTACTACACTATCACTACTAGTACACTATCACCTGTACAGAGAACTAACAATTTATCGCTTTTCTGGGTAGAAAAGCGCGGA
This sequence comes from Dendrolimus houi, assembly GCA_039645545.1. Lineage (NCBI taxonomy): Eukaryota > Metazoa > Arthropoda > Insecta > Lepidoptera > Lasiocampidae > Dendrolimus > Dendrolimus houi. Next base: position 7,719,915 of record CM077136.1, read on the forward strand.
AAATTGTATTAAATAGACGTGAGAAGCGCATTCGTGACCGCTACGCAAGGAAGCTGGTCAGGAACTGGCAACATTTGTGTTTTTTTTTTTTTTTTTTTTTTTTTTTTAAGGCGGAGGAAATGCATTTCGCACATACCGGGTCCTTTGCTAGGGATTAGACCGTTGTTGATCATGGAGGCTTTCCACTGAGGCAATCCAAACAATAATCAACCGGCTTGTGTGGAGACTCGACTAATCAATACCCCACTAAAACCACCCTCCTCCCATGTGCCCCGCGCTTATGGCAGGAAAGGCGTGAGATACAGAACGTAGTTACGCCCACACCGATCCTAGCGCACAAGTGCTTGAGAATGCCCCGGGAGAGGCAAACTCACTTCGTCAACAGGGGTGAAGACTCCTCTGCTCCCTAGATGCTAGAGGGCCCTGCAGCGGTATTTCAGGGAGGGAGGTCATGCGCATACCTGCGCCTCCGGGCTCCCAACTGACGTCGGCGCCCGCGAGACGCATGCGCACTACCATCTCTCTCCTATCTCGTTCCGCGGCCTCCTTATGAGACACTACCGTCTCGCAGAAATTGGCCGCACCCACCCACCAATCGTCGCTGTGCAGCATGGCTTGCACCAGATCGCCCAGCGATTCGATCGGTCCTACAAGTGTCTCGAGTTCAAACCTCTGAGGTGCCCATGCTGCGCACTCGACTAGCGTGTGTAACGCCGTGTCCAGCGCGCCACACTGGCGGCATTGGGGTGAAGGCAAGCAGCCCGCAATCTGACACAGATACTTATCGAAGCAACCGTGCCCGGTAAGTATCTGTGTCATTCTGAAGGTCAGGGTCCCGCGTTTCCGCGAGAGCCATCGCAACAGCTGCGGTCGAACCGCCTCCACCGTGTCAATGCCAGCAACAGGGTTTTCCAACTCTACTGACCAAGATTGGATCATGGCCGCGGTTTCCCGCTGGCAACATTTGTGTTACCTAGACGCAAGCCATGTGTATACAACATAAGTTAACGCACATATCTTTGTAAAGAAAGCTTCACTCCATTTAACGCTTTTATTTACGTAGGGTTTGTATATACATTAATCGTTAAGGTATCGATTAACTTAATTTAATAAGATCATAATAAGCCATCCCTAACTACATTGATAAGTATTGATACTGACGTTATTTGGCACTTATTTTTCCAATAACCCCATTTACTCTGGTTAGTTAAAAAAAGTTAATAAAAGGTATACAAAAATATATTCAATATATATTAAAAAATATTTATTTATTATAAATATTTATGTATTTATAAATATTTACTTATATAGAAATAACTTGAAAACAAATCTAAGAGAAGCAAAAACTTATGGATGCTAACAGTGCCATCTGTCATGTAGAATGTTAATCATTCTACGAATAACCTGAGTAAATTAAAAGGACCGAAAGATCTGAGCAGTAACAGGAAATTGAAAACATTCATAAGTTAATAGAGATTAAAAAAAAAAAAAAAAAAAAACCGACTCATTTGTTCCAAGCTTAAAGCGCATGGTCTGCTTATATTTATGTATAGTTCGACGCAAACTTTATACTTTATGGCGGTTCGGAACATCGCACTTTCCGATGCGCAGAACGCGACTTTAGGTGTTAGAGGGAAAAGGTCGTCGGAGGACGAGGTATATCCTCGCTCGCTCTATCGCTTGCTATCTCGTTTATGGGACTTCCCGGCGCTCGGCTCATCAGGGCTGCCACTTTAGCGCTTTCGGAGCTAGATATAGCGCTCTTTAGGGCAACCCAGCTCCCATTTTTATTAAACAACTTCCAGCGCGAAATCTTGCGCTTTTTATGATATGCAAATATCTAATTAATTTTTACAGCAGCAGTTTAGCAGAGAGGCAGACGGCCCACTTGATGGAAAGCTCTTACCATCGCCTATAGACCACACCAAAGGCGCTACAAATGCGCTGCTGCTCTCTTAAGGAAGACTGAAACCTGGTCACTAATGCCGGAATACAACTCAAGGTTGTTATGGCGCCATACTTTAAACCATGGCTGGTAGCCATCCAGTCGGGCAAATGCCCTACCACCTGGCTGTGGGTTGTTTTGTGGCCTCTTACGACAGGCCACCCGGCCGTAGGAAATTGTATTCTTTCTCCGTTTCTGCATAGATAAAATATATTGTTACAAGTCGTCAAAGATACGCGCAAAGCTGGCTGTCGTAAGCGCAGTTCATTGTCTTCCAACGATTTAGGAATTCTTTTGTGTTTTGAATTTGTGATTAAGAAAAACATGCTATTGTTTTTCTGCTTGTTTCGTAACCATCATTAGCGTCGAACTAATCCTTATTCTTATTGTTTTCGACTTTGTGGCCTTTCGCAGGTGTGCAAATTACTATTTCTCGGAAACTCAGTGCGCGCGGCCATTTTTTTTGTACTGTGTAGTGAGTAAGTAAGATAATGCCCGATTGGAGGGGTGGGCAGTCAAGCGACCACTACGAGACGAGTAAAACGTTTGTAGTACTCTCGATTAGCGATATAGACGACCGACTTTACGCGTGTCGAATTGCATTGAATCGTGCAGTGTGAACTGGTTGCATCCAGTTTTATTTATATTTGTTTTATACGTGTATGTACAGTTCTAATGAATTCTATAGTAGTTTAAACGGCATTTTTAATTCGAGTCCTGTAGCTCGTAACAATATATTAATATATTTAATGTAAATTAAATTTAAATAACCCACAGGTAGTATATAAATCATGTCATAGCAGTTGATTAAAATCTCATTAGCATCACTACAATATAAATTCCTTTTTTGAGCACTGTCCATCCCTATATACTAGATTTTTAGGGTTTCATAGTCAAACGACAAGAAAAGTTGTAAAATCTTTGCTTCTACGAAATCCTTCAGTTTACGTGCTACGACACGCACTTGCTGGATATTTTTTGTAATTTTGATCATGTAACAGAATCTAGCGCTTTTTTGCAACTCATCCAGCAACCATACACGGGCAGCCCTGCGGACATTAAGACGTAGCTATAGTTCATTTTTATATTATTGTTGTTTTAGTCTGAATTTTGGAATTAAATTGCGTAAAAAATTATGTAAATAAAAAACTAGTCCAAAAACAGCAAGCTTCCGTACACACGGTAAGAAAACAAATGGAAAGAAATGACTAGGCAGGTTTGTGAAAATAAGAAGAATAGAGGATTACAAACAGTTGACGTTATTATCGACACGTTGACAGACAAATGTATCATCCATGTCTGAATCTATCACTGAGAAAGAATCCTGTTCAAACGAAGACGAAGAAAGCAACCGTTCTATAGAAAATGGCTCCTCCGGAAATAAAACAGTTTTATGTGACGCCGACCCGGGGAGTCCTATATCCAGCAGTGGAGTGCGGTAGGCTGACGACGATGGAGGGAAAACATTATACAGCCTTTATATACGTGACAGAGCTATGTTGGAATCATTATTTTAATTCCAGCTTTTAGGGCCATCTTGACTGGTGAGATATAACGCTCTCACAGAATATCAGCTTGAAATGGTTAACCCTGAGCTAATTGTGTTTCGAACAATGAGTGAGAGTTCCGATGGCCCACTTGCCACTCCCTATCCTACATTCCTAATCCAATGTTCCTATTTCATTCCCCTACCCCACCACCATTGTAAATGCCTGCCTTTTCATATCAAAAACGTTAAAAAAATGGCGATTGTCTGACCGATATTTGCATGTTTCATTACCTATTGTGCTATTGTCTCGCAAATGAGTTGAAAAACGTATGACACACGTGCGGTTGTTGGATTTTTTAAACTGGTTTGTAAAATTCGACTTACCGCACTAGTATCATAAATAACAATTATTTTTATTTGAACCTTCCCGTACTTTATAAGTACAAAACAGCCGTCAGCACTTTCGACATTACTTTACCACAAATCAAACTAGACTAGACTATACGTAATATATACTTTTAATATAGTAATTCTTAATTTTTTGAATACTCTAAATGATATAATAAAACAATTCTAGAAAAAAAAAGTTTATTTTGACTTTTAAGTTACGTATATGGTGCCCAATAAAAACGAATGATTTATATAAACTAACCTGATGCTACTGAATCTAAAGCATAAAGAATCCTGAAAATCGATTTAGAAAAAAAAAGTGTGATTGAACATATATAAAAATATTTACATGAATTGAACATCCTCCTATTTTAAAGTTGGTGAAAATAGTAGATACATAATTAGCCCTAATCAATCCCAACTTGACTGTACCTGCATCCTGCGCACGCCTTTGTTTGCAGCTAATATCGTAGCCGCCACAAAGTTTGCATCGAACTTTACTCTGTGCTGTCTGCTGAACTTAAGGTGGAACTCACTTAATAAAAAAAACAGTGCTGCACGATTTGTCCACAGAGTACATTGGGCGCGTCCCTCAAGTAGCTCACAACGCCCAAAATGCCCCGTCAAATGTTCCACATAGCGACCACAGTCCTTATGGTCGCGGCGAAAACGTTACTTTAAATGACGTAATTATTTTCGATCACACAGCGCTCACAACAACCCATGTCAAGAGGTGGGTAGAAGTGGGCATTGATCACAGACAACAAACAAAAGCCTCAATTAGGGTAGTTTACACTATCCTCCTTCCCCTACTCAATATTCGGGTACGGGATGTTTATAGTTCATTATTAAAACTCTCAGCCAAATTATAGGTCTTTGACCGATGCTTAACGAGGGGCCACATGTTCTTGTGGCAACATGAAAATAAATCACAATTGTTTACGAAATTTTCATCACAAACCTCTATTCTTAATTAAAATCCATCAATATTTCACAAGTTATGTTAATTTTTAACCAAAATTTAACGTTTTTCTGTGCATTTTGCTGTGCAGTTCATTTTCTGAACTGCACAGCAAAATGTCACTTATCAAACTCCCGCTAAAAACCCATACGGCTTCAGAATACCCTGGATACTTCGACCAAAGTGTCAAGGTTTTAAATAAAAAAAAATGTTTACTCTATGGAATAGGATAAACAGCCAATCAGAGATCGAGTCTGAGGAAATGAAATTTATGAAATGAAAGTCCGCCACATGTCCGCCATATCTACTACATCTTCTTTCTAATAGTGACGTTCGTATTTAATTTGTGTTAGATAGCGTTCTGGCGTAGTTGTTGTTTAATTTATTAATTTTTAGTTTATATAGAATACGGTGAGTAAAGTGTGCACAAAATATCTTTGACCTTTGATATTTTTTAATTTGGAACTTGTTTGGCCGCGCCGTTCTTTACGTATTGTCAAATGGAAAATCCTAGTTTTTACGTATTTGCGGGCTCTTTTAAGAGTTATTTATAAATCCCATACGTTTATTAATTATAATGTCGTATTTTGTAGTTTATTGTGGCGTATTTTTGAGTATATAATTGTTTTTGTGTCGGCGTTGTATCCTCACGGTGTTCTTTTAATTCACAGACCCTAATCGGCAAATAACACCATGGAGTCTCCAAGAAAATTTAACGACTGCTACTTTTATTACTACTCCACATGTACCAAGGTAAGCAAACGTCATTGGTCATAAATCACGAAGTATTTCACAATAAGTTTTTGTCGATCGCGTAAAGAACATTGGATGTGCTTATAGGAAATATTGAGATTATTTTGCATGATTGCGATTGATATACAGTGTTATGTACTAGTTTTTTAGCTAAGAATAATTTTCCAGTTTTAAATGATCAACTTACAATTAAACATCTGGTAAGACATAATATGTAGTAGCAGTCTGTGCTCAACAAATATCCACTTTGTTAAAGTTTTTAATATTAATGTATGTAACGGAGAAATAAAATACATTTTAGTTCATTCTCAAACTTGCCCTGAAAACAATCTGTTGTTACCAGGGTGACAACTGTATTTTCCGCCATGAACCATCAGCTCTGGGATGTGAAACTATGTGCACTGCATGGCAGCAAGGCAAGTGCATGGATAAACGCTGCAAGCTGCGGCATATGGAACTAAGGGTATGTCAATAATTATTGCAATCAGATTTGTTTATGCACCATCTAATTAATACCAAACACATTAGAGATGTGAAACATTTCTACTATTACAATACACAATAGGTGTTGGGCTCCAAACCAATGAGAATTATTTTATCATCAATATGTATGCACTTGGCCTTAAAGTCTTAAGGCTATTAAATCAAAGTAATGAATCTGCTGTATAGTTTTATTTTTAAAATAATTCAGTCTAATTATTATTTAAACCTGGTTTTTAACTAGAAGTGCATATCAGTATGAAGATTATGTAACATGCTTGACTTTTAGGTTATTTAAAAAATATACAAATATCTGTCATAACACTTCTGTATTTTATTATTTTAAATTATAGTATGAGTATATATTTTATATAACCCACAGTCATTATACATTTGGAAATATAATGTTTCAGAAAAACCGCAAGCAGATACCATGCTACTGGGAGAACCAGCCTGGTGGTTGCCGCAAAATGCACTGCCCATTTATGCACAAGAACCCAGATGCACGTACTGATGGCATTGCCCCCAGTCAGCCAGGTCCCCCCACAATTGTGAGTATAATTCTGTTTTTTCTTAACTGTTGGAGATCATTTCTCTACAGAAGTCTATTTTGTTCTATTATTGTGCTTTTTTAATGTTTATTACTTAGAGACATTTTTGTACCTTAAAGCTGCTGAGAAATACAGATTTAAATAAATTTTAAAATGATACTTTCTATTCTCAATGTTAGTAGACCATTACTAGACTAGATCAAGTGTGGTATATTTTGTTTTTAACTTAAACTTATTTTTAAAAGTGTCAGGAGGGTTTACTTGAGATGATAAAACTAACCGAATTGAAATCTGTTTAGACTGTGTACTTTGAGACCATGTGCCATAAGATTGGTCTTGAGCTTAGGAAAGCTTAATGGTGCCATGGGATGGACGACAAGTAGAGGCTTTCATTATGAATTAAATTTGCTATAACACTAACTAGTGAGTACCCTTGTATGCACCCAAGAACAAGCTCCACTCACTGTAAGACTTGCAGAATATGTGAACAAAAAGACTGGGTTATTGGGGTGTACTGTTAATGGAGTTGGGGGTTTGGGACTATAGTAGGGACTTCGGCCACTGCCTATCTCAATGTTTGAGGAACATGGTTGAAATGGCCAGACAGTGATTTGTTACCCACTGCTTGGGGCAATATCTGTAAGAGCTTGAAGGGTATACAGATGTGTTGTAGTTTTACATGGGCTCCTGACTTATGACTTCTCAGCAGATCAAGTGTTACCTCTCTACTCTGTATCAGCCAATTAAGGTGAACACTGAGGTAGTGGCCTTACCCTCAAAGCTGTACATAATAATATTATGGTATAAATGATATCAGCCCATAAATATCTTACTGCTTGGCTAGGGTCCTTCCTTTACAGGGAAACAACACTATACCTGCCACACTTGTCTAAAGCAGATTGATGGCATTGCCACATTAGTTATCTAGATGCACAGTTTTCATCACACTGTTTTTCTTCATTATTAGCACATAGTAATTGTAACAATATGCACATTAGGTCAAAAAACTGCTTAACTTGTGCATGCTTTCTGGCCAGGATTCAAACCTGCGCTCTTTGAGCTTGGGATGCGGGTGTGCTAACTACTAAGCTTCCATGGTGTCTTTATTATTTATTACTGCTATAAAATTGATATATTCATTAATAATTTTATGTTATAATTTTATAGCCCCAGGGTGGTATGAACATCCCTGATACTGGTGTGCCTGGCGAACCACCAATGCCTGGTAATGTGACCGGTGTGGGTGCACCTGCTCCTCCGGTGCCTACACCTGTGCCCACTCCAGTGCCACTGCTCTGGCAGCAGCAACGTCAAGGTAAGCAAATTTCAAGCCAGTAGGGATAATTATGATTCATTGACATTTTATCAACCATTTAGAGTTGGTACTAGTTAGATTATAAATTCAAGGTTCTGATATTTTGCTGACGTATCTATAATACACAATAACCCGGCGATGTATTCCCCAGTAGTGCTCGATTCGGCGATACTGGGTGTGCAGTTGTCCACGACGTCAGATCTGCGGCGCGTGCTCACGCCTCACGGGCACGCGCACGCGCACCCGCACGCGCATCCCCACGAACCGGCGCCCAACCCATACGCGCCGCTGCCCGTCGACCCGCTCGTCGTCAACTTCGAGGAAGGTATGCGCCTCTACTGAAATCTAATGTACTAAGCCCGTTCTGTGCACTGTGTACTTTACGCATTTGTATACTATGCATACTGTGTATTGTGTACTGACCTCTATAGCACTGGACTGGCTACTGGCATATAAATGTCAAGCATATTTTTGTGCCAATAGGCAGCGCATTTGCGGTTCGTCTATGGAACTAATGTTGACTAATATAAGTAACTATTAGTTTATTAGGACCAACGCACTTAGCGCCTTGACTATCAGCGCCAAAATGGCGCCAATCAAACTGGCATAAAAATAAAATAACGGCAACCTGTCCATTGATAATAATAATAGAGGTCAGTGTGCACTATGCAAAGTGTATACTACACCATGTGTGTGTACTACATGACTGAGAAGGTATACCACTGCTGAATTCTATTCTTCTCTTAAAATCTGTAATTTGCTCATTAATAGTTTGGTATGTGATTTTTTTAATTATTCAGAGTGTAATGAAAGACATTCCACATTATAAACACTGCCAATGTTTTATATTATTTTGTGTAATAATTTTTCATTATAGTTTTCTAAAGACAACATTTTAAATTTTTTACCATAAGATATTGAAGAATTTATCAGTGGACTTCTCACATCATAGAATGGGCTTCTTGGCGTCATTCAATGTTAATAATTTTAAAAATGTCGAGCATTCTAAAAACGTTTATTTTATGGCTATTTAAGCCGTAATTAATGTTTAGTAACATGCTTCAATTTTGATTTTGATTTATTGATAATTAAGTCATCAATCAAATAAAACAATCTTGATTTAATTTTACACTGTGCAATGCAGTGAAAACAACTATGTATAAATATCACTTTTTTGAGTTCAAGGTTAGTAAAAAAATTTGTAACTAAAATGATATTCGACATATTTAAAATATGAATAATGAATAAAACAGCCAATATATTAATTGTAAGAATGCATTAGTTTTCAATGTAAACATTTACAAGTTAATGCACACTTTACAAAGATAAAGGAAATGTTTAGATTATTATAGCAAAAAAGAATTTAGTTCTTTGACATTTCAAAGTATAATGTTCCAAAGAGCTGAATATGATGTTACAATTATAAAATTGGTAACTATGCATTAAGAAGTGTGTTGATGTTACAATTGTCGCTCACTAATGATTCGCGCGTAGAACGCGAAGGTAGTATTTATTGCCAATTTATTATGAAGTCAGTTACATACTAGATTTAAATAAACATGTTCCATATTTAAACTAAAGTATTCAGATTGAATGTGATATATCATGTACCTATCTCTTTTATTCGTACATAAATATCTTACTGTCACGCTTTCACAAAAGCAAAGCGCGAGCGAGATAGAAACACTTGTGTGTGAGCGAAAGAAACAGGAATACTGTATTTGGAACCAGACTACTTTATTTTCTATACTGGATTGAACCACAGCTAAGAAATAGGTCTTTCAAATTTTAATATTCATATCAAACACCTTTGTAGATGAAAATATAATAATCAAGTAATTCTTGGAACCATGATTTACAAGTGGTCACAATGTACAGTACTGGGCAACAATAATGCACATCGACCTTTAGAAAGAGACATTCGGCAAATTTCGGCTTTGTAGAGCGTTGTCCCTTTCGCACGAAATACTAACAGTCCGGTATCTATTAAGAGCTGTTAAAACAATTTTTTATCTATATTTTTATAAAACAATTTTTTTTCTATAAGTGTTGTCCTTAGATTATAGTAAAATAATAAAAAAACATGTATGTTTACATATTGATTTATTTATTTTGAAAAGTGATACATTCTGACAAAACAATTATAAATCCTCAATTCCTTCCGATTCACTATCAGTGCTCTCAATGAAGTCGATATCATTGTCGCTATCAGCCGTATTTATTACCAGTCTATCAGTGTAATTATCTAGACCGTGTTGAAATCTTCGAAATTCATTCTCACATTTAATTGCATGATTGCAAACCTTTTTCCACTCTTCAGTCCCAATCATGTTTACTTTTTCTGCCAATAATGTTTTCACTGTAGTTAAATTCATACCCACATTTCTAGAGGGTATATAACCTTTCAGTTGGGACCATATATTTTCAATTGGATTAAAATCCGGATGATACGGTGGCAATCGCAATACAGTGTGCCCATGTTCAGCAAATATTTTGTCCACGGAAAACTGTATACCTCTCCTTTTGCCGACTTAAAATACTGTAAATCTGGGGTTTTGTCAATTTCGGGTCTACTGGAATTTCATCTCTGTTTAACCAGTTGATCATTTCCTATTTAATGGTGTTTGAATTGGGGGATCTTTCAACATAGCTATTGTGATAAGTGTTGTCGATAACTAGAACAGAATCACTGGGTATGTTTGGGATTAATTGATTAACCAGCCATTTCTTGTAGTTATCGTTATTCATTTCATTGTGATAATCACCTATAGTGTCCGTGGATTTATACATTAAAAAGGCTCCAGGAACAAAGCCTTTTACACCTTTTTTCTTATCATCACTCCAAGATTTTCTTTTAGTGTGTGATGTGTGTATGTAAGACTCATCCATATAGATTATGTTTTCCTGTTTCGCGAAACTCGCGTATTTTATCAAGGTATTCCATTCGTTTGCTTTTCCATTATAACTTTTCTATTATCTTCCATTTTAATGAACCGAAATCCCATCTCATGAAGTATTTTTCTCAACGTCTTTTCAGATCTATTGTAATTAATAGCCTCTGGTAGTTTAGCTTTTAATGATTTTACTGTAGGCAGTTCATTAAATCGTAAGTGAAAATCATTATACCATTCTTCGCACAACATCATAATCAAAATCGTCCATATCTAAACGAAATTGCTTTTTTGGTCTACCTTTTTACGGGTAACTGAATTTAATTGCAGTAGAATCTGTTTCAGTACTGACTTCCTTTAATATATTGTTTAAAGTTCTTCTTCAAATTCCACTGGCATTTGCAACTCGCTCTTGTACCTTCTTAAAATAGTTACATACGTCTTTATCCTCATGATTTTTAAATTTGTCGGATTCAGTTAAAAATATTTATACACTGTAGACAATTTCACGTGACTGACCATGTTAAGGCTTCCCTTTTTTTTCCTAAAGATGCCATAGTACAATTCTAAATCATCTAAATTTGGAGGTGTTAACAACTCTCTATATATATTCTGAACTGGACGCGATCTTACTCCACCGCATTTGTCGAACGACTGACAAAACGTAACACATGTAGTGTGCGAAAGGGACAATGCTCTACAAAGCCGAAATTAGCCGAATGTCTCTTTCTAGAGGTCGATGTGCATTATTTCTTGCCCAGTACTGTAACTCATTATTCCAAAAAAAGGGGGATGGGAGATTTAAGATGGGTTAGGGTATTGTTAGACTTTAAAATTATACTTGCAAGCCATCTGATGACATCAATAATCACTTGCATAATATTATATAGTATACTATAAAACTTATAAGATAATAAAATTTTTGGATAAGCTAAATATTAATTACTATACTCTTTTGAAGTTAAAAAAATTTCAGTTGTGTTTATAACTTTCCATAATTCATAATATAATTTGTACGATTTTTTTTGAGGTATTATCTATGACTTTAATTTTCAAACTGAATGTTAACAAATCCAAAATTGTATGATGGCATGAAATACTAGCTTCTCGTGTCTATAACATAATGGTAATATAACACTGCTTTAGATTTAGCAACTCTATGGCACTGTATAAATAATATAATCTGTCTTTGTTTAATTAATAAAGCTTAGAAAAACCAAATCCTCAAAGACGGAGTTGAGTTTGTCCTTATGTAGTGCCAATACATGGTTGACTTGAAATTACTAATCGAGTGGATGCGGTAGGAAATTAGTTTAATAATATTTTTTTTATTTATTCACATGTTATTTCATTAAGAAAATACCTTACATTATAGTCTGTCACAACACTGGAAATATTTTATACCTTTTGATGTGTTTGGGCCTGAATAATTAATTTCTATTGAACAATTTAATATTCTTGGTCTAGCTTGTTGACATTGTATGTTATATAGTTCATAATGTATTTTGGTTGATAATATGTGAATTAAAAACTACCATTCAATAGATGGCACATTAGTCATACATATTAAGTCGGGATTTCTGTATCCTACTATATTTTACCTCACTCTTTCTACTATTAGACGTAATTTGACACTACTGAGTTTTTTCAATCGCCTACATTTTGTTCGGGAGCTATTTATTTTATTATTGAGGTCCTTAGTCTATTTACATCTTAGTCTATTTTTATAATCTTATCTACTTTAATATCCAATTATTTTTACTCGCCTTGTCATTATTTTGTGTCTTCTGTATTTTATCTTCTATTGAGCCTTTCTAATAGTAGAAACAGGAAAAAGTATATGACAAGGCGTAGGTAAATATTATGGCCGGTGTTAGCAACAGATTGCTGGCGTTATAGATGGTTTTCCATACAAAATCAGTAACTATGTCATCATCTGCAGGTAATATGAAAATGCTGTAAAGGTGTAGCTCAGACTTTAAATATCAAGATTTTATTCCCCCTCTTCCTATTCCAATCCCATATCCCATCCCCTCTATCCCATGTCTGATCCATATATCTCATCCCCCTCTTCCATCCTCTTTATCCCATCTTAAAAGTTGGCAACGTGCTGTGGCTTCGTCATTGGTGTTGCAAACGTCTTTAGGCGACGATTACCATTTTACATCAGTTGGGCCGTCTGTCCGTTTGCTAGATTCGCAATAAAAAAAAGTCTCAAATCCGTTTGAGAATTCGGCAAATAAATAAAAATCTTCCCATCTCGGCTTCCTAGCCAGAATTCCTATTGTATACAACCAATGGTACATACCATCGGTCGGTTCTACATAGTAATCGGTTAGAAATGTAAATAATGTGTTTTTATACAGGGCGATTATTGCATTTGTTCTATCGCCATTTTAAACTTTTGTTAAAAGGAAATAATTTTAGTTTTCCAGTGTTGGACGAAACTAATGCACATTTGTTTTATATTTTAAATTGTAGTTTTATGCCCTTTATTTCTTTCTCTGATAGTCAATTATAGTATTTATTGAACATAGTGATATATTTGGATTCAGTTTTTTTTTCAAATTACATTTTAAAGTTCGGAAGCAAATTGATTGCACCTTAAACTGGATCCAGTAACTTATTTAAAGGAGTTGAATTGTTTTATTTTAGATATAGTTTTGTTGCCGTAAGCAGCGGAATTTTGGTTGATTATAATATGTCGTATTTAGAAAAGTTAGCTGTTTTTATACCATAGACAATGATTTTTAAAAAAAGGAGACAAGTAGGAGTCGTTCATGGCTCCTAATTTTTCCGTAGCTCTCTCACATGGTCCGATTCGGCGAATGTTGCAAGGGGATAAAAAGCGATTTCGGTATTTTTATATGTGCAATAAACTAGAGAATGTTAGTCTCTTTTCATATCTTAGCTAATTAGATTTATAAATAAATAAATATCTTCTCGCTTTTTCATTTATTGTAATTGATAACAATTTATATTACATTTAAATAATGCGGCTGACGTTTCGTACCCGAGACCTTTGATATTACGCGGTCGAGGGGGTCGAACGAAATTCAGTGCTGAAAGGATTTTAATGAATGTAGAAATTATTGAAAACATTTCTGAGAAGCCTATTATAATAATAAACGGCAGGCAAACAAACACATTGTATAATGTCATATAAGCAAGTTATGCTTGTGTTATGGGTAATCTACAACAGACTACTTTGGGGTCAAATAGCGGAAAGCCATACTCGTTTATTAAATAAAATATAATTTCATTTCCGGCTGTCAGATCAAATAATTTTGTGTCATTGTTAATGCACTGTAATAGTTATTGTTTGATTTTCAAAGGTATCATTGAATAACTTTTACAAATGGTAAATGAGTTTTGAATTTCGTAATCGACTTTAATTTACTGCTATTGTCAGATGTCATAGACTAAATTACTACATTCGCTAGAGTCCTTGAAGTATTTTTAGCTGCAAAGATTTTTTGAATAGATGTTGATATAATCTTTGTCTATGATAGAAAAGTACATAATAAATAGGTTTAATAACATAAAATACAAATAAAAATATATATACACGATTATTGTAAACTCATTAATATAGGTGAAAAAAAGAAAAAAAAAAGCTTTATGCCTTTAAAATTGTTTGTATGTTAGTATGTAGGATGTTTTGAGGGGCTGGCAGTTTATAAAGGTACCAACTGCTATTTGCCCCTATATTATTTATATTCGCACTGTGAAATTTAGATAGAGCTAATGAAATAATTGAAAATAAATGTATCTTTAGACATACAAAATGAAAGCACAGTCTTACAATACTCAGTGGGTGTTAGCAACCTGTATATTTGCCAGTCTCAGTAGTCGGCCTACATTAGCTACAATAAATAGGCTGAGCAATAACTTATTGTGTAATGAAAAACGGTTACCCGGAGTTACCCCGCAATTCTTTGGATAAAGAGTTTTTACCATTATATGATTTTTCAAACTCCAATAGTTATTGCTAGCGTGACCACAATTAAATTATAAACACCGCTAGTGATTCGGTGAAAATTGTTGGTTACTAAAATAGTTTTCTAGCGTTAACATATAGTCGTTCATTGGATCTGTTTTATAATTTTCCCAAACTTGGTACGGTTTTACACAACTTAAAATTCCGATCGGCAATTGTCGTTGGCACAGAAAAGTGCAGACCGGTTTCCGACATGTAAATAATCTATATTGAACTTTATTCGCAAGCGGAAACGACAGTGTTGCTTGCTATGCATTCTTAACTCTGATTCGCTTACAAGATTCGTACACTATCGCGAACTACTAAAATTGGTCTACTGCGCAGGTACGTCGGAAGGAATTATGTGCGTGATTTACGAACAAAATCGGTTATTGCGTAGCCTTCTGAAGGTAACAACTTAGACCAGCCATTAAGGGTGATAAACCATATTAGAGATATACACCACAGGGTTCGTATAACTGTGCTTTCCATAAAAAAAAAATTACGTGCTTAAGATCGTATTATCCGATTTTAGAAAAGAAAAAGAGATAAGCATATACTTGCTTAGAAGTTTTTGGTAATATTTGATAATGCTTCCCATTATCATGAATTTATGAGGGTAGTTCAACATTTTTGGTTTTTGAATGATTAGGTTTTCCTTTTCTCATCAGCATAATGAACTCAAGTTTTATTTTTTTTTATTTTTGCACTGAGAGTAAAGTTCCTATATTTATTACAAAATTTCCGCAAAAAGTATGAACAGTAATTTTGAAATGTATAAATAAGTAATAATTTTTTTTGTCTATGATTCATGGTACGCCTAGTCATTATTTATGTAACTATTTACCAATGTTTAAAAGTAAAAAAAATAGTCTCAATCGGTGGGGTAATGTAGGTATGAAATTAATTACATAGTCGATGTTCTAGAGTGCTCACTGTATAACGATTTTTTCAAGAAATTTATAATTTTAAAGTAACTGGTATTTCACTAATTATTATTTTAGTGTTCATGGCGCCTATTTTATCAGTTTGTTTTTTACTCTTTAAGGGGACCGAAATGCTAGTTTTACTACATTTGAAATTCAAGGATGTTTTTCTAACAGTTCAATTGAAATGCGTAAATTAACTCGTAGCTGAATGTGGTATGTCGCAACTGTGTTACGAGTTACGTTTTTAATGTGCAATTTTTATTCATTTTATTTATTAGTTATTGGACTAGTTATGCAAACCGTCATTAACCCACAGTATTACAAGTTTGAGATAATTAAGACGTTCATAAAACATATAATGGTCAAGGAAACGTGATTTCTAAAAGTATTTTGGATAATAAATATTAGAGCTTGGATCTTTTTAGGATAAATAAAACGAGTGGAACATTCTCTGTACTTACTCAAATTTGCTATAATCGTGGGTTGATCCCGGAGGTATTTATGTCCAATTGAAAATGATAAAGAAGAAACTAGGACATATCGCCATCTAGGACAAAATGATAATTAGATTACGCTAGTGGCCGTTGCCCCGGGCAAGTTATCCTTCTCGGCTTTCTAGATTCGGCGCTACCGGTCTATGGGGGATTATTAAAATGTCAGAAATTGCGCCAGAAGTAAGAAAGCAATTATTATATTGAAAAAAAAAAGACGCTATACATTAAAAGGAAAAAGAACACAATACATTCACAATAACATACATACACAAAAAGAAACTTGATTCACAAAACACAAAGACATACATAAATAAGGCTTCTTGTTACTCTTACTATTACATCTACATTATGGCCACATCCACGGGAACAAGTAGGAAAGAGCAGGAAAGTAGGAGGCGATAGTGTACCATGTACGTCATAATCATAGTTGTTTTTTTTTATTGCATGAGTTCAACAGACAGGCAGACGGCGCACCTGATGGAAAGCGGTTACCATCGCCTACAGATACAACACCGAAGGTGTTACAAATACGTTGCAGTTCTCTAAAGGGAGACTAGAGCCTGGCCGCTAATGCCAGAACACAACGTATTTACATATTTGCGCTGCCTATTTCCCTCGCCAATTTCCTACTTATTGCCGTAGTAGTGTAGGTATTGTTTCGTAGGTATGTGAGGTGTTAAATTTTTATAGAGGACTTGAATTAAAAATCGACTCCAGTGTCAGCACTTAGACCTACAGATAATGTCACATAATATTTTTAATGTGCTCATTTACTCAAAATGTGATTTGGTTTAGTCGCCAACGTTACTTGTTTGAAATTAAAATAAACTTAAAACTGCTAGTGGAAAGTCGAAGAAATGATTATTAGAATCTTTGAAATGTTGTCAGTACAAATCGCGGTTGCTAATACAGGCAGCTGATTAGTGGGAATTTATTTCGTATTTCTAGCAATACTATTCTTATTATAGTGTAATATTATAAAGCCTTGTCTCTTTTTTGTAATACATAAAATATTATTTGTTTTATCCTTAGTGTAATTGTTGGAATGTTCAAGTTTTTTTCTGTTAGAATGTAATTTTTTATCTGTCGTTTTTTAAGATGAATTAAAGACAGCATCTTTATACATACTTCTCAATAATGTTTACCGTTCATATATTTTTCTTGTGAATAGTATATTTATTCCAAGAAGAGTATTAGGAATATAACATCCCCAGTAAAAAATAGAACACTGAAAAGCTCCTAAATCTTACATACTAGATGGCGCTACTAGTTATTGTTCTCTTCATTGTTGACGTTATTATGTAGAACATATCTTGTTTAACCAATTCAGTAGAAGATTTAAAACCAAGTTTTTATTGACTGGTGAAGCAAATTCATTTCCACTGACGTATAAAAATATGTTTTTATACGTCAGTGGAAATGATTTTGCTGTAATGAAACAGTTGAAAATGTCATATTATTATGTATTTTGTTATTTGAGTTACACTTAAAATTGTCTGTGCCATTTGTGCCGGGTGTGATTGTAATGATTTATAAACGAATGCAGTTTTTTAATTTCTGGAATTTTAACTTAGTATTAGTTATTTTTCACTATTTTAGTTAAAGCAACAAATGATATTTTCTATAGGTTTGTCTAAAGATGTTGTCTAATATACATTAGAAGCAATATAATTATTGATTTGTTGAATATGGATTACTGCTATAAAAGTTTTGATTCTGAATAACCATTACAAACTAATAATTGAAGTAGAGGATCTAATATTGAAGTATAGGACCATGTCCAATACGTTTCAAACTTGCTGGCGTATGCGCAGTATAATTTTCCATGAAAAAAATTACTGCACTCGCTTCTGTCCTGGCTTTGAATCCGTTATTGGATAAGTTATGTTCTTAGGATAATATTCGTATTAGAGACCGTTTCACGCAGATGTAGCGATGGATTTAATGCGTTATTTGTGACGAAACATTGCTTTTTATTGCCAATGACGTTAAACATTGACAGATAACGGATGTATATACACTAATGCAGCTAATCATTAACGGCGTTCTTTTTAACGCTATAAACGCGACGCATTTGATCACTGTCAGTAACATTATCTCAGATGGAGCAGGGACATAACAATAGCTAAACGATAATTCCATTACGTCAAGCTGAATAAGTCCGTTTAATTCTTTTCGATAAGCGTGAAGATACCGCTAAACGCCGCCAATGTCATAAATATCAAATTAAACACGATAAATAATCCACATTCAACAAATTAATCCAGTAATCTATTAATATATATATAAGGTTTGTATTTTCGAAGTATAGAATAAAATTGAGTGAGCAGCACTTTTGATACTTACACGTATACCATGACAATGATGGTTTACAATATTCAAATTTAAACGATTGGGAATTGGGGATGTAGAAATGTAGGATAGTGATAGATTTATTTCACTTTATTCGCGGCGCAGGCGCATATCCATTGTCAATCCCGGAGAGTGTTTTATTAATAAAAGTGGATGATAAATTAGTATTCCTTGTGGATTACAATCGCCCAGTGAAAAATGTTATTCTGTTAACACGCCCAAATTTTACATTACTAGAGCTATAGAAAAACATTACTAGGCTATTAATCAACACAATTATTTAAATATAGTTTTTAGACGATCTTATTCAATAAAATACTACCTATATATTTATATCAACAAATTTTTGTGTACACAACCCCTCTCGCTAGACACACAGGTTTGCTGGAAGAAAACTTTAGGGTTAATTTCACCTTTGTACTTCATCACCACTATCTTATAATTTTATATGTAACTTTTTGTGTCCAATAAAAAATAAAATTCAAAGTAACTATTTAATTTAACTGACTTCAAATTTGGTTGGATTTAGTTTAAAAATTAATTTAAATAATATGATATTAGTTCAAAGTTGTAGTGTTTTGCAATATCTATCATACATACATACATAAGCAAGAGTATGATTGTAGCAGGAACTTCAAACATAGATTCAAGGGGTATTTTCCAGATGCTCATTTTTTACTGGACAATTGTTATGAATGAAATTCTTCCATGAAGATTTTGTTTCAGAATTAATCATTCAGAATAACGGTGTTTTCTTTACAAATAAATCCTCCGGGTGTTGAGTGTTTTTGCTGCCCTCAGTCTAAAAGAATGGACATAAAGTTACCATTCTGTAACATGATACGGTAATGAGCACAATACTTACTAAATACTTAATAACACACTTAGTAACTTAATAAATATGTTGAACGTATTAAGATCATATTTAAAAAAATATTTAAACGTACAAGTATTGATGTATCTATATTCACTCGAATTGACTTTTATAATTGCAATGTTGTGTAATTTGTTACCGTGTCTTGTTCATTATAATTATATTACTTGGTCCAATTGTTTCCTGACGGCATTAAAATGCATCTGCGTTGCAAGAGTCGTAGATTTATTGTTTGAAATAAAAACGGGGTTGTTGTTATGTTAATCTTAGTCTTATTTTATAAAATAAGAATTTCATAATGTTTATTAATTTGTAACGCGTGTGTTTAATAAGACTTTTCATTTAAGCTAATTAACATGAAAACTGATATAGGAACTCGTATTAGAAACTGATTATACTTTGGCTTTGTTTAATCAAATTGTGTTTAATATACCAACGAGTAAATAAAAATGTTTCGTATTATGATTTTTGTAATTATTTTTGACCGCCCAACTCAATAATGGCGAGCGAGGTTTTCGTATAGACGCTTTAAGAACACACCGCGATTGGATTATATCGATGCACGGGTAGTATCAAAATTAATTACGAAAATCATTCGTTTCGCGTTGCCGGCAATCGATTAAACGTTCGTTGTGTGTTCTTGCAGAGTCGGATAACGAAAGCGCCCCCTCCTCTACGCCAACTAAGAACGATGCCCCCGATGAGGTCACGCGAATAGCGCGCACAAAGTCCCAAGAGCTCTTGCTCCTCGAGAAAATCCAAGCCGAGTCGGCCGCGTTCTACAGCTACGACAGTATCCCCCACGCTGACTTAACCAAGGATCGCAAAATCGTCAGACCCAATCTGTCAACTAAATACGACAGGATGACCCTCGACGAGATCTCTGGTAAGAAACAAATGCCTACCGAACGGCGCAGCTCTTTGGATTTCAAAATTTTGTCATTAGAAGAAATTCGAGCTAGGAAAAAAGATACTATTATACACAATACTCCCATCACGTTGAATTTGAGTAGAAAAAGAAAACTATCGACACATGAAACCCTCACTACATCTGGCAATAAAATCATTAAGGTTGTTAGGAGTAATTCGATAGTTTATAAGAAACTCGATACCAGTGCGCCCGCAGTGTCGAGTCAAAGTAAGACGGATCATAAGCAAATTGAAAATATTAATAGAAAACGAACATTATCTGAACAAAGTGATATTTATGAAGTACAAGAAAATGAACTGGATGACAATTGTTATGAGTTTAAGAGGATTAAGATAACTGAGCAAACTTCTAAGCCCAGACTTATAAGGAATAGGCAAAAAGAAAATTCTATTAGCGAAGAACTTAAATTCGGTGAAGAATATAATAAAGATAACGATTCTGATGCAGAAGTGCAAGTTGTGAGTGTAGAAATGTCGGAAGAACATGTAGACTTATCAAAATTGTCCGACATTGAAATTATAGATGTAGAATCCACTAACTTGGGTGAACCCATAGACATTGTAGATCTAAGTGAAGATCAAGAAGGTGATGTGATAATATCTGATATCGATATAGAGTTAAGTACGAACGTGCCGGACGTAGTGGCTAGCTGTCAAAAGAGCACGTCTAATAAAGATACTATTAAAATTTTGGAAAGTGGTAACAATTTATTAAATGATATTGATGCCCTTTTAAATGAGCATTTATGATCCAAATGTTTAGTTATAGACTGAGAACTTTAATTCAATTGGGCTAATACACAGTTTGTGTTCTTGCACATCTTTGTATAGTCACCGATCACAAATAACGACACGAGAATTGACCTCCATTGCGAAAGAGCAGATTATGTTTCTTATTTTCAAGAACGATATTGTTTTATGTCTCCATTACTCCTGGGATAATGTTCGTGTTAGTGACTGTGTCACGCAGATGTAGATAAGGGTTTAATGCGTTATTTGTGATGCGACATTGTTATCAATTTTTTTTCGTCGGCCTACCTCACCTACCTTCGTCGGCCTACCTCACTACAACGCTGAGGTTTCGGGTTTGGTTCCAGGCTGGTAAATTTCGGAAAAAAAATCTCCGTTATTTAGTATGGTCTGGGTATCTGGGATCGGCCCCAGAGTAGCCCCTTGTATATTGCCTATAAGACAAGTGTAATTTGCTTAATTTGGGGATATACAATATGTGTGTGTCTGCCGATTATTATTGTAATTTTTAATGCCGTTTAACATTGCATAACATATGTATACACACTAATGCAGCTAATCATTAACGGTGTTATTTTAACGCAATAAACAATTGTCACTTATACTAACATTATCCCCGGTGTGGCAGTTAGAATAAGTAAACACCAAATCATCATGATAGGTAATATAGCCTTTTAAAGCATTCGTGAAGTCTTTGATATTTTGTTTGTCAATAATAGGTTATTTGTGGTCATCTTTTTAAAAACTACATTAGGTAGGTTATTTTAGAGTATTTTCTTTATCTTTAACGTAGATCGTTCTTGGCACATTGCTATAGAATGTTGGAAGCTTTAATTGATATATTTGTGATTTTCGCTATTTAGGCAATCGCTGAGCAATAAAACGAGTGAAATATTTTGATCCAAAAGTGTCTTTATATAATGTTATTAAAACGATTTATCGACGTCACACAATTATTCACATTATTAATATAATAATTAACACATATACATGTTAGAACTAATAATAATAAATTCGAAAATAATACCTCCAAAAGTTTAGAGGTTTACTCTAAATTAGTGATTTAACACTATGTTTTTACATATTTCACGTTAAGCCTTTTTACACGATCAATAAGACTAAAAGCTAAGATGGTCACTGCGCGTTAGAAATAAGTCATGTTGGGCCACAAGTGAATTAATATATGTATTTATAAACGAAATTAAGTATAGGTACACATGTTATAAAGTCGTTTGTAACAGCGCTGTTGATTTCCATAGCCTCGGGCCGATTATGGTCTTTTTGTTTAATTTTGAGAGTAATATTGCCATGTTCAATAATGAAATTGAATATATAATCTTCAGATCCTAGTAAGCATGATATATTTTCTTGTAAATTTGCTGGATTGTATAGCAAAACAATATCTAATTTACATAAACAAATGCTACTCTACCAACGTAACCGTGCACAAGAGATTAACAACGTTGGAGAGCTTACTTACTGTATACAAGACAGGCGTACGTAAGGGTTGAGATAGGTACATCTTCAGAATTTCCAAATAAATAATGCGAAGAATTTGTAAAAGTTCAGTAAAACTTGTAAAGAAATTCCAGAATCATTCAAATATAATTAAATTAATGTTGATATTATAACAATTGAGCAATAAATAGGTTAAAAACAGTTGAATTTAATTCAATTCGTCCTAAATTATGGCGAAAAAATTGTTCTTATTATCAATTGCAAATATATTGACGGTTTACTACAAGAACTCATTACACCGAGGATACGAAGCTTACGAAGATATGAAATGCAGTAGGTGTTAAAATCTGTCAATTCTAAAGAAAATACAAATCAAAATACAAAGTAATAATTTTCTCTATTAGCCTATTATGACTTTGTTGTTATAAACACTGCAATTCTCAAAGCGAGATCTAGCCGAAGTTCTATGAATATTACATAAATCACATTTTCCTGATTACATATTTATACAAGTAAATAATAGAAATCAGTTTCCAAAAACACCTCGACAGTAAATTTCTTTAACACCTCGTTTACATTAAGCCTAATTCTATGGTAGTAAGCAGGATATTGGCGAGAGAAGTGGGCAGCGCGAGTATGTAAACGCAACTTATTTGAACGTTTGATACTCGCACTGCTCATTACTCTCGTCACTGTCCTGGTTGTGGCCGAAGTGGGTATAATGTAAACGAGGCATAAGACAAGAAGATGCCATGCTTTTATTATTTTTAATTTTATTATTAATTAATTGAAGAATTATCTACTACGTAGATAGGCCCACCATAAAAAGTTATTAGGTGTTTAGATACTGTAGAAAATCCAATTTTCACAATAGTTTTAAATTCTTGAGATCGCACATCAGAGTACAAATAAAACCATCCCATTCAGGATTTGTTAAAAGCTTGATCAAAAGAATACAATGAAATATTCTTTATATTTAAGTAAAATACATTAATTTTATAATGTTAAACAATGGAAGAAAAATATTAAGTAGGACAAATTGTCGTCCTACATGATACACAGCCACACAAATCATTTTTCTCTCACTTTTTTACATTTCAAAATGTTTTGTGACCTAAATAATCAAAAATTGAAAAAGTCACAAGCTTTTGCGTCATTTTGTCTAAAAATATGTTTTAATTAATAAAATGCAAAAAGTGACGAAATAATGATTTGGGCAACGCGTAGTCGTTTAAGATTTAGAAGATTTTTAGAGTTTATTTTTATTAACGGGCAGTTGTTATTTTTAATATTCGTCTTCCATGTGTTGTTCCATGGCCGATCTTGTGCTTAAAGCAATCTGCTAAATTATTCTTGTAATGCATCGAAGATTTACTGAATTTTTGTCTATACTTAACAATTTTAAAACGTATACATTATTACATCTCGCTTGACATAGTATATGAAGCAAAGACTTGACCCCATCTTTACGAATGAAAATTAAATAGATCTAAAATTGCTTTATTTAAACGTTTAAAGGGGTTTAAGAAGAGCTTTTTCAGTAAAGATCGCAATTATAGAGGCTAGAGGTAAGCACGTCCATCGTATATGTGAGTCAAACTAAACAAGTATCTACCGACCACGATGTCGCTAATGTAGGTACAGACCATCCATAATTTAGAAGTTACAGACGGAGTTAAGAGTGCGGAGTTAAAATCTATACCAATATTGTAAATGCAAAAGTTTGAATGGACTTTTGTTCTTCAATCATGCTAGAACCGCTGAACGGATCTGGGTGAAATTTGGCACAGAGATAATTTATAGTCTAAAATAGCACATAGACTACTTTTTATACCGGAAAAATGTACGAATCCCGTGGGATAATATTAATGCGAGCGAAGCCGCGGGCAAAAGCTAGTATTTAATGCTACTAGTGCCAGTGAAACTTTGTTCGTGTTGTCATGACGATATTTATTTGTTAGGTAATTGCAACGACATCAAAGAAAAACGACCGCATCACCACTTTTTGGGTATATTCGTGTGTCCCACTGAAACAATATCAATTATCGGGATAAAATGTATCCTAAGTGTTGACCCGGGATACAAGCTAGCTCTGTGTCGAGTTTTAAATTGGTCAGTAGTTTTCACGTGACGCTCTAACAAACATCTGCTGATCCTAATAAGCCTTTCTGAATTTGTACTCTCATTAGGTTATTGAAGTGAAACTTCTACATAGACCCCCCGTCTATGTAGGTCTTAGGATTTTTCTGTCACGAAAAAGCGTTACAGCCGCGTGGAGGAGCGGCATAAATTTAGACTCCACGTGGTGAGAGGCGGCATAATTTACAGTAGACTATGGATGCGTTTTTTGGTTCCGAATCGAATTCAGTTTTTTTGTTAGATAAAATGAAATATGTTTAAATAAAAAATGCATTCATTAAAATGTACCTAACCCCTATCCAAATCATAATTTGCAATAAACCTGCGAAAAATCGAAATGTGTGCTGGGACACATAGTAGAAGCGAAACTTCAACGGACAAGTGGCAAAACGAATCGCAACAAAATTTTAACATGAATCTGCCCGTAAAACCACAAGATTAAATTTTGTTGCGATTCGTTTTTCCACTTGTCCGTTGACGTTTCGCTTCTACTGTGTCCCAGCACACATTTCGGTTTTTTTGTAGAAACTCGACTCTACAGATGTATTATATTATAGTCAGACGTTTTTAAATTTTATAATGTTTACTGGTATAAACGCTTTTTTAAAAATGTATCCTGTAGCTACACTAGCGTCACCAATTTAAAGCTTTTTTGAGATATTTTTTTAAACACATGTTCTGCCTTCCCTTTACCCTCAATAGCGGAGCATATAATGCTTATATTCCTAATGCAATAAATATTCTTTTTATGACGTCTGATGAAATGTATAGATTAAATTATTATAGTTGACAATTAATGATTGTAAATAGTTTATCCAGTCACAAAACGCCACCTAGTTGTAATACTGAAATATCATTTTCAGGTTTAATTTATCATTTCACCATTCTATTGTCTGTGCGGCCTCCAAACATTTACAACAAATATTCACAGTGATTACATCTAGAGCCTAAATCACACTAGAGAATATCGTCATAGTATCATTAAATTTAGATATTAGATTGTGTACAAAAAGACTAATTTAATTTTTTATCTAAAATATAAGAATATAAGCAATTGCTGGTGTTTTCATATTTGTTCCAGTCATTTAATTTAAACTAGGAAATGAGTGCCTGAGCTAAGTTTTATTTATAAGGCTGTCATTTTTCGGTGAACATCAATTCGCCAAATTTTAATTCACGATCGTATAAAAAGCAATTCTAAACGAAAGCATTGCCTTTCAATAGTGTGACCCAGGTAGGTATAATTAATTACAAGTAACCCTATCTAGTTAATTGTCTTAATAAAATATAATTATTTTAACACTTAGGTAATATATATTAAATTATTTCATTCAAAATTAAATGACAGCATTATATGCGATATCTTAAAATTTTACTATAATATTGTAAAAAAATCTAGGGGTGTAAGAAATAACATATTATGGCAACTTGATATTTATAAATGTATTTATGTACTTTAATAAATAATTAATTAATGAAAATTTAGTCAATGGTTTAAGTGATTATATTTAAAGCTGAATTACATAGTCCAACTAAATCGAAGAACAGAAATGAAAGGGAATAGCAACATTCAATGACATTGAATGATATCAGCTTTAGATATGAACGGTTTTTTTTAATTTGATGAAAAACAGCTTCTTCAGAAAATCTTAGAGACCATTTAAAAAAAAATTATGCACTATCTCGTACATACAGGTTTCACGACGCGTTGTTGGTTAAGGTATAGCGGTGTTTATTTTTCAATAATGTCAAGTGAACTGATTATAACGATTGTCGAAGTGAGCAGCTCACGTTTGTCATAAGACTGATGGTCGATGGAGCAGATGTACCTGCTTTGGAGACATGAGCAGGAAGCCCTCCAGCTTGGTGTTACCGCCGCCTAGGCAAAATCGCAGAGGCTGGATGAGGAAATTGAAGGGCCGGTATATGTGGCGAGAACTTCAGCCTGATTTATGTTTGTGTTAGTTAAGTAGGCGCTTAGTTACTGTGAAACTGGCGAGACGTTGTCATCGTTTGGACAGAAATTTTCCAGTTAAGTAATAAAGTTATCGATTAAATACATGTCTGTTCAAATGATGATAGCAACTTATTCGCAAGTTAATTATTTACCAATGTAGATGTACAATTAGGCCTTAGGGAGACTTACATTCAGCAATGGATTGCAATTGGTTGATTATGAATTAAGAAGTATATTTTTCAATATTTCTTAAATAGGTATCTAAGGGAACGTACCCAAACTACGTGACCCATTTTTTTTTACAACTTTTTATCCCCTCGCCCCTCGGTGACCACCCGTAGTATATGACAAGATCCTCCTCCCCCTTTAGTTTTCACGTAGTATTTCATAAATACGGTTTTAAATTATTTTGTGCCGAAATAAAGTAAAAAAAAATCATTTGGCTCATATTTGTATATACTATCAGTATCAGCACAAACTCTCGTCAACTTGCTTGACGACTGCACTATACTAAAAACTCTTAATTTTCAATCAGCTGACGTCCCGGCATAATGTACGTGAGTGTTGCCATTTGTGAGTTTGAAAAACGCTAAACGCCTGCGCGCCTTATTTAAATATAGCTGGAAAAAGCACGAGATTTCCATAGAGGGTATTGACTACGTGACGAAAACCCAAGGCCCCTGCCAACCCCCATGACTAAGCATGGTATTTTGAAAACCCCCTCCCCTCTCAGAACGGGTCATGTAGTATGGGTGCGTTCCCAAAGTTGTTTTTACACTAAAAATGTTTTTGATAGTAATATACTTATAATGATTACGTTATTTTCTACATCCCTTTATTTGAATGAAATATTCTAATTTGTTTTCAATACAATTTTGAGCCTAT
The DNA here is from genome assembly GCA_039645545.1 of Dendrolimus houi. Classification (NCBI taxonomy): domain Eukaryota; kingdom Metazoa; phylum Arthropoda; class Insecta; order Lepidoptera; family Lasiocampidae; genus Dendrolimus; species Dendrolimus houi. The sequence continues at coordinate 7,747,437 of CM077136.1, forward strand.
TTTTGTGCTCATTGTTCAGTTTGTGGCAACTAATGGATATGTTGATTCTTTATACTATAGTTTTATAAGTTCCGTAGACAAAGGCGCTATCTATTTAAACTGGTAAACAATGTTAGAATATAATATTAAATAATTTTTTCTTAACACGAGAGAACTTAATACCAAGTGAAGTAATAATAAAAAAGAAAATCATACTAATATATTAAACTGCAGATTTAACCTATTTCAATTTTTTATTTGTATGCCCAGTGAACATATTTGACTCAACATAGTTCTCGGCATGTTCAATATTTTTAAAATTGATTTCTAAAATTAATTTAAAAAGCAATTGGTCTCATAATAATTATGACCTCTGAAACATAAACTCAGTGTGGCAAGCGACATTATTAGTGTCTATTATTTTTTTTCACTTTGAACTATAAGCCAGTAAATTTGTACGTGATATACACTCTTATGGTCCGCGGGCTACGGGAGACGCATGACAGGACAGACTTTAGTCTGGATATTATAATATTTGCAAGTATACAGGTTGTTAAGAGTAAACTTTTCAGGAGAGCGATATGGAGTTTACAACTCAATATTTTCTTTTATTTCTATGATTTTTCATTATTTTGCTATTTTGTCACAAATTTTACGACCATTTAAATGAAAGAGATTGCATGTTTTAGGACTGTATTTTTAATCCTGCGCCTTGAGATAATATCCGACTAATCCAAATAAACGAAGTAACCGTCTCTTAACACCGTCATATTTTTAAATTGCTGTCATGTGTCCGCAAACTAAGAGTGTCTCACGCGCGTATGCAATGTTTTCAACATAAACATATTTTTCAAAACACTACCAATAAACACCGTTGTATAAAATCAAATCGGAAAGGGGAGAATGTACTATTTGATATAAACTTATATAAAAACAACCTTATATCTTTGTGGCTTTTGACATTAACAGATTTACGTCTTGTGTACACGGTCAATTTGTATTGAAGCTAGTTCCACCAGGGTCACTGCAGCCTGGACCAGTATTGCTGTGAGTCCTGGCCTGGAACAGCTAACGGGACTGACACGCCAGCACCGAGGAGACCGCCTAATTCTGGAAAAAAAAGTAAAATCTTGTAAAGTACTGGTAATAGTTATAGAAAAAACGTCAATACCTAGTCTTGTCATAAATATTGTAACAATTTTTTTTTTCTGTTGCAAATAACATTTATAAGTTTTACAGTGTGTTAGTTTAATACATAAATATAAAACAATTTAAAATATACAAAGCTTGTTCGAAGTGATCTCCATTGGCTGCAATACAGTCCTTTAAACGTTGATGCCAGTTATCAATAAAAGCACGCACTCTTTCAATGGGAAAATTCTTCACTGCCAGTCGTATGGATTGTTTTAGGGACTCCAAATTATCATGGCGTTTAGAGCAAGCCGTACTCTCTAAAACTGACCATAAATCATAATCCAGCGGATTAAGATCAGGACTAGACGACAGCCAGTCTTCAGCTCTGATGAAGTCCGAAACGTTCCGTTTCCAGCCAAGACTGCGTGGAGCGAGCTTTATGACTCGGCGCCAAGTTTTGCTGGAAGGACCATTCTTGGTTATTGAACATGGTGTTGTTAAGGGGCTTAACTACCTTCTCAAGAATGGTATCTTAATACACTTGTGCCGATGTTTTGATACCTTTTTCACAAAAATATGGCTCAGTCACTCCTTCATAGTTAACACCCCACCAAACCATCACTGAAGACGGATAATGCTCACGTTGCACTCTGTCGACTAATTGAGAAACTTCCTTAGAGCTTTGAGCATAAATACAGTCATTTTGTTTGTTAAAATGTTGCTCAATTATAAAAATTTTCTCATCCGTAGACAAAATTTTTCTGTGACCTCCCTTTGCGTACCGCTTCAGTAGTTGTTTTGATTTTACCACCCTATTCTTTTTTTAAATTATGAGTTAAGAAATGACCAGTGCGTCTCTTATAGACTGCAAGTCCTAAGTCATCTTTTGAAATACGCGACATGGTTCTAGGTGATATCTTCATCTTCTCAGATAAAATCTTTTGCTGTCGGACAGGATTTCTTCGAATTCTTTCCCTTACTGCTTTGATCACCTTTTTCGTACGAACACTACGTGGACGGCCAGATCTTTTTCTGTCACAAACAGAGAACGTCTCATTGTACCTATTAATAGCCCGGTACACAAACATTTGACTAATACCAAGCGTATGGAGAGTTTTCAAAATTGCATTTGGCTCCATACCTACTTTGTGTAATGCAATCACAGCGATTCGGTTCTCTTTATCGCCCCACTCCATGTTAATATCGCAAAATATTGTACAATGTATTGACGCCAAAATGAGAAAACAATGAACAATCATATAAAAATGACAGATTCCAAATTCAAATGTAATAATTTGTTTTTTTTTTAATTGTAACAGTATTTATGGCCAGACTAAGTATATAAAGGATAAAATAAAACTACGTTATAACGGTTATAAGCGCGTTAATTTATAAAATACCGAGCGGTTTCAACTGTTAAAACGTAGTTTCCTTATGTGTACTTGTCGCGAAAACTTGTGAAAATACTAGAGATAACATACTTGACGTTGGATCAGTAGAATCACGTGAGAGGCGGGTGTAGGAGAATAAATTAAGTCTAATGAAGAGGCTCGATGTCAGAGGGCCTAAAGAGGTCGTTTTCGCAGTTTCATATCATCATGTTTTCGCTACATGACAAGTATCAATATAAAGTGGAACTTTATGCTATGTCTTACAACTATCAGTTTCCCTAGACACGTCATTTTCACTAAGCGATTCTTCAAAGGCGACTGCTTTAGGCCCTCTGCTTTATGTGATGGGAAATATCTATAGTGATAGCTATGGGTCGGCAATCCATCGGCTGAGGGCGGGCCCCTCGCCATCAGACTTCTGTGGCGTGTGGTAGTCAGAGTTGCTTTATAGGGTTACGCGAATAAAACTTACAAGTATAAGAGGTCAGGCTTACGCTGAATTTGGCAATCGCCAGGTATGTTTTCGTATAGCCCTGTAGTGGTCTAAAGTCTTTCACGAAGCAAGAGTCTTTAAATATTTATGACCAATTGTTTCTTGTTAGAAAAATCTTCCAAATAATTCTAAAATTAAAGACTTACCTGGTGGTGGTGAAGCAGGCTCGTGTTGGTATCCATGATGATTAACATATGGATGTGTGGGTTGCCTGTATCCAAGCTCGTAGCGGGGATACCCGAGGAATCCACCTTTGCAGAGGTCGGATTCCGTGGACTCGCATACAGGCGGTTCCGACACCATGCCGCCGCCATACCCCATTGGAGTGAGGGGGCTGAAAATACATTTTTAAAAGTATTAGTTCGAGTTTCTGCATCTTTATAATATTAGTATCATTGATATTTGCCCAACTACTACTTATTAACGTAATATTGAATAGGTTCGGCGTTACTGCGTTTGGACCGTTTCTATCATTTGTCAAAAGGAAAGAAATGTTCCAACACATTTATATATTTTTTCTCTTTAAACATATTTTTTTGTTAGAATATAATTTTTTAGGAAAATAATAGATAAAACTTATTTCAGGCATTTTCATGAAAGTCTATATTTAGGAGTGAAAAGCCGGCTAAATAGAAGGCAACATAAGCCGCAGACTTCCGTAACCTCTTACTTCTAATTAGCTCGAACATGGCTTTGTTGCTAAGAATCATAGCAACAAAGTCGTGGCCGAGCCTATGAGCGACAAATAAGTACGATGCGACGAGCGATAAAAAGAAAAGAAATTGAGCATGCCACCAGTTGTAGCGCTCGATGCCAACTTCTTCGCGTCGCTCGTTGCGTCGCCCGTCGATAAGCCCAAGGTCATGGCCTGGTCGTATTGGCTAAACGTACATATTTCAAAACTAGGCTTCACGTCCGCGGAAAGTTCCGCGGAACTTATTCCATTTTCCGACTCAAATGGATTTCATATTATTTTAAGAGCAAGCATTGACACAAGTTACATTGCATTATATTTTTATCTAGGCGCTATCGCTCCTGGAAAATTCAGATCCGTTCCGATAAGAGGTATCCTATGTCCATTCTCGGTATTGCGACTATATATCTATATACCAAACTTCAACATAATCAGTAAGTATCGTAGTTTTCTGTGAGCATTTCGCATCACCTCCATTTTCTTGAGCTTTCACGCTCAACTACGCAATGTTTTCTCTACAACATTTATTCCACATACAACAATGATCTGGAAGGAACTTCCCGCCACGGTTTTCCCTCTGTGCCATGACATAGGGTTCTTTTAGAAGGACGTTCTAACATTCCTTAGAGATCAGTAAAGAGATCAGTAACGCTTTAACGACACCCCTGTTATTGCAAGTGTATAGGCGACGGTAATCGCTTTCCATCAGGTGGACTGTCTGTTTGTTTGCCTGATTCAGGCAATAAAAAATTAGTCTGGATGTTACGATTTGTATAAGAGTACCTGTAAGCGTCGACGTTGAGCGGCGGTTGATAGGGCTGATGCGCGGGGTGCGGCGGGTGCGCGGCGTTGTGCGGCGGCGGCGGGTGCGGCGGTGCAGCGTGCGGCGGCACGGGTGCGTACGCGCACTCGGGGCTGCGCCGTTGCGACCGGATCTTCTCCTCGCGCCTCCACTTCGCGCGTCGATTCGAGAACCACACCTTAACGTCGGGCCAAGTTAAGGAGCAGCGCGGTCACTACGCGCTTATACACTTATTGTATCGACTAAAGTATGTGTCTTGGAGGCAGCTATTGCTTGACGACTATTGATATCATATTACTGTTCTAAACTATAGACACTAAACCACAAGTGTAACAACTGTGCTATAGTTGCAATTCAGCAGAAATAGCGATAGCGATTGGTAATCGCGGAATTATCACCAGTCGTCTCCCATCTCGCCGGTTTGATGCCGTATCGTGTGTAAATTACAGACATTTATTATACGTATATTATTTATTTCATTATATAAGTAAAAACAATTGAATACAATTAAATTAAATTAATAAAACATATTCTGTGACAATCAAGAAAATATATTGTATTTTACCTATAATCCCTTGAGACTGTAAGTAGAATACTGAGCCTGAGTCATTGAAATAAATTTATTTCATTTAGGTATATCTCAATTCTGCATAAGAGGAGTATGAATAGAGGGTTAATTATCAACCCAACAATCACCCACTACTAATAGTGGTTCTATCAACAATATGGTTTATTATATATATATATATATATATATATATATATATATAATCAAATCATAATGCAAACTTATTTTGTTAGATGACAACAATATTTAACTAAAATCCATTTCAAATAGGACGGTATGGTTGTCACATCCGTTAAACGCAATTTGTAGCGTTATCATCAACTTTCGTACGAAAGCATATTAAATTTAATTATAATATATACATAATTTAATAATAATCTTATACTTAGAATCACGATGTTTATATTTCATGTCTATTTACCAAATTTCTCCCATACCGTTCTATTTGAAACAGTCTACTAAAGGGTTATTCGTGTTAAAGACTCACCTGTATTCTTGCTTCTGGGAGACCGATTTTTGTCGCAAGACGCTCTCGAGCAAAAACATCGGGGTAATGAGTTCTTTCGAATTCTAAAAATAAATTATTATATATTATTATATATATTATATACTTATAATCCAGAACTTTATAGAGTGGAGGATACTTGCAAGCTATATACATTTTGCACACTTGGTTAGTTTTAATCTCCTAAAAATTCAGAATTATCGCGGGATATCTAAAATTGTCACGGACACAAATAAAACTTAGATAGAACTGCAAAGTCACAGTATCAAAGTCTTAATGTTTCGTCATCGTCAGCCATTCGCCGTCCACTGCTGGATGTAGACCTCTCCAAGTCGGCGCCACTCATCCCTGTCCTCTGACTTCCTCAATGTTTACTTGATTAAAAACTATGTTATTAAATAATAATATGGTATTTATAACATAGCTTTAAATGAAAGGGAACGGTATTTGTTGCTAGTTTGTCATATTTGAAATTAGTTTGTCTTTCAGTTAGGTTCCTTCTGGCAAAGGCTTGGTTTAGGTCGTGTCACTACTGATAATGTCATATTTACCTCTCTCCAAACTATCAATCTGCTCATTAGTGAAGCTGGTCCTGTTTCTCTGCAGCTTGCGTTTGAGCCTCATTCGCGCTGCATCGTCGTCAGCGCCGCTGGAGCCCGCGTTTGAGTTGTCGCCGGAGCCTGTTTCGTCCGAGTGCAAGCCTTCGAGGCCTTCTAAAGGCTCCTCGCCTGTTTAATAAGAAGCTTTTCTATATCTTTTCTATTTACCTTAACAAGTTTCATGAAAGTGTAGTAACATAATTTAATACATTCTACTTATTAAGATTAAAATCAAATATTATATTATTAGCTTATAGCTTAGAAATTGATATCAGGAAAAATACAGCTAGGCATACTACTAATGTAGTTTCGTTACTAATAGAATAAGAACCATTTGTCTGGATTACACTGAAACACACAAAGCCCACGAGGGTAGCGACCTGTATGTCAAAATTCTCTCTAAGTTTGTACTACATATCTTGCCTTCAGCTTTCTTTGACTAGTCACCACCGGGGACTATGCGCAACTCGTTAATCGACGGTCGGAATGCGTTCTCGACTACCCTTATCAAGACCCGGTCTACATTTCAGGATATGTTTGATCTATCGGTTCCACGAAAAAAGTGAGCAGTTGATTGCCACTTTTGCTTACAAAATTTGCAAGCTATATCAGTAATCGGCTATATGCCGGATATCCATGTTTCTGCTTATATCTCTAAAAGACACCTAACGTTAGTCGCTTCATAGCCCCCTTTTTTAACTAGGTAAAATCTGATTGAGGACACCGCCGCGGAGGACATGCGGCGAGGACCACCCCAGAAGAAGTACCATTGTCCTTCGAGTCAGAGACACCCAATAAAACCCCTCGATACTCCTTCCTTCCTTTATGTCAAGATTACGGGATAGGCGGAAGCTCGACTATCTCCACGTACCCTGGCAGGGGCTTCATAGCCCCCTAAGCGAACTTAAATATATAGACCATTCCTAATGTGTGCTACCTTTACAACAACATCATTTAGCCGTCTCAATATCCAAAGCTTGTACGTTTCAGACGCCCATGTTCTGTACTCCAAAAACAAGTCGTATTTTTTGCACTGGTCTAAATAAGCCAGTTTCGATTAGACTGCTTTTCTATTCGCGATATCTTAGTATAAATAATGGCCAATTCTAAAGAATACAAGAAACTTAGTCGTATTTTGGACTAAAGTCTCTTTCTTAAGTGAAAATAAAACCAATTCTAAACACTAACTTGACAAGGGCTAAGGAATTACTTTACAAAGGAGTTCGACTTCAGTCTTTGGGTTGCTTAAGTAGCAACTTATCCCTCCCAAAGTTACCGACCGCCAAGTGAACACAGTCATAATTAATTCCACAAACAACCGGCTCGATAACAGTTGAATTTATTCGAGTTGAGATTTTAATCTTCGGTCGTGCTGTATTTGGCGGTTGCGGGTAGTGTTGCCAGTGGAAAGATTTATCGACGAAGTTAGACAAACTTAAATTTATACCTACACGCTAGTTTGCGTTAGAGCTGGCATTTCATAAAATAAATATTACAGAAGCTAAGAAGTGACATAGCTTTTCATTTTAACATTGTTTTTAACATATTTTTAGAAGACGATTATACCCTTTCCAAGAATTTATTTTACTTTTGACGTTTGCACGCCTATCAAGTTACATATTTCTTGACAGTAAAGCCCACATGAAACAAATGACATAATTGTCGTATTTTTCTGTTGTGGGTGACGTAATAGTGATGTTCTGTGAGTCATGTAACGCATGTACTATTATAACTTAATAATAAAAGACTTAATATCGATTTATTTACGTGCAATATCGATGGCTTAATAGTATAAAGCCATCGACGTTGCACGTAAATAAATCGAAAGTAATCGATTTGAAAATAAAAAATGATCTAATTTATTACAATAATGGCTTATTTAATATATGTAAAATATGTTTATTGAAATGTGGGTATATTTATTACACAATATAGTAATTATATCAAAAATATATAAGGAAGTTAAATTGATTAAAACTTATTTATAAATGAAGTCGATTTTTATAACAAATCAAGTCTGTAACGCATTAGGACATTACTAATTGATCCGTCAACGAGCTGTATAAAGTAAAATAAATGCTTAGAAAGGGTGTACATAAAAACTTAAAGTAATAATTTCAATTATTGATGATTATTTACGTACTAATTTATATTAATCATTATCACCGTCTTAGCGTAAAATCTCGGTTACGTATCGAGTTATAAGTTCGCTTTCCTAAATTTCTTCTCCACTTCGCGCGGTCTTCAGCATGCCTTACTGTTAAACCATAGGTACCTACTACTTTTGTAATACGAAGTTTTATTATTTTAATGATATCATCTTGAAATGGAATCTTAAAATAATTTATATTTTGTAATGGTCTCAATAAAAAGAATATTTAATAATTTCAGAAAATATTCTGTAAGCTACCATGAAAGGTTTATGTTTATAAAACCCTCGTGCAGGAAAGAAATATTAAAGTTATTTAATCATATTTATAGACAATTTTTATAGTTTTCACCTTTGTAGCATGAAAATAAGGCTAAAAGTACCTATGTATGTGTAAAATTTAATAAAAATAAAATAAATAAAAACAGTCTTTATCCCGTGCTTTAAATATGCAGTTTTTTTACGTATGCACCTTTTTTTAAGGCTTTTCTATTTCTGGATGTAGGCCTCCTCAATCTTTTGCCACTCGAATTTGTTTTGCTCGATTCTTGTTCAGAGTTTCCCCGCTACCGACATGATATTATCGCTCCATTTCAGAATGGCCCTTCCACGAAATACGTTATATTGCAACCTCTGAGGTATCAGAAGAGAATTCTCTGACTCCATTTATTATCTGGTCCTGACGTAAAATTCATTACAACTATTTATGTAGTGGTTTCTTAAGTTTTTGCGACAAGTATACATAATTAAACTACGTTTTAACGGTTTTAAGCGCGGCAATTTATTTTATTTTTATTTTTCCGACGTTTAGGGCCGCTTTTCAACAGCCCTGATCATGGAAGACAAAGATGTCACAATGAGTATTGTTAAAGTTTTATAAGAAAAGCGGACGAAACGTCGGAATAATAAAAATCAAATAAACAATCGCGTCTAAAAGCGTTAAAACGTAGTTTTATTATAGAACTCTTTAATTCAATTCTTTGAAATAAAAAGATTAATTTAATTTAGCTCTGGCAATATAATATCCCGGAACGCGACGCGGCTTGACGGTCCTTTCGTCTAAACTCGCCTTATCCGCTTTTCACGGCGACTTAGAGGATTCAATTATGTCCTCTTGATTAAAACTTAGCTATGAATAATTGGAGCAATAATTTAAATTAATTTACTTAACGCAAACATAATATAGCGTCCCGTAACTGTGAGCATTTGGTTTCAATTTAAAAAATTTAACTATGAACTGGCAAACTCTGAAAAGAGTTTTTATGGTAGAATAAAAAAAAGGTTTTCTAAGAAAATTATTTTGAATAAATACTGTTGAGTAATTTTAGTGGTATATTTTTGATCACATGCAAATTCTTTAGGTTCCATAGCCAACTAGCAAGATGGTGAATGTTCGTTGCTAGTAGGTACCTACAGACGCTTTGATGATTAGTCCGATAAACCCTAGGTTTTAATTATATACTTAATACAAGTAAAGGAATACAATAGGCGATTATATAGATTCAAGTTAAGACGTCACGTTTTAGATATAGGTGAGACCCCTTAGTGTTGCGTACATTTTGACTTCAGAATATTTTTTCTTAAACGCAATCTTCCCTTTATCTCCTTCGGATCGGGGGCCAAGCGTCTGTATTCAGAAATTGTTAAATATTTCCAATCAATTTTTTCACTACAGGTTAGTAAAAAGCACAATTTTGCGAGGGTTTACAAGATTTTTTACCCAATTTGTCTGTAATTTTAAACAGAGGGCGTTAGTATGCTGTATTTTTTATTTGGTTGTTTTTGATGGATAACACATCTCGCTTTTCTTTTACCTTCTCCCAATTATTTGTGGTCGACATTATATGTATTTTCCTTCTATACTCCTTTATTCTCACATACAGAGGACGTATATTACATTACAAATCATCATGTCATCCTTCACACAATCCATCCATCTTTGTTTTGGTCATTTTATCCAGTATATTTTCCTCGTCTGGATGGCTACTACCCCTGGTCTAGAGTATGCCACCATAACAACCTTGAGTTGTGTTCCGGCATTAGTGACCGGGTTGCAGACTCCCTTTAGAGAGCAGCAGCGCATTTTTAGCACTTTTGGTGTTGCAAATGTCCATAGGTGTTGATAACCGCTTTCCATCAAGTGGGCCGTCTGCCTGTCTGCTGAACTCACGCAATAAATAATAAAACTACGTTTTAACGGTTTTAAGCGCGATAATTTATTTGATTTTTATTATTCCGACGTTTCGGCCACTTTTCAGTAGCCGTGATCACGGAAGAAAAAGATGTCAAGTGTCAATGAGTATTGTTATAGTTTTTTTTTATACTGAAAAGTGGCCGAAACGTCGGAAGAATAAAAATCAAATAAATTACCGCGATTAAAACCGTTAAAACGTAGTTTTATTATGTATATACTAGTCGCGAAAACTTGAGAAAATATTAACACGCAGTAAAAAAAAAACCTTCGCATTTGTACTCGTCAATCTTCCAATTTAACATGCTTTTTGTTACATGATTTTCATCCCATCTCATTACATGTCTGTATCACCTTCTTCTTCATCTCAATCTTTCAGTGAAGGGTGCAACTTACAATTAATTTCTTACCTTATCCATTATTGTAATATTACCTACACATCCACTTCAACATTCTCATCTCAGCTGAGTGGGGATTCTGTGGTCTAACACTTTAGTGGCCCAATACAGTTTATGGTTAAAGTCTATAAAAGAATATTTAAGGATCTTATGAATAGCTGTATTAGTCGCCTAAAGTTATTTATAGGTATTGTTTGGAATCTTGTAAAGATAAGTAGGGTAAATAGGCCTTTCACCGATGAAAATAATGCACAAGAGAGGAAAAAAAAAATTGTCATGAAAGTGGTGAATGGACTCCAGTTTATTAGTATACAAGTAAAGCTATATATAAATGAGAGGGATATGTCCGCTTATAAATTCGCTGGGAAGTCCCGTAGGACGCTTTTCTTCACTGATCACCCTTCTATGATCATACTACAACCTATATTCCTTGATAATATGTATTATTTCATTATCCACACTAATTAATACTTAGTACTATATATCTAAACCTGCAATTCAGTTTGTTTGGTAGTTTGTCCTTTTTTTACGATATTGGAAATAAACCGATTATCATGAAGTTTGGTCTAAAAGGATATTAAACATAAGTAACAAAGGAGAAATGAAAACATGTAACTTGGCTAAAATAAAACACAAGGTAATTTTTTTAAGGTCCGTTAGTTACTTTGACAAAAACGGAAAGTTTATAAAATCACCCTCTCCATCTAGTTTGTCTATCTCGTAGGCATTTTTTTGAGGATCTTCTAGGCCTACACACCTACAATAAAAACTGCTTTTTATACAATGCGTAATCACAAATGACTGTTTTTAGTATTTTTGTCTGTCTCAAAATTTGTCCCGTATACTCTTCGAAACGACTCAACGAATTTGAATGAAGATTTAAGAGTATAAACAGGGGTTTTATCTTAAATTTTCGTGTAGGTGTCCTTTTATACACCATTACGATATCTCACAACGGTTCAGGCAATAAGAATATAAAGTCCAAGTTCGACGCGAACAACATGGCGAGCACAGCTTGTAAGTGACTAATTTGTATAATTTGTTCTAAAAATTCCCAAATATTTTTATACCTATATGGGATCAGGAAGAGGAACAAAATTTCGTATTTGTTTTGTTTATATTTAATTTAGTTTAAGACACACTTTTTAGCATGCTTCTTTTTCAGTTCGCAGAATCAGAAATAGAGAGAAAGCTGCCAGGATACAAGTAGGTGACAATCTACAATAAATTCTAAAATAATGTTCATATATAACAGCAGGCGTTACGATAACACTAATTTCAATTATTGCTTAAACGATAAGAAACTTGCTATTTAACTTGTTAAAGACAAGACGTCATAGCTTTTTAACCTCATACAAAATCTAGGAAGCTGCAACAATTTATACGATAATGAATGACATAAGGAAACTAAAACATAATCTTGGGAAATCGGACAGATTGACACATATCAGGGGAGCGTTAATATATGTAAGTATAATAAACTATCTAAAAGGAGAACAGACCCACCATCTGTAAAATCTCTTAAAACTTAGTTGATTTAGGAAGTGGTTAGTCGAACACCTTTTGTATAGTTTGAGTTAATAACTTATGCTATGACATAATGTTAAAGATATAAGCCGTTTCACGCAAATGTGGCGAGGGGGGTAATGCGTTATTTGTGGTGTGATATTATTTTTAATTGTTAATGATGTTATATTGACAAATAACGTATGTATATAAATTAATGTGGCTATTCGTTAACTGCGTTTTTTTTAAGACTGTAAACAAGACGCACTTAGCCACAGTCAATAGCTTTTAAAGTATCGCAGGTGCGGCCGCAGCATTAAAATTGCCGTGTAATGTCAATTCGAAATTCAAAATCTTCGTTGTTAGCCTAACAATGTTGGAATAAAATATTTCTGGTTTCGGAACTGTCAACTATTATATAATAATAACTAACATACCTAAATGTTGCCCTTCCAATAATATTTCATCTAGGTGTTCCAGAACTGTTTTAAAACTGAATAAATTATATTCAAGTGTCAAAACACCACAGTCGTTGTCTCCGAGCGAGGGGGCGAACGGGGGCCGAAGCGCGGGTGCGGGGGGTGGACCGTAACGCGCGCGTTCATGCAGAAACTGACGATAACGGGGCCGGCCTACCACGTAACCCTGCCGAGTATGATAGCGATATCGTAAGCTTAAAAATGTATGGCCAATAATGGAGTGTCGGTTTTGACAAGGTGTACTTTAGTTTGGCAGTGTTATATTATACCTGGCGAGATAAGGCGCGAATAAATTTGAATTACCTATTACGCGAATGGTTGGAGGGTAATGGATTTGAACTACCAGCTCTTTTGGATGGTTGTAATCTATAATCATTTTACGATTTATTAGTGTAAGTTTAAATTATAGACCATTTAATACTGTAGCGTACTGTATGAGAGGAAACCAACAATATAACCATGAAAGGCTCACGCGACCAGAAGGCTTGCGTCTATTTTGCTTAAAGATTAAGCGTTGCCATACCACGTAGCAACACCGCCAACCTTTTGGGAACGTTCTCGGAAAGTGACAATGATTTGGGACCAATATTTTACCTTTAGTAATTTTTCCTTTTTTTTTTTGTTTAGTTTTAGTTTTGAATATAGTATAGTTTGTAATTTATATTGTATTTTTAATGATAATATCTTATTTTTAATACATATAAGAGAAAAATATTAGAAATGATATACTCTCATTACAAATATGGATATCAGCCGAGCACAGAATATTTGCCGATGACTACCTCTCCCTCTTTTAAAGACGAACTTGACGAGGGCGGGTAGCGGTAATTTTTTTAAATTGTGAATCTGACAAGCAGACAAATGGCCCAGCTCATGAAAAGTGGTCACCGTCGCCTATAGATGTTTGCAACACCAATGGCGAAGCCAACGCGTTGCTAGCATTTAGGGTGGTATATTATTTATAAAGTGTTTGGGATATGGGATAGGAAAATCTAGACAAGGGGAGGGAAAGTGGGGCATCGGAACTCTCACACCGATATTCTGTGAGAGCGTGGTATTACGACAACATAGCCGGCCCTAAGAGCCGTAACCAATATAATTCTTCTAGCATGGTTCTACCATGTTTATTGAAGTGGAAGAGGTTCTCGTCATCAAACCTTTTGTGCGTGGCTTATAACTCTTCTCCTTTTTATATCGCGTTTCGACACATTTTTTTAAAAACATAAACCATTTAACCATTTCTACAAAAATTTAAAAGAAACTTATTAACATAAAATCTTTACCGATGTTCAATAACCGAGCTCTAAAAAAATGTCTCTAAGTGTATTTGCAGTTTGTATTAAAGGCTTTTAGTATTTTAATTTAATAACGTATATAAAAAGTGTATTCATAATTTATGTGGATATAAAAAGATTTTTAGAAAATAAGAAACCATTGTGCAATAGTAATAATAATATGGTTACCTGCTTTCTAGTCTACGGCGTAGCTCGTAGCAACTACGCGTAGTTACAGTCAGCGCTGAACTATTCCATCTCGAGATTAGATAGAAGACTGCAATATGTGATTTTGTATGAAAAATCGTCTATTCTTTGAACGAGAATTATTTTTTGTTGTAATAAATATCGGAACATGCATAATATATAATTTATGAATATGACTATTATTATACAATTAATTAATTAATATGTTTATGAGAAATTATTTACTTGAAAAATTAAACTTAAATCTGAATATAAATTATCGTGATATACCTATTATATAGAAAATATCTATCTAAACTGTATATAAACAATTATTTCATTATTATTTATTCCCTTTGTGCTACTATCAACTATTACGAAAATTTAATAACATATTAGAAATATGATTTTGATAGTGAATTTAAAAAGTCCCATAGTAGGGGTAACGATGGTTGGCGGCTGGAGTGTTTTTACAGCACATCGTGGACCAACGGAAGGATTGTAAAATATTGGGATTTATCTATAAAAACACTACATGTTTTAAAAAGTATAGATGATAATATTAGCTAAGATTTGCAGCGAGTACAGCCTTATGGATTAAGAGTACGAATGAACCAAATGTACGTCATAGTATAAGGGCTGACCTGTGACCAAAGTTCTGCTTACACACACTACCATAGGTAAGAAATATTGGCTACTATGACCCTTGAGTCCACTAGGACTCAAGGGTCAAATAACGTATTTATCTTTTGAAATATGCATTGGATAATTTGGAAAAAAAATCATGGCGGTAGATTTGCTTAAACATAATTTTATCCACGGTTAGTTTGATCATGATACGTTGAGTACTTTTTGAATTATGAAAACTAAACAGTTGATTCTTCTCAGATCTCAACAAGAAATTTCAATTTTATTTATTAGGCGGTTTTTATAGTGGATCCCTCGATGCGCAAGTCTGACTCTCACAGGGCCACTTGTTTTGCGTATACAAAGAATGTGTCACATTTATTGACATATAATTTAAAACATATATACAAGGATTAAAAATTACTCTATCTAAACCTACTTCTATCTACTGTATTCTACATACTATAATCCTTTCAGACTATAACTAGAATGCTGAGCCTAGGGCCTAGATCATTCTCTTCTATGGGTAAGGAGCGTAATGTCCTGGGTTCATGTTAGTATTTAATAACCGACTCCAAATGCGATTCTACAAAACTACTTCAATAAATAACTCCTTAAACGCTTAGCTACATTAGTGTATACCTACCTATACATGAGTATTTGTCAATGTCATTTACAATGTCGCATCTTAAATAATGCATTAAACCCATGACTACAGGTGCCTGATACAATCAGTAATACTAACATTATCCCAGGTGTAGCATAAGGCTAACTACGTTACTTTTCTGGATGGAAATACTCTTTCGATAATTTCAAATTAAATACTTAATACTACTAATACTATAATAAATCTGTAAATGGTTCGAGTTTACAAATCGTTTAAAAAATGTGAAAAAATAAGAAGCGATAATTCGGACCAGAAGATTCCGAAAATGCAATTTTTACAATCTTTGTCTGTCTGTCTGCTAGATCATCACTTGAAAATTACTGAATGGATTTAAATGAAACTCGATATAGATGTAGCCTATATCCCGGGACGTAACTTAGGATACGTTTTATATCGATAAATGACGTGTTTCCGTGGGATAGACGAAAATATCGAAAAAGATGGCGCTGCGAACGCATCTTTTTTGGAAACTACTGAACGTAGACATATGAATGAAACTCAACAAAGTGCTGACTTATAACCCGAGTTAACACTTAGGATACATTTTATGCCATTAAGTGATGTCGTTACCGTAAAATAGACAGATTAGCTAAATAGATGGCGCTGCAATCACGTTTTTCAATTCACTAACAAATACGTTGTCATAGGAAACAAGTCATTCATTATATTACTTCAAATCAGGTTGGCTTGGACTCATCTCTGTTTTGCTGGACAGTTGCCAGCTGTTTAGAATATATGGACCCAGTTTCTTTCTTATTGTAGTAAATTGAAAAAGAAACAGTAAAGTTTTAGGTCAAATATTATAAAAAACCTAATTTAGTTTTTTTGTAAGTAATAATTTTTTTTGAAGAAAACTCTAGTATTAAATAAAACTATTCAATGCCTTTTATCGCTTCATTTTCACCAATATATCAACTCTATATTTTACTTGTCACCACAACGAATATGACATCTCAAAATACAATCCCAAAATTATACGAAAGCCAGACGTCGTTCGTAATAGACAGACAGTCCTTTAACTCAGTGGTATAAGGTCGAAAATCGAATGATAAATTTGAGTTAGCTGTAAATATATGTTTGTGGTATCAGAAGCCCATCTGTCAGGCGCGGGAGTACATTAATGTTTCATGAGCAAGCGTACAGATCTGTATCAGATAATAGACGTGTCCATATCTCTATTTACTGTCAGTCACTGTCTGTTGGGATACTGCGAGTGCTGTTGCGACAGCGAAAATATCACTGGAATTAACTAAGTTATGAATCGCTAGTAAGTATTTTTTTAGTCTAAATACAGTAGGTAATTTTTATTGCAATAACAGGTAATTTATATATACAGGCGATTTATTTAAATGTACAAAAACATACACATTGACACGTTCACTCTGAAACAGGGTCTAATGCGTCCCGAACGTGTCTCACTTGCGGTGCGGCTAAGAAAAACATAGACTTCTCTGTGGTGAGGAGGGCGTAACTTCAATTTGGGTCAGCGTAGAAAAAAGATGAATAGGTATATGTATATCTAAGATATGCTGTTAAACTACAGTCCCGTGGTTGGTACACCTACCTTAATGCGGGGTTGCCTTGAACTTGTACCGCACAACACAAAGCAAAAATCCATCAACCATTTTATATGTAACCCATAAAAAGGATATTATTTTTTAAAACGTTACGGGTCTCAATAGGCCTCGTGCCGCCACAATGGTAGTTTTATTATAAGGTCTAAAACGCCCGGTACCGCAGGAGTTGAAAGTAGGTACCTACAAATAAATTAGTGCCGTTATGAACTTGTTTTCAATGGGGCCATTACAAAATCTACAAACAAGTTTTCATGAAACATTTTGAAGGTACTTACAAGTACCTACCTAAAAGTTCTATAAAAAGTGAAAAAATATTAGTTACCATTTTCCCGCCTCCCCAAACCAAGATGGCGTCGTGACCATAAACAAAACGCTCTCGGTGCGGTGTTGCCTTATCGCAAAAATGTCGTCACTATGACATGTATTTCATTCGCCGCTATTCCCCTGTGCGTTCCCTTCGCTGGGAGTTGTTTTGTTTCATATTACCACTAATATCCCGATAATACTGTAGGTATTTTTGGAAATATGTTTCGTGTTTCGTTACGTTCTGCTTCTCTGAGATTAATTATCGTGGTTTTACTGAAATATCTCGGGTTATGTAGATATTAACCTAATGGTGTTCTTCTTTAAATCGATAATTAGATTCTATAGAGTAGTTTAAATCTGAGTACTTAACTTATAAAGTAGTTTACGTATGTATATTTAACTTATAAAGTAGTTTAAGTATGTATATTTAAATTACAAAAAGTAGTTTAAGTATTTATATTTAAGTTATTAGTTTAAAATATTCTTTAAGATAAGTTGCCTGGAAGAGATTGCTTTAGGCGATAGGGGGCCTAGGGGGCCGCCTATTGTTTTTACCATGACAAAATTGTTATCGTGCATGTAATTATTTCTTAGATGAAAAGTAAAGTGTTATCTATCTATAAATTAACGACAATTTATTTGATTTTTGTTATTCTAACTTTTCGAATAGTAAAATAATTAAAATGAACAAGTTGGCGGTAGGCTAAATAAAACTTTAACAATACTCGTTGACACTTGACATCTTTGTCCTCCGTGATCACGGCCACTGAAAAGCGGCCGAAACGTCGGAATAACAAAAATCAAATAAATTACCGCGCTTAAAACCGTTAAAACGTAGTTTTATTATGTATGTACAAGTCGCGAAAACTTAAGAAAATATTATGTTATCTATCTATCTAGATTCCGTTAAGAAAATAATAAACTAGCATTTGTAATTTGATCTTAGATTTGACGTCGGCTATGTTAGAATATTATCAACCTTTCGTCTTGGAGTCACAGACAGGTACATAGATGATACACTACTGTTACGAGATACAGGACTCGAATTAAAATGCTGTTGGAATTACTATAGAATTTTTTAGAAGTACACAAACACGTATAGCACAGGCACAAATATAACTGAACACAATCAGTCCAAACGTAATGCGTGATTCAATAACACGCGCAAAGTCCGTCACTATATAGATTATCGAATGTACACACGTCTTGTCTCGCTAGTGGTTATCACTTGACTGTCCATCTCTCCATTGGTCCATTGCTTTAAACTGCACCGATACAATATGGCTGCCCGCCCGCGTATATCGAATTTCTTAGAATCAGTTCGAACACCTGTCTAATGACTGCCTTAAAAGATTACAATACACAATGGGCTGTCTTTTAATCACAAATTTTAAACACAAGGTAAACAAAAGAAGAAGTCATAAATAGTTTCAATGTTATTAGCTCCAACGCTGGCGGGTAATAAATGTGCTTTGTTTACAAATATGCAGGTGGCCCAAATTGTAACACTATATATACACTACACTATATATATACAATTGTAACACTATATATCAGGTCTTTAAAGGGAATAACAATCTGTTAGGAATGTTATTATGGTGGCTCCGTGGGGTCCTTTTATAAGGGATACACACACACTTTTTCATGGCTAAAAGTTTAATTACCGGACTTAGTATTGCCTTGTCGTAAGGTCCTGTAGGCAAATCTATTCTCTTCCATAATTGAATAACAGTTATTTTGTAGAGTGAAAATGCTGAACATACAATGTCATAACAAATCGATATCGAAATGAAACATATAGGTACCTATACAAAAAAATTACATAAAATTCATGTTTTAATCTCTAAAATGTTCATTGATAATCCATAGAGCCGTATTAGAGCCTATTCGAAATTATTATTTTCAAACAGATACACATTCAAAAATTCTAAAAACTATAATTTAAAATCGGGCATTGTAGGTATAAATATCAGTTTTCACTTAAATTGTGGTATTTATTCATTTTGAGAGCAGAGACACGTATACCTTGTTTTTTCTTACAAGATAATTTTTTGGATAAAATTTTAGTTAAATTGTGTCTTTAGATGATAAATAAAAACCATGTTCTACTGTAATATGTAACTTTAGATGTGGCTTAAGTTGTCAAGATATTTAAACACCATTAAATAGTGCTTCATTACAAAAATCCTGTCTGTAATGTATGAAAGTGATCTTCTAATGAAAAACAGTATACCTACTTCAATTTCATTTATCAATATAGACAAGGATATATTATCTTACAACATCTTTAAGTATACATTGTATTGATTTTTAATTTTGGATTATTTAAAAGGGTCATTTGGGCCAAAAGTGAAATAGGGCAGCGGACAATTAAATCATTTGTTTTTGTTAAATCAAGAGAATTTTATCTTATTACAAAACGTCACAGCCTCATAGACTTTGTACGAGCGTACAGACTTATGACGTCATAACTTCGTAGAAGTAAAAGGAGTCACATATACCATTAATTCTTATTTTTCAGACTCCAACTAAAATTATTTAATAATATCATAATAAAAATGTGTAATAAAAATAAAGAATTTCAATACCAACAAAATCTCATAATATAACAGGTTTAAGCACCCAATAATTTTACAAAATTTCATAAAATTTGCGTAGATAATAAATAAGTATGCGTGTCGCGTCGAGCCGCTTTCGTATCGGTTACACCTGCGTGCTCGGGCACGTCGCGATTTGGACCCTTTTCCCGCCGAACAGACAAAATGGCCGGCGCGTGACTGCACTCGTGATTATTTAGCTTAACATTTAAATATTCATACGTTTCTTATATAGCGCAGTCAATAAAATAACTGGTTTTTACATTTGTTTCGTATTTTACTTCAAACTAAAGTAATTAGTAGGCAATATTAATAGGCAATAGTAGAAGTTACGTCTGTTGTGGAATGGATGAGATGTGATGGACCCGAACGAGGCCAAATTATATATCTAATTCTATTACCTAACCGGAATGTCATAGTACATCGTTTAGTTAATTATGAAGATTCTAGTTTACACGTCGGAACTCAAACTTTAATATGTATTCTTCGTGAAAATTGGTGGATTTTAGGAGTACGCTGTTTAGTAAAGAAAGTTGTAAGGGAATGCATGAAATGTAAACGTTATAAAGTCAAAGCATGTACAGTTCCACCAGCGCCTTTGCCGACTAATTGTATTCAGTGTGTTTTAAAGTAACTGGCATAGATCTAGCGGGTCCCGTAGTTTTGAAAAATGGCCAAAAGCGGTGGATTGTTTTATTTACGTTCGCAACATATCGTGCTTTACATATTGAATTGGTTGATTCACTTTCAACAGAAGACTTCATGCTTTCATTAAGACGTTTCATTGCTAGACGCGGCAGAGTAAAAGTTATTTATAGCGACAATGGAACTAATTTTCGGGGTACTAAAAATTCTATGGATACTGTTGACTGGGAAGATATAGCCGAGGAGACATCAGTTAAAAAAATTGAATGGCGCTTTTTACCTCCGCAAGCGCCATGGGGGTATGAAAGAATGGTCAGAACAATCAAAGAGTTATTACGGAGAACTATAGGCAAAGCGGCGTTGACAGATAAAGAGTTGGTTACAATTTTGTGTGAAGTAGAGTCAGTAATTAATAGTCGTCCTTTAACATACATTGCCGACAATACTGAAAACTTGAAACCTATAACCCTAGCTATATTTCTGAATGCGGGTATCTCAGATGTCACCGATTTAGATAACGTGGATGCAAGAATCCTGACTGAACGATATAAGTATTTAACAAAACTTAGTCAAGATAAAACAATGATTCCGTTCAGAATATCTTTCCCTTCTAACTCAACAGTACGCTACAGCAGCGCACAGTGTAGAAATCGGTGATATAGTCCTTGTTGGGGTTGATGGGATTAAACGCAATTATTGGGCTCTTGGATTAGTTTTAAAAAGTTAGTTGTGGAATAAATACTTATTTGTGTAAATATTATAATACTGGCCGCTCGGTTTTAATATTATTATAATTAAAAGTAAACCGAGTTGGTTGCGATTCGAACGTAAGAAAAAATGGTGTCTAATTTTATTTAGTCCCATTTTAATTTAAACATATATGATTTTGCCTCGTTCGGGTCCATCACAATGTCTATGGTGTCTCTAGATTAGGTTTAAGAAAACTGAATTACATCTGATTTTTATGAAAAATAATCTATTAAATGAGCATCTGTTCCGTATACTTTGCGTTTACTATAGTGCTTACTGATTAAAATAAACAATTATAAATATGTAAACAAATTAATACTTAGAAGAAAATGCTCTTACCTTAAGATCGATTCTCATGAAATCAATAACCGTACCTAATATATTTGTAAACTCCCTACGTGATACGGAACTAAACTTTAAACAATTAATGTCAGAAATCTTTACTTTCAGATATAGTAGTAAAGTTCCATTCATAAAAATTACAGCACCTATAGGTAGGTATATATATCTAAATAAGCTTGTAGAGGTTCCAGACACCTCCGGGTCGTCGGTTGGAGATAAAGAAAAATTCAGAGCACGTGAAAATTAACACTCATTTATTCCCACAGCCAGAAGGTTAAAATTATATTAATTCTAAGTCTTAATAATTAACAATAGTTTTTACCGGGAAGATAAGTGAAGTCAACATAATGTGACAGCATAATTTTTTCTCGTATTTAGTGATGGCACGCGCAACTAGTGCTGTGAACATAGTGCCGCTACAAGCTCTTATTGTTGTTATCTGTGCAGGAACGAAAAAATAATACTAATTCCTGCGACTGGTCGGTCTATCGTAATAGGCGACAGAAGAACGAACAGCCAGGTAGCGCATTTGCTCGTCTGGATGGCTACCACCCACGGCCGTCTTTACCCAGGGGTGCAAGGGGTGCGTGGCATCCCGGCACAGAACCCTAGGGAGGATAACTCAGCACAAACTAATCGCCTTATATCTACATATATTATGCGACACGGACGTATATATGAACGGACGGACATAGGTATTCATACGGTTTCTTCAGTTTTTGCCAATATGGCTGAAGAAGCCTAAAATGGAACAAAAAAAATTAATTTTATTCTTGGCAAGGGAGAGCTGGCTGAATTTCACAACCCAGTATTCAATACGGTTAAGACAAACCTGCCACCAAACCTAAGAGTTTACTCTCAGACCACTCGGGCGTCGTTTTCGTCAAATTCTCTAGTAATTACAACTTTTTATTGATTTTCTAAATTATAAAATAATACATGAAACACGTCCTGGCATAAGTATTTTCTAAATCAAAGTGACATTATTAAATCAAAATAATTTCTATATATAAACTTCTAATACACATCACAAAAGAATAGTGATTACATCCTTAAAGCCTTAAAGTTTTTAAGAAGTTATTCCAGAAGGTTAAATTTCTTTTGAGGAAAAAGAACGCAAAGTAATGGGAGAGTCGCAAAAGAAGTTTATATAATGTTTGTAAAAAATGATCACCCGTGTGGTATTTATTTTCAACCGTTTATTGAAACTTACGTGCCACACAATTTACTTGGAATTTGTTTACTGTGCTTATGAAAAGCAGGAAAACATTTATATTCAGTTCATGTTATCTGTGAACATGTAGTTTATAACTTCTAAATACTTTTTACTAGTATTGTGTTTATATGCCAAATTGGTTGCTGCAGTTAACTTATCTCAGTTTGTCTTATCTTCAGAAGCTGACTATGGACTGAAATAAGTCTGTAATTGAAAAAAGTGTATCCAATTTTCCCAATATAAATTTAAAAGAGAGAGAAAGAGGATGATTGTTCTGTTAAAAAAAAATCTGGTTTTATACACATATTGCTTCCTTGCAATTGTTTCGCACATTTCAAAAAGTTACGAGTCATAGTAAAGATGTCATAAAGTACTATGAGTTATAAACCAAGAAGTAGTACATGGAGAATAGCTTTAATTTGCAAGCATTATCCATAAATGGATGTCAATATATGTAATACATATTTTTCTTACTAAAGTTACACTGTAAGTACCAGGCCACTCAGAAAGTATTGAGAAAAAAAGTTTTTATATATGAGAGACTGGCCAGTTATAATCTATTTTGAAAATATGATTATTTATAACTAAAAATAGGTAAGATCTAATTTCAACACGTGTCTCATTGAAAAATGGATCTACGCCGGGAACATTTTCGCGCTATGATTTTTTATGATTTCAAGTTTCGCCTGAAACCGAACGAATCGTACGATAGACTTCAAATGCTATTCATGGATGAAGGTCCTTCTAAGGCAACCGTGTATCGTTGGTACAATAAATTCAAACCCGGTCGACTAACTTTGGAGGATGAAGAATCAAGTGGTCGCCCTTTGATGGTTGTTACGGAAGAAAACGTGCTAGCAGTGAAAAATTTAATCCAAGACAATAGGCGAGTTACGTATCAAGAGATTCAGCACGTACTACAGATTGGATCGGGAAGTCTTCACGAGAGTCTACACGTGCATCTTCGCGAGAGGAGGATGGTTTCACGCTGGGTGCCGCACAACCTTACCGATGCTCAGAAGCAGGCCCGGGTGAAATGGGGCCGTGATATGATAAACAAATTTGAAGCAGGCTCGTCCCGGCGTGTTCACGACATCATTACAAGTGATGAGTCCTGGATTTAACAATACGGTCCAGAAACGAAGCGTCAGTCGACGGTTTGGGTATTTCAAAACGAGCCAACGCCTACT
This sequence comes from Dendrolimus houi, assembly GCA_039645545.1. Classification (NCBI taxonomy): domain Eukaryota; kingdom Metazoa; phylum Arthropoda; class Insecta; order Lepidoptera; family Lasiocampidae; genus Dendrolimus; species Dendrolimus houi. The sequence continues at coordinate 7,771,702 of CM077136.1, forward strand.
AAAGTGAAGCGATCTAGAAGCGGAGGGAAGATTTTGATCACAAGTTTTTTGAATTTGACTGGCTACTTGGTGTCAATTCCTTTACGGAACCAAAGAAGCATCAAAGCCGAATGGTATACTACCAAATGCTTGGCAGAAGTTTTCTGTGTTGTGAACAACAAGCGACCAAATACAGAGCTCCGCGGGCTACTGCTCCACAACGAAAACCCGCCCACCTATACCGCGCTCAAAACGAGGGACTTTTTGGACAGCATGCCGGTCAAACTCCTGGGTCACCCTCCTTACAGCCCTGACGTAGCACCTTGTGACTCCTTTTTATTCCCGAAAATAAAAAATCAGCTCAAAGGGATACAATTTTCGTCGCCGGAAGATGCGCTATCAACGTTCGAGCAAGCTGTAAACGAGATGTCCGCGGCGGACTAGAAAGTGTTCTGAAAATTGGTTGAGACGCATGAAACTTTGTATAGAGGCTGGTAAAGATGTTTATAAAAAAAAATAGCAAATTATTACAGTCCGTTCTGGCTCTCGCCGGCCGCTGGCGCGGCACGCTCGCTTCGCTCGTTCGGCTCGTGCGCTTTGGTCTAAAGATAACTTAACCTAGCCTACTGTTCGTGTGTATAAAATAAATAGTAAATGGTTAAAGTCGTTCTGGCACTTGTCGGCCGCTGGCGCGGCACCCTCGCTTCGCTCGCTTAGCTCGTGCATTTTGGTCTGAAACTTACCTAACCTAACCTTAATCACTATTCTAGTCACTAGTCGCGACCTTTCACCACCCATCACAATTATGTTAGTGAAAAAATAGGTGAGGTTATGTTTACCAAAAATAAATATTTTAAGAACTCCGGACCCTAGGGGTTGCAGAAAGGGTAAGCATACCTTCCCCCATAAACACTACGCCCACCCACTACTTAAAATTTGTGCACCGGATATCTGAGTCGCAGCCTCAAACAGTAATGACTTGGATATGAGCAATAACAACTACTAACACAACTAGACAACCGCAATAATTACTTACTATTTATAAAATTTAACAAATAGATATCAGATATTTGTTATCGTAATGTAAACAATAAATATGAAAATTAAAATGGTAAATATGTCAAAAACTTATTGAAGTATTGATGTTGTGTTCAAAATTGAGGCCAGTTTTAATATACTAACATTTTGTTAACTTGCAGGTTTAAAAGATTTCCCCAGATTTAAAATTCTCATCTCATCTACTCATTAAAAATAAAAACTTCCATTAATTCATTTTATAAACATTATGTTACTGGCAATGTCAGTCAATGTCGTAGCCCGTCTTCTGAACCGACAACGATACGAAAGCATTTGTGAGTGCAGTTAAATCTGTATATTTGATTTACTTTCGCGACGGCCGATAATTCGACGATTGGAGTTGGGAGTCGGCCCCTTGGTATCTATAGTATGCCGCCATAAAACCCTTGAGTTTTATTCCAGCATTAATGCTTAGGTTCTAGTCCCGCTTTCGAAGCCAGCAACACATTGTTAGCACATTTGGTGTTGCAAATTCCCATAGGCGACGGTAACCACTTTGCGACGTCAGCCTGTCTTTTGTACATTAGGAATTCAGAGGAACGAATAAAAAAAGTAGTAGACGTCTACCACGTAACGTGAAGAAAAGCGTCATTTTTTTTCTAAACCTGTGTGCGAAAAACTTAGGTTAGTATAGGTACTCGTGGTTTTGCCACTGATGTAGTGTCTATGAACTAGTTCTTGTGGCACATAGGAGATGGGCGCAGGTTAGATTTAGTAGGTAGTTTGACGTTCGACATCACCCTGTCCTCTGCTCGGAGGCCACGGCGGGAATACGGCCGTAGTATCGCAAGAAAAGACATTCCCCTGCGCCAACAAAAAAGTTAGGTAAGTACTCTTGGTTTGCGTCTGTGTGGTTAATAGTAATATATCCACTAGAAACTATCCCACCTTTATTTGTAGGCATTTAATACCTACAAGGTTCTCGTAACGCACTGCGATGCGATCTGCTACCTATTTCAAAATTGGTTTCCTTCAGCAGGCTTCACTCTGAGAGCGGGGCTCGGTCCATTTATATTGTTCGCTTGGGTTCAGAAAAAAAATTGTATTATATCGCCATCAAAATAACCATGTATATGATGTATATATATGCGACATATGATAATTATGATGTGTCGTTGTTGCGTGGGTGGGGCAGTGGGGCGGCACAAACGCGCGCGCGGGGCCCCGCCTCCGCAGACTGTTTTTTTACCCTATTATTTATTCGTTTCTTTGTATTGTATTGTGTTTGCCCGATATCTTATTAAATGCTCGTTTAATAAAATACGCCCGTGACATTTCTTTTGGTTTCAATTTGTTGTTTGTCTTTGTATTGGTTTGCTACTTATGTATAAAGTAGTCGAAGCACCATATTAAAACGAATCAAATAAAAATTGAGCTCAGTAAATGTTAAAATGTAGATTTTATTACTGAATTGTATCTGTTGTTTAATAAAATATAGGGTATTCGTGGTAGGTTGGAACTTGTGATATATTTGTATATTATGTGGGGAACAAATGACTAGCCATGCCGCTTCCACCAGATCCCAGCCGAAAGGGAAGGCCCAAGAAATGCTAGCTTGACGTTGTGAAGGATGACATGCGTAGGCCTCAAAACGGGAGATGCTGAACACCGTGCGAAGCGAAGAAGAAAACATTGGAAAGCGGACCCTCGACGTTGGAACGAATGCTCCGAATGCAACCGGGATTTAACGATCGGATGATGATGACGACTCGTGATATTTCTTTTATGGAGTGCCTAAGTTTTTATTATTTATTTGCTATTTATGTAATTAAAGAGGTTGAAAATTTCAGATTAAAAAAAATCCGTTTAGTAACCTTAATGCAGTTTCAATTAATTATTTAGGTCGTGATAGGAGTAGCTTCGGGGTTAACGCTCTCGAGTTCCAGATGACGTGGGTTCGAACCTGGCAGGAAAAATATGGACCACTTATGCAGTTTTATGACCTAATACACACACATACACCTACTACACATTGTAACAATTACCACGTGCTGACAGTGAAGGAAAACATCGTGATTACATCTGTACTGTATACATCGAGATAGCCTGTGTTAAACCGGCCAAGCTGCTATGAACAAGCGTAGCGTAGCGTAATTGGTAGGTATACCCACTGTCCGTTCTCGTAAAAATTGGGAAGCCTGGCCCACAAGTGGGACGATTATGGATTGTTATTATTTATTGGTTTACTTTTGTCCCTTTTATCTGTGCAGGAATGGAGAAAGAATACAATTTCCTGCGGCCGGCCGGCCTATCGCAAGAGGCGATAAAACAACCCACAGCCAGGTGGTACGGTATTTGCCCGTCAGGATGGCTACCACCCTTGGTCTAGAGTATGCCGCCGTAACAACCTTGAATTGTGTTCCGGCATTAGTGGCCAGGTTCCAGTCTCCCTTAACAGAGCGGCAGCACATTGGTAGCACCTTTGGTGTTACAAATGTCCATAGACGACGGTAACTGCTTCCCATCAGGTGGGCCGTCTTCTTGTCTGCTGAACACATGGAATAAAAAAAATAAAATCTCTGTGGATTGCCTGTATTTTTAAACATTGATATATTATGTAGGTCACTACGCTACAAGCCTACAACGGCTTGGAAAATAAGATACACGACAGACAGCTATCTCTATATCTACGCGAGATAACTATAGATGTAATATTTTCCTTTGAAACGTATACTTAAATATAGCAAGCAGATTCCCCTTCATTACATACGAAACATCCCGTCTAACCACCTCGTAAGCGCGCGGCTCGTTTCTAAATTAACATACACGTATAATTAAAGGTAAAGCGTTTGACGGTTGTCTGTATGTTGGGGTGGGTTTCGAAAACGCCCTTTAGCGAGCATTTTCATGTTCGTATAATCGTGTTTCATGCGTTATTGGCCCTCTGTAAACCCTTTGTGGGGTGCGTTCGCGCGGAGCCCATGCGACCGGTGTAACGTGGAGTAATTACTAGCGGACATCGATGTGCAGCACGAGGGAAGTTTATTGTTTCATGGGAAAATTGATAAGGAAATGTATAGACGATTCATTTTACATGCCTCGTGTAAATAAGAGCAATGTTGCTTATCTTAAGCTGGCTTTCTATATGTTATTCAAGGGTTGGTCTGACTAGGTGGCAGGCGAGATGGAATGCTTCTCCGTCTCATAGGAAGATCTTCCAGCGAGGCTATTGTTATAAGCCCTCAGGCCTAGGCCCAACTAGTATTGTTGGAAATTTGTAAATATTCTTTGTACGTTTCGGGAATCGTTTGCGACCTCAATTATTGTACAGCGCCATCTATTAGCTTGTAAGTTTTCCACTACATTACTATCCTTTTATTTTAGTATTGGAAGAAAATTCATATAACATTGAATACCGCGCACAAAAAGGGTAATTTATAACCTATAGTTATATAAGCGAAAAAATATAATGTTTAAATAGATACAGAAATAAAATGGATTTGACAAAAAGTTTTAAGTTTATGTATTTTATGTACAACTATAAGTGTCTTTTTTAATTTATTTATTTTCAAAAAGTTACAACACTTTACATACTATTTATTTTACCAAACTGCAACGCATTTCGTTGGCAACGTTCTATAAAATCATATTAAATTATACCTTATACTTACCTACTGTCTTATACACGTTTTTATGTATCTATTTATTATATAACATTAAGTTAAAGTATTACTTTACCTATATTGAACTATGCTTCATAGTAATTATCACTGATATATAAAGTATAATATAATAAGTATATAAAAATCAAACCTATTAAAAATTCGTTCATTATATATAGTGTAGTAAGATATAAACCATTTAGTAATGGCAATTGTCCAATAAAAATGTTACTGAACAGCTCTTAATAATAGATGCATTACCGGCTATTCTCGCTTTTCGTCGTTTTATTATTTAAAAGAAAATATACTTTTAAAGCAAATCAATTAAAGATTGAAAATATATAGATTTTACGCCGATTGCAGGCGTGCGCATGTAGGCGTCCGCGCCGGCTTACTAGGATTTGTATTCGTTTTTATGATTTAGTGCTATAGATACATAATAAGGCAAGCTGTGTCTTCATATAAAAGATCACATTCTACAGAGTACAAAATATTATGTTATTAATATATTTAAACATGTTTCCGAAAGTGTTCAGTTTTAAAGACGGTAATATAAAAAAAAAAAACTTAGCAGATTGACATTTGCATTATTTAGAAACCAGTAACTTGCTAACAGTAAACTAGTAAGTTACGCCCTTATCGTGTTTCGGACGGATATCCTCTTATGGCTGGCTTCCTAATTTACTATTCATTCGATTGCCCTACTATCGGTTATATTCAGGCATTACTGGTAGGTTTGCAGTTTATGTCAAATTTTAAGCGATAGTACCTACTTCAGGCAAATGTACGGTTAGTAAAATATAAGAACCAGCCATTAATCGACAACTTATTATTTAATTGGAGAAATTCTGTCCAAATGGCGATAAGGGCTTAATTCGTCAATTTCTCTAGTTAGCTCACTACTTGACTAATGCAAATATAAATCAGGCCGTACTAAGGCGTTCAAATTTTGATTGATTTGGACTAAAAAATATGCTATATATACACGGTAAAAAGCGAGTCAATTGCTTTATTGTAAAAAAATGCACAATATTAAAACGTCAACAGTCTAGTAAAATCTTTATTGGCCTGTTTATAGATCTGTAGAATGCGTAAAAATAACGTAGTTTCAACAAAGAATCTCATTCCGATGTCCCTGCTCAAATAGGGATAATGTTAGTGTCAGGACTGTAGCCAAATGCGTATTGTTTATAGTGTTAAAAATAATACCCTTAATGATTAGTTGCATTAATATACATATGTTATCTGTCAATGCTTAACTTTATTAACAATTAATAACAATCCCTCATCACAAATAACGCATCAAAGCCTTAGCTACATCTGCATGACACAGTGACTAATTCTAATATTATTCCAGATTAGCTGCTGCCCGCGAGCTCGTCCGCGTGGTGCGGTTTTTTAAGTATCCCACGGGAACTCTTTAATTTTTCGGGATCAAAAGTATCCTATATGTTGACCAGGGATATAAGCTACCACGATACAAAATTTTATTTAAATCGGTCCAGTCGTTTCGGAGATTAGCCGGTACAAACAGACAGACAAACAGAGAAACAAAAATTTGAAAAAAATCTAAGTTAGTTCTATTTCACTTCCCCCAGGTTTTTAGCATTTTTTTCATTGTACAGAAATTCGACCTTTACAGTTTTATTATATGTATGTATAGATGTAGCAGAGGAATTGCAATTAACATTGATTGATAATTCTACAAGTATAAGACATGTGATCAAAATTATACCATTAATATATCCTTAAATATTTTAAGACCATTCCAATGACCTACGGTAACAAAGTGTAAAAATACACGTAATTTTAACCAAAAATATCAACTAATCTATAATATCCACATATAGCTTTATATATCTATACACGGTATGAATAAATACCTAAACACAAATATATGAACGTATACATTGGTTTATGTGGTATGTCGGCATGTTCAAAGCGCGGCGGGCGCGGCTCAACCCTTTGATCTGCCGCCGTGCACATAGATGTTGGTACCTAACTATGAAAGCCCTTTCTATTTCGGTTCCGTCTTACCGTTAAAATCTGGCTTAAACTGTTTAAGATTCGTGTGGCATATAAATGCCAATTATAACTGTCTTTACCTATAGGTTTTGGACAAGTTTAATTTGTATATTTATAAAGAAACAAAGAACTGGTAGATATTGTTATACTACTAGACTAGGGCCTTCTAAAACCACGATAAGGCTTGTAATACAGATCAACTCTGGCTTAGATTAATAATGCTGATATTAGACGCATCAACGAAATTGAACCAATTTGATTGAAAGGCACAAATCAGAAAGGGCACGATGCTATTCAATGCCATTGAATTATTCAAATTTATGTTTATATCGATCACTTTGGTTGATTCATCCAAATTGAAAAACAGAAACGAGCCATCTAATACGGCTTAAGCCAACTTGCAATGGCAATAAGGTTGATGACAGTCAAATCAGCTGAAATATTGTTTATCATCTTACAAAAGTTCACAGCCCCGTGTATAGTGTGACTATACAAATGCATGACAAGCAAAAGTAAAAGGAGTCCTATAGTAGTTAAAAAAACTGAGTATTTTTATTACATTATTAGCACTAGTTTAAACGTAGTACTTGATTGTGTCCAACACTCGCGAAAATCTAAGAAAATATTATGGGTTAATTTAACAAATTAAGAATTTTAAATGCACAGTTAAGTGAAAAACTTTATTCATTCTCAAGTACTTATGAATATTCGGAGTTTTTGGCGGGAACTGAAAGGAGATGTAGTGCTGTGTAGTTTTATTTTCTAAAAATGTGTAAAATTACTCTAAAATGAACAATAGTTGTAGGATATTGATAGTTTTTGAGTAGTAATTATGTGTTTTGTGAGAAATGTGAATTGTGTAGTCAAATGTGGCCTTTTGAGTTGTCACAAGAACTCCGTTGAATGGCACCAGCTGATAACCTACAGTTCAGCTGTGCTACACATAGGCTTAAGAAAATGAAGAAACTACATTATAATCTAAGATCTGGCTTAAAGGCCTAGCTGCCAAGCCATAAACCTAAATAAATAAATAATAAATTATGAATATTCAATTAATGTAAATAAATTAATCTATAAGCAAATAGGCCCGTGTCCGGAGGGAATCACAGCTACATATATAGTCATCCAAATTGATGATTTTTAAACAACGGAGTACATATGGCAATTTGAAAAGACATATTTGATTAAACAATTGAGATTTTCAAAACACAAAATTATTGCTTAAAAACCATCATTATACTATCTTTGTATATAATACAAATATCATTTTCAATCAACTTTATACATTTTTGAAAATAAAATTGCACATTGCTAAAGGTAAAAATCTGATGATCGAATCATAGCAGTTTCGTTAAAGAAAGCGTTTTGAAATGTTACATTTTTTTTATCACAATATTCCAGCAATCTCCAATTTCCTTGAGACAATCTCTTCGTAGATGGAAAAACATGTCAGTGTATGTAAATCAGACGGTAACTTCGCAAGAAATCTACATATTCTTATATACTTGATATTTCCGGCCCCAAAATATGTCTGATGGAGCTTTGGTATACAACAAAGAAAATGTTTGGTACTTTTCCTTCATGAAAGTAAGAAATTATTTATTATGGAACAGATTTTGTGCGTTGTTTTTGTAATTCCATAATTAAGATTGTTGTTATTCATTATTTTTTCATTTTAAAAAGCCATCACAAGGTGTTGCTTTCTTCAAATGACAAAATACTTATTATTTTCTTAAAAGTTTTTGGTTTTAAGTATCAATATCTTATTCCATTAATATTTTTGTAACAAATATATTCGTAAATTTATTTGACCTTCAATGAGGTCCCCATATATTAAAATCAGTATTGCGTTCGACGTGATTTTAATCTATTATGCGACTTCAAAAAATTTGAAGAATACGTACGAGTAGGTACTAACCAACTAAACTTATAATTAAGTATTTGTGTATCTTTGTTTGCATAAAGATAATTTTAAAATTTATATATTGATAAATACTTGATATAGGCACATTCACAACCTAACCCTGTAAAGACATAATAGGCTGGGGAAAAAGTCTTTTCGCATATAGTATGTATGAACTTGTAATAAGATCTCTTGGCTATACCATTTGTATATGGCTGGTTTTGGTATCATTAAAAAGTTTTAATCTTAAAGAAGACAAGTCTAAATTCAAATTAGGAAAATGTGTGATTTTCATTTGTTTTTCTTATTGTTAAAATGAGTGAATCTAATGAAGAAATTCGATAAATTTTAAAATTTTACTACAAAAAAGGTAAAAATGCAACACAAGCCGCGAAAAAAATTTGTGATGTTTATGGATCTAATGTATCTGTGAGAGTAACGCAAATTTGGTTTAAGCGTTTTCAATCCGGAAATTTTGATATCAAAGATGCACGTCGCTCTGGTCGCCCTGTTACGGACAAAATTGATGCCATTTTTGAAAAAGTGGAGCAAAATCGGCATATTAGTAGTTACGATGTAGCTGGAGAACTGGGAATTGACCACAAAACGGTTTTGGCGCATTTGAAAAAAGCTGGGTACACAAAAAAGCTAGATATTTGGGTGCCTCATGAGCTCACTGAAAGAAATCTAATGAACCGTGTACTCATTTGTGATTCTTTATTACGACGTAATGAAACCGAAGCATTTTTGAAGAAGCTGATAACTGGTGATGAAATGTGGATCACGTACGACAAGAACGTGCGAAAAATATCGTGGTCAAAGGCCGGTCAGGCTTCACAGACTGTGGCGAAACCCGGGTTAACTCGCAACAAGGTGATGCTGTGTGTATGGTGGGATTGGAAGCGCATTATTCATTATAAACTGTTACCGTTAGGCAGGACCATCCATTCTGAACTGTGCTGCGTACAACTGATGAGATTAAAGCAAAAGTTGAGAGAAAGCGGCCGAAATTAATCAACAGAAGGGGGTGTGGTTTTTCACCATGAAAACGCTAGACCTCACACATCTTTAGCCACTCAGCAAAAATTACGAGAGTTTGGCTGGGAGGTGTTAATGAATCCGCCGTATAGTCCTGACTTTGCACCTTCAGATTTTCACCTGTTTCGGTCTCTGCAGAATTCCTTAGGCAGTGTCAGGTTAACATCACGAGAGGACTGCCAAAACCACTTGTCGCAGTTTTTTGATCAGAAGCCCCAAAATTCTTATAGCAATGGGATCACGTCCCTACCTACAAGATGACAAAAAGTTATCCAACAAAATGGCACCTACATACTTTAGTCAAAAGTAAACAAACTTTATAAAAAAACCTTTTGAATTTTTATATAAAATGCGAAGAAACGTTTTCCCCAACCTTATATTTTAAAAAAGGAAATATGCACATGTATTAAAATTTAATAAGTATAATAATATAATATTTGTTAGCAAATAAACCTAGGAATGGTGGTAAGAAAATTGTTATTCCGAATAGAACACTTCATTTCACTCGCAACAACGGAAAGCGACGATTTGAGACAATAACTTACGTGACCAATAAATAAATATTCAACACGGTGGCCATAGATCTCACTAATTTACTACTACTGAACCCTATAATAACCATTTATCCACGGGCGGCGCGTATAAATATCCCAGCGACATTTTTCTTCGCCTTATCTTGAGAGACCAGACATTTTTCCCTCTCTTCCTTGCAAACACTATCCAGTATACACTTATCTCTCTCTGATGGCATTTTATCACAAGCTAGCCGACCCCCTCCCTTTTATTCAGTACGTTTTATTTAGTTTGCGCCCCCTAAAGTTTGTAGCAGACGAGGACATTTTCCATCGCTTGGTTGAGACAAGCAACTAATACAGTCCCGCTAGAGTTTAGGTCTGTTTTAGTTAACAACAAATCGGGTTTAGAGACGCTTATGAGGAGAAGAATGACAATCGGCCAGAAAATACGTATCTCTAGAAAATTCCTAAATCTTTCATGACTAGGTGGCGCCACAGTGCACATTCTTATTTCGCTTTTGGACCTTGATAATTAAAACTCGTTTGTTAGAAATAATAATTATCTATAATAGCGAAAGTCCGAATGAAATGAATGAAAGTTCTAATTATCTTCAATTTCACATTTAAAAAATTTATTATATTTGCCTAGCAAATATAATTAAGTTCCATAGATATTAAGATGGGGAGTTTCGTCCTGTCGGAACTATGATCCCACTTTCTAGGTTATATAAACTACATACTAGTACACGACCCACTCCAAAATCAGAGTGCACAGTAGTATACAAATATTGGTCTTTGTAACAGATTACCGAAATCAATTACACCGGCTCACAAAAAAAGTGGTCTTTATTTTTGACCAGACCCATCTATTCTTATGTAATTCGATGAGCTAAATCCGAAGATGCGCAGATTCGAACCACGGATTCAAAATTAATAATAATAATAATCGGCAGACAAACACTTTTTATATTCCCAAGCTAAGCATGTTACGCTTGTGTTATGGGTAATATACAACGGACCACTTTGGGGCCGATCCCAGACACCCAGACCATAGTAAATAACAGAAAGTTAGTTTCCGAAATTTACCATGCCAGGAATCGAACCCGGAGCGTTCTGCGTTCCAGCGAGTTCGGCCGGCTAAGACTTTGCCCGCTGAACCACAGAAGCCATCATGACAATTTTGAGGGTGTATGGACCAAACTGACATCAGATTCGAATTCAGCGCATCGAAATACCTACATAAGAATAGATAGATCTGGTCAAAAGTATAAACCATTTTTTTTTTGTGGGCCGGTGTTATTATTATGGAAAATGACAATCGCAAATTTCATGAAATTGAAAAAGAACTAATTAAGTTTTCAATTTATGTCTGATTAAAATATTAATTGACATTTTCTATAAAAAAAGAACGGTCGTTTAGTTACGTTTTTTATTGGATAATTGTCATCACTATTCTTCTCTACTTTTAAGATACTGAGTGTTTAAAAAAGAATCGAAGCGACAAAATAGTGTCCACGTCTGCGCAAAACCTTAATGGATTTATTCAGCGTCCGCGTCGCCGTGCTTTGACCTTGCCTGTTTGTCTTTGAATTTGGGGATCTCATGGTTTTGACCCGGAATCGCGGGGCCGTGATTGATTTTATTTGCGGGCTATTGTAGTCTTTAATGGAAATATTAAAGGAAATAGTAGGTATTGTTCTGTTAAAGTAAACGTTGAAAAGTATTTGTTGGTATTTCGGTCTGTTAAATTTCTTTAAACTACATGATATAGTATATACAATAAAGTTGAAGAGGTCGTATGTGTATATTTGATTATTCATATATCCGGTAGTGGTCCTTACAAGTCCGATGTGAGTAAAACATGTTTACATTTGATAGTTAATAAAAGCTTCATGCATTATTATAAATTTAATATAAGAAAAGTTTCACTGTAAAACTGACGTTCTCTTCATTTAAAACGAATGTCACTAACGTGTTTTACTTGTATTCTCGATGTTACCAATGTAATTTTTTGCAGTATAGCTGCTAAAAATGTTATATTTGATAACAGTCATGAATTGGTGACATACGGGAATGAAGATAAAATATATTTGTAACATTAATTTCAAATGAAAAAACGTTAGTTTGACTACTAATCATTTAACATTAATTATTATAGATCTTAAGTATGAAATGCAACAATATTTTCTCATAGTGGACTTTTAAAGACTTCTTCTTCTTCTTCTTCAGCCAATCTCAGTCCACTGCTGGACGTAGGCCTCCCCAAGTACGCGCCACATATCCCGGTCTCCCGTCTTCCTCATCCAGCCCCTGCCAGCGATCTTACGCAGATCGTCAGTCCACCGGGCTGGCGGGCGTCCTACACTACGTTTGCCGAGACGTGGTCTCCACTCCAGGACTCGTTTGCTCCATCGGCTGTCGGTCCTGCGACAGACGTGACCGGCCCACTGCCACTTCAACTGGCTAATTTTGCGAGCTATGTCGGTTACCTTCGTTCTCTTACGGATGTCCTCATTTCTGATTTTATCCATAAGAGAAATACCTATCATAGCTCGCTCCATAGCCCGCTGAGCGACTTTGAAAGACTACTTTCGGATAATTATTAGAAAATTATCATAGGTAAACTTTTATGTCCTTAACACGTATGAATTAGAAATATTATACAAATTGTAAAACGAGATATTCAATTGAAACCATTTAAGGTTAGAGGATTTACAACCAACCTTCTTATTGGCACAGACCTGACCTGATTTTTAATGGTTGTAAAGTAATAGTTTATATTTTTTATCAGAAAGAAATAGGAATAATTTCAAACTAAAAGCTTTAGACCTTTAATAGGAAGACGGAATCTCGGACTCTACTAGTGAGGCAGGTTTAAGGATGCCGATCGCGCTGCAGTGCGTTACGCTGGTGCGTTACACAAGTTTACGACACAAGTTAAAAAAATGCTTCACTTCATTTAACGTTTGTGTTTACGTAGGCTCCGTCTATACATTAACGGTCAAGACTAGAAGTAAAATAATATCTGACTGTCATTTATTATGTTATCAAATAAATCTTGAGGGTATCACAGCATAGCCTATTATTCCGCCACACATCGACATGACATAAATAAGGTCCAGCATACGAGGGGAGGCGAAAATAAAATTAGTTACACTGCTTATCACCGTGTGTAGGGGGCCTTTAAGTACTTAAATGTTACATGTATCACCCTGGGCTCCCTTAATGAGGGATGCGGCGGTTTAAGAGTGATTAAAGCTTGTTATTATTTTAGATGTTTGTAGATCCGAAGGGTTGTTTAAGGCTTAGGGATCTTAGTGACATCTGTTTTAAGTAGATGGCGTTGCGATCAGTAACACTACATTCAATTTTTTGTGGGATTTGGTTTAAGGAAAAAGTAATTAAAATGATTTGTGTCAGAATATTTTAAAATTAATTTATAATAAAGTATTTTAAGGCCGTTCTTTTATAATGAACACTGTTTCTAGAATTTATTGTAATCAACTACCCAATTGGTGACAATTAGGTAGATGATACCTTATTATACAATTAAACAGTGGTGTTTAATTCACCTTCTCCATCATTAGACCTGTCCTTTTGTATGGCAGTGAAGCGTGGCCTGTACTTGAGCGACACAAGCAAGAACTGCGTGACACAGAGACGAATATGCTGCGATGGATGTGTGGAATGACGCGAAAAGACCGGGTCAGGAACTCCCGTATCCGCGGCTGTCTTCATGTCCGTGACATAGCAGACAAACTGTAAGAGTGTCGCTTACGCTGGTACGGCTACGTTTTACGGACACCGGCTAACTATGTGGGGAACAAATGTGTAGCCATGCCGCCTCCGCCAGGTCCCGGTCGAAGGGGAAGGCCCAAGAAATGTTGGCTAGATGTTGTGAAGGGTGACATGCGTAACAATGGTCTCAAAACGTGGGATGCTGAAGACTGCGCGAAGTGGAGTAGAAAAAGTAGGAAAGCGGACCCTGGGCGTCGGAGTGAACGCTCCGAATGCAACCGGGATTTAACGCTCGGATAATGATGATGATGTTTAATTCACCTTCTCCCAATCACTTGGACTCGGCACAAATCATGATTTCATCTTTCATACAATCCATCAATCTTTAGGGAGTCTCCAGTATGGCACGGATGCGACAAATACAAGTCAAATCAGTACCGCCGATCAACACAGGAGTTAAAGTGCGATTTGAGAGCTCGTGGGTAAGGTTCATCTGTGTACCAGTACAATACCGCGATTTTATATACCGAGAGGATTGGCTCGTAACTCGTCAATGTAAGACATGACTGTTCGGCACGCTGTTGCCTTTATATCGTAGGCGTAAAGCTATTTTAGCTTGTATTTGCAGAAACGGTACCGACCAGTGTGAGGACTCCCTTACTCTTATAGCTATGAATCTTCCAGGTTAACATCATTTAAAAAATATTGTAAACCAAATTCACTTTTAGCCTTTTCTGATGTAATGTTCTTCAAGCAAATCCCACGTTTTGTACTAAACCGAGCTATCGCCTTGTTTGCATTGTGGGTGATGTCAAAACAGTCGTAGCCCGCGGCCATACTTTGTTACTTTAAGCCAATTACGTCTGTGTGGTTTGTTCACAGATTAGCTAGTACAAATACTAAAATTATCATGATGTTCACTTGGTCAGTGTATGTGTATGAAGATACTGAGATTTCTAGATAATATCCCAAATTGTCAGTTTTATGGTATTTGATTGTAATGTTAGGATTCCATCATCATCATCATCATCCTAGGAACGTGGAGTATCGTTAGATAAGTCGTAAAATGTCGTCGTTTTCAATTATGTATCTATAAATTGGTAAATTTTCAACATATTCAAGGTGCTCAAAAAAATTTCAAATTGCTTTTTTACACAACATACTTTAAGTAATTTTGCGGATAAGAAATATTTTCGATTT
This sequence comes from Dendrolimus houi, assembly GCA_039645545.1. NCBI lineage: Eukaryota > Metazoa > Arthropoda > Insecta > Lepidoptera > Lasiocampidae > Dendrolimus > Dendrolimus houi. The sequence goes on from CM077136.1 coordinate 7,786,779, forward strand.
TAAAAGTTTTTTAGGGTTTTGTAAGTAAATTACAAAAACTTTGGATGACCTACAGGATCCTTCACTGGGCGTAGATTTACAGGCACTTGGTCGGTTTGTCTGTCACAATATTCCTAGAAGATGGGCAGGAGGTAGTCGTTTAACAGATATAATCTTTTGAAATTTAGGTATCTGTTTAAAGCGACTACTGTAAATTGTTGATGTAATGTGTCTGTGATGAACAATAAAGCGTTTTTTATTTAAATTTCTATATCAATCAATTTTATTACACCACATCAAATAAAGTTTGCGTCAAATCAGAACCCATTATTTTATTTTCTAAATAATAATAAATTAACATTATGAGATCGAGTTTACAACACCTGTTACTCCGTTTACATTATACACACTTAAACGGCAGCAAGCAGTAAAGTGGTGACGGTTGTAGAATGCAAAGTATGCTACGTTCGACAGATCGCGCTGTCCATTTTTCTCGACATTTTCCCGTTTGTTACAATCGAAATGGGCATAATATCTGATCTTACATACGGTCTCTTCTCCTCTAAGACAGATCTTATGCGGTTTAAAATTAAATTAAAATTAAAGGTTTATCGGTGTCTCTATCAACGTGTTGCGGGATCGTTGCGCGGGCGCCGACCGTGAAAGTGCCGCGAATCCGTAACGCGATAGCCGTCCACGGTCCGCTGCTCACAGAAATATTTTAGCCTAATATTCAATAGGACGCGTTATAAGAACTTGCTGCGTGTTACGTAATTAGTTTATAATAGGTACATAGAAAATAAGATATATCAATAAGAACAAGCCGTAGTACCTTAGTGGTTAACGCGTCCTAAAACACTTAAAAAACGCGGGCTTAAATTCTGACAGGAAAGTATTCAGCATTTAGTTCTAATTACCGCGTGATAGCGGTAAAATAAAACATCGTGATGAAACCTGTAATTGAGATAATCGATATGTCAAACCCGCCAATCCGCTTTAGACAAGCGTTCTCTAATAAATGAGAGGATCAAGCCCAGCAGTGGGACGTTTATGGGCTGTTATTATTATTAAATATACAGGAAACTCTATATTGTTCACCAGTACACATAAAATAAATCTTTAGCCGACTTCAAAAAGAAGGAGGTTCACAATTTGATTGGTATGTTTTTTTTCTGTGTATGTATGTATGTATATCTTTTAGTTCGATGCGGAATAGTTGCCATTTGGTCTCCTAAAAATTTTACATACTTAGGCCCAGTAGTATTTTATGAACGTTTTTTATTTAAAAAAATTCCGTTCCCGTTTTTTGGGACCTATATTTTTAAGGCGCGCGGTACTTTCGTAGGCCTACCCATAGCTAGACACTAAAAAGTAACAAATAAAAAAAACTTCCTTTAAAAAACCAACTTCAAAAACTAAAAAGTATAAAATAATTTATTTCTAAAGCTATTTTTAATTATAATATCTATAATAAGTTATTATGTACTTTTTAGTTTTTGAAGTCGGTTTTTTTAAAGGAAGTTTTTTTTATAACTAGTGTTGTCTTCGAGATAATTTTGTTATTCAAATGTTAATAGTATGTTTAGATAATTAATTTAAAATATTTTCTACTTTAATATCTAACTTTAGATATGAATACCTTAAGTTGAATAAAAGATTTAAACGTCATTAATTAGTGTAATTGATTACAAAAAAGTGTGTGAGTGGTACCAAATTGATCTTGTAAAGAAAAAAATAATGTATATAGTAATAGTAATTAGAATATCGCGTAGAGGCAGAAACAATGGGCGGCTTTTATATAGAGTCTTTGAGAGATCTCTTCCAGACAATCCTGGTTACGGATTTTATAAAGAGAATCATCTGAAATTATTACATAACCTTTGTTCATAAGATTAAATTTAAAAATTCCATACCGCCAAGAACGATGCAGTTATGTGGCTGTACCAGAAAAAAATCTCAAAGCCACCTAATTGGATACAGAATACAGACCGCTACAAAGGGGGGATGTTTGAGATAAAAATGAAAATTAAATCTTCCAAGCGGATGGGCAGAGTAATGTTTTTGACGGTAGGTACCGTAGGCGGGACGGCCTCCCCCGCGCTCCCCAGATAGGGGGAGCCCGCAAATCGACTATCAAAATGCTGGTGAAAAAAGTTTTGTTGCGTTGGCAGACAGTGTGACCGGCCGTTGCGGATTTACCGAGCTTCCATGCCGCTTTTGTTTTTATTAATCTGTGGTTTGCCATACTAGCTACAGATACAAAAACAGAAGGGTTTGTGAATCTATACGTTTTAATTTTATATTTTAATGCCTTCATTTAGTTTGCATATTTAGACGGCGTTAGATTGTAATGGGATTTGGAACAGAAACTGAAACTTACCTATTTCTCAGGAAGTCTTACTCTTTATAGTTTACACTTACCTATATACCAAATCTAATGATAACTGGTACTTAAACTAGTAAAGGCATTAAGGCCCTAAAAAGGGAATCAACAAACGGGAATATTTTATATTTATGTAGGTAACTTTAAATGTTAATAAATTATTATTACACCTACAAGATACGGTACAGAGATTAATAAAGGTTTTTAAAGTCGCTATAAAAGAGTCGAGGTTTATAACAAACTTCAGATATTATTGTTTTAATAAGTTTTTTATAGACACTTTTACCATAGTACCTATTAGACAGCAACGTATACTTATAAATACTAATCCCGGTTACCGCATTGCTTGTTTGTGGAATAGAAAAAAAGTTAAAATGGATTATTTAAATTATTTTAGACTTGTATGAATTAAAATCAACATATTCCAATTTCCGTCATAAAAAATTGGAATATGTTGATAGTGATCTTTTCGAAAACATAGTAAAATACCATATTAATTATATATTAGTATATACTCAATTAGTTGTGTTACTAACATAATTTGGTAATTATTAAAAAGGGTTAAAAAGGTATTCAGTACGGGTAGTTTCATTAAGCAATAACCCTTCAATGTTATAGGTTATAAAATTTTATATAGCGTCCAGTATATGGACACAATTTAATTTATAAATGTGTATAGCATAGACAACATGTTTTGCTGCTATGTGTCTGGCAAAATAAACAACTTGAGAAGGCATCGGTCGCCTTGACGTGTTCGATCACATGTAAAATAACATCGAACAGGTTTTACCTCATAATAATTGCGAACAATGAGAAATCATATGCATAATTATTAAGACGATACTTGTGCTAAACCAATTATTGGAGTGAAAATGTTATATATCATGAATTCATTAATTGACGGCCTCTGTGGTTGACTGTTGGGCTAGTGCTGATATCATACGGATCAACCAAATTGAATCAATTTAGTTGAAAAGCACAGAACTGAAAAGACATGCTGGCATTCAATGACATTGAATAATTCAAGCATAATTCATACTAAGTCGGTTGACCGGAGATGTAAATAAAATAAGTATGTACCCTATATATCTCGACATTCTTTTCGCCATAGTCCCTATTTTGCATTACAATTGGTAAGCTCGAACTGGCGCCAAAAAAGTTTTCGATCGTGTGATATCCTACTAATATTATAAACGCGAAAGTTTGTAATAATGTATGGATGTATGTTTGTTACTCATTCACGCAAAAACTACTGAATAGATTTTGATAAAACTTTACAATAATATATCTTACACATCAGAATAACACATAGGCTATAATTTATAAAGATATAGTGTGAATTATCCAAAATATAACGATTTTCCATCACCACGCGGGTAAAACCGCGGGGCGCAGCTAACGTATAATAAATTAATCCGCAGCTACGATTTGGATATAACAGTTATCTCCGTGGCTAGATTTAGAAATAATATTAATACTTTTAGGTTGCAATGAATGAGTAGGTTAGTTTAATTAATTTTTTATCCGTGCAGGAACGTAGAAAGAATACAATATCCTGCGGTCGGGCGGCCTGTCGTAAGACGCGACCAAATAACCCACAGCCAGGTGGTAGGGTATTTACCCATCTGCCCTGGTCTGGATTATGCCGCCATAACAACCTTCAGTTGCGTTCCGGTATTAGGCCAGGTTCTAGTTACCTTTTAGAGAGTGGCAGCACATTGGTAGCACCTTTGTTGTTACGAATGTCCATAGGCGATGGTAACCGCTGTCCATTAGGTGGGCCAACTGCTGTCTGCTGAACTCATGCAATAAAATAATAATAAATTATGTCACATTCAATGTCAAGTTTATGTATCTTTTTTTATTTAATCTCGTTCTAAAATTGTAAAAAAAACATGTTAATACACTTTGGTTGATTCGTCCCAATTGAAAAACAGAAACGAACCGCCTAAATTTAAAGAAGGAAAGAATTTTTTTCCCAAAATGCGAGATACACAAGAAAAATAAATTAAAAGAAAACATATACAGAAATTGTATGCCGCAGTTTTAAACTTAATCTAAATATCGTCTTAAGATATAAAATGCTAAAATAACTGACCTTTTTTCATAGCACCCATGTCGCCCCCATTGCAGCCGATAGCTTGAGGTCCTGGACTTAGACTATGCAGCTGGTACGGGGGCGTTCTGGTGTCGATCTGCGTGGGCCAGGGAGCTCTTGGCCACGTCGGGGCTGAGCCAGGAGTTCCCAACAACCGGAGCCTCTCATAAACCGGGGTGGAACAGTCCGAAGGAGGTTGCTGGTTGTTAGTCTTCTCTTTCTGAGCTGCAAGGTTACGGAGTACCCGGTTGATTGAAGATACCTGTCGGGATAATAAAGACAGTTAATTCTATTGCAAGTTTTAGACTTCAACGTCTTATCGGTCGACCAGTGGGCCTAAAGCGACCAAAAGCCATGGTAAGTGTAATTACATGGCATTAAGTTCCAATCGTTTTCACATAAAAGTTTAGTCCAAATTCGTATTTTTTGTCTAATAGGTCCTTATTAATTTAATCAAATAAACCTATAGGTATCAAACAAGTTATTCAAATGTGTACTGTGTTCCAATGATATGGGTTCGAATACTGGTCTGGAAGTTAACGCGGTTTGGGCAGAATATCAAACTAAATGTGCATATTATAACAATCACCACGTTATTACGATTAAGGAAAACATTCTGAGAAAGCCTACTAGTCGAGGTTACTCGTGTGTGCGAAATTAAGCATGGTGGGTACAGGGTTGGCCACTATCTGCCAGGGTTTCGCGGAGTGGCACGGCGATGTAGACGTCGCCCTGGCATAAGGGCGAAGGGAAAAAACCGAGGGGTTTTAGTGGGGGTACCGCGCGTGGTAATAGCATTACTTCCTTGCGGTGCTAGTGCCACCCCAAGTGTCGAATCCCACTGCGTTTCCCCCGCGGTGGATAGTCCACAAACGGTTCCCCTCGTTAAAAAAAAATAGTGGCTATAGTTTTCGATCCATTGTGCTGGTGAGGCCCGTCCTCACTAGCAGTAGGTAAGTTTGTGAGCTGACATTATTAATGGATAAGTCAGTCTTGTGCCTCTGCTACATCTGGAATAATGTTAGTGTTAGCGACTGTGTTACGCAGATGTAGCTAAGGGTTTAATGTTATTTGAGATGTGATTTTTTTTATAAATTGTTAATGGCGTTAAACATTGACAGATACCTAACGCATGTAGCTAATCAATAACGACGTTATTTTTAAAGATATAAACAAGATACATTGGCCACAGTTATTAACATTATAATATTATCTATCCCAAATAGAACACAGGGATATAATAAAATAACCATAACACTACAACATCTAAAAAAACTTAATTTGACATTTCATATTTCGATCTGTCATCGAATTCAAATTTGGAATAGAAAACAAAACAGATAAAAAAGAAAGACAAAAAGGCCCGGCGTTTTTTTTAAACGCGGCTCGCTTTCTCGGTCCATCGGGCATGCCGTCATGTGCCAGTCACAGTACAACGGCAGACCACCGCACGGCCATGTATCTTGTTACCATCTATCGTCTTACGAGTTCCTGTCCTACGTCTAAGTTACGTCCGTCGCTGTCATATGGCCAAATGACAGTTGGTGAACCTCTATGGGACATTTTTGGTTTTAAAACTATGGTGTTAGTATTACGGTAGAGTTCGATTATGAATTGGCATAAAGTCTAAACTATTTTTATTGGGGTTCTTTTTAAATTATTTATTTCTACGATTACTGAGACACGGATTCTTCTCCTGGGCCTGGTTGCTCCATCGACCGTCAAATATCAAATCATATTAAAGTTCTTTTCTACAATTCACAAAGTTGAGGAAAGTGTAATTTCGATAAATGTACTAAGCTACGCAAGTGACGCAGGCCTACATGCCACAATTATTGTCAGGTATAGTAATTTCAATAAAAATCTTTACGACTGAACTGGCTATGACATACGGACAGATATGAAAAAAATTGTGTGTGTGTGTGTGCAGTTCACACGCAGTAGAAGTGAAACTTCAGCAAATATACTCACAGATGTTCTTCTCTAACTTTTATTAATATAAATACAATTCCTTTAGCCTACATCCATCAACATGATATTATAATTCAAAATAAACTTCTTAAGTATCACTTTCAATTTTTCACTGTTTTAGTCTAAAAAATATTATATCCATTTTATTTCGGTCCAAATCGGACCTATGTTTAATCATCGGTCTTATTGACTCTAATCTGTGCTGCACAATGTGAAACTCCTATCTGATTCTCTCGCAGGTTTATTCCTATAGATTTATGTGTTCATCTCTTTTTAGTGTCGCTTTTTCGTTTCATCGAGTTTCAAATCACAACGATTCTAAAGAAGTTTGACTTCAATTATGTAGGTTTCGTTTTAAGGGTCTATAAAATGGGTAGGCCCAAAATATGCTGACTTGATCTCGCGAGGGGTGACACGCGTCCGCTCAAAGTGGAGAAGAAAGAGTAGGAAAGCGAACTTCGGGCTTCGAAAACGATGCTCCGAACGCACCCGGGATATAACGCTCGGATGATGAAGGGTTTGCATCATTCAATTATTGAACTCCACCGACTCTACCAGTCTTATAATGTATTATTTGTAAAACAGTTTATAAAAACTTATCATTTCTGTCTTTGCCATCGTTAAAAAACTTTTGTGAAGATCAAATGTATACAAATTTGTTCAATCAGAAAATTATAACAACATCGTCAAATCGCAAGAAGTTAGAAAAAGATTTATATTCAACTAAGAAAGAGTTAAAAGTTTTCAATACAAATGAAATGGAAATTTTTAACAAGATTTCAGTTCGAAGAGTCAATGAGTCACGCCAATTAAATTTGATTTGCTGTTGTTTTCAATTGTCATTAAGTATCTGTGAAATTAATTTTATTGTTTTTATTAAAACAAATTTAACTTTCGAAGAAATCTAATGACCTATCTAGTATTGATTGTTTCATTTTCAGGTAATTGGTCGTAGCGGCTAAGACACTCGATTTTTAATTCACCTACAGGGTTTGAATTTTGGCAGGGAAGCATAACATGCAGAGTGTTCAATTAATTAATATATTTAAAAAAAAAGTTTGATAGTGTACTGTTATTTAATAAATTGCCGGAAAAGCTACAAAAGTGTAAAAAACGTTTGTTTTCAAAATAAACCCAAAATTTTATATATTTAATAAGTTTTTGAAGTGAAACTTCTTTAGAATCGTTGTGATTTGAAACTCGATGAAACGAAAAAGCGACATTAAAAAAGATAAACACATAAATCTATAGGACTAAGCCTGCGAGAGAATGAGATACGAGTCTTACATTCTGCAGCACAGATTAGAAGTTAATAAAACCGATGATCAATCGTAGGTCCAATTTGGACCCAAGTAAAACTTATAATCATATCGTTTAGACTAAATCATTTTAAAATTGAAAGTGGTACTTACGGATGTAGGCTAAAGGAATTATGTTCATATTACTAAAAGCTATGGAAGAATTATCTGTGAGTATATTCTCTGAAGTTTAAATTCTGCGCACACACACAATTTTTTTAAATTAATATAACAAACCTAGATTAAAACTACACGCAACAGTCCAAGAAAACTTGTATAGCAATACATTGGTGTTAAGAATTTCGATGTACTAATTAGTAATTATGTTTCATCTCATTAATAATAATAATCGGCACGCTAGAGCTGAGGCTCAAAAGCTCCAGGCATGGAAGTGATAAATGGCATAACGTCGGAAGTAGCTTTGGTGAACCTACAGTCCACCTCTCGACACTCGTTAGTCTCACACCCATGTTGCCCCTCGCCAATTTTGTACGGCATTTTAAGGCGCCCATGCAGTGAATGGGGAGTCACCGTCTGCCCATTTTTTCCATGTTTCCCGAACATTGCGACAGACAGACGCTATAGTCCCCATAGTTCTAGATCCCCGGTTCCACTAGCAGTTCACCCCAATAACCCAGTATCTTTTGTTCTCATTTCCTACAATAGTCCTACACTGACCGGGACTTGTCCTTGGGTGCATTTTTATATGGTGTAGACAGGGATAATCGCTGGTCATTGTGACGCCACATTTATATAAAATTTGTCGAAGGGGGCTCTACGTGTTGGCCTTCCCATGGCTCCACGCAAGCCATCCAAAAATCCGGGCCAGTATTATGGCTCGTGGTCTACAGAGACATACAATAATCGGCAGACAAACACACATATTGTATATCCCCAAATTAAGCAAGTTACACTTGTGGTATCGGTAATATACAACGAACTACTCTGAGGCTGATCCCAGACACCCAGACCACAGTAAATAGCGGAGAAAATTAATTTCCAAACTGTTACCATACCAGGAAGTTTACATTATTTGTACAGTAAATACCCTTGTAAGTGAACTAAAAGTTCTTATGGAAAATACAGTTCTTTAAACCGAATTATGGAAGTAGAGCCGTAATAAATAAAATCGGCACACGAAAAGGTGGTCTGTACTGATTTAACCAGACCCATGCCTACATTTCTAACGGTTTTTCGCAATTTACTCTAAAATTTTGAGGGTGTAAGAGCCAAACGGCCGATTCGAATTCAGCGCGTCGAAATACATGTAGGCCCGAGTCTGGGCAAACGTAAAGATTACTTTTCTATGTGCCGGTGTAATTAACTTTAAAATTTATTCTTTCTCCATTCCTGCACGGATAGTAAATCTTATTACTTACAACATGTCTAAAAGGTTTTGAAAACAATACTAAACAGCAAAATATAATCCTTCAAATTTGTAGCAAAAATAAATCCAATAAATTTATAAATTAACATGTATATTTATTTCTTAAATTAGTTTGAGTATTTATGTATCTATTGCCTTTTTCCTGCACCACCTACATCGATTTTTTTTAATTTAGGTTGCTTGGAAGCGTTTGCTTTGAGTGATAAGGCCGCCTATTGTATTGCCTAGTAAATACTGTAAATATGGTGTTTTTTAATTGTATATTTTGGTGTGCAATAAAGTGTTATCTCTCTCTCTCTCTCTCTCTAAATTAAATTTGAAATAAAGGTCATAATTTCCAAAAATAAAATATTTTGAAATACGTTTTTAATTCACATCATAGGATGGTTATGAAGTACAAACGACCCATTCGGACAAAGCGTGGCCATGTGTGAAAACAGTCTGCGCTGGCGGCCTGTAAAAAAACTCAACGCAAAGTACAAACCTGTAAACAGTCCCTTAATTCGAATTACACACATCGATTGACTTGTTTCCACCATTGTACACTAATGCTCCAATTAAACCCTTTTAGCAAATCATATTTGTTTATGGGTATACAAGAGTTTTCTTCAATACTCATGCACATAGACAATGTTTCATGGACAATAGCTTTGATTTTTTGTCGTTCAATTGACTTAATGCGTTTTATCGAAAGTGCACACGGTATTTAATTTTAAATTGATTTGATTGGATTGGATAATATCTTACTAAGAAGGAAAGGGTTGAATTAAGATGTTTAATATCGTCGCAAGTGGATTAGTTAACTGGTATTTTTTATTATTACATTTCTTTTTATTTAAGCTACAGGACCTTTGTCGTTACAGTTTAGTCAAAGAATGGCAAGAAAATAAATTCTATTTTTAGTGTGAAGCATGTAACAATAATTTCCTTCTATCCAAATAATGTTAATTTGTTTGAGATATTTTACCATTTCTTCCATACACCTAACCCATAGAAGTTTTGGTCGTTAGCTGCATTAGCAAAAAATCAATAAATTGCGGTTTGACATCATTGTTATTAATGAAATTGTTATCATTTAAAAATTTATGAACTTTGAAGTAAATATAATCTGATGGTGTAAAATGGGGCAATAGTAGACTAGGTCCGATAACTTCTTACGCATTCTACTACGACAATGCGAGGGTTAATTTTGAAGTTTGGTTGGAAGTTGGGACATCCTTGTTTTTGCCAAAAGACCTACGAAACCCCAAGATGTAGGTTGCCGAAACATAAAAGTCAAATAAAATGGCGGGCTTATAACCGCTAAAACTTAGTTTTAATTATGTGCACTAGTCGCGGAAACTTAAGAAACTACTAAATAAATACATGCTTAAAACCGGCATAAATTTCTTGTTAGCGCCTAAACTGTTAGTGGACCTCGCGAGTCCGCGTCCCTCGCACTGCGGGAAGCGTCGCGTCGCATTATGAATACAAAATAAATTACATTATAACGTTCCGCGCAGCGTGTACCTATCGTCAAACGGCACCGTAAAAAGTATGAAAGGTGCCCCTAAATACCGGGTGAGGTGAAGCGCGAAAATTATCTTATATTTGCTCAGACGCCGTAAACGTAGGGCGAGAATACCTTTCAATAAGCTTAGAGAGCGATTTTTTTTATTTTGCAAGACCCATCTTGTAAAGCTCGGAGCGTTGTGTAAAACGGAACACGCAAATAGAGGGGACTCCTGATTTCGATCGATCTCTGTGATTGCATCATTTTATTGAAATATTTGTTGTGCAGCTTTTAATTAAGTTTTTGCATTATTTAATGCGCTTATTTTCAGAATGGAGTATACACACTAGTAACTAAATATTATACTTAATATTTAGTTTGATAATTGCTCATTTTGAATTATTTGCAATTCCAAGGATACTTAGGTATTCTTTTTTGAATAGGTTTGTCCGCAACTTCATTGATGTAGGACTGGATATACTTATACTATTTTTTATTTGTACTAAGCTGGTAGTTTCTGAACATGTACTATTTATTCCAGCTGGTTAAGGCATCGTATGTTATGTATGGTATTTGCTAGATGATAGTAAGAAGCAGATACAGGTTATACTCATATCTTCTGAACCTTGTAAAACATAATATAGAGATAAGTTTCTAGACGGAAATTAGAGTTAAAATTATTGTTTTATTGTCCAAGTTTTCATAGCAACCCGTTGAGTTATTTCGAAGGCTATCGAGAATCCAGACGGATAAACTTTCTAAAAACAGACATTTTTTAATTTAGGTTTATGGCTTGGCAGCTAGGCCTTTAAGCCAGATCTTAGATTATAATGTAGTTTCTTCATTTTCTTAAGCCTATGTGTAGCATCACTGAACTGTAGGTTATCAGCTGGTGCCACTCAACGGAGTTCTTCTGACAACTCAAAAGGCCACATTTGACTATACAGTTCACATTTCTCACGAAACACATAATTACTGCTCAAAAACTATCAATATTCTACAACTATTGTTCATTTTAGAGTAATTTTACACATTTTTAGAAAATAAAACTACACAGCACGACGTCTCCTTTCAGTTCTGCCAAAAACTCCAACAGACCTTTATGATTATAGATAAATAGTAGTTTGCACAATCTATTTTGGACTGACTAACATACACTACGACTTTCTTTATTCTTATTAATTAACTTGTTCATTTTACTAGTATTGAGTAGTTTAATTTTAATTATAACACTAGCGCAAGTGAAACGCGCCCATAAAAATTACACAGTCATCTGTTGTCTATAATATTATAAAATTCTAAAAATATAAGCTATTTAGAAAAAAATAACTGGAATATATAAACGGTTTTCACTGATGGACAGCAAATTCTTAGGCATAAAATCTGCGCTACTTTTTATCTCGGTAATCGGTATTTGTGGGAATTATTTAAATTGGCCAGATTAAAAACAAATGTGCGTGTGTGCAGTTCACACACAGTAGAAATAAAACTTCTGAGAATATACTCGCAGATAATTCTTCTCTAACTTTTATTAATATAAATATAATTCCTTTAGCCTATATCCGTCTACATATTATAAAAATAAACTTCTTAAGTATCACTTTCAATTTTTGACTGTTTTAGTCTAAAAAATATCATTATCAGTTTTAATTCGATCCAAATTGGACCTATGATTAATCATTGGTCTTATTTACTCTCTAATCTGTGCTGCAGAATGTAAGACTCGTATCTCATTCTCTCGAAGGCTTAGTTAGTCCTATAGATTTATGTGTTTATCTTTTTTTAGTGTCGCTTTTTTGTTTCACCGAGTTTCAAGTCACAACGATTTTAAAGAAGTTTTACTTAAAAAAAACGAATTCCAATGTGATTTTTCACTGATCGATAGCCACATGTAATATAATTTGAGATATTTTTTATCCCGGGAATTTTTCCAGGAGCGGTTTGTAGTTGTTCGGGTGTATAAATATTAGCATATTCCGATACAGTTTAGACGATAGCTTACATTCTTTTTTAAACGCTGCGGTACTTTGTGTCGCGGCAATCCCGCGGGAATTTCAAGTCAAGCGTGTACGAAGTTGCGGGCATATATTTACTAGTAAAAAATAATTGCAATGTTTGACAGATTTGGAATACAACTTAATACTTCCCGTGACCAGAGAGCTGAATCATATTTTGCACAGCAAATCAGCATTGGCATCTAGCCAACCTTCTGGGCACTATTGTCTCTGGCAGTTACGTAGAGAGAACATAATCTAGAAATAGGGTATATACTTATTAATCTATTTTCAATGTTATTTTTTGATGTACGTTTCATTGTTGTTAAATTAGTTAAAAACTAGAAGAATTAAAAAATATATAAAAACCTTAAAATCTAGTTATTGTTTTTACCTTCTCAAAGTGCTTTCCGCCACCAGAGGTCGTTTACTTCACTCTCAGTTGAAATATTCGCAAAAATAAAAAGCGGTGCATTACCCGTACTATTGTTGACTGCGAGGGGTCGCGACAAAGGGCTACCTGCTGTTCTTATTGTATACCAAAGTCGGCACTTTGCGACTCAATATTTTGGGTGACTCCTGGAGTGTTGCCAGCTTTAAAAAAACTTTAAGTGTACAAAAATAAAAATGGCGCTAAAGTCCGTATTCTAGAACAGATATCAGATTTAATTGAAAATTTAAGTCTTTAGAATGATTTAAATGATGATGCACGAATTAGCATTTTAAATGTTCGTGCATCATTTCTCACTATTTAATACGAGTTTAGTTTTTATATATATGGGGAAAATATTTTACAGAATTTGCTCTGGTCTGGTGTTTTAGTATTTTATTAATTGCTTCTACGTGAATTAATCGTTAACCTATTGTGCATATTGTAACAATTACCAATTGTTAACGGCGTACAAACATCGTGACGAAACATGCACATCGACAATACTAATGTATGAATCCTGCCGTAATACTGACACTATATTTGTTAAATTCCATATTAGAAGCTAAACTAACATTAAAAAAATAAAATAAAAATAAACTAAGTTAATATGGTTATTGTGGTTAATTAATTTCTATGTTTTTGTGTATAAAACAAACCATTATAGTGTCATTTATACAACAGTCATCGACTATTCCGACACGAATTGTTTTCTTATGGTACGTTGTTATAACAAACACGATTTATTTAATTTTAATGCATTTAGAATTTATGTTTAAAACTTATATTAACTTTAAAACGTTTAAAAATTACTTAAATGGCAATGAAATATTAACGTTCAGTTTCATAATTTGATCAAATATTTAGAACTTTTTTATTTAAATTACCTTTATTTTCAGTTTAAATAAAAACACATTTAAATATAATAAAACTACGTTTTAACGGTTTTAAGCGCAGTAATTTATTTGATTTTTGTTATTCCGACGTTTTGGCCACTTCTCAGTGGCCGTGATCACGGAAGACAAAGATGTCAAGTGTCAACGAGTATTGTTAAAGTTTTATTTAGCCTACCGCCAACTTGTTCATTTTACTTATTTAGTTTTAATTTTGTTTATGGTTATTATTACTTATTTATTATTATACTATGGGAGCCTAATCTAATTTACCACCGCTTCGCAACACGTTACGGCTTAAAGAGAAGAAGCGGCGCAAGAAGCTCTTCAGTAAACATGCCTAGCTCTATCTAATAATTTTATATAATATAAAAATGGGTGGAATTAAAAATAAAAGAAATTATCAGTCAAGCTGGTTTGTGTTCCGGTGCTCGCAGAAAGAGCTCACAGCGTCTTGAGGTCTGACATTTGGTTTTTGCTGGGTTTGGGTCTTAATAGTTTTGATGCTCGAATCCCAAACAGGCGGTACTTGTCAAACATCTTCTCTATTGAAATTTGGGTGTTTTTTGATTTCAATAGCCTCATGCATCATTCTAGGTATGAAACTATTCTCTTTCGCGAGGATTTGTTGTTTGTGGGTTATCGAATCTGATGTAGTGGTTGGGTTTATCCAGCGTGTGTTCACTGATCGCAGACTTCGTAGACCTTGTGTGTTTCATGTCAGCAATGTGTTTTTTTTTACCCGTGTTTTAATGCTCCTCTTTGTTTGCCCAATGTATGATAATCCACACTCACAATCGAGCTTGTAGACACTTCATTACTTACATTATTACCACGCTTAAAACCGTTAAAACGTAGTTTTATTATGTATGCAAGTCGCGAAAACTTAAGAAAATATTACATGTAAATATACTTAGTTTTTACAAGTTATTCTCACACTTATAATTTTTTCGTTAAAATATTTGTAAATGTAAACTTTAATAAAATATTTCAAAAAGGGGTTGGCAACACTGCATTCAAAGATTTCGCAAACTAAGCGTACAAATATACACCTCTCGATTTTATTAATCTATTGTTTTTATGCACTTTCCATGAGTTTCTATTTGTAATCTCATGGAGTGCGTATTTGTTTAGTTTTTCACGGTTTTTTTACTAACTGAGAACAATAGGGTTGACTCTGCTATGATGTTGAGCTTTTCCTTTTTAGGTTATTGTTGAATAAATTTAATTTAATAGAGGGAGTATAAATACAGGTTAAGCTAAAAGGACAGAGCTATAAATCCAACAGTAGACCTATCCTTTTGTATGGCAGTGAAGGGTGGCTTGTGCTTGAATGATATAAGCAGGAGCTGCTTGTCACGGAGGTGAATATGTGGTAGTGGATGTGTAGAGTCAAGCGCATAGTACTGTGTTAGAAACTCGCAGGCTCTTTGTAGTCTTCATGACCGTGACGATGTTATAAGGTTACATTGTTGTTAAAATGACTACGAAGTTCCAAAATTAAAAATCTAAATAAATCTTAGCTGTCAAGAGAAGTAAACAAATTTACTTTTATTAATAATTTGATATCGTTTGTATTATTTTAATAATTAGAATTTTATTTTTTATAAGGGATTTATTTATCAAAACGTCTTTTTCGTAAAAAATATCGAGCATATTATCTACCATGGTTACTTACTGACCCTTGTCTCAAGTTTCACAAAAGACGAAATACTTACATGAAATTAGAATAAATTAAATAATTAAATTAAAAGAATTGAAATCAACAATAACAGAACAAAGTATTGATGGAATCACATTGCACAATATAAAGGCGATCACAGACCGCCCATAAAACCACACGATTTTGCTCTAAGAAAACACTTTCCCGCCCATATGCGCGACTAGAACGAAAATATACGATGACAGCGCGAGTCAAAAACGCATTTAATTTATAAGATTCCCACGACCCAAGATTTTGAAATTTAATTGTCGATTTACTATTGTTAGCAATCAAAGAAATGGGTCAATATAAGGAGCTCATAAATTCTATTGTTTGATTGAGACTTATAGGCATTTTGTCAATACAGTTGTGCGATGTCGCACGACAGGGGGCGTTGTGTTGGGGTCTTATAAAGGACTCTATTAACTCGAGAAGGTGCGTGGCCCTTTCTTAACATTATTTTCACTGTTCGTATTCGTTTGAGTGAAATGATATGCAGCGATTTATTAGATGAGTTCTCATACGTTTACGTAGGGGTCGTATTTAATTTATGCTATTAAGATATATTGTATAATTTAAATCTCTTAATCGAAATCATTGAATACTGTTATGTGTAAATAATAAACATTGAACAAATAGATTACTCACTGCCGCACTCAAAGTGGAATAATGATTCATTAACCATAATGCCTATTGAATTTTACGATCCTCTTTTATTTAAGACTTTATTAATTAGTGTCCGATACAATAACACAAATAAGAATAAGTTGTCTATACTAATATTATAAAGAGGAAAGATTTGATTGTTTGTTTGCATTGAATAGGCTCCGAAACTACTGAACCGATTCGAAAAATTCTTTCACTTTTGGTAAGCTACACTATCCCCGGGTGACACAGGCTATATTATATTTTCAAAGAAATTAGGGATCCTTACTAAAACTCCAATAATGTAACCTATGGCGTAAAAAAATACCTAAAATCGCGTGCGCTGCGAAAACTATTGATGATAGAATAAAATAATGTACTTTGCAGAACACATCATTATTTACAAAACGTGTCGCGATAATATATGTCTACCTATTATAGTTATGTCACAAGAAGTGTTCTTTTATTTTAAAAATTTAATTGAAATGCCGCCACTAGAAAAGGCTCTTTATTTCTATCTTGGTAGTAATCCTTATCAAAATAAATTACTTCATATTCAAGACTGCTTCAATTAACTTTTTGAATTATTCAATTCGGACATTCCATTCGAAAGATATCACGAGTTTAAAAATGTAATTATTAGAAAAAAGTTGCGTGGTCGCCGCTCACCCTGCTCGGCTAGCTAGGCAGCATCTTATGCGATGTAGGCGTCACTGGAGTACGGGCCCTACGGGAGGGGAAATATTTTGGATTCGCTTAGTAGGTAATTAAACTCAACAAAAAAAAATTTTTAGATACCCGTGCGAAGCCGTGGCGGACCGCTAGTATTTTATATAATAATTTTGAATTACACAAATAAGGAGGAAAAACAGTGGGTGATGTTTAACACGATTAAAAAATTGAAAGTCCCATTTCATCGCTGTAATATATTAGCGACAATACGTTTCAAATATCGAGAAGATCGCGAAACGTGGCGTCTTCACTATATATGTGATCATATATCTAAAAAAACTGTACGAACTTCGGACAGTTGGACCATAAACTACTAAGCACGCCTAGTAAGTATTCATTGTAGCATAATGGAATTGTTTTATTCCTGAAACCTGCGACATTTCCGACCCGAAATCCAACGAGAGATTTTCCACTAGATCTCGCTTGAGAATAATAAGATTCACCAAAAATACGCGAGGGTCAAAGGAGCTAGCGTAAAATTGATTATTGATTTGTTCTATTATTATTATGGCGTCAAGTAGTCAGACATAGAGGCTTAAATTATTTACTACATTATTTATGTCTTTTATACAAACAATTGGATATTTGACACTCAAATCAATAGAGATACTTTTTATAATCATAAAAAACGTCACAGCCTCTTTGATTTTTTACGGGTTCACCGGTAAGTGGTTTATGAGAAAAGTGGAAAGCCGGGCGCTATCTTGGGAAGGTCTACGTCCAGCAGTGGACTACGATTGACTGACTATACGGAAATAAACAGGTTCGATTCATGGGATGATAAATTTCATAAACGAATTTTCCTTTATTTAAATATTTTTTATTACTGGAGTTTGACCCCCGGCTGCTCCGCGGGTCAAACCCTAGCCCGCAAGTCTCGTTTAAAGAACAAGAATTAATACAGGTAACATTGTACTGAATTTTTATGTTATTCAATCCAGGAAAATTTACTTAATTTTATATCGTAAAGTATCCCATCTCCCGGGATGAAAAGCATCCCTTGTCCATTCTCAATATTTAAATTACATATACATACCGAATTTCAGCCAAATCGGTTCAGTAGTTTTACCGTGAAAGTATAACAAGCATACAGTTATTTTCGCATTTATAATATTGTTACAACTTAGGCTTCGGCAAAGACAAATTCCATGTACAGTCTGTAAAAGCACATTTTATTACCTGTCGGCATTTGAACTAGTTGTAATCCTTTTATGATCGTCTTCTTTTTTGTTTACTTATTTATTGGCATACGTTTCTAGTCTTGTGGGGAACAGCCTATTGTTCTATTGTACTCGTTTACGGCCGCGGTAGGCTGCATCATTAGCCAGGTGTTACGGATTAAGTACAAGCTGATTCTAGGAAATTATGTCGACGATACGGGCGGGCCCTTTTGCATTTGTGCAATATAAAACGATGGCCTGATTGAGAGAGGGGGTCAGTTGAGCGAGAACCACGGTCAAGGCGTGATGTGTGTACATTCGGGAATCTAATATTGACGGACTTTGCGCGTTTTATTGAATTACGACCTTCTGCATTACGTTTGGATTTGTTGTGTTCGGTTATATTTGTGCCTGTGTTATACGTGTTTCTATAGTTCTAATAAACTCTATAATAATTCTAATGGCATTTTAATTCGAGTCCCATAAACTCATAATAATATTAATAGGGATGGTCGTTCTATCCAGAACGACCATCTCTATTATATTATAAAGAATGTGTTCAATAACACGTTTCTTATTGCCTTTAAGGAGAAGACACTCTGTTTATGTGTTCTTTATTAATCTTAAGCATATGGCAGTACACTTTAACTTTGTATTTTTACAATAAAAAAATATATAAAAAAAGCCGTTGACAAACACACACACTGTATATCCCTAAATTAAGCAAGTTACGCTTGTGTTATGGGTAATATACAACGGACCATTCTGGGGCCGATCCCAGACACCCAGACCATAGTAAATAACGGAGAAAATACGTTTCCGAAATTTACTATACCAGGAATCGAACCCGGAGCCTCTGCGTTGCAGTGAGGTAAGCCGGCAAAGGCTTAGCCCGCTTAACCACAGAGGCCGTCTGTCACAACACTAACTTAGAAGGTTTGGTTTTATTGATTCTTCTCACTAAGTCTGTGTTATCGAGGAGGTAGATAGCTTCGGCATTCATATGGTGTCGAAGCCGTTGCTGATGCATCTTCAGCTTGTTTGCTAATTATGCTACTGACGAGATAAATTTTTAGATCCCGATGAAGATCACGAGATATGGCAAAATAATCTTACTATAATCAATATTAGAAACCTAGCCTAGGGTTATCACGAATAGTTCAGTTCTAAGGACTAAAGCCATCTGTTGTACGATCAATGCCTCCAGTGGCGGATTTACCTATAGGCTGAGTAGGCTTGAGCCTAGGGCGGCTGATTTTGGAGGGGCGGCAAATTTGAGGCCAATACTTTTTGTCTTACAGAAATTATGTCTTACTTAAATTCTAAGACTTAATAACATAATAAACAATCCAACATGTAATATGTTTCACCAATTACATATTTTTTTCTATAATTTGAGTAGTCGCTTTTGGTTACGGCAGACACAAACCCATCAATGCTTCACAACCTACTAATTACTGGAAAAAGGTTGTGTAATTAAGACGATAGTGCACAAAGCATAAAGTTACAATTTTATTGAAACAAAAATGTAATTACTATGATTGTGAACTAGGGTATCGATTTGTAGAGATCGGTAGGGGTGGCAAAATTTGAATAGCCTACAGGCGGCGAATGTCTAAATCCGGCCCTGAATGCCTCTATTACTTTTGTTTATGTATGCTTTGGTGTACAATTAAAAAGTTATCCGTCTACTATTTTTGTTCTACTGAACAAGTGTTTAAAGTATACTTAAATGAACTAAACTGTGGACCAACAATGAAATGAGAACATAGCAAGGGTCAATATAGTTAAATAGGCTGTTACCATCATCTTTGGGTGCCCAGCCAAATGGCAAAAGTCAATTGTGTTTACTTTGTGAACCGTTCTCAATAATGACGATTTTAATAATACGTCTGTTATTATTATTAATAATAAAATACAATAATAGTCATGTATTATTAACGGCACGGGGATGAACGCTC
Organism: Dendrolimus houi; assembly: GCA_039645545.1. Lineage (NCBI taxonomy): Eukaryota > Metazoa > Arthropoda > Insecta > Lepidoptera > Lasiocampidae > Dendrolimus > Dendrolimus houi. Next base: position 7,806,904 of record CM077136.1, read on the forward strand.
GAATGAATCAGAATGACAACTTTTCAACGGTACTTTTTTTATTTAAAACATATTTTTTCGTACTAAATATGAATGAATAAATATTGAATTGGGGATGCTGGTTTTAGTTTATATTTGCATGATAGTTCTTTAAGTGATTTAATTTTATAAAAAGTTTATTAAGAAAGGAGACGGCGTCTTTTGGGCCAAAAAATGTAATGATACAGCTGTAAAAAAAAGTTTTATTTTTCTATTACAAAATGGAAAATATCAGCCCTAACTTCTACCTGGAAGACGAGAATCTTAAAGATAATGTCACAAATAAAATCAGTTATCCATTACCATAATCGATTATGTGAATGAATTTCAACAATTAATAACATGAAAACACTTACACAACATTTATTTGTGATTATGATTAATTGATTCAGAATAACTAAACTTACTATAATTATAAAAAAAATAACAACATAATAAAAAAACTTAGAATCACTCATCTTTTTACAATTTGGGCACAAGAATGTATGAAGGATATCCGTCTTCTTTAATAGGTAGGACTCGTACATGTAGATCAAGATACGTGAGACACTCTGAAAGTTTTGCGAATATAAAAAAAAATGTTCTATAGGTAAATATTTTTTTATTAAATCTTTTCAAAGTACTCTCCACCAGCCTCTATACAAAGTTTCATGCGTCTGAACCAGTTTTCGAAACACTTTTTCCAGTCCGCCGCGGACACCTCGTTTACAGTTTGCTCGAACGCTGACAGCGCATCTTCCGGCGACGAAAATAGTATCCCTTTTGACCTAATTTTTATTTTCGGGAATAAAAAGAAGTCACACGGTGCTAGGTCAGAGCTGTAAGGAGGGTGACCCAGGAGTTTGACCGGCGTGCTGTCCAGGAAGTCTCTAGTTTTGAGCGCGGTTTGGGCGGGCGTGTTGTCGTGGTGAAGGAGTAGCCCGCAGAGCGCTGTTTTTGATCGCTTGTTGTTCACAACAGAGAAAACTTCTGCCAAGCACTTGGTAGTATATAGTAGTATAATACAATTCGGCGTTGATGCTTCTTTGGTTCCGTAAAGGAATTGACAACAAGTAGCCAGTCAAATTGAAAAAACTCGCGATTAAAATCTTTCCCTCGCTTCTAGATCGCTTCACTTTGGTAGGCGTTGATTCGTTTTCAAACACCCAAACCGTCGATTGGTGCTTCGTTTATGGATCGTATTGATAAATTCAGGACTCATCACCTGTAATGATGTCGTAAACACGCTGAGACGAGCCTGCTTCAAATTTGTTTATCATATCACGGAACCATTCCTCCCGGGCCTGCTTCTGAGCATCGGTGAGGTTGTGCGGCACCCAGCGTAAAACTATTCTCCTCACGCGAATATACACGTGGAGAATCTCGTGAAGGCTTCGTATACGTAACTCGCCTATTATCTTGAATTAAATTTTTTCACTGCTAGCACGTTTTCTTTCGTAACAGCCGTCAAAGAGCGACCACGTCTTTCTTCATCACCCAAAGTTAGTCGACCACGCTTGAATTGCTTGCACCAACGATACACGCTTGCCTTAGAAGGGCCTTCATCCATGAATGCCATTTGAAATCTATCGTACGATTCGTCCGGTTTCAGGCGACACTTGAAATCGTAAAAAATCATAGCACGAAAATGTTCCCGGTGCAAATCCATTTTTAAATGAGAGAGGATAATTTAAATTAGCTCTGAAAAAATGTGGAGGCAAAATTTGAAATTGGAACGTACCTATTTTTTATTATAAATAATCATATTTTTAAAATAGATTATAACTGGGCAGACTCTTATACATAAAAACTTTTTTCGCAATACTTTGAGTGACCTGGTAATTGGTAGGTTTTCCACTACTTGATCTGTAGTTATTCAAAACGACATTGTTTTTAATTTTATCAGTTATGTATAAACATGGAAAAAGAATACTTACTAAAAAATATAATTTTGCTTCTAAATACTACATGCTGAATGCCACGTTACTACCTACATCTTACTATTCATTAATATGCATTACTACTGGTTAAAACTGGATAAACACTCGATTTTTTACCAATGGCAAAATAAAAATTAAGTAGGTCTTAAGATTAATAATATTAAAAATAGAATAGACATTGAAAAATAGTAAGATTAATAAATAGTAATAGAATGAATAGATAGTAACATTAATAGAAATCCCGGTATATACAGCGGCATAGGTCATTCTCTTCTAAGTTTTTAACGTTTTATTATTTAATATACCTACCTTTTTAGACAAAACGAGTAAAAAAGATTAACATTTCATTTTTGAATTAGTCCAAAAATTTAGCTCTCCAAGTGGAAAGGACCGATCCCAGTAGTAAAACGTTTATGAGCTGATTATACCCTGTTTTTTCTTACAAATTAAAGTTTTGGAAAAAAAATTAGTTGAATTGTGTCTTTATGTGATTGATATAAAATATTTTCTACTGTAATTTCCAACTTTAGATGTGGCTTAAGTTGTTGAAGACATTGAAACTTCATTGAATACTGTAATTCATTGCAAAAATCCTGTTTGTAATGTACGAAAATGATCTTCTAAGGAAAAACAATGTATAGATATTTACATATACAATAATATATATAACAAGTAAGTATATATTAAAATCTCGTGTCACGATGTTCGTTCGCGCTGATTTCCGAAGCTACTATATCTATATGAATGCAATTTTATGAATGTGTATTGCTTGCGTCAACTTGAGAGATTGTATAGTTTTTAACCCGATAATTAATCCTGCAGACAGAACATCGTTTGGCGGTTCAGCTAATCTATAATATTATATCATTCTAAACATGCCGTGTCTGTATTTTGAAGCTATTAAAAACAACAACTGGAATAAACTATACAAACGATGGAAAACACGATGCGATTTTTTTAGATTTCTTGTCCTGTTTTTTTGTCGGATTCACATAAAAACTACTGGACAGATTTCAATGCGGTTTTCGCTGATGGACAACAAATTTTTCTTAAAATCTTTGCTACTTTTTATCCCGGGAATCACGCGGGTATTTTTCTGGAAATTATTTAAAATGGCCAGATTGAAAACAAAAACGAATTCCAATGCGATTTTTTCACTGATCGATAGCAAATTTTATGTAATAAAATGTGTGACTTTTTTATCTCGAAAATTCCGCGGGAATTTTCGCGGGCATACTCTAATAAGTACATAAAAATCTAAATATAACAATACCATAGATACAATGCACTTATTTTTCCAATTCAATTGGCAATTTAATTTCAAATATACATTAAAGCACCCCAAACCAAGTCACACACTTGTGGTGAAACGTAACCTATAATTACAGACAACTGACACTCTGCAATCATTAGATTAAATCTCGCGTCGGATTTATGAAAAAAATACATTAATATTCATCGGAGAGGACGCTATAGTGCTGTTATAACATTAATACGCACATTAACAACCCTCGATACAACAAATACCCTACGAGGACAGCGTTTAGTACACAAAAGACACAAGTCTATAGTGCAGTGTGGACACCGCATAAAATTATAATAAATATTGATAAAGAGGGATGGTATTAATGTTTTGGGTTGGTTAGAAAAGGATAGAAAGTGGGCATCCCTATGCATTTATAGTTACGGACTTAGGGCTGTTATTTGAATGTACCGCGGATATCCGTAGCTTCTGTCAGGGATAGCCAAATGTAATTTTTTTAAATTAGAATTAATATCATTCTTTATTTTAACTATCAATATTATATTTACTTTACCTTGAATAAATAAAAAAAACTTTTACGAACAAATTCTACTCGTATAAAATGTTTTTCTACATTTTTTATGATGCGCATGGTAGTGGGACTTTTAGTTTTTCATTTATAGTTTTTGTGTGTTATTCAAAACGCTGTGTCGTTGAAAATTCATGATGATTAAACAAGAGGTGCGGGTATTCTTCATTCTAGATCTAATGTTTAAAAAAATTTAAACAGTAATCAATTTTTTAATTTTATTTCGTGTAAGATATCAAATACGGCATTAAGCTCCTGATCTAGAAGATAAAATATGATATTGCCATTTCCATTAATATGTATGTTATACTTACAGCCCTTATGATTACATCGAATCGGCTAGGGGTGTCACATTCGTAAATCGTAAAGGTGACAATGCAACACGTCATTTTGTGTCAAAGTGGGGCTATTAGATGTCGTCCACTTCATGTTTGAGGGTGAACCCTCAGAGTAATGTACAGTGTAACTAATGTGAATTGTTTATGTAAATAGAGACTAGGTGTTATTGCGTTTTTAATTTTTGATTCACTAAAATATTAGTCTTAAATAAAAATTACTATGTTATTATTAGTAAATACACAAAACTAAAGTAGCATTTCATTGACAATTATCAACAATTTATCCATGTTCATGCTAATTTGTAATTTTTAAACATGCATTGTTTATTTATTTGCTGTATGTATGTCTCTTCACATTCTCGGATATGGACCATTTTTTTCAAACCGGAAAAATATACAAAACTAATAAATCGATAATCATTATACTTACCTACTACAACATTGCAATATGTCTGAGGATATTAATTTTATAAACAGATTTAATTTGTGTTATAGTTTAAATTAAAAGACAAATGCTAAGCATACGCTCAGCTTTTATGTCTTTTGTGAGCAAACTGTCCAATAAAAACTCTAGTTGGATTATAAATGTTTCAACGGTTTTGTATTACGTACATATGATTAGTACTTAATTAGAATGAGAACACAAACACAAAACGTACTAAATAGTTAGTTGGACTGTATTATAGACACAGGGTTGCTACAACTCATAAGTCATGCAGTACTTGGGGATACCATAATGACTATGAGTTTTGATTTACATTCAAACCTATTATTATTGTCGGATGGGTGACAATTTCGCGATGTCAACGGCACTGTTGTAAAGGGGATAATGTGTTAGTGACATCTGTGAAATTATTGTATTTCTTTTTAATTTATAAAATTCATAAACTTGGAAGAAGTTTGTGTCATGCATAAAATGGTGTCATTACATTTCTTCGAGGCCGGCTCGATATTGTTGATAACTCTGGTGTTGCAAACGTCCATAGGCGCTGACGCGACGGTAACGACTTTCCATCAGGTGGGCCCTTAGTCTGTCGGCCTTACACCGGTAATTAAAAAATAAATAAAGAAGATTTCAAAATTTGTGCGTAATTGTAATGGATTGCGAATGCCTTGAATGAATGATTAAATGAACAACTATAGATCCTCGTAAACGTAGACCCGTAGTGGCTTGTTAAGATAACTCTATAGGTAATAAATTAATGATTTATTATTTTAAATAGGTAATTACATATCTATATGATTTTCTTTCTATATATCGTACGCAAATAGCAAAATCGTAAATGTTCGATTCCATTGATTATATTTTATTATCTCCGTTCACAATCTATCTACAGTTTACAATCTCGCTACATTCATTATAAACGAGTTTCATTTAAATCTGTTCAGTAATTTTCACGTTGTGCTCTAACAGTTAGACAGACAAAACTTCTAAAAGTTGCATTTTCGAAAACTGCTGATCTAAATTAACCTTCCTGATTTTTCTAATTTAATTTACAAGCCCGAGACTCCTATCAGATTTATTATGTTATTAACTTAGTAGACGAATAACATAGGTAGACAGAGCCCCGAGTTCTTATAGTAAAGCCGTTAAAGGAAGCCGATATTGGAATAAGAAGCCGATCGCAGTGTGTTACGAAAACTTAGTATTAATATATAATGGAATTGTTACGGATAGAGGTGGAATATTTTCCGGTGGATACCTTACCCACAAAGATACAAACTGCACTATAGGTACTATACTATTTACGCACACAAGTTTGTTAAAAATGCTTCATTTGATATGACGATTTTGTTCACGTAGCCTTTGTCTATACTTTCATTCATCTTAGTGCCAATTTTTCAATCACCAGATAAAAATTATTAATACAACATGGGAAAATTAAAATTAAAAATTGCACGAATGAAACAGTTCAATTGTGTCATTTTTGAATTTATTTGACTGATAACTTTTATCTGATGATTTGAAAATTGGCCCTCTAGACTTCTAGAGATTCAAAAGTGAAACAATTCAACTGTAAAATAGTTGAATTTTCATGTAACTGCCATTTATAATTTCCCCATGTTGTGTGTAATTCTATAGAATAACTTTTATTTAGTGATTGGAAAATCGGCCCTAAGGTTACCTATTAGTGTTTACAACTATACGGTAATCAGTATGCAACCCATAGTCTTAAAATGGGAAGCCCCATGCCCAGCAGTGGGTTATTTACGGGCTAGTATTATCACTACAATCTTATAAAACTCTAGTGTACAAAACTGTCTTTTGTTTTCCCCTCTCTCGCTAAATTCATAGGTTTACTGGAAGAAATCTCTTTTTAGGTTAAAGCTTGCCTTTGCACATTGTCACTATATGTAACTATTCTGTGTACAATAAAAAATAAAGGACTATAAAGCCAAACAATAATCTCGTTATTGGCTACAAAGCGTTTCAATATCGACTATTACGGCTTTTCGCGGATAATTGCGACCATTTGGCAGTGAATCCGCGGGCAGCCAAATATCCGCTGCAAAACGAGGCTTAAAGCGGGCAAACGAGAACATTCATTAGCCAATCTGGATTAGCCAATGCGTTTGGTTCTGCTAGGCTGATCTTTGGTTAAGCTGCATTGCAGTAAAACTTTTGCGTATGAATATTCGCTTTTCGCTTTCATAAAGTGTAATGCTATGTGTTAAACGTTAACTAAGAACATATTGTTACGCGTTGCAGGACTCGAATTAAAATGCCGTTGGAATTATTATAGAATTTATTAGAACTATACAAACACGTATAACACAGGTACAAATATAACTGAATACAACCAGTCCAAACGTAATGCACGATTCAATAACTCGCGCAAAGTCCGTCACTAAAGAGATTAACGAATGTACACAAGTCTTGCTTCACTTGTGGTTATCGCTCGACTGCCTCATCTCTCAATTGGGGCATTGCTTTATACTATACAAATACAATATGTCTGCTCGGCCGCGTGGATTGAATTTCCTAGAATCACACCTGGCTAATGGCTGCGATAAAATATTACAATACACAATGGGCTGTTTTTCTAATCACAAATTTTAAACACAAAGTAAACAAAAGAAGTCCAAATGTCGAAAAGTAATAAAATGTGCGAAACAGGTATGCAGGTGTGAATTTGTCTTTGTCGGTCTTAACAATATGAACAAAGTGCCTTCTCCTAATTGAGACAATTAGGAACGTGTTATTTTTATTATTAGTTTAAGTTATATCTAGATATTTTAGGTCATATGTAAATGACTCATTAGTCTTATTTCCTAAATTAGATTGTAATTTTACTGTTGTATCTCTAAGATACATATATACATCATATTTGATGCAATAAAAAGAATCTGTACTCGCCACGCCCGCGAAACACCTCGCGTGGGATTTCGAATTTCATTCATAATTAATTATCTTTCGAACCGGGCAAGATCGCGAAAAAAACATAGGTATATAAAATAAAAATACCCTTTTATTTACATTTTTATTTCAAACTTTTGAGCCCTTATAGACTACCCTATTCGATACGAACTTTCAGACACTGACAGACAAAGGTTTTGAACACGCTAATTTATGATTAAACATGGTATAATAACAATTTTCACTTAAATATCCCCAGGTGGTAAGGTATTTGCCCGATTGGATGGCTACCACCCCTGGTCTAGAGTATGCCGCCATAAATACCTTGATTTGTGTTCCGGCATTAGTGATCAGGTTCCAGTCTCCCTTAAGAGAGCAACAGCGCATTTGTAGCACCTTTGATGTAGCAAATATCCATAGGCGATGGTAACCTTTTTCCATCAAGTGAGCCGTCTGCCTATCTGCTGAACTCATGCAGTAAATAAATATATATATATATATATATATATATATATATATATATATATATTGATATAGTTGACCCTATACAATGGTGTATGAAATCGATTAAAAAAACAAAATTAGGCAAGTCTAACATACTTACATGCAATCGAGGTTTGAAAAAGAATTCAGTGTACCTATAGCGTGTGGAAGATCGTTGCTATCATGAAATTGTTTCCTATGATTAGAACGACACCACGTACTTGGCCACTTCTGTTTTTAAACATCGTTAGACTAAACAAGTGTCGCTTAGGTTAAATCTTATTTAGCTACGGTAGGGTGGACTCCCTCGGTCCATGCAGGGTATTCCAAACGCACATATGTTGTGCGTTTTACGCACTTTTCATTTTACTCCGCTCCCCACTTAGTTTGCATACGTTTTGTAATGAACTGGATGTTGTTCGTATAGTATGATTTTAGGGTTCTGTAGTCATTTTGACAAAACGTTTCGCTTATACAATATAAAAATGGTCTGTCCGTCCGTCTGTATGTCACAGACATTTTTCTGATAAAGTATCTGGTTTCTAAGACAAAATTTGGCCGAAAAATGTATTCTATAATAATGAAAAAAGAACATAAATATTAATTTAGGGCAAAATATAAAGAGATTCTTTTGTCACTTGTGTCTATTATCTTGGATAATTATGGTGTCCTAAAAAGGCCCTTGCTCAACATAATGCTAGGTTCACAACCAGCGCTGATGCTGATGCTATGGCTTAGCTCCACAAAGCTACTTATAAACATTGACTAAAACTTTACAATTAGTTTACATGAATGCTTTTAGAATTATAAATACAATAAAAGAAAAAAAACAGCGAATAGAAGTGGCGAACGAGACATAAGAATAATAAACTTATAATGGTTCGGTATGGCACACCATTTGACTAATAATACTATAAAATTTCATCCGTGCAGGAACGGAGAAATAATACAATTTCCTGCGGCCGGGCGGCCTGTCGTAAAAGGCGACAAAACAACCCACAGCCAGGTGGTAGGGTATTTGCCCGACTGGATGGCTACCACCCCTGGTCTAGAGTATGTCGCCATAACAACCTTGAGTTGTGTTCCGGCATTAGTGACCAGGTTCCAGTCTCCCTTAAGAGAGCAGCAGCGCATTTGTAGCACCTTCGATGTTGCAAATGTCCATAGGCGACGGTAACCGCTTTCCATCAAGTGGGTCGTCTGCCTGTCTCCTGAACTGATGCAATAAAAATAAAAAAATACTTTGAGTCGTAGCTGAGGTCTTGTTAGTAGTAGTTACTAGTAGCCGTAATTGAGGTGGTCAATTAAGATTTTTTTAATATGTACGATCATCACCAACATGCAGCATTATTAAGATTTTCGGTGTCTATATTAATAACTAGGATATACCCGCAACTTCTTTCACGCTGGACTTGAAATTGCCGCGAGATTCTCGGGACACAAAGTACCATAGCATTAGAATAGAATGTAAGCTATCGTTTTAATGAAAACTATGGGAAAAAGGCAATATTTATGCATCCGAATAACTTCAAACCGCTCTAGAGAAAATTTCTGCGGGATTCTCGAGATAAAAAGAGAGCAGATTTTAAATCTAAGAATTTGCTGTCAATCAGCGAAAACCACACCGAAATCGGCCCAGTAGATTTTACCTGAATTCCGAACAAACAGAAACAGACAGAAAATCTAAAAAAACTGCATCGTGTTCTACATCGTTTACATAGTGTATTCCAGTTGTTTTTTTTTAAAGCTTCAATCTATAGACACGACATGTTTAGAATTTTATAATATTATAGATTTTGGGATCAAACGTAGACGAAGTCCAAGTCGACTAATTACTGTAATAATAAATAGATTTTACACTCAAATTACTATGACATTTCCATATAACGGTAGTATGGATTTAAGTATGATTATATTATTATTGGGAATACAGACCTCAGAATCAAGTGCCAAGCGATCCTTAAGCGCCGAGTGGGGCCCGTCAAGTGCCTAACTCAAACAATGTAACAAGTGAAAACAAATTAAATTCCATTGAAGATGTTTATGCTGGTTATCAAAGAAAGTCTGAACATCTGATTATGATTGCTGCGAGAGTAGGCCCTCTGGTTTGTTTGATGTTTACTGGAGCGAGAAGGCCCTAAGAATGCCTTCGAGGCCGCACCACTGTCTTAAACTTGCAATTTAAATAGATTTACATAGACGTAGTTATAGGTATACCTATATGTACGGATATAGTTTATCCCTTCTTATACAATGTTATTTATTGTAGGTACCTAAAACAATCTATGTATACGTATAATAAAATTGTAGAGGTCAAATTTCTGTACAATAAAAAAATTGCTAAAAACCGAGTCAGGGGGAGTTAGAAGTGAAATAGAACTAATTTAAATTTTTCAAATTTTTTGTTTCTCTGTTTGTGTGTCTGTTTGTACCGGCTAATCTCCGAAACGACTAGACCGATTTAAATGAAATTTTGTATGGTGGTAGCTTATATCCCTGGTCAACATATAGGATACTTTTAATTCCGAAAAATTGAGTTCCCGTGGGATAGTTAAAAAACTTTATTTAAACTTATTATTACTTAAACAGCTTATTATACAACTTATGCACCTAATTAAGTATTGATATTGCCGGTATCATCATCGTACAATAAAACAATTTATACATTAAAAAACAATTAGGCTATATATCATTACGCTAAGACCAATAGGAGAGGAGCACAAATGAAGAATGTTTTAAAATCGGGAGGATTTTTTTAACTTACTTTTTTTAACTATTCCACGCGGACGAAGTCGCGGGCAGAAGCTAGTGTTAATATAAAATCCTAAGTCTATCACACTTTTAAAATATTATTGGCTTAATATGATATAGTCTGCTATTTCAATAGTTTAAAAAATAAATTTTAATAAAAGTTATTAAATTTACTAAATATGGCTAGATCAGCCGAATCGACGGCGGAAACAGCTAAATCACTCAAGATTACGCATCTTGAGTGATTTAGCTGTTTCCGCCGTATATAGTAGTAGTAGGTATATAACCCCCAGTGAGAGTTATTAGTTTAAAACGAATTTAAGGATATTTTTAAAAGAGGACCAACTCTCACAACGCGAGTTAAGATACGATATAAGTGGTATTTGATGTGATTCTAGATTTTTTCGTTTTATCTTATAAATGTTTGTACTTAGCTAAAAAATTTGACTAATAACATTATTGTGTGTTTTGTGAATATGTATTGGACTATATTGTCTTGAAATAAATAAATAATAATAATTATATTTATTATAGTACTTATTATGGACTTCTTATTTATGATCATCAGTTGTCCTATTTATACTTATATATACCGTTACTTACTATGCGTTATTGATTTCCAGGTGGCAGGGCATTTACCCGGCTGGATGGCTACCACCTCTGGTCTAAAGTATATTGCTATAACAGCATTAAGTTGTGTTCCGGTTCCATTAGTGACCAGATTCCAGTCTCCCTTAAGAGAGCAGCAGCACATTTGTAGCACCTTTGGTGTTGCAAATGTCCATAGGCGATGGTAACCGCTTTCTGCCTATCTGCTGAACTCCAGCAATAAAAATAAAAAGGAATTCGATTCTAGGTTTTATGCTTCGCAAAGACGTAGTGGTTCGTGATGATACCTTAAGGGATCAGTGGAAGATCAGCGCTGGTTTTAACAGTCCAGCATTGTGGTGAGACTGATGCCCTTTCTAGGACAAGTTTGTTTATTTTTAATTTAGTTTTTTATTAACAATTAGTTTAATGTAATTTGTCCTATATAAAATGTATTTTTTTCTTTCTTTCTTATTTGTGCCGTTTACTGTTGAGGTTCTTTGTGTTCCTCATGGAGCTTCTACAAAGGGCTATCAAAACGGCTCATCGACTTTTGGGGCCAGATCAGAGGGCTGATACCGGCTTCGGACAACGGGTCAGCATGGCATCGAAGTCTTTTTTTAGTCAAGGGTAATCCGATTGAGCCGTGTGTGGAATACGCCAGGTCGGGTGGCACTAGCATGCCCAGGCAGAACGGGGGCATCGAGGTAACTTAGCCAGTCTGCTGCGCAAGTTACCCATAGACGACGGTGACTTAAGCTCAGTATTTTACTTAATTTAATAAATTAAACTTAACTTAAAAAATTATACCTAATCATATATTATTATAGGTAGAATACAAAACAACTAAATTTAATTTTTATTTATCGTATTAGTTCTTAATTGATTAATCATTACTTCGTAATCAAGGTAGGTGAATCTATAAAGATAAATAAAATAGAAGTGTCTGTTTGTAACGTCAAAATAAAAAATGTCAAATAAATCACGTGGGGTATTTTGGCCCAGGAGATTCCGAAAATGCAATTTTTAGAATTTTATTCCGTCTGTCTGGATGTTCCGGCTTATCTATGAAATGGCTGGGCCGATTTATTAGGGACTTTCAGTGGCAAATAGCTGATGTTATAAGGTACTCCTTATAAGATCAGCTATTTGCCAGTGAAAATCCCTAAAAAATCTTAATAATAATTTACTAATTAGCTTGCTTTTTGATAAAAAAAGCAAGCTTAAAATTCTTTCCGGGTTCCGCTAAATAAAACCACGTGAAGTCGCGGGCACAGCTAGTTATGAATAAAATAAAATTTATATAACCCGACTAGGCCCGCCAGACGTTTTCCTGTCCTGAAAATAAAATAAAAATCTAGAATCCAATTGCAGCGCCATCCAATTGTAAATCTAGACCACCCCGCGACCAACTTAAATCCACAAAAAAATCATCAAAATTGGTCCAGCGGTTTGGGAGTTCAGTGACACACACATACAGAAGAATGATATTATGGTACATAAAGATTTGCGGTCTTATTCATATTGCGTTACAAACTTACTCGAACTCAATATGAATTAGACCGATAATCTATACTTAATATGATATTATAAATCTGAGTTTGGATAATTTTTTGTTGTTCAATTACGCCAGAACGGCTGAACAGACTTGAATGAAATTTGTCACAGAGATAGATTATAGTTTAGAATAGCACAAAGGCTACTTTTTGTTCTGGAAAAATGTACGGTTCCCGTGGGATAACATATACATACATATAGATAGGTAAAGATATGGAGCTAGAGCTTGCAAGACGATACATAATTATTTAAAAAATAATGTAATGAAAACGTTAATCAGTACAAATACCACAATATGTTCGAACAAGTTGTTTGTAATCACATCTTATCTAATATCTAGTGATGTTATCGGTATTTAATATTGCCCCGGATCGAGAGATGTGATACAGACAGCGGATAAATTTGGGGTTCCACACCCATACATATTAAAATATACTAAGAATATATAAATATAGAAAGTCAGTTGTACGGTTGTTTATCGATTACAGTTTATAAACAAATTCTTGAAAAATAAATTTTGTTAATATGTAACAAATTTTCCGATATATTTTTCATTACAGTATTTTTTAAATATTAAAATCACGTTTTACCGGTTTTTAACAGCGATTATATAATTCTTCATATTAATTGTAATTATTAGTAATAATATTAATTAAATATATTTTTTTTATTGCATGAGTTCAGCACATAGGCAGACGGCCCACCTGATCGGAAGCGGTTTCCATCGCCTATGGACAACTTGTAACACCAAAGGTGCTGCCAATGTGCTGCCGCTCTTTAAAGGGTGACTGGTACCTGGCCACTAAAGCCGGAACACAACACAAGGTTGTTATGGCGTCTATAATTTATACTATAATGGCGACTGGTTTTTTAATTTAATAAGCTTTCTTTGACTATAATTTTATTATATATAAATTTGAAGTTAGATATTCAAGAAAACGTTTTAAATTAACTAAAACACACAATTAAGTATAAACACACACAATTTAACAAAAAAAAACTATTACAAAAAAATTCTTGGAAGAAAAAGAAGTTATAGATGTTTGTTTCTATTCATAGCCTTACTGATTATTAGGATTCCTAATTAGAAAACTTAAAAATATTCAGTGTGTTATTTAAGTATTTTACAGATTAGACACGAACAAAAGGCTTTTTTTCTCAATCAAAAGATAGACAATTTCTACGAAGGTCAAACCTGAATTTCATTCGATCAAAGCCGCGGTATGCGTCGTAGAAAATAAATAAATTATATACTCACAAGACACTCGTGTTGGATAATAACGGTTATTATGTATTAAATCTCAATAAAACACTTTAAAATTGAGCTCTCTCGATAATAATAAGCGGGGGTATAATATAAAAATTGCACGCTCCGGATTAGGGCGCGGCGCACGTGGCGAGCGAGGCGATACTTATCTCGCTCCGCTTGTCACCCTCGTAGCACCGTTCAGTGCGACGAGTGACCGTACGAGTTTTGAAACTGTTTAAAAAAATCCTGGCTAATAGGCATAGATTCCGAGCCATAAATTAAAAAAAAAATGCTAACATTATACCTATAAGAATGAAAGAACTTTATATATTTAATTATAATATATTAAGTTCTTTAATTATAATATATATAATTAATAAACTTTAAAATACAACTGCGCGAATTAACAAAGAAAACTTAAAATGCTTACTTATAAAATAATTTAATTCGTATACCTCTTACCTATTAATTATTATCAAATATTTTGTAAGCTGCAAATGCGGCAGGACACAGTGATAACATATTTAGTTATACTGACATCATTCAACATGTATTCACAAAATACACTTTTTTAATAAATAAATATTACTATAGACAAACTTGGTAAAAATCGATTTCTATGTTGTTTACCCTAAACGAAAGCTAATCTATACTATAATCTACCTAATCTGGCGTAACCTGCTACTGACTTTCCATTACGCAAACAATTTAAATTAATTACCTACGTGGTACCCGGAAAATCTCAACTAAAGTATCAATCCCAAAATCAGTTTTTGACATTTGTCAGTAGTATTTTGACTTTGAAATTCAAACTCATTTATTTGCTTATTGTAAATTGAAATTGTTTAGCTCAATACAATTTCTATACTACTAATGAGTTCAAAACATGTGTACGCCAAAATCTTGTACATATCAACACGGCAGCCATGTTTCGAAAAAACAAATTTGATTTGATATAATATTAGTTTAAGACAACTAGGCCATCTGTTATCCGAATAAAGTATAATAGACTCGGAAAAAAGTTTATCTCTGTATACTTAATTTTTATAACAGCTGGTTGAAGGTGGTTATGGTTATTTTAAACTCATTTCGATATTTTTGGAATTTTTAGAACATAGTACATATATTATTTATGGATATGCAAAAACAGTGGAATAAATTGAGCAGGAAGAAAGAAAGATTCTAAAAGCATTGGGGATTATTCATCTATATTACGGCCTCTGTGGTTCAGCGGGCTAAGCTTTTACTAGCTTATTTCACTGCATCGCAGAGGCTCCGGGTTTGATTCCTAGTATAATAAATTTCGGAAACGAATTTTCTCTGTTATTTACTATGGTGTGGGTGTCTGGGATACGCCCCAGGGTAGTCCGTTATATATTACCCACAACACAAGCATAACTTGTTTAATTTGGAGATATACAATATGTGTGTGTTGTTTTCCGATTGTTTATTTATTTATTATATACCATCAGAAAGAAAAAATCTTAAGAAAATGTGATAAACATCAGAATTAGTATTGTATTTTTTTTAGTTATCCTCTGTAACCAGGTCTTTAAAATGTGAAATATGTAAGAATACATTATTTTTAATTATTTTTGGTATTTAAGTCGTATATAATAAACTGGGTGTAATCATTTTTAAGCCCCATTGTAACGTAATACAGGTTAATACTTAGCAAGCAAGTGTTGGGGAGGCAGGGGTAATACGGTTATATTGGATGATGTAAACTCTGTAATTAACTCATTTAAGACTATGGGTGAGGGTTACGTATATTACGTATAATTCCGTTGAATTCGTGAGTATATAAAGTCTTAAAACCGACTTTTATATTATTCCTGAGTACCTATAATATTATATAGAGATTATTTTACTTCTTCATTCTTTATTGTATACAAAAAGTTACAAACAAAATTATAGAATAGTGGTGATGTACAAAGGCGAGCTTAACCCTAATAGAGTTTTCTTCCAGCAAACCTATGAGTCTAGCGAGAAGGGGAGAAGCAAAAGGCAGGGTTGTGTACACTAAGATATCTTACGATTTAACTATGTAACATATAATATAAACAAATTAACAAAAATAAATTATATACAAGGTATACTTAAGATACAAACATATATAATGTAAAATATGAAATAATTTAAGAGAGACAGTGCACTTAGACTTTTTTTTAAACTGCTCTCCGATGAACTATCTCGGATCGTATGTGGCAGAGCATTTTCCACAAGTTGTCTACACTCACTTTAATATCTATATATAAAATACATTTCTGTTATATTAGTCAAAAATGTTAGTTTAAGACATTTATTTTTAACCATACATTTAAACAGACTATCAGAACTATATCAATAAGTTGCCACAGATGTAACGTCGCGTGAAATTAAAATTAACCAATAGATACAAGTGACAATAAACAAAGTAGAAATAACAATAAAGAGAAGGCATACAAGTATCTACTGAGAAAAATATTATTTCTACTATTCTTCTTCCATACCATTTTGACCTATTGAAACTAAAAATATACTATTCACTCATCACTCTTTATTTAAAAAAAACTTTCTTCCTTGAGGGTATATTTGGTAGTGACACTAGCATTAACAGCATAATAAACGAGACAATCGTCAAAATATATTTATTTACTTTTCCGATTACACAATGTAAGCTTTAAATCCACCGAATTGTGGTATTAATTTCCCTCCAACACTTCTTACTTTTACGTAACTCTCAGCACCTAATATATAAAAGGAAAAAAGACTTTATCTAGAAGAAATAAAAACTATTTTCGTTTATTGGTATTCATGACTTTTATCTAAGTCAATGGGTACAGGAAAGTGAAGGTTATTGTTATTGAGTTAAGGTTTATTTTAGTGAAAACATGAGTGAGTGGGGTATATGACGACTATCATCGACCGCATGCATGTCACGTGCGCGCCACGCGTCATCTCCGATAATCTTCTTTGCCGGACTCCTTTGTTATAATTTGTTGCTGCACCGATATATTCTCGCTACCGACCCCCCATGAGATCGGAATCTCAGATATGATCCGTAACGATATTTTAAATCACTGTTTTGAACGAGATATTTATTGCGTGCGTTAACATTTTCAAAACAAAGTTATTGTATAAAATTAGAACTCAATAAAAATAAAATAAAACAAGACAAATGACAATTTTTTTATGTGAAATGGTAACAATTAATCGATTACAAAAAGTTTCCACAGAGCTCTCTTTAAAGCATTAAACAACCCATTCAAAAATGTATTTATAGTCCCACGTATCACCATACTCGGAATTGGATTCATTATGACTATAGTGACTATCAAATTTGTCATTTTATTCTTGTTTTTAGTCTCTAATTCATGTCAGAACAAAATAAAAATTAGGTCGTAAAAATATTGGAATAATGTTAAGTAAGTAACGAAAGTATTAATTTATATTACTGTCTACGCTGGTTGTCTTTTAAGCTTTCTGAGCGCGACAGTTTATATTTTAAAAATAAGTCATTTAAGTAGAATTTTAAAGGAAATTGATAAAATTAAAGTGCCCTATGCATCCCTGTAACATTTCAATAGAAGCGTCACCAAAAGTCACTAACATGGTCACCGAAAAAAATTGCAACGTGTCCCGCAACTGACGTTAAAGTGACAAGAAAATATCGTGACACAATGAAATAAAGTTGTCATCCCCATTTAAAGGGCCGGGGAGCGTGCTAAATGCATTAATTTGGCCTGGATTTAGTGGCCCGGAAGTGATTTGCTACGGGAACGCATGTTCCACTGTGATATGACCCTGTGACAACAATTGACCCTTTTACCTTACACTTTTTGTTTTAGGCAAATTCAAGCTCTAAATACACTTTATTCAAGATATAAATTCAATTAGCAATAGAACTTTAGTTTTATAATATTGGAGTTTTACCAAAGTTGATTTTTTGTTGAGGGTAGTTACTGTAAAGGCTTAACGATATAAAGTTAGCGCTTTTGTTGTATTTTTGCGACACTTGATTAAAATTTTTACAACATCAGATATTTTTTATTGTTTTTAAAAGATTTCGCGGGTTATTTTGCATTTTTATATTGACAGATAAATACACATAATAATATGACATATCGTATATTCCTGGGCTACGTAAAGTATGTATATGTTATGGGTAAAATATAACGGACAGCTCTAGGAGTTGATCTCTGATTCTTATTATATATAATTTAAGGTATCATAAACGCGCCATGGTACATTAGACCCGACAACCTTCATCATCGGGACCTAAAAGTAGAGTTTCTTACAGACGTAGTTAGAAAATATGATGAAGTGTTCTATAGTACTATAAACATAATTAAAGTGTAGTGTATTATCGATATGTACAAAAACACGCGATGAAAGTGTCTTCGCCTTAGTAAGAAAGGTATTAAGGGACACTGTAATACAAATATCTAGGTTAGATGTAAATTACTTATTAATTTCATTATAATATATTGTAATTTTATATTTTTAATGTACTCTATTAAAAATGTTCATCTCTGGTTCTTATGGTACCTACTACTACTTTAGTATATAGAGTAAAATCTTTTATGTTATATACTCGTAAGTACCTAATTTTTATGAAAATCGGCCAATGTCAAGTGTGAGAAGATGAAACAAATCAACTTACATTCATATTTATATGCATGAACATATTACATTACAATATTACAGTATATTAAAATATGAGAATCGTCTAGTTCACGTAAAACAATATGATCGCTATTAGTTTCAACAAGAACTATATTTTCTATACTAAAATAAAACAAAGCACAATAAAGCATACGTATATAATATAATTTTTCACACTAAACAAGTCAAACAAAATCAAATTGCTGCAAAATACACCTTTGATATAAAGGGCTCTTTGCATCGAATCGATTCCCCTGATGTTAATATATTCAATGCTTAAGCACCCTCTTAGTTATATCTACAAAATCAATATAACCTGATATTTAATAAATATGAAGATCTAAGAACCCCAAACCTTTTGGCTACATATTGTTCTATTTATATATGGACTTGAAAGATGTAAAATTGTTGCCTATAGCATTTTCCAATTTTAGGGTAATGGGAAGTATACTATATATAGTCATGTTTTTCAAGGCGGATGGCAGATTTTCTCATGATATATTACTTCACTCGTTAGTTGTTATAGTAATAAGCAGTTTAGACTGTTTAAGTGGTTCATGCTTCCTGGCCAGGTTTCAAACCCGTGTCATTCGAAAGAAACGTCGGTGACTTAACTATAAATATACGATTACGAAGTATTTACGATGATAAATCGTCCAAACTCAAAACTATTTTGTAAGTAATTTTACCGATACTTTCAAAATGTCGGTTTGCAGACGATTGTTCTACCTTATTAGAAAATGGCCCCAAAACAATACTTTAAACGTCATATGAACACATTAACATAACCGTGCGTGTGCATTGTGCAATCACCTTTATTTATACCTATAAACCATCCTTAACGGTCCCCTGATAACTTAAAGACTTTATCCCCTGTACAGGAATTTTTACGGCAACAAAAGCCTTCATATTTTCTTTATTCATGTCGTGTCAAAATCGCCCGTCTTCCCCCCGGTCTTCAGACGTACGAAAGATATCTACCGCTAACTCTTTCACGCCCATTAAAAAAGTATATACCCTTCCCTTTCCATAATTCTCCCTCTGTTTCGGTTTTTATGTTTTTCTCGATATTCCCCAAGAGTACTTAATGCGACGCTTTTCGTTTTTTTTTCTTAAACCCGTCAACGACAGGGTGATGTCGCAAAATTCTTAATTAATTTATGTTAAGCATTTAGGAGTGTGAGGAGGGGAGGATTGTCTCGCAATAAAACGATGTTTTAGTATGCTATAGTGTCGCAGGTCGTAAAGTAGCGTTGTCATTTTTGTACATTTGTATATTCAGGTTGTTTATGAACCTTTAGCGCTACATTAGGTTTTATTACGTTTGCATTGACTTTGCGAAAAACATTTAAAGAGTTAAGTACGAGAAACATTTTTGGGAAGCAACTGAATATTAAGTATATTTTTATTTTCTTTGCGAAGTATTAAAAAAAAATATCCATGTCCCAAATGTTAATCATTTTATTTCTTAAACGATTATTAGTGATCCTAGTAGATACTAATTGTGAAGATTGTTGTTTATGTTATAATAAAAAAGCTTACAACTGATCAAACACTATTATTATGTGCATTATTGGATGTGTGACTCATTTTACAATATATTCTACAATCTCTCTGTTTTCTTTCACCTTCTCCCAATTATAATATTTGGGCTAGGCACAATATGTCTTTTTCTTCCATACTCATCTATTGTGACATATGTCCTCAGTCACACCACAAATAATCAAATCACCCTTCATACAATCCGACCGTCTATTTTTTGGTCTACCTTTACATTTGTAACCATCAATCTTGCAATTTAACATTATTTATGTCACATTACTTTCATCCCTTATCATTACATGTCCATACCACCTTAGTCTTCTTCGTCTCAATTTTCCAGTCACGAGTCCAACTTGGATTATTGTTTAAACAGCAATCAATAAATAACTATTATCTTTATCTTATTAGAAACACATCATAACATAAACACAAAATTAAGGTTATTACAAGTGTTTTAATTGATTTGCATGTTAATTACCTTATTTTGTATATTTATACTAATATGTGAAAGTGTGTTTTTTTGTGTATTTGTTACTTTTTTTTATAGCTAAGGGACGAACCGACTACATATCATGATAAGTACAGATAAATAGAGACGTTTTTGCGTTTGTAGTAATGTACTGTCAGCACATAAATAAATAAACGAATACTTTTTATTATACAGTTACTACGAGTTACAAATTCATAATTTACGCGAGCGATTTTTCGTCCTCTTAACCTACTTTATAATTACAAAGTTGTAACTGAGGTCATAAGCATAAATAGTACGATTATTATCTTTCAGCCCCAAAAACAAATATTGACCAAACTCAAAGAAACTGAGCAGCAAATTTATTTTAAATCTAGTCCCATCTGTTACTTACTTGCGACGATAGACAATTTTGTAATAAAAAAAAAATTAAGTAGATAATTTGTGAATAACGTAGTTGATAATACATTTATTTTTTTGTCTTTAAACTTCCTTAATCTAAATATTAATGTATTGTTGTGAGTCGTTCCTAATAGATGAAAAAAATACAATGCTTCTAAGTTTGCATGTTTGCATTAAGTCCTCCGTAAGTCTTGCCCCCTGGTGACCGCTTTTAAAGCCAGCCGCTAGCTACGATTGTGATTGATCACGGCACATACACCATGCTACAAAGTATTAGTGCATATAGCCAGCAAAAAAATAAAAAAAATATCTATTTCTATTATATCGAGAAATCAACCTTTATATTCGAAGACGTATCGACGCAAAGGATGTCACCGAAGGGAGCCGCCCCGTATTCAAAAAAGGGAAAATGATGAAAAAAAGTTATAACGTCATATTGTTTTGCCGCGAAGTGGGAAGGGGGACAAAAAGGGGAGCCCTGTATAGTGCTGGGGAAAGATAAGGCGTTATAGCAGCCTGTATATAAGTAGAGATGTGCACCATTGTGTTTTACGATTCGCCCCTTGAAAGATTTTTCTCTGCTTTCCTAAGGCGTCAAAGCGTACCTTGTCCAAGTACCGACTCTATAGCTTGAGGACCAATAAAACGATGGCTTCGCGGATCATCTCGTAAACAAACGTGTTATGTCAAAGATTAAAAAATGCTTCGATTTACTTAGGTTTTAAACAATTTTTAATACAGTATAGGTTTAGTTTGACGATTATCTCGATTATCTCGCCCGATCTCGAGCGGAGAGATGGTCTGAGATGGAACACGCTTACGTAGAAGGTGCCTAATTCACATAGGACTTGACGACACCCCGATTGTAGGTTTGGGGAAAAACATGCTCCGGCAGTGAGTTCCAGTCCTTTGTGGCGCGCCTAACGAAGAGGGACGCGAAGCGCTTTCTTCGTATAGAATATAGATGGTATGTCCACCATATACCGATGCTGCATGCCAGTGCTTCTGGTTGCCCAATAATGGAAACCAGCTAAGATTGAAAAGCTCCAATGCACACTCCTATAGTGGGAGGCCCGAGCCCAGCAGTGGGACGTTTATGTTATTATACATATTATAATTATACACTCTCCAAAATGTATCCGATAGAAAACCGATAAGCTGGCAACCCTGCCTAGAAGTTCGAGACTTTGAATTTTGTCATTGCATAGCTGATTGATGCCTACCAACTTTCTGACTCTCCGCTCAATCGACTCTAGTGCCTCGAGTTGGTATTTCGCTGAGCCACCCCAAAGGTACTGTATTCTACACATACACGTATTTGTGCTTTGTAGAGCATCAGCAGCTATTCTGGAGTGAAGTACCGTCTCATCTTCGACAGTATCTCCGCCCTGCTTTTTAGCCGCAATTCTAAAATTTGATTATTTTCGGAACTCGGAACCCAATTCATAATTATGCTTCTATGGATTATACACGAATACGGTAGACTCTAAGATTGAAGTTCCAAACGCAATCTACATGCAATTTTTTACCAAGAATCCGCACTTAGGAATGTTAAAGTTTTGTCAACTATAATATATTACGAGGAATTAAATTGTAATAATAGTTTTGTAATTGTAATAACTTTTTTAAAATTTCAATGTGACATCTCCGGACAAACATTTCTAAAGTAAAGGAAAGAATCATTAAAGGTTTTTAGATGCGGCCATTAGTAACTCTAAACTTACAAAGAAAATCTGGACTATAAATGTTAGGTACTTACACTAGGTATATTATCCGAGGTGCAAACTCCTTCACTGAGTAGACGGTCCCTGATCTCCCAGGCGAAGATCGAAGGACACTCGCGCTTGTACTGCGCTATTTTGCTGACCACCTCAGCAGTTGCTACTCGAGGCTTGGAACCACCGATCGCTCGAGGTCTAATTGACCCTGTCTCGTAGTACCTGGAAAAATAACAAAGGGTTAACTATAGGTTGAAAGATAAACGGCTGGTTCCTATATCTTAATATCCATTCATTTGCCTAAGGGGCCATCCACAAATTACGTCACATGAATTTCATAATTTTTTGAACCCTTCCCTGTCCTTGTCTGTCACAGTTGGTCACATTTGTGAAACGCTTCCCTCCCTAGTGTAACAACACATATTTTAAAAATATTTTAAACACTATATACATACAGATAGAGTTGTAAATAACTTTAAGTTTTCCGTTAATAGTCCAAATTTCGTGTTTTAAAGCTTAAATATAGGTATTATATTTTGAAATGTGACGCCACGAAATTTAGCAATCCTTTTTACGCAATGTCACACTCTGATGGTAATGATGTTACCTTCTCGTGTCAGAAATTTAAAAGTATATTTCAGAAAAAAATATTACTTTTGTTACTTTAGGAAGTGTTAATACCACTTCGTATGAAAACCGATTGGAAGTTTTAGCATTTGAAGTAGGTATAGGAAGAACGTTGGCAAAATACGTCCCCTTTTCCGTGGGAAGCACATCCAAATTTTCGGTTAATTATTAAGTTACCGTAAATTTGATACTTATGATATAAAACTGCCATTTGCAGTATGGTATCAGTCAAGGGGTGGCCAGTGTGGTATCAAGTATCACAGCCGTAGTATCAGGTTTAATACTTTTGCTTTTTATTTTAAAAAAGTTATAATATTCTGAACAGCTGTCATCCATCCAGATTTTGATGCGTAATCGATATTTTTTAACTGACTTTAAATACTGAGGATACAAAAACCTAGCTACGTTTGAGATCATTCATCATAACCCCTTTGAGTGTAAATATACAACACAATTAATAAGATACACGAAAAATATTACTAAAATCTGTATACTTAAAATTTGGGGTAGACGACATATTATGTACATTTATACTAATATTATAAATGCGAAAGAGGCTCTGTCTGTCTATTACGCTTTCACTGAAATACGACGGTACGGATCTTATTGTAATCATACTAATATTATAAAGAGGAAAGATTTGTATTATTGTATGTTTGTAACGAATAAACTCGAAAACTACTGGACCAATTTCAATAATTCTTTCCATTCGAATGCTACAATTATCCCTGATTAATATAGGCTATATAAAAATTAAGGATCAATACTAAAACTTCAATATTGTAACCCACCAATCTAAACAAAATACTTGGCGCTGGAATCGGGTTCTAGATTTTAATTTTTTCAGGGCAGGACAACGTCTGCCGAGACCACTAGTTAGGTATAAATAAAATATGTAGTCTCAATATCGAGAATTGACTTAATATTATTGATAGGTATAGTTGTTATTTCTGATAAATGGACTAGATTTTTTCGATGAATTGATCGGAATTTTCCGAGGGCGAATATAGCTCAAATTAATATTTTATGCAATGTGACCGGTGTGATTGCTTGCTTTCAAATTAATTTAGTTTAAAACTAGGAGCCAGGGTTGCCCCCGCGGAGAAAGCGCGGGAAACATCTAGCATATAACAGAGGAAAAAATTATTTTTTAATGCACACAGACTTGTCATGTGCGTTGTTGTCAGACGGTCTTGAAAATTTAATTATTTTTGGTTTAGTTTTAAGTTGACAAATATTCATTACCATAGTCGAAAAAAGCGTGCCCCTTCTTGAACTTTTAAAACATGTGGTGCAAAATATGGAAAATAATCCAAGTGGTAGATAGAACATGAAAAATACTTTTCTATAACAGTTCTGAATACCTGAACATAAATCCTACCTAAATATAAAAAAAAACTTTCCGCTTTCCAACAAGACTTCAAAAAGTCAACATAAAAATGATTCACATAATACCTACTGGAAAAATATCAGTCTCGAGTTTTGCATCATTAAAAACCAGCTTTATCTTGCATACCAACCAATTCTATTAGATCTATCGTTCTTAAATATCATAATGTGAGAGAGATAGAGAGCGATAACACTTTATTGTTACGCCATTACAGAAAATATAGAAAAACTTATAGCCTAAAAATATTTTAAATCTGCACAAAGGGCGGTCTTATCCCTAAGAAGCGATCGAATGTGATTGAAGATCTACAGGAATTGATTAATATGCCATAGTTTGTATTATCAACCAAATCAACAGGATGTAGTTTCGTTAGGCCTTCGGAGGTGTTTGAAGGTCTTTATAAAGTAGTTAATGTGGTTAACGGTAAGTAATTTCGCTAGTTTTATATCTATCCTATATTACTTAACAATATATATATATATATATATATATATATATATATATATATATATATATATATATATATATATATATATATATATATATATATATATATATATATATATATATATATATATATATATATATATATACCGCCTCGACACTCTTTCCATCTCAGTCCCTACTTTGCTTTAAAATCGATTCACACGAACTATGGTCAAAGTAGTTTTCTGTATTGATTATGTACTTACTACCTATAATAAATTAATTCGCAGCTATGATTTGGATACAACGGGTACCTCGGAGTCTGGTTTTAGGAATAAATTCAATGATCTATATTTTGAATTTTAGTGTGTGATAAGCAGGTTTTCTTAGTACGTTAGATAAATTTTTCATGTTTAAATTACTATTTTAGTTCTCTGATCTCTGATTAGATATCTTAATTTATTTCTATCTGTAGTGACTTCTTAATAGCTCACTATCACTAATGTGTTACTATTATAATGTGTGTAGCTAGTAGTCGTCCAAAAATGTAAAATAAAAATAGTGTTAATTAGAATTAATATAACAAAAAGTCGTAGTTTCTTAAAGGCTAAACACTTGTGTTGCATGACAAAGACATAGGTTGGAGTCCTAAGTAGTTTATAAGCCAAAGTCTAAGCCTTAAAATGTAAGTTTTTGACTGACGTTAAACGAGAAAGTTAAGATAGGCACGTTTCAATAAACTGTTAAATTTTTTAACATAAATACATAATTTGTTCTTAAAAATATGTTACTCTTCAATTACTGTTATTTGGGAATTAAACTGCACCGTACATTACTGATTAATAACCCGCCAAAAACTCAAAATATTTTCTATTTTATTAAATCCATATTGTCATACAGGTTGATCATATGTAGGCAGAGAGTGGATTTTTACTAATAATGGTTACTTCTGGATTACTTATACCAGGGATTCCCAAAGTGGTCGATGTCAACTCCCTGGGGTGGAAATCGGTTACCCAGGGGTCGACACAAACGAAACCTGATTTAGGTGGTCGATGAGGTATAAAAATCGATCCCTATTGATTAACACAAGTTTTTTATTTTAAGTTCGCTTGATTCAAATTTCTTTCATTTAGGTTGCCTGGAACAGATCGCTCTGAGCGATAAGGCCGCCTATTGTATTGCCAAGAAAATATTGTAAATACGGTCTGTTTTTGTAATTATATATTTTGGTGTACAATAAAGTGTTATCTATCTATCTATTATTTGAAACTTTCAAGATACTGTATAAGTTGTGTTACGTGTACCAACTTGTTATAAGAATGACTAATATTTATTTTAGTAGGAAGTATCATCGTTGTACTTTAAAAAACTGAACAAGTCGATAAGCATAGCCAAGTTTGTGCAAGATCATGAGTTCGAGGGTAGGTGTCTTTCAGGCATGTTTTGACTTGCTCTGGATTTTTAAAGTAATTTGGCTATAGAGGTTTGAGGTATCACTTCATTTTGGAAAAGGGGCCTCTAGCACAAAATAGTTTAAGAATCCCTGCCTTACACCTTTCCCTTTATCTATTTTTATTAATATTCCATCTATTTAGGACGATTTCAAATACTTTATATCAGAACCAATTCATTAAATTGTTATTTTAAGAAGATACATATATACGTATGTATTACTTTATCCGTTTGAAGAACTGGAAGGTCTCTTTAAATCGGTCGGCTATTTGCGGTTTGGGGCAACTATGATCTTGCGGCTAGAGCCAGTTAGAGCCGCGGATAAGTTACGACTGCATTTTTGGGATAACTTACAGCGGTGTTAAGTTGCCAGGGTTGACTAGTGTATTTGTTTGTGGTCATTCATCGTAATTAGGTGTGAAGTATTGCGTTTTGGATATTTAGAAATTGGTAGTTGGTTACTAATTTAATATTTTTTGTGGTTTGTAATTTAATCGTTATCGAATAGTTGAATTTAGTGTGCTATGGCTATGGATTATGACTAAGAATGCTAAGGATCGATTTTTCAATCATCAGATATAGAAATAATGAAGATCTGATGAATGTAAAATTGAAACAGTTCAACAGTTTTATTTACGCAACTGTAATTTCTAATTTATTATTGCTATATTTTATTCGTTGAATAACTTTTATCTGACGATTAAAAATCTTGCCTAAGAATAATAATAATAATATAAATAATAATAAATACATAATTTAATAAAAATGTTAATCGTGAAAGCTCCTACTTACCATCTATAATATGATAAAATTCTAAACACACATTGAAGCTATTTAAAAGAAACAACTGGAATATATTATATAAAGAATGGAGAACAAGATACAATTTCTTTTTAGATTTCTTGTATGTTTGTCGGTTAGTTTGTTTGTTCGAAATTCACGTAAAAACTACTTTGTCGATTTCGATGTGGTTTTCGCTGTTCGACAGCTAATTGTTAGACTTAAACTCTACGCTACTTTTTATTCCGGGAATCCTGCGAGAATTTTCCTGGAAGCGGTTTGAAGTTGTTCGGATGCATAAAAATCAGCTTATTCCGATACAGTTTCCACTAAAACAATAGCTTACATTCTTTTTTAAAATGCTGCGATACTTTATGTCCCGGGAATCGCCCAGGAATTTAAAGTCAAGCGTGGACGAAGTCCGGGCATATCCTAGTATAATATGTTTCTCCTAATAGCTAGATGGCGTCACATTATTCTGTTATCGCCTTTTTGACATTTTATTTTTTGCTTTGTTTCTTTAAAAATCGGCAAACAAACACACGCTTTGTAAATCAAGCTTAACAAGTAACGCTTGTGTTAAGTGTAATATAACATACAACTAACTGCTCTGGGGCTAATCCCAAACAAGCCGCCGGCCGTTGCAATTCCCAAAAATCACAACCAAATAAGTCGTTATGGCAACGCGAACGAAATGTCACTGGCACCGATCTATGCAACTACGCAACATTTGATTGAAAATATATTTTAGTACAACTTTTGTTGTTTGTTTTTAAGCGAATTGTAAAGTTTGTTAAGTAAATACAAATGGTATTTTGAAAAGTTCTTACATAAATTACAGTTTCTTTTACTTGAGGACGTTATAGGTTAGTTGCTCAGCTATAAAAAGATTAACTTCTTTGGTGTGTAAAGGTGTCTGATATTTTATGCTTGATCGATGCCCTGTCAGCCCTACAAGAGCCCTATTTATAGAAAAACGGCTTGAGTTCACTTGCGCTATAAGTGGACCTCAGTATCAAATAAACAGGATAGTTTATTTTATATTTGAAGAGTTTAAAATATATATATTATAAATATATAAATATATATTATATCTAGAACTTTTCACAAGTCTTCGCTTGCTTAAACTGTAAATTTTGCATACCTATACAGAGCGGGATTTTATCCCATGTTTCGGGATGAGAAATATCTTAACACCCTTAACACTTAATTGATCCCCCTTAACAAAAATACACACAAGTAGGGTAAACTATACGTATAGACTAACTCCCACACGCAATGATTGACACTGTTAATTTATTTAAGAAACATAATAAAGAATTGTAATATTTTTATTTTGTAGCCAACAATATTATTATTGTTGTATGGCTAAAGAATAATCTTAAGATTTCTTACATTTTTTTTAATGCTGGAGTACAGCAGACAGACTGATGGCCCAGCCGTGATGGAAAGCGGTTACCATCGCCTATAAAAAATTGCAACACTAAAGGTGCCACCAATGTGCTGCCGGATTCGTAGATGGGACTGGATTTTAGCCACTAATGCCAGAATACAACTAAGATTGTTACGGCGGCATGATTTAGACCAGGGGTGGGAGCCATCCAGAAGGGCAAATGCCCTACCACCTGGCTATGGGTGTTGTTACATAAAGTTTGCCAACAATGGTATAGTTACGTATAGATAGACATCTAACTTTGGTATGTAAGTTTTGACTGTGAGCAAATGTGTTATATACTACATTTTATAAAATGTTAGATAAAACTAGTACTATTTTTATATCAAAACGTAAGAAGAATATTTTGTGGCGCATTTTTACAATTTTACTATTTAGGGTCTTTTCCTGAGTGGTATTTTTTACTGCACGATTGACACTGTTGGGAAAATAATGTATTTATTGCTTGAGGCAACACTGTTTTAAATATTGTTAGCTCTAGTAGTTGCCGTGACAAACCTAAATTTTTTTTCATTTATTTTTTACATGAAATAATAAACAATTTCCACTGCATTAAAATGTTTTCTATTCTTATCATGGGATTTTTAGTACTTTTTCTTCCGTAATAAAGTTGGGATTTATGAATCAAGTAACTTAATGAAAATGATGGTAAGAAGTAATTAGATGATGTAGATATTTAGCTGGTGAACTGACCTGCCTAATATCTTGGAGACGCAGCCGTTGGAGACCTGGAGTATCCGGCTGATGTCGCAAGGCCTCGCTCCCGAGTGGGCCAGCTCGACGATCTTCTGCCTCGTGGAGTCCGGCAACGGTCGCCCTCCTACAAACACGCCCCCGAGCTGGTTAACTCCGCTGTGACCTGCCGCACCATAACTCTGCTTACTCCAATTAATCATCCGCTTTAAATTTTCCCTTAATTTTATTTATTTTTGTATTCTGGCAATCCTGAGGATTAGAGGGTGAATAGACACGTGATATAATTTTTAGGGTTCTGTAGCCATTTTGGCCAGAATGGAACTCTTATATTTTCCCCATGATTTTTCATTCGGCTGTCTGTATGTGACAGTAATTTTCTCGGAAACTACTGAGTGTATATAGAAAAAATCTGATAAGACTCTGTCTGTCTGTATGACGTTATAAAGTTATGTAGTGAAATCACAAAAAAATATGGCCTGAAAAAATTTAAGAAAATACATTTCGCAATATTCATTATTGTGTAGGATATTGTTAATCTGACCTTGTAAAATCATAACGATATACTTTAATAATTTTTTTATTTCAATCATTATGGGGAAGATAACATATTAACTTTAAAATTTCCGTCTTAACATTTTTGTCCCTTCATTCTATAATAACTTATAAACTATGTTGTAGACATTTCTGGAAAACACGGTGGTAGAGCTTGAAAAATACTTTCAACGCAAATATTCGTTTTGAGACATGGGATATTTTCAGTTATATATTTTTATGGTTCCGTAGCTACATAACCTTTCAAATTATACCTATTACAAATACAATACAATAGTAACTAAATGCAAATAATAACTGTTTTATTATTTGTATTTATTGGGTTTTTTTTGTTGAAGTTGATAATCCTCAAGATATTCGATCTATTTATTAAACACCACTTATTTATAAACTGCGCCACCGTCAGCAGTAAAAATCTCTCAATCCTAGCCTACGATTGTCTGGAAGAGATCACATTTTAGCGTTAAGGCCGCTCGTTGTTCTATCTTTGTATCTTTTAAAGTTTTAATGAACGGCTCCTATATCTTACCATACATTCACTTGGCAAAAAATTTGCATTACTTGTGTGGATCTTATGTCACTAATAGTAAGCCAAATTAACGGTTGATAAGATATAGGCACCGGCCATAAGTCTTTTGTTTGTCTATGTTTTGGTGTATAATAAAGAGCTATCCGTTTAACTTTTATTGATAGTTTAAATCTAATTTAAATACATAATAACAAAGAAGGTATATGCATTTCCCACAACTTAAAATTAAAATTATTTAGGCAAGCAGTCCAAATACTCAAGAAGTTTACACGCGGCCACTTGCCTAGATAAGGGTTTCAGGAATATCTATTAATTAAAGTACATAATAAATGTAGAAAATGATGGCAGTCACCATTACCTTTACCTTTGTGCGCCAAGTCGTCCATCCTGTCGAGCATACCGTCCGGCGGCCACGGGCTAATCGGTGGCAGCTGCTGCGCCGGCAGCATCGTGTAGACCCCGTAGTCCTCTATGATGGCTACCTATAAAGTCAAGTATCCAGTGAGATACTTTTTATCATCTTACAAAACGTCGCAGTTGATGGTTAAATCAAGTGAGATACTTTTTATCATCTTACAAAACTTCGCAGTTGATGGTCAAATCAAGTGAGATACTTTTAATCATCTTACAAAACGTCGCAGTTGCTGGTTAAATCAAGTGAGATACTTTTAATCATCTTGCAAAACGTCGCAGTTAATGATCAAATCAAGAGAGATACTTTTTATCATCTTACAAAACTTCGAAGTTGATGGTTAAATTAAGTGAGATACTTTTAATCATCTTACAAA
Organism: Dendrolimus houi; assembly: GCA_039645545.1. Classification (NCBI taxonomy): domain Eukaryota; kingdom Metazoa; phylum Arthropoda; class Insecta; order Lepidoptera; family Lasiocampidae; genus Dendrolimus; species Dendrolimus houi. The sequence continues at coordinate 7,838,471 of CM077136.1, forward strand.
ACGTCGCAGTTGATGGTTAAATTAAGTGAGATACTTTTTATCATCTTGCAAAACGTCGCAGTTGATGGTTAAATCAAGAGAGATACTTTTAATCATCTTGCAAAACGTCGCAGTTGATGATTAAATCAAGTGAGATACTTTTAATCATCTTACAAAACGTCGCAGTTAATGATCAAATCAAGTGATATACTTTTAATCATCTTACAAAACGTCGCAGTTAATGATCAAATCAAGTGATATACTTTTAATCATCTTACAAAACGTCGCAGTTGATGGTTAAATCAAGTGAGATACTTTTTATCATCTTGCAAAACGTCGCAGTTAATGATCAAATCAAGAGAGACACTTTTTATCATCTTACAAAACGTCGCAGTTGATGGTTAAATCAAGAGAGACATTTTTATCATCCTTTTTTAGTGCGTAACAAGCAAACAGGCAGATGGCCCAGCTCATGGAAAGTGGTTAAAATCGCCTATGGACGTTTGCAACACCATTGGCGGAGCTAACGCGTTGCCAACTTTTGGATGGGATAAAGAGCATGGGATGGGTAGGGAAGATTGGGCAGATGGGAATGGGGCATCGGAACTTTCGGTTATCGCACGAAACACGATTAGCTTAAGGCTAACCATGTAACGCCGATGTTCTGTGAGTGTGTGGTATTACATCGATCAAGCAGGCACTAAGAGCTGTGATCAAGATAGTGAGTCCAGAATGGCTCTACCACCTAACTTCATCTTACAAAACGTCGCAATTGGCGGTCCAATCAAATGAGACACTTTGTAACATCTTACAAAACGTCGCAGCCTCATAGATATTGTATGAGCGCACATAGTTAAGGCGTCATAAGTACAAGTGAAAGGAATCAAGTAGCACAATCATTATTGTTTATAAAAATTTATATCGTCATATTTTCAAAGTAAGATGACAAGGTGCTATTTTAACTTCTGATCTTTTATGTGTAAATATCGTTAGAATTTTTAAATTCCAGTTTGAATCTCATTTTTTTTTAATTTTCCTCTTCATAATTCAAAAGTTATAAGAGGACGGACATAATCTTTTCGAATTTGGAAGTTATTATTATCTCCCCATATAACGGTCTTAAATAAAGAAGACCACTGTTATATACTATCATCATCAACGAATATCATCATGGTTTTACAAGATCTGACTAACGATATCCCACACGAGTGTATCAAGAAATTGAATTAACTTTTTCAACTTTCATTTACATACTTACTACATGGCGGTCACCCTTAATTATTACCTCTTTCGCGGTTTAACTACAAGTATAATAAATTAAGCTAGCAGAGTCTTTATTACTTCCTATCCTTGATTATGCTGACGCCAGCTAAATTTAACCCAAGAACAAGTTAATAAACGCCTCAATTTTTTTTGCATAAGATTCATATTTGGACTACGCAAGTATGACCATGTCTCTGAATTCCGAAAAAAACTTAAGTGGTTGGCAATTCGATTTCGCGGAATACTCACATCCTTGCTTTTCTCTATAGTATTTTATTTGTCCCTAGTCCTCCTGATTACCTTAAACAATGTTTTGAATTTCTTTCGTGCTCTCATAATTTACGCCCTTCTACTAAACTTAACTTGAACACTCCTGCGTATAACTCAACTTTTTACAACAATTCTTTTACTGTTAAGGCTATGCAGCTTTGGAACGCGCTTCCTGTTACTATCAGACAAGCAAAATCGCTAGCGGTATTTAAAACTATGATCAAAAAATACTACCTGTTGTTGGAATATGATATTTAAATTCATTTATAAACATTTTTATATTTTGTAGATATGTATTTGTATGGTATGTATATTAAGTATGTATCTATGTAACATATAAAATATCTGCATATATATATATATATATATATATAATGTATTTATTATTAAAATGTAAGTAGTTCGTACTATATGTTACGTATACCACCTCGCCATTATCATCTCAATTTATTCCTGGGGTTGTCTGGAAGAGAGCGCTTTTTAGCGATAAGATCGCCCTTTGTACATTACTAGTTATAATTTTAGTCTTTAAGTTCATGTTTTTATTGGTGTATAATAAAGTGTTATCTATCTATCTAAATTTATGGACCACCTACCATCTGCAGATTAGCTAAGAATATCCTATAAGTTAGGTTGCCTAATAACTATTTTATTATTGGCATTTTTTGGTTGATGTTGATAATCCTCACGTTTTAGGATCTTTTTATTAAACACCACTTATTTAAAACTGTATCTGTCAATCCTAGCCTAGGATTGCCTGGAAGAAATCGCACTAAGTGATAAGGCCGCCTATTGTTTTACCTAAAAATATAGTTGGTGAGCAATATAGTAATATTTATCTATCTAACTACAGTATTGCCTAGTGCCACATGTAACATAGGTACATAAATCTTTGTTATGGCCATGTCAAAAGACAAAGTGAAAACCACGTAGTACAAATTGCTCTAGACATACCGGAAGAAAGGAACGATAGAGGTCGCCTGCCATTGACCTGCTTGTAGAACGTTGAGAGACACCTCAAGAAAGCCTAATGGCCCGAACAGGTAATCTAAGACCGTATGGCTTGGAGCAGGTATGTCAGGAGATCCCACCCCAAATAATGGAATAAGGATTGGAAGAAGATTATGTAGCGCCATAATATAAACTATACATTTTTGTGAAATTGTATCGATATAGACCTAGTAATTTCTGAGAAAAACTACTGTGACATACAGACATATGTATAAGCTAGATGATAGACATGATGAAAAGGCACTGTTCCCAGAGAACAACTCAAGGTGGTAGTCACGGCATACTCAAGATCAGGGGTGGTAGTCATCCAGAGGGACAAATGTGCTACCACCTGGCTGTGGGTTGATTTTGCGGCCTCTTACGCCAGGCCTCTTAGACCGAAGCATTAGTATTCTTTCTCCGTTCCGTTTTTGCCTAAATGCACAGAATACTAATAACTTCAGATTCATTCGTGCCTGCAAAAATACAGCTAAAAGTAATCATACCGATTTTTAGGTTCCATACTTATTAGTGCCATGCTATGATTAAACTTAGGTCAAGCGTTGCGTTAGATAAAACATTTTTAATTTAGTTCAAGTTTGTACTAACCATGTATAAACGTGTAAAATGTATTTTTCCTACAAAATAATCAAATATTGTTTGTGCATTTTGTTTATACGTATATGTATATACGCGGAGGATATCCCTGATGATGTCATACTAGTCTTATACTCGAAGTACATAGAGGCATTTAAAAACGGTTTGTGTCTATAGTGCATACACACTGCAGTTGCTTTTTGTGGCGCAACATATTGCAACACAATAACATTAGGTGTCATTATATAATTTTTGTTGCCACTTGTTGCTATTTGTTGAATATTGCTTATCGTATCCATATCGCCAATTACAGTTTTTATGTCGCTACGAGACATGCTTTTACGCATCCCCTCGGACCCTGGGGACGTCCCTGGAGTCCAAGGAGAGTATGTCGGTCTCTTGGGGGCTGGTTGTTTATACACCTTCAGTGAGGAAGGAGTTGTGAGATGCCACCAAAGTACCCACTTAACCTATCAGGGTCTCTCCCTCCGTATCTTGTAAGGTGCTAACACAATATAGCAAACAGTAGATAACTTTAAGCAACAAAAGAGTTGCACGGCATAATTATATTCTGCAGGCAACGGACGTGTACCGTTCTCTGTAGATTACGTTTTTAAGAAGAACGGAAAAGTGATTATTGTTACGGCCTGTTTTCTCATAATATGTAGATTCAAAGAAGAAACAACGAAGTTTAAGTTGGATGCATTTTGCAGGAAACATTCTATAACAAATGTTATCGATTTTTACCACAGATGACTGTTTTCGAAAGTTAGGCAATGTTACTTAACACGGCAACATATACAACAAACACCTCTTTGATATCGGATGTTGCCTACCTATACCTGAAAATGTTGCTCCATCTTATAACTGTATGTCGATGCACCTTTATATTACAGGAACGTAATTTTTATTTTAAAAGATGGAAGTTATTTTTTGTTAAGTTCCGACGTTTTTCTGGTGTTTACTTGGATTCCATTTAATAAAATCCTCTTATTTAATGCCCAAGATATGAATGGAAGGTTTTTGAAGTTGAAGACTAATAATTTTTCATGTTTCAGCGACTATAAATACTTTAAAAGATTATGTGATGAGTAATAAATGATTTTTAGAGCTAAAGTATAACAGTCAAGTTATTTACCCACCGGGACTTGATGGAAAGTGGTTATTGTCGCCTATGGACATTTGCAACACTAGATATGTCACCAACCTTTACCTACTTACTACCTCACTTTCAGACTTATATTGTGAGTAGTGTATGGAATTGCTGTTTACTCTGCACCGGCAAGAGGCACTTAAAATCGTCATAGTGTGTGATTTAATTTAATTATTATTTCGAGGTACAAAACTGAGTGGGTAGTTATATTTAATAAAAATTGGCTGCTAAGTCTGAAAAACTAGAGTATAAGTCTGTGGTACACTCTAAATTAGAATAAATGAGCTTTAAAGTACCCTAACAAACTAATCTTTTGCTTTCTATGTACCTTCGTTTCGTAAACTTGTTTAATCTCCGGCCCAAAAAGTATTATGAAAGTATTCAACCCACCGGGAAAAACCACAAAACCACTTTAACATTTATATCTAGGTATAAATATTTACGTTAGTAAATCCATAAATACTTTCAACTTTCACGCCAATACATTCTACACAATTTTGTCAGAAATATTTAGTGTGCAGGCTATAAGGTTGTGAAATGCATTACCACGGAGCATTAGAAGTGCAAGACCTATCTAAATTTGTAAAAAGTAATTTTGTATGTGTATATAAATTTTGGAAGATTGTCTGGAAGAAATAGCTATTAGCCATAAGACCGCCGATTGTACTACTAGTCGGAATATTATTCTGATGTGCATTATTTTCTTGTGTGTAATAAAGAATATTCTATTCTATAAATACTTTTTGAAACTTCACTTTAATTATGAAATATTTATTACATTATAAAGCATTTTAAAAACCATTATGGACTTAATTCATATATAAATTCAATATTTCAGTCTCACAAACGAACTTTGAGTCGCAACGCCGCTTATTTAGACACGAACGAGAATACAGGATTCACGTGAAAAAACTAAAAGAAGTTAACGGATTTAAAACTCACAACTTGCTCATAAAAGAAGAAAACAAGAAAGGAAATCCAATAATATACATAAACAATCCCGTTGAAACTAAAATACCTCAGGCCTTTTTAACTCTGGAAGAATTTAAAAAGGTTCTAACAAACAGAATTAAAAAAGGGACACCTGTACTCATAACAAGATATAAAAAGGGAAATAATAATATAGCTCGTATTGGAACTTTTGGATATACAACTAAAGAAGTCAAATTTAAAGAAACCAATAGTACAACTTTTAATATCAAATCCAATAGACCTGTTATTAAACCAGCTGATGCCATATCTAATCTAGTAAAGGAAAAAGAAGAGACTATTCCTAACATACACATAACTAGAGAAAGCACTTCAACGAGAAATTTAAAAGAAAACACTAATCGTTCTAATAAAACGGGTAAACTTACTGCTTCAGTTCAGTTAAGTAAATCGACAATCAATACTGTTAGAGCAACAAGTACAACAAAATTAGTTACAAAAGTAACTGTCACTATGAAACTTTTAACGCAACCAGCTAAACAAACGAATTTTTCCAATTTAATAGAAGGAGCGACAACCACTCCTAATAAGTCAGCTTTAATTGAAGAACTTACAACTATACCTTTAATAACAATGAAAATAGTTGAGGAAACAGCTGTTCCTAAAGAAAGAAAGATAGAAAGTACTACTGAAACTATAACCGTAATAGACAAAGTCTCAATTAATGATAATTTAGAAGAAGAAAAGTCTACAGATTCTGTAAAAATAGTTGAAAGTTCTACTTCAACTAGTACTAAAACGACCAGGCCTAAACCCTCAGTAAGTTTATACTTAATTATACTATAAATGTATTGTACTTAGAATATATATGTATATGTATATATATATAAACCTACTTGTATATTATGATATAGCAGATAAGATGCAAGAGAGTCAGGGAATTGACATGTTATATGGAAACTGGAAAGTTTATTTTGTTTTCATTTTTACCGTACCAAGTATTAGGCAGATTTCGAATTTGTTGGTGCAGTAGAGCTACAGAGTCGGTATGCTAGGTATACGCGGTACCAAATGCTTACCGAGAGCCTGTACTTCTATGAACATTTCCTGATTCTCTCGGTATCGGTGCGGGAGTGGCGTACATTTAATTCTAATCGACGGTGACCTAGACAGTATTCTACCTATATTCTTAAGGAATTGTAGGTAGACTACGCTATAATTAAGTTTTGATTTTAATTGTACTCGTTTATAACATGATTGTGCCCAAACTGCTAGCCTAAGCTTCGGGCAACGTATTAACGTTGCCATTCAAAGCGGGAATGCAGCCAGTCGTTTGGCAACGTTCCCAACTGATAGCGGACTGTCAATGGATTTTCTAAATTAATTTGTATGTATAGTTTATTTTTAGTATTTATTTTAAGGGTTTATGTGTAGGTATGATTAGTTTTTAGTAATGATATTTTTCTTTAATACAGTAAAAATTAAATAAAAAGTCAATTCGTAAAAGTTTGAACAAATTTCCTTAAATCTTTTTTGACATAGGTAAAGCGTATTCTCGATCAAATACATTGTTTAGGGTTTCATAGCGAAATTATAGAAATAGGGAGGGAGGACGTTCCTCACCTCTGATAAACCCTCCATTATGTATAGATTGACATGACAATAAAATATGGCAATATATTTTATTGATAAAGTTGAAAAGCGGACCACAGGTTCTGAAGCGGATACTTAGAACTCATCAATTATTTAAATATTAATACAAAATATCCTTTTGACCACAATTTAGTTATTTTATGACTCTAATGATTATTTTTAATTTTGTTTCAGAGACCCTATGTTTTCATGGGTGGATTCGAATGAAGCACATGGTTCAACTTTTGTAATTCGATATAAGTATATGGTACCAAACATTAGAATTTCGAAAAGTCATCTTAGCATTAATCCCGGCTGTATCTAAATAAAAAAAGACGTGTTGTTCCCCATTCTCTGAAGTAAAAATAAAATTTCTATTTTTGTCTTTAAATATAAATTTTCTTATACGTTTATGTATAAGTACCTTAATTTATTTCCTATATAAAATCCAAGTTATTGCCAGAAGCAATAACTAAAACAATCTTCAACTTGCCGCTTTAAACATCACTGTTATTATTTTTTTATATAAAAATTATAAAGTTCACTTGTTCTAATTAATTGATAGTTTTTTTTGTGCAGAAACAAGACGCAAACAATTTCCCGCCAAACGAAACGTCAAACTGTCAAACGCGACAACATAGCGCCTCTACTCCTGAATAAAGGCACCACTTCACTGATTACAAAACTCACGTGGAACAAGCCATCTGTGTATACTTTCATAAGTACAAAAATAGAGCGAGACAACTGCAAATAGGCACATTAATGCCAAACAGAGATAGCGATACTTTCGTGTCAACACCCATTGTAAGCCGCTTACTGCATTTAGGACTGCTCATTTGTAAGACAGAGACACATAGCATTTTATTATATAGCCTTTAATACAGACCACGCCTTCTCATTTAACCCCCCAAAAGGAGTGGGGTTGAACTTGGGCAGTTTTAAATTATCTATTATAATAAAATTATTTCGCAAAATAAGGGGTTGGTTTTGGTAATGATGTGTTCCAATTCATTTTTGTGCATTTAAAACTGCTTTGACAGTTACTAAAGTCTAAAATTTTATTCTATGAAATTCTCATTTAATAAATAGATACTATTTACTATAGATAATTTATTTAGAAAGAAATCCAATTTAAAATGAACCTTTTATGAATATTTATGGGTTCGACTTTGATAAAATTTAGATTTTTAAGTTTACAGTGAAAATTTACCTACTGGATCTTTTTGAATGCAATACTGATTTCATTTTACACATATATTAAAAGCAGATAATTTGTCTCTTAACAAGTAATTTTATTATTGTTTTGCCCTTTGACATTGTAATTTAAGTAATATATTTCAGTTTAATACATTAAAAAAACATTAAACCATTTTTAGGATTAAATCAGACAAAAATAAAAATCTTAATAAGTTATTGATTTATAAGTATCTACTATGAATAATTAAATATATAAAAAAAAACATTATTTCATACTATTTGGTTATTTTTATCTATTCAATGACATATAAGGAACTCGTAATCTCGTTTTTATATTTGATGCTTTGATATCCTATCTCTCGATTCTACTTTTTTTTCGTACTTCATAAACAGGATTTATATAATAACTTACATTATTTAATGATGTTTATTTAAATGTTTTATGGCCGATTTTTCAAACACCAGATAAAAGTTATTAATAAGAATAAAGTGCAACATGGGAAAATTAAAAACTACACGACGACAGTTGCATAAATAAAACAGTTGAATTGTTTCACTTTTGAATCTGGTCAGGTTATAATTTATTTGATTGATGACTTTCTCTGATGATTGAAAAATCGGCCCTTAAACAACTAAAGGCACATTTAAATTTAGATAAAACAGTAAAAACTGTTTTACATGAATCATCTAAAGACAAAATTTAACTAAAATTTTATCTAGTAAGAAAAAGCAAGGCATAATCATATTCCGATGCGGAATTAATTCCGTGGTGCGCGCGCTTCTATGGCGTTCCATAGATAATCTATAACAAATTATGCGGGCAAAAATCGCACGGAAATATCGGCAGTGCCTACACGGCCTAAAATACTGCATTATAACAAAAATATCATTTTTTCTTTCCGTTGAGGCTTTTTTTTATAATTTTTACGTGAAGGCCGAAGCCCACACGTCTAACATAACACCTATCTCACTTTACCGAAGTCGTTATGTTAGTCACCTTTAAATAGAAAGCACTTTGAACCCTTACTCATTGAAATAGAAGCAGTTTTCCTTTACATTTCGATTTTAAGCCTTTGTCAACATTTGTGGTCGAGCTTCGGTGTAAATCACCCCCGCAAACTGTTTATACTTAATACAAACATTATCTTTGACCAATCGTACCTAACCACATACCTTTTTCTTCCAATCGTTGTGAATGATATTTCCGTTAAGGTACTTTGCTATTTGAAAATTTTGTTATTATTTTAATAACCGCGTATCTACTGTTTCTTCCGTTTATTGCGTTGATAGATCCTTAAAAATAAGTAAATTATAATTAGTACCGAGTTTTATTTTTGGCAGAACTTAGAGGTGATGTTTTGAAATGCAGTTTGGTTTTCAAATAATAATATATTAATTCGGTTGTATAAAGCTAGTGTTACACGGTTAACTCTTGTGTTTAAATTGGGATGAAAGAACGTTTTCTTACATGCTACAATATCATTTGGTATAATAATACAAAATTTGTTTATTTTTTTTAAATCTGCCGGTGCAAATCCTGGCAAGGGTATTGATTTTTCAAAAATCTTGTGATACCACTTTAGTTTTCGTCAAAATCGGTCTCTTGACTCCTTTGAGTTTTTTTCGTTATTTCTTAGGTATACGTAGTTTAGGATTTGACCCTGAAGGCCCACTTGGAAAATTCAATCTGTATATATAACTATTTTGAATTTAAAATCGTTGAACACCTTCAAAGCAACCGCGAACAGCAGTGTATCAACCCGTAAGGGCCATTTACATGAAGAGAGTTTATAGCACGTTTTGGGGCGAGAAGTCGTATACTAAGTATTTTCGTGGGCGATACTCTTTAGACAATAATCGCACCACATTCAACCAAAACACAAAAACTCGCCTACCAGTATGTGATACGATAATCGTAAGTTAATTATCACAAATCATATTGAGATATTTGCCTACAAATTCTCGACTTGTCTAAACTAGATCTCGTGTGACATATTTTCAAGTTCACGAGAGTATTTTACAAATCAGTTTAAACCGACATGAATGCGAGACTTGCCATTTGAGCTCGTTGTACTTTTTGTAATAGACATAAAAACTGTGATTTAGTAACACGAAACATTTTTATAAATGTCTCTTCATCTTTTAGTTGCAAATCAAGACACAACGTTTTTGAGGCTCCTAAAGTGTTTCTTCTTTCTATCCACTTTTTAACCCAACATCTTTTTTTAAATTTTTATTTATAATTAATTCTTCTTGTCCTAGAAGAGCAGAGATAATTTAAACACGCTCATGCTTGCAAATGGTGACTGATGACTAGCTGAACTCGAAATACAATTCTTATTTTCAAATTTTGATTACACAAAGACGTCTATATTCAATGACCAGGCGATTATCACCGTTCCACATACGATATCGTATGTGTAGTTTACATGATCATATTTTTTTCTAGCTTTCGTCAATCGTATCTTCGAGGCAAGAAACCCTTTCCATGTAAATGACCCTTTAGACGTGAAGCATGTACAATTGTCTATGAAGAAAATGTAAAGTTATCATACTTTGAACCAGTTTCTCATTTGTAATTACAAGATTCTGGTCAGCTCGAATCCCAGACTGACGCTACAATACCTAGGGACTTTACTTTTCCCATGCTATTTTATATATTCCAAATTAGTCAACTAACCTTCGTCGTCTTCAAATGGCGGTTCAATGACTGCCATATGTACCTATATTATATGTTATACATACTTAAATTATTTTAAGGCATACCATAGGTACCTACATTAAAAATCTAACGATGTCTATTTGACGAGAACAATGCTGGGAAAACATATGTTGCATTATCTATTTGTAAATCCGTTTAGCATGTCGAAATATGGTCGACCGACGCAATGCAGGCATTCGGCGAACATTCTGTACACGCAACATGATGCACATATCGCGATTGTTATGCAAATTACTGATGGTCTCTTATTTCTGCTTAATATTTACCGGTATCTGTGATTGAATGGTCTAAGCCCGCCTAGCTAATGATACGCAGAGATACGGATTGGATTCCAGGTTTGATAAATTTTATCAACGAACTTCCTGTTATTCGCTATGGTCTAGGTGTTTAGGATCGCTCCCAGAGTTGTTGGAAGAGTTGGAACATCAGGAGCGTTGCTAACAAGACTGCCACGCTTACAAAAATGATATGACCTTTTCAATTAGGTAGACGACATATTTTACAACAAATTCTAAAATTAGCGGGCACTTAAATACCATATTACATTATTATATACCACTGATTTTTTTTTATTGCCAAAAGCTGGTAAAACTCCCTTCATAAATGACCCCCCGTCGTAGAGCAGAGGGAAAATCACGGCGGGAAGTTTCTTCCAAGTCGTTATTGTACGCGGAATAAATGTTTTAGAGAACCGTTGCGTAGTTCAACGTGGTAGCTCAAGGAAATGAGAGTGAATATCCCGCCGATGGTAATCTGTGCGGTGGTGAAAATGTGGCGTTGGCACCAGATCAAACAGTTTCTCGGAACATTCCTCATTGTGCAAACAGTAGAAAAGGTTCGCAGAGAGACGCAAAGGCTCTCCGTAGGCTAAGCGATAGTAAATCATCTGTTAATAGATATGAGAACGTCGACTATACGAAGAGTCGACGCTGAATGGAATTTAGAGGGTCAGTCCGGTAAGCAGGTCCACCAGCCCATAGGCGTGAGCAGTACTCCATATGCGGCCTGACTCGCGCTTTGTAGAGCGCAAGTCTTTGTCGCAGGGAGAAATACTGCTTGCACCGATTTAGCACGCCAAGCTTTTTACAGGCAAGTTTGACTTTGTCTTCCAGATCACCCCGAAACTGCACGTCGTTCGTTATGTCGACTGCAAGAATCCTGATACTATTGTAGATGGTAAGGTGAATCATAATAAAAATAATTTTAATTAGTGTTTAAACAATAAATAATTCGCTATTTGACTCGTTTAATTTCATAACATGCTACTCTCGTACAAAATCTAAAGAGCTCTGGCGTTTTGTAAAATGACAAAAAGTGTCTCAATTCACTTGACTATCAGGTAGGACTATGAACACATAACTATAATTATTAATTATATATATAAAATTATCATATGTATGTATGTGAAAACATTGTTCGTACTAGATTATATTATTATTGGGTTTTTCTTCTTATTGATATATATATTTATTATTTGTTTTAAATTTTCTTCAAGTATTTATTGTCACGATTAAATTAAACAATTATACTTTTTATTCGGGTCTCAAAATAATATGTTTATACTAAGAGGTGGGCGTACTGAAAATCAGTGCTATGGCGGAGCACTTTTCGACACAGCAATATACTAAGTGCCAACCTCATTTGTCGAATTGCGGCATATAACTCCAAAAAGGTTTTTTTTATTAGTTTTAGTTATACTTTGTTCGTGTCGCATTTGGCAAATAAAAATTCTTTCTTTCTTTCTAGTTATGAGTTTTGTTTCATCCAGTTGTCGTTTTCATATTCAAGAAGCTACCTTAGGGGCCATCCATAAGATACGTCACACGCTTAGGAGGGGGGAGGAGGTCGACGAAATGTGTCATTGTGTGACAAGGGATGGGAGGGGGTCCTAAATTTCGTGACGTCACATTTCAAAATCTATCTATGTCTGTCTATACCAATATATTATATAGTGTATGAGCATAGTGTTTAAATTATTAAAAAATAATTTCAAGGTAAATAAAACTAATTACGGAACTGCTGCTTAATTTAATAATTTCATTATGTCAAAATGCAAAACATGTGATGTAACACTAGGGAGAGAGGAGTCTCAAGAATGTGACCAGCTGTGACAAGAACGGATATGATATCTGTATAACGTAGAGTGTAAAATAAAAATAGTCTAGCGTAAAGAAACCGACTTAAAGAGTAACTAAAAAGCAACAAAATAAATATTTTCTACAACGTCCTAAAGTCGGTGCCAAGTAAAACATAAAAATTACTATATCCGTAGTATTACTACGACAGCAAAATAATGAAAAGTACCAATAATAATTTTCATGCTTTGCTTCGCACCGACTTAAAGTGATTATTTTTTACTTCCTTTGTTTTTATTCTGCTAGAAACTTTTAATTTGGAACATATTTTCAGGACTTGCTAAAATCAGCTTGCATTCCCCTGTTAATAAAAAATAAAATTAATTCAACTATATTTTTTTATTGCTGGAGCACAGCAGATAGGCTGACGGCCCAACTGTGATGGAAAGTGTTTACCGTCGCCTATGAACATTAGCAATACCAGAAGTCCTGCCAATGTGCTGCCGGCCTTGAAGAAGAAACTGGAACCGGCCCACTGATGCCGGAATACAACTCAAAGTGGCATACTCTAGAACAGGGATGGTAGCCATGCAGACGGGCAAATGCCCTACCACCTGGCAATTAAACTATATAGGTAGTCAATTTCAATGTCTCCGATTCATTATGTTGTCAGTGATCGAGTTGAGTAATTTGCTTGCGCCCCTTAGGTCTCTACGCCCGGATGCTATGCACCTCTTGCGCCCCCGGGTAAAGACGACCCGGAACATTTTAGACCAAATCGGTGAAAAAATTAAAGTTTAACTTTCTGTCTAATAAAATTAATTTTAGAGATATAAAGCAGACCAGTGACACCATCTAGTTATGTAAGATCTAACAGTTTTTCAGAAATACCTTTTTTCTCGGCGATTATTGTTCCTATTAGTATGGTTCTTTCAAAGTTATAGGCAATATGTTATTACCCATAACCATAAGCAACTCTGGTACTGATTCTAGACACTCAGATCAAAGCAAATGATGGCAATACTAATTTGGACATTGGACTTGCCGAAAATTGAACCTCGAACCTTTTCAGTGAAGTAGGTGGGTCAACGCTTAGACCACTACAAATTATATATATGATTATTATAGATGGCGCTTACGGTAGAAGTCATCCTTGTCAGAACCCCATGCATTTCAAGCGCCACAAACGACTAGTGCTGACCTCTACAGCAAACATGTAATACATGTTTGCTGTAGAGATGTAATACATGTTGCTGTTGATTAGAATAACTAAACGATCTTTTAATAGATGTCGCTATAAAAGCTTCCTTCGTTTAATAGATGGCACTACATGTATAGTTGGGATTTCAGTTTATTCTTTAAATAACAGATGGCGACACAGACACGTAACGATATATCAACTGGTTCTTAATTTCTTGAAAACAAACAGGAGATGAAGACAGTAAAACAATATCACTATTGTTTATATTATTATACAGATGGCGGTTATTGATTTTAGGAACTGTGAGAGGAAGTCAGATGTCAAAGATGTAATTTGTTGTTTTAAGACTTAAAATTCAACAAAGTTTGAAATAGGTGGCGTTGAGTTCAGTCGATTTACATTTTCAGGGTTCCGGAGCGAAGTAGCTAAAACATGTCATCTAATAACGCTCATAGATAATTTTTTATCCACTGAAGCTGGCAAACAAGCGGACTGCCCACTTTCCAAGGGAAGTGGTTACGGTTGCTTATAGACGTTTGGCGTTTTAAGGTGGGATAGAGGAAATGAAATAGGGAGGTTAGATAGTAGAGATGAGATAGAGGGGTTGAGATAGGAGGAACGGAATAATAAGGGAGATGGGATAGAGGAGATCGGCTAAACTTTTGCCAGAGTGGCATCAGATTAACGGAAATTAAGTTTAGGGATATACATACGCCTTACCTATATATAGACACTAGACCTGTCATTTGGGCTAAGAAACATGTTTTTAGGGTCGACCAACAAGTTTTGAATGAATAATGGGAAAAACAAAAATATGTTTGGCCAACAAAATAACAAGGTTATGTCACTTTTGTTGATAAAAAGTTTGATTTGTGTTTAAGAATACACTTACATCTGATATATAAACACTAAAACTGTTTTTTAATTTAGTAAACAAGTTTTGAATTAGTTATTATAATTTTAAAGTTCTTAAAATAATAAATCACAATACTGTCACTTTTTTTTTACTTTACGACTTTACTTTACTTTATCAATTCGATATGTCAATAATATCGATTTTGAAATACGAAAATCATTTGATATGTCAATAATATTGATTTGTAACTACAAAAATGTTTTTTTTTATAGAGTTTGAATTAGTAGTGTTTTTAAACGATTTATTTTTATTAAAAAAATCGATGTATAATTTTGTATACTCTATTTGCCGCCTTTTTTATTCCATTTCTCTTTTAGTAATATGAATGTACTTTTAGTTATATGTTTTGTTATGGATTTTTCGAGGACTTGCGCTGTTTCGGTTATACTGATTATTTTTATGTTGACTGGCTTTCTCACTGGACTTCGATTGCATTGCTTAACTTTGGATTTTGTCGAAATCCTCTATTTGAATTTTTGGGTGTGATATATGTGATAAACGGGAGGTAAATTAATGGTGATTTGAATTAGGGATATCCTTACAGTTTATTTATAGCCACTAAGGTTGTGAAAGGTGATCGAAAGTCGCGACCAGTGACTAAAACGGTGAGTTGGTTAGGTTGGGTTAGTCTTCAGACCAAAGCGCACGAGCCGAGCGAGCGAAGCGAGTCTGCCGTGGCATCGGCTGACGAGTGCCAGTACTGACTGTCACCATTTATTCATTGATGACTATTTAAATGATGGTTACAAATCGGTTGTTACATTTGCTGACTGCTGTCATGGCACGCTCGCTTTGCTCGCTCGGCTTGTAGGCTTTAGTCTGCGTTTTTAGACTGTTTTAAATGTTTTTTACATTGACCACTACCTTTCTTCTGCATTTCTCGTCTTTAGACATAAGAAATAAGTACACCACTATAAAAAAAATTTAGTAAAGTTATGTTTACAAAAAAAACATATCTCAAAAACTACATGTCTCCTAGACATAGGGGTTGCAGAAGAGAGAAGTACTCCTCCCTCTTCCCCCTCCGCCTCCTCCCCTCTACTTAAAATTCAGTGACCACTATTGTAAAGTTTAACCAGGAGATGAGATAGAAGGAACGGAGTAATAAGGGAGATGGGATAGAGGATATGAGGTAGGAGGAATGGAATAGTAAGGGAATGGAATAGAGGGGATTAGATAGGAGGAACGGAATAATAATGGAGATGGGATAGAGGATATGAGGTAAGAGGAATGGAATAGTAAGGAAATGGAACAGAGGGGATGAAATAGGAGGAATGAAATAATAATGTAGATGGGATAGAGGATATGAGGTAAGAGGACTGGAATAGTAAGGGAATGGAATAGAGAGGATGAGATAGGACGAACGGAATAATAAGGGAAATGGGATGGGAGGAATGAGTGGGTTACCGTAACTTACCGTACAAAACATGATTAGCTTAAAGCTAACCATTTCACGCCAGTATTCTGTGTGAGCGAGGTATCGCGCCGATTGAGCCAGCCTTGGAGCTGTAATCAAGATGTTAATCTCAACAGAGCTTCCACGTCTATCGTCTTCAGCTAAAATGATTATGATGTATAGATATGTTCTTAATAAAACTACGTTTTAACGGTTTCAAGCGCGGTAATTTACTGACTTTTATTATTCCCACATTTCAGTAGCTGTGATCACGAATGAATTAGATAAGGCTCCCATAGAATAAATAATAACCATTAAAAAAAAACTAAATAATTAAAATGAACAAGTTGAAGGTAGGCTAAATAAAACTAATAATACTCATTGATACTTGACATCTTTGTCTTCCGTAATCACGGCTATTGAATAGTGGCCGATACGTCGGAATAATAAAAAGCAAATAAATTACCGCATTTAAAAACGTTAAAACGAAGTTTTATTATATATACTCGCGAAAACTTCAGAAAAAACATCACGTCTCTTTTATTTTGTATGAGAATACTAGCTTATGACGTCACAATTTTAACGAGTCAAATAGCCTATTAAATATTGTTTATACTATAATTAAAATTATTTCTATATTGAATTGTTGAAAATAACATGATAAGATATTTTGGCGCCGGCTTTTCTATATGAATATTACTTATTTTAGAATTTATTGTATTTTCAAATACCTAATTACACTTTATTGCTCAACAAAGTAGCAGACATAAGAGCAATGTCTTCCAGGCAACTTAACTAATAGAATATTTTTTAGCTTACGATTTAGATTTTAAAGTTACATTGGCGTAATATCTTCTTTATTCTCTAGCCTATTACCTCTACTTAATTAAGAATGCAAATAAACTGATTACCTCAGTTTAATGTTTGCACATTGAAACGTTACTAGTAGGGTGTTTAATTAAACAATCACTATCTAGTTAATTAATCTCTTCATTACAAGCCTAATTTACTTACTTGGCGTGCTTATTAGTTTATACGTTTTAGAGATTATATAGAGTAGGTATATAGATATGTATGAATTTGAACATATTGTTATTGAATGTTAACATAGAGAGAAAGAGATAACACATTTTTCTAGGCAATACAACATGCGGCCTTATCGATCAAAGCGATCTATTCCAGGCAACCTAAATCAAAAAAATAATAATAATCGGGCGATATAGGTAGTGCAGGAAAAAGGCAATAGATACATAAATACTGAAATTAGTTTAAGAAATGAATATACAAATACATACACATATACATAGTCATATATATACAATAATACATAAGTTATTATAATAAATGTATTAGCATAATTATATTCCGTTAATCAGACATAACTATTTGTGGACAAATAGTGTTTTCTGAGCAAATTTCTAAATATTGGTAATGATTTGGCCTCTCTGACAGTAAGAGGCAGCATATTCCAAAGTTTGACAGCCTGTACCGTAAAAGAATTATCATAACAGGATGAAGTGTGTGCGTAACATATTAATTTGTTACCTTACAAAATCTTAAGTTTCATTTACCTATGCCATGTTCATAGAGGACATTAACCACATTCCTTCATGTCAGCCTATCAAGCAGACTACCCTGCTTGATAGGCTACTTTTGTAAATTAAAAAAAAAACATTTAATGCGTTTCATTTTAATTTTTTCCATACATACATAATTATTACGCCTGTTTTTCATGGGGGTAGGCATAGACGATGGATCTCCGCTTGCGACGATTCTGACAAACAGCTTTTTCTTCATCTACTTTCATTAATCTCTTTTTAGTAATTAAAAATAGATTTCTTTTTTGGTTTATGGTTTGGCTGCTAGGCCTTTAAGCCGGTAAAATCGAGTATGTTTCCAAAATATTTCATAAAGTAGAAATCATAGACTACCTAATATAACTTCTTAACTATCTCAACTTTTTTAAACTGTGACGTCATATTGTTTTTGGTAAACGTAACCTTCGCTTTAGCTACGTGCTTGACTACTGTAATTTGTCTTAGTTTTTTATTCAAAAGATTGATAAAGAAATCTCTTTCGTAGGCTGTGACTGTACAACCTATAAGAGTTTTGATACTTGAATTAATTTTATATTTATCCAAGTGTTTGAAAATCATTACAGCCGTCTAGATCGGTTTAATAAACTGATTTCATCTGTGATTGCACTTGCTGTGTAATATGTTACAGGGCCATAGAAACTATTTTGTATTTCTAAAATTCTTAATTTAGAAGCTTCTTAATTTTGAAAGATTTGCGCGAGGGTTATTAATAAATTGTATTGTTGTCAAGGAAATAAGCATTCAAAAGGGCCATTAATTAACATAAAATTGAAGCGGCATGTAAATAAAATCCCTTCCTTCCTCTTTCTTGTCGCTGAATATTAAAATCACAAGCAATTAAAGTTTTTACTTCCTTAATTTCTTTATCCCTCCTAGCAGTTGCAATGTCGTATTATTATTACAAATTATTAACATATTTGGCTTTACGAATATTATACTAAATATTATATAATTCATTACAATTGGAAGATTGCCTGCCTCAGGTGGTTTATTATTCTTGTTAGAAAGACTGAATATATTGGCCAAATTTCCAAATGCCGCTGATTAACATCTTCATAAGTCAAACATTTATGCAGAAATGATCAATATAAAATAAAATAAAAACTTCGTTTAAAAAAACCGACTTCAAAAACTAAAAAGTATAAAATAAACCATAAACACTATTATAACAACAAAATGTTGTAATTTTTATGGTTTGCTTGGCACCGTCTTTAAGATGTAGAAAATTTTATATTATTTTGTCTCTTAATAAACTAAATAAATTCTAACTCAAAAATCTTTATTGAGTTATTTTATACTTTTTAGTTTTTGAAGTCGGTTTTTTTAAACGAAGTTTTTTTTTATTTGTTACTTGTTAGTGTGTAGCTATGTGTACGCCGACTAAAGGTGCCGCGCGCCTTAAAAATGTAGGTCCCAAGAAACGGAAACGGAAAATTTTCACAAAAAAATGTTCGTAAAATGAAAACTACTAGGCCAAACTATGTTCAATTTTTAGGAGACTACATGGTAACTATTCCGCTTCAAACTAAAAAAGAATCACATACATAAAATACATACATAAAAAAAATACCAATCAAGTTTTTATTTTATTGCAGGAGTTCAGCAGAGAGGCAGACGGCCCACTTGATGGAAAGCGGTTACCATCGCCTATGGACATTTGCAACACCAAAGGTGCTACAAATGCGCTGCTGCTCTCTTAAGGGAGACTGGAACCAGGTCACTAATGCCGGGACCAATCAAATAAGATAAAAAGCTACGAAAAACTTCTTGCGAATGTTCAAATATATTATTTAAAAACATTAGCTTCCCTTATATTATATTATATTATACAGGGTTATAAGCTTGCCCTGTACTAAGTTGAAAATATGTAAAGCACCTATAATTCTGAACAACTTTTGTTCTTACAGTTTTCTAAAAAAACCAATAGCTTTTGAGACATCAAGGTTCAAAGATTTCATAAAAAATTGGTTGCGCAACCCTGGTAAACAACTGTGACGTTATTTGGAGTCATGAAAACAGTAGGCGCGTTGAGGTGGTTACACACTACATCATTTTATCGAGTCATGTCATGCAATCATTACAATCGATAAATTATTAAATCGATCAGAGCTGATCTGCACCAATTGGGAAGGCTAATTGAGTGTAAATATTTATCGATATCAATCAATCAATATTAGGTTCGTAACGATCAAAATTGACGGTATCGACATTCGATTGATATCGATAATCTACTGACCATAGTATTCAAACATTTTGAGCTCTTCGGTAGCTACTACTATTCCAAATTTCCAAAGTCAAACTATCATAATAGGGCAGAGCGAGGAAGTATAGGGAAGTGTACCACCGCTCTAGTTGATTATGTGGACGCGCACTATTAGGCACTTGCATGTGTCTAAGACGTGGGAGTACAATGCGCGCGCGTTGTGCTGCGGTATATGTTACACAAACGGATAATCTATTTTTAATTTTTGTATGAACACCAAAATATACTTTTTTTTATGAAGCTTTCAGTATACAATGGTCATTACAACATATAGTAGTCCTTTTCCATGACATTACTAATAAAATGTTATTTATCTACACACATACTAATATTTAAGTAATTGTGTTTTGTGTTGTGTAATATTACAAGATATAGCTTTCTAACAATGGGATCGCCGGGATATACCTAGGAATATTATGACAGTAACTTTTTTTCTATTATTTTCATTTTTGGTATACAATAAGGAGTTATCCATTTTATTTTTTTATATAGCCAATACAGAATGAAAAACAAACACTACATATACTTAGTTGATTTATGAAATTTAGTTTAATGATAATTGCATGCGATAAGATTGAATACATAGTTTTTTTGAGGTATGGAGTCAAATTCAACTTGAGGTCACGTGGCACAATGACATTACAGTAGATCAAGTATCAAGACTGTTCGTAATATGTAAATTCCGCCTTAATATGATCACGTATCGCATCACACTCTCTCTCAATTTGTCTCAGACGCGTCCTAAGCACCTGTCTAAATAATTCATGGGTATCCCACCATGCCCTCATGTTTCATCTATCTAGAAATGTAAGCACACTAGTAGATCAAATCTCCTGCTTTGGGAAATGAGTTTTCTAACTTTGATTTGTTTAGAAGGTTGAAATATACCGAAGAAAAGAATACTTCGGAAGTAATTTCGGTTTACGAGAACCTGGTATTACGGTGGGTTAGCAGGTGGATTTGAGCATGCCGTCGACAGTTCAACACGAATGGTGTTGAACTGTCGATTACATGCTATTCCTACGCGGTATTTATACAGCCACTCTTAGGTAGTAGTAGTAAGGTGTTCATCGCGGATTACATTTCGAATACAAAAACAGATGTAGGAAGGAAAATGAGACGGGTGCGAAGGAGTTTTGTAGCCAATCCCTTTTTATAATGATCAGATGACTTTTTGTTCGTTCCTTCATCGTAGTCTTTTAGGAAAGTACTAAATTTTAAAAATATTTATTTCGACCCCCCTCATTTTTAACGCATTGTACAAACTCGAACCAATTACAGATTTATTATAGTAGTTAAGGCAGGGGGTAGTCCGTCAGTGAAGTAAGTTCGTATATCTCGTTTTTTTCGTTTTTAAACGGAATTTGACGTTAACTACAATTTGAAGTAGTGAAGACACCATGTTACTTTGCTGCCCGATTTCTTGTCGTGGCTATTCAAACACAGAAATAAAGAGAGGTGTATGGATTTACCCCCTGACGGACTTCCCCACCTTGACTATATAGATAGATATACAACTCATACTTATACAGTTGGCAGTTGCGCGACCGCGACCTGCGGCTTCGCTCGAGATATATAAAACCTAATTAAGGTTTTATATAATGAAAGTACAGCTATTGATTAGGGTTGGACCCACGTTGTACCCGCAGGGAAAACTCTAGTTAGTTTATAAAATAAAATTACACATAAACAAATACACATAAATAATATTAAAAAAATACACATTTTATTAATATTTACACAAAACCACACAAAAGTGTAGTTTGTATAAGTCGTGCGCAGAAGGTTTGCCGATGATAACCCCTCCCGCTTCCTACAACCGCGACCCGCGGTCGTCTAGTTCTTAGTACTACTTAGACAAGCCCCGGCCCCAGTCGTAGGAAGCGGGAGGGGCGATCATCGGCACACCTTATGCGCACGACTTATAAGGATCAATTTCTGTAATGTCCATTGTAACACTTCTTTTCGTTGTTTCTTATGAGAAATCCAAAACCAAAACTATAATTTCGGATCTGCTATAGAGGCCCTCTTCAAAAATTCGCCCTGTAAGTAGTACATAGATATTATATTATGAAGAGATTGCTGAAAGTAGATGAGACAAAAGGTGTATGTATGTCAAGAGTGTTGTAGCGGTTGGAGTTGCATATCCCTATGTTAAATACTTAGTTGAAATTGTATATAAAATGTTTAATTTAAAATTTCCCTAAAAAAGTTCCAAATTTTCAACCTTCAATTATTAAAGACTAGACTTTTCCCCAATTTAAGTCTCAAAAAGGGAACTCTAAATTAAATGTTCGAATTTAAAACGAGTCTTGAATTTTTAACATTATTAATCTTTTTAAATCTAACATTTCGAAAGAGTTTTGTTAGATTGATCAAATTATATAATTAGAACACTGAGGGACTCTTAAAAATGAGAAAGGCGTGATCAGCATTTAGAGTCAGGTATGAAATTAATTGGCGCGATTTTTACCTACAAGAAGTTTGGACTGAATTAATTAATGATTTGTTGTTTAAGCAAAGATACTTTATGGCTAAGGACTTTCCTGTGACACCTTTCCTTATTTAGATCGACACACAGAAGACACTGATTTTTAATATCGAGCTGTTATTACGTCTTAATAACGTAAATAATTTTAATGTAAATCACAATTAATAATATTGTCGCGCTCGGGAGTAGAACGATTTAGCAACTTAAACTGATTTTAAGTGTTTTAGAAAAATATAGAAGATCCAAAAAAAAGAAAAGAACGTGTACACGTACATTTTAGGAGATAGATGACGAACAAAGGAATAACCAAACGAAAACTGAAATTTTGGAACAGAAGATTCGGGAAGCAAATGATAGAGATATATTTTTAGAGAGGGATAGACAATAAATTAAAAAATTATGATTTCCAGAAGATTCTATCGGGTATATTAAACAGCGCAGGGCGTGCCTATCGGGACGTTCAGTTTAAGACAGAGGAACGACAAGTACGTTAAGAGAAAGTTAGAAGGGAAATTCAGTGGAAAGCAAAGAGTTAGAGCAAAGAAGAGAAGACTCTGACAAAGACAGGGCGAGTTCAAGGAGACATTGAGATCACCTACGAAAGGCAAGTCCGAGAGCGAGTACCAAGGTATCAGGAAGTTTTCAGCAACAATATGGCCACTAAAAAATGCTTAGGAACCCAAAGCTCAATTACCAAAGAAATATTTATTTGGTTTACCAACAATTACTTGCACTAATACCAAGGATGTATAGCTTTATATAAAAAAAACGTGACAAATGCAGTAATTACTTATAGACAAACACTACATGCAATTTGATATTTGGTAGTTTAAAAAATTATAATATAATTAATTTAAAGAAGAGAAAAAATAAATAGTAATAAGTCTTTAATAGCTATTAAGTTACAAACATATAAAATGCAATAATTCGACGAAATTTGTTATATGAATTTGTATGTAGATCAGTAATATCACTTTAACGGTTTACTATATATACAAAACAATAAGGAAACAAATCATGTACCAAAAAAAGAAAGTCAAAAATTGCAATGGCTCTAGCTTTAGTTTTGATTACACTTCAAAATTGTATCTAATGACCAAATATAATCTCCAAATCTTAACGAGCAAATTAATGTGCTAATATTAACCTACATAAACAACTTTAAATTGAGGTTTTAATTTTAGTGATCATTTACTATTTTTGGCGCTATAAAGTTTTTTTAAAACGTTATGTTTTACTATATCTGGTGATAAGTTAAACATAGGCCGAAGTTATCTATGTAATATCAACGACGTATCGTGGTTAAACGCCGTATCGTTAAGATAGTACGGTATTAGTTGTGCGTGAAGGAGTGACCACACACGACAGAATAGAATCACGCCCGCTTGCGAAAACCGACAAAAGTGTTTAGTCGGATAAATTTTCACTTTTCACCAGGGGCGTAGTTACCGCCGTATCAGCCGTATGTTATCTACAATCTTTTACAGATTAATAACTTTTTTGAGAATGACTGCTGGCCCAACAGAAAGGGCTATCAGATTTGTCATTATTGTCTATAGAGGCAGAAAATCTAGAAAAACCTAAATCGTCTTCAGCTATGGATGATTTGATAAATAAGTTTGCTGAAAAAAAAGGTGAGTTAAGTGTATCTTTGATTTGAATTGTTTGTGTAACTTAGCTCCTAAGAGCACTAAGTATAAGTAATAACTTATAATAAATATATAATTATTTTAATTCAATTCGAGCATTTTTCTTTTATAAAACACTTTACCCTTTGGGCCCCGCAATACATTTTCATACAGGGCCCGTCTATGGCAAGCTACGCCTCTGCTCATCACACGAAACACGTTACCTGAAGGCTAACCGTTTCACGCCGATATTGTGTGAGAGCGTGGTACCATACCGATCGAGCCGGCCCAAAGAGTTTAATAATCAAAATAGTGATACTAATGTACAAGGTGTGCTATGCATCACTCGGGAGATTCGTGCAAACCATATGCGTTGTGGCTAGTATTGCTAGGTGTCCCGATTTTCCAGGGCCTGGGGGCGAGTCCCAATTCCCAGTCCCAACCAACAAGACACTAGTGTCCCGATATTTCTTTTAAAAAGCATTATTATTGGAAATTTAAGAACACTATTATTAAAAAATCAAGAATTAGTTTAAGCAATCGGGCCTCAATCTCGCCCACATTCCCCCTTGTAGAACAATCCAGTATTGTTTACGTTTTATTAAGGAAACTAAGTAATTAGTGTTACTTAATGTTTATTTAGGGGAATCCCAAGAATGTATACAATTTTGATCGGGAAAACCTTGATGTTATTATTTTTGTTTCTATATTTACAACAATGGTATTGACGCCAGGGATTTACATAAAACAAGTTATTGATTACCTAATTAAAAACGATATGCAAATCTGGCACTTGCTCGGCAGTTCCAACACAACGTAGGTGACAAACGTCCAATGCTTTTAATCGACTTCCAAAAGGAAGGGGTTCTTAATTCAACTGTATGTTTTTTTGTTATGTTTGTTACCTACGTGATTTCTCTGTCAATTGTGGACCGATTTTCAATTAATTTTTATTCGAAAGATCTTGATGTATTCCCATTATCACCAAGTCAGGATCTGATGAGTGGATCACAGCGAAATCGAAAGCAACCCTTGTTGAAGAGCAACGTGCGTCTACATTCCTCGAAAGGCAAACTTGTATACGCGTAGTACAATTTATACAGGCGCTTAATATATTATTTCTTAAGCTGTTCAAGTATTTGTACCACTAAAAAGAAGAAATGGTTTCACAAAAAAAATCCAAATTCAAACTAAAACGCAAAGAATAAATATTTTGTACAACTTGAAGACCATGCCAAGTCAAACATAAAAAACAACAACAACAAAATTGCAAAATGTCGGTGCATGTTGTAGAAAATATTTAAATATTTTTTTGCTCTTTAGGTTGAAGTAAGTTTTATTTTTGTTAAAAAAATTATTGTTATTTGGAAAGCTTTTATATTCACTTATAGAAATTGAAAGATTCATATTTATATACATAACAGTCGATTTGCAGTGATGCCGTTCACGGTACAATCTCGTTCCGGTCTCGGCCCGATCGAATCTCGTTATGTGTACACTACTGCTAGTTTGCTGTTAGTTTCTGTTGCTTCATGGCCTGATCCTGTGTTTTATCAATCGTTCATTTGCTTTAATATTGGTTAATATTACATAAAGTCTATACAAGTAACGTCTAAATTCAACCGACGGTAAGACAAGTGAATGAGTAAGATATAGGACCTGGTCATCAGTCAATTTTTTTTTACTAATAATCGGCAAACATACATACACATTGCATATCCCCAAATTAAGTAAGTTACGCTTGTGTCATGGGTAATATAAAACGGACTATTCTGGGGCCGATCCGAGTCACCCAGAGCGTAGTAAACAACGGAGAAAATTCATTTCCGAAATGTACCATACAAGGTAACGAACCCGAAACTTCTCGGTTGCAGTGAGCTAGGCCGCCAAAGGCTTAGCCTGCTGAACCACAGAGGCCGTCATATTATTTTCAACGAACCGGTACCGGCGTGATATCGGATCGGAACTAGAGCGATACGATAGTGAGAATACTCTGATTCTTTCTTGTTAACGAGTATTTGACCGGAGCGAGATAGAACCAAGAACGGCATCATAGTGTGATCGAGCCTTAGGTGCCATTCATTCATTACGTAAGGAGGATTTTGAGGATTTTTGCCCCGAAGTAAATATATAGTAGGTATATAGTTTTTTTTTTATTTTTTTATTGCATGTTTTCAGCAGACAGGCAGACGGCCCATTTGAAGGAAAGCGGTTACCATCGCCTATGGACATTTGCAACACCAAAGGTGCTACAAATGCGAATACTGGCCACTAATACCGGAACACAACTCAAGGTTGTTATGGCGACATACTTTAAACCAGGGGTGGTAGCCATCCAGTCGGGCAAATACCCTACCACCTGGCTGTGGATTGTTTAGTCGCCTCTTACGACAGGCCGCCCGGCCGCAGGTAATTGTATTCTTTCTCCGTTCCTGCACGGATAAAAGTTAACGTAAGTTTAACATAAATCAAAGATTTTTATTCTAAAAATAAGTAAATAAATAAGAACCCTTAATTGCATGTATGGCGGCCACGCTTAATCTATATTTTGTTTATGATTTCGCCACATAAGTTTGTAGTGAAATATACAACACCCGCCTATTAAATTACATCTAATTTTATAATTTTAAGGGTCTAATTCTAATAAAGGGTCATACCCTTCTGAAAAAATAATAAATGTGACATTCAAAAACAGACGGATAGACAAACGGACGCACATGACAAATATATAAGGGTTTTGTTTTTAGCACATATTACGCACATTCAAATATTAAGTGTTCAAATAAAACAATAGTTAAGGTACATTAATATTATACATTCAAAAAAAGAACTTAAATTTTAAATATGCATTATAATTCATAACATACCTAAATAGACAACTTATTAAATAATTGTCTATTGGGTACGTTTCCAAAACGCCGCCCACGTTACCACGTTGGATGCCGACGCTTATGCGTTACCCCAAGAAAAGGCCAGCCTCTCAGTCGCATGAAAGTTAGATCAAACGTGTTGGTGGCCCCAGATTTTCGATAACAAAAACCACAAATATGTATCCGTTGCCAAGGGATGCGTATTTGCAAAATCAGTGTTCAAATTGTCTAAATGTGGTCTATTATAAATAACTAGCTGACCCATGCCCACTTCGCTGGGCATCAGAAAAAAAATTCAATATCCGTTTAGTAGATCCAGAGATTACCTTATTATTAGTACAATTTTGTTGAGATTAATTACCTACTAAGCGAATCCAAAATATTTCTCCTCCCCTACGGCCCGTACCCCAGTGACGCCTACATCGCATAAGCCTATCTAGCCGATTAGGGTGCGCGGCGACCACGCAACTTTTTTCTAATACTTACATTTTTAAACTCGTTATATCTTTCGAATGGAATATCCGAATTGAATAATTCAAAAAGTTATTATATAAAGGTATTGAAGCAGTCTTGAATATGAAGTAATTTATTTTGATAAGGATGAATACCAAGATACAAATAACGAGCCTTTTCTAGTGGCGGCGTTTTAATTAAAATTTTAAAATAAAAGAAAACTTATTGTGGCATAACTATAATAGTTAGACATGTGCTGTCGCGATATTTTTTGTAAATAATGGTGTGTTCTGCAAAGTCGTAGTACTTTATTCTATTCTATCATCAATAGTTTTCGCAGCGCACGCGATTTTTGATAATTTTCTTACACCTTAGGTTACACTATTGGAGTTTTAGTAAGGATCCCAATGTGATTGTGATGTGTGAATTTTTTAAATCGGTTCAGTAGTTTCGGAGATTACCCCCCTACAACGTCACAAACTCACAAACTTTACCTCTTTATAACATTAATAGTATAGATTAAAAGCTATTTGTAAGTTTTATAAGTGATACGCATTAATGTAGGGGCGGGCGGTCACAGGGCGATACCTAAATGAATTACCTCAACACAGCGGACATGATTCCGCTACCATCGGAAATTCAGAACAAAGGTACTCAAAGTTTGGATGAATTTCATTTTTACTAGTTGTTGAAATTCAATCGTAATTAATTATTTTTTCATAACTTTTTATTAAATTAAAATATTATGAACAAATACAATACAGAAAACTTAGCTTAGTTATATTGTATTTTACTTGTAATCCTTCTAGACCAGCTATACTGAAAGTTTTATTATAGGGCACACATACAAGTATCAGTTAAGCTGCTCCGGCCCACAACATTAATTTATTTAGGTAGTTTTTTTGTTCCTAGAGTACAACAGACAGGCTAACCTGATGCAATGTGGTTATGTCGTATATGGATATTCGCAACACCAGAGATATTACCAATGTAAATCCATTATATTATACAATTATATCTGACGGGCCACTCACAAGAGCTCAGTGGGCCGCAGGTTGAGTATATCATTTATAGACTATAAGTAGACTACTGAGCCTAGGCCACCGTGTTCCATAGGTAGGGTGCCCATAAGCCTGACTACGTTAACTCGCTGGATTGCCATTTTGATACGTAGCCTGAGTTAGGCACCAGCCATCTGGTCACCAATTCAATGAGCCCTTTTGAAGGCTCTTTTTAAAGTCTAATGGCCTCATGAAACATTTCATTGGTCGAATCATTTCACAGCAAACAGCACAAATAAATAACTCTCACTGGGGATTATTTATTTGCGTCACTTGAGTGATTCAGCTGTTTCCGTCGCGGAACTGGCTGATCTTGCCATATATTTTTTTTAGAGGTGGGGGAAGTGCGTTTCTCACACTACCGGGTCCTGTGCTAAGGATTTGACGAGAGCCATGAGACCACTAAACGTAGCGCAGCTAACAGAGTCAATCGCCGGCATGTGTGGAGACTCAGCAAGGTACCTCCCTTTATGTGGAGAGGTAACCCATGGGCCAATACTCCGCTAAAACCACCCTCCTCCCATGTGCCCCGTGCTTATGGTGGGAAGAGCGTGAGACTTAGAACGTGTGATCCTGTGCGTCAGTACTTGAAAATGCCCTGGGAAGCAGTGCAGACTTACTTCGTTAACAGGGGGATGAGTCCTCCGCTCCCTAGATGCTGGAGGGCCCCTGACACCCATACCAGAGGCTTGCCATAACGCCAGGGAACTAGTGTCATTCCGCCAGTAATATAAAAAAATATAATAATAGCTCTAAGGTTTCAAAAGTCCCAGTGATGAGCTTCAGTTCCATATTTTAAGGGGAACTGACGCTACATTAGTCAAGCTTGTCCAAGACGGATTGATCGATATCACAAATCGATAATACCAATAGGCAGCTGTCTTCACGATATTTTCATTCACCGTCATCCGTTAAGATGTGGTAATTGTAATTATGTAGTAATGCAGTTGGGGGTGAGGAGTTTGTACGATGAATTTAAAAATGAGAAAAAAATTAGGGGACTAATTCGGACCAGCAGGTTTAAAAATGAAACTCAGGATATTTGTCTGTCTGTATGTCTGTTAGAGCATCACGTAGAAACTACTGAACAAATTTAATTTAAACTCAACGCAGAACTAGCTTACATATATCCCGGGTCAATATTCATTGTTATCCCAATAAATGACGTCGCTTCCTAGGGACAGACGCATGTAGCCACACAGTTGTCTGCGGTTGCGTCATTTTGAGATCGTTGTGGCAATTCAATAACAAACACGTCGTCATAGCAAGCACTACAGACGAAGTTTTTCTATCACTATCTGCAAATTAAAATAAATATTTATGTTTCAAAATTGTGTTATTTTCAAAATACCCATATGATAACCCAATCGCATTTTTCACGTTGGTTTACCGCACAAACTAAAGAATTATTACCACATATAATCTGTTCAGTGACATCAAAGCCATTCATGGGGATTTATATATAGGTACATTACATGAACTTGAGGAACAAGTAGGTACATAAAGCCTAACTAAGGTAAGATTGGGTATTACCGGTCACTTAAGGAAAAATAATCACAGTTCAGCTAATCGTCAATATTTCTTTATTAATATTTTTGCTAATTAACTTTTATTGTTCTAAGTAAAACAAATTTGGCACAATCAGCATTAAAAAAAACTACTTTGACCGGTATGAAACACCATGGCAGGTAATACCGTTCACTAGGTTTGTAATACCAGTCAACCTTTGTTCAGGCACAAATCGCAGACATAACCCTCAAGAGAGTCATACCCTGAGCATTGAGGAAAAAGGCTAGCGGGTTGCCTGAACAAAGTTTGACCGGCATTACCAACCTAGTGGCCGGTATTACCTGCCATGGTGTTTAATACCGGTCAAAGTAGTTTAATAAAAAATGCTGATTATGCCAAATTTGTTCTAGTTAGAACAGTGAAAGTTTAATAAGCCAAAAGAGTAATAAAGAAATATTGACGATTAGCTGAACTGTGATTTACAAAAAAGATGTCGAAAGGAAAACAAAATCTTCTATAACTTGAATTGCTTGATTTATGCTTTAACAATTATAATTAACAATTAAAAAATGTGAAATAACAAACACTCACTTCTTATTGTTTGACACCTCGAAAATTTACTTTAGGTTCACGCAAAAGCAATTAACATCCGTTTATTCTATATGTCGGCTGGGAAATGTGCTGGGAATAAGTGCCCGGGGGAAGGTCTAGCCATCCACTTTGTACGTCGGCCTCCGTGAAAACGCAGTAATATGAAAGTAATTACAGTGACCGCTATTATCTCCTGACCGGCAGTACCTGGTTTTACCCTACAAGTATTAGCGAAGAAAACGTGGGAAAATGGCGAGTTAAATTCGAAATTCAAAAATGTGTTTTCAAACTAAGTTCCACTAGAGAACATTTTTGATGGTTATACACATAACATATAGGTCATAAATTAAATATATACTACCTATTCTATGTTGTTAGTTAAGCGCTGATAGTCGTTTGGACAGCCATTCACTTAATCTACAACTTATTGCGTAACTGACAAATTTCTGTCCAAACGATGATAAGGGTAGAATCACCAGTTTCGGAAATTAATTCACTGTTGAACTAATGCAAACGTAAATCAAGCTCTAGAGATCATAAGTCACCCCATTGACTGAAGACTTAAAGGATGAGGACTGAAGTAGTAAGGGCATGTTATGAGAAAGGATGAAACTCATATGACAAAAAGTGGAAGAATAAAGTAAATGTAGGTCTAAAAAGAGATTATTGGATTTTGTGAAGGTTGACATGATGATCTGTGTGTTGACTTATATAGAAATAAAAGAGATTGGAAGAAACACATTTCGTTTCGATTCTAAATTATTTAAAAAAAAGGTGAAACGAAAAAAGAAATACACTGTTTAAAAATGTTTTGCAATTATCGTTATTGTCAGGCTATTGAAATAGATTGCTAAGTGCAAGGGCAGGAAATACTACATTTGCCAACACATGGTCTTCAATCGAGAACTTACACATGAAATCAAAATCGTCAATAAAAAATATACTCTCAAATGCTCTTCATCTACTACTTCTCACTCTCAGCTCTATCATCAGCGATGGATTGTGAGATATTTTAAAAGAAAAATGTATTCTGTTCCTGTTCTTCTTTTATGTTTGCAATAAAGTTACATATATTGTATATACTTATATACATATATATATATATATATATATATATATATATATATATATATATATATATATAATATGTGTTATTGTTTATTCTATATTTTATTTTTATTCCTTTTAGTAAAAGAGAGATTTTTCACTTATTTCATTCACACTTACCTGAAATGCAAATGAAAGAACCTGATGTACAAACCCCGACTTAACGTTACCTAAGAAAAACTACGGTACCACGGCAGACATATGGCGCCTCCTATTTATCTTATACTAATATATATAAAGCTGAAGAGATTGTTTGATTGAACGCACTAATCTCAGAAACTACCGGTCTGATTTGAAAAATTATTTCAGTGTTAGATAGCCCATTTATCGAGGAAGGCTATAGGCTATATATCATAACGCTTAGACCAATAGGAGCGGAGCAACAATGAAGAATGTTTCAAAATCGGGGGCTTTTGAAAACAAATTCCACGCGGACGACGTCGCGGGCACAGCTAGTATTGTATATAAATGTAGTATTCAGCATATTATAAATTGTTGTTAAAATGTATAATGATTTATCAATAAATTGTAAGATATTAAAGTCATATAATATATCCCAACCAGTTTCAGAGAGGATCTCAAAATGTTCTTCTATACTTACATACTAAGTACACTCATACATCTAAAAATGAAAGTTAATTTTTGTTTGTTTACATTTCGAAGAACTTGTATTGGAGATGAACATAGAATGCTATTTATTGATATGAACGAAGCTATCTGAGGAGCTGTTTCAAATTCAATATCATTTAGATACGTCAACTAATATTACTGTTTTTTTTTATATATGTAATTTGTAACGTGTTTTTAAAAAAAATCTAAATATGGCCTCTGTACTACTTGTGTACAGATACGGCGTTCAGTATTCATGAATATTTAGGTTTTAGGATGATCTTCAAGTAAAAGTCTCAGCCAAATTGTAGGCCTTTAACTGATGTGATACTGGTAGTTAAAAAAATACATTACACTAAATTGTTTAGGATTTCAACATAAGCACATAATTCTTCGCTAAAACAGTCAACATACCACAACTATTGTCAATCTTTAAACATCCTTTATGAAAACAAAACTACAGCAAAACATCACTCTCCAAGTTCTCATGAAAAAGTCCGACGTTCAGATTTAAAAAAATTATAAATAAACTCATTTTAATTATGGAACAAACTTTGAGTACCAGCGCGGGCGGAGTTTCCCGACCTATAAAAGCCAGGGGTAACAGTTCCCGGCACAGCATTCCAACCGTGCAACAAGTGGCCTGAGGTCTAAGGTAAGTCTTTCAGCGAAACTTATTGCGGCGTGTGTATATAAAAGGAAATTAATAGTTTATTTCTTATGAAATATATACCTTACGTATTTTAAGGATTTTTTTTACATTTTCATGTATATTTCTAAAATATTTATATGTTGCGGTAAATATTTGTAAAACAAGTGTTTTAAGGGTAATTTACGCAAATATTTCTATTAGTTAATGATGTGTAACCTAATATAAAATGACGTAGATGTACAAACATATATTTAAAATTTAAAATTTTAAAAACTCGATTACTTATACGTTTTTTAATATTTTTGTAAGAAATAATAATTCATTGAAGCGCGCATAATTAATATAACGTGATTATAAGTTATTCTATAAAGTTCTGCCTTTTTTTAATTTAAATTTGGTAAATTATTACGGTTTTTAAATAAATTGTCTTGTTTATGTCCCGAAATTTTTACATTACTTTTCCCTGAATTGTGTTAATTTTATTAAACAAGAATCTTGAATGGTTTCTATATTATAGAACCTTTATTGTGGTTCTTTAAATAAATAAAGATAAATATATTAATATAACATAAAATATAATATAAAATATATTAATATACCATAAAAATTTACTACAAATTATATAAAATATAATTTATCTTTCGCGTTTCGTATATTTATTAACAACACATGATATTTTCTACCTTTTTATTTTTAATACGTAATCACTGTGGTTTAAATATCGTTGTCTAAATATTCTTATCTAAACGTGTTAAGCATATAGCTTCTATGATTACTAGCAGAAATAAACCCTAGGCCATAAAAATAATACACTGATTATAAAATTCGACACTATGTCTAATTTTACGCAATGATCACGAGATTATAAGACGATTTAATTCCACATTGTAATGTTCCTGCTTCATCTGGGGTATTATCAGTTTTAGTGACTGTGTCCAATTCGTCTTGTATATAGCGTTAAAAATAACACCGTCTAGTTACATTAATGTATACTACGTGATCTATACATATAATAAAATTGTAGAGGTCAAATTTCTGTACAATGAAAAAAAATGCTAAAAACCGAGTCAGGGGGATGTAAGAAGTGAAATAGAACCAATTTAGATTTTTTTCAAATTTTTTGTTTCTCTGTTTGTCTATCTGTACCGGCTAGTCTCCGAAACGACTGGACCGATTTAAATGAAATTTTGTGTGGTGGTAGCTTCTGTCCTTGGTCAACATATAGGATACTTTTGATCCCGAAAAATTAGAGTTCCCGTGGGATAGTTAAAAAACCGCACCACGCGGACGAAGTCGCGGGCATCAGCTAGTCTATTATAATTTAACATCTGTAGTGTATATAACTTTAATGCTCAGGCTCCATCTGGGATAATGTTAGTGTTAAAATTACACCGTTAATGATTAGCTATATGAATGTATATGCGAGTAGATACGTTATCTTTAATTAATATCAATGTTGCATCACAAGTAACGTATATAAACTAAGCGCTACATCTGCGTGAAACGTTCACTAATACTTACATTTATCCCAGATGAAGCATGGACATAAGAAGTACACTTTTTGGGACGTTAACTGACTGATTTGGTCTAAAAATATGTTTTTAAATTAGTAATGAGATAGTGATAATTATTTTTAGTAGGGTTTCTCTATTTACATATATCAAAATGCAAGCGGACAAAACATTAGTTTTCACAACCGTGCTGCAAATAGATCTTCAAAGTTACGTATTTTAACCGACTTCCAAAAGGAGGAGGTTCTCAATTCGACTGTATGTTTTTACGCGATTACTACGTCAATTGTGGACTGATTTTCAATTTTTTTTCTTTATTCGAAAGTGTACTAGGTATATTTCTGAGGTGGTCCATTGTCAGGAAACCAGGGTCTGATGAGTGGGTCCCAGGGAAATCGAGAGCAACCCTCGAATATTAAAGGCACGTACAACGTGTTTCATATATGTTTTTCTAAAACTATTCAAGTATTTGCGTAGCTAAAAAGTAGTAAATAAAAAATATTTTAACAAAAATCAAAACCGACTTTAAACTAGAAAGCAATTTTTTTTCTACATCTTGAAGTCATTGCAAAGTAAAACATAAAAAACAACAACAAATTTGCAAAATCTAGTAACTTTTATGTCTTGCTTTGCACCGACTTCAAGATGTAGAAAAAAAATACTTTTTGTTTTGAAGCGGTTTTGATTTTTGGTAAAATATTTTTAAAGTGGTGATTTTCATTCTTAGCGTAGAAAAGCTAAAGCTATATAATTATATTCTGAGACAAACTTCAGAATCTAATTATATAGCTATAGACAAATCTCATATAAATAGGAATATTATGTTTATGCTAAAACTTATTTAGTTATCTAATTTGTTTCGGAAACACACAATAATTAATATTCTTAAATATGAAATACAAAATAAATACATATGATATATCCAGTTTCCACTAAAAATAGTTTATATTATAAAAATAAAAACTGGCTCAAATAATTAATTACAAAAAAAACACAATTATACAAAAATTACATAAAAAGTCTATTTGAATGAGGTCAATATTAAAAAAACAATGTTACCACAATAATTACTAACAAGACTAAGAAAAATATTTTTATCCCATCGTAAAGATGCAGATGCCTTAGGGACTAAGTTACTACCGCCTGCCACATGTAAATCCATATTAATTAGTTCAATTAGAAATCGTTTACGTTTTAAATATAGGTTTCTACAATCAGACAGAACACGAGATACAATCTGCTATCTGACCCATAGTAGTCCGGTGTACATATTACCCACAACACAAACGTAACCTGCTTACCTTAGGGATCTGCTATGGCTCTGTTTGTCTGTAGATTATTTATTAATAATATTAGTAATAACAGCACATAGCTATAGCCTATAAAAACAGCACATATGTCCCATTTTTTTTTTTTTTTTTTTGCGAAGCTAGCTAACCGACAGAACACCCACATACTGGATAGTGGTTTTTTTTTATATTTGGACTACAGCAGACTGGCAGACGACCCACCTGCTGGAAAGCGGTTACCGTCACCTATAGACCTTTGCAATACAAGATGCAAAAGATAGAGGGGTGGGATAGGAACAGTATGGTTTCATAGCGTTTTCCTTCCTCGTTACTACTTGGTATTTGTAACAATATGCACATTAGGTTATAGAGTGGTGCATAATTCCCAGTATGCGTCTGTATTTAAATGCATATCTAACATTTGAAATGAGAGTTTAAAATGCGATTGTGTTAGCTACTGCTTTCCTTGTTATTATTATACACACATCGATGTATGGTCATTCATACTGTAATCTATTAAAATTTAAATAGTAAGCGATCCCAGAACGCTGGCAATGCTATGCACATTGCTGTTGTGTGTCAAAGGCAAATATTACTAAGTTTAATTTTACGAACATTTTCCCAAATTAAATTAAAAACTCCTAATTAAACCCTTTACGCCTGTTTACACAAGACACGGTCATCTTTAAAATCATGTTTCGAGTCACTTGGTTTGTACAACTTGTTATGGAGGCACGCGGATATTCCGCGTACGCCCTCTTCATTCTATCAGCCAAACGAAGCCTACTAGGGGGACATATCCTCTCGGTAATGTGGAAGAGACCTATCTGCGAGCCTGTCTTGTGGTGCTGACTAAGCTGCACACGACTCTTTGTTCTCTTTTTAAGGTGGAGAAATCCATTTATGCACTACCCATCGCTCGGTGATCGTGTGATTGTGGAACTTGCCGAACTAAAGCCAGAAAATCTACTAAAAGTCCTCCGTGTTTCTTTCTTCGCTGTTTGCTATAGGAAGTGAAAGCGCTCTTCCATTGTTAGGTATAAAATCCCTGGCATATTCTTTCACAAAGAGTGGGGTGTGTGTAAATATTTCACATCCGCGAACAGTGAGATAGAGCGTCTGAAACGCTTACGCGTGCCCTCATTGAACAGTCAGAAATACAGGCAGCTTTCCCCGGTTCCAAGAGCTTTTTTCGAGGTGTAATCAGTCATGGGCACTCCACTGCTCGGGGAGCTAGCACTAGGGTAGTGTTGGACTCCCAAGGGCGTATTATATCTCATAGCCGTATGTGAGGCCTTCGGGAACCAGTGACACATCCGACGGTCCTGACAGCGCTGGCTCAAAGAGCCCAGCTCCCACATAAAGGGAGCACCTATTCCCTCTCGTAACTCCATATTGGACGCGCGTTCGGGAACATAACGCAACTCTACCTCTGGACCATTTTATTAAACGACGATAACCCCGTGTAATCGTTCATGGCCCTTACTGTACCTTGGGCGACCTATTCTACGGCTATGGATTGAAGTTAAGAAAACTGCGTCCTCCCGTTCACTTTCCGCCGCCTCTTTCTGCTATATCACCAGTTCTTAAAACGTTTTCGGTTCCAAGACCCTGGCTTAATGTGATAGACGAAATATCCGGGTGCTTTTAGTGCACCTAGCAGTTGCCGCAAGGCCCACGTATGAAAAATCCTGTTATAACGCATGAACATATTGCGCCGCCATATCGCGGTGCTTTATGTCCTTTCTATGAGTAATATTAGACGGTGAAAGCAATAAAACAGAATTGTTCTAATAATAGCTTGCATACATTACTCTATGGATTTCGTGATCTGGCTTTCATGCGAGGTAGACAATTTCATTTCATTCACAAATATTCCCATTTAAAACGGCTCGAAAAAATCAAAGCTCAGTAATTGATTCGCTAGTAATTTTAAAGCTGAGCAAAAAATAATTACGATATAAACTGTAACGGTA
Organism: Dendrolimus houi; assembly: GCA_039645545.1. Lineage (NCBI taxonomy): Eukaryota > Metazoa > Arthropoda > Insecta > Lepidoptera > Lasiocampidae > Dendrolimus > Dendrolimus houi. The sequence continues at coordinate 7,876,400 of CM077136.1, forward strand.
TGCTATTTCAAAATGATGAAAATTAATTGAAATGGAAAAAATACTTTCAACGTAAATTAGTTTGAAAAATATCTGTTTAGTTGATTCTAGGATGGATATGCGTGTTTCTCACTACATATGGTATTATGGTACGTGCGTTATACTACTCTGTCAAATAAGTACCGGGAAAAGATCAATAACACACAAAATTTTAGTTATTCATTCAAATTTATTTTATCACCTTCGAAGTATGCTCCTTCAGAAACGATACACTTACGCCAAGAATAATCCAATCATCAAAACTGTTATTAAGTGCGTTTTCCGGAATTGAGTTTCACGCAAATTCTCCTTTATATCTTCTACCGAATGAAAACGGGTGCCACGAAGTGGTAATTTGAGTTTAGGAAAAGCAAAGAATTCGGCTGGTGCATAAGATGGTTGCTCGATGGTATTTGTTGAATTTTTGGTCAAAATTTTGTTCACAATGATGGCCTTGTGTGAAAGTGCATTATCATGGTGCAAAATCCAAGAATTTTCTTTCCACAAATCTGGCTTTTTCGTCGATTTTGCTCTCTTAAACGTCGCATAATGCTCAAATAATATACTTTATTTATCGTTTAACCTTCCGGTAAGAATTCCGAGTACACAACACCGCGATAACAACAAAAAAATAATAATTTGGAACCATGAACAAATCATCCATTCCCGATACTATTTTGACAGAATGTATGTGTGGAGACCTCACGTTAGGTTAAATCGATAACCACTAGTATGTGATGTCACTACATCTGACAAGGCAACATTAAAGCAGGTACCGGGATTGTTTTTCCTAGAAATCTGCTATACCTTGAGCGAGAGCCACTGGAAGCCCAAAAGAGCTATTTAACTAATATTACAACACTTTCATACCTCTTTACGAATAGGTATATATATTCCTCCCTTATCCTCATTATCAGATTTTAAGTTCATAATATAATTTATTGAACAACAATAGATTTTTGAACCAAAAAGTTATAACAGATTAACTTGTTTGCAAGAATATGTTATTAAGATAAGCATTACTGGAAATTAATGTAGTAACGTAGCGCGGTAACGTAGCCAGCCTTCTAGGAATCTTGCGATTTATTTATAGTCTTAAGGAATTATAGAGATATTAATATAATATAAGCTAAGTTTCCTTCACTGTTAGTTGATAGCATATTAATTACATAATTAATGTTCGAATTTCTCCACATTACATTCGTTCGTCCTTATTTAAATAATATCTTTACCTACTTACAATATATTCTGTATCTCACAAATTTAGTACCTTTATCTTATCGTTCATTCACTTGCCTTACAATTGGTTAAATTCTGACGTTACTTATATGGAGCCTATGACAAATTTTAACCGATAGTAAGGCAGATGAACAATTGGGAAGATATAGGGATCGGGCTATATGTCATTTTCGTGAAAACATCCATCTATCCTCACAAACTTGCTAGTTTATAATATTAATAGGAATCAGACAGAATATGTATGTCGATGTTTGAAATAATGTATTTACCTTTGTTATAGGAACCATGCATTCAATCTTGAAGATCGTTGTCTCATTGTTTCTGCTATCTTCCGTGGTCGCTAGCACATACCGTAAGTATTTTAGAAGTGAAACTTTTATAGAATCGTTGTGATTTGAAACTCGATGAAACGAAAAAGCGAAACTAAAAAGATATAAACATAAAAATCTATAGGACTAAGCCTGCGAGAGAATGAGATACGAGTTTTACATTGTGCAGCACAGATTAGAGAGTCAATAAAACCGACGATCAAACATAGGTCCAATTCGGACTGAAACATAACTGATAATAATATTTTTTAGACTAAAACAGTGAAAAATTGAAAGTCATACTTAAGAAGTTTATTTTGAATTATAATATGTTGACAGATGTAGGCTAAAGGAATTATATTTATATTAATAAAAGTTAGAGAAGAATTATCTGTGAGTATATTGTCTGAAGTTTCACTTTTACTGCGTGTAAACTGCACACACACACACACAATTTTGTTTATTATCATTTAGCTTCTTTCTGCTCTTTTTGGGATTATGGCTCCAATGCTTTTAGCATTGATTTTAATAACGTAAATTTTTGACTACTACCATAAACATAAATAAAACTACAGCGTAGTGTTGTCGCTATTGATAAAGAACACATTAGCAAAAACAAATCGCCCTAATTTATATTTGAATTACTTATTAGCAGGGGCGGATTTAGACATTTGCTGCCTATAGGCTATTCAAATTTTGCCCCTGCCGACCTCTACAAATTGATATCCTAGTTCACAATCATATTAATTATATTATTTTTATCAATAAAATTGCAACTTCATAATTTGTGCACTATCTATCTTAATTACATCACATTATTCTCGTAATTAGTAGATTGTGACCTAAGGGATCGATGTGTTTGTTCTTGCCATAGCCAAACGCTGCTACTCAAATTGTAGAAAAATTTACCTTATTAGTGAAATTTGAATTTATTGTTGAATAATTAATTGTTTATGTGGAGTCCAAGGATCAATTCATGTTAGGTCCATATAGAGTGGACCTAATAAAATTTTAATATTATTCCTCTGAGGTTGAATACGTAATAGAAATGGGGTATTTTAAAATGCACACACAAAGCTGAGTTCCAGCCTCATTGGCATGAATGTTATGTACTTACGTTTTTTGTGTGTTTTGTTAACTACATTTGTATACATAATAAAACTACGTTTTAACGGTTTTAAGCGCGGTAATTTATTTGATTTTTGTTATTCCGACGTTTCGGCCACTTTTCAGTGAAAAGTGGCCGAAACGACAGAATAGCAAAAATCAAATAAATTACCGCGCTTAAAACGTAGTTTTATTATGTCTACAAGTCGCGAAAACTTAAAAAAATATTACAAATATATATTTTTGATTTATATGTACAAAGTCTTATTACGCATATTCTGTTTTCTGTGTGTACATAAATTTACGACAATAAATCTTTTCTTTCTTTCTTTCTATGTATGATTTGGTTTAATGTGATTAATCAGGAATATTTAGGTATATAAATAAGACTTTCTTAATTTCTGTATGGGAAAATATTTGACCCCAAATTTGCCGCCTCTCCAAAATCTGTTTAGGCTCCGGCCTCAACCTATTAGTAAATCCGCCACTTCTTATTAGTCTTTTTAAATTAGGTTGTTTTATTAATTTGGTATTTTTAAATAATACATACTTCATTTATAAATAAATATTCTAATTCCAAAAATAAAATAAATAATTCCAATAAAGTGGATTATACTTTATTGTACATGGTACATAAAATCAAGGAAATTAATATTCAGGTATAATGAACGGTCTTATGACGTATGGGGATTTCTTACAGACAACCTTTGGATTGAGTATTATAAAAACAACAAAAGTCGGTAGTTGCTAAAATAGCACTCGTACTATAAATTAGTAAATAGTAATATTAATTTTGTATCAATTTGTAGATCAACATTCTTCATTCATCTTTACAAATATGTATTACTAGCTGTGCCCGCGACGTCGTCCGCGTGAAATTTGTTTTCAAAACCCCCCCGATTTTAAAAATATTCTTCATTGGTGCTCCGCTCCTATTGGCTTTAGCGTGATGATATATAGCCTTTAGCCTTCCTCGATAAATGGACTATCTAACACTGATAGAATTTTTCAAATCGGACCAGTAGTTCCTGAGATTAGCGCGTTCAATCAAACAAACAAACAAACTCTTCAGCTTTATATATTAGTATAAGATTTAAATCCAGTGTTTAAAACGGATGATATACTAATGTAGGCAGCTAATCCCCTAAAGAGATTACCGTTTAAACTTTTAACTGTGTTTAAATTATTAAACGTCCGCACCCACATCATGTTTTTAGATTTAGGTAAAGGTTAGTGTAATATGATAAACTGGGATATGCCCGCGACTTCCTCCACGCTTGAGTTGAAATTCCCGCGGTATTGCCAGGACACAAAGTATCGCAGCATTTAAAAGAGTCGTCGTTATCGTTTTAGTGCAAACTGTGGGCTAATGTGAACCTGATTTTTATGCACCCGAACAACTATAAAATGCTCCCGAGAATATTCCAGCGGGCGGGCTCTCGGAATAAAAAATATCACACATTTTATTACATAAAATTTGCTATCGGCCAATGAATAAATCACATTGAAATTCGATTTTTTTAAATCTGGCCATATTAAATCATTCCCAGAAAAATTCCCGCGGGATCGCTGTCTTGTCTGTACTTGCTTTTTTTTTAAAAAGCTTTGATGTACAGACACGGCATGTTCAGAATTTGATAATACTCTAGATAGATTATGCATGTGTTAAGGCGTTTCAGAACACATAAACTTTCAATCATATTTACATATTTAATATAGTCAATAAACACTTTATGTTCGCTATTCATTATGTTTTCGGTGTTCGAGTTAAGATGATGTTAAATAGTTTTCAAAATTATTACCCCGGCGCAGAAGGTTTGCCGATAGCCTCATGATGTCACGCGTTGATGGTCAGTAGGGTTGACAAAAAAAGGTTACATAAATAGTCGTTGCAACAAATTTATTATTTTAATTTTTAATTTTATATACTTTACATAAGTATATAGAATAATAGTAAGTAATACAATACAATAATAGTAAGTAGTCATCGGCAAACGTGCGTGAGGCTTATAGGTAGACTTGTAAGTAATAAATAGGTCATCGGCTTGCACCCCCTAGTCTTTATGGCTGGGTGCCACGCAACTCTTGCACCCCCGGGTAAAGACAGCCCTGATTATCAAAATAAAGAATTAGAGCCGTGTCATTCCCATTGGAAGACAGAATATCTACTTTTTCCTTTATCTCTCCCAGGGGAAAAGACCTGTTGGGAAAATTAGATTGCAACCACGTGTAGGTTGGGTGTATCAAACAGAGTGTAATAAAATAAAGTTTCTAATTGATTGATATTGAAACTGAACTATTCTCGGTCAATTAGTTGTTACCTGGTTTTGTGCGAACTTCAGATATCGAAATAGTTTCATTAACTCAACTAACACGGGTTATGTACCAGACGACAATATGTCAAGTTTCAAACTAGTCAGAGTTTATATTTTAATTATCTAATTATAACAAAGTTACAACTTTTCGAAGAAAAATACATAAAACTACAGTAAATATAAACTTAAAAATAAACTATGTAAAAACTAAAACTAAATAAAAAAAGGGAAAAATACCTAAAGATAAGTTAGTGGTCCCAAACCACTGTCATTTACCGAGAACGCCCCCAAAAGGCTGGCAGCGTTATATTATAATTATTTTATATTATTATTATATTATATATAAATTATAATGATAAAATATTTATATATTATAATATAATAAAATATTTATTATAATTATAATAAATATGTTTTTTTATTTATCGTCAACCTCTGTCTCTGAGTGCACACTTTTTCTTGTTATCTTTATACATATACTTTTTCCTTACAGTATCCTTTCTAACACTTTTATATAATAGGTTGGGGAAAAAGTCTTTTCACATATAGTATGTATGAACTTGTAATAAGATCTCTTTGGCTATACTATTTGTGTCTGGGTGGTTTTGGTATCATTAAAAAGTTTTAATTTTAAAGAAGATAATTTCAAATTCAAATTAGGAAAATATGTGATTTTCATTTGTTTTTCTTATTGTTAAAATGAGTGAATGTAATGAAGAAATTCGATACATTTAAAATTTTACTACAAAAAAGGTAAAAATGCAACACAAGCCGCGAAAAAATTTGTGATGTTTATGGACCTAATGCAGTATCTGTGAGAATAGCGCAAATTTGGTTTAAGCGTTTTCAATCCGGAAATTTTGATATCAAAGATACACGTCGCTTTGGTCGCCCTGTTACGGACAAATTTGATGCCATTTTTGAAAAAGTGGAGCAAGATCGGCATATTAGTAGTTACGATGTAGCTGGAGAACTGGGAATTGACCACAAAACGGTTTTAGCGCATTCGAAAAAAGCTGGGTAAACAAAAAAGCTCGATATTTGAGTGCCTCATGAGCTCACTGAAAGAAACCTAATGAACCGTGTACTCATTTGTGATTCTTTATTACGACGTAATGAAACCGAACCATTTTTGAAGAAGCTGATAACTGGTGATGAAAAATGGATCACGTACGACAAGAACGTGCGAAAAAGATCGTGGTCAAAGACCGGTCAGGCTTCACAGACTGTGGCGAAACCCGGATTAACTCGCAACAAGGTGATGCTGTGTGTATGGTGGGATTGGAAGGGCATTATTCATTATGTGCTGTTACTGTCAGGCAGGACCATCGATTCTGAACTGTACTACGAACAACTGATGAGATTAAAGCAAAAAGTTGAGAGAAAGCGGCCGGAATTAATCAACAGAAGGGGTGTGGTTTTTCACCATGATAACGCTAGAACTCGCACATCTTTAGCCACTCAGCAAAAATTACGAGAGTTTGGCTGGGAGGTGTTAATGCATCCGCCGTATAGTCCTGACCTTGCTTGCACCTTCAGATTTTCACCTGTTTCGGTCTCTGCAGAATTGCTTAGGCAGTGTCAGGTTAACATCACGAGAGAACTGCCAAAACTACTTGTCGCAGTTTTTTGATCAGAAGCCCCAAAATTTTTTATAGCAATGGGATCACGTCCCTACCTACAAGATGGCAAAAAGTTATCCAACAAAATGGCACCTCCATACTTTAGTCAAATGTAAATAATCTTTATAAAAAAAACTTTTGAATTTTTATATAAAATCCGAAGCAACTTTTTCCCCAATCTAATACTTACTAAAGTGTCGAGTAATAAAGTGAAGTTAAAAAGGAGACAAAAACCAGGCAACTTTTAGTTTTTTTGTTTCTTTTTCTGTTAGATCATCACGAGAAAACTACTGAACAGATTCAAATGAAATTAGAGATTATATCTCCCCGATTATACTCCCCGGGTCAACGATTAAGGTACACTTTTTATCTCGTTAAATAGCCTCGTTTTCGTGGAAAAGTCGAATATAACCAAAAGTTGGCGCAGCGGTCCTAATTTTTTTTTTGGTATGCAATATCGTATAATATTATAATGTATACCACTTTCGACAAATTAAATCTGTTTTATTCCTGCCACGGATTGTCTGGAAGAGATCGCTTCTTAGCAATAACACAACACCGCCCATTGTGTGCATTTAGAATATTTTTAGGCTAAAACTTTTTCTGTTTTTTTATTGCCTGAAGTAGGCAAACAGGCAGACGGCCCACCTGATGGAAAGTGGTTACCGTCGCCTATAGACGTTTGCAACACCAGGGGTGTCGCCAACGCGTTGCCGACCTCTAGGAAATTTTATAATTCCCTTCTTAAAAAATCCCATATCATAACGCAAGGGGAAAACTGTGGCGGGAAGTTCCCTCCAGATCATCGTTGTACGCGGAATAGATCATCGTTGTACGAGGAATAAATGTTCTAGAGAACCGTTGCGTAGTTGAGGGTGGGAGCTCTAAGAAATGGGGGTGAACATCCCGTCATTGGCGAGCTGTGCGGTTGTAGAAGTGAGGCGTTGGCACCAGATCAAACAATCCCTCGGAACACTCCCCGTTATACAGGCGGTAGAATACGCAGAGAGACGCGAAGTCTCTCCGAAGGCTAAGCGGTTCTAAGCCGCCTGTTAGTACGGGTTCGTCGACGATACGAACGGCGCGACGCTGGATGTAGTCGAGGGGGTCAGTCTGGTAGGCGGGTGCCCCGGCCCATAGATGTGAGCAGTACTCCATATGCGGTCTGACTTGCGCTTTGTAGAGTGCAAGTCGTTGCCGCGGGGTGAAGTACTGCTAGGACCGGCTTAGTACACCAAGCTTTTTAGAGGCAAGTTTGGCCTTGCCTTCTAGATGACCCCGAAATTGTATGTCGTTCGTTATGTCGACCCCAAGGATCCCAATACTATTAGAGACCGTGAGGGGTGTTCCTTGGAATTGTGGCGCATTGATAAATGGGGTTTTTTTTAACTGAGAATGCACAGACTTGTGTCTTCGTGGGGGTTGGGTTTTCTGTAATGGTGTACAATAAAATGTTCTCTTTCTCTCTCTCTCTCTTTCTCTCTCAATTTACTAACAAACACGTTGTCATGGCAACGCAAACGAAGTTTTGCTGGGACAGTAATATCATGTTTATAATTAGCTACTACAAGATTTAAAACTTTGAAATTGTTGGAGATTTATAATAAATATTAAAGTGAGTACTTTATAGAAAATTCTTTATTGTTCATCAATACAAAACAAAACTTAGGCCGTGTACTCATTAGATGAATAGTGAGCGGCTGACTATTCGCTGGCTGTCTCTGAGCGGTTGCTAGCTCAATTTCGAGCTAGCAGCGAATTGTAACATATTAGCCGCGAAGGGCTTGCGAACTGTTGGGAGGGAAGGTAAACAGTTAGTGCGAAGTGAGCGAATTGCGCTGCAGCCGACCGCGCGCATCGTTCGCTGCTTGATAATCGGCCGCTCACTGAGTGAGTTGGCAAGCAAAACGCCGCAAACTGTGTATATTAATTACGCGCTGTACAGACACTAAATTTAAAAATTACAGGGAGACAAACTGGAAGCAAACAGTCGCTCACTGTTTATCTAATGGGGGACACGGCCTTATAGACGAAAATTATGTTTCATTACGCTTAGAGCGGTCTTATACATAAAAATCGACTAGGAACGTATAAAACGACAAATGTGTACTGTTTTTAATATCTAAATATTTAATTAAGTTTTTTTTTTGCTATCTGAATATTTTCTTATGTTTTCATGAATAATACATATAAAAAACTACATTTTAACTGTTTTAAGTGCAGCATTTTATTTGATTTTTGTTCCGACGTTTCGTCCATTTTTCAGTAGCCGTGAGCACGGAAAATAAAGATGTGATATGTCAACGTCGGAATAAAAATCAAATTAAATATGACACTTAAAACCGTTAAAACGTAGTTTTATTAAAAAAAATTAATTAAGTATTAAAATAACCCTCTATACAAAAAACCTATTAATAATAAAATGTGTTAGTTGGCCCTTTTCAAATACCTAGTATTTTCGTCCAAGCGTCGTCAAATAGGGGGCCATTTTTCAGAATTTCCACTCTATAGTTCAATATACTAATAAAAAACAAATAAAATGATAGTTTAAAATACTAATATCCGTTCAATTAAATTCAAAACAAAAAGTTTCAATATATATGGTACAAGCAATTTCAATCAATGTGTTTGCATCAACCTTAAATTGTCGTGGGGCGAAAAACTTTTATTAGAATCTATGGGTGGGTTTAGTGTAGTTATTTATAGTTCATGGTTCAAAGTGTACAGTATCATCGTTATTCAATTTACTCGATACAATTGTTTTGATTGCATTGAATCGATTAAAATTATGTAATCGAATGATAGAAGCATGTGTTTGCTATAATCACACAATCAACTAAAAGCCATGCAACCGAGCGTTTAGTATGACATGTTGAATTCGATTTAGTTTGATTCGACTGAAACGATATCCTGGTAGCTTAGTCATTGACACATCTGTGACTTGTTTTAGCGACTGGAATGAAAATTAGGTTTATTTAGAGTTATTTTAAAATGGAAATTATACATAAAACAGTTTAACAAAAGCGAAAGGTTAACTGATTCTAAACAGGCTGTAACTCAGCAAATGCTGGTTGATAACAACTAACTCTGGTCTTCCATTAGTGCCAAGCAGTAACGTCACCTTTACAGAAAAAAACTAATAAAAATTTGAATATTTATGCCTAACAGCAAACAAAGAATAGACAAAAGATATTATTTTGAACAATATGAATACATAATATGTTATGAAATGAATATAGAAATGTGAAAATAATATTTTTTTAAAATAAAAATAGATACGTCACGTAGGGAGACAAGGCCCCGCACGGTGCTTGCCTTAGCCAGCCGGGACGCAGTGGAGGTCGCTAGAGCTAAGACTCAAACTCCAGGGGTAGAAGTGATAAATGGCCTAACGTCGGAAGTAGCTTCGGTGAACCTGCACCACCACCTCTAGACACCCCTTAGCCACTCATACCCATGTTGCCCCTCGCCAACCTTGTATGGCACTTTTTAGGAGTCCATGCAGTGAGTGGGGCGAGTCACCGTCTGCCCATTTTTCCATGTTCTTTGAACATTGCGACGGCCAGGCGCCATAGTCCCCATAGTCCCAGATCCCTAGTTCCACTAGCAGTTCATCCCAATAGTCCGGTACCTTTTGTTCTCATTCCCTACAATCCTACACTTAGCGGGGCTTGTCCTTGGGTGCATTTTTATATGGTGTAGACAGGAATAATCGCCGGTCAGTGTCACGCCACATTTAAATTAAATTTGGGGTGCAGTATAGTTATACGGCACATTTATTTATTATTTGAGATATAAAATTAACTTTGGGTGGTTATAAAAAAAAAACCACGAAGGCTAAGGCGGGTGCGTCGCTTCGCACCCGCCTTAGCCTTCTAACCTATATTAAAAAAGTTCGGATCTATTCATAATAAATAAATGTGCCGTATATCTATACCCCACCCTAAATTTGTCAAGGGGCCTCTACGTGTTTGCCTTCCCATGACCCCCACGCAAGCCCTCCATAAGTCTGGGCCATTTTTATGGCCCGTCGTCTTGAGAGACATACAAGTATAATAATAATAGCGCAACAGTACTAAAACCTTTGCCTCAGACCGCAACGGAGGTAGTGAAAATTAAAAAAAAATATAGGTACAACTGACAACTTTGGGTTTCAGTTTCTTTAATAATTGTCCTTTTGCAGAAAGCAGCGCCAAGTTACGCCGGGACGGAATCCTCAACCTGTACCCCTTCCCGAGGGTAGGCAGAGCTACACTCAACACACGGCGGTTGCCTTTTAATTACGGTTATCTAAGTAAGGAAACAATGTTTGATATCTTGTGTAATAATTATTTATGATATGATGAAAAATCAACAACCGCACGAGTGTCATACAACGTTTTTCAACACATTTGCGAAAAATCAGTACAATAGGTAATGAAACAAATATAAATATCAGTCGGAAAGTCGCAACAATCTTTGACGTTTCTAATATGAAAATGGCGCCACATGCGCGTGGTGAACATTAGAACTTTCTTCTAATTTTATCTATAGTATAAAGTGAGACAAATGTATTGATCAAAAGCGCTTCCAAGGAGGTTCGATTATTCAGCTTATTTATTTTCCTAATGTGAAACTCCTTAGTGGAATTCTTATATCCTTTTTCACCTAAATACTTATTTTACCGTAAATTAAGGGAAAAATATATGGTCACGATGAATACAACCTATATTTGCAGAATGTTGGTGGAATATAAAGAAACAGATTTGCTTACAGTTTTTCCTTTGAATAGCACTTACATCATAGCAGTCTGGAGTTCGTTCCAGTTTGAAAATTCACAGTAGTTGTATTTAGTACTTAGTTAGTAATTACTTAGTAACCGATATCATCACGTCTCACGAAATTTTTCTTTTCTTTTTCGCCTTTTCGTAATCATTTGGAATCAGAATATTACCTTAGATCATATAATACATTTATGCCTATGCCTTTACCTTTCATACTCCTCTATTCTGGTAACGTGTTCTGTCACACCACAAATCTTCATATTATCAACCTTCATTCATCCATCTGTTCGTGATCTGCTTGTTATTACTACTTTATTTATTACTCTTACTTTTATCAATCATCCAGTCTCTTCGTCACACGACTGTCCCGCTTCATTATAAGCATACATCATATTAATCATCTTGCTCTTTTTTTCATTCACTTACAACTTAAATGTCCTCTTATGTACTTATTTTTGATCTTTCTATTTTTGTAATTCAGTCAACAATTTTTGGTCAATAAACAATTATTTATAGATAGCATTTTCCATTAATGGGATTAATTGTACGGCATCTGGTAGGCGGTGATGGATATCCAACGGTATAAAAATATTTAAGTACTTTATTGTGTGTTCATTAATTATCTTTTAATTACTACTAGCGTATCCATAATTGTTCACGACAAAAATTCATTCCCTCTCCAAAAATAATAAATAATAATACTGACTAAACAGATTTCAGTTACATGGACCAAAATTTTGTTTCTAAAAGAACTCTACTCCTCACTTTCAGTTATTTGGGGTCGGCACAATATTTCTTTCCCTTCCATGCTCTGGCATACACCTTCTGTCACACTACAAATCATCATGTTATTCTTCACACAATCCATTCAGGCCTCTACTCCGAACAGCGATAATCATATTGTGGCAACAGTTGATCGAAATTATTTATACTTTCGCTACAATATTTCAGTGCTCTTTGATTTAGGATTTTGTACATTTTTTATACAGTGTAAACTCTATATAACGACACTGAAGGGACTGTGCATTTTATGGCGTTATAAAGAGTGATCGTTAAATGGAGAGAAGTCTGTTATATTTGTCTGACGTCTTTTGCTGCACCAGTAATTTTGTTGTATTTTATATTTATTATGGACACGGAAGAACGACTGCATTTTATTTGGATTTCCAAAGCGTCTACCAACATCACAAGCCTTCTCTCCCGTTTCTATTGCACGTATCAGTAACATTTTTTCGTCAATACACAGTGATTTTCTCTTACTAGCCATGTTTACAGTTTGAAAGTTTGTGACCAACTAAGTGGCGCCGACTTGGGGAAGCCTACGTACAGCAGTGGACTGCGAATGGCTGAACAACTAAGAATATGATAACGTATTGATAATTCATGACTCCTACTTATTAGTCGTGGTCAACAACAGTGTCCACGTGCAAGCAATCCCAATTTGTAAACAAAAGAACCAATTTCATAGTAATTTCGGTATGCATTATGCTGGCAGTCGAATTTATTACGGGCTTTTTTTGATGCGCATGGCGAATATACGTGCTAGGATAATAAAGTGATAAAAGAACGTACACAGTTGTGCAGTTTTTACTAATTTTGGCAACTTAAGAGAGACTTTTTATTACTTAATTCTTGTCGTTATTGAGAGTGGGTGTAACACTAATATAAAGTGTATCATTGTATGGCAGAAAAGCTAAACCAACCAAAGTAAAGTGATTTTGACGCTTAAGGGAGTTTGTCGTTAAATCGAGTGACGTTATATGGAGTTTCTACTGTATTTGTAAATGGTTATTTATGGACGTTTCCCTTTGCCAATGCATAGGGAAAACTTCGATGCTATGCTCCTTAGAAACGAATGGTGAGGTTGTAAATGAAGCGTTGGCAACAGATCTTATTCTGTATTATTAGTTTAATTTTAAGCTTAACCTAAGATTGGTGCAGCTATTCCTTCAATAATTTGTGAGATTGGATGAACAGGGTATTAAAAATAAAAAAAGGGAAAATTTAGAAAAAAATCACTTTATGTGTATTAGTCTGGCTAAAACTCAAAAACCACATAACCGATTTTGATGAAATTGTGTTTGTTTGATGGATGGTTTAGATTCACAACTGGGCCTGGTAGGTGGCGCTACAATCGAGGTCTAGATTTTTATTTTTTCCGGGCAGGTAATGTCTGTCTGCCAGGCCACTTATCATAAAAGTATATGACCATTTTCATTTGAAAAATTGCAGGTTTTAGTAAGACTGTTAAAAACCGTATTTTTGAGATCAAATCTTAAAAAGCGAATTGTTATCAGAAAATGAATACGATCTTCTCATTTTAAAAGTACACTTTTTCGTACAGCTTCTGATCCAGAGAAAAAAAGTAATCGAATCGCTTTTGCGCGGGTCGGTCGAAGAGATTTATCAATGCTACGTCCAGAACCGCTGGACACAGACCAGAACCCGCCGACAGGAGTACGGCGTACCGGAGACAGTCCCGGAATGTGGTTCGGTCCAAGATTGGGAAGGTCTTTTCAGAGTGAAGGGGATGGTAAGTAATGTTCTTTATAAATACTTTTAGAAAGCTTTATTTTCTATACGTCAATTATAAATATAGATAGATAGATAAAATTTTATTGTTACCAAAATAATCAATTACAAAAAAATGCATAATTACAATACTTCTTGGCAAAACAACAGGCAGCCTTATCGCTAAAAGCGATTTCTTCCAGGCAACCTAGCTTAAAAGTAATTCTCAACTAAACTGAATAATAATACTAGAGTAAACCTGTAGGTAACTTTTGTTTGTGCACATAAGGTGATCAGTGACTACTAGTTCGATAGGAAATTTTGATGAGGAACCATGTCTGTAGCTGAGTGATAAAGAATATCTAACATGAAGTGTTAGTTAACAGGGCAAATTTTTCTAACTTAAACGATGAACATTTAAAATGAAAAGTTTCAAATTTTGAGATCTACCAATGGTTCCCATTTTTTTTTACTCACAGCACAAAAAGAAATCATGAACTAAATAAAGATGTAGCACAAATATTAACTTAAAAACAATGTTAGTTACTAGCTTCAATGTGGCTGATTTATTCTATCATTTAAGTCGGTGGAAAACTCCTCCAATCTTCTCTATTATGGGCCAGTTGTTTTACTTCTATGTAAGACATGACACCCACTTTTTCTTTTATTTGACCCATGAATGCTCGCTTTGGTCTTCCCTTCCATCTTCTTGGTTCCACTTTGCCTTCGATTAACGTGCATAAGAAGATATCGTGGTCGTATCAAATAGCCAAACATCTTCCCCTTTCGTTCCTCCAGAGTTTTTAAAATTGTTTCATTGGTCTTCTTTTCTTTCCATGCGTCTCCAACACCCCATTTCAAATGCTTCTAATCTATCGCGATCTCTTTGTGTCATTGTCCATGCTTCACACCCATATAAAGCCAAGCTAAAGATATTTTTTTTTTTTTTTATTAAACTTTTTTAACGTATTTTGCTATTTTATATTTGCTGATTTATATACCGAGCAAAATGCTTAATAATTTTATGGTTTCATCTACCTATATCTGTTTTATATAATATTACATAGATCATTACAGCCTGATATAAACTCAGTCAGAACAATAGTATTTTACAGTCTTCTGACTTTTCTTAACTACAATTTTTACCTTCTAAAATGTGTACTAAGCAAAGGTTGATGGTTTTAATAGTAGATACCTATTAATTATTACACACCAGAATAAATAATTTCCTAAATCCATCATGATTAGATTGCGATATAGTTATTTCGCAATGCTTAGATTACTTTGGGAATTACCTCCAATACCTTGAAGTATTTCGGTACATCCAAATACTATTTTACAATTTCAAAATAATTGAATACTTTGGGAAAGAGCTATTACTATTCTAGTTTTTTGATTTTTTTTAATTAAAACATTTTTTGACCACAGAAATCACGGTCCAGACTGACAACAATTACCACAGCGATCCCGAGCTAATGGAACCAATATATGAAGAGCGAGTGAAACGGCAAGCGAAAACAACATAAAATCTCTAGACATTCGATAGAAAACCAAAACATTATGTCCATTTAAAGAAAGACCTGTAAGACGGAATTATTATTTATTATAATAAAAAATAATGCCAAATTGTAACATTTTAAAGTAAATGTCGTATTCTTAATAAATCGCGTTAAAATTCAAGTTGGAATATGAGAAGTTTTAATATTTGGAAAAATAATATTTTTGGTCCACCTTACTCATAATATAAAATATAATTATTTTTTATTGTAAAAGAACTGGTCTCCAGTGGCAGAGGGCCTAGGGTCCAAGTTACCGGTGGTTAAGGCTTCAGAGACTGGAACTTCCTCATAATGCGGGACGTGTCCAGCAGAGCAGCCTTCTGTACCCATAATTTCAACCAGTCACAAACCAAGCTTTATATTATACATTTAAGTACGACGAAATTTAATAAAGAAATTCAGCAATGGCATTGCAGCTTATTGATAGTATTGGTATTTATTTTATTAGTAATATTAATCTAGTTACACCAGCCGACGACCTCAATTAAATGTAAACTAATATTGAAACTGTCAAAGTTAATGTAAGTATTAGATAAGTTCATTAAGTGCACTACGTAAGTGCGCAGTAGCTATTGAAATGTTACTACAGTAATAATGTTAAAATATTGTCAAACTTACTTCAGTGGCTGGGTGGATTTTTTAATGTACAATTAATCAATAAATCCATGAAATAGATTTGACAGTAAATTGTTAAGGTTAATAGTTAATTTAATTTATTTATTTGAAATAAAGAATATTCCAAAACACTAATGTGCGTCTTCTTCCCCCTTTGTTTTGAAAACAAGAGTTCCAAAATTTGAACCATCTAAAATAATATGGCAGCGCGCCATATCACCTCGGAGTCACCAGCGTAGGCCCTGGTAGCCGCTCGTCTTAGGTCACAAGTGCTTGGAGCCCCCTACGACGTTGATGTATCCTTGTGGACAAACAGCCCACCCCCCAGAAAATAAATAAAACTGTTGAACTTATTTTAGACGTAGACGTATATATATTATACGTATATTGATACTTAAAAATATAATAATATAATATGCAATAATGCAATAAAACTTAGCTTATTTATATTGTATTCTACCCATAGTTCCTCAAGACTGAAAGTAGAATATTGAGCCTAGATCACTGTCTTCTATGGGTAAGGTGCCTAGAAGGCTGGCTACGTTTCCTCGCTGGATAGTCATGCTGATCCGTTGCCCGAGGTAGGCACCAGCCCTCTGATCACCTGAATAGTCAATAAGTCGTTTTGATCAATTTTAACATAGAGGCTCATGACTTCACTTTATTAAATTACTTATTAAGCTTTTGTATTGTCTCTATTATTACAATTATTTGAAGGAAATAAATCAATTCATATATCTATAAAAGCCGTGGTAGCTTGGTGGTTAATGCACGCATTGCAAATCCAAAGGGCGCGGCTTCGAATCCTGGCCGGAAAGCATGCACCTTTTAGGCAGTTTTCTGACCTCATATGTATATTGTTACAATTACCTCATGCTAACGGCGAAGGAAAACAGCGTGCTGAAAAATGCACATCGAGATGTGCCAAACCTGCCAAGCCGCCCCGGACAAGCGTAGCGGGTATACTGTCCGTTCCCCTATAATAGGAGGCTTGAGACCAGGAGCCCAAACTTATACACTTATATTCTCCATTTTTCTTTATGGTGCTGGAGAATTATGTTACGTATACCCTGGGCTGCACACCGAACCAACGCATCTATTATAAAAGATTAAAAATAACAACGAAAACAAGGTGACAATTTAGAAAAACTAATTGTCACTGCAAATTAGAGGGGAAAAGATCCCGAGGCCGTAGTCTCCAATGCGTTGGTCCGACCAGATCCGCACCATACTCAACATTCCGTGTACGATGCACTGTATATTGCCGCTGATCGCCTCCTCTGGCGAAAAATAGTCCAAGAAAAAGTAGTGGGGAAAGGTCGCGCTCCTCAGGAATGAGGAACACGACTCAAGGAGGAAGATGCCCAGAAGTGAGACGTTAACAGGCTGTTACTATATGATACATCTATAAATACTAATATATAAATATGGTAATAATTCTAGATGTTTGTTCTTACCTCATAGTATTAGGGCAGTGACAGATTCAGGCTGGCTACCGCCCTAGAGCTCGTTTGAAATGCCCCTTTTTTAGGTTTCCGTAGACATGTCAGCAGAAACGGAACTCTTATGTAATTCCTATGACCAGCTTTCCGTCTTTTTATGCATCCGTAATCAACTAATAAGACCCACTTGCACGTATAGTCAGGTTAAATAAATAAATGTAGAGTCTGTAAAGTCGGGGTTAGTTAATTAAAAAATTAACCCTCATTGTCCTTTGCGCCACTAAAAAATACCACCGGGTTAACTAACTAACCTCATTTCTTATGTTTAGTTGGTAACATTGAAAGGTTTTTTTGTTGTAACCCAACCAGAGATTTAAAACGAAGCTTATCTCTATCTCTTTTACACTACAGCACACTGTATAATAATATAGGCTTCCAAATATCTTGCATTGTAGGACAGTTGAAGATTTTTATTTTAACCGTATTGTTTCATGTCATTTATTTACTTTTGTTGTGTGAAAGTTATAAAATAGGTTATATTTTTAAGAATAATGCATAAAAAGCCGGTTTACGTAAAAAAAAGGTTACGTGCCCACAATTTTACAAGTAGTGATGATATGCCTTTATGTGATACAGTAGCGAAATACAAAATCGTAATGGTGATTAAAAAAGCTGATGGAGCTAACCTTCAGCAAAATATGCACTTGCTCAAAGTGACAAAAATATACAATTCGAGTACTACTGGGGCCCAATTCTGCTATTACCATCTCGTAAAAATCGCCGGACACTATCGTCTCAATCGTAGGTTTGCCACTATTCGGTATTCTGTTAATTCTCATGGCGTGCCCGTAGCACGTCACTATCTTTATAAACATTTTTAAGGGAAAACTCGCCAATAAATGTTTAAAATATTGGTAGCTTTTCAATATTAATTTCGGCTAATATTTCTGCTAATGGTAATAACAGTTTTTTTCTACTATTAATCTGCCGCGACGGTATTGAGAAGATAATTATTGTGGATTTAGTAGAATATGAATTTTTGACAATATCGCGATGGAATTTTACTTCACTAACCCTGTGTTAGCGACTTAGCCTTTCCATATCGCTGGGTTAAATATTTAAAAGTTTAACCCTGGGTGTACTCCTAACTTTTGATGGCGCAAGATAAATTGTTTATTTAACCCTGTGTTAGCAGTTAACTCCAAGTTAGTTGACCTAACCCAGGAACGTGCAAGTGGGACCAATTAAATTAAATTTTTAGATCGAATTGCCCTAATGGTGCGGCTTTATATGGGATAAATTTAAAGGTATAGACCGTTTCACGTACATGTGGCAATGGGTGTAATGCGTAATTTGAGATGCAACATTCTTAATGACGTATGTAATATTCATATTAATGTGACTATGCGTCAACGACGTTTTTTACGCTTTAAATAAGACGCATTTGGCTACGGCTTAAATCTGGAACACTAACGCAGATGAATCCCAATTACATTTTTAAACTTTAAAACTTTGGCGTCCGGAAAATTTTAATGCCGCCCTACGCCTCGGCCTTACGGGCCTATACGTAAAACCAGCACAGGGACTAACCGATAAATAAATTTACTTGGAATAACGGAGATAAACGTAGAGTACATTTTATTTCGCAGAATACATGATTTACAACGATACGGGAACGCATTTAACAGAATACTTTTTATCCCGAATGATGGGATAATTTCTGTGAGATATGCAATCAATATTTTTTTATTCTGTTGCATAAGTTCAGCAAACATGCAGACGGCCCACCTGATGAAAAGCGGTTACCATCGTCTATGGACATTTGCAACACCAAAGGTGCTACAAATACGCTGCTGCTCTCTTAAGAGAGACTGGAACCTGACCACAACGAGCCGCTTGCTTGTCTGCTAAACTCATGCAATAAAAAAATAATATATTATTAGATAATTTGTACAATACAATACACACGATTCCTGGAACGCGTATATCAAATACTTTTTTTCTATATAAATACTGTATTGTTTGGCCAAGGTAAAGAGATGTCAGCGGATTATCCTGCCTGAGGGTTTATTCGCTAAATTAAAAATAAAACTTGGCCTCATCCCACACTTGGTCCGGCGTACATTCAGAGGATTAAAAACTCTAATATAAATATATACATTGTACTGTGGTTTGCGTTGTATTCACACGGGAAGGAAACCAAACAAATCTCAGTATTACACTGAATTTTTAATCATTTATGCAGATAAGAGAGGGTTTTTTTATTGCCTGAAGCAGGAAAACAGGCAGACGGGCCACCTCATAGAAAGCGGTTACCGTTGCCTATGCACGTTTGCAACACCAGGGCCGTCGCTAACGCGTTGGGGACTTCTAAGAAATTTTATAGTCTTTAAAAACCCCATGTCATAGCGTGGTAAAGCCATGGTGGAATCATTACTTAACTACAGCTCTTAGAGCCGGTTCGGTCGATATGATATAACGCTTTCATGCCGTAATAGGCGACAAAACAGCCTATAGCAAGGTGGTAGGATATTTGCTCGTCTGAATGGCTACCACCCCTGGTCTAGAGTATGACGCCATAACAAACTTTAGTTGTGTTGCAGCATCAATGGTCTGGTTCCCCTTAAGAGAGCAGCGGCGCGTTTGTGGCACCTTTGGTGTTATCAATGTCCATAGGCGACGGTAGCCGCTTTCCATTAAGTCGGCCGTCTGCCTATCTGCTGAACTCATGCAATAAAAAAAATAAAAAACGTCGACACAGCATATCGTCGTCAAACATTTCTTTGATCTAATCTCTGTTTCGTGCGGTAAGTGAGAGTTCCGATGACCCATTTCTCCCTCCGGGTATTCCATCTCCACTATCCATTCAATCCCTCCTGTCTTAATCCTTCTATCCCACTTCTCCTATCCCGCCACTCCTATTTCATCTGCTTTATTTCATCCCCCCTTACCCCATTCTAAAAGCTGGCAATGCGTTGGTAGACCCTTGCTGTTGCAAACGTCTATGGATTAAACGAACTGACTGACTATTGCTAGCTTTGCAATAAAAACAAAGTAAACTTCTCAAGTATCACTTTCAATCTTTCACTGTTTTAGTCTACAACTTAAATATATTTTATTACATATATCAATGGACAATACAATGCAAGAAAACTTAACTTATTCGTATTATATTCTACTCATAGTCCCTTAATACTATAAGTAGAATACTGAGCCCGGATCACCGTCTTCTATGGGTAAGGTGCCCAGAAGGCTGGCTACGTTTCCTCGCTGGATCGCCATACTGATCCCCTGGCCGAGGTAAGCACCAGCCCTCTGATCATCTGAAGAGTCAATGAGTCGTTTCGATAAATTTTGGTAGAGGCTCATGGCCTCAGGACCCCACGGTCCAAGCGTCTCGACAGCAAACGGCATAAATATATAACTCTCACTGAGGGTTGCATACTTGCGCCGCTTGAGTGATTCGGCTGTTTCCGCCGCTGTACCGGCTGATCTAGACGTGTTTGGTAAATGGGATGCGGCCAACGTGTCTACGCAAGTCGCATCCCACACCAAAGGCTTGCCACATTGCCAGGGAATTAGAGTCATTCCGTCAGGACGCCTACCATCGTCACGTGCAATACCGTTCGGCTCTAATAAAGCCGGCACGTTAGCGGTGGCAAGCGCCCTCTGTAAGACATCATTCAAGGCAGCGTGGCGTGACCATCTGCCGGCACTGCGGCGGCAAGAAAGACCATGGTATCCCGGGCCGATTATCTCTGTTCCACAGACGCAAGTGTGTCGTGCACATATGCGAGAACCCAAGCGCAGATTTATAGCCAAAGAAAAGGAAGTATTATCCATTAATGTACCTATGTTTGGGCAGGGGATAGCTTGGAGCCAGAAACCAGACTCTTTGCGGGAAACGGCAAGGATGCGAGCACGTCCTGTAGAGTTAGTGGAATTTAAAAGTTTTGTATTTAATCCTCTACAAATAGGTTCATCCCAGCGTCGTTGCGAATTCGGGATCGTGGGAATGTCTTCACCAGGGCAGACCATTTTCCAGGCGCTTAGAGCTTCATTTAAGAATGATGTATTGGCATTATTCCAGTTTTGCATATTTTTTTAAATAATAGGCTAGTGCTATATGCGGATGAAAGAAAAGCCGGTAGAGCAACGCTAGAGATTTTGCGGATGCCTAAACCTCCATACCTAATGGGTAGGGAAGATTGGATCCAGCAGCTGTCTGAAAGTTTAGAATTTAAAATTTTTGTAAGTACATCTTTAATGCGGTCATCTAGTGATTTTATAAGATTAGAAAATTTCCAAACCGGGGCGCATCGTAAGACATATGTTAATTTTGGTACAAACGACAATGTCGTATAATGTGATATGCAATTTGAGAGTGAATATCGAAAAGTTTAGAGCATGATACATCAAATTTGGCCGATTGCTCAGACAGATAATTTGGAATGGCCTCATCTAGAATAGGGGCTCCAAGCAGGCGAAGAGAATACCTTCTCCATGACCTTAATATCGGGTGCGACGACATTGAACATATTGCTAATATTTTCGCTTTCGTTTTTAGACAGATTATCGGACAAGAAAATTTCGCATTTTGAGAAATTTAACTCTAATCCTATTGAATTAAATTTTGAAATCAGACTAAGTCTTGGAGTACAGTTTCTGCATCGCCGCCTAAAGTTCCATCGTCTAAGTACCACACATTGAATTTCGACTTGAGGGATTCGATGACCGGATGGATCGCCAAGCTGAAGATGGCCGGTCCTAGCGGGTCACCCTATTGACAGCCCACAGATGATAGAATAAGGTTGCTTTTATACATACGATTTGTGGGTTTTGAATAGCTTTCACAAAGATAATTTGATATTTCTGGAATATTAGATATTACTTCGTTTAACATGACGGACCTGTCGACAGAGTTAAAGGCATTCTTTACATCTACTTTTAAAATAACTTCTCCGCATTTATTGTTTATGAATGATCGCAAAGAATGTACGGCTGCTTCACAGCCTCCTTTAGAACCGAAACCTAATTGTAAGGGTTGGAATTTGTTTTTCAATTTTGTGGATATATGGTGGCAACAAACCTTCGAGGCGATTCGTCGTAACGAATTGCCTATGGCGATCGGTCTAATACCGCCATCTTTCTTTTTTAAAGCTATTAAATTTGCGCCGTATAGAACCTCCCTTATACCATCGGGAACCTTTCCTGCAAGCATCAAGTTTATAATTTGAGTAATGTGTTTAGAAGAGTTTGGCCAATGTTGCCTGTACAACCGCTAATAAGGTCTTTCAAATGTTGTGGTGAAAGGCCGTCTATTCCAGCAGCTGAGCCAGCTTTAAATGACATTATTGCTGAATAGACGTCTTTAGTTGATGCTTGTAGAAACTCTGTTTGTGAAGAGGGACGATCTGGCGGAGATGTTGGTGAAGTAGTTGGAATAGGATCCTTGTTTTTTAGTGCCAAGAGAGTTTCTGCTGAGTCTGGTGCTAGGCTATCATTTGAAAAAAGTAAGCAGGCTGCCCCTTTTAAGTCTCCCTCACTTACTTTATTTTCAATTTTTTTTGATAAATTTACTGAAAATTTATTGCCTAAGAACTGGGACGTGTTTAAATTTTCGATAATTGGACGGCAGCAGTTCTGTTTGATAGTTTTAGTCAAAGAATTTTTTTTTTATCATAGCCGTTCGAGTGGAAAAGTTGGAATGAGAAAAATAGGTAGCTTTCCCAATTTGAGGGGAAATTTTCAACTAGGATTTTTGCCAATATTTTTGTAAGATTTTTTGCCACCGTGATGCGTGCCCCCCGGGGAATACGTCGAATTAATGGGGTATTATTTTTTAAGCAGGCCAGACGTTCCCATAAAGGGGTATTATTAGTTCGAGGATTGGGGGCCGAATCTGTTAATGTGATGGGACACACAGAACAATTTGTTTGGGTATTTTGGTGGTGAATTTTTGAAATATGGATATTTAGACCCCTACTCCCTTTAAAAAAACGCGGGGTAGGGCAATGAGGGCATTGAGAAAGTGTGGTAGTGTGGTGGTATTTAGTGAAATGGTACGGGTATCGGTGCATGTCTGCGACATAAGTTTCACGTGGTACGTGCACTGTCTAAATGTATTCCTAATCAAAAATAAACCGAGAGATTAGGTGACCTAAACTCAATAGAAATTATTTTATATAATATTAAACTTAAAAGATATATAAATACTAGGAGGACTTTGTGGAGCAGGCCTGGAGGAGGAGCTCGTACCTCTAGGGGGACGTCTTCATGCCGGCCGACGCTCGACGCAGCGTAGCCGGTGGTTTGTATAGACTGAAAAGGAAAAATAATAATATAAATAATGATGGTATTTGGAAGATATGAAAGACCTGTGGATTTTGAAGCGGAGGCGTCCCGTCAGACAGGTGAGTTTGATGTTCGGTGCGGACAGCGGCCGATGGCACGAACCCCGGATGAGTCTGAAAACAAACACACCGATGAGTTGAGGATTCGTGAAGTAAATGAAGGGGGATACTTTTTCTATCTGCGACAGCGAATGACTGTCGTAAAATGTAAATTTAGACTAAATAAAATTGACTAAAATAGGGGACAAGAAAAATATACGTCAAGTCACTTTGACTTACGTGAAAGTGACTTTTAGTTTTGAAAATATTATTATCAGTTTTATTTCGATCCAAATTCGACCTATGTGTATAATCATCGGTCTTATTGACTCTCTAATCTGTGCTGCACAATGTAAAACTTGTATCTCATTATCTTACAGGTTTAGCCCTTTAGATTTATTTATGTGATTATCTCTTTTTAGTGTCGCTTTTTCGTTTCATCGAGTTTTAAATCACAACGATTCTAAAGCAGTTTCATATGAAAAATGTCTTCCACCTATCGGTATATTTAGACATGTGTCAATTCCACTAAGCGATCCTCCAAAAGTGGCCGCATAGGGCTCACAGAGCCGTATTTGGCAAAACAAGAAGAATAAACAACATTATTGTCAACATAATATTCATTATTGATCTATACAAACGTATACCTGTTCGTGCTTCATTTGCGTCACATCTGTTTACATTGGCTGCAATATTGGTATTTGGCGCATAATCCAGTTTACTTTAACCCTATCTCTTAAATCAGTGTTGCGTGGTCCGAATGTAAGAGATTAATCGAATGTGTCCAACTGCGGAGATTACTTGCAGGAGCGCAACCCACCACTAAGTGCAGCTCACAGCTCCAAAGCCTGCAAGATACAATTTTTCTTCCCAGAGAGTAAAATCGAAAGCATGCAAAATTAAAAACTTGCATGGGGCAGTTTGACTTTAATGGTGATATTGGTTTAGAGTTTAGATTTTGAATTAGACAATATAGCTACCTAGGTACTTTCATAAGTAGTAGTAACCCAGTGTGAAACTTTGGAAACTTTTGGCAGTTATATTATGGTAAAGCAGGTTTTATTTAGTAGATAGCATGCACCACTTAGGGTTTTCTGTCCTATAGCATTACAATTATACGTGTGATGAAGTAAATATCGTGAGGTAACTTACATAGTGAGACTTTCGATTGCGTAACTTGCTTTGATTGATAGTCCGTCAATAATGTTTAATATACACAATATGCTGTTGTAGCAAACGGCCATAGACGCTGGTGGTCAGTTTTTTTTTCTGCAGAACCACCTGCTCGCTTGTACCATATCTTTTAAGAAAAATTAAATTGAATAGTATTTTAATTTTAAATCGTGATAGTTATGCTGTCTATCTTTATAAATTGAAACAACTGTGTATAATTTAAAAATAGTTGTCAACTTTAAGTGAAACCTATTATTGTGCGATGCCAAATCATAAATTACCGTTTTAAAAAAATGTTCTTTTTCTAAGTTTTTCTTGAAAAGGAACTGAAAATGCTTAACCGATTTTAATGAAAATGTTGGTGACTATATTAGGTAGGTAGGTAGCTAGGTAGGCAGGTAGGCAGGTCCCGCAGGTCCCGCAGGTCCCGCAGGTCCCGCAGATCCCGCAGGTCCCCTAGGTCCCGTAGGTCCCGTAGGTCCCGCAGGTCCCGCAGGTCCCGTTGGTCCCCCAGGTCCCATTGGTCCCGTTGATCCTCTTGGTCCCCTTGGTCCACTTGGTTTACTTTTGTCATTTTTGTCAAGTTTTGTCACTTAGACAGATAACGTAGTTTAAAGATAGATGGGGAATGGTATAGTTTGCGATATAAAATGAAGTGAATCTTCTGGGGGCAAATACATAAAATATTAAATACAATGTAACCTGTAAGGCGGTACAGGTTATATTGTATACAAGAGATACGCTCTAGAGGTTGACCCGCGGCTCAGCCGCGGGGTAAACTGTAGTTTAAATTATAAGTTTGAACATTATTAAGGATCTGTTGTCAAAGACTATATACTTCTATAATCACAGATTTCGCCAAGGCTGTGAAGTTGACTTTAACAATAAACAAAAGAATATATAAGTATATGCGTATGTATGTGAAATACATGGTAGTGTAATGTTTTTTTTATTGATTTAACGTATTATTTATGCATAATTTAAAAAAAAAATAGTATTCTGCACTCCTTCTCTACATAAACTATAAGTGTGCGAAATTTCTTACACCTCCGTCCGCGCAATTTTCGTAAAAAGGAGTATAAAGTTTTTTGCTTCCTTTTGCTTCACGTTTTAATATATAGATACATCGCTGTCAGTAGCACCCCTCAACGAGGTTTACTAAATAAGTAAAACCAAACATCACTCCGTGTGCAGGTTACCCTCGCAGGGCTTTTGCGTACCTCGCTCGTGTTGCGAGCTACCTATCGTATTTCATTGTACTTGTGTTATGAAGTATTACGAATATTTAAAGGTCATGAAAAAATACTAGGTACGACAATCGTCAAATAAATAAAAGTTTTCTAGCAAAACCAAGCCGACCTTTAGAGTATCCAAAGTCAATGATGACAAAGTGACTACCTCACGTCCCATTGTCACTAAGTCAGAACCTGACGACTGGATCCCAGGGAAATCGAAAGCACCCTCGAATATTATACGCACGTATAAAGTGTTTCATATTGTTACGAGTGCGGGACTCGAATTAAATTGCCGTTTGGAATTACTATAGAATTTATTAGAACTATATAAACACGTATAACACAATTACAAATATAGCTGGACACAACCAGTACAAACTGCACGATTTAGTAACGCGCGCAAAGTCCGTCACTATACAGCTTATCGAATGTACACGTCTTTCTCGTATCGTAATCGACGCTTGACTGCCGGTCTCTCCGTTCGGGCATTCCTTTATACTCAGTTTACAATATGTCACGACCGGGTAAACAATGGTTTCCAAGAATCACACCTGGCCTCTGTCTACCATAAAGGATTACAATACATAATAGGCGGCTTTTCTAATTACAAATATTAAACACAAAGTAAACAAAAGAAGCCCAAATGCGGGCAGGTAATAAACCGTGCTTTATAGCCGGCAGGTGTGCATTCACATCTGTCGGCGTGCTTCGTGAAATTTTGGCTAAGTTGTAACAACATGATTTTGTTTTCTAAAGTTATTTAAGTATTTGCGTAGCTAAAAAGTAGAAAAGAAAAAAAATATAACAAAAAACCATCTTCAAAATAATATCAGCGCCAAGTTAAACATAAAAAACAACAACCACTTGCAAAATTTGATGATTTTTATGTTTTACTTCGCACCGACTCCAAGATGTTGTAGATAATATTTAGTTTTTGCATTTTAGTTACTTTGAAGTCGGTTTCTTTTTTGTTAGAATCATCATCCGTGCAGGAATGGAGAAAGAATATAATTTCTTGCGGCCGGGCGGCCTGTCATAAGAGGCGAAAAACAACCCACCGCCAGGTGGAAGAGTATTTGCCCGACAATACCCCTCGTTTAGAGTATGCCGTCATAACAACCTTGAGTTGTGTTCCGGCATCAGTGGTCAGGTTCCAGTTTCTCTTAAGAGAGCAGCAGCGCATTTGTATCAGTTTTGTTGTTACAAATGCCTATGGGCGATGGTAACCGCTTTCCATCAGGTGGGCCGTCTGCCTGTCTGCTGAACTCTGCATTAAAAAAATGTTTTTTATATAGTATAGTCTTGCTTCTTAGTTACTTTTGCGGTCTGTTTCTTTTCTGCTAGAAAGTCTATATTATTATAAGTGCACAAGAAAACCATAGCCTTTCAAGCACTCTCCAAAAACTAATATCTAAGTTCTTCATACAGATTAGAGAAGAACTGAACAGGTGACCGGCTTACAGAGCCCCCCATATACATATACATCGTTTACCGCTCGTAATAAAATATGTATTGCAGCAATTTTGGGCCGACAGGGAGCGGTCAACGTATACGTGTGGGATGTATTAACATTAATTAATAAAACAATCAACTTCCAAACTAGATTACTTCAAGTTTTATTTGGCTACTTGGATGAGCACTGCCGTTTTGTTCGCGTAATAAAATATCTAAGCCGATTTCGGTTATAACAACACCTTTGTATTGTCTATTGAAGAAGAATATTGGGAATAAATCGTGCAGTATAAATGATTTGCTTTCCGGGGTTCGCTTTGCCACTTTTTCTTCTCCACTTCAGGCGGTCTTCGGCATCATATACCTGTTTGAAGTGGCCAATGTTGATTTTATATGGAGCGGCTAGCTGACTTCCAAAACGCATAATATTAACCAGGTGTAGGTATGACGACGACAGAGAAAAGGATAGGTAGAGTAAGAGAGAAGTAAAGAATAGGAAATTTAGGAAAGGATGGCGAAGAACACCACTGTTTTGGACTGGATGATGAAATGACAATGCTAACAATATCAGACAGATAATTGACACCGTCTGAGATAAGTGTAAACCCCTATCCGAAGACTTATGTGAAGTTATACCATACTAGTCTACGTTTTTATAACGGTGGGGGAATGTGTTTGCACAACGCTTCGGGCCTCTTCTTACCGAGGGGTATGTGGGAATCTCGCCGGCCTGTAGACCTCCCGCTAAACCTAACATAGTCCCACCGCGTCTTCGTGAGGCACCGTAGGATATACCCACCTTGATGCATGGCCCTCAAAAGGTGTGCCCCTGGGACAAGGGCCCCGGCATCCTGGGTGTGGATTACTGAGGAGGTTCCTCAACATCGGCGTGGCCTCACTAGCATAGCGACATCTCAGAATAGGATTCGCTAACTCCTTCTCCTCCCACAGTCTTTCGGCCGCCTCGTTCTGGGACATAACGTCCTCACAGAAGGATGCGACCGCCAACCATTCTCCCTCGCTACGCAGCATCTCGCCTACGATCCTGCGTAGCCAGAGGTTCTACCATGTCGTAGCCTACCAAGCGTAAGCGTGCATTTGAGGTCGCCAGGCGGGTACTCCCCTACTGTGTGACGCGAACTGTATACTAGCGCGCCACATTGTACTTAAGCGTACTTGGATCCAATCAACGTGGCTTACACTTCGTTTAAAATATTCTTACTCCCAAGGCACCAAGAAGGAAAGTGACGTTCGCATATGTTGTGTTTACATGCACGCGCTGCCCATTTCAATCGCCACTTTTCTAATTCCTATCGTGGAAGTGGACATAATGTAAAAAAGGCAGTATAAATCTAAAAATAAATAAAAACGTGAATGTCCTGCATTTCGCAGAAATTAGCAATTTGTTTCAGAAAAACTTATTGAATACGGTTTATTTTAAAAAGTTCCAATTAAAAGAGTCAAGTTTGAATTTAGAACAATAATGTTGTACACAATAGGTTGGTTATAAATAAAATAAGAATTGTCAAGGAATTCAAGGAATTAGAGAAACTCTTATTTTCTAGATTAATAAGAAAAAATTAATCAACGAAAGTTAAATCGAGATAATGTTGAAATGAAAGTTATATGAAAGAACGTTATAATTTTTTATTTTGCTTGTTCCTCTACTATCTATAACTGCTTATGTTGCTTAATGGCCGGGTCCTATATCTTATCGACCGTTCATTTACCTTACTATCAGTTAAAATTTGGCATAAGCTCCATACAAGTAACGTAAAAACTTTTGACTTTTTTCAGGATTTTCAAGTCAAGTTTTCTAGACTTTTGAGCGGTCACTTTTTCCTACGGACAGTGAAATTACGATTCTGTTTAGAAATATGAGGTATAGTTCCTTTCGAATAAAGAGACAAAAACATAATATTCTCGATATGTCAATAAATCTCATTACATTGGCAACGAAGCTACGACCAATGCGCAAATCGATCTCTACTGTTCCGCCGACCGCTCAAGATTCGTGCCGGGAACTATATACTATAACTATAAGTGAATGTAAAGAAAAGAAAAGAAAAGTAAGATATAGGACCGGCTATAGGTACTGTTAGCTAACTTGTAATAACTTGTGATATTTGTTACTAAAATTTAATAAATCGATTAGATTCATTTACCCCTCAATTTTTTTTAAATATATTGAAACAATTTTATATTAGCCAAAAATATAAAACTTAACTCTGAATTCGAGTTACAATAAAAACTGATTATGGTTATTAATTTTCATTAAATTGCATTGAATTTCAATTACGGCTTAATTTCTTTTGCATTAAAACATTGTACCTAGTAAAGGATAAAATTGACATAAAGTTTTTTTTTCAAAATTCACCTCTTTTCTTCACGCTAAAGAGGCAAATTTTTGACGTGAAATTTTTCATAAAAAAATATTATTATATTTTTAAGTACGTCTTTCTTTTATTATGTTCGAAAATTACTTTTGTAAATTGTTGCTGTTATTATTTAAAATTAGAGAGAGAGAGAGAGAGAGAGAGAGAGATAACACTTTATTGCACACCAAAATATACAATTACAAAAACAAACCATATTTACAATATTTTCTAAGCAATACTATAGGCGGCCTTATCGCTCAAAGCGATCTCTTCAAGCAACCTAAATCAAAGAAATTTGAATCAGGCGATGTAGGAGGTGCAGGAAAAAGGTAATATATAAATTAATTATTGTATGGAATACAATTTAAATGTACTTCAATAAAAAATGTCGAACCGGTAGCACAATCTTTTCCTTAATAAAGGATCTTCCTAAAATTATTGTAATTAATACACGGAAAATATTTATTATTTATGAATTAATTAATGAATTCTTGACATTAGTTATACAGTAGAATCTCACTAATCCAGCACTCCAATAGACGGATACGTCAAATAATCCGGTATTTTCGCGCGCGCCTCCCTCGTCCCTTCCTACGGCACGTACAGCGTGAGCTCTGTCGTCGTCGAGAAGTCTAACCTCAAAATGTATCACGTGCAAGTTGCACAAAAACAGACCTATTAATCAAGGACTATTTTAAAACTATGTAAGTAGTGAATTGTGAGATATATTACAGTTAAAAAAACGAGTAGAACATTAATACAAATATATTATATTGGCTTTATGAAATGCTTTATTTTATTTATTATGAATTTTCTATATGATCCAATAATCCGAACATTCCAATAATCCGGCACCCTCTGGTTTTTAATAGTGCCCAATTAGTGAGATTCTACTGTACATACAAATCGTGCAGATCCATATTAAAAAAAAATAAGTTTTGATACCCTATCAAAACTTATTCTTTACTGCATTATTACTATATGGTTTACTATATTAAAGTATAACAGTTAAGTTCTGATTATTGCTAACGATAAAAGTATAACACAGCAGAGAGTAGGAGGAACAATGCGACCCCAGTGCTGGGACTGAAGGTATCGGCGCTATTACAGCGGTCGGTGAAGCATTGGCAGACGGTTTCGAGGTGGTCGCTGTTGTCAGCACGGTAGCATTCTCTAGGGGGGTTGTTTGGCACCCAGCCGCAACCACGTGTCACACGGAGCTCCGAATCGCGGCTGGTATGGAAAACTGGAAGAAGCAAAATATTTTTTTATTTAATATATTCAATGTGATATTCAGTATAGCGCCCGGAACGGCCTTTGAGTGGCCGGCGGAATACTAGGGATCGTTTTGCGCTAGATGTGGGTAGCTATTGTAAAAGTCAGCTAATTAGTGGCAATTTACAAAATAGATACCGTTAAGTTGTCAGTCAACCTTTTGCCAATTGGCTAAGGGTTGTCGAATAAACTGAAAATAAGGTAACGTACAAGTATACGGCTTTAGCCGTCAGTTGGCAAGTCATTCACCCATAAGCCAGAAAGACAGCTGGTTTTTTAGCCGGCTAATAAACTACCATTAGACGAATGGCTAAGTGTTTGGAATTTCGGTTGGTTACCCACCGCTACTTTGGGCTTTGAGTGTAGCCAATGTGATACAGGACTGAAGCTGCTCAAGGATGTGGGGGTGAACACCTAGCCGATGGCGAGTGGTGTTCTGTTAAAAGGCATCTTTTGGTGAGGATAACCGATCATAAATGACCGTTTTAGATGTTTTTTGCGGTCTGAAAGTTTTTTTCCAAATAACTTGCGGAATGGCTCCACGGATTGTAATGAAAATGATAAGGTTTAAAATAAGAATAGACTTTGTATGTTTCATTTCTCTTCGCTCTTTTCGATTATCCGTCTAAAAAAGGAGAAACAATACCAATTTCCAGGGCCGGGCGACCTACCGTGAGAGGCGACAAAACAATGTGGTAAGGCATTTGTCAGTGTGGATGGCTTTTGGCTACTACACCTGGTCTAGAGTATGCCGGCATAACAAACTTGAGTCGTGTTCCGGCATTACTGACAAGGTTCTAGCCTCCTCTTCCAGGCCGGCAGCACAGTGGAACCTTTCCTAACTAAGTAGTTGTTTGAGCTTCTAGGGTTGACAGTGGAAATTATAGACAGGCGCTAATTCAATTGAGAATAACTAACACTCGCCCATAAAAATATAAAGTGGTCTGTACTTTTAACCAGACTCATCTATTCTTATGTTTTTCGATGCGCTGAGTCGGAATCTGGAGTCAATTTGGTCCATAGACCCTCAAAATGTTGAGGGTCTATGGACCAAACTGTCTTTAGATTTTTTATTTTTTCTGGGCCGCTGTTATGTATAGATTTCAGACAAGTAGTCGATTGTAGTTGTATTAGAAGAAGTGGTATTTTAAATATTTTTTGTGATGTAACGTTTTTCTCTCGATATCACGTTGACGTTTACAAGTTGATGTTGACATTTGATGGTTAAAGTAAAGCACAGAGTACATTAATATAATAGGAGAATGTAAAGTTACGGTCGCCTTCGCGACAGTGGCATGCACGTCTAGTAACTAAGAAAACCACTCACTCGTTTGGACAATTTTCCTGCAGAAGAAGTTCTGGGCAACAGGACTGGGTATAGCAGTTTCACAGTTGACAACAGGTATCAATCTTGCTAACACCTCATCGTCGATTTTTGTGAAGTCAATACATGCTGAATTGTTCGCGCTGTTGCAGTAAAAGCAGTGGATAGAGGCACCTTGAAAAAAATTCGTTCGGAATTAGAATTATGTATAGATTACAAGTTTTTGACGGGAACTGAAAGGGGAAGTTGTGCTGTGTAGTTTTATTTTCTAAAAATGTGTAAAATTACTCTGAAATCAGCAATAGTTATAGGATATTGATAGTTTTTGAGTAGTAATTATGTATTTTTGTGAGAAATATGAACTGTATAGGCAAATGTGGCCTTTCGAGTTTGCACAAGAACTCCGTTGAATGGCGTCAGTTGAAGGCCTACAATTCAGTTGAACTATACGAAGACTAATAATTATTATTATTACCTGCCACTGTTTGTGGCGTATACTACTATTATTTATGGATTAGTAATTAGGTCTATTACATAACGTCTCTTGTGATTGAGTAGTCTAAAGAGGCCCATTCATTATCGTGTTGTGCAGTCCTGTAGTGGGCGGAGCTTGGAGGATTCAAGAGTCATTTTGCTCGTTGTTGCGGGATGCAATGCAACAACATTTCGTAAATTGATCTCTCCTGACTTACTTATAGCTGGGTGTTTGGGATGAAGATGTACATTATTCTCCATTATTCCTAACACAAGCGTAACTTGCTTAGCTTGAGAATACAGGTAAAAAGCAATTATTTTTGTAAATTGGCAGATAAGCACCCATATTTATCTGCCATATTACAAAAATAATTGCATTTTCTTTTAAAAAAGAAAGCAATGTATTCACTCCGTTGTAGTTTTTTTTATGTTTGCTTATAGGCAAACTGGCTGACGGGTCCACTTGATGGCAAGTGGCTACCGTCGTCCATGGACATCTGCAACACTAAGGGAGCTGATGCGTTGCCTACCTTGTTGAGACTTTAAGTATCTGTTTACGCCCTTTTTGAAGAGCCCCATATTGTAGCCCTCTGGGAAAACCGCGGGAGGGAGCTCATTCCACAGCTTGCTCACGTATGGCATAAAGGATCGAGTGCCACGTATAGTGGATAACTTCCAGGCGTCAAGGAAGTGTGGATAAACTCCCTGTCGCCGGCGAGCAGTTTGATGGTAAAATGGCGAGATAGATACCAAACCAAACAGCTCCTCAAAACACTCCCCATTGTACAGACGGTAGAACGCGTTTAGAGCGCCAACATCTCTTCTGAGACTTAAAGGTTCTAAACCGTCCGTAAGTTCGGGATCGTCGACAATCTGGACTGCTCGGCGCTGCAAGGAGTCAAGTGGGAGCAGCTGGTACTAAGGTGCCCCAACCCAGAGATGGGAGCAGTACTCCAAATGGAGACGGACTTGGGCCTTATATAATAAAAGCCTATGACCCGGTGTGAAGTACCGCTTAGCCCTGTTGAGCACCCCAAACTTTTTTGAAACGATTTTCGCTTTGCTCTCCAAATGACCTCGAATATAGTTTCGAATTTGTATATTTAAGGCCAATAATGAAATATTTGTTGGAACCTTAAGGGTGATTTATGTTTTATTGTGGCATTTACTTTCCGAAAAAATGTAAATTTTATAAAAAAATAATTTAAAATATAAAAATAATCTTTACCAACCATTGTGAATCATAGTCAATATAATTGTCAATCCCAAGGCTAGCCTGAAGTTATGCGCCATTTTCACTGCAAACAAGCAAAACAATTTCAATAGTAAGCTATAATTAAAAACATTAACTAAGTGAGTGTCGATCGACATACAGCAAAGAATTCCACAAGAAACGTCTACTATTTTATTAAATGAATTATTTGTACGAGTATGGCGACCAGTCCTAATGTTTTTTTGTGAGGAGCCCTTGCCCAGCCTCCCCTGGTCAAGGATCATGTCTTTCTTTTCCACATTTATCTTTAGGTTTACATTCATTTATTTGTAGTACTTTTTTATATGTAGTGCGTTCAACCTAAGTTTCTTTCATTAATTATCGAAAAGTAAGTAAACAGAAATGAGACAGAAATATGTACATACAAATATTCATGTTGGGAATTACAAACATGTAATCTGCATACTTCCCATAAATTAAAAAAAAAACAGATATTTAATCCTTCTTGAATAAATTTGTTATACACTTTTCTGCTTATAATGTCCGCACTTCAATTCAAATTCTCGGTCTCCAGAAACATAAACTCGTGGCTGTAAATTCGTTATTTTCCGCCCATTTCAAAGCAGTGTTTAAAGCCGCGTACTCATCTGCGAGCCGTAACTGAGGCCTTACTCTCAAATGCCTTTCGTCGTTCGTTTTCGTCCAAACAGCCCGAACAGAAAGAATCAATGAAACTTTAGATAGAAGAAAGAAAAAACAAAGATGGCGTCATAAAATTATTGTAATTATTTATTTTATATTTGTTATTTTGGTGAACAATATACTGTTTAATTCTATTCTAAACACTCTTTAAAACTACAGTGATATCTATAATATATAAAATTCTAAACATGCTGTGTCTGTACATTAAAGCTATTAAAAGAAACAATACTTGAATGATAATATAAACGATGGAGAACATGATGCAATTTTATTAGATTTCTTGTCTGTTTGTTCGGGATTCACGTAAAAACTACGGGGCCAATTTCGATGCGATTTTCGCTGATCGCCAGCACATTCTTAGACTTAAAAATTGAGCTACTTTTTATCCTGGGAATCCCGCAGGAATTTTTCTGACAATGATTTAAAAGGGCCAGATTGAAAAATAATTTTGAATTCCAATGCGGTTTTTTAATTGGTCGATAACAAATTCAATGTAATAAAATGTGTGATATTTTTTATCCCTGAAATCACTTGGAAATTTTCCCGGGAGCGGCTTGAAGTTGTTCGGATACATAAAAATTAGCTTATTTTGACAGTTTCCACTAAAATTATAGCTTAAATTGTTTTTTTAAATGTTGCGATACTTTGTGTCCCATGACTCCTGCGGGAATTTCAAGTCAAGCGTGGACGAAGTCGTGTGCATATTCTACTGGTATATATAATACGAAATAAATGAAACATACTGTGGAATATGTATTTAAATATAAAAAAGAAGCAAAAAAAATTGTAAAACGAACAACGATATACGTTTGAGAGTTAGCCCTCTGTAACCCAGCGGATACAGTAACGTTTTCTAATGTGTATGCCAACATTGATCTTCGCTTTGTCTTGTTCGCTTGCCGCTTTTTTATTGCATGAGCTCAGCAGACAGGCAGACAGCCCACCTGATGGAAAGCGGTTACCATCGCCTATGGACATTTGTAATATCGAAGGTGCTAACAATGTGCTGCTGCTTTCTAAAGGGAGACTGGAACGGAGAACCTGTCCACTAATGCCGGAATGCAACTCAAGGATGCTATGGCGGCATACCCTAGACTCTAGACCAAGGGTAGTAGCCATCCAGACGGGGAAAATACCCTACCATCTGTCCATGGGTTATTTTGTCGCCTCTAACGACAGGCCGCCTGGCCGCAAGAAATTATATTGTTTTCTCTGTTCCTGTCTGCTTGCCTCGAGCTCATGAGCCACGGACACACTATGATTTTTAGTTACAGTAACTGCAACGGTTATGGTTACGGCTTGCAGGCTTGCAGGTACGGCTGTCCGGAATACCGCGATCTGTGGTTCAATTTTATAATTATCAAACTTACTCCCAATCCTTACACTTCTACACGCCAATACTTTCGAGAATAATGTTTGCGACATAATTATATAGACGAACTAGCGGTTCCGGCAGACGTTGTCCTGCCCTGAAAAAATAACAATCTAAAACCCGATTCCAGCTCCAACTACCGTGTCTAACTGTGTTCTAAACTATCCCCGGACCCACACAAATACTATTTTTTTACACCTTGGGTTACATTATTAAAGTTTTAGTAGGGATCCTTATTTTTTTCTGGTATTAAATATAGCCTATATTACTCTGGGATGATGTAGCTTTCTAATAGTGAAAGAATTTTTGAAATCGGTCCAGTAGTTTTTGAGTTTATTCGTTACAAACATACAAAAATATAAAAATACAAATCTTTCCTCTTTATAATATTAGCATTGGACGTTTAATATGATCTAAGAATATTAGTATAGATAAGATGAAATTATGTGACTTACGTTTTTGTAAATCGGCTACGTAACGCCAAATCAACGAACAATGTATTCTGTTATTAATGCTTTTAATGCCAAATTTAAATTATGATTAATATCTCAAGGGAAAATATATAAAAATTGTTTATTCCGCAGTAAATGAATCATTAAAGGAAATTTTTTCGGATTTTTCTTTTGTTGAATTTACAATACGAATTGTATTGTAAATACCCTATATTTAAAATAATAAGGTAATGGTAATTCCTTTGAAATAAATCTAAATACTTAAATACGTAAGTAGGTACAGGTCACGATTGTCCGTAGGAATACAAATTATTACCTACTTATTTAGGTAGATATATAACGTGAACTAGATAGACTGTTATTGAACGCTACCAAACGATATATTTAGGATCTTATAGTTGTTCTTCTGTCTTCCAAAACCAGATTCTCAACTTTTTGACATTTTCTTCTATAATGGAAGTTGAAGGCCGCCCAGAACGCGGGTCATATTTGCAACTTGATCTACCTCTTTTAAATTCAGCCTCCCAGTACGCAACCGTAGAATAGAGTACAGCGTCATCCCCTAATGCCTATTGAATGTCCGAAAAAAAATATTTCGTAGACAGTTTTGTTTCCGTGCAGGAACGGAAAAAGAATACAATTTCCTGCGGCCGGGCGGCCTGTCGTAAGAGGCGAAGAAACAACCCACTGCCGTAGGGTATTTGCCCGACTGGATGGCTACCACCCCTGGTCTAGAGTATGCCGCCAAAACAACCTTGAGTTGTGTTCCGGCATTAGTGACCAGGTTCGAGTCTCCCTTAAGAGAGCAGCAGCGCAATTGTAGTAAGTTTGGTGTTGCAAATGTCCATGGGCGAGGGTAATCGCTTTCCATAAAATGGGCCGTCTGCCTGTCTGCTGAACTCATGCAATAAAAAAAAACAATATTTTATGTTATATCACATTCAATGAGATTGCTCAATTTTTACATTTCGGTATTTAAATTTATCTAAATATTTTGGAAAATTGACACTACATTACCTACAGACACAAGCAAGACTTCTAATTGTACCTAAGTATTTTAAATTTCTAATTCCTAACCACACTAGTTTCTGAGACCATCCACTGTGACACACACAGATAGAAAATGAGGGATGATACCATAACCCATGTTAGCTTCTTTAGATATTGGATTTATTTGGAACCCTAAATAGGGTGTATAGTGTGAAAGATAATTATGAAAATACTACACACATATATGTGGACAAGAAGATATAGGTGGAATGTATGTCAATGAACGGTTGCCACAATTAACTCTCATCCATCTCCTATATTAATTTTCAGTTTAAATGGATACCTACCTATATGCTAGAACTCGTCCTAGTATAAATATTCGTGAACTTATAACGATCCTTTAATTATCACTAATTAGGCAACAATAACATTAATTCCAACACAACAACTATACCCCTTTTGATTAGAATGTCAACTGAACCGTGTGTAGTCTTTGTATATCGATGTGTACGTTGATAGTATGAAGATGTTTTGTTTAATAACAGGACCGAATAATCTTGATCGTTTTGAATATTTTGGTAATTCCCATCGCATTTGTATTAGTATTCCATGGTTTTACTGAATATTGCAAACTTTTAAAAAGTATTCCATATATAATTATTTAAGAATACGTTAATATTATATTAGATTCATAGATCATTAGGTTGAATTACTGGACGGGTTTTAGTTCAGTTTTTTTGTTTTGTATTGTATATATTTTTGAGTTAGTAAATTAATTTTTTAATGTAGAATTAATATTTCAATTTATTTTTATATTATATTGTAAGTATAAATTATTTTGAAAGTTGTATCGCAAAATCTAGAAGAACCTATGTTGAGGAAATGACTATCTGTACACCTAAAAGAGAATAAGAAATGACGCTATAATTTATTTTATAATTTTATTTTATTTTGTAAAGTTGTAATTTTGATCTTATCTTAATATCTTTACATATTATAAATCAGTATGGGTTTGTTACTTGAAATAAAAACAATTATTATAACAATCTATCTATTTATATTACAATAAATATGTAGGAGTCAAAGTTGTACAATGAATCTTAAAAAAAAAGAAGGAATCGGAGATCAGCAGATTCCGAAAATATCATGTTTAGACTTTTTGTTATTTTTTAAATTCATTGTAGTACAAAGTAAACCCGTCTACATATTTATCATATTGCACATTTAAAATACATTATACTGATTTTTAATTACCTGGCCTAAATGACAGCTGCGTTCAGGTAATTAAAAATCAGAGTAAAATAACTTTTAGCTTTCTATAGTTTCATCATTTTTCGTGCTTTAACTACACTATTTTGTAGTACCATGGACAGTTGCCCGCCAAATGACTGCCGCGTCTGTACTAACTCAGTAGTTAACTAATTTTCTAGACAAAATGGGTGTAATATACATATATACACGAAAATTGCAATTTTTTAAATTTGTGTAGTTCGTTTAGGTAAAATAGAGTAAAAAAATAAGAAACATAACATAAAAAAGTATAAAAATCGAACAATAGATTATACGTAATAAATATATATAAATATGTGTATATGTAATAGAAGCAAGGAAAATGTAATAGTTTTAAGTTTTGTTAAAGAGAAAGAAAGAAAAGAAAAAAGAAAGAAATAAAATAAAAGGTATAACCTGTATCCATCCCTTATATGTATATATCGCTTGAGAAGAAAAATTAAAGAAAGAAAAAACAATAATCTCCATTTTACTCTATAATGGAGGAGAAGGCGAAAAAAAAATGACGATTTTAGAAGCCATTTGTCCCTTTTAGTCTACGGAACTCTAAAAATAAATGAATTTATTATCTTGTTTCCATGAATAATATTATTACGTAGCTTATCTCACAAATTGACCTTTGACATAACTTCTGATTACACATTTTGTCGTGA
Organism: Dendrolimus houi; assembly: GCA_039645545.1. Classification (NCBI taxonomy): domain Eukaryota; kingdom Metazoa; phylum Arthropoda; class Insecta; order Lepidoptera; family Lasiocampidae; genus Dendrolimus; species Dendrolimus houi. Next base: position 7,916,274 of record CM077136.1, read on the forward strand.
CTAGACATTCTCTGCATGTTTGTCCATATATTTTTGATAACAATATAGAAGAAAGAATATTACTCTGACAAGTTTATACATCCTTCATGGCTAGAGGGTGCCACATATGTTTCTTATCTTTGACATATTGGTTCTTAAAACGTTTTTTAGAGCTATTCAACGAACCTGAGAGTATTAACAAGTTTTTTTTCAATTAAAAAAATTAAATACCATATATTAAAAAAAATGGGTTCAATAACAAGAATTAAGATATTTAGTGAAGGATAACCTATAGCACCATCTAATGTTACAAGATTTGGGGGATTTTTCTCAGAGACGGCTAGCGCCCAATCTTTGTCCTCTTGTACGGCATACACGACCAAAAGATTATTGATAGCAAGTATTATTTAATTAATCTTGCGAGAATGTGTAGCAGCACAGCGAGTGCAAACTACGCACATCTATACGAGGACAAAAAGACATTTCCTAACTTCATAATAATGAATCTGCTAAACCGTTGAACTTATAAATGCGTAATCGAAATGGTAGAAAAGATCTTCCCTTCTAGGTATATTATTTGTATGTTTTAATGTTGTTGTGACACATTTTTTTAAATTTTAGTGCAGGAGTTTAGCACACAGGCAGACTGCCCACTTTATGGAAAGCGGTTACACTCGCTCATGGACATTTGCAACACCAAAGTTACTACAATTGCGCTCCTGCTCTCTTAAGGGAGACTGGAACCTGGTCACTAATGCTGGAACACAACGCAAGGTTGTTATGGTGACATATTTTAGACCAAGGGTGGGAGCTATACAGTCCGGCAAATACTACCCTACCACCTGGCTGTGGGTTGTTTTATCGCCTCTTACGACAGGCCGCCCGGCCGCAGGAAATTGTATTCTTTCTCCGTTCCTGCAGGAATAACATAACATATTTTAATTGTTTTCAAATTCAGCTGAAAAACACACTACTGTATGTACCTTATTTTTTATGTTTTTTATTTAGGCGTATAAAACAGAATACAACACAAAATTGCCACTATATCTAAACGATTACAATATGAGCATACATATTACAATCTAAAATGACACAGTGAAGTGTTAAAAGAACGTTCTAGCATTTATGAATGCTAGAACGTTAAATAAAAGCGTTAAGTAGAAATGTAATAAGTTATAACTAGAATAGCACCTAAACGATACGATGTTATAAGTTATGATAAAAGAAGAGAGTTATAAAATAAAAAAGTACAAGAAGCCCCGATAAACACGATTGCAGGAGGGTCCTTAAAATCCCCAATTGAGATTTTTGAAACACGACTCTTATCATTATATTTATATTTTATAATAAAATACTACTTATTTAACAGTGACGATGTGTAGAGCAATGAGAGCAGCCTTGCGTATATCGTAGTCCTGAAATACGACACCCCACATTCAATGGTTTCAGGCCATTGTCCAATTTTCGATTTACCGGTTTTGATACTTTACTATTTGACATTTTTACTCCTAGTATTTTTCAGCCATCATAAAATACTTGTCTATTGAATTTAATAATGTGTATATCTTTTAATAATGATTTTTTCTATTTAATTAACTCTTCTAGTATTTAAAATATCACTTTAAACTGTAACTTTAAGCACAATAAAAATAAACTAAGCTATAAATAAATTGTGTTTTGTTTTTGTATGAAGTAGTAAGTTATATAATAATAATAATAACACAAATAAATAACAAGCCCCCCCCCCGTCTCGGTGCTTGCCTTCGCCAGCCGGCACGGGGTGGAGATCGCTAGAGCTAAGACTCAAGCTCCAGGGGTGGAAGTGATAAATGGCCTAACGTCGGAAGAAGCTTCGGTGAACCTGCAGCCCACCTCTGGACACCCCTTAGCCACTCACACCCATGTTGCCCCTGTCTTCTATGTTATTTTTTGGGGACCATGCAGGGAGTGGCGAGTCACTGTCTGCCCATTTTTCCATGTTCCCCGAATATTGCGACCGGCAGACGCCATAGTCCCCATACTCCCAGACCCCTAGTACCACTAGCAGTTCACTCCAATAGCCCGGTACTTTTTGTTCTCATATCTCACAATAGTCGTGTAGACTGGTCGGGGCTTGTCCTTGGGTGCATTTTTATATGGTGTAGACAGGGGCAATCGCCGGTCAGTTTCACGCCACATTTAGAATAAATTTGTCAAGGGGCCTGTACCTGTTGGCCTTCCCATGGCCTCACGCAAGCCCTCCAAAAATCCGGGCCATTTTATGGCCCGTGGTCTGCAGAGACATACATGTATAAAAATAATAATTCTTTATTGAAGTTTCTGCCTTAACTTTAGATATTTATATAGAAGACATGTTAATTAAGTAGTTCTTTTATCAGGCAAATTCTCAGTCTACGAACTATAAAGGGTTCCACGGATGTATAACATTCACTGTTTTCACGATTTGACTACGGAACCGTTAAAAGCGTTTAATCGAAACATCATAATAAAAAAACTACCCAAAGTTTTTTCTATTCAAACTAATTTTCGTTTAAAGTATTTTTTTAGTGTTTCAAACTTTATTTTTTCAGAATTTTCCATCTCGTAATTCGAGGAAAGGGAACTTTTTCAAATAAATCCTCAATAAAAAATCCTAACATTCAGTGAAGATTAGGAACAATGAGATGTCTTCTCAAATACTTACCATTAGGGGAGCGGACAGTGAAATCATTTTTTTTACTAAAGGCCGAGTTTTAAAGATACAACATTAAAATTAAAATCTAATCTAAGAAACAAGACTAATAAGTAATTTAAATATGACCTAAAATACTAGATATAATTATTTTACTAAGAATGTGTAAGAAACGTGTTATGGGACACATTCTTAGTATAAATATGTTATTTATACTAAGAATGTGTCCCATAACACTTTTCTTATTGTCTCTATTAAGGAGAAGATATTTTATTCATGTGTTGTTTATTAATCTAATTAAGATTAATTCTTTATAAAAAAATAATTAAGTGAAATCAATTGAGATACTTTTTTCCTCTTACGTGCCTGCTACATTTGGGATAATGTTAGTGTTAGTGACTGCATCATGCAGATGTAGCCAAGGGTTTGATGTGTTATTTGAGATGCAACGTTATTAATGACGTTAAATATTGACAGTTAACTTTTGTATATACACTACTGTTGCTAATCATTAATGGCGCTATTTTTTAACCCTATAAGTAAGTCGCATTTAGTCACAGTCACCAACATTAACTCAGGTGTAGTAGGGCATTTGAAAACTTCGCAGCTCCAGCTTTTGTACGAGCGTACCAATTCATGAAGTCATAACTCATACCAACTCATGAAGTCACAAGTAATACCTTGTTTTTAACGGAGAGAAACCCGATTGAGGCCCATCAGCCGCGCAATGAACTGGGGAAATCGTGGCCGGTGTGTGGGATTCGCCAGGTTAGGGTGGCACTAGCAGCTCTAGTCAGAACTAAAGATGCTATTGCCACACCACAGTTACGGATATCCACTAAAACCCCTCGGGTATATGGCCCAGCCCTCTCCGCTGGCCCAACGGCCTCATCCACTGCCGGAGGAATTACTAATCCCCCGGCGATATCATGCTGCTCTCAGTGCGTGGGGCGGTCTGTAACGCACTCCACGGAAGGAGAGCGGGGGGCGCGCGAAATACGTCGCACCCCATTTCGATGGTATAAAGCGGGTGGTGAGCCCTTTCCCTAGGGGCACATTTTTTTATTGCGAAACTGGCAAACAGGCAGACGCCCGAGCTATGGAAAGTGGTCCCCGTCGCTTATAGGCGTTAGCTACATCAACGCGTTATCAGCCTTCAGGATGGGAAAAGGAGATGAGATAGAACTCTACCAACCACCACCATTTTTCATCAGCTCTTCCCGCCTTAATAACAGCCTTGGGCGGTGAGACGGGGAATTTCACCGCTTAAAAGCCCTGAGATGGCGCTGTAATGTCTTCCTGCGCGCGCGGCCAGTGCAGTACACTAAAGTACTAAGTAGTAAGTACTCAGTTAAATAAAAAAAGGGGATGAGATAGAGGGATAGAAGGTATGGGATATGGGATTGAAATAGGAGGATGGGATAGGGAAGGTGGTATAGGGAGAGGGGGGAGTGGGCCTTCGGAAATCTCACTCATCGCACGAAACACGATTAGCTCAAGGCTGACTGTTTCACGCCGTTATTCTGTGAGAGCGTTTTGTTGCAACATATACTATAATACGCATTTCTATTGAAAAACATATTCTTTCAATTTCTTTTATTTTACCTTAGAAAACTATTGGAATTATTATTTGTATTGAAAAAATCAAAGACTGAAAATATGAATAAGACGACTGTCGCCTCCAGCAAAGGATCGCAAAGTTACGAGTATAAACAAAAAGTTTTTTATATATTTCCAAGGTAAGATACCTTTTTTCGATAAAATTCTAAATAGGCTATTTTTCCGTGTAATTGCTAGGGCTGCCCTTTTTTCAACCCGATATAACGATGTGTTTAATGTGTTATTTGTGATGAGCCATTGTTATTAATTGTTAAAGACGTAGAATATTGACAGATAACGTATCCAATAATGTAGTTAATTATTAACGGCGTTTTTATCGCTGTTAACAAGACGCATTTGGCCACAGTCACTAACATTAACGTACATGGAGCAGAAGAATAAGATTATCTATACAGCTTTTTATTAACAAAAACATAACCAACTTCACACTAAAAACCAAAAAATAATTCTTTATTTACTAATTTCTTCAATTTGTGGGAATCAAATTAAAATTGTCTGTAATATTATGATAAAAAGTAATAATAAATCGAATAAGAAGTTTCCGCGTTTTTTTTTATATTTGACCAATGGCGCATTGGCAGTCGCGCTTCGTTTATTACCAGCCAGAAGTTTGTAGAAGCGAATTACGTTGAAACTTTTTAATCAAAATAGTGTTCCAAATTCGAAAGTCATTTCGCCACTGTTATTAAGTGCGCCGGAATGGCCCATTTTGGTCGCATTTATCGAGGAATCCTTCGTCGCTTTTCAAATAGATGGGATGAAAAATATATTAAATCACCATCGTTGGCTAGCGCATTATTTTGATGTTCCTTTAAACTGATACAGTCTGTAAGAGAGGTCTTACTCTCAAACGTCTTTCATCGTTAGTTTTTGATTTAGGATTGCTTTTCCTTTTTTTTCATATTTAAGTGCATTTTACATTGTATTTTCCATTTATTTTTGTATTATATCATAAACTTTGCTATCGAAGTTCCAAATGAATATTTGTTCTTTTTTACTACTTTCCAAAATTGCATTGAATTTTTTGGGGGGTCGGAGGAAAACGAATAACGAAAGGCGTTTGAGAGTAAGGCCCACAGAGTACATTAATATAATAGGAGAGGAATTCTTCAGTTCCATAACCAAATGACACCAACAAGAAAGAACAAAAAATTTTTTTTTTTTTTTATTACGAACCTGATAAACCAGCAGATGGGACGGCCCACGTAATAGAAAGTTGTTTCCGCCGCCCGTAGAAGTTTATAACACCAGGGGCAATGCCAAGGCGTTGCCTTTATGATGAGATAGAGCAGAGGTTCCCAACCTTTTATGGACTATTGCCCCCTTTACAAGAAAAAAAATCCAACGCCCCCTTTTAGATAATAGGCAATTATAGCAATTTTATATAGTCATATAATATTCGTATAATTGACAATTAATATTTGTGTTGTTATTTGTATAATTTGTATTAAATATAATTAAAACATTGGTGTAAAAAATAGGCGTAAATTTTACGCCATTGTAATAAGATAAGCAATGGCTAGATAGTATTGTTTTTTTTACATATTTTCAAAGTATTTATTTATATTACTTATATATTACATCTATTTAGCTAGGTACAACGCGACCGTCCCCTTGACTGTGATAACCCCCCCATTTGCCTTTGGATCCGCTATTGCCCCCACGAAAAGCTCCAGCGCCCACTAGGGGGCGGTACTCGTTGATAACCTATGGGATAGAGGGTATAGGATAACAGGATGCGGTGGATTGGTCAGGAGGAATAGGATAGAGAGGATAGGATAGGACAGTGGTCGGTAAACTCGTCATCCAAAAGAGCCAAATATAAGAAATACAAAATTGTAGTTTATTAAAAGAGCCGTAATTTTAATTCGACGGAGGTAATGATAGGCACATATGTTTACGAGAGACTAACCGTGTATTATTGCTTTCTAAAAGTGTGCCTCTTTCCTGAAGGCTTGCGTTTAAACAATGTTTACCAACCTCTTAGGGCGCTTTTAGTGTCATGCGGATTTGCTCACACACGCGGGATTGCATGCATGCGTAGCACCCGCAAAGAACTTTTTCATATGTAGGTATGTGTGTTTATTGTAAACCGTGACACGCACGTGGGACGGTTGTAAAGTTGCCTTGAAATTTTACGCATTCGGACCGATCCCACGTACGTGAGCAAATCCGTATGACACTAAAAGCGCCCTTATAAGGAAGGCAAGTTAATAAGCAATATTCCGTGCCTCTACTAAGCATTTCGTGTAAGAGCCGTGGCCAAGGAGTCAAGGAGCCGCAGTTTGTAGACCACTAGGATAGGAGAATGGAAAATAATTAAGATGACGATTAACTTAAAGATCGCACTGATATTCTGTGAGAGCCTGGTACCTGACCAAGCCGGCCCTAAAAGCTGTAATCAAGATAATGACTTCAACATGGCTCTACCACATCCAGAAATAAATAAATAAAACGAAAAATGACGATATTTTATGGTTAGGAGGTTGATAAAACATGGCAAAAACAATAGAAATTCTCACCTCTACTTCTGTATGAAAGATTCTTCCTTCATACAGAAGTAGAAGGTGGTTGGTGGCTTCGTGGATGCCACGTACCTGCCTGATTATTACCTTTTGGATAGGTCTGATTACACCGGCCCAAAATATTAAAAGTGGTCTGTACTTTTGACTAGACCAGGGGTCGGCAAGCTGCGGCTCGCGAGCCACATGTGGCTCTTTGGATGTAAAGCTGGGGCTCTTTAGTTATATACGCAAAAAAGACATGGCTTTCATTGAATTTGTTTGCCCAATTGTTTGTTATTGAAGCACAAGTTAGTGTTGTAAGTTAATGTTTATTTGTTTTTATTTTTTAATTTACTAATAAGTAATTATGTAATAATTTCACATAAATATTATCTTTTTGTTGTGAAAAACACTACTTTTATATGAATAAATAGATTTGTTTGTTTTTATCAAAACACTTAATTTATGCAAGTTATATTTATTGTTGGCAAGAAAAAAATTGTGGCTCTTTTACAACTTTGAAATTTTGTTAATTGTAATTTTTGACTCTTCCGACTTAAAAGGTTGCCGACCCCTGGACTAGACCCATGTATTCTTATGTATTTGATGCGCTGAATACGATCTGGGATGAGTTTGGCCCATACACCATTATAGTTTTGAGGGTGTAGGGACCAACATTCGGTCTTTTGGTCCATACACCGTATGGTTATTTATGTATACCGGTAAGAAAAGGTTTATGAGTAACCTCCATATTGTTTAAACTGTACAACTTTCGGAGAATAATATTGTTTACAATATCAAAAGATTTGAGGGAACAAACTTTTTAATATAATTTTCCTCGTCTTACCCCTAATTGTATTTTAACTTATCCGAAATCAAATTATTAATTCTTAAATTTATCCTTTATGTACACGATTTTAAAACAATTTGGTATGAAGGGGATATTTGAATTAATGTTGTCTGTGGTTCAGAAGATATGATGTAAGTCTCGCGCGAACGAAATCGCAGATACAGCTAGTTATCTGATATAGAAAATGAAAAAGCAGTTTCTCGAGATAAAAGATACAACAAAGAATTAGCCAAAAGATAGATAAATAACACTTTATAGCTCACCAAGTAAACAATTTCAAAAATGCACGAGTATAACATTGTTACGAGTCGCGAAACTCGAATTAAAACGCCGTTAGAATTACTATAGAGTTTATTACAACCATACAAACACGTGTAACACAGGTACAAATATAACCGAACGCAACAAGTCCAAGCATAATGCAGGAGATCGTAATTCAAATACACCCGCAAAGTCCGTCACTAAATAGATTACCGAATGTACACAAGTCTTGCTTCGATTGTGGTTATCGCTCGACTGCCTTATCTCTCAATTGGGACATTGCTTTATACTGTACAAATAATGTCTGCTCGGTCGCGTGGACGGAGTTTCCTGGAATCACACATGGCTAATAACTACCACAAAAGATTACAATACACAAGGGGCTGTTTTTCTAATCACAAATTTTTAACACAAAGTAAACAAAAGAAGTCCAAATGCCGAAAGGTAATAAAATGTGCAAAACAGGTATGCAGGTGTGACTTTGTCTTTGTCGGTCGTAACAATATTATCTTAGTAAAAACCGACCTTATCGCTTGCAGCAATCTCTTTCAGGCAACCTAACGTAAACAATAATTTAAATTAATTAGTCTATGTAGGTGGTACCGAAGATAGAACATAACTCAAATACACATATAATACTTAAACGACTATAAATACAACACACAACGACACGTACAATACCAAAACTAATTAAACGAGTTTAAATGATTAAGAGTTTATTAGCTAGGTGAATCAAAACGTTCTTAGAAGGACATATATATAAAACTTTTTTGGGAGATGTTCGATATTCAAATTAAAAAGTGTGAATCACAATATTTATGCCAACTGTCACTGATTTTTGTAAGTTCCTTCGCACTTAATAAAAAAATTGTGCAACGAGTTGCTAAAAACGCAAAATTATGGATAAAAGTGAGTTACGTGCAGTGATAAAATATCTCAGCTTGAAAAAACTTTTTATTTTCTTTTTTTATTGCAGGAGTTCAGCAGACAGGCAGACGGCCCACTTGATGGAAAGCGGTTATCATCACCTGTGGACATTTGCAACACCAAAGGTCTGCTCTCTTAAGGGACACTGGAACCTGGTCAGTAATGCCGGAACACAACTCAAGGTTGTTATGGCGACATACTTTAGACCAAGGGTGGTAGCCATCCAGTCGGGCAAATACCCTACCACCTGGCTGTGGGTTGTATTGTCGCCTCTTACGGCAGGCCACCCAGCCGCAGGAAATTGTGTTCTTTCTCCGTTCCTGCACGGATATAAATTGTCTACGAAAGATTTTTTTCGGACATTCAGCAGGCATTAGGGGATGATGCTGTACCCTATTCTACGGTTGCGTACTGGGTTGCTGAATTTGAAAGAGGTAGATAAAGCTGCAAATATGACCCGCGTTCTAGGCGGCCTTCAACATCCGTTGCGGAAGAAAATGTCAAAAACTTGAGAATCTGGTTTTGGAAGATAGAGGAACAACTATAAGATCCTAAAGATATCTTTTGGTAGCGTTCAATCCATTCTAATTGATTCACTGGGGGTCAAAACAGTGTCGACAAGATGGGTGCCACGAATATTAACCGACGAACATAAAAAGCAACGTTTGGAAAATTCTAAGCGTAATCTTGAAATGTTCCAGCGTGATTCGGATAATTTTTGCAGTCGCCTTGTTACCATGGATGAAACGTAGGTCCATCATTTCGATCCTGAAATTAAGAGACAAAGCATGTCTTGGAAACGACCATCGTCTCCATCCATTAAGAAATTTCGAATTGCTCCTATCGTTGGCAAGGTTATGACCTCAGTGTTTTAGGATAGTGAAGGAATATTTTTATTGATTACATGCCAAAAGGCCAGACAATTACTGGAACATATTAGGCCAATTTTATTCAGAAAGTGAGTGAAGCGATTAAAGAAAAACGTTGTGGAAAACTGTCGTTGGACATGTTGTTTCTTCACGATAACGCTCCTGCTCATCGATTGGAAGTTGCGCTCAATGCAATCCTTTGTGCTGGCTTCAATTTGCTTGACTACCCACCATATTCTCCGGACTTAGCCCCAAGTGATCTTCTTATTCCCAATATTAAAAGAGGAAATTCGTGGAACTAAATTTTACGATAATGACGCAGTTATTGCTGTCGTAAAAGAATTTTTTGAGACTCAAGAAAATCATTTTTTTCACAAGTAATAAGGAAGTTAGCAACGCGTTATTCTAAATGCATTACATTGGATTATGTAGAAAAGTAAAACATTTTTGTTTAAATTGTTACATTTTCAATATTGGTTCCAAGAACTTTTTGATTCATCCTTGCATACAAACATTATTTGCGTAATGTCAAAAACGTCGTTGTCAGAATATAAGATTTCCTTAATAATTTACAAGTATTTTTATATAATAATTCGCGATTTATAGTAGAAATTATGAACAGCAATGAACATTACGTGGGTTGTGAATACAGTCTGGATAGTCTGAGATCTTTAAACGACAGACTGAACTCAAAAGTGGTTGAACAATTGAATGAAACACAAGAATTGGTTATGTTGAACAATTTCGAACATGAAAGCAATGAATATTTATTTAGAAAGTGTTTGCAGGAAAGGTTAGTTTGTTGTCTATAGATTTACTTTTGACTATAATTTCGCCTAATGATAAGCCGAGTATAGTTTACATAGAGCATGCTTACCTAGAAGGTACCACTTACAGTCTTAAGACATCGAAGTTAAGGCTTTTTATTTTTTCCTCTGCTTGATCGAAACATTCCAACCAGGATAAAATAAAATGACTGGACATTTATGAACATTTTAGAGACCAGAGGCAGTATCAAAACAAATACGTGTCTACACCAACATGGCAAGAATGGATTTTAAGAGCCTTATTTACTAATTCAATCACTCATATGAATAGAAGCATTCATGTTTATGGCTTGTTATACAGAATTTCAGATATAGCTTCGTGGCGTTGGGTATTTGGAGACCTTACAAAGAGGTTGGAAGAAGCTATCAGCTCATTAGAACACGAACACAACGCACTTCGAGTTGTTATCCAAAGGTTGAAAGATGAAATTAATGGACATTCTAAAGAAGATTCTAAGCCTGGGGCTTTATGTCCCTTATCTGATGTCGTTGAAGAGGCAATAATGCAGGTATCATAATAAAATTATAATATAACTAGAGCTATCCGTGCAGGAACGGAGAAATAATACAATTTCCTGCGGCCGGGCGGCCTGTCGTAAGAGGCTACTAAACAACTCACAGCCAGGTGGTAAGGTACTTGCTCGACTGGATGGCTACCACCCCTGGTCTAAAGTATGTCGCCATAACAACCTTGAGTTGTGTTCTGGCATTACTGACCAGGTTCCAGTCTCCCTTAAGAGAGCAGAAGCGCATTTGTAGCACCTTTGGTGATGCAAATGTCCATAGGCGATGGTAACCGTTTCCATCAAGTGGGCCGTCTGCCTGCCTGCTGAACTCCTGCAATTAAAAAAAAGTGACGTCTAACAGTACGTTACCAATATAAATTACACAAGATTATAAATTTGTATTCAATAGAATTATAATCGAATATATCCCTGACTAGTTTTAGTTCAATATTAAAGTTGTATAAATACGATGGATAATATAGCTTCGTGGGGTATTTTAATGAAAGAGCAATAATAGGAAATTATATTAATAAGGAGTTGAAGTTTTTTTTTCTTTTTACGAAACTTAATAAATTATTTGTAAGAGAACGGGAACAAAACACTGAAGTGCCTACTATTTAAAGTTTTATACTGTAATTAAAAATAATGAACATAATTAATTACATATTTAAGCAGGATAATATTAATTGGAATCCTTTTATCAGGAGTTCAACTTTTTACAAGACGAAAAGAAAAAGTTCGAAAATAAGATCACAGAACTTGACAAAAATATAGTAGGCCTAAGGAAGACAAAGAAGCGCATTGATATCGATATCTTGAAGAAACAAAAGGCGTTAGACGTAGAGGAATCGTGTATTAACGTTGATTTAGAGTTTCCCAGTCGTATAAGCTGCGAAAAGAAGAAAAGACGGTAGACTAATTGACGTACCTACTTAGCACTATGGGGTTATGTTAATAGATTCATGAGTAGATTAGGTAGGTATGTAGGTATGTGACACGAACTTAGAAAAAATTATATACCCCGGTAAACTAGTTTCTGTAAAGATGCAATTCCGGCGGACACGGCAGGCAACAGACGGCAGCAGCAAACGGCCGACAGCAAATGCTGTCGGGCTTCATTTGCCGTCGTATAGATTCGCAGCAGACCTGCAGTTACGGTGCGACATTACTAGCTTTACGGTCGTGTTTTCGCAATACACTTCGTAATGAATAATCAACTGTTGAAAGTTATATTGCTAGAAGAAGAAGCAGACGATGACGACGTATTATTGTATGCTTACTTAAGCAGAAAGTTATCTATTATGCCATTGTATTTAAACAGTGCGGAAGAAGGCTCTTATGAATCTTTGATAAAAAAACATTTGAACGACGATGACACTTTTAGGAGTTATTGCCGTTTAAATAAAAATTAGTTTAGTTTTTTTTACTCTTTAATTTATAATAATCTTGCACCAAAAACACACAAATTCAGTGTAAGAAAATTTAATTTTGACATTATTCGTTTTCCAACACGTCCACAATGTCAAACTTCCACAACGTCAATATTGTGAAGAGTTACAGATGCAAGGCCTGTAGTATGGTAGTGCTTGGAATTATATCATTCATCCTTCGGCCCCAATCAACTAGTGGTTGATTGCAAGATGCAACTTTTTGAAGTTTATTAGAAGAGATTACTTAATCTGTTTGAAATTTGCAACTGAGTATAGGTTTACTTGAATTATTATTATTCGTTTGGACGTCGACTTCTAATTAATATCTTTAACAGGGGCTCTCCAATAAGTCACTGGGAACATCGGTGCGCCATCCTTAAAAAAGCTGGTCTTAAAGCGTTGACAAATGCAGTTATCGTAAGACAACAAGTATGTATGGCAAATATGTCTGAGATTTTAAGATTTATAACACTATGGAATAAGATTACAATTACTGACAAATATTTTGAAAATTTTAGTTGCGGGGTGCAAGGGTTCATTTATCTATAGCCGCTCAAGCATATTCAGCTAGAGTCGATGCTGCACTGAGGAGGCGTCTACATGCAAATAGAGCAAAGTTAGAAGATTTGAAATGGCAACGCGCTGAAGTATGTTATAATTAGTTAATAGCGAGAATAAACGTAGTGTTCTAGTATTCATATTTATAAAATGTTTTTATTAACCCAATGTTCCAGGCAATAAAAGACTACAAGTCTTTAGAAGAGGAATTGGTGACAACAGAACATAATTTGATAGACATAATGGACCAAGAACGTTTAACAGAAGCAAGGATAGCTGATCGCGCTCAAAGACCAGTCGGAGAGTTGACGAGAGATGATGTGGACAAGAAGTTAAGAGATGATTTGGCGAGAGTTAGGCGTTTTTGCAATCAATTGAGAACCAACTATGAAAGGATTACGTAAGTGGAAGAATTTTCATCAATACTGCATATTGTAATTTTGATTATTGCATATAAATTCCTAGGCAAAAAAGTAAAAAATATACCTACATGTAGGTATATTACCTAATTGACAATCGCTACGTGCCAATGTTGTAGTCTTGCAGAAATAGTGCTGATTTTTGAGTTTTAAGAAAATTAATATCCATATAGAAAGACGTGGTAGCTTATTGGCTAACGGGCCTGTGTTTTCATCTAAAGACGCGAGTTGGAATCCTAGCCAAAAAGCATCTACTACTTAGTTATCTATGGACTAATTATTCACAGAAAGTACACATCCCTTCGTGTCTTATACAATAATGCGTTTACATGGCCATGTTGGAGCTGCCCCGCTATATATCTATTTCTAATTGCTTCAATCATGGAAGAATAGTATTCTTTCTTATGGTACCAATGTAATTTTTATGTATTGCAAGCATGGGAAATAAGTTCCTAGAATAAATATACTATCATAATATCTAATTTGATTTATTATAATTACCCACCATTTCCTGATGATAAAGGAAAAAATCGTAAGAAAAATTGCACATAAAGGTAACTGTTAGTTGTCACCTACTAATTCATTTTGGACAAGCGTGGCGGGAAGGTCGGTATATTGTTTGTTCCTCTAAAATGAGGAAGCCCATGTCCACGAGCGGAACATTTATGAGCTAATATTATATGAAATCCAGGAGGGAAATTATACAAAGGGTTATAAGAAAACTACGGAAATGGCTGTAGCAATGCTTTAAAACAATAATGGTAAACAAATCAATTGAAAATTCTAGTGTATGAAAATACGATACAAAGGTCCGAGAAATAGAAATTGTGAAATTTTCGGTTTACAATATTTACGTAATAGCTAAGCTTCTATCTTTATAGAGCACTCCAGAACAGCATAACAGAGAGCATAACTCATATTGACTGCTGTGGATCTGACCTCATGCAAGTTATCAAATTAGACGAAGAAAGACTAAAATTTCGTCTTGGAGACCAGCCTGAAACTCCATCACCGCCGAGCTTGCCAACTTTAGATAGAAAACCGTCACACTCCTCTGATGGCTCCTTAAAAACGATTAAAGAAGAGGACGAAGATGATTATCCTTTTAATGATTGAAAAAGAAAGCAACTGTTCTAGAAAAAAAATGTTTATTTTGTGAAACGTGTATGTAAATTAAATACAGGTAAGTTGGTAGTGCATTGGTTTTTTTTCATATGGAACACAGTTGCAGGGTTGTAAGAAATGAAAAGCATAATAAAAACACTATTAAAATGCAACGTTATGTAAAAATGTCAAGTCAATCCATTGACTGCTCTTCGCGCTTTGCGGCCACAAAGAGGGCCTTCTTAAGGCTTGTATTCTTAAGCATTTTTCGGTATTTGATTTTTCGCGCGATAGCGGGGATTCCATAGACGCAGTCGTTTTTGAGATGCATTATTGTGAAATAAATTAAGTAGTATTTAAAAAAATAATATAAAAACCACGTTATTTAACTTTCTTAAAAGATGTAGATATATTTTTTTTCATCCTGTTTTGATAAAAATCGAAGGAGTAAAACGACAAACCCATGTTACGTCCCATATCGTGAATATTTGTGATAATTTTTTTGGTAAATTATAATTTACGAAAAATTTATTGATTCGTAATTACCAATGAAAAGTTGTTTCGTTTGTAACCCACTTTTGAAACAGAGGCTTTAGGCACAAAGGCTGTTCGTCTATTTTTATTCGTCAAAGGAATTTGTCTGAGAAACTACTGGGTTTATATGGATGAAATTTGACGGTTAAAGACGGCCCTTGGCCACAAACTTACAAAAGCTGAACTTCTACATATAAAAATAATTGACCCACTATTTTACTGTTGGGTTTCCCACCCGGTGTCATTTATATTTCAATAATAAAATACAATCGGTTATTTGACAGTATTTATTTGGGGATATACCAACAGGAAATATTAAACAATCATGGAAAATACAGAAATGTTTTCCATAGTTTATGATATTAGGATAGTTCTAATCGTACATAGTTCATTTAAACGAATGTTTAACAATTCTGCAAGTTTTGTGAAATTAAAATTATGTTTTCGAGTAAATAAATGTAAATAGTGTAGTTTAGAATTGATCAACCTCATATATATGTATATAAGCTACTGGAGCCGATCCCAGTAACACTCAGAAAAGTATAAAAATTCACTCACAAATTTTACCTTGCCAGGAATCGAACCTGAGGCCTCTCTTAAACGTCTTTCGTCGTTCTTTTTAGAATATCTTTTGCTTCTTTTTCTATACGTATTTAAGAGTAGTTTACACTGTACGTTCCATTTACTTTTGTGTTCTAGACTTTGTTGTAATTCTAAATTATTATTTTTCTTCTTTCTAATATTTTATTGAATTTTTTGGGCATACAACAGATCGAACAAGAACGAACGGCGGAAAGCATTTGCGAGTAAGCCCTCTGGAGGTATTAACGAATCAAGATTCAGACGACCAAATCAGACATCAAATCTATTAAAACTGAAAAAGTAACAAAATATCATAAACTATAAAAGTATACAGGGCCCCAATTCTGCTATTACTATCTCGTCAAAATTGCTGGACACTCGTCTCAATTGTAGGTTTGCCTGATTTCGGTATTCTGTTAATTCCAATGGTGTTCCTGCGTCAAGCCAAAATATCTTTGAAGATATAAGCGAAAACTCGTGACATAAATGTAACACCATGTCTGCTTATGATAATACCATTTTTTTCTACTATTATTCCGCTGCGACAAATGGAGAATATACTGTGGATTTAGTAGAATATAATTTTTTACACTATCTCAATTGAATCTTACTTCGAATATCTTTGCAACGCCAGATATTGAAATAGCAGAATTGGACCGCATAATAAAAATTGCGATATTTTTTATTAAATACATATTGCAACAAAATCCTTCACACTGCGCTAATATTGTCAACAATACTCAGTTGCACCTATAAATTTTACCTTAAAGTCAACCTAGGTAGACACGTAGACAATGACAAATTTTTTGGTTTCTCGTATTAGCAGGAGTAATTGATTTTGAGTGAAAACCCGTTTATAGGACAGCAATCTGTTTCTACCTACAAGCGACAATTAATTCAGGTATGATTTTCAACCACCGGATAAAAGTTATTCATAAAATAAAAAACAAAATTGATTAATTAAAAATGACAATTGTATGAAAAAAAACAGTTAAATTAATAACTTTTATCTGATGATTGGAAAATTGGCCCTTAACTAACGTAATAAGGATATTCATGTGTTATTTTTATATTCTTTATCAATTATTTACATTATTAAATAGGCGTAAAAATATAATAAATTTATGAGTGACACAAGAAGTCCCACCGTCCCAATTTGTGGTTAATGAGTTATTATCTGAAGATACGGCTATGAACACTATTCATTTTAAACATTGTACTTCGCTGTGAAATTATAACAATTCTCTAATTAATATTTCCCTTCATTCTAATCGGTAGTAATTATGCGACTGGTTTGATATTTTGCCTAATGGTAATATTTATTAGTGCAAGCTTTTAAGAGGATGTAAGGTACATCTGCTTTCACTAGATGGCGTTGTAATCAGGAAGTCTTGTTTAATTATATTTTTTAATTAATATAATATACAAATATTTTTCGATAATTTCAATGAATACTAACGTTTTTGAAAGAAACTACGCAAAAAACTTCGCCTTCAAGCGTATATATAGGCAATATATACAAAGGCAATGAGAGTTGGTAGTCACTGTGTAAGTGACAAGTTTCAGCGGCTATACTCCCAATTATCACCTGGTAGTTACACACATAAAAATTAGAGCAAAGTTCACCTGTAAGGCCAAAAGCTCTAATGATTACTTAGAAAGAAAAGCTCGTAGTAGCAAAATGAATTAATTAATTTTACTATTAATTCTATCAAAATAATTACTGGGCCCAACACTATAGCGAAAGCAATTTACCTTCCATCTTCTTGATATTTTTTTTATTTTAAAATCAATTATATTTAAATACTAGCATTTGCCCGCGACTTTGTCCACTTTGGACAGGTAACAAAGATTAGTTATTTTGATAAATATAAAATCAAAGATTATTTTCAGCAGGGTAATGGTTTTTTTTAGTATGAAATATAATTTATCCCGGAAAATCCCGTAAAAACTCGAGATAAGTAATGTTACTATAGGCATACAGGACTACAATTTATTACTAAAAAAAAAATGCTTTCGACCTAAGCACTTTTAACCTCTCTTAAGAAAATTCCCGTAGGGTTCTTGGGATATAAAGTCCCACAGATTTTAAGTCCAAGAATTAACTATCGATCAGTGAAAACCACGTCGAAATCGGTGTCAAACTTTTTACGTGAAACCCGAACAAACAAACAACAAAAAAAAGTGTGTGTCTCGGGACGCCCAACAGAAGTGATAACTTAAACTAATCTAAGTTAAACTATTTAATATTCTGTCCGAAATACGGCTAGCGCTGTGGGTTAGAGTGAGAGAGCAGGAGCCTGCCTACCGCTGCCGTATGCGTGAGAGAAAGGGAAGCCAGACAGACTGGCACTGTAACACATTACGTAACGAAGCGGTTTACCCTCCCATAAGTAGTTATCACTTCAAAAATAAGTAAGAAACAAAAGATTACACTTACAATTTTATAATATTATAGATACTCTATTTGCAGGCCACAAATATTGTTTACATTAAAAAAAAATTGAATTATTTACATATACATTACAATAAGACTCAAAATCATACACAATTTCAAACATAAATTAACCATTATTTAAATAATTTGTAGCAAATGGGCTAGCGACCACAGCCACCGGTGGCCAGCGACATGCAGTTATCATGCTTTTTTATATGTTATATATGGACTCGCCGCACACATTGGCCAGTAGTGGCCACACGCTACTGCCTCTTGTTAGCATGGAGGCACAGGCCACCACCGGTGGCTGTGTTTAGTGTCCCATTAGCGTGCAACCTTACACATTTATTCTTTACACATGTATTTTTTTTCTAATTATACCTCCAATTAAATTAAAGAACATTAATTACAACACAAGAAACAAGCAAATCATTTGCTCATGGAAGAATTTTCGATCACATATAAGGACCCAGAAAAAAAACATATAATGTTGAATTTGAATTATGTATTTTTGTGGCTGTTTTCTATATCATACAATTTTTTCACTTGCCCTACTATGAGTTGAATTTCAACATTATTTATATGGAGCTTATATCAAATTTTATATGATAGCAAGGCAAATCAATGGTCAGTAAGATGTAATGAAAAGTGACATTATCAATACTAGGGCAGGCAGGATACAGTTAGACCTATGCAGACAATCATTTTCAGCAGCCCTGGATAGAGGCGAATGGAACGAACACAGGGAGTTTTATGGCCATTCATATAAAAGAGATTATTTAATTGAGTATTGACAACACCAAGAATATCTTGTAAAGTCTAAAAATATTCCAGTTAACAAGTGGCGAATTTATAAAATTAATTGAACACAACATGGTATTTAACTTAATAAATTAAGTTAAAATTCTACATTCTCAGAATATAGTATTTATTAGCATTGCTGGATGAGCAACATTGAGTAAATTGTATATATACAGTAGAATCTTGCTAATCCGGCACTTCAATAGACATTTACATCCAATAATCCGGCAGTTTCTGCCCACACCTCCCTCGTCCCTTCCTATGCCACATACAGCGTGCGCTCTGTTGTCATCGTGTGGTATAACCTCAAAACTAATCATGTGCAAGTTGCACAAAAACAGACCTTAATCAAGGGCTATTTTAAAACTATGTAATTCATTAATTTTGAGATATGTTACAGTTAAAAAATTGTTTAGAACATTAATACAAATATATTATATTGTGTTTATGAAATGCTTTATTTTATTCATTATTAATTTTTCTATATAATCCAATAATCTGAACATTCCAATAATCCGAAACATTCTGATTTTTAATAGTGCCTGTTTAGTGAGATTCTACTGAATATATATATAAGGTTAAAATTCAAACTTCTTACATATTTTGGGGACAACAATGTGTCCTCGAAATGACAGGTTAAAGTTGTTTGCAACAGTTTTAATAATCAATTTTTTGAGGAAGTCACATTATCCTCATGAAACTAAGATATAACATTCATCAATATGTAACCAACTTTACAGTTGGATAGTAAAAATGTGTTTTAATGTAGCATCAAGGGATTAGGTGAAATTGTAACATAAAAATATATTATTTATAAAGTTCACTCAATGTTGCTTAGTCAGCATGATTGAATTATTATAAATTTATACACATTCTTTTAGATTACACAAAAAAAATACTTTTTATAAATTCTCAGATTGTGACTACATTTTCTATGTTTTAATTTTATTATGATAAAAACAAGTATATAAAAAAATTTAAGGGACTAATAATCAGATCATAAATTTTGATAATACAAGTTGTTTATTAAAGTTTTTAGAGAGCAATAAGTTTATTAGAATAGAATTTAATTGTATTATTTTACATAATATAATTTAATTTATTATTTGCATTTAAACAATTTAACAAATAATTAAATGGGTAACAATTGAAAACAATAAGCAAACTTAAGTCATAAATTTATAGTGTGTAGCCAAATTATTTTGCTGAATAGTGTAATGTAACAACATTAAAAATTCTTTATATTTTAAATAATATTGACAGCTCAGAGAATTTAATTTATAGTCTTGGTGTTTAACTGTAATTGGAAAGTTCAACAAAACCATACTAGCTACAACAGTAAGTAAGGTAATAGGTATACTTAAACTATAAATCAAATTGACTTAAATGGGCATCACTGTTTACATGATTTTCAATAGCTAATGCATTGCATGTTACCTGCATTTGACATTTATTACAAAAAGCATAGGTTTCATGCTCATTTGCTAGATAGCTCTTGATTGACACTTCATGATTTTCAATAAGGTCTTCTATCTCCATAAGCCATTCCATATGTCGCTCATCATCATCCATGTGGCTGAGTATACTCTGTACATTATTATCTATGTAAACATCACAAACTTTACACCAAACCTCATCTTCGTTTTCAACAGAGAAAATTCCGTTTAATGGCTTAAGATATTCAACTACATTCTGGCGGTGAGACAAACTGTTTACATGTTCTTCAATCTTTTCTAAAGAGGCATTTACGTTTGTGAAACAAACCTCGCAATATACATCATCACTTTCGGAAGACAAGTACCTGTCCAATGATATGTATTCACCATCAACCAGATCGTCTAAAGCTGCCATCCAGTTCCCATGGTCGTCGCCTTCGATGTGATCTATACCAGACTGTTCATCAGGCAAGTTCAAATTGCAAGGTTTGCAGTGCAAAATGTTATTGGCGAAACTTATCCCGTTTTCAGACATCAGTTCTATGTTTCCCTTATGTTGTGCACCATTTGTGTGTTGCTCGATACATTTGGTTGCCTTTGGTATGAATACGCCGCAAAACACGCAACGCACCCGTGTCTTCGAGTTGGCGACAATGCCGTATATAATACCTGTCTGCATTTCAATGGTTCGTTTCTAGTATCGTTTGTTAGAACTTACATTCGTTGTATAAATTTTTCGTTGAGAGAAATCTATAAAAAAATCGCGAAAATTTTGACCGTTGACAAAAACATTAGACAGTTTAGAATTTTAACTGCAATCTATGGTAAACTATATACCGTAGACAGAGAATAGGTTTCTCTAGTGTCTACGCCATATAGGTACCAATACAACCTACTCTTTGTGGTAAACTATGGATAAAGGGGCTCACACACGGTAGATAGGTACTGCATTGCAGTCCGTCATAAGTATTGTGTCGTTTCCACTCGAGTCGGTATTCTTACAAATTATGTTTCTTACTATGCTGTCTTTTTCTAGCAAAAAAGGAAACTAACTTTAGGAGAATTAAAAAGCAAAAAGTAAATATTACGCATCTTGAAGTGGATGCCAATTAAAACAATAAAATTAATGCATACATTAAAATTTATAAAACCAAAAGACATTGAAAATTATAGCAATTTTTATATTCATCATTAATATGACAGATCTTGGGGTGTCTATTATTTTTATTAAAAGCTTACAGGCATTTTTGTGGTTTGGTTAATTTAAATGACTTGTTCTTTTAGTAGCCTAACAAAAGACCAGAGATTTTTCATCATGAGTAATGATAAATCGCTAACGTTGGCGACAATGATGCAGTCCGGCATTGAAATTCATGCTCATGCTTGTAACAAAGCAGTTAGAAACGCAAGACGCCAACCCACCGATCGTCCTGCGCGGCGAATTGCAAGCGGCAGGCAGAGCTTGCAGGCCTTGAGAGGTATCCTGCTTGGTGTTGCAGGCCTCGAGAGATATCTTGTTTGGAGTTGCAGGCCGCAACAACATTTAGTCCTGCATTACGCGGCGGACAGCAATAGAGGACCATGTTGGGTCCCTTTAAACCTAAACTGTTGTTTTTGAAGTGATAACTTCAAAAGGCTGGTAAATCGCTTTGTGAAGTAATGCGTTACGGCGCCAGTCTGTCTGGCTTCTCTTTCTCTCACGCATGCGGCAGCGGTAGGCAGGCTCCTCCTCTCTCACTCTAACCCACGCGCTATATACATAAAATTTAAGTAATAACTTAAGCTTTTCTCAATTTAAATAATTTCAATATTATATAGTTCAACTTAGATTAGTTAACGGTATCACTTCTGTGGCGTCTCGAGACGCACACGTTTTTTTTACCTTAATAGTCCATTGAGTTGAGTAGAAGGAAGTGGAGTTCTTGGCGGAAACTGAAAGATTTCTAAACTGAAAAAAGAATTTTATTTCTGAAAATGTGTAAAATTACTCTAAAATGAACAGTAGTTGTAGGTAGGATATTAGTAGTTTTTGAGTAGTAATCACGTTTTTGTGAGAAATGTGAACTGTATCGTCAAATGTGGCCTTTCGATTTGTCACAAAAACTCCGTTAAATGGCGTCAGTTGATAACCTACAGTTCAACTTAGCTATACATAGGCGTAAGAAAATGAATAAACTATGTTGTAACTAAGATTGGTTTAAAGGTCTAGCTGCCAAGCCATAAACCTAAATAAAAAAAAGTAGAAAGAAGTCATAGATACATCAGACAAGGTTGTATAGACTCAATTCTTTTGCCTGCCATTATGCTATTGTACTGTGATGTTAAACTCCAAAGTACCGGACAAGGATTACAGCCGCGACTTATACGTATCTGGATAATATTATACTGATACTGATATATATATTATCCTCCAATCGATTCGGCTATGAAAACCGCTTTAATTTTTAATTTTGCGATGTTTGTGCGCCCTCTTGCGAGTAGCGTAACCAACCTTATTTGCAAAAGTACGCTTGCATTTTGGACAAATCAGAACGCCAGTATCATAATTATAATTTATTGCCACCGGTGTTCGGGCTTCTAACTCGTTACGCGTTTCATCGAATTATGTTTAAATACAAAGTTTTCATCATTCATTTTCACCAAAGTTAACCAATTCCTAAGTTTGCTCGCAGTTTCTTTCCAGTTCAAAGGCTCAATGTCACATGTAATCATTTGTCTCTTAAGGATATCCTTGTACCAGAGAAGTTGCCCACTCTGTTTTCACTTGCCTCCAATAGGTTTCTGAATAGAAGATACGCTTAGGCACTCACTCTTCCGCCATTCAGGAAACATGACCACACCACCAAAGTTGGATAATGAAACTGCAAAAGTTACTGGATAATGAATGAATACTGACTGTGCCCTCTTTCTGATATACGTAAGTTGCAGACGTAACCTTAAGCAGTTCTTGAGCGTTCGGGTGTTTGGTGCAAATCTGGATGTTTTCATTGTTGTTATTTCTCGTTAGACGAAACACACTGTGTCAACTGTTAAGCACTAGATTGAGATGTATTTCGAAGAAAAGCTTTAAACATACAGTAAGGATATAAAATAGAAATGAAATTATTCAAAATAGTTGAATTTTGATGATAACATTGCAATACACATCGAAAGCATCAGTGAAGAAGTACATTTTTTTAAAGAAACTCGCGTCTGAGCCGTAATACACATTAATTACTAGTTGCGACACTCGTGGCTTACAGACGCATCCATAGAATGTACTAAATCTATGGACGAATCCGATAGTTAAATTGCCGCTTTATGGCATCAATGGACAAACTTCTTTATTTTTAAGACTACAGATTAGGTAAAACCCCTAAATTTATTATTAAACAGTTCATTTCTGTTTCAATTTGAATGAATCAACCAGTGATTTGTTAACGGCAATATAACTGTTTACTAAAAAGAAGCTCCCCAAGAAAAAATGTTTGATAACTGATTTAACAGTTTTTTTAATGTAAACTGCAAATTATTGTTTCAATCAATTTTCTCCTACCTATCTTTATGGAAAAAAGAGGCATGTATAAACTAAATATTTATTTTATTTAGAGACAAGATTTTCAACACTATTTGATTCACACTTCACAGTCTGGAAAACAGTTATCAGTTGATAATTCATCTTTATTATGATCAAAAACCAGATTTTAGATATTACAACTAACCTAATACCATGGAAAAAGAATACAATCTATAAACAATACTTACACTTTACTTACAATTTATAAAATATGATATATGAACATACGTATTAGTATTACAGTGTAAAGCTGGTTTACCAAAATAAAATTTGAAACCAAGTGTATTAGCTGGTTTTATGTTTTTTCCCTTTGATATGATCTTGAATATTTATAACATTGCAAGAAACTTCTATGTTACATCTTCTACACTGTGCTTTATCTTCTTTTGGTTCAGTCAAGTATTTCTCAATAGTTATATTCTGACCTTTAATTAAGTGTAATATTTTTTTAAGTCTAGTCAAGTGTTCTTTATTTTCATCGACATGCTCAAATATTAATTCTATGTAATTTTCAAAGTATATCTGACATATTTTACACCACAGATCATCATCACTGTCTTCTACAGAAAATATTCCATTGTATGGTTGCACTGCAATTGATCGTGCGCGTCTATGTGCGAATGAGTTTAAGTGGTCCTTAACACTTTGATGTGTAAACTCTACATTAAGATTACAAATTGAACAAAATGCTGAAGTGTTATCATCTACTTTATCAGGGATTTCCAAAAACGCACCATCCTGTTGAACATTAAATTTAATTGAATTCAAAATGTTTTGATGTTTTTCACTATTTATGTGACTCATTAAAGTTGTAACGTCTGCAATATTCAGCTTGCAGATAAGGCAATAATTTATATCAGATGTCATTGTTATATTATTTCGTAAAAACAAACGCTTCAGATACAAACTTCCGTGTGTTTCACTGCTTAAATGACTTTTAAGATATTCGTTATTGTTCGGCATGACTTCTTTACACAGTAAACACTTTAATTCACTATCATTTAATACAATAATATCTTCGTGGTGAGCCATATTTACTTACTCCAGACAGCACTTTCAACCTTTTCACACGAAATATTTCCCCTATTTGGTATTTTTGTCTTCGTTGCTTGAACTACGAACAAGGTAAATAGGTTTCTTTTAGCTCTTTAGCTAAAAGTACAAATTCTTGTAAACTTACATTTTAAATTAAATATCCAATGAAATTTGTGACTTAACAGTAATACGTATAAGCTTAAACTCCCATTTCTTCTATTATATAATTATAATGTACTTTAAACTACTCTCTGGCTTAAATGATCTATGATTATATCAAGTACCTATCCTATCAGGCATCAGGTAGATGAGGTTATGTCTTAAATGTCTTTGGTCTTTGGGAGGTAGGTCCAGTAGCCAGTGTAGCCATCAACTCAGGGCCTGATGTCGCCATTTTCACAGTAAAAGTAGACTAAAGTCGCCGATATTTAACTGACTTTAAAAAAGGGACATTTGCAATTCGTTGTGTAAATGTTTTTTTTTACTTTGACTCGTATGTACGATCAGTCATAACTTTTTTTTGAACCCACTTTCTTAATTCTTATTGCGTTGAGCTAAGTATACCTTCAAAGTGGTCCCATATAAGTTTCATAGCTATCAGACATTGAGTCTCGAAGACATAGCAAAAATTCCTCAAAATCAAAAAATAAAATTTGGAGTGATTGAAGTATTGTTTCAGATATAACTTTTTTTGCTTCTGAACTGATTTCAAACATTTTTTTCGTTAGATTCAGTATAGTTTATAAAGAGTTACATATAAATTTTATTGATCTTGAATATTTAATTCTGAAGATATAGTAGAAAATTGCTCAAAATCAAACAGAAAACCAGTAATAATTGAAATATTGCTAGCCTAATGACAATCCCAAAGAAAGTTTACCTAATTATAATCAATAACGTGCTGTACTAGACTCGACTAGGACTAGTAAGGCGTACGACGGGAATCCTTAGCGATATACAGCACGAAGGTGTAAATTGAGTAATGAGGTCAGCTAGCTTATTATATCCGCATTCTAGAAGCTACCTTAGGGATACCATATACGAAACTTAAAAGTTTACTTAAAAGCTTATTTATTTATTTAAAAATTTATTTTTGTTTAAGTATCATTTACTTAAAAGTAAAGTGAAGTTAAAAGTTAAAGAAATTCTAGCAAAAGAAACTGATTTTAAAAGTAACTAAAAAGCAAAAAATAAATATTTTTCCAACATCATAAAGTGGGTGCCCAGTAAAACATTAAAGAGGCGACCCGTCACCTTATAGATTTGTTTCTCGTACTGAATAGCCTAAATAACCAAATCACGTACGTTGGCCACACTGGTAAGGTGTTTTGAATCGGTATTTCATTAAAATTTGGTCACAGAATATATTGTCTATTGTTTAGACACAGCTGGGCGTTGATCTCAACTAGGTTGTATAAACTTAGTATCTTTGCTTGCTTAATTACACTTAGCACAAGAGGCCCGTTCATGGCTATATTATAGTTCGCCGCATGATGCAGGCCTGTGAATGTTGTTGCAGCCCACATTACGTCCTGCAATCCCGAGAAGAATGTCTCTCGAGTCTCGCAAGGTAAGCTATAGGATCTTGCAAGACTACACTGCATGTTCGTGTAGTAACATATCAGATGATTGACATGACGATGGCAGATCAAAAAAGTTTGCAGATAATTGCTAAAAAATTCCATCAGAAATTAAGAATAATTTTCCTTTTGTATTAATCTCTATTACATGTTTACTATAACACTAAGATTTCCCAGCGACTTCACCACGCTTGACTTGAAATTCACGGGGA
The DNA here is from genome assembly GCA_039645545.1 of Dendrolimus houi. NCBI lineage: Eukaryota > Metazoa > Arthropoda > Insecta > Lepidoptera > Lasiocampidae > Dendrolimus > Dendrolimus houi. The sequence goes on from CM077136.1 coordinate 7,942,972, forward strand.
TTCACGAGACACAAAGTACCGCAGCATTAAAAAAAATGTAAACTATCGTAAACTGTGTCGGAATAAGTTAATTTTTATGTACCCGAACAACTATAACCCGCTCCTGGGAAAAGTTCCCTGGGACTCCCGATATAAAAAAATGTCACACTTTATATAAAATTTGCTATTGATCGGAAAAAAATGGCATAGTAATTTAAATATTTTTTTCAGTCTGGCCATTTTAAATAATTCCCAGAAAAGTCCCCACGGGATTCCCGGACTAATAAGTAGTAAATATAGTTAAAGATTTTAAGTCTAAGAATTTGCTGTCGAGTAGTGAAAACCGTATTGAAATTGGCCTAGTGGTTTTTACGTTAATCCCGAACAAACAGACAGACAAGATATAAAAAAATGCATCGTGTTAACCATCGTTTATATAGCCTGTTCCAGATGATTTTTTATATACCTTCAATGTACGGCGTGCTTAGAATTTTATAATAAAAAGATGATATTGGCTGCGTTCCACACGACCTCATAATGACCATGCTCACGGCCGCTATTTTTCCCGTTCTACTTGCTTGCAAGCCTTGTAATCAATTAATAATCATCTCAAGTGGAACGGATTAAAGAGTGTTGATGTCATTAGCGACGAAATACAGAAATGTCATTGGTCGATCTATGATTGATTTGAAAATCACCCTTTGTTATGGTAGATAGAGAAATAATGTCTTGTTTACTCTGTGGTAAACGTCCATTTCGACCTATTTCTTGATATGGGTCATTGTGAGCGCATCGTGACTCATGATTGAAAATTATGGCGTTATTAGTGACATTTATGCCACGACCATAACATCCGTCGTGGCTATGTGGAACGGCTTAAGGAGCATTTTCGGCGTTGTGAGCCACAAGTGGAAGGTAGCCATTAATGTAAAATGTCAATTTTTAGAATCTAGTAACCCTGCTCGCAGCGCGACAAATTATCGTGAAAGGGAAATACTAATACAGCAAAAAAATGTTTTTATTGTGAATTTGATTGATTATTGCGTTTGTGTTTCAAAAATAAATAGATTGACTTAAAAATTAATTAACCAAATAAAATTCAATTGTAATTCACAATGTCTACAGATTCAGACACTGAAGCAGTTATTTTAGAAAATGTGTCCGAAGTTATGCACGGGTTGTCGGTTAGTCGCACCTTCTTATAACATGTTTAATTTTTCTGTATAGCTTATTTTATAGTGAATATACAGTTCAAAAAACTAGTAAACTTAAACATCCCGTGAATAATATTTTGAAGTCCTGAATTGAATATAACCTGATATCAAATCAAACTAACAAATGAATTCAACAAATAAGATTTTTATCTACAATGCTTATAAGGGTGGGGTATAGGCCTTATAGTTATGGTATACATATCTATATATGTGCCCGTTTGGTTAAACTTTACAATAGTGGTCACTGAATTTTTAGTGGTGGGGCGGAGAGGGGAGGAGCACTTCTCCCTTCTGCAACCCGCATGTCTAAGAGACAGTAGTTTTTATTATTTATTCATAACCACCCAAAATTCACTTTATATCTCAAATAATAAATAAAAGTGTACTAAACCACACCCAGTTTTCCTCCCTCCCCTACCCCTCCCACCACTACTTATAGTAAAAAGGGCACATATATTTACTGCACTCCTTATTAAAGATAGATAGATAATTCTTTATTGTACACCAAACCATGTACAAACAGAAGTAGAAAAAGATAGTACAACCGGTGACCTTATCGCTAAGAAGTGATATCTTCCAGGCAACCCTTAGCAGGGATAGATAGAATTTTAATACAGACGGTGGTGCAGTTAATAAATAATGACGAATGATAAATAAATGTAATAATAGAAAAGTAATGATAAAGTAATACTATATAAAAAAACATAGTTATATTATATACTTATCCATTGTGGTAGGCACCAGCTCTGGTCACTTGAAGTGTCAATGAGCTGTTTTGATAGCTCTTTGTAGAGGCTCACAGCTTCAAGAGTCCATGGTCCAATGGCCTCAATAACAATTGGTACAAATAAATAATTTATTGAGTTATATAATGGCGCCACTTGAGTAAACTAGATGTTTCCACCCCCAAACTGGCTGATCTGATTGTATTTAGCAAATGTGATATGTAGCTAATGCCAGGTAATTAGAGTCAATTACTATAGGATTGGCTTTTGCTTTATACAGAATTCAGTACTTACCATATAATTTGATTACAGTTGGCTTCCAAATTCTGTTATATAGGTTGGCAATTCTGTTATACAAGTTGGATGCTATAAATAATTGAAAAATGGCAGCATTTCCAAGTCAACATAGGGTAACCCGGTCAGTTCACAACAATTTAGCAAGATTGTTCATGGAAAGAACTATTTATTATTAGGGATGGGTCAAAATTTGCTTTACTTTCAGTTCGATCGATTTTCGGCTGCTTGAACTTTGCCATTTGACTAAAAGATTGAAGTGCTGAATATTTGGTGCAAGGAAAAAGTAAAATATCTAGTTGCATTTAACTGAAAATAATAGATTTTTTTACAACAAACACAAAACAGACTTCACACTAAAAACCAAAAAATTCATATTTAAGGGACTTCTTTCTACAATATCTTGAAGTCAGTACCAAGTAAAACATAAAAGAACAACAAAAAATTAAAAAATATAGTCATTTTTATGTTTCACTTGATACTACCTACTTCAAGATGTTGTAGAAAGAAGCCCGTTGAATATTTATTTTTTAGTTTTTAGTCTGTCAGTTATGTTTTTGTTAAAAAAATATTTTATACTTTTTAGTTGTGCAAATACTTCAATAGCTTTAGAAATAATATATTAAGCACCTTTAGAAATTGAACAACTAGCATGCATGTACAAATTTGCCATCTTCGGTGTAGATGCTCTTCAACAAGGGTTATTCTCGATTTCCCTGGGATCCAATCATCAGATCTGGACTTGATGACCATGGGAATACATTGGGAGTATACACTTATAAATAAAGAAAAATTGAAAATCAGTTTACAATTGATGGAGACATCCATGAGGTTTCGAATTTTCGTAGGTTTCTTTAATTCCTTGGAATCCACTCATCAGATTTCGACATGGTTACAATGGGCACATTTGAAGTAACCCTTTGATTAAAAAAAATATTTTGAAAATTGGTTTACAATTGACAGAGAAGTTGAGATCCTCCACCTTTTGGAAGTCTCGGTTAATCATATTTATCATAACAATAAAATAAAATTAGGCCTTTATACTCATAGCCATTTATTTTGAAACCTCATGTAAATCACCATCGTCAATCCTAATCAGCAATATTCTTGCCATGGGTTGTCTGGAAGAGATTGCTTTTTAGTGATAAGACCACCCTTTGTACACAATTAGAATAATACTAGTCCGTAAGTCTTCTGTAATGGTGTACAATTAAAGTGTTATTCTATCTAAACCTCAATTTGCAATGTGATAAAAATTAAATTAGTTTTTCTAATTGAGGAATCTTATAAATCTTTGCCTAATTAAATAGACATCAATTTAAAACAAAAATTAAATAAACTTAGTATTTTTCTAACAAACATCAGTCAGTAGTGTACTGCTTAATATTAATGTGTAACTTGAATTAATTCATATTCATGCCTTATTCATAGAGGGTTAAAATATGTTTGAAGGCTTATTTAAGACTAATTGCCAAAAATTATTATTCATAAACACATATTAGCATGTTCATAATAGCATATTAGCTAGCTAATACACTCTAAAATCCTCTTCAACCTTTGCTCTGAATAATGTGTATACTGTAGTATTATATGATTTTACAATATAATTTTGTTACTCATACATTTACTAGATTTGCATACAGTCCTGGATTCAAACATAGATAAAACTTATGTATATAAAAGTTTTGAATATTGCAACCAGAAAGTTGTAATGGGTACATTACAAATCGCTGGTCGCAAACTAAAGTCTGAATTAAACATATCCGATGAAATCAAAATGACAAAATATTTAATTCCAGACTATGTAGTAAGTTGAATAAAAATAGAAAAAATTACAACAGTTGTACTTACCAGGTATTCATAAGCTAAGGAAGCATTATTTTTATCAGTTGAGAGACTACATTTAACTAAAATATCTAAAAATAGAGTTAAGTACAGTTATGTGTTGACATCCCAAGCATAATATTTATGTGTGAAAATAAAGAAAAACATGTTTTACTTACGGTTGAAAATGTTCCCATTCATTAATTTTTACATTAATTTTAGAGACATGTGGTATGGTTCTATTTCTTCGACTTATTCAAGTGACAATAAACAATTGTGGTAACATGTCCTGTGAAGAGAGAAGTGGACAGACTAATTGTGTGTTTTCACATATTACTAAGGCTTTTCGGGCTTTAGTTTGACTATCTTTACGTGATTTACATAAATGATCGAAAACGAGGGGTGGTTGAACTGCACTAATTACCCTATAAGGAATTGGACCATGAAAATCTGCCATTATAATGCCAGTGATTGACCATTCTGACACTATTGTAATAGCAAATGTAGGGCCATAGACAATTGGCCTCTTTTATGCTGAAAGCTACCCTCACCTTAGTTTTATTCTGGACTGTGTTTGTTCCACTACACTTGCTTCTCTTATAAAGACCCAGCACTGCCTCTATGATGGCTCTATGAATCATGTTCCAGTGACACTGTAACTATATTCTTGATGGCAATACATTATACTCCAAATAAGATATTTATTTACAGAAAGAGGTGCAAGAATTATACACATTCAGAGATTTGTTCTTTGAGAACCATCCTATAGAATTGGCAGCAGAAAAAAATAAATTTGTGGAGGAGAAAAAAAATAACTTGGTTGAAAAATTTGAGGAAATTGATGGTGGGTATAAAAATCTTTTTGTTATTATTTCTTATAAAATCTGCTTTTGGTCATATTGAACATAAGCTCTTTGAAACAAAATGAACAAGAGTTATTAGTCTCTAAGAGATAAAAGTGCGTTTTTATATAGTTCTCTAGCCATATTGGCTAAAATAGGGAATCTGTCCTTTTTAATACAGTGTTTTTTCTCAAAATCTACAGGGTCTATAGTAATTAATTGGACAGGTAAGTATTATATATGCTGCTACACAGTGTCGTAAGTGTAACAAAACTGTGAATAATGACATATTTATTATTTGTGTTAATATTGTTATGCATTGTTCCTTGGTTGGACTTTAGAATTTTTTTACATGTAAAATAGATTTAAAAAATTCTAGAAAAATAGAATTAACTATAATATATTGCACACCATGATAGGCAGAATATAGATGTAATGACTGATTGTGCCACTTCATAAGTTATCTATATTTATAATAAATGATTTGAATTTGCTATTTGTTATGTTTTTACGAAAAAACTATTGGACCGATTTGGCTGTAATTCAGTATATATGTGATTTTAATACCGAGGGAGGACAAGGGATACTTTTCATCCTGGATAATGGGATAGATTTATGTAAAACTTATCCCAGAAAGTAGGATAGGTTTGCTTTTTATTGTGATTTGCCATTTTCGTCATTTTGGTTATTTTGATCATTTTGGTCGTTTTGATCATTTAGGACATTTTCGTCATTTGTTAATTTATGGAGTTTACAGATAGATAGACGGGGATACGGGATGAAACGTTGTTTGGGAGACCCATCATTTCTTAAGTTTATAAATATAAAAACTCATCATGTATAAAGAAAGCGATAGTAACTCGATCTGTCTATCTGCTAAGCTTTCACGGAATAATTACTCGGAGTACTAGATCAGTTTCGCTGTAATTTTGTTTAAATGTAGTTTTAATACCGAAAATGGATATAAAGAATTTTCATGCCGGGAGATGGGATAGTTGCGATATAACATGAAGTGAATCTTCCGGGGGCAAATAGCCTGTCTATGTAATCAACCTGTATTAACGCCTGCTTTTTAAACAAAAGACAAGAGTTTGTCCCGCGGCTACGGCGGAGGGTTAAACTCTCGTATGGTGTATTAAGAAGAAATACAGGTACTCTGACGCGTCACAACACACTACAGGCGCGTTTATACTTCTCTGACGCGGCCGCTCCTTCGCCTCCCACGCTTCTCCCACCCCGGCGACAGAACACATTACACAAGCCATCATAACATATTGCGACACGCTAATATAAATCTCGCCATACTAAATGTATAAAACACATACCGTTCTGACGCATCACTACACGACACAGACAAATAAAAATCCGCCTTAAAAAGTGTTAAAGTCTGGAGACTGTTAGCTTTATAGATAACTAGCTCCGCCCGTGGTTTCACCCGCGTGGTGATGGAAAATCGTTATATTTTGGATAATTCACACTATATCTTTATAAATTATAGCCTATGTGTTATTCTGATGTGTAAGCTATATTACTGTAAAGTTTCATCAAAATCCATTCAGTAGTTTTTGCGTGAAAGAGTAACAAACATACATCCATACATCTATACATGCATACATCCATTCTTACAAACTTTCGTATTTATAATATTTATAAAGATATAGAGATAGAGAATGAATTCTGAACAAGGATCAGTAATCGTTTATTAAAAACAAGTTCTTCAGAATTTGCAGGTGGAATAAATCTTGAAAAAAAAACATTTTTCAATCTTAGATGTATGGGAATACTTTGAATACGATGAGGGCCTTTTAAAATGAAAACTTTTTAATAACTGAACTTTTTCTTAGTGTAAAATACAAATATAAACATACATTTGGAAAAAGTATACTTGTTTATTTAACATCCAAATGAACTTTTACGCGTTTTGCCTTAATGTCTATAAGTATTTTGTTTTTACAGTAGACACACAAATTCCGTTTGATCTGAGAGCCCAATTTCTCTACTGGAAGGGGCGTTGTTATAATATCTCTTCGGAATATGATACTAGGGCAACTCAATGCCTGAGCAAAGCCGTGAAGTTGAATCCGCGTTTAATAGAGGCGTGGAATGAGTTGGGTGAATGCTATTGGAAAAATACGAATGTTAAGGAAGCTAAAGCAAGTTTTGAGGGTGCATTGAAACATGTAAGTGTTGTCTTATTCTTTTCTATTAACCAACAACTAATTTTACATATACACAAAATTAAAACTATGGTTTAAAGGTTTTAAGCGCGGTATTTTATTTATTTTGTATTTATTTCGACGTTTCGGCCAATTTTCTGTAGCCGCGATCACGGGCGACAATGATGTCAAGTGTCAATGAGTCTTGTTAAAGTTATTATTTAACCAACTAGTTCATTATAATTATTTAATTTTTTTGTTCGTAACCTTCGTGACCTTAAGGTAAGTGACTATAATTACCATTTGTACTATTACGAGGTTGTTCAAAAAGAGCGTCGTAAAGTTTGTTTGAAACCGGATTTGCTAGTGATGCAACTCTTTAAGTGGCGGGGTCCACTTCAATTTCCGTCTGGTGGTTCTTTTTTTTTAATTTATTTTAAGTTCCAAATCATATGAATACAAAAACATATGATTTGGTACTTAAAATTATAAAAAAGGGGGCACGTCGTATGGGTACGTTCCCTTAGTACTGTCCTGTCCTGTTGGAACTAACTCGACTTTGGTATTTACAGCATCGCAACCGCCTATCGCTCCGCTGCCTCTCAATAATCATTCGTCAGGAATGTGCAAACAAGAAAGGCGCAGATGCGTTTCAGTCTATTCTAAAAAGCGTAGAGCTGGCCAAGGAGGCAGTCTCGCAGAACACAAAAGATGGGCAATCTTGGGCTGTTTTGGCCAACGCGTACTTGTGCCAATTCTTTACGATGGCACAAGATCCGGCAATATTAAAATTGTGCATGAGTGCATTTAAACAGGCGTGGTTAGATCCTATAACTAAAGGCCAACCGGACTTGTATTATAATAAGGCAACTGTAAGTATTAGTTTAACAGTATAGTGTTGATAGACCACTGTGTGCTTATCATCAATAAAAGCAGGCGTTTTGAAGAAGGATAAAAAGCACTTCCAAATATTTTTTTACTATATTATAGCAGGTAAGATCATGTATTAATGAATGTATACCCTTTCCAAGCATTTGTTTTACTTTTGACAGCTTGATGATCGATTAATTAGTAATGTCCTAATGCGTTACCTACTCGATTTGTTATAAAAATCGATTTCATTCATAAATAAGTTTTAACTTATCTATATATAATATTTCTCTAAGTTTTCGCGACTTGTATACATAATAAAACTACGTTTTAACGGCTTTAAGCAGAGTAATTTATTTGATTTTTTGTTATTCCGACGTTTCTTTCGGCCACTTAAAGTGGCCGTGATCACGAACGACAAAGATGTCAAGTGTCAAGTGTTGACACTTGACATCTTTGTCTTCCTTGATCACGACCACTGAAAAATGGCCGAAACGGCGGAATAACAAAAAATCAAATAAATTACCGCGCTTAAAACCGTTAAAACGTAATTTATTATCTATATATTTTTGCTAAAAATACTATGTCGTGTAATTAATATACCCACATTTCAATGAACATATATTACACACTATTATGTTAAATAAGACATTCCAAACGGCACTTATAATAATTGCGGTATTATTTGTTTTGCAGTAAAACATTTTTATTTTCAAATCGATTACTTTCGATTTATTTACGTATAGTGTCAATGGTTTAATTGTCTATGCGTTACATGACTCACAGAACATCACTATTACGTCACCCATAACAATAAAGTACGACAATTATATCATTTGTTTCATGTGGGCTTTACTGTCTAGGAATGTGTAACTTGATAGACGTGTAAACGTCAAAAGTAAAATAAATGCTTGGAAACAGTATAGATGAAGTAAAAGATATTTGCCAAAATTGTTTTCTTTTTTATTGCTGGAGTGTATCAGACAGACTGATGGCCCAACTGTGATGGAAAATGGTTAATTAATGAACTGTGATAGATACCAATGTGCTGCCGTACTCGTAAATGGGACTCGAACCTGGCCACTAATGCCGGGACACAACTCAAGGTTGTCATGGCGGACAATAGGATTCTGTTGTGCCGCGCACAACGGGTCCTGGCCATGAGGACCATCCGAGGATACCGTAGTGTCGTGGACGGCGTCGACACTCTTGGCGGGCGATCCGCCCTGGCCTCTCCAGGCGGACGTGATTGCCAAAGTTCGGCGCTCCCGACAAGATGCCCTCGCCCGTGGCCTGGTCTATGGCCAGGCCGAACTCCAGGTGATCAGGATGCGGGAAACCGCGGCCATGATCCAATCTTGGTCAGTAGAGTTGGAAAACCCTGTTGCTGGCATTGACACAGTGGAAGCGGTTCGACCGCAGCTGTTGCGATGGCTCTCGCGGAAACGCGGGACCCTGACCTTCAGAATGACACAGATACTTACCGGGCACGGTTGCTTCGATAAGTATCTGTGTCATATTGCGCGCTGCTTGCCTTCACCCCAATGCCGCCAATGTGGCGTGCTAGACACGGCGTTACATACGCTAGTCGAGTGCGCAGCATGGGCACCTCAGAGGTTTGAACTCGAGACACTAGTAGGACCGGTCGATTCGCTGAGCGATCTGGTGCAAGCCATGCTACACAGCGACGATTGGTGGGTGGGCGCGGTCAATTTCTGCGAGACGGTAATGTCTCAAAAGGAGGCCGCGGAACAAGATAGGGAGAGAGATGGAAGTTGGAAGTGCGCATGCGTCTGGCGGGCGCCGACGTCAGTCGGGAACCTGGAGACGCAGGTATGCGCATGATCTCCCCCCCTGAAATACCGCTGCAGGGGCTCTCTAGCATCTAGGGAGCAGAGGAGTCTTCACCCCTATTGACGAAGTGAGTTTGCCTCTCCCGGGGTACTCTTAAGCACTTGTGCGCTAGGATCGGTGTGGACGTAACTACGTTCTGTATATCATGCCTTTCCTACTCATAAGCGCGGGGCACATGGGAGGAGGGTGGTTTTAGTGGAGTATTGATTAGTCGAGTCTCCACACAAGCCGGTTGATTATTGTTTGGATTGCCTCAGTGGAAAGCCTCCATGATCAACAACGGTCTAATCCCTAGCAAAGGACCCGGTATGTGCGAAAGTGAAAAAAAACCAAAAAAGGTTGTCATGGCGGCATACTGTAGTCAAGGGGTGGTCGCTATCCAGACAGGTAAATAGGCTACGACCTGGCTATGGGTTATTTTGTCGCCTCTTACAACAGGTAGTCTCTCTTTTATCAATGCAGGAACGGAGAAAGAATACAATTTCCTGCGGCTGGGCGGCCTGTCGTAAGAGGCGACAAAACAACCCACAGCCAGGTGGTAGGGTATTTGCTCGACTGGATGGCGACCACCCCTGGTCTAGAGTATGTCGCCATAACAACTTTGAGTTGTGTTCCGGCATCAGTGACCAGATTCTAGTGTCCCTTAAGAGAGCAGCAGCGCATTTGTAGCACCTTTGGTGTTGCAAATATCCATAGGCGGTGGTAACAGCTTTCCATCAAGTGGGCCTTCTGCCTGTCTGCTGAACTCCTGCAATAAAAAAGGCCGCCTGACCGCAGGAATTAGCATTATTTCTCCGTTCCTGCACGGAAACAATTATAGCAAATACAGCTCCATTGTCTCTGAGTATTCTTATAGGACATAGGCGTAATAATCTGTATATATCTAATATAACAACTACAATATTATATAGTGACATATAGAAGACATCTTCCTTTAAAATTTTCAAAGAACACATACTTACCAACTTCACGGTTGAAAAAAAATGATTATAAATTAAAATGAAACCTATCCTTTGTCCTAAGTTGGAACAAAATTTAAAAAAATCATCAAAATTGGTTGAGTAGTTTCGAACTTCATCCAGTCAAACACTGTGACAGGGAATTTATATATATATATAGATAGCAGGAAATATTTATACGAATCTTGGGGTTAGTTTTTAATGAACATCAAACAGGTATCATTACATCCTAGTCAGTTGATTTTATATATAAAATGCAGTCTTTATTGCAATTATTACACCAGCGCATTGTGTACTTTATAGAGATCAATTTCTGCGAATAAATGTCAAACGCAATACATAGGAAGGAATAAACGAAACGGTTAATTTTAAATAAACCAATTCATATTATCAATTATTAGATTAGTTATAGCGTATCAGATGAATCGAAACAATGCTCAATATCTATACTTTGACCACCAAAGAATATTTAGAGACGCTAAGCTCTCTTACCAAAAAATATACTAAACATGTACAAAAAAAAATGTCACACTTTGACTGCACTTCAAAATTGTATACTTGACAAACAACAAGATTGGTAAATGGTCTCCAAACTTGAAAGAACAAATTACTGCGCTGTTACTACTTATATAAACAACTATAAATATGGAGTTATTTTGGTGATCATTAACTATTTTTGATGGTATAAAGTATTTTTTGATGATATATTTTACTATCTATCTGGTGATCAGTTAAACATAAACCATATCTTTTTTAAAAATACACATCTATTCGAAAAATGTCTAATGAAATTTTTCCAGGCATTAAAATTCGAAGAATTATATGAGGAGGCGTTAGAGAATTTTGAATATGCGTGCAGACTAGATCCCCCATGGGAACTCCCGAAGAAGGAACTTGCCAAATTGAAGCATTACCTCGCTGCAACCGACGAACTGGTGCGAACAAAGGGAAAAATCAAAACAAAAAAATTGACGCAAATGGTACAGGTGTGTACATAATCTGTTTATTATGTCAGCTTCTGTGGTAGAGTGTAATAAACCTTTGCGTGTCTAGCTCATTGGATAGAAGATGCTCCAGGTTTCATTCCTGTCATGGGAAATTTCGTAAACGAACTTTCTTTTATTTAATATGGTCTGGGGCTTTGGGATCGGCCCTGTGGTCAGTTGTATATTACACAACACAGATGTAACTTGCTGAGATTGGTTGGCGATATAAAAATATGTATGGTTGTCTGCCGATTTATACTAATATAATGTCAGCCCATAAAGATCGTAATATGTGGCGTTTTTAGGAGTAAAGTATGTAAAATTAATTTTAGACCGAAATAGTCAGGAAATATGAGAGATTATTGAGAAACTTTTACAGAACTTTCTGTTATACTATAGCAGCGAGAGGTAGAGGTTAAATTATACTCCAGATGGCAGAGAGTAGTATTCACTGTCGAGTGCTAATGTGAACTGAACAAATTTATTTTGGAAACGGTAACCTTAAGTACAAATATTAACAAGTCGTACAGCTAGTACAATATATAACACAGTGTGTGAGCGGGACAGATGATGTGCGAGCGAGATAGAGCAACTATTAATATGTGCGCTCCCGCGTTGCGCTAGTCAGTAGTTCATTGTCTGCTGCGATGACTAGACGAATGCAGCTCCCATAATATAATACATTCCTGTTGTCGAAAGTGCATTTATACCAAATTTCATAAAGATCGGTTCACTCCCTAGTTTCGTTTGGATTTGATCTAAACATATTTTTAAACAGTAATACATTGATGGAAAATCTTATTGTCAACAAGTGACAATAATCAGTAATGGTTTGTAGTGCTCTGTGGACAACAGACCTAACTACTCAAAATAGTGATCCGGCATTTAAAATGTGCATACTAGATGACAAAAGGTTGTTGATAATGAGGGTAATTATATCATTGATAAAAATAAAAACACGTTAAAAATGTATGTGTTTGAATTTAACGTAAGAAAACGACATTACTTTCGGTCCCCCTTATATTGTATGGCTACAACATTCAAAAATATTAATATTTTGAATAAAATAAGGTGCACTTAGTGTACCGGGATGCCAGCAATGGTATAATTTGTCTTATAAATAAAAAAAAAATACTTTTAAGGCTATGGATATATTGAATTTGTATTTTACAGTCAATAGACGAGAGAAACCTTGGCAAGTACAGTCCAGACGCTTTACATACCTTTGGAACAAGGAAAAATGTAACATTAGAACTGACACGACTTAGTGCTTTGGTAGAAGGCAGTAATGAAGGAAAAGTTGTACTCGGAAGAGTTGTGGGTTCGATACATAATGAGAATTCAGTACCATTGTAAGTATTAAAAGAAATAAGTAAGACTTAGACGCATAGTAGGGTATCTGTATATATCGTTATGAGCTACAGGACTCGAATTAAAAAATGCCGTTGGAACTACTATAGAATTTATTAGAACTGTACAAACACGTATAAAGCAAATACAAATAAAACTGGATGCAACCAGTTCACACTGCACGATTCAATACAATTCATCTATATCGCTAATCGAGAGTACTAGAGAACGTCTTACTCGTTTCGTAGTCGTCGCTTGACTGCCCCTCCATTCGGGCATCGTCTTATACTAACTACACAGTATAAAGAAATTGGCCGCGCACACTGAGTTTCTAAGACTAATTTGCACACCTGCGAACGGCTAACAAAGTCGAAAATAATAACAATAAGGATTAGTTCGACGGTAATGATGCTTATAAAACAAGTAGAAGAACAATAGCATGTTTTTCTTAATTGCAAATTCAAAACACAAAGAATTCCCTAATCCGGGAGGACAATAAGCTGCGCTTACAATAGGCTGCTGTGCGGCTTATCTTTGACGGCATGTAATAATATTAAGAGTAAGATTAAGTTGTAAATAAGAAAAAACTTAAATTTACTGTAATAATTAGATCAGTTTTAAGGCCCTATAGACAGTCGACTCTCGATAATTTGATACTTCTTGATTTGACATTTTCCCCAGAACCTTGAAAAATTATTATTCGATAAATTAAATAAAATCAATACTAATTAAGCATCAGAACCGACAAAAGTGATGATTTCTTCTCAGCTCTCACCACTATCGACAATTCGTGGGACAATGATAGACTGAAGTCGTTAACTCAACAAAAAAAATACAAGGAGGAACATTTGTGAATAATTGTACAAATGTTTAAAAAAAATCACGAAATTTGATCAAACTCTTGTTTACTTGATTTTTCTTCCCTCCCTCTTACTTATAAACTCCTGTTATTTTAAACTTTTGGTAATTCCAAAATTTTCTCTGGTCCCTGAGTGTCAAATAACCGCGAGTCAACTATATATTATGCAATAATAAAAAAAGTATCAAAGCAGCTCTAACCGACTGGTTCATTAGAGAGAAAGGCGTTAATAAAAAAAGTACTAAAACATAACCTACATTAGCTGATTTGGACAGTACACCAGAGCTGGTATAATTTCAGGGATTCTATATTAATTTTCTTTTCATAAAAATCTTTGTTTTCTAAAGATGTGTCTCACGAAAACTCCTTAGAATCGATTTTCATATAAGGCTCTTACCTAGTATGGAGGTATGAGGAGTGAAATAATACAAGTGTCAACTTAATTTACGTTTTTTTGCTATACAATTTCGAACTTTAATGTAACTAGCAAAATCCGGTAATTTAGGAGGGTTATCGCGAAGTTTTCTACCCAGTAATAATTAATTAATTACTGATTATTTATTTGTGCGTAACCAAAAAATTCTGGCGTATCTTGTTGTGATATGTTAATGTTTACATCGATATTATTTCTTTAGTTTTTCAACAGATGGCGTAAGTAGTAACAGTCCAGTTGATATTGCACAAGTCTTATTGGTTTTGTAATTTTCGACAGATGGTTACACATGGACAGTTAGAAATACATTAAAATTCTAATTAATAAAAATTGTTATATCTTTTATTTTTTTAATGTGTATATATATTATATATAATATTTTTATGATAAATAACACAGCTAGAAATAAATTGAAATTACTATGCCAAAGCCCAAATCTGAAAGTGTGATAGTTTCTCAGTAAAGTGTACCACAAAATGCATAGATTGTGGGGTAGTGACCTAAAATAATGTCCATCAGTGTAAGATACGGCGTTATGAAACTAGAAGGTCTTTTATTATACAATTTCGAACTTTAATGCAGGTAAATAAAATTTAAAACAATATTCATTAGTGCATATTCAAAGACAACTGTACTTAAGCAGTAAACACCAGTCGTATTTATTATCTCTGAGATTGTAAAGCGGCCGCTTTTGGAGAATCGCTTAGTGACACTGACAAGGTGTCTGTTAGGTGGTAATTGCAACACGGCATGAAGTTCCACTTTATTTTGATCATATTCGTAATATGAATCTGCGAAACCCCCTGGTGTTGCAAATGTCCATAGGCGATGGTAATAATCATTTTTCATCTAGTGGACTCTTGCCTGTTTGCTGCATCCAAGCTCCGTTGTAGCCATATGGTTAAACCTTAATAATGTTTTAAATTGTAGTGAAATCTACGCTTTAATGGTTTTGAGTGCAGAAATTTATTTGATACTTTGATTATTTTATCTTATATTAATATATAAAGCTGAAGAGTTTGTTTGTTTGACTGAACGCGTTAATCTCAGGAACTACTGGTCTGATTTGAAAAGCTCTTTCAGTGCTTGATAGCCCATTATCGAGGAAGGCTATAGGCTATATATTATCACGCTAAGACGAATAGGAGCGGAGCACCAATGAAGAATGTTTCAAAATCGGGGGGTTTTGAAAACAAATTCCACGCGGACGACGTCGCGATAAAAATCAAATAAAATGCTGTGCCTAAAACAGTTAAAACGTAGTTTTAATTATTTGCATTAGTCGCGAAAACATAAGAAAATAACTAAATACAGAAAAATAAGCGTACCCTCGGGCCCACGTGTATAGGCTAGAGGCCTTACTCTCAGACGCTTTTCGTTGTCCGTTTCTGTCTGATCAGCCTGCAAGGGTCAGTGAAATTTTAGATAGAAAAAAGAAAGAACAAATGTAAGCGCGGGCTATCGGATGCGAAAACTCATTGTCACCTGCGCGGTGTATCGTACGTAATGGAATGAGTATTGGGATGCAAAAACGTGTGTATAGCGAGCCCTCCCGAACGGGGGCGGAGCGAGCCGAATGTCAGCGGCAAGGACGACACGACCGAGCCGAGCCGACGCTTTACGAATACGCACGACGGTCGCCGCGGTAATTTAACGGGTCCGCGCGTTACACAAATATTTTTACTAAAACTAAAATAATATAGTTCATATAAGACAAAAATAAATGGAACATACAATGTAAAATGCAGTTAAATATAAAAAACTTAACCAAAAAAGTTCCAAAACGATGTTTGAGAGTAAGCCTAACCTAAATCAGTATCATATAATTATTAAGAAGAAGTAAACACTTGAATGATGATAACAATTCCATACCTCGCTCTACGCTATTTTTGATATAACACTAATCCTTATTAATATTATAAATACGAAAGTAACTGTCTGTCTGTCTGTTCCGTTTTCACGGAAAAACTACTTGACCGATTTGGCTGACACTCAGTATATATATATTTTTTTTTGATGCCGAGGATGAACATAGGATACTTTATATCCCGAAAAATGGGATAGTTCCGGAATAAAAATAAATTTGTCTCTGTTTGTTATCCTTTTATGGACAGACTATTGGACCGATTTAGCTGAAACTCGGTACATATGTAATTTTAATATCGAGGGTGGCCTAGAGATACTTTTCATCCCGGATTATGGGATAGATTTATGTTAAGGTTATTCCGGAAACTAGGATAGGTTTTGTGATTTTGTCAATTTCGTCCACTTGGTCAATGTTGTCCATGTTGTGTATTTTGTCAAGTTTTGTCATTTATGTAGTTTACAGATAGACGGGGGATGGTATAATTTGCGATATAAAATGAAATGAATTTTCCGGTGGCAGATACATAAAAAAATAATAGAATGTAACCTGTACCGCCTGCTCTTTAAACAAGAGACACGCACTAGATGTTGACTCGCGGCCCAGCCGCGTTGTAAACTCCGGTATTGTATAAATTCATTTTCAAAATGTCACTAAGTATCATATCTTTATGTATTTTACACGGACACTCTGCGGCATGAATAAGCCCATGAGGTATCTGTGCCTTGTGTTTTATGTATATGAATGTAAGTATATTGGAGAAAAATTAAGAACATTGTATGGTATTTGCTTTTCAGTACATTCGCTTTAGTAGATGACAGTATGCAATGCGTTTGTGTGAATGTGTACAATTGGGCGGATGGCCGCGGCACCATTATAGGCGACTGTGTTGCCATACCGGAACCACATCTAACAATACACAAGCACAGTTCTACATTACCTGTAAGTACTATTTGTATTATGTTTTTGGCCGGCTTCGAAAAGGAGGTGGTTCTGAATTAAAGTGTATGTATGCTGTTACTACGCGATTTCTCTGTTATTTGTGGACCAATTGTCAAGTTCTTCGTCAAGTAGTGCGGGATCTGATGAGTCCCGGGGAAGTCGAGAGCCTTTAATATTATAGGCACATACATGTTTCATATATTTCTTGCTAAAACTGTTCAAGTATTTGCATTATTAAAAAGTATTATTGTTTGCTTTTAGTTACTTTTGAAGCTGTTTTCTTTTTTGTTATTTTTTAATTTATTTGACACTCCCACACTTTCGTCCAGTGTGCATGTGCACACACATGTGCGTCCTTTTGTAATGTAGTGAAAGCGTGGCCTTTTCTCGAGCGATGCAAGCAAGAGCTTCGTGTCACGGAGATGAATATACTACGGTGGATGTGTGGAGTAATGCTTCTGCTATAGGAACTTTTGCATCCGCAGTAGCCTTCATACCCGTGATATGATGGAAAAACTGGGAGAATCTCGCTTACGGTACCAACCACCACGTTTTATTACAGAAACCCGCTAGTTATATATGGAACGAATATCCTATCCGTTACCATGAAATTCCGGTAGAAGTAGGAGATCCGAGAAATACTGGATTGAGGTCGTGAAGGATGACGTGTGTACCAATGGTCGCACAATTAGGATAGCCGAAGACCATGCGAAGTGGAAAAGAAAAAGTAGGAAACTGGGCGCTTATGGATGAATTTTACAGATCATCATTGTTCACAACCACGTGATTTAGCAAGGATTAAAAAAGACGTGGTTGCGGACAATGATGCTTTTAAAAGAGTCGTTCTATTAATGTCGCTACCAATCTGTTTCAGCCAACTCTAGGCTAGAATTGATAGACTTCAAATAATATTTTAAAAGCAAATATTATAATCTTAGATTTTTTTATCTTTTTCAGAAATATGATTTCAAATCGATTAGAGTGAACAACCCAATGGAATTATTGGTGAACGGGAAGAGAATTGGCAGGAATCAGTTTGCCTGTACACGTGTCACAAGCACATATGAAATACAGTGAAACACTAAAATAATTGATTATTAATTTGTGTTAATATTCGCTTTGTCTCATATTAATATACAATATGTATATAGGGAGCTCAGAACAACGATTAATGGTACAGAAACAGTG
This sequence comes from Dendrolimus houi, assembly GCA_039645545.1. Lineage (NCBI taxonomy): Eukaryota > Metazoa > Arthropoda > Insecta > Lepidoptera > Lasiocampidae > Dendrolimus > Dendrolimus houi. Next base: position 7,961,311 of record CM077136.1, read on the forward strand.
CCTAAATAAATGAGCTGACCTTTCATTCACATAAATTAATATATAGGTGTGAGTGAAACAAATTAGATGTAGCTTTTAGTATGGGACAGAGGGGGTATGTCATATTAAAATTCTAACCCTCTTATTCATAATAGTTATACGAGGTTTATTAAAATTTATTACAGTCATTAAAAAGAGTAATTCATAATTGGATTGTGAATGCGATTATAAATAACATTTTTGTTTGGTAACAAGGCTATACATCTCGTACTTATAACTATTATGAATAAGGGTTATTTAATGAATAAATATATACTAAACTTACCGGCATAGGGTACAGTGTGCGTAAATGATTTACGATATACAATACTCGCAAAACTTAAATGCGTTCCGAGTGAAGTTAGCTTTGTGAGTTTTCGCAGCTCTAGACAAATGTTAACGTCTACTACACCTGAGCGTTGAGTACGAAAGAGATGGCATGCGTATCCAGATTGCAAGCGAGTGAGCGAGACAGCAACACACCGCACAGCTTTGTATGTAATGCCTCCGACCTCTAAGGAAACATGATGTTTCCTTCCTCTTTTCCCCGCAGGCTGACTCTCTCAGGATTCTCGACTCGCCCAATACAACAGTCAGTGAAATTCAGTATCTTGGCCAGTTGGGACCTCTTTTTCCTTATTGATATAAAAATATTTGTTTCTTTCATTCAATTCCTAATTTTAAAATTCAGTTCTTTTCGAAATAAGTAATTTATTTGCAGGAGTTCAGCAGACAGGCAGAGGGCCCACTTGATGGAAAGCGGTTACCAACGCCTATGAACATTTGCAACACCAAAGGTACTACAATTGGTCCTCGCAAGTCTAAAACATGCTGCTGATTCTATATATAGTATGATATATCTTATTTTTGTATAGTATATAAAGTATATTTTTTTTTTTTTTTACTTGTTCTTGGAATGTTTCTTATTATTTATTGTCTTCACCGCCACTGTTGTCTTAATATTGTCCTCAGTTTAAGGGGTTGCCTGGAAGACATCGCTTTAAGCGATAGGGCCCCCCTTTGTTCAACATTTACTAAACTTAGTTTTAAAAACGTAGTTTTTATTTTTGGTGAACAATAAAGTGTTTTCATTCACTCAGTCATACAAATGCGCTGCTGCTCTCTTAAGGGAGACTGGAACCTGGTCATTAATCCCGGAGCACAATTCACGGTTGTTATGGCGACATACTTTAGACCAATTCAAATGCAATTTTTAAAGACTTCGTTTTCTATTCGAAATCAATTTGAAATATGAAATCCAAAATGAATTGTAATTTCATTGAATAAGTTTTTCTTTAAAATGCTCTTCCGAGAGCCTAGTCTACCAGTATGAACTTCCAGGACGCACTTAAATTTTGCGCGGACTGTATCTCGTGACATTTATCACATCTGTTGAATCTCGTTTGTTATTTGTAAAAGTGTACTATGTGTCTGATGATATTACTATTTTAACCATTTAAATAATAGGAAAGTATACCATTGTTGTCACCTCAGTACAATGATTGACTACCTATTATTTTATTCAAACATTAAGAAATCTTAAATTTTGTAGCCATACGATGATAATAATTATAAATAGATAGATAACACTTTATTATACACCAATACAAAATGAACTTAAAGACTAAAATTATATGTAGTTGTTTTCAAAGGGCGGTCTTATCGCTAAAAAGCGATCTCTTCCAGACAACCCCAGGAATGAATTGAGATGATAATGGCGATGGTGGTATATGTAACATATAGTACGAACTACTTACATTTTAATATTAAATACATAAATTATATATATATATATATATATATATATATATATATATATATATATATATATATATATATATAATTATGTATATATATATACATAATTTACAGTGTGTAAAATACTTGTAAGAGAGTAAGAGTTTTGGAAAGAATAAGCAGCAGTCTTTTATAACCTTGATCGTTTCTGAAAACAGGTTTTTCGAATTTATTGTAAGAAGTGTCAAATATTCAACTATTTATTTACTGCGTATTGCATATATTATAGTATATTATGATGGCTATATTGGACAAGATTTAGTATGTGTAGTAGCTGTGTACTACAGCAGATATTCTATTAATTACCTATATTAATTATATATAAATTCATAATTAAATCTAATTACATTTAAAAACTAATACATTTTGTAGCGGTTTCGAATTGTATTGAATTTATGTATTTATTTTTAATACTAGTTTTAGCATTATATTGTTTCCAAGCGTTTATTTTACTTTTGATCAAGTTACATATTTCTTGACAGTAAAGCCCACATGAAACAAACGACATAATTAATTGTCGTTTGTTTCATGTTTTAGGTGACGTAATAGTGATGTTCTGTGAGTCATGTAACGTAGAAACTATTACACCATCGACACTATACGTAAATAGATCGAAACTAATCGATTTGAAAATAAAAAATGTTCTATTTTATTACATTTTTTTACTTTATTACAAAAATAGCTTATTTAATATATGTAAAATATTTTCATTGAAATGTTGTTGTTGTTGTATATTTATTACAAGATACAGTATTTTTATCAAAAATATATGGATAAGTTATTTATAAATGAAGTCGATTTTTATAACAAATCGAGTTAGTAACGCATTAGGACATTATATTAATTTATAGAAATTACATTAAGAACGCACAAGTATACGCAGGGAACCCGTGATGACTGTCGGCCTATTACCCGATTTCCACTGTCGCTGATAGGCGCATAGAATTTGACGTGGTAGAGCCATGCTGGAATCACTATCTTAGAGATGTGATATCACGTTCTCACAGAATATCGGCATGAGACGGTTAGCCTTAAGCTACATTATAAGTTTTGTATACCTGGACTACAATGACAGCTGCGATCGACTTTTTTATGTTGCAAGCTTGGAGCATAGTGTTGTGTGAGAGGCGTTAATTTAACTCGCACAACTCGCTTATGAATGAGCCATACTACCCTATGTTTCAAGCTTGCAATATAAAAGAGGTCAATCTTAGCTGTCATTTTAGTCCAGGTAATTAAAAGTCGGCGTATAATCTTGTTTTATGCGATGAGTGAGAGTTCCGATGATCCACTTCCCCTTTTTTTGGATAACGCAGGGGAATGTCTTTGGACGTCATCCTCGGACTCTTTGAGGGAAGGGCCGAAATGCAGACATAAGGCTTGCAACGAGGGTATGTGGGACCCTCAGTGTCCGGCTCTCCACGCTCGCTTTTAAAACAAGCTCTCGCGAGAAACGGCCGCCGAACTACCCACTAAACCTGTTTATCGCGCTTTTACGGGGCGTCACAGGATCTAGTACGGAGTTACTGCACCGTGACGTCCCTACGCTCTGTAACTTTTTTTTAACAAGTTGATTGAGGCCCATCAGCCGCGTGATGGGGGAAAGTCGCGGTCGGTGTGGGATTCGCCAGGTCGGGGTGGCACTAGCATCTCTAGGCAGAACTAAAGATGCTATTGCCACACCACAGTTAGGGATACCCCCTAAAACCCCTCGGTATTCCGTCCTTCGCCCTTAATGTCAGGGCAACGGGTATATGGCCTAGCCCTCTCCGCTGGCCTTGGCAGGCGGTGGCCCAACGGCCTTATCCACTGCCAGGGGAACTACTTTTGCCCTCCGGCATCTTCATGCTCTCAATGCTTGGGGTGGTCTCTAACGCGCTCCACGCGCTTTGTAACGGGGCCAACCCGGGGAGCAGAGTGCTCACTTCGTACAGCAGGGGGGAAGTCCACTGACGCCCCCGTGACGGTAACTATGGGAGGAGCGCCTACAACCGCCGGTCCGGATAAGGCCCGCGTGCGCGTACTCTTCCCTCGCTCTTTCAGCTGCCTCCTGCGACATTTTTAAATTTTTATTCCTGGAGCACAGCAGACAGGCTGACGGCACAAGTGTGATGAAAAGTGGTTACCGCCGCCTATGGACATTAGCAATACCAGAGGTCCTGCCAATGTGCTGTCGGCCTTGAAGGAGAAACTGGAATCTGGCCACTGATGCCGGAATGTAACTCAAAAATTGTTATGCGCTTAAAACCGTTAAAACGTATTATTTTATTATGATTTCACAACTGTTTACTTTTATAAAAGATTTTTTTTATTTACCCTCTAGTTATAGTAGCGTCACCAATTTAATACCTTTTGACGGGGATTTTTTTAACTAAGATATTTCTCCTTGCTTCTGCTTTTATTCTTCAGAAAAGTAGACGGCGCAATCGAATCAACTTTTTTTATTGCATGAGATCAGCAGACAGGCAGACGGCCGACTTGTTGGAAAGTGGTAACCATCGCCTATGAACATTTACAACACCAAAGGTGCTACAAATGAACTGTTGTTCTCTAACGGGAGACTGGTACCAGGGCACTAATGCCGGAACACAACTCGAGGCTGTTATGGCGGCATATTCTAGACCAGGGATGGTAGCCATCGAGACGGCCAAATGCCCTACCACCTGGTTGTGGGTGTTTTTGTCGCCTCTTATGACAGGCCGCAAGAATTAGTATTCTTTTCCCGTTCCTGCACGGAAAGACATGACGGAATCGCAGAAGGAGGAAACCGCAAGCCAGGAATGTTCCCCCTTTTCCAATCCAATATTCCTTGCTGTACCATATCTTCTGTCTGATCCCTGTATATCCGATCCCATACTAAAGGCTGGCAAAGCGTTGGCGCCGTACTTTGCTGTTACAAACGCCTAAAGGCGACGGTAACCGCTTTCCATGAGCTACGCAGTCTGCCTGTTTGGCAGCTTCCGAATAAAAAAATAAAAAATTCATCTCGCTCCTACTGCCGGGCTGCTGTCAATATCACATAAAAAAATATTTTATTTTTTAAACTTATTATGTGCGTATTGCTTTACCTTAAGCATTACAAATTTGTACCACTCCAATATTTATCAAGTAATGTTTATTATACTCATATTCTACGTGTTAGAAGCTTACCCATTTTTGTATACATCGATGTAACTTATATGTCAAAATTAAACAAATTTTAATAAAAAAACGTGTGTTTATTTAAAAATACTGGTTTATTACTCTGAGGTAAAATTAGTTCAAGTACTTTCAGTACTGGCCACAATATTTTACGTAAAACCCGTAGTTTTGCCTATTTATATGAAATAATATTTGATATGCCACGACTTCATAAGGTGCTGTAGTAGTAGCAGTAGTAGTAGTAGTAGTTGAATTCGCCACAATGGCAGGCAAAGGAATCTTTAGTCCATAAAACCGATTCTGATGTATAATTCTTCGTATCCAAGTAGCGCAGTTGTATTGTAGGCTACAACTAACACCATTCAACGGAGTTCTTGTGAAAACTCGAAAGGCCACATTTCACTATACAGTTTACATTTCTCACAAAAACACACAATTACTACTCAAAAACTATCAATATCCTACAACTATTGTTCATTTTAGAGCGATTTTACATAATTTTAGAAAATAAAACTGCAGAGCACAGCGTTCCCTTTCAGTTCCCGCCAAAAACTCTAAGGTGCTGTGTTCTGATATAACTTGAAAAGTAATGGAGAAAGACAGTATTTATTTTTAGTTTATGTCTTGACAACTAGGCCTTTAAGCCAGGGAGAAAGACAGCGAGCGTATCTCGAACTGGTGCTTAAGAAACGACCGGTTTTTCATGATATAAGAAATTGTATTAATTTTAAAATATTTTCTCCTTAGCGCCGAGTTACACCGGAATGGCAGTGGCCGGCAGCGTCGCGGCGAGCACTTACAGTGTGAAATAATTTTAAACTATCTGCATACTTAAAAGGCCAGTATCGTTTGAAAAGCTTGAAAAGGTCGCGACGCTGCCGCCGCCCGCCCTCGGTGAAGCGAACAGCCGCGCACCACGTGCGTCTTGTCGGTGGTTCTGCCCGCGGTATCAATGGCAGACTCAAGCTGTTGACTGCAAGAGCGGTTCGTGCATGTTGATCACTAGGTAACTGCTCGAGCAGTCCGTGTATGGCCGGCCTATCATTGCCGAATGAAGAAACTAAACTAGTCAAGAGGAGACTAGGTGCGTGAAGTCTCCAGCGTCGACGCCGGGGGCCGCTGCTATTCCGGTGTGACTCGGCCCTTACTAGCTCAAAAAGCGTCTTTTATTTTAAAAATCGTCACAAAAAGTGAATTTTTGTTTACCAATTATCCGTGTACTTGTTGACCTATTGCAATATTTTTTCATGCTCCTGCTATACTAGGGTTAATCTTAATGATTGATTGTAACTAAATGTTACTTCAGCATTAAAAAATAAACCGTTAACGAATAGCTAAATTAAATGTATAAGATGAGTTATCTGTAAATGTTTAAAGTAATTAACAATGTAAAATTTTAAATAACGTATTAAACTCTTGACTACATCTGCGTGACACAGTCACTAATATTCTCTCAGGTGTAGCAGGGAGCAGGGACATACTACATGCATCTATTTCCAACACGCTTTAAACGCTATTAGTCAACATAGTTCCGATGTATTTTGTAGTTATTTTAAGACGGTTTCTATACCTTTAGATATTATTCGGAACAATTGACAAAGATTTTACGAGTCGTGGTATGAAACTAGATTTTTTTATGTACAGTTTTACACAGTTATAATTCTTCCCGATGTACCAGTGCAGTAGACCAATTTTAGTAGCGCGTGACGGTGTATGAATCGTGTAAGCGGAAAAGAGCTACGAATGCATAGCAAGATTAGCAAGCAACTCTCATTCCGCTTGCGAATAAAGTTCAATATATATATTATTTACGTAACGGAAACCAGTCTGCACATTTCTACGCAAACGAAAACTGCCGATCGGAATTATAAGTAGTGTAAAACTATACTCATGCATTAACTTCCCACAATTGTAAATCATTCTCTACTATTTCAGCGAACGTGTCAGCCTTTCTTCGGTCCCTGAATAAGGGTGTTAGGGTTCTCAAGGTTAACCCTAAAAGTGCTCCGCTGTCTAGCATGCCGTTCAATTTGTACACCAATATAGGATTGTAATGCAGACGTAATAAGCTGGGTCTGGAGTATAGGTATTGGCTGTCTCGTAGGTTTAACTTCGCCCATGTTTCTATTGTTTTGTTGCCGCTTGCTATCTGGAAGTTATCACATTTTTGTATTTGACAAACGTATAAGTAAGTAATTGACCTATGTACGAGTCGTCGAAGTGATGATAAAATAGCAGTACCGTGGCGTGTCACGGTGACGACTGCAAGTGATTATTGGAACTCTGAAAAGTAATACATAATACGTTGCTCTCTCAACGTTAGGTACTTCACGGCGTTGATACTCAAGAAAATAAAAGCCATATGTTTTAAAGTCTAAGGTGCAATTTTACTCAAATAAGTTCGCTCGTTTATTGTTTTGACTAGTATCAACTTTAGCTATTTTGTATTACATGGCGCTTTAATGGTTTATCTCACGTGAAATGACGCTCTGGTGAAATTTAACAGTCGTATCCTAGTCTTGTAACTGGAGTGAAAAGTGATTTATTTTATATCACCGTTATTTAACCGGTGATCAGTGAAATGTGTCACCATCACTGTTGTCAGTATATTACTCAGAACACAAGGATAACCTGGTTGCTTGCTTAGCTTGAGGATAACAATATGTGTGTGTGTTTGTTTGCTGATTGTTATTATATTATTGTGTAACTTACTCGTATTTCGCCGACTTGCTTCAAGAAGTAAGATGAGAAGTAAAACCTCAGGTTGTCAGGTATCGAGGGACGATATGTGCGTGCTCGGATATACGCTTTCAGCATATTATATCCTGTCCTTTTATATTTGAACACCTGTAAAATAAATTGCTATGTTGTCAATCGCAATCCACTACTGGACATAGGACTCCTTTGTTCTCATCCAGCGCCTACTGGCGACCTTACACAGTTCGTTGGTCCCACGGGCTGGAGGGCCTTCTGTACTTATGGGCTGGAGCACCCGTTTACCAGTTTCATCTCCTGGACTATTCAACGTCGAGCCATTCACCTTGGTGATGGTCCCATACTCACTGACAGTCTAGATACGCTTCGCGCCGTCAAAGAGACTTCGCATCTCTGCGTATCTTATCGTCTGTATAACGGAGAGAACCGTTCGTTTTCGCCTTGGATTCACTCTCACTTCCTTGAGTTGCTTCATTCATGTACGCAACGTTTCTCTTGCTCACCTTAGGGATTTGGAATAAACTCCTACCTAAGGTTTCCATACAGTGCTGCGATATAAGTTGGTTAAAAAGGATGTAATCAAATTCTCGCGAGGCCGGTAGCGTGTTGATGACATCGCGTGTTGGTGTCGCAAATGTCCATAGGTGACGGTAACCGCTTTCCATCAGGTGGGTCATCAGCTGATCTGCTCTAGTCCAGCTATAAAAAACACTACGCTTATAGTGCTCCCAACTTATCTGTGAAATGAAAAGAGTCACTGTGTTTGCTCCGGTCTACGTCCAGCAGTGGACAGGAACTGGCTGAAATATTTTTTAAATTTATGTTTATATCTTGGCAGCTAGGCCTTTAAGCCAGATCTTAGATTACAATGTAGTTCCTTCATTTTCTTATGCCTATATGTATGTGAACCACCACCATGTGTGCACAGCTGAACTGTAGGTTATCAGCTCGTGTCATACAACGGAGTTCTTGTGACAATTCAAAAGGCAACACTTGACTATACAGTTCACATTTCTCACAAAACGCATAATTTTTATTAAAAACTATCAATATCCTACAACTATTGTTCATTTTAGAGTAATTTTACACATTTTTAGAAAATAAAACTGCACAGCACAACATCTCCTTTCAGTTCCCGCCAAAAACTCCGGCTGAAGAAGTTCACTCCGGTGTTACCAATGTATGAATAATCATCAAATAAATTTGAATATGGACTATGGACGCTATTTATTTTATTTTAATTGAAATGTTGACATGTTGTAATTAATAGTCAATTGGCCGAGCTAAATTTACACGTCAATCTGGCAAAAACTTCTGTACTTACGATAATTATAACTAATGTAACATCTTTTACGCCATATTTCATGTAAATAAATTAATTTGAATTTGAAAAAATATCACATTCATCTAAGAAAACAGTACTTACTTATATTATAACGCTCGGGCTCCGTCTGATATAATTTATATTTATTGACTGTAGCCAAATAAGGCTTATTTATATAATCAAAAATAACGTCGTTAACGAATAAATGACTAAAGAACTTTTTTTACAACTGGAAGTCCTAATTCGTATGAAATTTAAACATGGCGGCTGTATTTCCGTTTTTTACATTTTACAGATAAGTTGAACGGGCTATACCAGAAATCTATTATAGTGAATTTGAGAATATTACCTGATATATAAAGTTTCCAGTAACATACGAGTCGATGTAATGTGTTCCGTAGCTCTTCATAAATCTTCTTACTTCGCTCGAATCACTTACGTTCAGGGTATCTATCGCTCGTTTGACATAATCTTTAACACCCACTCCTCTAAGACCATCTAGTTGTACGGTTTTGTGCTTCTTCGTCAACTTGACTAACACGTAACAACAATTGTCTGGTTTTAGATCGTACTCGATGCCAAAAGTTCGCATGATTTCGTCCTTGATCCAATCCCCCATAAAGGCTTTCCACGGTTTGTCCGTTCTGCAAATTTAGGTCCATCTTTTGAATAATAATAAAAAATATTTTTTTTATTCGGAATACACAGATTTTTACAAATCAAAATTATTACTTATTGGGTGCATCTCACAGACAGTCTCGCGGCAATAAATGGAACTAATAACACGGATCAGCTCAGCCACGTTATGTTGTTTTTGTCAAGTGTTTTACTATATACTACCCGTGCGCAGGTTTGCCGATAGCCTCATGATGTCACGTGTCGATGGTCAGTAGGGTTGACAAAAATAGATTACAGAAATAGTTGTTGCAATAAATTAATTTTTTTATTTTATATATTATACATAAGTATATACAATAATAGTAAGTAGTCATCGGCAAACCTTCTGCGCGCAGTTTTTATCTAAAATGATTTTATCTTTCTAACATTCCGTTACGCGACCGTATAGCGACTTATTTCGTAAGAAAGAGTCTATAAAGCTGAGTCTCCACCAAAGTAAAATTGCCAACTTGTGTTGTCAACACGTGGTGACAAATGTTTCTACAATTACCTTGTGTTGTCAATAAAAATTGTAAACAAATGTTGGGAAGCGTGTTTCCATTTTTGGCGGTGAGGGATGATGTGTGTATGGTTGTCCGTTATCCGTTGAGCGGTGTACGGGGAATAAAAGATAACTTCGTATCGTACACTTTTAATACACACACACTCTATGTGTTATTTAAAATCAGAAGGATTTTTATTCAGGTGAGGGCAAGCAGCATGCGCGATAACTGAATTTATACATGACCACGAATCTCGTGTGCCCGCGTTGAAGGCGTGTGTCCAACTGGCCCCGAACTGCCATTCGGTTTTTGCTAGTGTTTTCGCGCCAAGAGAATGTGGCGGGACGTTGAGCCCGCGCTGTCAAAGCCGGCGATTTGACTCTGGTGCCCATTCGTGGTGTCACCTCTCGTCGCTTTGGTCTAATCCCTAGTAAAGGACCCCCGGTAGTGTGCGAAATGCATTTACCCGCCTCAAAAAAAAAAAAATAACGGCGCGATGTTTTGCATGCTACACAGATTAATATTAGATTCGCGCTTGCGTCTTTGCTTGTAATGTTGGCATTAATGTCGCTACAGCGGTAAGCATCAAAAGAATTGGTGGCGATAGCTAGTGTGCATGCACCACTTAGGCAGTTTTCTGACCTAATGTGCATATCGAAACAATTACCACGTACTAACGGTTTAGGAAAACATGAAATTTTTACATCGAGATAACCGATGTGTCAAATCTGCTAATCCGCCTTGGGCAAAAGGGGTGGATATACCATCCGTTCCCATATAAATGGGAGAGCTGAGCCCAGCAGTGGGACGATTATGAGCTGTTATTATATAAATAAATTCTATTGATTGAATAATCAAGCAGAAACTTACCCTTCAATCTCAAAATTTCGAAAATATACATTAAGTAGATCCTCGAAAGTTTCGCACAGTAGAACGTCCATATCTGTAATGCCTTCCCCTCTAGTAAATCTGCTTGTTACGTTCACGAATACTCGAATGTTCTTCTCGCTGAACGGAACTATGGACTCCTTCGATTCTTCACCCTCATAGTCAGATGACACTACTTGTGTCACTTGGGAAAGGTCTCCATAACTGGGTAAAATACATAAAAATGGTTCAGAGGGCCTAAAAAAGTCGCTTATTTTCTTTTATTTTTAAAATTTATTTATGATAAAACTAACAGCGTTACAATAATACAGACACAAAAAGTACCTAATAATGTAGGGCTAATAATATGTATTTCTAGTCAATTAGATTGAACGAACTAAATTTGTGTAAATGTACAATAAATATATACATAAGTTAACAAGTGAAAGAAGTATATACACACACATACATACACATATATAACAATTGTTTTCAGGTTCTGTATCGAACACTGAAAAACACATAAATATCATAAAATTATACAATAAATACCGTATATAAAATGTTACATTAAAATAGTTTTCATGGAAACATGCAGGTTAATTTTTCAAATGGGCCTTCAGGACCAAATCCTAAACTATGCTAAATAGCAAAAAACACTCAAAGGAGCCTCGAGGCCGATTTTGACGAAACCTAAAGTGGTATCATTAGAATGTTGAAATATCCATTACCCTTGCCAGGAATTGAATCAGCTGATTTTGAAATAAATAAATGCCTTCTGTATTATTGTACTAAAGCATTCTTTACTATTATAACAAATCATAGTGAAGCATGTAATGATCAATTTCAGTAAAAGAATGTTAAACGGCAAACCAAGGGAAGGGGTTACTTTTGAACAAAATGTTCTATTTTCCATATATTAATTAACGCAATCAATATTTACCCATTGAAGGATTTGATTGATTAGGATAAAATAACGTGTTTCGAATATTAATCTATAGATGCCTATTAAAAATAGAATAATTTTCATCATTTTCATATTGAATAAAAATGAGATAGGTTTAATTAATGTATGGAAGCATTAGGTTCAAAAACAACCCTTTCACTTGATTTGCCGACATTGCTTCACAGAAATTGATCCTGACAATGTGTTTTTTTTTTCAAAGTCATCCGATTCTATTCCTGACAAAAGTCATTGAATTTTTAAAAATCTAATTAAACCCATATGAAACCATTTTAATTTTTGGCAACATCAACCTCAAGACTCCTCTGAGTGTTTGTCGCTATTTCGTATAGTTTAGGATTTAGCCCTGAAGACCCACTTGAAAAATTCCTGTATATGAGAGATGGCATATAGTACGTATTTGGAACCCGTCCACTGTTTCTTTATTATTTCATCTTGAGGCATATAAATAAATCATTTGTTTGAAGTTTGTACGGATGTGAGGCTTGGCCCCTAATACTTAAGGAGGAAAGCAAGCAGTTGGTGGCTGAAAGAAAGGTCCTACGAAAGATCCTGGTTCCGACAGTCCGAAACATGCCGAAATTGAACAGCTGGTGGATGAGCCTATTATCATAGGTGAGACCAAGGCACGTCGCTTGCTCTTGCTTGGCCACCTACATAGAATGGTGGAGGATCACGCGGTGAAAAGAGCCTATGTGGGTAGATCAACGGAACGGCGAACAGTTGGTCGGCCCAAATATCGCTAGAGTGGTGTAGTGGAAGCTGATCTGCGCGAGATTCAAGCCTATGACTGGCAGGAGACAGCGTTGAACAGAAAGGAGTGGAGTATTCCGTATAGTAGAAAAATTATATAATTTATAATGTATTAACTTTTTTAACAAAAGTATAGAAATTTATTATTTTAAATTTGTTTCAACGAGGTATGAGTTTTGAGTTAAAAATGAAAAGAATATCGGTTAGAACACAAGGTTATAAAAAATAAAACAGTTTTTATTGTTTTGACACTGTTCCACGGCTTCAAAAAAGTTGAAAAAATTCATGAGTATAAAGGACTCTAAAACACATATTCTGAATAAATTATTGATAGACAGTTTTCAGAAACTCGAGATAAATAAATATTTGAAATTTAATTTATTTTTAAAAATCGTCCTTTCATCCGGGAATTACAATAAAAATATTTTTCAAGCCTATTGCTCCCAAGTGTTGGTAAAAAATTCGCCAGGAGCTAATTTACTTAAGAAAAAAAATTGAAAATTTGGGTGAATTATTTTTATTTGATAACAAAACGATCCCCATAGTTACTTAGAGACCCTACTACCCTTTCCTGAAATATACCAGTGGCAAGAGATTGATTAAAAATGATAGTAATAGATAATAAAACTACGTTTTCACGGTTTTAAGCGCGGTAATCTAATCGATTTTTATTATTCCGACATTTCGGCCACTTTTTAAAAAATGTATAAAGCCGCGAATACTTAAGAAAATATGTTAGTAATAGGTTTGGCTAAAGTCTTAGAACAATTTTTCCAAAATAAAGGTGGTATTCCATCACATCCCGCTCCTTTACATGGTACGTTTATTTATGATAGTTGGAACAATAACTTCCTGTTTACAGGTGCACACTTTTTCAACTTGTTCCCCATATAAGCGGCTCTCCTTACTTCTACCCTCCATAATATGGGGGTCAAAATGAAAATGTTTCTAGCGGACAGTATCAAAAAACCGACCAGATTGACGCTAGTGTACGCAAGCGTATGACATTACGAAGTTGATTTGGAAAATTTATTTAATATTAATTGTAAATGTATTTCATTGTTGTGATTTTTTTTGATTAGGTAATGCTTAGAAGTGATTTCATAGTAATATTTTCTTAAGTTTTCGCGACTTGTATACATAATAAAACTACGTTTTAACGATTTTAAGCGCGGTTATTTATTTGATTTTTATTATTCCGACGTTTCGGCAACTTTTCAGTGGCTGTGATCACTGAAGACAAAGATGTCAAGTGTCAATGAGTATTGTTAAATATATTATATTATGTTATATATTGCTATTGTGATCACGGCTGAAAAGTGGCTGAAACGTCGGAATAATAAAAATCAAATAAATTACCGCGCTTAAAACCGTTATAACGTAGTTTTATTATGATTTCATAGTGTTTACTTTTATAAAAGATTTTTTTTTATTTACCCTCTAGTAATAGTAGCGTCACCCATTTAATACCCTTTGACGGGACTTTATTAAAACTAAGACATTTCTCCTTGCTTCTACTTTTATTCTTCATAAAAGTAGACGGCGCGATCAAATCAACTTTTTTTTATTGCATGAGATCAGCAGACAGGCAGACAGCCCATCCGATGGAAAGTGGTTACCATGGCCCATAAACATTTGCAACACCAAAGGTGCTACAAATGAACTGCAGTTCTCTAACGGGAGACTGGTACCTGGCCACTAATGCCGGAACACAACTCAAGGTTGTTTTGGCGGCATACTCTAGACCAGGGGTTGTAGCCATCCAGTCGGCCAAATACCCTACCACCTACCTGTGGGTTGTTTTGTCACCACTTACGACGGGCCGCCCGATCGCAGGAAATTGTATTCTTTCTCCGTTCCTGCACGGATTAAAGTATTGAGAATTGTCAAACTAGAAGAAAAAGAGATGAAACTATTCTGAAATAAATATCTAAATTATTTATGAATATCACACAGCATTAAATAAATAGTCGAGATCCTAAACCTTATAGATAATCAACGTTCCCAAAAGACTCACCGAGTGGAATGCTAACGTTTATTTCCTAAAGACCAGCCATTTGGTCCCAAGATATACTAAACCTTTAGCAAAATGTTCGTCCAACAAAGCCTGCAGAACTAAGATTTCAAACCAAAACTCCGCAATATGTATTTAACATAAACTATCTCGCCATACTTACTTCGCAAACACATCAATGGCGTTCCCAATATTTAATCCATATCCCAAATCACCGTCCTCACTGTTACACAATCCACAAAACAAAACAATAGTTAAAAACAACACAAACATTTTTCATTAAAACAATTGTTCTAACATTGTGTAAAAGTAAACCGCATGGTAGCGGCGTATATGTGAACTGAGATTTTTTACATTTTGCTAATGTTTTAAGAGTAAACAACATATGAACTTGACCTGACAGATTAGTTGAGTATTATCAGTGTACAACTAATGCTTTATAGCGTTTCCTCTGATTTTATATGCTGGCATTATATAAAATTTATTTAAATTTTGATATGACAACTACAGTGGATAGGCCTAAGATAGATTAGATACAAGATGACGCTCTTCGTAGATGCCGCCAATATGCATACCTCCTAACACAATAGATCTGAAGAATGGAGGAGTGCCTAATCATCAATTATAGCATGAAAAAAACCATGACGGTAGCTCTTGGACCTAAGGCATCTTACCGAGGAACCACATTGATATGCTACGACTAATTTATCTTATACTAATATATAAAGCTGAAGAGTTTGTTTGTTGGTTTGATTGAACGCGTTAATCTCAAGAACTACTGGTCTGATTTGAAAAAATCTTTCAGTGATAGCTCATTTATCGAGGAAGGCAAAATCGGAAGGAAATCACTAAAACCCTTCTGAGTTTCTTTCGAGGCTTTGAAGGAATGCCCACAGAAATGGCGTCATTTATCGGTATAAAAATATCCTAATTGTAGACTCGGAATATAAAGTAGTTTCATTTAAATCATTAATTCTAGTAGTTGCATTTACGGATTCTGCTGGTCCGAATTACACTATTGAAATTTCTCATTTTTTAAATTCATTATACAAACTCAACACCCCTACAGTTTTATTATAGTATAGATAGACTATATTGTTACTTATACTGGCTGTATAGGAAAGTTAACACTTTGTTTCTATACAAACTATTACTGTATTAACAATGTTGATTGGTTATTCAATACGATTAGGGAAAATGTGTAACAGGTCACAAATGTGGGTGATAAAGATTTTAATTGCTTTCGATTAAATGTTCATTTCATTACTGATGCGATTAACAACTGACATACATAAAGACGTGACCATTTTGTTTTAATATTAGTTGGTTGGTATATTGTTACAATCATGGGCCACGTTGCCAAAATATCATCTTAAATTACGCGTCATGTGTTCAACATGTATTTCATAGTATATTATAGGCGTACTTGAAAACCACTGGAAATTACAAATTGTGCAGTCTAGAGAGTAATTATTAATAAAGCACAGAAACATGCGCCACCCACAATGAAGGATTCTGTAGAAGCAGTAAACGTGTACTATTCTTGTTATTTGGCTACAAAACTCTAACCCTAAAGCATAAGTACCATCGTTCTTTTCTTTTAAATTCTTCCCAATTATTAGGGGTCGGCATAATATTATCTCTTTGCTTTTATATTTCTCTAATCTGAAATACGCCCACTGTCACACCACAGATCATTATGCCATTCTTTTCACAATTACATTTGTCAAGGGGCCTCTACGTGCTGGCCTTCCCATGGCCACGCAAGCCCCCGCAGAAGTCCGGGCCATTCTTATGGCCCGTGGTCTCTGAGACATACAATTAATATCTTAAAAATATGTAAATTTTAATTGCGAAGGTGGCAAACAGGCACTCATTTAATTTATTGTTGGTTCCTATTATATCATACTATTTATAAATTTGTGTTACCATAGGTAGAGATTTGATATTACTTGTATGTAGATTATGTCAAATCTTCACCGATAGTAAGGCAAATGAACGGTTAGTAGGATATAGGAACCGGCCATTAATGGAAAGTGGTTACCGTCGCCTTTAGACATTTGTAACATCAGGGGCGAAGCCAATGATATGCTTAACGATGGGATAAAGATGATGAAAATAAGTGGATGGTATAGGGAGATGGGGTAGAGGGACCGATAGGAGGATTTGTCTTAATCTGTGTGTGCTGAAACAAACCATGTGTTTTGATTTCATTGAAAGTTTCACGTATCTATCCATTTGATTTCTTCAAAGTTTTCCATTTCATACTTCAAAAAGTACTTGGGGCTTTTCCACCAGAGATGTGCTATGTAACCTTGCTATGGATGCGTTTTATATCTACCAATCATATTCATTTATCCACATAGCATAGCACTGGTGGAAACTGATTCAACTAAACTACGTTTTTATATGGCAGGATGTATGTTATGGATGCGTGCTGTGGCTTTTCGCGAGTGGTCTAGCTATGTGCAGAGCAGTGTACCTACAACAGTAGGCGCGTGTTTATCACCGAAATGCGGCGGCACATTTCCATTGCACATTTTACTCGCTCCACTACATAGCTTATCATCAGTGGAAACGGTCACATAGTTTCGTAGCTTAGCTTTTACATTCTCGCAGCATAGCTGCATAGCATATATCTGGTGGAAAGGCACCCTTACGACATTCGAAGCTAATATCACGTCAAATAAAAAAAACACAAAGAAATATCGTAATATTTTAGAAAAATCTGATATCCCACTTATAAACTACACAGCCAAAAATAATCAACCCTAAAGCAGTGATAGACGTGGCGAGCAAATAGATAGCGTACTTACGGCTCGATGATTTGCTTCTTTTCTGAAAGTTCGCGTACCTACGGTGACAGACGGGCGAAACAGTTCGCCGAGCCGTATTAATTGCGCGTACTGACTTGCACGTCTATCACTCCCATTAGATGTATGGCGGTGGTCACCCCAAATCTTTATACTCTACATTTGGATTTAAGCAGATATTTGGATAAGGTGACAAATGAATACATAAAAGTATCTTTGCAAGTTACACCCGTGACTGAAGAGGAAGTGAGGAAGAGGCCTAAGGTGGAATGGGCATGTAATGAGGAGGGATGAAAGTCACGTAACAAAAAGAATGTTAAATTGGAACATTGGCGGGTACAAATGTAAATGCAGACCAAAAAAAGATGAATGGATTGTACTGCGTTTGTTTAATGGATGTATCTGAAAATAGAGGAGTATGGAAGGAAAACACTCAGTGCCGACTCCAAGTAATTGAAAGAAGGTGAGAGAAAAGAGAGTCTATATTTGGATCTAGAGTTGTCCCTTGTGCACATAATCTAAGTATGACTCGTTTAGTTTAATAATATACAGTTACAATATGTAATTAACTAGAAACAAATACTAAAAATCTACCTAATCTCGTCTCTGTCCTAATTCAAATTTGTTAAGGATCAAAAATCAAGGTCGCAGTATTTCGTAGCTCATTCAGACCGCGTGTTTCAAAGATAACCCCATCGACCCGTAATGAGAATTAAACATATTGTTAATTATAATATTGTATTCGAAATCATTAATAGATTTATGATTTATATGAAATTTATTCACAAATACGTTAGTGGTTAAGTTAATACTAATTTACAAACGTCCATAAATTAAATAGTTTTTCACGTGGTTTCTATTGACTGTGAAGTAGGTAAGTATAATTATAATACCTACTAGTATAGACAATGTTCAGATTATTTTTAAATGAAAAGCTCTTCACTAGATGGCGCCACATGTCATTCTTCTATTATTTCGTACCGTATTGTTATCATGCTTATGGTCATCTGCGTTAGTGTTAAAGATTTAGGCTGTGGCCGAATGCGTCTCTTTATATAATATACAATGTACTCTTTGATTGCGTCTTATTTAAAGCGTTAAAAAATAAGGTCCGGAACGCATAGGTAGCCATATTAGTGTATACTTTACATACGTCATCAGCCAATATTTAATGTCATTAACAATGTCACATCTCAAATTGCGTATTAAACTCATCGCCACATCTGCGTGAAACGGCCAGATATCTTTAACTTTACCCCAGATGAAGCCGCAGCATTAGAAACATATTTCTTAGATCATTTTAGAATATTTTATATTAGTTAAAAATTAAAATGAAGATTTAATGACCTGTCTAACGACATCGCATGAGCTTGTGTCCACTGCAGTTTTCTTTAACTCTGAGTTACATTTTTATGATCACTTTTAATTTGTAATTTTTCTACTTCACCTTTAGGTAGTGCTTTTTTAATGTATGAATATTTTTTGCTAATTTAATTCATATAGACCATATAGTTTTGTGAAAAATGACTGTGACATTGTAGCTAGATGGATGGACGGACATGACGCCTAATTTATAATTCTTCTACTATACTTTTTAACCGTCTTCAAAAGGAGGAGGTTCTCAGTTCGTTTGTATGTTTTTTTGCATGTTCGTTACCTGACTTCGTCAATTATGGGCCGATTATCCAATTTTTTCTTTTAATCGAAAGGTTATACTCCCGAATTGGTCCCGCTGTCCCCATGTCAGGATATTATGAGTGGATTCCAAGGAATTAGAGAAACTGACGAAAATTTTTAACCATCATAACACGATATTTCCGTCAATTGTAAACCGATTTTCAAATTGTTTTCTTTACTCGCAAGTGTATACTCCCGAGGTAGTCTCAAGGTTACCAAGTCAGGATCTGATCAGTGTATCGGATCCTAGGGATATCGAGAATAACGCTTATTAAAGAACGCTGTGGGCCTAAATTCTTGGGAAAGAGCTTGTATACTCGTATCGGTATTACATTTTCTACAGGCACTTAATTTTTTATATGCATGTTACGCGATTTCTCCATCAATTGTGGATCGATTTTTAAAATATTTTTTTTAACTCGCTATATGGTCACTAGGCCAGGATCTGATTTTTGGATCGCAAGGAAGTCGAGAGCAACCCTTGTTGAAGAGTATATACACCGAAGAGTGAGATGACAAACTTGTATACGCGTGGCAGTTGTACAATTTCTACAGGTGCTTAATATATTATTTCTAAAGCTATTGAAGTATTTGCGCAACTAAAAAGCAAAAAATATTATTTTTTAGCTTCACTTAACACCAACTTCGAAATGTGGTAGAAAGAAGTCGTTTATATATTTATTGCTTGGTTTTTAGGGTGAAGTCGGTTTTGTTTTTGTTAAAAAAAAGTTTTATGTGTAATGTTTTTAATAGCATGATAATTTCATTCATTTAGACACTGTTGTTTTTGATAAAGATGCCTATGGCATACCAGTTACAAGGCGAACGAGACGCTTTTATATGGATTCCGTATTTACCTAATTCCCTATATTATTCCTTAGCTATAAAGCTAAGGAACTAAGTCTATTGTAGGAGTGACTCGACTAGGTGGAGGAGCGAGATGGAGTGCTCCTCCGTCTTAAAGGAAGATCTTCCAGCGAGGCTAGTGTTGTACCTCGCAGGCCTAGGCCCGTCTGTTACGGTTGAAAATTTGTATATATTCTTTGTATGTTTCGGGAAACGTTTGTGACATCAATTATTGCACAGCGCCCTCTATTGCCTTGTAAGTGTTCCACTACACTATAAATTAATTTTCACAATGTTCACAATATAAGTGTATTAAGAATCGTTTTTATTTGTAAAGAAAGAATGTTTCATTTAGGACAAACAAGGATACATACAGTACATAACATAAAGTACAGATTTTTAGGATAGTTATAGTGTTCCTATCTGAAATCAATTAATACAAACGACTTTATTTCCCAATAATCAGTTGAATACTTTTTTCTGTTAATTTAAAGGGTCCATCGATTGTCGGATGAAGGCCTCCTCCAACTTATACCATGACTCTCGCTCTTTAGCTTTAATTTATCCAAAAATGTCCTGCTACTAATTTCATGTCATCATTCTATCTTCTTTCTGGGCGACCGCGACCCCTTTTGCACTCCCTAGGGAACCAATGTAGGACTCGTTCGCTCTATCTTAGCTACCTGGCCTGCCCACTTCCACTTTAGTTTTGCTACTGTGCTTAAAGCGTTAATGATTTTGGTCTTACTGCGTATTATATCGCTGTTTATTTTGTCTATTAGTCTAATGCCTAACATGCTCCTCTCTGCTGCTCTTTCAAATGGTCTTATTTATACCTATCTTAGTTACAGTAAATAAAAAAATATTTGTTTTTTTTGTTGTATCTAAGAAATATGTTTGATTTTACTTAGTGACAGAGAATTCTGAGTAAAGTTTTAGTTCTAAATTGTTATCAGAATGATTGAGGTCGTTGCCTACGTTGCGGACTGCTCAGCTATTTTATCAAAAGAACAAATTTATCCGCGGAGATAGCGTGTCATTACACTTACGCTTTCGGGAGCATGTTTGCTGAATGTTGCGTGATACGTAAGCTGTATTGTTCTTTTTAAACATTAGTGTTCGCCCCTCACTTCGTTTGCGTTTGTTCTGAAAATTTGCAATATGCATACAACCGTCAACGACATCAGCCCGCCTTCGAGTCGTGCATTAGGCGGAGAAGCGTGTTATTCTTTACTGCCAGTGATTCCCAATCCTATAAGAATAATTTAAGTTAAATAAAACAATATATATAAAAGTTCACATGATTTTATATTTCATAAAAAATGTTTATACATTTTTGCAGATGAATCAAAAAATATTTACATATAATTTATTTTAGATATTATTTAAAAAAATATAGGTAGATTATATATCAAATATTTACATTGTTTTGTATTAATTATTACAATTCATTTAAATTACTGCGGACTTTTAACTAAATGCATTGTATTCTAATATTTGCAGCCTGCCAAATACTACTGCAAGGGATAAGAAAGCAGCCTTGTTAACAATTTAGGACAGGTACCTACGTCATTAAAAAATAATGACAGGAGTTTAAGACAAGATCCCAAAACAGTTTGTTACTTTAGATTAATTGTTTTTGAATCAATCTTTCTATTATATTATTTAACCTGCGGGGGCTTCATGTGCGTTAGTGTTAAGGGTTTAGGCTGTGGCCGACTGCGTTTTATGCGTTAACGCATAACCATATATATACGTTATTAACAATGGCGCATCTCAAATAACGCATTAAACCCATCGTCGTATATGTGTGAAACGGCCTAAATCCTTAAAATTAACGTAGATAAAGCCCTGTAAAAATACCTGTAGTCGTTTAATTAATTAAATATTATATACGCAATTTTTCAAATACTAAACATTTTACAACTCATATCAAAACATAAGATTTGTTCCAATATTAATCAAAATATTACTGTTTATTACTCGACAAACTGTCGATACTGAATCTTTTGACCTATAGTTTTTTTTTTGCTAATATCGCCTCTTTGCCCCAAAAATGTGTTTGTTATCTTCAAATTTGAAATTTTTAGGAAAGAGTTTTTTTAAACTTCAAAAAATAATTGTATCGAAACCAATAACTTTTTTCTGTCAATCTATAATGTATTTTAAGAGATACGACGTTACAATTTTTTTGAAGACTAAAAATTAAAATTTTTAAGATAACCATTATGGAAGCAAAGATGCGATATCATAGAAGATGAATATCAAAGATGAAAATCGCCTATTAAAAAACGTAACACATTGCCATCCCCGCTGCCGCCACCGGTACGTTTTTATTTTTATAGAAAATTTCTCTATCTTTAAAATATTTACCTAAGTCTATAAAACATGACTATTTAAACTTATAAATTATAATCCCTTGCCTAGTTAGCTCTTTTTCAAATTCACGAAATTTACTAAATTGTTTTTTTAAATATTTTTATTGCAGGAGTTCAGTAGACAGGCAGACGGTCCACTTGATGGAAAGCGGTTACCATCGCCTATGGACATTTGCAACACCAAAGGTGCTACAAATGCGCTGCTGGTCTCTTAAGGGAGACTGGAATCTGGTCACTAATGCCGAAACAAAACTCAATGCTGTTATGGCGGCATACTCTAGAGCAGGGGTGGTAGCTACCCAGTCGGGCAAATACCCTTCTACCTGGCTAAATAGGAACCTAGCTGAATAGGTGATAATTAGAAATTTAAATTTATGACTAAACAAAATTAGCACGTTGAAGTGGCAGGGGCTGGTCACGTCTGTCGCAGGACTGACGGGTGATGGAGCCAATGTGTGGAGACCGCGTCTCGGTTGGCGTAGCGTTGGACTTAACGAATTACATTAATTTTGACTACATTTTCGTACAAAATATCTATAAAAATATTGCTATTACCTGTAACAGGTCCCGGCGATATCTAATTTGCTGTGCTTAATTTCTAATTTGTTTTAGTAAAATCAATTATGCTGTACAAATTTAAAACTTAGTAAGTGCGTTCCAAAAAATCTTACATCCCATCACTAAAAAAATTCTTTAAAAAAACTACGTTTTAAGGGTAATAAGCATGATATTTTACACGAGTTTTATTCCGACGTTCTGGCTACTTTTCAGTAGCTGTGAATAAAACTCAAGTAAATTACCGCGCTTAAAACCGTTAAAACGTAGTTTTATTATTTATGAAGCTTTTTGGGAGCGATATTATATTTTGATACAGTATTTACGTGTTTTGGCATACACAATACATTAGCACATGCCAAGTAAACAATAAATGCACAAAAATTCGTTTAAAAAACGGCAGTTGCTAGGTTTTCAAATTGTATAGCTTAATTCATTTAGTATAATAACGAGTCTTACTTAGGCATCTTGTATCGGTAGGAATGGACGGGTTTCATATAATATTTATTTATACTATATATAAATCTGTAGGAGGTGTTGAGTTTTTTTTTAATCGCTGGAGTACAGCAGACAAGCAGATGGCCCACCTGATGGAAAGCGGTTACCGTCGCCTATGGACGTTTGCAACACCAGAGGTGTAACTAACGCGCTGCCGGCCTCGAAAAAATTTTATGACACCCTTTTTAAAAAACCCCATATTGTAGCGCTGTGGGAAAACCTCGGCTGGGAGCTCATTCCAAATCCCCTCGGTACGCAAGAGAAATTTTCTGGAGAACCGTTGCGTACAAGAGCGAAGCGGCTCAAGGAAGTGGGGATGAACGCCCAGTCGATGGCGTGCGGTGCGGTGGTAAAAAGAAGACGAAGGCACCATTCTGAACAGTCCCTCGGAAAACTCTCCGTTGTATAGTCGGTAAAATACGCAGAGAGACGCGAAGTCTCTCCGAAGGCCAAGCGTATCTAAACCGTCTGTGAGTATGGGCTCGTCGACAATGCGAGCGGCTCGACGTTGAATACTGTCCAGGGGATTTAGCTGGTAGGTTGGTGCCCGGCCCACAAATGTGAGCAGTACTCCAAGTGAGTTTGTACACAATATATTTAAAAATGAGAAAAATGTCAGGGAAGCTGGTTCAGACCTGCAGTTTCCGAAAATAAACTTTTAGAATTTTTATCTGTCTGTCTATCTGTCTGTTACTACTAATGAACGGATTTTTAGCCCGGGTCAACACTTAGGATATTTTTTATCTTGACGTCGTCGTTACCGTGGGATAGACGACTATAGCCAAAAGGTGGCGCTGCGGTCATGTTTGTTTTTGGTGCCGATGTTGCATTTCACTATTAAATACGTTATCGTCATGGCAACGCGAACGAAGTTTCACTAGCGCTGTTAGTATATAGTTTTAAAACAAGACACGCTGTCAAAACTGTAAATGTATTTGGCTATATTGCAAGCTAAGTTAATATTGAAATGGCAAACATGGACGCTCCGTGGTAGCGTAGTGGAAGACACTCTTGAGTCTTAAACTCGCATTTCAAGAGACGTAGGTTCCAATCCTAGCCTGGAGCATGCACCACTTAGGCAGATTTCTGACATAATATGCATATTGTTTTAATTATCGTGCGCTAACGACGAAGAAAAACCTAATCCTGATGAAACCTGAACATCGATGTGTGAAACTCGCCAATCCGCCTTGGACAAGTATGGCTTGGATAAGTATACTATATTACTCGTTCCTCTTTAAAATAGGCCACTTAAATGGTGCTTGAAATTTATTGTTTTCAACAGAACATTAGAACACTTCACCTTAAGGGTCTCAACATTTAAAATAAATTTCTCTTTACTACAAATTAATTTTAGTTTCATTCTTCAAATATTCATATTTACTGATTTGGTTTTACTGATAGCGTTATAAATATTAACAGAATAAAAATATATAAAACCTATTTTTTATGCGTAAACAAACAATGAAACTCCATTCTATAGATATATGCTATTTGGGCACAGAAAATAAAAAAAGTCTAAGAATATCTAAAAAAATAAATATAATAATAGAATTTGTACAAAATTATGAAATTAATAAAATATATTTGTATTGATTTCCTACAACATGCCCTAAATTTAAACTATAAATTAGAAATTAAACTAAACCATAGACTAACCATCACATATTACTCTCCCATAGTTTTAAATAATTGTCTATCACTTCGTCAAACCACTTTTTCTTTTTCGTATCTTTGAAAGCTGGTGATAAAGTTTTTAATTCTAGTTGTAGTAAAGCTTCATTTCCTAATAAACTGTCAAGACTCCTTAACAGGACTGGTTCAGAGTGGAGTTTAAGTAAACTGGGGTATGAGAAAATATAGTAATGTACCCTAAGCCGTTTTGTTGCCCAGTTCTCGACAGTTTTGTTGCCACTTGCCACCTGAAAAATAAAAAAATAACCTCTATAGTAACATCTGAACCATAGAGTATCTTTAGTCCTGTTTTTCTAAATGCACCATATTCTAGATCGATGTCTTGGAGTAGAGTTTTTGGTAGGAATTCAAAAAATGATCACCTATTATAAAATTATACATTAAAATATTAGTTTTGCTGCACAATTTTATTTTTAACAAACGTATAAATCTGTTTAAAATTAATGATATAATTAGATACTAATTTTTATTGAGCCAAATCTGCGTGGAAACCCTCAAATGTTTAATGTAACAATACTTTACAAGAACTTATAATTTGAGGTTGGAAGGTTAGAAAGGTTGGGCTGTCGATTGGAGTCTGTTTGTTTGAATATTGTTATACTATAATTTGAATATTCATGAAAAACTTACATATACTAAAATTAAACACGTAGAAGACGCGTCCAAATTAATGCCTGATTCTATAAAATGATTACAGTAGAGTTGTAACTCTTTATTTACATGAATACAATTTTTAATTTTAGAATTAGCATTGTTCTAGAATACAGGTCTTTATTTCATAAAAAAACAGGTCTAAAGTACTTTTTAAGTTTTTTTTTAATTGAGGTTGTAGACGATGGTTGAAGCAGTGATTGATGTGTTTTTAAAATGTATTTACAAAAAATATTTTATTATATGAAGAATAATCAGATATTTACGATTAATGAAGTTAGATGCTTTATGTTGGAAGATTATGTGTAATGTGAAGATAAGTTTTCTGTTATTGCGCGGGTGAAAGCAAAACATGATACAGTGTTTTGTTCTAGTTCGCATATTAAGCTGGATTATTTTTATTTGTCACCAAAACGATCCCCAGAGTGCAAATAGAAAAAGCCTAGGACACATTTCCTATACTTACCCGGCTATACCCTTTGATGGCATCTTTAAATTTAGTGCAAATGATAACCCAATGGCAAATTAATCAAACTGAGTTGCCAGTTGGTATTTATAAAGCGACCATAAAGTTTGGTGCGGACTAAAGTTTAATACTCAGTAGGTATGTAGTAATTTAATTTAATTCTCTCTAGTATCATGGTAGAAGAATACTAGGTATCGCAATCGCATAGTAAAAGACTTAACTTAGAAAAGCTTTAAAATCCTACACAAGTAGGACGCTATGTATGATATGTGGCGACATCTAGTTCAAAATTTTTGGGTATACCGGGTTTTTATTATTAATTCTTTTACCTTACCATAAATATAATAACAGCCCATAAACGTCCCATTGCTGGGCTCGGGCCTCCCACTATAGGGGAACGACAGTACATCTGCCACGCTTGTCCAAAGCGGCTAGGCAGGATTGAGACATCGGTTATCTCTATGTGCAGGTTTCATCACGATGCTTTTCTTCACCGTTGTTAGCACGTAATAAAAGAAATGTAGGATTTAAGAGTTTTTTTAGCTCTCCAGAGTTACGTTTTTTACTAGGCAATTCTTAGAATTAGTGGTATTCTTCTTCCGCCGTAATATTACCTTAATCTGTCCTATATGCTTGGCGTTCCACGGTGAGAAATATCCTTCCAGTTCTTTGGCAGTAATATCCGCCACGCCTTTGCTTTTAAGACGTTCTTTGATCATAGCATATGCGGTTCTAGAGAACACAAACACCTGGAGTGAGAGCAGACACGCGTTTACGTATTAGACTTTTTTTTAATAACGGCGTGTACTCCAGGGCTGTCAATTTTGGACTGTTTGAACTTCTTTTCTAATTTCAAAAACTAGACAGATAACTTTTTATATTCTTAATTTGAATTATATTTTTAAATGTGTAATGTGTTATGAACCAAATTTAAATTAACAATAAATATTTGCAGAACAGTATCTTTTTTTGATTTTATGGCTTGGCGGCTATGCTTTTAAGACATAACAATATCAATTGTTACTGTAATGTAGTGTAGTTTCGAGCTTTAGAAAATGCGAGATACCTTACTTATCTATCGTTTTTGGGTAATACTTAATGTATTTATAGCCATAAATATTTAATAACCAATGTTTTATTACATAATTATTACAGCCAATGAATAAGAATAAGAAAATGAACAAACACATGCATCTAATGCTCAATGAATGAGATAGAGATGTATGATGTCGAATTATCTTTATGTGTGCATAAAAATATATATGTTGTATGTATCATGAAAAAATGAATTAGAAAAGAAGTTTGACAATGCAGTGAGGACATCCATTAACGTTTGCGATGATTATGATGGATTGATCAGGCATTAAAACCCAGTTCTACACTTTCAAATTTAAAAATAAAATTGTTACAGTACGTTTACTTCATAAAAGATTTTTTTTTTCAAGTAATCGGTGCTTTCGGGTAGTGTTAATTCTTAGGACGCGTCTACATAAAGATTATTTGAAATTCATATATTCATGTGCAAGAAACTTTTTGGAATGTTTGTATATTTGTTACTTCTTTACAGCTTGGAGTGAAACGATTATCACGAATTTTGGCATAATATTTTTTTATAATGACCTTATGATAATTTTTATCCCAGAAATTGGAACAATTTTGTCGGTACGCTGATTTTAAGTTTACTCGAACAAAATGTAATTACATAGAGAAGAAAGTTAATTTCATTAATGAATATCGAAGGAATTCTGGAGTGATAAATAATTTTGAAAATAATACCTATTATGCTTCTTCTAGTAGAGAGTAATGACCCTTGACAACTTTATATCTAAACTCGTTTAAGATTTGACTTGGTTTAAGACTTGAACTCATCAATCACAAAATTTTATATCAACAACAATGCATGCCAAATGGCCGTATATGGCCGAACTGTATGTTTCACATAATTATGTACCTATAACATGCACCCATATTGTTTGAAATAAATTCTTGTACTTTATTTCTGTTACTCATTTAAGTTCATTACTTATAAAATAACTATAAATTAATAAATTAAATTTTAATCATGTATTTTAATGATAAGAACAGGAAGATATATGTAGATACGATCCGAGTAACAGCGACTAAAAAAAATTAATTTGGCAAAAATATTTGTGCTAATTGGTAGAAGTGTAGAACCAGGCCGCAAAACAGTCCAGACCTTGATTGCGCCGACATGTTCAGCGAACAGCGGGGAGAAAAAGTTGCTCATCTCGCTTGGGGGTATCTCGGACACCCCGCGAGATTTCACACGCTCCTTGAGCCGGTTGTACACGCTTCGGGTGAATACGAACACCTTTGGATATTAGTATTATATAATTTTATAATATATTCTACATCTAAAATAATATTTAAGGAATCTGTTTGTTACTTTTTAAGGCCTTAGCTATAAATCTATTATCATTCAAATTTATGTATATGTAGGTACGTACTTTCGATAACGGTTACGAACGTACAGTTTTTATCCCAAAAAATGTTTTTTTTTCATAACACACAAGTGAAGCCATACGAAATTTTGCATTGCAAAATGCAATCTACTTACTACAACCAATCATTCAAAATTTTGATTTTAGACTCTATTATCTCTATTTATATTCTCAGGGTACGATATACCTTTATAATAGGAGACAGAAATTTAAAAATTCAAGTAATAAATGAATGTTAATTAAATATTTCACCTGATATAATGAATTCCCTGTGATATAAGAAGAAATATAATGTGACCCGTATTTCCTTATAAAGTCAGCAATGGCTGCAGTGTCGCCGATTGGAGAATCCTGGATAGCTTCAAACACAACATCCTCTACTGATATGTTCGGTGGCAGGTCTTTTAGCTTTGCTGTTTCACGAAACCTGAAGGGAAAGTACGAAAGTCTCTGTTGAAAATTGCACTGTATTTTTAGTTATTTAGGGCATTTATTTTTATCCTCAACTATGAAAATCTGCCAAGAAAACAAAATTAAAAAGGGGAACCAAGATAGTAAACAAAATTAGTCAGCTAAGTGGCTAGAGAATGCTTTTTATGTCAGTTAATAATTCTATAGACATTGGACAACAGGGATTCCCAAATTATTTTCGGCAAGAGACCCCTTTTCCAAAATCAACTGATACCTCAGACCTCTATAGCCAAATTACTTTAAAAATGCCTAGTATTTTTCGTATTGATACAAAATACTTACCAATTTAAAAACTTTGCGGTTGGTCAAGTTAGTAAATTTGTATTATTTCTTATAATTTTTTTATAAAATATATAGACATAAAATTCATTAAATATGAAGTGTAATTAATATTTAATAATATAAATTACGTAAAAATACTTAAGTAGGGAATTATTAAAAAAAAACCACACATTTGTACACGTAGCACAACTTATATGGCATATTCAAAGTTTCAAATGAGAACTTGTGTTAATTAATAGGGGTCGATTTTTAGAACTGGTCGACCCCCAAAATTAGTCTTGGTTTATGTCGACCCCTGTGAAACCTATTTCGATCTCAGGGGGTCGATATCGACCACTTTGGTATTCCCTGTCGTACATTGTAAGCTGGGCTGGGCGCAAACCGGCCACCGACCGCAGACACCGGTGGCCAGCGATAAGCAGCTTCACACTTTTTTATACATTTTGTAGGGACTTGGCGCACACGGTGTCACGCGCCACCGTCGCTTTTGTTCATGCGGTGGCGTGTGCCCGCCACCGGTGGCTGTACTCGGTGGTCCGTTTACGTTTAGCCTTAAATAAATCTAAGCTTGTAATCTGAACGTGGAAACAGTCAGGTTTATCAACATAGCTAATGTCGCTCAGGGGCTTAGATCTTATATCTTTATGCTCAGGGAGTTACACAAAAGCGAACTCTATCAGATATTTTTCATACGGGTAAAACCCGAGACGAGAATATCCGTAAAAGAACGAAATTTACCGCCATAGACATGTGTGGATTGGTCATGTCTTCATCGGATCAAAGATCGATGGAGCAGATGAGTATCGGAGAGGAGTATGCGTCTCTGTAAACATACTGTAAGATGTCCTCTAATCCTGTGGACCGGCGACCTACCTAATGAACTAGGGCGCTTGTAGGGCTGAACGAGGAAAGAGAAGAACCGAGATATGCGGCGTAAATCTGTTAAGATTATACTAACAGTGCACCTCAAATTAGCTGCGACGAAGATGAAACAAAAAACAATATATTACCTCGACACCCTGACGAGCACGTAGCAGTGGTCCCCATTGATGAAGGACGAGTTGATACCGAGGTTCCTTGCCATTATGTCCGTCGGCCAGCCAGCCGTGAACGCTCGCCAAGGACGCTCTAATCTAGAATTAGATAACGAGAAAGAGTTAAATATCGATCGACTTTAAGTTCATTATCGTTTCTTCTTAAAAGAGCAATGAAATATTAAAAAGTGGTGGAAGTAGGTTTTATCAAAAATGTTTTTCGTTACAAGTTGCTGCATATACTTTAGCATAAATAAATGACAATCTAATGTAATATAGAATAGGAATAGAGTCACCAATAAATAATATCTTCTAACTTCTAGACTCTACCTATAATACTCCATCAACATAAAGTATAAATACTCGTTATTCTTTCGCAATTTCATTCTAGAATATTTTTTACAAGAACGGTTATAGACCCCTACAAAAAGGCTCCACCAAATTTACTTGTTGCTAGCATATCTATAGTAACGAAAGATGGGTTACAATTCTTTATTTATAAGTAAAAGCTTAACTTATAATTGAACTGACCCATGGCCAACAGAAAAAAGTGGTAGCTTAATTATTGTTAGGGCACAGGTTCGAATCCTGGCTGGACAGTATACACCACTTAGGCAGTTTCCTGACCTAATATGCATATTAACAAATACTGACGGTGAAGGAAAACTTAGTGATGAAATCTTGAAACCTGCATGCACATCGTGATAACCGATGAGTTAAACCCAGCCTTGGACAAGCGTGGTGGTTATACTGTCCGTAGCCTTATAAAAATGGGAGATCTGAGCCCAACAGTGGGACGTTTAATGGGCTGTTCTTATTATTTATACATATATGTCTCTGAAGACTACCATGGGGTCATGGGAAGGCCAACACGTAGAGGCCCGTTGAAAATTTTAATGTAAATGTGGCATGACACTGACCGGTGATTATACCTGTCTACACCATATAAAAATTCATCCAAAGACTGGCCACAGTCAGTGTAGGCCTATTTCGGCTCCTCTTCCTGGCCGCCAAACACCTACGCGGCCAGCTGCGGGAACTGTTTGATGCCTGTATTCGCGCAGGTCAGTTCCCGTCGCAATGGAAGGAGGGCCGATTATGCCTGATCCCAAGGGAGGCCGTCCTCCCAACGATCCGTCCGCCTACAGGCCCATAGTGTTGCTTAACGAGGTCGCCAAGGTCTTCGAGAAGATCTTAGCGGAACGCCTCGTTAAGCATCTCGATACTGTGGAGCCGGAGCTAGCACAGACGCAGTTCGGGTTTCGTCGGAAGCGCTCCACGTTGGACGCCTTCGAGACACTGCGGTCTGTAACGGACGACGCAGTCCAAGCAAAGGATACTGTCCTGGCTGTTTCGCTAGACATAGCGAACGCCTTTAACAGCCTCCCTCACGAGACGATCAGGGAGGGGTTTCGTGCACACGGAGTTCCCCCGTACCTCACGAGGCTGTTGGGCGCGTACCTCCAGGACAGGTACATCCTTTGGGAGGGCGGCGAGTCCGAGAATCGCGCGATAGGTCGGCGACGCGTCGCGTGCGGCATCCCACAGGGATCGGTCTTCGGGCCGGTTCTTTGGAATGTCGGTTATGACTGGATCCTTCGGGTTCCGGTCCTGCCCGGAATAGGGCTAATCTGCTTTGCGGATGATACCCTACTCACGGCACGCGCTGCGTCATTCGCGGAATCCGTGGACCTCGCCAACGCCGGGTTGGCGATCGTGGTCCGAAGAATAGGTAGGTTGGGCTTGAAGGTCTCCCCCGCGAAAACAGAGG
This sequence comes from Dendrolimus houi, assembly GCA_039645545.1. Taxonomy (NCBI): domain Eukaryota; kingdom Metazoa; phylum Arthropoda; class Insecta; order Lepidoptera; family Lasiocampidae; genus Dendrolimus; species Dendrolimus houi. The sequence goes on from CM077136.1 coordinate 7,993,663, forward strand.
CCATCGTGTTCCATAGGCGGTTTCGTAATTCCCCCGCGGACTTGTCCGTTACAGTCCAAGGGGTGAATATTCGTGTAGGTCCCCATATGAAATATCTGGGGCTAATTCTCGATGGGAAATGGCTGTTTAAAGCGCACTTTCAGCAGCTAGTTCCCAAGCTCGTGAGGTCCGCAGGTACCCTCTCTCGGCTTCTTCCCAACGTGGGGGGACCGGGGGGGACGACTAAGAAACTCTACATGGGCATCCTTAGGAGTATGGACCTGTACGGTGCACCCGTATGGTTCACTGCACTTCACTGCCACAATAGGACTTTGTTGTGCCGCGCACAACGGGTCCTGGCGGTGAGGACTGTCCGAGGATACCGTACAGTGTCGTGGACGGCGTCGACACTCTTGGCGGGCGATCCGCCCTGGCCTCTCCAGGCGGACGTGATTGCCAAAGTTCGGCGCTCCCGACAGGATGCCCTCGCCCGTGGCCTGGTCTATGGCCAGGCCGAACTCCAGGTGATCAGGACGCGGGAAACCGCAGCCATGATCCAATCTTGGTCAGTAGAGTTGGAAAACCCTGTTGCTGGCATTGACACGGTGGAAGCGGTTCGACCGCAGCTGTTGCGATGGCTCTCGCGGAAACGCGGGACCCTGACCTTCAGAATGACACAGATACTTACCGGGCACGGTTGCTTCGACAAGTATCTGTGTCAGATTGCGGGTTGCTTGCCTTCACCCCAATGCTGCCAATGTGGCGCGCTAGACACGGCGTTACACACGCTAGTCGAGTGCGCAGCATGGGCACCTCAGAGGTTTGAACTCGAGACACTAGTAGGACCGATGGAATCGCTGGGCGATCTGGTGCAAGCCATGCTACACAGCGACGATTGGTGGGTGGGTGCGGCCAATTTCTGCGAGACGGTAGTGTCTCATAAGGAGGCCGTGGAACGAGATAGGGAGAGAAATGGTAGTGCGCATGCGTCTCGCGGGCGCCGACGTCAGTCGGGAGCCCGGAGGCGCAGGTATGCGCATGACCTCCCTCCCTGAAATACTGCTGCAGGGGCCCTCTAGCATCTAGAGAGCAGAAGAGTCTTCACCTCTGTTGACGAAGTGAGTTTGCCTCTCCCGGGGCATTCTCAAGCACTTGTGCGCTAGGATCGGTGTAGGCGTAACTACGTTCTGTATCTCACGCCTTTCCTACCATAAGCGCGGGGCACATGGGAGGAGGGTGGTTTTAGTGGGGTATTGATTAGTCGAGTCTCCACACAAGCCGGTTGATTATTGTTTGGATTGCCTCAGTGGAAAGCCTCCATGATCAACAACGGTCTAATCCCTAGCAAAGGACCCGGTATGCGCGAAATGCATTTCCCCGCCTGAAAAAAAAAATGGCCTATTGTAGGAAATGAGAACAAAAGGTACCGGGCTGTTCGGATGAACTGTTATTAGAACTAGGAATCTGGGCTACGCGAACTATGGCGTTATTATTTATTATTATTAGTATAAACAAAAGGCGGTCTTATCACTTAAATGATTTATTCCAGCTAACTCCCTGTTATGGAACAAAAATTGCAGAAGAAATGAATGGGGATCTTACCTTTCAAAACTAAAGTCTCTGAAATAGGCCTGCAATAGCTGCTTCAAGTTATCGCAGAACTCCATGTGAAAGTCCCCATCGAAGAGGGTCTTTGGTTGGCGTGGTTTGGGAGCGATGGCGAACTTCTCCACGTCCCGGAAAACGCTGACAGTAGGTTCCCGAAACACCCAGGTCTCTGTGTCGTTTCTTGGCACGACCCGCATGCATATGCTGAGGTAGCCATATCTGAAACGTTGAAAGGAAAACTGTGAAGTGTGTAGCGTCTTTGATATATCACCTCTTTGCTTCAATAATGTGTTATCTAAAAAAATGACGTTTTAGAAAAGCTTTCGTTATGACATGATTTTTTTTTTGAAAGTTAAAAGGTTCTCTTCTAAAATTTCTATTTTCAAGATAGCATACTATTAAAGCAAAGAGGCGATGTATCCTGGGGAATATTGTCGTTGGAACGATGCATGAGGTGCGATTCGTGTATACTATGGATGGGCGGTAATGGTAGTTCAATAGAAGGCAAAAGAACAGCTGGTGGCTATTTGGTTATTGGCTCTACGGCCGACTGGTTGGCTACGAAAAACCTCAACTCGACAGCTATTAGCCATGTGTGTTGTAAATCCTTCTTAATATGTCGGTACTAATTTGAAAGTGTTAACTTGTAAAAGAAATATTTTGACATAATTCCTTCTATAAATTTTTCCTTAAATTTTGAACAGTGACTAAGCATATACGGTGCCTTTTTTACGTCTGCATGTTACTTTTAATTATTAGGTTATTCGTGAAAACCTGTCATTGGCTTTCTTTTGTTAATTGTAGTTATCTAATCAAATGTATTTAGCTGTAGGTTTTCGATAAATAAAAAAATAAAAAAATTGATTAGTTTAAAACCAAATATTAAATTGGTTTTATCTTTCTTTTATATCACCATCGAACAACTGTAGCTGCCGAAGGTTGACGGCTAAGCCGTAAACTTACTAGTTGTCGGTTCTCTTCAACGATCATCAGCCTGCAGGCGGTATGAGAATAGCAAGTTATGACGTCATAACTTAAACGAGTCCAATATCAGAATAATTATTCATTGTTTAAACAGTTATTATCAGAGTACGATTTTTTAGCGAAAGGAGAAGGTATTTTAGCAAAAATGACTTACATTTTTGCTAAAATACCTTCTAAACAAACATAGTTCATAAAAAAATATAAATATCTATAAGTATAGAAGACCTTTCTAATGAGGTCGAATTTTCTGGAGAATGAGTAAAACAGCATTTAGTCAAAAAATGTCAGAAGGGGGTCTTTTTGTATCGCTTGAAGCAGGTAAACAGGCCGACAGCCCATCTCAAGCTCAATTCTGCTATTACTATCTCGTCAATATCGTCGGTCACTATCGACTCAATCGTAGGTTTCTCTGATTTCGGTATTCTGTTAATTCCAATAGCGTGCCCGTGGTACACCACTCTTATCTTATTGTTTAATATTTGAAATTGAAAATCGCGCATATAAATGTTTAATATTTATGGTAGTTTTCAATATTCACTTCGGCTAACGCCTTTTTTGCTAATGATAATACCACTTTTTTTCTACTATTATTCTACCGTGACGATATCAAGTAGATATTATGGATTTAGTAGAATACGAATTTTTGACACTATCGCAATGGAGCATTACTTTGAATATGTTCGGAGCATCAAGCTATTGAGCAGAATTGGGTCCCAGGTGTGTCGCAACGCGTTGCCGACCTCCAAGAAATTTTATAATGCACATCTTAAAGAACCTCATGTCATAGCGCAGAGAAAACCGCGGCAGGAAGTTCCCTTCAGATCGTTGTTGTATGACGAATAATGTTCTAGAGAAGCGTTGAATCGTTGCGTAGTTGAGCGTGGGACCTCAAGAAAATGGGGGTGAACATCTCATTGATGGCGAGCGGTACGGTTGTAAATATGAAGCGTTGGCAGGAAATAATTACTCGATACCAACTTTTAAAGTTTATAGGTATATTTTGCAAATTTGTTGTTGTCTTTTTATGTTTTACTTGGCACCGACTTCAAGATATTGTAGAAAATATGTATTTTTTTGCTTTTTAGTTACTCTTGAAGTCTGTTTCTTTTTGTTCGATTTTTTTTATATAAATGTTCTTTTGAAGTCGGTTTTGTTTTTGTTATTTTCTATGTTTTAGTTACGCAACTACTTGTATAGCTTTAGAAAAATAAAATGAAACACATTATATGTATGTGCCTATAATATTCGAGGGCTGCTCTCAATTTCCCTGGGATCCACTTCTCATATCCAGACTTGGTGACAATGTGTCCACCTCAGGAGTATACTTTTCGAATTAATAATAATTTGAAAATTGGTCTACAATTGACGGAGAAATCGCGTAACAAACATCCAAAAAAAAATACAGTCGAATTGAGAAGCTCCTCCATTTTGAAATCAGTTAAAAAGTAATGTTACCTCATGAATATGTTAATGGCCTTGCCGACGCCAAGCTCCGAGTCGAGTGTGGTGGCTGCGCGGCACAGTGCTACCGCCAGCAGCAGCACTGTGTGCGTCCGCACCATCACACACGCACTGTCCACCTGCGGAAACCAAACGAACACTTCATCACTACAAGTGGCATCAATCAAAGGGGTTAAAGTTCATAACAAATTAACGTAATATTAAGACGGCCCTGCTAATTTAAAGTGGTTAAAACGTTAAAAACATCTATAGACGTTTGCAATACCAGAAGTGGAGCTAACGCATTGCCAGCCTTTTTTTCCCTCCTCCTCTGCCTTGGGTCAGAGCAGAGGGATCCCGTGGACTTCCCCCTTCTTGGTGAAGAGGGTACCCTTCCCTGGGGGTGCCCTAAGTGAGAGCGAAGCGTAGAGGTGCCACAGATGTAATACTTATGGTTTACTTCCTGTGGCACGCATTAAAGCACACAGGAGAAGAGTGCAGGTTAGGTTTAGTGGGTAGTCTGAGAGTTGAGCATCCCCCCCTCCGCTCAGAGGCCACGGTGAGTATCCAGCCGATCAGGAGTGGCTCCATCCATCCATCCACACATCACTCGGTGTAAAGCCCAGGGGCCCGAGGATGATGTCCCAAGAAAAGACATTCCCCCTATGTCATTAAAAAACGCAGAGGGTGTTACCCTCTTTTTTTATTTTTGATTTATTAATTTTTGGGTAAAATAAATGCCGTTGTTATCAGCCTTTAGGATGTGATAGGTGAAGAGGATAATAATGGTGTTGGATCAACATTCCACTTTATGTAAGAAGGGCTCTATGAGCCGCCGCCGCCAGGACCATCGGATGTGTCTGGTTCCCGAGGTCCTGACATACGGCGTCGAGATGGATTAAAGAGGTGGTATAGTTGGTAAGTCCGAGCATGCCATCGAAGTCCAACACTACCTTACCATTGTCCCCGAATGGTAGGGTGTCTATAACGGATTACACCTCGAAAGAAAAGGGAATAAGATAATAGGAATAGAATAAAGTGGATGGGATAGGGAGATGGGATGGAGCACGGGGAATTGAGCCATCGAAACTCTCACTCGTCGTATGTAACATGATTAGCTTAAGACTAAGAATACCCGAATGAAACGTCATTCGGGTATTCTGTGAGAGTGTGGTATCATACCGATCAAGCCGGCCTTAAGAGCTGTAATCAAGATAATGATTCCAGCATGGCTCTACCACGTCAAAATGATAGTAATATATTGGCCAAGTAGCAGTCCATGCAGAATAAAGAAATCCGTAGAGAAGACTGTTTTCGTTATTTAGTTACGGTACCATAAACAGCATTCCATATCTCAAAAACTGTCAATGGACGTTGTTCAAATCAATATTCATTTAAAGTATTTTTGGATAAATTAACTTTTTTGAAACAGTGACTCAGTCGTCAATAGTGTTATTCTTATTTATATTTAACTATTTTTTAATTTTATTTAAGGGAGGGAACTCTAATATTACAAAATAAAAAATCAATTCAACCGTTAAAGTATGTCGAGTAAAATATTCTTAAAAAGTAATATCTCCCCGGCGGGGAATCGAACCCCGGTCTCCCGCGTGACAGGCGGGGATACTTACCACTATACTACCGAGGACTACACAGCACGAGACGAAATTATGCTTTATTACTGTTCTTTATCAAACCCAGCAGATGGATCTGATAAGTAAGACAATACATCTTACACTATTATTTATAAATATTGACAACACATGAAGCCCAATTCTGCTATTTCAATATCATGGCATTGCCAAAATATTCAAAGTACCGTTACCGTTGCGATAGTTTTCGTATTCTATTAAATCCACAATATCTTCTTGATGTCGTCGTGGCGTTATGGCGTTAGCCGAAATCAATATTGAAAAGCTACCAAAAAGTTTTTAATATTTATGTCGCGAGTATTCGCTTATAAATATTTATAAAAACATAACCCTCCTTAGCAGTCGGGTAAAAATAGAGTAGCGTGCCACGGGCATGCTATTGGAATTAACAGATTACCAAAGTCAGGTAAACCTACGATTGAGACTGTAGTGTTCGGCGATTTTGACGAGTTACTAATAGCAAAATTGGGCCCCTGGAGCTTTACTTTACTGTCTTCTAACAGCCAGTTCCTATATCATACCATCAATTCGTTTGCCTTACTACTAGTTGTTTGACATAAACTCTCCACCAATTTCGTACCATTGATATGATAAAAGAACTGATAATGAGATGTTAAGAAACCGAATGAATTATTGAAAAGTAATTTTCATAAATGAATATTTTGATTAATAAAATTTGTTGCCATTCAATTCTAATAAATTCATCACTTGGTTTTTGTTAAAATTTACTTAAATCAATTATTCTAAATTATTAAAAATATTTGCATTAGTGAAACTTTACGTAAATAACATTCTACAAATTAAAAAGATTTGTCAGAAGTGGGATTCGAACCCACGCCCTCAGAGAGGACCAGAACAACTCATACCTGTTCAACAGGCAAGGCTTAACCTTGAGTCTGGCGCCTTAGACCGCTCGGCCATCCTGACATGTAAATGTTTGGTTGAAATAGTTTATTATAAAATGTAAGTCGTTGTATTCCAAACTTGTCAATAGATGGCACTGTTTGCGAGTTTATTACTTTAAATACATTGTTACATAGATGGCAGTAGACGTAAATAATAATTGTTAAGCATGGAATTATATCAATTGAGATCATTTTAAAATAACATAGTTTTTTTTAATTACTTTAATTATTTTAGGTGAATTTTTAAGATATTATATATTTAAACTCGACAAAAGAAAATCATGAAATAAAACCGATTGGATTGTCTGTATGACGCGATCCAAAAGCATAGCAATAGAGTTATTATGAATAACAAAGACCCCAGTAAAAGAACAAGTCTGAAAGTTATACCAGACATAAATAGATGGCGCTACGGTTCATTTTTTCGCTCTTTAACGTTTTATCATTCAAAACAAATTTTTACTCGTTAGTCTTCTTTTATATGTTATAAAATAAATATTATCTTTGGGTAATCGTGGGAACTTAAAACCTATATACGAACTTAAAATAACTGGTTTGTGCTTCTTAAATCATAAAATAAAAAAAACTAAAATGCAAAGATTAAAAAGTTAAATAAAATATTCAATCAAATGTTTTTATCATATTTTCTATTAATATATGTTGTGGTGGCTAAGACGTGTATTGTTATAATCACCACGTGCCGGTGGTGAATTAAATATATCCTAATGAAATCTGCACATCCAGATAACCCTTATATGAAACATATTAATTCGTCTTGAACAAGCGCTACGTGCATATACAGGTATCTTCCAGTCCCTTGGAATATAGGAAAATCTGAGCCCAGCAGTGGGATGTTACAGGGCTGCTATTATTATTTATAATAAGCAAACTCGATGCTCTCTATCGGTTTCTTGACGATTATTCCTTCACCTAACAGTGCTGTCCTGCTGAAGCATATAATGTTTGTAGGTTAATGGCTATATTGGGTTAGAAAAAAGGCTAGCCACCTCAATATCGTTTCTCATATTAGTTGTAGGGATTTGGGACTAGTTCCTAGTTGAGATTTTCCCAGTGTTACGTTGTAGTATTTTCACATGGTAGAGCCATACTGCAATCATTATCTAGATTACAAATCTTAGAGCCTGCTCGATCGGTGAGATGCCATGCTCTCACAGAATATCGGTGTGCAACATTGTGTTTTGTACGTTGAGTGAGAGTTCCGATAGCACACTTCTTCCCCCGCCCCTTTTTTTTGATGACGGAGGGGAATGTCTTTTCTTGGTACACAATCTACGGGCCTGGGGGGAAGATAAGCCAGATTAAAAAAATCGAATTCCAATGCGATTATTTCTCTGATCGATTGCAAATTTTATGTAATAAAATGTGTGATTTTTTTTATCCCGGGAATCCCGCAGGAACTTTCCCGGGAGCGCTTTGAAGTTTTTCGGGTGCATAAAAATTAGCTTATTCCGACAAAGGTTTCACTAAAACGATAGCTTACATTCTTTTTTAAATGCTTATAGTACTTTTTATCCCAGGAATCCCGCGGGAATTTCAAGCCAAGAGTGGACGAAGTCGCGATCATATATAATAATCTCCCGATAAATATAACACTCAACATCTGTCAATTTGTTAAAAATACAGCTCAAGAGGCGGTTCAGTCGAGCGCAACTTTACACATATAATGAGTTTATGACATACATTTAATTTATATAAACAATGTTACTAATAAAATGATTAATGATTTATGGCCACGAGGCATGTTGCTAACGCCTCTGATATTGCAAATGTTCATAGGTGAAGATAACTACATCCCATTAGATAATGCATTGGCTAGTCTGCTGTATTCTAGCTATAAAAAGCGGTAGACGCCCTCTGCCGCGATTAGAAATCATTTCGTGATAATATCAAATTATACTCAAACGCGATAAACTTAAAGGCAATTGGCATAACGCAGTTGTTTCCCTTGGATTCATGTCAAGGGCCAATTTAGCACTTGATGTTAGTCGATTATTTAATTGATTCACATGCGCCGGAACTAAAATGGTTTAATTTAATACAAGTGCTTGCTTGTAGAAATAAGAAAGTGCCGTTACTAATTTGTAATTTTTCTTTCGAAAGTTTATCGTTTCCTGTTTTTGGTTTTTTGTTGATAGAGATCATTTATAGAATTGAACGTATATATTCATATTGAGTTAGAGTAGGCTTTTACAAGCCTACTTTATATCAATATGAATAAGACCGTATATGAAGAATGCGTACTTGTTGATGTCTTAGTGGGTTGGAGTAAGCATTTATGGAATTCATTAGAAAAAATGAGCATGATACCCATTTATGAATTTTATATGCCAGCACTTCTTATTCTTCTTTTTATTTTGTATTGAACGGAGATGATTGTATTAATAAGAGTTGAGACAGGAAAGTTAAGGTGCTTTGGGTATTTAGGGATAATGGATTATTGCGGCCCACCTGATGAAAAATGACTGCCGTCGCCTTTGGACATTTGCAACATCAAAGTTACTAACATTGTCCTGCAGGCCTCGAGGGACGGACTGGAACCTAGATATTAATGACGGAACACAACTCAAGGTTGTTACGGCGGCCTTCTCTACTAGGCCATGGGTGGTAGCCATCCAGACGAGCAAATGCTCTACCATCTGGCTGTGGGCAATGTTGTCGCCGCGACAGACCGTCTGGCTCTAGTGCCAGCCGACTTGGCGAATCCCACACCGGCCGCAATTTCCCTAGTTCACTGTGCGGTTGATGGCCCTCTCGTCTGGCACCAGGAATTGCTATTATTTCTCCCTTCTTGCACAGATACTAATTTTCGACTAAGCAAATCTAAATTCATGCAAATATCAGTTGAGTATTTCAATATTTTTTAATATTCAGAAAAAAGAAGCTCACTTTTATTAAAATTATGCATTTTGATTAAAGTTATGTGCTAAAAAACTGGTGCGTCAGGTTTTGCTCTAATGCGCCGACCTTGCCCCTTACTCGACCCGTTTGAATTAATGTCAATGCGAGTTTAAAAGATCAAGAAGTGTACATTCAACTCTGTATTCAATTTGAATTTACTCCATTGATTGGCTAAGTATTTGGCACAGTGAAGTTTCTACCACATAACTTAGTTCAATTTACAGGTACGTATCAGAAGTGAAAGAGTGGTGAAAGGTAAACAGAACAGGGGCAAAATTCTTTGTTCCTTTTTTTAATATTTGTTGTACCTAGTTTTTAAGAACGTAGTTTCAGTGTTTGGTGAACAATATATTCATGTATGTATATTATATGTGTTTTCATTCATTCATGCTGACCAGTAGGTGATATTAAGGCTTTTTTATTTAGCTGGATATTACCTCAATATGGTCTGAGCGTGGTTCTACATTACGAGTTATCTCGTCGGTTGAAAAGCTTAAATTAATTTCTTACATTGAAAGTTCATAAATATGGTATTACCTGATTAATGGTTCATTCTTAAAGCTTTGAAATAAGAACAAATAGAAATACAAACAAACTCACACACATAAATATACAATATCCAATAAGGTATATGTTGGATTATCCAACATTAACATTATAATATACCTACTTGCGACATTCTTTTTGTACGTGCAACACTCTAAAAGCCCTATCCATTGTTGCACCCCTATTGTATCCCACGCCTTCTTCCGCCTTTGGAGGTGTTTTGCTTTCAATGGCCATTGAGAGCAAAAGAGGCTAGTTACAGTTCACTCCGTGAATTTTCCTTTATAATCAGCCATTAAATTAAATACATTCATTCGACAAACAACCTATTCGTCTCGCCCCGCACACATCCCATCATAACTATTCCTAGCTGTGACATGTCGCTTAGATTGTTGTAAAAGCATACAAGACTTTCGTGTACTTGTAACCTACGTTCCACTCCTAGAATAAAACAGGTAATAAAGAATTTAACTTGTGATTGGGATAAATTCAGGTAAGTCAGAGGGGGTAACAAGACTGAAAAGGATATCAATCGCTGGTCTATAGTCTATATCTATTAAACGTCCATTATTTTGAATGAGGATGCGAACACATACATGTTAACTGTAACTTTTGAAATACCGTGATAAAATAATTGCAATTATTGTTTAAACAATTTAATGCTGTATTTGATTTCTTTTACTTGTATCTACTTATGACGTCATAAGTAGGTACGCTCGTATAAAATCTATGAGGCTACGACATTCTATGATGGCCGGTTCCTATAGGTATCTTACCGACCGTTTATTTGCCTTACTATCGGTAAAAATTTGACATAAGCTTCATACAAGTAATGCCAAAATTCAACCGATAGCAAGGCAACTGGATGAATAGTAAGATATAGGAACCGACCATAAGTTTGTGAAAAGTATCTCAGTTGATTTAACGGGTCGCGTTGAAGAGAACTTGTTGCAACTATATCAAAAGTTAAATTCCATCTTTTGCGTGTAAGGCCTTGTTTTTTGGCTTTCTAATCTTTAATACAAGACTTGTGTGATTATTAATTGATTCAGATTCGACCGTGAAGATGCGCATTCAATGATTTAATCGAAATTCTATTTCATGATGCGTAAAAACTTTATACGTCATCGAGAGTGCCACATTCGTAGTTGGATAATAATGCTTGATTAAAGTTAAATGGAATTCCACCCTTTAGGGGTCCATAGGCATTCTGACAACAACAAATTTCTGGGAATGATTTAAATCGTCCAGATTAAAAAAAAAAAATTCCAATGTGATTTTTTATACTGATCGATAGCAAATTTAATGTAGTAAAATGTGTGATATTTTTATCCCGGGAATCCCGCGGGAATATTCCCGGGAGCGGTTTGAAGTTGTTCCGATTCATAAAAATTACCTTATTACGACACAGTTTCCACTAAAGCGATAGCTTTCGGTCTCTTTTTAAATGCTGCGATAACTTGTGTCCCTGGAATCCCGCGGTATTTTCAAGTAAGCGTGGACGAAGTCGCGGGCATATCCTAGTTATGCATAAGTAGTAATATAAAATTGATGTAACAATGTTATCAATAAAATTATTTCTAATTACGTCACAGTAATTTGTATAGGAAGCTGCTAGTATGGTCGAAATAGGACTAGAAAGTGTTATCGCGCTATATACAATATTATAGTTAAACAGCGGGACTACTAAAAATTAGGGTGGTCTTCATACATGTAACTTTTTTTATTGCGAAGGTGGTAAAAATACAGACGGCCCAGCTCGTGGAAAGTGGTTACCGTCGCCTATAGCGGTTGGCAACAACAGGGGCGAAGCCAATGCGTTGGTCGCTTTCAGGATAGGAGAGGGAGATGACATAGACGGATTAGACACGAGTAATGGGATACAGGGGAATTAATATGGGATGGGAAGAATTTTTTCAATGTACCTGGTTATTAGTAGTCAGATTTAAAAAAAAATGTTATGATATAGTTTAATTAATGTATGAAGTACAAAATTCTTAAAAAATACTTTCATAACTTTTGTTCTTGTATTCATTACTTTAAAAACGGCCGTCTAGTTATAGCATGTCTGTAGAATACATTAAAAAAGAGTTCCGCCGAGTTATACCACTTATTACAAACACTACTTTAATGCCACTTAAGATGCAATATGGAATATTAATTCAAACTGCAATCTTAGTTTTAACGAGATTAATTAAACATGATCTCGAGTGCGCTCGTAATAGCCCATTAAATGTTGCAATTGCGATTGTATTAAAATACCAGATGGGTATGTTTCTTTAGAAACAATTAGGTTTTTGTATACACTCGGTGAATTTATCAGGGTTTAAAAACGTTGATAGAGTTTCTACGTTCCATACAATTTTTAAACTTTAAAAAACGTTGGTGAGGAGAGTCTAAACACAATAGTCAACTTTAATTATATATAAAAGGACCGTGTGTTAAAAAATGTGTTGGAGTGATCTTGGCTTCAGCACCTTTTCGCCGCAAGGATCACTGTGAAAAGTCATGCGACGACAGTGCCCTATGACGTTGTATGTTTCCCTCTCTCTTCTGCCTGTGACCGTGCTGTGTTTAAATGTATATTGTGTGTAAATATCAAATAAAAGTAATTTTAAATAATCGCCAAAATATATTGTTTAAAGTTATCCTCTCGATCCACACTAAATTGTGTCCGTCAAAAAGACAAAACAGACTTCAAAGGGAACTAAAAAGCAAAAAATATAAAATTATTTTACAATGTTTTGAAGTGTTGAAACTTGAACAACAAAGTTGCAAAATATAGTAACTAAATGTTTTACTTTGCACCGATTTGAAGATTTTGTAGAAAACGTTTATTTTCTACTTTTTAGTTACGCAAATACTTGAATAGCTTTAGAAAAAAAAAATGAAACACGTTGTACGTGCCTATAATACTTGAGAGTTGCTCTCGATTTCCCTCTGATCCCTTCATCAGACCCTGACTTGGTGACAAACTTCAGGAGTATACTCATTCAAATAACGTTTTTTTTTTTAAATACGTCCACAATCCACAGTATTATCCGTGCAAGAACGGAGAAAGAATACAATTTCCTGCGGCCGGGCGGCTTGTCGTAAGAGGGTGGTCTAAAGTATACCGCCATAACAACAACCTTGAGTTGTGTTCCGGTATTAATGGCCAGGTTCCAATCTCCCTTTAAAGAGTAGCAGCGCATTTGTAACAATTTGTGTTGCAAATGTCCATAGGTGATGGTAACCGCTTTCCACCAGTGGGCCGTCTGCCTGTCTGTTGAATTCACTCAATAAAAAAAAATACAAGAAATAGCGTAGCAAACATCTAAAAAAATTCATACAGCCGTATAGTGAATCTCCTCCTTTTTGAAATCGGTGAAAAATAAACTAATAAGGACGGTATATGAATAATGAGAAAACACTGCCTTAAGTTACGTAATCATAAATATCTGAAGCCTTACAAAACAATTATAAAAACAGCATTCTCGTAATTAAACAAGCTGCTGGCTGATTTTATAGTGATTACAGTTTAATTATTATTCCTTATGGCTTGGTATTGCTTAGTTAATGTATAATGCATTTTAATTACATCCGTTATCATTGTTTTTGATATGGGTATATGAGTGTTTGATTCACTTATACGTGTCTAATATTTATTAGGCTTCAGGGTGCCCAAAGCTGACGTGTTCGCATATTCGTATTACAACGGTGGCGACTATCAAAATGAAGTGGATCTTTGTTTTGTCTTATAACTACCAGTATATCTACAGGTGTCAAAAAGCGAGCGTTTTAGGCCTTCTGGTTAAACTTGGATTCCGTGTTTTTTATCCGGCCTAATTTTGACGATTCAGATTGGCGTAATTTTATTTGATAGATAGATTTATTTTTTAATAATTTAGAATAAAATATTGTAAAAAAGCCAGATAAAATTAATTTACATCTATGTATATATGTTGACAACGTCATTTCCCTAATCCCCAAGCACCTGTGTCTTAGATAATATAATACGTTAGTGCTCACCAAATAAACAATTACAAAAATAGTACGATTACAATATTGTCTTGGTAATTACGAAAAGAAAACTGAATGAATAATTTATACTAACATGGCGATGAAGGTGGTGCAAAGTATTACGACTTAAATACACATACATGTAAATATATATTTTTCAACCATATTTATTTGCTTACTTAATAATTATTTTTAGCTACTTTTTTATCATTTTTTTATTTGTCCTCTTTTTTTCGGATGATATACAATTTTTATTTACCTTTCCTGTCTAGTACGTGTAAGAATTGTTGTCTATCTTAGCATCCTTATACGGATTCAGTATTAAAAGATAGTTATTTCTTACTTGAAAATGAATCAACGTCTATCCATCTACTGATAGCGTCCGTGGTAGAATGAGTTAAGCCTTTGCCGGCTTAGCTCGCTAAAACGTTCCGGATTCGATTCTTGGCATGGTAAATTTCATAAACGAACTTTCCGTTATTTATTATGGTCTGGGTGTCTGAGATTGGCTCCAGATTGGTTACTGGTTAAATCATAATAAGCATAACTTGCTTAACTTAGGGATATATAATGTGTGTTTGTCTGCCAATTATTATTATAGTTTAGTACCTATAGACATGAAAGAAAAATACTAGGAATTACCAAGGCCCAACAAAAATGTTACTTTGAAAATCACTAATCCTACAGCATAAAATGGCGCCAAAGTTTATTCTCCCACCAACTAAATCTTAGACCATTCAACCATTGGTTAAATGGTCTAAGAACTAAATAAGTAAAAAAATTAATATATACCTAATAAGTATATTATAAACTAGCGGCCCCGGTAGACGTTGTCCTGCCATGAAAACTTAAAAATCTAAACCGATTCCAATTGTGAATCTAAATCCCATCTTCGAACCCACTCAAACACACAGAAAAATATCATCACAATCGGTCTAAAGATTAGGAGGATCCTAGAACGAGATCCCAGCAACACCTACCGGTTCCAACTGTGAATCTAAACACACACAAAAAAAATCTTCAAAATCGGTAAAGTTGTTCTCAAGTTACGCGCGTACATATATTTTTACGATTCATTTTTATTTATATATATTAAAGTAAATAATATTATATATAAAACTTAAAATTAAACTATAAAACTCTAGTGCCAGACCGCTATCAGTTGGAAACGTACCCATAAGTACGTACCTCGCTGAATGGCAACGCTAATGTGTTGCCCGAGGTATAGACCCACTTTTTTAGTTACGTAAGACATCTATCAGGTGTTTGGCTGTCTCGATAAAGTTTGTGCGCCTCAGGCCACCATAATCCCAGGATCTCGACCCCAAAAGCCGCAAATATGTAGCCATTTTCGATGCCTGAATAATTGCGCCGTTTTAGGACCACCTGTTGTATAGCACCAATGCCCGCTAACATGCTAGTGGTTGGAAGATGGGACGCCGCCAGAATATATATAGAATAGAATATACTTTATTGCATAACATTAACATACAATTCAAGAAGTTTAAGTACAGAAGACAATAGGCGGTCTTATCACTAAAAGCAATTTCTTCCAGACAACCTTAGGATGCATTAGAGAAAAATTGTGTAACATGTGGGTTTTGCAATATAACTAGAATAAAAAAGTATATATATAAAATTTTGAAGTGGCAAGACAAAGATATACATATATTGATATATATAAATAAATAAATAATCATAGTAATAATGTATAGAATTAGGTACGTAAATAAGGAAGAGAGGAAGATGTTATTATTGACTTTAGAGCCCAAGGTAATAATCCTTCACGAGTCCGTTGAACGCCTGAAGAGACTGGGCACGCCTGATTTTCACAGGTAGCGCATTCCACAGACACACTGCATGAACTGTGAAAGATTTGTTGTAAAATCGCGAGTGATTTACAGGTGTTTCCAGACGTATGTTTGTATGTATGTTATATACCTACTTAAGTATTTCAAGTGTTCACTGATTAGTTTTTTTTTAATAACAAAAAATCAAGAATAGTAAAGAATCAAAATTTGTGAAGCCATCTAATCATATAAGATCTAGCAGGTTTTGAGCCACATATTTCACTGGGCAATTGCCTGTCTTGATATTTTTATTATATTCCTTCATTACTGCTCATGCTAAGAGCACTGCCCAAGTTTGTGCTGGGGACTATACCAGCTTAACTGCATCTACAATGAGATACTATAATCAGTTTATATATTATGTTATAAATCGTATAATAAATAATAGTTAATCATTAACAGCTCAATCATCGTCTCATTTAACAGCGAAGCAGATTACCAATAAATCATTATACAATCTGTGATACATCACTAGTTCTCGTATTATTGCGTCGACGCAAGATATTTATATCTCGTACTGGCGACAAACGGAGCTACTCGTGCGCATCCAAGTACCGATAACAACGAAAACAAACCGTGTTTTTTTTTCAAACACGAAGTTACGGCCATCTATAACATTATAATTATTTTTTACTTTTACCAAGAAAAATATCGCAGTGGCTCAGTAGCTAATGTTTAGTATCTCTTCCTTGAGGCATGATGGTCAATTAATTTTTTTCATACTACATTAATTTTAAGGGATGTAGAAATTATATATTGCTCTGGAAGCTCATGACAGTTGACCCAGGCTTGTTTCTACTCTTCTCCTTTGGGTATCATCATGATGTATATAAAGTATAACTTGCTTATTTACTATTATCGAGCGCAAAAATATTATTTCAAATTAGACAGGAAGAACTTGATAGCGCTTTCTTTAAATAAAATTATTTTGTTTTGTTTGTTGTTATAGATTTTTTCTGTTATAATCATTTTGTCTAATAAGTATATAAGCTAAATTTAAATATAAAAGTAAAAGTTATTTTAGACAAGCAACAAAATATAGTTTCTATAGTATCAAAATAACATTTTTCATAAGGTAATTTGAAAAAAGAATGATTAGGTACTTATTTTTTTCTATTTATATTTGAAACGAACATAAGTAAATTTTTATTTCGCCCATATTTGCACTTCACTTCTTAGTCAAATTACATTGAATACAAATGTAATCTACTTTAGATTAGACAATATCTAACTTAAAGAATGTATAAACAGCTTAATAAAAAATGTATTTATTGTTATAAATGCTTGTTAAAAATTTCAATACAAATACAACCATGAGATTTTAATTTTTATTCTGACCCTACATATGTAATAATTACTTTATTTACATCATCTGATACTGTATTGTAGTTAATATTAATTCATTTTAAGAGCAATATTTATATTGTGTAAACAGATTTGCAAAGACGTTATGTAATAAAAAAAATTATACAGCTGTTACCGAAACTTACATTAAACTAAGTTAGGTAAGATACTGGAGTCCAATTAAAGTTACGCATTATCCTTGTGAGTTTTTTTGCCACGTCTGCTGTGTTGTCAAATTTGTTGCTCTACAAATATATGTTGCTCTATAAACTTACAGAACGTCGTTGCAGTAAGT
This sequence comes from Dendrolimus houi, assembly GCA_039645545.1. NCBI lineage: Eukaryota > Metazoa > Arthropoda > Insecta > Lepidoptera > Lasiocampidae > Dendrolimus > Dendrolimus houi. The sequence continues at coordinate 8,011,187 of CM077136.1, forward strand.
ACGCTCGTATAAAATCTATGGAGAATTTATACGAGCGTACTTACTTATGACCTCATAAGAAGGCACAAGTACAAGAATTGAACTAGCGCATTAATTATTGTTTGAAAAGTAATTAAAATTATTTCAATTATGATATTTTAAAAGTTAGACGATAGGATGTTACTTTAACACTTGTTTTTTTATATGTAAAAGTACTAAATTTTATTGTAATATTCGGTCGCATCCTTGTTCTGCTTCAGGAAATAAGAGGAGCATAAAGTAGATGATATAATAATATGTAGGAGCCAATATAATCGTGGTTTTGAAATTATTGATTTTGCTAGACTCAGTAATAATGATACACGCCACTAGCTTATTTTGTGATGTGATGTCGTCGATTTTTGGACGTTTTGAATACAAAATAATTACTAAAGAATAATTTAGGAATTATGGTACACGTAAAAAACCAATAAAAAAGCCGAAATGTCTAAGAAAATGGTAACTCGCGGCGTTGATGGTTGACTTTCGAGCCATGACGGGCCACGGGCAAAAATTCAAATCGGCTTGGTTTTGCTCGATTATTTTAATGTTTGCTAACATATGGTAAAAAATATCTTTGAGCCATAAGTATTTACACGTTCTTGCCGATACGCTTACAGAGGATGAAATGTACAAGGTATAAAATTACGAAATTTTTTGTTACTTAGGAAGTACACCATATTACGTGCAATATAACGCATTTTACTTCTACGTCATGTAAATTACTATAGTCTAAAAATGTCATAAAACTCGAACCGCACGAAAGGTTGCGAAAAAGAAAGAATAATTTTGATTGTATTTCTTTCACATTTATAAATTAGTATGGACTGGAATTTTGATTTTTCTTTGAACGGTACTTCAAATCTCACTGGATTTAAGGTAGAGTACACACAGCCGAAAACGGCGCCCCTTTTTAAATCTATTTATGGAAGTTTAATAATACATTGTCAGGCCTTGAGATGTGAATAATAAATATGTGCCATATATAAGCTATTTGATTTTAATGTTGAAAATAATTTAATTATGGAAGAATCATGTAACAAATTTAAAATTCAGCGAGGAACGCAATTTTGAAAGCTCCTAATCTTTATGACTAGATGGCGCCACGTGTTTAATTCTCTCGCTTTTTATAAAAATTGAAACTTATAAGTTTGTTTAATTTTGTAAACGATTTACGATAAATTGAACAAATTCAAGTTTGTAATCTATATTTTAGGCACATTTCATTCATAAATTTTAAATTCAAAATTGTATTTTGAACGCGCCTCAAAATGGTTTTAAATAATTAGCATAAGGAATCCCGGGATGAGTCACGGTTTCCTGTCTGCGTACACGTTTAACCGGTGAAGGTTAACGATCGGGATCTTAAACATAATATGTTAATATCCCTATATTGTCATGGAAGAACAGTAGTACTAAGGATGACAATCGAATAATAAAAAACGAAACTCTAAGTTCCTAAATCCTATATGACTAGATGGCGCCACAGGTCAGTATTTTATTATATAATATACACTTATTTAGATCAAATCACTTAAAAACTAAAGTATATACAGTACGCGCAAAATTTAAAAGTGATTCCAGCGCCTCTTCTTCTGAGTATAATGTGGCAAAAAAAGGGTAGCCTTACTCATATCTTATACTAATATATAAAGCTGCAGAGTTTGTTTGTTTGTTTCTTTGTTTGATTGAACGCGCTAATCTCAGGAACTAGTGGTCTGATTTGAAAAATTCTTTCAGTGTTAGATAGCCCATTTATCGAGGAAGGCTACAGGCTATATCACCACGCTAAGACCAATAGGCGCGGAGCACCAATAAAGAATGTTTCAAATTCGGGGTTTTTTTAAAACTATTTCACGCGGACGAAGTCGCAGGCTGGCTACTAGCTGCTAGTAATTAAATATCTCTACTTAAAGCTTCATTATTTAAAATTGTAAAAAAAATATCAAAACTTTCAAAGTTTGATTGATTTGGTTTAAAAAAATGTGTTTTAAATAATAAAAAAATATTTTGAATAATAAAAGAATGTTTTAAATATAAAAGGTTCAAAAATGAGAGAGCTTAAGCTGTGGCGCCATCTAGTTATTTAGGATATACATGCTTCTTAGAAGTACAATTTTTACTGTGCGATTTACATTCCTATTGTTCTTCTTTCAAGGTAGGATTTAGGAGTAAAACTACATAATGTGTTGTCCGTATTTACAATGTCCATATTTTATGTGCAAAAGGTCTTGAGTTAAGACTAATACATTAACTTTAGGGCTGCCAATAAAACCAAGGTTTAGTTTAGGAATGGTTTGAATATTTTTAACTAGCTAACGAGTCATGTGTACACTTTAATAGAATAGTTTAGGTTTATTTTTAAAGACTTCGTACCTATTTTAAATTTTAACCGACTTCAAAACAAAGAAGACGTTCCTAATTCGTCGTAATTTTTTGATCTTTCTTTTTGCATTGGATTGAATACAGATTCAGGATAGTTTCATCTACATTTCATTGTTATTGATATTGAATTACCAAATACGCAACTTAAAATTGAAAATTAAAACATTTCTATCAAAAAATTAAACCGACTTCAAGAGCAACTAAAAAGTAAAACCTAATTTTTTTTGCCAAGTAAAATAATAAAGTATAATAATTTTTATGTTTTACTTCGCACTGACTTGAAGATGTTGTAGAAAATAATTATTTATTAATTTATTGCTCTTGAAGTCGGTTTCTTTTTTGCTAGAATATTTTAATATTTTTTAACACGGCTTTTACAGCTATGGATATAATAACCGGCTATTATTCGAGACTGACTTGTGGTGTTCAGCAGCCCTGGCATTGCGTTAAGTATTTAACGCATTCATGTGAATCAACCCGCTATTGGCTTAACAAAATAACTACATTGTACTGTTTATTTAACTTCAACGTACAGACACGTTTCCTTATTTATATCCTAAAATAGTTGTCTGCTGGATATTTGGGTATTGTTAAACAATATTTCCTTGAAGTTCCTTCAGTGAATCATGTAAATATCAAATGAATTTAATATGGCATCAATAATTGTGAGTTTTTAAAGGAAAATCAAGCAACTGTCTCGCAATGCAAGCACAGTGAAGAGTTACATAGAGATAAGAAACGGCCCGTCTTTTCGGAATTTGGTTACGGAACCATGAAAAAAGTATTTAATAAAAAATATCATCATTTCAAATGTTACTCAACGGATCTTTATAATGAATATATCCGTGCAGGAACAGAGAAAGAATACAATTTCCTATTAGTATTACAAATGTCCATAGGCGATGGTAACCGCCGCTTTCCATCTGCCTGTCTGCTGAACTCATTAAAAATTTTTTTTTATACCAATAATTATTGAAAGAATTAAGTAGTAAGCTTAAACGTCCCAAACTTAAATTACTCAGGTTCGAATCTTGGCCGGAGTTTTCTATCCCAATGTGCATAGTGTTACAATTACCACTTGCTGAGGGTAAACAAAAACATCGTACTCAAACCAGCAGATCGAGATAATAGATGAGTCACACCCGCCGAGACGCTTTGGACAAGTATGGCAGGTATACTCTCCGTTCCCTAAAAAATTGCAAGACCCGAGCCTAACACTGGGTTTGGTTTATGGGTTGTTATTTGATAAGCTTTACCACCTTGATTTTTTTTAAAGAGATCTCTTCCAGGCTGCCTAAATTAAAAGAAATTCTTAGCTAATCTGGCGATGGACGATACAGAAAAAAGTAACATACACACTTAAGCTAAATTAAATATATACGTATTGTAGGTACTATTCAAACTTCACACGGGAAAATCAAAATCACACATTTCTTGGCAAATGTGACACATTGGTGTAATGTTTATAAAACACGCGTAGATAACCTGTGCGCGCGTTCGCGCTAACGATAACAATTTGACTTTATAACCCCGTGTGCTGCGCAGGATTTTGTTTTGACATTTACTGATTGATTGGTGCTCTATTGCATTTATTTGGAGCATTCTGGATATTTTGGTACGATATTTGTTGCACAATGTTATATTATTGCATCTTGTTTATTGGTTTGAACGGATTTTCTTGTAGGTGCTTTTGTAATATGACTAATTTTCATGAACATTACCTTAAGTCTTCTTGTAAATGTAGTATGACTTATTTTCATATGTAATTACCTTTTGTTACCTGCTACACCTGCGATAATGTTAGTGGACTTAATATGTGATTTGTAATGCGACATTTTTAATGACGTTAAACATTGATAGATGAAGTACGTATACAGAATGGAATATTTCAGTGGGGCGGTAAGGGGGGAAGTAAGAGGGAAGTGCCCGAAAATGGTCTTAAGAGACTATCCATAATTTTTCGTGCAATTATAATCCGCATTCACAGATTTTCAAAAATATGTACAATTAGCTAGAATATGGCCAGTATACACATTTTATTATGCCAATCGCTCCTGTTTCAAATACTGATTAAAAAATTCTATAAGACCCATCCAGATTGGAGTACTAAAAAAGTGAAATTGCAAAAAAAACGTTTCCCGTACACATCTTGTATGAAAATTTTACCCTTTTTTTTTAAACGAATCGATCCGGTTTCTAATAATGATCAAAAACTTCTATTGGACCAACCGTCATTACAATACTAAAAAAAAAATCAAAAACCCAAAAGTCATATCCCATACTACTTCTAACTTACCTTTTTATTTATCAAATCTTTTTGTTGACTTATTAAAAAGATGAGATTGAAAAACAAGTCACACAGAGCTTTTCTGACGCAACAAACTATCGAGATTGGTTTTTGTTTGGAAATAAAATAATAACGAATTAGTAATTTGATTTTTTAACCTTAGACCATTTTCGTCCCCTTACTGCCCCGCTGAAAGTTTCCATCCGATGATGTAGCTAACTGTTAATGCGTTATCGGTGGCGGAGCAAAAGCTAAATTTCATGTGAGCAACATACATTTTGCGAAGCCCTCTGATAACGCAAGACGATGCATTTAAAAACAATTGACACTGACTACTGGCATTGGCGGCGGTATTTACTCGTAATAGATACCGCGAATGTTGCTAGCCGAAATAAAAAAATAGAATAGAATAGAATATATTTTTAGTGCATAACATTAAGATACAATTCAAGAAGTTTAAGTACAGAAGGCAATAGGCGGTCTTATCACTAAAAGCAATCTCTTCCAGACAACCTTAGGATGGATTAGAGAAAAATTGTGTAACATGTGGGTTTTGCAATGTAACTAGAATAAAAAAGTATATATATAAAATTTTGAAGTGGCAAGTATAAGACAAAGATATATATAAATATTTGGGTGTTATCATTGACCAAAATCTAAGTTTTCAACCATACATTAAACTCATTAACACTCAGATTACGAAAATTAATTTATATTTTTAAAACCCTTGGTCAGGTTGCTGATTTTAACATAATGAAATTATTATATTACGCCCTATGCCAATCTGTTTTCAGCTATTGTATCACGTCATGGGGGGGGGGGTGCCAAAACCGCAATGATAAAATTAGAACGTGCACAACGAGCAGTACTTAAAGTCAGTCTTTCTCTCCCGTTCTACTTCCCCACCAAAAACCTTTATGAACGCTGGAAAGTGCTAACTGTTCGGCAACTCTTTATTCAACAAATCGTTCTTAAACAACATGTTATCACACCATTTATATCATCCAATTCTATTATTAAAAGGAATTACATCCCCTGTAAACAAAACGTTGTCAGCACAGCCTTTTGCTGTAGATTTTTGTTCTTTCTAGGGAGTTACCTATATAATAAAATCAACAAGCGGATTGATTTATTTTCTTTGACTAAAGCTAAATGTAAGAAAACTCTCACCGAATGGCTTTTGAAACTCGACTATGACTCCACTGAAGCACTATTAGTCCTAATTACTTAAATATTTCTCTTTTCATTGTTTTTATTATCATCTTGTATTATAGTATTTTATATGTTCACTCATTCATTTATCTCTATGTAACTCTCATAGTATAATCTAATTAATTCCTCTCATTTCAAATCACATAAACTCACACAGACACATTCACACACATTTACGTACAATATATACATAAGTACATATAAATACACAATAACACACTGCACACCGATCTACACTCAATACATTGTATTTCTTTTATAATCGTATAACTAGTTGTAAGTATATATACCTACATTTTTCCACGGGGAGAGAGAGGCTGGTGATCAGTCACACAGGATTTTTCCTTTTACTGACACCAGGCTCTCACCAATTGCTAGTAATTTAAAACTTTTTTTAGCAATTACTTATGTCATGTTATATTGTGAGAGCAAATAAATAAATATTATTATTATTATTATTATATATATATATATTGATATATATAAATAAATAAATAATCATAGTAATAATGTATAGAATTAGGTACGTAAATATGGGAGAGATGAAGATGTTATGATTGACTTTAAAGCCCGAGGTAATAATCCTTCACGAGTCCGTTGGACGCCTGAAGAGACTGGGCACGCCTGATTTTCACAGGTAGCGCATTCCACAGACACACTGCATGAACTGTGAAAGATTTGTTGTAAAATCGCGAGTGATTTACAGGTGTTTCCAGACGTATGTTTTCCGATGATCTGAGGTGACGAGTGTGCCTAAGGTGTAGGTAGATATTTAAAACGCTCCTTGAGATAAGGAGGAGCTTTTGGATTAAATAATTTAGATTAAAATAGTCAGATTAAAAAAAGAAGTTGATATGAGTAAGGATTAATGTTTTAGTGTTTTACAAGGAATACAATTTTTGGACATTTTAGACGCGAAAAAAAATTTACTCATCCTGTCTTCGAGGTGCGAGGCCGTAGGCGTTGCCCACGTCTCCTACGTTTTACGTCGCTTATTCGCGTATTTTTTAACGCTATATGTAAGTCGCATTTGATCATACACAGTCACTAACACTAACGCAGGCGGAGCCCTCTGCTCATTACAGTAATTCACCTGTTCAAATGTACAATGTCAAAGCCTAGTAACTGGCATTGTTTTTTACATGATGTTATTTTGCGCATTCATTGTCTTGCTAGGCATTGTGTGTACCAATGTGAAATCTATATCTAAATATGATATTGCTCACTATAAGCTTAATAATAAATAGTTTTGAAACAACATATAGTTGAAATTCATGATTTTTGTTTGTGCTGTTGTAAAATTTCTTGGAAAGCTAGGTTTTGAAATTGCATGGGTATGTTAATCAGATTGAATTCTAATTCATAATAATAAAGTATTGATTTCATTGAATATGTACTAAATCTATTTTCCTTATGTTACTTTTAAACCTGTAAAACCCAACCAGATCATTTTAAATGACGTAATACCTATTAGTTAAAAATAAACAATCATCAATAAATGAGTGAATGGAAATACTTTATTGTTCACCAAAAATTAAAACTACTTTCTTAAAAACTAGGCATAATTATTGTTGAACAAAGGGCGGGCCATCACTTTCAGGCAAACCCCTAAATTAAGGAAACTATTGATAGAATAGAAATAAGAAAAAAATAGAAAAACATGACAGTGGCAGTGAAGAGCATAAATAATATTGTTACGAGTTGCAGGACTCGAATTAAAATTCCGTTAGAATTATTATAGAGTTTATTAGAACCATACAGACACGTATAACACAGGTACAAATATAACCGAACGCAATAAGTCCAAACGTAATGCAGGAGATCGTAATTCAAATACATCCGCAAAGTCCGTCACTAAATAGATTACCGAATGTACACAAGTCTTGCGTCGCTTGTGGTTATCGTTCGACTGCTCTTCTTCAATCAGGCTATTGCTTTATATCGCGCAAATGCAATATGTCCACCCGGCAGCGTGGACCGAATTTCCTAGAATCGTAATCCGCACACCTGGCTAATTATGCCTGCAAACGGCCATAAAAAAGTACAATAGGCTGTTCTCCACAATAACCAATAAATCTCTAAACAAAAGAAGACAGTCATAAAATAATTACAATTAGTTCAAATGGCGACAGGTAATAAAATATGTTTTTATAGATATTTTATTACCTGTCGTTTAGGTGGATTTTGTGTTTGTCGGGGCCCGAATTACAACAATATGAAAAATTCAGAACATAAATAAATATATATTCTAAAATAGTTTTGATGATATGTACCTATATGAATATATGATTGATATAGAATGTTACTTGAAAAATGCTTTTTTGAGCTGTCACAAGAAATTTATCGCTTGGCAACGTTTAAAGACTGTTGGTTTTGCTTGAAAGTTATTCTAAAACTTGAATATTCATGGATGTGAGAGTCTTATTTAATAATAAGAAAAGAGTGGAGTAGCAGAGTTTTTAGTTTTATTTATAGTATAGTTTAATCAGTATTTAATTATAGCACGACTTCCTATACATAAATAAATGTCTTAAATTAAGTTACCAAAAGAAAAAGAAGACGTAAACGAGAGCATCTTGTCGTCCGAAGACATAAAATGGATAAAACATTGGTAATTGAGTTTCTAATTAAGTCTATGTTTTTATATAATAAAATATTTTTACATACAAAATATCCATAAATTATTAATTAATACTGTATAAAACTGGTGTTTTAGATTATATAAATTAATGTAAGTAAAAGAAAATGTTTCTTGTGTAATACATATTACGAGTATTATTAAGATATTGACAAGAAACTAAGAACAATAGAAAAAGAAGAATTTGAATCGAAGAATCACTCTAAAAAGATTATGTCCAATGAGGTTTGGACAAATACAATGAAGATTGAATAATTTTAGTTATATTGCAATCTAACAGCAATCAACAAATAGACATTTTTATCTGTACTGTTACCGAATTCACAAGAACTGCATACTATATTATATGTTGTGACGATTGAATATGTATATAATAGGTTGGGGAAAAAGTCTTTTCGCATATAGTATGTATGAACTTCTAATAAGATCTCGTTGGCTATACATACAACAACATACAACATATTAAAAAGTTTTAATTTTAAAGAAGACAATTCCAAATTCAAATTAGGAAAATGTGTGATTTTCATTTGTTTTTCTTATTGTTAAAATGAGTGAATCTAATGAAGAAATTCGATACATTTTAAAATTTTACTACAAAAAGGGTAAAAATACAACACAAGCCGCGGTAAAAAATTGTGATGTTTATGGACCTAATGCAGTATCAGTGTGAGTAGCGCAAATTTGGCTTAAGCGTTTTCAATCCGGAAATTTTGATATCAAAGATGCACGTCGCTCTGGTCGCCCTGTTACGGACAAAATTGATGCCATTTTTGAAAAAGTGAAGCAAGATCGGCATATTAGTAGTCACGATGTAGCTGGAGAACTGGGAATTGACCACAAAACGGTTTTGGCGCATTTGAAAAAAGCTGGGTACACAAAAAAACTTGATATTTGGGTGCCTCATGAGCTCACTGAAAGAAACCTAATGAACCGTGTACTCATTTGTGATTCTTTATTACGACGTAATGAAACCGAACCATTTTTGAAGAAGCTGATAACTGGTGATGGAAAGTGCATCACGTACGACAAGAACGTGCGAAAAAGATCGTGGTCAAAGGCCGGTCAGGCTTCACAGACTGTGGCGAAACCCGGGTTAACTCGCAACAAGGTGATGCTGTGTGTATGGTGGGATTGGAAGGGCATTATTCATTATGAGCTGTTACCGCCAGGCAGGACCATCGATTCTGACCTGTACTGCGAACAACTGATGAGATTAAAACAAAAAGTTGAGAGAAAGCGGCCGGAATTAATCAACAGAAGGGGTGTGGTTTTTCACCATAATAACGCTAGACCTCACACATCTTTAGCCACTCAGCAAAAATGACGAGAGTTTGGCTGGGAGGTGTTAATGCATCCGTCGTATAGTCCTGACCTTGTACCTTCAGATTTTCACCTGTTTCGGTCTCTGCAGAATTCCTTAGGCAGTGTCAGCTTAACATCACGAGAGGACTGCCAAAACCACATGTCGCAGTTTTTTGATCAGAAGCCCCAAAATTTTCATAGCAATGGGATCACGTCCCTACCTACATGATGGCAAAAAGTTATCCAACAAAATGGCACCTACATACTTTAGTCAAATGTAAATAAACTTTATAAAAAAACCTTTTGATTTTTTATATAAAATGCGAAGAAACTTTTCCCCAGCCTAATATAATGTATTATGTGTACCACGTTATCGTATTGGTGACAACTGTAATGATAGCGATGTTTGTAAGTTAATAAATAAATAAATAAACTATAAACCCTCAAGACTATAAGTAGAATATTGAGCCCGGGCCCCGTTTTCTATGGGCAAGGTGTCCATAAACACTGGCTACGTTACCTCGTCGAATTGTTATACTTATACCTTACCTGAAGTAACCACCAGCCCTTTAATTATATTAAGAGTCGATTAGAACTTATAAAAAGATATTTTTAATCAAATAAATTCCTTCACATATTCTCAAAAGATATAGGTTGTGGTAGCTTTGAGTGTTCAAGTTCAAGTAACAGTATTCTGGGGTCGGTGGTCGGAATACTGGCTTGATAGTCGATATCCCGTATTATGCTAAGCCTACGTTATATTGAATTGAACTTTTATGAGCAGGATATGGCCTATTCTATATTCCTATTTAAATGTTAATGTAGAAGTGTGTTTGTTTATCAGGACGTTGAATATGATCTATCCTTTAGTTATGTATAAGAATTAAGCTCTAAAAGTAATCGATGGATTTATAATAAATAATAAGTTTTATATTAAGTAAAAAAACAGCTAGGTAACATCACAAAAAATTTAGATTTAATACAAAGTAAATGTATTAGTAAATAAAACCGAAACTAAGAAAGCATTTATGTAGGTATCTTAGGCATCAGCACGTTCCCCTTAAATTTAACCACACTATATATTATAACGCATCAATGAACGGTTGCTTAAATAGTATTACAAAAGATTGGCTTCGTCCACGCTTGACTTGAAATTCCCGCGGGGTTCCCAAGACACAAAGTGCCGCAGCATTTAAAAAAAGAATGGAAACTATCGTTTTAGTCAAAACTGTGTCGGAGTAAGCTAATTTTTATGCACCCGTAAAATAGCTGCGGGATTCCCGGGATAAAATATCACACATTTTATTACATAAAATTTCCTATCGATCAGTGAAAAAATTGGAAATCGACGTTTTTTTAAATGCCAGATTTAAATTATTCCCAGAAAAAAATCCCGCGGGTTCCCCTAGATAAAAAGTACCGCAGATTTCAAGTCTGAGTATTAGCTGTCGACCAGTGAAAACCGTATCGAAAAAGGCCCATTGGTTTTTACGTGAATCCCGAACAAACAAGAAATCTAAAAAAAATAACATCGTGTTCTCCATCGTTTATATAGTCTATTCTAGTTCCTTTTGTAATAGCTTCAACGTACAGACATGGCATGTTTAGGATTTTATAATATTATAGATATATAAATGTCATAGAAGAATGTTTTATATGCTTCTTATTATATATGCAAAAATTAAGTTTCCATATGTTGTTTAAGTTTAGTAGTCGATAAATTGACCTTCCTAATTACTAATAGCAGACTGAGTCAGATTAACACGTTGCTAGGTTTAGCTGTAAAGTAGTCTTGTTTCTTATTTTTTTTATGTTCGTCTGTTTGTTCAAGATTCACTTAAAAACTACTGGGCCGATTTCGGTGCGGTTTTCGCTGATCGATAGTAAATACTCGGACTTAAAATCTGCGGTAGTTTATATCCCGAGAATCCTACGGGAATTTATTTTGGGAGAGGTTTAAAGCGGCCAGGTCGAAACAAAATGATTGGGATGCGAAATGTTTACTGATCGATAAAATCTTCAGTAAAACAATTGTAGTTGTGTGTACCTTTAGTAACATTATTAATACCGAGTTTTTACGGTAATTTCCGGGATTTATGTATTTTCATACTAAAAAATCCATTAGGTACTCTGCTGAAAATAACCTTTGATTTTATATTTAGCAAAATAAGTGTAATCTTTGTTTAATATTATCTTAAGTTTTCGCGACTAGTATACACAATAAAACTACGTTTTAACGGTTTTAAGCGCGTTAATTTATTTGATTTTTATTATTTCGACATCTCGGCCACTTTTCAGTAGCCGTGATCACGGAAGACAAAGATGTCAAGTGTTGTTGTGGCTTGAAGAGAAGAAGCGGCGCAAAAAGTTGCGAAGCTGTGGTAAATTAGATTAGGCTCCCATAGAATAAATAAAATTAATTAAAATGAACAAGTTCGCGGTAGGCTAAATAAAACTTTAACAATACTCATTGACACTTGAACTCTTTGTCTTCCGTGATCACGGCTATTGAAAAGTGGCCGAAACGTCGGAATAATAAAAATCAAATAAATTACCGCGCTTAAAACCGTTAAAACGTAGTTTTATATGTAATCTTTGTTAATTGTCCAACGTGGACAAAGTCGCGGGAAAATGGTAGAAGTTACTAAAATTTGTTAAACCTCTAAACTCAGAGGGGTACTTATCTATAAATAATGTTTCCCCAGACAACAAAGTCACATTTCATTTTTTATCAAAATCATAATCGTTTTTATTATAGCAACTTCATTACAATAAACAAATTATGGTATAAATATGTAATAATAAATATAAAAAAAATATCTGTTTGCCTGTGAGTCTTTTTTTTTTGATAACGCAGGGAAATGTCTTTTCTTGCGACATACACACGGGTCATAAATACGGGGGGAGGTCAATTGCTGCGTCCGAGTGCCGCCTGCACGTGTGCTTGTGACTCTCGTATGGTATCGCTCCCTCTCCCGATGAAGGAAGAGGCCGACGAACTACCCAATAAACCTACTTGTGTCCCGACGACAGAAAACAGTAAGAATGCCACGGGATCTAGAACAGAGTAACTACATCGTGACTTCCTAGTGTGCGCAATTTGTACAAGCCCAGGGAAGCAGCGCTGTAACCACTATGTAAAGCAAAGGGGAAGATCCATTGATACCCCCGTAAACAGCGGCTCAATCTAACCCTAGGAGGTACCAGTTTCCGTCCGGGCTAGAATTGAATACGCAAGTCGAGGATCGGCTAGGGGTTTTAGTGGGTATCCCAAACCATGGCGTGGCAATAGCATTCCTGCGGGGATGCAAGTGCCACCCCGGTGAGGCGAACCCCACACACCGGCCGCGACTTTCCCCTCGCGCGGCTGATGGTCCTCAGTCGAATTTCCCCTGTTAAAAAAAGAGTTACCAGTTCAAAAAATGTTTAGGAATAGTTTGATTATTAGATATCTTACAGGCTGTCGTTATATTCAGGTCACCATCTTATGTGAGTAAGGTGCTCTGAATACTAATATGGTACAAATAATGTTTAAAATAAAAAATAGTTGTACGATACTGAAATTGCTTGTTTACCATTAAGCCGTGGTAGCTTAATGGCCAGCACACTTGTGGTCTCAACTCAAATGACACGGATTCGAATCGTGATCTGAAAATAGGCACCACTTAAGCAATTTTCTGACCTCACGAGTAGATTGTTACAATTGCCACGTGAGGCGTGTCAAAACCGCCCAATAAATGGGAGACTTGTGCCGTGTGCCTCTTATTTATAAAGAGAACGGACTGCTGGGCTTGGGCCTAGCAGTGGGATGTTTATGGGCTATTATTATATGACATGTAAGAATTCTATACGGTTTAAGATCAATTGTTTAATGAAATACGACATATCCAGTTGCACTAAGAACTTGATGACAATCAAAGAGCTATAATTTGGCCGTGGCTTCTGTCACATGGGCCTGGCTTTCCCCTGGTATCAATTTCCTTGAAGATTATTTTAAAAGTTGAATATTTATTAATACTTGACACTGGTGAGATGATTTGACATCGTGCAAAGCCATATATATATATATATAGGCGGCCAAGTACGCTGCGGCGTGGAGCACTGGGTTCCTTAGCGATAGCCAAAAGCCAATGTTTTTGTCATGTGACTAACATAAAATATTATAAGTATACATGTTACACAAGTTTGACATTTTCAAATTCTGCATTTCAAAAACTTACTGCACAGTTTTGTGTAGCAGTACCTATATCGACTCTATATTACTACTACATTTCATCCACATATAAAGACTCAGAAGGTTCCGAGAGATATGAGTGTGATATATACAATTTTTAATTTTTTATTGCTTGATTTCAGCAGACAGGCAGACGGCCTACGTGATGGAAAGCGGTTACCATCACCTATGGACATTTGTAACAGTAGAGGTGCTACTAATGTGCTGCAGAACTCTAAAGGGAGACTGCATCCCGGCCACTGATGCCGGAACTTAACTTAAGGCTGCTATGGCAGCATACTCTAGACCAAGGGTGGTAGCCATGCAGACGGGCAAATACCCTATCATCTGGTTGTGGGTTGTTTTGTTGCCTCTTATGACAGGTCACCGGGTGGCAGGAAATTGTATTCCTTTTCCGTTCCTGCACTGATAAGACACGAATATAACAATTGCACAAAATTTTCGGTTTTGCCAACGTGTTTACGGAACCCTAAAAAGACGAAAGTGTTAAATTACAACGCCCAAACGACTTACGAATAATAATTTATCAATGCCGGGGTAAATTATGCGTCAGAGAATCTTTAACATTGTAATTCCATGCATTGACTGGCGTGTATTATGTTTTTTCCATCTGACCTCACGTTACGCAATGGTCATACGAGAATCTGCATAAAAGATGTGCAACGCGTCTGTTAATTGTGTTGCAATTACGAGTTAAAAACGTAGTCGACTTGAAATATTGGCATGATAAAAGGTTAACCAAAGTCATGATAGCTTAGTGGCTAGAAGAGAAGCGAGAGGACCCCTGTGGCAGACGGTGAACAGACGGTCGGAGGCGCTGCTATACTAACTTCGTAGTGGACCCGAGGGTGGTCGGGGACCCTTCTGGCGAACCACGCCTAGGGACGTGGGGTGCTCTGGTCCTCGGGGCACCCGAAGTTTTTGATTGCGAAGCTAGTAAAACGGCAGATGGTCTAGATCATGGAAAGTGGTTACCGTCTCCTATAGAAATTAGCAACACTAAAGGTGAAGTCAACGCGTTGTTAGCCTTTAGGATGGGATTAACTAGTATAGAATAGAAGATGAGATAGAAGGATCAGAGAAAAGGAATGGGATTTAAGCGATGGGATCCACATCCCACCCCTTAAATCTTCCTCATCCAATAATTAAATAAATAATTGGATAAGGAAGGCGGAGGACCGTGATGAGTGGTGCCGACTTGGGGAGGCCTACGTCCAGCAGTGGATGATGATTGGTTGACGACAATAAGGGATTGCATAAAAATCCCATGATTAGAATAGAGGAATGGGATAGGGAAGGTTGGATAGGGGGAAGGGGAAGTGCGCTATGGGAACTGTCACCCTTCGCACGAAATAAGATTAGCCCAAGGCTAACTGTTTCACGTCAATGTTCTATGAAAGCCGGCCCTAAGAGCTGTAATCAAGGAAGTGATTCCCTCATGACTCTATTATGAAGATAACCCAATTAGACGGGACATGGCGAACTGCTTAAGTCAGATCCCGTTGCATCTCGCAAAGACGCGTAGGGACGCTGGTAGGTTTAGTGAGTAGTCCGGCGACTGGCATCTCACAACTTCTTTCTCTGTGAAGGTGGGTGCATGCAGAATCGGTCACCGGGAGCTCCACATACCCCTCGTTCCCCGGGGTCCGAGATGTTGGGCTAACGCATTCCCTCAGCGACATAAAAAAGCTGAGTGACAAGTTCTCACTCCCGGCTGTGGTGGAAGCTAGTGTCCGGAGCTAACATGGTTGGGACATCGTCGTTCCTGCGAGACACACATGTACATTGAAGAGGCGGGAGATTCGCTCCATCTCCCGGCTTCCTTTCCACACACACATACCTGATTATACGGCGCCGGAAGGCGCCTAATCTTCGGCAGTCGTAGAAGTACAGCCACAGATGACTGCCTCAGGGCACAATATTATCTGATACTACAATCTGTTTCAAATAGTACGGTACGGGAGAAACTACGTAAATAGAGAAATAAACATCGTGGTAAATAAATACTAAGTATAAGATTATTATTAAATAGTATTATTAGTAACAGGATTAACTATATTTTTGTGTAATTAAAATTAATATTTATTTCGTAGGAAAGTCTAAGATAACGCTACAAGTCACTTTTTATGAATGTTTCAGCCATACTTTCTAACCAACGCTTTTAAGGCTTGCAGCAACGCCAAACTCCTTGAAAATTTTTCGGTACTAATATTTCGGGTTATGGCGGGGATTCCATACATGCCGTTCGTTTTTGAGATGCTAATATTTTATTGTGAATAAAATGAAAAAAATATTGTAAAACCAAATAGTTTATCTTTCTTTTATAAATTTGTAGATATTATTTTATTATGTTTTGGCAAAAATTAAAGGTATGTATATATATGGTTTTATGTCAATAATTTGCAGGTGATTTCGTAAATATTTTCTTAACTTATAATAACCACAGAAAAATTATGAAAAAATCCACATTACGTCTCATATCATGAATATATGATAATTTTTTGGTAAATTATTAATCAGTAATCACCAACGAAAAGTTGGTTACGCTTGCATCCCATGTTCGAACTTTTCCAGCAACAGGAGCGTTAACAAAAAGGATGCACAGGTGCTCCACTCGTACCTCTTATTCTTGAAATAAGAGGAAGCTCGCTAGGAGGCTTATCTTCCTCAGCATTATGGAAGAGGCCTGCCTAGATGCCTGCCAACGTTATGACGCTGACTGTCCCAGGCCCTGACTTAGGGTGGTAGAAAGCACACGCATAGTTTTAGTTAGTGTTCTACAGTCGTTCTGAGTCACGCCCTACCTTTCTACTTGTTTTCAAGTAGTAGGGTGGGCACAAAGTATTTCTTTCCACTTCTAAAAAAATCAATGACGCGGGTTCTAATTACCGCTTAGGCAATTTTTCTGACTTTAATTTTATTGATAATATATGATTTGAGGTGTACCTACGCGGTCGAAAGATGACCGCAACGTTACTATTTGAGAACAAGAAACCGAAACAATGTTGTTTGTCGTTTCTCCTAATTCGAGGACGCGGCATAGGCCAAAGGCCAGCGAAAACTAGTTGGTAACACCTCGAAAGCACGTGTCTACTAGTCGCCAACAAATAGGTCCCGCAAACGCTGCTGTTGCGGTACCTAATCCTGCTAGAGTAAGTTATATGCTTATCTGTAAATCATTGTAAATAATTACTAAATCTTATATTAATATATAAAGCTAAAGAGTTTGTTTGTTTGCTTGATTGAACGCGGTAATCTCAGGAACTACTGGTCCAATTTAAAAAATTCTTTCAGTGTTAGATAGCCCATTTATCGAGAAAGGCTATAGGCTATATATTATCACGCTAAGACCTATAGGAGCGGAGCACCAATGAAGAATGTTTTAAAATCGGGGGGTTTTGAAAACAAATTCCACGCGGACGACGTCGCGGGTACAGCTAGTAATAAATATTACGTAATAAAGCCGTAAATTTATTTCCTGGATACTTTACGAAAGAAATCTTCTTGTTGTTAGTTCCTATATTCAGTGGAACTTCTTTTACAACTCAAATACCTCAAATTCACAACAATTCATTAATGAGTTGTTGCTGTACGTTATAAAGGAAATCAGAACTACATTTGTAACAATACATCTTTGGAAAATGCCAAGAATATAAAATAGTATTATTGATTATTGAACTACATCTTTCGTCTCATTTTCTTTATAATATAAAAGTGAGCCAATGTATTGATAAAAAGCGCTTTCAAGGAGATTCGATTATTCAGCTTATTTGTTCTCGTAATGTGAAACTCCTTGGTGCAATTATTATTATAAAAATTCACCTAAGTACCTATTTTACTGTACGTTCCATTGTCAGGGCGTTCCATTAGTAGCTCACAACGCCCAAAATGCTCAGTTAGCCGTTCCACAAGGCGACTGCGGTCGTTGTGGTCGTGGCGAAAACGTCACTAATGACGTCATCATTTTCGATCACACAACGCTCACAACGACCCATGTCAATAGGTGGGTCGAATAGCCGTTCCACTTGGGTTTACGATTGTAACGCCGGCAAGCAAGTGGAACGGGATAAATTGCGTTCCTGAAAGTGATCGTTGTGAGTCCCTAATGGAACGTAGCCTTTGTGGTGGGTAATTTTTAACTTCCGAACAATGTATACAGGCTTCATAAATGCATTTTTTGAGCAAATATGTCGAAAATGGTATTTCCCCCTTGATTAAAATCAAAACCGTACACTTTATTTGTCACCAGAGTAAGTGTTGCAAATAGTAATCTATTCTTTCGTCACGTCTTACGTCACATATATATTCGTTAAAAATGTATGCACTTCTGCCCTACTTGCATAAGGAATTAGTTTGTGACTTGCTTTGTTTGTAATGTACAGATGTGAACATAACTGAAATAAATAATATTCAAGAAATCATATAAAGTACAATTATTTATATTGATTTTGTATTCACTGTTCACGATGGATATGAATAGATATCAATATTAAATAAACTAAAAAGACCATATTTTATTAAAGCTGACAAGTTATGTGTGGAAAAATTATTTATTTATACCGCTTCCACGAAGTCTCAAGGAAAGCTGGCTTTGCGTCACGGGCGTGATATGTATGCCAATAGGCTCATAAGGGAGGGATACCGAATATCATGCGAAGCGAACAAAATGTAAACAGGGTTCCAGCGTCTGAATCAGACGTTGAAGCTGAAGCAGATCAAGCAGGGTGAATGAAGAAATTAACATAGTAATATAGGAGTTTGGTAAATTTTCGGTAACGCATATACCGAACTTACTCCGCACGGCTGCTGCACCGACAAATCAGAAAACGGCCTTATGTTAACTAAATTATATACACGTAATTAGTTAAGAATAAAAAAAATCAAGTCTAGGTCACCTTCCACAAGGTTATCTAAAGGACAAGCCATGCCAATGAGGTTTGATTTACTATTAAATGTATCAATGATTAATCGAATTGATAAAGGCAAAATATGGCGTGTGAAAGATATTTTTCAAGAATATTTAAGGTTTATTATATTCAGTTACGGAAATAAATAAAACAGTAAGATAGGAAAATCAGTCTTAAATACATGTAAACTATATTCTGCTTCCAACTGGTTTATACCTAAACTGCCATTTTTAATAAGTTTATAAGATTTTTTTAGCAATTAGCTTAAAACCTGTATATTATAGTGTTATAGAGTTATTTAATTAAAACGTATTACCATTTATTTTGTGGTAAGAATAAAAGTCAAGGTTTGCCATATTTGGTAAGATGCGTCCGATCTCTGGCCATCGTTTATTAATAAAAATGAAGGTTATATTTAAATAATATAATCTTGACAATAAAAATAAAGTTGCTGTAATAAATGGCCATGATAGTAATAATTTTGTAATAGACAATGTACATAAAATAATTTATGATGTTATTATGATTCTTGCAATTGTTACACTGTGAGAAAAAGGCACATCAATTTTTATGTTAGAAATTTATTTTATACCAACTGTGGCTACCATTTCATTTACGCGGAACATTGTCGTAACATTCATATCTCCTGAGCTTTGCATGCTATCCAACCGAATTATGTGATAAAATCTATAAAATTATAAGCAAGCCATGTCTATACATCGACGCTATTTAAAAAAAACCAACTGGAATAGAATATATAAACGACGGAGAACACGATGCATTTTTTCAAATTTCTTGTCTGTTTGTCTGGGATTCACGTAAAAACTACTGAGCCGATTTCGATGCGGTTTTCGTTGATCGACTTAAACTTTGTGCTATTTATTTGTCCTGGGAATGCTGCGGGAATTTTTCTGGGAAAGATTTAAAATGACCAGATTACAAAAAAAAACCGAATACCAGCGTGGATTTTTTCACTGATCGATAGCAAATTTCATGTAATAAAATATGTGATTTATTATCCCGGGACTCCCGCGGGAATTTTGCCGGGAGCAGTTTGCAGTTGTTCGGGTGCATAAAAATTAGCTTATTCCGACATAGTTTTCACTAAAACGAAAGCTGCGGTATTTCATCTTCCGGGAATCCAGCAGGAATTTCAAGTCAAGCGTGGACGAAGTCGCGGGCATATCCTATTATTAAAATAAAATGCCTGTTTTAATCTCTAATATTATTATCGAAATACAATGATCCGTTTTGGAGCATACTCAAGGCAAAACAATCACACCATTAGACATTTATATTGTATGTATGTTTATATATGTTTATTTTGTTCGTCTGTGAGTTTGAATGTACCAATCTTAGAAAATAATAACATTATTCTACAAAAATTGTAATTGATAGTTTGAATGCTGAATTAGTTTTATATACTGTGAATTATGCTATGATCAAAAGCAGTTTCATTTAACGCAAAAGAAACTACTAATAAAGAAAAGCTAAGTAGAATAAAGCAAAAAAAAGTTAAAATTAAATAAATTGGATTCATATTTCAGATTATATATATATATATTTATTTTCTTTAAACTGTATTAAAAATTATAATATATTTGCATTTCAAATGTTTTAAAATATGGTTTGATATTTTATATGTAGTGTTTTATTTCCTTGTTTTCATTGTAACTTTGTCAATATCATTGTAATTTTGTTAATCTAAGAGAATATGAAGTGGATCATAGATGAAATTGATCTAGTGAAAAAAGATGCCCTTTTAATGAATTTGTGCACGATTGTACACGTGTGCGCTGTTAAACGGCATAGGGCTGACAAAATCGTTCTTTTACTCCGTATATTGTCTCATTAAAGTAGAAAAGTACTATGAATGCAGACGGCTGGTAAATCTTACCTGATTGGTTCTTGAGACGGCCTATATGGTTGAGTTAAACCTTTGCCGGTTGAACTTAATGGAACGTATAGGTTTCGGGTTTCGACGTCTGCCATACTAAATTTCTTAAACGAGCTTTCTGTTATTTATAATGGTATTTGGGATCGAGCCTAGAGTGGTCGGTTGACACAAGCGTAACTTACTTATTTTGGGGATATACAATGTGTTATTTACATATGAAATACAGTCATTAAAATGCCATCTTATCTTACTTTTAATATATAATATTATGACAGAAATAATTTTAATTACTGTTTAAACAATATTATTTAATGTGCTATTTGGCTCGTTTTATTTGTATAAAATTATGACGTCACTTTGTAGACTATATAAATATAATTGTCTACGAAAAGGTGTCGCGAGATGGCACTAAACCATTATTCAAATAGCAACACTAAAAGGTTATGAAATTTATATTCTGATAGAGTGGTAACACTAAATAAAAAGTCTTTTTGAAAACACATCGGTGTCGACATTTTTTTAACAAGCTAAAAATCTACGTAAATAAAATTAATCGCCGAATCAAACTTCCTAAATAATAAAGTAAACAATAATATACATATATGAGGCCGTGACGTTTTGTAAGATGATAAAAAGTTGAAGCTGACAGTCCAATTAATTGAATTACTTTTTATGAACTTATAGAAAATCAAAGCCTTATAGATTTTGTACGAGTACCTACATACTTATAACATCATAAGTATACTAGTAAAAGGGGCTCCTTTTAATAATTTTAATTACCGTTTGAAAAGTAATTAAAATTATTTCTCTGATTACATTTTAACAGTTAGACGACAAGATGTTAATTTAATGCCTGTTTTATTACATGTAAACTAGTTTTACCCGTGACTTCGTCCGCTTGGAATTTTTTAGCATTTTTTAAAAAAGGTAGCCTAAGTTAATCCTTTTAACATCAGCTATCTGTCAGTGAAATCCCGTCAAAATCTGTCCAGCCATTTCAGAGATTAGCCGAAACATCCAGACAGACAGACAAACAAAAATTCTCAATATTGCGTTTCCGGAATCTTTTGATCCGAATTATCCCCCTTGATTTTATCACATTTGTACATTGACATTACAAACAGACACTTTAATTTTATTTATCTGTATATATGTATAAATAATGTTACTGTCATGTAAGCTTCTGTACTAAGTGCCAACCCTAAACTTTGTAGTGTTGTGGTCATGACATTTGCGTTGTTAGCACAATTACATTACGTACCACTCACGATTATGGTATTTACCTAACTTCTTTTCGTCTATTATACCTTACTCCTTTAGTCAAACCAACAACGTGGCCTTATTATTACTACTTACGGGTTAACCTAATAAATGTGCCTGTATGGACAGATTAATGAAAGCAGACGAAACGAAAGGTGTGTAGTAAGAGCCTGTTGAGATCAATCGTTACTGTCTATTCCCATGGGAACCAGGCGTAGTAATAAACTGATAAGACTTTATTGCTCACCAAAAGAAACAATTACAAAAAATGCATCATTATAATACTTCTTGTCGAAACAACAGGCGACCTGTTCGCTAAAAGCCATTTCTTCCAGGTAAATTCTGAACTAATTTGGCGATGTATGTGTTGCAGAAAATAAGATAGGATTGTGCATTTTAAATATACTTACACTAATTGAATACATAAATCCAGACACGTTTATAGAATACCTATATATACGTATACATAATCTTGTCTAAATAAATATATATATTATCATTACATATGACATGTATATTGTATTAATATTATTACAATATTATTAGTAATTAATTATTAATTAATTATTAATATTACAATAAATAAATAAGTAAATGTTTATAATAATATTAGACATAATATTTATTGTAATATGTATGTATTGAAAGCCTGTAAATGCACTTTAACCTTCAAGTTCCCCAAAATATCATTGCTTCTGTTTCCAAGTATACCATAGATAAATATAACCACAGACAAAAGACCATCATGAAACATTATTTTTGTTCTTTTAGGTGTCTTACGATGATTTATCGTCAGAATGTACGATCCTTCTGAGAACATAGGCAATTATGAAAGATTATTATATTTACGAGAAATTCAGTTGTATTCAATCCCATATCAGATATTTATTTTGCTCTTAGGAGGCTTGCCCTATGCCCGGTCATTGACTCGATTTAATTTGAATGTTAATTAATGTCATGCTGAGATACATGTTATCGTTTAATCTGTTCACAGTGGATGTCAGGAGGACAAGAGCTGGTGATTTTTATAACCGTTTTTTAAAGTTCTTAAAAACTAGCCTGTTATAATATAGTACCGACACGCGATGATATAATACACATATATATATATATATATATATATATATATATATATATATATATATATATATATATATATATAAATATATATTAGTATAAAATAGCTAGATTTAAGGTATGACTTGAAATAAGTATAAATATGTAAAAAATATAATATTGTTACGAGTTTGCGGGACTCGAATTAAAATGCCGTTAGAATTATTATACACTTTATTAGAACTATACAAACACGTATAACACAGGTGCAAATATAACCGAACACAACAAATCCAAACATAACGCAGAAGGTCGTAATTCAATAAAACGCGCAAAGTCCGTCAATATTAGATTCCCGATAAGGTAAATTCGTCACGCCTAGATCGTCGTTGCAGCTCAACTAACCTCCTCTCTCAATCAGGCCATCGTTTTATACTTCACAAATGCAAATGTGCCCGTCCGGCAATATCGACATAATTTCCTAGAATTAGCTTGTACTTATAATCCACAACATGTGGCTAATGTGTTCCTGAGGGGCCGCAAACGAGTACAATAGGACAATAGGCTGTTCTCCCTAATAACTAGAAACGTATGCCAACAAAAATGAGTGAACAAAAGAAGACGATCATAAAAGGATTACAAGTAGTTCAAATGCGGACAGGTAATAAAATGTGCTTTTACAGATCTGTACGTGGAATTTGTCGTTGTCGGAGCCTAAGTTGTAACAATATAAATACGCGATTAAAAAAAGAACACCTAGTTATAAAAGGTCTTCTGAACAATGTCCCTGACTATGTTAGGGGTGAAGTCTGGCCCTGAAAACCCGTCTTGTAAAACAATATGTGTATGTGACGGCTGGCGACAGTTGCAATTCAACGAAAATTGTAATATATAATAATAATAATAATCGCGGCACTGTCGACAGTCGTCCTGCACCACCTCCCCGAGTCGAGTCATACAACACAACAATATACAAGATTGAAGAACACGTTTAGAGGTTTTTTTGCAATTATTTTCTATCGAGAAAATTTGTCGAAAATGCGTTTTGACTACAGGGGTTACCTCAGAAATATGATCAAGATTGACATATATTTTTTTCACCTCTATAAAGTGTGTAAATATTGACTGAGCAATCAATCAAAAACGCTTTGTGGCGGATAAAACGCTGTTACAATTAAAGACAATTGCGTTATTCAATAATTTATTTAATTTAATCTCCATCTGCTCTACACACCATAACTGGAGTCAGAAGAGAAACCACAGCACAACCCTACAGTAATATTATAGATTATTTCACATTTCACAATAACGCCTACTGAACTGATAACCCATCATGATTAAAACATTTCTTTTGGATGTATGAGATATTACAGAGTCGCGCGACGTTTAAACTTTTCCGATTAAGATCGGTTCCTATATTTTACCGACCGTTCATTTGGCTTACTATCGGTTGAAATTTGACATAAGCTCCAAACAGGTAATCATGTCAAAATTCAACCAACGCTAGAGTAAGTGAATGAATAATAAGATATAGAACCTGTCATATAACTTATTTAGATAAGGAATTGTTAAAGGAAGTATAAAACGTTTATGTTAAACATTATACATTTGTCACGTTTTCTTCAACAAGTCGTATGCGCAAGAGCACTCAAGATAATATTGGCTCCCAACAAGCCATCACAATGACAAGGCCGAGTGTGTTTTGTTCAGTAAATATTCAGACGTTAGAACAGTAAAATACAAGTTAGATAATTTCATTATTTGTTGTCAGAGTTATTGTAGTTACTGGCTAAAGAACAATAGCTGTATTTTCCATTAGTACAACAGAAAATTCATGAAATAGCTACATATTACATATGTCTGTCTTTGTATATCAGTAATTTTTCTCAAAAAAAGCTAACTAGATCTTTATTGATGAAATTTAGTAGGAGTATAATAGTTAATAAGCTGCTACACAATACTCTAAAAAGCCGAAGAGCATAGTGGTTAACGCTCTCGAGTGTAAGATAATACGGGTTTGAATCCAGGCCGGAAAGCATACACCACTTAGGCAGTTGTCTGGCCTAATATATTATACATATTATTGTGAAAGTGACGTAAAGGAATACGTCGTGATGAAACCTGTACAACGAGATAAGTGGTAGGTATAGGTTCTGCTATTTCTCCTAAAAATTGGGAGGCTCGAGTCCAGCAGTGAAACGTTTATGATCCTTTTATTGTTATCTATAATATTATAAAAGTGTAGTCTTTTGTTTCTTACATCTTTTGTGTTTATCAGTTTGTTCGGGATTCACATAAAAACTATTAGGCCGATTTCGATGTGGTTTCATTGATCGATAGTAAATTATTGAACTTAAAATCTGCGGTACTTTATATCCCGAGAATCCTACGGGAATTTTCTTGGGAGAGGTTTAACATCGCCAGGTACTGAAAAAAAAAGATTCCAATGCGAAATTTCACTGTTCGATTAAATCTTTAGGAAAACAATTGTAGCTGTCTATGCCTTTTGGTAAAAATTACTTATCCCAAGATTTTACAGGAAACTCCGGGATTCATGTATATCCATAATAAAAATTCCATTACCCTGGCTGAAGGTGATTTCCAATTTTACATTTAGCAAAATAATTAAGATTAACTACCGACATGTAAGTTACATATCATCCCTGCTAAATTTCAGCGACATAAACATAGTACATTCTGGATAAAAATACAATAACACACAAAGACAGGCAAGCAAAAAGATGGACATGGTGTTTTTACAAGAGTTCGTGTTTTGCAAAAATGGCTGCGCAATTCTAATAAACGCTGTATGGGTTTTTTCCAGTAAGGTAAGTAAAAGTTAAGGTAAACTTCATAAGACACAAGTGCGGAATGGGAAACACAATATAATGTTATACCCTCGAAGAATATTTTCATTTAAATATAGTCATTTAGGTATAGTCTTCAGCTTCTTGGCATCTCCTTAATACAATCTCTAAATTTTGGCTCCTATATAGAGTCTGTTGCTCAGCTGGCTGGCAAAAAGCCAGGGATCAAAGGTGAGGCAGTACTTCACACCACTTCAGTTGCTGAATCTTTACCAAGCACAAGTACGGTCTTGCGTCGAATACTGCTCTCATATTTGGTATGGCTCAGCTAAATACCAGTTGGAGACACACTCGAGTCAATTGAGAAAAGAGGTAGGAAACTAGACAATAACCGACTATTCGATGAGAGGCTTCACAGCCTAAATAATCGACGTAAAGTCTCTAGTTTGTCGGTAGGATACACTTCGGGGAGTGTGCCACGGAATTACATGAATTGGTTCCTCCCTCACCATTTTACCACCGGACAAGCAGACGTACGCGCTCACGCCACCGATATATGGTGGAATACCAACAAAGCGGACGAAACGCCATGCTTCCGCTTTTATCATACGCACCACTGAAGAGTGGAACTCTTTACCGTCGTCTGTTTTTCCTCAAGAATACAATCTAGGTCTCTTCAAGCCTCGCGTGAACAGGTATCTTCTAGGTAAGCGTGCTCCACCTTAGACTGCATTTCCACCTGACATCAGGCGCAATGTCAGTCATACGCGAACCTATTCACTACAAAAAAAAAAATCGATACCGAGGATGAACATAGGGTACTTTTTATTCCATAGTATCCGGGATAACTGTTTGTTATGCTTTTACAGAAAAACTATTGGGCCAATTTGACTGAAATTATGTATATAATGTAATTTTAATACCGAAGGTGGACAAGGGATGCTTTTCATCCTGGATAATGGGATAGATTTATGTGAAGTTTATCCCAGAAAGTAGGTTTTGTTTTTTTTTTGTGATTTGCCAATTTTATCATTTTGGTTTTTTTGGTCACGTGGCACTTTGGTAATTTTGTTTATTTTGGTAATTTTGATCATTTAGGTCATATCGGTTTTGCTGTCCGTTTATATATATATAGTTTTAATACTGAAAATGCACATAGATACTTTTCATCCCGGGAGAAACGATCCCAGTTTGCGATATAAAATGAAGTGAATCTTCCGGGAGCAAATAGCATTAGCATAATAATTTAATACAATTTTAAATGCGATATTTGAAGTTAGGGTTACTACATTTTTTTGGAAAAAAAATAGTACTCATTTATTTTTATTTATTTATTTCATTACTCATTTGTATTTATTATTACTTTTAGCTTTACACTTAGTTTAAAATAATGATAGGAATCTGAACAATTTAGCGTAGCGGGTGCGTTCCAGAAACAGTAATATAAAAAAGCACGACAATTAAATTAGCGACGAAATTATTAGCACATTTTGTACTATATTATTTTTCTTTAATGTACTAATTTATATAGTGCAATTGGTTAAAATGTGAGATACTATATATTATAGTACGGGTGGCAACCGCTTTTTTTTTTTTGGGCAGGCGAAATCCGTTTGAGGACTAAGCCGCGACAGGCACAGAAGCCTGGGGGGATGTTTGCGACCCGATGTGAGAGTGTGGGATTCGTCAGATCGGGGGTGGCACTAGCGTGCCCGGTCAGAACCGGTGCCACACTATTGCCACTCCACAGTTAGGGATACCCACTAAAACCCCTGGGTGTTCCGTCCTGCGCCTTATGCCAGGGCTACGGGACTGCGGGATTCCCAACTCCGCGTGCCCTGGCAGGCGTGGGCCTCGCTCACTAGGCCTCTTCCAATGCCAGGGGACTACGCCCCTGGCCACAGCTAGGTCTTTTCCGTGCGTGGGGCGGTCTGTGACGCGCCCCACGGGAAGAGAGATAAACGCGCGCGGAACACTCGCGCTCTCATCTCGACGGCATGTGCGGGTGAGTGAGAACCCCTATACCCCAAGGGGCCCCACCCGCGCCGCCCGCTTACGGCGGCCGAAGGTCACCATCCGACCTCCGGCGTCGGCGCGTCCTCCTTTGGCGGGAGCGGAGCAGGGAAGTACGCTCACGCTCCCGCTCCGCCTCCTCCTTCGCAAACATGACTTGCTCGCAAACGGATGGCAACCCTAATCGAACTCTTTAGTGGTTACTTAATCCATTCGATTTATGTTTTAGTTCGTATATAGGGACGGTTCCCAAAATACTAGGAACATTTCGTTACAATTCAAGGAATTAATATTTCGAAGTTGTCTATTCAAAAATGGAACAACCACTTATAATTCAAATTTAGTTTTCCTACCGCATTATTTATGTTCAGCAACAAGCAGTGTACTAAGTTTGCCCTCGGCGACGTTGGCCAATGCGATACAGTGAAAGGACGTTGAAATCGATCTCGTTTGTACACCAAAATACGATCACCAACGATTTCGACAAAGCAATGACAATATTTTGCAATTTATGTTTGTTTTAAATACGTTATACAATTTCCCAAACCACCTGAGAGTGCTTAGGGACTAATTTTTTATTTAGATTTATTTTTATGATGAGGATAAGAATGTTCATAATGTTGACGTTATTGACTGTGGCCAAATGCGTCTTATTTATAGAGTTAAATATAACGCCGTTATTGAATAGCCATCTTAGTGTATCGTAACGATACACTAAGACGGCTATGACGTTATCTATCATTGACAATTAAAACCAATATCGCATATCGCACCACAAAAAACGTATCAAACCCATCGCCACATCTGCGTGAAACGGCCTATAACTGTAACATTATCTTTCATTACATATAACTTCAGCGTGAGATGAATGTACAGATTAGAAATGCTGTTCTTTATCAAATTGATTTAAAAAAATTAATTTTCAAATTGATTGTCTATTTGCTCGGTCATTTTTAAATCAATTTGAAAAAAGAACAACATTTGTAGTCATCGACATCATAGACATAATATATTCATCTCACGCAAGGGTTTGTTTTTTTTTTTTTCAAGGAAAGCGTTGCGCGTTTTGTATATTTTTTGCTAAATATCCTGTCTGTCGCTTTTCGTCCATAATTTAAACTGCGTCCACTAAGTCTATATGGACGGCACTTTCAAATAAAAATCTCTGTGCCATAAAAAGACAGACGGACGGACAAACATGACTTTAGTATGTCTAATATTAATTTTTGCCAAAATAGGCTACATTACCCTAAAAATGAAAACTGCAAAGATTATTTAATCTGATGGGGTTTTTTACAGACAATTCACAGAATTTACGAGAGTTCTTAATAAACTCCGAAACATAATTAGAGACACAACAAGGTAATGTTAAAAATGATGAATAAACTATGTGTCTACCAGTAGTTCTTTGAAGGTCTTTTGTATACAATTTATAATGTAAAAAATGAATAGCAGTCATGTTAAGTTACACTTGAACATTGACATTGAAATGCGCTGTTATTTTAAAGCCGAATGCCAAGTTAATTAATTATATGTTAAGCAAATTTACTACATATTTGTAGTTAACTCGCTATTATTTGCGATCTTAAGCACATAAAAAGTACTTTTAAACGTGTATATATGAAGATATTAATGAAAGTTGATGGACATAGGACGCAACGAGGAGCAGCCAAGGGTTTTAGTGGGTATCCCCAATCGCGGTGTGCCAATAACATTCTTGTGGGAGTGCTAGTGCCACCCCGACAAGGCGAATCCCACACGCCCCACCGTGCTTCCCCGGCGGCGGTTAGTCCTCAAATGGATTTCCCCTGGGGAAAAAAAAGCGAAAATTGTTCGTCAGGATTGTAGCAGGAGATCTATTATCTCTGCCTACCCCAATGGGAAACAGACGTGACAGTATGTATGTATATAATTATATATATTCATGCTTATTTATTTTATTACTTCTCCAGGGATTATTTTGTAAAAATGTTTAAACATGTAATTTTTTATTTATTACCAGCCTAAATATAAATTTTCATATAATTTTTTTTTAATTTGAGGAGTTTGACAGCCTTTGTGGTTGAGTGGGCGAAATCTTTGCCGGCCTATCTCACTACGACGCAGTCTCCGGGTTCCATTCCTAAAACTAGTGAACAAACTTTCCGTTATTTACAATGGTCTGGGTGTAATTGGAATCGGCCCCAGAGTGGTCTTTTACAATGTTTGTGTTTGTCTGTCGAATTATGGGTTCATTGTTTCGTACGTTCTTGCTACATCGGCGATAATGTTAGTGCTAGTGATTGTGTCACGCAAATGTAGCCTAGAATTTATTGCTTTACTTGAGATGTGTCATTGTCTATGACGTTAAACATTGACAGATAATTTATGTACAGACACTGATGTAGCTAATCGTTAACGGCGTTATTTTTTAACGTTAATAGACACATTTGGGTACATCACTCACAATAACATTAACCCTGGTGTAGAAGGGGCCTCAGACAGAATCCTTAAAATAGTTCTATTGGATAGTTATCATTCATAGTTTGTTTTCTTTCGTAGTAACAATCTTGATGCTTTCAAAAAACTATTTTATTAAAATCCCATTAAACTACGCTTAAATAAAATATGAATAGTTGGTCAATTATTATTATTATAAAACAAACATTTATTGTTTAGTTTAATTGCAAACCATTGGTTGCAGTAACTCATTATTTAAATTCAGTGTGAAGCAATATAGTGCAACGTGAACCGAGCAAATCGTGGGTAAATACACACGGGCAATTAGCTAAAGTGACCGAAGTCTAAAACTATTGTTTTTAGACTATTTGTAACAAAATATTTTGTTTTGACCTGCGATCGAAATCTCTATATTACTTATACCAAGAATCAATCGTACTAGGTAGAACATTTGCTCAGTAAACTACAAGGATCACCTTGTTTTTTTTTACATTTTGTTTTTTAATATTTTACTTAAATTGTGTCGTTAGATGATAAATATAAAACATTTTACATGATAATTAACTATCATTGAATCGTGTAATACATTGCAAAAAATTTGTTTGTAATTTAGGAAAATGATCTTCTAATGAAAAATAATGTATAACTAACAACACTAATTTTTGTACTTATCTTAGCTATCAGATCTGGATTAATTAATGCCATTATAAACCAATTGAGAAAATACTTACAAGTTTTATGTTTTTAGTAGTTTTAATACAATCGATATGATAGACTAAACAGTCTATCATATCGTATTGTAATTTGTAAATTTATTTAGGAAAGTATAAGTGTTGATGTCACACATAATAACACAGCCAGCATTATTGAAATGTTGCCTGTCGACTGCGATTTGGAGATTTTTGAAATTAAGCCAAATCCTTACAATGCTTCAAAAATCAGGTTCAGAAGCATTATTTTTCTATGGCCTATTGTAATTCCTAATGTGTTATATAATTATATTTATGTGTATATTTTCATATGTATATATACGTGTGTGTATGCGTATGTGTATATACATATGTATATATAGTTATATTGTTTTTGTACTTATATGCACTGTGTATACTTATCATCATTATTTATAGAGAGCACCACCGTCAATTTTAAACATTTAATAATCCTTACCTTTATGTTACCTTATCTTCTTTAGGCACGTTGGGCACTTTTGAGATGGGGAAAAGCACTGTATTCACACAGACATACAGTGTTCACATCTGACGCCCAGTCCTACGACTGACAGTTTCTTTATTTATAAATATGTTCATGTATAGATTTTGTAAGTGTGTATAGTTTTAATTAATAATTAAATCATTCAATTAGTGCATCTACCCATCCATTAAACGGAGATCGAATGCCATTACTAGTAGTTACATCTTATAATGATTACATACCATGTTTAAATAATAAGTACTTTTCGCATATAACGAAACAAAAAACCCATTTATAGACTTACACCATTCCTTTACGTTACGTGCGAAACATATAGCGTGAGCAAATATTTATCTGTTCTAGTGCAGGAAAATAACGATCTAGATTTTTTTATCACTTGACATTGCTCGCAGACAATAGGATTTGAGTTTCATGAGAAACTGTATTGGGAATTATGGAGACTTTGTTGCAATCGGGCAAAATGTTATTTACCATTTTCTTGCAGCTCTTGCTTTGTATTTGTATAGCGAAGATATAGTTTTAAAATTCTATTAAATACGTTAACGATAAATTATAGCCAGAAATTTGCTCACTATACAATAAAAAAATTTAAGATTTTAATATTTAGTTTGAAACAAATGTAAACCTTAAACAAACATCAATCCGTCTGTCTATCTTTATCTCTTTATTCATAATAGTTATACGTGGTTAATAGGCTCGATAAAAGAGTTTAAAAAAATAATTCATAATCGTATACTAAAAGCGTGTATGAATAAGAATATCTTATGCGTAATGGAAATTTACGATAAAATTCTAATTTTAAATCGTAAAATTTTCACAAATATATTTTAACCTATTAAAAATTTTCTATCTTCAAATGTAAATCTATATACTTATATATATAATATTATAAAGAGGAAAGATTTGTATTTTTGAATGAATGAATGAAACGAATAAACTCAATGAAAGAATTTCGAATTCTACTATTCGAATGCTACATTATGATTATCTAGCTGCGCCCGTGGTTTCACCCACGTGGTGATGGAAAATCGTTATATTTTGGATAATTCACACTATATCTTTATAAATTATAGCCTATGTGTTATTCTGATGTGTAAACTTGATTACTGTAACGTTTCATCAAAATCCATTCAGTAGTTTTTGCGTGAAAGAGTAACAAAAATGCATCCATACATCTATACATCCATTCTTACAAACATTCGCGTTTATAATATTTATAGAGATATAGGCTATATAAATTTTAGGGATCCATATTAAAACTTCAATAATGTATAATATTTTCTTAAGTTTAGTCGCGAAAGCTTGTTTTCCGTGATCACAGCTACTGAAAAGTGGCGTCGTCGGAACGTCGGAATAATAAAAATCAAATAAATCACCACGCTTAAAACCGTTAAAACGTAGTTTTATTCAAGAACGTAACCCATTAATCTAAACAAAATACTTGAAGCTGGAATCGGTTTTTACGATTTTTAATGAAATTTTATGTGTGTTTCAGTGGGTCCCGGGGTGGTTTCGATTCACAGTTAGACCCGATAGGTGGCACTAGAATCAGGTTCTAGATATTAATTTTTTTAGAGGAAGACAACGTCTGCCGAGACTGCTAGTTCTTTACATATACAATGTACTCCTGTGCTGTAAATCTCATAGCCTTAAATGAGCTTCATAGAAAGCAAAACTAGAAATATAAATATTATAATTATTTCTTAAATAAGTCTACTAATTTATGATTAATTAATAATAAGTGATATCTAATATATATATATATATATATATATATATATATATATATATATACATATATTATTTTATTATAATGCCAAAATTTCACAATTTTTATTATGGATTCGAATTTAAATAGCAAATTCATAACATTATTGAAATTAGATAAAAGTTGTGGCAACACAACATCTGCTGTTTATTCAAAAAATATTTATGTAAATAATGTAATGTGAAATGGGTGTCAAGATCACGTTTGGAAATATGAACTTGACTTGTAATAGGCGAAGCATCTAACGGAAGGTACTTCGGTGGAAAGTAGTCAAGAAGGCGCTTATCTGTATCGAGACATTACAAGCACTTTATACACAAATATAATAGTATTTGTTTTTAAATTACAAATGACATTTTAAAGTCTTATTTTGTTTTACAGTTTCAATTTTTGTTAGAATAATGAATCAAAAATTCAAAATATAAAAATAAAATAATAGTTTGAAATGTCATTTGCAACAAAATAGATACAAATGTAAATCACGATCAAATGGTGGTAAAAGCTCGATATTAATGTTGCTTTAAGAGTTATATAAAAATTGTTTATTGCCGATTGTACTTGAAGACTTGAGTGTTGGAGTAATGCGTTCTATCGGTATTGACCTTCGGAGCTAAGACGTTGACACGACCGGCAGGATTTGTCCCCAAATTCTAAGTTGCTCAACGAGCTATGCTCGACTTCACTCTTATGGATAAAATACGAAATGAGGATATCCGTAACGGATTCAAGGCAAACGACATACTTCGCAAAACTAGTAATCCTAAAAAGTAACTAACTTAAACTTAAATAAATTACATTATTCAGTCATAAACTACTCATAACAACAAGCAATAAAAA
Source organism: Dendrolimus houi (assembly GCA_039645545.1). Lineage (NCBI taxonomy): Eukaryota > Metazoa > Arthropoda > Insecta > Lepidoptera > Lasiocampidae > Dendrolimus > Dendrolimus houi. Next base: position 8,045,459 of record CM077136.1, read on the forward strand.
AAACTCCTTCATGAAAAGACCTACAGATCAATCTCTCTTTAACCAATAACATCCAAACTATTTCAAAACTGTACAGAGACGAGTCAACATGTTTTATCTTCTCAAAAGTTTAATGAATAATCTATGGATAAACTAATTAAATTACTGTAATTAAACAAACCGATAGATTGTATCTTAAGAGAGAACACAGGGTTCTTTTAATCTCAAAATAAATCTAAATGGGGTAAAATAGGAAATAGAAATGACTATGTAGATAATTACTGGATGTATGAGAATACTTACACTTTTGGTTAAAAAAAAAACTATATATATCAGCGTTACAGTTGCATACATATATACATATTATCACGCCTGTTTCCCATAGGGGTAGGCAGAGACTTTTGTTTGTTACAGTTGCGTTTGTATATTATTAGCAAGTATAAAAATCGGATAAATTCGCGGGTAACAGTTAGTAATAATAATGTAATAACGATAATTACAATTAAGTTAAGTCATCATTATCGAGTTGATGAAAACCACTAAACTCGGCATTACGTGCTGAAGCGGTCAAAAAGAACATTCACTCAAATCAATGACCCAGAATCACGTATTTAAATGGAATTATGAAATGTTTTTGAATTGGTTTTAAAATGAATACACAAATAATGGTTTTGATAAAACTTGTTCTATTTTTTTTTGTAAAGAATTCGGCTTAAAGGCTATAACGGTTTTTTGAGCGGGAAATGTTTTATGTAACCTTACTTTTCTAAAGAAAAACCAATGAGATTGTTATTATTATCCCGAGACAATTACCCTATTTTCTGGGATAAAAAGTATCCCATGGCTGACCAGTACCTTAGTCCTGGTCAGCCATACGATAAGATGAAAAAAATTAGGAGCGAAAATCGCAGGTGGTATAAATAATGAAAGTTACCTGTCGAAGGTTAACAAACGACGGTCCACATAAATATTGTAGCTCAAACAATAAAAGAGCTGTACAATATTCCTATTTATGTATGAAATCAACAGAACTCAATATTTTTTGTTTTGTCCATATATGCATATATCACATATAGAAGTTTATTTTTAACTATATTAATATCGTAAAGAGAAAATATTTGTATTTTGTATTTATGTATGACCGATCGCAAATATTCTGTCACATTATCCCCATAAGCTGTACAAAAATTAGGGATCCCTACTAAAACTTCAATAATGTAACTCGTCAATATAAACAAAATACTTGGCGCTGGATTCGGGTGCCAGGATTTTGATGAAATTTTATGTGTGTTTGAGTCGGTCCCGGGGTGGTTTAGATTCACAATTAGACCCGGTAGGTGGCGCTGGAATCTGGTAGTAGATTTTTATTTTTTCAGGGCAGGACAACGTCTGTCCAGACCGCTAGTGACTAATATGAAATTTTGATATATTAAGTTAGAAGAGTTTGATAATTAGCCGTCGATATATAAAATTATGACTAATTGATATGATGATGACATCTAGCCGATATGATATGTACTTAGAGGATCAAAAAAATCAAGGCATAATACAACACCTACTGTACAAACTCTTTGCTGTAATTATGGTCGTTTGACTTTATGTAGAAAAAAGTATTGTGAAAGGTAATGTCCATTGGTGAAAATAATATATATTTTCACCAATTGACATGATGATATAATAATTTTTTGTAGTTTTCTTCATAAATATATCGAAATTCGATAAAACCAACGTCCCTACGTCCACACCTCCTGTTATAAAACTCTTATTCAATAATACGAGTAGTTTAATTATAAACTATTCTACTTTAAGCTACATTATAGCTAATGTGCGCAAACATTTTTTTAATTCTTTGTAGAAGTAAGCCATTTGTTGTAGTACACTACTTGTAGTACACGTAAGGTACAACATAGCTAGTGAACTCATAAGCGTTGTATCTAACGTGTACTATTAATTACAATTTTACATGTAGATCTGTAAATCTATACACATTATAAGACTGTAGAGGTCGAATTTCTGTACAATTAAAAAAAACGCTAAAAACCGAGTCAGGCGATGTAAGAAGTGAAATAGAACTAATTTAGATTTTTTCAAATTTTTAGTTTCTATGTTTGTCTGTTTGGAATCAGCTAGTTATAATATAATATTGTATATGTGTTTGAGTGAAACGGTTTAAAAGACAACATATACACAATTTACGATCTGCAAACGACAACAATAAAACATTATGTGTGTTAATTGTTTTATTCATAATGTTAAAATTGAGGAAGAACATAATTCTTTCCTTATTGTTAAAGATAGAATTTAAATATTACGTTTTATAGTAGTTTATAGAAAAAATGTAATTTTAAAACACTAATATGCATATTATTTTATTGTACTAAATATAATTATAAACAGATTAACGATCTTACTCATATTGAGTTGGAGTAAGTTTGTAGGCTTCTTTAAAAATCATAAACAAGCCTATAAACTTACTCAATATAAATAAGATCGTTATGGTCTATGCGTTTATTTTAGTTTTATTATTGTATGTCTCTAGAGACCACGGGCCATAAAAATGACCCGGAGTTTTGGAGGGTTTGTATGGGGCCATGGGAAGGCCAACCACCACATAGAGGCTCCTTGACAAATTTAATCTAAATGTGGCGTGACAATGACCGGCGATTATCCCTGTCTACAACATACAATAATGTACCCAAGGATAGGCCCCGGCCAGTGTAGGACTATTGTGGAAAATGAGAACAAAAAGTACCGGGCTATTGAGGTGAACTGCTAGTGGTACTAGAGGTCTGGAAATATGGGAACTATGGCATCTGTCCGTCGCAATGTTCGGCGAACATGGAAAAATGGGCAGGCGGTGACACGCCACTCCCTACATGGGCCCCGAAAAATGCCATAGAAGACAGGGGCAACATGGGTGTGAGTGGCTAAGGGGTGTAGAGGTGGGCTGCAGGTTCACCGAAGCTACTTCTGACGTTATGCGATTTATCACTTCTACCCCTGGAGCTTGAGTGTTAGCTCTAGCAATCTCCACTTCGTGCCGGCTGGCTAAGGCAAGCACGGAGGTGAGTGCCTTACTTTGGCCCCCGGAGTCAGGTCCGAGGTGTCGCTACTCACCTAAGGCTTCGCCACAAAGCCCCCTGCGGGTTAACACATTATTATTGTCAACCTACAGGTTTGTAAAGTGTTCTCGAGTTTCTAAACAGATCTTTCTGTCCTCTAAATTTACTCGGGTTATTCGTATTTTTGTTGATATGTATTTCATACTTGATGACGCTGCATGCATCTTTGACTTTTCGTTTTTACTAAATATTAACTTAATTTTATTTTACCAGAACAAATACGTCATCATCATCATTCATTAGGAAGTTTCACGGCTGAATGCTAGTGTATAATATTAATACATAAGGAACAAATGTCAGTTTTAGAATATATCTAGGTATTTGATATGGATATACTAGATATCGCGTAATGTGAAAGCCGTGAATTGCATTAGGCGAGAATGTGTTGTTTTCTCATGACTATCGTCTTGCATAGTTTTCTATTTAGTTTTTAATTTTTGTATACTATTCTTAGGAAAATAGATGTTATCTATGTGATAAATAATAATCGGCTGACGAACCCAAACATTGTGTACCCCCAAATTAAGCAAGTTATGCTTGTGTTATGAGTAAAATATAAGGGACTCCTCTGGGGTCGATCCCACACACACAGACCATAGGAAATAACGGAAAATTAGTTTCCGAAATTTACCATGCCAGGAATCGAACCTGAAGCCTTTACGTTGCAGTATGGTAAGCCGGCAAATGCTTAGCTCGTTATAAAACTCTTTGAATAATTTAAAAAATATTTATTCGAAAATACGAGTATCGTATACCTCAAATACTCACTCTTGACAGCTCTTCTTCAAACTAATTTTCGTTGAAAGTATTTTCGTTATTTTATAAGTTCTACCATGAATTTGTGAACATATTTTAACCAACAATTTAAAAATTATAGGGGGGCGAACATTTTTTACCCCTTTGAAAGTAAATATCAGGTATGTCTTAAGACTATACAAATGCGCATAAATCGAAAACAAAATACAAAAATATTTAGACCTTGTTAATTTTTTTTATTAAGGTTACAAGTGTTGTTAATAATTCCCAACATTTTTATGAGATTAAAGATGAATTATTAAATAAAATTGTGAAACGAAAGTACTGGCCTTGGTTTGAATTAAGATACACAAGGTTAATCGGTTGTTTTGTGAATTGGATTGTTTTGATAATTATGTGTATTTTGTAACTATTGTCTACAATTGCCATTCAAGTGTGTAAGGCTAGTTTTTGGCAGAAACGCAAAGACTCATGTAGAGACCATACAAAGAATATTTGTTTTTTTGCTAGTTCTAAAATGGATTGAGATTGGAATTAATTTGGGATGATTTAAGAATGAAAAATAAATATTGTCGTGGGTTGAAAAAGGAATAGAAATTGGTTGATGTAAGAGATATAAATCCTTGAGATATGCGTTTAGTCAGGAATAACCCTTTTCACTTTGTATATATACTTTAGGGTTCCCTACCCGTTTTGGTGAAAAAGGAACCGCCTTATGAAATGATACGTCTGTTTTTCTCATTGAGTCATGTATGTACTACGTAGTATATTATACATCATTGGTGTTTCTTTGTATTTTAGGTCATTTTTTTCAGATCAATTTAGTCTACATGGATGAAAATTTGCAGGAATATCCATACTGCTACACAATAGTGTAATAATACCGTGATAAAAGTAGAGATTAGAGGTTTCCACAATACATGTAACTGAAGATTGAAAAAAAGTGTTTATATTTGAGTGGGGTCTCGTTAGTGATGTATAGTAGACATTAGATGGTACCGCCAATACACCGCTGCCGCGCCGCCACCGCGCCGCCGCCAGCGAACGTTATGTGCACTCCCATATCGCAGCCCAATCGCTGTTTGCCTGTTTTACAATGAAAGTGCGACGGTGACACGACGACCGTGCGATAGCGGTGTCGTGTACACGCGAGCTAAGTTTAATAACGTTTTTATTTGAGGATTGTGTCGTTCTCCTCTTAATTTTTTTTTATTTCACGAGATTTAGTTGACACAGATTAAATAACGCAACTCGTTTTACGTCCATTCGCCTGTGGTTAATTGATTACTATCTATTTGTAACTTAATTAATTAACCATTAACATCATTGCATTGTTCTTTTTATAAAGCCGCGTACTCACACCCTTTTACACCTAATAATATTTTTCATTGTCTATAAAGTTTTCGAAAACATATTATAATTTTATGGAACTTGAAAAAGTGATTGAATAAATAATCTAGGCGTGGCGTAACCTGAATAATTATGTACATCCATCATAGGATTTTATTTTTGAGTCTGGTTACTATGTTCTAGATTGACGAGGAGAGTGGTGTGATGACTGGTACCTAGGATCTACCTAATTATTTTTTAGCTTTTACTTTTAGCCAGTACATTATCTATATAGTTGTTATCTTTCTTTTCAATAAAACCTTTTAACTTAATTTTTTTATCTATTTTTTGTAATGTAATATATATATTAACAAGATGTTGTAAAAAATATTTATTTTAAATATTTTTTACAACGTCTTGAAGTTGGTGCATTTTGCAATTTTATTGTTGTTATTTGTGTTTTACTTGGCACCGACTTCAAGATGTAGATAATATTATTTTTTTACTTTTTAGTTTGCAGTCGGTTTTATTTTTTGTTAAAAAAATATTTTCTACTTTTGCTTGCTTGCTTGAATAGCTTTAGAAGTAATACTTTAAGCGCCTGTAGAAATTGTCCTACTGATACGCATATACAAGTTTTGCCTCTCGAAGAATGTAGGCATTCGGCGCTCTTCAACAAGGGCTGCTATCGATTTCCCTAGGATCCACTTATAAGATTCTGACTTGGTGACAATGGGACCAATTCAAGACTATAACTCTTTCGAATAAAGATTTTTTTATGAAAATCGGCCAAGAAATCACGTAACAAATATCCAAAAAAAAACCATAAACATATAGTCGAATTGAGAAACTCCTCCTTTTGCAAGTCGGTTAAAAATATTCCGACATCATACGACATCAACCGAGACGTGTTTACAGTGCCTTTGTGTACAAAATAAACTTTGGAGACATTATGTGACCACAATCTGATAACTGATAAAATATGTCAAATAAGAGGGCCAGAAACAGACACTGCATAGGCATGTTGAAACATAGTATGTACAACATTGTACATACAGTCTGGAGACAACATGAACTGTAAGACATTGACCGAGTTACATAACTGTTTTATGCAAATATTGGACTCAAAATAACTTTTAAATCCTTCAGAACAGAAATCAGAACAAAGACTCACTCGTTAAGTTCATGCTTAAGGAAACTTTAAAAACTAATAGCACTAAGTTGTACTCAGTCAAAATAGAAACTTGTTAAGCAGAAAAAACTTTTGAATTTGTATTTGATTTTGATGGCCTCTGTGATTTTTGAACAAACAATCGTGCTTTAACTTCGACACTTTTTAAATTAGGATTTCACATTAAATAATATTTGTCTATGACATTATAGAAGTAGATTTTACAACAAGTGGGCTTGATTTGTCTCTATCTTTGTTTTCTTACTTCACTGAAACGCAGAAGCTTCGAGTTCGATTCTTGGTATGGTAAATTTCATAAACGAACTGGCCGTTATGGTCTGGATGTATGTAATCGGCATCAGAGTGGTTCATTGTGTCCCATAACACATGCTTAACTGACTTAGATTGGGGATATATAATGAGTGTTAGTTTTCCAGTTTCTTTGTATTATTTTTTCATGATAATAGTTTAATTAACAAATTAGAAGACGAAGGTTGTATGAGCATGTCGGTGGCTCCTACGAACAGTGAGTCAAGTGCAAAATTATAATTCTACTGGAGATCGTGGCAAAGATAAATAGTTTATATTTTTTTGGTTTTACTACTAGAACAATGATTTTTCCAGATTTATTTTTATAGCTAACTATCTGTATATGTGAATCATTGGGTATTAGAATAGTAAATCTAATTTATTAAGTTTCTGATATCTTGTAGTTGACTCAATTACGCCACTGGAATCACACACAGTGAACTGTGCTAACTGTAAATTTACACTAGTACGCACGGAATCTGGCTAAGGTTCTGTTTCAAGGTTAACTTGGAAACGGGCATTTTTTATTATGGTTCTAATTTGGGTAAATTACATTAAAAGTATGAAGACATTTCGAATAAAAAAAGATTACACGCGCTGTACTCTCGTGTTTTTTGTATTTCCTTGCTACCTCACCATATTTACTTTAGCTTTATTATATAAAATCTAAAAGTCACAACTTGTATCAATATACGCTAAATCATCTTCGAAACTATTCGTAATTTTCAACATTTTGTGATCTAGGCTGATAAATAAGGTCTTCTGATGACCATCAAAAAGTATAAATACCTAAGATTGTTAGTTGACCCACTCACCTACACATACGTAGGAGCCATCGATGTAATAAGGTGGGATTATCATCAAGTGACAAAAGGAATGTTAAACTGGAAGATTGACGGGTAGAAATGTAAAGGTAGACCAAAAAAGAGATGGATGGATTGTGTGCAGGATCACATCATGATTGGTGGTGTGAGAGAGGATGTATGTCAGAGTAGAAGAGTATTAAAAGAAAAGAGATATTGTGTCGACCCCAAATAACTGGGGGAAGGTGAAAGAAAAGAGAGAGATTATTTTACAAACTATTGCCAAGAAGAAACAAATATGAATAATTATCTCAAAATATTGCTAACTAAATAATGATAGCTTAACAAGATATTAATATTAATCATTATAGCGTCATAATAATGTGTATAATTTACAATTTTATTAACTGTTTTGTTAAAGCACAATATAACGATGAAATATGTTTCTTAATATGTTAAAAGGTCACATAACTAGTGTTAATAACATAATTACTGGATTTTGTGTAAATTGCATATTCGAAGCACGTTTTATCGGCCTAACACTACGATGACCTATGTTGGATGATAATAAATTGTTAGATAATTGAGAATTTCCTATTTTAAAAATATATTACGTAATTTATAATTCATTTTGTTTGGTTGATTTTATGAGGCCTTCGTTTCGATGCCACGTGCAATTTTAGCCGTTCTTCATGGCTACCATTCGAATGGATTTGAGTAGAACATTGAGTTAGTGTACAGCATTGTATTACAGTCCAATCAGCTTGAAGACCTTTTTGCGTTTTTAGTGTAAAAAAGTTTTTAGCGACCACCCGAGTCGGAAAAACGAGATTGAATCTTACGTAAGAAGAGAAATTTTATGTATCCTTACATGGGGGTAGGGGTGTCAAAAATCTTCAAAATCATCTTTGCGTAGTTACTGAATGGCCGTATTTTTAACGCTATAATTAAGACATATTTAGCCACAGAAAATAACCTTAACATTATCCCAGATGGAGACCAAGCATTATACATATAATTATAAAAGTTGTTTACCGCCTTGTTTTTTCTTCTATTTTTATGTATGTATATTTTTATTCAAAATGTTAGTAACGCAAAACTCGTAAAGTGGATTGAATTACCTTATAATTAATATCAGATAAAACAATCTCATTGTATTTGGCTGGCAGGGACAGAACCCAGGATCTATGCGTACCAGTAGACTAAGACATTGAAATGAAGAATAAAATAAATAAATAAAATTATCTCATTGGGTCGATATTCCAATAAATGCAAATTAACATCCAATTGCATAAAGGTTTCATTCAATTTAACGCCACATTAAGCGCTAATGCACAGTGAACCTAAGCCAATAATGCTGACAACACTCGACTTCGCAAGACCGGTGACCTTCTAACTATTTACTACCGTGACCTGCTATCATCAAATAAGAACAAAAACTGCCAACGTATGGTTTAAAACGTGATTTATAATAATTCCACGTGACTATGAGGCATTGCGCGAACGCACCCGGATGTTGTTGGAAAACATTGTACATTGTGTACATTGACGAGATTTAACCGAAAGATACTTATGGCTGGTTACTTTATCTTACTATACATTCAATTGCCTTACCATCGATTGAATTTTGACAAATTCAAATTCAAAAGTTTTTATTCAAAGTACGTTCCACTGGAGAATACTTTTTGAAGGTCATACATAGAAGTTAAAATTTAATTTTACTTCCTATTCTATGTAAACCGCTTCGCAACGTGTTATTGCTCTTAAGAAGAAACGGCAAGAAACTCTGCAGGAACACGTATAGTTAAAAATTGTTATTCTTTTTATTTCTTATTTCATTTATATTTCAAGTTCTTTTTTATAAGTTTTATACAGAAGTATGATACATTACTTGTATGAGAACGAACCCATACTACATGACCTGTTCAGGGGGAGGGAGGTCTTCAAAATACCATCCACGTTTGATCACAGGGGCTTAGATTTTCGTCACGTAATCAATATCCTCTATACTAGGGAAATGTCGCGTTTTTCGAGTTATATTTAAATATAGCGCGCAGCGTTTAGCGCTTTTGAATGAATAAATAAATAATTTATTGCTAAATGTATGTGCACAAGATGTTATAATATGCGTTATTTCAATACCTTTTGCCTTATTAGGCTTGCAATCTCCGAATACATGTCAGAATATTAAAACAAAATTAGAAAAAAAATATATAAAATATAGTAATAAAATTATATTTCTAGATCCAAAATATTACTCATATCTTTGTCATTTTCATATTCATTGACAGTATAACAAAATTTGTTCAATAAAATTTTCTTAAGAGACTTTTTAAACGGCATTAGCCGTTTAAAATTATAAAAAATGGATACGTACTATCGTAACCGAAGGATACTTATAGCCAGTCCCTATATCTTACTATTCTTGCCTTACCATCGGTTGAATTTTGACATTACTTGTATGAAGCTTATGTCAAATTTTAACCGATGGTAAGGCAAATGAACGGACGTCAAGGATATAGGATAATTGCTGTTTACTACAGGTGCGCAGAAGATTTGCCATAGACTCATGATGTCAAGCGTCGTTAGTCAGTAGGGTTGACAAAAAAAGTTACATAAATAGTTGTTGCAATAAATTTATTATTGAATATACTTTACATAAGTACATACAATAATAGTAAGTAATACAATACAATAGTAATTAGTTATTGGCAAAACTTCTGCGCGCGGCTTATATAAAAAAAAACTGCATTAATATGTTCAGCCATAACTTTTTGTTTTTGAACCGATTCTGATAATACTTTTTGAATTGTATTCAATAGAGCTTCAAAGTGGTCCCATATAATTTGTATTATTTTTTAAATTATTTCACCTTTAAATTCACTCCCTGCCGATATTGGAAAAAGAAATATCAATCATGACGTCACAAATTACGTCCTTAAACGTAACAACTTCCAATGCAAAGAGTTCCGTTTACGATAATTATCTCATTCAATGGCGATCGACGTCCACTTACGACCTTGAGTGAATTTCGCTCCATCTGTCCGTCTGTACATTCGTCTGACAGAGAAAGGCATCGTCCTTGACTTGGTAACATGATTCTCTATTACGTGTCGTCATTGTTATGTTGCTGTGTTAAGCTTTTTCATGTAGATCAATCAAGTATCTAGTGGTGGATTCAGGCTGTCTGCCGCCTTAGGCCTCGTTTGAAATGCCGCTCGTTTTAGGGTACCGTACATATTTCAGCAGAAACGCAACCCTTATGTAATTGCCATATCCAACCGTCTTTTTATACATTCACTAGCTGTCCCGGCAAACGTTGTTTTGCCATTTAAATTATTTCTAATAACTTTAAGTAAGTTAAATTATTAAAGTACTAATATCGCTATTAAAAAATAGGGTGTAGTATCGTAGTTGATCGTAGAAGGGTTAAAATTTGAAGTTGTATGTATTTTTCAATGCTAAATCATAATAAAATATAAATAAGAAATTTTGACAAAAAAATAAAGATATATTTAGGGGTGGTCATCTAATCATATAGGGTAATGAAAAATAGATATTGGCCGATTCTCAGACCTACTCGATATGCACACAACATTTCATACAAATCGGTTTGGCCGTTTCGGAGGAGTTTGGTAACAAACACCGCGACACGAGAATTTTATATGTCAGATAATCCAAACTGATTCAAATAAATTTTTGAATTGACTCATTGATTCTTCAGGTGATCAGAGAGCTGGTGCTTACCTCGGGCAACGGATCAGTATGGCGATCCAGCGTGGAAACGTAGCCAGCCTTCTGGGCCACCTTACCCATAGAAGACGGTGATCTAGGCTCAGTATTCTACTTATAGTCTTGAGGGACTATGGGTAGAATACGATACAAATAAGTTTCCTTTTATTGTCTTCGATTATATGTAATTTTATAATTGTAAATTATGTAAATTTTTGAATTTGAATTGTCCTTACATATTTTGCCGCCCCTAAAATTATGCTGCCGGGCCTCACGGGCCTATGTGTAAATCCAGCACTACAGGTATCAAGCGATAACAAAATCAGGAAACAGTAACCGCGCTCTTAACGACGCCGACGGCCTCCTTAGAGCTTATTAATTTTAAAATTTTAAAAATACTCTCGGTTGCTAAATTGCAACAAACAACGAAAATATAATATCTCCAGTAAAGACCCTTAGATACATAGACGGAGCCTATGTAAACAAAAACGTTAAATGAAGTGAAGCATTTTTTACAAAGTTGTGCGCGTTTTGTGTAACTCGCTGCGCCGGGTGAATGGATCCGATTTTGGAATAGGAATCCGATCGCGCTCCAGTGTATTATGAGAATTTTGTATTAAATAATCGAATTAGTACAGATCAAGCTGGAATAGTCTCCAGTGGATACATTACTATTAACTATATAGAGGCAAACCACGTAGGCATAAACTATATTATTATATGTAAGTTTAGACACACAAGTTACAAAAATGCTTCACTGCATTTAATGCTTTTGTTCAATCCGTCTATACTTTTATGCGTTCGTCTGAGCCTATCTATAAAGATAAATAAAATTGAAGTGTCTGTTTGTAATGTCAAAATAACAGCTTTCTACCAAATATATATAAAATTATGTACGGTACACTTATATAAAAAATATATTTTAAATTATTTTGTCTGTCTGGCTGTTTGTTTGCTCCGGCTAATCTCTGAAACGGCTGGACCGATTTTGACGGGACTTTCACTGGCTGAAAACTGATGTTACAAAGAGTAACTTAGGTCACCTTTTTATATATTTTTTTGGGTTAAAACAAATCCACGCCTGTTATTCAGTTAGTTACATATAAATCGAAACAAAAATTCAAATTACTGATTTATGCCATTTCATTACGTTACATGCAAAACTTATAGTGTGAGCAACCATTTATCCAAAACGTTAACAACATACTAAACAATACATTCTAGAGACATAAAACCATTTTACAAGTAATACAAAGACGATATATATAAGTACACAAATACGAAAACCGTTATAAGAACTCTCAGCACATACAATCCAGGAAAGGTGTGTGTTGTAAAAGGCAATCTTGTATTGGTTAGTATTCAAGACACGTTTTATGACGTGACTTACTATCCACTGAGGATATAAAACACCGATTTAACCTCAAAATAACACTTAACGTTCAGAATACCAAGAAATTTGTTGTAACTTCTTTTAGTAAGCTGGTGTTATTGTTGTTTTTAATGGAACTTAAAGTGGAGAAATAAAAGGAGAGTTTTATTTAATACAAGGTATTAGAAACAGACAATTAAACGTATAGTTTACGTGAACAAACGTATCAAATCAACTTGAAGCATTAAAAAAAAATTGTGTGCGTAAACTTATGTATAATTTTACACAACTTATAATTCCGATCGGCAGTTTTCTTTTGTGCAGAAAAGTTCAGACTGGTTTCCGATATGTAAATAATCTGTATTGAATTTTATTCGCAAGCGGAATCTCATATTAATAAGTAATTCAGCTCCGTCTCACTCGATTCGTACACTGTCCCGCGCTACTAAAATTTGTCTACTGCTCTTGGCACAGGTACACCGGGAGGAATATTATTATTTGTCTAAAACTGTATAGTATACGAATGATTTGCGTCTGTCTGGTTAATAGTAATATATCCATTGGGAACTGTTTCACCATTATCCGTAATAATTCGATTATTTAATATTAAATTCTCGTAACACACTGCGGTGCGATCGGCGTCCTGTTCTAAAATCGGCTTCCTTTAGCCGGCTTCACTCTAAGAGCTCGGGGTTTCGTCTACCAATTTCGTTTGTCTGTGATTCATATATGAAATTGGTGTTTTGTCGAGCTGGCCACCTTGATCACAAAAAATTAGCGTTTGGTTAGGAATTAAGTTGGCTTATATGTACGTACGACGTATACTCGATGTATTTTACTAGACTTAAAATAGTAGATTGTTACACGAGAGATGAAAGTGACCTATTTAGGCATGAAATGGTTAGGCGCATGAGCATAGCGAGGGTGCTAATCGTTCGAGTGCCTAAATAGGCCTTTCTTCCGAGGTTAAACACTGCTTTTCATTTCGAATATGAAGAAAAAGAATAAAAATTGATTAGTTAAACAAACAACTACTCCTTTAATGAAATCAGGTGTTAATTGAATTATTAAATTTGATGAATTCATTTAATACGTCACATATTATCATGTGTCAAGTAAATTTATTTTTCTGCAGCATTCTACGACCCAGTATTTTTTTGTCACTGATAACGGTAAATATTTAGCTCAAATTTATCTAAATTAAATAATAATTATAATTTATAAGTATAAAATTATGTTACAAAGGTGTTGATATTATTTTATTACAATTTATGCCACGATTTAACAGTGTCTGTAATAAAGTTGGGACATGAGTTGCATGTGTTATCAATGTTTCGCATATTTAATACATTTTTTGACAGGAGGGAAAATCCTTTCCCAGGGAGGAAAAATACTGTTTTCATCCTTTTCATTAGGCAACTTCAAGCGTACTTTAGGAATATGAGAAATGAAAAATGTATTTTTCTCTTTAAGTAAACTATTTCTTTGAGAAATAAACGATTTAAACCTTAAAAACTTTTTTTATATAATATGTCTACATATCGTAAGAACACTAAACATTTTACAATGTCTGAAGCCTTTTTACATGTATCTGAGGATTAAATAATTGTAAAGTCAATTCTTCAGCATTACCTGCTTCGAAGAGGTTTATGATTAATACAAAAACATGAAATCCTAATTATGAAATATTCACTAAGGATTACCTTTACACATTTAAGTTTTATAGTACACTATTAAGTGATTATTTCTGAGTTGAATACAACCTTAGATTAGCCGTTCATGTCATTAGATGTAAAGGTCAAACTTAAGATGAAGGTAGCTCAATCTATTATATACCATTGGAAATATTAATGTCTAAATTTTTTGTTGCTATATAACCATGGTAGCTTATGGCCGGTTCCTATATCTTACTGACCGTTCATTTGCCTTAGTTTCAGTAAAATTTGACATAAGTTTCATACATGTAGTGTCAAAATTTAATCGATGGTAAGGCCAGTGAATGAATAGGAAGATATAGGAAGTGGAATTAGTAGTTAATGCACTACGCCCTAAACTAGTGGTTCACAAGACCTAAGTTCGAATCCAGAAGCATGCACCGCTCAGTCCGTTTTTTGGCCAAACGTTTACATTGTTACAATTACAACGAGCTGACGTTTTATAATTTTTGAATATCACTCTAATTTTGTGTTGGTTCTCAAAAAGTGTACTATCAGTACATGTAAGGTATAGTTATGCCTACTGTTCGGCTCGTTTCTACGTTGCTCGGATATGTAAGCAAGCGGGCGTAGCGACGAACAGGCAGTCTCACTTCTGCTTCGGCCCGATGCACATGTTGTAGCAGCGCTCTAGATTGGCTAATTATTATATGAGAATCAAGACTTAGTTAATTACATCAGCATTAACTACAGATTAGGATTAACAGACGTTGAGTGATATTTTTATATATAGACGTTTATAATAACTTTTTTTGTAAATTATTGATCAGTAATTATCAACGAAAAGTTGTTTAGCTTGCACCCCACTTTCTACCTTTTGCGGTAATGGGAGCCTTAAGCATGCCTTAATATCGTGCAATTTACAGATGTGTTCATCTATGTCTAACATTCCCTTTGCTGATTCTAGATAATGAGAAGCAGCTGACATTGTTATTATATCTGAAGCAGCCTGCCATCAGGTTTCATAACGTTGATTACAGTTAAACGCTTGCAGTAAATTATTGTATACATACATACGTGTAAACTGTACACATTCGTACTTGTGAAACATATTCATATTATATACAAAAATACCAATGAGGAAAAATTGAACGCGTTTCCCCTTTGGGGTAAAAGCGTCTTTGTTGAATTATATTTCATATTAAACGCTCAAATAATATTTTGCTTCAATTTGACTACTGAATATTGATTTTTGGGTAAAGGTAGGAAGTAATAAGTAACCATTACAGTTGAGGTGATATCATAAAACAACGTAAGACGAGAAATTAAATTTCCAAAATGGCCAATATATCACAAATATGAGGCTTAACTCCAATGTAGATCTAACAAAATGAATTAATAACTTTATTGCACATACATTAAGGTATGGTATAATGGGCTGTCTTCTCACCACAGGCGTCTTCCTCCAAACTGTCGTATATATCACAAATACAATTTTTACAATTTATCTATATGTTATCTTTACTTTAAAATTCTTTTGTCCGTGTCTTACTGAACTCCTAAATGGTTGGAACGATTTTGAAGTTTTTTTTGTGTTCAAGTGAGTCTCGGGATGGTTTAGATTTACAATTGGATCCGACAGGTGGCGCTGCAATCGGGCTTAAGGGCAGGTCACCATCTTCCGGGTCCGCTACTACCTATTATTGGAAAAATTAAACGTTGATGGCAAATGGGAGATTTGGTTGTATTTTAAACAGTTTTTACTTTACAATAAACACGATTACCTTGAAGACGCATTTGCCCCGAGTCACTATATACAGGTATAGTTCCCGAGTAGAATGACTGTGACACGTAAAGACAGACGAACTGGGAGAAGGATATAGATGACCATTTATTGGTATTTTGTAAGGATCCCTAAATATAAATGCTTATGATGTCACGAGTTAAAGCTAGTCAATTCATATGATCGTTGACCCTAAATCCGATCTATGAATCACAATCGAATGTGTCGAGATTTTTGAAGTAACTGTACAGACGACCAATTGACCCAATACGATCCTGTCTCCTAAATTGGTCCATCCCGTTTGTCCGCCATGTAAGCACAAAGCCATAATGGCTGTTGATCTTTTAACCCACACCAGCCGCCCACTGTGCCCTTGATTGCATTTTTATGGGCATTATTCGAGAATTAAGACCTACTTCGCTTTATGGGGAGGTTATGACCATACATTATGCGCACGGAAGAAGAATTGTAAGAATGATAATAGCCTAATAAAAAAGATAGCTCTGAAAAGCTTCTAAATGCTATAAGGTAATTTTTGTGTCACTTTTTGCCATTTTATTATGGTGCGGTTTTATCTGCGATAATATTAAAGATTTACGGTCTTATTCATATTGAGTTCGAGGTAGTTTGTAGGCTACTTTAGGGTTCTTAAAGAAGCCTGCAAACTTACTAATTAACTAACTTGATATAAAAATAGACCATTACACTGTGGTTACAAATAATGCCGTTAACGAATAGCCACATTAGTGTATTATATACATATTATGTAATTTATTAATATTTAACGTCATTAGCATTATAATAAAACTACGTTTTAACGGTTTTAAGCGCGGTAATTTATTTGATTTTTGTTATTCCGGCGTTTCGGCCACTTTTCAGTGGCCGTGATCACGGAAGACAAAGATGTCAAGTGTCAACGAGTATTGTTAAAGTTTTATTTATCCTACCTCCAACTTGTTCATTTTAATTATTTAGTTTTAATTTTGTTTATGGTTATTATTTACTCTATGGGAGCCTAATCTAATTTACCACCGCTTCACAACATGTTATGGCTTGAAGAGAAGAAGCGGCGCAAGAAACTCTTCAGCAAACATGCCTAGCTCTAATAATTTTATATAATATTAAAATGGGTGGACCAAATTTGGTGCACCCATTTTAATATTATATAAATTAAATAAAACTTTAACAATATTCGTTGACACTTGACATCTTAGTCATCCGCGATCACGGCCACTGAAAAGTGGCCGAAACGCCGGAATAACAAAAATCAAATAAATTACCGCGCTTAAAACCGTTAAAACGTAGTTTTATTATGTATACAAGTCGCGAAAACTTAAGAAAATATTATGTCATTAGCATTCTCACATCTCAAATTATGCATTAAACCCATCGCCATATCTGCGTGAAACGGCCTATATCTTTAACATTCTGGCAGATGAAGTCTCATCATATTGAAAACAATTTTTTTTGTCAGATTAGTCAAGATTTTCTTTATTGTTTATACTTTTTATCGAGATTTTTGTCCACTTGATTTGCTAGTCCCTTAAGCACCACCATTCTATATACTAAAACTATATACCTAGGTTAGCCTGTCAGATCATGTTTGAAAAATCTTTGGCTGTTCCTGATGTAGGCTCTGACAACACATCGCACCCTTAAAATTATAGAGACCTAAATCAAAATTTAGAGTGATTGGATTTAAATATCCATTACATAAAAAATAAAGTACAAAATTAAATAACTTCATATTTTTAATTAGGTCTCTATAATTTTAAGGGTGCGACATATTAAACTCTACCTATATACGCCTACATATACAATATTTTGTTCAACTTGTGTTTGTTAAACTTATTAGGACTTAAATAATGACTTTAATGGTCTAAAATATGCTTTAAATGATAAAACGTCAAAAATCAAAAGAGAAAGCACCTGGAGCGCCTCCTAATTACAATAACATCGAGTTTTCAAAGATTTAAATCTTGGGTGTTCAAAGTAAAGAGACGTAAAGAAAAAAAAGACAGTATACCCGCGACGTATATCCGAAGCAGATTGGAGAGCGTCACACAATTCTGCTATTTCAAGTGATCTGGCGTTGCGAAGAGATTCAAAGTACGATTCCATTATCATAGTGGCAAAAAATCATATTCTACTAAATCCACAAGGACCTCTCAATAGTGTCGATGCGGCATAATCTTTGTTTGTGCCTGCACTTTTAGCATGTAGTAAATGTAAAATAATGCACATAAAAGCAAAATTTAGATCAGGATAAGTTATTAATTTCCGGCATAACCGGTGCATAATACCGAGTCAGGAAACAAAACCTTGTCAATGGAACGAGAAGCGCATACTTCAGCCACTAACCTACCACGATTTTTAATATATCTTAATATCACTTATTTAAAGAATGTAATGAACCAGGATACGTATTCAACATTCATTAAAACCGATTTAAATTTTTGACCCCTATAAAGAGCATATTTGACAAGAGTGGCATTTAGTCACGCGCTCATCATTCTGGTTCACCTTGCACTCACGTTTTTAAAGCACATCTACTTATTATTGTGAAATACCAAAAAATTATGAAATTTCCGGTATTAATTATTAACTAGTTGTAACAGCGATATTACTCGACTGTCCCAAGGAATACATGCATATCGATACCTGTAAAGCTCAATTGCCGTATGGAAAAAATTATAAATTTTGGAAAGCTATTGTTTTATTTATCTATATTGGTTTCTTCTTATAATCTTTCGAGTTCAGCAGACGGCCAACCAGGAAAACCTTATGGACATCTGCCACACCAAAGCTACCAATGTGCTGCTGCTCTCTTAGGGAGACTGGAACCTGGCCACCCTGAACACAACTCAAGGTTGTTATGGTGGAATACTTTAGACTAGGGGTGGGAGCATTCAGCCTTCATTCAGAGGGTAAACACTACCACCTGGCTGTGGGTTGTTTTGCCGCCTCTTACGACGAGCCGGCCGGCCGCAGGAAATTGTGTACTTTCTCCGCTCTTGCACGGATAAAATATATTGACAAAGTAAAATTTTGAGAATTTTAATCTCAATTTGTATTTTGTATTAAGGATGAAACTTAATCTAGGGGTTTAGATAGGTTTTAAAGGTAATTTTAATATGGTTAGATTAATTTATTTCTGTATAGAGTTAGACCAGCGAATAAGGAAATGTAATTTTACAATACCATTTTAACATTTGCAAGACGATTTAAATTTATTAGTATCTTTTAATGTCACAAAATATTATACAACTTCTTTATGTGACAAAGCCATAGAAGTCGCGGTCATTCGTAGATATACCTAAACAAAACGATGAGTTACTTTGGATTAAGTTTACTTTCTCTATTCAGAACAAACACCCTTAACAGAATCAATACTAAGAGAAAACGATGATTTAGAAAGTAGATAAACGTGCCTTCAAACCACGACATTTCTTAACATCATGGGAAATTAGTTACAAATTAAACAAAATCAAATTTGTGATTTTTTAAAGCTTAACTGACCTCAATAGATAAGTTAAGCTTTAAAAATGACAAAGGACAACATAAATTTACGGTAAAAACCTTGGTTTTTATAAGCTTTTATTTAACTTGCAATGGATGTACCTATGTATGTAATGGGTGGAATCTTGAAAGTTAAATTTGACCAACTTCCCGGTTTCCGATTGAGCTGAATTTTTGCACGCATATGTATATCGCGTGACAATGCAATAATATGGTACCATGGAGCTGATCTGATGATGGAGTCGGAAGTTGGCCATAGGAACTCCTGTACTAAACAAGATAGACGTCGTGTTTGGGCTCGTTATACTTGTGTAAAATGCATGGAGAGATTTGCGTAAGAAAGTACCAAATATACCAAATATTAACTATGTGGACAGGGTTTACCCTTTCTTGTTCAGCCTTTGATGTGAATATTTACACAGCACAGTAAGCAATGAGCACCGTTTTTTTTTTATTGGACTTGACTTTATGTTGTTGGTCCGAAGACCTCACAACTTTACCGGGGTTTTCGGGGCGAGTGCCTTTGCGAAGCGAAGGCGCTCGAGCCCGGGGGGCAACTTGCTCGAGGGGCTCCTAGGAGTTTCACCTCGGCTGGACTGTTGTCATGAGAGGGGGATGAATCTAATGATGCCCACCATAGGGCGACACAATGCACTAATTGAGAGCGGGCGACGGGTAATATAAAGCCCGAGAGGAAGGATCCCGGCGGACCGGGATCGGTGGTTCGCGGTGGCCTATACTATCTTACTGCCGTTTCGCAACGTGTTATGGTTGGGAGAGAAGAAACGGCGAAAGAAACTTCCCAGAAACACGCCTAGTCTATCCTATGGGGGGGCTGTGTCTCCTGGCGTCCCTCGCGGGGACGTGGAGAGATCGTGATTGGCGGCGTCGACGCCGCCGTCTGTGTCTGTCTGTCGGTGCCTGCCAGCCTGCCGTCCTAACCACGGGCGGGCTGATCCGAGCCAGCCGTTTTGTGATATCGTCGACCTTGTCCGTGAGGATGTTACGCGGTCGTCGCACGAGAGCCTTTCGTCGAGGCTTATAATCGGACGCGGACATGAGCACCGTCTACACGCCACTACGCCTTTTATACAAAAATGCTATCCTACAAAACAATAACATTGCATCATTGCTAAAAATATCAATTACATCATAGTGTTGCCAGGATCATAAAAACAATTATAATAAATAGTTACTGATTCACTAAATTATCTAGATGATAATTTAGTGGGCTTATAAAATTAACTAACCGGTAGAAAATGGTAATTTAATTATAAATCGAATCATCTGATAAATAGACTAAAAATATTATCTATGACGATTATCTATGTCATATTAATATACACTATGGTTCTCATGACTACTGTGATGGACATCTTGTAAACTTGTCTTGGCTAGCACTCTGCTGCTACATGATATCCAGGATCTCAAAAGGTTGTATTTAAAAACCTTTTTAAAAGAGCTTATTATCATATTTTTTTTTGCGAAAAAAATAATGTTTCTTTTTGAAACGCAATACATTTAAAAAACTATGAGATGTGTTAAAGCTTTATCTATAGATATAATTGATGAATTAAAATGCCGTTCTTCATTAGCCAAGCATAAAGAAAGGGTTATTTGAAACCAGTTAAGCGGGCTTGGTTCTAGACGTGATATTGAGTCTAGTTTTTTATGAGAACTTGATGATTACAATATTACTTTTTTATTGTTCTGTAGCCATTGTGGCAAAAAATTTTATATTTTTTGATGTCCATCTTTCTTTGTATGTAATAGTAATATTTGTCAGAAACTGCTGGGAATATGATTGCAATTTGACAAGAAGGTCGTCGTCAGCCAGTCATTGTCCACTGCTGGATGTAGGCCTCCCCAAGTTTGCGCCACCTATCCCGGTCCTCCGCTGTTCTCATCCAGTCTACCAGTGACCTTGCGCAGATCGTCGGTCCATCGGACTGGAGATCGTCCTACACAACGTTTGCCGAGATGCGGTCTCCACTTTTTTATTCCATCGGCCATCAGTCCTGCGATAAACGTGGCCGGCCCACTGCCACTTGAGCTTACTAATTTTGCGAGCTATGTCGGTAACCTTGGTTTTCTTACGGATATCCTCATTTCTTATTTTGTCCATAAGAGATACTTCCAACATAGCTTGCTCCATAGCCCGATGAGCAACTCAAAATCAATGTCAGTGTCCACGTCGCGGCCCATCCGTCATGACGAGTAGGACGCACTGCTCGAAGACTTTCGTCTTCAAGCATTGCGGAATAGTCGACGTAAAGACCCAACGGAGCTTTCCGAATCCTTCTATTGACTTCCCTCTCGAAGTTGCGTTGTCTTGTCGAACACAACACAACTTCGACAAAAAGGTGTAGTCTAATAATTAGGATGGTCGCCATAGACGCCATAGATGTAATTCAGTGGTACGTATATTTAACTACGCTTAGTGGGGTGTTCAAGGTCTATGTGGTGTGATGATAATCAGATTTTAATGACTTTTTATTTAAGTCAATAGGTAATAAAATCGTAAAATTAGCGTTCCTAAGTTTTAAAGTACGTATGAAATAGGAAATTCTGAAATAATTAAGTTTTTAAAGAGAATTAAAAAATAAACTGGTTTAAATAATATCCGTAATTTTTTAGATATGGGGTATTAACAATTTAATTCTTTCTTATTTAAAACTAGCTGATGCCCGCGACTTCGTCCGCGTGGTGCAGTTATTTAATTATTCCACGGGAACTCTTTAATTTTTCGGGATCAAAAGTACCCTGTATGTTGACCAGGGATATAAGCTACCACCATACAAAATTTCATTTAAATCGGTCGCGTCATTTCGGAGATTAGCCAGTACACACTGACAGACAAACAGACAAACAGAGAAACAAAAATTTGAAAAACATCTATATAGTTTTATTTCACTTCTTACATCCCTCTGACTTGGTTTTTAGTACTTTTTTTCATTGTACAGAAATTTGACCTCCACAATTTTATTAAATAGATAACGAAGAACAAGGAGTACGATTGTCACCTCTACGGAATACTTTGGAGGTATTTTATTGTTGTTGATTGAAATTTAGCATACCGAGTTTTTGTATAAAAACATTACTACATACAAAGTAACATAAAGCTCTAAGGAGGTTCTCGTCAACAATCACCCTGTAAGTTCTCGCTATTGCGCTGCGTGTAAATGAGCCACTGACCATAATCACCGGTGGGTGGCGGCCATGCGCCACCACGCGAACATAAATGGCGGGCCACACGTGTGTGGCGATTCCCTACAAAATTTATGAAAAAGCGTGTGAATTGCTTGTCGCTGGCTACCGGCAGCTGTGGTTGGTGGCCTGTTCGCGCCCAGCCTTAACTCCTCAACATTACTAGAGTATCTTTGTCGCTTTCAAACCACTTATTAGAAACTTTTTATAGCATCATTTGGCTACAGTCAAGTTATATTCGCGGAAGTTACTAAGTGGTTTTGTTTTTTGTTAACATTGAAGTGACTTTTAAAACGAATAAATATGCATTTATGTAGCATATGTAAAATAAATTTACGAAATGTAGCATGATCCAATAAGGCCATTATAGAAATGTCCGCTTCCTTATTTGTAGACAGACTAATTTTTTATCTGACACGCTAAGTAAACGAGCAAGAAGAATATTTAATATCTATAATACATCATTTTTGACTGGAAAACGTATAGGTATGGTGATAAGGAGAATTTTTTTTTTCAATTTTTGTGTTATATCTTTAATAACAAGAATTATAAAAATTAAATACATAATAATTGAATGTAGCAGTATATATAGCCCTTTCATTTTATACCTTGTTGCATGATATTGCTTAACTTTTCAATTACAATATTCATTTACGGATCCCATTTCCAATATATGTAAGTCGTGGTAGCATAATGGCTAGGGTACGCGTCCCAAACTCAAAGGGCACGGGTTCGATCCTGGCCGGAACGCATGCACCACTTAGTAGTCATTTTTCTGATCTAATGTGCATATTGTTACAATTGCCACGTGCTAACAACAGCGAAGGAAAACATCGTGATGCAACCTGCACATCGAGATAACCGATGTGTCAAACCTGCCAAGCCGCCTTGGACAAGCGTGGCGGGTATACTGTACGTTCTCCCTATAATGGGAGGCCCGAGCCCAATAGTGAGACATTTGTGGGCTGTTATTATTATTATCTATTTCCAATATTAAAACAATCGCCCATTTGACACTACATTTTCGAGGAATTCGAAGACACATGCAAATTTTATGTTTTAAGCCAGTAGTAGTTCCTTGGAAACACACACTTAGATAGACAGGCATACAGTTATACGAAATAGAAATTAAAATAAAAGAAATGAATGAAAAATATATATAAACATAATAAAGAGAATGCCAATGAAAAATTAGCCTTAAGAAAAGACAAGACAAGAATAAAACATAGGGTCCTGCTTATCCCAAAATGACTACGGAACCCTTATGAATCATATATAAGGAGAATACAGACAAAAAAAGGAGTCTTGGAAACACTAAATCTGACTAAGCCACGCCTCTGAAGACGTAGGGGTCAAAATGCTTTTGAACGCAATGAACATCAACTCCAAGGCAGGTCAGTGAAAATGTTGCAAAGCAATAGTGCTTTATACAACGACAGTTTTGCAAGGTTGCAGCGGTCAACAAAGGAAGGAGAAGCATCAATGGATAACATCTAAAGCAATTGCGAACTTTTAGCGATGTTGTGTATTTGAAACCATTCGATTTCAATTGACGATAGAAAACTTGTGCCTTTAAAGTTTAATGATATAGACGACGATTTCTGGTGTAGGAACGCGTTAGTCTACTACGTATAGTTAAGTCTTAAGGAGGACCTATATGAAGTTCAATATCTTCTATCGCATTACATTTTTAACAATATAAACTGATAGAATTTACTTACGACTAAAATATCGAATGATTCATAATAATTGTTTTGATTCGGACAAGATTTCATATATAAAAAGTTTTTTTTTTATATAGACAAGGTGTGCAAGTCCGTCATTGGGGTAAATTCTTACACCTCTCATTTTTTACCTTTATAAAACGAATTTTAACGCCAACTACAATTCGAACATAGATTTAAATGGTGTCTTAGCTTTACTCACCGATTTTTTGTCGTCCTAGCTCTTTAAACACGGAAATAACGAGTGACGTTTCGGAGATCCCCCACTGACGGACTTCCCCAGCTTGACTATACTATACATAATATATAGAAATGTAAATAATGACAAAATCAAGCTTCTGTAATATATTCTTAATTTATTGTTAAGATTTCTGGAATACAGATTTGTCGTAAGTAATTTCATGACTGGTTCCTTTACCTTACTATTCATTTACTTGCCCTACCATAGTTTGAATTTCGACATTACTTGTATGGGAGCTTATGTCAAATTTTAATCGATAGTAACGCAAATGACCGGTCGGTAAGTTATAGGAACTCGCCAAAATCTTGAAAAATGTGGTCATGCATCGGCGAGGTAGCGAACTCCATTTAGGTAGCACCGAGTTTTTAACTGATTTCATCTAAAAATATATCATTATATTAATACGTGAACCAAAAACTTTGTACCCCTTTTTACGAAAATTGCGCGGACGGAGGAGTATGAAATTTCGCATACTTATAGTTTATATAGAGAAGGAGTGCAGAATACTAATATTTTTTTTTAATTATGCATGAAAATTACATTAAATCAATAAAAAAATATTACACATACTACCATATATTTGACACACATACGCATATATACTCTTTTGTTTATTGTTAAAGCCAAATTAACAATGTAGCCTTGGTTCTGTGATTCAAATCAATCGAAATCTGTGATTATAGAATTATAGTTTTTGACAACAGAACCTTAATAATGTTCAAATTTATAATTTAAATAAATTATGGTCGAATTTCGACCACTGGGCGACCACTGGTCTGTATTATTACACAGAAGTCTAAACTTGCCGTGTCTGTTCATTGAACCCATTAAAACAAAAAAACAACTGGAATAAACTATATAAGCGCTGGAGAACATGATAATAGGTTGGGGAAAAAGTCTTTTCGCATATAGTATGTTATGAACCTGTAATAAGATCTCTTTGGCTATACCATTTGCATCTGGCTGGTTTTGGTATCATTAAAAAGTTTTAATTTTAAAGAAGACAATTCCAAATTCAAATAAGGAAAATGTGTAATTTTCATTTGTTTTTCTTATTGTTAAAATGAGTGAATATAATGAAGAAATTCGACACATTTTAAAATTTTACTACAAAAAAGGTAAAAATGCAACACAAGGCGCGAAAAAAAATTGTGATGTTTATGGACCTAATGCAGTATCTGTGAGAGTAGCGCAAATTTGGTTTAAGCGTTTTCAATCCGGTAATTTTTATATCAAAGATGCACGTCGCTCTGGTCGCCCTGTTACGGACAAAATTGATGCCATTGTTGAAAAAGTGGAGCAAGATCGGCATATTAGTAGTTACGATGTAGCTGGAGAACTAGGAATTGACCACTAAACGGTTTTGGCGCATTTGAAAAAAGTTGGGTACACAAAAAAGCTCGATATTTGGGTGCCTCATGAGCTCACTGAAAGAAACCTAATGAACCATGTACTCATTTGTGATTCTTTATTACGGCGTAATGAAACCGAACCATTTATGAAGAAGCTGATAACTGGTGATGAAAAGTGGATCACGTACGACAAGAACGTGCAAAAAAGATCGTGGGCAAAGGCCGGTCAGGCTTCACAGACTGTGGCGAAACCCGGGTTAACTCGCAAACAAGGTGATGCTGTATGTATGGTGGAATTGGAAGGGCATTATTCATTATGAGCTGTTGCCGCCAGGCAGGACCATCGATTCTGAAATGTACTGCGAACAACTGATGAGATTAAAGCAAAAAGTTGAGAGAAAGCGGCCGAAATTAATCAACAGAAGGGGTGTGCTTTTTCACCATGATAACGCTAGACCTCACACATCTTTAGTCACTCAGCAAAAACTACGAGAGTTTGGCTGGGAGGTGTTAATGCATCCGCCGTATAGTCCTGACCTTGCACCTTCAGATTTTCACCTGTTTCGGTCTCTGCAGAATTCCTTAGGCAGTGTCAGGTTAACATCACGAGAGGACTCCCAAAACCACTTGTCGCAGTTTTTTGATCAGAAGCCCCAAAATTTTTATAGCAATGGGATCACGTCCCTACCTACAAGATGGCAAAAAGTTGTCCAACAAAATGGCACCTACATTCTTTAGTCAAATGTAAACAAACTTTACAAAAAAAACCTTTTTGAATTTTTATATAAAATGCGAAGAAACTTTTTCCCCAACCTAATACAATTTTTTTAGATTTTTGTCTGTTTCTTCGGGATTCATGTAAAAACTACTGGGCCGATTTCGATGCGGATTTCGTTGATAAACAGTAAATTCTCAGAATTAAAATCTGCGCTACTCTTTATCCTGGGAACCCCGCGGGAATTGTCCCAGGAGCGGATTGTAGATGTCCGGGTTCATAAAAATAGCTTATTCCGATATAGTTTTCACTAAAACGATAGCTGCGAAACTTTGTGTCCCGAAGTTGCCTGAGTCTGAGTTCTAAATAATAAAAGTTAGTGAGAGGTGAATGACCTATCTGTCATTCTTAGTTTTTTTCTTCCATGATTATCAAAAGTTACTTATTGATTTACACTAGGGGCCCTAGGAACTAGTGCCCAGGGCGGCGAAATTTCCGAGGGTGGCAAAATTTGGAGTGTCAGCAAAATTTTTTCAACGTTCTGCTATAAAAATCAATGATTTTCAAAAATTGGGGAGTTATTGGTTTCATGCCAAATCTTAAAAATCGAGTTTTCATTGGGATATTTACATTTTGAAGTCTAGTTACAGTGCATAGATAATTGCGTGGTATTTTTCACGGTGCCCCAGAGCGGCACTTAGGTAAATCCGGTCCTGCTTAGGTCAAATACATGCTGATTCTTTCCCCTCCTCATATTCCATATTCTCTATTCCATTCCTTCTATCTGACTCTCTATCCTCATATCCCATCCCACCCTAGAGGCTGGCAACGCGTTGCCTTCACCATAGTCACTATCATTGCGTGGGCCGACTGCCAGTTTGCCAGCTTAATAATAAAAATAATCATGGACAGGATGTAAAAAATGTTTTCCTCTGATGTCGATTGTTTCTTAAAAAAACTATCAAGGCTGAAATGGTGCTTATTCAAATTACATTGAAACGAAGATATTTTTCACCGTAGATACGTTTATTCTGGTTTTATTTATGTGACATTTAAGGAAGGTAATTGCCCGACTTTTATTTATCACCGGCTTCTATATCTTACTATTCATTCACTTGCCTTGGCGTTGGTAGAATTTTGAGTTTACTTCTCTGAAGCTTATGTCAAATTTTAATCGCTTTTAATTTAAAGATACAGGAATCAGCCGTTAGCCACGTATCAATGTGCATGATATTGTATGTGATTCCAAAGAACATAATTCCTCTAAGTATGTGTTTTCTGTGCTTGTAGATAATATATGAAAACAATAAGATACCAAACATTGTTTTGATGCAAATAAAATAAAATAATATTTTAAATACTTAAAGATCTTATTTTTTCTGTAAAGTCTCTTTTTCTATATAAATTCGATTATATCAAAAGTCCACTTTGCCATTATTGAACATCATATTGTATTTTATTATTTGCTTTTAACATTCTTTTTACTATTTATCTTTTTGTCAATAGTTTTGACATATGTATCGTATCATGTTCCTTGTAAGTGGTTTGTTTTTCCAAGTAAAATTTTTGAATAAATTATCTTTTAAGAATAACACACTGTAGACAGATTGTTATTATTGTTTATACTTGCTGTTTTAATGCAAAAGTGTAAGTGTAAAGTATGACGCTTTTATAAATATATAAAATGTCATGGTTGCTACTCGTTTACCGCAGACGAAGTATGCGAATATGAAGCTCCGGATACCATATGTCAGAACACCTTTAATTCCAACCACCGAATCTGATTTCAATTCATTATAAAAGGTATTCTGTGCGGTCTGTCTGTATTCCACGAATGTTAATACTGATCTACTATTACAGACAGGGGCGTAGCTACCGGCGTATCAGCCGTATCAATGATACGGGGCCCCCAGGCTACAGGGGCCCCGAAAGTGTGTAAGCAAAAATTCCTAAAATGTTAGCCACAATCTTTTATAGATTAATAACATTTTTGAGAATAACTGCTATATATATAATAACTGCTGCTAGCTATCAGACTCGTCATTATTGTCTATACAGGTAGAAATCTAGACAAACTGAAGTCGTCATCAGCTATGGATTATTTGATAAATAAGATTGCCGAAAGAAAGGCGAGAAAAGTGTATCTTTGTTTTAAATTGTTTGTCTAAGTTAGTTCCTAGGAACATGAAGTGTAAGTAATAACTTACAATTAATATAAAATTATTTTAATTCAATTCGAGCAATTTTTGTTTTTTCATTAAAAAAAAACTTTACCCTACCTTTGGGCCCCCTCAACACATTTTGATACAAGGCCCGTCTAAGGTAAGTTACGCCACTGATTGCAAACATATAAAATTTAAAAATCTATGGGTCTTTGTCTGTTATTTCAGCATTGTATGTATCACGTTAAAAATTTAAAATCAGCCAAATATGTGAGTGTACGCAGAATCTGTACTAATATATAAATCTGAAGAGTTTGTTTCTTTGTTTGCTTGAACGAACTAATCTCAGGAACTACTGGCCTGATTTGAAAAATTCTTTCAGTGTTAGATAGCCCATTTATCGAGGAAGGCTATAAACTATACATCATCACGCTAAGACAAATAGGAGCGGAGCACCAATGAAGAATGTTTCGAAATCGGGGTTTTTTTTCCTTTTGAGAGCTCCGCTGCGTACGCTACGTAAATGGGTAAAGTTTCACAAAAATCGGTGTGACAGAATTGTTCCCCTTTAAAAGTTCTAAAAAAAGTCCGCGGCAGCATATGTCTATCTTTTAAGGTTAGCTCACTTAACCTTTTTTATGCTAACCAAATTTGTTCTAAAATAATGCATTATTTGTGAAGGTGTTTTTATAAACACGATATTAATCCATATCCAGATAAATACGTTATTCATCACAAGTATTTAATTTAAAACAAAATTGCCATTTACATCACTCGATTTCAATGAATATTTTAGGAGATATCGCAGTTTTAAAATAATATCGCAGCAATAAGCAAAATAATGATTAAGTACTGCGCGCGCATTTATGATGTCCAAGGCCTAGCGGGCAGTCAAGAGGGGGAAGGGCGGTGGGGCACTTCTTCGTAAATAAAGTCGCGGGTTAAAGTTAGCGTTAGCCCAAAGTAACTATTCCACGCGGACGAAGTCACGGGCAGAAGCCAGTAAAGTCCACGCAGAGTCCACGTAGAGACGACGAATGTCAACTGTTTGGTTTTTGACGTAGGTATAATTAAGCAGAGAATCCGAGAAATGTATATTAAAGTATCAACATTATTCTGTTTTCTGGTATGTAATATTTTAATTTTTCTTTGTTTTTTGATCTGGGTCGCATGACATCTGTGATTTAGGAGGCGGGCACTGAAAATCAGTGCTGTGTTGGAATACGTTTCGGCAAAGCCGAATATCTAAGCTCATTCTTTAAAGTAAAGTATAAAATAGAAAAGCTATTATTATTAATATCCCAGGATATAAAACATAGGAACATGGTATCTCTTCCTTCTCTTCCGTGATATACAGAACCGTATACCGTCATACCAGTATACCATCAGTCAAATCAGCGGCAAAAATTTAAGTTCTCATTTTTTTAATAATAATTATTTATTAAAGTTTTCTGCCTTAACTTTAGGATACATGCTGGTGGGAGGGAATCTTCTTGTAAGTACGAAATACCAGTGTTAAAAGGTATCACTCTTCTCATTATATACTAATACGATTTTTCAATCATCAAATAAAAGTTATTTATAAGAATAAAGTACAATAAGGAAAAATAAAAATATCAGTTGCATGGTTTCACTTCTGAATTCACTCAGGTTATAATTTATTCGACTGATAACTTTTACTCCATGATTGAAAAGCGGCCCTTAAATATCTATTACAAAGAAAAAGTGTTCAACGCACACACGCGTTTTATGGTGTTTAGTAGTGTGTGTATTATAATAATCTTTATTTTGCCAGTAATAGAAAAGATTGTAAAATAATGTCTAACACCGCGTTCAACTATTTTCACAGTGTGCAAAGTCATCTTCAATTGAATGCAACTTTAATGTGCTAATGGAAACAACAAGTGACGTGTGAATAGCGAGTAGAGACACAAGTTACTTGCGAAACAGGTTTCTTCTCAATAAAAATTTTTCAAGCAGATATATTACTATTCTAAGAATTAGGACAACTCCACGTTTACACATTATAAGCATTAAGTATGGAAGAAAATAGTAAAAATGACAATTGCCAAGTAAAAAAGAATCTTTTATGACTAGATGACGCCAGCAAAGATTTTTAATTCATTTATTAGTTTTTGACATTTTGTTATTTAAACATTATTTTTATTGTGCGCAATATAAAAATGAATTTTAAATATGTACATATTTTTTCTTACGTAATTTTTTTTAGATATCTCAAAAAACTCAGTTAACTGCAAAAACGAAAAAGGCTGTTTCTCAGACCCTATTAGGAAGTTTGCTATTGCTTCGATAAGCGTGGAGTGGTCTGGTCTACTAATATCTTGTGAAACGAGTTAACCAGTGCTTTGACTACATCTACTTACTACACAGGCCGTCATAGTTGTCAATATTTTTTACTACCCTATATTTAAAGTGTTTTAATCATAATTTAAAATTATCTTTATTTTAGTGATCTCTAGTTCTAAAATTTTAAGGCTCTTTAGTCTAGTGGCGTAAGCGTTAGCTCGCCTAGTTCATTCATAAAGCGCGTCGTTCCCGGATTCAATTTCCAGCAGAGGAATATTTTTTTAATGAATTTCTGTTGTTTCGTCTAGCATCGTTCCTAGAACTGTTCATAATAGTAAGTTTAATCCGCATACAATACAATATTTGTGTTTGTGTCTGATTTAGGTATATTAATATATTTATAATTAGCGGACCCGACAGTTGTCCTGCCTCGAATAAAAATTAAAACCCGATTATTTAAATTCAATTAGCCTATGTTACTAAAGGATAATGTAGCATTCTCATGGTGAAGGAATTATTGAAATCGGTCTAATAGTTTTTGAGTTTATTCCTTACAAGCATACAAAATTACAAATCTTTCTTCTTTATAATATTAGTATAGATTGAATCTTTCTCTATAAAAATATTATATTAAAAAGAACGGATCATATAATGTTTATAAACATAACAATAAAGAAGTACTCACCACTTGTGAAATCCCATTAAACTTCAAAAAATAAGTTTTCCTAGAAACTTGAACGAAAACATCCTTTCATAACTTCAACATTGATTATCCATTCACAAACAATAGAACACAGCAGGAATATTGCGAATGAACTTGAAAATAAATTTTATCCTTATCAAAAATCGTTAAATATCACAATTTCCAACATAAAATGTTATACAGAAACTTCTTTGTCACTTCAATGCAATTTAAAAACGTAATGTTATTGATGAACAGTTATTTTGTAAGATTATAAACGCCGCAAAGCCCCGAGCTATTTTTAGAGTGAATAAGTACAGTTCTCGATACAATCTGTGACCAACTAGCTTTGACTTCGACTGAGTTTTACTTTGCATCACTTGTTGAATGTTGATTGTTGATATGACCGGTTGAACTTGAGCGCGAGAATGTAAGTTGATCAACTGGGACGCATTGCCGCTAGATGGCGGTAGTGATGTTGATTTAAAAATATTTTTTATTTGTGAGCCTTTTATTGTATATTTTTGGCACATTGGCCTTTTATTGTATATTTTTGTGCCAATTTGAAACGCTGCTTGCGGCAGTCTCTATAACAACTTTATATTTCGTTGGGATTTGTTGCCGTCAGCGCTGTATTAGCACCAATTAAATAGCCATAAAAATGCAATGATAGCAGTCTGTGGTAAGGATAGAGGTCAGTGGATTCGAAGCTTTTTATACACAATTAAATAAAAATATTTGTAAAATACTGAAAATTATATTTATATTTTTGTTACGAATTAGAAAATTTAATATTAAAAAGTGACATCTGGTAGTTTATGATCTAAGCACAATTCTTCCGACCGCGTGGAGGTTATTAAGTGAAGTACATTACTGATATCGGAGTTCTTACTAGCTGTCACTTTCTACTACGGCCATATATTGGCAAGAAATATAGGTAGATTTTTTTTAGTGATGATGACTAGATGATTTTTTTTAGTGTTATTAAATATCTCGTTAGGATATCCTACATAATAAAATTCCAAATTCACTGAAAGCTGTTTTACAAACCTCTGGAGTCTTGGTCTGTGCATTATGTATGTAACTATACCTTTCAATTTTTTTACTGTCTGGCGTTTATTTTTGTTTTACTACTTTAAGATTGATTAGCGCTATCTACCGTAAGAGTGCGATAATATTTGACCATTTTATTTGGATACAATGGTTGTAGAGTAAATGGTTGGATAAAAATCTATTAGAGGGCAGTGTAAGAAATTTGACGCGAAAACTACTTGAAAAAAGGAAATGGCGATTGTATAACAAACTACCGATTTTGCCACGGAACCCTAAATGAAAATAAAACAATTTCCTCATGCTGCATGAAATACACGTGTATTAAAAGTATTAATGTATTCTCAGATATCCATTTTACAAGCTCGATCGTTAATAATTTAATAACTAATTTGAGAATAATAACAGATGTTACTAATCAGAAAATCTTTTACCTCTAACATTTAATGGAGCACCAGTACCTGTAGCAGGTGTGCCTCCTATTATTCTATACATACTGTCTTTCTCATCTTCAATTTTATTCTCCTCTTCACTTTCCACTTCATAATCGTTAAGCAATCGTGACATAGCCTTATCCCCTGTTTTATTAGTTTCGGATGTCTCAAGTGCATTGGTAACGTCCGGATTAAGAAGCGCTAAAACTTTAGACAATAGTCTTGCTATTGGAAACCTTCGTGTTTTTTCTGTACCTTCATTACCTTCTTTAGTTGCTTTGTGACTATTTTCTTCAGTTAACTTATCGTTAGATTTAACAAGTTTCCGCGTTAATCCTTTTCTACGCTTATAACCAATCCTATGTGGAGCATATTCATGTTCTATTTTAGGTCTACCAGGAACGATTCTTTTACCAATATTTACAATTGGTCTTTTTTGTTCACTTTTACAATTTCTATTTTTATAATCACATATATTTTTTACCGTATTATTAGGAACTTTTTTATGGGAAGGGAATTTATGACCGTTATAAATATGAGTTGGAAGAGCTTGGTGTATCATATCTGGCTTACCTTCCGATTCTAAACCAGCATAGTCATAAACATAGAAACCGGAATGTTCATTAGACAAAACAGCTTTTTCTAAACCTGTGGTGGGTTGCGAAATTTTATTTGGCAAGAGGGTTTTACCAAGCGGTATTACTCCAAGAATTTTCGGAGGGTTGACAAGAGAAACCAGAACTGCTTTTAAATATGTTGATTTCGATGCAACATTCGATTTATCTCCCGACTGTAATAATTTGTCATAACCTACAGAGTCACCTATCATAATGGGTC
Source organism: Dendrolimus houi (assembly GCA_039645545.1). Taxonomy (NCBI): domain Eukaryota; kingdom Metazoa; phylum Arthropoda; class Insecta; order Lepidoptera; family Lasiocampidae; genus Dendrolimus; species Dendrolimus houi. Next base: position 8,079,700 of record CM077136.1, read on the forward strand.
TTAGGCACAAATCATTAATATTCAACTTAACTCCATCTTTAGTAACCATGCCATCATTTGTAACAAATATATCATTTTGTAAAAGAATTTCTTGTACCAACCTCCTGACGAAGTCATCATTTAAATTATTATCAGCTTTTTGAGCTTCACGGAATCCTTCCATTTGATCCGTAAACCAGTTTTCGAATACATCAAAGTAATTGCCTTTGTAAGGGTAAATTAGCTGTGTTTTGCTTTGTATTGGTGGACCAGGGTACTGATAGTCTAATACAGGATTACTTGAATGAGGAAAATATGGACTAACACCGCTTGTTAATGGGTAAAGGGAATCTGTCTTTTGCTCGGAATACACGTCATTTGAGGTTGACATTGATAGTTCTGCATTGCCATTTACCTGATTGAGTGAAACTGCTTTATCAGAGACCCAATGACTTGTATTATGATTATCTTTTAAATCGGTATTAACTGTATTTTGACTATCGATTTTTAAGTAGCTTTGACTGGATGGTGTTAAAGGTTTATTGGCGTCGAGATGATCTAGTAAAGTTGGACGAGTAGGTTTAACGCTGTTCGATAGAGATTGATTATCTGCCAAGTTAACTGTATCCGGTTTCTCTAAGCTCTCGTTACTGATTTCTAAGTAACCAGATGATATTAAAGCTGAATCAGCCATATGCGGATAAAGAGGTGATTGGCTCAGTTGGGAACTATCTGAATTAAAATAAGTTGTATAAGTTTGCTCAGTAACGGGGAAGTTTTTGTTATCTTCTAGCTTGTGTTCTGTTTCTTGTGAAGACGGTTGGCTGGTAGTGCTTACATTTGAATTAAAATTATCTGGATAGGTATTAATTGATTCAGTAGTCATTGACAGTGGTTTATCTGGTAGCTTTATTGATGGCAAGTGCTGTGCTTGCACAAAATCGACATCTGTTGAGTATGATTCACTTGCTAAGTTAACATTATTTTTATTTATATCAATACTGCTTACATAATTAGCTTGATCTACGTAATTATTAAAATCTGGTATAGTTTTAATATTAGCAGATTTTTCTTCTATCTCACCAATATTGTAACCAAGTGGCTCTTTTGAGATCGAAATATCGAAATCTTTATCATAAACTGAACTTACATCAACCACACCTAGGTTTGTATTAAAGAAATCAAATAGTTCTTGAGATGTTACATTATTGAGATAATCACCGCCTTCGTATGCTAAATTTGGTATCAGGCGTTGCTTCTCAATGTTAGGTGTATAGATCTTCAACTTATTTGTTTTAATGTCTTTGTAAAAGTATACAACTAGCCTCTCTAAACCGTTTCCATTTGGATCTATCACTTCATTTATATCTATGTGAGAAAGAGGTTTTTGAAAGCAAAAGCAGCTCTTGCTACGAAATAATGCTCTTCTAGTTCCGAAGAATACGTTGCGGATTGATGAATCCCTGAAACCGTTATAAAAGACCCGATTAGGTAAACATTATTATAGCAGTTAAAATATGAAAAACTTATTGAAGAGTTCAATTGTAGGGAATATTGCTATTTAATATAAATAGAACTTTTTACACAGTTTTGATCACACGAATTATGAATCACATTCTGTGGAAATAATCTCTAGTTTCGGAATAAAAAGTATGGATGATATAGAAAGTGATATTAATCCGCTTAATCGCTATTACATACATATCAAATTTCATGATAATTCTAAAATAAATAAATAAATTATCTATATCACAGAAAATAAACATTTTTGTCATGTTTCATGTTAACTGGTTGTGAAGAAAAAAAATATATCCAAACCAAGTCGCTTTTATATAAATATAAAAACTTACCCTAAAATAAGCCATGGTGAGATCGTAAGAAAAATAAATAAGCTCTGAAACAAAAACATATATATTTTAAAACTGCCTTTAAATAGCAAAATGAGTTAATTGATCTTCACGTCATTTTTATATAAATAATTATTTTGTTCGTGTGTATGTAACTGAACTACTAAACAAACTCCTGGACAGATTTTGATGAATTTTTGTCTGTGTTTGAATATATCTCGGGATGTTTTAGATTCGCAATTGAACCCGGTCTGTGGCACTGCAATCGGGTTCTACTTTTATTTTTCCGAACAAGTCAACGTCTGCCGGGATTGATATTTATATATATATATATATATATATATATATATATATATATATATAAATAGTAAATATATGGCTGACACAGGTTTCTAGGAATATAATCATCCGGTAAGTAAATCACTACTTTAAAATAATCCCTAAAACTTACATTTCTACCATTAAGAGTTTTTATGAGATTCAGAACCGAACTTACGACGACAAACGCGTATAAAATTTCAATAATTTAATATAACCATCAGTAGAACATATAAATTAAGAAATACCTTAAGTAGCATCTTCTTGTTATTTAAGTTTCTCACAAAATCAACATTGTTGGTGTTAAATATTTCTGGAAGTAGTACAGTGCTATTTATACTGAAGGGGAATCATTAGTGAAAATTTTTATAATTACCGAAACCAAGTTATATATATTAAAACAAAAAATTAACTACACACGTTACATTTATGTTAATTGCATTTCAAATTAACAGTTTCACCCATGCAAATCCATTATAGTTTATATTCTAGAAAAGAGATTCAAACTACAATTTTGGTGTTATTTATACAGCTGTATTTTATATTTCAAAAATCTTTCTTTTCCGGGTTGTCTCTAATGAGGGTTTCTCTAATTTCTTCTTCGGCTCTTCCAATTCCTTATTAGCTTTTTGCGTAAAATAACCTTCATGTATATTTTCTGGATGTACAAAACCTGGCATTTTTAGTGTAACCGGATCTTCTTTTCCTGGTAATTTCAGTTTATCCGTCTCCTCGACATACTGTCTTGTATTTGGCTTAATAGTCAGGTGACCTGGAATATAAGTACTTAAATACACATCTATGCACCCAATTATAGATGTATATTTGGTAGTTTATGAATTAGTATTTAATTATAATATTCGTTAAAAAATATTCTGCAGACAAACACAAACATTGTATATCCTAAAGTTAAGCAAGTTACGCTTGTTTTATGGGTAATATACAACGGACCACTCTGGGGCCGATCCCAAACACTCAGACCACAATAAATAACCGCAGTAAGTTGTAAGACAAAATTGTATATAAGTAAATTACGAAACATTATCACCACATAACTTTCTGTAAGACCTTATGGTAAATTTGCATAAACGCGGAACCTGAAAGTTATGTGTTTTTTGTATTGAAAGACTATAAATATGGTTTGCTATGGTATAATAAGGACACTAAAATTATCGGAAATTATACCATAGCAAACCATATGTAGTCTTTGAATACAAAAAAATGCGTAATTTTCAGGTTCCGCGTTTATGCAAATTTACCGACCTTATTATCATGTTTCAATCGAATAAAGTTTAGTGAAATTACCACGTTATAAGAATTTATGAAAGCGGTCTCTCCAGGCCTTTAGATCACAGTAATTGAAGTAGAAGGGGATTTATTAGCAATTCTGCGCGCGGCTTATACATACATACCTAAATTCGTTTTGTAACAGGAAGCATTAAGACCCATATAAGGAGTTTTTGAATAAAATTGTGAAAAGAACTTCACCATTTTGATTTCTATAGTGCCTTCTGCGGTTAAATATCCTTAATGATTAACATTTGCGAAAATTTATATTTACCAAACGCATTTTGAAATCTGTTTTGATAGAATATCTTTTTTTTAAATAATGGCTAGAATGCCACTTATGCATTGATTTTGCCTAAATTTTGATAGTATATCTAAACTTGGTTAATATCAGTGACAGCAATTTTGACTATTACATATTTATTTTGACTCGTTTACATCATGCCCATTTCTACGGTAACTATGGAGGCAAGTGACGAGGGAAGTAGGCAGGACGAGTATGAAGTTTTCAAATAAATTACGTTTACATACTATTGCTACCCGTTTTCTGCTGCCGAGGAAAGGAGCCATCCCTAGTGTGCCATATATTTTGCAATTATACATCAAGAAATTATTAATTTAAAACAGCAGTTTCGTAATTAGTTTTATTTCCATTTTCCGAATTTCGTGTTTTAAAGCTTAAGTGTATTAGATTTTGAATTATGACGTCACGAAATTTGGGATCCTCCCACCTCTTGTCACACAATGTCACACTTCGTCAACCCCCTTCTCCCCTTAACGTGTGACGTAATTTATAGATGGCTTTAAATGGGCATAATGTAAACTAGGGAGTATTCAAAATGCCAGTAATGGAAGTTATTTTTTTTCAGTTTTTTAATGCAAAGCTGGCAAACAGGCAAACGGCCCACCTCATAGAAAGTGGTTACCAACGCCTATAGACGTTAACACCGGGGGCGAAGCCAACGCGTTAGCAGTCTTTAGGATGGGATAGGAGGGATGGGATAAGGGGGATGGAACAGGAGAGATAGAGAGACCAGACAGGAGGAATATATTCGTACAGGAACGGAGAAAGAACACAATTTCCTGCAGCCGGAGAGCCTGTCGTAAGAGGCGACAAAACAACCCACAGCCAGATCGTGGGGCATTGCCCGCCTGGATGGCCATCACCCCTGGTCTAGAGTACGCTGCCATAACAACCTTGCGTTGTGTTCGGGCATTAGTGGCCAGGTTCCAGTCTCTGTATAGAGAGCGGCAGCACATTGGTAGCACCTTTGGTGTTACAAAAGTCCATAGGCGATGTAACCACTTTCCATCAGGTGAGCAGTCAGCCTGCCTGCTGAACTGATCCAATAAAAAAATTATGGGTTAGAGGGCTAACGACAGGGGAATGGAATAGGCGTAAGACGAAGGGGCCATCGGAACTCTAAGGGCTCTTGTATACGCTAAGAAATTTTACCGTGTCTGCGGCAGATAGGATCAATTCATTATGTACGCGACTAGAATGTAGATGGATCTACATTCTACAAAAAATTGTCGTGTCTCCTCCAGACAAGATAAATAAGACCGTGGAAACGATGAGATTGTTTTCGGGCAGTCCTGCGTAGGGTTATGGCAGGGTGGACTATTCAAGTTTGTAAAGAAAAGATTCATGTTAACTATGAAGCATACAAACGTACCTACTCCGATTACTTGAACCACCTCACCTACTCCGCCCCTCCTTTCACCACAACATCATAGAGCGCGTCGTATCTAGCGCAGACAAGATTTTTTCTTTGTTAGCGCAGAAGCAATGTACTCATTTCGTATGTAGAAACTACACGAATTCTTGCGTAGAATGCGACTTTTCTTAGCTTGTAGAAGTAGCAACCTTGAGCTAATGGTGTTTTGTGCCATGAGTGAGGACTCCAGCATAGGACAGGGTCCAAGTATGTGCAGTGGAAGACAGGAAAAGGCATATTTAAGAACAAAGGTACTTATATTCTGAATATTAAAAACAGATATTTCTTTTAAATTTGTCAAGAGGCAAAATCAAAGGCAAAAATGAACAAAAGTAATAAAATTAAATCAATGCTATTCAAAACTACTTGTCCTCTTTCTGTGACATTTGCCCTTCTTTATCCTTCAGTTTTTGCTTAATCTTCTTCAACTCCTCTTTCTGTTTGTTGTAGAAGTAGCCTTCTTCTTGAGCTGCGCCAAATTTGCCAAGACTTCCTCCAGACTCTCTTACGGAGCCACCTCCTCCGCCGCCCTTGCCTGCACCTGAGCCCGGAACACCTTAGAGGGATAATAAAAAAATTTAAAGAGCAGCCTTCACTTACTATTCATTCACTTCATCGGTTAAATTTTAACATTACTGGTATATTACTTATGACAAACTTTTACCCATAGTCACAGAGTACCTTAATATTGTTACATGCCGTCAAAGATAAGGCGCAAAGCGCATTGTAAGCGCAGCTTATTGTCCTCCCGGATTAAGGAACTCTTTTGTATTTTGAATTTGTAGTTAAGAAAAACATGCTATTGTCTTTTTACTTGTTTTATAACCATCATTAGCGTCGAACTAATGCCTATTGTTATTGTTTTCGACTTTGTGGACGTTCGCAGGTGTGCAAATTAATATTTCTTAGAAACTCAGTGTGCGCCTCCAATTTCTTTGTGCTGTGTAGTTAGTATAAGACGATGTCCGAATGGAGGGGTCAAGCGACGACTACGAAACGAGTAAGACGTTCCCTAGTACTCTCGATTAGCGATATAGACGACGGACTTTGCGCGTTCGAATTGAATTGAATCGTGCAGTGTGAACTGGTTGCATCCAGTTTTGTTTGTATTTGTTTTATACGTGTTTGTACAGTTCTAATAAATTCTATAGTTAGTTCCAACGGCATTTTTAATTCGAGTCCTGTAGCTCGTAACAATATAATAGGAAATTAAATTTAAAAAACGACATAAAAAGAAACGGCTCAAAAAATACCACTAGCAGCATATAATTAATTGTATATGTCTTCATTAGTGTTAAATTATATAGATAATAACAAAAACGTACTTTCTGCAAAATAGCTCATAAGAAACAAGTGTAAATAAACAGTAAAATAGTAAAACGTATTCAAAAGTAGTACCTAAGTAAGAAATATAGACACTAATATGCAATTAATATATTAATGTACTAGATATAGAAGAAAATATACCACAAAATAAGTATTTGGATAAAAAGAAAACAAATAGAAAGAATTACTAGATTCAAATAAGACGTCAAAAATAAAATCTTAGCTAATGATGGAGGAGTTGCCAATTAAAAAAAAGAAGATAGAAAAACAAGAAAGGTCTCCCACTATTATTAATAGCCAGCTGGGGTGTAAACATCGTCGTAGGTTAGTGGTTAACGTATTCGCATCCGAAGCTCGTGTCTCAAACGACGCGGGTTCGAAGCCTGCGGCAAGCATGCATCGCTTAGAGTTTTTTTGAGCTAATATGCATATTGTTAAGATTACCATGCGCTTACGGCGAAGGAAAACATAGTGAAGAAACCCCCACATTGAGATAACCGATGTGTCAAACCCCCAAGCAACCTTGGACAAGCGCGGCAAGTATACTGTTCATCCCCTAATAATTGGAGGGTTTCAGTCTTGTAGTAGGCCGTTATGAGCTGTTATTACGTAATTTATTTTTGAGTTCAAAATTAAATTTTAATTTATAATAATTACCAACGGGGCACATAAGCATAGAAATAGTTCTCGTATGATTTCTTTGTAATAACATACTGATCCTTAAGAAAAGCATTTCTTGGGTACACAAATAAAAATTTTGCTATTCACAAACAAGACATGAATTTGACTTTATGACTGTTTATTTATTTTTAATGTGACATCACAGAGTACATTAATATAATTATGACATAAAAACTTTAAACTGCCAGTGCGTATTTGGATTTGTTCCTGAAAATGCTAGTTGATTAAAAGGTAGTACGGTATAAAGCACATTATACTAAAATATGTATTTAACTTTAAAAATGAAACGATGTGGTAAAAATCTAACGTGAGTATAAAACTTCATTGAAATTGACAAATTTGCATTTAAAATCATAGATAGCATCAAGAGAAAGTTTGGGGCCAAAGTTGATAAAGATAAAAACTCCAAGAAATTCAGAATCAGAAGCCAGCAGCAGTTTCCAGATTTTTTTAAAGAGTGTTGATGACGAAAATATGAATGATCATCTTCACTTAAAGTCGTTTGTATCCCAGCAAAATTATTTTCAGATACAGCCTTCGCACATATTAGTCACGTATATTATTCACAAACTATACGAGATTCTTTACATCCATTAACAAGGCACGAAGTTGTATCTGTAGTGGTAGCATCTCTGAAACCATTTGTGGCTGAGTGAAGATTGTATTCAGTCATTAATAAAACCCCAGAAGGCAGAGATGATTTAGTAAAGGACTATGAAGGTGGTCTACGCAGGCTGGATTCAGTGAATTAAGTTCTAAGAAGTAAATAAGGTAAGGCTTGAACAAATAAAGATGTTGAATCATAAACCTTTGAGCAAAGGCGCTGATGTTACAACCTTAGCCTTGACTTTGACTGGAATGATAAACAAACTAGTTAAAGAAATTATAAGTTTTCTGGCCGAATTAATAAAACGTATACAAAGATAAAATATAATACTTTGTTCCTAAAAATAATATCAACATGCTAAGAAATTAAAGTCTTACTAGGTAAAAAACTAGGATATACCTAAAAATATTTGTTGTTAAAGAAAATAGACACCTAGTCTTTTATTTCAGTTAATTCATCAATTTTTTAGAGGAAATTAAAATATTTCTGTTAAAACATATTGATTTGTTGAGTTTTATCGCAATTTTCTACTGATTATTCAAGGACTCCTTGCAAATCAACTGGAAATGAGGTAAGTAACAAATAATTAGTGCAACAAATCACGATTATTCGCACATTATCACCTGGTGGAGTTTTAAGACTAATGACTCAATTTAATTCTTTGACTTGGTTGATATCTGAATCGTGTTACTCTTGAACTCTTGTGTTACTCTTCATGATGCAGATCCGGCTATTATTAAATAGCTGGTTATAGCCATTGGATATTCAAGAAATCCATAGCCATGTTATTACTATGTTCTTCTAGAATAGGTAATAGTTATGTGAAAATCAACGCCATATCTCAAGTTGATGATTCTTTTATAACGGGTTCCTATACATTCACTTGCGCCCTACCATCGGTTGAATTTTGACATTACTTGTATGGAGCTTATGTCAATTTTTAACAGATAAGAAGACAAATGAACGGTCGGTAAGAAATAGGAACGGGCCATTAAACAATCCGACATTTTTCAAGGTCGAGGCGTAAGCAAAGCTGTTATCCCACAAGATTGGTTTGGATGATAGAACAAATATTGGGGTAGTTCTTTAGCGTTACGATCAAAGTGATGTATTTGTAGTAGATTAATAGATTCTTTACATAAGGTGAAACTTAAAAGTATTTTACAAGTAAATTAATGTAGTCTTGTATTTTCAGTTACTCGATACCTTCGTCTCCCTTGGACATGCGTAAGTGGTGCATTGTCAGTGGGCAGTAGACAGTAGATTATCTTCACAAACAGAGATCGACCCCTTGCTGTGCGCAGGCAGCTCCCGTAACGTGCTCTTGCGCATGTACAGACAGCAACAAAAAATAAATGATATTAGGTTTTTTATTATATTATTTGTTATAACTTAACATTTACGATCCTATTGATAATTGGCTAAAATGACATTTGAAGTGAAAGCTTAAATCAATTTTATTAAAAAACTGGAGTAATTTACTAAAATGGGCTATTAGAAATAAACAAAAACAGAAGATGAGATTTTTATAATGAGGTTGGAATGCTTTATATAAGTATACACTGCATATCTCATAGGTCAGAGACAGCCAAGCTCATACTAAGAGACCGCGGTATTGACTCAGCCGCCTTAACCAGGATATCGTATCGCTTTTCAAGCCATGCTTGCAGGACTTTCCCATATCGCATCGAATATGATTTTTCTTAAGCTACACTATAATTGACGAACTTCAGCAATAATTTTTCTTTTATTTATTGCATGCTGCGTCCTAATGATACAGGGTTAAAATTACAATCTAATCTAAGAAACAAGACTAGTAAATAATTTAAATCTGACCTAAAATACTAGATATAATTATTTATACTAACAATGTGTCCAATAACACTTTTATTTTTGTCTCTATTAAGGAGAATACTTTGTTCTCGTGTGTTCTTTATTAATGTTAAGTTTTACTAGGTAAAAAACTTCGCTTTACTTTTGTCTTGTTAGTTTTACAACACTAACTAAAAAGGTTTGGTTCTTTTGAGTCTTCTTACTAAGTCTGTGTTATCGAGGAGCTGGATGACCTCCACATTCACATGGCGATGAAGCCGTTGCTGGGAACTTCAGCGTGTTTACTAATTATGCGACGAGGTCCATCTTTAGATCCCGATGGAGATCGTCTGGTCTTATATACCAAGGTGGGTTGACGATATCCTTGAGTTCTTTATTCTGGAACCTTTGTATTAGATTTACGTTGGTGGCTTGGTGCTGCCCCATAGCTGTATCCTATAGGTCCACACTGGCACTAGGATTTGTTTGTATAGAAGTATTTTGATAAAACAGAATGTCTTCCGAAAAGTCGGTACATTTTCTTGTAGCGTAGATCTAACATGAGGTTTAAAAGTTAAGCAATAATTAATTAATTCCAAGTATATTGAACGTTTCAATATAAAATTGTGTAACTTTAAGTTTATTTATTTACATTGTATTTGAGAATAATGTGTATGGTTGTGTATGCTGTCTGTACTTGAGATGTGCAATGACAGTCGTGAGGTCCGTGGTTCAAGTCACTGTCAAGAATACACAGGTTCAATCTACTCGTTTATTCCAAAGGTTTCGATGCCGAATGTCTAAGGAATGTGAGAGGAATAAAATAAACTTATACGCAGTTTTAATTACAAAATGGACATGTGGAAACTCTTGACTATAAGATAAGGATCTAGGTATGGTTATACCGTTGCACTGCTTCCGTTAAATGTGTACGAATTGGAAACCCCTATACGTGATAAGCCCTTTATTTCTTATTGCTATGTGTGTATGTATGTTTAGGTGTACATGTATTAAAACTCTATACGTATTTATGTTTGTTAGTATGTTTTTTAATTTTATTACGTGAATTCAGCAGACATGCAGACGGTCCGCCTAATGGAAAGCGGTTAGCATCGCTTATGGGACATTTGTAACACGAGAGGTACTATAAATTGTAGTATTTTTAATAAAAGATATTTTATAGTCTTCATTGGTTTTTATTTTAAACTACAATCAAGGTATCTTGATTTAGCAATGTTATATTAATGTCTACTTGGCGAGGCTTCCGTACCATCTCACGGGTGTCCTTCATATATATATTGTCATGGTTGACGCGCCTGTCAATTGCTCTGCCAATGACGTTGACAGGCGCGTTCCGTTTCTATTACACCAATGTGCTGCCGCTCTCTAAAGGAGACTGGAACCTAGCCACTATTGCCGGAACACAACTCAAGGTTGTTATAGCAGTATGTTCTAGACCAGGAGTGGCATATAGCCATCCAGACGGGCAAATACCCTATCACTTGGCTTTGAGTTGTTTTGTCACCTCCTACGAAAGGCCGCCTGGCCGCAGGAAATTGTATTCTTTCTCCATTCCTGCACGGATGAAACCTATATTAACTCTCCATTGACGATCATGATTTTCAGAGATATCATTTCCACCATCTAATTTAAGAATTGAGCAGTTAAAAATTCTGAAAAATAATGGAAACTAGTAGAGGTGAAAAAATTGTTTCAACGAAAATTAGGTTGAATAAGATTTGTTAAGTGCTTTAATTTCTTACGAAGTATTATTAGTCGATGACAAAAACAGTGGTCAATCGTCAATTCTGCCGAATCCTTAAATGCGCATTTGGCCTATTCTTACTTTTCATATGATTTTTTTGTAATTTAAAAAAAAATATTCTCAGTTTTTTTGTCTAATTTTTATTTTAACTTAAATTAAACTGCTAAAGAACAAACCAATATGGTGAAATAACAAAAGATTTTCTTCACGTTCTGTCATCAAAATATTATAATCTATTCATCAAAATTTGCTACTCCCCCATCAAAATCTTATATAAATAAACATAAAAATCTCAGCCAAAATGTCTGACCAAATTAAATTCGATTCTGATTTTTAAAAAGCGAACGCTGACCGCGATGCGTCCGCGCAGCATCAAAGGAGGCGTCGCCTTTGAAAACGCCGCTTTGTGCGCTACCGAGTACAGACTGGCCTCGTATTCATTACAAGATCCTCAATCGATAATTAAGCTTACATTACAATGATACTTTCTATAACGTATGAAAGAAATTCTTTCGCTTTGTATGTATTTATAAAAATGCGCTTGATTTTCCGTATTGATTTCATATAACTTGCTTACTCATTAAAGAAGCACCGAATAACACGACTTCGCAATTAAGCTTCATAATATAAAATTGTAATAATATATATAATAGGCTGGGGAAAAAGTCTTTTCGCATATATTGTGTATGAACTTGTAATAAGATCTCTTTGGCTATACCATTTGTAGCTGGCTGGTTTTGATATCATTAAAAAGTTTTAATTTTAAAGAAGACAATTCCAAATTCAAATTAGGAAAATGTGTGATTTTCATTTGTTTTTCTTATTGTTAAAATGAGTGAATCTAATGAAGAAATTCGATAAATTTTAAAATTTTACTACAAAAAAGGTCAAAATACAACACAAGCCGCGGTAAAAAATTGTGATGTTTATGAACCTAATGCAGTATCTGTGAGTGTAGCGCAAATTTGGTTTAAGCGTTTTAAATCCGGAAAATTTGATATCAAAGATGCACGTCGCTCTGGTCGCCCTGTTACGGACAAAATTGATGCCATTTTTGAAAAAGTGGAGCAAGATCGGTATATTAGTAGTTACGATGTAGCTGGAGAACTGGGAATTGACCACAAAATGGTTTTGGCGCATTTGAAAAAAGCTGGGTACACAAATAAGCTCGATATTTGGGTGCCTCATGAGCTCACTGAAAGAAACCTAATGAACCGTGTACTCATTTGTGATTCTTTATTACGACGTAATGAAACCGAACCATTTTTGAAGAAGCTGATAACTGGTGATGAAAAGTGGATCACGTACGACAAGAACGTGCGAAAAAGGTCGTGGTCAAAGGCCGGTCAGGCTTCACAGACTGTGGCGAAACCCGGGTTAACTCGCAACAAGGTTATGCTGTGTGTATGGTGGGATTGGAAGGGTATTATTCATTATGAGCTGTTACTGCCGGGCAGGACCATCGATTCTGAACTGTACTGCGAACAACTGATGAGATTAAAGCAAAAAGTTGAGAGAAAGCGGCCGGAATTAATCAACAGAAGGGGATATGGTTTTTCACCATAATAACGCTAGACTTCACACATCTTTAGCCACTCAGCAAATATTACGAGAGTTTGGCTGGGAGGTGCTAATGCATCCGCCGTATAGTCCTGACCTTGCACCTTCAGATTTTCACCTGTTTCGGTCTCTACAGAATTCCTTAGACAGTGTCAGGTTAACATCACGAGAGGACTGCCAAAACCACTTGTCGCAGTTTTTTGATCAGAAGCCCCAAAATTTTTATAGTAATGGATCACGTCCCTACCTACAAGATGGCAATAAGTTATCCAACAAAATGGCACCTACATAATTTAGTCAAATGTAAATAAACTTTATAAAAAAACCTTTTGAATTTTTATATAAAATGCAAAGAAACTTTTTCCCCGACCTTATATATATAAAAATTCCCTATCACAGTGTTTAACCGCGATGAATTCCGAAACTACTCAACCGATTTTGATGTTTTTTTTTCATTTTGCTAGATTTGTTCCAACTTAGGACATAGAATAGATTTCATTTTAATTTATATTGCAAATTTTTTTGAAGTGAAACTTTAGAATCGTTGTGGTTTGAAAGTCGATGAAACGAAAAAGCGACACTAAAGAGAGATAAACGTATAAATCTATAGGACTAAGCCTGTTAGAGAATGAGATAGAATACATTGTATTTAATAATTTAAACACTGCTCATACAGACAGAGTTGGAAATGTTTGTAAGATTTTCGTTAATACTTCAAATTTTCTATTTTAAAGCTTAATTAAATATATTATAACAATATAATACATTAAATGTGACGTCACGAAATTTAGAATCCCTATCACCCATTGTCACACTTTGTGTCACTTCTACTGCGTGTGAACTGCATACACACATATTTTTTTTAGTGCACGTTAATTGTTTAAACCCAGAGGTCATAGTAAGTATAAGTTCTACTGTCAACTAAGTTACACAAGCATCACATAGTTGGCGCCATACTTTAAGTCCCACCTTTTCATTGATTAATAATAGTACGTGAACTTTAATCAATATAAATCTAATAAAATAAATTGTAGAAATGTATGTACGCGCATAACTTGAGAACGATTTTACCGATTTTGATGACATTTTTGTGTGTATTTGAGTGAGTCCCCGGATGGTTTAGATTTAGATTCACAATTGGATCCTGTAGGTCGCGCTGAGATCGGGTTCTAGAAACTTCCTAATGTCCTGGGCTTATTTTGATATTTTTTTGTGTGTTTGAGTGGGTCCCCGGATGTTTTCGATTCATAATTGGAAACGGTAGGTGGCACTGGGATCGGGTTCTAGAAACTTCCTAATTTCCTGGACTGATTTTGAAGATGTTTTGTGTGTTTGAGTGGGTCCCCGGATGTTTTAGATTCATAATTGGAACCGGTAGGTGGCACTGGGATCGGATTCTAGAAACTTCCTAATTTCCTGGACTGATTTTGAAGAGTTTTTGAGTGTGTTTGAATGCGTTCCCGGATGGTTTAGATTTACAATTGAAACCGGTAGGAGGCACTAGAATCGGGTTCTAGAATTTTATATTTTTAGGGCAAGACAATGTCTGCCGGGACCGCTAGTGATAATAGATTAATTTAGAAAGTCGTCTATGTGCAAGTATCAGAGCGTGGGAATTCGAAATTAATGTCTGTTTGGTGGTATTTTATTTATTACTCTGATTTTTAATTACCTGGACTAAAACGACAGCAGCAGCTGCGATCGCTTCTTTTTTTATGTTGCATGCTTGTAGCAAGTCACCACTATGAGTTAAATCCTATCGAATTTCTATAGAAATTCCGTAGGATTCAACTCACATTGGAGAGTTGTTGATTCAACTCTAAAACTATATGATAATTGCAAACCTTGATTGCTGAAAATTCTCAAAATAAGCATAAAGAATGTAATTACGGCGCTAGTTCTTCAAATAAAGTCTTTTTCTTTCTTTCTTGTAACTCATACAAGTATTTTTTACGTTAAGTAAAAAAGTTAAGTTTTTTTTTTAAGGCCTCTGTGGTTGAGCGGGCTAAGCCGTTGCCAACCTACCTCACTGCAACGCAGAGGCTCCGGGTTCAATTCCTGGTATGGTAAATTTCAGAAACGTATTTTCTCCGTTATTTACTATGGTCTGGGTGTCTGGGATCGGCCCCAGAGTAGTCCGTTGTATATTACCCATAACACAAGCGTAACTTGCTTAGCTTGGGGATATACAATGTGTGTGTTTGTCTGCCGATTATTATTATTATTATTATTATTTTTTTTTTTGAAGGAGTTCATCTGACAGTCAGACGGCCTACTTGATAGAAAGCGGTTACCATCGCCTATGGACATTTGCAACACCAAAGGTGCTACAAATGCGCTGCTGCTCTCTTAGGGGAGACTGGAACCTGGTCACTAATGCCGGAACACAACTCAAGGTTGCTATGGCGACATACTTTAGACCAGGGGTGGTAGTCATCCAGTCGGGCAAATGCCCTACCACCTGGTTGTGGGTTGTTTAGTCGCCTCTTACGACAGGCCGCCCGGAAGCAGTAAATTGTATTCTTTCTCCGTTCCTGCACGGTAAGACAACTCATTTATGAATAAAAAAAAAGGTCGATCGCAGCTGTCATTTTAGTCCAGGTAATTAACCATTAGACTCATTAGAGCAACATATTGAAGTCGTAGTCGTGGTATTGTCATTCGCGTTGCCATGACGATGTATTTGTTAGTGAATTGCATCGGTGCGCGGTGGCGTCAATAAAACAACCGCTGCACCATTTTTGGTATTCGTGTATTCCTCGGGGACAGTACTTTTTCTGGATAAAAGGTACTCTATTCCCTTTTTTATTCCAAAAACAACGTGTTGCGCAAAATTTCATGATGATCGATGTAGCAGTTAAGTCGCAAACAAACTCACATCAAATCTATAAGTAGAGTTTTGAAACGTTAATTTTAGTTTTTGGGAAAATCCTAGTAAGTAGCTCTATTTTACTTAGGTACATAAAAACTTAATTATGTTTTTATATATTGCGAGCGAAGCCGCGAATAAAAACTAGTATAAATATACATATAAATTTTCCTTGAAAAATTGTCTAGCTGATGGTGAAAACCGCTTAAAAAGCGGATATACAAACAGACGCGGAAAGCGACTTTGTTTTATACTATGTAAAGAAGAAGATAATATTAACTAGGATTGCTTGCACTTGCCCAGCTATGTCTATTCTATCCTTGCAGGGACGGAGAAAGAATAAAATTTCTTGCGGCCGGGAGGTCTGTCGTAATAAATAGAGATCCCAGTCACTCCAGACTTGCGTGATTTTAGGAAAGATGAAATTTTTAGGATCGGTTGTTTAATATAAACTTAGAAAGAAATGGATACTCGCTAAGCTGAAGGCGGGGCCGTTTTTCAGGTAGCAGCTATCAAAGGTGGAGAATAACCATGGGAAGATGTTTGGCCCGTCAGATTTGTCTGTCTCATTGGAAAATATTTTAAAATATTATACTTGATAATATATATAAAATTTAGTCTTCCTAAAATTACGTAAGTTCCCATTTTTTTTCAAAGTATCTGTTAAAGTTGTGGCCCACAGGAAGTGTCTGGCAACTGTATATCTTCGTTTATAATAATATCATATATGAGATATGTAAAAACTAGCCTTGCTACTTTTACGTAAGTTAGCATGGTTATTTTCCACCTTTGATACCTGCTATCTGAAAAACGGACCCGCTTTCAGTTTAGCGAGTATCCATTCCTTTCTAAATTTATGTTAAACTATCGATACTGAAAATTATCATCTTTCCTAAAATCACGTAAGTCTGGGGTGACTGGGACCTCAATATATAAAAGCGACCAGATAACCCACAACCATACAGTAGGGTATTTGTCCGTCTGGATGGCTACCTCCCCTGGCCTAGAGGATCTCGCCATAACAACCTTGACCTGTGTTTCGGCACTAGTGGCCAGATTCCAGGCTCTCTTTAGAGAGCGGCAGCACATTGGTAGCAAGCATCTTTGGTGTTACAAACGACCATAGGTGATAGTAACCGCTTTCCATGCGTTGGGCCGTTTGACTGTCTGCTGAACCTATGCAATAAAAAATATATAAATATTCAGCTTTAGTATGCTGCTGGACTTAGTAGTCCACGGATTGACTTGGAATTTTTCTTCTTTGTTTCCTAATATTTATTATCAGACTGAATCACAGCTAAGTGTGGCCAAGATTAGCTAGTGCTCTTTAAAAATATATACGATGCCGCAAACTTCTATTATAGGATAAGAAGCTTGTCTGCGCCGGCGGCCGTCTGTCGGCCTCCTAGTGCCGACTCAATGCAAGGATTGCAGATATGTGCTCCCGGATTATCCCACAAAGTGCCGAAAACCTCCCAAGACGTGTGATTTGACAAATAATGGAGTTTTTGGTTTCTTTTTTGCAAACAAGATGAGGGTTTTTTTGCAAATGGTGTTGGTTTGTTATGGTTTGATTTTAATATTGCACCAAAATATTTGAAAAACTTTTTTCTTACATAACTAGATGCCATTACAATTCGTTCTTCTTTAGCTTCTTGACTCAGTAGGTACTTATAAAATATTGTTTAGACTTAGACCAAATTTTACACAATAATAATAATTTTCTTATCTTATACTATATCGTATACTTATATACCTCTATAAATAATTCATAATTATCCCTCTAAATAGTTTTTCAAACCAAATAATTAAAAAGTAGGACAATCACGTACATAACATTCTTCAAACTTCCCAGATTTTTCTGGAACTTTCTCAAACCCTACAGAATAACGAAGCACTCCCTGGTTCTCGCGTTCGCATACGATTCATCAACTTGGCTTCTGCAAATAGGTACTTGATGCGGCTAGGATGAATAGGGGTCATCATCATCTTAAATCCTTTGTCATATTTTATCTGAAAGGCCATGGCGATTCTCCTCGTAACTGTATGTATCTAACACCTGGTTGTAGATTTTATTAAATGGGACTTTATCAAATTTAAAAAGGTATTAGAACATGAAATTACTTACCACCACATGAAGTGCCACCTGGTCTAAACAACATCTTTGACCAAATGTGATTTGATTCAAGTTCAACAGACGATGTTAAATATCAGACGAACGCCTGTGATTAAATATGTAAGATTGACTGGAAGCAAATATTTGTTTTCAAATATTTTCTAATAAAATTATCAACACATTTGAAAGGAATAGATATTTGTCTCTGGCTTCTAGTTGCTAAAGTTAGTTCTACTTGCGTACTTATAATCGAATAGTGATTCATTAACCTGAAACAGCATTGTTTAAATAATACTCTTCTAAATATTTAAATATAAAAAAAATACTTTATCTTAACTGTCAACAAAGTTAGTATAATAAAATATTGTGTAGAATATATACCTGTAGTAATTTTAAATTACGGAGCTGACGATTTCTTTTACAAATCTTATCGTCATATTCCATTGTTCTTTAAGTAAAATGTGTAATGAATTCTGCATAGTAATGTTTAGTAATTAACTTAAAAAATAATGGTTAGTAAAAATATTAAATATGCTATCATTTCCTACAATTAAATACTTATAAGCCGCACTGTCCTATAAAACTGTACCACAGAGAAATAAGTACGCATATCTGCTTTTCAGAATTATAATTATATAATGTTAAATCTATAAATACGAAACCAGTTACGGGCTTCTTTCAATTTCGGCTCGAATTTTTTGAAACATAAACCTTCATTTCTTGTCTCAGAGTTGTTATAAAGAGCAATTACACAGAACGAATTGAAAATTAGCCATTTGAACTATGCGAATGATTCGGTCCAAGTCAAACTTACCATTGGTCAGAATTCCGGCGCTTTTTTTCAAACTAAGCCCGGCACCGCTAGCCTACTTAAGAATAATGTAAGTGCATTGTTTGCATGTAATTGATATGCAGTAGAGCATAAATGGGTGTTAGTTTGTTTGTGTAGACGCTAAAACTACTATTGTTCCTTAAGAGTTTATTTCGTATTAATGGAATGTCCAGTGGCGGTATGGCTTTTGAGATTTGCAGGATTTTTATTTAAAGTTCGTGTTGTTGAATAACATTTAAGAAAGTGAATTTGAAAAGCCCCACACATTTTGAGTGTTACCAAGAGTGGAACTGTTTGTGGCGGAGCGTAACGCCCGATAGTTCTCAACTTGGTGTATTTTTCAAATTCAAATTTAAACTAAGTGTCATTGGAGAACATTTTAGTACACTTAAGTTTCTACTTATACATGAACTTCAATCATGCATATAAGTAGAAACTTAAGTCTACTTTCTATTTTATGTACACCATTTCGTAACGAGTTATTGCTGTTTTAAGGAGATGAAGCGGCAAGAAACTCCCTTAAAAGACGTCTTGTTAAAATTGCTTTTACTTCATATTAATTAATTGATATATAATAATTGATGTCTAAGGTGTCGAGTTTGTAGAAGGAATTAAAATATATATATATATATATATATATATATATATATATATATATATATATATATATATATATATATATATATATTAACGCTAATTCAGACCAGCAGATTCAGAAAATAAATTTTTAGTTTTTTTGTCTGTTAGTTATGAAACTACTGAACGGGTTTAAATGAAACTCGACCCAGAGCTATCTTATATTCTGCGTCTACTCTTAGAATACTTTTTCTCTGACCCATCATTACCGTGGCTAAAACGAATACTTATAGATAAAAATTAGAGATGCCACGAATATTCTATTCGGTATTCGGCCTATTCGGTCACTTTTTCAACTATTCGATATTCGGTCGAATGCTGAATACCAAATCGTGAAAAAAACGCACATATCATGTTCAAAGTTGTATATATTTCCATTAAAAATTAATAGTTTAACTACGTTTGAACAGTGCTAAATGCGATTTTAATTATTTTTTTCTTTTAATATTACTTTTTGACCAGTTTTTAAAATGTCAGAATAAAAAAGCAATAATTAAAAATTGCACTTAAAACCGTTAAAACATAGTTGTAATTGTATACCTATCATTCGTGAGAACGTAAGAAAATACTTCTTCACAAATTATTGCTTCAATAGCAACCTACTACGTGCGAATTGCACATATCTTATACCAAACATTCGATTGCGGAATATTAGGTGGTTTAACCGAGAGCGTGGCTGAATATTCGGTATTCGGCTAAATCACTATTCGTGGCACATGTAATAAAAATAACGCTGCAGTCGCGTATTTTTGATGTCGCTCCGCCGTTGCATTTCACTAATAGAGACGTCGATATGGCAACGCGAATTAAGTTTATCTGGCACTAGTAGTAAATAACGCTTTAAAATACATAGACAAGACAAGCGGTCGTGATGATTTCTAGGATGTTTATTGTTTACGTTATTTGGCTACGAAACCCTGAAAAGCTAACCTATGATATCATGGGTCTAATTTTACTAAAGTCACCTGAAAGAATATTTTTAAAAATCGAGCTATACTTGTTTGTTCTGATCTGGTTCCCACACAACAAACACAAATTAATTTTATAATCTGATTTATGTATGTACCTTCTTATTACATCACGAACGTATCATGGAAGCTACTATTTTTCGCTCCATCGCATCTTGACAAGCATGCATACTTAGAAGAAAACAACATTAACAACTTTCCGGAAAAATAACGAATACAATTCTAAACAATCTTATGTTATTAGTATAAAGCATACATTCGATCGATAATATTATTTAGATAACTGCAAATAAAATATGTTTAAAAATCGCACACAAATTTATTAATGCATTAAAAACAATCTAAACTGTCATTGTCGGTCTTATGTTAAGGCAACAAAGTTCTATTTAGCTGTAATATTTAGTTTTGGAGATGTAAAACAACTTTGTTTGAAAGTCAGAAAGGTCAATGCGCTCACTTGACTCTGTATTATTGATAGGTATACTTGCTACTGTTAATATTTGTTTCTTATGTCCGCGATTTATTATGAATTTCGTAATTTGGTACGATTAAGTAAGAATAATTCCGAAAACATCTAAATTTATGGATATAAATGCAAGGAATGGCAATCTCTTAATATTAATGTAGTTCGGAAAAGATAGATCTCATATTAATTAGCCGACAAATACAGATATTGTATATTGCCAAGCTAAGCAAGTTAATTTACCACGCCAAAAATCAAATCCAGAACCTCTGCGTTCTCGTGACCTAGGCTGGCAAAGGCTTAACCCACTGAACGACAGTCACAGAGATCGTCGTGTAGAAGAAGACTCTTTGATGAAACTTGTTCTGAACATTTAAGGTTTTATTATTTATAACACATTTTAAAAACCACGAGTGTTAATCAATTTCTTTATAATTTTTGAATGATTTTTAAATAAGCGGAAATGGTAAAAATGGTACTGGTGGCGCCATCTAATCATGTATACTTCTTCTATGTTTGTCATCCCCTTTATCAAAAGTTCATCTTATATACTAAATTTCTTTTTAAAATTGGTCGTTGTCCACGATCCCATACCCATAGATGGCTCGGATACACCACCTCTCTGCGTTCTCTACTGTCTGTATAAGAGGAGTGTTCCGAGACATCATATAGTTTTTATTTTTATTTTAGGTTCGCGTTTGACCATTATCTCGCCCGATTTCAAGTGGAGATATGGTCTAAGATCGAGCACGCTTACCTATAAGGTACTTTTTCACACGAGACTTGAAGACACCCAGATTGTAGGATTCGGGTAAAATAGACTACAGTAGTGAGTTCCACTCATTTAAGGTGCGAATAACGAAGGTTTGTTAAAGTTTCAGTTTCAAAACGTTTTGTTGGTATAGGTGGTATGTCTACCATATAGCGGTGCCAGATGCCGCCGGTTCATCTAGATGTCCGATGATGGAAGAGAGACAGTGCGATAAGATTGAAAAGCTCCAATGCACACTGTTCAAAATATATCCGATAGAAAACCGATAATCTGGCAAACTTACGTCAATGTTCGAGACTTTGAATTTTGTCATTGAATTGGTCGTTGCCTATCAAGTTCCTGGCTCTCCGCTCAACCGATTCTAGTGCGTCGAGTTGGTTTTGGCTGAGCCATCCCAAAGGTGAGAACAGTACTCCATACATGCTCGTATTTTTGCTTTATACAGCATCAGCAGCTGTTCTGGAGTGAAGTACCGCCTTACCTTTGACAGTTAGGTCTATGGACTCGATGTATGAGCCGAAATTAAGACTCGATTTTAGGGAGATACCAAGAAGCTGAAACCTATCGGTCACCGGTACAGCTATTCCCTGGAAAGTAGGAGTCACTTCTAAGGGACTTCATTTTACGGTGAAAAGACACGCCTGAGTTTTAAAGGCATTAAACGAGACTAAATTGGCGTTGGCCCAGTCAGAGACTCTCCTTAAAGTCTCTTTCAACCACTCCAACATTGTCTTCTTGAGAACGTAAGTCTCGGATCTAACAGCTCTCACGCTGGATGTGTATATCTCTACAACGGTGCTGTCGTCTGCATACCTAAAAATACTGAGCTTGAGTAGGTTGTTGATAAGTAGCACAAAGAGAGTTGCAGAGAGAACCGACCCCTGAGAAAAGCCGGCATTTATTGCCATAGGTTCGGAGGTGTGGCCATCTACGACCACTTGTATCGATCGGTTCCTAAGGAAGTCTGATATTTAGGCACTAAGACCATCCCGTGGACCATACGCTGGAAGGTTGCCAATGTCGTGCCAAACTCTGTCGAAGGCTTTCGAGATATCTAGAGATACCAATACCGATAGCTTCCCCATACTTCTCGATCGCCTCACTACAAATGTTGTGACACGTACGCTAGAAGGTCTCCTGTTGATCGGTTTCGGCGGAATCCGTATTGTCGATTGGAATATGTCGTTTGCTTCTAGGTACGTATTCTAACATTTAAAAAATCATTACTAATATCGTAAAGATGAACGAAACAAACTTTTATGTTTCAGGAAAAACAAGCGACGGTAAGGAGTTTCACTTCTTAGTGTTATGCATTAG
The DNA here is from genome assembly GCA_039645545.1 of Dendrolimus houi. NCBI lineage: Eukaryota > Metazoa > Arthropoda > Insecta > Lepidoptera > Lasiocampidae > Dendrolimus > Dendrolimus houi. The sequence goes on from CM077136.1 coordinate 8,102,573, forward strand.
CAAAGCAGAAGAAAAGGGTTTGAAAGTATTTCTACCATACTATACCGGTAGCAGAAGTTCGTATACGACAAATAAACATGAATTTATCTGTGCAGGAACGTACAAACAATACTAATTCCAGCGGCCGGGCGGCCTATCGTAAGAGGCGACAAAACAACTTACGGCCAGGTGGTAGGGTATTTCCCGTCTGGATGGCTACCACATCAGGTCTAAAGCATACTGTCATAACAACCTTGAGTTGTGTTCCGGCCGGCATTAGTGGCCAGGTTCCAGTCTTCCTTTAGAGAGTGGTAGTATATTGGTAAAACCTTTGGTGTTACAAATCTCCATAGACGATGCTAACCGCTTTCCAACAGGTGGGCCGACTACCTGTCTGTTGAACTTATGCTATAAAAAAAACATAGGCACTTTCACATTTGTATGTGAGTAGGATGGTAACTCAGTCTAAAGTTTGATTATGTAGCCATCATAAAAGCATTCAATTCGATATGCACAGCAACTGTGGGATTAATTAAATTACAATTTGACCTCTGCTACTTGCATTGATGGGAGGTAGCGCAGTAAAATTAGTTTGTTAATTTTGTGTGGTCAAATAGACAAGGTTATACATGGATGTAAGAAATTGGAGAACCTTAATATCATAGAAGAGAAATATTAGAGTAGTATAACAATATTGACGACCTTTCCGTTTCAGTGAACTAAGCGAATACCGGCTTAGGTCAATGCAGCGCAGAGGCTCCGGGTTCGATCTCTGGCATGGTAAATTTCGTAAACGAACGTTCCGTTATTTACTGTGGTCTGGGGGTTTGGGATCGGCTCCAAAGGTCCTTTGTATATCACCCATAACAAGCGTAACTTGTTTAGGTTGGGGAATACAGTGTATGTGTTTGTCGGTCGATTAAAAAAGTAGCTATGTAATCTAAACTCGTACATCCTACATAACCAGATAGCAGTACTCTTCACCAAATTCAAAATTAAATTAAAAATACTTTGCTTGAAAAGAGTTTTGTTGAAGAATATTTCAATGACAAACCTGCTTTGCATAGACGCTCGCCCCAGCTTTTTATCCCACCTTCTGTGTCACATTTTATTTTGTCAATTTGTTAGGAATTCATGATGAAATATCAATTTTGTGTGGGTTTTGTCATTATATGACGTTAATTTTCTCTTTATTGTATTATTCGAAAAGCAATTGTATATTTTATATCTTGTTTACTACTTAAACAAAGAGCCTGACATAGATAAACATGAAGTTTTAGCTAGACGTGTAATCGGGAGTTTCTCGCTACTTCATCTCTTTAAAACAGATCACTGTCTTTAGTCCCCTTTTGGGCATGACAGTCTCAGGCAGCACTTCACCCATTCCACGAATTATTAAATTATACAACAAATATAGCTCCACTTTAAATATATTTGCCAATTCACTACCTGAGTTTCGCCGAATATTGCACAATATGTTTCCATCTAATACTTTATATCGTTACTATTTTTTTTAATAATCGTCATTTAAGCTACAAATATGTGCTTGTGATTGTGTATTTATATAAATGTATGTCTAAATTTGTTTATCCTTATTTTTTTAAATATTTTTTTTACTCTCAACCTAAGCTGTGTTTGTTTGTAATAGGTTACTCACTAATCTTAGTATTGTTCTTTTAAATTGTCTCCTACAATGTTATGGTGTAGTAACTGTAAACGAACCAAACAAATAAAATAAAACTGAAGAACACTGTGCGAAGCAGTAAACATAAATACAATAGGAAGTAGAGTTAATTTTTAACTTATATATTGTTACGAGCTACAGGACTCGAATTAAAAATGCCGTTGGAACTACTATAGAATTTATTAGAACTGTACAAACATGTATAAACATACATACAAATAAAACTGGATGCAACCAGTTCACACTGCACGATTCAATACAATCCGAAAGTACTAGAGAACGTTTTACTCGTTTCGTAGTCGTCGCTTGACTGCCACCCGCCCCTCCATTCGGACATCGTCCTATACTAACTACACAGTACAAAGGAATTGGAGGCGCACACTGAGTTTCTAAGAAATATTAATTTACACACCTGCGAACGTCCACAAAGTCGAATACAATAACAATAGGCATTGGTTCGACGCTAATGATGGTTATAAAACAAGTAAAAGGACAATAGCATGTTTTTCTTAACTACAAATTCAAAAGACATAAGAGTTCCATAATCCGGGAAGACAATAAGCTGCGCTTACAATAGGCTGTGCGGCTTATCTTTGACGGCATGTAACAATATGGTATACAGTGGTACTTGTTTTAATAAAACTTTTGAATTTGAATTTATAAACCAATAAACTGATGCCAACTCCATAAGTTATCATGCTATTCGATGTAACTGTCAATCTTCAGGTGTCGATAGATCATCCAGTGAGTGACGGAAGATGTATGGGCTCACGCTGACCTCAAGCCAAAGTTACATTAAATTTGCTTCTTGTGCTTATTGCTTCAATAGTTATTCAACAGTAGATAGATAGATAACTCTTTATTATACACCACAGCATAGACAAACAGAAGTAGAAAAAGGTAAGAGATACCTAGTACGTCGGGCGGCGTTATCGCTAAAACGCGATCACTTCCATGCAACTTTGTTTGGATCTGTATGGCGATCCAGCGAGAAAACGTAGCTATATATAAACTATGGGTAGAATAAAATATAAATAACTTAAGTTTTATTTTATATTATTATCATTGTATTAGTACTACATCTTTGATTGATATATTTTTAAAACTGATATACAGTACGAAATATTATAAAGTTTACTACTAAACTTTTCTCGGCTTAATTCGCGTAAATTTACAAGTTTCTTCTGTTCATGGTTCCGTAGAAATTAGGACAAAAACCGAACTATGATTACACTCTCAAGTCAGTCCGTTTGTTTGTATGGATGTATCATAGTCATTTTCCTAAAATCTACTGGGTCTAATGGATGATTATTGAGTTGGAAAAAGGAATGACAAAAAGTCAACACACTCTACAATCTTAGTTGGCGCCATCAGTTCGTTTTGGTTTTGATAGAAAATCGTCTTATTGTATAAAAATAAAATATTTTGAAACTAAAATTAGTCATAAATTGAAAGTTTTGATTGCATTATTTTAAATCCCTGCAGGAACAGAGAAAGAATTTGCTGCGGTCAGGAGGCCTGTCGTAAGAGGCGACAAAACAGCCCACAGCCAGATCGTAAGGTATTTGCCCGTCTTGATGGCTACCACACGTAGTCTAACGTATGTCGCTATAAAAACCTTGAGTTATGTTCCAGCGTTAGTGGCCAGGTTCCAGTCTCTCTTTAAAGAGCGGCAGTACATTGGTAGCATGTATGGTGTTACAAATGTCCATAGGCGATGGTAACCGCTTTGCATCAGGTCGACCGCCCGCCTCTCTGCATAATTCATACAATATAAATCAGTCGAAAGTCAAAGCCCAGCTAAAGTTTGGAAATTTCTACGATCGCTGGGAGTTGGCAAGCAAACAAATAGTCCAATTCCTAAAGAACTCAACATTGACGATTTAAATCGACATTTCTCAGCTACTTCTGACTTTGACGTTGTGTCTAAGTCTAATACTTTAAATGCTCTTTCCGCCTTGCCAACACCTGATTATCCTCCATTCTTATTAAGTCGATTTACTGATAGTGATGTCAAGAGTGCTGTAAAATCCATTACCTCAAACGCCGTCGGTAGCGATGGTATTAGTCGCAACATGATTCTGCCCATACTGGATGTCATCAACCCTATCCTCACCCATATATTTAATGCTTCTGTAGTTTATGGTACCTTTCCAGTCACCTGGAAGGAAGCCCAGATTATTCCTCTCCCTAAAAAACCTAATCCTATTTCTTTCTCTCAGTTCCGTCCCATATCTATTCTGCCATTCCTTTCTAAAGTCCTTGAACGCCTAGTCTACCAACAATTAAGTGTTTTTCTTAATCGAAATTCTCTCCTTAATCCCTATCAATTTGGTTTCCGTCCTGGCCACAGCACAACTACTGCCCTCGTGAAAATCACCGATGACATCCGTTATGGTATGGACAATGGTTTATTGACTGTGCTATCGCTACTCGACTTCAGTAGTGCTTTTAACAACGTTAACTTCGAAATATTACTTGGTATCCTAAGCTCTCTTAACATATCTCCTACTGTAATCGACTGGTTTCACAGTTACCTGTATGGCCGCCGGCAGCGGGTTCGCGTCGAGGATGATTATTCGTCATGGTGTGAACTCACTGCTGGTGTTCCTCAGGGCGGCGTGCTTTCTCCCTTATTGTTCGCTGTTTTTATTAACTCCATCTCTAATCAACTCACTTCAACCTATCACCTCTATGCAGACGATTTACAAATGTATGCACAATCACCGGTCACCACCTTGGACAAAGCAATTTCAACTATAAATATAGATTTCGAACGCATCCTGCAGTGGGGCAAGTCTTTTGGGCTTCATGTGAACCCAGAAAAAACTCAAGTCATCGTCATCGGTAGCTCAGGGATGCTTAATAAGGTCGACTGGAGTACTATACCTAGCGTAATGTTTGACGGAACAATCATTCCTTTTAGTGATAAGGTAAAAAACCTTGGTGTTATATTTGACAGTGAGCTGTGTTGGCGACCTCATATCACCGAATTAAGCCGGCGGCTATATCTCTCATCCAGATCCCTTAGAAGGTTGAGGAACTTCTTGCCCACTACCACCAAAATTAAGCTAGCAGAGTCCTTATTACTTCCTATCCTTGATTATGCTGACGCCAGCTATCTAGATTTAACCCAAGAACAACTTAATAAACTTGAGCGCCTCCAAAATTTTTGCATAAGGTTCATATTTGGCCTACGCAATATGACCATGTCTCTGAATTCCGAAAAAAACTCAAGTGGTTGCCAATTCGATTTCGCCGGAATACTCACATCCTTTCTTTTCTCTATAGTATTTTATTTGTCCCAAGTACTCCTAATTACCTTAAACAACGTTTTGAATTTCTTTCGTGCTCTCATAATTTACGCCCTTCTACTAAACTTAAATTGAACACTCCTGCGCATAAAACTTTTTACAATAATTCTTTTACTGTTAAGGCTATTCAGCTTTGGAATGAGCTTCCTGTTACTATCAGACAAGCAAAATCGCTAGCGATATTTAAAACCATGATCAAAAAATACTACCTGTCGTTGGAATATGATACTTAAATTCATTTATAAATATTTATATATTCTGTAGATATGTATTTGTATGGTATGTATATTAAGTATATATCTATGTAATATATAAAATATCTACATATATATATATATATATCCACACACACACACACATATATATATATATATATATATATATATATATATATATATATATATCATTTATGTATTTATTATTAAAATGTAAGTAGTTCGTACTATATGTTACGTATACCACCATCGCCATTATCATCTCAATTCATTCCTGGGGTTGTCTGGAAGAGATCGCTTTTTAGCGATAAGACCGCCCTTTGTACACAACTAGATATAATTTTAGTCTTTAAGTTCATTTTTGTATTGGTGTATAATAAAGTGTTATCTATCTATCTATCTATCTATAAAAAAAATATGTAAATTTCATGTTTGTCTATGTTTGTATGTCACGAAATGGCAAATGAATGCTGTCACAGTCATCTTTGTCAGAAATTACGAGGTCCATAGACGGAATTTGACAGGACAGTCTGGATAATGGTTTAATAAAACTACGAAGCATTACATCTTAACGGTCTTATTCATGACAAGTCGTTCATTGATTAAAAATGACTCGTCTATTCGTATGTATATATATGTATGTATGTATGTGTATATGTATATGTATATATATATATATATATATATATATATACATACATACATATATATATACACGATAGATTTGTGTAGACTTAAAATTCCCGATATTTACATGACAATATATCTCTCTTTATTGTGATGTGGACAGTTGTAAAGGTCCTCTCATCTTTGGCCGACTGGCCAGTGAGCAAGAGGTTCGTCACATTCATATTGAGTTGAGTTGATTCGCGTTATATATTCATATTGAGTTGAGAGTTGAGTTAGAGCAACTTTGTAGAACTCTTTATGGTTCTTAAAGTCTTAAAAATTACTCTAATTCAATACGAATAAGACCGTATCTGTTTATTAATAGTTCATGAAGTGCAACACTTTTACCAGGTTTTAGAAAATAGGTGCGTTCAGTCCTATTCACGGATACAAAAATATGAAAACAGATGACACTAGGATCGTTTCGCATCGCGATATGATTTAAATTATTTTCTTGTAGTGTTTTAATTGATATGACATTTACTTGTAACTCATATTTAGTCCAGTCCCTTAGTTGGACAAAGGCTCTTTTTGCAAGTGTTATCCAGGTTAATCATCTGGAACGCGCTAATATAGTTTTATTTTAAGGTTTCCACTCTCCAGAATCAAATTGGAGATTTTCCTCCAAAATTTTTGTTTGGGTCAAGTTCAAGTATGTTAGGGTTAGGGTAGCTACAGAATTTTTGTTCCTGGAAGGATTGGAAAGTAAATATTCGAGATACGCACAAGAATCTATCCGGAAGCCTTAATTTCTTGAAATATTATACTGTATACACAAAAGAGTTGCTTTATTACACTTAAACATATTTAGTATTTATAAAACTAAAATAGTGATGTACAAAGAGCTTATTTGAGATTAACCCTAAAACAGTTTACTTCTAGACTACCAGCATAGCTAATAGCTATCCGTCTCCGCCTATCAAAAGGGGAGAAGTTTGTTTCTCACAAAAGGCAGGGTTGTCTGTATACACTAAAGTTTTACGGTATAAATATTACAAGAAAGAAAATAAATATGAAATAAAATATTTTTTACCTAGAAGTGTTGCTAGGATGTTTCGTGCCGCTTCTTCTCTATTAAAACAGCAATCACACGTTGCGAAAAAAATTATATAGAATAAGGCGTTGACTTAATTTGTAATTGAATGACCGTCAACAAAATGTCCCCAAGTTTAACTTCATTTGAATAATTACCTTTGAATATACAATGTATCTAGTTATCTACATATTTCAAAAATACTAAGTCAGATTATAATAATACATATCGTCGGCGTCAATGCAGAACCTTGTAACTACATTTTTGGAGACATAATTTTTTTGCGACAGAATTATTACATGTAGCAATCATGTTCCTATATATCCTATCCTACTAATATTATATAATATAATATATTATAAACGCTAAAATTTGTAAGAATGTATGTTTGTTATTCTTTCACGCAAAAACTACTGAATGGATTTTGATGAAACTTTACAATAATATAGCTTACACATCAGAATAACACATAGGCTATAATTTATAAAGATATTATTATCACAATTTTCCATCGCCCACGCGGGTGAAACTGCGGGGCGCAGTTAGTACATATATATCACAATATTGACGAAAACGATGTCATCATAAATTTATTTATAAGGTCCAGTACAGATGCCGACAATACATAATATGCCTTTATTTGTGCTATAAACATTTCCAGGTCTGCTTCATAATATTATGATAATGTTACGGGTAATTTGATTAATCGGGCATTATTAAAATGGACCGATCATTATGAATAATGACCAAGAGCGTCGGTCAATTTGATAAATTAATTACTTTACATATTGATAATGACCGACGGCCCGTAGTACATTTAAAAAAATCATGGTTTGAGATAACTTGAATTTATCACTTGGGCCCTGCAGTATGAATACTTCCCTACTTCTAGCCGGACAATATGATAAATTCGGTTACCTTTCCATAAGAATTATGTAAGTATGTAATTCGTTTAAGGGTGGGGTATAGTTATAAGGCATTTTTATTTATTATGAAAAGATCCGAATTTTTTCAAGTGATACTGCATTAGAATTGTTTTTTGAAACTCGATGAAACGAAAAAGCGACACTAAAAAGAGATAAATACATAAAATTTAATTTTATTTAATTCGAAATAAAACACATTTCTCTTTACCCGTTAGTATTAAGTTTCAATTTAAATAAAATTTATAAGATTTCGAATGAATTTTAGCTCTATCCATATATACTTAAGGCAGAGATATTCCTTTATACGTAGATCACAGGAAATTGTGCGTAACAGTGTATTGAATTTTGAACTTTATGCTAGTGATTTAATGTGTAACTTAAATTGAATTATTACGAATAAGGATCAAAATATCTAAGAATAAAGACGTCTATAATATAATAGAAATGCTAAAATTCTTATTATTTGAAATTTCACTTCTACTGCGGTGTGAACTGCACATACACATTTATTTAATGTGGCATATTTTATAACCACCCAAACAAAATTCACTGCATATCTCAAATCTTATACTAATATATAAAGCTGATGAGTTTGTTTGTTTGTTTGATTGAACGCGCTAATCTCAGGAACTACTGGTCTGGTTTGAAAAATTCTTTCAGTGTTAGATAGCCCATTTATCGAGGAAGGCTATATGCTATAATATCATCACGCTAAGACCAATAGGAGCGGAACACCAATAAAGAATGTTTCAAAATCGGAGGGTTTTGAAAACAAACACACAAACAAAATCACGCGGACGACGTCGCAGGCACAACTAATAATAAATAAAAGTGCTATATAACTATACCCTAGCTTCATTGAATAAACGAAAAACTATAATATAATATAATAAAACATATATAATACAATATAATAAAACAGAGATGAACTATCTCTGTTTTATTATATTGCCCAAGATACGTTGTCATTACTCATACTGACCGGGAAAAGTGATTAATTATGCAATTTTATTTATATTGCCCACTTGATACGGGCATTATGTATCATACAGACCGGTCATTATTCGTAGTGATCTGATTTATCAAATTGCCCGTAACAATAATACCGTTAAATTATTAAAATTTTTGCTAGACCGCCCAGTAGCATTGAAATCTATGGCTTATTAACTTTCCATTGTGAATATTTATTAGGCAAAAGTTAAATTCTAAAATTCACAATATCGTAGCAAAAACTTTTTTCTTAAAGTTTGCAACACAGTCATATGTAAGCAAGTCTTTTGCTACCTTATTGGTGTTAGAATAAAATCGATTTTTGTTTTGAAACATGTTCAATAACTTCCAAGTTAAAAGTAACAAAGAAATGTCATTATGTTAATCCGTTTTGGGGTTTCGTATCTCGATAAGTAACTTGTTTATTGTTTTTAAAACTTTTAGTTTCTTCCAAAAAGTGAAGAGGATTTCTGAGTTTCTTAGAAAGCAACAACAAGATCATTTTTAAGCACATTCAGAAAGAATTTATTTTTTAAGATGTTAAACAATAAATCCCTTTTCTTTAAAGTAAAAAATAATTGATATATATATATTCAAGTTAAGCACATTTTTTGTTGGAAAATTAAAAGTGCCGCATAATTATTGTTTTTTTTTTCTTTCAAAATGCTTTCGCACGAATTTTTCTATTTTATCAAAATATTATAAAAAAATAAAATAAACAGATGTAAACACTGAAGGTAGAACATGTCCAGAAAATTAGAGTTGCTTATCATGTCTCTTGCTGACAAGATCAGACGCCAAGATGTCCCTACTGGACGGTTCCTATATCTCACTATTCATTAATTTGCCATACCCTCGGTTAAATTATGAAGTTACTTGTCAAAATAGTAGTAGTAGCTTTACCTATGTCAAATTTTGCCGATTTTAAGGCAAATGAACGGTCGATAAGAAATATAAACCGAGCATAAGAGAATCAAGACAACTGTTTATATGTCAATGGTATTTGTAAGCTGAAGCGTCAGTAAAGTGGTCACATTTGTCGCAGGACTGATGGATGATGGAATAGATAAGTCCTGGAGTTAAGGATTTAGTGTCCGCCATTGCAAACGTCCCACAGAACTACGATATGGATTTTTGAAGTGTCACAATCTATAATATTATAAAATTCTAAACATGCCGTGTCTGTACATTGAAGTTATTAAAAAAAACTATTAGAATATATTATATAAACGATGGAGAATATGATATAATTATTTTTAAATTACTTAGCTGTTTGTTCGGGATTCACGTAAAAACTACTACGGATTTTTCCAGGAGCACTTTGTAGTAGTTCGGGTGCATGCATAAAAATTTGCTTCTTCTTATTATTAACGAGTAAAAAATATAATAAATGATAGATAGATAAATAACACTTTATTGTACACCATTACAGAAAACTTACGAACTAGTATTATTCTAATTGTGTACAAAGGGCGGTCTTATCGCTAAAAAGCGATCTCTTCCAGACAACCCGTGGCAGGAATATTGCTGATTAGGAATGGCGATGGTGGTATACATAATTATTGTACGATTACTTATATTTTAATAATAAATATATAACTATAATATATATAGAAATATACACATAAGTTATATACATATTCAAGATATAGTGACAAAATGCAACTAATAGGTTGGGGAAAAAGTCTTTTCGCATATAGTATTTATGAGCTTGTAATAAGATCTCTTTGGCTATACCACTTGTATCAGACTGGTTTTGGTATCATTAAAAAGCTTCAACTATAAAGACGACAATTCCAAATTCAAATTGAGAAAATGTGTGATTTTCATTTGTTTTTCTTATTGTTTAAATGAGTGAATCCAATGAAGAAATTCGATATATTTTAAAATTTTACTACAAAAAAGGTAAAATGCAACACAAGCCGCGAAAAAAATTTGTGATGTTTATGGACCTAATGCAGTATCTGTGAGTGTAGCGCAAATTTGGTTTAAGCGTTTTTAATCCGGAAATTTTGATATGAAAGATGCACGTCGCTCTGGTCGCCCTTTTACGGACAAATTGATGTCATTTTTTAAAAAGTGGAGCAAGATCGGCATATTAGTTGTTACGATGTACCTGAAGAACTGTGAATTGACCACAAAACGGTTTTAGCGCATTTGAAAAAAGCTGGATACACAAAAAAGCTCGATATTTGGGTGCCTCATGAGCTCACTGAAAGAAACCTAATGAACCGTGTACTCATTTGTGATTCTTTATTACGACGTAATGAAACCGAACCATTTTTGAAGAAGCTGATAACTGGTGATGGAAAGTGGATCACGTACGACAAGAACGTGCGAAAAAGATCGTGGTCAAAGGCCGGTCAGGCTTCACAGACTGTGGCGAAACCCGGGTTAACTCGCAACAAGGTGATGCTGTGTGTATGGTGGGATTGGAAGGGCATTATTCATTATGAGCTGTTACCGCCGGGCAGGACCATCGATTCTGAACTGTACTGCGAACAACTGATGAGATTAAAGCAAAAAGTTGAGAGAAAGCGGTCGGAATTAATCAACAGAAGGGGTTCACCATGATAACGCTAGACCTCACACATCTTTAGCCACTCAGCAAAAATGACGAGAGTTTGGCTGGGAGGTGTTAATGCATCCGCCGTATAGTCCTGACCTTGCACCTTCAAATTTTCACCTGTTTCGGTCTCTGTAGAATTCCTTAGGCAGTGTCAGGTTAACATCACGAGAGGACAGCCAAAACCACTTGTCGCAGTTTTTTGATCAGAAGCCCCATAATTTTTATAGCAATGGGATCACGTCCCTACCTACAAGATGGCAAAAATTTATCCAACAAAATGTCACCTACATACTTTAGTCAAATGTAAATAAACTTTATAAAAAAACCTTTTGAATTTTTATATAAAATGCGAAGAAACTTTTTCCCCAACCTTTATTTAAACATAATAAATATATAGTTATATGCAATATAATACTAATTGCAATATAAAAAATTTATAAATGAGTAAATAAAAACTTTAACATTACTATTGAGTAATGTTATAGTTTTTATGTAGAGTCTACCGCCAACTTGTTCATTTTAATTATTTAATTTTTATTTTTGGTTTATGGTTATTATTTATTATGGTAGTGTACTCTAATTTACCCTGTGAATAAAAATCAATTAAAATACCGTGCTTAAAACCGTTAAATCGTAATTTTATTATTAGTATTTCAACCATTAGTTACATGTATGGCAGCCACTCCTAATTTTTATTTGTTTCACGGCTTTACTGCTCCATTGTATATGCATCACGGAAGACAAAGACATCAAGTGTCAATGGAGACGTCTTCGGTGACCATGGCTACTGAAAAGTGATTGAAATGCCGGAATAAAAATCAAATACATTACCCTACCTAAAACCGTTAAAACGAAGTCTTATTATGTGTATTAGTCGCGAAGATTCAAGAAAATACTAGGTTAATTTTTCTTTAACTGTTCTGTACCCCACAGCCAGTTAGTGAAATCTTGAAAAATCATGATGATGTTTTTTAATTACTTTTTATTCCAACTTAATCGACTTGCGCCCCTCGGGTAAAGACGGCCCTGCCTCAAACTGTAATAGGTACCTCATTCTGACTTTAGCGCACTTTCAAGTTAAGTCGACGTGCAAAACGATAATTATCATCGACGCCATCACAGAACGTGTCCTTAAAACGACGTGTGATTGGTGGATGTAATTGTTAATAAGCGTTTGATGGAGCGCACTGATTGGGCAAATGGGTTAATTACCACGGTCGGGTGGCGCGTCAATATGGAAATGCGCACGAGCATGTGCCGCCATTATAAAGGTGACAATGTCTTTATGTTGTTAGGGCATGGAAGAAGCATATATAGATAAATAACATTTAAATGAGCAGCAAAATAAAAAATTACAAAAAATTCATAGGTCTGTTATTAATTACTTGGTAAAAGAAAAGGCGGCCTTATCGATAAAAGTGATCTCTTCCAGGCAACCCGACTCACTCGAAGGAAATTCTTAATTTATCGTTAGTTATTACACAGTGATGATGACAAAAAATGACACAGTTACTTGAATGATTATCTGTGCTTATGAATTCGTTCGCACGGATATGATACTAAGTCTAGAACTACATTTAATACACATCGGCCACATACACTGAACTAGGTAGGTACGCCAGAGCTCATACATTTTAAACCGCGTACTCATCTGCGAGCCTTAATATACATTACAGTATATATATTTTTTTTTTTTTTTAAGGCGGGGGAAATGCATTTCCCACATACCGGGTCCTTTGCTAGGGATTAGACCGTTGTTGATCATGGAGGCTTTCCACTGAGGCAATCCAAACAATAATCAACCGGCTTGTGTGGAGACTCGACTAATCAATACCCCACTAAAACCACCCTCCTCCCATGTGCCCCGCGCTTATGGCAGGAAAGGCGTGAGATACAGAACGTAGTTACGCCCACACCGATCCTAGCGCACAAGTGCTTGAGAATGCCCCGGGAGAGGCAAACTCACTTCGTCAACAGGGGTGAAGACTCCTCTGCTCTCTAGATGCTAGAGGGCCCCTGCAGCGGTATTTCAGGGAGGGAGGTCATGCGCATACCTGCGCTTCCGGGCTCCCGACTGACGTCGGCGCCCGCGAGACGCATGCGCACTACCATCTCTCTCCCTATCTCGTTCCGCGGCCTCCTTATGAGACACTACCGTCTCGCAGAAATTGGCCGCACCCACCCACCAATCGTCGCTGTGCAGCATGGCTTGCACCAGATCGCCCAGCGATTTGATCGGTCCTACAAGTGTCTCGAGTTCAAACCTCTGAGGTGCCCATGCTGCGCACTCGACTAGCGTGTGTAACGCCGTGTCTAGCGCGCCACATTGGCGGCATTGGGCTGAAGGCAAGCAGCCCTCAATCTGACACAGATACTTATCGAAGCAACCTCGAACCGCTTCTACCGTGTCAATGCCAGCAACAGGGTTTTCCAACTCTACTGACCACGCTTGGATCATGGCCGCGGTTTTCCGCGTCCTGATCACCTGGAGTTCGGCCTGGCCATAGACCAGGCCACGGGCGAGGGCATCCTGTCGGGAGCGCCGAACTTTGGCTATCACGTCCGCCTGGAGAGGCCAGGGCGGATCGCCTGCCAAGAGTGTCGACGCCGTCCACGACACTGTACGGTATCCTCGGATGGTCCTCACCGCCAGGGCCCATTGTGCGCGGCACAACAAAGTCCTATTGTGGCAGTGAAGTGCAGTGGACCATACGGGTGCACCGTACAGGGCCATACTCCTAAGGATGCCCATGTAGAGTTTCCTAGTCGTCCCCCCCGGTCCCCCCACGTTGGGAAGAAGCCGAGAGAGGGCGCCTGCGGACCTCACGAGCTTGGGAACTAGCTGCTCAAAGTGCGCTTTAAACAGCCATTTCCCATCGAGAATTAGCCCCAAATATTTCATCTGGGGGCCTACACGAATGTCCACCCCTTGGACTGTAACGGACAAGTCCGCGGGGGGGTTACGAAACCGCCTATGGAACATGATGGCCTCCGTTTTCGCGGGGGAGACCTTCAAGCCCAGCCTACCTATTCTTCGGACTACGATCGCCAACCCGGCGTTGGCGAGGTCTACGGATTCCGCGAATGACGCAGCGCGTGCCGTGAGTAGGGTGTCATCCGCAAAGCAGATTAGCCCTATTCCGGGCAGGACCGGAACCCGAAGGATCCAGTCATAACCGACATTCCAAAGAACCGGCCCGAGGACCGATCCCTGTAGGACGCCGCACGCGATGCGTCGCCGACCTATCGCGCGATTCTCGGACTCGCCGCCCTCCCAAAGGATGTACCTGTCCTGGAGGTACGCGCCCAACAGCCTCGTGAGGTACGGGGGAACTCCGTGTGCACGAAGCCCCTCCCTGATCGTCTCGTGAGGGAGGCTGTTAAAGGCGTTCGCTATGTCTAGCGAAACCGCCAGGACAGTATCCTTTGCTTGGACTGCGTCATCCGTTACAGATCGCAGTGTCTCGAAGGCGTCTAACGTGGAGCGCCTCCGCCGAAACCCGAACTGCGTCTGTGCTAGCCCCGGCTCCACAGTATCGAGATGCTTAACGAGGCGTTCCGCTTAGATCTTCTCGAAGACCTTGGCGACCTCGTTAAGCAACAGTATGGGCCTGTAGGCGGACGGATCGTTGGGAGGACGGCCTCCCTTGGGAATCAGGCATAATCGGCCCTCCTTCCATTGCGACGGGAACTGACCTGCGCGAATACAGGCATCGAACAGTTCCCGCAGCTGGCCGCGTAGATGTTTGGCGGCCACGAAGAGGAGCTGACCCGGAACCCCGTCGGGTCCCGGGGCCGTCTTCCTGCCCCGGAGCCGGTCCAGAGCGACGTCTAACTCTTCCTCGGTGATGGAGTGAGGCTCCACCTCCGAGGTGTCGGGAATGATTGGACCCATATCGGGGGGAGTGAAGATCCCCGGATCCGGGAAGAGCCCATCGATAACCGACCGGAGGACCTCGGGTTCAAGCGTTTCCGTAGCCGTGGAGGTGCAAGGCCGCAACGTGTTGCGGGCCGCATGGTACGGACGCCCCCAAGGGTCCCGGTCCAGTGTCTCGAGGAGCTCCTCCCGAGCTCGAGCTTTCGCTCGCAGAATTGCGATCGAAAGGGCCTTTCTGGCCCCTCTGAACTCCCCCACGAGTCCATTCTCCTCAACATAGTCTAGAGGACGACGCGCTCTGCTGCGTTTGAGCCTGTGGCTGATTCTGCGGACTGCCCTCCGCAGTTCAGCCAGCTCCTCAGTCCACCAGTGGACCGATGTACGCGGCGGCGGTCGTTTGGCTCGAGGCATAGCAGCGTCGCAAATCCTTTTGAGGGATTTGCGCATGTGCTCAGCCTGTGCCTCCAGATTCCCCAGGTCGGCTGGATAGGTCCAGCATTCGATGATGGCCCTCTCCTCGGCCTGCTCCGCGTTGAGCTTGGTAAGGGCCCAACGCGGGAGCCGGGAGGGGCCCTGAACAGGGTTAGCGCTAGGCGAGGGGGAGAGCTCGAATCTGATGTACAAGTGATCAGACAGAGTCTCCACCTCCTCCAGCACTCTCCATCCTACCACTCTGCGGGCGGCCGCATGTGTGGCGAATGACAAGTCGATGATCGATCCACCCCGCGCACGTACGCAGGTCTGGACCGACCCCTGGTTCAGGATGGACAGGTTGGATTGAAGCGCCCAGTCTTCAACCGCCCGTCCCCTAACATCGGTAATCGCGTTCCCCCAGGATTGGTGCTTGGCATTGAAGTCGCCTAGAACGAATATCGTCTTCGGCGCTAGTCTGCCGACGGCTGCCCTAATGGAGTCTAAGGCGAGCTCGTACTCCGCCAGGGGGTGGCTCCGCGTGAGGTACACGCCTATGACGACGTAACCTCCGCTTTCCGCCACCGCGTAGCCCTTTCCTCTTTCGAGACTGGTGAGCGGTGTGCCAGATCCGGCTCTGGCGACCACGGCTACCACATCATCGAGATCCCCCACCCAGTTCCTGGCTGGGGGTACGTAATAAGGTTCGCTTATTACGGCCAAGTTTGCTTGCCACTCCGCCATCGCCTGCAGGCACAAGTCCTGGGCGTCGGGGGAGTGGTTAACATTAGCTTGGAAGAGTGTTAAGGGTGTACTGGGCATTTAGGTGTCCATAGGTACCCCCCTTCCACTCGCCGGTCGTTTATTCGCCCTCGGGTGCCTCGCCAACGTCGGGTGGGTAGCGCGTTTGCCCCCCGCCGCGCAGACGGCGCAGTGGAGGTCGCGGGCTGTGCAGTCCGGCTGCTTGTGTCCGCTCTTACCGCAGCGGAGACACAAGCCGGTCCGGTCCGGGCACGAGTCCGGGCAAGTCTGGGTGCCGTGGCCGACGTTGAAACAAAGGTAACAACGTATGGGCCGGGCTTCCAGAGCCTCCACCTTCGCCGAGGTGAAGCCCACCAGAAGGTGGCCCCGCTCGGCGTGGCTTTGGCTGCAGAGACGGGGCACATCACGTATGATGCGCCCATCCCCCCAGGTCCTATGCCGATGTGCCTCACCTTAACATCGTCGCGCAGGCAGTTGCCCACGCTGGCGATGGCACTGCGAAGCCCATCTACGGTGGCCGACTCATCCAGTCCTGAGACGTAAAGCTCCCCACGCTTTACGGGGCGGATGACTTCGGCCATCCCTTGGAGTGCCCCACGAAGGGCCTCGGCGACGCGGTTCGTCCTAGTTGCGCTCTCGGGTCCTGGGGGGAAGTCCAGGAGACGAGCGTCCCGGGCGGTCCGCGTCACTTTCAGCCCCTCTCTGAGGCCTAACTCGGTGATATTGACCACCGAGGCGGCCTTTGTGAAGACCTCCCGGTAGCCAATACCGTTTTTGGCCGATTCCGGCAGCAATTTGATAGTAATTGCTGCCGATCTCGGCTCCTGGAATACCACGGGCTTCGTAGCCCGTGGCTTGCGCGCCGGTTTCCGCCCCGATGGCGGAGCCGGTGCTTGCGCCGAGGGAGGGGGGCGGGGCGTTTCCGCTCCCGCTTCCCTGCCCTTCGTCCTCCGAACGACCGTGGACCACGCCCCCCCCTCCGGAACGGGGGTGGGGGCAGGGGCCACCGCAGCCGATGGTGGCGAAACAGCAGGTGCCGCGACGGCGGGTGCCGCGACGGCCGGTGTCGCGGCCGCGGGTTTGGCCTTGAGCCTGGGGGCCGGCTTGGGGGCCGGTGGTCCGGGCTTAGGCGCTGGAGCAGAGGCGGCAGTGAGAGCTGCGGCTCGGCGCAGCTTCTTCGCCCTCTGCTTCACCCCCCCCCCTCTTCACCTTTTTCTTGGGGGGAGGGGGTGGCGGTGGGGAGTCCGCCACCCCAACGACGGGGGCGACCACCACCTCCATCGGTACCGGGGGAATTACTTCCCCCGGGGCCCGGTGGGCGGCGGCGGCAGCTCCCGCCGTTCTACGCAGCGGTTGTGCCTCCGCAACCTTTTTCCTGTCCGCCGCGAGCGGCGGGCGAAGAATTGGCGCGGGCGGCAGCCGCTCCTCAATCCCGGCAAGCCGGGCGTCCAACATAGCGCCCACGGTGCGGGCGATGATATGCGTGAGCATATCGTAGTCCACACCGGTGTGCGCAGCGGTTGGTGTAGGAACCGGCTCCGCCACGACGGCGGTAGCCGGAATCGTTTTTTGGACCGCCGCGGATATATGAACCGGCTCCGGGGCCGGGATTTTTTCCGTCGCGGCGGCCTTGGCCTTCCGCTTGGACATTACAGTATATTACATCGACGTGTTGCGACGCTACGTATGCGACGCCGATCTAGCGATGACAGATTTGCATCGGATGGTAGCGGCGTTTGACAGAGTGTACAGTCAGCGTCTTATAGAAAGGAGCGGCCAAGATGGTCAAATAGATAAGAACATCGAAAGTGATCATTAATATCGATACAACCAAGGTTGTCTAATAGTTCGAATCAGCCTTCTTATCCAAAAACATCGACACACCAAGAACGCCAAATACATGAGCGCATTCGAGTCATCCATATTATGTTAACAACCACCTCGCCACATGTAACTACGCAGACTTTTTAGCCAAAACATAGTGACAGTCTAGAAAAATGAACTGTATTTTAAATGTGATTAGAGTCAAATCGAGATGGTTTCATACTAAATCAAAACTGTATTTCGAATTATGTATTTAAAATTGAATTACTTATTGCTAAATTTGCATTAAATGAAAAGCACCTTACTTTTCCAATCTGAAATTAACGAAATCAATGCTGAAGGCGTTTGAATCAAAACTTTAAAAAAATCTCCTCATCACAGCAGTGTGATTGACGAGGAGGATGATATGAGCATAATAATATTTATTACGTTTGATCGAGGGTAAGCACTGGAATTGGAAAGAAACACCAGTTTTTTCCAATTAAGCATCCTTTATTGACTACTATTAGTAACCTATAAATTTTATAAATGGTCTTAAGTTCCTGTTTCTAAACAGATATTTCAGTCCTCTTAATTTATTTAGGTTTTTCATACTTTTGTTTACATTATTTAATACTTGATAACACTGTATGCATCTTTGAGTTATCATTTTTACTAAATACTAACGGACTTATTCATAGATAGAGTAAGTTTGAATGCTGCTTTAACAACCATAAAGAAGTGTTTAAACTTATTTTAGCTCTCTATGTATAAGACCGTAAGTTAATTTTTCATTCATGCAATTCACTATCAAATGCATCACCATCATGGAAACGCGAAGGAAGTTTCGTGGGAAGACGATAGTCTATAATATTATAATATGCTAAATATGTCATGTCTCTACATTGAAGTTATTAGAAAAAAAAACAATTGGAATAGACTATATAAACGATGGAGAATACGATTTTTTTTAGATTTCTTGTCTGTTAGTTGATTTGTTTGTTTGTTCGGGATTTACGTAAAAACTACTAGGCCGATTTCGATTCGATTTTCGCTGATCGAGAGCAAATTCTCAGACTTAAATTCTGTACTACCTTTTATACTGGAATCCCGGGAACGGTTTAAAAAGGCCAGAATAAAAAGTTTTCTGATTTCAATGCGATGATTTTACTCATCGATAGCAAACTTTCTGAAATGAAATCCGTGATTTTTATCCCCGGGATCCAGCGAATTTTCCCAGGAGTGGATTAAAGTTGTTAGGACGCTAAAAAATTAGTTTATCCCTACATGATTTTCGACACGATACATTATTTTTTAAATACCGCAATACTTTATGCCCTGGGAATCACACGCAAATTTTCCCAGATGTGCTTAAAAGTGGTTAGTATGCATATAAATTAACTGATTTGGGTATGATTTATACCAAAACATAGTGCACTTTCTTTTTCAAACACTGCAGTACTTTTGATCCAGATTTCCCGCGGGATTTTTCCTGGGAATAGTATAGATTATATATTTGCATAAGAATTTGTTGATTCAGATTCAACTGACACTAAAACAATGTTTACGTTCTTTTCCTGTGGTAATTCTGTAACATACTTCTGTATAAAAGTTATAAAAAAACTTGAGATATAAATAGAATAAGAAATATAAATGAAAACAATTTTGAGCTAGTCGTGTTGTTGAGAGATTTTGACGCATCTTCTCCTTAACAGCAAGAACAGGTTGCTAAGCTATGTATTTATATTGTATAAACTTTTGAATTTGAATTTCTGAACGCTTCGGTACTTTATGTCCCAGGAATCCCGCGGAAAATTTCACAGGAGTGGTTTAAAGTGGTTAGAAGGCATAAAAATTTGCTGATTCCGATACGATTTCCCCAGAACGTTAGCTTACGCTTTTTTCAATTAGTACTGGGGTATATTACATTATATCCTAGGCATCTCGGATTTTTTTGCTGAGTATAGATCACGAGAATTCATATACGTATTTGACATTAATACGATATCCAAAAAACATCAATTATTAATAAATAATTGGTGTTTTTAATATGGTAATAAAATAAGTTTTATCTCGAATTTTAAATTTCTTGTGTTTTGAAACTCTTTAGTAGATATTTCTACAAACTCACATATACATAGAAAATATACTCACATAAACATAGTGTATTAAGTCAAATGAAATGTTAAAATTATGTTTATATTGTAAAATAGCCTTGTCTGTACATTGAAGCTATTCAAAAAACCATTTGGGATCAAATTGTTTTATTGATGGAAAATTAAAAATATAAGCTTTTTTTCTATAAATATATGTTAATTTCTATGAGGTTTTCACTATTATACAGACATTTTTGACTTAAATGCTGAAAAAGCTAATATAATGGGAATTCTAGTGTAGTTTTTCCGGAAACCGGATTCACTTTTTCGTGTTTTTTACCTCCTATACTTTAGTGCCGGAAAGTTTCAAAATTTATTAGGGAATTATACGCCTAAAAATAGTATTAAAACTGGCCGTGTTACTCTTATTATAGCATAGTTTGAACCTTTATGACATTTTCACATATTACTATATTGGGACTCGTGAAATTTCTCGGGATTTCCTTTCACTTCCAAGCCACTAGATCAACTTTGACGCAATGTTCGCAAATCACAAGACACTGTCTGTATTTATTAGAAATCCTTAGTGAGACATCTGTAGTGGTATAAGTCTTTAGTAACATTACTAATGTCGGGGTTTTATGGATAAATCCAGGATTCATGTATTGTCATATTAAAAATTGATATTGATAAAATAACTTTAATCTTTGCCATTTAAGTAATGAAAATGAAGTCGAGGGCAAATACTAGTTACGTCATAAAAATGAAAAACATTTTTATAACCGTAATAATACTATTTGAATTTAGATTTAATATGGAATCATCTCGATTTGACTCTAAAGACATTTAGAATACAGTTCATTTTTCTAGACTGTTACTATGTTTTGGCTCCTGTCTGCTTAGATACATCTGGCGAGGTGGTTGTTAACATAATATGGATGACTTGAATGCACTCATGTATTTGGCGTTCTTAGTGTGCCGATGTTTTTGGATAAGACGGCTGATTCGAACTATTAGACAACCTTGGTTGTATAGATATTAATGATGATCACTTTCGATGTTCTTATCTAGTTGACCATCTTGGCCGCTCCTTTCTATAAGACGCTGACTGTACATAGGTGATCGGTTACGTTCCAGAAGGGAGTCACAATGTTAATGCTGATTAAATAAAACAGCAAACGATTTGTACTGGTATATTTTGGACTTTGGACTACTCAATTTTTTTTTATTGGACTTGACTTTATGTTGTTGGTCCGAAGACCTCACAACTTTACCGGGGTTTTCGGGGCGAGTGCCTTTGCGAGGCGAAGGCGCTCGAGCCCGGGAGGCAACTTGCTCGAGGGGGCTTCCTAGGGAGTATCACCTCGGCTGGACTGTTGCCATGAGAGGGGGATGAATCTAATGATGCCCACCATAGGGCGACACAATGCACTAATTGAGAGCGGGCGACGGGTAATATAAAGCCCGAGAGGAAGGATCCCGGCGGACCGGGATCGGCGGTTCGCGGTGGCCTATACTATCTTACTGCCGTTTCGCAACGTGTTATGGTTGGGAGAGAAGAAACGGCGAAAGAAACTTCCCAGCAACACGCCTAGTCTATCCTATGGGGGGGCTGTGTCTCCTGGCGTCCCTCGCAGGGACGTGGAGAGATCGTGATTGGCGGCGTCGACGCCGCCGTCTGTGTCTGTCTGTCGGTGGCTGCCAGCCTGCCGTCCTAACCGCGGGCGGGCTGATCCGAGCCAGCCGTTTTGTGATATCGTCGACCTTGTCCATGAGGATGTTACGCGGTCGTCGCACGAGAGCCTTTCGTCGAGGCTTGTAATCGGACGCGGACACGACGAGGGGATTTCGATGGTGCGGCGCTAGATCGAAATACTTACGCGAGAGCGACGTAATGTAGTTTTTGATGGAGGGAAGCTCCAGATCGCGGTGGATGTCGACGTTACGCATATAGAGGGGAGCGCCGACGGCTCTGCGCATGAATTTATTCTGAACGATTTGCAGTTTCTTTAAAAGGGCAGGCTTGGCATGGCCGAATACCACACTCGCGTATGTCATGATCGGGCGGCGGATGCATGTTTTATATAGAGTAAGCTTGTGTCTGAGGGACATTTTGCTTCGTTTATCTATCATGGGTGCTAGACGACCCATCACAAATCGCGCTCTATTCCGGACTATAGTGATATGCTCGTTGAAGCGCAAGTTCTGATCTAGGGTGACACCCAGGTATTTGGTGTACTTTGCCCAGGGGATCTCTTGTTCGTAGAGCGAGATGGCTTTTAAGCGAAGGCAAGCGCGTTTGGGAGAGCGAAGCGTGCCCGGGGAAAAGAACATTGCTGCGCTTTTCTCCGGGTTTACCTCTATCCTCCATTTGCGAAACCATTCGCCTAGCTCTGTTACAGCTACCTGTAGCCAGACGCAAGCCATTTGTCGGTTGTGATCTGATGTATAGAGTGCGGTGTCATCCGCGAAGAGGGCCAACTCTACATCTGGAGTTTTTGGGATGTCGCTGGTGTACAGCGTGAAGAGTAGTGGAGATAGTGCCGAGCCCTGTGGTACACCGGCTGTGAGTGGGTGAGGGGACGAGCGTGTTCCCTCCACTCGAAAACGGAAGCTACGGCCTAGGAGGAAGTCTCGCAAGATGAGCACGAGTCTGTCTGGTACACCGAACTGGTACAGCTTGTAAATCAAACCGTTATGCCAGACCTTGTCGAAGGCCTTAGCTACGTCAAGGAACAGTGCGGCTGTTCCTATAGGGCTGGACTACTCAATTAGTTAAATATTACACTTATGGTATACATATGCAATTGAAAACATAGCATGATGTATTTTGAGATAACGCCATCTAGTTACAACCAGATGGCGTACGGCGATGAACGCCACAACGACAATGTTAACGACCGCGCTTTTTCCCGTTCCATTTGCTTGCAGACGTTAAAATCATAAACTCTAATAGAACAGATTATGGGGCTTTGATGTCATAAACGACGAAATACACAAATGTCATTTGAAAATCGCGCCTTTTTCAATGTCAAGAGATAGGGAGAATTAATGCTCTGTGGTCAACGCCCACTTCTACCCACCTCTTAACATGGGTCGTTGTGAGCGCTGTGTGATCGAAAATTATGACGTCATTAGCGAAGTTTTCGCCACGACCATGACAACCGCGTTCACCTTGTGGAACGGCAGACGGAGCATTTTGAGTGTTATGAGATACTAAAGGAACGCGTCCATAGTGTAGCTTTATGTCTCAGACGTCTGATACGTCATTATTCGAGTGCCATCTATCAAATTTAGTCGAGGAATGAATGTACCAAAATAATTTACTAATGAAAACCAATATTTATGTCTACATTTTTACTGGGCCATTGTCTCTCCCTGTATTCTTCTTCCTATACTGACTGTACATCCGAGTGGGATGATCTACTCTGGGAACAGTGAATTGATTAACTGATAAAGCAATTAATATTCGGTTACAGAAATGTCTCTGTCGCGTCGTTCCGACACTTCGGCCGGACGATCCATCATGTTCGGAGATTTTTGGGGATTGTCAAACTTTTGTTGTATGAGTGAGAAAATATACTTATAAATAATATTTAGACTTCATTAATTCCTATATCACTTATAGAGTGACTATACATAAATTGTAGTTCTTAGAATGTTTCTTAGTGTCTCTGAAAGTTTGGAGCTCTAGCCTCTCTCTTTTCTATCAATTATTTGGGGTCGGCACAATATGTCTTTTCCCACAATTTTCCTGTATTCTGACATACGTACCCCGTAACACCACAAACCGTCTTATCATCTTGCACACAATCCATCCAACTCTTTTTTTGTCTACCTTTACATTTGTACCCATCAATTGTCCAGTTTAAAATTCTTTTTACCATGTGACTTTTACCCCTCCTCTTTAGGTCCATGCCCGTACCACCTTAATCTTCTTCCTTTCAGTTTTTCAGTCATTTATGTACTCATTTCTTACCTTATCCATTCTTGTAACACCACATATCTATTTCAATATTATTAACTCAGTATTATATCCCTTAGTCCTTAGAATTTTATCCCTTGTAGCTCTAGTTTATTTCCTTAATATTGTTCAACATATTTCAATAATAAAATTAATGATTAACACATTAATGTCATCTTTCGTTCACGGCTATGTTTCATTTCGGTGTTTTACAGAAGACATACCTATAAGACAAATTCTGCGCGAAAAAAGAATTAAAAAAAAAGTACATTAGGTTCTGTATTCTATCTGTAATCCCCCAATGAATGAATATTCTAGTTAATAGAATAACTTTAACCAAAAGTGTCAGCTAAATTGTATATGTTTGACTGACAGCAATAGAGGAAGGCCTTGTAAGAGCTAGAAAATGCTGAGATTTTCAAAACAAACTCAATTGTTGTATAAAAAAAATCAATGTTCTACCATTATTGTCCGCTTTTCAAATCTTTCTTTCAATCAATATTATACTTTGTGATTAATTCCTATACACTCTTATTTGCATCTTACCTAGTTAAATACTAAATTGTTAATTATTGAGCTCCTTAAAAGCAAATAGGTAATTAACTAAAATTATTTAGTTAAGATATTATAAAAATTATAATTTATGTTAACGATTAAATAAAAACTAAACTAAATTATAAATAAGTATATATACAAATTAAAATTAAATTATAAAATCTAGTGCCAGACCGCTGTCAGTTGGAAACGTGCCCAAAAGACTGGCCACATTACCTCGCTGTATCGCTTGATAAATAAAATTATTTTATGACCAGATTGTAACAAGTTGAGATCCATTACCCACTCATATTGAAATCAAGCCCTGTAGATTAAGTGGCATTAAAAATAAACATAATTTACTTGATATTTTTATTTAAGACTAGTATTTAAGATTGCGTAGAATAGAGCTTAGAATCAAAATGAGATAATTGTACGATAAAACACATAGGTAGTAATTATTAAAATTCATAAAAGAATATGTATTTGAGTTCAGTCCATAGCGGCTTAAGCATGGTGTCAAGGGGGACTATTGGAACCAATACGTCCATGTGATTTCAACACGTCGTCGCAATTCGACATATTTTTTGGAAAAAAATTACGTGGTATTCGCCGAGGCCCTTCTCTCCCCAAAGTAAGATCAGATAAGATTCGGCTCGACCAGCATGGTATTCCCATACATTTTCTATTCTATTAATTTAGCCCTAATTTCACTTGTCTACTAGGCCAAGCGTGATAATAGTTCGTAAAACTACATACTAACACTAGTGTTACAAGATGTCTACCACAGTAGTCATGAGAACCATAGTGTATATTCATATGACATAGACAATCGTCATAGATAATATTTTTAGTCGATTTATCAGATGATTCGATTTATAATTAAATTACCATTTTCTACCGGTTAGTTAATTTTATAAGCCCACTAAATTATCGTCTAGATAATGTAGTGCATCAGTAACTAATTATTATAATTGTTTTTGTGATCCTGGCAACACTATGATGTAATTGGTATTTTTAGCAATGATGCAATGTTATTGTTTTGTAGGGTAGTATTTTCGTATAAAAGGCGTAGTGGTGTGTAGACGTTCATTGCTTACTGTGCTATGTGAATAGTCACATCAAAGGCTGAACAATAAAGGGGAAATTGCTCAAATAGTTAATATTTGGTATATTTGGTACTTTCTTACGCAAATCTCTCCTTGTATTTTACACTAGCTAGGGCCGGGAGGACTGAAGAGTGGTACGATGATCTAAACGTCTGGATACAACTTTGTACTTTTTTTAATTGAGTCCACATGTTCGGATATGAGAATATATTTTATTCCATTAAAACTTTGAGTACCGCAGTAGTCGCGGGCGGTCGCGCGATGTATCGTCGCAGCTAATTATCGATACACGACGATTATTCCGAATAATTAGTCGTTGCACACAAATGCACAGGCCGCTGCCCACAAAGGTATAAGACGCTCGAATACGCATTAACTTATATAAAACAAACGTTTTTAGGGTCCCGTAACTATATTTTCTTTTTAGAGGTAAATATCTTACGCTTAATTCAACACTGACATTATCTAAAAACAGTGGCTTTATAGGAGAGCTAAAAAGGGAATGTCAGTATGATTACATGTATTATTACAATGCCTTCCTTGTGGATATTTATATTACTTTGAAATCTCAATTAACGCTATTATACGTATTTCCATTTTTTTACGATAGATGGCATTAAAAAGTCGATTTCGCAACATTTTGGATAATGTTAATATTATAATAAGCATGCGATATATCACAGCCATTGTTCCATGAACTATTTACTTGGTTCACGTAGAAGAGTTTTGCGTCGTCGTCAGCCAACCTTTGTCCACTGCTGGACGTAGGCCTCCCCAAGTTTGCGCCACCTATCCCAGTCCACCACTGTTCTCACCTAGCCCCAATCTGGCCCTCCAGCCCATCAGACTGGAGGGCGTCCTACACCACGTTTGACGAGACGCTGTCTCAACTCTAGGAGTCATCTGCTCCATCGGCCACCTGTCCTAAGACAAACGTGGCCGGCCCACTACCACTTCAGCTTGCTAAATTTTGCGATCTATGTCGGTAACCTTGGTCCTCTTATGGATAACCTATTTCTGATTGTATCCATAAGAGATACTCCCAACATAGCTCGCTCCATAGCCCGCTGAGCGATCTTCAATTTGTAAACTAAACCCACTGCCAGTGTCGGCATCATATGTAATAACGGGTAGGACGCACTGCTCGAAGACTTTCGTCTTCAAGCATTGCGAAATGGTGGACGTAAAGACCCAACGGAGCTTTCTGTCGTTGACGTAATGGTGTATTATATTTCATGATTATGCTGTTACACAATAGTGTATTAAAATCGCAAGAAAAACGCAATTATCTGTGACCATCATAAACGTTATCTAACGAAGGTTTTTTATCAGTGTACACAGACCTTTGAGGTATCCTTAGGCAGGTTTTCAAAAATCACAACAATGCTTCTTTAATCCAAACATAACACAGTTGTAGCCAAGGTGTTAATGCGTTATTCGAGATGGAACTTTGTTAATGACGTTAAATATTAACCAATAACTCAGGTCATGGTGGTGATTAGCCTGAAATACCCCCAGCGCCGTGAGACTCAGAGGAGGGTTCACTCGCACTTAAGGCGGCTGGATGAGGAGGCGGAGTGGTTCCGCGCTTCCTACTCTGTCGCCGCGGGGTGCTTTGTGCCCTGCGATGACAATGGAAGAGACCTTTTCCGACGGCACCTTCCAGGGCTTATGCGGTGCAGGCGATTGCCACCTCTTGGGGCCCTGGCTAAAGGCAACTGGAAGGAACACGGGGAGTTTTAGTGGGTATTCCGGCAACAGTCCCGACGAGTCTCCACACGGTGAGATGTCCGTGAGTGGATTTCTCCTCGTCAAATAAAAGGGTGATGGGGTGAACTTTGCTCATGTAGCTAATCGTTAACGCGTTATTTTTTAACGTTATAAGTAAGACGCATTTGGACACAATCACTAATAATAACATTAACCCAGGCGTAGCAGGATTAGTGATCATTTTATTTTTAAATAAAACCATAAACTAGATTTATGGTCTCTAGATTTTAGATGTGAGATTATTTACTTTCAAAGTTAGACTTAGCAAGTTGTGTGCCAAGATCGTAGCAAATGTTCTGCCTGCTTCCATGGAAAATATGCGTGATAAAATGTTATATAATACCTATGAAAATTGTTTCTGATCTATATCGTTACTATATCAAAAAACTTATATTCAATAAATAAAAAAAATATTTAAAAAATCATCGACTATGAGACATTTTTGGCGTCCCGCGTCTTATCTTACCATCTTCCGACTTTTTGTCGTTGTCTTCTAACAGTCATACTTTCTTCAACACAAAAAATAGATTATAATCTAAACACCACCTTAACGCCTTGTAATAAAGTACATATATTTTATTCAAAGAAGAATGTAGACCGCAAAAAGTGTTTTTAGAAAACCAATTTCATAGAACATGTAAACATTTTCCAGTGCATTCTAAATTCAATTTTATTATGTGGTAATAAAGATGTTCTGAGTTGAAATTCTTCACGTTCTATGTGTAAATATTAATTTTGTTTTTCAATCGTGATCGCTCGACATTTTGACAATTTGGCCCGTAAGGAAAGTGTCAGCTCTCATTGAAGACCACCAAGCCAAGTGGGGCAAAGTAGATCCAAAGATAAAAATAGTTTAAATTACAATTAGTGAGAAAGATTTTTAAAATGTTGGTTACAAAAAAAATAGACACGCGAATGTTATTTGATATTGACGTTTGGCATATTTCGAAAATGTAACAAAATTTTTGCTTAATTTCTTTTTTGTTGAAGTAAAGCCTTTTGTTTTCGTCAGTGTCAAATAAGTCCGTAATTAAGTTAAACATTAAACTGCCGATAAGCATTTTGAAATTAAACTTCTTTAGAATCGTTGTGATTTGAAACTCGATGAAACGAAAAAGTGACACCAAAAAGAGATAAACACATAAATCTATAGGACTAAGCATGAGAGAGCATAAGATACGAATTTTACATTGTGTAGCACAGATTAGAGAGTCAATAAGATACTTATGAAGTTTATTTTGAATTATAATAATATCGAGGGCTTCATAATAAATGGGCGTACAGACAAAAGTGCAGTTTTACACAAGGGACAAAATTGTGAATAAAACAAAACTAGTTGATTGTATAAGGCTGAAATTTGGATTACCCTTCTATTTAGGTACATTTGCATACTGGTAAGATTTTCTAAATTGTAACATGCATAGATTTTAGTAAACACCAAAAAAATGGCATTTTTGCGTATACGCCCATATGTTATGAAGCCCTCGATATGTTGACGGATGAAGGCTAAAGGAATTATTTTTGTATTAATAGAAGTTAGAGAAGAATTATCTGAAGTTCCACTTCTACTGCGTGTGAACTGCACACACAAACATATATTTTTATTGCGAAGCTGGCAAACAGACAGACGTTCCAGCTCATGGAAAGTGGTTACCGTCGCCTATAGACGTTTGCAACAACAAGAGGAAGGCCAACGCATTGCCAGCCTTAGAATAGGATAAGAGGGGTGGGGAAAGGAGACGGAATAGGGGAATGGGATAGGAGGAATGCTATAGAGGTACCAGACAGGAGCATTGGGATAGAGGGGAACGATATAGAGGAGATGGAGATGATAGAATAGCAGGACGGGGAAGTTGGCCATCGGAACTCTACCGTACCGAATTTATCGTACGAAACACGATTAGCTCAAGCCTAACCGTTTCACGCTGATATTCTTTGAGAACGTGGCCGAACCGATCGAGCCGGCCCTAAAAGCTGAAATCAAGATAATGATTGCAGCATGGCTCTACCACGTCGAGAACAAACTACAAAAACTTATGATTACAACATTACTTAATTGATATTTTATGCCAATAGTAAAATATAAGCATAGGTGGTACTACTGGGTGTTTATTCATCGCACGAGTTCAGCAGACAGATAGACGGCTCACCTGACGGAAAGTGGTTACCATCGCCTATGGATATTTTTAACACCAAAGGTGCTACCAATGTGCTACTGCTCTCAAAGGGAGTCTGGAACCTGGCCTGCCCGATCATAACCCAAGGTTGTTATGGTGACTTTTCTAGACCAGGGGTAGTAGCCATCCAGACGGGTAAATAAACACCCTACCACCTGGCTGTGGGTTGCTGTGCCGTGTCTTACGACAGGCCGCTAGGCCGCAGATAATTGTATTCTTTCTCCGTTCCGGCATGGACAAAGAGGTAAGCAAATAAATGTAGATTTGTACGGTTCATAAGCCGTACAGAGCTACATTTAAGAAAAATAGAGTTTTAGTTTGTAGTTTGTAGACAGTTCTAAATATTGGCTATTGCCTATTGTTTATTCAATAAAGGAACTTTTGTGTGTTTCGAGGGTTCTGTACACAAATATCTTCTTCTTCTTTGTTCAAATTTGTTTTAACACGGTTTATGCATCCAGCCAGTCACGTGGTACAAAAGTGTCTGTAGCATAAAAAATAATAACTAGTGTCGAGAGTTTTTGGCGGGAACTGAAAGGAGACGTTGTGCTGTGCAGTTTTATTTTCTAAAAATGTGTAAAATTACTCTAAAATGGACAATAGTTGTAGAATATTGATAGTTTTTGTATAGCCAAATGTGGCCTTTCGAGTTTTCACAAGAACTCCGTTGGATGGCGTCGATTGTAGCCTACAATACAACTGCGCCTGGCTTAAAGGCCTAGTTGCCAAGCCTAAAGAAAAAAGAAACTAGTATCGGTTGTATAAGTTTCAAGCCAAACAACACCTACACATCAAATCGGATCTAACAAAGCGGCAAAGCGATGCCGACGCGGGCGTTTTATAAAGGAGCTCACATAAAAAAAAAACAATAATCCGCCCCAAGTATCAAATAATAAACTTAGTAGCAAGTGAATTTTAGGGATCGGGTTACTTATGGACCAGGGATGGACTTGCATATCTAATACCGAATATGGAAACGTCATTTCTTATTAGACTTATATTATTGTTACGAGCTACAGGACTCGAATTAAAAATGCCGTTGGAACTACTATAGAATTTATTAGAACTGTACAAATACGTATAAAACAAATACAAATAAAACTGGATGCAACCAGTTCACACTGCACGATTCAATGCAATTCGACACGCGCAAAATCCGTCGTCTATATCGCTAATCGAGAGTACTAGAAAACGTCTTACTCGTTTCGTAGTCGTCGCGTCGCCCACCTCTCCATTCAGGCATTGTCTTATACTAATTACACAGTACAAAATACAAAAAAAATTGGCCGCGCGCACTGAGTTTCCGAGAAATAGTAATTTGCACACCTGGTTATCTATTCCTGAGAACGGCCAACAAGTCGAAAACAATAACAATAGGGATTAGTTCGACGCTAATGATGGTCATAAAACAAGTCGGAAACAATAGCATGTTTTTCTTAAATACAAATTCTAAACATAAAGGAATACCTAAATCCGGGAAGACAATAAACTACGCTTACGACAGTCAGCTTTGCGTTTATCTTTGACGGCATGTAACGTTATTGAATTTTTTTGAAATTCATGAAGATATCTTAGCGTTTCAAAATTTCAATTTATTTTAGTTATATAGAAATCTTATTTATATATTGCTTCATTTACTGTTCTGGTAGATGCAGCGTCATTAATTCTCAAAAAATATGTTTAGATATAGTACTTTTTAATCGAGTTCAAAAAGGAGGAGCTTCTCAAATCGTCTGTATATTTTTTTTGTATGTTCGTTACTCGATTTCTCCGTCAAATGTGGAACGGTTTTTAAAAATTTTCTTTCAATCGACAGTTTATACTACCGAAATGGTCCCATTATCACTATTTCAGGCTCTGATGAGTGGATTCCAAGGAATTATAGAAACTCACGAAAATTGTTAACCAACTTCTTCATGACACGTTGTCTCCGTAAAATTTAAACCAATTTTCAAATTTTGTCATTACTCGTAAGTGTATACTCCCGAGGTAGTCCCATGGTCACCAAGTCAGCATGTGATGAGTGGATTGAATCTCAGGGAAAACGAGAATAACCCTTAATAAAGAACGTTGGGCGCCTAAATTCTTGGAAAGAAGCTTGTATACGCGTGTAGCTATTACATTTTATACAGGCGCTTAATTGTTTATATGTATGTTACGCGATCTCTCCGTCAATTGTGGATCAATATTAATTTTTTTCTTTATGCGAAAGTATGTATACTCCCGAGGCGGTTTTATGGTCAACAAGTCAGGTCTGATCAGTGGATCCCAGAGAAATCAAGAGTAACCCTTATTAAAAAACTCCGAGAGCCTACATTTTTCCAAAAAAAAGCTTTTATACGCGTGCCAGTATTACAGTATTGCCACTTTGTACAGGTGCTTAATTTTTTGGTAGGCATGTTACGCGATTTCTCCGTGAATTGCGGACCGATTATCAAATTGTTTTTTTTAACTCCCGTGATGGTCCCATAGTCACCAACTCAGGATCTGATTTGTGGATTGTAAGGAAATTAAGAGCAACCCTTGTTGAAGAGCATGACACCGAAGAGTGAGATGGCAAATTTGTATAAGCGTGTCAGTTGTACAATTTCTACAGGTGCTTAATATATAATTATGATTTCTAAAGCTATTGAAGTATTTGCGCAACTACAAATTATAATTATTTTTTTTACAAATACAAAATCGAATTCACACTAAAACCCAAAAAATTAATATTTTACCGATTTCTTTCTACATCATCTCGAAGTCGGTGTCAAGTAAAACATAAAAATTACTGTATTTTGTTAATTTGTTGTTCTTTTGTGTTTCACTTGGCACCGACTTCGAGATGTTGTAGAAAGAAGTCTGTTAAATATTTATCCTGTGTTATGGGTAATATACAATGTAAAACTTTGAGTCCGAACCCAGACAACTAAACCACAAAAAATTACGAAAAATTCGTTTTAAAATCTGCCAGGAATTCTTTCCGGGCCTTCTGCGTTCTCAACCAAAGAGATCGAAGTTGGTATTATATATGAATTACAATTAAATAATTTTAGACAAAATTAAATTTTTAAAATCGGATGTAATTTTGTGACTTAACTTTAGATCAGTAATATCGTATTTAAGTTCACCAATAGACAATAATTTAAGCATTATGAATAAGAATAACTCACCAAGTTCCACTCTGTGTTCGCGTTTCGTTCCTTGCACTGTTAAAAAAGAATTTATATTTTTTATGCGTACCTCAGTTTCGAAATTCAAACATGACGGGTAACGTCAACGGCCAGTATGAAAGAGGTAGGTTTTACTTTCATTATTAATATTTTTTGAATGTTGAAAGATGGCAAACGGATTGAAATATATAATTAGATCGTAGATTAATAATTGTGGTAAGAATATTATTACGTCCTAATATATACATTTGGTTTCAATGCAAAGGACACTGATTTTGCCAATGTCAAAGTATGAAAAGGTAGATGGAGAAAATCTAAAAATTTATAACATGTGTTCTGCAAACCTGAAGTTTAATATTACAATAATACCATAAGGACGAAACACATTATGTTACAGAAATCTAGATACTCTTGTATTTATAATCTTGTCATTTTTTTTTGTTGAGCACAAGAACCGTCTCTACCCATGCATTGACAAGTTTCGCTACCGCATGGAGCAATTTAGAAAGATCTCATAATGTCCTCGAGGTCAGCAGTGTTGGTGATGCCAAATGTTTATAGGACGGTGTCCACTTTCCACCTTGTACCACTGCCTGTTCGTCTGCTTTCAGCAAGAAAAAATCTATCTATAATATTATAAAATTCTTGTGCATTGAAAGCTATTTAAAAAAACTGAAATATACTATATAAACGATAGAGAACACGACGCATTTTTTTTTAGATTTTTTGCCTGTTTGTTTTTGATTCACGTAAAAACTACTGGGGTGATACGATTTTCGCTGATCGACAAGTTAATTTTTAGACTTAAGCTCTGTAATACTTTTTATTCTGGAAATTCTGCGGGAGTTTTTCTGGGAATGATTTAAAATGACCAGATTGAAAAAAGGTTTAGATTTTCAAAGCGATTTTTTCACCGATCTATAGCAATTTTTTATGTAATAAAATGTGTGATAGTTTTTATCCCAGTAATCCCGCGGGACTTTTCCTGGGAGCGGTTTGAAGTTATTCGGGTGCATAAAAATTGGCTTTTACTGATACAGTTTTCACTAAAACCATACTTTAGATTATTTTTAAAATGCTGTGATACTTTGTGTCCCAAGCATGGACAGAGTCGCGGGCATGTCCTAGTATAATAATACATTTACAATATATTTCCTTGCTAAATATCATTAAAACCCGTTCAGTAATTTCAATAGTTTAGCTATGAAAAGGCAACAAACAGTTACTTTCGCATTTCTATTATTAGCATGGACGGATTAATTAAAAAACTTTGAATTTTTGGTAAAGAATTAAAATATATAGTTATAGTAAATATTCTGTTTTACCAGTCATCAAATTAAATAATGACTTAACACGACCTTTCTCAGATTAAATATAAAACATAAATGCTTCCACTTAATTATGCATTCATCGCGTCCGATGTACGAGACGAAACGAAGTACCCCCAACAGGTTATCGAGATAACAGACGATTAAAAACCATATCCGATAACTTTGAACGCGTTCAGAATGACTACCGACCTTTTTGCTTGAGCTCTAAAAATTAAATTCCAAAATACTGGCCATTAGATTAAGACAGCGATAAATAAAAAAATAAGAAGGCGGGCTGTTTGAATATGGAACGTCACGTCAAGTGAAACGTCAAAATGTGACAGTTTCCGCGCGGGCGCACAGCTTGTCGGTGCATTGGGTTGGGAGCGTTGCTCCCTGTTTCTTGGAAGTATCATCAGTTCAAAGCTTATTTACAGTTAATTTATTGCAATTAAAAACAATTACACATTGAATTTCTGCTGTTTCAAGCGTCATCTGCCAGTTTTTCAAGGCTAAGGGACAGATGGATGCCATCATTGTCATTCTCATTACTTCCGTTCGACTTATTTGTTTACCAATTATAATACTATATTTGGTAAGGATAATTGTACTTGTATAGTTGTAAATTGGAGGTTCGTTGTTTTTTTTTCTCAACATTAACCTATATATAACGTTAAATTTACAATTAATAACGGTTATTCCAGATTCAAAACTGCTTGATTAGATCTTAAGGGCATATGATACAAGATAGGAGATGACGGTCGGCTAAGCGTCGTATGGCGGAAAACGTGAATTATGTTCTCAAAACAATTATTCACGGATGAGCGGATGTGCAATAGTTATTAAGTGGCTAAGACGTCGTTCCATGAAATATTATATATAACTTGCTTGTAATTCGTTTACCATGGAAGTAGTATATTAGGAAACGTCCAGCAAAAAACATAATTTTGAGATACAAGTAAAATCTTCCATGGAATACTGTACTCACCCTTGGGACGGCTCAGCTAAATACCAGCTTGAAACGTTAGACTCAATTGAGAGAAGAGTCAAGATGTTGATTGATAGCTACCAGCTTCAAAGGCTTTAAAACCCAGTAAAGCATCGACGCCGGGTTGCCATTCTATCAGTATTTTATAGAATTCTTTCGGAAAGTGTACGGTTGGACTGTTCAACTTGGTTCCCCTACACCATTCCACCTTTGTACGATAAGGCACTCTGGTCTACGCCATCGTTTTACAGAGGAAACACCATCAGTGGAAACGAAATGTTTCTCCTCCACGTTCCTTCTGCGTACGACAGAGCCGTGGAATACACTACCAGAGCCCGTTTCCCGAAATGTTGAATACGCGTGACTTCAAGTCTCGTGTGAATAAGTATTTTCTAGGTAAGCTACTGGTACATGGTGGAAACACCACCAGATAGAGCGAAGTGATTCGCTTCAACTTTTCTGGTCCGCACTACCGAAGAATAGAATAATTTGCCGGAGTCTATTTGTTTATTATTTAATGCTGGAATGACTCAAAAATCGAATAAATGGTTTTTGAGTCATGGTAACACTATCTCTTGTTCATATTTCAGTACATATTCTTGATGCATGCATATTTTATTCTCTTTTTGTATACTGGTACGTATGTATATCTATCTCTGTAAATTATGACTTACTTCACGAGGATGCCGCCATTGTTGTCGGATTTCGTTTGCGGTGTTAAATAAACAGACATGTAAGAAATAATGGATTTTTGGCAAGTGCAGTGAGTTGATGAACTTATATTAAATGGCGGCCGCCCTGAAAAATATTGAATTTGGTGAGAGTGGTTGATTGAGCTGATTTCAAGATACGTGCAAGATATATATACTTCAGAAGCTAAAGGTGGACATAGTGTTTGGACATGAGTTTTGGGTGAGCCTATCTACTTTCTCTACTTATTTATCATTATTCAACAAACATTTACACAACAACTGTAAGCAACAAAATTATACTATTAGCTTCAGCTGTTTCGTGTATACGGAATATCCGGATTTTTTTAACTTTGGATCCGCGCATACACTATTTTTCTTGACGAATATAATCTAAGAGTTTTGATGTCACGAGTGAATACAAGAGTATTGCGTGTAGAAAGAAGACTACGTAAACTTGCTTCATTCTAGTAGACCGCGCCATTACTCAACATCAGTTGAGGCAGTAATCAAATGCGAACTTATACTTATGTAAAAAAAGTCATAAGAGCTGCTATAACTTTTAAACTGTGTGGTGGCAAATTCTACAAAAAAATCACAGAGGTGACTTAAAAATATTGTTACGAGTTGCAGGACTCAAATTAAGATGCCGTTGGAATTATTATAGAGTTTATTAGAACCATACAAACACGTGTAACACAGGTACAAATATAACCGAACGCAATAAGTCCAAACGTAATGCAGGAGATCGTAATTCAAATACACGCGCATAGTCCGTCACCAAATAGATTACCGAATATACACAAGTCTTGCTTCGCTTGTGGTTATCGCTCGACTGCCTCATCTCTCCATTGGGGCTTTGCTTTATACTGCACAGATGCAATATGTCTGCCCGGCCGCGTGGACCGAATTTCCTAGAATCAGTTTGTTCTTTAAATCCGAAACACCTGGTTAATGACTGCCATAAAAGATTACAATACACAATGGGTTGTTTTCTGATCACAAATTTTAAACACAAAGTATCCAAAAGGAATCCAAATGCCGAAAGGTGATAAAGTGTGTTTCTACAGGTATGCAGGTGTGAATTTGTTTTTGTCGGCGTCTAGGTCGTCACAATATTTTCAAAAATAATTATTTTGAATAAGTTTCGTTGTTTAGTTTCCAAGATTGTACGATTACAATATGGTCATGGTAAAAATAAGAGGCGGCCTTATCGCTTAAAGCAAACTCTTCCAGGCAACCTAACTAAAGGATATTATAAATTAATCTGGCGATGTAGGTGGTGCAGAGCATTACATAGGACATAACTTAAATACACATACTTGGATTGTTTTATAAGTTAAATACATATACATTTGTATTCTCGATGTTGTTTTTTCTAGTCCTGTAACCGAATTAATAAAATAATAGATGTCATCTCTACGAAAACTTACATTGTGCGTGCACTGAAACACACTTTGCTAACATTTTGGCACTTTTTTATATTTAAGTATCGGATGCCAAAAAAGAAGGAACATCTACAGAGGATTTTTATTATTAAGCTAAAGCCATATTACATAAAGGTGTATAACATAGAAATAGGCCGAAAGCAGCAAGTTGCGGACAGAAAGGGAAACAGACCGCCTTCCCACACCCGCGCGCCTTCTGTTTAAATTGAAAATATGGAATAACTCTGTAAACATCCAAGATACTGCTGCGATTGAACGGTCTTGATCTTTGGAACTTATTACTTACTAAAACCCTTATTAACACTACAAAATGTGTTTATAATAATACA
Organism: Dendrolimus houi; assembly: GCA_039645545.1. Classification (NCBI taxonomy): domain Eukaryota; kingdom Metazoa; phylum Arthropoda; class Insecta; order Lepidoptera; family Lasiocampidae; genus Dendrolimus; species Dendrolimus houi. Next base: position 8,140,374 of record CM077136.1, read on the forward strand.
AATACCAAAAATAGTAGGACAGTACACCCGCCACGCGTGTTCGAGGCGGATTGGCGGGTTTGACACCTCGGCTATCTGGAAGTGAAGGTTTCATAATGATATTCTCATTCACCGTTAGCACGTGAAAATTGTAACATTATGCATTTAGGTCAAAAAACTGCCTAAGTGGTGCACGTTTTCCGGCCAGATTCGATTCTGCACTCTTTAAGTTTGGGACGCAAATACGCTAACCACTAATGTACCAGGAATTTATTAAACTTATTTATTTATATATAGTTCTAATACCTTGTTTAAATATAAATATGAAGTGAAATTTATTTTTATTTTCATTAGGAGTTTCAACTATGAACCGATTTGGTAAAAAAACAGTGCTTTAAAAATAAAACGTCAAAAAGCGAGAGAAGAATGACTTATGATGCCATCTAATCATGTTTACATCGTTTTTTGAATTTGAAGATTATGTTGATATAACTCAGATATGATTTTTGCAATCAATTATACTATTTGACAATGCCTTTGTTACCTTAAAGATAATCTAAAGTTAGTTATTAAAGTAAAAAATGTTTTAAATTAACCATCTAAGCACAATAAATAAATATTATTATTCAAAAATATGTCTCGTAAAAAAAACATAGGATATAAGAGCTTTTCTGTCGCCTATTCTTTATCGCCGGAGTGGTGCACTCATGTTTTATTTTTTTATGTGCTAAAACATATTTTTTTTATGTTTTAGCATTCATATTTTTTCGATAGTTTTTTGGCATTCTGTATGGTTAAGACATATGTGACTCGTGACTCCATCCTATCCGCAATTACAGAATACAGGTATTAATAACTATTTTAAGACTAAATATTGTCTTCTCTTTTTGAATATTATGCACTGTTCATTAGTATAATCTAGTATAAAAGCTTACACTTTTAGCTAGATTAATGCCCGGTTTCTGAGGTACTTTTAACTGTAGTTTATCTGTTCGTCAGCGCTATCGGTTCCATAACTTATAAAATTGCATTTTTGAACACACCATCGTACGATAGTTAAACTAAGTTCAACTTAACTGTCCAATATTAGGCGTTTATCTATTCCATATCTTTTGTTTGACGTTTTGTTGTTGACGTTTTTGTTTGATGTAAATAAATATTAGATATTCCTTCTTAAATTGATCCATCTAGTGGCGAGTTTTGGTACTATTTGTATGTGTGTATACTGTATTAACTTTATCTATATTTTGTTATGTTTAGTACTATTTCGTGTTGTGTGTCGCTATTGGAAATAAATATTTTTCTTTCTTTCTTTCTTGTAGATTAACAATTAACCTAAGTTTATCAATTACATAACTTTATGGAATCAATTGTTATTGTACTCATAACTGGTAACCTCAGAAACCGGGTATAAAAGTATCTATTAGATAAGTCAAACTATACACCAGAAGCCCAATCCACTGATGCGTATTAATAAAATTACGGCGGTTGGTTAAGTGAACTATGAAAATAGGATTTCTTTAACTCCCCCCTCCCCCCATACCCGGTGGGAGCTACCTCAGGTGACGGGGTGGGATTATGAAGATTATCAAGAATTGATATATTGTTATATAAAACCGAATGCCGATGGTGTATTTTTAGAAATTACTGTTGTTATGAAATATACGCATGATAGCACAGGCAGGCTTGCGTGAAATCAGTGGTTAAAATCATAAAAAATACTAGGTGGAAATCCCAGTAGTTAGTGTTGCCTAGATATCTTACTTCCACTCTGTTGATCTGATGATCTGATCTGATGACAATTATTGTGGTGCTGATAGGTACAATTTAAATTAATGAAAAAATGGCCCGTCCTCGTATTATCATATCCTAAATTATTGTGGAGTTTTAATTTGTCCGAAGTGCGGTCGCACATTTTTGGCTAAAATAGGCTGTGTATATATTTTACACATGTGACCACACGATCTGCCACTCTACCTGCTTGAAAAATCTAAGTATTAATTGTCACTGTACATAGCTATCGTTTTAACCATCGTTTTAGAAAGAACTGTTATTGTGTTTAAATATGAAATTGAAAAAATATTAAGATTTTAATTTACAAGTGAATTGGTGTAAAATATGTTTCACTACTATTAAAGCGTTACTTTTACATACATACACACATATTGTCACGCCTGTTTCTCATTGGGGTAGGCACATACGATGGATCTCCACCTGCTACGATCCTGACAAACACTTTTCGCTTCATCAACTTTCATTAATCTTTACATACATACACGCTTATTTAAACTACTTTTTATCTAACCTTTCTTCAAAATATCTTCAATTTGATCATGGTAAGTACGTCTCGGTCTTCCGGCACTGACTCTACCAGTCACATTGCTGTCATATACTTGTTTTGTGATTCTGCTTTCATTCATTCTCTCTACATGCCCAAACCACCTTAAAATTCTTTTTTCAACTCTTGTTCTTTCAATCCACAACGCTCCCTTATCACACTGTTTCTTATCATATCACTTACATTAACCTTACATATACTTCTCAACGCTCTCATTTCAACTGCATTTATCCTACTTTCATGTTTCTTCTGCCATACCCAACTTTCACTGCCGTACACTAGCGTTGGTACTAATACCCCTTGATGGTCAGCTAGACGTGCCTTTACAGACACTTTCCGGCTGTTCATAAAAGAGTTCAGCGCTCCATTCACCTTATTACCTGCCATTACTCTCCTTTTAAGTTTAAATATACGTAACTTTTAAGATTAAATATTATTTCTCTACGTCAATAACTGAAAGAAGAGTGTTCTATTGCAGTGTTCCGTAAACTTTTAGTGTTCAAGGTACATTTAGGAAAACGAACAATTTTGTTGGTACACCACAAATAAAAATATATTTTTAAGTAAGCCAAACGAAACAAAACGCCTCGCTCGTGCGCTCGCGTGATTTACCTACATATTTTATGTGTAACTAAGTATTTTTTTTAGCCTTATATTATTTACTAAAAATAAGTTTATAACATACCCTTATTTTTCCGAAGCACACCAATTAATGACCACGGTACACTGTTGTGCCGCGGTACACACTTTGCGGAACACTATTCTATTGCACCTTAATTTTTTCAGTTATAAATTTCAAGGAATCTTCAGACACATTACTTTACGTAAATTATACTGGTCCACTGTCAATTCAGCTTACTGAATTAGTAACCTGAAGTGGCAGTAGTTCGGTGACATTTTTCACAGGATCGGTGGCCGTTGAAGCAGCCGAGTTCCGGAGTGGAGACCGCGTCTGGGCGTGGTATAGTACGCCCTCCAGCCCAGTGGCCCGACAATATACGCAAGATTGCCTATATGGACTGGATGAGGAACATACCTACGTTGCTCATCCGACATCCGAGATCTATGTCCAGCAGCGAACAACGGTTGGCTAACGATAAGTATGTTGACAAGTATTTTACTTGAGCTGAATTTAACGCTAACTGAACTATACACATTTTTGTTGGTAAAATACCTAAGCAAATTTGTAAGAATACGTATAACTTTTCACAATGTATAGTACAATAGAGAAATATATCTCTTTAAAACCATGTTTACAAACCAAACAATCGATTGTTGGGTTAAATAATGGCGGTAGACTATGAAATCGACAACTTTTGTTGCGCAAGCGCATAATAGGCACCTATAATCGCTAAAGTACGGTTCGCCGCTACTATAAGGATACCGACATTTTGTATTTTACCGCCAAAAGATTTCGATTTTCAATCGATTTGTTATTATATTTTCTTTTAAAGATCAATTCCCTCAAAGCCGTGGGTAGTTTAGTAAAAAAAAATTGAGTCGGGTGTCAAAATATACGTGGACTTGAATCCCACTTAGGCAATTTTGTACATAATGTGCATATTGTTACAATTATCACTTGTCGACAGTTGAAAGAAAACATTGTGATGAAGCTTGCACATCGAAATAGATGTGTCAAATACGCTAATCCGCCTTGGACAAGCATGGCAGGTATACTATCACTTTCCCTATAAATGAGACGCTCGACTTTGCGGTGGGATGTTTGGGTAATTCTCCTTGTTTGTAAGCGATTGTGGAACGCGTATCATTGGCCGCCACCAGGATTTTTAAAATAAACTAGTGCTAGATCATTTACATTTAACTTATTAGCGTCTAACAAATCACTTGAAACGAAAAGATTCTTAAAAAGCTATAATATAAAAAAGCCTGGTTGCGTCAATGATGCGCGCGTTGTTGTAGTTGGGTGCGGGACAATCGCCACTTTATGTGCTGTTATTATATTGTTACAAATTAGGCTTCGACAAAGACAAATTCCAAGTAAAGTCTGTAAAAGCACATTTTATTACTTATCGGTATTTGAACTAGTTGTAATCCTTTTATGATCGTCTTCTTTTTGTTTGCTTATTTATTGGCATACGTTTCTAGTATTGTGGAGAACAGTCTATTGTTCTATTGTACTCGTTTACGGCCGCTGCAGGCTGCATCATTAGCCAGGTGTTACGGATTAAGTACAACTTGATTCTAGGAAATTATGTCGACGATACGAGCGGGCACATTTGCATTTGCGTAGTGTAAAACGATAGCCTGATTGAGAGAGGGTGTCAGTTGAGCTACAACTACGATATGGGCGTGACGTGTGTACATTCGGGAATCTAATAGTGACGGACTATGCACGTTTTATTGAATTACGACCTTCTACATTACGTTTGGATTTGTTGTGTTCGGTTATATTTGTACCTGTCTTATACGTGTTTGTATAGTTCTAATAAACTCTATAATAATTCTAAGAGCATTTTAATTCCACTCCCGCAACTCGTAACAATATTATACACTAGGATATGCCCGCGACTTCGTACACGCTTGACTTGAAATTCGCGCGGGATTCCCGGGATAAAAAATATCACACATTTTATTACATACAATTTGCTATCGATCAGTAAATAATCACAATTCACATTCACAGGAAATTCCCGTGAGATTCTCAAGATATAAATTTGCGCAGATTTTAAGTCTAAGAATTTGCTGTCGATCAGCGAAAACGGCATCGAAATCGGCCCAGTAGTTTTTACGTGAATCCCGAACAAACAGACAAGAAATCTAAAAAATTGCATTCATCGTGTCCTCCATCGTTTATATAGTCTATTCCAGCTGCTTTTTTTTAACAGCTTCAATGTACAAGTACACGGCATTTTAGGAATTTTATAATATTATAGATATATTTATATAGATAATATTCTATTTAAGAACACAGCGGTGATGTATATGGTCTTTATTCATTGGGGATTTCTTTTTGAAATCCTGAAGGAATATAATAGTTTCAGGCAGATCTCCAGGTAGGTAGGCACAACTATTAAAAATCCTAATATATCTCCCGTATTTTTAATACAATACAACGCCCTCTTTCGGGGGGTAGCGAGACCGTGCGCGATGACCTTTGAACTCTTAGGGGTTCAAATCTAAAGTTCTCATTAACATTTGAGGGTTGAATTATGCTGCCTTTATTTTAAGTAATTTTGATAAAAGATGTCGCTAAGAGTTTCAAAATAAAACAAATTTCCAAAGTAAGTACACAAAATGGTTTTTAAATTAATAATAACCGGCAGCAAACACAGACTTTGTATTATATACATACCCTAAGCTAAGCATATTTCGCTTGTTTTGTGAATAACATACAGTAGCTATGACTCTAGGACCGATCTCAGACACGTAGACCATACCTATTAAATGGCGGCAAGTTCGTTTACGAAATTTATCATGGCAACAATCGAACCTGGAATATGTATCTCTGAAAAGCTCCTAATTCTAGTCATGTAAGGACATGACTAGAAGACGTTATAGGTCATTTTTTGTCACTTTTTAAGTTGTTTGCTCTTTATCTCAAAAACAATTTTAAAGGGAATGAAAATTCATATTTATTTATTAATGTTTTATTTTTATTTTGGTAAGAAGCACGTGTTACTGTTTTGTTTATCACGTCCTTCAGAAAGTAAAAAATAAATGTAAACAAAGAGTGACAATGAGAATACGAATAGCGGCTAGTAAATAATACGAGTATATTAATTTATGTATTTATTATTAAAATGTATGTATGAATGAATGAATGAATCGCTTTTTAAAGACCGCCCTTTGTGCCCAGTCAGATATAGTTTTACGGTATTATTCATATGGAGTTAGAGTAAATTTTTAGGCCTCTTTAAACCTTAAAGAAGCTCTAACTCAATATCAATAAGAACGTTAGTCTATAAGTATATTGGTGTACAATAATAAGTTATCTAGTATTTTCTTAATTTTTCGCGACTAGTACCGAGACTGAAGCGTCGGAATAAAGAAAATCAAATAAAATACCGCGCTGAAAACCGTTAAAACGTAATTTTATTGTATCAAGTTATCTATCTTCAATTCTACTTTTCCAAAAAATGTCCCCTTAGTATCAAGACAAAGAACTGTCCGAAGCAATTAAGCCGAATCCCAGTGTCCATGTTTATCTGTTTCCCAATAAAAGTGTCCTAAAAATGCTGATCATTAAACAACAATTATAAGGCTAAGGCACACAAATAAAAATAAAACGATACACAACAATAAATAGCCCTTCGGTACTGGCTCACCGCGGGCGCGGGTCGGACCCTTCGCAAAAATAGGGACGGGACACACGCTCGATTGAGCACGATGTATCGATAAAAATATCGCTCAAAAGAGGCTGATATGCGTTCTTGAGACCTCTATTCACTATAACGTCTGAAAGAGACAGAGATAAAGCAAGGAAAAATACATATGTACCTACAGGTATTCTATTATATAAATGTGGCTTGATTTATTTATGTATTAAATTAGTGTAAGTATGCATATTTAATACAGTCCTGTCTTTTTTTCTGGTCTACCTACATCGCCAGATTAATTAAGAATTTCTTTTAAGCTAGAACACCTGAAAGAGGTGACTTTTATAAGGCCATCTGTTGCTTTGCCGAGAAGTATTACAATTGTGCATTTTGTTTTTGTAATTGTTCATTTTGGTGGGCAATAAAGTGTTATCTAGCTATATAAAAATGCGCGGCTACTAGATATAAGACTGGTTTCTATTATTATCTATCCATTCTTTAACATTTATCCGTGCATTAACGGAGAAAGAATAAAATTCTCTGCGGCCGGGAGACCTGTCGTAATAGGCGATAAAACAACCCACAGAAAAGTGGTAGCGTACCTGCCCGTCTGGATAGCTACGACCCCTAGTCTGGAGTATGCCGCCATAACAGCCTTGAGTTGTGTTCCGACATTAGTGGCATGTTACAAATGTCCATAATTGATGTTATTTGCTTTCCATCAGATGGGCCGTTTGCCTGTCTGCTGAATTCATGTCATAAAAAATACCTTAAGATGATATTAAACTTTCTTAACGTTTAATTTCTGTCTTTCAATTGGATCAATCAATCAAAGTGATATTTATGAACACAAACTTGAACCAATTAATGTCATTGTCAATACTTCAACTACTTTCAGTTTTGTGCTTTTCAGTCAATTTGAGTCAATTTGGTTGATCCGTCTAATATCAGCATTTCATAATTCTTGTATGGAGTTTCGTTAAATTTTAAGCAGTAGTCAGGAAAATTAATGGGTTGTATGATTTCAAATCGACGTATATTATTTTCTTTACTGTAGTTGTTAAGTATATGTGGTTAGATAGCTATGCTCTGTTGACTATCGTTCTCTTGAAAATTAGTTTTATTCAACGCCGTAAAAAGGGAACAAACAAACTATAGATATTTACGTGTAATAAACTACCTATAATGCGTAGTCTGGTTTTTTTTAAATAAAAACATACACAATTACAATTATTATAGTTATTAACGGGAAATAGAAGCAGCAGACACACAACAAGAATGTAATGTATGTATAAATATATATTTAACACAAGATTTCTTTTGACTGCTGTAAATTGAGGATGTGGTAAATTATGTGTAATTACCGACTTAAATGAGTATTTTAAATACTATATTACTGTAGCAGCTTTAGCCACTGATCAGTTACTCTTTTGTGATAATTTGATCAAATTTACCATTATAATGTTTTTTGGCATTAGTTTTAATTTCTGCGATATTTTTATAAAAATATACTACCAAAATAGCTTGTATTCGCATCATACATCGCTTTATTCTTATTATGTTAGAGAAATATTTGTTATTTTTTAATGCGTTTCTGATGAAATAAGCTACGATTTCAGGTCAAACAAGATTTTTAATATATTCTGCCATTAAAGTAATTATATAACTAATGATTGAATATGGATAAGATAATATAAATCTTTATTTGCACCAATACGAACATTTTCAGCCTAAAAACTGTATTACCAATATATGGCTATTAAGGACCCATCTGTATTTTTTTATCAAAATTGTTTAATATCTGCGCAGTTATGAAAATGACACAACACACTCCATATTTATCTGTTACAGCCTTAATTATAATTTATTCAATTATAAGGCAATGAGAACGTTGGAGATCATATCAATCAATATAACATATTGAGAAAAAGGGGAGAATCTGATCAGCAAAGACAAATATGTAATACTTATAAGTTAAAAACAAAACAATTGACGTTCTAGTAATAGATTCTACAATCGTATAACACATTCCCAAACTTTATCGACTATTTCACTTCCCTATTTTCATAGGCGCGGGTCGATTTTGATCCCCGATACAATTACAGTCTGTGTGTAGACTCGTTACTGCACAATCTTCTCAACACTCCACTACAATCCTGGCCCAAAGACAAGCAAAAATAAACCTTGAATATACATAATAAAATACATATTAGCAAACAATTACTACCCCCAAACTTTCACCTCTTTCTATAGGAGTTTAAACCTAAAATACCTTCTGTAGCAAGCTTTCACTTTTCAGGAATTATTTTAGACAATCATACGAATCGTTTTCAACTCAAATTTTGGTTTCATAGAGTTCAATATTGCCTGCAGTGAGGTAGTTTTTCCGAAGACGGTAGGCTTAAACTCTCGAAACCAATTCTCGGGGGTACCGTAAGCTTAAAGCCTCCAAACAATGGGTGGAACAATTCGATATTTAGCCGATTATAAACGTTCGCAGTAATGCTCTTAGCGAGGTGTGATTTTTGTCCTCCTCTATAGATATTCTATCTGTCGATGTAAGAAAATTCCAATATGGCTGCTCTTAAAATTGTCTTTGTTCTATTAATTTCAGACGGTTTAATAATTATTATAACCCTACTAATAGTATATCTTTCGATTGTTTTTCAATTATTTAGAGGGTATATTTTTATTCACTCAGTTGTGGCTAGTCAGGACTGATTAAGAAACTACGAGACCTATAGTTTGCTGCAATGCAGGAACCAAGAAAGAATACAATTTCCTGCGGCCAGGCAGCCTGTCGTAAGAGGCGACAAAATGACCCACAGCCAGGTGGTGGGGTATTTGCCCGTCTGGATGGCTACAACCCCTGGTCTAGAGTATGCCGTCATAACATTATTGAGTTGTGTTCCGGCATTAGTGACCAGGTTCCAGTCTCCCCGAAGAGAGCGACAGCACATTGGTAGCACCTTTGGTATTACAAATGTCCATAGGCGACGGTAACTGCTTTCCATCAAGGGGGCCGTCTGGCTGTCTGCTGATCTCATGCAATAAAAAAAAATATATACAAATTCTTAAAACAGGTTATTTTTTAAAAATGATATATAATTAATATATGTACGTAGCTATTTCTTCAAATATAATTTTTCTTTCTTTACGTACCTTTTGCAAAATGATTGAAAAAGTCACACACAGACAGACATAAAAAGTCTTTCAAGACCAGAAGCACATTGCTAACATTTTTGGTGTCGTAAACGAATTTAAGTGATGGTAACTCGTATGTAATTTCTGTTTGGACGTTTCGATTGTGAAGGTTTAAAAATTTAAACTTGTTTTCTGTGTGTGTCTAAATTAAAATACCAAAGTACTACCTTGAGACCTGTTTATGGCATACACTTTTAAGAGCTAACGCAGCTGCCCCGTTGAAGGTGGAATCGAAGGCTAGTAGTGCTTACCCCCCGAATATCTAATCTTAACCCGAATATACTTTAAAATACAAATGAGATACGTATAGGGAAGTAATGAATATATTATGATTTTAAAACATGTTCAAGTATTAATCAATATTTAGATAGTTTCTGCATACCATGAAAATGGTAGCATGTAAATCGTCTATATACAGTCTATCTTTTACCCGAGGGTTCACTCGCAATATATAAAAAAAATATTAAGTAGTTATGTACGTAAACTACCATCTACCAAGTAAGTGAGCTACCTGTCAGGGTTGGACCAGAAACACTCTAGTTGTACATACATTAAGTATATGTTACCATATCTTTATATATAAAATTCTTCTGTGCGTGTGTATGTGACTGAACTCCTCCTAAACGGCTGGACCGATTTCGATGGAATTTTTTGTGTGTGTTCAGGTGGATTCGAGAATAGTTTAGATTCACAATTGGACCTGGTAGGTGGCTCTGCATTCGGGTTCTAAATTTTATTTCTTCAGGGCAGGACAACTTCTGCCGGGACAGCTAGTTATAAAATAAAGATTATGATTAATTTACTAGTATAGTTAAATTTTAACAAAATCATGGTATTTTTTATAGTAGCTTAACAATTATGAAAATATATGCGCGTTGCCACGTTCCGGTGCGTATACGCATAGGTAGCGAGCCGTGTAATGTTATAATTGGGTATGTGTCGTGTTCAGTACGCTTCGTGAAACGCCATTGAACTGTAAGTATTTTTGGTAAGTGATAGGGCCGAATTGGAGTAAATTTTAAAATATTAACTGAAGAATTTGTATATGCCGTAATGAAGAGTCAAGAGACCCAAGTTATATTAAGTTAACACATCAAGATATCTGATGGAAAGCGGTTACTATCGCCTATGAACATTTGTAACACATGCAGGTGCTACCAATGTGCTGTTGCTCTCTAAAGGGAAACTGGCCACTAATGCCGGAACGCAACTCAAGGTTGTTATGGCGGCATATTCTACACCAGGGATGGTAGTCATCCATACGAGCATACAACGTGGCTGTGGGTAAATTGTATTCTTCTCCGTTCCTGCACGGATAAAAATAGATTGGTACACTATGCTGATTTTTTTATTGCGAAGCTGGCGAACAGGCAGACGGCCCAGCTAATGGAAAGTGGTTACCGTCGCTTATAGGCGTTAGCTACACCAAGGGTGAAGTCAACGCTTTACCAGCCTTTAGGATAAGATAAAGCGGGTGGGATACAAGGCATAAGGTATGAGATTGGAATTTTTGAACAGGATAAGGAAAATGGGATAGGGGAGAGAAGTGGGCCATTGGAACTCTCACTCATCGCACGAAACACAATTAGCATAAGGCTAACCGTTCCACGCCGATATCCTGTGAGAGCGTGGTATCACAACGATCGAGCCGGCCATGAGAGCTGTAATCTCTATATCAGGGTGGTGGTATAAGCGTGAGAGTTGCAATCGATAGCTATGTACCGGGTCTCTAAATCCGTGTAATGGTAATTAATAAATAAAGTATTATAGAGAAGGCAAGTGATATTTGCAAGCAAATTCTGCATTACTTATTATTTTAGGTACATACATATTTTACTTTTTACTTGTGTTCTTACTTTCAATACTTGTTTTATAAATTTAAACGCTTTTGTCACAATACAAAATTAAATAATCAAAAAGTAATCTATAAATACGTACTATAAAATTTTAAAGAAGCCGCGTCTGTACATAGTATCTATTTTAAAAAAAAGCAACAGGAATAGACTATATAGACGATGGAAAACTTGAGCCAATTTTTTTTAGTATTCTTGTCTGTTTGCTCGGGATTCACGTAAAAACTACTGGGCCGATTTCGATGCGGGTTTCGCTGATCAACAGCGAATTCTTAGACGTAAACTCTGTACTACTTTTTATTCTGGGAAACCCGGGGAATTTTCCCGGGAGAAGTTTCAAGTTGTTCGGATCCATAATAATTCGCTTATTGCGACAGTTTCCACTAAAACGATAGGTTACGTTCTTTTTTTAAATGCTGCGATACTTCGTGTCCAGGGAATCCCGCGGGAATTTCAAGTCAAGCGTGGACGAATACGCGGGTATATCCTAGCAATAAATAAAAAAAGACAATAATAATATTTGTTAAAACTATATCTAATGATATATAAACAGGAAAACATGAATGTTTAAAAAAGAAACAGTGTTCAAATGAAAAATACAGGCTGTTTAAAAAATTCACGGTGTCGGTGAAAATTTTCGATTTTCAAACGCGTAGCGTCGGGAAAATGCCGACGGGAGGATGCCGACGGCAGACGCGCATCTCCCCTCCACCAATCGCAGCCCAGTTCCCGCCCCACGTAGAACGAAACAGACATATTAAACAAAACATATAGTGCGAAAGAGATAGAAAGCAAGTGTGTGTGTACAAAGGGGGAAATATGATGCATCGCTGTGTTGTTTTAGTATCGGTTACTATTCGATTTATTTTTGTATAAATATGTAAGAATCTTGCCAAAAGGTAAAAAGTGGATTAATTTTACAAATTATGTATTGACAACGCATATGTATAGTTGTAATTGATCGCTACTTGTAAGATAGTTCTACATCAAAATTTGACAGTAGTTCTTATTGGGTTGGGAATTGGCACATTCTTCGGATTGTACCTATGTTCTATCAAAGAATTGGGTTACTTGATGATAATGAAATATTAATTCTGTTGGAATATGAAATGAACATATTAACATTTTAAAAAAAAATTATATATATGAAAAACTTGAAAAGCAGTTTCTTTTTTAAGTTAAAAAACAAAAGTTAGTGACTAAATTAATATTACGTAATTAATATTAATTTAGTCGTCCAAAGTAAACTTTAAAACTTCATAGCATTCAAATTGTGTTTTAATTTCTTGGTACTTCCCGTTTATTACAGATAAATAACTAAATAAACCGTAAAAACAAACATAATACAATACCTATTAGGTAGATATGCCCAAAATAAGCAACACCTAGACTTGATTAAGTAATAGAAACTTCGTTCAGGAACTTTACAAAAATGAATTTGAAAAACTTTATTTCTCAGAGAATTATGCAGAATACACTTTGACCACAGATGACGTATCTAATATTAGAAGTCGAACGACTGAAGATTCAAACTTTACATCGGAAAGAGCTCCTGTATCGTAAAGACATTGCACACATTGACAACTTTAAAATTGCCGAAGTGTGCATACAGTTTACGAATGTGTGCGTTCCCACGGAAGGGGAAAACGCCATACGCACGTCTACCGTCACATTTTGAAAATGGAATGCCCTTTTCAACTTTTCCAATATGTAGATGGTGCGTTGCTATTTCCCTAAAAATGTGAATGCATTTTTTCTTTTATAGTTCACAGATACAATAAACACAATACTGGCTGAATGTATTGAAATGTTTAGTGCTTACAATAAAATTTTGTGTAGAATTTTATGCTTTTATACGGGAACTTCATAAATATCTATTTTACCAATAAGTTAGTATGTACCTACTTAAGTATTTAAAATTAAACCAAAAAGATGTATGTGTGCAGTTCATACGCAGTACCTGCCTAGAAGTGAAATAAAGTGCGAAAAGGGGTGGGACGGATTCTAAATTTCGTGGCGTCACATTTCATATATTATATCGTTATAATAAACTAGCTGCGCTCCGCGGTTTCACCCGCGTGGTGATAGAAAATCGTTATATTTTGGATAATTCATACTATATCTTTATAAATGCCTATGTGTTATTCTGATGTGTAAGCTATATTATTGTAAAGTTTCAACACAATCCATTCAGTAGTTTTAGCGTAGCGTAGTGTAGCATGAAAGAGTAACCGACATACATCCATACATTCTTACTAACTTTCGCGTTTATATTAGTATTAGTCTTTAAGCGTTAAAACATGAAGTTTGAAGCATTAACGAAAAATTTCAAAACATTACAACTCTATTTGTATTAGCATAGTGTTTAAATGATTAAATATAATGTATTCTATCTCATTCTCTTGCAAGGTTGAACCTATAGATTTATATGTTTATCTTTTTTTAGTGTCGCTTTTTCGTTTCATCGAGTTTCAAATCACAATGATTCTAAAGAAGTTTCACTTCAAAAATTATTCATAGAAGATTAAGAAGGTATGTAGCTATGTAAAGGTAGTTGAAAGTCGTTTTGATTGTTTATTTTTTCTAATGCTCTGATTTGAGATGAATATGTTGTGGTGTCTGTGCGCAGTCACAATAAAAGTCTACCTCGGGAAACCATAAACCTATTTACAGACATCGTAGAGGACGTACTAGCAACTCCCAAGAAACAGATACATCCTAGTTTTGAAGTTAGTGTGATCACATTGGCCATTAACATGTGTGTAGGTACATATATAATGTATTATATATGTACGTAAATAGACTTTAATGTTCGAGGTTGATATTTAATTTAGAATAATATTTGGATTATTTAATTCAGTGACATATAAATTTTCTGCCAATTTTTCACATTGTTACGAGTTGCAGGACTCGAATTAAAATGCCGTTGGAATTATTATAGAATTTATTAGAACTATACAAACACGTATAACACAGGTACAAATATAACTGAATACAACCAGTTCAAACGTAATGCTCGATTAAATAACACGCGCAAAGTTCGTCACTACATAGATTACCGAATGTACACAAGTCTTACTTCGCTTGTGGTTATCGCTCGATTGCCTCATCTCTCAATTGGGGCATTGCTTCATACTGTACAAATACAATATGTCTGCTCGGCCGCGTGGACTGAATTTCCTAGAATCACACCTGGCTAATGACTACCATAAAAGATTACAATACACAATGGGCTGTTTTTCTAATCACAAATTTTAAACACAAAGTAAACAAAAGAAGTACAAATGGCTAAAAGGTAATAAAATGTCTACAGGTATGCAGGTGTGAATTTGTCTTTTGTCGACGTTCGGGTTGTAACAATATATTATTAATTTAGTAATTATTTATTGTGCCAAATTGACATGATCACTTGACTTGATTATAAAGTAATTGTTAATTTATTAATTGAATTTAAGTTTTCTCGTTGTACTAGTTTATAAATGTATATTTTGATAAAAATAAATGTGAAATTTAAATACAAATTTATGATGGCATAATGTGTTCTGTAATACATAACATAAGATCTTAATTAATTGTTATAATAATTTGTATTCACCAATAATTATTATATTACAAATATATACAGGTATATCCACATACGTTCAACCATACAAAGAAAAGAATATATGTACTGTATCCATATCAGTGAACTAATTGTTATAATCATTTAAGCAGCTTTATTTATCTACTTCCCATGTACATGAATCCCCAAACATAATAAGGTCCAAAACACAAAAACAATGTAATATTAGTATTTAAATTATATGTACCCCTGAAACGGCCAGAGGCAATGAATCTATAATAACATGAATGTATAATTTGGTGCAGCCATAATTATCCGGCGAGAATCATTTTGTATAAGATAGTAGCTAAATCCGGACACGCTCCGTTTAGTTTGATATTATTTAAAGAAGTAAAAAAAGGCAAGTAACATTTAATAAAGATACTCTTCCATTAAAATTCAACGTTATGTAAAAAAATTCAATTGAATTCATATCCAATTTTTATAGTTTTACTGGCACAAACACATGGTAGCTCAATTTTTATGTACGTATGTACGTATGTGTTTTAAATATTTAACAAGGGTAATATGGATTCGAACCCTAGCCGGAAAACATGCACTACTTAAGCAGTTTTCTGATCAAATTGTAAAAAATATTTATCCGTGCAGGAACGGAGAAAGAATACAATTTCCAGCGGCCGGACGGCCTGTCGTAAGAGGCGACAAAATAACCCACAACCGGGCGATAGGGCATTTGGCCATCTGGATAGCTACCACCCCTGGTTTAGAGTATGCCATCATAACAACCTTGGTTGTGTTCCGGCGGCATTAGTGCCCAGGTTCCAATCTTCCTTTAGAGAGCAGCAGCACATTGCTAGCACCTTTGGTATTACAAATGTCCATAGACGATGATAACCGTTATTCATGTGGGCCGTCTGTCTGTCTGTTGAACTCATGCAATAAAAAAACATGCTGACGTTGAAGGAACACATCGTAAAGAAACATTAACAAACAGTTAACTGCTGTGTGAGACAAGCCAAAACTCCCTGGACAAGCGTGGCGGGTGCGCTGGAGCCCCGCATGGCGACGTTTATGGGCTGTTATTATTATGTAGCTACGATGTATAAGTACCTAAGTACCTACATATCTTGTAACACGTATAGTTACTATAACGACCGGGTCGGGGAATTGTCAAAATTTTTAGTCTTTAATTATTATATTTTATTTATTTTCTTTTACTACATAGCCATCAGAGCAACCCGCAGGCCACTGATAGATGTCTTTCATTCTAAATAGTCAAATATTATTTTACATAAAACCACAACGAACACAGAAGTTGATCGTTTCAGTACTTATACATATATTGAAGTAAAGTTTTGGAATGGAATGTAACCAGCACGAAAATGTTAGTCGCATCGAATTTATCATAAACCGCTAGATTTGCTGGTTCAGCGGTATAAACAACAGAATGACTAAAATAACCTATATGCAACAATCTGTGAGAGTTACTACTATGTGCCGTTTGCTTTTAAGATGCTTGGAAATTATGAAGGCTCTCAAAAGTCCTAACTAATAACGATTTAGTATGATAACACAGCGAGATGGGTAGCTAGTTTTCTGGAGACCTTACCTATAGAAGACAATCACCAAGGCTCAGTATTCTACTTGTAGATAATCTTAAAGCACTGACTGGAAACAACAAATACTAATTAGGCTTTAGTTTGGCTAAATTTTCTCATAAATAAATAGAAAATTCGTAGAAAAAAAGTTCGCTTTCATATTTTCTGTATTTGTATGAATAGGTATATATATTATAATGCTTCAGTAATACTCATAATAATGTTATATGTGTTTAAAGATAATGACAAGTACCTATGTAACTGTATTATTCATCAATAGAAAGGGTTACAATATATAAACGTTATTCCTTAATTAAACTCTTAACCTTATGGTCCCCATGCTTAAACGGGGTAAGTCGATATTGCACAAAAACGCGTCGGTTTGCGGAAGGTGAGCCGCGTCAAATTGGCCGCATCCCTATCTAATCTGTAACCTATCGGTTAAAGGAATTCGCGTCCTTTTTTTAATTTGTAGTATGGTGCAAGTCAAAAAGCTAAAGTATACAATGGCTACGTTCCACAAGTGACTCACTGCGACCATGTTCACGACCGCGATTTTCCCGTTCTACTTGCTTGCGGGCGTTACAATCACAAACTCTAGCGGAACGGATTATGGAGCGTTGATGTCATTAAGGACGAAATACACAAATGTTATTGGTTGATTTAAAAAACGCGCCTTTTTCAATGTCAATCAATAGAGAGAATCAATGCTCTGTGGTCAACGCCAACTTCGACCCAGTTCTTGGCATGGGTCGTTGTGAGCGCTGTGTGATCGAAAATAATGACGTCATTAGTGACTTTGTCTACGGTTGATTTGAAATTCCCGCAGGATTCCCGGGACACAAAGTATCGCAGCATTTAAAAAGGAATGTAAGCTATCGTTTTAGTGAAAACTATATCGGAATAAGCTAATTTTTATGCATCCGACCAACTTCAAACCGCTCCCGGGAAAATTTCCATGGAATTCTCAGGATGAAAAAAAATATCACACATTTTATCACATTAAATTTGCTATAAATCGGTAAAAAAATCAATTTTTTTTTAACTAGCCATTTTAAACCCTTCCCAGAAAAATTCTCGCGGGATTCCTGAGATAAAAAGTAGCGCAGAGTTTAAGTCTAAGAGAGAGCTGTTAATCAGCGAAAACTGCATTGAAATCGGCTTAGTAGTTTTTATGTGAATCCCGAACAAACAAACAAAGTGACAAAACGACAAACAGGCTTTAAATCTAAACAAAAATGCATCGTGTTCTCCATTGTTTATGTAGTCTATTCCAGTTGTTTTTTTAAATAGCTTCAATTTAGAGACACGGCATGTCTAGAGTTTTATAATATTATAGATTTAGCGATTATACATAAATTAGCGTGGAGAAGTTTTTTGCGTTTATAGTAGTGTAAAATATGTACACAGTGACTAATATCAGAATAAAAGCAGTTTACACTTGTATATCATGCCTCACACATGCATCAGTAAATCAAAAATAGCGTTAGACCACAACACTACTACAAACACAAACACGTGTTCAAGCTCATTGACTTTAAGTATCCACTGTCCTTCAAATTGTACATGTTTTCCACTATATAAAGAACTCTTGAAGATTACAGTTATGTGCTCCAAGGCCTTTAAATAATTAAATTAAATTTGCTTATTTACTGCTTTAAACTTGTAACTTGGCCCCATTTGTTATCTACTAGCATGCACAAAGCAGTCGTTACTAAGCTCGCGCGGGATGTGAGTCGCCAGTGATGCGTGTAAGGTATGGCAGCTGCGAGCAACAACGCCACGCCGCACCATTCGCAACTGATTTATTTCGATATTTTTAATTAATATTACCAATGAAAATAACAACAATCATTTATTTTTAATATTAAAGGTCATCTTACTAACGATTTGGCTCTTTATCATATGTACGTATATAACCTATGATATGTTAAATTAAGTATTGGTAAGGTTTTAAGTCTTCTATTTACCTTTTTATTAAAAGTAACTATGACTCTGTGTATTTAAATTTTTTTTTGTAATTACATTATTTAACAGATTGGTAAAATAAAACAAATATTTTTAAATTTAATTTAAAAAAAAATTATGCACCTGTCTTGAATTGCAATCCAGATTTGTTTAGTTACTAATTTAACATTTTAATTTCTATGGTTGTAATTTGTTTAGTGCATCAATAAATTAAAAAAAAAATGTGTATAAAATACTAAAATTAATGGTCTTAAACTTATTAGTGTTACCGACTGTGATACATGCTAGTAATTAATGTCATTATCTTCCAATCGTAATCAGCGTGTTATGTTTAGTACCAAGTAGTAGACAAGAAGTGAAATATTCATACGCAAAGTGGTGATAAACTTTATAAACTTTATCACCCTTACTAAATGACACACGTTTGTCTATTATTATTTTTATATAAATATGTGTAATAGTATTTTAATAATCAATTGAGTAAGGAAAACATACGTCTTAAGTAGATCTAAAACAAGTTTTAAAATTATATAAACCTCTTGTTATTTTTGCACAATAGCGTCGCCGTATCCATACGCAATGTTACAAAACGCGCACCAAAGAACAATTCCATACAAATGCGAAACTACAAAATAAGTCTATCGATGCGTAAATTAAGGATCCGACGCTATTCAGTCAAGGTTTAAGAGTGCAAATAAAAAAAGATGTTAAGAAAATGTTAGCCCCACGTATCTAGATGTCCCGCTGTGGTACCCCACATTGTTCTTAGACAAATACTTTCTTTATACAAGAAAAGTACCATTATTATTTTTTTACTAAATCAGCCGCGATTTCTATTGTACGCCGATTTTGATGGTTGAATTAATTTGTGTTGAAATTTTTAAATTAAGCACCCAAAGCCGTTGATGCTTTACAAAATAAAGAAATGCTGGGGCAAAGATGTGGTTTTTGTTTTGAAAAACATGGTACTATGACCTCAGGGGTTATGATTTTCCTATTTTGAGAAAATAACGAAAAACACTAATTCATTTTTTCTGCAACGAATATTTTCTATGTAACCTTAAAAAACTTCTTGTTTTAATTAACCAGTAAAGTTAACATTATAGTATCAGTTTTAGTACTTATTAAAAAGTAAACCAGACCATAAAATATTCCCTATCGTTGGAATGTGATGATACTTAAACGTATGTATACATTCATTATTCATCTATAAACATTTATATAGTTTGTATAGATATGTATTTGTCTGATATGTATATTAAGTACATATCTATTTAATATATCTAATGTCTGTATATATTATAACATTTCTATATTTATTACTAAAATGTAAGTAGTCGTACTATAGTTTGCATATACCACCATCACCATTATCATCTCAATTCATTTCTGGGGTTGTCTGGAAGAGATCGCTTTTCAGAGATAAGACCGCCTTTTGTGCATAATTAGGTATAGTTTCAGTCTGTAAGTTCATTTTTTGTATTGGCGTACACTAAAGTGCTGTCTATTTGTTTATCTATCTAAACTACAATTAATAAAATTGGTGCAGTAAAGTTAAGAACTTTACTGCACCAATTATATTGATTCAATTGTAACATATGAATCTAATAGGGACTTTCATTATAATTTTTACTTATTTCTTCTTACTTTTCTTATGGATCGATGTATATGAAGTTTTCTTTTTATTGCGAAGTTGGCAAATAGGCGGACGACCAACCTACCATCAGAAAGATGCTTACCGTCGCCTATAGACTTGAAAAACATCAGGGCTGTAGCCAGCGCGTTGCCAGCCTGTGAGGTGGGATAGGAGGGATGGGATAGCGCGATCAGATAAGAGGAAAGGGATAGAGGGATTAGGCAGTTGGTATGGGATAGAGGAGATGGGATAGGGGAATGGCATAGGGGAAGGGGGAAGTGGCCCATTGGAACTCTCACTGATCATACGAAAAACGATTAAACCCAAGGCTAAAAGTATCACGGCGATATTCTGTGAGAATGTAGTATCACACTGGTCGAGCTGGCTCTAAGAGCTATGATCAATGTAATGATTCCAGCATGGCTGTACCACGTAAAAAAGTTCCACGTAAAAGTAAAAAACGTATTCTGGTTGATATAAAATCTATAAATGTACAAAAAGAAATAATGAAATATGAGACTAATTTTAAACATATATGACTTCATGTTACGAATATTTTGCAGCAAAAATCATTTTTAACTAGTAGCTCTCGCTTAAACTGGTTTAGTTCGATCAGGCCACTATCTTCAATAACAATCCCACTAACAATGACAACCAAAAGATGATAACTCAATCACAGTAGCAAAGTAACCAGCCGTATCGAAAACCGTGTCATGGTATCGCTAAATCCCACAATAAGTATGAGCAGCCGTGAAATTAGGACGAAATAAATTAGGGCCGAACTCATTCTTGAAATGAACGGCGTGACGATCGCCGCGTGGCCGCCATTGTTGTTTCTCGTGCGAAGTTTTGTTGATTTTTGACTTACCACGTTTTGTAATGTGAGTTAATCTTGTGTGACGCAACTTGTGTTGGTTGTTATATTGATTACTTTGTGTTAACTTCTATTTGTTTATAATATTTACTTATAATGTGGTTTTTCTTTGTTGTTAGTGTACAGCAGATAGGCTAGCGCCCCACCTGATGCCAAGTGGCCTTTAAACATTGCTGCTGGCAACTGGAGCTGGAACCTGGCTCCTGATGCTGGAACATAATTCAAGGTTGTTATGGTGGCATTTTCTAAACCAAGAGTGGTAGCCGTCTAGGCGGCAAATGCTCTAACACCGGGCTGTGGGTTGTTTTGTCATCTCTCACGTCAGGTCGCCCGACCGCAGGAATGAGTATTCTTCCTCCGTTCTTGCACGGATAGGTTAGTTTGAAACAATATTTTGTGTCGTCCTCGAGATTATCAGCTTCTTATAGAAACAAATATTAAATTTCGATTTTAATCTTTATTACTACACCTGTCACTTTTACGTTTTTCGTAGTCACTTTGACATAAACGGTATCCTAATGAAGTCGTATTGTCCATTAATTAGTCTGTGTTTTTATTACTGTAATTTTCTCGTGAACTACTAGATCTATATACATGAAATTCAGATAGATATATAGATAACTCTTTATTGAATTCTAAAGCATAGAAAAATGGAAAAAGATAAAAGAAGTACAAAGGGCGGTTTTATCGCTAAAAAGCGATCTCTTCCAGACAACACTTGCCAGGGATTGATGAATTTTGGTAGAAATATGTAATTTATCCCTATACCATTATACAATTCTGTGGTGAAATCGCAAAAATAGTGAAGATAAGAGATGTTCACTATATATTTTTAACAGAAGGTTGAAAAAATATTTATATATGCACATTTCATGTGAAGTGAGAGTCTTCTTACTTATATCTTAATTCCTTCAACTACATGGCCACCTGTAGCTATTTGTTTTACATTGTATTACAATATTTTGTAATGATATATTATCTACTGATTATAAGGATTCATCCATAGGAAAGATGGCTTTCTATACATAAATCACTTAGAGACGTTTTTGTGTAATGAGTATACTGCCAGTGACTTATTCCGCTGTTAGTCAATTTGTGTATTACAGTACTGTACACGTAAAAACATCTCCAAGCTGATTAAATTAATTATGATTATGATATTAAATTCAATCCATAATATACCTTGGCCGTAGAGACAGACATAATTGCTTAACCATTGCATAAAGATATCTTTTCTGCAAAAATAGCTAAGTAGCTCTAAAAGTTATGACAAATGAATCATGTTTTATATCCTTTATCCGTGCAGGGACGGAGAAAGAATACAATTTCCTACGGCCAGGTGACCTGTCGTAAGAGGCGACAAGACAACCCATATCCCATATTCTGTAGAACGTTTCTCTTGCGTACTGTGGGGATTTGGAATGAGCTCCCAGTCGAGGTTTTCTCACAGCGCTACGATATGGAATTTTTCCAAAAGGGTATCATAAAATTTCTTTGAGGCCAGTAGCACGTCGGTGACATCTCTGGTGTTGCAAACGTCCATAGGCGACGGTAACCGCTTTCCATCAGGTGGACCGTCAGCTTATTTGCTGTACTCCAACTATTAAAAAAAATCCCGGTGGTGGGCCGTCTGCCTGTCTGTTGAATTCATGCAGCATAAATATAAACGTCCCACTGCTGGGCTCGGGTCTCCCACATTAGAGGTACGGTCAGTATACCCGCAACACTTGTCCAAGACTGCTTGGCAGGTTTGACACATCGGTTATCTCGATGTGCACGTTTCATCACGATGTTTTTCTTTACCATTGTTAGTACGTGGTAATTGTAACAATATGCACATTAGGTCGAAAAACTGCCTAAGTGGTGCATGAGTTCCGGCCAGGATTCGAACCCGCGTTCTTAGAATTTTAGGACGCGTGCACTAGCCATTACGCTACCACGACTTCTGAAACTAATGCAATAAAAAAACCTTCTAGAACTGCACTTGAGATTTACACAGTACAATCTCAAGTCGTAACACATCACGCTTATTTCTTAGTCGACGTATCGCCTCGAAACGTTATTGCCTACACCTCCTACAGTTCACAGTCGTAAACTATAAAACTTTAGTACCCCCCGTTGGTTCATGACGACCTTATGTACCGGACTGGTCATAAAGTAATATCGGATAAGCAGAAAGGGGTACTAAACCTCACTTCCTTGGTATGGCATTTTTCTAACTGCCCACTTTATTGTCTTTTGCGATTTATATTAGCGTGGTTAAATTCTTATGAGTACATGGCAATCAAATCAACGGAATTATCCTTACAAAACGTCGCACCCTCCCATGAGCGTGCACTAATTCATATGAGCGTACAGACTTATGAGGTCAAATTATCGCATTAATTAAAATTATTTTTATCGTGCTATTTCAAAAATAACACGATGGTAAGGTTTTTAGTTACTGCTTTTTTGTGTATGCTTACTTAAATAATTGTAGATTTTAATTCATTTGAAACTCTTGTTTAATTTATGTATAATAATCTAATAATTTGAAATCATGTGAATCTTGGTGAAATTAACCATTGTAAACTCCCAAGCTAAGCAAGTTACGCTTATGTCATAAATATTGTATAACGTTAACAACACAACAACAACAACGTTAACGTGGGTCCGAGACGTTGCCACTAACATTCAGAGCAGAGTTTTGGACCCGATTCCTTTACAATGTAGCAATGCTAAATTCACTATATCTACCTACCTAATTTTTTACATTTCAAATGAACATAAATAATATAAGCTTTTGAGTAATATTTTCTAAATGTTCAAACGAAAACGAGATTTTTTGAAATTATTTTTATTTTGACACAATATACCCTTACTGAAAACCACAACATTTATTGCATTGTAATGGATAAAAATAGGTAAAAACGAATCGTGTAACTTTAATACCACTATTCATTAATATTAACAGCAACATTTTGCATAACTTTTAAATAAATAATACACGTAGCACATAACAAAATATCAAACGAATTTAGCAACAATTGGCAACTCCAGTCATACAAGCAACAACTTAGCGCAAACTGCTCGCTGCCACAGCCCGCTTCAATGTGGGCGTGCACACAGCCACGTCTGTGTGCAGGGTACTTATGTGTGCGTAACCCGTCACCCCATCACACCGTCACGAACCCACCCAGGGGTGACCCGGGAGTCAGGCCCAGGCCCCGCCCATAACGATGCTCACACGGCTGACTTGGAATCAGATGGCTTGGCCAGTCGCAAGCGAGCCGTGACATCGTGAACGGTTCGCGTACTCTTCCCGTACTTAGGGCATTCGATGATTACGCGCTACACTGACCATTGGTCGCAGTTCACAAACTTGACAAATTAAAGAAATTACACTTACACCGTTTGGGACTGTCGGTTCATTGATTTTGTTTCGGACTGTGATTTTTGTGTTGTAAAGTGACATTTTAGTGTTAGTTGTTTATGCCGCCGGTTTACTTAGGTAGGTGGACAGATCTCAAGTTTATTAATAGAACAATATCTACAGTATAATGGATCTTAAACAGATTTTATTATGATACACTAATCACTACATATCTTTGTAGTGGTTTTGCTACAAAAGGATTAAAAATATAACGGAATAATTTCAATAACTGACGGAACTTATTCTGTGCCTATTGGTGGTCATATTACATTTTAAAGTTTTAAGACTATTAGATCAATATTATTCCACCTTGTAGGCTAATGAAAACCAAACAAAAATGGTTGCACCATACATACACCTATTTATTAAATTTATTTCAGATTAAACAAAAAAAATCGAGGAATTAATAATTGATTGTCATAAAATTTGGAATTGCTGTTTTTGTGAAAGTTAAGTTATAACAATAAACCTGCCAAAATGCTGATGATTTCTCTACTAATAATTTAAATAAGGCACATTAATTTAAAAAAAATTCATACATTATTATGATTACTAGAGAAGAAACGCATTGAATGAAATGGAAATAGATTTTCATATAAATTTATTTATTATACTAGAATTCCCTAATAGTATCTACAATAATTAAAATAATAGCAAATCATAACTGTTCTACTGCTGGGTTCGAGACTAAATGTTTTTTTAATCCTGTTAATTAGGCGATATACTCTCTTCTTTGGCCAAAATAGATTAGCAGATTTCACACATCAGTTATTTTGTTATGAAAGACTTTTACAATGTTGACTTTCACAGTCGTAACTGTAACAATTGCATACCTATTATGGTCAGAAAAACTGCCTAAGCGGTGCATGCTTCCCGAACAGGATACCACGACTCTTTAAATTCAAATTCAAATTCAAATTCAAATTCAAAGTTTTTTATTCAAAATAAGTTCCACTGGAGAACACTTTTTGAAGGTCATATAAATATATAAGTTAAAATTTAATTTTTCTTCCTATTCTATGTATACCGCTTCACAACGTGTTATTGCTGTTAAGGAGAAGAAGCGGCAAGAAACTCCCCAGCAACACGTCTAGCTAAATAATGTTTTTCTTTAAGTTTCTTATTCTATTTATATCTCAAGTTGTTTTTTTTTTTAATAAGTTTTATACAGAAGTATGTTACAGAATTACTTTTTGAAGAATTAATGGAGTTGTAGCAAACAGTGCATACTCAATAAGACCAAGACACAATAAGAGGAAACAAAAATATTATGAAAGTTATAATAATGATATGACGTACTAAAATGTTATGCTGCAATATATCTCCATAAATCCCTTACAAGCTTGGCAAGATAACATTAAACAAAATATAGTATAAGATGTTAGAGTGAGCTGCTATGTAAATGAATTTTTGTCATTTAAGTATTCTTCAATAGTGTAGTATCCCTTTTTAGCAAGATACTTTTTAATTTGGTTTTGAATTTAGTGAAAGGCAGATCTAACATTTCACTCGGAATCTTATTGAAGAAGCGTATACCAACCCCAAGAAAGAGGACAGTACTTTTTGTAATCTAAAAGATGGCAATATCAGTCTATTACAATGCCTGGTGTTGAAATTGTGAATATCCTTATACTGCTTGTAGGCACTCAAATTATTACGAATATAAATTATATTATTAAAGATATATTGGCAGGCGACCGTCATAATATTGATTTCCTTGA
Source organism: Dendrolimus houi (assembly GCA_039645545.1). Classification (NCBI taxonomy): domain Eukaryota; kingdom Metazoa; phylum Arthropoda; class Insecta; order Lepidoptera; family Lasiocampidae; genus Dendrolimus; species Dendrolimus houi. The sequence continues at coordinate 8,166,796 of CM077136.1, forward strand.
AGCATTCTCTAAGAGACTCCCGAGGGCCGAGGTTGTAAATTGATCTTACGGTTCTTTTTTGTAAAACAAATATGGTCTCTAAGTCAACAGCGTTGCCCCAAAGTAAAATACCATAGGACATGACACTATGAAAATAACTAAAATAAACTGGTTTAGCAGTCTCTTCGTCAGTGAACTGCCTAACTCTTCTGACCGCATATGCAGCAGAACTAAGTTTTCCTGAGAGACTAGATACATGAGCGCCCCAGTGGAGCTTCTGATCAAGGTTAATGCCTAAGAATACAGTTGAATCTACTAGATTAAGTCTAGTGTCGTTAAGAGAGATATTAATATCGTATTCTTTTACATTGGGCATAACAAACTTAACACATTTAGTTTTGCTCGGATTGAGTAATAAATAAAGTAAATTTAAATAAATTCAACGCAGCCGTGTCAATTATTATCTCAATTTTCGAAAAGTAGAAATGTAACCTGCCCGACCCACCCCTTACCCACCCTATGTAATATGATATTTTTGTTTGTCTGTCTATCCTTAATTTTAAAATGTAACAGAATCGTTTAATTTCACTTCTTTTGTTAGATAATTTTAATAGTAAACATTTGGCCTTATTGTTAAATTTGGTAATGCAATACTTGTATTTTGTTTTGATTTTGCTGATTTCGTTAAAATTTAATTTTTAAACAAAAAAGTACTTTTAGTTATGCCTAAACACAATGCAATAAGATAACGTACAGAGATATTTAAACTTATTTTTTCGTTATTATACGTCTTTTAATTAATGTATTTTATTTTGGAAAATACAGATTTGCAAAGTAACATTTGAATACTTACATTTATAAAATATCTTAGAAATTTGTTTTAAACTAGGTACATACACGAATAAATCGTAATGTAAAACTTTAATTTAAATGTAATATTTTTATATATGGTTTAACAGTTTTTAGTTCGTTTTATTTTGTATTAAAACAGAAAAACATAGCTTAAATTTTATATAAGTACTAATCACATAAATATTGATAAACTAACTAACTAGCCATATGTTATAAACTTCTTTTTATTCCTGTCACATAACTTTTAATAAATAAAGGTGCTCTCTGAATCATCTATAACTTAATATCTACAAGTAGGATATATACATACCTAGCATAAAATATTTCTTATTATTCCTATTAAGTAACATATAGAACAATATGGATTCCTATTAAATTATGCGTTAATAATTAGTTAATTTTTTAATTATTATAATATTTTAAAAAATATTACATAATTAAATAATTAGCAAATCCACGACAAAATTGTCAGAACGAATTATAAATATCTATACTCAAATTATACCTTTGATGTTGCCGAAGAGCAAAGAATGCCGAAGTCTATTGTACAAAACAGGGTATGTCCGAAAAATTGTAATTTCGTTAAATAGAGATCTTAAGTTGTATTGTAGGGAGCAAATAATTTTTGCGGTAAACGATACTTGAGGCACAATGGCTGACAGTGATGTGGGATCGCGGCGTAATTTTGCTAGGGATTTTTTTATTAAAGAACATTTTGGAGAAATTAATATCTGTGTGTATTTTATATACAAAATGAGGACAAATACGGCTTTATCTGCGGAGAAAACTATTATAAAGTCTAATATCTAAATTTTGAGATAAAAAATAAGTTATGTGTACTCCTATAAAGTCAGAGGCAATTCGTCTAAGAAATTGCTTCACTTAACAATACAAGTGAAGTTAATGTTAAGAATTAAAACTAGTTATCTTTGTAGAAGCTTGGATGAGAGAGTGAAAATATATATTTTTTATAATATTTAATGTTGACATTATATACTTTTTATATATCCGTATTTACATATTCAGTATTTTGATACTAAAGTATAACAACATATTTTCAAATGTAAAGAGAGGACATACAAACTCATTATGTTTTTATTATTATATTGATTAATTAATTCGAAGATTTTCATTTACTTTATCAAAGAATCTTAGTAGGTAGACACATAGAACAGTATTTACTTTTAATATACCAGTATAAAATTAATAATAGAAATTAATTATTTAAACTTCTTGAAATTATTTGTAATTTTGGTAAGCTATACCAAATTCTGAATAAAATGCTGTTTTTGCTGCATAAACAGAACAGAACTTATAGTGTTAAGCTATGCAACGGTTTAGTCAATGTAAGCTAAAACTATGTTACCTATCCATATTTAATTCAATTTGCAGATCAATAAAAAATATTGTAAGACAACTATTGTTCAAATTTAAAATCAAAAAATATTTATGCGTTTGTTACTTTAATGTAAGAAAAACGAAAAAATACATAAATAAATTTCAAGTTGTAAGTCAATTCAAGCGTGCCGACAAAGTACTGCAAAAGTAGCTCCATTCAGAAATAACAGTTCACTATTATTTATACTCGAAAAGCTATCGTTTTCGAGTGTTGACATCCCTATTATGTAACAACTCCCGAGGGTGCCTGTCGCTACACTTTGACATATTTTTTTTATATTAATGACTTATTTTTGACAAAGGAGACATAACCATTGACAGCATTCTGCAGATTCTCACATGCTGTCATTACACGGTGCCAAATGTGATTTTGCACGTTTAATGTCCTTTTGAAACTACAAAATTATTTATAAAGGTAGTTGTTAGAAAAGGACAAAATGCGTCAAGAAAAAATATGTAAACTTAAAATTTAGATATCGAGCATGTTATGGAAAAACACAGTAAGTGACAGAATTTAGTTATTTGACTTTTTTATTGTAACATACAGTTAAAAATTTGCATCCCAGCGCAAAGATCCTTAAGTCATTATCTGATTTAGTGGCAAAGTTATATACTAAAAAAAGGAGATAAAAAATAAAAAATAATTTGTAATGTAGCTCGTCTGTAAATTTTTTTATTTATCGATGTATTGCAAAACTCTAATAAAGAAAATGTTAATAACTTATAACAGTTTTAAAAATATTCGTAGGTGTTTTTTAAAAATCTAACTTTAATATTTTAAATATCTTTTTTAAAGGAATAAGTACCATATTTTTTTTAAATTTATTGTCCAATATGCTTACATTCATATACATTAGAAACACATTTGACTGTGACACAGAAACCTCATGGATTTATTCGTGCAGAGAGTCGTGTACATAAATCAAACATAGGAGCAGAGGCGAGTAATTGTTATCATCATTCTAGTGTTTAGTTCTGATTTGATAATAATCATCGTTCTAGTATATGGTTCTCTTTTAGTCCCAGGTCTGCACATGTGAGCCTGATGGTCCCCTTTGGGAATCAATATAGAATTTTTTCATATTATATTTGATCGATTTATGGTTATTTCTTCATGGAATTCCACTTATTTAATTATTTATGGAATAAGAATAGTAACACTTACAATCGTACAGATAATTGTAAATTTGAAAATTACTGAACCTTACAAAACTAGATGGCGCCACATGTCATTGTTCTGCTGCTTTTTGACGTTTCCAATAAATCGTAAAATCGGACTAGTGTGTGGCTGTCCACGAACTATGAAGAGTACCGTAAAAGTGAAAAACACTATTTTCGGCATTTGGCCTTGGAACCATAAAAATCATTAAATTCGAACCCGCGTTATCGGTACGAGACGGATGCATTAGCCATCGAGCTACCATAACAACGATAAAAAAATATATTATTTAACTATTAAGTATTTATATGAAGTATAGGTATTATTGGCTTCTTGTGTTACGCTACTTATGATGCCTGCAACCAAATATAACTAAGAGTTATTTAATCTGTGACGGCTCAAAATAACACCTTCACGCACCCTTCCGTCGAGAAGGCTTATAAGGATTAAGATACAGCGATTTTTATACTAAAAAGCTTTCGACATATCTCGATTATAACCTTTTTGGTTCTTTGGACGTGTAGCCGCAGGATCGTCAACGGGTTTTTAAGTGACACTTTCATTGTTTTTTTTTATTTCATCAAGAATTATAGCAAACCATAGTTCGGCTGCTCTTAGAATGCGTTACTCACTTCGTGAACATACGGGCGGATAACATCGTAATGACGAACAATTTACGGCATTTTTTTTTGTTTTTAAAGTTTTAGTTAAAATTCATATTACCAATCCAAATTACGGTAAACTAAATTACTTCAGTACTATTATAACTATAGCTCTTGGCAAACTTAATTATTTAGGTATATATTGGAGCAGAGCGCGCTAACTTTTTCGAAATAAAACCGACTACTAAGCAGCCATCTATACAATACTAATAATAAAGTTCAACAATATATATATATATATATATATATAATAGTACTAATAATTAACCATTAAACTATTCGACTGTATTAAAAACTATTAGTTAAATTTCCGATTACAGAAAAATATAAAAATAGTAAATGAATGCATAAGTTTTATTCAAATTTACGATATTGAAAAAGAACCAATTCGGATTTTTAATTTATGACTGATTGAAGTTTAAAAAATATTTTTTTTTATATAATAAGGCGTTAATTGAAAATTTTGAGATTTTCTAAAACACATGAACTGACTGCTGACGCCAACTGTGCGTTATGTCAGTCTTTAGTATTTTTTTCCATACCATAGGTACACTCACGGAATTAAAATGTTCGTCATCTTAAACTCGACTTTTGCTTGCACGAGTACAAGAAACAGTACCGTCAACTTTTAAAATAAATGTTACATTTATACAATACTTGTTCTGCCCGCGACTTCTTCTGCGTGGACTTTTGAAGTGAAACTTCTTTACAATCGTTGTGATTTGAAACTCGATGAAACGAGAAAAAGTGACTCTAAAAACAGATAAACACATTAATCTATAGGACTAAACCTGCGAGAGACTGAGATAGAATACATTATATTTAAACACTATGCTCATGTAGATATAATTGGAAATGTTTTGAACTTTTTCGTTAATACTTAGAATTACTTGTACTTGTATTATATTTAAAAACTTAAATATATTATAACGATATAATATATGAAATGTGATGTCACGAAATTTAGAACCCACTAGCACCTCTTGTCACACTTTGTTTCACTTCTAATGCGTGTGAATTGCACACACACATTTTTTTCTTGGAATGCCAAAAAATGGTAGCCTAAGTTACTACTTATAACATCAGCTATCTGCCATTGAATGTCCCGTCGAAATCGGTTCAGCCGATTCAGCGATTAGCCGAAACATCCAGATAGACAAAAAATCATAAAATTGATTATTTGATATTGGTACTGCATTTACTTCCACATGCATTTAGTAAGAAGCTGTTATTCAGAAGTTACAAACAAACACTTAATTTTATGTATTTGTATGTATAGATAGAAACGTAGTAAAAAGAAAATTGCAATGTTGGCAATGACAGACGCTGATATTAACAATAAGAAACAAGAGGATATAATCACTACGCTTATCATAAATATTAAAACCAATGAAAAAGTTTTACACCTTTAAATATCTTCTTAGACGAGATAGAAAATCAAACAACTTTGATCGAAGTAATTTTAATCTTTATTGTCAAACAGTTCAACATGATTTTCTGTGGAACACTCTGTTGTATGCGTTAGTTTGAAAAGGTAACATGTGCTCGCGGAATGTTAAAAGAATCAATTTAAAAACTGGCGAACTTTTTTTATTCCGCCACTGTACTACTGTTCTGATATGAATAATTTCCATATATAGAAACATTTAATACCTCACCTTCAAAAACTCCTCTACACCTCTCATTAGAGTTTATCATTTCACGTCCTATTTCTTTTTTTCTTCCACCGGTCACTATGAGGTGAAGATGCCTTGTTCAGTACGTCACAATGGTACTGGATTGATTTATCGTGCCGACATAGCCCACTGACGGTTGTTGTGTGCGGTTGTCGAATCGGCTTGCTTACGTACCGATAGCAAAATATCGTATATTAATTTACTGCCATATAAATATTATGGTACCCTTTTAGACTGTCCCAAGTGTGAACGCAGTTATGGTCAAAAATGATAGATGTAAGAGACCATTGGTTTACCTGTTGTACTCAATACATACATATGTAGGACTCAATGTAATCGAAATCCCTTTGCAACTTGTCCATGTATCTTACTATCGGTGTATTTGCCTTAATACTGGGTAGAATTTAACATAAAATCTATACAGGTAATGTCAATTTTTTATCAATGGTAAGATAGCGGGATGGATAATGAGAAATAAAAACTCGCACTCAGACATTATTAGGATATAAAACTTAAGACAAAGAGATGGATGAATTGTGTGAAAGACATGATGATTCTGTATGCCAGAATAAAGGAGTACCTATCGAATGAAATGAGAGAGATGATATAATAGTTACAAAGTCATTGTTCAATAATTACACAGAGAAATCTATACTGGTATCGTAAACGTAACAATTATTTTATTTTTTGGCCCTTTTTGTATGTTATCTACATACAAAAAGGGCATTGTAATGTGCCTGTTGCTACATCGCGGTCTTGGATATAGAGACATTTTGATGATATTAAATAAATACTGATTGGAAATGCAAGTAAGGTGCAATTTTGGTTGCGTCACTGTAATCCCAGATAATGCGAGTCTTGTGACATAAACTTGAAGTATACTCGAGCATAGCCACGTGAAAAGTCCCAGTCTGTTATTAATAATAAAATTAGCCTTAATACTTACTTACTACTTTACTTTTTTATTAATTATTTTATATATACTTAATATTCAGTCGATTTGTTTGTTTATTTTATATATTATCCACTAATTTATATTCATAAGATTGGGTTGGCATGATCTGTATTATTATGCTCTGGATATTTTGTTTGGAAATTGCAAAATTACTTAAATTTTACTGCTCTAATTAAAAATAATTAAAAGAAATAAGAAATAAAAAAACAAAGTTTGTATTTGTTTAGTACATATTCGTTTCTTTATAAAGATATCTTTATTCTTAATTTATCTCTATAGAAATATTGTTTTAATTAAAATGAAACAAAAATTCATTCAATCTAAAATGGAACTTTTGTGCGGACGGTACCCGTCAGTTTTAAATCAATGTAACAAATCGCCGGCGAAGGCTTTGTGCTAACCGTACAAACGGATAGCAAAGTTACTATAGACGTAATTTATTTTCATTTTGACAGTACTATAGTCTACCGAATAACATCGCAAGCGCCTGTGGCGATGTGCGGGAGCTATCATAACACCATAGTTAAAAAATGCCTGTGTACTAAAACAGCAATCAGTCTTAAATCAAAAACCGTAGAATTAGTCAAATAAATAGTATTATTAACTTATGGACATATTTGATAAGGCTTTTCAATTTGGACGGGTTTTTATAAAAGTTTTAAATCACGGGTGAAATTTACTCTTTCAAGATTATAAGTAGAGTTTAGACTCTTGGCGTTGCTTAGAAAACAATGTATATATACGTCGATTCGTCGCGTCTTTTTGGTGCGGCCGTGCAATTCATTACCAAATACGTCGTCGTAGCGGCAACTAGAATGAATAATCTTCAGTAAAGTAAATGTTAAACAGTACAAATTAAATTCAATTTCATTAATCATTGGTTTAACGACAGTTGCCGTAGAAAAAGTGGGGAAGCTGTTTTCCTATCCAGTTGAAATGAGGCATTAGATGCACCTGCACTCGTGTCGGGCAACTCAAAGCGTGGCGTAATGAGGTGAAAGCAATCGCAACAAGTGATTCCTTAGAATTGAGTTAGTATAGGAAGTTTCTCTCATGGCGGTTTATAAGTTGAGACTTGTTTAACCGTAGTGACTTATTTTAAATTTGAGAAATAAGAAATCATTTTCGTAATGTAATATTCATGACAATTTTCAAGAGTCGAATAAAATATGTAAGACAAAGACAATTTTATTTTATAAAAATGAGTGTTCACATATCAGAGTATACACGATGGTAGAAAAGTTAAGATGCATCATTTTTAGCCAGTTGAGCACCAAAATTACAATAATTAAACGTTTTAAAAAAATGGCACAATTTTTTAAAATTTAATTATTAATATTCAATAATTAATATTTTACTAGAGATCCTCTTTTACTAGTTCCTCTCTTTTGCGTTACGCATGATGAAGGTAGACGCAAAGCGCTTTGTTGCCGTGCCGGTGCGGCTAGTGTTTACAATAAAGAGTTACCTACATATATACATACCTAACTATCAATAGTTAAGTTTTTAGTGTACTAATTACCATTCTTCACTATATATAGTGATAACTGTCCAAACTCAAAGTAAACATTGCACAACAAAATTCATCAAAGTGAAACTTGATGCACGTGCAAAGAAAAATAGTACAAAAATAATAACCATACACATGTAGCCGCGAGTGCACTTATGCGCTTAAACTGAAATGTCAAAGGCGCGCCTCTTCCTTTTCACTTGTCGTTTTATAAAAACCCAACGATGTCGGGCCTTTTGGACCCTGTGTACTTACATAATTAACAGAGATGTGACGTCACAGGAACACTTTTAGGGCAAATGAACGCAATGCACACTGGGTTCTTTGACTTTTTAAGTGTCATCGTTACGCTCTGATGTGTTTTCGGGTTTCTGCATTTCCCATTTTTGCTCTGTCAAAAAGGCAAATGGGGTATAGTTTGGATTGTTATTTTATGCAAGTTATATCATCCTAAAAATAAAGTTCATTGAGAATAGCTACTAATAATAACATGAGATAGTTACTAGTATGAATTAATCAGCTTCTGTCGAGCATAATTAAGTACATATTGTAATAACTAAAACGCTCTCCACATTCTTGCAAGAAACGAGAATATGGAGCAGGTTCTTGTGTTCTTTTTTCCCAGAAAGCCATAAGAATGTGGCGCACCCAAAATGTCTCCGAAATATAGGAATCAAATAAACTTCCTTAGTTTTTAATAAACTTGGTTTGGTAAAGATCTTCTTGTAGAAATAAGGCTCTACATTAAACAATAAGCAAAATGCAATTTTTGATATTTGTGTAATAAGACATAATTTCTAAAAAGTTGGTAGGTATGCAATTTTCTGAGATAAAATGTATTCTACATTCATCTCCTTTATCAAAATAAACAAACAAACATCCCAGCATAGACATTCTGAAATGTATATTTACATTTTTATTTGGTGAACATACAAGCCCATCTGTCCATCGGTTATATAAGAAGAAGAAGAATTTTATCTATTTCAAAAGAATAAAATAATACTTTCTCTATTTCTAATATGTTTTAAATTGCTTCGAAAATGTAATATCTTTTTTATAGATAGAATCGAAGTTTTCAAATATCCACAGAAGAATTCAAATAATTCATTGCGTTTATGTAAAACATTTTTAGCGAAAATACTTTAATTTTCTCTAGATTTGTATGTTTGTTGGTAATAGAGACGGTACCTTAATTTCAACTCTGTATAAAAACTTACCCTTGCTAGATATCTATGTATATTTATACGGTTCATTTCTGTTTTTCAATTTGAATGAATCAACCAAGTGATCCTAATAAAAATAAACTTGAATCATTCAATTTCATTGGATATTGTTGTACTTGTCGTGCCCTTTGAGTTCTGTACCTTTCAACGAAATTTTAAGATGTGTTGGATGCTTGTGGATGGATGCAGGTGTTTACAAGCTCGATTGTGAGTGTGGATTATCACACATTGGGCAAACAAAGAGGAGCATAAAAACACGGGTAAAAAAAAACACATTGCTGACATGAAACACACAAGATCTACAAAGTCTGCGATCAGTGAACATACGCTGGATAAGCCCACCCACTACATCAGATTCCATAAACCACAAGTCCTGGCAAAAGAGAATAATTTCATATATAGAATGATGCGTGAGGCTATTGAAATAAAAAAGCACCCAAATTTCAATAGAGAAAATGGTTGGCAAGTATCACTTATTTGGGATCCGATCATCAAAACTATTAAATTACAGACACAGCAACAACTAACTGCCAGACCTCAAGACATTGAGCTCTTTCTGCGTGCACCGGAACACAAAACAACTTGATTGACAATTTTTTTATATTACCTTACACTCATTTTAATATTACATAAAATTATTAGAGCTAGGCATGTTTGTTGAAGAGTTTCTGGCGGCGCTTCTTCTCTTCAAGCCACAACATGTTGCAAAATGGTGGTAACTTAGAATATAGGCTCCTATAGAGTAAATACCTAACCACAAACAAAATCAAAACTAAATAATGAAAATGAACAAGTTGGCGGTAGACTAGATAAAACTTTTACAATAGGTACTCATTGACACTTGACATTCTTGTCTTCCATAATCATAGCTACTGAAATGTGGCCGAAACGACGGAATAATAAAAATCAAATAAATTACCGCGCTTAAAACCCGTTAAAACGTAGTTTTTTTACAAATGAGAAATTATTGAAATTTACACTTGGCAAAATAATTATTAAATTGTCATATTTTAATATCATATATATATAATAAAACAACTACTTTTATAAATTAAACTCTGAAAAATTTATTTGCAACTTTCCAGACACGAAAAGTGGTTGTAAATAAAAACAGAATCACTGCAAACGAGTATTAAAAACCTTTCGGAGAATGTTGGAAAACAGTTTTTTTCATGGTAAGTGGATGTCTGGGAACCTCAAAGGGCGAAAAGTAGAGAACGAAGTAGACGGGAGCGATTTGAAATTCTGAGTTTGATATCCGCAGAGATCAGATACTTTGTAAAAAATATTATATATTTTTTACTGCTATTACGTTTTGAGGTTTAAGATAATATATGTATAATAGTAAGTTTTCGTACAGTTTATAAGTTAAATCAAACTGTAGATTCTTATGTGAATGGTTTCACAGTAAAATACTTAAAATTAAAATATGGGTACAATTAATATAATGTACAGCTTAAAAAATTATAAATAATAAATAGTCCCAAATCACTGTCAATTGTGAAAGCTCCAAAAACGGTGGCCGTGTTACCACTTTGGATGGCATCGCTTATGCATTGCCCAAAATGCAGGTCAGCCTTTTAGTCGCGTGAGCCTTCTATCACCCATGTAGATAGGTCTCGATAAAAGCGGTGAGCTTCTGAACCCCATGGCCCCAGAGTTAGGTGGGTACATTACGATAATAAATCTGGCGAATACTTGGTAGGGATAGTTCATATACAATGAAAGAGTCCTCACAAGTGACTAGGTAATTAACTACAAAACCATAAAAAAACATGAGATGGTAAATACTCTATATTTCAAAAATTACTCAAAAGCTGATCTTGTCCAAACAAATTTTCATTGAAAGTATTTTTTTCATGTTTGCTTGTAGTCAAACTGGCAAAAGGGTCTACTTGACGGTAAGTGGCTACCGTCGCTCACGGACATCTGCAACACGAAGGGAGCCGATGCATTGCCTACCTCGTTGAGATAATTTAGTATTTTTGTTTTTTTTTTATTTTGAATATTTTAAGCTATGCTACGCATATCATTGATCTTTAAAAATGTACACTTTCTAGGTAACAACTTAGACGGATACAGTGAGATGTAACCTTTTTGAGCTACCTCAAGAACTGACATACTTTTTTATTATTTTTTATTGCAAGCCTAACAAGCAGGCAACCCAACTAATGGAGAGTGGTTATTCGCGCCTATAGACGTTCGCAACACTAAAGGCTTAGCCAACGTGTTTTTAGGTTTTAGGGTGGGGTAAAGAGAAGGGATCAAAAAGTCGCGGTAGCGTAATGGCTAACACACGCGTTCCAAACTCAAAGGGCACGGTTTCGAATCTTGGCTGGAGCGCATGCACCACTTGGGCAGTTTTCCGACCTAGTGTGTGTACTAACAACGGTGAAGGAAAACATGGTGATTTTTATTTCATTTTATATTATTTTATTAAAGGTCACCAACAGTTTTGCACATTTGATCAGTTACTGGACTTATGAAACCTCCACATCGAGATAACCGATGTGTCAAACCCGCCAAGCCGCCTTGGACAAGCGAGGCGGTATATTGTCCGTTCCCCTATAGTGGGAGGCCCAAGCCCAACAGCGGGACGTTTATGGGCTGTTATTATTATAAAGAGACGGGATAGAGGGATAAAATAGAGGGATATAGACAAGACGAATAGGATATAGAGGATGGGATATGGAATTGGAATACAAGAATGGGACAGGGAAGATGGGACATGGGGAGGTATAACCGAAGATTAGCTCAAAGCGGACCGTTTCACGCCAATATTCTGTGAGAGAGTGGTATTACACCGATCCTAAGAGTTGTAATCATGGTAGTGATTCCAGCATGGCTCTACCACTTACTTACATAGCCAAAGACAAACATAATTTATTTCTTAAACATGAGTGGTTCACATATCAAACTATGCATAATGGTCGGTACAAAAGTAAAGTAGCATCATGTTTGGCCAGCGAGGCATAGAAAAATTACTACTAAAAATAAAGTCTTAAGGAGAACATCATAGTAAAAATGTCATAATAATAATAACTCAAAAAGAAGGTCCAAAAATAAAAATAATTACTTAATTAAATACAATTTACAATTATTATTCTATTAATATATTAATATCAGATTCATATTTAAATTAAAAATGGTCAAGAAGTATTTTTTAAAAAGTCCAATAATCCTTAATAGCATTTATTTAATAAAAATGTCCTTAGTTTTTGTTTGAATATGTTATGTTTTAAATCTCTCCAGTCTTTAGGTAACCTATTGTAGATTATTGGAACCATTCAAAATATGCTGTTGTTCATAAGTTCTGTGTTTGAAACTTCTAGACAAAGTTTATTCTGATTCCTGTTTCTTCGATTGCGTGTCACTACTTGTGCTGGTGTTTGAAATAAATAGGAGTTAACCTTGACAAACATTGATTCCATGACATAAATAGAAGGAAGTGTTAAAAATTTTATATTTTGTAAAAAATGATCTACAACTATCAGTTGGTTTTAACTATACATAAATACATATAGGTTAAGCTAATAATATACCTAATACCTCAACAATCTACGTAATTAAAAGTGACTTCTTAACCCCTTAAAATATTAATTATACCTATACGTATTTCACATAATATGACGTTTAGTCAGCAAAGTCTCGCCATTAGTGTCCAAAAATATCTTCAGATCGCTCTTTGAGTCCTTTTTTCAGAAGCCCTTACTTTGACTAGACTCAAAGCGAGTGCACAATTTAGGGACCCTCGGAGTCAACCTGAGGTCCATTGTGTCAGATTCGAAGGGGAAAATAATATCAAAGTAAAATCCATTCGATAAGGACTTGTAAAGATCAAATACATGATTTCTCGAGTGACTTTAGTAATACGATTTGCTTTCAATTATTCAACCATCTTCAGAGGCTTTTAAACGATGTTACATATTATAAGAAATGTCTAGGATTTTATTAAAGGAAGAAGAGATTCAGAAATGACATATTTTTATACTTTATAGGCCGCTTGCATAACGATTGCCTTGAAATAAAATTAGTTAATCATATTAAACTGCCTAAATATTAAACGTTTTACACAAAACGCATTGACAGTTCTTTATACATATTTAGCGGCAAATTTTGTGTTGAGTAAGACGCTAATTGTATTTAAGGGTGTTAAATGCGTTTTGTGTTTCTTAAATAAATTTAAGCAACCTTATGCAAGCGGCCCTGTATCTTTTAGAAGAAATTAGTCAATTTAAAATCTTAACAAGTAACTTTTTATTTTTCTGTGTAGTTTTATTCATAAAAATGTATAGATACCTAATCTATATAGATACTATAATAAGTCTGTAATGCCCGGTTTCTGAGGTTACCAGTTTTGAGTTCAATAACAATTGATTCCATAACGTTACGTAATAGATAAACTTAGGTTAACTGTTAATCTACAACTAGTACCAAAACTCGCCACTAGATGGATCTATTTAAGAAGGAATATCTAATATTTATTGACATCAAACAAAAACGTCAAACAAAAGATATGGAATAGATAAACGCCTAATATTGGTCAGTTAAGTTGAACTTAGTTTAACCGTCGTACGATGGTGTGTTCAAAAATGCAATTTTATAAGTTATTGAACCGATAGCGCTAACGAACAGATAAACTACAGTTAAAAGTAACTTAGAAACCGGGCATAAATGGTTCGAAATTATATAATGCGTTTAAAAATGTGAAAAAAAATCAGGGAGGCTAATTCGGACCAGCAGATTCCGAAAAAATATAGCTATTCGTTAAGGGTGTTATTTTTAACGTTTTAAATAATGTATTTGGCCACATTCAATAACTATAACCCTAGATGAAGTTCGAGCATCATAAACATGCTATCGTTTGGCGTTAGTTAGTCTTTAATTAATTAAGGTTCTTCCATGAATTTAATTCTCAAATTTAAATATTCCTGGATACTTGATATCGATTGGATTTATGAATCGTGGAGAACCATATTTATAAACATAATCAGGGGGTCCAAACGCGGTCGCTTTTGGAGATTTGTGAAATTGACACGTGTCTAGATATATACCGCTGTAAGTGGGTGGTGTAAGGTGTAAGAAATAATATTAAATTAGTTTGATAATTGTCATATTCGTAATAGGAATTTACAAAAGTAGACGCTTTAGAAGTTTAGGCATCTATTCGATTGTATGCAGTATCTACCTATATAAACAAAAGTGCTACTGCTATATAACAAAGAGAAACATGTTTAAAATATTAATTGCAGTTATATCAATACGTAATCTCAGCCGACATGGGTAAGATTACAATAAAAGAATACAAATCATCCACCGACTACCGTTTGGTGGTTTCACTATGGGTGGTACAGACATCTGTACGTCGACTCATTACAAAGCATCGATCATATCACAGATCACGATCGCCGCAGCTATTTCTACTATGCAACAAAAGATAGCGCTTTCCAACTAACACACAATTCGGCAGTATCATTCTGTATCGTCTACCAATTAGTATATAGCCTACTCTTTCTTTTTACACGAGTGAGAGCAGGACGGTGGAAAGAGTATAATGACGAGCGTTGATTGTAATTGATGATGCGATTGTTTAATGCGGTATTGGGGTCAATAAATTTCTTTTTTCGTATTATTTTAAGATGGTTTGATAGGTTTTTGGTTTGTTAACTGTAGTTCGGTATTTTTACGGCTTACACTGTTATAAAGGGTAGTAGAAAAGTTCAGAACAAAGACGTTGACGAAACAGTAGGTATGGTTTTGGTTATTGCAAGCATTTGGACTATTACAAAATCAGCTTGAAGTTTATTTATTTTGAAAAGACGTTTATTATTGCTACGTAACCCTGTATTGTATGCTCTCGAGTTTACTTTTAAACAAAAATCTATTAGTAGTTTTCAACTACATTATTTTTTATAATACATATACACTATTTTCAATTAATACTACGAATTAGTTACTTTGTGAAAGAATGGACGTTTGTAAGTAATAATTTACGGGAATACTAGCGAACGGATTTTAGTGAAACTCTATATTAATATACTTTACCTACCTTACAACAGAATATCACATAGGTTATATTTTAAGGTGTTGTTTAAATTGACCATTTACGATGACAAAATACGATTTGATTATTATAGTTTACGACGTTTAGCCTTAAGATGTCATAATTACAATGTAATTATTTACAATTATTTAACCATGCCTTTGGGGGTTGTGTACGTAACTCAATATATATTCACAGGCAGACTTATATAGAACGAAAGATCTTATACTACCCGCACATACACTGTATTCATAAATATGGGTCCGTTTTCATGAATGTATTTGATTTCAGGTCGTACAAACATGTGCTGTTAAACTCACAGTGACTGTTGTTGGTGTTTGGTGTCGCGCGGTTCTCGGCGGCGCGCGGGGCAAGGCCGCGAGGTGGCTCTGCACGGGGGGTGGGGGCGGCCGGCGCCGGCGCCCGCGCACGCCGCTACCACGCTGGTCGGCGGACTGGTGGCGCCGCCGCGGGAACCCACCACGGCGGCAGAAGCCTTCTGGAAAATGCCGCATAAAGGTATGAAGATGCTCTCAATGCCTATACTCTTAAATGAGGGGGCTTCATATTCTCGCGGAAAACAAGAACATGGAACGGGTTCTTGTGTTCTTTTCCCGCATTTTCGAGATGTCCTCCTTGAGATTCTTACGAAAGTATGGAGGATCCTGTAGTTATTCAAATAACAAATATTTTGAATGTAGATCCCACAGGGCCTAAAGGGATGGTTTTCGCAGATTCATATGAATATGACAAGTATCAACATAAAGTGGAACTTTGTGCAATGCCTTACAACAACCAGTAAGTATAATTATATAGACATGTGTCAATTTCACTGCGATTCTCTAAAGTCGACTGCTTTAGTTCAGTTTCAGTTCAGTTCAGTTCAAATTCAAATTCAAATTCAAATTCAAAAGATTTTATCCAAAATAAGTTCCACTGTAAAACACTTTTGGAAGGTCCTAAATGTAAGTCAAAATTTAAATCTACTTCCTATGTATTATATGTTGTATGTTTTATAGTCCTGGTACATTTAAATAATACAAAGAATAATAATTCTCTAGAATTTTTTTTAAATGTCTTAAGTAATAATTTTTCTGTGTGATGGAATGACGAATGGAAAATTTTATATAGAATACACATATCTAAAAAATAAACTAAATCAATTGTTATGAGTTACCTATGTTCTCCAGTGTAACTAAGTTTAAATATAAAAAATATATCTACCATATTTTCTTAGAGCAGAAGCGTAGCTATCCAGAAGCGACCACCACGCTTGATGGTAATGCCAGAATAATCGATATTATTACCGCTGCACTTTAACATTTAAAAAAATAAAGTTACAGGTAATTCGCGTCCTATAATACAATTAAACCCTATTGAATGCCGGATTTTTTCATAAAATGAGGTAAAAAATTAAAAAATATATATTATAAAAAAATGTGATAATAAAAAAATCACTTTGCAGTTGAATTCTTCATTATATGTCACATGAAACGTAACTAGTGGTAAAATTCGGAATTTTACCATTTCCCAAAGCAACATGAGGGTAGCTAAAAGTTCACGACACAAACGGTTGTGTCGCTGACATTTCAGGAGCCCAATTCGACTATTTTGATACGTTGGCGTTGTAAAGATATTCAAAGTATGATTCCATTGCGATAGTGTCAAAAATTCGTATTCTAGTAAATCCACAATATCTTCTCTATATCATCGCGACAAAACCGCAGAAGAAAAAAATGTTATCACCATCAGCAGAAATGGCGTTAGCCGAAATGAATTTTGAAAAGCTATCAAAATTTTAAACATTAATTACGCGAATTTTCGCTTATAAATATTTATAAAGACAGAGTGGCGTACCACGAGCATGCTATTAGAATTAACAGAATATCGAAAACTGGCAAATCTATACTTGAAACAGGCGATTTTGACGAGATAGTAATTAGCCCCAGGTTTTAAATAAGATTCAGAAATACCAATATAACATGCTTCTTACACTTTGTTCCTATATCTCTTACTACACATTCCTATATCGTATAACCAAACCCGGTTTTAGTCAGCGCATATTTTAGTAATTCTCTAGTCATAAAGTCATAACCTCAAGCAAACGTAGTTAGCTCAAGTTAGGTTTATTGCGTGGGCAGAAGTGCTAACAAGCCAGCAGCCAAGTTGCCCCTTGTTTACAAGTAGCTCGGTACCAATGTTACAAGTTACAACTATACAAGTTAGAAGTTTACAATGTAGGAGTGAGATTTCCAACTAACCGTCTTTGGATTTGGGTTTAAAAGTTACTGCTTGTTTTCGAAACTCATTTTAGCGGGCGAGTTTCAAGCGAGTTTGCGGTCAACATTTCTTAAGAAATGCTCGTAATGTGTTTGCCTTGATGTTTAGCAAAACTTATTTTTAAATTAATTGGTACAACCTTAAAATAAATTGTAAATTATTCTTTTAATTAAACTATTAAACCAGTTTTTGCGTTTCTTTAATTTATTGTTCATTATATCCCTATATTAACAAATTAATTTTCTATACCAATTATATCGCCTTACTTTCAGTTTAGCTAAAAATATACTTAAAGTTTGGTTTTCTGAATCAAATAGCTTTTTATGTGATATCGTTTTACGAATACATTATTGTGAATTTTTCTTTTTAATGGATTGTTTTGTTGAGCAGTAAAGTGCTATTTATCTACCTGCAATGTGCATACCCCCTAACAAGCTACATTTTATAATTCATGCATTGTAATTATGGAACATGTTTTCCTGAAGTAAAAATAAAAATAAATGAAAATATCTAATCTTTATGTACAAGAAAACTATTATGCAGGCGATTTTGTATCGTGGTACAATTTATTTTGTTTTTAAATTAACGAATAATATTGTAAGAAAGAAAGATCACATTAGTTATGCTTGTTAAAATTTGGGACAAAAACCCCATGGAAGTCTATTGCTTTTATTTATTAACTCGACTTATATTCGAAGTTAGTTTTAACTTCGAATTAAGTTCGAGAACATATAGTACGACCTGTCTTTTATGCAGCGTCGGTGGAAGTTGCGGAGAGCTTGCCGCGGTAACCATGGCAACTGATTCTCTACATGCCGCCGGAAACTTGATCGAGTGCACTCAATGAAACTTGTTCTACTATTACTTGCTACTTACCAGCTACTTGTTTGTTTAACCTAACTACTTTTAAGAAAAAGAGATAAAAAATACATAAAATATATTTTTTTATCGTATTATCGGCTAATGTAGGGTTCATACATGTTACTATTCTTTCCTTGCCTTACCATGGTCGGTTGAATTTTGAGTTTACTTGTATGGAGCCTATGTCAAATATTAACCGATAATAAGGCAAATCAACGGTTGGTATGCTGTTGGGCACAAGCCGCTCGAGACTGTTGCTTTCGTAATGAAAAAAACAAACGGCCCCAAATTTTTTTTATTGCATGATTTCAGCAGACAGGCAGACGTTCCACTTGATGGAAAGCGGTTACCATCGTCTATGGACATTTGTAACACCAAAGATGATACAAATGCGCTGCTGCTCTCCTAAGGGAGACTGGAACCTGGTCACTAATGCCGGAACACAACGTAAGGCTGTTATGGCGTCATACTCTAGACCAGGGTTGGTAGCCATCCATTCGGGCAAATGCCCTACCACCTGGCTGTGGGTTGTTTTGTCGCCTCTTACGACAGGCCGCCAGGCCGCAGGAAATTGTATTCTTTCTCCGTTCCTGCACGGATAACTGCGAGACGTATAACAAAAGAGAGGACAATATAAATTTCATCCGTGCAGGAACGGAGAAAGAATACAATTTCCTGCGGCCGGGCGGCCTGTCGTGAGAGGCGACTAAACAACCCACAGCCAGGTGGGAGGGCATTTGCTCGACTGGATGGCGACCACCCCTGGTCTAGAGTATGCCGCCATAACAACCTTGTGTTATGTTCCGACATCTGTGACCAGGTTCCAGTCTCCTTTAAGAGAGCAGCAGCGCATTTGTAGCACCTTTGGTGTTGCAAATGTCCATAGGCGACGGTAACCACTTTCCATCAAGTGGGCCGTCTGCCTGTCTGCTGAACTCCTGCAATAAAAAACAATTTTTTCTAGAATGCACCAAGATTAACTAACTATGAGCGACAGCGTCTAAGAGGAAACTTAAGCTTGGACTTGCTGGACTTTGAGGTTTTTTAGCCGAGCCCTTGTCTATAACGACCAAATTAGTATTATAATTTGTTTTTAAAAGCCTAAATAAGTGATTATGCATGTATGTAAGTTTTTAATTTCACAGGACACATATAGACGTTCGTCCAAAAGTCCTTAAAATATATTAAAAAAGCCGAGTTTTTAATCGATGCGTGCTGATAGTTCTTATCAAAACTCCGCAATATCATATAAAAATCTGTGGTATAATAGGTTGGGGAAAAAGTCTTTTCGCATATCTTATTACAAGTCTTATTACAAGATCTTATTACAAGTTCAAACATACTGTTTGAACTTGTAGTAAGATCTCTTTGGATATACCATTTGTATCTGGCTGGTTTTGGTATCATTAAAAAGTTTTAATTTTAAAGAAGACAATTCCAAATTCAAATTAGGAAAATGTGTGATTTTCATTTGTTTTTCTTATTGTTAAAATGAGTGAATCTAATGAAGAAATTCGATACATTTTAAAATTTTACTAGAAAAAAGGTAAAAATGCAACACAAGCCGCGAAAAAACTTGTGATGTTTATGGACCTAATGCAGTATCTATGAGAGCAGCGCAAATTTGGTTTAAGCGTTTTCAATCCGGAAATTTCGATATCAAAGATGCACATCGCTCTGGTCACCCTGTTACGGACAAAATTGATGCCATTTTTGAAAAAGTGGAGCAAGGTCGGCATATTAGTAGTTACGATGTAGCTGGAGAACTGGGAATTGACCACAAAACGGTTTTGGCGCATTTGAAAAAAGCTGGGTACACAAAAAAGCTCGATATTTGGGTGCCTCATGAGCTCACTGAAAGAAACCTAATGAACCGTGTACTCATTTGTGATTCTTTATTACGACGTAATGAAACCGAAACATTTTTGAAGAAGCTGATAACTGGTGATGAAAAGTGGATCACGTACGACAAGAAAGTGCGAAAAAGATCGTGGTCAAAGGCCGGTCAGGCTTCACAGACTGTGGCGAAACCCGGGTTAACTCGCAACAAGGTGATGCTGTGTGTATGGTGGGATTGGAAGGGCATTATTCATTATGAGCTGTTACCGCCAGGCAGGACCATTGATTCTGAACTGTACTGCGAACAACTGATGAGATTAAAGCAAAAAGTTGAGAGAAAGCAGCCGGAATTAATCAACAGAAGGGATGTGATTTTTCGCCATGATAACGCTAGACTTCACACATCTTTAGCCACTCAGCAAAAATGACGAGAGTTTGGCTGGGAGGTGTTAATGCATCCGCCGTATAGTCCTGACCTTGCACCTTCAGAGTTTCACCTGTTTCGGTCTCTGCAGAATTCCTTAGGCAGTGTCCGGTTAACATCACAAGAGGACTGCCAAAACCACTTGTCGCGGTTTTTTGATCAGAAGCCCCAAAATTTTTATAGCAATGGGATCACGTCCCTACCTACAAGATGGTAAAAAGTTATCCAACAAAATGGTACCTACATACTTTAGTCAAAAGTAAATAAACTTTATAAAAAAACCTTTTGAATTTTTATATAAAATGCGAAGAAACTTTTTCCCCAACCTAATATTATTATATTTGTATGAGATTTTATTATAAAATAGTGAGCAAGGAAAAAAAAACTTATTCTTAAACACAAACAAATATTTTTTAACCCAATTATAGTAACTCAAAAGATGAGAGAGAGAGAGAGAGAGAGAGAGAGAGATAACACTTTATTGCACACCAAAATATACAATTACAAAAACAGACCATATTTACAATATTTTCTAGGCAATACAACAGGCGGCCTTATCGCTCAAAGTGATCTCTTCTAGGCAACCTAAATGAATGAAATTTGAATCAGGCGATATAGGTGGTGCAGGAAAAAGGCAATAGATACATAAATACTCAAACTAGTTTAAGAAATGAATATACAAATACATACATATATACATAGTCATATATATACAATAATACATAAGTTATTATAATACATGTATTAGCATGATTATATTCTGTTAATCAGACATAGCTATTTGTGGACAAATACTGTTTTCTGAGCAAATTTGAACAAAGATGAACGAATTTTTATTTTAAAAAATCTTAGGTTTTGATATGATAGGTAGACCTTTCACTGTTTTTGAGGTATTGGATGTTGATTTTGGATTTGCTTTCTATCAATTTCTAATATTCCAATCTCACACGAAAATAAAAGTTTAATATCTTATTAATTTCCTTATATTTCCAAAACATTCATCTTAAGTACTCAATTATCAAATGGAATGGCGTTTTCACGACTATAACCATTCCAGTAGATAGCCTTCCGTTTGTACGACTACTTTGCACAGATCAGATATTGCGGAAGAAAGAAAAAAAGTCAATAGAAAATCTATTCTATAGACTACAGCACATCAGTAACGGGTTATTATACTCAAATAAATTAATTCAACTTTTTTTATGAAATAAACTTCGAGCCAATGCGTATGTTACTCATAGAGGGTATTTGAATCTCCTCGAGAACGTAATTTAGGCCTACGCACATCAAATCTGTAGCAATATACAGAATTGAAATCCGACGCGGAATTAATTCCGTGGTGCGCGCATTTCTATACAATTCTTACGTTACAAATTGTGCGGTAAAAAATCGTATTGAAAAATTCGTAGTGCGTGCTAGGTGTTGCCTTAGGTATGTATACATAAGCGTTTTTGTGCCGATATATTGTACAATATTATAAAATTCTAATCATGCCAAGTCTGTACATTGAAGCTATGTAAACTGGAATAGACTATATCAACGACGGAGAACATGATGCAATTTTTTGTGTTCGTCGGTTTGTCTGTTTGTTCCAGATTCACGTAAAAACTGCTGGGCCGATTTCGATGCAGTTTTCGCTGATCGATAGCAAATGCTTAGACTTAAATTTTGCTCTACTTTTTATCCCGCGGGAATTTCAAGTCAAGCATGGACGAAGTCGCGGGTATATCTTAGTACCTATATTATAATTATTCGTGCACGAACGGAGAAAGAATAAAATTTCCTGCGACCAGGCGGCCTGTAGGAGGCGACAAAACAACCCACAGCCAGGGGGTAGGGTATTTTTTCGTCTGGATGGCTACCACTCCTGGTCTAGAGCATGCACCATAACAACCTTGAGCTGATTGCGTCATTAGTGGCCAGGTTCCAGTCTCCCTTTAGAGAGCCGCAGCACATTGCTAGTACCTCTGGTGTTACAAACGTCCATAGGTGATGCTAACCGCTTTCCATCAGGTGGGTCGTCTGCCTGTCTGCTGAACTCACGCAATAAAAAAAGTTTTAGAAAATTTATCTAAGGCCATAATTATATCTTTTCATAGCCTGATCTTTTTTGAAAAGTTGACTAAGATATAAAAGAGTAAAAAATAATTATTCATTCCCATTATGTAAGCTTAACAATATTAATTTCTGTATTTACAATAAAAATGTATTTATAAACCACCTACATTGCCAGATTACCTAACTAAGAATATTCTATAAGTTAGGTTGCCTGGAGGAGATTGCTTTAAGCAATAAGGCCGCCTATTGTTTTGCCTAAAAATATTGTAACTGAAGTTTTGTGTCTGTTATTTTGGTGAACAATAAAGTGTTACCTATCTATCTTTAAGTGCAGATATGATAGCAGACAATGTCTTAAAACCAAGCTTCTTCTAAATATGGATGACAGACTTGTATTCTATAATTATGTACCGCCATAACCGAGCCAAGTAAACGGAGCATGCGATAATTGTGTCACATTAACCACCAGATAAAGACAAATAGACCGGTAAAACAGTTGTTAGAACGGGATAAACGGTGTTTTCTTCGGTACTACTGTAGAGGAATTTTAATGATTGAAAGGAGTATGGTGTACTTATAAGATTGACTGAATTTAATAAAACTACGTTTTAACGGTTTAAGCGGTCGGAATAACAAAAATCAAATAAATTACCGCGCTTAAAACCGTTAAAACGTAGATTTATCGTGTATACAAGTCGCGAAAACTTAAGAAAATATTTACTGATTTTTTTTTAAATTTATATTTATGGCTTGGCAACTAACTAGGCCTTTAAGCCAGTCGCTTAAAATTGTTAATTATTGGACTCTTATTAAATACACGTTTTTGCGACACATTAGATCAAGAATGATATATAAGCCTTTTTTTTATAATTAACTATAGTTATTTGGATACATAAAGATAGAATATTGATGCTAATATCATTTATTTACAAGATTTCCATTAAATTTATGTATTTTCATTACTTGTCTCAAAGGACTTTTATACCAATAGATTTGGCACACACCATGTGTAAATGAAAAGAAATAAATGTTAGGAGTGCATCATTGCCCGCAACTTTAATAATAAGCGATCAAGTGCTTTCTTCATAACAGTAACGAGCATTTATCAGCAATATTGCAGCTAAATGTGCAAATCAAATGGCAAGCCCAATCAGTATCCTCCTAATATATATAGACGTAATATATATATATATATATATATATATATATATATATATATATATATATACTAGCTGACCCGGCCACGCGTTGCTGTGGCTCAGTAAAATAAAAAAATATTATAAATTAAAATAAAATCTATCCTATCTTTCAAGTTGGATCAAATTGCACACGGTGTGGAAATTTGATTAAAATCGGTTAAGTAGTTTAGGAGTCCATCGCGGACAAACAACGTGACATGTAATTTATATATATTAAGATATATATATATATGTGTGTGTGTGTGTGTATTATGTATATTTATATAATAATATTAATATATAATATGTAACATTTTTTTAAATATTGTGCAGCAGACCCTGCCCTAGCTTTTGTGCCATATTTTTCTCTCCATCCCAAGGTTCTCTGGTAGAGATCGCTGTCAGCAATAAGTCCGCCATTTATAACTAATTATAAGCTGTTTTTGTGTATTATTTCATCAATATTATCTTATACCAATATATAAAACTGAACAGCTTCTTTGTTTGTTTGATTGAATTCGCTAATCTCAGGAACTACTGGTCTGATTCGAAAAATTATTTCAGTCTTAGATCGCCCATTTATCGAGGAAGGCTATAGGCTACATATCATCACGCTAAGACCGATAGGAGCTGAGCACCAATGAAGAATGTTTCAAAATCGGAGGCTTTTGAAAACAAATTCCACGTGGACGACGTTGCGGGCACAGCTAGTTGATAAAGTATATTCTAGTCTATTCTCTTCTAAATGTGAATGATCCAGCACGAATTGAACAAAACGTAGTTGCGGACAATGACGCGCTCTGAAAATTCACCGTACGACCTACGAAAATTAAACTGGACAATAAAACATCAAATTTCTGCCAAAAAGTCAAGCTATAACTTTAAATATTGTTTCACAAAAGCTATCAATGAAACTTTTTATACACTTTTGTCATTTATCAATGACTTTTTTTTGCTTGAAACAGGGGCGTGGCTCGCGCTGGCTATAAATTATGGACGAAAGAAATAAAATTATACTTCGGTGTATAGATATTTCTATAGTGAATTTTGTAATTTTAGAGCTACTTTATCATGAGTGACTTTGTTTGGTAGGCTTTATTATTATTATATAATATATTATACAATGATCATGTATTTATTGAGTTCACGAAAAACATCGTCATTAAACAATAAATATCGAAATAAAATACACAAATTAAAATTGATACATAATATCGCAATTAAATTTTTTAATTTATTTAGTTTAATCAAAAGATCATAATATTATTTTTAGCCATTCGGGGGGGGCTATTTAAGATAAACTCTGAGACAGACTGAGGGAGAAATATTATACAAACGGTTATTTGTGTTTAGGTGTCACTAAATTAGCAATTTTCACTTAAAATTTGGCCTTTATTTTCAAATTTACACATAGAGAATTCAATTATATTTATTGTTACAGGAGATAGATGCCTATCTATCTTTTTTATTTTATTATTTTTGTTAAACCCGTAAACAATTTTATTTTTATTTGCATTTTGTTCAGATTTCACAGTTAAGTTTAATGGACCATTACCTGACTGAGAGTGCGACAGTTGATCCCTATTATTACAATACCAATAAGCAAGTATGTTAATTTTAATAATTTTATTTTTTATATACATTTGAAAGTTCGTTTTAATACGTCACCACACCACCCTAATCTTTGAAAAGCTATCAAAAACGGGCTTTGCTCAACCAAAATGGCGATTTACCATACAATTAAACCACCCTTATATTTAATTCAAAAACAGATACAAAATAATAATAAGAAGGGTTCCGTGGGGGATGTTCCAGCCAGGTGTCCTGGCGCAGACAGCCACCCTTATGTACTTTTATATGTAGATTACTATACGAAATACATATTTTGTGTTTGATTACACTTTTCGACTGTTGAAAATTGGTTGTGTATGTATAATGCATGTCGCCTCTGCTTCAATAATGGGTTTTCTTGAAAATTGTAAATTTAGAAGAGTTTTTTAACTATAAAAAAATAATTGTATCGAAACGATTGACGTAGTTTCTTTTCTGCTAGGGCTTCATTTGCGTTAGTGTTAAAGATTTGTGGTCTTATTCACGTTGAGATATAGTACTTTGAAGGCGTCTTTATGGCTCTAAACAAGTCTTCAAACCTACTCTAACTAACATGAATAAGACTCAGGGGCGTAGCTACCGCCGTGTCAGCCGTATCAATGATACGGGGCCCCGAAAGTTTGTAAGTAAAATGTTATCCAAAATCTTTTATAGATTAATAATATTTTTGAGAATAACTGCTGGGCCAACAGGAACGGCAATCAGACTTGTCATTATTGTCTATGGAGGCAGAAAATCTAGAAAAACTTATATAGTGTTCAGCTATGGATGATTTGATAAATAACTTTGCCGAAAAAAAAGCGAGAAAATCTCTTTTATCTGTTTCTTTGTTTTGAATTATTTGTCTAACTTAGCTCCTAGGAGCATTAAGTATAAGTAATAATTTATAATCAATATATAATTATTTTAATTCAATTCGAGCGTTTTTTTTTTCTTAAATAAAAAACTTTATTTACCCTTCCTTTGGGCCCTTCAACACATTTTGATACAGTGCCCGTCTAAGGCAAACTACGCCTGATAAGACCGTCAGGCTGTGGCCGAATGCTTCTTATTTAAAGCGTTATAAAATAACGTCGTTAACGCATAGCCACATTAGTGTATATGTATACATTATCTGTCAATATATAACGTCATTAACAATGTTGCATCTCGAATCCCGCATTACATCGATCGCCACATCTGCGTGAAACAGCCTATACCTTTACTTTATCGCAAATGAAGCCGCATCTATTAAAGACAGACAGAAGGTAACCGGTTTCGATATAATTACTTATGAAAGTTATAAAACATTTATAAAATGTCAATTTTCAAGCTAAGACATATATGAATCCAAAAGGAGATATATATACTACCTATATTTTGTATATGTATGATTTTTATGTTTTCGCTTATTAAATATCACTATTTACGTTTTAAGTTTTAAATGCAATTGTTAATAGATTTAAATATTACCTCTTACGGCCCGTTCCTATACCTTAACAAACGTTTATTTACCTTACTATTAGTTAAAATTGGTCTTAAGTTCCATACAAGTAACGTCCAAATTTAATCGATGGTAAGGCAAATGAATGAGTAGTAACATAATATGTCAACCGGCCATTAGTCACTTTCCTATTTACTGAATTTATTCTAAGGGCCGCTTGTATAAGCTTGCTTAACTTTATTTAAGAAACACAAAACGCATTTAACACCCTTAAATCTTGCACAACGCAAAATTTGCCGCTAAATATGTTTAAAGAACTGTCAAATCGTTTTGTGTAAAACGTATTTAGGCAGTTTAATATGATTAACTATTTTTTATTTAAAGGTGATCGTTATGCAAGCGGCCCTGAAACTTGAGTATTCATGAATTTGTCATCTGTGAATGGCAACTGCCAGTGTAGACTAGACTCACTAACTATGCATAGCCATATTGAGAAAGTATATTATATCACAAGGCAGTAATAGTCCTCAGTGAGAATCACTTACATCAGTTATAGCTGTGGTCAAACTCGAAACTATAAATGGCAAAGTAAAAATAATAAAATACAACTATAAATGAAATTTATAGCGTCGCACCCATAAAAACGGGGATTAAAAATAAATCGCTCGAATAAATTGTACCTCTGAAATTAAAACACTCCCTCACACAACACGCGTACTTGCAGCGGTGTAGTGGGTGTGAGTGATAAGCGACAGCGGGCGATTGTTGCCCTTTAGCGGATATTAAACGGTTAATTTCTGTCTTTCAATTTCGATGAAACAACCAAAGTAATCCATATAAACATAAACTTGAATCATTCAATGTGATTGAATAACGTCGTGTTCCTTCAGTTCTATGCCTTTAAATAAAATTGATTCAATTTGGTTGAAAGTGGTTCGATTCAATTTTTTGCGTCTAATATCGTTTAGCGACAGTACGAGCGTGATGCCATACGATTAATTTTATTATATCCTGCATCTTAGACATATAATTTAATTTTTAGAAGAGTAATGAGTAAGAGTGCAAGGAGAAGTTGGCAGAGCGAGTATCAAATATTTAAAACAATTGCATTTTTATATTCGTGCTGCCCATTTCCATCATAAGTTAGTTCCTTGCTGCCGTGGAAGTGGGCATGATTTCAAAGAGGTATAATAATAACAATACCAATCGAATCCTGAATCGTTCAATTTCTTATCCTTAACCCGTTGAAAAAAAAACGCGAATGTTATAGAAAAAGAAAAATAATTGATATATTTAATCTATTATTCTTTTTCGTCATTATTAATTATCTCGTTAAACACATCTAATAATGATAACCAACTTCTTTGTCAATAGAATGTAAAACATCCGATCTAAAAGTTTATTTATTTTTTCTATATATATTACTTACTACTGTTACAGTAAATATGGACAAAAAATTATAAAATTGGCTTTCAATATCCCGTTAAGAAAATAACCAAATGACATTAGAACTTTGAACGTCTTCTAACGAGACAAATCGATATTCAAATAATTGTAAATTAAAAAGGATGTAATAAATAATTAAATTTGATTAGAATTTATGATGTTAATAAATAATACTTCATCCAAAAAAGTATTTTAACATTTTTAAATCAATGAATCATCAACTGACCTGTTTAAAAATAAGAACGTATTCCAATTTCAAAAGATTTGTTTACCTCGATCTCTTGTCACTTAGGCCTGCTACAGGCGGCGTGGGGGTCTACTCTGGCATTGTCCATTGTTCATATAACAGCCGCGTGCTTGTTAGCTGGCGATGGTAGCACCCAAAAGGCGAAAGAGGTGTGACTAATGACGACTACCGTCACACTCAACGTACCACACTTAATTATAAACTGAAAATATTTGATTTAAATTTTGTATAGTTAGTCAAGAAAGTTTTTTAACACCCTAATATCGAATATTATTTGACCTTCATAAAATGTCAAGGTCTATTTTCGCTTGTAAAGTCTATGTGACAGTAAAAAAAATTCAAATATTTATATTTGAAACTTTTTTACTGTCATATATTTATATTCAACTAGAATTCGCCCGAGACTTCGGCTACGTTGGACAGGTAACACAGAATACAGTGGTTTAGTAATATTTAAAATCAAAAGGATATTTCTAGCAGGTCAATAGATTTTTAGTATGAAAATGCAATAATCCCGGAAACTCACGTAAAAACCCAGTATAAGTAATGTTACTAGAGGTATACACAAGTACAATAATTCTATTAAAGATGTATAATAAACATAGAAACAGTCACAGTGAAATAATTGTATTGGAATCAGATTTATTTTTCACTCTGGCTACTTTAAACCTCTCCCAGGAAAATTTAATTAAAAATTACTGCAGATTTTAAGTGTGACAATTTGCTATCGATTAATGAAAACCGCATTGAAATCGGCCCAATAGTTTTTATGTCAATCCCGAACAAACAGACAAACACGAAATACCTAAAAAACAAAACACTACAGTTTTACAATTTTATAATATTGTAGCTTACAATCTTCGGCCTTACTGAAAATTTCGTTAATCCAAGATATACGGTTCAATTCTGTCTTCCAATTTTGACAGACATAAGTCATTGTCAACTTTAAAAAATAAATAAATTTAATTGTTAAAAAAGTTTCATATGTGACATTTTAACTGCTTATCTGCTTGTTTGTTATTTATTGGCGTTTCTTAGATTAAGGAGTATTTTCAAGGACAAATTTGTATTTAAAGTATAAAATATTGCTGTATAGAAACAACAAATACAAAGATAAATAACAAAACTTGGAACTATTTACAATAAAATAAAAAAAATGAAAAATAAGTCACTTATGACAGACACCTGTCAACAATTAAAATCGTTTTTATTTTTTATGTCCTATTTCTACACAAATTGAAAAACAGAAACGAGCAGGTTTAATTTCGGCTTACGGCGGAGTATCATTAAAAATAATTAAATAACTAAAAAACTTGACATTAGACTACAAAGATGGATTACCAAATCTAATTCCGAATCAGTACAATTCAATAATTAAGGATAAATGGATTCCAAAAAAACGTAAAGGGTAATTCTTCAATTTTTATTCTGGCCACGACGCATTGAAATGACGCGCCAGACCTCCGTAAAAACGCAAAACAATGAAGTTTCATCCCCAACCCTTATTAATCGGGGGCTGGACCAAATTCACCCACAAATTGCATCCAATTGTTCACTTTTTACCACCAAAGGAAAAATCTCCAAGGGTACTTTAGGGACTGTCTAAACTCATTCGTTAATATTGATTGGCTTGGCTTGATTTAATTTTTATATATCTTATAATTTATTAGAATTATTTTTTCGTCTATTCTACAGGTTTGTGGTTCTTTGTTCTTCTATAGATAGATAGTAATGTTGTTCACCACGCAAGTTACAATCGTTTGGGCTTTGAACCAGTTTCTTTTAGAACACTATTAGTTTATCAGTAATATATCTGAGGCAATGTACTCACACAAATAAAAATTTAATGCTGAATACTGTCTGCACACCACTAAAAAAAGTCAGACAAATAAACATAAAAAATTTAATCATTATGAAAATACATAATACAACATAATATACATTAACTTTGAAAGCAGTACTTGTTTTTTGGGAAGCTATATTTTAAATCTGTAATATTAAGCAATTGTAAGAATAATTTTTTTTTCTTAAATTTTTTGTGTTTGTCTGTTTGTTCGGCATTCACGTAAAAACTACTAAGTCGATTTCGATGCGGTTTTCTTTAATCAAAAACAACACAACCCGTCCTTAAAATTCGCGGTACTTTATATCCCATGAATCTTATGGGAATTTTCTTGGGAGAGGTTTAAAGTGGTCAGGTCGAAATAAAATTTATTCCAATACGAAATTTTCACTGATCGATAAAATCTTCAATAAAACAATTGTAGTTGTCTATTCCTTTAGTATAACATTACTTATCCTGAGTTTTTATAACAATGTCCGGGGTTCGTGTATTGTAATACTAAAAATCCATTACCCTGCTGAAAATAACCTTTGATTTTATTTTTTGATCTAGCAAATAACTAATATTTGTTACCTGTCATACGGGAAAAGTCGCGGGCAAATGCTAGTAATGAATACTATCGATAAATTCACTGTAAAATTAATAGTCAAATATATTTTAGAGATAGATAGATTCTGTACTGTACACCATTACAGAAAAACCTACCATTATTATACTAACAAAAGGCGGTGTTATCGCTAAAAAATGAGTTTTTCCAGACCAGTTTAAGATTTCAGTGTGAACCAGATTAAGATTTCAACAATACAAATATAATTATTATTGTTCGTTAAGCTTCTGCGTTTTCCATCAGCTAAGTTTAACCAACCCCTAAATAGTAATACGCCAGACCACATGACCTAATGCACTCCCATTGGAGTCTATTGGCTTGTAAACAATATGAGTGAACGGTATAATTGAGTGAGCTTTTATCTGGTTGCACACATCTGTATTTTCTAGTACAATTTAATCAATTTAATAGTAAATTGATTACATGATTATATTTTATATATTATATTATTATAACAGCCCATAAATGTTCCACTGCTGGGCTCCGGCTTCCCATTATAGGGGTATAGATAGTATACCCGCCACGCATGGCAGGCCCGATGTTTTCCTTCACCGTTGCTAGTACGTGGTAATTGTAACAATATGCACATTAGGTCAGAAAATTGCCTAAGTGGTGCATGCGTTCCGGCCAGGATTCGAACCTGCGCCCTTTGAGTTTGTGACGGGTGTGCTAGCCGCTATTATGCTACCACGACTTCTTTATATTTTAACTACACGCAAAACACTTATTTCAATAAGGTCAGAGAATAATATGTAAAATATCAATCAAGAAATTCGGTTAAGTGCGTGTTGGACCACGCAAATGAAGGGTTTAGAGACGATTGACGTCTACTGTTCTGTTATTTGCCTACTGAATCCTAAAAGGATTTTGTTTAAAATACCAGTATTTCAATAGCTAATGGAAGATCCTGTTGAAACCAGTTTTCGTTGATATCTATAATATTATAAAACTCTAAAAATGCCGCATCTGTAAATTGAAGCTATTTAAAAAAAACAACTAGTATACACTATATCAACGATGGAGAACATGATGCAATCTTTTTTAGATTTCTGTTTGTCTGTGTGCCTATTTGTCAGTTTGTTACTGTTTCACGTAAAAACTACAGGGTGGATTTCAATGCGGTTTTCGCTAGTCGACAGTAAATTCTTAGACTTAAAATCTGCGCTACTTTTTATCTTGGGAATCCTGCTGGAATTTTCCCGGGTGCGATTTGTAGTTGTTCGGGTGAATAAAAATGAGCTTATTCCGACACAGTTTTCACTAGAACAATAGCTTACATTCTTTTTTAAAACCTGCGGTACTATGTGTCCCGAGAATGCCGCGGGAATTTCAAGACAAGCGTAGAAGAAGTCGCGGGCATGTAGTAGCATTATATAAACTCTATAGCCTTGAATTTTTTATTATTTTTGACTTAGTAATTCAGCAGTTACGTTTTATAACTAATTTCTATACGTTTTTAAATGATAAATTATTTATTGTTAATCAAAAATTTAAAAAAGGCGTTAAAAACTAGTGTCGATTGAAAGGGACGGTCTTAAAGGTCTTTTTTATAATTGTAAAATTTATAAACGATTTTCAGTAATATATTGAGATAGCGTGGACAATTTTTTTTAATTTATTTAATTGCCATACAGCGTGGCAATGCAGCCAGCCTTCTGGGCACGTTCCCCCCTGAAAGTGATCTACTACATGATGAACTTTAAATTTATTAGATTAGATTTATTTCTACTTAGGTTGTATTTTCTTTATTCAGTTTAAATCTTTTAAAGTCATCTTTTATAATTTTAATTTGACCAATAATACATATTGTATTTTCAACTTTTTAGTTAGTGTTAAACTTGGTAAGATAGTTAGATGATACGTCTTTATCCTTATGAAACCAAGTATGGTGATCTTGCGGTTGGGCCTCCAGAAAAATCTCTGCCCCGGTTTCTACTCGGTGGGCGACTACCCGTCCGTGGCGGGGCTTGGGGCCGTTGAAGCCTTCTCGCATAACTCTGGTCTCTCAATGGCTCTCGATGGCCATTCTGTGGCATCCGATGGCCTTAGCGGGCTATAAAACCGCTAGCCCACTGATGGCTGTCCATAAACATAAAAATATGTTTAATACAATTCATTTTTTTCCAAAAGTTTATACATTTACATTATTAGTAGTATTATTGACATAATTATTACCATTACATAACATAAATGGTTCGGTTTACTATGGCGCCCACGTTAGAAAATAAAATTCTGTGTTGTGGGTGCTAAGATGCATTTGACAGAGACCATTGGCTTCGGTTTGTATGTACTTCACGTGCATGTTTATAAAATACATAAGTGCATATACATAATAAGGATAGAATAAATTAATAATACATAATATTCATTAAAAATACATGACATAAATATAATAATTACAACATAACATTTCTAGAATGTATAAAGTGGCTATAATAATATGCATGTATATATATACATTACACATAAACACACATACATAATATATACATACACATACACACATATGTATATATAGTATATAGGTACATATCTTATCTATACATATAATAAAACTGTATAAGTCGAATTTTTGTACAATGAAAAAAAATACTAAAAACCGAGTCAGGGGGATGTAAGAAGTGAAATGGAAGTAATTTAGATTTTTTTCAATTTTTTTGTTTCTCTGTTTGTCTGTCTGTTTGTACCGGCTAATCTCCGAAACTGCTGGACTGATTTAAATGAAATGTTGTATGGTGGTAGCTTATACCCTGGTCAACATGTAGGATACTTTTGATTCCGAAAAATTAAAGAGTTCCCGTGGGATAGTTAAAAAATCGCACCACGCGGACGAAGTCGCGGGCATCAGCTAGTATTATATAAAATAGCACATTTTATTGAAAGGATGACACCATTAGGCACTTTGTTGTCTCTGTTTAATATTAATAGAACGTTACTGTATTAGTTCTGTGCTTTTTAATCCACTAAGCACATAAATCCAAAAAGGTCTTCCCTAACGGGCTGACTAACAATAAAACCAAAATATCTCAGCATCCAAAAAGATTAGATGAAACGCGTGGTTTTTAGTTTGCACCGCAAATACCCCTTTTTTAAGGATCAGGGTTTTTTGCAAAGCAGATTATTTTTTAAAAGGGTTATGTATTTAGAAATGATTTTTTTCGTATCTTCCCGAAGTGCTCGGATAGAAATTAGGAAGATATTATCAATGTTAAGAATCAACAATAGAATTTAAACGCCTTTGTTAGAATACGTGCGGGTATTTGGATCGAGGATCCAGTCCACTTCAGTTTAAAATTGCGGATGGTGAAAAAATTCACAAATGTCAGATAATGTAAAAATTTAGATTGTATACTTCATCGTATAAGAAGTACCGATTCACCGTTTTTTATACACGTAACAAACGTAAAGATTTTACAATTTGGGAATACGTCGATTCTATAATAGTTCCGCGTATAGAACATACTGAATGCGGACGCGTATTAAAAACTAAAAAGAAATGACCAAGATTAAATTTTTGGTTAGTTTGGTCCAAAGATAATAAGTCCCTCTCGAATGTTCCGTATACGACTGTTGCATACAACAACAATACTGAACTACGTTTTACGAACTGACTTTTCTACGTTTGGTGTCGCTTTTAACTATAAGGAATTGCACTACACTATAGAGAATATATTTTTGACAACTTTGAACACTGCTAGCAATTGAATGGTGCCATTTTACAACATAAAAGATATGTTTCGCCTTGTCCGCGTCCTATTAATTTGTTTTGTAACAAAGTTATGTGGTTGTTTATTTAGGTTTTACCGTGTAAGTATTGTGTATTTCAAAGTGATAACTTATGTTATACATGAATGTGTGTCTCACAATCTGTGAATAACTTTCAAATGGATTTGTAAGTGCAATTTATACAACGGGGCAAAATGTTGGCGACAACAAAAGGAGAGTGAACTGCAGCGCCATTTAGTTCAATTCGTAATTTTTGAATATAATATATACAAAAGTTTTTATTCAAACTAAGTTTCATTGGACAACATTTTTGAAGGTTATACATATAATTTAAAACTTAAGTCTATTTCCTATTCTATGTACAATGCTTCGCAACGTGTTATTGCTGTGACAACGATTTAAAGCGGCTACCCGAATAAAGTTCGTTACCTTGATCGGGTGCTAATATATATTTATAAAGATTTAAATTAGCGGAATTTACTTACGCCAAATTTGTTACATATTCGTGTATAATTTATATTCGTAATAATTTGAGTGCTTACAAGCAGTATAAGGATGTTCACAATTTCAACACCAGGCATTGTACCTAATAGACTGATATTGCCATCTTTTAGATTACAAAAAGTATCGTCCTCTTTATTGGGGGACGGTATACGCCTTCTTCAACAAGATTCTTAGATCTTAGGTTAGATCTGCCTTTCACTATATTTAAACCCAAATTAAAAAGTATCTTGCTTAAAAAGGGATATTACACTATTGAAGAATATTTAAATGATAACTCCATTTACATAGCAGCTCGCTCCAGCCTGTTATAAAATCGTCTGTTGGTATATCGTTTTAATTTTGCCAAACATGTAAGGAATTTATGGAGATATGTTGCAGTTGAACTTTTAGTACGTCTCGTCATTATTATAACAATAATAATATTCTTCTTTCCTCTTACTGTATCTTTGTCTTACTGATCATGCACTGTTTGCTACAACTCCATTAATTCTTCGAAAAGTAATTCTGTAACATAGGTACTTCTGTATAAAACTTATTAAAAAAAACTTGAGATACAAATAGAACAAGAAATATAAAGAGAAACAATTTTTAGCTAGACGTGTTGCTGGGGAGTTTCTTGCCACTTCTTCTCCTTAACAGCAATAACACGTTTTGAATAATATTACGAATGTTCCATAAAAAATAATATTGATTCAAACTTGGTGTCGTACATAAAAATTACATCTATATTCTTTTAGAAAAATTGATATTTATCTACGTCATATATGTGATATTGACATGATAACGAGTTATATGAATTAAAATTAACTTTTTGTGGAACGTCTATTATAACATAAAATTGTAAAAGTGTAATCTTTTGTTTTTTGCTTGTTTTCTGTTTGTCTGGAATTCATGTTAAAACTAGTTGGCCGATTTCGATGAAATTTTCGCTGATTGATAGCAACAACCCGGGCTTAAAATCTGCCGTACTTTATATCCCGGGAATCGCGCGGGGATATTCTTGGGAGAGATTTAAAATGGTCAGTGTGAAAAAATATCTATATGGCTTCAGTGACATTACTTATCCCGAGTTTTTACGGGAATTTTCAGGATTCATGTTTTCTATACTAAAAAATCCATTGCCCTGCTGAAAATAACCTTTGATTTTAAATATTGGCAAAACAACTGTAATTTTTGTTACTTATCTAATATAGACGAAGGCGCGGGCAAATACTAGTTTTTAATATTATTATTGAGATTTATAAAATACAAATTTATCGTTAGTAAAGTCTGTCAATTATTTATATCTTCAAACATATGATAATATGTAAGCGAATTAGCGAACTCTTCTTAACTACGGATAGATATTATCATATTACATACTAAACATCAGATTATTCTTTGTTCTAGATGAGCTTATGCACAGCGCGGCAATGGGTGGGGGAGGGCTCTTCGGGTGCTCCTCAGCAGGGCATAGTGGAATCAACCAGCTCGGTGGGGTCTATGTCAATGGGAGGCCGTTGCCGGACTCCACGAGGCAGAAGATCGTCGAGCTGGCCCACTCCGGGGCGAGGCCTTGTGACATCAGCAGGATACTCCAGGTCTCTAACGGCTGCGTCTCTAAGATATTAGGCAGGTCAGTTGCTTTCAATATCTAAGACGATAGATAGACAATAATTTATTACTCATCAAATAAACTATTATCAAAAATTTACGATTACAATAATGTCGTAGTAAAAACGTAGTAAAACAAAGAAGCGGTCTTATCGCCTCAAAGCAATCTCTTCCAGCCAACCTAACTTAAAGAATAACTACTTAAGATGCTTATATCTGTTACGCTAAAAATCTGTAGTTAGTGATTAAGTTTGTTCTTTTCCTTTCTGCAAAAGTGTTTGCAGACACTTAGGTTACACAGAACAATAAGGTTCGTTCTTCCATCTTTATGGCTTTAGGAATCAACAGAATGTTGTGAAATCGTGTGTGTATTTTATTATTATTTATACACATAACACACCTATTACGAGAAATAGGAATGATTTGCGTACGTATTTATGTACGTATCCTTAATAATCAAATAAAAAAAGTCGTGGTAGCGTAATGGCTAACGCACGCGTCCCAAGCTCAAAAGGGCGCGGGTTCGATCCTAGCCGGTACGCATGCACCACTTAGGCAGTTTTCTGACAGTGCATATTGTTACAATTACCACGTGCTAATAACGGTGAAGGAAAACATCGTGATGCAACCTGCACATCGAGATAACCGATGTGTCAAAGCTGCCAAGCCGCCTTGGACAAGCGTGGCGGGTATACTGTCCGTTCCCGTTCCTATAGTGGAAGGCCCGATACCAGCAGTGGGACATTTATGGGCTGCTATTATATATTATTATATGATTAATAATAGCATTTTGGAAAGTAGAAAGTCACAAACAAGCGCAGCTGTAGTTAATATTTAAAAAATATTTCAATAACTTACATTATTTTCTATGAAAGTAATACATTAATCATTGAGATACTTTATCACACCAAATTACTCAATGTAAGTGATTAATGATACTAATTACTATTATTTTTGAAATATTTTCTAAATTATATTAGAAAAAAAGCTTTTGAACAAGATCCTATTAGGTTATTACTATAATCCATTCTTAATCTTAATGCCGTCGTCTACAATGAATTCTTAGTTGTATTACATTAATAAGTGCAAAAGTCCATACACAAAACCTATTGAATTTGACGAATGCCGAGATGGGGTCAAAATCTTTCGACACGCGTTCACAAATTGATCAAATTCCCATAGTCCACCCAAAGAACCGCACAATACCCCAACAATGCTCGCGCCACGGACAGAATTAACGAACAATTTCAATGATTCAATCAATACAATACTTTGCATTCCCATGCAATCTTAACATTTCGAAAAGGTGTAAATACTTTTGGAACTGCAGGGCGTATGTGTTGTTTTGTATTTGGCCGCGTTGCTTTGTTTCTGATAAATGCGCGCGCCGCGGGGTTGTAAGGTGGGAATTGACAGCGGGTGCGTAGAAACTCGGGGTGCTTGTTCTAATTTGGAAGGCGATTTTATTGTTTGATTGCGATTTTATCTATGGATCATAGAGGATTTCGGATTTTAGTCCCCGACTGCTTTTGTAAACGTTCAGAAACCATTGTTCGTGTTACGTCAAATGGAGTTTGACAAGTGTTGAATTCTAATGGTTTTAAGTTTCAGTAGAATATGATATCAAATATTCAAATTCATTTATACTTTTTGGTGGGAATTAGAGAAACAATGGCTCAGTTTTGCTATAGTAACCAAGCCAGGGCTAAGTGTATAAAGATTATAAGTTATTTACTAAAAAGACTTTTTTTGTAAATTATAGTCATAATTTAAATATTTTTATGCATGAGCAAACTTTATAAAAACGGCTTCGCATTGTTTGTGGAAATAGCCAATGTCAAGTATTCATTTACATAAGTTTTAAAATATTCTGCTTGCAAACAGACTTAAGAGAAAGTCAGATATATAATGTTTATACAAATATATATAAATTTTCCTGCAATGATAAACACCAAACAACGTATTCATGTGACAACTCAAAAGTCACATTTCACTAAATAGCTCAGAATTTTTACATATATTTAACAATTATTAATATTCTACAATTATTATGTGTTTAACCAGAGTATACCTATACGTTTTTATGAAATAAAAGTACGCAGCAAAAAAATCCAAGTTCCCGCCAAAAACTTTAACTTTAAGCAAGTTACAGTGTTACGAGTAAAAGCTGTTTACAAAAAAAACCTAATGACGAACTAAAAAGTCAAAAGTCAATTTACAACAATACAAATAATATAAAAGACGTCAATCAAAGAAACTAGTGCTTTAATAAAGGGTGTTCCTGACAGGGCTGTCCCACGACCGCCCCTAAATAAAAATGAAAATAAAACATTATTTTCGTGTAATTGGCACCCCTGCTGTGTTGCCGGCTTGAGGCCACTTGAAGAGATCTTATAGGAAAATATATTTTACCAAGCCAACCCCAATATTGCCCTCTAGGCGCTTGTTATTATTTCGCGATGTTTGCCTCTTTACGTGTGATATATTATTTTCAGTTTTGGGCATTTTTTCTTAAGGCAACGCTAATCCGTTGCCCTAAATATAGGTCAACCTTTTGGTCACGCGAGACTTGTTTCAATCGCCTTGAAAGGTCTCGATAAAGTTAATAAATAAGCCTCACGTTCCCATATTCTTAACACCGAAAGCCACAAATATGTATCCGTCACCGATGGATGCATATTTGCGGCGTTTCACGGTGTCTTGAAGTGTGGCAGCTCCTCCGGCAGTAACTGTATTTGGAAGATGGGAAGCCGCTAACGTATCGACACACGTTGCATCCCATACTAAGGGGCGTCCCATTTTCCAAGGTACCAACTATATACCAACTATAACTTCTCCTATATTATTTTTCCAGTTTATAAGTGGTAGAGCCATGCTGAAAATCATTTTATTGATTAAGCTGGATCGGTGTGACACCACGCCCTTACAGAATATTGGCGTGAAATGGTTATCCTTGAACTAATAGTGTTTCGAGCGATTAGTGAGAGTTCGTCTTATTTCAATACCATATCTCATCCCCTCTTTTTTTTGCGTGAGCTCAGCAGACAGGCAGACGGTCCACCTGATGGAAAGCGGTTACCATCGCCTACGGACATTTGAAACACTGAAAGTGCTGCCGCTCTCTAAACCGGGACTGAAACCTGGCCACTAATGCCGGAACACAACTCAAGGTTGTTTTGGCGGCGTACTCTCGAGTAGAGGTCGTAGTCATCCAGACGGGCAAATGCCCCCTACCACCTGGCTGTGGGTTGTATTGTCACCTCTTTCGACAGGCCGCCCGGCTGCAGAAAATTGTATTCTTTCTCCGTTCCTGCACGGACAAGGTTCAAAGTCCTCTATCCTATTCCCCCTTTTGATCTCTCTATCTGGCTGGCAACGCCTTGGTTTCGCACCTGGTGTTGTAAACGTGTATGGGCGACGGTAGCCACTTTCCATGGGCCGGCTGCTTATTTGTTAGCTTCGCAATAAAAATTGAATTCTTTATAGACTGTCGCTAAAATACAGTCTCGACAATAATAAAATCTAGTTGTGCTCATGACGTTATTTACAAGTAATTGTCACTTTGTATTTTGGGAAATTTAAACAATATCTTTATAGATTGCACACAAAACAACAAAAAGAACCCATTTTCTACTTTAATGTACCTTATTAATTGCAAAAGTGTACCTAATACCTATTATCTTCTAAGAAAAACAATGTATAGTCGCGATACGTAAGTTCGCCAGTTTTCAAATGGATTCATTTAAACTTTCCGCGAACACGTGTTACCTTTTCAAACTAAGTCACATAACAGACTATCCTACAAAAAATTGTGTTTAACTGTTAGACAATAAAGTTTAAAAGTACTTGATCAAAGTTGTTTGATTTTCCATCTTGTCTAAAAAGATTATTTAGATATAAAACCTTTTTATTGGTTTTAATATTTATGACTAGCTTCTGCACGCGACTTCGTCCGTGTGGAAAGTTTTTTTAACTATCCGACGGGAACTCTTTAATGTTTCGAGATCAAAAGTATCCTGTATGTTGACTAGGCATATAAGCTACCACCATACAAAATTTCATTTAATTCGGTCCAGTCGTTTCGGAAATTAGCCGGTACAAACAGACAGACAAATAGAAAAACAGAGAAACAAAAAATTTGAAAAAAATCTAAATTAGTTCTATTTCACTTCTTATATCCCCCTGATTCGGTTTTTAGCATTTTTTTTCATTGTACAGAAATTCGACCTCTACAGTTTTATTATATGTATAGATAAGCGTAGTCATTATATTCACTTTGTTTCTGATGATTAAAATATTACCAACCTCAGTGTCTGTTATTTTCAACAATGCAATTTTCTTTTTTCACTTTTCTATATTTTATTAACGTAACATTTATGAAAATGTTGGCTGTACTGTTTCTTGTACTCGTGCAAGCAAAATTCGGCTTTAAGGTGACGAACCTTTTCATAGCGCGACTGTACATATATATCTTTTTATATTTTAGAATATTGTATAAATCCACTTTTCTGTCATTTTGAATTTTGATGATAATTAGATATATCACGTTGTCTTTGCTGAGATGAAATATATTTACTTTCATTCTCTTTTCTTCTTCTCCTAATTATTTGGGGCCGACACAATACTTATGTCTTTTCCTTCCATATTCCTCTATTCTGGCGGACATCCTCTGTCACGCCACAAATATAATTAATTCCATTGCATTATTATTAATGGCAATTGCAAATAAAAATATTTTCAATTACTCATAATTGTGTGTTGAAAAACGAAAATTAGTACGATTTGCGCCTTTCGATTTTTGGCAGCAAGTGCACTTCGACATATTTTTTCCCATACACCCCATATAAATTCTTATCGTGCCAATTACTCCGAAGGGTTTGAAAGGGTTCCGAAGGGTTATGAAGTGTTCCTTGGAGCTTATAGAAAAGGGCAAACGGCAGGACTCCTAATTAAGGGGCAGCCCCGCTGTTTAAGTTGTCCCTATTATGTTTATGAAGAATTCTCTTTAT
Source organism: Dendrolimus houi (assembly GCA_039645545.1). Classification (NCBI taxonomy): domain Eukaryota; kingdom Metazoa; phylum Arthropoda; class Insecta; order Lepidoptera; family Lasiocampidae; genus Dendrolimus; species Dendrolimus houi. The sequence continues at coordinate 8,208,902 of CM077136.1, forward strand.
AGTAAAAGATTCTATTAAGATTTGATGCATTCTCAATATAAGTAAGTAAATAGAAAATAAGTAAAATAAGACACAAATATTGTATTAGAAGTAAGCAAAATGTTATAGTTGTTAAGATTTGTTGAAAAAGGAAAGAAAGAAAACAAAAAAGAAAAAGATTCCCATCGCCCCTTATTTATCCCTAGTTATTAAAAGAAAAGATATAAAAATAATAGAAAAATGAAAATCTCCATTTTGACCTATAATTGAGGAGAAAGCGATAAAAAATAATGTACAAGTAAGTAGTAAATATTACGAACATTTAGTTTCTAATCCTATACCTAAAATAAGCTTTTTAAAAAGGTTTTTAAATACATGCTTTTGAGATCCTAGATATCATATAGCAGCAGAGTGCTAACCAAGAAAAGTAAAACGAGCCCAAACACGACGGGTCTATCTAGTTTAGTACAGGAGTTCCTATGGCCACCTTCCGACTCCATCATCAGATCAGCTCCATGGTACCATATTATTGCATTGTCACGCGATATACATATTCGTGCAAAATTTAAGCTCACTCGGAAACTGGGAAGTTGGTCAAATTTAACTTGCAAGATTCCACCCGAACTTACATACATAGGTACATCCATTACAAGTTAAATAAAAGCTTGTAATAACAATCACGCCACAACTTTCATATCTTTAACAGCTAATATATCCCCCACCTATTGATTTAAATTTATTTGGACAACACAACAGATAACAATCAGTAATTAATTTATATAATATAGTTTGTAAATTACTACGTCTGGATTGAAATCCAAGCGTGCTACACATCAGTGTTAAAATTATATTTTCGCAAACTAAATTATATAAATAATATCAGTACTAATGATTCAATAAATACTTAAATCTAGGACATTAGTTTTAGTGATACTCTCTCTTTTCTTTCACCAAATCCCAATTATTTGGGGTCGGCACAATATGTCTTTTCCTTCCACACTCCTCTACTCTGACATACATCTTCTGTCACACCACATACCATCATGTCATCCTTTATACAATCCATCCATCTTTTTTTTGGTCTACCTTTACATTTGTACCCATCTATCTTGAAGTTTAATATTCTTTTTGTCACGAGACTTTCATCCCTCCTCATTATATGCCAATACCAAATTAATCTTCTTCTTCTCAATTTTTTATTCACGGGTGCAACTTTCAAAGATCCCCTTATGTAAGTACTCATTTCTCACCTTATCCATTCTTGTGACACCACACATCCATCTCAACATTCTCATCTCAGCTGAGTGGAGATGTTTATGGTTTATCGCTTTAGTGGCCCAACATTCCGACCCATATAGCATGACTAGTTTTAGTGATACATTATAAGGATAATAGACGAAGATAAAAAAAGCATTAAACAAATTACTAAACAAGTGAAGAGGCATGATATTTCAGCATAGATATTACCAATTTTTTAAAAGTAAAGGTTTTTAAATTAAAAAGCAATTAGAATAATTTCGTCATGATTTTTCAAGATCTGACTAATGAAATATAATAATTTTTCAACCCTCAGTCATAAACGAATATTGACTTTGTGTGAATGTATGGCGGTTAACTGTAATTTTAGTCGTTTTAGTACACTATTATATAGGGTTATAGGTGGTATAGGTGGAAGGTTCTACACCTTCCTGTCGGATTTCACCCATGTAGACCCAGATTCTGGGGATATAGGAATGGAAAAAGAGGATACGATAGGGTAAATAGGACAGGGGGAGCGGGAATTGGGTCATCGGAACTCTTGCTCATCGTACGAAATAGGATTAGCTCAAGGCTGTTTCACGCCGATATTCTGTGAGAGGATTGTATCACACCAATTGAGCTGACCGGCCCTAAGAGCTGTAGGTAATCTAGATAATGGTTCCTGCATGGTTCTACAATGTAATAATAATGTTAGATAATAAAAAAAAAATCGTGCTTACAAAATTAATACCAAATTGTCTATAATAAGATTTTGCTAAATAACCACTTCAAAAACAATCTCGTACAAGTGCTTATTTCACCCCCTACATTTATCTACATTCAATTTTTCACCCCTTATGCTTCCTAACTAGACATTTTTATAGTCATTAAAAAAAATCTCTTACTATGTAGTTTATTCTTCTTCTAAATTGTTACCACACTGTAAGGATCGCGGTTTTGATGACAACGAATAATTGCTCTCCTCCAACGAGATCTGTTTTGAGCACGGTGGAGGGCCGAATTAATTGATATGTCCAGCTGGTCAGCAATCTGGTCAATCTACCAGTTTGGAGATTAACCACGAGGTCTCTTGCCTTCAACTTTCCCAATGACCACAAGTCTTTCCGTGTTATCTGGATACTTGCGGGCTATGTGGCCAAAGTATTTCAGTATCCATTGTTGGCGTACTGCTTATAACCTTTGTAGTTGAAATTCAATGATTTTTAGAGTTCCCTAGCAAAATGATAAAAATAGAGGGTGTTCTGACAAACATTCTATGTTTTTGGGTTTCATTGGATTCATAGCTCACAAGATATTTTCCTTCGCACGAGAGGACGACGAGGCCTACTCGTTGGTAACGCGGGGGTTACTGGTTGATAACGCGTCGTCCATCCATGGACGGCGATGCTCGTCTTATGCCGGTGGTTCTAATGAGCTATGTTATGTTATCACCGGGCAGTCCGTCTGTCTGTGTATGTCACAATCATATTTCTCGGAAATTACTGTCTATGGGCCGATTTTTCAATCACCAAATAAAAGTTATTCATAGAATAAAGTATAACAGGCAAAATGAAAAAGTTATATGAATAAAAGTTTAATGGTTCACTTTTGATTTCACTCAGGTTATAATTTATTCGACTGCTACCTTAAATCTGATGATTGAAAAACCGGCCCTAAATAGATAAAATTTAACAAAAGGTCTATTCAGCGCTACACAATTATTTAGTGAAATTACGAAAATGTACCTTTAAAATCTATTTCAAATATGATGGTATGTCTGACACATCCATAAAACGAAACCTGTAGCGGTATTATAAACTTTTCTACGAAATAAATATTAATTTTAATTATATAAAAATACATTTAATCCTGTGACTATATAATAATAATTTTATACTTGAATCACGATGTTTATTTCTGTGTTTAATTAATTTCTCCCATACCGTCCTATTTGAAATAGACTATAGATATTGGAACCTTAAGAACATTAATTTAAATTAAAAATTAACTAATTAGCGGTTAAGTTTTAACCGTATCGTAGTATTAGCTGTTGATTTCTATCTCTCTCATTGTTTGATACAATAATTGCTCGGTTGGAGAGCAATTTGTAAACAATCTCAATTGATTTTACTAAACCCTAATGCTTGGACTTTATTATTTTTCATAAATAATGAGCGCAGTTGCTGATACAAGATAAAGTTTTACTGATGTTACTGATAAGGGATTTTTATTTTAATAATAATTTATTTACTTATAGATTTATGTTATTTTGTAGGTATATTTTATTTGTAGTATAGTTAAATTTATAATTAACATTAGTTATAGGCATATAAAATAGATTAATTATAATCCCGATTCACAATGACCTTTTAATAATGTTACTATAAAAATTTCGCTGAAGTATTACGACCATAAGATGATGGTGGCGTGTCTATGTTCTACCTACGTCTAACCAGCTAATCAGCTAATACACAGAGAAAACTTGACTGTCTTATATATAAGTATAGAGTAAATTTTTCAAGTCGGTATTTATAATTAAATCTGAAACTATAAGATTAGCAAAAAATACTCAAAAGAGTCATAAAGCCAATTTTGGTGAAAACTAAAGTCTTAGTTTGACATCCCTTTGCTTAAATTAATCCTTACAGTATGAATTCGTGTAATTATACTGTAATTTTTTTTCAAAATCAGCTGTAATTGATTTTTCATAATTTTCATTAAAATCGACCCCGAGACTCCTTTTTTGAATTTTTTGCCATAGGTGTCTTATAGTTCCGGATTTAAACGCAGAAGCCCATCTGAAAAATTCACCTGTATATAGAAGTTCGAGGTCGGGAGACTTCCCAAGCGAGTCATGCCATGAAAATTTGGGTGCATTGGTTCTAGAAGCATGGGTCGAGGCGTTGCTACAAGATATCTAAGATTAAAATCCCGCGGTGTATTACCAGATACAGAGGAACGCTGGTAGTCCGACGGTCGGCATCTCACAGGTCTTCCCCGAATTAAAGTGTGCAGAGCCGGCCTATGAGAATCCCACATACCTCGCATTGATCTTCCCCGGTATATGTGAGGATCTATAGATGCATTCCCAAAGAGATATAATAAAATCTGTCAGTCGTAGGTCTGCACGTCAGAAGTGAAAACTTTGTATCTAAGTGTGACGATTACACGAGTTCAGCGCTTCTCCCCCACCTCAAAATTGCCCGACGTGCCTAATGAAGTTTTCACTTCAAAAAAGGATTAGAATTAGTCTATTTATTTAACTGAGAAACCGTTACAAACACAAATATTACGTCAGTATACAAACAATTGGAACGATGTCAAACCGTTTCGGTGTTATCGGAACAGAATCGATGTCATCTGTCGATAGTTGTTTATTTAGGTATTGTGGAGAGCTATTACAAGGTTATTATCGTTTCCCCACTGTGTGCCAGCCCAGGGGTGGTATTGACTGCGTATCAAGAGGGTTGTCAGACACTTTGTCGGTAGCTTGGGAAGTGAAGCTGTGTTTAACAGTTTCATTTTTAAATACCGATTTATGATAACAAAAATGACTTTTTTTAAAATACGGTTTTGCATTATGTATCTAGGTAGTGACAAATATTCATGAATATTAATAAGTTTTAGAATAAAATAACCTGGCTACGTAAGGTAAGTTAGGGTAAGCAGTTTGTCAAGATTGTAATTCTTGACTAATTTGATGTAATGAATATATAGATAATGTTTTTAATAATAATTTTGACATGATAGAGCCCTACTGGATAGGGCCTGTTCAATCGATGTTATACCACGTCCTTACAGAATATCGGCGCGAATCGGCTAGCCTAGAGCTAATTATGTTTTGTACGATGAGTGAGAGATTAGATGGCCCACTTTTCCATAATTCCTCCTGTCTGATTCCTCTACCTCATCTTTATATCATCTCTATAAAGGCTAGCATTGCGCTGGCTACGATCCTGATGTTGCAAACGTCTATAGGCGACGGCAACCTCTTTCAATTAGTTGGGCCATGTGCCTCAGTTTCGCAATAAAAATAAAATAAAACGCCAGTATGATCAGATGAAATACGGCAATATTCGTCCTTAATATACTTACATTAATTGTTATATAGTTGTTGTTACCACAAGGGCACAACCAGGATGCCTGAGGGTAATGATAATCGCTACCGCCCAAGGCTGTTCGAAAACGCTTTTTGACGGGGGCGCCGTATTTTGATTGCGCTCTTAAGAATGTTTGGGTTGTGATGGTTTTTAGTTTTAATAGTAATAGAACGCTTATTATTCGGCTTTTCTGTGAAAAAAACATTAATTTGAAACAGTAGCTACGTCATCGTTGTGTTTCCTAATTGTTATACACAGTTCCATTTTATTTAAAAACACATTTACATTTTACTTAAGATGATATCATATTTTTTTGGGGTGAAGTGAGTGTGCAATTAGACAGACGATCCATCCAATAGAAAGTGTTTGCATATGTTTGTTTAATTTGTGATGGACTGTATGTGTTGCGGCTACGCTGGGTTTAGCGATAAGCAAACTGTTTCAAAAATGAAAAAGAAGGAGAATGGGATAATTTTGAAGAGGGTAGTGGAAAGAAGGGCACGCATGTACCTGATTAATGGGCATGAAATGCATCTGATCCTCAGTCAACTTCCTTGCACCTTTTTTGTTGTAGGTTTAATAGTATTGTGTATTTTATTTATTTATAATATTTTCATATAGCGATGTTAGTTATGATATAGGCTGCGACTTAACAATCTGATACACATATTTTAAGTAGTGGGTGGGCGTAGTGGGTATGGGGGAGGCATACTTACCCCTACTACAACCCCTAAGGTCCGGAGGTCTTAATTTTTTTTATTTTGTAAACATAACCTCAATTATTTTTGTTGTAAAATTGTGTCACTTTTGATAATAACAAACCGTGATTTGAGTTTATGAATGTACTCACGAATTATATATAACCGCCAGTACTTTTTGTAACACTAAAACTGTTTTTAATGTAGAAATAAAGTTTTAAATTTAATTGAGGCATAACTACAAAATTCATGCTAGACATATAATCAAATGATTAAAAAGTGATAGTTTTTACTGTCACTTTTGTTTTTAATGGCTTGGCTAACAAGGTGTGACGATAAAAATAAATTAATCGATATGTCAATAATACTTATCGATTTTTAATTAAGAAATTCGAAATCTTGAGTTTTAATTAATACACTGTTTCATATAATTTTCGGAAATCGACATATTTGTATAAAAAGAAAATATTGACAAATATTTTGCAATTCTTATTGCCGCCATTTTATTCCTTTTCAGTTAAGTGAATGTGATTTTAAAGTTAATTAAATTATATAGGCACCATATTTTATTTAAAGAGATCCCTTACCTGATAACAGTGCCGAGCGAGCGAAGCGAGCGTACCGCGGCAGCGGCCGGCGAGTGCCAGAATCGACTAAGTTACCATTTACTATTTATTTTATACACACAAACGGTACGACGCCTTAAAAGTCTCGTATGAAACATATGTTTTATTTATTAATTTAGTGGACAACTAGCAAGTTGGTTTTAAATTTGACAATGAATCAATATATTAATGCTCGTTGCCACCCTCTAGGAAAGCTAGGAAGGATGAGATAGAGGAGATGCGATTTTTTACTACTGGATCACGATCGAGTTAACGCAATTTCGTATGGAAATGACTTAGCGCTATCTCGTAAGCGTGAAGGGAAGCATAAATCATGCCATATGAAAGAGCGTTAATTTGAACATGAACGACTAGTAAGAAAATTCGCACGAAGCACTCAGATAGGAGATGCGATAGAAGGGAAACTGGGCTACAGGAGCTCTTACTCACCGCAAGAAAAACGATCCAAGTCAAAGTTAACCATTGCACGCCGATGTTCTGTGAGAACGTGTTATCGCGTTGATCGAGGTGGTCCTATAATCAAGATAATTACAATATGACTCTACCACGTTAAAACGATTTAAGACGAACAAAGATTAAGAATCATCCTGTCAATCTGTCTGTCACAATAATTTTTATTAAAGATTGTTATGGTTCTATAAGGCAAAAATTTGTAAGAAAGGTGTATATGCCACAATACAAGTGAAATTACGAAAAACATAAAAAAGGTCACTAGACATTGACATGTATCCGATGAATGAATGAATATACAGGACTTCTATTATAAGATTCTATGTTTTTAAGTAGCTTTTTTAAAGTCAATATTTGGATAACGCTTTCAATTCGTTGCTGGCCTGAAAGTATGATTAAATTAAATTAGAAAACCAACTTGCACGTATTTGTTTGAACTTAAGTGATATCTTTAGGATAAAATAATATTTTAGTTACATGTTAAAGGTTTCAGAATTTTCCCGCCCTAGTCTATATCTCACAATGTGTACATTCGAATTGTTAATTCCACTCGAAAGACCCATTTAAATACTATAACAAAAATTTAATCTTCAATACTATCCCCTTAGTTCAAGTACCTATAACGCCAACTTATTAAAAAAATTATAAACATAAATGCAAAGAAATTAAACCTTATTATTTAGCTAATAAAGACTATAATGTTGTATTTCGACAGTAAATATAGATTCATTTTGCACAAAGATATTCAAGAACTCCAGAATTTGTAATACAAAGAAATATGCATCTTAATATTATGTAATAAGGGTCAATAAGAAATTTCCCAACTGTAAAGCTGTATTCATACAAGATGTACTCAACGTCGACCATTGTTGCTAGACATGTGTCGAAATTTGGGACAACAATCAATAATAACAGATTTCGCCGATAGACGTATGGTGGTTCAATTGCTATTACTGAACTAAGATAGAATATACTTTATTGTAAAAAAATTAATAACATAAGTACCTATTCAAGTACAGTCGCGATATGAAAAGGTTCGTCACCTTAAAGTCGAATTTTGTTTGCACGAGTACAAGAAACAGTACCAACATTTTAATAAATGTTATGTTTTGTAACGTTTATAAAATATAGAAACGTAAAAAAAGAAAACTGCAATGTTGAGAATGACAGACACTGAGATTAACAAAAGTTTTACTCATCAAATGTGGATATAATCACTGCGCTTCTCATAAATATTAAAACCAATAAAAAGGTTTTACATCTCTAAACAAACTTTTTAGACAAGATAGAAAATCAAACAACTTTGATCTAAGTCATATAAAGTTTATTGTCTAACAGTTAAAATTTTTTTTTGTAGGATAGACTATTCTGTGACTTAGTATGAAAAGGTAACATGTGCTCGCGGAATGTGAAATGAATCAATTTGAAAACTGACGAAACTTTTCATACCTTAACGCTAAAGCTTTAGATGGAGTCCTAAGATTGTAGAAGTAAAATCAGATTTTATTAAAAGACTTCGACTATGGTTTTTAAGGCTCTGTTTCTATTTTGGTAAAAGTGGATCCGTTTTTAAATCGTAATTCTTATCCGTTTGTTACGACTATTTTTCAGGATCTATTTTGATGAATTTAGCCAGAAAGTGTAAACTACACGTATACCTACCTAGTTTTTCGATTATGCTATAGCATACGTCACGACGCAACGGTGTAGTGAATATACCGTAATACATTTAAGTATGAAAAAAATCAGGCCTTGAAAATCATAACGATGTTTCTTGATGACGTTTTATTGAAGTTAATAAAGGAGATGTTAACTTTTAAAGTGGTGAAGTGAATAAGGGGTGGTAAAATGTGAAAACAATCAGGGTGATAAAGCTCAAAAAAGGTTTTGATGAAAATTGTACAACAAAAACATAATATGAGTAATTTTTTGTGATATGGGGTAATTTTATCATCAATCCTTTTTAAAGGTTCTGTGGCTAGATATATAAAAAAAATAAACTCTTCATTGTATCTACAGAACCTTACTGTGTGCGTCGACTGACAGATACTTGGTTGATTTGTTATGATATTTTTTTGTTAATTTATATGTATATAACCGTGTACTACGATCTCATTATATTCCATAATCCAAACTAAGTTCAGCTTTGCACGCAGATATTACGAGACGGGGTCGATTAAGCCTCGAGCCATCGGCGGGTCCAAGCCGCGGGTGGCCACCACGCCCGTGGTCCAGAAGATAGCCGACTACAAGCGAGAGTGCCCCTCGATCTTCGCCTGGGAGATCAGGGACCGTTTGCTGAGTGAGAACGTGTGCAATAACGACAATATTCCTAGTGTGAGTACCTACATTATTAGTATCATAGAAAATGAATCTTGCTAGTCGTCCGCTAAAACTAACAAAAGATTATCTAGTCGTCGGGTTAGCGGACGATTAGACACTTCGCATAGAAAACAGATATTTTTGTTATAGAATGAATGGAGATTGTTACAGGTTTGTATATTATGATTTCCCGCTATTAGTCTAATGTCCATAGAATAAGAATGGTTAACGATGTTACATTATTGACTTCTTTCATTATGGCATAATATAAAATATGCTTAACATCACCCATGAAATTAATTCCTAGAATACGTCACCACTCATGTCAATCATAGCCGGTTCCTATATTATATATATATATATATATATATATATATATATATATATATATATATATATATATAATATAGGAACCGGCTATGATTGACATGAGTGGTGATTTATTTCTAATGAATGAATGTAAATTAGTAACACTAAAATATAAACCAATGTTGGCCAGTTCTTATATCTTACTGTTTATATATATATATATATATATATATATATATATATAAACAGTAAGATATAAGAACCGGCCAACATTGGTTTATATTTTAGTGTTACTGGTTTGCATTCATTCATAGCACCATAGTTATTTTGGTTGTATGTCAAACTACTTAAATTCAAAATGGGAACGTCAAAACATTTTCAAATATTCAATACATTTAATTAAAAATGACCAAACATATGCTCGTCGGCTATTGTGTCAATGCTGGCAAAATCTGGACAAAGTCCCGTCGCTATTCATCTTTCTCAATCCAATCTTTCAATTTTACAAATTTGACTTAGTTCAACTACAAGCTGCGACACCGTATGTTGCTCACATATTTAATTAGTTTCTTATAGATAAATTTTCGTTTTTGATTTACGTTGAGTAAGCAATCTGTTTATTGTTTTATGTGTGCTAAATATAACTATATAATAAATTATAACTACACCTTTTATGATTTGTATATGTATTTTAGACTCTCAGAACGCTTATATATTACATTTTTATATATGATTTAATTTATTATTTCACTACAAAATCTACCAAATTACCACACAAAAATGGTTTTATGACTGTAAAATATTATTAATATTGAAATAATTAGGAGACTAAAGTGGATAAGACAAGAGGTTTATGTCAGGATCGTAGCAAGTGGCGATCCATCGTCTTTGCCTACCCATGTAGGAGACAGACGTAATAATATGTATATATGTATGTATTTAATAATTATTATTTATTTAAGTCAAGGCAACATATGTTTACAATAAACAATACAATCAACTTCAAAAATAAATAAGCTTTGCAATGTAGAAACTAATTGCGCTTGAATACTTTATGTAAACAAACATTATTTTTTCTAGTGTATATTTTTAGATCGTTTTTGTATCACAGTAGATGGGTACAACCTATTGAAAATCCGTGTTATGTCGGATAATATAATTCTGACACAGCAATAACTTCACTGTAAAACTTGTGTGTTGAACATTTTTCATCAACCTTTTTGTATGTTTAATGTAAACAGTGACAGTGTGTTGCTATTTCTTCATATAACATTTTTTTGTTACTTTCTTTCTCTCATAAGTATTACATTTTACGTCAGAAAAACAAGCATAAACTTTTATTTAATAACTTATTACTTTTTTGTTTTGGTTACTAAAAATTTATCAAAACTCTTTTAAAATCTTTCAACATACGTCGCTTAAAGGTGCAGCAACATTCTTTTCCAATCGTCTCATATGTGCCGAGCCTTACAACCATATGTTCAGTCCACCGGTCCTCTCGCGTCATTCATTGTACGTTTATAGTCCAACAAAGGTCCTTTCAAGGGTCTATCTTCTCAACAATATGGACGATAGCTTTTAAAATTTGGTATGTTTGACGCAGTTTTATAAGGTTTTTGTGACAACCTATTGAAATAGTATTGTTATGATCATAGTTCATCATTCTATTATGTTGGTATTAGGTATATCAAATAGGGCCAATAATACGCGAACAAAATTCGAAACTTTTTGAAAATTATTGTCAGTCTATATTTGTACGGGCTGTGACTGACAAAAGAGGCTCTGGTATATTAATTGTTGCAATTATTTTCTGTACGCATAGGCTTTAACGTCGATTACTTAAACGACAGATTAATAGATAAATAAAATAGGGCCAATATAAAAAAATCGTTTTTTTTGGTAATGATTGTCAGTCTATATTTATATGGGCTGTGACCCCTACAAGAATCTTTGCTACATTAATTGTAACAGCTAATTTCCGTACTAATAGTACTTAACGTTGATTAATTTAAATATAAATTAATAAATATACCTATGAAATAAGGCCAATGTAAGTTTACAAAATTAATATTTTTTTAAATGATTGTCTGTATATATTTTTATGGACTGTAACTCGCACAAAATAGTTTCGAATATGTTAATTCTTAAAGCTAATTGCCGAAGGCATAGACCTTAGACATCGATTAAATTAAAGACAGATCAATAGATAGTATAGAAATTGACATATTGTTAACATAGACAATTTTGGATGGATTTCACAACGTGAAATTTATTTTGCTACTGATTCAAAATATAGACAGATGCGCTTAAAATGAAATTCCATCGTCGTTACTTAAAATTAATGGACCAAATCTGAGTGCGAGAGTAAATAATATGAAGGATAAAGAATAATAAATCATATCGCAATAAAATTAGCCTGCTCATATAGTAATGCAAGTACTTAATCTTAGTGTGATAAAGGTACATAGGATAAAGGTAGGTAGGTAACTCCTTGATGTAGGTACACCAAACCATAGACAAACAGAAGTAGAAAAATGCAAAATATATATAGCTAGAAAGTGATCTCTTCCAGGCAACCATTGGCAGGGAATAATACATTTTTAAAACTGACGGTGGTGCAGTCTACAAATAATGATGATAAGTATACATAGTGCATATAAGTACAAAACCAACACAACTGTATATACACATACGTATATATACATATAATAATATACACATAAATTAAATTATATAAGAGCTTAGGAGTTACTATACACAAAAGAAAAGTAATGCTTAAAAATCAGGTACAGAAGTACCTGATTTTTAAAACATTGTAAGGATTTGGCCTGTCTTATAGCAATAGGTATCTCATTATAAAGACGCACAGCCTGGTCGGCAAAAGAGTGATTATAAAATCAAGACGTGTGTAAGGTACATACACAGGTATGTAGGTATTGTGTAAGGTACATATACCTATGTGGGTATATTTCGGATCTGTATAACTTTCTATCGATTCTGTTACTTTACCATTGGTAGAAAACTGATGCTACTTTTATAGAGTTAATGTCAAATTGTAACCAGGCAAGGCACCTAGAAACAACAACTGGCAACAACCAAGAAAAGGCAACTGGATGGATATAAGAATAATAAAGTTATAAAAGTCTAACCATAATAGGAATACAAAAACAAGAACACAAGACCAAAACATGAATAAGGGCCGATTTTTCAATCACCAGATAAAAGTTGTTCATAGAATAAGGTATAACATGGAAAAATTAAAAATGTCAGCTGCATGAATAAAATAGTTGAATGGTTTCACTTATGAATTCACTCGGCTTATTATTTATTCGACTCATAACTTTTATCTAATGATTGAACAATCGGCCCTAAATGTAAATTTAATAAACCTGTAGTATAATGACAACCAGGTCATGTAACTAGAGAAGCGATCTTATAAACAAGCAAAATAAAAAAGTTACTATGAAATATATATACTTTAAGATATTGAGTGGTATTTTATCGGACGCATATTATTTTGCATCTGCTCTTAGTAGGTACCTACCCGCTAGCATGGAAAAAGTATACTGGAAATAACTGTCATCCAGTAAAATAAAGAATCCGAATTACTCTGAAAAGCCTCTAAATCTGTAATTCAAGAGGACCATAAGAGATTCCTCTCTCGCGTCTATATACGACCTAGCTTAAACCTGTAAGTTTTAGTTGCGTAAGGCTCTAAGGTTAAGAGCGCACTACGATTCATTCATTCGGCTGTGAAAGAGTGAGTTCGGCATTGACAATCGTAGTGAGCGCTTAGACTTACAAACCTACAACAAACGTAAGAGCAAAACTTACAAGTGTTAGACCGGGCGTAGACTTTATAATATTTACTATAATTAAAAAAAATGAATTTTTACATTTTAATCACTAGATAAAAGTTATTCGCAGGAAAATACACTTTGAAAATAAAAATATAATTATATAAATATAAAATAGGTCAAGTGTCATTTGAGTTAGGTTTAAGTTAATTTATAAAAAAACTATTATCCCATGAGTGAAAAATCATGCCTTAAAAGTTTACTTTCAATTTCATATTTTAAACAAAGTATCAGATAAGTCTATACTAAGGAAATCTAGTGAAAAATGTCAAAATAACCATCAAGACAACATTTTAAGGACTGGTTATTAATTTAATCTTAGATTACAATATAGTTTGTTCATTTTCTTAAGCCTATATATAGTTCAGCGGAATTGTAGGTTGTCAACTGAGGCCATTCAACGGCATTCTTGTGATAACTCGAAAGGCCACATATGACTATACAGCTTACATTTCTCACAAAAACACATAATTACTACTCAAAAACTATCAATATCCTACAACTACTGTTCATTTTACACATTTTTATAAAATAAAACTGCACAGCACAACATCTCCTTTCAGTTCCCGCCAAAAACTCCCTTTAAGTACTGGGTTTGTTATTCCTAGTAAGTAATCTTTTTCCAAACTTCAGCTATCAAAGAACATCGGATAGGTATTGGTCTAAAAGATAATGTGGCCACTGATTTGAAAATGTTTCGAACTGAACGCTGTCTATGGGAACCATATTCCACTTTTGAATTTATTGTTTTTGATTTGTCTGGCCTGGTAGGAAAGGATTTTAAGCCAAGTTATTTCATAATTTCATTTGTTGAATCCGTCTCAGTTCGGTTAAATTTTATTGATTCACGCCACAGAAGTGAAGCAAAATGAACTCTAGTTGGTTCCACAGCGGACGTTACAAACGTAACCAGGATTTAGCGCTAGAATTAGAATTTGGGATTTATTCGTAAAAAAATATTATTAATTTGGATTGCACGTAGGTATGTCATTTTTGTTGATTATAAAATTGATAGTGGTAAAATTAATACACCGTGCAAAACCACATACACTAGCAAAAAAGAACTGAATAAAGCCGTGGTTGAAGTGACATAGAAGGTAATCGAAACAGACATCGCATCTGCCCTGTCGGGCGCGGCAAAAAACAACAAAAGAGAAATTTAAACTTTTATCCATTGATCGGGCCAATTTTTGTGTTGGAAATGTCATCATTGGTATAAATAGTAATTCTGTGATATAATTTGGCTAAGTGTAGGCACAGTATTAAACCAGTGGCCATGTGCGAGTCTGTCTCGAGCATTCAGGGTTCTTTTTAAGGACAATGCGGATATGACTAGGTACAATCCAACTTTAAACTATTGTATTTTTAATTCAAAGATCGTATTTATTGAGATATTATCCCGTTTATTCATAGAAACTATAGTTACCTGCCAGGTATAGCATGACAGTAAACTTCTATAGAGATATAAATTGCATTAACATCTTTGTCATAGGTAGATATGTAATTACAATTTGAAAAATTCTAGAAATTATTTCTAATTGGTAAACTTTTGATTACTTGGAATATTGTCATGCCCATTTAAACTAAGCCCCATTAGGCAAACTTATCAAAACTGGCCAACAAAAGCAATAACTAAACAACTACTGCCATATTTCATAATCCACAAGGAAATTGAACTGGTGAACTTAAATCAAATCAAACCTGACAAAAACACGAATGTCTCTACATTTGTACATACCTATATTGTACATACAAAACCCCCTACGTAACAAGAGGATACAAAATCGAAAACCCCTAGAAGATTCGGCGCCAAAGGGGCTATTTTTATGTCTGTCGTACCTACGCATTCGGCCCACTGGGCAAATAGGTGAGCGGTGTGGAAAATATAGAAATACATTAACACACGTGAAAGAAAGGGACGGTTGTAATATTGTGCGTTCCTTCGCCTAGTCATAACGGTCGAATGGGCGTGATATTTCTTACCAACAGTGAGCGGACAAAAATACGTGGAACAATCGATTATTGCTTGCCCGTAGAACGGTGTAAGCGGCGCTGGAAGGGGCCTGTTCAAAACGCGCTATCTCCAACGCTTGCAAAAAATGTCTTACTTTGACATTTGATAAACATAATAATTTATTATGTTTGACATACTAGTTTAGTTATTTTTGCACATTAATATGTATTTAAAAAGTTATTTATATTTTTTATATAGAACACTACGATATGCACGCGACTTTGTTCACGATTGACTTGAAATTCCCGCGTGATTCCCGGGACACAAAGTATCGCAGTATTTAAATAAAGAATGTTATCATCGTTTTAGTGAAAACTGTGTCGGAATAAGCTAACAACTACAAACCACTCCCAGAAAAGATCCCACGGGATTCCCGGAATTAAAAATATCACAAATTTTATTAAATTAAATTTGCTACCGATCAGTCAAATCACATTGGAATTCGATTTTTTTATTTGGCCATTTTAAATCATTCCCAGAAAAATTCCCGAGGTACTCCCAGGATAAAAAGTAGCGCAGAGTCTAAGTCTAAAAATTAGTTGTCGATTAGCGAAAACCGCATCGAAATTGGCCTAGTAGTTTTTACGTGAATTCCGAACAAACAGACAAACAGACGAACAGACAGACAGACAAACAGACAAACGGATAAGATATCTAAAAAAATTGCATCGTGTTCTCCATCATTTATATAGTCTATTCCAATTGTTTTTTTAAATAGCTTTAATATGTAATAGATACGGCATGTTTAGAATTTTATAATATCCTATATCTTTAGATTCATTTAAGAAGAGACATACGTCCTCTGAGTTATAATCATGCGCAGTTTTGAATATATTATATAAAAACTTAAGCGTTATAGATAATTATTATATTATTTACGATTCACCAGCACCTATTTTTATACATGAGAATTCATTGTATATCTATTCAAGATCTTATGTTCATCTTCAGTTTTCAATGTACCTGTAGATATTTATGCTTAACGAATGTAATGAAATAAAGTCTATATTTAAGGCCACAGAGAAGAACCATACAAATAAAACCCCTTTCGCCATTACAATTTAGACTCACGTATCGTTTGAAAACCTTTGTCTATGTGTAAAGATGTAAAGAAAAATATTGAAAACTATGCCTTTTATGCAAACTTCGGCAAAGGGTTTCTTCAAAGAAATTTGTAAGAAACTCTTTGATACCACCCGTGATCAGAAGGCTGGTTCGTATTTCGCGCAACGAATCAGCATTGCCATATAGCGTGGTAATGCAGCCAGCCTTCTGGGCACGCTTCCCTCTGGCAGCGATTTGTTACATACTTTACACTAATTTATTAATAATTTAGTTTATATCTTTCGTTGTCTATAAAATAAATAATAAGCTAGAATTATTTTGTAGAAATTTAACAAGTAGCAAAGTTTATTTAATTTTAATGCATTTAATGCATAATCCTAGTTTACTGTTAAAACAATTTTCTATAAATTTTTCATGGTAAGACTACTGTCATATTCTTCGCAAACTTTCCTTGCAGTTGTGTTCCCTTACGCCATTCTTCAATTTCATAGAGCAACAATAATTCTAAAATTTACGCGTGAGTGCACAGAATATTTGCCATCACCCTCACACTTATGTTGCGTCCGTAAGGATCTGCATTCAGGCATGTCGCTGCCCTTGTCTGACGGATTAACGTCACGCTTATAATGGGATACGAATTGACGGTTGGAGCCTTAGAATATTTATGAAAATGTAAACGAATCTGAAATAACTATCTCATCCATGCCTACTATAATAAAAATGTAAAAGTGATAGTTTGGATGTTTGCTTGTTTGTTTATCCTTAACGGAATGAAATTAACTATCATGAAAATTGACAAGTAACTAGTAGGTATTATATTGTATAAGTAGGTATCTATATCTATCTATGTTTTTTGATTACCTACTGGAATGAATATAGTATAATAATGTTACTTGTGTTCCAGAAAATGGGATAGTTTCCGCGGGAATCAATAGGTTATATATCTAAACGAAACCACGTGCATAACTCAAGTTTAAATATTTAATTAAGGATTCATACTGTTCGTGAATGTAACCAGTGCCTAAAAAAGTCTTTAAATAGAAAATAAAATAGTGACCTATGGGTCCCACAAAATCCGCTAACAAGAAAGACTGTATTATTCTGAGTAGGTACCTATAATAAATACGTGTCAAACCGAAAAATCAAAGTCCACTGACCTTTGACAACTTTCCTTATTTACAGACCCGACACCTTTGCTATAATTTAAGAAATTCTAAATCTATCTTAATTACATACATTACTACCCGTCAACTTTTAAAAAGTGTTCACCAAAAATATCTCGGGTTACATCGGTTTGTGCGTGTCAACGAAAATGAAACCCACATAGGGCTACATAATACATTTACGTCGTGGAAGCCTCCGAAATGCGTGCCAGTAGCGTTTTGGCGGTATCAGGTTGCTCTGGCACAGTGAGCCACCGCGCTCGCCTCGCTCGATCGAACTCATGAATTCTACATTTAAATTAGATGTCTCCAAATCGTATTTAACGGTCCTTGAGCTCGCAACAGTTGATTGCCGATACGCCCGTACGTAGCTGTCTGTTGTGTCAATGATTTTTAGGGTTACATAGCTATTTTTAGCAAAAATAGAAATGTAATCGCTATCCAGTTGTCAGTCTATTCAGCAGACAGACAGACGGCACACCTAATTGAAAGCAGTTACCATCGCCTATGGACATGTAACACCAAAAGTGCTATCAATGTGCCGCCGCTCTCTAAAGGGAGGCTAGAACCTGGCCACTAATGCCAGTACACAACTCAAGGTTGTTATGGCGGAGTACTCTAGACCAGGGGTGGTAGCCATCCAGTCGGCCAAATGCCCTACCGCCTGGTTGTGGGTTGTTTTGTCGCCTCTTACGACAGGCCGCCCGGCCGCAGGAAATTGTATTCTTTCTCCGTTCCTGCACCGATGAAATATTAGTAATTTTTCTGAAACTGTTCTGTTTACATGAATAAAATTCCGCAATGATTGAAGACGAAAATCTTCTATGGTGCCGAGATGTAGGCATTGACAATGGGGTTGATTCACAAGCTGAAGGTCTCTCAGCGGGCTATGGAGCGATCTATGTCGATAGTGTCTCTTATCGGAATCAAGGTTACCGACATATCTCGCAAAATTAGCAAGCTGAAGTGGCAGTGGGCCGGCCACATTTGTCGCAGGATCGACGGTCGATGGAGCAGACGAGTTCTGGAGGGAAACACGCGTCTCGGCAAAGGCGATCTGCGCACGGCGGTGAAGGCTGAATGAGAACAGCGGAGGAGCAGGGTAGGTGGCGCAAACTTGAGACACCTACAGCAATGGACGACGGTTGACTGACGACGAATAAAATTTGACAGGGACATGTGTATATTTAGCGCTAAAAAGTTGTGTAGGGAAATCGGGAAAAAATAACAGATTAAGGGTGGCCGCCATACCTACTGTATGTAGGTATATAAGGTTTGAATTATTTTTCATTTTGAAAAAACATAATAATATTTCTTGATGACTTTTTTAATGAGGTCAATATGTAGTGAAATACTAGATGCCAAATTGTGTGTCTCTCTAATTTTTAAATAACCAAGTGGAGATTTCTGAAATAATTCAAGGTTTTGAACATTATTCGTTGTCACCTCTACGGTATCCGTAGTACACGGACTGATAAGCACTTGCCCAATTTTTTGAATTGGGAATCGATCGACTAAATCTTAGTAGCAGTCTTTGTTTTATTTATCGACTTATTATTTTTTCACATTAGGACAGATTAAAGATTAAAGTTTATAATTTAAAAATATTATAAACTATCTTAAAAATATACAATATTTATATTATAGTGTTGGATTTGAATAAAAATGTACGTGAATGCTACTTTTTAAGATGAAAGGTGAACATTTATAAAAACAAAAATATGGGTATAAATAAGGGCTACTTGGTGTGCTACAACTTAATTTGGAGATTTTTTAAATATGTCATATGTCACACTGGCCATATAGACAAACCAAGCGAAACAATATTTAAAAAAAAGAAAATTATGTTAGAATCCGTTATTCGTCCTTCTTCATAAACACTTAATTACCAACTCGATAAACAATTCAACGAGTAAATATTGTTTAATATGCAGGAGGGATGGTCGAGTGATCAATCCCGGAGGTCCCCTCAGTCACGCAATGTTACTCTCACTCACCCACAACTGTGACATATTTGGTGCTTTACTGTTCAGCTTAGGAGGGCACTGCACAATAAAGATTATTTCAATGCAACATTGACAGAATTGTTGTTTACGAATCTTCGTAATATGGCACTTTAAAAGAAAAATAAAACGAGTAGGTATATAACAAATTTATTTAAAAATAATAATAGACTGGCCAGTTATTTTTTAAACGAAGACAACATGCTACGGAGCGATTCAAATTGTATTTGAATTTGGAATTGATTTTAAAAAACTACTAATTTGACTCATTTTAACATTAAAATTATAAAGAACAAAATAAAAAATTTAAAAAAAAGATTTTTTTTCTAGCAAGGATGGTAGGTACCTACCTATTTGCATTTAATAAATTAAACACACTTTACACATAATCGAAGTATTCCATGAGTATTCTTTCAAAATGCTAATGTTTTTGCGTACCTACCTAAAGGTAAAAAGCAATCGTTTGATAAAAAGTTATATTGGCCGATATTTAAGCTATATAATTTAAATCAATAAGAATACAAATGTGTTTTTTTATCAGGTAAGTAGGTAGGTTTCTTTTTCACAGCCTTTGGAATGAAAATAACTGTTCTGAAGTAACTACCTAGAAAAAAAGTAGATACCTACCTACACTTTTCTATAGACTAACAACCTCTTAGTTCCCATCAGATACAAATATAGCAAATAAAGTCGCAAGGGATGTCTTAATTGATTGATAAACATATTCTCTATAAGCTTCATTCGCATACATTTTAAAACCATCCCATGACAACTACACAATTTTCCTATATTCAAACCCTTAATTCAAAGTACATACAAAACTATGTATATTCCCCCTTAAGCTTGTGAAAAAGAAATACCTAAAGGTAGTTACAATGATTCCAGATATTTCCATTTACGACTCCGAACATCCTGCCATCTTAATTTTTATAATCACAAGTAACATCCACTTGAATATAAATCGCCAACAACAATTTAACAGTCATAATGAACTCAGAGGAGCCCCATGAACAAACTATCCAATCTCAGCGCCCTAAGAGAATTGCAAAAAACCCATCCCTTCACAAAACCATCCATCCCTTCTCAACCGCACCCCAACGTAACCGCTTTTCACCGGGAATCACGGGGTCTCCGCGGGTTAAGCGTATACGCTAAAATGTTTATGGATAACTAGTTCGCGCACGCAATGTCAGCTTGATCAAGAAAAATGTTTTTTGTAATTTTTATCTATAAGTAGTAAATAGTCCAAAATTGAGCTTATTTTCATAGATGAACACATTTTGAACGTCTTAATACCAACATTATTTTATAAAATAAGACATTACCAAAGGACAGGCCAGGCCAAACTCGTATCCGCTATTTTCTGAGAACAAATTAGAATGTTAGACTATCGATATTACGTCTGAAAAAAGCGTTCGCTGTCGTTCCCAAGAGCTTACATCAAATACGTGACATTTTAATTAATTAAAAAAAGAATAGGTACAAGACAAAGGTTATACGAAGTTTGTTATGTCGCAGCAAAAAGGCCAGTATTCTAGACCACTATTTAAGTATTAACCGACAAGTTGCAAGTACTCCATGACAATCCATTTTTATCGATTCTATATTTAAACATTTAATCGAGTTAGGTTACAGTTCTAAAATATGCATATTAAAAGACCACAGACAATATTTAAAATACAGTTTCTTTTTTATTTTATTTTGACAAGCAGTTGCGTTGTATGTGTATAAAGAGAGGTATATTAGTAATCTGGGAGCAACCCCTCGATGAGACTAAAGGAATTTGTATTCAACGTAATGGCTTTGTCCGGATACCTTAGTGTCGGTCTGATCCGTATGTGAAATAGCTTAATAGTGTAGGGGACGCTTTAAGAGGGCCTCTTCAAGTTTCTTTTTGATGACCTTTTTGGTTCGACCACTTTGATAATTGCTATTTGGGTTTATCTATAAGCATGTATACATACCGCTGAAGAGTGGAACTCTTTAACGTCGTCTGTTTTTCCTCAAGAATACAATCTAAGTGTCTTCAAGTCTCGCGTGAACAGGTATCTTCTAGGTAAGCGTGCTCCACCTTAGACTGCATTTCCACCTGACATCAGGCGCAATGTTAATCAAACGCGAACCTATTCATTATAAAAAAATGTATATATCCATATTTTTGATCCTAATAAAATTTAAAAAGATTATTTACTTAGTGATCAAATATTTTATAAAATCATCTGGAATCTGGAAATGTAATTAATTATTTGTGTAACGAACAATAAAAAACCATTTCATGTTATATTTTTTATTGCAAAACCGACAAACAGGCAGACGGCCCATCTGATGGAAAGTGGTTACCATCGCCTATCAACGTTTACAACACTAGGAGCAAAGCCAACGCGGTGCAGGCCTTTAGGATGAGATAGAGGGGATGGAAGAGGAGAGAGAAAAACCAAATTTTACGGAGATCGGCTAATTATACCGGGAACAAATGTTTGGCAATGCCGCCTGCGCCAGGTACTGGTCGAAGGGGAAGGCCCAAACAATGCTGGCTTGACGTTGTGAAAGATGACATGCGTATTAATGGTCTCAAACGGGGGATGCTAAAGACCGCGCGAAGTGGAGTTGAAAAAGTAGGAAAGCGGACCCTGGGCGTCGGAGTGAACGCTCCGACCGCAACCATCAGCCGAGCGTAAATCCCACGCTCCGACGATGATGAGAGGGGATGGAAGAGAAGGTATGGAATAAGGATGCGATAGACGATCAGACAGGAGGAATGGGATATAGGAGATGGGACAGAAGAGATGGGATAGGGAGATAGTTACGTAGGCTATAGCATCTCTTACTCATCGTACAAAGCTCGATTAACTCAAGGCTAACCGCTACACGCCGATATTTCGTGAGAGCGTGGTATCAAACCGATCGAGCCGGGCCTTCTTAGGCCCGGCTCGATCGTTACAGCTCTTCCTGTAGTCAAGATGTAATCCAGCAAGGCACGTACCACGTAATTTTTTCTATTTATTTCACATCCAAACTCACAAACTAGGTTACGGCTGCTTTCCTATACCTATCTACATACCTAATGTTTGTAATAAAAATACAATTTAAGCGCGGTAATTTATTTGATTTTTTTTATTATTCCGACGTTTCGGCCACTTTTCAGTAGCAGTAATTACGGAAGACAAAGATTTTACGTGTCAATGATTACCTATTGTTAAAGTTTTATTCAGCCTAAAGCCAACTTGTTAATTTTAATTATTTAGTTTCAATTTTGTTTATGGTATTATTTATTCAATGGGAGCTTAATATAATTTAAACGCTTAAAACCGTTAAAACGTAGTTTTGTTATATATACTAGTCGCGAAAACTGAAAAAATATTATACAATTTAATTTATAAAGAATTAAATTACATCTGTGAACATAAAGATAATGTAGTTATTTCATGTGTTAAGCCGGTGTGCAGTGAGCGTTCAATTTTAGAATTGCAATTTCGCGTGTAGGTTGTAAAATCTAGATATCAATATTCCTGTGGGAATTTAGATCGTAGTGGTGAAGCTATTTGGATTCTTTTTTTTTAAATATCGATGAACAAATTCTTTTGACCAAGTAAAAGGTTGTCGACCACCAACGCGGTGGATCTTTAACACTATCACTCGCTAGATGATCTATTGGAACCGGGTTAGGGGCAATGAGCTGTGCAAGCGCAGTCATTTTAGGGTTGTCAAATTTATTTATTCTCTTCTAGTATTTGTCTATACAAATTGAAACATGATTGCTTTCCTTACGTAGGTACTATAGAATATTCTATAGTTATTATATTTTATTGCAAACATAATAAAAAATATAAAGTAAATAACTTTACGCTTGGTTATTAAGGCGTCACATTTCCCTGCCATTTGATGTGGATTATATCGTATCTGTCCTATATTGAGATGAAAAATCTATAAATAGGTACCCAAGTAATCGTTAAGTGTGGTTTTGATTAGGTAATTTTACTTTTCATTAACTACACCACTTTTTGTTATTAACTCTTAAAATATCCTATTAAACATACAAAAGATTAATATTAAAATAGCAGACCTATGATTTTTTTTACTTCTTTATCACTATAATGCAAATTTTTATTTGTCAAAATTAAGCTAAGCTCTTTAGGTTAAGCTTTAGCTTAGTGGTCACTGAATTTTAAGTAGTGGGGGGTGGAGGGGGGAGGAGTACTTGTCCCTCCTGTAACCCCCATGTCCAGAAGACATGTAGTTTTTGAGATATGTTTTTTTTTGTAAACACAACTTTATTTATTTTTCAAACGGTGACCAGTCTGTTCTGGTCTAAAGGCTAACCTTTTTTCTTTTTATTTATGACGCAGGGGAAATGTCTTTAAAAATCGATATTATTGACTTGTCTAATTGTTAACATTTATCGTCGTAAAGTAGAAAGGACGTGTGCGTCTCGGGACGCCCGACAGAAGTGATAACCTAAACTAATCTAAGTTGAACTATTTAAAACTCTGTCCGAAATACCTCTAGCGCTGCGGGTTAAAGTGAGAGAAGATGAGCCTGCCTACCGCTGCCGTATGCGTAAAAGAAAGGGAAGCCAAGCAGACTGGCGCCGTAACGCGTTACGCAACGAAGCGGTTTACCCTCCCATAAGAATTTATCACTTCAAAAAGTGAGAGTACTGTGATTTATTATTATGAACTTTAAACTTATAATAACTAATTCAAAATTCGTTTACTGCACTCAAAAACAGTTTTAGTGTTTATATATTAAGCGCAAGTGTATTCCTAAACACAAATCACACTTGTTATAATAAAAGTAACTTAACGTCGTTTATCAAACGTATATTTGTTTTTCCCATTATTCCTTCAAAATTTGCTGATGGACCCTAAAAACGTGTTTTCTAGCCCAAATAACAGGTCTAGTGTCTATATATAAGGCATATGTATAGCCCTAAACTCAATTTCCCTTAATATCATGCCACTCTGTTTCAAAGCGCAGGCGCTCTTTATTTTACAGTATGATTTAATTCATTTTAAAATTATAATGGAAAGTAATAATTGCATATCAAATAATTTTATTTATTGTAAAAAAAGTCACCACGCCATCCCTACGTGGGTGACACCTGTCAACTGTCATTTTGACGCAGGAACGCCCGCACGCGGTTGATCAACGAGGCGCCCCCAAGCGGCCGTCGCGAAACTTGATATAATACGATCGGCTCTAATTAGACGTAACAAGCACGCACACTTTATCTAGAGACGTATCTAAGTAAGTAGATGTGGTGTGGCTATTTAAATTGGATGGATTATAATTCTATATGTTTCGTATCATTTTATTTTGTTTCGAAGATGATGTCGGTTATGATAAGTTTCTTTTTTTGAAAGTTGCTTTAACATCAATCGCGTTTTTATTTAATCTTTAATATTATTGTCAATAGATACAGGCTTTATATTCTTTTTTAATATTTCAACAAATTACAGTTCTTGAAATCTTTACGAAAAATAAACCATAGTGTTGTTACGCTCATTTTGAACTGAGCTGTTCGAATTAGTGGCCAGTGATGTGTGTAAAGGGTCTAAAACTTTCGGCGTTTTTAGAATGCAATGTTTGTGTCGGCGCGTGCATGAGGGATTTGAGCTTCGTGCAAAATTTTTAAAAATGA
Source organism: Dendrolimus houi (assembly GCA_039645545.1). Lineage (NCBI taxonomy): Eukaryota > Metazoa > Arthropoda > Insecta > Lepidoptera > Lasiocampidae > Dendrolimus > Dendrolimus houi. The sequence continues at coordinate 8,234,368 of CM077136.1, forward strand.
ACAGCTCTTTTTTTTGCTATCCAATAAATACAAAATAATACTTACATAATTTTACGTCAAACGAATTAAAAAATAATAGTTCAACAGTTATAATTGTTATTCATACACTCTAAGTTGGTCCATTATCTTTAAACAGCAAAAGGCAATTTACCAATTTTGCTATCTTATTTAAATCTCTAAATAGTGTCAGAATTGTCAAATTTATCTGTTTCTTATTATTTTTATAATATTTAAATTTACCTACTAAAATAGCAATCTTTCGATTCGATTGTATATATAATTTAATAATGGATTTTGACTGGTTTTAATTAAACTCTCCTTTATGCTCTCTGGTGGTGCAGTTTTAGTTCAATTTGAAAAAGGTTAGTGAATTTTTCTCAGTTTTTATGTATGAAACTTGTTAATTGAACTTCATAAAGTTTTACAGAGCTTAAAAATTCGTTAATCACGTGTATATACTAAAAAAAAAATTAAACCCAATTTTTAAGATAGGTAAAAAAATTACTATATATATTGAATCGTTTAAAAATCAAATCTAGCAAAATTCTACTTACGCATAAAAACAAATCGGTTTGATAAGCAGAAAGCCAATTAGTAAAACAAACTGTATAATAGGGTTTTTAATGCAGCAGCTGCGTTCATTCTTGCGTAATGATGTAAAAAGTAGACGATTAGTCGGTCGATGTTTCAAATAATGACATCTGAACAAATACAATGTTCCCTTGAAAAAGTGAGGTAAACTTATTCCACGTGCACCCAGGGCACCCACGTGCTACTTCTTAGCCATTTTTCAGCTTTTCAACGTTTTGCAATTCGTAGTTATCGCAGCAAGCTATACCGGCCGGTCCTTATATCTTACTATTAATTCATTTGCCTTACCATCGCATCGATTGAATGCTGATATTACTTATATGGAGCTTATATCAAATTTTGACGGGAAGCTTCGTTTCGGCAACAATTCATTATGATTAAAGCGAGTATTTCATTTACCCTCGTTTAACTTAAATATGTATTTATCTTTTTCAAACAGTGGGTAGGTTATATGATGACTTTTACATTCTGTATCTTCAAGTGGCGTATAACTGTAACGATGTAAGTGTATGACGCGTCTGTCGATAAAATGGCGTAGATGGTATGTGGGTGTCGTCTCACATGGACATCTGAAACTTGTATCTTTTTTACCACTTGTCCGTAATCTACTGTAATGCTGAAGAATAACGATAACCAGGAACTTTCTGAGCTAAACCTGAATAGCAACTTCGTTTAATTTTTAATTTTATGCAGTGATAAATATTTTTCTTTCCTTCTGTCTTTCTTCTCTTTCGAGATCAACAGTCTCATCTCCTTGGTGTTGAAGACACGAGGGCGATTTTCGAAAAGTTCAAACTACGATAAGCTTAATAAAGATCTACGATATATTATTTTTTTATTCATATCTGACCGCTACCGTACCTGGAGCCCAATTCTGATATTTCAATATCTTGACGTTGCTAAGCTATTCAAAATACGATTCCATTGCGATAGTGTCAAAAATTTGTATTCTAGGAAATCCGCAAATATGTTTTCGATATCGTCGTAGCAGAATAATAGTAGAAAAAAATGATATTAAAATTAGCCAAAGTGGCGTTTGAAAAGCTACCATAAATTTTAAGTATTTATTTGGAGAGTTTCACTTATAAATATATATAAAGATATGGCAAGTGCCACGCTATTGGCATTGTTATTGACAGAATACCAAAATCAGGCAAACCTACGATTGAGACAATAGTGTCCGGCAATTTTGACGAGATAGCAACAGCAGAACTGGGCCCTTGGCCCTGTAGACAGTGACATTTGCACTAAACGAATAGAATGAAAATTTATAGGAATGACATAATACTTAACGTATCGATATGTCATTCCCATACATTTTCTATTCTATTAGTTTAGGGCTAATGCCACTTGTGTGTAGGGCCCGACCTGACTGAAAACTCAACTATAGAAAAAACCTTTAAAATTCTAATAGGAATGTGTATGCTTCTTTAATCTTTTCTAGCTATCTGATTGGTCGGGGGTTTGGAGCGCTGTCAAACGCAGGGTTCGTATTTTAAATGCACCTCTCTTATTGGTATGAGTCCTGTTCGAAATTTTAAAAAATGCCCTTTTATTTATTTATTGTAGTATCTGATTGGGGTATAATTAAACTTGAATTTGACAAATGGTTTTTTAAATAACTGTCAATGTCAATTACAGTTTTTCTTACTATCTATCTCATATACGACGATATAGCTGACACATCCCATAGAACTTAACTTGTAGCAATATCTGATACTTCACCTATCAATTAGATACAAACTTTAATTATATATAAATAAATTAATACTTCTTTCTGTTTAAAAGTGACATTATAATTAAATTCACGATTTTTTTCTCTTTATTTACGTAATTTTCATAAAATACTTTATTAATTACCATACATACCAGACATACTTTTCACTACTCTGAATGTCTTTAGTGCGTAACATTTCAACGTCAAGTAAACGTCAGAAAACTGCCTAATGCCCGGTTTCTGAGGTACTTTGAACTGTAGTTTATCTGTTCGTTAGCGCTATCGGTTCAATAACTTATAAAATTGCGATTCTGAACACACCATCGTACGACGGTTAAACTAAGTTCAACTTAACTGACCAATATTAGGCGTTTATCTATTCCATATCTTTTGTTTGATGTTTTTGTTTGATGTCAATAAATATTAGATATTCCTTCTTAAATAGATCCATCTAGTGGCGAGTTTTGGTACTAGTTGTAGGTTAACAGTTAACCTAAGTTTATCTATTACATAACTTTATGGAATCAATTGTTATTGAACTCATAACTGGTAACCTCAGATACCGGGCATAAGTGGTGCATGCATTTCGCCCAGGATTCGAACCCGCGCCCTTTGAGTTTGGGATGCGCGCGCTATCCAATACGCTACTACGACTTGCACTACCACCACAACTATTCCCCCTTTATCTGTATTAATTAAAATATTTAATACTAAATACTCATAATATAAACGCACTGCGGTGCGATAGGTTTGCTATTCCAAAATCAGCTTGATTTAGCCGACTTCACTCTAAGAGCTCGGGGCTCAATCTACCTATTTTGTTTGCCTGAGTTTCATAGTAATAATAATAATAAATCTTTATAAATGAATAAAACTATATAATAAATTAAACTAGAAATAAACTATATATACAAAATAAAATTAATTTATTGTTCATTTCATTTATTTATAATGATGTAGTGAGGGGGTAGGCAGAGACTATGGATCTCCACTTGCGACGATCCTGACAAACTACTTTCATTAACCTCTTCATACATGCACGTTTATTCGAAATGCTTTTTACCTGACCTCTCTTTAACACTTCTGATATTTGATCATGGTGTGTTCGTCTCGGTCTACCGGCAACAACCCTACCATTCAAAATACTGTCATATACCTGTTTTGTGATTATACTTTTATCCATTCTCTCCACATGTCCAAACCACCTTAACATTCCTTTTTCAACTCTTGTTATTACATCTTCTTTCAATCCACAACGTTCTCTTATCACGCTGCTCCTTATCATCTATAATGATGTAGAAAATGAAATAGTTTTAATATCTTTACATCATTATAAAGATTAATAAGTTGGCTTGTTAATCTTGATTAGCCTTTAGTGTTTTACAATTTAACAAAAAATAGACACATAGAAAGATAATTTGGAAACGGTAAAAATGTGTTAGTTTCAAATACGACTATGGAATTTAAGACAAGTAGGTATACCTTCGTCTCTCAAACTAGTAGTAGTAGATAATTTCTTTGGGAAACATACAATAATTATCTCTTATAATATAAAAATCTACGAATAAAAATACATATCTAATACACGTATCAGCTAAATTTCCACAATAAAATAATACTTATTAGACATTCGACTCATACAACTATAAGAAAATTATAATATTGTTACAACTTAAGTTGCGACAAAAACAAAATCCACCTGCATATTTGTAAAAACACATTTTATTACCTGTCGGCATTTGAACTAATTGTAATTCTTTTATGATCGTCTTCTTTTGTTTACTTATTTATTGGGTTGCGTTTCTAAATAACAGCCCATTGTTTGTTGTACCCGTATATGGCCACTTGCGGCCGACTCATTAGCCAGGTGTTTTGGATTATGTGGACTACGATACGGGCACATTGCGTTTGTGCAGTATAAAACGATGACCTGATTGTTGGAGGAGGCAGTCGAGCGAGAACCAGGATCAAAGCGAGACGTGTGTACTACAATCGAGAATTCAATAGTGACGGACTTTGCGCGTTTTATTGAATCACGACCTTCTGCATTACGTTTGGATTTGTTGTGTTCGGTTACATTTGTACCTGTGTTGTACGTGTTTGTATAGTTCTATTTAACTCTATAATAATTCCAACGGCATTTTAATTCGAGTCCCGCTAACTCGTAACAATACAATATTGAAAAATTACATAAAATATAAAATTAAGTAACAAAGATCACACAAAAAAGCTATACAATATGTTTATTTAACTATATCATTGTTAAGTCATAATTGTCACGTTATAAAGAATATCAAAAATAATAAATTCAAATTATTTTCTATAAAGAAACTTTACACGCCATAAACAATAACTGTCGTTATTACCTTCACGCATAAGGCCCTATATTCATTATCCATTAACTTTATTTTATTACATGAACGGTTCCGTACCTGAATTCCGAGTAAGCCTCCATTAGCGGTACACGGGAATTCATAGGATTAGACCTAACCTACCTAATTGTAAATTTCATAATAACTACGTTGTAACGGTTTTAAGCGCGGTGATTTATTTGATTTTTATTATTCCGGCCACTGCAGTAGCCGTGATCACGGAAGACAAAGATGTAAAGTGTCAATGAGTATTGTTAAAGTTTTATTTAGCCTATCGCCAACTTTATCATTTTATTTATTCAGTTTTATATTTGTTTATGTTTATTATTTACATTTTTACATTATTTTACATTTATTTAAAATCGTTTTGTTTATTAAACCTACGTAGATATTTATATATATTTTTAGATATACTTGCATTGCATCTTGAAACAATGTTACGGTTGTAAGGTAATGTAAGGGCTTCAACTGCGTTAGTGTTAAAGATTTAGGCCGTTTCACGCTGGTATGGCGATGGGTTTAAGGCGTTATTTGAGATGCAATATTGTTAATGATGTTATATATTGACAGATAACGTATATACACTAATTAAATTAATAAAAAAAATAAAATCGGTTAATCAGTTTCGGAGGAGTTCGACCACAAACACCGTGACACGAGATTTTTACGTATAAGATTGTATTTTGCCCACGGCTTCACACGCGTTTAGAAAAGGATATGTATGTAATAAAGTGAGATTGTTATTATTTTTATAAATTTCAAACGTAATTTTTATTTCAAATTATCTAATAATAAATGTATCGTCTAAAGAATGTAGAACTATTAAGGTACATTAAAGTTTTTTTTATTGACAAAAATCTAACGTAATCTAACTATAAACTAGTACAGTGAAGGACACTTAACTTATCTTGTATTCTACCTATAATCCCTTAAGACTATAAGTAGCATACTGAGCCTAGGTCATCGAAGTCAATGAGTAAGTTTCCTAGAAGGCTGGCTACGTTACCTCGCTGGATCACCATACTCACAGAGTACATTGAATATATAAAGAGCCATACTGATCCGCTGTCCGAGGTAGGAACCAGCCCCTTGATTAAAGTTATATTGTCATTATCGTTGTCATGACGATGTATTTGTTAGTGAAAGGCAATAGTGGCGCCAATAAACGTAAACGGAGCGTCATATTTTCGGCTCTATAGGTCTATCCCTCGGAACAGTTCTTTATTTCTGGATAAAATATATCCTACATTATATACCCCTGACAACGCGTATGCAAAATTTGGTGCGATCTGTTGCATAATTAAAACGTGAAAATGTCACAAAAAAATAAACTCGCATTTGCATTTATAATATTAGTTGGGATTAGTATTTCAAGCTGTTAAGTGTATGGAATTTATAATATTATTTATTAAATTGTAGAGGGTTTGAAAATATGTTTCTGTGTTGCCAATAGCAACAATAATATAGGTAAATATTATATCTATGGACGCCCTCGTATACAGCCTATTACTATCAGATAGATACTGTCCGAATTTAGAAGCATATTGAACAAAGACCTAAGTGACAACAATAAAAATTTACATTAAGAAATTTTGAAATAAAATTAGTGTCACAAATGATTTTGAAAATATTTTACTGTTCTGGCTGAAAGGACTAGTATTTTGATATATTTGTCAAAGGACCACTAACAATTTTTCATAATAAATCTAGTAGAGGAAATTTTACGAAGAATAACATCGTATTGTAAAAAACAAGTGAACACTGCATACAAAATAATATCTGAACTATTAAAATTACGAAAACCTAAATGAAGTCCTGATAAAATTAAAATGAAGAATTGTAAATAAAATAATCAAACAATGAGGCATTACGTTAACCATACCTAAACGTCTTCAAGACTTGTTGTATTGGGTAGGGGATTTTAAAATAAATTGTAAAACAATATTCATATAAAACTATAGGCGTCAGAATACCTTATTATAATCATACTATTTAAAATAACCTGCTAAAATAATATTGATTTCTGTTTAAACATGGGGTTATTTAACGAGAGCGTTATAAAATTTCTTCGAGGCCGACAACGCGTTAACAACGCCCCTGATGTTGCAAACGTTCATAGGAGGAGGTGACCACTTTCCATTAGGTGGGCCGTCTGCCAGTTTGCCAGCTTTTGAAAATAAAAAAAACATTATTTAATACACTATTTAAATCGCTAAAAATATGACATCACAACTTGCTCGTATGCCCTCGTTTGCCCTCAACGTGTACCCTCGTATAAAATTTCGGCTGCTTCGACATTTGTTATGATAACAAATTTCAAAAGAGTTTCCTGTAAACTACCCGATAGCATAAATCGGGCTTATCAATATTTCTTTTGAATTTCTATTGGTAACTAAAGCAAAATTTGATTAACATTAAAAGCATGTAATTATCGCCTAGTATCTTTGTAAATTAAGATTATTTTAGATCTAGATGATATTTAAATGTTTTATAAAATAAGACGGTTACTTAAAATTGTAAGTGTGATTCTTTTATATATGTCCTCATTATCTCAATTCTCATTCAGTATTTCTCACTAGAATTATTTGATAAGAAATCATAAGATTACACCTAAATTAAGAATCATGTATAAAGAAATATCACTGTCATTCAATGTGACAAATATAGAGCTTTGTAACTCAATATCGATATTAAATCGAATAAACACCAGCTTTGAAAACCGATAGTGTTACCACGTAGGCATTTCTCCACGTCGACTCGGTACTATGTTAAAATGGGCATACATAGAGTTTTATATTTATGTGTGTGTGTGCGCGTCAGGTTTTCACGCATGCGTGGTTTTGGGTGAAAGTAGATGAATATTGGGGTTTCTGGGGTCCAAGGGTGGGGGCGAGGGGGTGCCCTAATCTGTCCCTTTGAGGCTCCCGATTGGAATTTAGTAATCATATTAGATTTTAAATTACACGTGTTTGAAAGTTGAAAGGGTGGGCTCGCAATTTGTTTCCCATTACATAGTTGTCGGTGCCCCTGTATATGGCTAATGAATTGCTAAACGGTTTGACTTGTTGTTATGTGGTTTTCGATCGATGGTGATACAACAAAATAGAAATTTTAAAAAACTCCGGAATTTGTGAGTCCGCCCGTACACATTAAAGGAGAACTAGAACTAAGGTTACTTTGATTAAAAAAAAATCATGACAATGTTTCTAAGTAATAACAGTTGTATAAATAAATAGATTGCACAGAAATAAACTTATAATAATTACAAATAAATAAATAAGTAAGAAATAAAGTACTTTTTAAGTCAATTCGGCAAAATATGCGGTTCTAAGGACGTTAAGTCTCTTTTAACTTTTGAACTATGAAGTGAAAAATTCTGAAAAACGCTTGACATCTTAGAACTTAAAACATAGTTTCAATGCAGTTTTATTTGAATAAAGTCCCTTTAATAGTTTTTGAGATCGTTTTGGTTAAAAATATTTATAGTTAGAGCCCATTGACAAGAATAGTTGAAGTTCGTCTTTTCTACTATATTCTGTACTGTGCCAGACCTGACAAGTGCTTGCCCGTTTATATTTATAATTGCTTATATGATTAACAATAAAACTACTAAACTGATTTTGAACATTCTCCTAATTCGTCCAGGCCATTCAACACTGGGACCAATTTACTACATCAAGCAGACACGATCATTACGTTCTTTTAACAGATTAGTTAAAGATTACTACCTCAAGCTACAGTGTTATTGTTTACTTGTATGTTTATAATATTATATGTGTATTTATGTATGTATATATTATATAATGTGTATTATAGTAGGTACATAATTATGTATTGCTTGTAGTAATTAAATTATCTTACACATTACTATTTATTTATTAATAAACTAAAATATTGTACTAGTGCTGGTTTAGGAAATACCGACTTTTGTTGTCCTACTTATACTCCATCGAAAGGTTGTCTGAAAGAAATCGCCATGGGCTATAAGACCGCCGATTGTACTTGTATATTAATGTTCTTGATTTAATGTAGCATTTTTGTTCAATAAAGTATATTCTATTCTATTGTAATTAATCTAACCTAATAGCTCCAGAGTTAAAGTCCTCTTGCCGCAAAAGGAAGAAAATAGAGTGAAAACGAAACAATTTTTCATAGATAACTAATAAATAATTTACCAAAAAAATATCAATAAACTTCACGATAGGACACGTATCTTGATGTTTTATACTTTTTTTTGGATATCTTATGTTAAGAAAAAATACATGTTTTGAAACAATTTTACTCCTTCAATTGCTATGAGAACGAGACAAAAAAAAACCTTTTTATAAACCAGAGAGAAGTAACTTATATGTATTATTTTTAATACTACTTTATTTTATTTATCTATAGTATTATAAAATTCTAAACATGCCGTGTCTGTGCATTGAAGATATTTAAAAAAATAACTGAAATAGACTATATAAACGACGGAGAACACGATGCAATTTTTTTAGATTTCTTATCTGTTCGTCGTTTAATCTGTTTTTTCGGGATTCATGTAAAATCTACGGAGTCGATTTCAATGCGGTTTTCGCTGATCGACAGGTAATTTTTAGACTTAAACTCTGCACTACTTTTTATCCTTAGAAATGCCGCGGATTTTTTTCTGGAAATTATTTAAAATGGCCAGATTAAAAAAATTAATTAAAATGTGATTTTTTTACAGATCGATAGCAAAAATGTAATAATATGTGTGATTCTTTTATCCCGGGTTTCAAGCGGTTCTGATGCACAAAAATTAGCTTATTCCGCAACAGTTTTTAGTGAAACGATAGCTTAATTTTTTTTTAATGTTGTGCTCAGGAAATCCGCCCGAATTTCATTTCAAGATTGGACAAAGTCGCGGGCATATTAGTTTACAATAAAATGTATTATTATTATCCGAATAATGATTGCGACTATGGAACCAGTGGCGCTTATAGAGTTAATCAGTTCCTCCAAAATTCTCAAGGATATCAGCGTTACTACAATAATCATTACACATGAAACATATTCTTTATAATAATTAAAAATAGAATAGTAACTAACTTAATTGACAGCGGGAAACGTTCCCAAAACTGACTATATTCCTACAGTGTAAGGCAACGCTGACTCGCTGGGCGAAATATGAGCCAGCCTTTGTCTTTTTTGTGATTATATATTTTAATGTTATGTATGCAAACGAAATCAAGTCCATTGACTATTCAAATTTGTTAAAACAGGTATCATCAATCAACCGAGTATTAAGAAACCTGGCATCGCAGAAGGAACAAGCAGCATCAGCCCAGAACGACAGTGTTTATGAGAAGTTAAGAATGTTCAATGGCCAAGCGGCGACGGGTTGGTGGTACCCTGGACTTCCAACCGCGCCAGCCGCGCCTGCAATACCAGCACCCTTACCGCCCCAACTGAACAGGAGTGGGAGCAACGAGGAGCATAAAAGAGGTAAGCTTACCTATTTTAGCCGAATAGTATTACTTTTTCAATTCCTTCTTGAGAGGAAGAAGATTAATTTGGTATGGGCATATAATGAGGTGGGATGAAAGTCACGTGACAAAAAGAATGTTAATCTTCAAGATGGGTACAAATGTAAAGGTAGACCAAAAAAAAGGTGGATGGATTATGTGAAGGATGAAATGATGATATGTGGTGTGACAGAAGATGTATGTCAGAGTAGAGGAGTGTGGATGGAAAAGATATATTGTGCCGACCCCAAATAATTGGGATATGGTGAAATAAAAGAGAGAGTATTACTTTTTCATTGCGAAAGTACAGCAGGCAGAAAGACGCTCCATCTGATGGAAAGCGGTTACCGCCGTCTATGGACAATGCGCTGCCGGCCTCGAAGTAATTTATATGACACCTTTTTTCATAAACCCCATATCGTAGCGCTGCAGCTGTAGGAAAATCTCAGCTGAGAGCTAATTCAATATGCCCTAAGTGCAAAAGAACGGTTCTAGAGAACCAATTATAAAGCCTATGAAGATCTGAGAGCTGGGCTGGGACCCCCACTTTTAGTAAAATGGACTACGTAACTCTTATAAAATCGTCATGTTTTTCTGTCCGCTGTATATATATTTGGATGTCCTCATGTCTGTCTCCCTGTCTCTCAGTCAATCTGTCTGTCTGATGTACTGTTTATTCGGAAAAAGCAAATCATTTAATCATGAAGACGTGTTATGCCTATCACTTTTTTTTAACTCGGAAATTGTAACGAGAACTTGCTGGAGATACTGGCAGCAACATCCTAATTTACACGAGTGAAGTCACCAGGAAAAGCCCTGGTCGTATATAGACCCACTCGTGGTGATTATTACACACGGAGAGAGGGCAGATGTTCTTTTCCTATTTTGCTTTGACGCCACGACACGACTTGTGCCTTTGCACTGGCGTTACTACCTCAAATAAATAGGGTTGACACTGATTTAATTTTCAAGACTTAAAACAGCTATATCCCCGCAAAAAGTCTATTCTGACCTCTTATTTACTTCCTCTATTATACACGGAGTGTCATGTTTATCAATTTTCATGTATTTGTATATATTTATATACATGATTATCCGGACTAATTGTGGTAGTAAGGCATTCCGATAATCGAAAATCCAGATAATTAAATATATGAGGAAAAGCGTTTTTGGATATTTGTAAGTACAAACTGATATTTTGTACTTACATAGAGATAGTAAGAGAGACCTGTAAAATAATAACGAAAGGCGTGGGGCAATGATTGCGGGCGCGAACGGACAATGCCCTGCCAGTCGCGAGTTGCGACAGGTCGTTGTGCGCATTCCGATTTCCCGTAGCCCTGGCATAAGGCTCAGAAAGGCACACCGAGGCTTTTAGTGGGTATCCCCAACCGTGGTGTGGCCATAGCACTTTATACGTAAGGTGCTAGTGCCCCCCGACCTGGCGAATTCTACACACTAGCCGCGATATCTAGAAAGATATCTCGCGGCTAATTCCAATAGCTAGAAAGAAAAGGTCGTTGTACCCATGGATTGAACTACAAAGTTATACAATCTCGATTGCTAATCCGCATAGTCGCGGATCCGAATTACTGACGTCCGGATAATTGAGTTTCTATTGTACCTATATGAAATTTCATGAAAATCGCTTTATTAACCTGTATCGTGAAGTAGGAACAATCATACATACATTATAATTTTATCAGTTTATAAAGAAAATCAGACATTGACCTCTTATAAAACGCACTCTCAAAACGGCAATACCGAAATTCTTTTTCTTACAACAAACAAACAGAACATTGAAAACATCCATTATTCTAAAATCGAAGCGTATTTAAATTCATATTTGCAACATTCGCAGTAAAGACGGACAAGTAACCCTGTTCGCCCCCGATTTTCTTCAATGGTGGGGGGGGTGAAAGAGGGCGGAACAGGGCTGCCACCTTTATGCCGTCTTCACGCTTTCGGAGCTAGATCTAGCGCTGTTTAGGGTAATCTAACTCCTACTTCCTGAACAGGTCTTAGCACCAAATTTAGCGCGTTTTCTATACTAGGCAAAGATCTATTAAAATATAAATTTTTGTGTTATACAATATATATAAATAACGGAAAAGCCGCATGTTACAGCGGTTTATTGTATTCTTATTGTGGCGTTAGTGATTAACGCATTTGAGTCCCAAACTCAAATAACGCGGGTTCGAATCCTAGCTGGAAAAAGATATACTTTTTAAGCTAATTATTAACTAACACCTTGTTACAATTATTACGAAGGAAAATATCATGATGAAATCTACACATTGAGATAACTGATGTGTTAAATTTGCCAAGCCGCTTTGGACAAGCGTGGCGGGTATGCTGTGTATTCCCATAAGAAATTATAAGTACCAAGCCAAGCAATGGGACAATTATAGGCTAGAAGAATAGAATAGAAAACACTTTATTGTTCACCCCATACACATAAAATAAACAATTTACAGTAGTAACATTAAATAGTAAAAGTAGGAGCAATGGGCGGCCTTATCGCTCTAGAGCGATTTCTTCCAAACAACCCGGGCTATGGATTTTATGAACGAGAGATTCACAAGTGCATGACGGTGGTGTGCAAATTAAATATATATATATATATATATATATATATATATATATATATATAAATAGGATATATAAATATCACACAATACATATACCTAAAATGAATAAAAAAATAGAGAATAAACAATAACACATATTAATGTTATGTATATATATACTAATATGCACAATATTAATATACAAATACACTAATAAATAAACGTACATGTAATTTGGTATTAAATATTTATTGTAAAGTGAGATATTATTGTCGCACCAGATTTTTAAAAATGGGGAGGGACTTAGCCTGTCTTACATTTTCGGGTAGTGAATTTCACAGCCGGCCAGCCTGAACAGCGAAGGATTTGGTGTAGAAAGTAGAAACGTGTTTAGGTGTTTTTAAGGTAAGATTATGAGAAGAGCGTATATTAAGGGTGTGAGATGTATGAAGGAAATCAAAACGTTCCTTAAGATAGGAAGGAGTAGAAGGAATAAATAATATGCATATACAGCAGAATTAGAAGATGAGCATTCCGGCGAAGTGAGATTGGCAACCACTTGAGCTTTTTGCGATATTCAGAGTCATGGTCATATTTCTTTAAACCAAATAAATAAAAACCTGATGCAAAAAATTTCAAGTCGCTCTAGTTTATTTTTTGCTGTTATGGGCTGTTTGTTATTAATAGATATTACTTATTAACAGTATAATTTAGGTATTCGAGGATTTCCCATCTCTACTTATATGTAAAACTTGTTTTTTTAGGAATCCTTTTCACTGGTTTCACAATTGAACCCACTATTGAATTGAACGGTTGACTTTATAAAAAAAAATATTTTTTTTAAAGTTAAAACCGCTCCAATATTGGAGCGTAATCAATCGCTTTTATTTGATAGATAGATAAATACTTCTTTATTATACATCATAGCATAGAAAAACAGATTTATTATGATGTTTTAGCGCAATCTAGCGCTTTTTTTTGGCTTATATACATATAGCACTCGGAAACATGGTGACAGCCCTGGGGCGAAATACGCGGCTCGTTGTTACCGAGTTTTGGAAGAAACACCTCGCTGCGGCGAGCAAGATTATATGCCTCTTTTGTGTTTTTCAACTTATGTACTTTTCTATTGTTAGATATGTAACAATGTCCAGTATCGTTTGGACTGTTTTTGGTTGTTTGTTTCAAGAACTGTTGATTAAAAGGTCCTTTACAAGATCACATTAAGACTCTGTGGATAAAAGCTGTCTTAGAATGTTTTGTATTGTGAATGTATATCGTTTAATTAAAATACTAAGAATGACAATCATCCACTAAAATGCAGCTCTAAAAAGCCCCTAAATTGTACATCACTAGATGACTCCGAGGTTATCTTCTTTCGCTTTTTAACTATTTATTATTTAAAACGTGTTCTTTCACACCGAATCCGTCAAAAATTGAAAAAGGAGCTATAAAACATTCGTAATATTATTGTTGAGATTCGTGGATTACAAATTTGTCGTAAGTTTTGTCAACTTATATCTTCAAAAATGTGGTAATGAGCGAGCGAGACAGCGAACTCCATTTAGGTAACCCATTAATCATTTAGGTAAGAAGTTTCTATCAATTTTTAACTGATTTAACCTAAAAACATGTTTTAAACAATAAAACGTAAAAAAGTCATCTGGTAATGTAGAATTTAGGAGACTTCTAGAGTCTGAACGTTCGTTGGATATTTTAACATTTTCAAAGATAGGTTTTTTTTATTAGGCGATTGTCTTTCGTATTCTTCATCCATCGCGTTGTCGAATATCGAACTTTCACTCAACAAGTGTTATATGTACTCCATTTAAGATAAACGTATATTATGTATGTATGTAATGCATATAGGTACTATTGGGCCACTAAAGTGATAGATCACAAACGTCTCCACTCAGATGAGATGAGAATATTGCTATGGATGTGTGGTCTTACAAGAAAGGATAAGGTAAGAAATGAGTACGTAAGCGGAACTTTGAAAGTTTCACCCGTGACTGAACAATTGAGAGGAAGAAGAGTAAGGTGGTATGGGCATGCAATGAGGAGGAATGGAAGTCACGTGACAAAAATGATGTTAAACTGCAAGATTGATGGGTACAAATGTAAAGGAAGACCAAAAAAGAGATGCATGGATTGTGTGAAGGATAACGTGACAATTTGTGGTGTGACAGAGGACGGATATCAGAATAGACTCCTCTATATCTAAGGAAGGAAAGGACATATCGTGCCGACCCCAAACAATTGGGAGAAGGTGAAAGAAAAGAGAGTATATTAATGCATATACTAAACAAAATTATTAATATTAGTCTTTAAAAATACAAGTATAATATCCTAAAAAGCCAGTTGAGTACAAAGATAAGCTACTAGTCCCAAAGTGGTCCCAAAGATCGTAAGGTCAACCCGAATTAACCCCTTGACGTGCTCCTTTCGTTTCCTCACTTTTCACATGGCAAGCTTGTTCGCTGAGTTGCTAATTTTCCGGACTTACCCTGTCTGAAGTTTCTTGTCGGATCTTGGGTATTTTGTGAAGCTATGTCGTCCTTTTATATATAGGAATAACATGTGAACGCGTTCCCAATACTACACATATTATTGAATAAAGTATTCTTATTATGCCCCTGCCTCACCTCCACTATAGTAACCATATAAAAATTATAATGAACAAGTTTAGGGTAGACTAATGAACTCCGTGGGGTAGACTAAATAATAACTTTAAAATTACTCATTGACACTTCCAATCTTTTCTTTCCGTGAAAATGGCTACGGAATAGTGGCCGCAACGTCGAAATTAAAATGAATGAATAAATACATGTGTTATTTAGTTTCTTGAAAAATTATAATTTTGTTTATGTAAACTAGGAATTGAGAGTAATTTTTTATAGATTTGCAAAAGCTTAGTAAAGTACGTTGTAATTTTGTTTCCTTCTTCACAACATTAAGAAAATTGGTTTATAAATTAACTTACTATAAAATATGCAGGTTCTTTGGAAGAAAAAGTATATCATGACTTAATACTCAATAGGTATAGTTGTATCAATAAACAACATGGCCAACTTCGAGTATTTTTTATTTGTTGAAATACCTGGGGAAAAGGGATCTGCAGGAACGGGGAATGATTACAAATTATTGCGGCCGGGCGACCTGTCGTAAAAGGCGACAAAACAAACCGTAGCTAGGTAATAGGGCATTTGCCTATCTGGGACTTCCAAATATGGTCTAGAGTCTAGAGCATGCCGCCATAACAGCCTTGAGTTATTTTCCGGCATGAGTGGCCATGTTCCAATTCCTTTTTCAAACACTTCTGCATGTACAAATGTCCAAAGGCAATGGTAACCAGTTTCCATCAGATGATTTGTGTACAAGAGCATAGTGACTCAAGAAAGAGAGTATGGACACTCAGCCGTTGGTGAGTGGTGCGATGATCGTTTCGAAAGTTCACCAGAACACTCCCTATATATAAAACTGAATATTTTAAACTCTTTTTTTAATTGCGTATTTGGCAAACCAGCATTCTTATCTGTTATTTACTACTCTTTTAGCATAACGGCCCACCTAATGAAAAGCGGTTTCCATCGCATATTGACACTTGCAACACCAGGAGTGAAGTCAACGCGTTACTAGCCTATAGGATGGGATAAGGTGAATGGGATAGAAAGGACGTGATAGGAGTGACGAGACAGAGGAGTGGAATAGGATAGGCAGAGGGAGAAGTGGGCAATCGGAACTCACATCGCACAAAACACGATTAGCACAAGGCTTCATGACTCCAGTATGGCTCTACCACGTCAAAACTTTAAATATTCCTTTATAATGTAGCGTAATACTTGATTACGGTCAGACGACAGCGCGGCTTAATTAACTCCCAGCTTGGTATTCGGCTTTATAAATTCGATTCTTGGAAGGTGTCAGCGAGATATCGCGGAAACAACTTTAATTTTATAAGCTTTGAAAGTTCAAAACGACGTTTTCACTGTTATATTTTAAACTGGATGTTCCCATAAAGCAACAAAGGGCTTTAACTGACGTTTTACGACAAGCTATCGATTTCTTAAAATATTTTTGTACTAGCTTTTTTTATAGAGAATAGGTTCGCGTTTGACCATGATCTAATCTGATACTAGGCGAAAATATGGTTCTAAAGTGGAGCATGCTTACCTAGAAAGTACGTATTCATACGAGACTTGAAGATACTTAGGTTGTATGTATCGGAAAAACAGGCTCCGATAATGAATTCCACTCTTTTGCGGTTCGCATAATAAAGGTGAACGCGAAGCGCTTCGATCGTATAGGTGGTATGTCCACCATTTACCGGCGACGCATGCCTGTGTCTGGTTGTCCGATGGCGGAGGGGAGACGTCAGGATCAGCTTCCTTAACTTGCGCCCCTTCACTAATTCTATACGGATAACCGAAAAAGTAACAAAGGGACAATTTAAAAAACCTATCTGAAAGTTTGTCTTGCATATATTCCGAAACGGGTCAATAATTTCAATATTTCAATGTTATGCATTTAAACGGGAGAATTTTATCATAGGAGGAGGTTCATAAAATATTAATATAAATATTTGCGAAGTAATTGCACAGCATACACTTCTTGATACTTTATAAATTGTGCTATTTTGCAGATTGTCCGTCTTTAAGCACTAAACAGCAATAAGTAGCTCAGACCAAAGTGTCTGAGCTACTTATTGCTACAGTCAAGTTAAGTCATCTTTAAAACACAGATACAGAACTATTTATTATCTGCCTTTCAAACTATACAAAAACATAGTTCTTGCTTTAAAAATATTTAAAACAAAAATATATTTATAACAAATTTTCGTAAAATGAATCTGTACAGCAGAGCACCATTCTTCAGGTTCCCGCATAAAAACTCTTTGTATTAATGAAGTTGACAGTTCAGCTTTTGATTTTAAAGGCTCGTGTCAATACATTTTCGGATGTATCGGAGCAATATAGGGCATCGATAACGATTTGCCGTGGGTTTTTCTACGACAATATATATATTGGCCGTTCGCTTCTCTTTTTTGACGCATTGTGTGCTTCCGAAACATTGACGGCGCCGGCAGCCCGTGAACGTAACATAGCGCTGAATATTAAAAATATGTTTGATGGATAAAAGAACAAAAAATCGTTGGCTTTATTTTTATTGCGAACCTGGCAAACAGGCAGACAGCCCAAATGGAAAGTAGTAACCGCCGCCTATAGACGTTTGCTACACCAGGGGTGAAGCCAATGTATTGCTAGCCTTTAGGATGGGATGTGAAGAATGGAAGGTGTATGGGACAGGAATGACGAGGTAAAGGAACGATAGGAAGAGGTAGCTACGCTCCTGATCCCGGAGCGTAGCTACCGCCGTATCAGCCATATCTATGATGATACGGAGCCCCCAGGCTACAGGGGCCCCGAAAGTGTGTAAGCAAAAATTCTTAAAATGTTATCTATAATCTTTTATAGATTAATAATATTTTTGGGAATAACTGCAGGACCAACAGAAACGCCTATCAGTCTTGTCATTTTTTTTATTGCAGGAGTTCAGCAGACAGGCAGACGGCCCACTTAATGGAAAGTGGTTACCATCGCCTATGGACATTTGCAACACCAAAGGTGCTACAAATGCGCTTCTGCTCTCTTAAGGGAGACTGGAACCTGGTCACTAATGCCGGAACACAACTCAAGGTTGTTATGGCGACATGCTTTAGACCAGGGGTGGTAGCCATCCAGTCGGGCAAATGTCCTACCACCTGGCTGTGAGTTGTTTTGTCGCCTCTTACGACAGGCTACCCGGCCGCAGAAAATTGTATTCTTTCTCCTTTCCTGCACGGATAGTCATTATTGTCTATACAGGCAAAAAATCTAAAAAAACTGCAATCGTCTTCAGCTATGGTTGATTTGATAAATAACTTTGCCAAAAAAAGGCGAGAAAAGTGTATCTTTCATTTGAATTCTTTGTCTAACTTAGCTCCTAAGAGCACAAGTATAGGAAATAATTTATAATAAATATATAATTATTTAATTCGATTCGAGCATTTTTTGTTTGTTTTATAAAACACTTTACCATTCCTTTGGGCCCCGCAATACGTTTTGATACAGGGCCCGACTCAGGCAAGCTACGGCAATGACGGGGAAGTGGACCATTGGAACTCTCACTTGTCGTGTGAAACACGAATAGCTCGAGTCTAACCGTTACATGATAATGACATGTGAGAGCGTGGTATCACACTGATCGTGCCGGCCCTATGGGCTGTAATCAAGATAATGATTCTAGCATGGCTCTACCATGTCCAAATATACAAATAGGTATACACATATTATATGTACACTTATATACCTATGCGTATGTATTAGTTAGAATAGTAGAGTAGTAGTAATATGCATTCACGTGCCGGCTTAAGAGATAATTAATTAATCGAGCATAAGTTCTATAGCTTAAAGGAATTCATCGAATATAAGTATTTATGATAAATATGTAAATTTTAATTATTGTAAAATTAATAATCTTAGAACTTTAAACGAGCAATTTTTAGATAATATTATATATTACAATATACTTATTTCATGTATCTCAGAAACAACCCTAATGATTTGGACCAAATTTTACATTTAGGTAAGTAAGGATTTGCTTTAGATGCTTTCCTTGAAAAATTGCGATTTCACACAAAAAATATTAGAAAAACGCGGTCACATAATATATATAATATTATATATATATATATATATATATATATATATAATACCTATGTCAGAAGCCGAGATACAATTGTAATGTACCTCCTATATTAAATAATTATTTTACAAGATAGATAATAAGGGTGGCACGGAGAAGTCTTAAAAAACCAATTTCTTCAGACAACTTTATTGCTTGACAGTTTTTACAAGGCTTTAATTACAATTAAAATCATATTAACCCTCTTATAACTTAATGCTAATTATTTGCTGATACGATGACTGATCGTTGCGTAGTGAGCAGGTTGATGGGCAGTGGTTTGTCCACCGACTGCCTAACTAGATTAATAATAATATTTTTATTGACCCCAAAATTACATATAAAACTCACAAATACAAAATATAGATATTTCCTTAGTAATAAAGTTATTTCGTTAACTAACACCTAAACAAGGTCGAGCCTGTTTTTTAGGTGTTAGTCCCTTCCAGTGTCTTAAAGAGTATGTTTAGTACCAAAGAAAATAGTAAAATTTAAATGTTATATATTGTAAAAATAAGATTAAGAGTAAGACTTGCTTTCGTAACTAGCTAGATTAATTAATGTTCATTTATTACTAAATTATTTAAATTAACAGTACAAACAAATTTTCAATATCATCGTAACTACGTTGTTTTTGCCAATCTATTAAAACTTGTTTACATTGATATTTGTTGAGGGGGTAAAGTATAAGAATTTTATTAAGTTTATAGAGTGGGACCTAGATAACACTGAAACTTAGTGATGAAATTTGTTTTAAAGTGATTAAGTGGGCAAACTTTGTCTTTACGTCGTGTATCTTTTTCTTATTATATTTTTTTCAACAAATACATAAATAGTCGATAATATAGGATGTGGAAAATTCGGCATACCAGTAATATAAGTCCTAGCGTGGTCCTAGCATTTGTACGAATGACAAAAGTATAGTACAGTAGCGTACGTCAACTATATGGCACTATTATTAGGTCTCTGGCTCGACATGGACTGATTTTAACAAACATTATAGGTTGATAGTAAAACTGGATAGCAGTACATCACTGATCAAAATATTATACTCCTCGGAATATTGCTATAATATACAAGCTTATAGTGATAGCCTTTTAAAATATATTCAGGCATCAACCAACGGAGCGTCCGCAATAAAAGTATCCCTCCATACATAAATATTCATTGTATATCAAGCCTGCTTTATTGGTCAGCGAATATTTCACATAGGCAGTTAAAATATGAGGCTCAGACCCTTCTCTATCTACGTATATGTAAACGTACCATACACTTTATGTATGGCAGAGAGTTTCCGACTTTGGGCATATAAGACCTTTTTTATGATCGAGGTATAAAAAAGGGAAAGTTGTGTATTATATTTTTGTACTATGATATACCCGTGACTTCGTCTACGCTTGACATGAAATTCCCGCGGTCTTCGTCGTTTTAGTGAAAACTGTGTCGGAATAAGCTAATTTTTACGCACTCGAATACTACAAACCAGTCCCGGGAAAACTCCCGCGGGATTCCCGGGATAAAAAAATAACACATTTTATTACATTAAATTTGCTATCGATCTGTAAAAAAATCACATTGGAATTCGTTTTTTTTTATCTGGCCATTTTTAATCGTTCCCAGAAAAGCTCCCGCGGCATTCCTAAGGATAAAAAGTAGCGCAGAGTTTAAGTCTAAGAATTAGCTGTCGATCGGTGAGAACCGCAACGAAATCGGCCCAGTAGTTTTTACATGAATCACAAACAGATAAACCGACAAACAGATGAGAAATCTAAAAAAATTGCACCGTGTTCTCCATATTTTATCTAGTCTATTCCAGTTGTTTTTGTTAATAGCTTTAGTGTACAGACATGGCATCTTTAGAATTTTATACTATTTTAGATATCTTTGTATAGGCGTCTATATAAAATACGTACTTATCGTATTTTTTGCGAGCCAATGTAGTATCGGAATATCAGGCAAGTGCGTAGCGGACCGCAAACTACACGTATAAACGGTTCTGTATTTTCGACATTTGGATATAGAACCATAAAAAAGCATATAATCAAAGATAACCAGCATAATATTTAATAATAACCACAAATCAAAATAAAAATTAACAAGTTGGGAGTAGGCTAAATAATAACTTTAACATTACTCATTGATATTTGACATGTTTGTCTTACGTGAGATCATAGCTACTGAAAAGTGGCCGAAACGCCGGAAGAAAAATCAAATAAAGTACCTCGCTTAAAATCCTTAAAACGTAGTTTTAATTATAAACACCCAATATCTCAAAAACGAATACAGATCTTGTTCAAACCAATTTTATTCTGTTTTTTTGAAGCGTCAATAATTCAATATTATTTTCAGAATTTTCCACTTTATATTTCAAATATAAGAGGGCGAGAATACTTTTTATAACTTTGAAAAGAAATTCCCATCTAAAATCTAAATTAAAACGTCCATAGAAAACATCATTATATTTTTATACCCGACTAAGGTGTGCCTATACACATATGTATACAAAAAAACAATGAGTTCAATTTTGTAAAAATACGCTTTAGGTACTTTTTAAAACCTCAGCAATTTTTTATCATCTGTAGATACTATATAGTATTCAATAAATAAATTCACAAACAAATGGACTTGACGAAATATAAGTCCCGAACAACGAATAAAACTAATATTAAAATTATTCCACCGTTATTATGGGTTGCACGTAACTTGTTTACAATTCCGATAAATATATTACTGAATAATTAGATCTAACCTATGTTACCTCAGCACCGCATTGTATGCCTATAACCTAGAACAGTGTTCACAAACAATTTACCCAATTATTTGTGGTTTGTACACACGTGCCCAATGGGTAATATTGCGTGTTGTTTGACTAACTTGTAATTGGTAGTATAATCTACATATTGGAAAATGACCTAGTTTGGGGATTGCATGTTATTTGTCTCATCTTCACTATCATCATGGATCCTAATGCCCCGAAAGGCCCAATTTCCTACTTCTCATGAATTGCGACTTTGCTTTATAATTAGATTATTGATGCGCATGTCATCCTTCACAACCTCAACGCAGCTTTTCTTGGGTCTATTCCTTCAGGCACTACAAGTATCTGATGGAAGCGGCACAACTAAACATTTGCGCGTTTAGCCGATTTTCATACAATATGGCCGTACCAACGTATTCAAGAGACAATAACACCTAAAAATGAAAATGAATGTATTTATTTCGAAGTGTTATCTTACAGATTACTTATTGAAACTCCTGAGTTACCCACCAGTTATAAAGTAATTTCGGTTACTGTTAAAGGAGAAGAAGCAGCGCAACAAACTTCCCAGAGCAAC
Source organism: Dendrolimus houi (assembly GCA_039645545.1). Classification (NCBI taxonomy): domain Eukaryota; kingdom Metazoa; phylum Arthropoda; class Insecta; order Lepidoptera; family Lasiocampidae; genus Dendrolimus; species Dendrolimus houi. The sequence continues at coordinate 8,257,159 of CM077136.1, forward strand.
ATATTTTTACTTCTTTGTATCTTCTTTTCTATTGCTTTTAAAAAAAGACCATAGACCACGACTAGAACAAAAAAACCACGAATTTATATACAATAAATTCGTGGTCTTTTTTTTTAATGTATTTTGAAATAATACAATCACAATGCTCTTCTTTTACTACCAATATTTCCGTTTATTGTCAGCATGTGTTTTTTAATCTTTTTTTATTGCTCGAGTTCAGCAGACAAGCAGAGAGGCAGACAGCCCAACTGACGGAAAGCGTTTACCAACCTATGGTCATTTGTAACACCAAGGGGGTTACCAATGTGCAGCCGCTCTCTGAATATGACATACTCTAAACCAGGGGTGGTAGCCATCCAGAGGGGCAAATACCCTACCTCATCGCTAAGACCGGAATCCAAATCATGAATAAAGCTCGAGAGCTTTAGCCAATAATCTACCACAGCTATTATACGAACATGTTTCATTAAAACAAGAGTTTATCCAATGTTCAAAGCTGAATATAGGGCAGGTCGGAGTACGCAGCCCGGTACAAATGTTTGCTTTGGGCAGTGGTGCGGTGCGGTCGGCGTCAAATCGCCTGCGATTAAGCCGGTTATAACTGACTTTCCGTCATTTCACTTATTTATTAGAAAACAGTATCTGAGGGTGAACTGAAAGAAAATACACCAATAACATAAGATAGGTTAAAACTATGTTGAAGAATAAAATTAAAAAATAACAACACAGGCCGTTTACACCAACAAATGTATCGTTGCATTGTAACTTTAATTCTTATGTTATTTTAATTATTAACGTGAAAACACGTCAATAATTATATATTCTTGTAAATCCTCTCAATGGGTCTGATCCAGGTTTCGCGTGATCAACAAGCCGGCTTGTTCCTGGGGAAACGAATCAGCGTTGTCATCCTACATGGTAATGCGGTCAACATTTTGGGAACGCTCCCCGCCGATACCAATTTGGAGTATTTTTTTTTTACTTATAGATTTATGTTATTTTGTAGGTTTAATTTGATATCAAAAATAAAGGTTTTACAAATATCTAATACCTTTTTAATCACAAAGAAAAATTAAAATAATCTCAATGAGTGGACAATAAAAAACCTTTTCAATATACCAAAAGCTTAATGACATAATAATAAATAAATAACTGCATCAATGAAAAATTCATTAAATACCAACAGCTAACGAGTAAAATTCAAAAGTTTCAAAGTGCAGCTAAACCTATCGGTTTCAATAATCATTCAATGTGAAGAGCTCTTCAATCTTTATGGCTTGAAACAAAGGCTTTTTGTCCCACAAAAGTGTACCACGATGTAGTTCTCTAATTGACTTGCACGTCAATTGGGTCCTTGATGTATGCAACACGTACTAACTTTAACAATGATTTTGTTCAGTCGATTATACCGCACGCGTAAATGATCGGCTTGTTGAAGTTAAAAAGCTTTTTAAAGGCAATTGATTCTTTCCTTCATTTCACTAGTGCTAGGCATTCACTTATAAAAAATTCTGAAAACACGTTTCTCTCAAAGATATGGGATTTATAGGATATAATTACTCATTCAAATTTTATCTACACCTATATATAGGATAAATTTTTGGACCAAAATTACTATGATATATAGACAAAGACGAACATGATGAGTCGGAAAATTCAAAACAACAAAAATAATTTACAATTTCATATTTAAGTTACTTCTAAATTCATTGGTGTATTTGATCTCTAATTTCATGACTATTCCTTACGTTTTTTTCAAATTTAATTTCTATGTACTGAAATACTTACTTCACCATACAAACGTATAGGTTGTACGTACCCGTAATTCCTTTATCTCCAGAGACATCAAATTACATCAATTACCTAAACACTAGTCACAGCAATAAAAACCGAACCTTATCTACCCTCATACTAAGTAATTCCGATGGGCCTACGGAGAACATTAAATGTATGGCTGATTACAAACAACCAATTTAGGTCACCCTTCAGACCCTTAAAAATCGACTCACATTGCGCCGAGACGATAATGAATCGTGACATCGTAACACGTTCAATTAATATTATGTCGTACATTTTGTATCTATTTTATCCGTGCAGGAACGGAGAAAGAATACAATTTTCTGCGGCCGGGCGAAAGGCGAAAAGCCCACAGCCAGGTAGGGCATTTGGCCACCTGGGTGGTTACCACTCCTGGTTTAGAGTATGCTGCCATAATAACCTTGAGTTGTGATTGGCTAGGTTTCAGTCTCCGTTTAGAGAGCGGCAGCACATTGGTAGATCCTTTGGTGTTACAAATGTCCATAGGCGATGGTAACCGCTCTCCATCAGGTGGGCCGTCTGTCTGTCTGCTGAACTCAAGCAATGATTTAAAAAATGAAACTATTCATACTATACTAACCTGCTAACGAGCGTTGGTTGATAAACCGATAGTGTTATGTAGCAATGGTTTTCAAGAAAGATTATTTTACGCGCTCCTAGTTATTTTTTAATTTCTTTAAATTAGCTATAACTTAAATTCACTAAATCTGGGCGCAAACGGGCCACCGACCACAGCCACTGGTGATAAGAGACAAGCAGTTTACGCGCTTTTTCATACATTTTGTAGTGACTTGCATCACACGTGCGGCCGGTGGCAGTTACGCGCCATCCCTACTTTTGTTCACAAGGTGGCGCGTGGCCGTGACCAGTGGTTGTGTGCGTAGCCTAATGCATTTTAGCGTTTTGCTCGAATATGTTGCATACGAGTGACATAACTCTTCCAAATTCTCCGCCAAAGCTTATACATATGTCCCCAAAAGGTTTCGAAATAAAATATTTTGCCCCGATATAATAAAAGACAAATAATGTCCGTATGATAATGAAATATAATTTTAAAAAATAAAAATCACCCAATCTGATGACCCTCAGTCAACCTGTTCGATATTATAAACGTGCCAAGCTCGTTGTTTCCCCGTTGTAGTATGAATCGTCCTTTACAATAATAGTCAAGTGAAATGAAGAAGCAATATAAGGGAGGAAGGAGGGCTTTTGTTAAAGTGGTTACTTCAACTCTGTTAAGGACGGGTATTTGAGATTAATTTCTAAATTTATTTCCCCTTGGTAGGTATTAAATGGGTAAACACTAATTAAAAACGAGTATAGTGTAACTTTATCTTTTACTTGAACCTTTTCTCTTTTTTCCATAAACCTATCTATACAGGTAAATTTTTCAACTGGTCCTGTATGGTCAAATCTGAAATTATAGATAGATATAATAAAAAATACTCAAAGCAATCTCGGGGTCGATTTTGATGAAAACTAAAGCGGTATTATTAGATTTTTGAAAAATCAATTACCCTAGTCAGGAATCGAACTACCTGATAAAAAAAACACATGTACATACTGCATTATTACACCAACTCACAGTACCGTGTCAATTTCTGTAAAGGAATGTCAATCGTCAAAACTAAGGGAGACGGTTGAAAAATTCAATACATATACTCATACGTTCTTTGTCAAGTCTTATATCACAAGTAACGAGAGACTTGCACTGAAAATCAGTTTCGTGTTGGATTCAGTTTGGGCATAAAAATATTGAGTACCAAGCTCGTTTGTCAAATTGCGGAATACAACTGTTAAAATATGTTTTACGTTTGAAATATATTTAATTTAATTCGTGTACCCTATAAGCACTTTGGCCAATAAATGTTTACTCCTTTCCTTCTCCTTTTTTCCATCTTCTTATAATTGATTTCAAAATTGAATAAAAGAGTAGTGATAAAATTGATCTACGCGATTTAAAGTTAATGGAGATGGGAGATGATCAAGAGATGGATAGATTGTGTGAAGGATGGTATGACGATTTGTAGCGTGAGAGAGGTCGTGTTTCATAGAGGAGTATGGAAGGAAAGGACATTGTGCCAACCCTAAATAATTGGGAAAAGGTGAAAGAAAAGCGATGTAAGATTTTTGCTAATTGGCCACCTGGGATAATGTTAACGCGAGTGACTGTGGTCAAATGCGTGTTATTTATAGCGTTAACAATAACACCGTCAATGATGAGCTTCGTTTTTGTTTCCATCGCCTATGGACATTTGCAACACCAAAGGTGCTACAAATGCGCTGCTGCTCTCTTAAGGGCTCAGACTGGAATCTGGTCACTAATGCCGGAACACAACTCAAGGTTGTTATGGCGACATACTTTAGACCAGGGGTGGTAGCCATCCAGTCGGGCAAATGCCCTACCACCTGGCTGTGCGTTGCTACCTCAGTGTATAAGTATACATACATTTTTAGACATTTTTTATTTAACTCTTAGCTACATCTGCGCGACACGACTGTGACAACTAATACTAACGCTATCCCAGATATAGCACAGGCTTAAAGAAAGTTGATTTTTGTATTTAAATACGAAGCTTGAATAATAACAATTTTAGAATATAATCTATTATTACATATTGTTACAACTTAGCCAAAATTCCACGAAGCACGCCGATAAATGTGAATGCACACCTGCCGGCCATAAAGCACGGTTTATTACCTGCCCGCATTTTGAGTTCTTTTGTTTTCTTTGTGTTTAATATTTGTAATTAGAAAAACCGCCTATTGTGTATTGTAATCCTCTCTGGTAGGCAGTGGCCAGGTGTAATTCTAAGAAACCATTACAATAAGTCACAATCGTGACATATTGTAAGCTGAGTATAAAGGGATGCCCGATCAGAGAGATCGGCAGTCTAGCGAGAACCACGATCAAAGCAAGACGTCTACATTCGATAAGTGATATAGTGACGGACTTTGGGCGTATTATTTAATTGTGCATTGCATTTGGACTTATTGCGTCCGGTTATATTTATATCTACGTTATACGTGTTTGTATAGTTCTAATAAATTCTATAGTAATTCCAACGGCATTTTAATTCGAGTCCTGTAACTCGTAACAATATAATAAAACTGTAGAGGTTGAATTTCTGTACAATGAAAAAAAATGCTAAAAACCGAGTCAGGGGGATGTAAGAAGTGAAATAGAACTAATATAGATTTTTATTTAATTTTATGTTTCTCTGTTTGTCTGTCTGTTTGTACCGGCTAATCTCCGAACCGACTGGACCAATTTAAATGAAATTTTGTATGGTGGAAGCTTATATTCCTAGTCAACATATAGGATACTTTTGATCCCAAAAAATTAAAGAGTTCCCGTGGGATAGTTAAAAAACGCACCACGCGGACGAAGTCGCGACCATCAGCTAGTGTCTAAATAAAAGACAAATCATGTTTAATATAATAAATCCTTTTCTCTTTTGGAAAATAAAAAATAACCAAACTTGAGTTCTGAAACAAAGTTCAGAAATTCAAATATCAACATTCATATTATAACTTTTGAACACTCACTGAAATCCAAGCAAGTTGCGAACTTTTCCTTCATTTGGTCAAACAAAGTTGCCATTCTATAATAAGTCCAATGTCACAAATAAATGCGATAATGCTTGATTTCTAAGAAAAACACTTTAGCGGAATGTTGTACAATATTGGGTACTATCTGCCATTGAAAGCCCCGTCAAAATCGGTCCACCGATTTCAGTGATTAGCCGGAACGAACTGACAGACATAAATTTTAAAAATTGATTTTTTGATGTATATACTTTCATGCCCATTTAATAAAGAGCTGTTATTTTGAAATTACAAGCAGACACTTCAATTTTATTTATCTGTCTAGATTTTTGCTTAACTTGTGTGTTTCTTAGTCGGGTTAGGTACAGATAGACACTTATGATTAATTTTAATTAAACTTTATTTATATAATATGATAACAGCATTTAGTTTTTGAAAGAATGAAAATGACTTTATTTGAAGAAAATAGCGACGTTATTACATTTTTCCAAACACGGTTTGCACTCAGCAGATTGCTGTACCAGAACTGCAACTTATAAATAATTAATTGTAATTATTATTAACTGTTAACTTATGTCGTATAGCTAATACATACATCCAATGCAATTATACTGTAATCAGAATGGGCTTCCTAAGCACAAATGATCGGAAATTAGCATAATATTATGTATTATATTGTGTTATTCGTACCACAAGTGCTAAAAGTGGAAATACGCAGAACATTTTACGGAAGCGTAAGAAATTAGGTGAATAGCGCGTTGTCCGGCCACAGAATAACTGTCTTCTTTGCAGATTCGGTACGATGGATAAGAGACAGCGGTTAATTATGTACGCACTTCGACATTTTTAGACGTGGTAGAGTCATACCACGCTCTCACAGAATATCAGCGTGAAACGGCTAGCCTTGATCGAATCGTGTTTCGTGCAATGAGTAAGAGATCCATGGGCCCACTTTCTTCTCCCCTATTGCATGTTCCCTATCCATCCTTCTATTTGAATCCCATCTCATCTATCGCCCTTGTGGTTGCAATATAGGCGACGGTAAATACTTTCCATGAGCTGAGCCGTTTGCATGTTTGGCAGCTTCGTAATAAAAAGATCTTTAATTATATTAGGCTTTGCCTCTAATTATATTGGGTTGAATGAGAACGAGACCCTCGGTTCGGCCATCGTTTGCCCGTGCTAGAGATGAATGCGTCAACGAGCCCAGAGCCCGGATATGGGACGCAACGAGAATTAGCCAGAGATATTAGTGGGTATTTCGAACTGCGGCGTGGCAATAGCGTTCTTACGGGGACACTAGTGCCTCCCCAAGAGGCGAATCCCACACGCCCCACCACGCTTCCCCGCGGCGGTTTGTCCTCAAGCGAAGTTCCTTGGAAAAAAGAACAAGACCCTAAAAAAGTAAACAGTTACCGCTCAAATGTAGTTCGACTGGCAGGTGTAAATTGACATCATTTTAATTAGATTATAAGTTTCAATTCGATAAGCTAATGAGTTGTTCAACGTGTAAATTTAATTACGCATTTCATATCGTATATTAAAATAAGGTACTGCATGTAATAAGTTTTGATGTTGTTTTGCTTCTGCCATAAAAACTTGTAACTATTATTATCTATAATATTTATTATATTTTTCTAATAAAATATTGTAAGTGTGTTGTACCTACGTACGTCTTAAGTTTTTCGTTATTTTAACACAAATAGATTTGCTATTAGTTATTATGAGGCAATTTGAATATCTGGACCTACTTAAATAAAGAGAATCTACCTTGTATGGCCTAATGGCCATTTAAAAGCTGGTACAGCTATATACAAACAAATTCCTCTGCCATAGGTAATATCATAGTCATATATTTGAAAGATTGAATATGTCCTTAAAAACAGTTTTTGATTGGAATAATCATCTGGTAAATTCAATGGCTCTTAAATTCGGCTCGGTGAAATACTAATTCGAGACACTCGACTCAATTGAAGAGCCTAGAAGTTGATAGGCAATGTTCAGCTATTGTTTATGCTCACGAAAGTGTAGTCCATACGGTTGCACCGTACACGTTTTCTATTGACGTCAAACGCAATGTGGGTCAATGTATTAAAAGCTATACGCCACAACTGGCATGGAAAGATTATTCATATGTGACTATCACGCGTGATTGCGGTGTTTAGGCTTGCGATCGGCCGATGGTTCGCGTCCGCCGCTTGAGTGACTGATCCTCGGTTCATATATCTTACCGACCGTTCATTTGCCCTACTATTGGTTAAAATTCGAAATACGCTCCATACAAGTAATGTCAAAATTTAACCAATGGTAAGGCAAGTGAATGAATGGTAAGATGTAGGAACCTGCCAAATATTGATCTTATACAACCGCGCGTTGACTTCAAATGCAATGTCGGTCAAACGTAAATTCATGGCGTATTAAAAATATGCTCCACATTTGGCATGGATCTGCTATTTAAGTGACTATAAAGTGTGGTCACAGTGTTTGGGCTTGCGATCGGCCGATGGATCGCGTCCGTTGAGTGACAGTATCGATCTCATATACCCATGCGTTGACATCTAATGCAATGTCGGCCAAACGAGAACCCGTAGTGTATTAAAAACATGCTCCACAATTGGCATGGGTGTGTTATTCATGTGACTTATGAAGTGTTGCCGCGGTGTTTGGTCTCGCGATCCGCTGATGGCTCGCGTCCGCCGCTTGAGTGACAGTATCGATCTCATATAACCGTGCGCCGGCAATCGCCCCCACCTACGGCCGTCATGTTTCGCCCCGATAACTTGAATTCCGCTTTATCTCCCCGAGTCCCGACTTTCTTCGGTCCCCTTTGTGCTTATTTTCTCCAATTTTTTTCCCCCTCCCCCACTTTTATTTCGTTCCTTTTCTTATTTTCTTACGACTATTATTTTCTCTTATGTATTTTTCGTGTTACATCCGCCTGCCCGCCCTCTTCACGGACCTTTTATATCGGACTGAGTATTTTTCGATCATTTGTAGGTTGTTATTGGTGGAATTGTGGATAAGTGTGCGCTTGTGTCATGAATTCATATTTTTTAATGAATTCGTTCTTTGTACCTATTTGGATAAGACGGTAATAAATAAGCAGGGTTTTTTAATATTGAAAACATGATTGATCTTTTTTCTTATACAAAGATCATCTATGACATTTGTTTCTGTGTGCAGATAGTCTGGCCAGTGAGTTGTGACACAGATAAATAAAGCTGGCAGTAAATTCAAAATATCATCAACTAGCAATATTAAATATAACTTTAAAAAACCCGATTTGATACTTTTATGTTTCTATATTAATAACTACTTCGTTTCGGTTTCGCCATTGCTTATCGAAACTTTCCCACAAACATTGTGACTATTTGTTTGACAGATATAGTCTGGCCATAGGAGGAATCTGAATAAATAGCTTGTGACACGACTCGCTGGCCAGACTTTATTTTTATTTAATTTGTGATCGTATATTTAGTTTTGTAATAATCTTTGTATAAAATCTATATTCCTACAACGCTAGATTAGCTAAAAGATTCTTTCTGTTAGGTTGCCTGGAAAAGATCGATTTAAGTGATAAAAATGCCTACTGCTACAATTAAAATAATTATAATTAGGAAGTGGCTTATCTAGATTAATTATAATCACTTATTTCAATGACAACAGACGCCCTAAATTTGCTAGTAATACAACTTAAGACTATAAGTTAGTACACATTAAATCTATAATATTATAATATTCTAAACATGCCATGTAGCTATTTAAAAAAAAAACTTTTTAAAGTTAAAATCAAATCTGCACTACTTTTTATCCTGAGAATTCCTCGGATTTTTTTCTGGGATTTAAAATGGCCATATTTAAAAAAAATCTAATTCCACAGTGTTATTTTTTTACTGATCGATAGCAAAATTTAATGTAATGAAACATGTGATTTTTATCCCCGAAATCCTACGGGAATTTTCCCAGGAGCGGTTTAAAATTGTTCGGCTGCATAAAAAATAGCTTAACTTTGGTTTCCACTAAAACGATAGCTTACATTCTTTTTTTAAATGCTGCGATACTTTATGTCCCGGGAATCCCGCGGGAATTTGAAATCAAGCGTGGACGAAGTCGCGAGCAAATCCTAGTAAATTATCCAATTGTCAAATATTTAACTTAAATATATAATGATAATAAATCATCTATTACATTCCTGGTATGGAAGTGTTAAACCACACGAACATTTTTCTGACATATGGCCGTTTGCTAGATCTTACTATTAATTGACTTGTATCGGTTGAATTTTGACTTTACATATATGGAGCTTATGTTAAATTTTAACCGATGGTAAGGCAAATGAACGGTCGGTAAGATATAAGAACCGGCCCTTAATGTACATATTACATTACAGTCGCTACATGTTGGCGGTGAAGAAAAAGATCGTATCATCATATGCATATAACAGTTGACAATAACTTATTACTCTGCCTTTATTTTCACGAGGAAACTTTAAAAAGTTGATTAAAATAATTATACATTTACACGTATTTAATTCGTTTCCTTTAAACTCTAGTTAGAAATTTAATGAGAACTTATTTGAATATTAAACAAATGTTAAGAATTTCTTTTAGTTAAGGGCGTATGCACATCACACGCCGATCGACGCGGTGTCGTCGAGCTGAACGATCAATCAAAATTGTCAACCGATTGGAAAGTCCGCCATGTTTCGCTGAGCGAATGTCGCGCATCAATCATCTGCTACAGTGAAACGGAACGTGTCTCAAACGGGCATGAATTAAAGTACATTACACACATCGTGCAAAACATGAGACTTATTTCTTACTGCGCACGGCATTTGACCAGCAGTTATTCTGTAGTTCCGATTATCTTCAGCGTTAATGTAACAGGACCTTGTAATTATATTTTTTGGTGACATTGTTTTTTTGGAACTATTTTGACGAAAAAATAATGTCATCAAAAAAGTGTAGTTACAAGATCTTGCACTGACGCCGACGATATGAAGTTTTTAAATAATTTTGAATTAATATTTATTTGTGTGATATTTTTTTAAACTTACTGTTTTATTGCAAATGTGCAATTGGCCACAAAATTATTATAGTTTGCAAATAGATTAATATAGCAAGTCTAAACGGCTATGATTAAATAAACTATTGCGACACAATTATATTTATATTTGTTGAAATTTAAATTGATAATTACTTTACTGATTGTAAAAACACCAATATAACAACAAAGTACCTATACAAAAAGCTGCTTGGTACTCGTAGGCACCTAAGTACTAATATGGATGAGAAAAATCTCCATAATTTGTACCACTATAAAAGTTATCAGTGTGTTATTGCCTTAATGGCGGATTCGTTTAAAACTGGTGTAGGTAGATATAAAAATTGATTGAAGTTAATTACAATAAAACATGACATCCCATGTTATGCATTTTTAAATAGTTTCTTATATTTTACATATAAGTAGACAGACATTCGATATATTACGTTGTTTACTGTTATTTTAATAGATTTTTTAAAAGAAAAGTTCTACTCTTATGATATTTACTTTGTAGAAATGTAATTTCTAGATTGTTCGTTTTGGAACCTGGGTTCCGCTTCTCTATATTATCTTCTTCATTTCGCGCGATTTTCAATATTGTGCGATCTTCAATATCGTAGAACCCGATACATACATATATATAACAGAGATGAAAAAAACGAATTGTACATATTCGTGTTAAGCAAATCTTGAAAAATTATAACACTGTTTCCTGATAACTTTTTTTACTTAAACCAGTAGGAGGCTTGATATTAGCTTCGGAACTCGAACATTTTCGGTTTCCCTACTTCTGAACTTCGAATTATGCAAAAATTCTAAATTTAAAAAAATCCGTTGAGTTTTCTTGAGATATGAAATATTTTGCATTGAAAATGTGTTTAGGGTTCTGTATGCAGAAGACAAAACCCAACAGGTCACTGACTGACAAGCACTTGTCCAATTTATTACTTATGACTTCATTGCACACAAATCACATCAACGAATATCATGCCCACTCCTGCTTATAAGCAGACTTGCGTCATTTGGAAAAATGTGACAGATTGCCTAACAGGCCTCCCATTGAACGGAGCCAGCTAACCGTGTGTCCATTACTCGAGAACCGAACCCCGATCTACTCAAGTGCTCCGACCATAAAGCAAATTAATCAATTAGCTGTAGGCATGTCGACAGCATTACGAATAACGTTTAATTTTGCTATCCTCCCTTACATTTTAGGGCTTAAATCACCAGTGTAACATGGTCTCTTGTCCCAAGCAAAGGGTTGGAATTGAAGGCTCAATTTATAAGGAAGTGGGTAATTTTTGTTTGTAATTGTGAGGGTAGTAATTTTGTGCAATTCTGCTGACGCATTTGGTTGATAGTCGTCGAGTTGTGTTCGAGAGCTTTGTGTTGATAGTTTGTGATGAAGAGGCATGTCTTCCCTCCTTCCTTCCCTCTTAAAGTTTGACAATGAGTTAAAATGGCAGATAAAATGCAGTTTTTGAAAATGATCGCCAATTGCTTAGTTGGATGACTTAATGCTAAATATTTACGTTATGTTAAAACCATGACATTATATGAGTTTTTAAAGTAATTATTTCGCACGTTATCGCCGTTAAATCAAATCCATATCTCGCGACGAATGTCTCATTTATTAGTATGAAAGTATCCCCGACTTCAATCGATAGATATCAAAATCACATAAATATATCACTAACATGTACTTCATCATCATCAGTTCTATATTCAGATTAATTATAGCTTATGCGTATGAACAAATATTCTTCGTAAAGAGATTTTATAACTTCGCAAGAGTTGTATTTTAATTATTTATTTGAAATGATTAGATACGATGTTTTTTCTCCAGTGGATCCCTTGCAATCGGAAGCAGGGTCGGACGGGAACAGCGAACACGCGTCATCAGGAGACGAAGACTCGCAAATGAGGCTCAGACTGAAAAGAAAGTTGCAGAGGAACAGAACCTCTTTCACCAACGACCAGATAGATAGTTTGGAAAAAGGTGAGAACTTATCATTTGCATGTCATTAATATTCCTCGAAGTATTCTCCATTGCCCAGGAACAAACAACGGATACAGTTACGCAAACTTGCAACGACAGACGAATACAAAATAAAACTACCTCGGTAATCCTTATATTTAGAGTAGCGAATACCTTTGCGAAAGCCTTTATCCTGGCTCATCTAGTTCACCAAGGGAAAGCGGGCCTCTCATATAGTGAAATAGATTCAGTAGGCATACATACGCTCTCCTGTCTTGCTGTGATGGTTTTTCGGCGCGGTTTACTCCTGTGTGTGCAGGATCATTCACTCTGTCACCTCATTGGCAGGATATTACTGTGACAGCAGGAGATGATAGCATTTTATTTAGTCAGACATTAACATTAGTTAATCCATGACTAAATAAAATGCTTCATTCATCAAATTACAGATGCTCTTATTAGCACAACTTTCAAATTTGGGTTTTATTTTTTAATTTAAACCAAAAACGAAAGTCTTCGAGCAGTGCGTTCTACCTGTCATGGCGTAAATTGCTGATGACAAGGTAGTCTATGAAGCTAGATGTGCTCTTATGCTCTTAACCTCTTATGGATAAATATATTTGACATGACTCGCAAAATAAGTAAGTTAGTAAGAGCAGTTACGCTCTTATTTTATTGTTTCAATTGAAAGTTAATACCATTACCTATGGTCGTTTACAACACCAGGCGATTTGTCAACCTTAAAGAATCCCCAGAAGAGTTTGTAGCAAGACCGATGGCTGATTAAGCGAAGGATTCCTTAAATTCAGATCGCGTCTTGATAAACGTATTATAGGACATCCTCCAGCCCAGTGAATCGACGAACTTCGCAGAGTTGCAAGAAAGTGGACGATACGGCGAGATGTGTGGCGCAAACTTAGTGAGACATAGGTCCAGTAGTGTACATTAATTGACTGACGATAACTATATTAAATTTGATTAATAAATAAACGTAGTGTAGGACCAATCTGTGAAAGTTCGTCGATAGGGACTGGATGAGGACAACACAGAACTTCAGGATATATGGCGCATATCCTGACTAACCTAACTTGAGAAGGGTTTTACATTCAGCAATATACTAGTGTTGGCTAACGACGAATAAACAAAAAACTGCCAGTCGTAGGACTGCATGTCAGAAGTGAAATATTGTATTTGAGCGTGACAGTCACAAGAGTTCAGTACTACTCCCTATACCAGAAGTGCTCAACGTGCCTAAAAACACTTCAATAAAATTGTTATAAAATTATAAATACAGTAAAAGATGATTAAAATTCCCACACATTTATACTTCTTGTTCAACCTAATAAATCCCGCTAACAATTTCATTGCTCAAAGATCAACCATAGGAAATCTGAAGGGCTCCCCAGAGTCTTCATAAACCCATTTCCGAGTGTCCCTCCTTATTTATTGTTTGCAATAACAACATGGTTATTAGTAAATAAATAAATATTGTCCCTCAATATTTACTCAGCACTCGTTCGATGGCACTGGGTCCAATTATTGGCGACTACAGTGCTAATCTTACTTTTTGTGTGTTTGTTTGTTTTGCTATTATGCTTCTCTTTTCATTCTTTTTCAATCATCAGATAAAAGTTATTCATAGGATGAAATAACATGGAAAAATTAAAAATGTCAATTGCATTTGTGTAACAGTTGAATGGTGAATAGGTTTACTTTCGATTTCACTTAGGTTATAATTTGTTCGACTGATAATTTTTATCTGACCATTGAAAAATCGGCCCTTATCGGAGAAAAATATTCTTACATTATGTGGGTATCTTTTCTTTTTTTAAATTGCGAATCTGGTAAACAGGTCAAACGGCCCATCTGATGGAAAGTGGTTACTCTCGCCTATAGACGATTGCAACACTAAGGGAGAAGCTAACGCGTTGCCAACCTTTTGAATAGAATAAAGGAGATGTATAGGAGGGATGGGGTAGGAGGAGTGGGATAGGAGGAATGATGAAGGGGATGGGATAAAGGGATCAGATAGAAGGAATAGGATACAAGGAGTGGGATAGGGAAATAGAATAGAGGTATGAGATAGGGAATATGGAATATAGGAAGTGGGACATCGGACCTGTAAAGATTCGTGCATTAATTATTATCATTCCTAATATACTTCTGTCTTATTTACAGTGAAGTTTCTTTTGAATTAGAAATAAAAATACATATACAAGAGTAAACTAAATGTCGTAAATTTATCTGGAAAATTCTCGTCGGATAAACTTGGCGAACAGTACCGCCGCTGTGAATGTTATCGTGGCGATTCGATTCCGCAAATGATAAGATCTCTCGGGGAACTGGAGCATGTGTTTTGTCTGTGCATTGAACAGGCAAGGCTATTGCGATGCTGTTATCTTATTTTATATTTTTTATTTACATTTAGACCACATTTCAAAACAGGAATATTTATCCGAACACAATGAAAGAGGTGTATAATTTATTTAATATTATAAATGAACGAATAGAAAATATTTATTATTCACCAAAAACTTAAACCCAAACAGTTGGGTAGGTACGTGACACTTGTTAAAAACAAGCGTTAAAATAGAGTTCCCGGCACGGATTTTGAACGGTCAGCGGAGTAGTAGGGATCGCGCAGTGAGCGTAGCCAATGTGATGCGTTTTATCGACATATCGAAAATGTTTTGTCTCTTCATTTAAAAGGGATAATATTTCATGCTTATCTGACATCTTGACAATATAATAATCTGAAATTTCGCTTGTGCGCAAGCGAAGGTCACGGATCAAGAATCGTGCCAAGGATTATATCATCCTATTATCTTACTTTTAAAATGTAATCATGAAATAATTCTAATTACTGTTCAAACTTTTAAACAATAACTACTTAACGCATCATTCGACTCCTTTTACTTATACAAACTTTGAAGTCACGATTTTTGTACACTCGTATGTACAAAATCTATGAGATCTCGAAGTTTCGTAAGATGATAAAAAGTGACATAATTGATTTGACACTATTAATATCAACATCAGGCATTTCTATTTGAAGGAATAATCTCTAATCTAATCTAACCCTACCTTGTCTATTAATATAATATAAAGTAACTGTATACGTCAGGACCAATGATTCTGTGTATATGAAGATATACATTCGTATAAAACTCGGAACAGACATGATTGCGCCGTTAGCGAGATGATTACAGAAATCGAACACACTAACGCATATTATGGGTCCCACCGTTTATATAACAGTTATATAGACTTAGAGTTTGTTATAAAGATATATAAACTACAGGAGAGTTCGATACATTCGTATCGAACTCTCCTGTAGTTTAAATATATTCAGTTCCCGGCTTAAGAAGTGGCTAATCGAGCACACATTTTACAGCCTGAAAGACTTAGAGTTAGTGCAATATGAAAATTTATGATACGTTATTATTACACATTTCTTAATAATACATACAAATCCTTAACGTGTAACAATATTGTTAAAGTATAAATAAAGTTTATATTGATTGTAAGATATTATGTACAGTGTTTTAATTTATTTGAATTTTGTACAGAATTCGAGAGGACGCATTACCCGGACGTGTTCGCGCGCGAGCGGCTCGCTGAAAAGATCGGATTGCCTGAGGCACGTATCCAGGTAAAATAAACTCCAGTTTACACCGCGGTAAGGTGGCTGTATCAAGTAAACACAAATTTATTATAACAAGCTTGTATTTACTAACACATTTAAATTGGACGGATTGTAGTATTGTTTTTAAATCAAATCTTCAGCTCTTATATTAATTTTCTCAGAGAATACTGGGTATACATAAAATATAGATGAAATTTGACAAGAAAGTATATCATACATGCCATTATACAATACCTACTATGATGAAATTGCAAAAAATAAGTAAAAATTATGGTATCTTCCATACATATAAATAAGCGTTGAATTTTCGCAATATACGTACTTGTGTATTTTTTAGGATTTCGTAGCTAATTTGGCAGAAACGGAACCATTATGTTTAAATCATGTCTATCCGTCTGTCTGTATTTGTATGTCAGCCATTTTTTTTTATTAATGGAGGATCTATTATGAATATAATTTAGTGGGAATACATAATCTATACGTATATGCCGCTCGCTGCACATTACTGTAGCGGAATCGTGAAAAATTACAAGTTTTGGATTGACACAACAGATCGGTTTTGCGACAATCCGAAAAACAAGTTACAAAACAGTTGAGATTTTATAAACAAAGTTGTTGGATAAATACCTATAAAATAAATATATTACTTATTTTTTTATTTACGACAAAACATAAATATATTTTGAAAATTAAACAGCATAACCAATCACTACTCTCCCGCCTTAATTCTTAGTTATACATTATTAAATCTGAATTTAATGATATAAAAATCGAGGGATGTTTCATTAATAAAACCATTTTGGGTGCATAAGGGTATGTTTACACAGTTTGT
Source organism: Dendrolimus houi (assembly GCA_039645545.1). Lineage (NCBI taxonomy): Eukaryota > Metazoa > Arthropoda > Insecta > Lepidoptera > Lasiocampidae > Dendrolimus > Dendrolimus houi. The sequence continues at coordinate 8,274,025 of CM077136.1, forward strand.
TTGTATAGGCCCGATCCCATGTAGATGCGCCTTCAGTAAACAAGTTAAAAAAACAAGGGCGCCCATAATTATAGAGCGGGGCATTTATGTACTTATCTTTATATATGTATATGTATACTGCTCTTTATTATATAAAGTTGGTAAATATGCAGGGTTGATAACAATATGTAAAGTATTGTTTTAATTGTTCGAAATTTTCGTCCGCTCTCTCGCAATGTTTGCTTATACTGAAATGTTTGAGTTACATTAAATTTAAATTAAATTCATCATTATTTTTTCTTCATGGGCTTTGGACGTCCGGCATGACTTCTGACGTGGTCAGAGACTATTTAACTCATTTTATGTGTCAATTTCATATATGGAATAGAATAATAGTATACGCGCGCGCATGTGTGTGCAAGCGTGCGCGAGTCCATGTATATGTGCGTGAGTGCCGGTGTGTGCATGCGTGCGTGTTGGTATGTTATTTTTCTTTTATTTCTTTCTTTCTTTTTAATAAAATCTTAGATACTAATACAATGTATCTTAATATATATCTTCATTTATATATAAATAATAATCTTTATTAATATAATAAGTTATTCTTAAGGTACACCACAACACAAACATACATTCATTAAATGTTTCACATAATAACAAAGTAACAAATAAGTGTGTACAACTTCTTCTTAAATTTAATTGTAAAAAAAGGGTACGGAACTAGAGTCCGTAGTTGTTAATAAAAAAAATATATATACATATCTTCTTAAACTATTATAATTAAAAAAAAATATATAAAGCTTTGCATTAATATTCGAATAAGTTTCATTCTTACTAGGATACTTATGCATTTTACTGAAACAATAATTAAAGGAACGTCAACCACTAAATCCGGGATTTATTATGTCTAATTAATATTTTAATAAAGCAACATTTAACTAACAATTTTATGATAAGGTACGGAAATACAATTCATATCTATTAAAATTTTAATGTGTTCTGTAACAAGTACATAACAATGTTAGTACTAGTAGCTGTATCTAAATACGAATAAAAATAACGCCGTTAATGATTAGCTACAATAAATATTTTATATTACCATTTGCCCGCGACTTTGTTCACGTCCAGGTAACAGAGATTACAGTTATTTTGCTAAATATATAATCAAAGGCTATTTTCAATACGGTAATGGATTTTTTAATATGAAAATAGATGAATCCTGGAAACTCCCGTAAAAACTCGATATAAATAATTTTATTAGTCATACACAACTAAAACTGTGTTACTAAAGATTTTATCGATCAGTGAAAATTTCGTATCAGAATAAATTATTTTTTCGACCTAGCCACTTTAAACCTCTCCCAAGAAAATTCCCGTAGGATTCTTGGGATACAAAGTACCGCAAATTTTAAGTCCCGGAATTTACTATCGACAGCGAAAACTGCATTAAAATCGGCCCAGTAGTTTTTACATGAATCCCGAACAAACAGACAAACACAAAAAATCTAACAAATAGAAGACTACAGTTTTAATATTACTAGATGTACCCGGCACGTTGTCTTGCCCTTAAAAAATAAAAATCTATAAACCGATTGCAGCGCCATCAACCGGGATCAATTGTTAATCTAAACCATGTCGGGATCCACTTGAACACACACAAAAATAATTTCACCTAAATCCTGGAACCCGATTGCTGCGCCATCTACCTGGTTCAAATTTGAATCTAAACCATCCCGGGACCCACTTGAACACACACAAAAATAATTCACCTAAATAAGACAAATGAATAATTGGTTTAAATGCAGTCACCATTGCTGAAATCGGCCGGGAAAGATCATAACAAATGAATGGCTAGACTGATGTTTTCTTAATGATAATTTTTTTATTGACGAATATCATATTTTAATACTTATTATCCTATTCCGGACGAAGACAATTCCAAAAACACAATAATCATAAAAATTGGTCCTGCCGTTCTTGAGTTATAAATGGTGTAACAAACACGACTTTGTTTTATATGTATAGATAGGTGTGAAATTTTAACGTCATTAACAATGTCGCATCTCAAATAACGTAATAAACCCTTAATTAGCTACATCTGCTTGAAAGTCAATAACACCAACATTATCCAACCAACCATTATATACCAACATAATAGTAGCAGACGTTATAAAAAAAAACATAAATGTCGAGATAAAGTCTTAATTCAAAATTTGAAATCTTTAAAACCCATTAGAATGTATTTGAATAAACAAAATCAAAACTAAAGTTCATTGTTAGTAAAGATTCCAATTCGCAAGTTCTGTTGCCGCTCAACCGAGAAAATCAGTGTTGCCAACAGTTTAAAACGTCATTTATCACGATGGAAACTTGGCGAGTGTTGTAATGGCCTAATGCGATTTTCAGTGCATTAACCTTTTAAACTTTAGAGCACTTAGTGATTTTAAAAATAAATAGAATTTATTCCCTTCATGATTTATTATTTACAATATATCATTGGATATTTTTGTGAATTTATGTTCAGTTTGGCACCTGTTGAAGATCGTTTTCATTTAAAAATTCGAAACTCAACTGCTTTTTTTAAATTTTGATAGAGTTCCAATCGTTTAAGTATGATATTTAAATGTCAAAAAAACTTTGTACGGATGTTTGTTTGTTCATTTTTTATGTACTTGGAAATGAACCGAATACCATACATTTTGTGTATATTACGTATACTTGATATAGCGGTGTAACGATTACTTTTTATGCTAAAAATGGGATAGTTTCAGTTATAATCGGGTCATTCAATAGCTTTATTCGGGTGAATTATCAATCCTCATTCCACAATGCGGATTAATTTACTGATTACTCGATTGAAGGTATTGAATGAGACGATTATGATGATATTTGGTTAACCTACCTTTAGTTGTAATAACAGGAATTGATAAATGATACTTTTATAGAATACGAACCTGAAACTTACTCCATGAAAAGTAAGTAGAAAGCACTTATAATAACTTGTCTTTCAAATATGTATACATATTTAAATAAAATTGTTCTGTAACAACTATTATCACATAAATGTACAACAATAATAATACAAAACAGAGCTCTAACGATAGCAAAGAAACAAAACTACCATCTCATCAGTCCTATCTGCTGAAAAACAAAAGGGAAACTTTTCGGAACGCAGTTTTCTTCCTTGTGGAAAAAAGAGCATTGTTATCTACGACACGGAACAGGGCTAAGCTCTTACATTAACCTCTCGTCGACGGCTGTTAGTTAACATTCGCGAGAGATACGCCGCCGGTGCAATGTTACGTCGTACGGTCAACAAGTACTTAGCTTGCAGTAGGGTTGCACGGCGAAATTAGTAGGAAAAAAATCACAATGTACGCGTAAATTGTTAATTTTTTAATTATTGAATGCAGTGAAAATGAAAATGAATGTATTTATTTTAAAATGGAATCTTATAGATTACTTATTTATTTTTTTTTTTAATAATTCGGCAGAAAAACACACACACTGTATATCCCCAAATTAAGTAAGTTACGCTTGTGTTATGGGTAATATACAACGGACCACTCTGGAGCCGATCCCAGACACCCAGACCATAGTAAATAACGGAGAAAATACGTTTCCGAAATTTACTATACCAGGATTCGAACCCAGAGCATCTTCGTTGCAGTGAGGTACGCCGGCAAAGGCTTAGCCCGCTCAACGACAGAGGCCGTCAATTGAGTATAAAGTCATGAGTCTACCACCCAGGGGCGTTGCTACCGCCGTAACAGCCGTATCAATGATACGGGGCCCCCAGGCTACAAGCAAAAGTTGCTAAAATGTTAGCTATAATCTTTTATAGATTAATAACATTTTTGAGAATAACTGCTGGGCCAACAGAAACGACTAACTGACTCACTCAGTGTAGAGGCAGAAAATCTAGAAAAACTGAAATCGTCTTCAGCTATGGATGATTTGATTAATGTTTGCCATAAAAAAGGCGAGAAAAGTATATCTTTTATTTGAATTGTTTGTCTACCTTAGCTCCTAGGAGAATTAAGTATAGGTAATAACTTATAATCAATATATAATGATTTTAATTCAATTCGAGCATTTTGTTGTATCTTTTAAGTAAAAAAAACTTTACCCTTCCTTTGAGCCCCCCTAAACACATTTGATACAGGTTCTGTCTAACTCAAGCTACGCCACTGCTACCACCGCTTCCAATACAATTTTAGTTACCATTTAAGTGTTGTAAAAAGGTTTCTTAATTAATCTAAACTAAAAAATGATTTAAGGACTTTCAAGTGGAATTTTTCTTTTTCAATCTGTCTGAGTCTTAAAAATACTCATTTCAACTTTTTTTCAGTCACTAGAAATTTACGTGCAGATCTTTTTTCTCATTTTTCACGTAAACTTCTGTTTCATTTTGAGTGAACTCTTAGTTTATAGACATAAACAGTAATATAATCATGTCTTTGAAATATCTATCAATACCAAATTCCATGAAAATTGATCCATGTCCTAAGGAAGCATAATAAGGAACAAGGAAATATCTAAATAAAGAGATATACATTCGTATTTTTTGCAATAGAAATTTCCACGCGATTTTGCTGATATAAACCATCTCGATATTTCGAAAAAACACTTGTTTTTTCCGGTGTAAAAATAACATCATCATCTCTGTTCGAAAATGTAGCAAATTACATATTTTAGGAAAACCAGTTCATATCTCAGGCCTGGCAAAGAGTACAAACAAATATAGAAACTCAAAATTATACGTATATTACATGTGGATAATGCTGATTTTCTTTTTTATGAGATTCTAAATCAAAACCAATGTATATTATTTTTTAAGGAAAACCTTTCAATTAAAATAAAACTACTTACCAGCTTACAATGTTTAGGAAAGTAAGCAAATTTCTAAAATTTTCTTCAAAAGACCCCATTTGTTACATCCCTAAATGTAAATTCCTCCCAAACAGTACCAACAAGCGAATTTAAATCTTAAATGTTCAATTATAAGAACCAATTTTCTTTGACCGGGACGATTTGTAGGCTTTTAAAGAGTAGCAAGCACATCATTTGGTATTCAGGAAGGACGGTACCACGTGTTGGAAAAGCAAGGTTCAAGGCTATTCTTGGCAGATCCTTGTGGGTTTTTTATTAGCGGGATTTCTAACATTTGAACGACCTACATACACTCTGGAATTTGTTATTATTTTATTATGTTTTCTGATATCAAACTATCTTTCACCTGATTCCAGTGGATACATTACTATTAACCACACAGACGTATAGTACGTATATACTACAAAAGTTTACGCGCACAATTTACTATAAATTGTTTCACTTCATTTTGTTTACTTTTTTTAAAATTTCTTTGAACCAATATTTATGTATATATATATATATATATATATATATATATATATATATATATATATATATATATATATATATAAACATATTCAACTGTTCCACAGAAACCTCATGGGTTTATTCGTGCCGCAGAGAGTCGTATAGATTACATTAGGTTTATAGTGACATTTTAAAAATGAATTTACTCAATACTAGCTGTCCCGGCAGACGTTGCACTACCCTAAAGAAATAAAATTTAGAACCCGATTGCGTGCCACCTACCGGGTCCAATTTTGAATCTAAACCATTCTTAAATCCACCTGAACACATACAAAAAAATTTCATCAAAATCGGCCCAGCCGTTTAGGAGGAGTTCAGTCACATACACACGCACAAAAGAATTTTATAAATAAAGATCAATGTTATATCAAAAATAGCAGAGAAAAAGGAGCAGAGGCGTGGAATTGTTATCATCATTCAAGTATTTATTTTTGATTTCATAATAACAGCGTCGGATCCGTCGATTCGTTCGTCTGAACTTTTGAATCTACTTTTGCGACATCTCGATACACTTTTTGGCAAAATACCTAATAGGAGGAGGATTAAAACGATTTCTTCCAGTTAAAGAATATTCTTATAATTAAAACTACGTTTTACTGGTTTTAAGCGCGGTATATTTATTGATTGTTAACCGACTTTAAAAAAGAGGATTTCAATTCGGTTTTTTATATGTTTCTTACGCGATTTCTCCGTCAGTTGTGAACGGATTTTCATTTTTTTTTATTTGAAAGAGTATACTCCTGAGGTTGTCCCATTGTCACCAAGTCAGGATTTGTTGAGTGAATCTCAATTGAATATCGCCTACACTATCCAAAGACAAACTTGTATAAGCACGCAAGTAGTACATTTTCTACAGGCGGTTAATGTAAAGCTGTTCAAGTATTTTTGCAACTAAAAAGTAGAAAATATATTTTTTAACAAAAATAAAATTGACTTCAAACTGAAAAGCAAAAAATAAATATTTTCTACAACATTATAACATATTTTGCAAATATGTTATTTTTATCTTTTTTTATATTTTACTTGGCACCGACTTCACGATGTTGTAGAAAAGTATATCTTTTTGCTTTTAAATTTCAAGTCGGTTTTGTTTTTGCCAAAAAAATATTTTGTTGTTGTGGCCACTCTTCAGAAGCCATGATCACGAAAGACAAATATGTCAAGTGTATTATTGATTTGATTAATGTTAAAGTTATTATTTAGCCCAACTCCAACTTGTACATTTTAATTACTTAACTTTAACTTTTTTATAGCTATTATTTATTTTATGGGAACATAATCTTATTTAAGGATATTTTTAGCTAATGTGGCCATGTACGTCACTTATTTTGCCTCAACTCGTTGATCCAATTCCTGCCTTGACTTAAAGTCGAATGGTATTATTCATAGAGAGTTAGAGTAAGTTAGAAGGCTACTTTAAGAACCATAAAGAAGCATTCAAACTGACTCTAACTCCTAAAAAAAATATAGTTATAAACATATTTATTTAAAAATATTCCTTGCATGCTAATTTGTTTTTGTTGCATTGTCTGGGTTTATCTTTGCATGTTATGATGTTACATTCTCACTTAAATTCACTTGTAAATTTTAAACTGACGTTTAAAAACAATAAACAATAATTCATCGATGCCATTTTCGCCATAATCATGGGCAACAGCGTGAGGGATGATATCGATCCTCGAGCCTACCGGAAGCGGGGGTGCGTTTCCTGGATCGCGGGAAGGGGGTGTTTTGAAAAATTGGCACCCACTCCGTGTAACCAAGGGCTGTTTGCGTAAAGAATAAAGGGATATGAACTTTATACTCTCGAAGATAAGGGTTTGTCAAGTGAATCTTTTGATGAAGTACTGAGATTTGCGGCATTAGTTAAGTAGAGATTTATAAAATAGGCGTTTTATGGGAACAAATATAAGTTATTGCAGTTTAGTGATTGAAACACCCGCATTTCTTATCAATGACATGGATACGAAGTTCTTAGTTGAAAAGCATGCGTCGCTTAGGCAATGTATCTGGTCTAATGTGCACATCGTTAGAATTATAATTCAAGATAAAGGAAGATATAGTACAGAACATTGCATATTGAGATAACCTATGTGTGAAACCAGGAAATCCGCTTTGAACAATAATTGTGGGTATGCACTCCGTTCTCCTGAAATTAGGAGTCTTGATCCCAGATCATCCTACAAAATATAACGTATTTTTATCGAGTCGAAAATGAGGTAGGTATTAAAAGTATAAACGATATTAATTTCAATAAACATTTTAAATCATAAACTAGAGAGATAGTTGTCTAATTAAATAACTTATTAATTAGTCAAAAAACTAACAACCTGCGCTGTAATTAATTTTCGCTGTGAAATTAAAACTTCATAATAACAAAATCAGACATTACATTAAAAGTTTGCGTTTTAATATTTAGGTATCTATAGGACCTAAGGGTGATATCTAGGACATAAGGGTGAAATGTCGCCCTTTTTAGGCTTGATTGCCAAGTCCAGCCATCCGTCTTTTTCATACACACACTACATAATCAAAATAACTCAAATAATTTTTTAAAATTTGAATGGTCCATATGTTTTTTGCTTTTAAAATTTTGACGTCCCGAACACTATGCCGCCCCTAAAATGATACCGCCCTAGGCCCCGACCTCACGGGCCTACAAGTAAATACAGAATTAGCCATGTTTGAAACTAATATTACAATGTTAGAATAAACAATAGCCTCCTTTCTTAAATTATATAACTTTTCGTTAATAGTATTCAAAATAACTTATGCAACCACAACACTAACGGAATTACCAGCAATCCCATTTAGCAAAGAACCCTTGGGTAACTTTATTCGGTCCCAACTATGGGGGTAGGATCAAATTGTAGGCCGCGGGTTATATTATAACTGAGAGGCGGGAAAAGGCCTGTCCTCGCCTGTCGTATGAAAAAAATGTATAGACAGGGCGGGTAAATGTGATGTCACTAGCTTCCACTTTGAATTAAGAATGGTGCACAGCGGCTAAAAATATTTCGTAGTCTATGATACAAAAAAAAATTAAAACAAGTCTTTAGATTTATGATTTAAAGAATCACTTTACACATATCGAAAAAGGCGTTCTCAAAAAAATATGAAAACGAAAGATTGTTTATTACCTCTTTTTCTTCTTCTGAAAACAGCGCTAATATATTGTGAAATGATGTACCTATAAAGTAGTAAGTACTACATATAATTTAAGGCAAGCTGAATAAAAACAATTTTAAAAATACATCAAATAATTCATACTTTGTGGAGATTCGGGTGTCGATACGTACTTACAGACAAAAAACTTAGTTATCAAAATAATCATCTGTTAAAAGAACATTTTTTATATGAGAAAGATGAGCAAACAAGCAAACGCTCAACTCACCACATTGAACAACGTCGCCTATAACATTTTGAATAAAAAGAAAGAATAATATTTATCGTCTAAATTTTAGACGTAGTATTTTTTTTTTAAATTTGAGTTAGGTATAAGTTCGTTGTGTACCAAACCTAAGTCGACCCTTCCTTGCCGCTAAGGTTTTTGCGAGGGCCCAGATAAAATATTGTCGGGAACATTCAACCGATTTGGAAGGAGGGCCGAGCAATAATATTATGACATATTGCCTTATACGCCATCGTTCTGCGTACCCAGTTTTCGGGAAATCTTTTAGGAAAATAGAAGCCAGATAAAACGGACGTCTTTGCTACTTCCTCGAGGGAGCTCAATATAATTGTATTCAGTCTGTATGTACCTCTTACGCCATTACTAACCGAATATACATAAGTCAGTGTTCAGTATCATTATTAGTAGGTAATGCTGACATTAGACGAATCGACCAAATTGAAATAATTTGGTTGAAAGGCGCAGAACTAAAAAGATAAGACGACATTCAACGATATTTAATTATTCAATTTTATGTTTACATTGATCACCTTGGCTGCTTCATCCAAATTGAAAGACAGAAATGAATCGTTCAATATTGGCTTAACAGACTGCTTTGTTTGCAGAATCTTCGACTCGATATCTTACGTGACGTCGACTTTTTTGCGATGTCAAATTGCCTTCTTTTATTCTTATTATCGAAAGTATCAACAATGAAAATCGGTTCATAACTAAGACTGTAAAGAAGAACGGTAATACAAGACAGAAGGAAAGAAAAATGTACGAGTATACACATACAAAAAACTATACAAACCTAAATTTAGTTTGGATATCTTCACCGTTGAAAGCCTGGACTGTTTTTTCTTTTTTGTTATAGTACATATAAGATTCACACCATATATTTTTATTTTATTATATGTACACTAATGTAATGATAGAATGAAGAAAAGTTAACCTAATTAATTAAAGTATATAAGTTAAATTTTATTCTACTTATAATTCCTTAAATAAAATCGAAGTAATTGAGAAAGTTGCATACAAGGCTGACTACATTATCTCGTTGGATCGCCATACTGATGTGTTGTCCTCTGAAAACATGAAAATTCAATTAGAGTTTTATATTCATTTGTAATTTAATTGTAAAATAAAATATATCCACGTAAAAAATATTAAGAATATTTATTCACTTCTTCTAATGATACGACCACGTTTGAACTTCATTTATTTGTTTTTATTTAATTCACAACAATATTGGTTATTTCTCTCTAATTAGTATCAATTGTCTCTAGGTAGAATAATTATTTTTCATTGCCAACTCTACGTTTTACGTTCACAATACACAAAACAAACATTACTCGTAGTTATGTAACTCATGAAATCTCGAGGCAGCCATTAACAAAGCGCGGGAAGGCTTGGTGGCGCCATATTGCCGTCGCCATGACAGCCGGCGGCGGAAGTGACGCGCACGTGAGAGCTACTTCCGGGAACGCGTTCCGTTTCACACAGTTCAATGTCACAATATTGCGAAGTACGATACGGTTCAATTAGTTAAATTGTTCTCGACTTATACTTTAATTTTTGCAAGCCGTCTTGACGACTTCTTACCTTGTAACACCCTATATTTATTTAATATTCTGAAGTATAGATCCAATTATCTTTTTATAAGAATAACTTTTTATAGTCATTTAGACCCAAGCTTTGGTTTCGTATTTTATTTATTTAACGTAAGAGTAGGGGATCTATATTTAATTACGAAGTGTATATGAATCTTAAAAATCTTGAAAGACTAGAAGTAACCTAAATCGAATATTTTTTTAAGAAATCTCTAAATGTTGTAAATTATGGCTTTAAATGCGCTGCAAGTATGGCATTTAAAAAGCTAGAATGTCAAATCAAATTATTTATAAAAGAATGATGAATGAATGAATGAATGATATTGGGCATATACATTGTGATCGATTTAAAACTTGAATATGAATGCCACGTTGAAATAAAACTAAATAAAGAGTGGTGAGCTTTACGAGTATATGCCGCGAACGAATAGAAAATATCAAACTCGGACTTGGGTTTACTGGTTTTAATATTAAATCAATATTTAAAAACAGTTTAAAACATTGTGTAACCTAATGTGCGAGCAGCTGTAGTTTGTTTCTTCTTGTAGATTTATACTGAGTTTTTGGCGGGAACTTAAAGGGTGATGTTTGGTTATACACATTTTAATAAGCTCTATTCTAAATAGAGTTAAAAGTCATACTGGTAGGATACAGATTTTTATTAAGCAAATTTTGCTTAATAAAAATGTTTGTGTCATAAATCTCAACTATTTAATGGAATGTGGATATTTGATTGTCACAAGAACTTCGTCCCTTAGCGTCAGTAAAAGACCTACGATTTCACTCACCCAGAGATATATATTACACGGATCCTTCTTTTGCCTGATGCCTTCTTGCTTCAAGATAATTCTGAATGCTTAATATAATATGAATGTTTGATAACAAATAAATCCACAAATCATGAGAAACCATTTGAAAAATAGAAAAAAACTCGTACGAGTTCTATTACTTATCTAATATGAAAATCGTGTAACAGATATGGGACTAACTTCAAGAAGACATTGGGAGAAGGCATTGAACTAAGCCAATCGAATAAAAATACAACCTACTCCAACTTAAGATATCAATTTTTTTTAAGCTCGTTACAATATATAACAATCTAATACATAAAAGAAAATTTAATTTATTTATATTGTATTCTGCCCATAGTCCCTTAAGACAATAAGTAGAATGCTGAGCCTTAACTTAATTAGAGAAAATCGCTGTTTTTCATATGCAAATACTGCGAGGTTATTTCTCTAAGAAACTAATTAATAAATTATAAGCCAAACTAGTTTCAAACACCTCACCCCACCAAACTGTTCAAAACAATTAAGTATAAAACTGGCTCATATTTTGGTTGCGTGCTTTCGTTTAATAATGTTATTTGACTCATTACTAAGAACACGTTAAGTTTATTAAATTATGTTAACTGACATGAAATTGCGTGATAAAAATGCCATTATGAATTATTATTTTCAAAATTATTTTGAAAATCAAACTATTTATACGTTACGCGTGGTTACGCGTGGGTTTCTCTACTTTAGATCACAGAGGACGTTCTTAAAACCGGAAACAAAGTTATAATAAGTAAACATTTTTGTAACAGGTATGGTTCTCAAATCGTCGAGCGAAGTGGCGTCGTGAGGAGAAGCTAAGGAGTCAAAGAAGGGACGCGCCAGCCGCGTCACCTCCAGCGCCTCCAGCTCCAAGATTGCCACTAAATGGAGGTTTCAACTCCATGTACAGCCCTATTCCACAACCCATTGCTACGATGGGCGATTCATATAGGTGAGTAGTTTATTGATCACCAGATTTAAATAATCTACGAATGAGGACTATATTCACTATCGTTATCTTCGCAAATTACAAATGACATTTAATTTATTAAAAATATTACAATCAAAATATACCGACGTAAATTATAAAGTAATCCAAAGAAAGACGGAAATTTAACCTAAATCAGTTAACCTACCTATTAACTACTTGTATATTAAGTTTATTCTACCTATAATCTCTTTAGACTATAAGTATAATAAATACTAAGCGTAGGTAAACGTCTTCTCGTTGGATCGTCATATCAATGCTTTCTCTAATTTAGACACCAGTCCTCTGATCATCTACAAATTAGATTTACTTGATTTTTCGTCCAAAGTCCATATTTCATACGACTTCAGTGTTTTATAAACACTGTTGGAATCAACCTCTTTAGAGTTTACTTTTTTATTATCTGACAATACCGTACTTCTTTTGTTTCTCTCTTCATTCTATATTTGCTCTTGAATGTATCGTATTGTTATGAAATAAATATATAATAAGAAAATTCTGATGTTACTTCACGTCCAAGTTATAGTATATATAGTTTACGTGATCTCTACAGATTGGTCTTTCGATTAATTAAGTATAAAGAATACAGGGAGGACGTGCAATAATAGTAAGCCGCAATTAAATTTTCTTCAGGGAGCTGCAATACAAAACGAAAAACGCAATAATAAATAGTTTCTTTGTTACTTCTACTTCAAATACATGTGTATTATTTTTATTGTTTTTTTCTTCACTCTATATTTGCTCTTCATTGTATCGTATCGTAATATTACGATACGATACAATGAAGAGCAAATACAGACAGAAAAAAAAGAAGTACGGAAATGTCAGATAATAAAAAGGTGAACTCTAAAGAGGTTGATTCCAACCCGCTGGGAGCCTCAAACAACAATTTAATATAATTTAAGTAATAAAATAGCAACAGCATATCGAAAAACCTGAAATTACAATGTATTAAATGTTCTTTACAAACACTAAAAGTATGTACACCTATACATTTTTAATGGCAACTCAGTCTTAGATTTTAGAGTATCTAGTACCTCTATAAACATAGATATCATCCATATTTTATTATTAAAAGGTAGTGTTAGATTTTAGAAGATTAAAGAACACGGAAAATACTTTACCAGTTCAAAATCTTTCATTTCCTTAGAAGCAATAATAGTCCCTCATTCGAAAAACACTAAAGAAAAGTAAAATACAGTTAGCGACATCTATCGTCTGGCGGAAACATTAATTAATTTGCGCGCGAAATCGAGCGGCAAAGGTCGCGGCTTCTTACGTTTCCCGCCATTGCACCGAGCTCGAGACGCTCAAGTTCAACCGGAGGCCGGCGGAGTTTCCACTTCGATTGATTTTTAATAGTGAACTAGGAGCTTTAGCTTTTGTCGTTTACCGTCGTCGTGTCTTCGTGGAAATTAAGTTAGTGAGGCGATCGGTTTTTAGTTTAATCTATGGTTGCTACTTCACCGATAATCTTTAGGGAATTAAAACTTATCTTAAATTTGGAATGATTCGAATTTTAAATAGTATGGAAGAATCTTTTATTATGTCCCTTCCATCTGCGTTAGTGACTGTGACCAAATGCGACTTACCTACTTATGGAGTTATAATATAACACTGTTAATGATTAGCTACATTAGTGTAATGTGTACACGATATATCTGTCAATATTTAATGTTATTAACAATATCGCATTCCAAATAACGCATTATAACCCTAGGCTACATCTGCGTGACACATTCACTAACATTAACATTATCCCAGGTGTAGGTGTAGTAGGAGCATTAGAAAATAATTTTGAAACGAATACGGGCCTTACGCTTTATCGAAATCGGCTTATTGAGTAGGTACTCATTTTTCGCTATTCCCTATAATTCAATAGTCGTCGTGACTTTGTAGATAAGGAACATTACCTTTCTCATTCTAATAACGTAGGTTCACAACGCATTGCTTGGGTAAATCTGCGTGAGAAAAATCGAGATTATGGACATGTGAAACCCACTTATTGGTCTTGGATAAGCGTTGCAGATATGCCATCCGTGGTACGTTGCAGTAGCTTACTTACATTATGTCGAATTAGTTTGAAAAATTCCATTAAAACTAGCGATGAAAAGCGTTTGACAGTAAACCCTCAGTCTATTAGATGTACGCGCGGAGCGAGCTATGACGTCATACCTAACGGCTCAAGGTCAAATAGCATATTAATTATTGTTTATACCGAAATCATTTTTTTATAATTATTGTTTTAAAGAAAGACGCAAGAGATTTTAAAACCCGCTCTTTAACATTGTATGACACATACCTATTTATGTTTTTATGGTGGTTACACTTGTTCTTTTCCATACCTTTAATTATTATATAAAGGGCTATATTATGACAGTGTTCTTTCCTATAGTGCAATGTCGGGCGGGCTCTCGTCGTCATGTCTGCAACAGCGAGATGGTGGATACCCATACATGTTTGGAGACGTCCTGGGAGGTGGTGGTTACTCCAGAGCACCAGCGGCGCATCAGCAACATGCAGCCTACTCCCAACCGCAAACTGCTGCTAGCACCGGTAAGCTGCTTACCTATTTCATAACCACATAGATTATAGTAACCTATGTACCTACAGACCTACTATTTACCAGATACCTACCTATCTACTTTTTAAGACTTATTTATATAAGCACATATAATTGACGCGTGTTTCCATTAGATGGCGTTATAAACACATAATAGTTTTTATGTATTCGTTAACGTCTTTGGAATTTTAGGCGGGACCTTAAAGGTTGATCCTTACTGTTCAGTTTTATTTTCAAAGCATGATAGGTTAAAAATTAACATTAATTAGTTGTTTGGATATCAATAAAGAATTGTGTAGAAAATCTCAACTATATAATTTAAATAAAATGTGCCTTTTTGAACTACCGCAAGACCTTTCTTCGTTTTTGTGTTCGTTGGAGACCTATAACTTGATTCAAACAATTTTTTGAAGATTATATTCAAACTTGAATATTCATGGATAATTAATTGCCAATGGCCACAAAACAAATCATGTATAATATAATACACGATTTATACATAAATATGGCTGCAATAATAATTGCAGTCATATTTACAAATTAGATACAACTGAATATATGTTCAGGGATTAACCTTAAGAGTATTTCAGTGCATTCTGGGAGGATTTTAAAGAAAAAATTGGTTTAGAGAACTTAAACGATAGATTGAATCGTCCACTATTTTATATTTACATCATTATAGACTAAATACAGCAACAGGGTTTATTTTTAAAAGCCTTTTCATATAACTGGGGGAATGCTCTCACGTATTCCCTTGCACTAACGGGTATGTAGGCCTCCCCATAGGCCAGCTCTGCACACACCTTCCATCAAGAAAGAGTTGTTAGATAGCGTAGTTTTTAAAACCCATTTCATTTCAAACGAAAGTGGTAAAAAATCGTCAAAATAAAAATGGAGTCTTCGAAAAATATTTACCAAGTCCGTAATAAAATACAAAAAACGCCGAGTCAAGAGCTGAGGGGCGTCTGGCTCACAAGACCGCGACATGGCGGCGAAACAGAAAAAGGAAAAACTGAAGTTCATGCCCCGATTGGATTTGCCGTTGTCTGTTCCTTACAAATGGCTTTGAAATTGATTTTGAATAATCAAACACTTTATTGATGAGTTGCGGGGATAACAGTATAAATAGACGTTTGTTTAATTGAACTTTTCAATGGTTTGTACTAAAATATTGATGTTTACGGCCTAGCTTCATATATGTAACGTATAAAACGGCGACTGAGGTAGAATGGTGTATGCCTTTGCAAGCTTACCAGACTGGACCGCGGAGGTCTTGGGTTTAATTCCTGGCATGATGACTTTCGTAAACGAACTTATTATTATGGTATAGGTGTCTGAGATCGGCTCCAGAATTACCTGTTGTAGCCTTAACATCACTGGAACAGTTTTTGACAGTTGGTAGTTGGATTGTTTACTATGGAGTGACGTTATAAACATAGTGGCTAGCGTTATCACTCGAAATTTTAAGGTCTAAAATATAAATTTTATATAGAGCATTAAACTGTTTCATAAATTTCAAATTCTACTAACTTATTGGTGCCAAAAGAGCATTTCAATACAAAATTCAACAAAATGAAATAAGATATCAGTACTCCGTTCCTTTAACAAAATTAATAAATGAAACACAAATATTTGACTATCTTCGAACATTATGTAATTAGCGAAATCATATTTACCAAAGCAAGATAATAAAAGAGAAGATTTATTAGATTGCAGACTGTAGCGTTTGCTGTGGGCATTGTTTTAAAACGCCATAACTTCTCCATACGATGTGATATATCATACGGCGGACATTTTTAGCAGTAGGTGGCGGAAAGCGGTATGAATTATTGTTGTTTGGGGCGTTTCGCGGCATTGTTCGACTGCCGAGTTTTCACGAACAAAGAGTTTTTTCACAATTCAAAATGCACGCTCTCGTTTCATTTACTCTTTTGCGAGCTTTAGGCTGATGCATTTCCAGCTTCGTGTGGTATTAAATAATGCGGATTTGTTCTGCTTTTTGCTTTTTGGCTCTCCGTTCTTTTAAAGATCCAACGAGATGCGAAGTATTTTTCATTTCGCAAGATTAAAAATTTTAATGGAATATTTTAAAAACCACAAGCACTGGGAATGATTTGATAGTGATATTTACAGTTTGTAAAATTTGGTTTTGATATGAGGTAATAATAATTAGGCTTTTAAATATATGTAACTATGTATCCGTGGCATATATATTCTATTACCATAAATTTACTTTAGAAAGAAGAATATTAAGAACGACAATCAACCAATAAAATCATTTATTGGACATAATTAGTCATATCGTCTAGGTTTACTAGACCTAGCCAAATTTGATGCAAATATGTTTAGTTTATCTCGTTTAGTTATTCATGAAACATTCTTTATATTGTTACGAGTTGCAGGACTCGAATTAAAATGCCGTTGGAAATATTTATAGAATTTATTAGAACTATACAAACACGTATAATACAGGTACAAATATAACTGAACACAATCAATCTAAACGTAAAGCACGATTCAATAACACGCGCAAAGTTCGTCACTAAATAGATTATCGAATGTACACAAGTCTTGCTCCGCTTGTGGTTAAAGCTCAACTGCCGATCTCTCCATTGCGACATTGCTTTATACTGCACCGATACAATATGGCTGCCCGACCGCGTAGACCGAATTTCTTAGAATCAGTTCAACACACTTGGCTAATGACTGCCATAAAAGTTTACAATACACAATGAGCCGTTTTCTAATTACAAATTTTAAACACAAAGTAAACAAAAGAAGTCCAAATGCGGAAAGGTAATAAAGTGTGCTTTTATGATATGCAGGTGTGAATCTACTTTTGTCGGCGTGTAGGTCGTAACAATATGTACACGTGTAGT
Organism: Dendrolimus houi; assembly: GCA_039645545.1. Taxonomy (NCBI): domain Eukaryota; kingdom Metazoa; phylum Arthropoda; class Insecta; order Lepidoptera; family Lasiocampidae; genus Dendrolimus; species Dendrolimus houi. The sequence continues at coordinate 8,291,659 of CM077136.1, forward strand.
AGTAGTAGATTTGTTAGTAATTCCCGACCAAATTACTAGTTTAGGTTTATTTCATATTTTTCACACCTGGATTTTTAATGCCACAAGATAATTATGAATACAATGCTAAAGCAACGTAACAGCAATTTTTTTTTAAAAATCATGCATAACTAAGAGAACAAAGACGACAAAGCACAATTTGTTATGTACAAGCAAGCTAGCATACGAGCCATTGACTAAACGAGTATCGCTGGAGCGTTTAGAGACGGTAATAATGTATAATGAACAGACACCCCTTTGCCAGTAGAACGGAAAACTGTTATCGCGTCGCCACACGCGTGGTTATAGCGAAGCGATCGGGCTAAGGGTTGAATTTAATAGAACCGCTCATTATGAAATTGTGTACGTATTAGACTAATAACTTATTTTGTATTACTTGTTTAATATATCTACTAATAGTTAATTTGGTTTCTATAAATTAGCAAAAACTAATACGAAGACTATATTTATTAATATATATAATATTATTAATATATTTATGAATATTTTATGATTATTAAATACGGGATTATGAAACTGATTAAACCTTATATTTAAATGAAACTTTCTTTTCTGGTAGTTCAAATATATTCATTTGCCAGCTTTAGAAGTGGCTAACCGAAGACATCTTTTAGACCTTAAAAGAATTCATGGGATATGAAAATGTATGCCAATAATAATTTAAAATTTCTTAATAATACATGTACCTACATTGTTTGAATACCGACATATTTTTGTAAAATTATTAATGCTTATTGTAAATTAGAATTTTTTATAATGGTAATTATGACTATATAATAATAATAATAAATTTTAAAAAAATAAGACCCTAAATTCAACAAGGGTACCTAATAAATATTAAAATAAATAAAATTAAATTGTCTTTGTATGCTTTGAACATAAATGTCAAAATTCGAATTGTTATTTATACCTGCGAAGCGTAATCACTAATGACCGTTTTAAATTTTTGTCTATGTTACAGCCTAAAAGTTTGTCTTGAATAGCTCCAAAACAGCTTAATCAATATTAATTGAAGTTTTAGGTATTGTTAAAAAAATTATCTTGTAATTCCATTTCGCTGTTTTGCAAGATTTAGATGATATCAATATAAACTTCAACTCCTACACGGATAAGATGGCGAGCAAAACTATTTTTTTAATAAATGTTTTATGCATTATCTTTACAACAACAACAATAACAGTCCGTAAACGTTCCACTACTTGGCTCGGGTCTCGCACTGATGGTCAGTATATCCGCACACGCTTCTCCAAGGCGGCTTGGCAGGTATGGCACATCGGTTATCTAGATATGCAGGTTTCATCACGATGTTTTAGTTCACCGTTGTTAGCGCGTGGTAATTGTAACAATATGCATATTAGGTCAAAAAACTGCCTAAGTGGTGCATGCGTTCCGACCAGAATTCGAACCCACGCCCTTTCAGTTTGGGACGCGTGCGCTAGCCATTACGGTACATAATCTTATTTTAATTAAGAGAGCAGCAGCGCATTTGTAGCACCTTTGGTGTTGCAAATGTCCATAGGCGATGGTAACCACTTTCCATTAATTGGGACAAAAAATAAAAAATAATTAATATCCTTTATGCTGCCTAGAAGGGCCGGCTGATTCTTTGAACTAATATTGCAACTATACAATACAATAAGGTATTATCTACCCGTGTTTATTAATATTTAAAGCTAAGGTAATATTCAGAATTAAAATCCAACTCGAACTACGAACGAAGTTATTATCAAATGCTAACGTTCAGCATTTAGTTATGTATAACATATAGCGCAATGGATTTCGTAGTATTCTGCCTGACGCGACGGCTCTTAATCGACCAGCATATGAACATGTACACACATGACGTGTAATAACGGAATCCAATCGGAATCCTATTAGACATATGCCGATATCGATGTTGATAGATGACGTTTTAGCATATAGCCTTTGCTGGCATAACGATGTTAGTTTGCATAAATTGCCAAACGTATCCGTACTGTTGACGATGGCCTTCCTGCATCTTGTTAAGCTTTATATTACATCTGTCATGTAATATTGTTAATATTTAAATTTATCGTTGCTAGGTTTTATATGTTTTACGAAATTTTCTTTCTTGTATTCCCTATAACATAATTATAGTTTACTCTGCCATATTCGGGCACTTCGTATTAATTATTATAAAATATAAATAAAGGATTCGTTTATGATTATGCGTGAAATAGAATAAATAATAAATGAATGGGAACAGAATAAAGTCTCAAGGAATGAGAAAGAAATAGTTCAAGGTTAAGAGTTAAAGGATTAGTGATTATTACAATAAATTAGATTATTATAAAAATTCTAGAGGAAAGTTAAATCCCAGAAAAGTAAATAATTTCGTTCCTATTATTTATACTCAAGTATAAAATGTTCTAAAGAATCCTTTTATTATGGAACAGATATTAAATTCAAAGAGCCCTCAAGATGACAACATTAGGAAAAACGTATAAAGTACAACAAATCGCCTCCAGCGGGGCGGCACACACGCTTTTATTGACAGAGTCCCTTTTCTTTGTTGCATAGGTGTAATATCGGCGGGGGTGAGTGTACCAGTGCAAATACCGTCGCAGGGGCCAGACCTCGCATCGAACTACTGGGGGCGGCTTCAGTGATCTCAGCTATTCGGGTTCCCGCATCGACTGTTGTCGATGCCCGAGAATCCGACCAACATACCGGAGTCCCCATCTAGCGGCGAGATCGCGCACAACTACGCCGACTTGTCTATGAACGCTCTTAACATGACTGCCGGTCATGACGCTAACGTTTTGGCGGCAGAAATGCAACAAGAACCAAACAATTCCGTGTCGTAAGTGATTCAGTTCGATTGAATTTTTCGTCTATGGTGAAAATGTTTTTTTTAAATACATTTTTCTAAGTATTTTAAAATCAAAAGCAACTGATGATGTTCAAACCTAGTTTTAAGAGGCTCAACACAATGACGCGTGTCGTAAAATCTAGTTAATATTTTGTTTATTATTTATTTAAATATTGTACAGTTCAATTTAAAGAGCGACACGTCATCGTGTGGGGTCATTTTTAGTAAGCTAGCAAAACAATAAGATGTAAATATAGATTAACGCCATCTATTGTTGGATAGACGATACGCGTTTGAAGATGGCACGTTGCTAAAACTCGTCATTTTGCGGAGAAAAGTATAAAAATGTAAATTTATTGTGCCAACGTTTGTTATAATTGAGTGTTATGCGCCCTTTGCGATTGCAACCCTTCTATTTCTTTGATGTATGCACGAGGGGTGACATAATTTTAATGCCATAGTGAAAAACGCGGCAATAAGCTTCGTTATGGTGATTTGTTTCACACCCCTTGTACAAATTGTCATACAGACCGATGATGTTTGCATTATTTATATTTAATAAATCGTTGTATTTGAACAGTGGTCTTGTTGGGAGTCCGCTGGGATCATGAAATTGACACGCAATCTAAAAGCGCACTTCAATTAACGAATTAATTTATTATTTATTAATTGTAATTAAATAGTTAAGAAGATCAAAATATTGCTGTGATTATAATGTAGTGTAGATTTATTTTTTACCGAATTTGGACGAACATGTGGTACTTGAATCTTTCTGAAAATATCTGTACCAACTCTTTCTTACCTGTTTTCGCTAACGAAATTTCTTTTATACAAACGAGTGGCAAATTTATATGATATCTTTATGATCAGATAGATCTATATATATATATCAGATAATATATCTTATTATCTGATAATCAGTGTGTATATAAAGTCATGGTACCTCAGTGTCTAAAAAATCCGTACTTTTTCAAAAACACTTTACATTGGTATATTCTGATCAAAAATTTACCAAAAAAATACCGAACGTGTTTTATTTCGTACTTTTTCTATAGTTATTTTAAGTTAAAAAAAAACTCAGCAAATCAACCAAATTATTGACATGACACCATTTTACCTACTCCTTCAATTTTTATCAAAACAAGAAAAAAATCTTCATCTTTATAAAATGAGATAAATAATTTGGTTTTATTATTTTTTTAAACACTATTTTGTTCACAATAAAACAATTATGCATCTGACAAATGGCCGCGTCTATAGAATCTCCGCTATCGCCCGAAACCACCAATAAATCCTCAAAGATGTTGATGTTATATACAACAAGCCTTAAACCTGTATACAAAACGTAGGGAACCTATATATCGAGGTTACGGTTGTATGAAACTCGTGCATCTTAATTGGACAAGCGTGGTGTGTATCGCTGCTGATATCTGTGCGAGCGTATTGACAATAATTGTGACATGTTCAAATTATTGCAGTTTGAGGGGCCTGCAAAACGGTCACTTCCAGAATTATTACTGTGAATGTAATGTCGACAATGCTGATATTAGACGGATCAACCAAATTGATTCAGTTTAGTTGAAAGGTGCAGAATTGAAAGGAAGTGACGGCATTCAATGACATTGAATGACTCAATTTTAAGTTTACATGGAACACTTTGGTTGGTCATCTAAATGGACAAACAGATTGATCTAATATAGGCTTTATGCATACATGTCTACATAGTGGGCGCAAGCTGTTACATACGATTTTGTATCAATTGCAGATGCAATTGCACCGCACAATTATATATATCTACTAGGATATGCCCGCGAATTCGTCCACGCTTAACTTGAAATTCCCGCCAATTTCCCGGGATACAAAGTATCGCAGCATTTAAAAAAGAATCTAACCTATCGTTTTAGTGAAAACTGTTTCGGAATAAGATAATTTTTATACATCCGAAGAATTTCATGCCACACCCGGGAAAATCCCCGCGGGATTCCCGGGATAAAAATATCACACATTTTATTACATTAAATTTGCTATCGATCAATAAAAACATCACATTGGAATTCGATTCTTTTTAAACTGGCCATTTTAAATCATTCCCAGAAAAAATCGCGAGATTAAAAGTAGCGCAGATTTTAAGTCTAAGAATTTTCTGTCGAACAGCGAAAACAGCGAAAACCACATCAAAATCGGCCCAGTAGTTTTACGTAAATCCCGAACAAACAGACAAGAAATCTAAAAAAAATTGCACCGTGTTCTCCATCGTTTATATAGTCTATTCCAGTAGTTTTTTTTCAATAGCTTCAATGTACAGACACGGCATGTTTAGAATTTTATAATATTATAGATAATCGTTTAAGAGTCTTAGTTAAACGCAGTGCGTTCACTCCACGTACTATAGTCACTGCATTTACATTGGGTGAATATTGTTCTATACATGTTTGCGACAAACTTGCTGAGTATAATTGGGTATTTGACAAATAAGTATTACAATAAATTCTAAAACAATGTACATAAAAAAGAGCGAGCGTTTAATGCATCTTGATTTTCAAATTTCATGATAGAGATAATTTTACTTTTACTTTTTAAACAAAAATCAATAAGCTATTGGACTCGTTAGAATTGTGACATCACAACGTAGTGGATCCGTACACAATCAAGTTCTGAGGTATTGTATGTTGATAAAAAGAATCTTGATGGATTTGACTGTCAAGTACCCTATTCCGCAATACTACAACCTTAAGAAGCCCAGTTACGGTCCTGCATTGCAGTCCGCCGCGCAATGTTGTTGCAAGCGTGAATGTTGTTGCAGCCTCCATTTCGTCCGGCAACACCGAACGGAATGCCTCTTGAGTCCTGCAAGCTCCGCCCACTGCAGGTCTGCAATGCAGGATCGTGTATAGGCCCCTTTATTTTATGCAAGAAAGCGATGGCGATGCGGTCATTGACTGAAATCACCACTTTTTATCAGAAAGAGATTAGTATCCTGTTACCATTACACATTACTTTATCAATGCGACCAAAGCCTTATTATGGTCATTTTTTTGTCACCAATGAAATTAGTCGAATTACTGTAAGTTACGTTGAAAGTGTTAATTTGTTTAAAAATGAAGCAATAAGTATTATTAAGGTGGTACGGGGTATTTACCCGTACGGATTGCTACCACCCCTGGTCTAGAGTATACCGCCATAACAACTTGATTTGTGTTCCGGTAATAGTGGCCAGGTTCCAGATTCCCTTAAGAGAGCAGCAGCGCATTGGTAGCACCAAGTGTCCATAGGCGATGGTAACCGCTTTCCAGTCCATAGGCGATGGTAACCGCTTTCCATCAGGTAGGCCGCCTGCCTGTCTGCTGCTGAACTCGTGCAATAAAAAAAAATATTACAGATAATCTCTCAAATTATTTTATAAGAACAAATTTAAAAATGCGTCTTCATTTTCCAATGTTGTTTTCAATTAAAATTATTATTGTACACAAAAAGTATAAAATAATGGTGAAGTAAAAGGGTGAGCTTAACCCTAAAGAGATTTTTCTCATTGCAAATCTATGCATGTACCTAGCAAGAAAGGGAAACAAGAGGCAGGGTTGTGTACGCTAAAGTTATTTTGATTTCATTTGATCTAAAAGGCTCTATAATAAATTTTGTTTGTAAACATTTTCAATTTTTATATTATTTCATTATAATCATGTGGTGCTGTTATCAGCACAATTAATACATAAGCGATATTTGACGATATGTACATTAATATAATATATATTTTGATTAATATAAAGAGAAAAATGCAATATGAATGGCGTAGGTGATATGGTAAGATTGTATGTAATGTAATTTAGTTTGAAATGTAACATATAATATTAATCGTTTGTAAGTGCATATAGAATGAAGAGATTACAGTGAAATTTATTAATAAATATTGCATTAACCATTTAACATGTTTTTATTAGCTTCCCATTCTATATTAATGTTTTATGTTTCAGAGAGACAAACTCATATAGGTAAGTGTATATAGTGTAATTTGCGTGACACATGTACAGCTGTCATAAGTTTACCGGCACGCTGTGGAGGATATAGAGCTTGACCATGATATGAAAATTATTTTTTGTTACTTGCTTTTCCGATTTTACGCCATAGTAAAAAAAAACAGAAATAACGAACTCATGGTGTAAAACCTTCAAAAAATAGATTCTATTGGAAAACGATGCCTTAAAACTCTTAACGTAATATTTGATGTTCTTTGAAACTAATGACAATTATAGATTTACACCTACTGTGATATCTTATCTATCTAAGGACAAGCAATTTTCCACATATTCTAATTTCCAGTGTTGTTATTATGCGTTTCTTAATAAAGTTGACTCGATTCACATTTTTTATTTGTAATTTGATAAGTTGTGAAGTCACCAAAACCCGATCAGTATAATAAATGGGCTATTATTTATTTTTTTGCAAAATGTGGGACACCGCAAAATTATTTTGGTAACAATTTTGAAAAACGCTCTCTGTGTTTCAAATATGGCCGTCAAAAAGAATTAAACTGATGGCGCTAGTGTAAGCTATAGGGCAATAAACAATTTCTCCCCGTCTATTGGCAGTTATGGTGTGAGAGAATTTAGCAGTTAAGACGGTATTTGTCTACACTAGCCTCAGTTTTTCAACTATTACTCTCATCGCTGCATACAGGATATTTTCAGTTTGACAGCCATCTACGATGGTCCTTCTTATCTCTACACTTCACAATGCCGCTCTCCAAGGGTAGGAAGTAACAGTTACATTATCAAGATGGCGTTGTGCTTAGCAACTTCTTAATTACAACTCTTTCTTATTTAGTTTGATTTGGTTAAATTTTCTTCATTGTTAATCCAAAAAAATATGTTTTAACAATTCATGTAGGTACTTAATTATGCTAAATGTTTTTGTTTTGTTGACTTCAATGTTTAGAACAAAATTATTGATTTACAGACTACAACGTCATCAACTTGTTGATTTAATATGATTGAAAGGTGACATAACGTGATTCAATTTTGTGTCTACATGGATCACTTTGATAGCTTCATCAAAATTGAAAGACATTAGTGATGGGTGTTATATCAGCTTAATACTGATATTAGACGGATCATCCAAAAGCGAACAATTTGGTTAAAATGCACATACACATCTAATTAAAACTTTTTTATAAGGAACACTTTGGTAGCTTCATACAAATTGAAAGACACAAGTGTATCAACGTTCTTTATTCAATTTATAATGGTTATGTCTATTTACGAGGAATAAACATTTACACATCAGCCACAAATCAATGACAACAAATATATTTGCTCAACTAAACACTTCATACGAAATTTATCACGGTATTAACATTTAAAAAAAATGTCAACACCCCCAAAAATATGATCGTTTAAAATGACGAATGGAAACACTTGAGTGTATCTAATAACACAACAATGGCTTAATAAGGGGTGTGGGATAAAATATTAATAATCTACATTGACTACGCCAGATGGCAACACTGGGTATAGTATAACCGACTATTGCACAAAACAGTTACACTGTCACGTTTTTTAAATATAGAACTATTGCAGACCGCGTACAGTCTAAGAAGATACGTATATCTTCTGGTGTAAGAAGATAGGCGGACTGTTTAGAGTGATGTTTATTCTAAAAACTAAAACTGATAGTGATAAGTAAAAGGAAATCATGAAATACGTAAATTAAGACAGATTTTGCAGAACCATATTGCAAATTTTACTAATTTTTCGAGCTTATATTGTCGATACCTAAAATATCTCGATTTTTAAGTTTTGGTAAAAATTCAATTTACAATCTGTCGTGTTAAATTCGATAAGTGTTACATAATCATATTTAATATATTATACTTATTTATGATCTAAGCAAGACGTTAGTTAGGTTTCGAATATGATTCTGCCAGCGACCATTCTAGTCTATTTAAAAAAAAACAAATGTGTATATAACTTTATATTAACTAGGTGTTAAGATAAATCTAGAGTTAATAACAGGTTTTTGTTATCATAAATCAAGCCTCAAATAAAAAGCACACCAATTATTTATAAACAATGGAAATTAGACTGTTTTAAATTTCAAACAAATCGCTTCGGTGTTAATAAGGAATAACTCAGATACCCTAAAATATTTACTCAAGTGGGGAAATTATGTTTTTCACTGTTTGGGTGGTGCACATTAATTGTGTGTGTCGTAAAATGTGAATTGTGATCACACACACATAGTAAAATGTTACCCTTAGTTTGATATGAGGGTCCGACAATGGGATGGGATTAATTGTGTTGTATTGAAGGTATTATACTGATCTAAGCTTTGTCGTCTGTAAAGCTATTCATATACAGTGTGTTTCTGTTCCGTTTTAAAATAACAATAATGAAAATTATTGTTATAAAAAACATACATAAATAATGAGCACATACTCTCGCACTAGAACTAGTATGGACGCGGGATACCTACTCTACCATAATGGTCAAGATTTGCAGAGAAAAAACAATTTAACCTTTCTCGACTTTTCATAAACTTGAAACTTTTTTGTCTTATTCAGCATTAATGCAAATAGACTTCTTAAAATAGGATTAGTATTTGACTAATTTGGTCTAAATAATATTATAATATACGTCCAGTAACCGAGTGGCCTATTGTACGACTTAATGTGCACATTACTCGTGTGCATTATGCCCCTTTCTACGACAACAAGCATGAAAGCACCGAGGGCAATAGGTAGCGCGTATGTAAACACAACACTTCCCTGCTTGCTACAAGCGGGTATAATGTAAACAAGGCGTAAGTTTTCAGAAACATTTTTACTGCGTCATCCTTCTTCCATGTTACTTACAACGCGAGTATTTAAATATCAAGTTTTTAAATGACAATTGTGCAATCTCCAATCTCGGGTAACGGTTGGAGCGGACTGTATTTGTGCGAAAAAGGGTGAGCTGGCCAGTGAGAGGAAATCTTGCTACGAGAGCAAATCTTGGTACGATGGTCGGCATCGACTGCTCTCTTATGGACACAATTTTAGTTCAAATAAGCACAATTTTTAGATGACTTGCGACAATGGCGTGGCACTCACAGTGATTGGCGAAAGTTGCGAATATTCCCACAAAACCGAAATTCAACTCTTATTATGCGAGTCCTTACGTGGAGAGCGAAGCGAGTTACTTTCGCCGCAATTTCTACCCTCACTGGCTCGCACGACAAAATGTATACTAATCTATTATAACTAAAATGAAAACTGTCGCCAATTTAACAAATATGAACTAACTAAAAACTACTCAATTCTATTAAATCAAATGCTAAAACTAATAATGTAAGGAGGATGGTTTGAACAACAATATATACAATTTTTTGCAGCTTTTCCTTAAACAGAGATAATACGTTCACATTACGAAGCGGTGTACCTACATACAATAGGTGGTAGATCTCATTTTTAATTTATATGTATGTTAAAAAATGTTCTCCAGGTGGAACTTTTTTGAATAAATCCTTGAACTTGAAAATATCTAGTATAATCTGCCAATTTCAAAAGACCACCTATATAACGTTCTATCAAAAACACGCAAGTCGACCCCAGTGGCCCCCTTACTCGCGATAAACAAACGCACAGATTATCGACGCTCGTAATTGGTTTAGATGTACGTCAGTATTCACTGTAGAACTGCATTTGATTTAAAAGAATAATCTTAATCCATTCCATTATATTTTAAACTAGGATATGCCCGCGACTTCGTCCTCACTTGACTTGAAATTCTCGCGGGATATCAGAGACACAAAGTTACGCATTATTTAAAAAAAGAACATGAGGTATGCTATGGTTTTAGTGAAAACTGTGTCAGAATAAGCTAATTTTTATGCACCTAAACAATTATAAATCGTTCCGAAAAATATACGCGGGATTTCCGGAAGAAATAATCACACATTTTATTACATAAAATTTGCTATCAATCAGTAAAAAGTCGCATTAGAATTCAAAAAAAAATCTATCTGTCAATTTTAAATCATTCCTAGAAAAATTCCGGGACAAAAGTAGCGCATATTTTAAGTCAAAGAATTTGGTATCGAACAGCGAAACCCGCATCGAAATCGGCTGTTTTTACGTAAATCCCGAACAAACAGACAAGAAATCTAAAAAAAATTGCATAGTGTACTCTGTCGTTTATATAGTATATTCCGGTTTTTTTTAATAGGTACAATGTACAGACACGGCTTGTTTAGAATTTTATAGATACAGCAGTTTTTATAGTGTAAATGACAGAAAATATTACTTATTTTTTGAAGATGATATTATATATTTTATTCTTAAACATGCAATATTTATTGGTTTTTATTGTTACATTTTGCAATAATTCGATACATTCAATCTTATAATCAACAACATTTTATTGGAGGTATTTGCTACAAAATACGCTGACAAATTATTTTTCAACCAGAAGTTTAGAAAAATATTCGAATGATTTCTTTACATTCAAACATCACAAATAAGCGATAAGAACTTTTTGTTAACGACAAGTATGATACCCCATCACACATATTACATGGCACATATAATATTACAATAAATTTTGAAACAATGTTCATACAAAAGAGGAAATACTATGTCATCATCAAATATCATTGTAGTAATAATTTTAATTTCTGTTTAAACTATTGTTACGATGCGAGACTCGAATTAAAATGCCGTTTGGAGTTACTATGGAATTTATTAGAACTATACAAACACGTATAACATAGAGGTACAAATATAACTGGACACAACCAGTACAAACTGGACGATTTAATAACGCGCGCAAAGTCCGTCACTATATCGCTCATCGAATGTACACACGTCTTGCTCGTATCGTAATCGTCGCTTGACTGACACCCCAAGTTCGGGCATTCCTTTTATTCTATACAAACACAATATGCCTAGACGCAAAACAATAACTTCTTAGAATTAGTTCGAAACACCTGCCTAATTATCCCTGCGAACGGCCATAAACGAGTACAATAGGCTGCTCTTCACAACAACCAATAAATAAGTAAACAAAAGAGGACGATCATAAAAGCGCTTCTATGTAATTATCTCAAACACCGAGCGGGTAATAAATGTGCTTTGTTTTTAATACTGCAGGTGGCCCAATTGTAACACTAGTTAATATCTACGTCATTGGACTCGTTATAGAAATGATGTCATAGTTTGCAACGCTCCTACAAAATCTGGATGACTTCGGCGTTTTGTAAGATGATAAAAAGAATCTCAGTTGATTTTATTATCAACTACCCCACTGCGACTCGAAGAAGAGTCGACTCGTTTGTAAAACTATTAGTAATTAGGGAATAAATAAAAAAAATCAATTTAGAAAATATGTTTTATTTAATAAAACTTGTCATTTTACCACTCACATCATATCGCATCACATAAAGCAGTCTTTATATCGAAGTATATAGTTAAACTTTGGTATTGTTTTTTACAATGCATAAGAATCTAAAACTTTACACCATAGATGTCAGCGCCTCTAGTAGCTAAAATGACTTACTCCGTGACATAAAGTCACGGAGTAAGATGTAGTTAGTATAATTGGACCCAGTATTGCCAAAATGTACCAACTAAATCATTTTCGAAAAATCACGTTCAATGTTTGAGTTATAAATAATCATGGTCTTAGCTAAATTGTAATTTAGTGAATGCCAATTTGTGTTCTTCGTTTCAAAGCTTTGATACATGTTTTGAGTCGTTTCTATTTTGTTCAGGATTTTCTAATGATTGAAAAATAAATGCACCTGTATATTTTGACGGAAATAAATTAATCAAGACATTGGATTTCAGTTAGATGTACATAATTTGTTTCATTAATTAGATTCATACACATTTCTTGTATGTAAGATGTGAATACATCTTGGGTTGTGTTAACTTTGTAGGATGTATCATATTCTTCAAATTTGTCATGGGTTGGTGTTAATAAATTTATTTTTATATTTGGGTTGGTTCACTTTGGCATTAAAGAGTCTATTATTGAAATAGTTCTTATTGACTAAGTTATTGTGTTTTGAGGAACGCAATTTGCACATAACCTATGACATTTATAATGTCATATCTACATCCAAAGATAAAACAGAGGCAACTGAGTGCAATGCTCTCGGAGCAGATCATATTGCATCCCTTACAATCAGCTTAATGTTAAATAAACAGTTCAAAATTACACGTAATCATATGCACACTGGATATACGCAAATAGGAGCTTTATAAGCTCACATAAGACAGCAATGTGACAAGTACCACAGACATAATCATTTATTTGAATTCTATGTCAAAATCTCACAAGAATGTTTCGACGAACAATTGCAAATAAAATATCACATTTACATTTAGGGCCGATATTTCAATCACCACATAAAAGTTATTCATGAAATAAAATAAATACAAGATGAACAAATTAAACATTACAGTCGCATAAACAAAACAGTTGAATTCTTTCACTTTTAAATTCAGTCAGGTATAATGTATTCAATGGATACCTTTTATATATTACGATTGTATTATACGTATACGATTTGTAATATTCGAATATAAATATAACACGTATATTACAAACCTATTATGGAGATGTCTTGTCATGACTAAAGCGGATATCATCACAAAAATTTTTTGGCTATTTGCTAACATACATAAATTGTAAATAATACAAAAATAATATAAATAAACAACTCAACCACTTAAATAGGTTACATCATGAAGACAAATTAAATTCGCGATATTATTTTGTGTCAAAGTTAAAAAAAAACATTGCTGGTTTAAATTATTACAACCTATTGTTAAAACACTGGTTATTATAATTAGTAAATATGTATATTCTCAATGCATTTTTAATGATATTGAGTGTGCGTGAAAATAGTACCAAAGCAGATAAAGTGGTAATTATATTCTAATTTTTGGACAACCTTATTTATATTTATCTTAAATAATTTAATTTGATATCTAAATGTCTAAAAATAATAAATACATACTATCACGCCTGATTTCTACAGGAATGGGCAAAGACTACGGATTGATATGATATATTTCAAGAATATATCATTTGTAATATTTTATGTTTTTGCTGCAAGTGCAAGACATGTAATTGCTTCATGGATTCCAATAGTTGAACAGTTTCAAAATATTAAAAAAAACATAGTTGTGATCGAAATTACTATTATTTTAATGTATTCGTTAAATTTATATTTAACAGATATTTCTATATACTTCAAATTTTTTCCGCTGGGTCAGTAATGTTTTATATAGCATATACGTCATTTCTGTGAGACATGTTCAGGACAGTGTGTGACTCGCGACGTTGTCGGATATCTACACTTATCCACCCCAAGGTCCGTATCACCCGCGTCCTATATACAGTTTTAATAAAGCCGTGGCGATTACCTTTAAATTTTTGCCAAATTTTAAATATTTGAAATGAGATCATTTACGTATACATTATTTTTCCTTAGAAGACAATTTTGGTATATAATTTTTGGAATCAATTACATTATTTAATAGTGTTTAAATATTTTATTACACTTAAATTAGAAGATGTTTTCAATTAACCATCTAAATACATTTTATTTAAACCTAATATTTATCTAGTAAAAAACAGGTTACCCATATTTTATTCCGACCGTATTTATATAAAGCACAGGTTCCTAAACTTTTTGTCCAATAAAACGTCTTGTCAATTTTTCCTATTTAGAATAGACCTACTTTTTAGTAATATTAAATTCGAAGTAATACTTCAAAAATGCTGATAACTTGATTAAAAGGTCAAACTCATTTTTAGAGATCTTGCTGATTGTCAAACATTTGGTGATAAATTGCATTTTGTTTTTTTTTATGGAGTGTATATAGAAGTTCGCGTTTGATTGACATAGCACTTGATATCAAGTCAAGACCAAGTATTATAATTGTCAGAAAAAAGTAAATCTCAATTTACATGATCGTGAAGTAGCATTTCTAGGTATACTTTTAGTTTGTGGCAAACGTGACTACCAGGATAGTTTTTTTATCGTCAGTTCAAATTATGACAATTTACTTGTTTCAATTTAGAAAAACTGCTTATAAAGTACTGTTTTACAAATACACGTATAAATAATAAAGAAAATACATTAGATGATATAAAATGTATGAATAAATGAATTCAGACCATAGAACTGACCTTGAACTTTCGTAAATGCTAGTTGATAAATATGGTCTTGCTTTACCAGAATAACATTTTCTTCTCATAAACCTTCTTATTTAATTACATGTTATTGTTACAGTTACAGTAAGTAGAAGGGTAAATAAAAAAATGGGGTTACACGTGGTCGCTAAACCCAACTTTGAGAGTAATTGGTTTTAACCCAGCAAGGGCGTCCTCTCGTTGTTACGTGATGCTCCTCTATTGATATTTTGTGAAAGAGCATCGTTCCTGGAAATTAAATTTAAAACGTTAAGGAATGATTTTACTTTCATTCGTTTTATTTACTTCTAACGTCTTTATTACAATTTTAGCCTGTTGGTTTTTTAATATTTTATTACAGCTAATTGTAAAAATAGCTACTCACGGTTCATTTCGTCTGCTAATGGTGCCATAGCCAGGTGGCTCAGGTCTTGTGCTCCTAGGCGGTGGGGGGAACGGGGGTTTTCCGAGGCTCATGTAATATTGGTACGCTACACCAGTTGTGAACAACAGTAACCACAATGTGAGAGCTAGTGCGTCTGAAATTATTATTTTTAACTTTAGGCTTATTTACAATTAGTTGGAAGAGTACAAGGAATGGTGAAACGTTTATTCCACGTATAACAATGATCTGGTGGGAATTTCCTATTTGCCATTGTGTTAAATTTTTTGAGACACGCAACGCATTCAATGTTGCTAATATTAATAAATAACAGTGATCACTTTCTATCAGGTCGATCGTCTGCCTGTTTTAGGCAACAAAAAAATGACAATCGTATTACTTTAATGCCTTCGACGAGCCTTGATAATGGTCTAAATACATGTATTTTAAGGAATTCTTAATAATCTTTTATGTATCAGTAAGCGAGAGAACTTTTTGTTCTTGCTCTTTACTCTTGTAGTATGTATTTAGAGGGTTTTTAAAGTTACGTTATTACTTGGCAACTGTGATTACCAATACTCTTCTTCAATGTTTACTACACAATAAAATGTTGTTGTTCGTTGCTCAAAAGGGTCCTCCGTGGGCCTCCTTCCATGTCAGTCCACACTCTCTATACTCAACCTGCAGCCCGTCGAGTTTTTGTAAGTGGCTCACTTGACATACCACATAGTTGTATAATATTATAGATTTACATTAGTAATATCACTGGTGTCGCGAATATCTATAGACGACGGTAACCACTTTTCATTAGGCGGACCCTAAGCCTGTTTGCTGTATTCTAGCAGTAAAATACACCTAAATAAATTAACATTGCGGCCCGCGGCACATTATCTAATACGTCATGTGGTGGCCCTCTTAAAAAAGGTTGAGTATGAGTGGTCTACACAGATGCTAAACTGTTTAGTATGTTTGGACTTCCCGATTTCATTGGAAAGCTGAATTCACCACGCTTATCTAAGGCAGATTGACGGGTTACACTTATCGGTATTCTAGATGTTCATTGTTTCCCTTCACAGTCAGCAACTGGTAGTATAAAATTATGTAAGGTAGAAGCCACAAACACTAATGCATGGCTACAAATATGATCCAAACAAGCTTACTCAACTTAAATCCTTAATTACTACACTATACTAAATATGGGATGCCTGTTTTACCTCTGAGCGTTGTGATATAAAAAAGAAAATTGGAATGTATAGCTAGCTCACGCTCACCCTTTGGTTCGGCTCCCTAAATACACTTATTTAAGTGTATTTAGGGAGTAGTGTAAGAAGGGTTTTAATAATTATATCGATAAAATTAAAAATTCACTCTCACTAGATACTAGCTTTTATCGATACTCACCCCTTACTTTTACACATATTATTGCCGGTATCAAACACAATTTCAGTGTGTATAATATTAGAGTGCAAACTTGATATGTATGATTTATTTATGTATTGTTCTTCTAATATGTACACCAAATCCTCGCAAGTAAAGCACGAGAAACGTGAATGTTGGGTTAAAACCGACACACAAAGAATATGAATGGAGTCGATTTCACAACTAGGCTTCTTGTAAAACTTTAGCGAGAATGTAGAGCTCCTATTAGATAATATATAGGTATTATTATATGTTTCCTAAATGTTAATACATCATAAAAAAGTGATACAAACCTCGCCACTGGAAAATTGGAAGTAGATTAGCCTTTCTAAACAGCTTCACTGTTGCTCGTCTCAGTATGTTAATCACAATATATTTCAAATTAGACCCTAAGTAATAGTCAATAGGGTATATTGCAGCATACGATCCAAGAAGAGCACAACAAAGAATGTTTGCGTAAAATGTTACCGACAGCAATAAACCGGCTGTTGCCAACACAACGAATAAAAATGCTAGCCAAAAATTTACTTCTATCATTAAACTTGGAAAATTATCTGTAAAGAAATATTTTTTATAAAACAGAGCAATCCATATACGCGGTAGAGCCATGTTAGAATTATTATCTTGATCGATCAGTATGATACCACGCACTCATAGAATATGGGCGTGAAACAGTTAGCCTTGAGCTAATACTGTGTCATATGATGAGTGTGAGGACCGATGGCCAGTTTCCCCTTCCCACTTCCATTCCTTCTGTCTGATCCCTTTAATCATCATCCGGGCGTTTCAATCCTGGTTGCGATCAGAGTATTCACTCCGACGCCTAGGGTCCGGTTTCAAACCTTTTCTACTCCACTTCGCGCGGTCTTCGGTATCCTCCGTTTTGAGATCATCGGTACGTATGTCATCCTTCACAACATCATCTCTTGGGCCTTCCGCTTCAACCGTACCTGGCGAAGGCGGCATGGCTGGACATTTGTTCCCCGCATAATTAGCCGGTCTCCGTAAATCGTGGCCATACCAGCGTAAGTGACTCTCTTGTAGTTTGTCTGCTATGTCACGGACACGAAGACTGCCGCGGATGCGGGAGTTCTTGACGCGGTCTTTTCGCATGACTCCACATATATGTCACAACATATTCATCTCCGTGACACGCAGTTCTTGCTTGTATCGCTCAAGTACAGGCCACGCTTCACTGCCATACAAAAGGACAGGTCTAATGATGGATTTATAGATCTGCCCTTTTAGCTCAACCGGCATTTTGGGGTCGCAAACGACACCTGTTACCTCACGCCACTTGGCCCAAGCTGCTCATCCCTTTATGCCATCCTAAAGACTGGCAACGCGTTGGCTTTTCCTTGCTGTTGTAAACGTCTATAGACGACAGTAACCACTTATCATTAGATAGGCCATCTGCCGGTTTGCTCGTACACAATAAAAGAAAACCACAAACCCTAAAATATTAATGAACAGACTTGAAAAACTGTCCAATACCTGCTTTCTATATTTTACTCTCCAGTCTCTTACCATTGCTAGAAAATTGGGTAGGTGATACATTATACAATAAATACTAAAATTTTCATAGAAAAGGGCAAGCGTTACAACACCACGTTATTTACATACACACATTTTAAAATATCACGTATATTTTTTTAAAATTAACGTTTAAAGAATACTTAATCCGGCACGGAAGGACCAATGAAGGTTTTGGAGATACTCTTCAGGTAAATATTTGTATTAAAAAACTAAGCAAAGCTAATATCGTGTATTGTATAGACCCTGAATGTATGCAAATAAACTGTTATACTTTGAGCCTCGCGTTCCCATTCATACAGTATTCAAGTCTTTAGGTACTTATCGTCGCGATCAACGCTATTTGACCCGTTAAAGATATGACGCATAACTTCCTACTGATAAAATGATAAAAAATATCCTAGTTATTTTGACTACCAACTACAATATTGTCCTTACATTTATGGAGTTTGTTCAAATTTTCAACAGTAGTAAGGAGAATATATCATTTTATAGATTATACTCACCTATTGCTGCATAGTTCAAAACTGCAGCACATAAAATTCCGAGATTTATCGTTGGTAACAGTACTGATATAAGCGGTATGGCATAGAACCACCACAACATAAGCCAAATCGCTCCGAAAAATATCCCTGATATTACTGATGCAGCGAGCAGAGCTAGAAAAGAAAATAAATGTTATTACTACAAAAAAAGATATATATAAACAGTAACTTATTTTATAGAATAATATATTCAGACTTTCAAAAACTCACATTTCATTAATGCTACACATTAAAACAAATTCAATATGCTACACTTATAATCCCTTATCAACGAAATTTAGATATTTTTGTAGATAAAAACTGCACAGTAAAACACCACCTTCAAATTCTGATGCATACCAATGAAGCGTTGCCAATAATATTCTTCCAAATTTCCCATATAAATATAAATTTCAACTTCCAACATAAATTTTACAAAGGAAAAATACAAAATGCAATATAAATAAATATTAGACAGTGCAGTTTCCATATTCTTGTTGATAACAACCTTCATGGATTAAATTTAAAAGTATCCCCATAATAAGTATCTTTTCCTGGTTAGCCATTAAAGATGTAGACTTATACTGTCTCTCGTTGTTTTAACAACTAACGATGGATTTAGTGATTCATTAGATATAGATATTAATATATGACACAATATTAAAATCTCTTAAATTGTACCGAATAGTGCTAATATCTACAAAGCCCTTAATCTGAATAAAATTCCCATGATAATTTATGGGTAATTCCCTGTAATTTGGCAATGCAAAACTTAAAAGAGTTTAAACTTTTTATTATTATTTGATAATATAACGTAATTCCATCCTTCTACCTTTCAAGAGCTTACCAGATTGATCAATATCCGTCGTCGAAGTTATAAATATATAAGTCAAAGTAGCACCAACCATCAAACCCATAAGGAACATTTCAGTCTTGAAGAATCTATGTCCAAAATAGCATAGGAATACACCAATAAACATTAGTATAACGCACGTAAACTCGGACAAGACATCATCTGTTCAAAAAGGAAATTATATAAAAATGATTGCATTTGATTGACAACTTTCTCTTTTTATTTCACCTCGTATACCTTGTAATATTATATAAAATTACTAGGATATGCCCGCGACTTCGTCCACGTTTGAGAGGTAACGTAAATTACAGTTATTTTGTCAGTATTTAAAATCAAATGGTATTTCCAGTAGATTTATTAGTATGAAAATGCTGAGTGAATAATGAATTCCAAGATTCCCGTAATGACCCGGGATATGTAATGTTACTAAAGGCATATATAACTAAAACTGTTCTACTAAAGATGTCTAATAAACATAGAAACATCATATCAAGCAAGTCCTAATATAACGTGGTTTCAAAGTTATGAACTCCCGGGGAATATAAAAATCCCGAAATATAAAGTATCGCATCACTTAAGGACTTAAGCTATTGTTCTAGTGAAATCGTATCGAAACCAACTAATATTTATGCAATCTAAGCAATTTGTACCATATCCGGGAAAATTCCCGAGACACTAGTGCTGCAGCATTTCAAAATGAACATAATCTATGGTTTCAGTAAAACCATATCCAAATCAGCAATTTTTTATGCACATAAACCACTATAACCACTCACGGGGAAATTCCCGGGACACTAAGTATCCCAGCATTTAACAAAGAATATAAAAGCTATCATTTTAATAAAAAATGTGTCGTTATAAACTAATTTGTATGCACCCAAACAACTTCGAAGCGTTTGCGGGACAAAACCCGCAGAATTCCTGAGATAAAAAGCAACACACATTTTATTACATATAATTTGCTATCAATCATTGAAGAAATAGCATTGGAATTATACATTTTTTTTTAATATGACCTTTTTAAATCCTTCCCAGAAATATTCCCGCGAGATTCCAGGATAAAAAATAGTGTAGATTTTAAGTCGAAGAATTTGCTGTCGATAAGCGACATTTTTTTACGTGAATCCCGAACAAACAAAAAACAAATCTAAAAAATTTGCATCGTGTTTTACATCGTTTATATAGTCTATTCCAGTTGTTTTTTTCTAAATAGCTTCAATGTACAGACGCGGCATGTTTAGAATTTTAGAATATTATAGATTAGAGCTAGGCATGTTGCTAAAAAGTTTCTTGCGCCGCTTCTTCACCACACCAACCAACCACACGTTGCGAAGCGGTGGTAAATTAGATTAGGCGGGAGAGCCTATGGGAATAGAGTATATAATAATAATAAGCCATCGTACAATAATTATGTATATATACCACCATCGCGGCATAATCGTGCCGTTTCCAATCTAATTCGTTTCTGGCACGGGTTGTCTGGAAGAGATCTCTTTTGAGCGATAAGACTTCAAAGAAGGAGATGGTTCTCAAGACGTCGTAACTTTCTTTTCAGTTACGTTTTTAATTGGGCGATTAATATTCGTCCTTCGTGCTTTAGATAAGGAAAGTGATATCGAAATACTTACCGAGCAAGTCGCAGTCATTATTCAACGGTGAGCAGCCGTAAGAATATGTCGGAACATACACTGAATATGCACCTGTGACATCATGGGCAATGGCCACGTATATTGCACCAGTACCAGGGTACGCACTGAGCATGCATCGATTTGCCATCACCGAATTGGGGATCTGAGACAAAAATAAATTTTAACTAGTCATTTATTTATGAATAATACTGAAGAAGTATTGAATATGCCACTGTTTCTTTGTTTCTCAACGATTTTTATGTCGCGACCCACGAACAAACAAAAAGTTAAGTAAATAGTCTTGCGACCCGTTCACTACATAATTATAATCATATTTTAATTAATAGTTTGATATTTAAATTCATCTATATACATTTATATATTTTGTAGATATATATTCGTATGTTATGTATATTAAGTATATATCTATTTAATATATAAAATTGCTGCATATACATATATTTTCTATGTATTTATTATTAAAAAGTAAGTAGTTCGTACTATATGTTACGTATACCACCATCGCCGTTATCATCTTAATTAATTCCTGGGGTTGTCAGGAAGAGATCGCTTTTTAGCGATAAGACCGCCCTTTGTACATACCTAGATATAATTTTAGTCTTTAAGTTCATTTTTGTGTTGGTGTATAATAAAGTGTTATCTATCTATCTAATTTATTCAAACGTTTGATTTGTGCATAGGTCTTATTTTCTTAACAGACCGCGACCCCCTTTAATAACAAACGTGACCCCCACAAAGGTAGCGACCCCCACGTTGAGAAACGATGGAATAGTGTAAAAGAGAAGCGCTCAATGTTAATATACTTGAGAAAAGGAGGGCGAAAATGTTTGGCCATTGGTTACAACACGACACCTTCTTATGCACTTTCATTGAAGGCAAAATGGAAGCAAAGAGAGGGAAGAGGAGGCCAAGGCGACAATTCGTTAATCAAATTAAGGAAAAACTGGGTGTCATGTCTTACGAACAAGAAAAACAGCTGGCCCATAACAGAAAATATCGGAGGAGCATCCACCGACAAAAGCAAGCTCTAAAATGATTGATAGACTTATTTATATGACAACGAATGAACAGCATTACCACAATTCTTTTAACACTAAGTACACATTGAAACAGTTAAAACGGATTTTACTTTATAACTTAATTTTTAATCAAGAGCTTAAGAATTAAAAAAAAAAAATTTAAAAAAAACCGACTTCAAAAACTAAAAAGTATAAAATAACTTAATAAATATTTTTGATTAAGAATATATTTAGTTTATTAAGAGACAAAATAATATAAAATTTTCTACATCTTGAAGTCGGTGCCGAGCAAACCATAAAAACTACCATATACTCTGTTATAACAACAAAATATTGTAATTTTTATGGTTTACTAAAACGGTGCGGTAAAAGAAATAAACATAATATACTTTTTAAAACAGAAAACACGGGATAATATACACACGGGATATTTGCTTGCATGAGCAAAGTTGAAATAACCAATTATATATTGTTGCAGTGCCTGTTTTTGCTGGATAGAAAATTTACAACAAATGAACAAGGAGCAAGTTTTCGATGCTATACAATTTTAGTTACTTTTTACTGTTTAGTTACTTCTAAAGCAATTTTAGTTATCGCTAAAAGAGAAGTGGTGCAGGAAACTTCCCAGCAACACATCTTTACCTCTTTATTATTGTGTACAATACATTCGTGGTGTTTTTTAAATGTATTTTTAACTAATAATAGGTTTAACAAAGTGATTTGAATTAATATTAAAAAAAAAAGCATGTTAGCAATCGCATTTTTCATTTCGGCGCGGTCGCCTAGAAAATCATTCGTCATATAATAAGTCTTGTTAGACAAATGTAGCATTACTAATTTTATAAACTTGTTTCCGTTTCCTGAAAGCTCTTGAACATTTTCTGGGATTTTGTTGCAGAGCATTATATTTTCCTCCACGAAACTATTTCAAACTCTAACATACGCTCACACACACACACACACACACATATATATATATATATATACACACACATGGCATTACATACATTTACGGACATAAGTGTATAATAATTTTTAAACACATTTTATGTATAGTTTCATTTTAGGTTACCTAATAACATGTTATGAATTTATGGAGATGGAGAGAATAATATACTAAAAAATGACAGTATGGTATACTGTCATTTTTTAGTATTTTATTGTCATAATTTAGATATTAATTTTGTCTATATTCTGTTAGCTGCATCCCATTAATTCTTAATATTAGGTTGGGGAAAAAGTTTCTTCGCATTTTATATAAAAATTCAAAAGGTTTTTTTATAAAGTTTATTTACATTTGACTAAAGTATGTAGGTGCCATTTTGCTGGATAACTTTTTGCCAGCTAGTAGGTAGGGACGTGATCCCATTGCTATAAAAATTTTGGGGCTTCTGATCAAAAAACTGCGACCAGTGGTTTTGGCAGTCCTCCCGTGGTGTTAATCTGACACTGTGTAAGGAATTCTGCAGAGACCGAAACAGGTGAAAATCTGAAGGTGCAAGGTCAGGACAATACGGCGGATGCACTAACACCTCCGAGCCAAACTCTCGTAATTTTTGCTAAGTGGCTAAAGATGTGTGAGGTCTAGCGTTATCATGGTGAAAAACCACACCCCTTCTGTTGATTAATTCCGGCCGCTTTCTCTCAACTTTTTGCTTTAATCCCATTAGTTGTTCGCAGTACAGTTCAGAATCGATGGTCCTGTCTGGCGGTAACAGCTCATAATGAATAATGCCCTTCCAATCCCACCATACACACAGCATCACCTTGTAGCGAGTTAACCCAGGTTTCGCCACAGTCTGTGAAGCCTGACCGACCTTTGACCACGATCTTTTTCGCACGTTCTTGTCGTACGGGATCCACTTTTCATCACCAGTTATCAGCTTCTTCAAAAATGGTTCGGTTTCATTACGTCGTAATAAAGAATCACAAATGAGTACACGGTTCATTAGGTTTCTTTCAGTTAGCTCACGAGGCATCCAAATATCGAGCTTTTTTGTGCAGCTTTTTTCAAATGCGCCAAAACCACTTTGTGGTCAATTGCCAGTTCTCCAGCTACATCGTAACTACTAATATGCCGATCTTGGTCCACTTTTTCAAAAATGGCATCAATTTTGTCCGTAACAGGGCGAGCAGAGCGACATGCATCTTTGATATCAAAATTTCCGGATTGAAAACGCTTAAACCAAATTTGCGCTACTCTCACAGATACTGCATTATGTCCATAAACATCATAAATTTTTTTCGCGGCTTCTGTTGCATTTTTACCTTTTTTGTAGAAAAATTTTAAAATGTATCGAATTTCTTCATTAGATTCACTCATTTTAACAATAAGAAAAACAAATGAAAATCACACATTTTCCTAATTTGAATTTGGAATTGTCTTCTTTAAAATTAAAACTTTTTAATGATACCAAAACCAGCCAGATACAGACGGTATAGCCAAAGAGATCTTATTACAAGTTCATACATAATATATACGAAAAGACTTTTTCCCCGACCTATTATACAAAAAAAATTATATATTAATATGTTAAAAAACTAATTTTAGTTTATAAAATAATCAAAAAGAGTTCGGTTTAATTATTTTTTAAACTAAAATTTGCTGTTATTATTATTTTATAAACTAAACCACTTGAAAAGGGCTATTGTTAAAATAAAAATATTCATATCCAAAAGTTTTTATTCAAACAAATCAGTTTCAATAAAAACTTTTGGATTGAATATTTTTATTTTAACAATAGCCCTTTTCACGTGGTTTAGTTGCTCTTAATATGTACTAATATCTGTACAGACATTTTATTGCGAATTAAAATTACTATATATACTAAAACGTGTTATGAATTTATTTGTGCATATATTTTTTATGGTTCGTTCCAAGACACACAACTTTTGTTGCTAATACTTTAATTGTTTAAAAAAAAACCAAAGCCTCTAACTAATATTAAATTGTGACACATAAAGCGATTAAATCATAACGATCATTTAAACTTTTCACATACATAAAAAAATATTTATTTATAAAAATTGGGTAATATTTTTTAGCTAATATGCCGAACACACGCACGCACACATTGATAGTTTTTCGAGAGTGAATATAGCAACGCTTCACGTTTTTGACGCCGCTTTTGGCGGTGTTATTTGTTAGCAATACTCTCTCTAGACATGTTATATCTCAATGAGTAAACGTACCTTCTTTTCATTTTTAAATCCTCGTGCTGTCATCATAGTTCTAATAGCGTCGAAGTAAGAGTCAGCATCATAATTTCTCTCTGGTAAGTATTTGATTCGAAAATTTATTTCTACATTGCCAGTTTCTACGCAACTTCTATCATTCACGCGCTGCGAAGGTGCTACGTCAATATATCTATACATATTTCGTTCTTGAATCATCATGGAAGGGCATGTTTGGAAATGACTTTCGAGGCAACAACCGCCCGGTATGGGATCTAAAAAGGTTACTTATTTAGAATAGAATAGAATATATTGTTTATTGTATAATCAGATTAAAGCAACAATACACAAAAGCAGTTCAGAATTAGGTGCAAATGGCGGTCTTATCGCTGGTGGCGATAGTTCCCAGACAACCTTGGGATGGACATATATGTTTAGTTAAGTTATAATTGGGTATATAAGAATAAATTCTAAAACAATGTTCCCATACATTTTTAAAATTTCGTGATATAAATAATTTTGATTAATCTATACTATAATCTATCTATCTGTACATATAATAAAACTTTAGAGGTCGAATTTCTGTACAATGAAAAAAATGCTAAAAACCGAGTCAGGGGGATGTAAGAAGTGAAATAGAACTAATTTAGATTTTTTTTTAATTTTTTGTTTCTCTGTCGGTCTGTTTGTACCGGCTAATCTCTGAACGACTGGACCGATTTAAATGAAATTTTGTATGGTGGTAGCTTATATCCCTGGTCAACATATAGAATACTTTTGATCCCGAAAGCCTAAAGAGTTCTCGTGGGATAGTTAAAAAACTTCCCACGCGGACGAAGTCGCGGGCAGAAGTATTATATAGTATTATAATAAATCTGTAAATGGTTCGAGTTTGTACTATGCGTTTAAAAATGTGAAAAAAATCTGGGGACTAACTCGGACCAGCAGATTCCGAAAATATTTTTTTGAATTTTGGTCTGCCTGCTAGAGCATCACGTGAAAACTACTGAACAGATTTAAATGAAACTCAAAATGAAGCTAGCTTATATCCCGGGTTGTAACTTAGGATACTTTTTATTCCGCTAAATGACATCGTTTCCGTGGTATAGAAGAAAATAGTGAAAAAGAGCGCTACCATAACATCTTTTTTGGAAAGTACTGAACGTACCTATATGAATGAAACTCGACATAGTACTGGCTTACAACCCGAGTTAATATTTAGAATACATTGTATCCCAATAAATGATGTCGTTTCCTTAGAGTAGACGGATTAGCGAATTAGATGGCGCTGCAATCGCCTTTTTTCAATTCACTAAAGTGCCTAGGAGACAGTCATTCACAATTGTCAATTTTTACGTCATTGACCGTATCAATTGAAGGTGCGAATGATGGAGCTTCATACGATTTATCAATTGCTCGCCCACATTTGCTTTCTGTCCGCCATGTTTCTCGACTAGCGAGCGAATGACCGAAATCTTTCAAACGCACAACGAGACGTTCAAATTGATTACGTCATTCGCGATTGTCAAAGGGCTTCAATCAAAACTTCCATCATTCGCCTTCAATCACGTAGTCGCGAATGACAATGGCTTCAATTGCCTATATAGACGATCATTTGGTACTTCAATGACGTAAACATTGACAATTGCGAATGACTGTCTGCGGGGCACTTAAGAAATACCTCATTGTCTGTCATGAACAACATGTCATTCAATATATTAATTACTTCAAATCAGGTTGGCTTCGACTCACCTCTATGTTTTGCTGGGCAGTTGTCTAGACTATATGAACTTAGTTTCTTTGTTGTTATTATATGTAAAAAACCGAATTAAGTTTTTGTGTAAGTAAAATAAAACTACTGCTTAGGGTTTGACACGCGGCGGAGCCGCGGGGCTAGGTCTAGTGTTTAAATAATGATGAAAACGGTATTTGACTCATTAAACATCATCATAACTTGCTACGTTCGTACGAAAAATAGACGGCCTTGGTGTTTTGTAAGACGATAAAAAGTATTTTAGTTGATTTCATTGTTAACTACCCTATTTACTTGATGGAGAACTTTTGTGATAATTGAAATATCCGATCTAAAATTTGCCTACTCCTGGTAGCATTGTGGATTAAGAAAACGGTTGCAATACCGATAACAAGGGTTTGAATCCTTGCTAGGAAGCATACACCACTTAGGCAGTTTTTCTGACCAAATATGCACATGTTTACTACTACTTCATGTTGAAGAACAACGTAAGGAAAGTTGCACATCAATATAAATCTTTTTAATACATTCGCTCAAAAAATGCATTTAAGACGCCTGTATACATTTTTCGAAAGTTAAAAATTACCCATCATACAACAGAGCGTGCGTAAAATAGGTATTTAAGCGAAAAAAATATGAGAATTCTACCAAGATTTCACATTACGAGAATAAATAAGCTAAATAATCAAACGTCCTTGGAAGCGGTTTTGATGAATACATTTGTCTCCCTTTAATACTAACGAGAAAATGAGACGAAAGATGTAGTTATGATTTTCACCACGTGCATATGACGTCATTTTCAGATTAGAAACGTCAAAGATTGTTGTGACTTTGAGACGGATATTTATGTTTGTTTCATTACTTATTAATAATACTGTTTTCTCGCAAATGTGTTGAAAAACGTTGTATGACCCATGTGCGGTTGTTAGTTTTTACAAACTCGTGACTATGAAAGCCCTCGACCTCGACTTCATCTCGTGCTTACATTTGTCTGCTCTTTTATACAAATTAACTTACCGCACTAGTATCATAAATATATATTTTTTCAATTTATAACACGGTCTAAACCGATTTGGTTAGTCACTTATTCGCCTATTTCAAACATAGCCTTGTTAAGGGGTGATTTTGCAATCACCAGATAAAAATATTCATAGAATAAAATACAGCACGGGGAAATTAAAAATGACAGTTGCATGAACAAAACATTGGAATTGTTTCACTTTTGTATTTAGTCAGGTTATAATTTGTTCGACTGATAACTTTTATCTGATAATTGAAAAATCTGTGCTAGTTCTATTATATTATTACTAGCTGTGCCCGCGACTTCGTCCGTGTGGAATAGTTAAAAAAAGCCCCCGATTTTGAAACTTTTTCATTGATGCTCCGCTCCTATTGGTCTTAGCGTGATGATATATAGTCTATAGCCTTCCTAATCAGACCAGTAGTTCCTGAGATTGGCGCGTTCAATCAAACAAACAAACACAAACTCTTCAGCTTTATATATTAATATAAGATGTATAGTTAGTGTTATAAATAAAACGACATTGTGTAAGGTGGTTTGGGGGGTTTCACAAATTGGGAAATTCAATGAGCAAGTATTCTGACAGTCTTTACTTCACCATCGGTTTGTGGTAAATGTAATTATAAGCACATTGGATCTGAAATATAATAATGATTGTTTTTGCATTAATGTTTATTTAAGTCCATGTGATTTGGTATGAAAATTATCACATCTCAATGATACTTTAATTTCGAAAATATAATAAATACCTACACCATTTACTGTAAAATACGTATTATAAGGAAATATTCAAAATATAACATTTTGTAATCATAATTATGAGGAAAGATCCATCCTACGGGCTTATACATGTCACACACATAACTATATGTAGGTAGGTGTATAGATAAAACATGACATAATATGTAGTCATCTCAAAGAGGAAACTTACCCGATTTCGAATAGCCATGCACAGAAATGTACAGTTTTAAGTCAACATCATTTTTATTTACAATAAAATAAGCATCTAGTTTATTTACAGATGCATAAAATCCCACATTAGTACCATCAAGTGGTGTCTCGCTATATAAAGGCTTGTTATATACTGACACATTATACATATGACTGTGAACTTGGAATATTATGAAGGAAACTGCCGGATTCACATTCTCAACTTTTACATATAAAATTGATTTGTTGTTCAAATAAAAAAAGTCACCATAAAGCTCTTTGTTTATTTTTGTTGTGTTTTTGTTTAAGGAAATGGTTACATTTGTCTCTGAAAAAGAAAATGCCATTTTATTATCAGAAAACTATATTTCTCTAGCGTACCTTAAGTATCTGTCACACTATGCTGATTTTCAGACCCTACTTTAAATCACAGTGTTATAAGAAAAAGAGAGAAAAACTTTAGCTAGACTACCCTCACTCTTTGTATTGGGTGTCCGATTCAGTGCAGTGTAGCAAGTGTTTGAATCCATTCCACAAGTTTTCCCAGAGCACCAAGATGTGCAGTTTTTAAAATGTCATACAATTTGTTTTGGGCTGACAGCAAATTGATAACATATAATATGGCATTGCAAATGACCATATTCAAAGTCAATAGTTTCCATTCAAACTAAGCTCTGCTGAAAAATTTTTGAAACTTACCTCACCCCCCCCTTTTAAAAAAAAATATTATATTAAATAATTGGAGCTAGGCATGTTTCTGACGAGGTTCTTGGGCCAATTCTTCTCTTCAAGCCACAACATGTTGCCAAGTGGCGTTAAGATAGGTTGGGCTCCCATAAAGTAAATAATAACCATAAACAAAAATAGGTAATAGCTAGGTAGGCTAATAATTACTTAAACATTACTCATTGCCACTCGACATGTTTGTCTTCTGTGATAACAGCTACTGAAAAGTGTTTGAAATATTATAAAATTCTAAACATGCCGTGTATGTACATTGAAGATATTAAAAAAAATTAACTGGAGTACACTATATAAACGATGGAGGATGGAGAACATGATGTAATTTATTTTATAATTCTTGTCTGTTTGTTCAGGATTCACTTAAAAACTGCTGGCAAGATTTCGATACGGTTTTCGTTGATCGACAGCTTTCTTACACTTAAAATCTACACTACTTTTTATCTTGCGAATCACGGGGGAATTTTTCCGGCAATTATTTAAAATGCCTAGATTAAAGATTGAGAGCAAATTGAATGTAATAAATTGTGTGATATCTTTATCCTGGGAATCATGCAGAAATTTTTCCAAAAGCGGTTTGAAGTTGTCCAGATGCATAAAAAAATAGCTTATTCTGACACAGTTTCCACTAAAATGATAACTTACATTCTTTTTTAAATATCTAGCTAAGATTTTTTACATATACCACATTAACTACTTTTCATCATGGGTTGTTAAAGTTATTACTGTTTTCTACCAATAAGACAATCAGCTAAGTAGTTATAAGTGCAAAGAAACTGAAAAAGCATCTGAATATGTCAGACATAAGTTAATGTGCCTTAAACTTCAATTTATGGCAATTTAGTATTATACTTTATTGCTTGCATCAGTTAGTAGAAAAAGTGATGATTAATTTAAATAACCATTGTTGTAGATATATAAAAATGGAATTTCCCTAATATGTTTTTCAAAGTTTTGACATAAATATTAATTTACTTTGAAAAATTCTTCGGAAAATACATAATATATATACATCTATCTGACTATCAGTCAATGTACATCGACTCAAGTGGTTTTAGGAATTTGATAACAATACTAAATTTGGGCTGAAACACAAATACCCTCAACTGACTAGTCACTTTAATAATATGCATCGGAATATTTGTAATTTGTATTATACATACACCTGGTAACCTTCAGATCTTGATGATTTAAGATTATGTTGGAACAAATGTACTGACTTTCAGAATTTTATAATGGGTAATAAATGTATATATATATATATATATATCAATATTTCAGTTTATTATGTATGCCATTTTAGAGGTTTGTATAGAGTCACGAGAAGGTCAACATAGAGGCCCATTCAATAATTTATTCTAAATGTATTATGAAACTGATAGATGATCATCTCTGTATAGATTATAGGAATAAAAGGACAAGCCACAGATAGTTTAGGACTATTGTAGTAGAAAAAGATTGAGCTGAGATGAACTGCTAGTGTGACTAGGGATCTGCGAATATGGGAGAGACTATGGTGCCTGTCCATCACAGTATTTGAAAAACAAGGATAAAGGAGTTTGCACTTACGTGCAAACTCATTGCCAGCTTGTAGTAATGCAAGTAAGCTTGCAGTAATGCAAGTAAGCTTGCAGTAATGCAAGCACCTCTCAGTATTATATATAAAAAGTGTGGATGGACAACATGGATGTGAATGTCTGAAGAGTATGGAGAGATATGTTGCAATTACATTTGGACACTCAATTTTATTGTTACAATATAAATAATATGAACAATCTTTGCCCATTAGCAGTGGGGTCTAAAATACAAATTCGAGGTGGTCAAGGCTCCAGAGACAGGATGTAATGATGTGTGTTGAGTTCAGGAGAACCACCTGTATTAGTAGCCCTCACCCATTCACCCAGCGATTTCCTATCAGACATTAATCAGACACCAGTATGGGTATAGCCGTAAAATCCATATACCACATAGCAGTAATCTTGAACGCGAAGTTCACGCATTGATAAAAAAATTAATAAATTACTTACGTTCTGCGATGACCGATGACTTCAAAAGTATATACAGAAATAAGATTCTTATGAACATTTCGCAGTTTAAAAGCGCTTACTGATATAAAATGATAATGAATGTCTTTGGCTTTTTGCTAAACTTTATAAATTCCAATCAAACATCAGCTGATCATTTTAAAAACAAGTTTCATCTCAATTCAATGCGAAAAATAAGATATCAAGAGTTCAAGGGCTAAATGTACTTACAAAGTCATTTACTTTAAAACAGAGATACAACGTAAAAGAATAAACTAAACTCGCAATGAAACCTAGAAATATATTACATACATTTAATATTATGCTAGTATATAACGATATTTGCACACTGTTGAGCTAGAAACTAGCCGCTGCCCCAAAGTGCGCTTTTGAACAGCCATTTCCCATCAAAGATACCAGCCCCAGATATTTCCATCTGGGGCTCTGCTAATGATCGCCACGCCCCTTCAGTTTGCGGCGCAGACCAAGTCCGGCGGAAGGTGCGAAACCGCCTCTGGAACGCAGTAGCCACTCTGCCTTTCGCGGGGAGACCTTCGAAAGCCCAGCTTGCCACCTATTCTTTGGACCACGATCCCTTGGCTCAGTGCTGGCGAGTCACAGATTCGGGCTGAATGACGCAAAGCGCGTGCGGTGAGATGGGTGTCATCCGCAGCTAGACAATATTTCCTATTCCGACAGTGACCGGAACCTGAAGAGTCTGCAGTCATAAACCTGATGTTCAAAGGGAATCGGCCTGAGGACTGATCTCGCGGTGGCCGCCGCGCGCGACGCGTCGCCGACTCGATCGCAGCGGGTTTCCGGACTAACCGCCCTCCCCAGCGATGTGTCTTATCCCGCAGGTACGCGCCCAGCCAGCTCCATGGGAGGGTACGGGGACTCAGTGGCACGAAGCCTCTCCTAAATCATCTCGTGAGTGGAGGCTGGCGAAGGCATTCGCTAGGTTCTAGCGAAACCACCAGGACAGTATCCTTTACTTGGGCCGCGTCGTCGCATTGCAGATCGCAGTGTCTCAAGCTGTTCAACGTGGAGCGCCTCCGCTGAAACCCGAACTGCGTCTGTACTGGCCCCGGCTCCACGAGTATCGATGATGCTTAACGGGGCGTTCCCCCAAGATCTTCCTGAAACCCTTGGCGACCTCGTTAGAAAGCGAACGGCGGGCGCGTAGGCGGACGGATCGTTGGGAGTGACGGCCTCCCGCCAGAATTCGCGTGCGCATAATCGGCCCTCCTTCATTTGCGGCAGGAAACTGACCCGGTGCCGTCAGCAGGCATCGAACAAAGCCCCGCAGCTGGCCGCGTAAGATTGTTTGGCAGCCAGGAAGAGAGCCGACCCGGAGACCTGCCGGGTCCAGAGCCGTCTTCCCTGCCCCGGAACCGGTCCCGGGCGACGTAATAAATTGAAATCACACATCAAATTGCTCCAATAAACAAACGAGAGCGGTCGTTTACTACTTTGCTTGTCGATAACAACAATAGACAACAGCCATTAGCCAAATGCCATGCCAAATTGACATTTAACTCTTTCTTATGCCTGCGTGACATACGTTATATTTAATTTTTTCTCATAATACGCAGGCTTTCTGAACCGGCCATACCTATTATAATGCACCTTATTTAAAATGTTAAAAGTAACGCCGTTGTCGAATAGCAATAGCAATAGCAACATTATCATCATATCCTCATCATCCAAGCGTTAAAACCTGGTTGCGTTTGACGGCAAAAGTCACGTTAGAGTAACCTTTGACGTTAAACATGAGCGTATATACAAACATTATCTGTCAATATGTAATAACACTGTCGCAGATGAAGCCCCACAAAGAACGGCCCAAAGATATTTTAATAATAATCTCTTATTTATCTAAATAAATGAAAGATTATTCATGGCTTGGTAGCTAGGCCTTTAAGCCAGATCTTAGATTTTATTGTAGTTTCTTCATTTTCTTAAGCCTATGTGTAGCACAGTTGAACTGTAGGTTATCAGCTGGTGCCATTCAACGGAGTTCTTGTGACAACTCAAAAGGCCTCATTTGACTATACAGTTCACATTTCTCACAAAACGCATAATTACTACTCACAAACTATCAATATTCTACAACTATTGTTCATTTTAGAGTAATTTTACACATTTTTAGAAAATTAAACTGCACAGCACAACATTTTTCAGTTCCCGCCAAAAACTGTTAATAATAATCTATAACACGAACTGTCACACATTCGAAGCGAGACACAGAGTACATTAATTTAATAGGAGAGAACAAGCTTTGATAGTGATAAATTGTTAATTAGCCTTAAATATTCTGATGAATAGTAGATATTATAGTGTTCAAGATCTGGGCTTATAAGTTATAAACAATAATATTTTACCTAGTTTCTTCAGAATTTTAACCCAACAATAGAATGCAAACGCGAAAATGAATAAATCTATTTCAACTCTTCAAATTATCCATTGACAAAAATCAAGGTTTCTGAATACAATAAATTATTATATATTCTACAGACTAATCTTTCTTCAAAGTTTTTAGTTTTTGGAGAAAACTTGGAGGGTGATGTTCTATTCTGCAATTTTATTTACTAGAAATGTTTAATACTAAATAGTTGAGGGATATTAATAGTTTTTAATTAGATTTATGTCTGTTTTGTATAAATCGGAATTTCGATTGTTTAGTGATGTGTGTTTTTTCAGAGCTACCTCAAGAACCGTTGTTAGGTGTCAATCAAAGACCTAAAATGTTTGCTGCGCTAATGTTGGGGATAATAAATACAAATAAGGCTGTATAGACTCAGTTCTTTTGACTTTGCTGTAAATCTTTCAAGCTGTATAGACTCAGTTCCTTTGTCTGACATTGTGCTGATAAGGCCAAATAAAATTATTTCTGTTCAATCACATTTTTGTCAAGTAATATGTCAAATTTTCAAACATGGCGACACGATCAATGAAGTCGTAAAGTGTTGTGAGTGAATTCTAGAATTAAAAAATGAAAATTGCTCAACTTTGTATTGTTTTTGTGTGTGGACATTTTTATTGATGGGCCATGGGAAAAGGTCAAGAGTTATTGGACGCCGCGCGTGAAGGCGACAGGCACACAGTTGAGAAAATACTTGGACAAATTACTAAAAGGAGTGGTCCTTTTACTAGGTAGCTATTTAACTTTAAAATATAACAACAATATTTAATATTCTGGTATCTGTAGACTGTATTAAATCATACAGTACTCTACAAATAGAGCAGTTCAGATAATAGTAATTAGCGGCGAAAAAGAGAACCCAAGATCGTTATCTTTTATCAACAATGGTGTATTGTTATCGGTGTTTCTTATGTTTACGAAATTACGATGTGTTATAACAATTTCTCTGAGATCTATTCTTATTTGTTTGTTGTTAGTAAAACGTGTAGTATTTACTACACAGCCGGTTATTGGTAATTACGAGACAGAAGGTAAGTTTCGTAGTTTCTAAGAATTTACATTGTCAATTTATTTTATATTTAGTCAAATAAAATGCAAACTTTTACATGAACCTAACGGAAAGTATTTAAAATTAGTTTCGTTAATATCACAAATTGATAAATTCTTAATACACCCTATTGTTTTGCAATATTACACATTGGATTCATATTATTGTCACTAACAATAAAAATAGCCATTACTCACAGGTTTTCTTATTTTAGAATGTTTCATAATTACTATAAATATGAACCATTCTGACATATTTTTTTAACCTTGTTTTGTGATATAGGTCTCCATTACCTATTGTTACAAGAAATCCTCTCATTCCATCTGTGATATCAAACTACTGTGCTTTCTTCTCTTGTTATACATATTTATTGATATGATCTTGTAAGTGGTAATGCGTGTATAGTTTCATTCTGTCACAATAACTTTGTGAGCAAACCTATGATTAAATAACAATTTATATCTTACATCTACTTTCTAAAAATATTGCAAATTGTATTGAGACTATTAGATGATAGATAGGTGTACTAATAGTCTTAACCCATTAAATTCCCCAAGCTTGTATGTTCTATCTATTGAGGACTTGGTATCAGATTCAAACCTAAAATGACTGCTTTATAATGTTTATTATATATCAAAATAAAGAGATTTTTTCTTTCATACAAATCCTATACAAACAGAGTAAGAAACCATCAATAAATTGTTTCGTTTTAAATTCGAGCATGAATTTGTGCTATATTGGAGTGAATATTGAACCAACATTGACAGCTGACAGCATAAAAACACGAATTTGTGAGAAATCAAAGTATCTTGGTTATTACAAGGGGCTGCTGAATACCTCACAAAATGGAGTGAATAAAAAAACCAGGAAAGTGGACACTGAGTGTCAAAGTGAACACTTCAAACATGATCAGGTTTAACGTTGTGATGTGATGAGGATCTATTTGCTATAAATAGTTACAGTTGCTCAGTAGCTAAGATACCATTGTCTCATTCATATTGTTACAATTACTTGATAAAGGAAAATATTGAAATGAAACTTGCATATTGGAATTATTATTAAGCAAAATCTGCCCATGATTCTTGGAGAAACATAGTGGATATACTGTTTGTTCCACTGAAATATTGGACCTGGGATCAGTACTCAGGTTATATGCTCCTGTTATTATATATACTACAATAATGTTGTACAAGTCAAATACAAAAAACTGGCTTGAAAATCAGAATTTTAATGTCCACAGTATATAGAGGTCATATAAATGAAATTGGTTTGAATTAATATTACTAATTACTAAAAAATTTAGAGTGTTTTATGGAACACTCTTTTGAACGTGGAAGAGTTAAATCATATATTCTATTATAATAGTTTATAAAACAGCTATTAAATATTTGATTAAACTCTTCCACAGATGTTGGCAATTTTTTATCAGAGTAGTATTTTGAATCTGGTTAATAAAAATGGTAATAGATGGGTATGGTAGTGAAAGTAAAATAAATGCAGTAGAAATAAGTGCTTGAGCTTGATAAGGGAACATCCTGGATTGAAAAAAGATATAATAACAATAGTTGAGAAAGGAATGTGAAGGTGGTTTGGACATGTAAAGCAAAAGGATAAAAAGAGACTGACAAAACAAGTGTATGGCAACAGTGAGGATGGTAGAATGGATGCTGGTAGCCTGTGATGCACTTACTATAATCAAATTGCAGATGTTTTAAAGAATGGCCAGTTAAAAAGCACTTATAATAAATATGTAATGTATGAAGAGATTAATGAATGTAAATGATGCAAAAGATGAAGTCAAGATCATAGCTAGTTGAAATCCATTGTCTCTGCCTACCCCTAGGGGAAACAGGCTTGATAATATGTATGTATGTGAAAATGGTAGATTTTTCACTCTACACCTTGCAATATTACTTTCAAATAATTATGTTCATGTGGCATTAGTAATTCATCAATGTTCTAAAAGTAATCTTTGATAACCTTAGCAGCAGTTAAACAAATATGTCTTTGTCATTTACTGAGTTGGTACTGCCTGTGAAAGGGTTAACAAAAGATACAATCACAAAAAGTATGATGTTGCAATTTATTTATATAACAATCCAATTTATGCTTGTCATGATTTTGCTGACCACTATTATTTCATAATTCATTAGCCCATATAACCTGGTACAACATGATATGTAGTCATAACTCATTACTGTAACTATTTGTGGTTTAGCCTAGCCAGCTACCCGTTGTCCACTGCTGGGTGTAGGCCTCCCCAAGTATGCACCAACTATCCCTGTCCTTTGTTCTTTTCATCCAGCCCCAATCGGCAACCTTGCACAGATGCAATGCTCCATTAGGTTGGAGGGTGGCATCCTACACTATGTGTTATGAACAAATAAATGAATGTGCTTTATGGTGTGTTAAAAGATACAATATTATGTTAATGTTACAATATATACACAATTTCTTTTTATTGCGGTCCACCAGATGAAAAGTGGTTACCATTGCCTATGAATATTTGAAATACCAAAGGTGCTGATAATATATTGCTGGCCTTGAATAGGGGACTGGAACCTTCCCACTAATGCCAGAATGTAACTCAAGATTGTTATGGCAGCATACTCTATACCAAGGTTGGTTGCCATTCAGATGGATGGATGACCTACCTACCTACTTGGCTGTGGGTAATTTTGTCAACTCTTACAAAAAATTAGTATTTGTTTGTTATTCATTTCTGCACATATAATTTATCAGTCAATAATTACATTACTTTTAGTTATAGGTATACTATTCATTAAAAAGTAGGGCAAATTTACTTATAGTTAGTAAAGTTAATATGATGTAGGATAGTTAAAACTTAAATGTAATTTATTAATATTCTGAATTTGGTATAGAAAGCTATACATTTTTGTGCTTTAACTACCCTATATTATATTACCCTTTGTCTTCTGTAGTTGCAGTTATTAAAAAGTGGCTGAAAGGACAGAATAATAAAAAATGAAATAATTGACCACACTTTAAAACATAGTTTTCTTGTGTATACTAGTCGTGAAAACTTAAGAAAATACTACTCTATATTATCTTGAAATAAATTAGCCCTACCTTTTGAGATGACTGAATAATTATTTCTACTAATAAATGTCTTTAATATAAGATTATAAAAATAAAAAACTTGTGATAAAAAATTTTGTTTGGTAACTACAGAATACCAACCAAGTTTAAGGGACAGGTGTATTAAAGCATCACTGAACTGGTTCTTCTAAATCGCAACTAGTGCTGGCTGGCCCTAACAAAGCACATTTAGGATCACCACATCACAGATAGAATTATGCTGTTGTGGATGTGTGGCTTTATGTAGGCTAACAGTATTTGCTACATATTCATCTAGTGTTTGATTTTCCATTTTTAGATTTGTGAAAAAAAGAATGAGTATGGACTTTACATTATTTATTTTGGTTTCTAGCATCGTCTCTAGTTTTGTGTTGTATATTACCCATAATACAAGAATAATTTGGAAATATACAATGTGTTTGTTTGTTATCAGATTTATTATTATCTGAAGCAGTCTCATGAGTAGGAGTAGTAAATGTGTTGAATTAATTTCTAGAGATACTTGAGTTGGTTCTCTTATATTTATGAGT
The DNA here is from genome assembly GCA_039645545.1 of Dendrolimus houi. Lineage (NCBI taxonomy): Eukaryota > Metazoa > Arthropoda > Insecta > Lepidoptera > Lasiocampidae > Dendrolimus > Dendrolimus houi. Next base: position 8,330,831 of record CM077136.1, read on the forward strand.
TGGCATTTACATTGTAGGTATTGTATAATATTTAACTATACAAGACCAGTTTAACATTAAATAATTAAATACAATACATGCCAGATATGTTGCGGTAACAGGAATGTGACTTCTGGTTAATGGGTGATTGTTTTTCTAAAAGTCGCTCATTGAAATAACTACATACAATTATAAACTGCTTGTATAATTTTCCTAGGTAGCCTTAGAGGGTCTATCTACCATTATCTATAATATATGAAGGGTACAGGCAAAGAACAGGGAATGTCTTAATAAACAGATTTTGAGAAAAATGCAATTAAAAGTTTAGAAGTATATTTTTTATTGAGATCGGCGTATGCAGTAACTTTTGCTTAAAACTAATTAAATGTTTATTTTATTAATATATCTGTGTAGTTATGATGGACTTTTTAGTTATTAAAATTTAACAAAAATTAAAACAATCTTGGAAGAACAGAAAATAAGGAATGTCCAATTCAGTCATCAGCATCTATAGTTTTGGAATCATATTCTAATGATTCATAAAATATCTGGGCTTCCCTGGTATAAAATGGCATCAGACACATCAAGTCTTTATATTTAAGTTCACTTATGGGCAAATAATTTTATATAAAAGTTAGTGATTGTGAAATAAACTACCATAGACAAAGATTTGCTTTCAATAGAATATAGAAGAAATAAATTTTGTGACAATCCCTGTCTTTTGCCTGTACCCTTCATATGTTTACGACTTTAGTATTTATCTGGAATTGTCATTATCATCTTCTAAACCCTCCTAAACATCGAAACCTGGGATCCACTTTACTATTTTTACTTCTCCATGTTGCAAGGTCTTTGGAAACCCTCCTAGGTCATTTTTTATTTTATTTATATTTATTCAATTACAAAAATATTTTGTGTCTGGATATAAATATGTAGTACATAAGTCTCAAATAATTATTTTAAAAGTCCATAATTACCATTATAAAAAATTACAAATTTACAATAAATATTGTTCATTTTACAAAATATTATGTCAATAAGAAGGCATTTTTATATAATCATATTAACATTTAAGAACAAAAATAATCATCAACTGAATAATATGCTTGTTTGAGAAGGTATGCTTTAACATTAAACTTAAAAGAATGCTTTCTGTAAGTATTTATTCATTAGTAAGTATATCAAGCCTCTACCGCCATTTTATTGTAAGCGACATTTGAACTAAAATATATTTTTTGTTGCACAAGGTATTTTAAACTATTATTTTGTTTTAAGACTCCGTTTTTGATTCAGTGGGGTCTAATCTAATTAAAACTAAAAGGCTTGTCACAAAATAATAGTTTAAAATATCTTTTTCAACGAAAAATATACTTAGGTCGAAATTGTCGCTTACGACAAAATGGCGGAAAGGCTCAGTATAATCCTCTCAGGAGACAACATGACGTGTGTTTCCCACATAAGTCTGACGTCCGTAAAACGAGGCCGTGAGCGTTATAATTGACTTGAAAACTGTATTATTATATTGTAAACTGTAATAATATACTGAGTTATCTATTTAAGGAAGTAGGATAACTCGTGAGATTAAAGTGAAGTGTTCTGGCCGCGAGCCAGACGCCAATCGATGTTAAAGAACGTACGTTGAACTTTTGTCTGTCTATCAGTCTATATAGTGTATAATTTATATAGTTCATACTAGAGTTTACCCCGCGGCTGCGCTGCGGGTCAAACTCTAGTGCGTACCTGTTGTTTAAAAAGTAGGCCGTAATATAGATTACATTGTATTAAATTTTTATGTTAGTGCTATTTGCCCCCGGAAGAGTCACTTCACATTATATCGCAAAGTATCCCATCTCCCGGCTTGAAAAGTATTTATATCCCCTTTTACTATAAAACTACATTTAAACAAAATCACAGCAAAACCGATCCAGTACTCCTAATAGTTTTTCCGTGAAAGCTTAACAGACAGACAGATCGAGTTCTTATCGCATTTTTTATAGATGATAAATTTTATATCTATAAACTTCTGAAATGATTGGTCTCCTATACAAACTTTCATCCTTTATTTCAACCCGATCTAGTTTTATTTATCTATCCCTCGTCTATCTATCTCTAAACTACGTAAACTAAATTGACAAAAATTAGAACAATGACAACAATGGCAAAAATGTTCAAAATGACCGAAATTACAAAAATGGCAAATCCCAAAATAAAAAACAAAACCTATCCTACTGTCTGGGATAATTTTTACATAAATATGTCCCAAAATCTATCCCATTACCCGTGACGAAAATTATCCCCTGTCCACCCTCAGTATTAATATATATATACCGAATTCCAGCCAAATCGGTCCAATGGTTTTTCCGTAAAAGCATAACAGTAAACATAGATAAATATATTTTTATCCCGGAAACTATCCCATTTTTCGGGATAAAAAGTATCCTATGTTCATCCTCGGCATCGAAAAAATATATATGTACTGAGTTTCAGCCAAATTGGTCCAGTAGTTTTTCCATGAAAGCGTAACAGCCAAACAATTACTTTCGCATTTATAATATTAATAGGGAGTTATACTATGACCCCTTAATACACTTTCTACTTATTCAATTCCAGTACTTTAATATGCTTTTAGTTAGGTTCACTTTCTTCTCCAGATGTCATTAGTATTATTGTTCATCGTAATTTTATATGCCTTGATTTAAGAAATACTCTGGTTAAATAAGAAATTTTAACGAAACTTCTTATAATGCTTAAAATTTTCAGTGGATTTGGCGAAACATGTTTATTTGGAATAATATAAAGCTGATAATACATAGTTCAACCTAATCGAATTAGTTTTGTTGAAAGGCGCAAAACTGAAAGGAAACGATATCATTCAATATCAATTAATGATTAAATTTGATGTTTGCATGGATAGGTTTGTGCTTAATCCAAATTGAAAGACAGAAGAGAACTATGCTTTAGGTTGATTGAAAATTTTGTTTTCTTTTCTATATCTAAAGCCGTGTCCCCATTAGACGAACAGTGAGCGGCTAATTATTTGCTTCCAGTTTGCCTCTTTACAATTTAAATGGAGTATCCATACAGCGCGTAATGTACGCAGTGTGCGGCGTTTTGCTTGCCGACTCATTCAATGAGCGGCCGATTAGCAGCGTACAATGCGCACGGTCGGCGGCGCAGTTTATTCACTATCTCGCAGTGCTGCGCGACGTTTATATATTCATCGTTTACCTTCCCTCCCACGAGTTCGCAAGCGATTTGCTCTCATTGTTCGTATAATTGGGATACAGTCTTAAAGTTAGAGAAGATAACTTATAGCGCCCGCTCAGGCCAACAGTAAAAAGTAGGATTTAGAGGGTTTTTCGCAGTTATTAGCCCCGCGTAGAAGGTTCGCCGATAACCAACCCTTCCGTTTCCAATGACCACGATACGCACTCGTTTAGTTAGTAATACCAACTTGGGGAAAGCAGGTTGCGATAATTGAAGTGGCAGGGTTTCTCATCGGAAAACCTTTTGCACGCAGTTTATGATGAAATCAAAGTCATTTATTGGTTAGAAACATAGAGATACACGATGTTCATATAAGTTCTACATTGTACCTACATGTTTTTTTATTGCATAAGTTCCGCAGACAGGCAGAGGAACCCACCTGATGGAAAGCGGTTACTATCGCCCATGGACAATTGTCACACCAAAGGTGCTACCAATGTGCTGACGCTCTCTAAAAGGAGACTGGAACCTGGCCACTAATGCCGAAACACGACTGAAGGTTGTTATGGCGGCGTAATCTAGATCACGAGTGGTAGCCATCCAGACGGGCAAATACCTGGTTGTGGGCTGTTTTGTCGCCTATTACGAAAGGCAGCCCGGCTGTAGGAAATTGTTTGTTGTGGTTGATGTTTCACCTTATTTTTCATTAATTATTAATCTTATACTATATATACTAATATATAATGCTGAAGAGTTTGTTTGAACGCGCTAATCTCAGGAACTACTGGTCTGATTTGAAAAATTCTTTCAGTGTTAGATAGCCCATTTATCGAGGAAGGCTATAGGCTATATATTATCACGCCAAGACCAATAGGAGCGGAGCACCAATGAAGAATGTTTCAAAATCGGGGGGTTTTGAAAACAAATTCCACGCGGACGACGCCGCGGGCACAGCTAGTTCTACATAATATGGTTACTGGTTAACTATGCGGTTTTTATTAGGCGATTGTCATTGTTAGTGCTTTCCCATGGTGGTAATGTTTTGTATTTCGTGATTCGCCCTTGCGTGCGGCTAATAGTTAAAGCTATTTAATGTTCTACGCATCAATAAAGAGTCGAGACTCTTCGTATTTAATCAGATAATGGACTTATCAGACTGACCTAATTCTTTGCAGGCATAAACCTTAATAGGCTATAATTGATAGGTGTCTAAGTTCTTTGTCGAATGTCACGCAAACGTTTTTTAGGGCTCCGAAGCTATTTTGGCAAGAACGTAGATGATGTGTACCAGAATAGGGACGCGTAAAAGGTATTGTCACGTCACCAAATGAAGGACAATCTCAGGCAAAAGAATAAGGTATTTTAGTTTGTCTTAAATCGGGTTTTAAATAGATAGGACACGGTATAGCCATGCTGGAATCATTACCTTGATTACAGCTCTCAGGGCCGGCTCGATCGGTGTGATACCACGCTCTAAAAGAATATAACGTGAATAATCTTGTTTCGTACGATGAGCGAGAGATCCGATGGCTCACTTCCCCGTGCCCTCATCCTATCCGATCTCCTCCGTTCCGTTCCTCCTGTCTGATCCGTCTATCCAATCTCTATTCCATCCTCTCCCTAAAGACTGACAAACGCGTTGGTTTCGTTCTTGGGGGCCCAATTCTGCTATTACTATCTCGTCAAAATCGCCGGACACTATCGTCTCAATCGTAGGTTTGACTGATTTCGGTATTCGGTTAATTCCAATCTACTTTTATAAATAGTTATAAGCCAAAACTCCCGAAAGAAATGTTTGAAATTTTTGGTAATTTTCAATTTTATTTTCGGCTAACGTCATTTCTGCTAATGGTAATAACATTTTTTTTGTATTATTATTTTGCTGCGACGATGTGGAGAAGATATTGTGGAATTAGTAAAATTCGAATTTTTGACACTATCGTTCTCCAAGATATTGAAATAGCATAATTGGGACCCTGAACTTCAAACGTCTATGGGTGACTGTAACTACTTTCCATTAGAAGGGCCGTCTGCCTGTTTGCCAACTTTGCAATAAAGAAAGCAGACTTGAACAATTTTTGACAACTTACCACTACGTCACTTTTATGTTGGGTTACTGCATCGATTCATTACCACAAGCTTATATTTGATCACTGCACTTTTGTCCTTAATTTTTATAGAGAGTTTTCCAGAACTGTTATTTGGGAGTGTGTTGTATTCCACCGTGGTGACGTTGATTATAAGGGTTTTTAAATATGCCTATTCGGTCAATGGCTATATATAATATGTAGCTTAAAGATATTGTCACTGTAAGAACTTTAAGATTTTTGAGAAATACTTTTTATATCTAAGAAACCTTTTTACCTCTTGCGTTTCTTCTAAAGGAATAAAACTATTTTAATAGTTTTTATAGTGAAAAAGAAACGGTAATATTTAATCAATTCTTTTAACTTGGTTTTCATTTAATATTTAGAGTAACTGTAGATACGTAGCCTATGAATTCTTAAAAATTAGACTCAGTAGAGTTTTAGCACTTAATTTTGCCATAAAATAATATTAATGCTTAATTTATTTTATGGCAAAAGTAATATTTGAAAATATTGAGGTATTCATTATTTAATTTGATAGTCTCTGCAACTCTTGAGGTCTATATGCTTTGTTTTATGGAGAGAAAATCCGTTTGAGGATTATCCACCGCTAGGGGAACGCGCTGGGGCGTGTGGGATGCTCCATGTTGGGGTGACACTAGCACCATAAGCAAGAAATGCTATTGCCACGTCGCGGTGAGGGATACCTACTAGAACTTGGTGTTCCGTCCGTCGTCGCTCTTATGCCAGAGCCACGGGTGCATGGTCCTGCCGCTCCGCGTAGTGCTCTAAACGCTGGCATAACTTATTGAAACGCATAGGTCCCGGGTTCGATTCTTATAACGGTAAATCTTATCGAACTTTCTGTTACTATGGGCTAGATGTCTCGGATCAGCGTCATAGTTTTCCGTTGTATATTATCCATGACATAAGCGTCACTTTCTTAGCTCGGGAGCATACAATGGGTAAGTGTTTGTTTATATAAAGAAAAACTGGTCTTATGTCCCTGCTCAATCTGGGATAATGTTAGTCGTAGTAATTGGGTCACGTAGATGTAGCCAAGTATTTAATGCGTTATTAATGATGCGATATTGTTATAAATTGTTAATAATGTTAGTTTTGACGGTAAAAAAGACTCATTTAGCCACAGTTACTAACATAAATATTATCCCAGATGCAGCAGGGACATTTGAGTCTAGGGAATAATTATTAGTTTAAACGAATGTCATACAAAGCGCTTTGTTTGAATTGAAGTCCGCTTTTACCTTTTAATAAAATATAATCGAGGAAAAGGCATATGTAATAGTATAAAATGTCAACTCTGGTACATTCTGTACATAGTTCTGTATAAAAAGTTTTATATATTAATGTAGTTCAAAATTGTAATATGATCAATTTACTTATCATGTGAAAGTCGTGTGCGTGAATTTTATTATATAAAGTTTCGGCGAAATGAATAAGTTAAGGAAGTCGTTGGTTATTGATACTAGAGAACTTAAAGATGTTACGTATAATTTGTCTAATTATATTTTATCTTACACAAAGGTTACCGGGATTCGGTAAGTGTGAATTTACACCTTTAACTATACAGTAAAGGCTAATTTACATTGATTCAGCTACTGTCTCTGGGAACGTACTGACTTCAAAATATTCAATCGGGAATATTGAAATCAGTCAGCCTTTGTAGCGCTCTACTGACTTCAAATCGATTTACACGATGCCAGTATGAAATCAGCACTAGCTTCCTTCGAATTTGAAATTTAAATCAGCTTGAAGTTGTTGCTAATTTGCCTGAAAGAGATCGCGTTAAGCCAATAAGGCCACATTTCTATTGTCAAGAGAATATTCTAACTATGCATTTTTGTAATACGGTAATTGACAGTCAATACGACTGGGATACTTTTTATTAACATACAAATCTATAACGCGTCAAATAGCGTATTAATTGTAGTTTAAATAGTAATTAAAATTATTTCTATCATAATATTTTAAAATTATGATGATGATATGATATTTGAACTGCCGTTTTTTTATATTAATATTGGTTCAGAATTTATTGTGATACTAACTGTGCCCGCGACTTCGCCCGCGTTTAATTTTTTTTCGCAGAACCCTAAAAAAGTAGCCTAAGTTACTCCTTATAACGTTAGATATCTGCCATTGAAAGTCTCGTCATAATCGGTCCAGTCGTTTCATGGTGCAAGCGGAGCCACGAATAGCTCCCCATCATCCCTATCCCTATTGATTTAAATAAAAAGTTCATAAAGAATATCATTTTGATATCTTGCCTTGTAATTGACAATCAGCCAGTAGCTAGTTCGCTAATATTTTGTAAATTATAGTAGTTGACTTTTTTTCTATTGTTTTGTCAAGTATATAATTGTTATGCAAATATTGGGAACGTTTTTATAGTCAATTGTTTTAAGTTTACATAAAATAGCGGCATAGGTATTAAAATCCGCAAAATAATTAGACCATTAGCTCGGAACCCCGTATAACGGTTAGTCAGTCAAAATACCGCAATAAAAAGTTCTAAGTGAAGCGACCCGACTTGTTGCTGGTCCTATGAATCATTCATTTGCCTTCTGGTTACTCACTGGTCGGTTTCGACGTTCACTTCGCTTTCTGCTGAATATTTTCAATCAATATTCGACTAGAGAACGAAGGAACATGATTATGCAAAGTTAGAATAGTAATCCTTTGGCTAATTGTGACTTGATTTTTACTCCTCGAGTCTTTAGTGATGTGATATAATTGACTTTACGATCAATAGTGTAGTGAAAATGAAATTTAAAGTGCCTTGTTTTGAGGATGGTAATATGTTTAGGAAGCTTAATCGGCGATTCAGGTGTGTTGAATGAAGATAATCATTTCTTTCTTAATGTAGACTTTTGTTTTCATATATCAATTTATGTGTGCGTTTATAGGAAATGTTGTCTTCAAAACTTTAATAACTTTTATGAATAATTGTAATACTTGCAACAACTCAGAAGGGTTTATGGTAATAAAAGAACAGCATCTGGTCACATATTTATAATCGGAGAACCTTACAGTTTTAACACATTGAATACACTGACTTTTTACACTTTACAAGCATTTATAGAACACCTCGCCACCCCCCCGCAATTTAACAGTATATATGAAAATTAGCAAATTGGCACAACCGATAGCGGACTGAAGTCATTGATAAACTATTTGAATTAAAGGGTATAAACACAGTATAAATCTATCGCGTCTGCCAACATGAAAATAAAATGTAATTAATACCGTCTATATACAATTGAGACATTTTGAATTATAATCTATACAATTACCACATGAAACAAAGGATAAATATTGTTACATAAAATTATGGTAAATCAATAGACAGCTACATTATTAATAATTCCATTAAGGAAATGGCCGATTGTATACTTTAGAAATAAGAGGGTACATAGCAAAATTAATTATTAACTTTAAAAAGAAACATGACAAGAACAACTATGCTACTAAATAACTTAACAAATGTTATATTTGATCATCCGTGAGCTATTTTTATGCGAACTTGAACTCAGCCAATGTTCGGACTATACTTCATGCGAGAAGCAGTTTTACACATAACGTCGGCTTTAGTGCAGCACCTTGTAACTAAATATTTGCTGATATTATTTTTTCGTCAAAATTGTTACATATTATATGTAGGTATATATCACGAATATGACGAAAAAAAGTAATGTTCCCAAAAATATTGTAACAAGGTCCTGCACTGACGCTGATGATATGTAAATGTCATAACATTTAGGTAATGTTATTGTTTTATTAGCATTACGGTTTCTATCTACACATACTGAGTTCAATTCTCTGTAGGTTAAATCTATTTATTAACTAATATATAAATTGTTTGTTAGAACGTTTTGTTTGTTTATTCAATTTCAGCCTTGGGAATGATCTGATTTACATACAAACTGAATATTTAAGTACCGATTCACATTGGATCAATACATTCCCAACAAGTGTCAAACAATAAGCTTACTAATAGAATTGAATCATAATGTAATTATCGCTAACGTACGCCCACTGCAAATATGGATTGGTTGATCAATATTGGTCTGTTATGTATGACCTTTCCAAATCCGACTATTGAATTTGTTTTGTTTTTAACAGTAAAATAAGTAGAATGCCTTTTATTGGTTAGAGAGACTAAGAAGACTTTTGGAACTCGAGACAAAGCTTCTATATGTGATCCCAATAAAATTACGTTTCGTGTAAAGTGCATAGCATCTTAAAAGTATTACGAAGAAGATAATTAGTCAATTAGTAAGTTATGGAGCTGATTCTTAAGAACTCGAAAAGTGCAAGCGTGTTCAAGACACAGTTCTTCTTTTTTTTAATCGGCAGACACACATATTGTATATCTCCAAATTAAGCAAGTTACGCTTGTGTTATGGGTAATATACAACGTACCACTCTGGGGCTGATCCCAGACACCCAGACCATAGTAAATAACGGAGAAAATACGTTTCCGAAATTTACTATAACAGGAATCGAAACCGTAGCCTCTGCGTTGCAGTGAGGTAGGCCGGCGACGGCTTAGCCCGCTCAACCACAGAGGCCGTCTTCAGTCATAAAGCCTTCTTTAAATATACAAAATTTACACTTATTTTGTAGCGTTGGCCTCAATTAGCATAATTCATTTATATGATGAGTTTTCCTGACTATGTATTATCTATCTATAGAATCATATTCTCTTTCAACCAATCAATTTCCACCGTCGGACATAGGTCTCTCCATGGTTTTCCGCTTTCCTCGATCTTGCACAGGTCGTCAGTCTACAGGGATGGAGGGCGTCCTTTTTTTATTGCATGAGTTCAGCAAACATGCAGACGGCCCACCTGATGGAAAGCGGTTACCGTCACCTAAGGACATTTGTAACACCAGAGGTTTATACCAATGTGCTGCAACTCTCTAAAGGGAGACTGGAACCTGGCCACTAATGTCGGAACACAACTTAAGGTTGTTATGGCGGTATACTTTAAACCAGGGGTGGTAGCCATCCAGTCGGTAAAATACCCTACCACCTGGCTGTAGGTTGTTTTTGTCGTCTCTACAACAGGCCGCCCGGCCGCAGAAAATTGTATTCTTTCTTTGTTCCCGCACGGATAAAAGTCTTAGTCCTACATCCTACACTACGTTTACCGTAGTAGGACACGTTTGCTCCATCCGCCGTCCACTCTTCTAACTTGCATACTATTTTTGTGAGGTACGTTTGCTACATTGGTTGCCTTATGGATCACCCAACATAACGCCCTTCATGAGATATGTGAATCCATTTCTTTTCAACCATCTAATTCGTTATTTAACAAACAAAGAAAGCTTTTATGTAGATCACGAAATAAAATACAAATAAATAACTGCACTTTTCCTATGTAACCTTTTTAGGAATAATTACACGTTTAGAAAATTTTATTCAGTGTCTATTCGCGTGAATCAGCCTACATGGTTATAATTAGGTTTTTACATTAATAAATTGCAAAATCAATGTGTACTGTATAACATATATGAATGTGGATTTTTTGGGGTAAAAGTGTGTGAATGTGACTCAGTTTTATAATAAGTAATAATTCATTTTTGTAATGCAGTATAAAATTCATCAACGATTATGTACTAAAAACATAAAGCTTTTACGAAGGATCGTAATCAAGTTCTACGAGATGGAATCCAGAATTTCCTGTTTATGTAGCCATTTTGTATTGTAACCTCGGCAGTTAAATGAGTCAGTGGGCCCCTACGTGCATGGTTGCGGTCACTTATAAAATAGGATTTTGTAGATATAAAGTTAATTTAGTAAGATGTTAAACCGTGGTAGTTCAATGGTTAAGAGTGCATGCCTTCGTCTCATTTCAATGTCGAGGGTTCGAGTATTAGCTCGAGAGCATGTAACGCTTAGGCAGCTTGTTGAATTAATATACATATTGTTACAATCCTCTTTTTTTGCTGGAGAACAGCAGACAGGCTGGCAAGCTACCCAATGGAAAGTTAGCGTTGCCTATGAAGAATTGTAATACCAAAAGTGCTGTCAGCCAAGAAGGAGTTTTTTATCATACATATGTAATTATCACGCCTGTGACACATAAGGGTAGTAGAGACGATGGTTGTCCACTTGCTACGCTTTCGGCAGACACCTCTCGCTTCATTCTACTTTCACTAATCTGCTGTACTTTAAAGACTCGTAATATGGTAAATATATTTAGCATAATATATACTGACGATAAAGGACAATATCTTGAGAAAACCTTTAAATTGATATTACCGATGTGTGAAAACCGTTAGTTAATCCGTCTTAGAGAAGCGTGGCGAGTATGTCGCCCGTTCCACTAAAAATGTAGTGGTCAAACCTTTTTTAATAAATGATGTTTATGATTTATTTGAAAATTGTTTAAAAGTGATATAGCAAAGACAGATGATGTCATATACTAGCTATGTATGTTATTTGACTAGTATACCATAACGAACGTAACTAGGCCAAGTGAATTGTAACAAGGAAAAAGTAAGGTTGCCTACGCTCAATAAAATTGTAAGTGATGTTTTATGTTTCCAGCTCATTGATCTAATGATCGTTTGAATGAATTGAATGGGTGTTGATAACACAACTATAGTATTCAACTTTATACTCGTACATACATGTACAGTAGTTAGTAGTCGTGGTGCAGGTTCTTTGATAATGTCGCTGGGAATTCAAACTGATTCAAAAGTTTAGTAGAATTGCAACAAACGGTAATATTCGGTTTCATAGTTATTTCGCAAATTTTGGGTCAATGTGACTTTACATTTGTATCTATTACGACAGTCACTATGGTTGAGCGGGCCGAGCCTTAGCTGGCCGAGCTCACTGGAACGCAGAGGCTCCGGGTTCGGTTTCTGGCATGGTAAATTACGTAAACGAATTTTCCGTTAGTTACTGTGGTCTGAGTGCTGGGAGCGGTCCCAGAGTGGTTCGTTGTATATTACTCATAACACAAGCATAAGTTGCTTAGCTCGGGAATATACAATGTGTATGTCTGTCGATTATTATTATTACTTAAATTTATTTGCTTAAGAACATGGTGCAAATTTACCTAGAATTATTTTAATATATAATTATTATTGTGCACTTTAGATCTTTAATTGAAATTGTAAGGCAGTCCATGCCGATATAATATTTAGTGTAAAAGGGACTTAGTAGTCATGTTTGTTTCTTAAGAATAGACGTCAGGAAAGCTAAATCCTTTGCCATATATATATTTTTTATCCGTGCAGGAACGGAGAAAGAATACAATTTCCTGCGGCCAGGCGGTCTGTCGTAAGAGGCGACAAAACAACCCACAGCAAGGTGGTAGGGCATTTGCCCGACTGCATAGTTACCACCCCTGGTCTAAAGTATGTCGCCATAACAACCTTGAGTTGTGTTCCGGCATTAGTGACCAGGTTCCAATCTCCCTTAAGAGAGCAGCAGCGCATTTGTAGCACCTTTGGTGTTGCAAATGTCCATAGGCGATGGTAACCGCTTTCCATCAAGTGGGCCGTCTGCCTGTCTGCTGAACAGCAATAAAAAATAATAAAAAAAATTACAACTCTACGGACTCGAGTTCCGTAACCTTTTTTATAACTTAATTTTGAAGAAAGTTTTAAGTATTTATACACACTTATTGGTTATTTTTGTTATTGTGTGTGACATTTATTCAATCATATGTGTGTTGTGGTGTACCTTACGAATAACTTATTACATTTATTTATTCTAATTTTAATACTAAACTTATACTAATGTATTTTTTGCCATATTTAAAAATTCACTCAGGAAACATTATTTTAGTCCTACGCAATAATGTATGTGCTAGTTTACTAAACTTTAGACTGTAATCTGCTGTCTATATATGACATTTTTATTTGTTAAATAAAAATTACAGGTATTTTAAGAATTTTCTTTGGGTCAGGTTGCCTGGGAGAGATTAACGATAAGGCCGCCTTTTGGTTTACCAAGTAACTATTGTCATTTTGTGCATTTTTGTTTTGGTGGACAGTATAGTTGTCTATGTGTATATTACATAAATGTGGCAAATCGCTTGGAATTTCCTGTTCCCGTGGGGATTTCGTAATAAAATTTATACAGAAATACTATTATTAATGAAAAATATATTTAATAATGTGGGAATAGAGATTAAACTCAGTATAAACTGGTTTATATACTTATTCAATTGTTCAATATCGATTCATTTGTATCTCAATACAATCTGCCCCGCTAATAGTATTAGACTAAAGAAATGCAGTCTTGACGACATCATGCAAAAGCTAGTTTATGTATAAATCTTGATCAAAACGTTTTGCTTATTTTTTTAAATTTATTTTCCAATATGCTTACATTCGTATACATTAAAAAATATTTGACTGTGGCATAGAAATCTCATGGTAGAAACGTTCGAATTCACTGCGAGCAATAAATATTATATAAGTAGTTATTACTTGAAGTGAACAAATTGTAATCTGGACTATCAATTTGACAAGTAAACTATCTATACAGTTGACTAATTTAATGTATTAATAAAAATAAACACAGATTACATAGATACATAATATCACGCCTGTTTCCCATGGGGGTAGGCAGAGAGGTAGGGTAGGTAGATCTCCACTTGCGACGATCCTGACAAACAAACAACTTTCGCTTCACCTACTTTCATTAAACTCTTCATACATGCACGTTTATTTGAAATGCTTTTTACCTGACCTCTCTTTAACACTTCTGATATTTGGTCATGGTGTGTTCGTCTCGGTATTTGGTCATGGTGTGTTCGTCTCGGTCTACCGGCAACAACCCTACCATTCACAATACTGTCATACACCTGTTTTGTGATTATACTTTTATCCATTCTCTCCACATGTCCAAACCACCTTAACATTCCTTTTTCAACTCTTGTTATTACATCTTTTTTCAATCCACAACGTTTTCTTATCATACTGTTCCTTATCATATCATTCAAGCTAACCGCACATATACTTCTCAAAGCTCTCATTTCATTTCATGCTTCTGCCACACCCAACTTTCACTGCCATACATTAGGGTTGGCACCAACACCCCTTTATGGACAGCCAAGCGTGCCTTTACAGACACTTTCTGGCTGTTCATAAAAGAGTTTAGCGCTCCGTTCACCTTATTACCTGCCATAACTGTCCTTTCAATATCCCTTTCATGCTTTCTGTCTCTGATAAACATGCAGCCTAAGTAAACAAATTCTCTGACTTGCTCTAACGTTTGATTTCCTATCTGTATATTACAATTTGTCATTCTTTCATCCCTTTCAAACACCATAACTTTCGCTAATTTTCATACCCTTTCTCTGAAAAGACTCGTTCATAATTTTTACCATCTCCTGTAACTCCGTTTCCGATGACGAGTATAACCTGATCATCGGCGTAGAGTAGACATTTGATAAGTAACCCGTTCATTCTTAAACCACTTCTAACACCTTTTTGAATGCTAAACCATTCAGTGTAGGCACCGTTGACCCTAACACAAGCACTGGAATCACTATAGAGGGACTTCAGTGATCGTATCAGGTTGTCTGTTATCCCATACTTAGCTAGCACCGACCACAACAATGAACACAGATTACACGTTATAATAATTTATTTCCATTTCAGATCATTCATTTGTTAGTGACAGACGTTATATCTGTGTTAGTAGGACGGACACAACAGAACACAAAAGCAGAATAATGACCCCACCCCTCCCTCGACACTAGATAAGTAGCCTCACCTAGCATCGAAGGAAATGGAAGTCCATTCTTTCTGCGAATACCCCCAGGATACTGCTGGTGCTAGCCCGGACTCTCTCTGGACAGTAAAGACGCGGTTTTCTATACGCCTGATGGCGTAAAAGTTATCAGTAAGTGCCTCGGCGAACATGTGGATGCACTGCCAAGTCGAGGCAGCGCCAGTAGCATCCCGAAGATGTTATAATATTGAACACGGATAGCACTAACAGCTTTCAGGGTATACTTGATACTGAGGCTGTTGGCATAAAAAGATTAGCAATATGGTTTAAATAATGTTATTTGACTGCAATCTGTCGAACAGCGCGCAAATCTCCGGATCCAACATATTACCCCGCACTGCTAGCTCTATATATGCCCTAAATATTTAAATTATGCCTATATTTTGCATTTCCTTGAACCAGTTGGGGTATCTTATCAATTCTAATAATCTTATCGAGTTCACCCACGAGTTTCAGTTTACTCGCAAGTTCCTTTAACACATTTCGTGCCTTCGCACACCTTTCTAGTATTTCAATATTTGTTTATAAAACTGTTATTTATGTTCCCAAATACAAGTTACTATGTTTGCTATGTATGAGTCAGGCAGGCATGTTACTTAGTTGGTTTTGATCTCTCAGTGTTGAGGAAAATTGTTAATAAATACTGGGATTTTATAACGATTTAATTGTAGTGTGTCGGAACTGAATAGTGTGTTTATATCTTCAGTCAAGAGTCTTAAGTGCTATCATGTAGTGTGTTATTATTCTGTTGAATGTTTGTGCCTTATTAAAGTAGATATAATGAACACGTATACATACGGCAATAACGGTTGTATTATTTAAAATAAATGTGCAAGGAAATATAGACGAAATATTCAAATAGTGTCAGTGTATATCGTTTGTTGATCTATAACGAGCAACATATTCGTTGATATAGTATATTTTATTATGTAGCATTGTTGAAATGGGCTATATATTAACTTGGAACTTATAAAACCTGTTTTGTTTATTAAAAGAGTGAAGAAAAGATAGATGCCAAAAATCAAAATCTTGATCTGTTGTACCAAGAATAGTGTCAGTCGTTAAGACGGTGTTGCACAGGGTACCCGCATTTGACCTTTATTCCTTAGAAAATATGTCTCTCGACAAGGGATTTGTGAAAAAAATTGGTGATAACTTTGGACAGTGCTGTGGTAAAGATGCTAAATATGATTTATCCGATTTTCGCTACGGCATCTATAGAAGTTGGGTTAAAACTAAAAAGTTCGCGGCAAATGTTTTTGATGATGATAGGTAAGTTGTTAAGGATATATTAACAGTATTGACTTTACTTTATGTGTATGTTACATAAAATTAAATTTAGACTGATTTAAGCAAGTATCAAATGATGTTTTATCATCAGTATGACGTCGTCCTTGTTCCTGAAATAAATTTCACGCAGTAAACAATAATTAAATGTGCGTTAAAATCTGCTCAAGTGTAAGTTGTATTACATACATCTATAGAGATAAATTAAACTAAAGTGTCTGTTTGTAATGTCAAAGTAACAGCTTGTTACTAAATGCATATGAAAGTATATGCGGTACTAATATAAAAATATCAATTTTTAAAATTTTTGTCTGTCTGTCTGGATGTTCCGACTAATCTCCGAAACGGCTGGACCGATTTTGAGGGGATTTTCACTGGCAGATAGCTGATGTTATACCGAGTAATTTAGGCTACTTTTTTAAACTTTTTTAGCGTTCCCGAAAAAAAAAACCAAGCGGATGAAGTCGTAGACACAGCTAGTAGATAATATACTATTTATTGAGTATATGCCTTGTGCCTGTGCCTTGCAGTTTCATTTTGATAAGTGTTATATATACATATACCAACCCGCAACCACAATAGAGCAGCGAGTATAGCCTATTGTGACAGTTTCTCGTAATTGCCTATTGTTTTCTAAATTGGCTTTTATGAAATTATGTCACATCACACACATTCAATTATCACAACAGACTGCTAATTCTAAACGCGTTCACAAGTATAATTATAAACTGCAGGTTTAATTTTATTATATCGATCGATATTAAATCGATCAAATTATAGTCTAGATAAGATAGATTATTGTAATTAATCAGAACAGTGAAAGTAGTACCTAATGTTATCATTTGGTTTTTTATGATTACTTTTATTAAAAAGAATAGGTACAGATAACAATAATATTTTTCAATATGTTTTAAAATTCCATTTTAGTATAGTAAATATTATATTTATTGACCTTCTGAAGACACGAATAGGCAACAGTGTATAAAGTTTAATCTATTCTTTAAATACAAAATAAGTTAGTGTCAGAAAGCTTTTAATTTTAGAATGTTTATTGGCAGAGTTGCTTGCTGACAATAATGTTTTATAGCGTTTCTCTTGCGCACCGTGTGGAGTTGCAATGAGCTCCCAACTGAGGTTGCTCACAGCTACGGTGTGATATAGTTTTTTTTTCAAAGGGTGTCATTATTTGACGGCCTCTGTGGTTGAGCGGGCTAAGCCGTTGCCGGTCTACCTCACTGCAACGCAGAGGCTCCGGGTTCGATTCCTGGTATAGTAAATTTCGGAAACGTATTTTCTCCGTTATTTACTATGGTCTGGGTGTCTGGGATCGGCCCCAGAGTGGTACGTTGTATATTATCCATAACACAAGCGTAACTTGCTTAATTTGGGTATATACAATATATATGTTTGTCTGCCGATTATTAAAAAAAATATATATATTTGGGGCCGGCAATGGGTTAGGTACGTAGGCGACGGTGGCCACTTTCCATTGGGTGGGCCATTAGCATGTCTGCTGTACTTCAGCTATTTAAAGAGCTTTTATATAAATAAACGTAGATTTTTTTTATAAATAAATAACAGTGCAACATCCGTCCGTCTTAGGATGCAGTTGAAAACCAGCGTCAGGCACCCGTTGCCTGGTATTTTCTGAACTGCACCCATTTGGTAGCATCGCGAGACATTATGTACTTTTTTGCTATATACCTACATATAATACCCATTTTATTTTTTTCAATGTGTCTCGTTATGTGCTTAACGACCAAATAAATGTATTTTCTTTCTTCTTAGCTTTTCAGAGTTGTGGTTTTTATTGAGAGATTATTATTCCTTGTTAGTAATCTTTCATGTCTTCGAGGAAACTATACTATTTTCAGATATAAAAAGTATACAATCATGTTCACTCTTGTAATCAAAATCCGACATACGTATTCAGTAAAAACAGTTCAAACATACACACAAATAATTTTATACATTAAGTATGGACTAGTTTAAACTGATTGGGTTTTTGAGCTTATTCATACAGGTTTTCGTTTCTCAGAAACTAACGCCTCCACTCTGCCTTTGGCGGCATTCGTGTCACTTCCGGTTCTTGGGAAACCCATACACACGTATTTTACACATTAATTTGCTTTAAAAGTTCTAGAATTTCTAGAAGTTTAGAATATATAATATAATTATCCTATAATGTTAAGTAACACATTGTTTTGAATATATCTCTTTTCGTTTAGCTTTTTGACAATTATTTAAGCTCAGCACAATAATGTATTTTCTTCCATACTCCGGTAAGGTTTTTGTCACCTAGTCAATTTCCTTTAGCGAAATCTAGGGACTTTTCGAGCTATAAGTATACAAATATGGCGCGCAGCGTTTAGCGTTTTTTAAACGGCTAAAAAGCCATTTTTTTAGCTATCTGTTTATTTAGTTATTATTATTAACTATATAGATAGATAACACTTTATTGCACATCAAAATATACAATTACAAAAACAGACCATATTTACAATATTTTTCTAGGCAATACAATAGGCGGCTTTATCGCTCTAAGCGATCTCTTCCAGGCAACCTAAATGAAAAAACTATTTAGTTTATGTAAAGGGTGTTTTACTTTAGTTTAGTTTTTATTTAATTCATTAAATAGGCTATTTGTTTAAAAAAATGATTTAAAACAATATTTATGAATTACTACGTAACAAATAGAGGAGGAGAGGGGGTTTAAAAAGTTATAAAAAATTTGGTTATGTAGTATGGGTATGTTCTTTTATACTTCTTACTTTATTTTTTTATGAATCTATCTATAATAATAAAATGAAGGTGTCTGTCTAGAAAACTGTTATTTATAATATGTCTCATAAACTAGATTCTAGCTTTTTCTTATTTTGTTTGTCTTTGCTTCGGTGTACAACAAAGAGTTATCTATCTATGTATTTTTTATATCTTGCAGGATTCAGAATGTACGTATATTTAGAATTCCAAGTTCCACGCGAACAACTTTGCGGGTACAGCTAGTAGATTATGTATGCAAATTAATTTTGTGAAGGTGTCTACGTGTATTTTACGCTGGCCTTGACATTGTATGTGATCTTGTCGGTCTATTTGAATGAATAATGAGTATGAGGACATTTTCAAGTGTATTAATTTTGAATAGAATAGACGTTTATATAACAGGCATTACCATCTACGAAGAATACTTACTAGAAATGACTATCGTCTTAGTTTAATTTGAGAAACTCCTAAATGCTCAATGAATACATGGTGTTGCAAAACATTTTTATCTCGCTTTAAGACGTTTTGTTATGTAAAATATCTTTTGTAGACTAGGGTCCGTTATTTCATTGACCACGTATACGTTATCTATCTATCAACTAAGTTATTAAACCCATATTACATGGCTCATTACTGTCTTTCAATTCGAATGAATCAATCAAAATGATTCGTATAACAATTTAATTTTTTTTTTTATTGCATGTGTTCAACAGACAGACAGACGACCCACTTGATGGAAAGTGGTTACCGTCGCCTATGGACATTTGCAACACCGAAGGTGCTACAAATGCGCTGCTGCTCTCTTAAAGGAGACTAGAACCTGTTCACTGATGCCGGAACACCACACAAGGTTGTTATGGCGACATACTCTAGACCAGGGGTGGTCGCCATCCAGTCAAGCAAATACCCTCCCACCTGGTCGTGGGTTGTTCAGTCGCCTCTTACGACAGGCCGCCCAGCCGCTGGAATTGTATTCTTTCTCCGTTCCTGCACGGATGAACTATAAACTTGAATTATTCAAGTTTTGACTTCATTTCATTTTCATATCTGGGGAATTGGCTAACAGAGGTCCAGGACGATAATGTGGACATGAGTAGGGAACGTAGGGTATTGTCAGTGCGGGCAAACATGTTGGCCCGCATATTTGCTCGGTGTAGAGAGACGGTTAAAATAACTTTGTTTAAGGCTCACTGTACCTCTCTGTACTCGGCAAGTCTGTAGTTCAAATATACCCAAAGAGCTTACAATGTCCTACGAGTCCAATACAATAATTCCCTCCGGGTGCTGTTAAGGCGACCGCGTTTCTGCAGTGCGTCGTTTTTGTTGTATACGGCTTAGAGATGGCTTTGATGTTTTATGGCGTAAAAAAACAACTTCGTTACTAAGCAGATTGCGTGGTAGTAGCAACAGCATCCTGAAGGGAATAGTTGATAAATTTGACTGCCCACTGATTTGGTCCTTCATTAAGAGGACTAAAACAGTGTTAGTCATTAATTACTAACATAGACACAAGGAAAAAACATCACTAATGACATTGTTGTGTGTGTTTTGTAAATATGTATTGGACTGTGTTGTCTTGAAATAAATAAATTATTATATATTATTACTTCAGTTGCGTACTTTGCAATCAAATTGATCCCAAGTTTGTTGATTCGTCTAATATCAACATTATTATAGACGGACTGAATCCAAAAATGTAACAATTGAACTAATGTTATTCATACAAATTGTCATTTTTAAATTATTTATGTTGTGAGTATTTCTTAATTTGAATAACTGTCTGGTAATAAAAAATCAGTTCTTAATTAGTCAAAAATGAAAACCTTACAGATAAATTACTTATTAAATATTGTTTTTCTAATTTTAGCTGATTTGGTGTAAAATATGTTTTTATTGATAAAACTCC
Source organism: Dendrolimus houi (assembly GCA_039645545.1). NCBI lineage: Eukaryota > Metazoa > Arthropoda > Insecta > Lepidoptera > Lasiocampidae > Dendrolimus > Dendrolimus houi. The sequence continues at coordinate 8,351,844 of CM077136.1, forward strand.
GTAAAACGATAGAGAATAACGATCTGTGGCACCATCTAGGTATGGATTTAGGAAGTTTCTAGTAGGTGCTTACTTTTTCCATTCTTTCAGAATTCATTTAATCATTTATTCTTGCATAGGAATATACATAACATTATCGCATCTTGCGCACTGGTCTACAGAGTTACAGAGGCCGTCAAATATCTATGTATAATATTATAAAATTCTAAACATGCCGTGTCTGTATATTGAACCTATTAAAAAAAAAACCGACCGGAATGAATTATATAAACGACGGAGAACACGATGCATTTTTTTTAGATTTCTTGTCTGTTTGTTCGGGATTCACGTAAAAACTACTAGGCCGATTTCGTTTCGGTTTTCGCTGATCGACAGCAAATCCTCATACTTAAAATCTGCGCTACTTTTAATCCTGGGAATCCCGCGAGAAAATTTCTAGGAATGATTTAAAATGACTGAATGATAGCAAATTTTACCTAATAAAATGTGTGATATTTTTTATCACGGAATCCCGCGGGAATTTTTTTGGAAGCGGTTTGTAGTTGTTCGGGTGCATAAAAATTTACTTATTCCGGCACAGTTTTCACTAAAACGATAGCTTAGCTGCTTTATGCTGCTGTACTTCGCGTCCCGGGAATCCCGCAGTTATTTCAAGTCAAGCGTGAACGAAGTCCGCAGTCATATCCTAATAATATTAATAATACTTGTATGGTGTATGTCGCTGAAGACCACGGACCATCAAAATGGCCCGGACTTTTGGAGCGCTTGTGTGGGGCCATGATAAGACCAACACGTAGAGGCCCTTCGACTTTAATGTAAATGTGACGGCGATTATCCCTGTCTAAACCATATAAAATGCACCCAAGGACAAGCCTTGGTCAGTGCAGGATTATTGTAGGAAATGAGAAGAAAAAGTGATTATGTTGTCTGTCCATCTTAATGTTCGGGGAACACGAATGGAATTGACAGACCGCGACTCGTCACTCTGCATGGGTCCCAAAAAATGAAGTACAAGATCGGCGAGGGGCAACATCCAACATCACCAAGGCTACTTCTGACATGAATCTATTTATGACTTCCACTTCTGGAGTTTGGGTATTAGCTCTAGCGATAGCCATTCTGTGCCGGCTGGTTAAGACAAGCAAGGAGGGAGGTCTTGCCTTGGACCCCGGAGTCGGGTACGAACCATCGCTACTCGCCACAAAGCCTCTGTGGGTTTTATAATACCAATATTTATTATTATGAAATACATGTAAAGTCCAAACATTTCACATTGTTCTAGTTTTATCTACATGTGTCTGTTTCCACGTTTGGAAATTACAGTAATCGTGAGACAATTGTTTAAATATGTGTCGTAGATGTTACGCAAAATTGTACCGTTTGCATTCACGCCATTGTCTATTGGGAGCAATAACGGTTGACGCATCTCTTATTTTCTAGTCTACTGGACGTCCTTTTTCTTGTTTAATTATGTTTTTGAAGGCACTAGACGAAAGCCGGACCTGGCCCGCAAGCCTGTAACTTTTACAACAAAAAACCATGCCAGTGAGTGTCAAGATGATCAAATATTCGTAGTCGTAGAAATTCACATTAAGTCAATCTGGATCAAGTCAAGATTGATTTAATATTGAACCGAGATGGTTTACAGACTACAAAATCGTCAAAAGTTGCAATTTCAATTCAATTCGATTGCCAATTTGAGCTAACCGAGGCTACTAAACTCGGGGCCCGTATGAAGGTAATAATTTAGAGCCACTCGGCATCAAATTAGCATCGAATCGTCTTGCTCGCAAGCTGTTAAGCGGGGATGGTGAGTGAACCACTCACCATCCCCTAGGTGTGAACGCTACTAGGAGTGATTCATATATAGATCCAGTACCAATCCTCATAGATTATTTGGCAAGCCGTGAATCACGCAACGTTTACTTGTTGACCACGCTAGGTTCTCTGATTAACAACATGGCGTCCACCTGTGGACGGCAGTGCTTGATGGATGCCTGGTGGCTGTAATGAGCTACGATCCTCAATCTATACCCCAATCGTAGGCTGGATAGATTTAATTAAAGATCCACGTATCTTTTTCATGTTAATGTAACGAAAACAATCATAAATGTTGACCCGGCATATAAGCTAGCTCTGTGCCGAGTTTCATCTAAATCCGTTCAGTGGTTTTCACGTGATGCTCTAACAGACTGATAATTTGCCGGAGTCTGTTTTCCTAATAAATACATTCCAAGAGTCTCCAAATGACGAGTAAATAGGTTATCTTCTAGGAAAGCGTGCTCGATCTTACACAGCGTCATCTTCCAACATTAGGTTAGAGAGTGTTCAAACACAAACCTATACAAACGTAAAAAATACAAAAATTGTAAATGTTGCATTTTCAAAATCTGTTGCTCCTGTGATGTTTATAACATAAAATCATTTACTGCGCAGCCCTCAAGCTAATTTAAATAGGCATTAAATTTTGCGCTACTTATTATATCTATATATAAGACGTGCGCAGAAGGTTTGCCGATGGTCGCCCCTCCCGCTTCCTACGACTGGGACCGGGGGCTTGTCTAAGTAGTACTAAGAACTAGACAACTGCGGGTCGCGGTTGTGGGAGGCGGGAGGGGTTGTCATAGGCAAACCTGCGCACGACTTATACTTCTATAGTATAACTATCATTATATTAATACGTGAAGGAAAAATGTTGTACCCCTTTTTACGAAAATTGCGCGGCGGAGGAGTATAAAATTTCGCAAACTTATAGTTTATATAGAGGAGTGTAGAATGCTAAAAATACATTAAATCAATAAAAAAATCATTACACACACCACCATGTATTTGACACAACTCGCATATTATACTCTTTTGTTTATTGTTAAAGTCAAATTGACAGTATAGCCTTGGCGAAATCTGTGATTATAGAAGTATAGTCTTTGACAACAGAACCTTAATAATGTTCAAACTTATAATTTTAATTAATTATGGTCGAATTTCGACCACTTGGCGACCACTAGTTATTATAAATGCGAAAGTTTGGATTGATATTTGTTGCTCAATGACGGCAGTATGGCTAATCAGATCTAGATGGAATTCGCCAGATAGATTCTGATTACACTATATAGGTATATAGTCCGGAACAGCACATAGGTTACTTTTTATTCTGGAAAAGTGTACGGTTCCCGTGGGATAACTAGAACGCCAGCGAAGCTGCGGACAAAAGCCAGCAGTTTATGGAAAAAATACTTTGTGGTAGGAAAAGTAAACTATTAGTCATTATAGTTTAGGTATTTATTTAGTTCGTTGAACTGCTCCTTGCATGTCAAGGCCGGGCAAATGTTGAGTTCAATTAAAAGTATCTATGTGTGTTTTTATTTAGACAATGGTGAGAAAAAGTGTTTATTGAATTAACTTTATCTTTTCATTATTTTTTTGAGAAATATTAAAACATAATGTAACTCGAGTAACACTGTATGATACCACGCTCTCACAGACTTTCAGCGTGATACGGTTAGTCTTGAGTTAATCATGTCTCATTTCCTCATCCCCCGATTCCATTCGATTATTCCATTCTCTTTTTTTTATTGCCTGAGTTTAGCATATAGGCAGACGGATGCTGGAAAGCGGTTACCGTCGTCTATGGACATTTGTAACACCAAAGGTGCTACCAATGTGCTGCCGCTCTCTAAAGGAGGATCTGTCCACTAATGCCGGAAAACAACTCAAGGTTGTTATGGCCGCATACTCTAGACCAGCGGTGGTAGCCATCCAGTCGGGCAAATGCCCAAACACTTGGCTGTGGGTTGTTTTTGTCGCCTCTTACGACAGGCCACCCGGCCGCAGGACGACTCCGTTCCTGGACGGGTAAGCTCTACCCCGTTCTTACCTGATCTCACTAACCTATCCATTTTATCCAGTCCCTCTTAATCGATCCCTTTTATTCCATCCCTCCTAGCCCATCCCCTCTATCTCAACGTAAGGGCTAAGGCTCGCAACGCGTTGGCCTCGCCCCTGGTGACGGTAATCACTTACCATAAACGGGCCGCCTGCTTGTTCACCAGCTTCGCAATAAAAAATTAACATCAACATGTTAACAATTTAGTTTATGGGCTATCTTTTATCTATATATATATATACGTGACTTTATTTTCATGTTTGTATACATTGTTTTTCATTAGAAGGTCATTATGGCTCAACACACACGATTTGTGTAATCAATTAAACTGGTTAAGAGGCTATGTAGACCTGATTCAAATCGGTGTTTCAGAAAATCAACCCCGCACGGCCGATATTTACTTCGATGAAACAGCGCGTAATAAAAGTTCGAGCGTGGCGAAATATTGCAACTGAACATACCTACGCGCACCGTGTCCATACCAACTTGATTCAATTTATTTCATTCTAAGCCTGCCGAGCACGAGAGTGAGACAAAATATCCTAAAGTGAGACAGATCGTTTATAAGCTTAATAGGTATTGAAATTTTGACGTAACTTCCTAAGCGTCCTTAGCTCAACGGTTCACCGAGCGCAATAGTAACTAGGAGGTACAGGATTCGAATCCTCTTCAGGCTATATCTTTCTTTTCTAATAATTTTTTATACGAGTAAACTTTATTAAAATGATGTAATTGTATTATGGAACAACAATGAATATATATAGGTATATATTAATATAAATGCGAAAGTAACTGTCTGTCTGTCCCCTTTTCACGGAAAAACTACTGGACCGAGTTGGCTGAAACTCAGTATATATATATATATATATATATATATATATATATATATATATATATATATATATATATATATATATATATATATATATATATATATATATATATACAAATATAATATATTTTCGATGCCGAGAATGAACATAGGGAACATAGGATGCATTTTATCCCGGAAAATGTGATAGTTTCTGGGATAAAAATATATTTGTCTTTCTGTTTGTTATGCTTTTACGGAAAAAAATATTACGATTTGGCTGAAATTCGGTATATATGTAATTTAATAATGACGGTGAACAAGGGATACTTTTCATCCCGGATAATGGGATAGATGTATGTAAAGGTTATCTCAGAAAGTAGAACAGGTTTTATTTCAGTCATTTCGGTCATTTCATTTTATCATTTAGGCCCGTTCGGCCACATATATTTTCATCCCGGAAACTATCTAATTTTTCATGGATGAAAGGTATCTCTTGGCCACCCTCGGTATTAAAATTACACATGTACCCAGTTTCATCCAAATCGGTTCAATAGTCTTTCCATAAAAGGATAAAAAAGTGGAGCAAGATCGGCATATTAGTAGTTACGATGTAGCTGGAGAACTGGGAATTGACCACAAAACGGTTTTGGCGCATTTGATAAAAGCTGGGTACACAAAAAAGCTCGATATTTGGGTGCCTTATGAGCTCACTGAAAGAAACCTAATGAACCGTGTACTCATTTGTGATTCTTTATTACGACGTAATGAAACCGAACTATTTTTGAAGAAGCTGATAACTGGTGATGAAAAGTGGATCACGTACGACAAGAACGTGCGAAAAAGATCGTAGTCATAGGCCGGTCAGGCTTCACAGACTGTGGCGAAACCCGGGTTAACTCGCAACAAGATGATGCTGTGTGTATGGTGGGATTGGAAGGGCATTATTCATTAGGACCTGTTACCGCCAGGCAGGACCATCGATTCTGAACTGTACTGCGAACAATTGATGAGATTAAAGCAAAAAGTTGAGAGAAAGCGGCCGGAATTAATCAACAGAAGGGGTGTGGTTTTTCACCATGATAACACTAGACCTCACACATCTTTAGCCACTCAGCAAAAATGACGAGAGTTTGGCTGGGAGAGGTGTTAATGCATCCGCTGTATAGTCCTGACCTTGCACCTTCAGATTTTCACCTGTTTCGGTCTCTGCAGAATTCCTTAGGCAGTGTCAGGTTAACATCACGAGAGGACTGCCAAAACCATTTCTCGCAGTTTTTTCATCAGAGGCCCAAATTTTTTTATTACAATGGGATCACGTCCCTACCTACAAGATGGCAAAAAGTTATCCAACAAAATGGCACCTACATAGTTTAGTCAAATGTAAATAAACTTTATAAAAAAAACCTTTTGAATTTTTATATAAAATGCGAAGAAACTTTTCCCCCAACCTAATAGAAAAGTATTATTATTGCATTTTATAAAATTATTTAAGAAGAGAAAAAGACCATTTTATCAACTTTGATATAAAAATAAAAAATTCTACTAGATCAAGTGAAGCTACTAGGATTCGAACCCACACAGTCTATGATTTAGACCAGTCCTCTACTGTACATGCCAAATAAGTATGGCTCGATCGGCTCGAAATTGTGCTTATTATTGCTCCTTCATTTATTTAAAATTTAATTTCGAATAGCACGCTCGAGCAGAGCGACGCGTGTACACAGCACCGAGGCGTCCGGCGTATTGATAAATTCCGTACATTGGGATTGGCAAGCGTGATTTTTGAAGTCATTCATAATAAAATAATTAATTACTTACAAATTCTCGAAGTAACCGAATAAAAAAACTATAATGCGTATATTTCTTATAATATGATATGTTACTGTTATTTATTTTAGCGATGTACGATTAACAGTAATAACATGGCATAAGATTGAAGAACACGTTTAGAGGTTACTTTGCGATTATTTTCTATCAAGAAAATTTATCGAAAATGCGTTTTGAGTACATAGTTCACCTCAGAAATATGATCAAGATTGACATATATTTTTTTCACCACAATAAAGTATGTATAATTACTGTAACAAGGGCTGAGAAATCGATCAAAAAACGCTTTTTGTCTGTTGTCACGCTGTTAATCATGTCTTAATGTTTTAGGCCTGATTCGTATATCTTATACTATTCATTCGCTTGCCCTACCAGCGGTTGAATTTTAACATTACTAGTATGGAGCTTATGTCTAATTTTAACCCATAGTATGGCAAATGAAAGGTCGGTGAGATATAGGAACCGGACATTATTCAGCTGATTGTAAATTAACCATCTTAATACACAAGTTAACAAAAAATTTATTACAAAAATTATTATTAACGTAAGAAGAACAGGTTATTATACCTTTGTTTATTGTTCCTTCTCTACAGTCTTGGCCATGGCGTATTAATATTTATTCGATTGATGTCGATTATAATTTCAATATCTAATTAAAAATGTAAAATAAAAAAAATCTACAAAAAAAGAGACCGATTGCAAGTTTAACTAAAAGTAAAAAAATCTGCAACATCTCGAAGTCAGTGAGAAGTTAAACATAAAATAGTTAAGGTGGCGAAGTCCTTCACCTCATTGAAGGACTTCGCCACCTTGACTATTTTGTGTTTTAAGTTCATACACCGCGTTTTTTAACGTTTTTAAACGGATTTTAACGCCAACTACAATTCGAAGACAGAATTCAATGAAGTCTTAGCTTCAGTGACTGATTTGTTGTCATCGTAACTATTTAAACACGGAAATAATGTGAGGTGTATGGAGTTCCCCCACTGACGGACTTCGCAACCTTGACTATATATTTTATATTTTACTGCATCGACTTCAATATGTTGTAGAATATATATATATATTTATATATATATATATAGTAAAGCTTATATATATATATTCATATTTTCATTGGAATTACATACAATATATATATATATAACTTATAGATATATATATAAATTTGCTTAACTCAACTTGGTTTTTTTACTAAGCAAATATATATATATATATATATATATATATATTTACTGCTTAGTCTCGATTTAGAAAAAGTTATGGCTGAACATACATAATAAATATTTATACGAAGGGAATTGAGAACTTCATCGTTTTTGGAGTCCGTAAAATAATACAAGCTTTATATATCAAATATAACAATTTCAACAACCGGTTAATAATAATTATCATAACGATATTTTCGTTATACGTGCCACGATACTGTAGAAATAATTATAAGTACCTAGTCTATTTTTATTGCAAGGTCGTGTATACTGGCTGATAATTTCGCTTCTCCAATCGCGGCAGTCGTGGCCGAGCGGTTAAGGCGTCTGACTAGAAATCAGATTCCCTCTGGGAGCGTAGGTTCGAATCCTACCGACTGCGAAATATTTTTTCTTATTTGTTTTACTTCTTTTTTAAATAAAGCTCAACATAATTACTATAAGACTTAACATTAAAACAAACATTTTTTTACTTAATTACTAATGAACAATTTTCTTTGTTTCAGTTTGAGGAGAGGTGCTGGAGTGAATGTCCAGGATATCAACGGATACACACCTCTACACCACGCTTGTTTAAATGGTCACAAGTAAGCGATAAGTGAATTTTTAATGTACAAAAACAAAAATTACTTTGCAAGTTCGCCCTAAGCAATGTTATGCTTTACCAAAATAAACTATATGCACAGATATTTTATTGGTATGCAAATTGAATATAGATTAAAACATAGTTTTTTGTTATATATCGCCTAAGCCGTTTCATAGTTTAACAATATTCTGTTTATGCAAACACGGCATGCATAATATTTACAATATTATAAGATTTGTGGGTATGTGTGTGTTCTCTATCGATTTATTTATATAATAAAAAAATAAACTTCTAATTTTTAGGGTTCAGTAGCCCTTTTAGCAATAATGGCTTCCGTCTGTTCCTCTGTTTTTCCTTGTAAAAGTATTTTTTCTCAAACTACTGTGTCTATATGGATACAATGTTAATAGGGAAGGTTTTCATAATTATATCCCCTTACACAAATACGTAACAGTGTACTGAGATCGCAAAAAAAAAATTACTTGTAGCCGTTCACTTTTTAATGGCCTGTCTAACTTTATCTTAGCGACCATTCATTTGCCTTTCGGTTAAAATTTGACTTAAGCTATGGAGCTTAAGTCAAATTTTAACTTTTACTTGTATGGACAAGTAATGTCAAAATTCACCGGATGGTAAGTTAATGAATAGGATCATATAGAAACCGGCTGTAAGTCTATACGTGGGGATATGCTAGCTTCTAAGGTTGTAAAAATTTTGTGTAAAATACTGAAAATATGATTACCTTAATTGTTCACTGTCATTTGTTTGCGCTAATTTTCTAAGTATTGAAATGTATTCAATTATTATTAATCACTAATACCTTTTGTGTTTATGGCAGACCTTTGAGCAAGATAAACCATTCTGTAACCGCACACTCACTCATTCAGTTGTACACACATCACATACATACAGACCACATACATATACACATACATTCACCCACCTATACATTTCCCCATACATAAATATTAACACGAAGTAATTTCCAAATGTATAAACTTTAAGATAATTTTCTTTTTATTATAATGTATAACAAACGAGTTGTCTGGAAGTGGGCGCTAACAACTGCAACACAGCAATTGTTTGCGATAACAAATTGTTTTCTGTACACTTATGTTAATGGTTTTGAATAAGTTCTTTTACTCTGTTGTTCATTCTTGTTCCAAGTTCTTATAAGTAAGGTTGCTTTTTTAATAAATCTTTACAAATTTAAAAATTCCAAAGATGGTATATACTTTCTATTGGGAGTCCATGTCTATCTTGCGAATATATAAGGACTACCCAGTGACTCAGTTAGTTGAGTTTCAATTGCGATCCAGGCGTTATTAAGTGTACGTAACATTCGGAACGGAAGTCTCATATAGAGAGATTTTGCGCGTTTTACGATAATACGATCTTCCGCCTTACAATTTAGACGTTTATTTGATTTAGTTTGTAAGAACTATAAATTACGTATGTGTACCTCTAGTCAAGTTTGTGATCTTGTGCCTTTCGATTTGAACTTTTTGTATTTGCTTGTGTTTTTAAGAACTGTAAATTACGTTTGTGTATTTCTAATAAAGTTTGTGACTTCAATAAGTAGCATATATTAGAATCCTGCTATACGTAAGACAATGTTATAATAAAAGTGTTTTTGTCATATAGGGATATAGTTCGGCAATTATTGTCAGTGGAGGCGTCGCCATGCATAGTTGACGGTAAAGGAGCGACGCCGCTCCATCTGGCGGCGTTCAATGGCCATTCAGAGATCGTCAGGTTACTATTGGCACACAATAATCCGCCAGTTGATATAAACAAACAGGTAATAGTATATTTTATATTTATTCGATTCTTATTTACTGTGTTATGGATATTTGAATTTAGCTCGTGTTTAATGGTAATTAAGGTCTAATTCAAATACGAAGGTATGAGTGACACGTCCCATAGAACGTAACTTCTAGTAATTTTATACTTGACCTATGAATTCGATACAAATTTTAATTATATAGAAATAACTTACTGTTTTAAAGTGGCATTATACTAAAAATTATTATTATTAAATCATTAAAATGACGATGTTTGTCTCTTTGTTTACGTAATTTTCACGTAACATTTTATTTACCTGACGTTTTGAAGTTACGCACCAAGGGCATTGAGAGTAGTGAAAAGATTGCATATTTAGATGATCTCTAAAAATTTTATTAATCCTTTGAAATAGATACTAATGTCAAGTTATTTGTGAAATAGCAGAAAATGGAACTACAAACAGTTGCTATATTGAATTGAATCAGTTGAAGTATTTTTATTATTCAATATTATATAGTTCATATAGGCATAAACTAATTAAATTTAAAATTATTATTATTATTTATTATTATAAACATTTTTATGCAATCGATTATTGTTAATACTCAGAAATATTCGTCAATCGAATATCAATTCATGCGTCACATCTCTAACATTCTTTCGCGAGTTTTCACTTCAAACTCGAATTCAACTTCAAAAGTTTTTATTCAAAATATGTTAAAGAGAACACTTTTTGAAGGTCATACATATCAGTTAAAATTAAATTTTACTACCTAGTCCATGTACACCTTCGCAACGAGTTATTGCTGTTAAGAAGAAGCGACAAGAAACTCCCTAGCTCCTAATTATAATCTAGCTAATAATTGATTAACTCGGACGTTTTTTTTAAATACATTTTATACAGAAATATGTTACACAATTAGTTTTCGAAGACTTTATGGAGTTGTAGCAAACAGTGCATACTAAATAAGACTGAGACACAATAAAAGGAAAGAAAAATATTATTATACTTATACTATAATTTAATTATGCTTATATATATATATAGAGTGGCGTGCTACGGGCGCGCCATTCGAATTAACAGAACACTGAAATCAGGCAAGCTTACTATTAAGATGATAGTTTCCGGCGATTTTGACGAGATACTCATATCAGAATTTGGCTCCTGTTTGAAATATAGAGAGAGAGAGATAATACTTTATTGCACGCCAAAATATACATTTACAAAAACAGACCATATTTATAACATTTTCTAGGCAATACAACAGGCGGCCTTATCGCTCAAAGCGATCTCTTCCAGGCAACCTAAATGAAACAAAAAATTTGAATCAGGCGATATAGGTGGTGCAGGAAAAAGGCAATAGATACATAAATACTCAAACTAGTTAATATACTAGTATATATAAGAAATATACTATAATGTATCTCTTTTTAAATGCCTAACAGACTAAGGACCAGGAGACCGCCTTACTGTTCGCGGCGCAATTTGACCATGTGGACGTCGTCGCGCAGCTGATGGCCAGGGGGGCTGATGTGAAGCTCAAGAACATTAGAAACGAGGGCCCCCTAGACCTGGCCGCGCAGTATGGCAGGTAATGAACTATTTTGATTTTAAAAAGGTATTTTTTTATATATATTTAGTTCAGTAGACAGGTAGACGGCCCACCTGATGGTAAGCGGTCACCGTCGCCTATGGACATTTGCAACACCAAAGGTGCTACCAATGTGCTGTCGCTCTCTAAAAGGAGACTGGAACCTGGTCTCTATTGACGAAACACAATGCAAGGTTGTTATCTAGACCAGGGGTGGAAGCCATCCACACTGGAAAATACTCTACCACCTGGCTGCGGGTTGTTTGGTCGCCTCTTCCCACAGGCCGGCCGCCCGGTCGCAGGAAATTATATTCCTTCTCCGTTCCTGCACGGATAAAAATAGCACTGTATAGATAGGACTCGACAGTCATTTTCAGGCGAGGCAGCAACGTAACTTTTGACGTCACGTCACATCACACTGCGTCACACTGGTACCCCTCGATAATTGTTACGTTACGAAACTTAAAATTCCCTCTTGTGTAATTCCTTCGCCGAGCGAACTGTGAATGGCTCGTTTCCTTAGGCCGCCTATTGTTTTGCCTAAAAATATTTTAACTAATGTATTGTGTCTGTTATTTTGGTCCGCTAAGAGGCTGGGCGCAATCGGGCCACCTACCACATTCACCGGTGGCCAACGGCAAGCAGTTCACACTCTTTTTCATGTATTTTGAAAGGACTTCCCACGCATGAGTAGTCGGTGGCGGCTGAGCGCCGCCACCACTTTTGTTTGCGTGGTGCCCCGGCGGCTGTGGTCGGTGGCCCGTTTGCGCACAGCCTAAACCTAAAACGTTATTTATCTAGATTAGGGATGAACCAAATGTTGTTCGAACCGAATACGAACTACGGCTGAACATTCGGTTAAAATAAAAAAATTCGGCCGAACTTCGGTTTTTATTTCCCCGCGCTTTCTCGATAACGACATGTCTTCACTTGTTGACGTCGTGACTTGATAACGCCGAATCTCTGGCGTTTTTTCACCATAACCTACATAAAAGATCTAAAGTTACTAGGCATCTAGTAAATTTTAAATACGAGTAGATGGATAAAATAAAAGGTTCTTAATCATTTAATTAAAAAAAACACTATTTCAGAATTCTAAATCATATGCTTAGTTTGTAAAGTAATTTCAATCAAAATTAAAGATGTATTAATAATTTCTGATGTCCATTAGAAATGCTTTTTTTATTCAAGTTGTTCATTATAATTAAGCAGTTACAATAATTATGTTTGTTAGTGCAATACTAAGTTTATTTCATTTTTGTTTTAATTTGATGTGTATTTAATTAGGGAAAGATTTATAAAACTCTTCAATTGCAAGTCAAGGTTATGTTCCTTACTAAAATAAACGACCATGAGTATATAAAGGCGTAATTTCATTTTACGATTATGATAGATATGATTTCTATTAGTTTCAGTAAAAGTAGTACAAGTAGGTATTTGACTTTTCTTTGCACCGGATTTTCGGCATATAAACCAAATTTAAGCCGAACGTCGAAGTTCGGCTCAAGCTGCCAAAATTCGGTCGAACCCAATGTGAAACGAATTTCGGCCCCTCTCTGATCTAGATGTACTTCTATGGTGGTGCGTTGTGTTAAAAGGGGCCAATGTCGACACTCTTTATTTTGGATAATGAGCATTAGAACAATGGAGCAGCGTTAATAGTTATTAAATTGCATGTTCTTATGTAGTGTGGCAAAAATATTTTACTGTATTAGATTTTAGCACAGATATCATACTTTTGGGTAATTTTGCATTAAAAATCAAGCAAATTCATGTCTAGTAAGGTTCAATTAACTTGTGTCATTTGTCTGCTGATTCTTTATTAGGGGAAACTATACTAATTTTGGCACCTCGTCAATTTATCTATACATATAATAAAACTGTAGAGGTCGAATTTCTGTACAGTGAAAAATATGCTAAAAACCGAGTCGGGGGGTTGTAAGCAGTGAAATAGATCTAATTTAGATTTTTTAATTTTTTTGTTTCTCTGTTTGTCTGTCTGTTTGTACCAACTACTTTCCGAAACGACTGGACCGATTTAAATGAAATTTTGTATGGTGGTAGCTTATATCCCTGGTCAACATATAGGATACGTTTGATCCCGAAAAATTAAAAAGTTCTCGTGGGATAGTTCAAAAACCGCACCACGCGGACGAAGTCGCGGGCATCAGCTTGTTCAAAATATTAAGAAATCTTAATATTTTTATTTTGTAGCCATACAATAATATTATTATAGTGGTTACAAAATAAAAAAATGAAGTTTCTTAATGTTTTGAATAATTAATAGAGTGCCAACAATGGTATAATTTACGCTATTTGTTTTTAATTGTTTATATTGTTTTAGATTGAAGACAGTGAAGCATCTACTACGGTATAGCTCCGCCCTTATCGACCAATACAGGGCGCCTGATTGCTACGGAAAAATCTTCACAACGACACCACTTCATCTTGCGAGTAGAAACAATCACGTGTAGGTATCATTTTTTATTAATTGCCTCACCGTGAAGCCCTTGGCACTTATGCCATTATTATTTGATTTAGTATAAATACATCGATATAATAGAGCACAATTATCATTTCAACTGTATCAAACTACATGTGTTGGTGGTCTTGTTCGTCTTTGGCCACTAATGCGGCGAGGAGATTGCGGCCTCCAGGAAAACCTCTTTGCCCCGGCTTCTACTCCGCGGGCGACTACCCGTCAGTGGCGGGGTTTGCAGCCGTTGGATCCTTCACGTAAAAGGTCTCTGAACGGCTCTCGCTGGCCATTCTGTCATTCGCGAGCTTTGTGTTGGCTTCGTCTGCGCCTTAGTTGGCCACACATAGGCAGGCGTTCGATAACCGTCTCGGGCTTTGGATGGCCATCAGTGGTGTCTGGTGGCCTATCAGCGGCTTTGTGGTCTTCGCGATCTCATAACATCACCCCGATCAACCGAGCGTATGAGATCGCTGGTCAAATACATTTCAAAATATTCCAGCCTCGTTGACAATATGAGTCGGTGTACACAATAATTCGCAACATAAACGTTTGTTCGTTGCGATTAATTTATGGTAATATCAAGGTGTGTACACACGCGCGGCAATCGCCTCATATTCATATTCATATTCATTCGTTCGTTATAACGCATCGATAAGTTCCCAGCTTCTGAATTTACGCCAACGGACATACAGTGACGAAGATATTTGTTGTGATTTTAATGGATGCGGTACATTCAGAGCAGACATTTATTTTAATATTTCACGGATAGTCCAAATTTTTTTGGCCTATTTGTCTGTAGGCTATTTAATGTTCTGAAATTAAAATGTAATTAAGCACAATAAAATGTATAAAATTTCCGCTGAATATAGTCCCACTATTTAATTCGGGCCTCTTTTTTCCAATGGGAATGAAAATAATACACACTATGCTTGTCGAAGGCAAATTGAAGGGGTTCACACATCCATAATCCATAATGTGTGTAAAAAACTTGTAGATTTGCCTGACTGCCTGTAAATATTTTTTTTTATTAATCAAGGAAACTCGGAATTTCACAATCATAATTAAATATTTTTAGAAGGTATACAGATTTTCAGAAAGAAAGTATTTTTCTACATTGTGAGATAAATGATTAATTACTCGTTTCACAGCAAGTTTCCTCTCGAGGTTTTCTTCAAAGTCAGTAGGTACTTACTAAATGTAACAATACATATGCATCATACAGCCATTACAACATAAAAGTCATAGGTTAATAAAATTAATATAAATTAAAAAGCAAAATGTGTCATGTATGAAACCCAGCTTTTAGAGCTGGTACGGGCCCGGTAGGTAACCCAGGTCAATATTTTAATTCGATTGCTACGTTGCTAAAAGGTAGTCGTGTCATTATCCAAATCGAGAACGTGCGATGAGTAATTGTAACTGTTTGACCTGACAGTCTCTACAATATTGCCTGGGTTTTTAGAATTTTACCTTAATAAAGTAGCATTTTAGCATACATACGTACCTGCTTGAAATGAGTTTGGATTTAAATTATTGTATCAATGTTGCATGTTGCCGTATCCACGTGTATTTTAGTTCAATGTTCTAAAATATCAGCGCGTATGTACATTGATGAAGGGTTAAATTGGCAACACACGACGGGCGCCGTACGCCTTCTGCCTGTTGACTCTGATTGTTTCAAGTTACAAGCGAGAGCGTTTGTAATATTGTTTTGCGTATCATATTTGTCATGTTCTTTACTTTTGTCGTTTTTACTCTATAAAGATCAACATCTTTTTTTGTTGTTTTAATTGTCTCATTTATCAGGTGTTTGCGAAATGATCGCCCGTAAGACCGTTACCTCCTCTTATCAATAAACAGTAAATACATTATATACTACTACTATCTTATGTGACTCAGTTATAAAATAAAATAGATAAGTGAATTTACTTATTTGTAATGATAATTAAAGCTAGGTTTATAAAAAGTTCTTTATTGTAAGTACACCAATACACAATAAATTTAAAAACTATAACAAAATTCGGTTTCACTGCTGAACTTTTAATATCTCTATGAATTTAACTAATTAGTTGATTGCGTCACAGGTTGAAGGACATTGGACGTGGTCGATTAGTTTTATATATAATCTATATTTTATTTACATGAAGCTGTTAAATGGTTAAAAAACACACTTTCGTTAAACTGCGATGCATCACAAAATACTATTTCATTTGGTCAAATCATTATGGACTGTTATTATATAATAACAACAGTGCAAAGCAAATCATTCGATCCTTCGCTTTTATCTCTTGTGCCATAAAACATTTATAGGGTGCGTAGTCATTATAATATTTAGTAAATTGAGGCTTGTCAGAACATCAGATTTCGTGTGACAGCAAATTTCATGTCTGGTGTACATTAACATAGAGGCTGTATACGTACTTAGTAATCTGTGTTAGGCTTTGTCTATACAATAGCTCATGTTGTTTACATTGCAACATTGGATCAACACAATGTGATTGATAAATTATCTACTTTTAAAACAGGAGTATATAAAGAGATTTAGGTTGTAATTCGTATTTGCGTAGAAGGGAAGAATGAACCAGGTAAAGAAAAAGTTAATAAACTTTGTTACTTACTTGTTCATAGAAGACTTACTCTGTATATTGTTCTATTTCATTTAGCATGTAGTGATAAATGAATAAGTTATTTAATGATTAATGCTTAATAACAATGCCAGAATGATGTGAACGCTCTCTAATAGGTATCTAGATGCCATATTGGCTTTAGAAAAGTAGGTTGTAGACTTGATGAAACTTGAAACAATAATTTCGTGAGAGCTATCTGAAATTGATTAATCTTTCATTAGTCGTCATCTTCTTGATAGAATCCTTCTTGACTCCATCCAGCGTTGCGCCGTTCGTATTATAGTCGACAATTCCATACTAACAGGCGGTTTAGAATCGCTTAGCTTTTGGAGAAACTCCATCCCTCTGCGAATTCTACTGCCTGTACAAAGGAGAGCGTTCCGAGGAACTGTTTGATCTGGTGCCAACGCCTCATTTTTACAACCACAACGGTCGCCATCGGTAGGATTTTCACCCCCATTTCATGGAGCTTCCACGCTCAACTACACAACGGTTCTCTAGAACGTTTGTTCCCCGTACAACAATGATTTGAAGCGAACTTCCCGCTGACATTTTCCCTCTGCGCTACGACATGGGGTCGTTTAAGAAAGGTGTTATAAAATTTATTAACAGGCCAGCAACGTGTTGGCAACGCCGCTGGTGTTGCAAACGTCCATAGGTGACGGTAATTACCTTTCATCAAGTAGGCCGTCCGCCTGTTTGCCTGCTTCAGGCAATAAAAAAAAATAGACTATAAAGTTCAATCGTCACGCATGTGTTCAATTTTAACCGTTAATTATTCTTGCCAAT
Organism: Dendrolimus houi; assembly: GCA_039645545.1. NCBI lineage: Eukaryota > Metazoa > Arthropoda > Insecta > Lepidoptera > Lasiocampidae > Dendrolimus > Dendrolimus houi. The sequence goes on from CM077136.1 coordinate 8,369,434, forward strand.
AATAAAAATCTTCGACACGTCACATTGGACAATCGTTAATTCGTTTATGTGTCTCATATTTCATGAATATGTATGAGGCCAGTGGCCAAATTTACACGTGTACCGTTGTATGACTAGCATTCTACATTGTGTGCATTGGCAAAATTTGTTTTACATCCTTTGTATAATTGCAATGATGTAACTGTTCATAGCACCGACAATTTCATGATTTTAATTTTAAGTGCTGCCTGTCTGGATATTTTTATTTACTTTTCCATTTATAGATTAGACCACCTGTATTAGATTTTTAATTGTTTTTGTATGTCCATTCAAGCACGGGTTTTTGATGGAGGTCTTTATTTTCTGTATGGCTTCTGTTAGAAGCATTTTTCGATGTGACTTTCCTCATGAGGTTTTCCTCCATTATCTACATAACAAAATTAACAATATACCCATTAGTAATAATGGTTACTGTGTCGTTGAAATACTTGATATAATATTTATAGTCTTCACAATTCAATTGTTATCCTTATGTGTGTATTTGACTTGACAATTAATAGGTTATTTGGGACACTAAAAATTAAGTGCCCGATTTTGTATATTGCAAGAAATTAAACTAGTTTAGACAAACGACACTTAATTAGAATAGTTATGTTATGCTTTGGAAATACACCGCCCTTACTATATACAGTTGTGGTCATATAATTAAGAACGATTTGAAGTTTAGCAGTTTTTTTTATTTAAATCGTGTCATACACAGAGATGTGTACCTTCTGAGAAGCAACTAGTTATGTTATAAAATAGCCACATTAATAGAGCAACGTGGCTTAGGAATAAAGAATAAAATCTCTAACTGTTTTTTTTTCACATTTTATTTATTTTACCAAAGTAATACATTCAAATAGTACTGAAGCTGGACAAATAATTAAGAACGATTTATTAAACTGCTCGGGAATCGTTTTGTATGACACTCACATTTAAAAAATCACAATAATATGTAGCGCGAGAAATTTAAAAAGCAATTTAATACCTTTTTAACTAAAATTAATAGTTAATAGCATATCCACGGCTTTTAATTACTGCTTTACACCGGCGAGGCATTGACTCTATTAATTTTTGACAGTTCGCAAGAGAAATAGAGTTCCATTCTTCTAAAAAAACGTCCTACGGCTCTCTTAAATTCCCACACTGTGTATTTGAAACCTTTTTCTTTACTTCGAACCACAGATTCTCTATTGGGTTTAGATCTGGGCTGTTAGCTGGCCAGTTTAAGACAGAAACTGATTGCGCTGTAAGAAATTCCTTTACGGAGCGTGCAGTGTGCTTTGGATCATTGTCATGCTGGAATGTTTTCATGTTCATGACATTTCATGTCATGCTGGAAAACCATCGTTTTTCAACATTGCAGATGGTCGGCTATCTTTTTATAAGACCAATTCTTCCGGCGAAGTTTTATTATTACTTCCCTTGTAGATTTATCACAACTTTTATTTTTTCCCATTGTTTTTTCAAAAAAGCAATCTCTTTTAATCTTTTACAACATTAAATGGCGCCAAAATTATACAAACAGTAACAAATCGACTGAGTGTTCTCTATTTAATTTTGAATAAAGGTATAAACTATTTAGCGTTCTTAATTACGTGACCAGCCAGTAAATAGGAATACTATGTTTAGAAGTAGTGTAAAAAGTATGTCTATTTATTTTTATTTAATCACATCAATGAATATCTGTATCAATGAAAACAGCGGTATTATGGAAAAGTTTTACGATATCGAGAGAAATAAAAAAATTGCATGCAATTATTTTTGCGTCTTAGGTTGAAAAAAATCTTCACTTTAAATCAGCGTTCTTAATTATATGACCACCACTGTATATCACAAGATGTTGTACAAAATATTTACTTTTTCCTTTTAGTTTGAGTCGCTTTTGTTTTTATTTTAAATAAATCGGTACTTTCTACTTCCCCTACTGCTATTCTGAATTTTTTGTTATTGTTACGAGTTGCAGGATTCGAATTAAAATGCCGTTGGAATTATTATAGAGTTTATTAGAACTATACAAACATGTATAACACAGGTACAAATATAACCGAACACAACAAGTCCAACCGTAATGTAGAAGGTCGTAATTCAATAAAATGCGCAAAGTCCGTCACTATTGGATTCCCGATTGTAGTACACACGTCTCGCTTTGATCGTGGTTCTCTCTTGACCGCCTCCTATCTCCATCAAGCCATCGTTTTATACTGCATAAATGCAAATATGCCCACACGGCGAGCGTCGATGTAATTTCCTAGAAATCGTAATCCGCACACCTGGCTAATTATGCTTGCAAGCGGCCGTAAACGAGTACAATAGGCTGTTCTCCACAATAACCAATAAATAAATGAACAAAAGAAGACGATCATAAAAGGATTACAATTAGTTCAAATGCCGACGGGTAATAAAATGTGTTTTTACAGATATGCAAGTGGATTTTGTTTTCGTCGGAATTTAAGTTGTAACATTATATTTCTGAATATGCTCTGATTGACCATATTTTTTTAAATTCTTTTTATATACATTTGTTTTCGAATATACAAGGTCCTTATACTAATACAAACTTCGTATTTGCTTTCTTTTACAATATATCTTATTTCTATCGATTACATTGTTTATTTTTACAATTTTCTACATATCTTTGTCTATTTTTATCTGATGTGTTACTGTTATTTTATTTACTACATTTCTTATTTACTACATTATAAGTTTTAAACTTATAAGTATTTCCTTATACATTATTCTATTAATACTTGAATATAAGTAATATGTATTTATTATCTGTTTTATAATTACTAACAACCTTGAGTGCCCATGTTAAATTGTGGAATATATGATTACTGGAGTCTTGTAACTTATGATACTTTACCACGAGAAATCTAAACTCTTTAAATTAGGGTTAGTAAGGATAACATTTTGTATTGGTATTGCGTAAATTGCCTGTACTAAAAATAAGGTTATATCAAAAACACGTACACTACTACAAATCCAGAAACTTCTACCTTGTACTGTGCTATTATTTTTAACGTGTCATCATCATTCGAACGATAAGTTCCGGTTGCCTACAGATCGTTCGCACCGACGCCCCGGGTCCGCTTTCTTACTTTTTTTTCTCCAGTTCGCGCGGTCTTTAGCATCCCCCGTTTGGAAATTATTGGTATGCATGTCATCCTTCGTAACGTTAAACTAGCATATCTTGGACCTTCCCCTACGACCAGAATTAATTGTTCCCCATATAATTAGCCGGTCTCCGTAAATCGTGGCAGTATCAGCGTAAGCGACTCTCTTGCTATGTCACGGACATGAAGACTGCCGAGAATGCGGGAGTTCTTGAGGCGACCTTTCCTCATGATTCCACACATCCCTCGTAACATATTCGTTTCCGTATTATTTTTAACATCTTTTCTACTATATTTTGTTAACAGAATGGTGGTTGAAATTCTATTAGAGGCAGGAGTGTACCCGAATACAAAAACAACCGAAGGCACGGCCCTACACGAGGCGGCACGTTATGGCCGCGATTCCGTGGCGAAGGTTCTTCTACAAAGAGGTGCAGATCCAAACATCAGGAACAATATGAACAAGTCCGTTTATGATCTGCTAGCTGATCATTCGAAGGCTACTGGACAAGTTAGATCTGTTATACAAGGTAATTAAACTTGATACAAGACGTAACGAGAAAAAAGCTGCCTTCTTACTGCTTATTATGATAACTTGTACTATTTTTTTTATATAAATAAACTACACTATTTTTGGCACTTTTCAATTAATTCAAAATATTGCGAGAAATCTTTTTATTTTTTATTTTGTAGCCATACAATAATATTTTTAATATCACTAGAGTTTACCCCGCGGCCTCGCCGTGTCTCAAACCCTAGGCAGTAATTTTATTTTACTTTCATAAAAACTTAATTCGGATTTTTACCTATAATCATAACAAAGAAACTAAGTTCATATAGTCTAGACAACTGCCCAGCAAAACATAGAGATGACTCGAAGCCAACCTGATTTGAGAAGTAATACAACGAATGTTGTTTATGATAACGTAGGTATTTGTCAGTGAATTGAAAAAACGCAATTGCACCGTCATCTATTTAGCTAATTCATTTATCGGGATAAAATGTATCCTATGTATTAACTCGGGTTATAAGCCAGCACTGTCGAGTTTTATTTATATACGATCAGTAGTTTCCAAAAAAGATGCGATCGCAGCGCCATCTTTTTCGCTATTTTCGTCTACCCCACGGAAACGACGTCTTTTATCGAGATAAAAAATATCCTAAGTTATGCGCCGGAATATAAGCTAGCTCTGTATCGAGTTCCATTTAAATCCGTTCAGTAGTTTTCAAGTGATGCTCTAACAGACAGACAGACACAAATACTAAAAATAGCATTTTTGGAATCTCCTGGTCCGAATTATCTCCTTTTGATTTTTTTCACATTTATAAACGTATTGTACAAACTCGGACCATTTACAGATTTATTATAGTATAGATAGATAACATAAACATTGACAAATAAGACACATTTAGCCACAGTCACTAACATTATCCCAGATGGAGCAGAGTACAAAAAAATGGATTACGAATTCACATTTAATGAAATAATTTTTTAGAATACGAAAATCACAAACACGGCGTTAATTATGAAAGTGACGAATACCTGCCACCCTTCCCTGTCACAGATTATAGTCCCACCGCACCGTAAGTATATTTCATCATTTAATATTAAGTAAATACATAGATGTTTCTGTATGCAGAAATACTGGTCCCTGTTTGACCTCGTTGCCTATTTACTCGGAAATTACTTTGAAGAAGAACCAACGATAAAACCTAGATGAGAGGCCTGAGCGCCTAAAGAGGTCGTTTTCGCAGATTCGTATGATGAACGTGACAAATATCAACATAAAGTGGAACTTTATGTTGTTTTACAATTATCAGTATATCTAGCTAGACACGTGTCAATTTCACTAAGCGATTCTCCAAAGTCGACCGCTTTAGGCCCTCTGTATGAACTTGAATGCTCGACCAATATCCATTGCGTACACTCTTTTTATTAATTGATATGGAAGCTGTATATTGACTTTTTCTATTTAAGAGAATTCCTTAAAAACTTGAAATGTTTCTTTTTTTTTATTATACCAATTAATAATTACTTTTAGAAAATCTGTGTTTTTTATGTCTAAAGTTACTTACTTATCATCACCCAAGTGTTAAATCGCTCAGGTTCCGCTTTCTCTAAAGTTACTATACAGTTTTATATAAAGTCTAGTCAACATCATTGTTTCCAAAATATTATTAAATATCTAAATGTTATAGTTTACAATCATAATAGCATTTGCTATTTTGTGTAATTTAGGCATGGTATTCAATATGGTAACGTCTGTTTTAAATAGGACGTTATGGGAGAAATTACGTAAATAGAGAAATAAATATCGTGGTTCTAAGTATATGATTATATTTAAATGACAACGGGAACAAATATATTTTTATATAATTAAAATTAATATTTATTTCGTGGGAAAGTTTACGATAACGCTACAATTTAAGTTTTATGACTGGCAGCCGTACCGTCCTATTTGAAATGAACTTTAATTATAATCTTGGGGTTGGATTGCTTGTTAAAAGTATTAAACAACTATTTTCACTAAAAACACATGTAGGAGCATTCCAATTAATGATCGCAACATATATACTTAACCTGGTTTTGGGGTTTTAAATCTATTGTGTCATTTTGTGTTATTTCTTTTCTTGTTACAATAATTTTCATTTTTCTTCTTGCATGTTGATTAACGTTATGGTACTTTTATAAGTTGATTATATGTGTCGTTTTCTGTTGAACTAATGTGTATATAATTAGGAGCATTATAATGGTATTTAAAAAGAAAACAAAGAAATATATACTTGCGAATTAAAATACACAAAGTAGGTGCAAAACGAGCAAGCAAGATTTACCTGAAGCTTAGGTTAAAAAAGGATCATTAAGTAAAATATAAAAAGATAAACGTCCTTAAAAATGTCTTTTGATTTGTGGTACCGCGCTTAACTAGACGGGGTGCGGTAAACGTCCGTTTAAAGTCATGGTCTTATGGCAAAGGAATCCGCTGTTTCACAAAAAGATCCACCTCACTAGAGGGTGGACGGCTCTAAACATTCCGTTTTAATTGGAGTACGACATCTCATTACGACACACGACGTGTACTGCCTTTGATTCATGATTTCCGTCTTCGTCACGTTCTTTTCATAAAACGCAGTCTTGATTTAAATACATTATAATATTTTTCCCTAGAGTAAATTAATTCTCTGAATAAAAGTGCCATAAGCGTAAGATACAACACTACTTTCGTGTTGTGTAATGTCTTCACAGTACTATTATAATCAAGTCCCCCGAAATTCCACTGCTAGGTTCAGACCACTTCTTTTCAGTTGAAGGGGTGTTTTAATCTCCGTGTTTGTCTAACGTCGATTAGGTTTTCGCAGGCATTTGATAGGTATAAAGGGTTCAAATTTTTGCAAATTACATTAAATCATTTAAAGTAATTAATTACATTTATATGAAATGAAACGATAAACATTACAAAATCATAACATTTAAAATAGTGAACACACATTAGATAACAAATTACTTCTCGTGAAACTGATTCACTTTCAGTATAATTGTTGATCTATTGAACCAAGACTGTTCTTCTCCTTGAACCCAATGAATAGTTATGGCAAACTAACGGTAATCGACTAACAACAAATTCAAACTATTGATAAGGTTTTTCGCTGTATTAAATTAAACTTTTTGTAACTTTTACTTTCATAGTATTTAAAATTTACACCTTCAGTTTGTATTCTACTAAATTGAATGAAAAATTCCGTTCGCTAGTATCTCATTAAAATCTTCCGTGTCTTTGATTCTGTTTGACAACTGTCAACTCGAATTATTTCTTTAACACGAAAAGATATTTTTACTGTCAACGTTCGCAAATAATACTTATTTCAAGTATTAAATATACTTAAATTAATATCTATGAAAAATTGAAGCAAGAACAATAATGTGCTATATTAACGTGGTTATAGTATTATTATAACCTTGACATTTTTAGTATTTTCACAAATTTTATCATTCCAACACTTAATATTTAAATTTACAGGAATAATAAAACACCTATGGAACGCCCTTTTTCTTTGCGTAATGCCAATAACAATGCTTCTACTAACGAAATAACAGTTACTGATTCTTCTATAAAAGCTTCTTCAAATCGTAGTATATATAAAGATAAATCATCACCACCCCAAGAGCGTATGTCAGAGAGTGATCACGAAATAAGAACGAATAGTTTTTCAGTTAAAGCTATGTTACCAAGACCCGTAAATATACCTAAATACGAAGAAAATACCGTATTGAGGAATCACGATAATGTTATATCTGAAATAAAATGCTTGGCAACGTTGACTAAACCTACCGTACAATCGCCTTGTTTCAAACAAGATTCAAAAAAGAAGCCGACACCTAAATTGCCACTCAAGTTTAACTATCCAGAAAAGTTGTCGTCTGACATAAGTCTTGGTTATGAAAATGATTATATTAATATTTCTACTTTAAAAAAACAAAAAGCGGAATCGATCGAGCAAATAAATTCTCCAGAAGTCCTCGAACCTACTTACATTAATATACCGAAAAAGATAAATTTTTATGACAATTTACCCGATGATGAGAAAGCATGTTTGAAAAACAAGAGTTTAATTGATGTTTCCGATAAATTTAGGGAAACTGAAAATAATATGTCCATTTACGCGGGGACGGATCATGAGGAACTAATTAATTGTTCTTTGTATACTGTAATGACAGGTGTCAAAACAAATAATAAAATATGCAACGACGTAAATTCAAATATATTGCCTAAATCAGAGCCTAGTAGAAGAAACAGTGATTTAGATTTCGTATATGAAAACCCAGATAACGGTTATGTTGACATGCTACCGTCTAAAAAAAGGTTGTCGATTCCAAAAAGCTTCGCATATGGCGCGAAAGTGAACAGCGTTCATTGTAAAGGCGACCCTGGTTGTTTCTACGAAATTTATGACTATGTTTACGAAATTAATCCTCATGCTCTTACTAGTAACGTCTTACCTTTTAACAAAAAAAAAGTTAAAGGAAATGCTTGTTATTGTCACGATGATCCTGACATAATTGAAAAGAAGGCAAAACTGGAAATTTGCTGGCAAAAACTAGGCAGTCAAAATGTGTTTTTTAGTTGTCCTAAACTTGAAGAAAATGAAAAAGTGTATGAAAATTTACCTCCTAAAAAATCTTCAAATAAGTATGTTGTTGAAGAAACTGATGGTTCTGAAAACGGAGGTCAAACCTCTGACGACAATTTAGTATTTGTTCCTTTTAATAATGCAGAAGACGATACAAATATCGAAAAATCAGTTTCAGATGAAAATACATCAAACAGCACAAGTATTATCCAAAAAAAATATAATCAATTTAAACTATTTCTGACAGATTGGTCATAAAATTTGTTTATACTAATATGCTTTTGGTGGTGGTAGTTGAAATTTTTAATTTGTTACTAACTTTTCATTATTTTGTGTTTTTATACTTATTTTTTATGATTTATTTATTTTTTGTTGCTCTATGTATTTTACAGGACAGCGCCAGAGACCCAGAAAATTACTAACCAACATAATAGCTTAATTTCTCCTTCTTCATCGTCACTAACTAAAATAAATCCTCAGAGTTTTGTTAAGAAGCTTGCTTCGAAGTGCTTAGGCCTTAAAGCAAAATTTAATTCAGCTCCTAACATTTCTTCGGCAAATGTTTCAAGCTTGGAAAGGGAAGTTGATGTTAAATCGAAGCGTTTGGAAAGTAAAAATAGTAATAATACGTTGCTGATAGGCAACAGTAAGTTTTTCAAAAGATTGTCCAAGAAAGAAGAATCTGGAGAAATAAATTGCAATGACGAGTTTGATACAATATCTTTAGATAGATTAGGTACTTTAAACAGAGACTCTGTTGTTAATAGAAGTAATAGAAGCTGTCCTGGTTTTAAAACTTCTTTACCTAATATATCTGAAAATAATGAACTTAGCGATTCACGAGAATCAGTAGCGGAGTCAGTTATTATTACTGAAATAGAAACTTCTCCAAAAGCCAATGAATTGATTGAGGCTATTAATTATAGGGCAAACGCAGATATATTTGAGCCAAGGGATAGGTTGTCTTTATCATCAGCTGTTTCTATTGAGTCTCAAAATTTGATAAACGAATGTTATGAACCTTATGATATGTGTTTAGCAAAATTTAAAAGAAGTACTATTATCCCTAAACCACCTCCTCGGTCAACAGTAGTTGCAGCCAAAAACGATGTTGCTAATACAATTTATGAGAATGTAACTATAGAAAATAGAAGTGTTCCTAAACCGGCTGCGAGAACTCATATCCCACATAAAGCACGTGATCATGAATTGAAAAATAACACATTATATGAAAATATAACAGAAGTTCTGGAAAATATAAAACCAGAAACACCTAAAAGGACTGTTTTACCTTTAAACAATAAGACCGAAAACAATACAGATAAAGATTCCTCAAGAAGTGTAAGTCGATCCTCTACTTTGTCTTCTGACTCTATGATTGATGAAACAAATTTAGAAGACATATTACTTTCTGAAAAGTCGAAATCGTTTCGACGTAGTAAAATATTAACATTAAATTCAAATTCTCTAAAATCAGAGGCATGTAGAAGTCAATCAAATATGTCAGAAGCATCAGATGTGACAGAAGTAAGTGCTATCGAGAATATAGACTGCAGTGATGATATAGAAGACAATCATAGATATGTATCTATAACCGGTACACTACCACACAAGAAACAAGAAAATTATGATAAGAAAAAAGTTCTATTTAGACATAAAACATTCACTAATATAGAGGCAGACAGAAATTCGATAAAAGTAAAAGATTTACCTCAATGGGATACTGATTTTTTAAAGGAAACGTTAGCACACTACCATATTCGCGGTACGGGCCATTGCATATATAAAGCACCAACAGTCAAGGAATTCATTAACATATTTAATAGAGACGACTTTTGGACTAATAGTCTAGGAGTGGGTGAGTTAAAAAATAAAAGGGATAGTTTATATGAAACGGCTATATGCTTTTGTAAACCTAAATCTTTAAAAAGTTACAATAGTGCTGAGGACCTTTTAGAAATTTCTCCACAAGAAAAACTGGAGATTGTCTCTATTGACATGGATGCTCTGAAAAATAGATCTGAGATGATATCTACATCGTTCCGATGTTTCTGTGATTCTGGTAAATGTGCTTTTCATTCAATACGCCGAGAAACCCAACCTGATTTTGTTGTAAAATTTTCAGCCATTAAAAAAAGTATTTCAACACCCGACATCACTTTACAGATTTCTCCTAGTTCAACAGTCAAAAAGAAAAACTATTTACCAAAAAATAAATCGGTACCTAAAAATTTAGAGGAACCTTATGCTGTCATTAGTGTAGATGATATTCTTTCTAGAAACAAAAATATTATAGCCAATGAGAATTCAAGCCTTGATTACATGCCAATGTCTCAGTTTTCATCTCTTTCGTCAACTTCTCGACCTTACTCTATTAAAGATATTACAGAGGTTATTTCTATGAATTCAACATCAACTTCCTCCAGCTTATCTGCTGTTTCTGATATTGTGCATATGCCTATAAGAAAATCGAGCTCATCGGAACACTCCGGACATTGGTCACTGCATTCCTGCAATTCTAATGTGACAATACAATCTGATGTTTCATTTAAGACTTGCATGGAAGAATCTTCAGATGAGGATTCTGATGGTACATTGCATTCTGACGACGAATCCTCAGACGCTGACACTATAAAATCAGATGTAAGCGTTACGAAAAGACCTTGGGTTCATAGTGATTCCTTCAGGTACGGAAGGAATTCCAAATCTGGAGTGGATATAATAGCGGAAGAGAGCCAGAGTTCTATTGAAGATGAAAATAAATTCGAAACTTTGTCTGCAAAATTCGAGAGTGGAATCAGCGTTGAGGGGTCTGAGAGTTCGTCGTCAGGTTGCGATGAGGATAGTGGTGTTCCGAGAGTTAGTGCGGATGTGTCGCTTGATTGTGCTTCGCTTGAGCGGGTTTCGGGGGTGGTCGAACGTGTTTGCAGCGGGTCGGGGCGGCGGCGGTGGGACGAGCTTGAGGGCACTAGCGAAGGTGACGCTCTCAGCATCTCCAGTGCAGCCTCAAGTTGCGCGCCTATGCATTTGGCACACCACCACGAATACAGTAAAGTTTCGGTGAGTATCTTTATTTATCGGAAATTTATTATAATTATTGTATAACCAATGACTTAGGCAACCTTGATCTTCATCATCTTTTTGTAAGTATGTAACGTCGACAGATAAAAGGAACAAAACCCACAACGACAGGTCCGTCTAGTTGTACATGATTAAGTAGGAAATTTATGGTGCAGTCCTTTGTCATTAATCTTTAGGATACGCAATGAGTGTGGGAAAATTATTTCAATTAACAACAATTAGTTTCGCCTCTAATTAACATTGTCTTGCAACATGATTAATTCCAAGTGCTGAAATTAATCTTATATTTTTCGTAAAGGACACTTTATGACAATTTTTTATTTAAGTTGTATTAAAAATTTACTCACTCAAAAAGTTCGTTCAAACTTTGAATCTAAACAGATCTGAGTTTATATTCAGAAGAGAATCACACCAGAGTAAAATTTCAAAATATATTATATTATACTCATTCATTCTAGAGTACGAGTACGCTTTAATTTGGACTGTCTATTGTCTTAAATATTGATTTGCATTTGGGTATAGTTCTAAAAATGTATTTTAGGTTTTGTTCTTCCTCCTATGTTCAAAATTAGTTTATCAATTTTTAAGGTTCAACGTTACTAAGGTTTTTTTTTATCAAACAGTACATACACATGCATCTATAAATACTAATTATTTTTCGACAACATTTTAAACGGTCATTAACTATAACATTATCCCAGATGGAGCAGAAAGATAAAACGTGTTGTATAATATAATAGCTCCTTCTCCATATAAATTTTAACTATATGATATGTTAAGTCTGAACCTTCTCCATACGCGCAATATACTTACTTAAAAATGTGTTAAAAAAAGTAAAAATACACGTTCTGTTAGCAAAGCGAACTAAAAGCTTACTCTTACTTACTTACTCCGTTGGCTTAGCGACCCAAAGTGGGTCTTGGCTTCCGAAACGACAACATGCCATTTTTCCCTGTCCTGCGCAGTTTCTTGCCAATTATTGGCTCATAGCTCCGACAGATCAGCCTCTCCACTCTGTTTTTTCCCAGCCACATTTGGGACGGCCGACTGGACGCCAACCTATCGGCCGTCCCAAATATGCTGTCCTCACGTTGCCGCGATCCGTTCTGCGTGACCGAGCCAGCGGAGGCGGTGAGCTTTTATTTCTCCTATTATGTTAGGCTCGGCCACGAGATTCTCAATTTCGAGGTTGGTTGGGACCCTCCAGCTACCTACCTATCCTCTCTCTTTGTTGGACCCAGAATCTTACGGAGAACCTTCCTTTCTACTAAAAGCTGGTTCTGCTTCTTGATAGTAAGAGTCCAAGCTTCGCACCCATACATCAGGTTAGGCCATGTAACGGTTTTATAAATCTTGATTTTGATTTTTTTGTTTAGAAGTCTGGATACCAGTATTGCACAGGTACACCGGGGCTGCACAATACCTTAGGGCGTTTTGTATACGTATATGTATTTCATCCTCCCTGGTGTTTCTGTCGGGGACTGTGCAGCCCAGATATTTGAATTTGGCTAGCCCCTCTATATCTCCAACGTGAAGGTTCTGGCGTGGCATATAAATATTTCTGTATCGCTTCATGTGGAGATGTTCTGTTTTCTCGTGATTTATTGTCAGTCAAACCTTCTTAGCTGCTTCTTCAACGTGTTCGCGGCTTTCCCCTAACAAAGCTAAGTCATCTGCGTACCCTATCACCTTATGCGTGCCGTTCAATTGCAGCCCCGATTTGAGGGTTAGCAGTCGTTTAAGCACGAACGTTTAAGAACTAAAAGCTAGAAAATAAATTTTAAGTATGGAGGAGGTATATAGATAATTTTATTATAAAAAAGCATGGTGTGCTAGATTACAAATGTTACAAATATTTCATAGGTATATAAGCGAAAGGAGAGTTACAAAAATTGCATTTGGCTTCATAACTACTTTATACGTTATCACAGTAGTTCGATTCACTTTATCATCTTACTCCATTTTAATGTCACAAGCATATTTAACAAATATTGGCGCGAAAATGAAAAAGACATCGAACATTCATATGAGATTGACAGGTTTCAAATCTAAATGTAATATTATCTTAAGAATAGCTTTCACAGTATTTCGAAGTTTATAAATAAATAAATAAGTAATCGGCAGACAAACACACACATTGTATTAGGTTGGGGAAAAAGTTTCTTCGCATTTTATATAAAAATTCAAAAGGTTTTTTTATAAAGTTTATTTACATTTGACTAAAGTATGTAGGTGCCATTTTGTTGGATAACTTTTTGCCATCTTGTAGGTAGGGACGTGATCCCATTGTAATAAAAAAAATTGGGCTTCTGATCAAAAAACTGCGACAAGTGGTTTTGGCAGTCCTCTCGTGATGTTAACCTGACACTGCCTAAGGAATTCTGCAGAGACCGAAACAGATGAAAATCTGAAGGTGCAAGGTCAGGACTATACGGCGGATGCATTAACACCTCCCAGCTAAACTCTCGTAATTTTTGCTGAGTGGCTAAAGATGTGTGAGGTCTAGCGTTATCATGGTGAAAAACCACTCCCCTTCTGTTGATTACTTCCGGCCGCTTTCTCTCAACTTTTTGCTTTAATCTCATCAGTTGTTCGCAGTACAGTTCAGAATCGATGGTCCTGCCTGGCGGTAACAGCTCATAATAATAATGCCCTTCCAATCCCACCATACACATAGCATCACCTTGTTGCGAGTTAACCCGGGCTTCGCCACAGTCTGTGAAGCCTGACCGGCCTTTGACCACGATCTTTTTCGCACGTTCTTGTCGTGCGTGATCCACTTTTCATCGCCAGTTATCAGCTTCTTCAAAAATGATTCGGTTTCATTACGTCGTAATAAAGAATCATAAATGAGTACACGGTTCATTAGGTTTCTTTCAGTGAGCTCATGAGGCACCCAAATATCGAGCTTTTTTGTGTACCCAGCTTTTTTCAAATGCGCCAAAACCGTTTTGTCGTCAATTCCCAGTTCTTCAGCTACATCGTAACTACTAATATGCCGATCTTGCTCCACTTTCAAAAATGGCATCAATTTTGTCCGTAACAGGGCGACCAGAGCGACGTGCATCTTTGATTACAAAATTTCCGGATTGAAAACGCTTAAACCGAATTTGCGCTACTCTCACAGATACTGCATTAGGTCCATAAACATCACAAATTTTTCTGGCGGCTTGTGTTGCATTTTTACCTTTTTTGTAGTAAAATTTTAAAATGTATCGAATTTCTTCATTAGATTCACTCATTTTAACAATAAGAAAAACAAATGAAAATCACACATTTTCCTATATTGAATTTGGAATTGTCTTCTTTAAAATTAAAACTTTTTAATGATACCAAAACCAGCTAGATACAAATGGTATAGCCAAAGAGATCTTATTACACGTTCATACATACTATATGCGAAAAGACTTTTTCCCCAAACAATTATATCCCCAAGCTAAGCTAGTTACGCTTGTGTTATGGGTGATATACATCGGACCACTGTGGGGCCGATCCCAGACCATATGAATAGCAGAAAGTTCGTTTCCGAAATTTACCATGCCAGGAATCGAATCCGGAGCCTCTGTGTTCCAACGAGCTCAGCCGACTAAGACTTAGCCCACTCAACCACAGAAGCCATCAAGTTTGAGCTAGATAAGTATAGATCAAGAATAAAAGTACATTTTGTTTACGTTTTTGATCATCAATCATTACAATTAATTTACAAAGAATGTATAGTATCATTATAATACAATAAAACGATCTTTGGAATATATTAAACTGCCTAACAAATATAAAATACCTAAATATAGGTAAATATAACTTAAATAAAGTAAAGCTAAACTTATAAATTTTGTCGCAGATTGCCAGCGAGAAGCGTGCCCAAAAGGCTGGCTGCATTGCCGCGCTGTATGGCAATAACCAGCTTTCTGATCACGGGTAGTGTCAAAGAGGTTCTTACAAATGTCTTTAAAGAAACTTTGTTGATGGACCCCATGGGTCGAATGTTTTGTTTGTTTTTTTTTACTTTATTGTAACAGTATTTAAGGCTACACTGTGTCTAGTATATAATATGAGAAAAAAATCGCTGACATCGACGCACACGCATTACTTCATGACGTCAGTTTTTAACGATTAATTCAAGATTGTGAAGTCAACTACAGAGAGTCTGCAACTAGCTTCTCCGCAATCTTGCATCATATGATTATTTTTAATAAAATTTGCAGGCATTGTTACTCACGCGATCTCGAGGCGTAATGCTCGATGTTTGACGCGAAGAGCTTCAGCTCAGTTACCGCGGCTACTCGGCAGACGTTGTACGGTCGATCGATTCAGGAGTTTGTGCATATGTAGTATAGTGTCAGGAATTCGTAATGAGATGAAAGTGTATGTGAAGTTGTGATTGGTGTCAGTGAGTGAGTGAAATAATTTACGAAGATCCAAAAATTTATGTGAGTAAATATCTGCTCTTGTATTATAATATGTTTTACATATTGAGATGTTAAAGCCAATAAATACGTATCTATTAAGCTCTTAATATTTCTAAACAGACTAACTATTGTAGTGTTGTTTATTTTTCTAGATTAATTTTAATTTGTGTATATAGTTTATTTTTAGAGTTTAATTTAAAGTTTTATGTTTTGGGTTTTTACTTATAATTGTAAATTATTATATAATCTTACTTTATTCAATATACTATAATAACAGATTATAATCATATAAAATTACATTTAAAAGTAGGTACATCGTATTGAGCTAGATTGTAACCCCAAACAATACCTATATACAACAAAGTTCGTATAAACACTATGTTATTAATTTAGGAAGCATTTGGAAATTCAGTAGGAAGTATTAAGAAGCTTTGTTAATAATAATTATGGGTACGAGTTATTAATGGATTACATTACTGTTATTTGCAAATTGTTAACATTTATTAACGTATTAAAATCATATTCAGAAATAGTTTTAAATTATACCAATATTTATAATTTATATCAATTCTTTGAAATAGTACAATATATTTTATCTGTATTGCAATAATATCGTATAAATATTTTACATCATATTTATAACATATTTTGTAAATATTTTTTTATTTACGTTTCTATACTCGTTAAATCTTAGGACTAATTTGGATGTGGTTTTCAGTAATATATTGAAATAATCTCGAATTAGAAATTTCAATTTATTAATTGTAATCAACACGTTCACTAAAGCAAACAAATACAAAAATGCCATTTTTCTTACCAAAACATTTGACGGCCTTATTTAAGTATTTTTATTATAATATGTTTATGGCAATGTAGCTGATCCAAATATTTTTTTGTCGACAGAAATACAAATACACGTGTACATTTATTTTTAACCAAAAGCAAGCATATGAAGTTTAGTGTTTATTACTTTGAAAATGACGGATTTTCATACAAACTTTCATTCACTTTGGGGTTAAATTTTCAAAAATTCTTGCTTAGTGCTCTGCTACAGCATAAACAGAACTCTTATGCAAATTACGGTCTAAGCCCCAGTAGTTTGAGCTGTGCATTTATGTCAGCCAGTTAGTCAGTGAGTTCTAGTAATTATGTTAGAATAGTGGTCCCGGCAGACGTTGCCCTGCCTTGAAAAAATTTAGAACCCGGTTATTTAAATCAAATATAGTTACTCAGGGATAATGTAGCATTCTAGTAGTGAAAGAATTTTTTAAATCGGTCCAGTAGTTTTTGAGTATATTAGTTACAAAAATACAAATCTTTCCTCTGTATAATATTAGTATAGATTTCCACCTAATAATATTGTTACGACCTAGACGCCGACAAAAACAAATTCATACCATACTTACATACTTACTTGTAAAAGTAAGTATGTAATGGCAAATGGCATACTTGTAAAAGCACATTTTATTACCTTTCGGCATTTGGACTTCTTTTGTTTCTTTGTGTTTAAAATTTGTGATTAGAAAACAGCCTATTGTGTATTGTAATCTTTTATGACAGTCATTAGCCAGGTGTGTCGAATTTAAAGTACAAACCGATTCTAGGAAATTCGGTCCACGTGGCCGGACAGACATATTGCATCTGTGCAGTATAAAGCAATGCCCCGATTGAGGGACGCAGGAGTCGAGCGAGAACCACGAGCGAAGCAAGACTTGTGTACATTCGGTAATATATTTAGTGACGGACTTTGCGCGTTTTATTGAATTACGAACTTCTGCATTACGTTTGGACTTGTTGTGTTCGGTTATATTTGTACCTGTGTTATACGTGTTTGTATAGTTGTAATAAACTCTAGTATTATAAGTAGTAACGGCATTTTAATTCGAGCCTCGTGACTCGTAACAATGTAATAATATCAGGCCATAAATGTCCCACTGCTGGGCTCGGGCCTCCCATTATCGGGGGGTACGGACAGTATACAGTGACGAAAATATGAATCCCATTACACGCAAATATCTAACGAGCCATTGTGTTAACACTATAAAGCGACGTGTCAAGGCCCCTATAACCTAATTCTTCAGTTTCGTAACACCGCACAGATATAAATAACTCTGTCTAAGAATTCAAAGGAAACAACGTTCTGCTCTCTTTACATGAATATATGTTCGTCGTTGTCAATCAATCGTTGTCCACCGCTGGACTTGGGCATCCCATAGTTTGCGCCACGTATCCCGATTCGCCTTCTTCCTACTCTTCTTATATATAACACTGAAAACCGACGAAAATGAAAAAGCGTTAATTTGGACTTGCAATTTATAACTGAAATTTAGAATGAATTGAATGTTGTTGTATGAATTTTTAGTATGACGGTAATAATAATTTTCTTTCCTTTTATTATGCATTTGTCTTGCTGAGTATGCACTGTTTGCTACACCTCCATTAATTCTTTGAAAAGTAGTTGTATAATAACATACTTCTGTAATTTTATTTTAAAAAAAGGGTGAGTCAGATACATCAGAAGAAAAAGAATTTGAAAAAGAACGTGTTGCTGGGGAGTTTCTTGTCGCTTCTTCTTCTTAAACAGCGATAAAACGTTACGAAGCTGTTTACATAGAATACATAGGGAGTAAAATTAGATTTTACTTATAATACGTATGCTCTTCAAAAAGTGTTCTCAAGTGAAACATATTTTGAAAAAAAAAAATAACTTTAAATTTAAAAATATATAATTTGAATTTAAGTTAAAAAATATGTTTTAAATAGTAAGAGGTTGATTGAAAATTTTACTTAGATTTTCTATAAACACCATGAACTGGGACTGTCGCACCACCTGTGTTGGAAGAGTATGTGTTACGTATTTTACTGATTTTTTCCATGGTATAATATAATTTACATAATGTGTATGTATGTACAAACATTTTTGGGAACAATATTGGGGAGCGGACAGAAACTGAGATAGATAGATAGATAGATAACACTTTATTATACACCAATACAAAAATGAACTTAAAGACTAAAATTATAACTAGTTGTGTACAAAGGGCGGTCTTATCGCTAAAAAGCGATCTCTTCCAGACAACCCCAATGAGATATTTTTTATAAACTTACAGAACTTCGCAGTATCATAGATTTTGTACGAGTGTGTCTTCTTGTGACGACATAAGTACACACATGAAAGGAGTCAAATAGCGGATTAATTATTGTTTGAAAAGTAATTAAAATTATTTTTATCATAATATTTTCTTAAATTTTCGCGACTAGTATACACAATAAAACTACGTTTTAACGGTTTTAAGCGCGGTAATTTATTTGATTTTTATTATTCCGACGTTTCGGCCACTTTTCAGTAGCCGTGATCACGGAAGACAAAGATGTCCAGAACAACAAGACATCTTTGTCTTCCCTGATCACAGCTACTGTAAAGTGCCCGAAACTTCGGAATAATAAAAATCAAATATGTTACCGCGCTTAAAACCGTTAAAACGTAGTTTTGTTATATTTCATGGATGATATTTTAAAAGTTAGATTATGAGATGATAGTTTAACGTCTATTCTTTCAATACGTAAATATTTTAGATTTTAGTGTAACATTTTTCCGCATCCCTATTAAATTTGAAGGCGAAAATCTTCGAGCAGTATATAATCACAGCCCATAAACGCCTCACTGCTGGGCTCGGGCGTCAGAGGAACGGTCAGTATACGGTGCCACGCTTGTCCAAGGCGGCTTGGCAGGTTTGACACATCGGTCATATCTGTGTGCAAGTTTCATCACGGTGTTTTCCTCGATCGTTGTTAGCATGTGGTAATTGTAATTATGCATATTAATTAGGTCAGAAAACTGCCTAAGTGGTGCATGCGTTCCGCCCAGGATTCGAACCCGCGCCCTTTGAATTTGAGACGCATGCGCTAGCCATTACGCTACCACTTCGAGTAGTACGTCCTAACTATCATGACGTAAACATATATTTAAATTGTCAACGAGGTAGGCAACGCATCGGCTCCCTTAGTGTTGCAGATGTCCATGGGCGACCGTAGCCACTTGTCAGCAAGTGGACCCGTCTGCCAGTTTGCCTATGAGCAAACATAAAAAAAAATGACGTATGATACCGAAACGTGGACGTTGACCGTGGGACTGATCCACAAATTGAAGGTCGCGCAGCGCGGTATAGAGCGAGCTATGTAAAATAAAGAAAATTAGGCATACCACAACTCATTGAATTTTAAGTTTGTGCGAATATAATAATTAATCAATGACAAATGTCGTATGCTCCAATCTACGGAAATAGCGAAAGCATTGGCGCTTGGCTACAGGCCAGAGCAGCTGGTTTGTGCCGTTTTGAATCCATAAATCTTTGTAATTTGCTTACACAAGAAATGTAGGTAAATGCGAATATGCAATGCAAATTTCCGATTTCCGTGTTGTTTTATTTAGGTAGCAAAATAACTATATTTTAATTTAGTACTTGCGATCCGCGAAGGTCTAGAAGTCGAGACTCTAGAATATGCCACCATAACAGCCTTGAGTTGTGTTCTGGCATCAGTGACTAAAATTCAGTCGTTTCATCGAGATCGGCAACGCATTGCTAGCACTTTTAGTGTTACAGATGTCCATAGACGACGGTAAGCACTTTCTATCAGGTAAGCCGCGTCAGACTGCCTGGTGCACATGAGAAAAATAAGGCAGCCGGGTCACATTTAAACGTAATTTTAAATCCTTACTGAAAGTATGCACTGCTTAAGTAGGATTTCTGCCGTAATGTTCATCTTGATAAAATTCCCACATGCTCACGATGAAGGAAACCATGAGGACACCTGCACATCGATATAACACAACTGGCAGGTATACTGTCTAGCGATGAGTAGCTATTGTAAGCAGCTAGTTAGCGGTTGTTCATAAAATAGCCACGGCAAAGTTGTCCACCACTTCAACGTTGGGCTAATTGATTGTCGACCAATTTCGACAACTGAAAAGTATACGACTTAACCGTCAGCCGTCGCCATCAGTTTGCCAGTTGGCTAATGGTTGTTGAATAAAACCGACAACTGACAAATTTTCACTTAGCCGTCAACCATCGCCAACCGTTAGCCTGTCGGTTGTTCGATAGCTGATAGGAAAATAGTCACCAGATGGATTTTAGCTGGCTATTCAACCATGATTGGCCAGGTGGTTAACTTTTTGAAATTTCGATTGGTTACCCATCGCTAATACTGTTCATTCTAAAATGACCCAGGCTTAGCAGTGAGAAATTTACTGCCTGATATTTATTATCACCTATATATTGTTACAACTTAGGCTCCGACAAAAACATATTCCACTCCTAATCTGTAAAAGCACATTTTATTACCTGTCGGCATTTGAACTAATTGTAATCCTTTATGATCATCTTCTTTTGTTCACTTAATTATTGGCATATGTCTCTAGTTATTGTGAGAACAGCCTATTGTTCTATTGTACTCGTTTACGGCCGCTTGCAGGCTGCATTAGCCAGGTGTTGCGGATTACGATTACAAGCTAATTCTAGGAAATTGTGTCGACATTGCCGGGTGGACACATTTTGCATTTGTGAAGTATAAAACGACGGCCTGATTGAGAGAGGGGTCAGTTGAGCTACGACTACGATACGGGCGTGACGTGTGTACATTCGGGAATCTAACAGTGACGAACTTTGCGCGTTTTATTGAATTACGACCTTCTGCATTATGTTTGGATTTGTTGTGTTCGGTTATATTTGTACCTGTGTTATACGTGTTTGTATAGTTCTAATAAATTTTATACTAATTCCAACGGCATTTTAATTCCAGTCCCGCAACTCGTTACAATATTATCGTATCTAGTTAACTAAATTTTCGTAGAGAACTAAAATAGAAAGATAAATAATACTTTATTGATTACCAAAATAACAGACACAATACATTAATTACAGTATTTTTAGGCAGAACAATAGGTCGCCTTATCGCTTAGGGCGATTTCTTCCAGACAACTTAATTTATAGGATATTCTAAGCTAATAAGGGGATGTTGGTGGTACAATTCAGATGTTTGTAGGTTTATACAATGTAACCTGTATTAACGCCTGCTCTTTAAACAAGAGGTACGCACTAGTGGTTGGAGCGCAGCGGCTGCGCCGCGAGGTATTCTCTAGTAACTTTATATAAATAATTTACGCGTAGCTGTTTAGGGTAGCTTACCTACCTTTAAGTGCTTCCTGATCAGATTCTTAAACGTCAGTTCTGGCCGCTCTGACTTTAAAAGGCAGCGCATTCCAAAGTGTTACAGCCTGCACTGTAAAGGAATTCCATAGAAGGGTGGCGTGTGTGTAGGTGTCAAAACTAAATCTTAGATAAGTTTTATTATCCATCTGTTTTATGGCTTGCATAATTGTTTATTTTGAGTTATCTGACATACATAATATGCATACTTTATGTCTAACTAGCATTTTTTAGTAATTTCATGCGTATGTAATAAAAAATATTTCTTTAAATAAAGATAATATTCCGTTTTCCTTTAATACCATACTTTATTATGATGCGTCGTAATTAATAAAAACATTAAACCGTTTAACATTTGGCGTCGATTGCGCCACAGCGACATGTGGTCCGCTAGCGCATGTGCGATACGCAGCATTATTTTAAATGTTCGCACTGTAATTCATTATAGAGATTGAAAATAAAAATGAATGTATTTATTACAGATTAGTTATTGAAAGTCTTTAGTCTACCACTGTGGTTTGGAAGTAAAGCAATTTTAGTTACTGTTAAAGGAGAAGAAGCGGCGTAACAAACTCCCCAGCAACATATCTTAACTTGATAATTTTATTAACATATTAATAAAATTATGAATAATAATTCGTTTTTTTTAAATGTAGTTTACAATGTTTATCAAAATGATTTTTATAAATAATTACTGGAAGAGTAGCGTAGTAGCGATCGCATTCCCATTCGGTGCGGTCGTCTCGAAAATCTTCAATCGTGTAATAAAGCTTTCTCGCACAAACGTTGCTTTACTAATTTTTTAAACTAGTTTATCTTTGTTAGATTGATTATTTTTAAGGTTCCGTACACATTTTGGTAAAAACAGAGTACACTATAAAACCGTCATGTCCTTCCTTACGTTTATATAACAGTATTTTTTTCTCAAAAACGCTCGTGTCTCTCAAAGGATGAAATATCGCAGAAAGCTGTATTCTATTTAATCGTATCGTAAGTTATGTCACGTCTTATTTAATTTTTAATTTCGAATCGGATATCTTTAAACTGATTTTGATAAGAAATTTTAAGGTGTTTTAAGATGTTTGCTTTTGATTTTGACTACTGCTTTATTTGCGGGTCTAATTAAGTTTTCAACTGTTAAAAATTAAGAAGAAAAATTATAGTTTAAAAAAACTAAAAAACACGCTTTTATAGTTAATCGAACTAAAAAGTAAAAAATCATTCTTAATGTGAGAATAAGATGATTAACGTGATAAAATAATTAAATCAAAACTACCTACAACTTTAGTATTTGTGCTTTCTATCTCGTTATAAATTACAACTTATTGTTCAACAACTTATAAATGTTCTCATAGTTTAAGTGAATTGTAAAAATTATTTTATGAGAAATAAAGTTCTCTTTAACCCGAACGTGTAAATTAACGTCCTTGTGGTAAAAGCGTGGGGTGCTTTATTATATAACAACTGATATCGAGCACTCTACGCTTTTATCACAATGACATAAATTTTCTCGTTAATACGACAAAAAAGTTGTATTGTCATCGATCCTTGACAAGTGTGCAAAATTTCGAATTAATCGGGCCTTTTAAAGTGGGTAAAAATCAAGATTCCATAAAAAAAGATCAAAGAAAAGATAGTTACATACAAGTTAAACTAATATAAAGCGTGTAAAATAGGCAATTTTCGTCTTCCGTTTAGCAGTTCGTGTCAATGAATTACTCAACTTTTCTTGTACACAACATTCCTTGGGTTTTATAATAGCACTGATTTCATCGCTTTAAATGCGGGTTACTCGGTCTCACTAAATGCTTTTAGTTTATCGTTAAGTAGGTTTAATCTGGCCAGTATAATAAACAAATTGAATTATTTCCTTTGCTTTTAATATCTACTAGTTATGGTATAGCCATATCACTCCTTTTGGTTTTTATGATGTAAGTTAATATTTTGATTCCTTGATATTTTTGTAGTTTGTTTTACATGTAAACTATTTTCAATATACAGTGTTTTTTTTAAGGTGTAGCTGCGAATCAGAAATATCTATTCTTTACAAAGGTTGTAAATAAAACAATTTTAAAGTTATTTGCTTTCATGAAATTAATTTATGTAGTAAACTTGTGTCAGCGTCATTTTAGGGTTAGTTGTTTTCCTAACCCTACTATTCCATCTGGAATAATGTTATAAATATTGACCATTTCACGCAGTTGATGCGATGAGTTTAATGCGTTCTTTGTGAGATGCGATAAGGTTATTAGTTGTTAATGGCGTAAATTTAGACAGATAACGTTAGTATGTATATGCAGTAATCTAAATATTCGTTTAAGACGTTATTTTTAACGCTATAAATAAGACGCTTTTGACCATAGTCAATAACTATAAAATTATCCCAGATGGAGCCAGGGCATAACGGTAAAAGAGAATGCTTATGGTTTCACTTCGATGTTTGTTAGTCTTCACAGATTATATTATTTGGAGAATTACTAAGATTAGAGATGTGTTTACCACACGTAAGAGTAGTCAGTCTTGTAGATCTGCAAAAATGTCGTGTGAAGCCTTAAAAAAATTGCGAAACAAAAAATTCATACTTAACCAATATAATCTAGTGCTGTCTAAGTGACTTTGAAAGATATAAATATAGAACAGAATCTGATTATACCAAATGTATCTATCGGTTTGTTTAAATTTACATTTTCCGTTTGACGTTGATCTCGATAAGAATCTATGAATTACCTACACCAAGCAGGGCTATCTTTTACAATAAATAAGCCCAATCGGTCACGGTCAATATGCTACGAGCTCCCACATATCAACGCTAAGTCAATATTGCATCTTATTAGGGACTGTATAAAAGTATACGGTCCCCAAGAATTTTTAGTAATATCTGATAAATGTAAATTATTTTATAGTATTAATAGTAGAAAGTATGCTTATAGTATAGGTTTTTGAAATATTTTTATTCAATAAATCATTATATTAATACGTGAAGCAAAAATTTTGTATCCCTTTTTACGAAAATTGCGTGGATGGAGGAGTATAAAATTTCGGACACATAGTTTATATAGAGAATGAGTGCAGAATGCTAATATTTTTTAAAATTATGCATAAAAAATACATTAAATCAACAAAAAAAACATTATATTACCATGTATTTGACACATACACGCATATATACTATTTTGATTATTATTAAATTCAAATTAACAGTGTAGCCTTGGCGAAATCTGTGATTATAGAAGTATAGTCTTTGACAACAGAACCTTAATAATGTTCAAACTTATAATTAAATTAATTATGGTCGAATGTCGACCACTGGGCGACCACTAGTTATTATTAATACGTCATATATTGTTACGTTTTAAGGCAACTTTTTAGGCATTCATGCCTTGTATCTCACAATGTATTAATTTTCAAATTTGAATATTTTACAATAAAAACATTCTATTTCGGCTACTTAAAAGGGGCCAAAACATCGAAATAAATCCCACAGTTAAAACCGTTAAAACATATTAATATTTTTCTTAAGTATTTAATTTTTGTAGTTTTGTGCGACATTTATTTTCAAGTAAACGTGGAATGAATAATAAAATGGGAAAACATTAGATTTGATGAATACTTCATAGCAAAACTAAACCCGACCTTACCACTTAAAGCGATATTTTCCAGGATCCTTAGCTGATCTGACGATGTCGATGGTGTCTGAAATATGTATTTATTTTAAACATTATAAGATTGGGCATGATAATGTTGCCATGACGATAACGACAATAAAACTGGGATACACCTAACAAATTAAACATTTTAATAGTTACTTAAGAGTTTGTCTTGTCCTTTTTAAATCATTGGCGCCACATTAATGGCACGTCATGAGCACGGCGGCTGAGTACGCGCATCTAATTTATGCACATCCCTTTGATGTACTTTGTTCGTCACATTTACCGATACGCCGAAACATTGTCTCTTGGAAAATTCTTTATTTATGTATTATAGACGTTACTTTAAGTATTTGCTAACAAAGCCTTCTAAAAAGATTACAGACAAAGAACCGGACGAATATTTTTGTAAAAATAAAATGTTAACTGTAATTTTTTCTTGATATAAATACTAAAATGCCCAATTTTTGCTCTGTGTTATGTATATATAGTAATTGTTATTTAGGTTTATTGGGATGGGATGAAAATCACGTGACAAAATGAAACGAAAGGATGTTAGTGATATTATAAGAGATAAATTGTATGGAAAGAATGATATGAATATTTGTGATGTGACAGAAGACGTATGCTAGAAAATAAAATCTCGCATTTTCATCCCCGTTCTCTAATAGTTATTTTTTATAAATGACGACAAACAAATAGACTCATATTTTATTTTATAAGTATAGGGTACTGGAAACGATTTATATATAAAAAACTGAAAAGTCATAAATCGTATTCATATCTACGTGTAAACAACCGACCAACTTTGTTACATCGTGTAACAGTTGCCTATTACTATCTGTTGATAGTTTACCGAGACTATTACCCAATTTGTATATTTATACCAAAGAATATGGGCCAATTCGCACAGCAATCAGTTTTTAACTGGACCGAAAAGCAAAGAAAGATTGTTGCAGAGAAAGCGATGATTTATGTGCGTTTGCGCATCTAAACTACTTATTACATTCGATAATTGATATAAAACGCAGGCTTGCTCTAAATTATTTTTTCCTAAGATATGCTCGCGACTTCGTCCACGCTTGACTTGAAATTCCCGCGAGATTCCCGGGACATGAAGTATCTATTTAGCATTTGAAAAAAGAATGTAAGCTATCATTTTAGTGAAAACTGTCTGAATAAGCTAATTTTTATTCTTCCGAACAACATCAAACCACTCTTGAAAAAATTCCCGCGGGATTCCCGGGATAAAAAATGCACACATTTTATTTGCTATCGATCAGTAAAAAATCATATTGGAATTCTATTTTTTTTAATCTAGCCATTTTAAATCATTTCCAGAAAAAATTTAAGCGGGTATTCCAGGATAAAAAGTTGTGTAGTGTTTAAGTCTAAGAATTAGCTGTCGATCAGTGAAAACCGCATCGAAACCGGCCCAGTAATAGTTTACATGAATCCCGAACAAATAGACAATTGATAAAGATTTATGTTTTTTTTTAAATAGCTTCAATGTACAGTCACGGCATGTTTAGAATTTTATAATATTATAGATATTGCGAAGTTGGATAATCACCGTCGCCTGTAGAATTTTGCTACACCAGGGTCGAAGTCAACGCGATGCCAGCCTTTAGGATAAAGAGGATGGAATAGGGAGATGAATGGGATAGAAGAGATGTGAAATAGGATTGGAATACGGAGTGGGGCAAGTGGGCCATCGGTAATTCACTCATCGCACGAAGCACAATTAGTACAAGGCTAACCGCTTCACGCCAATATTCTGTAAGAGTTTGGCATCATATTGATCGAGCCGGAAGGCTAAAAAAAGTGGGCGCGGGCGGGAATGAGGGAATAATAGAGAAGGAAGGACTTACAGGATAGGTCGCCGCACCAGACACGCTACAAACGATGCGGGTTTCGCAGGCAGGCACGTCTTCCTTGTGATCCTTTCTTCACGTCTCGCGGTTCCTTCGACGAGTGGACCAGCTGGTACGGCACAGCGGGTACCTTGCAACACGCGGGTTGATATAAACGGGTGTAGAATACGGCACTGCACACAAAACGCGGCGAGACTTTCGCGGCAGCAGTGGCTCGATCAGCGGTCGAACGTTGACTATGTCACATTCACATAGTGACAGTTACGGCGAAAAGAAAAAAAGAAACAAAGAGGCGGTGACGAAATAGGTCGGCGTTAACAGAGCTGTAAGCGAGATATTGATACCAGTGTGGCTCTATTTTGCTTTGTTTTTAACTAATGTTTACGTATTCATGCATTTTAAGTTTTAGGCAATCATGGTACCTATCACTAAAAGTCAAAGTGACGTCATTATATTTGTAGGAAGATTAATAGCAGTAAGACATCTTTACGTCATAATGTTGTACATACATACGCATATGTGCGTCATACTTGTTTCTCATATGGCTAGGTTATTATATATATACGATGGATCTCGACTTGCTAGGATCTTGGGATACAATATTACGTCTTAATATCAGATCTTTAACGTAACACTGTGCACCACTTTTTCAACTGTGGACATTGTCATAAAATACCTAATAGTCCGCATTCTTCGATATTTATGAATAAACTAGCTATTACCCGCGACTTCATCCGCGTGGTATTTTTTTCACGGATCCCTAATTTGAAAGTAGCCTAAGTTACTACTTATAACATTAGCTATCTGCCAGTGAAAGTCCCGTTTCAGAGATTAGCCGGAACAAACAGACAGACAGACAAACATTTTTAAAAATGCTTTTTTGATAAAAGTGCCGTATACACACTTTCATGTGCATTTAGTAACAAGCTGTTATTTTGACATTACAAACAGACACATCAATTTTATTTATTTGTATAGAAGATAGCGTTAATACTGTTTACCTCTACCATTTCGATGCGCCGAAGTGTCAGTGCTGACTTACATGAAAATAATAAGGGCTAGCTCATATCTATGGGGGTCGACTAGTTATTGAAAACTATGTAAACAACTTTTATAATATGTTAATATTTATCATCCATATTGTACATATCTAATAGAAAAGCCTTATTTCCGCTACTATGACTCACAATCGGGCACATTTTTTGTTATAAGAATTTTTCTGTATTAGCAATCAAGAGCATTTATTTATATATACATTCAAGATTATATCTGGTAGACTCAGGTCGTGGAAAATTGTCCATTCGTTGACCGGCTGCATCCAATTTGCTCCTCATCCACTGCTCTATATTGAATTACTTGGACCACTTGCGCCTAAAGATGTGGCCTAAGTCACGGAACAATAAAATATTGAAGAACAACGTAATTTTTAAAAATCAATACTAAAACTGCTTACTTTTACGTAATCTCATCGGGTATTTTGCTTTAATATTAATTAATCTATGAAATATTTATAGTCTTTAATTATACTTTTTACTGCCGAAAAGTGAAAGAAGAATAACGCGTGGCGCCATCTAGTAATGTAAGGCTTAGAAGCTTTTAGAAGAACAAGTTCCAATGAACCGTCAATAACGGCTTTACATATTTTACTGGGCGATCGTCTGTTCCATTTTGCGATGTCACGCTTTTTGTAAATAAGTTGCGATGCGATATATTGATAATGTCATTGTTCGCGTATTCCGCGAATAACAATTATTGTACTAAATAGCTGCGACGATAAACGCTATTGTTACCCTGTCTAAACTGTAGGCGACATTGTTTATTTTAAAAGTCAGATTTAAAAAGCACAAATTATTTGTACTTTATAAGTGACGTGAGTGTGTATATTTAGAGTTAAATTTATTATTGTAAAAAGAACATATAATTAGTAGGTATTAACATTTAAATTTTTACATAAACGTAGCTTTTATTTTAAGAAGTGCAAATAATTTTTAATTTTTAAATAAACTGCATAAATTGTGCTTTTAAAATTTTAATCTAATTATATAAGCAAGCGTCGCTTCTAGCTTGGACCTCAGGGTAACTGCGTTTATCCTCGCAGCCATTCAAATTCCCTATTACTCAATTGCGGACGGTTATCTCGTCGACAACGAGATGAGACCGAAATAGAAGCCTATTTACCAACCTATTGTCATTAACGGTTAACGTGGTAAATTAGCCAGAAAGATCTGGAACGCCTTATTCGAAATACTTTCTGTAATAGAATTTTCATCATAAATTATGGATGCCACTGCGTTTTGCAGATTTTAGACCATATGATGTCAAATTCCCCTGCGATTGGAGTATCGAAGGCGGGCACGGATAGATTTTAACTAAATGCATTGTCTCACACTCATGAAAGTATTGAAATTATAATTTTTTAGCTGGAATTCGTGTGTATTTTTTGTTTAATGCGAATTTAATAACTTTACTGTTATTAATTTATTTTGTACAAAAGATGTACCACATCTTAGTCAAGTGGGTTCTCTTTCTTCTAATCTGTTTTTATTAGTTTCCTGATATTTATGTATTATACTCTAAATATTGAATATGAATATCTGATAATGATTTTATGCAATCCTCTCTTACGGTACACTTTATATGTATATCTGCCCATAGATATCTCACTGCTGGTCACGAGCCTCCCTATTTTTAAGCGGGAACGGATACACGTCGAGCTTGTCTAAGGCGGATTGGTGGGTTGCACACATCAGTAATGTCGATGTGCAGGTTTCCTCGCGATTATTTCCTATACCGTTCACACCCGGTGACTGTAATGTATATCTTGGGTCAAAAACTGTTTAAGTATTGCATGCTTTCTGGCTAGGATTCACACCCACGTCATTTGAACGAGATGAGAGTGCGTTAGCCACTAGATAAACCACCACAACTTCTTATCGATTCTTCATTCGCTGTGAACATTAGTAGTATTTAGTATCATCCGCGTGGATGCTAGCAGCATCATCAGCATGTGGGTGTTAGCAGTAGGGTGGTATTAAACTCTGAATGGCATGTTTGAGCATACTAACTAAATCATGCAAAACTCAATCATGTTTCGTAGTCGTTATATCTCAGGGTCTCGGGAACCAGATTCGCTTCTGGTGGCTGACATAACCGTTGTATTGCAGCCCACCCCTCCCAAGAAGCCTCCGCGGCGGAACCTGTCAGTGTCCCCCACCCACGCCAACTCCCCATCCTCAGGGTACAGCTATGAGCTCAGGCCACACGCGAGAAGTCAAGACGATTTGGACGATTTACAGGTATTACTAAGGGTAGACATAGAAAATGAAATTTGTATGGTAAATGTTCTACGTGAGCTCACGATGCAGATGCGATGCGATATAGTAAATAATAGCGATTTTAATTATTACAATCTTTAGGCGGACATGCATATCAGACGGTTTTTACTACTGAAATGTCTGGTAAAACAGTTCCTTGTTTTTTTTATTTATTTCTGCTTAGGGGAGAGTAGATTAAACTAAACATCCAATTGCTTTTCATTAGCTTGTTTTGTCACGTGTCTTGATATAGAAATGACGACGAAATTAAATTCTATGTTTGTGCACTTATGATTTGATTGATTTGTAATTTATTTTAACACGAAATACACATTTTGCATATATTTACTAAAATTTCTTCATAGAAATATTGGCCATTGTTAACTTGTTATGGTTGTATGTAATGTTCTCTCTCTTTCATAAAATTTCGCATAGCATCTCTGTCTCCTATGAAAAGCTCACATAGAACATCGGGTTAGTGTATGGCCTAGCTTAGACCTATTAGTTACTAACCTTGTGTTTCCAATAATAAACGCTTCTTATATATTTCCTTAACATATCTATTCGTTTGTTTATTTTTTGTTAAAAGCTAGAGTTCTTTCAAGTAGAAGAATTCTATTGGTCTGGTTCAAAAGTATAAAAGATGCTTAATTTCTTTGTTCCAGGGTGCTAAAAACTATCTCAAACACGGTCGCTCTGTCGATCACTACGTAGAAAGTAAACTATCCTATTCGGAATACGAAGAAAATCATAATTCACCCCGCGTCGTACCAATACCCTATCCACGCCCCAGTCTAAAGCAACGTTCCCAACCAGTCGCCATCACGGCTATGTACGAGAACGTGGTCATAAAAGAGCAAAATCCCAGACGGAAACTCAGAAGAAATTCAAATTTCATACCCGGACAAGAGAACTATGAGGCCAGAATGAATGACAATAGAGTGAGAAAGTACTCCAATCAAGAGAAGTCTTCATTGGAAAGTCTATTAGATGACCAATCGATGAATAGTCCGAGCGATTGTGAACGGTTTTACGAGGGGCATAGGATAGGTGTTCCATTATCGCCGACGCATTATACTCAACCACCAACACCGGACCATCCACCTCCGTCGGCTAAACAAGCCGAGAATAGTATTCACGAAAGAATCAGGCCGCTAAGTCAGGTTAGTCCTGATGAATAAGTGTTATGTACATTTTAATTGTAAGCCAGCTGTTTATAATTTAATAACATTGTCAAAGCTCACGATTTATCTTTGTGAAATGAAAGAATTTTCTAGGGATGTTCATTGTAGCATTAACATTGATAATGATATGAACATCAATATTAGTTAGCATAGATATTTTCATAAAAATCGAGATTCAAGAAAGAATCTTTGTAATGAACTCGATTAATTGTAGAACTTTGATTACATTACTTACTTAATACAAGTAAGTATCTATAAATAAAGTTAGTATAGCGACTTCCGATTTTAATTATCGACCTATTAATTATGTCGAACACCTTACAACTTTAAACTCAAATAACTTTTTAATAGAAATGGTAAATGACAATACGTCTTGACAATAATATTGATCAAATTGAATGTGTTGTCGAGCTGTGGAAAAATTCAGTATAAAGAAATCTATAATTTTATGACCATTAATGTTTAGCCATAAGACTGCTGACTGCATTACGTGTATATATATTTAATTATATATACACGTATAATTGTTTAATGTTTAAATGAATACCGATTTAATCGATTTAACTTAAACGGTTATCAATCGATTGATTCAAGTATGTTTGAAAATTTGTTAATTCATAGATTGTATCTTCCGTGCACGAAAGGAGAAAGAATACAATTTCCTGCGGCCGGGCGGCCTATCGTAAGAGGCGACAAAACAACCCACAGCCAGGTGGTAGGGCATTTGCTCGACAGGATGGCTACCACCCGTGGTCTAAAGTATGTCGCCATAACAATCTTGAGTTGTGTTCCGGCATTAGTGTCCATGTTCCAGTCTCCCTTAAGAGAGCAGCAGCGCATTTGTACCACCTTTGGTGTTGCAATGTCCATAGGCGATGGTAATCAAGTGGGCCGTCTGCCTGTCTGCTGAACTCCTGCAATAAAAAAAAAAGATTGGTCTGTAAATTTTGGACAAACGAATGTTTCCACAGTACAGACAGCTTTCGCTAACAATGTTTTATTTATGATATTGTATAACTTAGTCTGTAACTTGAACATGCCAAGTAAACAAATTGGATGCTGTGAATGACTAAGGATGAGGCAAGAGATGTACTTACATAGTTGCTAGATAATAAGCGATATCCAGAGCCAAAGTTATATAGGCATGTTAAAGTTATATAGCTACTAATAATACATCACTATTTTTGTTCTAACATCAGCACTGTATTTACTAAAATTTCTGCATGAGCATGCCGATTTATTTTATTTTAATTATTTATTTTGTTTTATAAATATTTCAGCTAATTATGGAGGTTGTAGAAGAGATAAGAATTAGAAAAAAAACGCAGAGTGACGTAACGAATAGTTGATGCAATTTTTTCTTATTGTATAATTTTTAGCACCCTAGTCTGTAATTTCTCGCTTTTGGTGCTTCTATAGTTTAAGTACAGTAGTTGTTGTAAATAAAATATTTTAAGTTTATTTTTCATTGCTAGAAATGTATTTGTAAGGTGCTATTGTTTAGTTTTAAGTGAATGCTGTATTTTTTAATATCGTTTTGTCAATTACGTGCACTTAAAGTTTAAGCGCCAAGTCTACTATTACAATATTGCCAGAATGGTATATCATAGACTTAAAATGGATTATAATTAGTTTAAGTATTAATGATATTACCAAAACTGAAAAACGGCTGTTCCTATATCTTACCAATCGTTTTGACATTCATTTGACATCCATACAAGTAATGTCAAAATTCAACCGATGGCAAGGCAAGGAATTATTAGTAAAATATAAGCACAGAAGTTAAGTGATAAATAAACCATTCTAACATAATTGTAAGAGAAGACTTGGAGTTCTGGAAATTGATTGCTTTTCTCATGAAGTTTAGTGCTTTATTGTTTTTTATCGATTAAATTTTATTGAAATAAAAAGTACATTATTTAGGTAATGTGCACGCCTTTTTCTGTACACCCAGCCAACGAGGATGAATCCGATCACCTTTGCGTTGCACCGATGCGCTAGTTCAAACTATGTGATATAAAATGGTCGGTTTAAGGGAGTTACTTTTATACCTCAATGTTTTTAAATTCTCAATAGGACGTATTCGGTAACAGCCTAATCTTTAATACTAACGCAGATGAAACCCCATCATTAATAGCTAAATAATATTAATACATCGGTTTTTGTACTTGCCACATTTAATAAATCGTTAAAATTATTGTCAAATTACCCAAATGCAGGAAACTAACATAAATAGTCACACTGCAACATAAAATTTAAAATGTCACTTTGAAAGTCAATCAAATAAATTACTCAGATTAATAAACATAACTTAATATTAAAACATTCTAGAACAAAGTTTTTAATTAAAAATTATCACTTTTAGTAATGAAACAACGAAATTAAAAATTATAACTATATATAAATAAATAATAATAAAGTAAATGTTTCTATTAATTTTAAAGATTTTTTTGTTTATTAAGATTATTAAATTGGTTTTTAAGTTTTTATTTCATTTTTGATATTTTTGAAGGTAGTTGAATAAATCAATGTTGTTAAAAGTATGTTGTTTTAAGTTTAGTGCTTTTGACCCAAAGGCCTATCAAAAGGTTATCTATTTTTATCCGCTTTTCCCTTGTCCTCGTTCACCTGAGACAAGAAAAATCATACTTGTGAGGTTACTTACTGTAAGGCACAATTTTTAAAGTCTTGGGTTTTTGCCCTTAAAACCTTTTTTAAGGACTTTGGGCGTTTAATTCAAGAAAGCGTTGCAAAACCTGGACGCTAGGAGGATAATATAAAATCTTAATAAAAAAATATATTTTAAACTGATCATTTGTAACGACGTAAGCGCTAGGCCACAACGCTGCGATGCGACGATGCGCGACGTATTGAAAAACGACATGCCGCAACGTAATACAATGACAATGCAAACATTTCACCGCATATAGCATCGTATAAGTAGATGCTCACCGTCAGTTCAATTCCTAATGAAACGTGGATCGAACTAGATTTGTCCTATTCCTTTTTACATTAAGAGGGTATTCTGGTTTAGAAGCTCGAATTTTAGGTGTTTTTTTCGGTCGCGATAAAAAAAAAACAACAAATAACCTTAAGAGGCATAAAAAGAAAACAATGAAGAATTTACCAGGTGCATCGATTTTTAATTAATATGAAATTGGTTCGATGGGGCTACGCATCGGAAAATTCCACGATGCCTTGTACAATGTCGCCCCACAGCGTTGTGTCTTCGCCCTAAAGAGGCAACCCGTTTTGTCTAAACTCTAACATAGGGATTAAGCAACGCAATGTTGATAGGATTCGTCCATGAACAACCTAAACCTAGCAAACGGTTCGTAATTTTTCTACAGTAGAGCAACAAATAAATATGCGAACTTTACCGAGATGTCTTTTGGAAACATTACACATGTACTCATTAAAAAAAATAGTAGTTGCTTGGTTTTGAAATTGAATAGCTGGGATGTGGAAGAAGCTTGTTCATCGTTAACATGATATATCAATTGTTATTTTAAATTTCCGACTTCTCCACATTATTGCTGGTAATTTCGTTGTAAAAGGTGTGGTATTATCGTGTTTATAGAAGTCATTCCCAATTATGCATTTATCTTTATTTCGAAGGTCACAAATGATTAATCTATGATTTACTTTTTCAATGCGTTATTGTATTATGTATTTTACAAAACGATTTTTTATTAAGTTTTTTATGAAGAACATTGTTTATTTTACCAACATGACAGTATCCTTAGTATGTTGTATTATTAATGTTATATCCATATATTTTAAGTTTTTTTTTTATTTAAAATATTATATAGCAGTATAATGGTGCATACTTTCAGTGCTTTTACTTTTTAAATAAATTCCGCATGTCTTAAATGATCAATACAGTATTCCAAAAAAACTTATAAAATTATAATATATACATATTGATGACGTGCGGATTTGACACTTGCCGTTATATGTTGGCCAATTTAAACAATATCCTTACAAATTATAGCTTGTGTGTTATTCTGATGTATAAGCTATAATACTGTAAACTTTCACCGAAATCCGTTCTGTTGTTTTTGCGTAAAAGAGTAAGAAACATCCGTCCTCTCTATCTTCCTGTTGTTTATGATATTAATAAGATTGGCTGTTTATTCACTC
Source organism: Dendrolimus houi (assembly GCA_039645545.1). NCBI lineage: Eukaryota > Metazoa > Arthropoda > Insecta > Lepidoptera > Lasiocampidae > Dendrolimus > Dendrolimus houi. The sequence continues at coordinate 8,405,562 of CM077136.1, forward strand.
CGGTATAAATATAATCACAAAACTGTTTTTATTTTAGCGTGTTGGATAATAAAGATTTTATTACTGAACTACATAAAGTTACTACTTAAGATTACAATAATAAAAAAAAAATTGATCTGTGACCGAGATGAGTATACTCGCCAGGTCCCTTGAAGTCTACTTGCATAATATAATCACTTCTAAATCTGTGAATTGAATTAATATTTTAACTCTCACATTCAGAGTTACTTAATAAATCGTTACCTTTCAATAAACAACAATATAATTTCTTACCTTGCTTCGTTATTTGATAATGTTTCTCGTCAGTCCGTTAGAAGTAAATATTGAGTCGCAAAGAAACATAATTAAATTAATGGAATTAATATGTTGCTCATTAATTAAGGTAACTGTTCCTTAAGTTTTCTGAGTGTGGATACAAGTTTATATAATTATAAGATGTCAAGTACATTTTCATAAAATATGAAACCTTTTTTGGTTAATAATAGTATTGATAGAAAACTAAAGTATTCGGGTATTGCCAATTCATCTAATCAAATAAATTGGAATAAAAGACGGATTAGACTGAAAATTAAAAAAAAAGAATTTAAACTATATTTTTAATTTAAGTAATTTTATTTTTATGTTTATTTGTATTCTAGTGATTTTATTTAGTTTTATCACAATAAATATTTTATGTGCACTTTGTTTTGTTATTTTGTTAATATTAGTTTTAAGTATGTTCTTTATTTTCCTTTTTGTATGGCCCGTATCTAGAATAATACAGTCAAACTTAAGGTGAGGTATATAATAGGATTGCCTATTTTCATACTGTATTGGGCAAGTGGGTGGCAGTACAAACATTAGAGTTCCGTATTGTCGACAAACATTCACGGGCATCGTGGCCAAATGACTTCATTATTTGAACCGTAAAAGATTTAGTCGATAAAATCTCAAACACTACAACGAACATTGTTCAAATTAATTTTCGTTGAAAGTATTTTTTTTAGTTCTGCAAACAATAATTCGTATCTATTCATGTTGTAGTAAAGAGTTAAAATACTGGATAGTTTTTAAAATATTCTACTCAGAGTCAACATAATATAAATAAGACGCCTGATATAAAATTCATAGCAGTAAAAATATCACGCCTGTGCTATTGCATTCAGGTTATTTAAAGGCACAGTATTTTAGCCGAACGTTATTAAAGATCATATCAGTGACCACGAATTTAGTAGGATCTGTTTGCGAACCAGTACTGATTAACTGTACGGGCATCAGAGGCTAGTTTTTACTCTTTTATATTTATTATTTTATTGCTTTAAAATATTTTTTCATTTTTTTTAAAGGGGCTTTGGAATGTTTTCGGTTAAGTCAGCCCCATCGTAACTTTTCTTAATTTATTATAGCTTACGTTAAATTAACATAAAATTTACATGTTGCTGAATGTGTCTCTGACAATGCTTGTGTTGAGTTCCCCGTAGACAAGGAGCTTATCACAAACTTGTACATTGTTCTAGCTTCTTGACAAGCAGGAGAGGCCAAAATGAAGTAAAAGTTCATCATAACATTACGCGGGTCGATGAAAACTTATAACTTGTCACAAAGTGGTAGATGGTCAGCCTTTTGTAGCTTGCTAGTATAAATTGTACAAAAAAAAAGACAGTGATAAAATTGATTTCTATGTTGATTCATGACTATGTTCTATGAATTAACGAGATAATGTAAAACTTTCATCCATTGCTGGATGTCCGCTAAAAGACCTCGATATTCCACCAAACTCAGGTGTTTGGTGGAATACCGATACAATACATAGGGTCGAGGGATTACGGTCAACAGGCCTAAAATTGGTACCGGTATGCTACACTTGCCTTCACATTTGCGGCACTATGCTTGCCTCGACGTGTATTCCCGGCCTATTCTACAAAAGTACTCCATGAATCATCTAAATTCTGAAACCATACGCGTCAGTAAAAAACTTAGGGTAATGTGAGACCTGTCAGTGCAATATATGGTAAAACCGTGATACTGCACTGAAGACCCTTACGCAACTCGATCTACTCCACCTTGATGTCTTGAGAAGCCAGCAACTCATCCCGCAGGAGAGGCCCTCTATGCCTCACTTATACAGCGACACAAGGGTTATTGCCTCTAGATCCCACAGCATACGGGGTAGGATTGTCTTCGGGTCAGGCGTGCAGTGAGATTGCGTAACTATTGATTGTATCGACTATAGGACCAGTAAATACCTGGGTATAATAGCGCAACCGTAAGTATGGTAAGTCCAGATGAAGCTTTGTTTTTTAGTGGTTATTCATTTCCTATTGTAAGTTTTATATCTTGTATTTTGAAAATAAAGGTTATTTTGTTTACAGTGGAATGAGATCCACATAAACATTGTTTTAGGGTCGGTAATTCAAACATTAATTACTTTTGCTTATGATTACCTACTGGATATTTCCTACTAGTTTCTTCAATCAATATAGCTTTAGTTGTGCAAGATTATATCCATTCCTAGTTGACGAAGTAAGCTGTGCAATAAACGATATTTGTCAAAGCCATTATGTTTCACGCAAACTAATCAGGCCCGAACTGTTATTTACCAATTTTTATGACATTAAAAAGCGTAGCCCAATTTATTTATGCTAGGATAACTCTGAAACTATGGCTATCTTTTTCACGACAAAATACTGAACCAATTTTGATGAAATAGGATATGTACGTAATTTTGATACTGGTGATAAACTTAGTACCTACATTTTCTATTCCGGAAATCCACGGGGTATTATTACCTTTCGACGGGATATGGATTATAAGTTTATTAGCATAAAAATAAATGAACCGGTTGTCGTAAATTTTGTTATATAGTATGCACTTTTGATAAAGTGGTAATCGTAGAGGATGCTTCTTCACTTTGAACACACACTTAATCACACAGAAGTACATACACTAAATAACAAGAAATATTCTCATACAGGAATACAAGAGAAGATCAGTAGTTCGGGACAGCCAAACTGAGACTGAGGTCAGTCTCTTGCGAGCAGCCTCAGCCGCTTCAGTCGCCAGTGGCGCCACTGACAGGTCCGGAAACACTGATAACTGCGTCGAGGAGTATGTGTGCGACGTGCCTTTTGCAGGTAAGTGACGAATGCCTACGTTTCAACGGCCATCCAAATGTCGAGAGCACTACTCTTATGCCATGGGAACAATCCCGAATTTTGCCATTGGTTATGTTTCATGTGAAATATAATTAAGAATTAAACTGAAAAGTGAGATTTTTTATAAAAAATATTTTTATTGTTCATCTTATGTTTCAAAAAATCTGCGACGTGTAATGGGTTAAGATGCGGATAATATAAAGAAAAGGATGACAAAACGATACTAAGTAAGTACTTTATGCAAATACTATTTCTTTCATCCATCACAATTGTGTGATGGTATTATCGTACATCTAATGAATGCGGTTTCTAATTCTTAAATTATTTATTAGATTACAATGAGTGTAGGCTTATAATTCAACTCACTAAAATTTTTTTTGATGTGTGTTTTTTTGATCAAAGTGAAAAAAAAAACACTATTTGTCACAACAATCCTTGATATATAGATAAAGAAAAAATCAAAATTTTCAGTAAAGCGATTTGGAGTTTTCACATCAACCTCATATATATACATAAGTAATTAGTTTTTAAGTCAATATTTTATCATCATATTACTTATATATGATCATTTTAATAAGAGTAATTGCAAGTTTTTAGTAGCACTGTATTTTCTCGTTAAAAATCCTATTTTTGAGATAACAGCCTGTTTATCCAAACAATTGATTCGCCAGTCTAAATTTGTCATGTAAATATGTGTAATTGGGTGACAGAATGAAAGAGTTTTTTTTTCTAGGAAACTGGCAATGCAAGGACATAAGAAAATAATTCATACATTTATGTAGTTAAATTTAAGAGGTACGCCGCATTTCCAACAAATGAGGTACATTTACACTTAGCATGAGTTTTTCTGGAATTTACTCCAGCACCGCGCTAATTTTCAGTGTCAACCCCGCCCGCTTCAATAATTAATATTTTACTCATCGTGGATGCCTACTTAAAGATATACTGTCAATAGACGCAATAGTATATAATGAATTTCATAACACTGCTATACTAGATGCGAAGTTCGTATAGCATATTTGCGCAGCGTATTTATATGTGTTACTTTTTCCCAGTTTCTCCATATTTTTCATATTTCCCCGGTTATATTCCGGTCGGGCAAATATGTGAACGTCCGCACCACCGCGCCGCTGTCGGCAAACAAACATTCATTGTTACCGCAAAAAATTTCCCTCGAAAATATTTTCACCCTATATTTTCGAAGTTTCACACCAATGTTTTATATTTTGTCACATTAATCATTGATTGAAAGTTTGTTTCCTTTTCGGATTATTTTTTGGAAAACTATTTTTTTGTCCTATAATTTAACTGTATCATGATTTATATTATTTATTTTCAATGTTCATTTTCGTTGCTTAAAATATATTTATGATTCCGTATACGTCGTAGCTTTTGTTTCTTCTTTATGCCCCTTCTCTATTGTCTGTGGACTGTGTCACGCAGATGTCATGTCAAAACCGGTCCAAGCAGTACTTCAATCCGCGGCAACTCCTTGTGCTTTACAAAGCCCAGGTGAGGCCACATATGGAGTACCGCTCACACTTGTGGGCTGGGATACCCCCCGCCTACCAGTTAAATCCTCTGCACAGTATTCAAAGTTGAGCCGTTCACATTGTCGACGATCCCATACTCACAGAATGGGGTTAACGTTTAGATACGCCTGGCCTTCGTAGAGACTTCGCGTCTCTCTGCGTATTCTACCGACTGTACAACGGTACAGTCAGTGTTCCGAGTTCCGAGGAACTGCTCAGAATGGTGCTTTCGTCTTCTTTTTACCAGCGCGCCGCACGACATCGATTGGGCGTTTATCCTCACCTCCTTGAGCCGCTTCGCTCCTGGACGCCACGGTTTTCTAGAACGTTTTTACTGCGTACCGTGGTGATTTTTTTTCCTTTTCTCTCCGGACGAACTTGATTGTCCGGGCTGTTCACTTTTATTATCTTTTCTAGATATATATTTTTTATTTATTGTTTTTTTTTGTCTCTTTTCTTTTTATATTTTCTTATCTTTATTTTTACTTCTTTATTACCGCGGGGATTTGGAATGAGCTCCCAGCCGTGGTTTTCCTACAGCGTTACAATATGGGGTTTTTTGTAAGGGGTGTCATGAAATTTTTTCGAGGCCGGCAGCGCGTTTGTCTTCTCTGGTATTTGAATGGTCCATAGGCGACGGTAACCGCTTTCCGTCAGGTGGGCCGTCTGCCTGTCTGCTGTACTCCAGCCATAAAAAAACGATGTAGCTAAGAGTTTAATGCGTTATTTGTGATACGATATTAACTGTAAATGACAAACACATTAAACATTGACAGATAACGTATGTATTTACACTAATGTAGTTAATTATTAATGGCACTATTTTTTATAACAAAATGCATTTATTTGGTCACAGTCAGGCACACTAACATTATCCCAGATCGAGCAGGGTCATAAGTACCTAAATGTATAAAGCTGTTAATTGCTTTCGTAGTTTATTTTCTTGTTTGTTGACGTTTTATTACTTAAAATATGTTTTATATCAAATTGATCTAAAAATTGATTTTTTAATAATATCTTTTTTATATTAAAAAGAATATGATAATCGAAAACACTTTACGTCTCAAAAACAATTGAACAGATTTTGTCATTATTTTTTGTCATTTCACTAATAGCACTTAGAATACCAACTCCTTTTGTAAAATTTCATTTATTAAAGCCCATTAATTTCTTTAAAAAATGGGAATGATTTTTTATTAAATAGCGGTAATAACCTTGGTTAATTTTTAGTGGGTAGAATATTTAAAAACTCGCTAAATTACCAACCAGGCTTTTTTCAAAATCCTATGTCTCCCCAAGTAGTTCTTCAATTCCAGTACTTTGTTGATAACAATAATGAGCATCTGGTAGCCAAAAATGAATAATCTAGCACATGTTTTTGAAATAACATAAAATTTTAAGCTGAAATAACATTTCGAGGAGAACTGCCCTTTTACAATACTTATTGTATGTACAGTACAGCAGCATTCAGAGGAAGCTTTCGGTATGCAGCATCAAGGTGCTGGAATAATATCCATCCAACTATTAGAAATGTACCTTCAATTTCACTGTTTAGGATCAAACGTAAGAATTTTTTTAATGCTCATCAAAACGCACAGTGCGACCTTAGACATGGCACAAGTGCATTGTTTAATTATGTGCGTTGCTACAATGATTTTATATATGATGTGTTAATTAAATTATTGGTTTATTACATTGTTATTAAGTCTATAATTCATTTATTGTTATCAAATTGCGTTATCTTATATATAAAAATGAATCGTAGAAATGTATGTACGAGCATAACTTAAGAACGACTTTACCGATTTTGATGATATTTTTTTGTGTGTTTGAATGGGTCCCGGGGTGGTTCAGATTCACAATTGGAACCGGTAGGTGGCGCTGAGATAGGGTTCTAGAATCCTCCTAATCACCTGGAGCGATTTTGATTTTGTGTCATGAAACAAAGTTTTTTAGGAATTCAGAAAAATAAAATGAAAAGCATCGAGATTGACCGCAATGTAACTCTCATCAAAGACGCAAACTTAAGATCTCATAAAACTTCGCGGCCGATTCCGACTTTCGTTTACAAACTAACAACTGTTAAGAGTCCTTTGTGGCTATATTCAGCTTTATTGATTGTTGGGCAAGTGGAAAGCACCGTCGTGTACTAACTGCACGCGGTTTATAAACAACGAGCGTTTGAGTCGACAATCATAACGCTACCTCGCTGTAAACATGCTAGGGATTAGTCAGATTTTACTTCTTATACCATAGACAAAGAATATGAGGAAAGATAATGGCAAGTAAAAATCAGAACGGCTCCTAAATTCTACATAAGTAGGTGGCGCCACATGTCACTTTTCTCTCGTTTTTCGTATTTTATTATACAATTTTTAAACCAACTCAGGTAAAAATGGGAAAGAAAGGTGTTAAGACTTTACATATGTTATATACCGTTAATTAAATTGGTTACAAGTAGTGCTACCTATTATTGTAATATTTGCGGGTAGTTGTGATTACCACTGGGTTCATTTCGTCATCGCATCGATATACTCGTAAAAGCGAGCGGGCGTAGCGATGAACGATCAATCTCACTTCGGCATTGGTCCGAGGCACATGCCGTTGCAGCGCTCTAAGGTAGGTAATTATTGTGAGAGAATTAAATTATAAACCAGCATTCTTTGTTTCGAAGTCGAATAAAACAGTTTTCCTACTTCTACGTGTTTTTCTACATAAATCCTGCATTAACAATACGTTTATTAGTGTCAAACACTGCTTTCATTTATCAATACTGTAAAATGTCTATGTTTTCAAAATGCAAAAATTAAATAAAAAATGAACATCAAATATACCCTGAAACAGCTTAATGGAGTCTAAACATTGAAACAGGACTTCGCGTTGAATATTATGAGGTAATTTTCACTGTTGTGTGAAACGGATAAGTCTAAAATGCCCTAAAACATAACACTTTTAACAGTTTTCCGCATTTCACTTCCGTATTCCGTTCTAGAATACTTAAGTATTCATCTTTGATTGTTTTTTAAATTTCGATGTTTATAAAGTACAATTTAGATGCTCAAAACTACCTTTTCACGATGTTAAACGTGATTTTGATTTGATTATTATTTTTATTTTGACGTTTCGTTCTTGCAAATATCGCTATGGAACTCAAAAAGAAAAAAAAACACATTATGTAGGTTATATCTACTATTAGTTACCCGCGATTTCATCTACTTTTTCTTTATACTTATTGAATGAAGTATAAAACGCAACTTTAAGACTGTAACCGTGAAACACGTATTACTGTATTTCTTAACAAAATTTAAATATTTTTATACCCACTTAAAGAATCATGGAGTTCTTATATACATTTTTATCTTCATCATTATATAGATTATATTTTAGAGATTAAATTACTATGAATACTGTAATTAATTTCTAGTATTAGACGCTGTTGTATTAACAATAATATTGATTGCAATATGACAGCTGGCGTGTCTACCTCAGTATTCACAGATATCTTGCACAAGAAAAGCGTACCAGACCCCCAATTACGAAACACTAATTTACGTCCATTCAAACTAATAACCACTCCGCTTCGGTATGCGTTGATAATATAATAAAAATCATCTATTCGCTGTCCGTACGTTGAAGGCAATCGCGTTTTTTATACAGCAATCAATCTCCAAGCACCGCTAATGGCAATAAACTTAATAAGCCTTCGTGTTGCATAATACTCTTCCACTACATTGCCTAATAAATTAGTTTAAGTGTAGAAATTGTCTTTCTTTCGTAATTGAGAAATTATTATAAAATGACGCAAAAAAGTGGTTACTTCAATTTTCCGTTGTCTTAATAAACTAAATAAATATATTTTTTAATGTTTCTTAGTCCCTAAAATATAACTGTGGAATAGTTAGGAGCAATATTTTTTTATTAACCACTCACTCTTTAAAGTTCTTAAAGAAGCCTACAAACATACTCTAACTCAATATGAATAAGGTAATTAGACGCAAGCCTTATATAGATTACATAAGTTTACGCATACTTTGTAAAGTATGCTTCAGTTCATTTGACACTTTCCTTTTTACGTAAGGTCAGTGTATACAATGGTCTATAATTTAGAAGCGAATGTCTGGTCTACTAATGACTTAAATCAAACAAGTCATCCAGGAACTTTACGATTTTTCATGACCTGACGTGTATGGTGTCCATCCCTAACCTTTATTTTTTGAGATTCCACTACAGCATCGTGTAACAAACAGTACAAAGATTACAAGTTCCCACAAAATATCATTAAAATACACCCAATAGTATTCGAGAAGAATAACTGTAACTCACAAAGATAAACAAACTGACATGACCATTTTATTACAAGGTACCATTTTTTCCGAAATGGTTACAGATCCACTAAAGAATTATCCAAACGCCGATAAAAAAACTGCGACAGATAAATAAGAAATATAAGAATTATTAGCTAGACGTGTAACTGATAAATATCTTACTGCTTCATTCTGGTGATATTTTTTCATAATGATATTTAAATAGACATTTCGTGTAATTTTCTTGTAATATTCTACGTATAATTTATTTTCTTGTGACTATTTAAGTAATTGTTTGAGCCAAATTATATAAATAATTTTTATTGCAACTTGATTCATACATGTATTAATTATATATTGAAGAAGGCTTGTGTTTAAACGCCTACCAGAAATGCACCTATTTTACTACCAATAAATTCGAAATACCTGCCAGAATGGATAAATGCTCACCAAATTGTGTTTCATGAAGTATTGTAAAAATGAAGCATTTTCCTTTTTATGCTATGCCATAAAAATGTATAAACGCCTTTAAAGGTAATTTCAGACCAAATATTTTATATTATCGCTAAATAGATATTACCAGTATTTTGTTTCACCACATTCAATTTAGTAATTTTTGCTGAAGCAAAAAAGCAAACGGTCGAACGTACAATTATTTTTAATACCAAATATAATATTGCGTATTCCAAACACATGTTGCTTGTTTATTGTTTTATGGATTTGATTAAAATATGATAATATAGCCAAATAAATACTCCACTCTCAATATTACTGCAACACAAATGATTAAGGTAGATAAAAAATGAATCATTACTTCCCATTCACTAAAAAACTGTTGCTTAAAATCATCGAAAATTTCCCAGTAGAGATCGAAACTTTTACATTCCATGTTGTCACCGGCTGGAATCCTGTAGTATGTCGCTAATTCAGTTGTCTGTTTGACGGGTAGTCTTTTAGGCAATTTAGCCCATGTGTACGCTTCAGTCCATTGTTTGAGAGCAATGGTGGGTTGTTGGGAAACGGACTTATTATTTACAACATAAATGTTAGACCACTCTGCCATCATCTTTCGCTATCACCAGGAAGCGTGACAATGTGTGACGCTCCCGCAAGGTATTTTCGTCTTTTATCGTTCGATTAAATGCTTCCAGTGCATTGTTAGTTGCCGGAGTACTTGGAAGGACTCCCAAGTTGCAGGGTAAATAAGTAAAGGGAAACGACTATAATCTTAGTTTAACAATAATATATTTTGGATTCAGGTTAGCTAATTTGATTACACTAAAGCTATTTAGAACTGTAATTTTCGAATTGAATGTTACTGTTTTAGTAAAACAATATTTGGTGAGCATTTATCCATTTTTATAAGCAAAAAGAATTTAGATACAAAACGTATAATTATTCTGATGAGTGTATATTTATTTTGGACCGTAAAACGTTGTATTTTAGGCACCTAGGTATAGAGTGGATTACATTTATATGAAGTTAATATATTTTACTTGGTACTTAGTCTTAGGGACAAAAAAATATTTTGGTGAGCATTTAAATTGTACGCATTGAAGAATATTAATACAATCCAACGAGGTAACGGAGCCAGCATTTTGGGAACCTTACTCATTGACTCCGATGACCTAGGCTCAGTATTCTACTTATAATATTCAGGAACTTTTCGTTATTGTACTACTTTATAATTTAATATATTGTTATGAGTTACGGGACTCGAATTAAAATGCCGTTTGGAATTACTATAAAATTTATTAGAACTATACAAACACAATACAACTATATAATACAGGTACAAATATAACTGGACACAACCAGTAAAAACGTAATACACGATTCAATAACACGTCCAAAGTCCGTCACTATATAACTTATCGAATGCATACACGTCTTGTCTCGCTTGTGACCATCGCTAGACTGCCGCATCCCTTCGTTGCGGCATTGCTTTATTTACTGCACGACGCAATATGTCTACCTGGCAAGCGTCGACGCAATTTCCCAGAAATCGTAATCCGCACACCTGCCTAATTATGCCTGCGAACGGCCATAAACGAGTACAATACACAATAGGCTGTTTTCTAATTACAAATTTTAAACATAAGGTAAACAAAAGAAGTCCAAATGCCAAAAAGGTAATAAACTGCAGGTGTGCATTGGTCTATGTCGGTTGTAACAATATGTACATATTACAACTTTATCAAGAGTAATGTTTCCCAAATAAATTAAATAAATCTTCTTGAAACAGCAATTATACGTTGCGAAGCGGTGTATATAGAATAAGTAGATTTAATATTATATATCACCTTCAAAAAATGATCTCCAGTGGAACTTATTAGTTTAAATAAAACTTTTAAATTTGAATCTATAATAAACATCAAATTAAACCCTCGTCCTCTAAAATAATAGTTCGATACAAAATTACACTGACCTTAGTTCATGTTGAGGTTTATCAAAGAATTGATAAGCCATGTACAAATCGTACACCTTGCAGCGAAAATACGAAAGCGTTTGAAGGCGTTTTACTCTGAGCATGTTGTGTAGCTAATAGATAGGTTGTACGTGATGTTCACCTTTCACGTTCATCGTTGTAATCTAAAATGTTGATTTTAGAGATATTAAATTACTTTGGGTCACGTTCGACCGCAATTTTAGCTTTGTTTATAGTTTATACTCGGTGCTTAGGGGTATTTAGCATATGTTAGGGTGAAATACTGTTGTAAAAGCAGTCGATTGGTCTGTTTCCATAATTAAAGTTATCGGGTATCGCTTTGCTATCACAGAAGAATGACCAGGAATAACAATCGCCCAAATCTATCGATGTATCTATACTTCTAGTTTGTATCTACAATGAGTTTAAAATGGGAAAATAAGGAGGACTTGGGACCAGTAGATTCCGAAAATGCAACTTTTAGAATTTTTGTCTATCTGGAGCATCACGTGGAAACTGCTGTACAATTTTCTTACACAAAATAATTTATTTTCAAGAGTTTACATTTATAACTATGGCCGTAACGTTGTTTGCCGCACTAGAACTAGCTTGTATCGCGCGTGTGTGTGCGCATGCGCGCGTGCGTGCGCACACACACTAATACAGACTCATTTTCCTCGTAGCTTAATGTAAGAAGCCATAATGAATTTTTTTTTCTTTTGCACCAGGAGGACTGAGACCTTTTAAATTACATTTTATATTAACGTTGCTGTAGGTATAGAACAGATGACGAAAAATTGCTAAAACCACTAGCAAGCTTCGTTTTCACCTGTGGTATTATACTGAACGGATTTATTCCTAAGTATTCTTCTGCCATGGTAAGTATTAAATTTGTTTATCTTTATTTATCTCTAACGTTTCAACCAATTATGACAAAAGCTCAATAATTTCCCACATGTATCAAAACACAATTATCTCAAAGTACATGGTTATTCGTTAGTACGCAGCTTTGACCTACAATGTGAAGTGTTAACAATTACGCAGACAATTATTCACGCTTCGAGATAATGAGATGGGCGTGATAAGCACGTTATGATCACCGGGTGGATAAAATTGCGCTCATATAAAAATCTGATGGGGCGGAGTACAAATTTAAGGTGGAGAAATGATATTTTAATGTTTCTGCTACAACAGGGCTAATGTTATTGACTTTTACGCAGAAGTAGCCAAGGGTTTAATGTGTCATATAACTAATCATTAACTATGTTATTTTTTAACGCTATTACTCGCATTTGAACACATTCACTAACACTAATATAATTCTAGGTATAGCAAGGGCATAAGAATATTGTAACAGTATTTTTAGAATAGTGTGGTTGAATTGAATATATTTGGTTAAAATACACCGAACTGAAAGGATATATTATATATAGTATTGAATGATTCAAGTTTTTATTTATATGGATTTTGGTTTTCTATTTCTTTCTTAAATGTGTAAATGAACCGATTACATGAAATTTTGTAAATGTTTTAATTAATAGTAATGATTTTAAAATACTTTTTATACAATAGAATACGGGAAAGCGTTAATTGGGTATGCATTCGAAGTAAACACGACTGAATCCATGTTGAAACCTAGTTAGTTTATACTTAGCGACATTTTACCTTCCTAGCTAACAAATGCTTGTACTATACGATAATTCGCCTTACTTTGTGAAGGTCTTTCGTGTTCTCCGCTATTAGGTATACGCGGTCATTTATTCGATGGCTGATTCCTGTTTTTACGCTTCCAAGCAATTTCTGAGCTCGCGTAATGTACTTTCGCGGTATTGCTTGAGCAGTTTCATTTAACATTAAGTTATGTGATGTTGTTTATTGTCGATTAATCATAAGATTTATAAAAACGTATGCTTTGTTGATATTAACAGATCGTATTAGAAGTATTTAGAAACCAATGGAAGTAGTCAAACGATTGTATATAATTTTGTCTAGCTATCGTAAATTATAGATACAAAGAAAGAAGAAGAAAGCAATAAGTATTTATTGTATTAAAGATTACCTTATAAATATATATGTATATATATATATATATATATATATATATATATATATATATAATATACTAGCTTCTGCCCGCGACTTCGTTCGCGTGGAAAGATTTTTTTAACTATCCCACGGGATCTTTTTAATTTTTTGAGATCAAAAGTATCCTATATGTTGACCAGGAATATAAGCTTCCACCATACAAAATTTCATTTAAATCGGTCCAGTCGTTTCGGAGATTAGCCGGTACAAACAGACAGACAAACAGAAGAACAAAAATTTGAAAAAAATCTAAATTAGTTCTATTTCACTTCTTATATCCCCCTGACTCGGTTTTTAGCATTTTTTTTAATTGTACATAAATTTGACATCTACACTTTTATTATATGTATAGATATACAAATTAAAATTAAATAAATGACGAACAGATTTACAGGTAAAAAATATAGGCCAGATGGCTGTCGGTGGGAAGCTTTACAAAAATGCTGGCCGCATTTCCTCGTTCTATGGCAACACTGATTCGTTGCCCTAAATGCCAGCAAAGCAATAAGATATTTTGTAGCATAAAAATACTCAACCTTATAATGATTAAATGGTCATACTTTAAAAAGTTGAAATGAGAAGTCGGGATAGAGATAAAAAGCTTAATAAAAAAAAAAATAGAAGCCAATGAAACGCGATCCTGTTTGCGGTCAAACCGCTAATTTCGTTGAACATGAACAAACTCAAGTGTTATTAAAATGAGGAAATCTGCGGTTTTTGGTCCGCGGTTCTATTAAGCGGTTGTTTGGCTTACTGGGATGAATTTATGTCATAAATTAAATTTATTTTTATATTTATTAAGTTCACTTCCTAACTTTTATTTATTATACCATGAAAATCTTATCATTATCCTAGTTTTAAATTACACTGTGCTACGAAGTCCAAAGTCAGTTTTCTTAAAAAAAAGTACTACTACAAAAAAATTGTTACATCTTCTTAACATTGGTTTTTGTATGGGTTTTTGAAAGTTACAAAGAACAATTGTCTCTCATAACTATTCGGTCTCTGTTCAGCAGGTTAACCTTAGCCGGCCGAGCTCACTGAAGCGCAGAGGCTCCGGGTTCGATTCCTGGCGTGGTGAATATCGTAAACGATCTTTCCGTTATTTACTGTGCTCTGGGTGTCTGGGATCAGTCCCAGAGTGATCCGTTGTATATTACCCATAACACAAACATAACTTGCTAAGCTTGAGCATATACATTGTTCTAATGGAAATGTATTTATATTAAATGTCTAGGTTTAAGTTATGGTGAACAATATAGAGTTTTCATTCATTCCTTCATTTATATTCAATGTGTTTGTTTTACTGATGATTTATTGCTCGTAAAAAATAATATAATTGAGTAATTATGTTAATTTACATTACATTCGTCTATATTCGAAAGTCGAAAAAATAAAATACATTACTATCTATAGTACCATTAAAGGTAGGAGGATACTGTTCTATTGCGTTTCAATTCACTATGCAACCAATGTCTTGAAGATATATAGTAAATCATTTTTAATTTAACAAAATCTTACTGTACCGTGATCTCGCGTTAGGTCGCGTACAGACAGGCCCAACGAATGGGCTACGTTGGCCTTAGTTGGCCCTATGTAGTCTCTTCCACAAACACGAATGGTTCGATTTTTTTGATACTATCCCCATATGGCGGTTTGCTGGCGAACGCCAACAAGCGATCTTTAGCTTTTGTTGATCGTATGAGTAAAACATTAAGTGCCAAGACATGCGCCTGCGCACGCAATATCCTTGTAATCGCACAAAAAGTGCAAGTGCACATGCGCGGGCGCCGTCGCTGGCGACGCCGTCTTTTATCCTTTTTATTTTTTCCTTTTCACTTGCCTCATTGCGTTTTATGTGCATAAGAATATATGATTATGTGACTTTTTACATTTTACGCAAACATTACGAAGGTCGTAGTGTATTTACTTATAATTTTAATTGTGTTGTAAGTAGGTGAGTTTTAAATGTTACTGAGACATATTTCAACTGCGCGTTTCACACATAGGTGATCAGTAAATGTCTATACTTATTTGGAAAGTTAATAAGTAGCTGAGTAATGACCCGTGCATATCTAATTCCTTGTCATGGTTGTAAATGATGCAAATGAAATACGATTAGTTGTAAAAAGTGATGCAAGAAATTAATTAGTGTTCAGACCGTCAAACATAACTTTTATGGCCAATAATTTTCAGTATGATGAAGCGGTTATAAATTACCCATAAAAGTCACTATGTGTATAATAAATTGTTTCAAAATATCAAAATTTTTCGCTAGATTAGCCATTGTGTGACAAGTGATAAAAATTGAAATGTCTGCTGGGACACATAGTGGAAGTGAAACTTCAACGGACAATTGGAAAAACGAATGGCAACGGATGAGTGGCAAAACGAATCGCAACAAAATTATAACTTGAAGTTTTACGGGCAGATTGTTAATGTACTTGTCCAATTTGAAAACCTTCCCGTAAAACGTCAAGTTATAATTTTGTTGCGATTCGTTTTGCCACTTATCCGTTGCCATTCGTTTTTCCACTTGTCCGTTGAAGTTTCACTTCCACTATGTGTCCCAGCAGACATTTCGATTTTCTGCAGGTTTACTGCAACTTATGATTTGGTTAGGTTAGATACGTTTTAATGAATACATTTTTTATTTAAACATATTTTATTTTATCAATCAAATGAACTGAATTCGATCATGAACCAAAAAACGCATCCATAGCCTACTCTAAAATTATGCCGCCTCTCATCACGTCTAGCCTAAATTTATGCCTCTCCTCCACGCGGCCGTAACACTTTTTCGTGACAGAAAAATCCTAAGACCCCCGTCTATATAGAAGTTTCACTTCAAAAGCCCGCTTCTCTTCTTACACATAGACCAAATTCGAAACATGTTCTAATTAGGAATGTGTTAGAATTAAAACCTTCTAAGTAGGCAACCACAGAGTACATTGTATTGTTGGCAACAGCGTCTTTTCCTACTTGCTTGCCTTCCTACAGAAGAAAAGTAATATACTACTTCAAATATTCTACAATTTCAACTTGTTTCTCCGTAGAAATCTTAAAAACTATTTACCACAAACAGAAAAGCAGAAACCAAACAATTTCGTTATGGTATAACCACAAGCAATCAAATGTTGGACTACAGTGTGTTGCAACTGTGTCAATAACAGAGAAGGGCCCTATGGGTGCTTACAAAATCAACGTTTTTGTTGTCTTAAGTGAAAATTTTGATAGTGTATCCAAAATTATACGTCAGCAGCAAAATGCGTTTGGTGGATAATAAGTGGCACAACAACAGTAATTGTTTCTTTAAATCATCAGTCATCATCTTTATATGCTTGGTTGGTCTAAAGTAAACCATTGCCCATCTGCCTCACTCTGGAATGCCAAGATTTTGGGTATAATTACTGTTATAGTAAACAAACTTTTCATTACTTACTGTGATCTGGGTATCTAAGATCGGACCCAGAGTTGTCCATTGTACTCATATTATTACATATAATACAAACTTAATTCGCTTAGCTTTGTTCCTTTTTCTCCTTGACTTCGTAAGTTCTTCGGCATCCCTTATTGTGAGAGCATTAGCAGGTATTTCCGACGTCAAACCATAATGTTTTAGGAGCTGCTTTATTATCGGGACCGGATACTGGTAACTTGGATATATAATTTGTCCTTCAACAACTTGAGGCTTTCTGCAAAAATGTATCACTGTATGTTTTATTGCAATAACTTACAAGATTCTAAAGATATGAATATAAAGTCAAAATCGAATACGAAACGAATATATAATCATTTAGGTATCTACTGTCATAATAAAGAAAACAAAACACAAATTTTCTCACTTTGATGAAAGAAAGCGACACATGCCTACATGCTGTATTACGTAAACAGTGTAAGCAAATTAAAAGACTTGTAATTTTACATTGATTAAGAACGTTGTAAACGTTTACGCATTCGATTACTAAGTAATAAGTTAAATGCAAATTGAAATTATACATGTCCTTTAAATGACTGACAACGTGACACGCCCTTCTGAGAATTTCAAAGGCTGTGTACATGATATTCAATACTTTCCAAAAAGATAATCTTAAAAATCATGACCACAGTTTCGTGACTTGATATCTCTTGTCAAATTAGTTACGATAAAGAACAACGTTGCATTGCATTTCCAACAATGTACAAATTAATAAATCGTGTTAGTTTAGTACATATATAATGTCGTAAAAAGCGGCGTTTACCCATCGGTACTTTAGATGTGCAGGGTATTCTAGAGTCAGGGTCATTATTAGTAGATGTAATTGTAATGCACAAAGATCAGAAAATTCGTAATGTAGTGCATGTTCCCCGGACAAGATTTAAACTTACGTCATTTAAATTTGATGTAGGTTCCTTACCCAGTATACTGTGGAGCTGGCGACTACGTCGCTATTCTACCCCTACGCCACTCCCCGGCGACTGGGAGTTTATTGACACTTGTTTAACCACTATACGTGGCGTATGCTACTGTTCTGGAATGAGCTCCTCCCTGCCGTTTTTCTACAACACTATAATGAGGGGTTAAATAGGCATTAAAATTAATTCCTTGGCGTTGCAGATGTCTATATGTGGCCATTTTCTAGGTGGAACGTTTGTCAGTTTGTTTAATTACAAACATAAAAAAGATACCATAACTAGGACCAAAATAGTATCAAACAGGTTTTTAATATTGAATCGTCGCGTGGGTCACATCTTCACGTGGACAAGCGTGTGACACTGATGACTTAAGTTGTTATCAAAGTCAATACTAGCGTGACGTAGATTGACAGTGAGTGGTATTAATTGATTGACATATTTCGTTTCGATAAAGGATAAATACACTGACGGATATATAAACTGCCTCGAAGCACAAGGTATTTAAGTAAATATATTTATGGAATAAATATTTACACTAATTTTGTTAAGTCAAAACTAGTGGCTACTAAGCCATAAACAATAATTACGTTGGAAATACCCCAAATTTTAAAACTACTCGACAGCTGTTGCTCAAACCAATCATCGTCGAAATTCTTTAATATACTCTCTATTAAACTTTGAATTATTTAAGAATTTTTCTTCAAACCCGTTGTTCAAAAGTTATTAGGGCGACACACAATTTTCACGACTTTGGAAGCGAATATCTCATCAGTAAAGAATCAGTAAATAAAGAAACATCGTTTTGATCTTTGAATATATGTCTAACAATATTCTATACGGGCGTGACTATGGCTTATTCGTTCTTTTAGCTCTTTGAGTATTCTAAGAGTGATTTTGTTGCCTCATTTCTTTTTCGTTCAGTGTAATTACTCGATACAGCAGGTAATATTTTTATCATAATTCTAACCAGAGTAACACTACAACATAGTTGCATGATTAGTTGTTATAACGAGCCTATCTATAACTCAAAACTGACGTTTCAATGTCCAGTAGCTCACAGCTAGTTCGTAAAATAAACAACAACCCGACCTAGCACAACGAGTCACATCATTGTCGCCTGCAAGTCGCCGGCTCCTGTCTGGCTTTTCGATGCAAACAATACAAGATTTTGACACAAGCAACCAAAGCAAAATGAGATTTATGTTGTACTTATAAGATTTTAAATTGATTGCTAATCTGTTTTGGTGTTAATCAGAAAATGAGACTGTATGCTCATTGGTTATAGGTAAATTATTAATAAACGTGTGTTTAAAAGTCTTGTGTCCTTATATCTGTTCAGTGGCGACGGTCACACTATAATGGATAAGGCTAATTACATTTATTTTATTGATATTTTAAATAAAAGCATAAAAGTAAAGTTGAAGTTGAAAAGGTGAAGGCAAATCGAACTATTATCCAAATTGTTATTCTTACTATATTTGAAAGGCTAATGGATTTGATAGCACGTGCCCATGTATTTATAAAAATTGTTGTGTTATAGTAACTAAGGCATAATGTTATTAAAAGACTCGCAGTTTTAAATATTAATAATGAAAAAGAAAACTATTTAGGTTTTTGAAAACTTCTTAATTTAGATGGTGTAGTTGTTCCTTTTCACTAGTTTACGCCCGTTATCAAACACTGAGCTTGTACAACTATTACGTGTTATGCTATCAGGATCCCTTCACTTCCCTATCTATCCCCGAGCGATAGATATAGTCTGAGATAGCCTGCTCATAACTATAAAAACGCAGTAGGTATTTGATGAAACATTGAGCCAACTTAGATAATTTCCACATAATTCAAGCTACTATCAATTTCATAGCAGCTTAAATGTAATTGGTCACCTGAAGGTATGATGAGTATCGTTCATGGCGCCAAACTGCGTCGAAGTAGCTATCGGGTCGACATGCGACGCCGATCGTTTGTGGGTCGCTTCCTCTTCTATCCCGCATTGACGTTGAGTCACAAACCTAAACTGGTCAATGGCTGCGGTGGTACAAACTTATTCCGATATAGAGTTATAACGAAGAGGACTTTTGCTCCCTTTTGCTTTGTAGTTTCTAGGGTAAATTTCGAATATACGCGCTAGGTTAAACGTTTGGAATTATCTTATAGATCATTGACAACATTAATATTATCCACTGCGATGCTTATAATACAAGCATCTTTAGATACGTAATTTAGTTAAATATGTGCAATGTTAGTTTCCCTAATATAAGTAACATGTTTGCTAGATTTTGAATCAATAGCAAGCAAAATGTTTTAATGATGCTTTTCATTTCGATTTTCATCTACTTGTTGATTCTGAGCGTTGACCAACGCTCTAAGTCCAAATGTTTGGTAACGTACCAAAAACGTAACGACCTCACTTTCAAGTGTTGACTGTGCTCTAAATTCACCGATTTATATTCATCAATCGTTCGGGCTGATACCGATCAACATATTTGTAGTAAAGTCCTATAACAAAAATTCAGGACAGTAAGTTGTAACTAACAGTCAATACGTATTATTTCGTTCTATTGCTGCTTTTTTCTTCTTGTGTATAGCCATAAATCATTGCAAACAAATAGAGCGCCCGTGTTATATTTAGGTTGTGTAATGTTATTAAAAAAAGGCAGCTATTTTATCTAATTTTGAGGATGTTTAAGAAGAAACTTATTATTTCTGAATTGTCAATGACCGGGGAAATAGGTATATATCAGAGGAGTCAACGAACTAGCCACTTTTGGAAATTAAAGGACTTATGAATCAAATAAAACTGAACTAATTTAAAACGCCTTGGCATTTATAAAGCCATTTACGTTGACATAAGATCGGGTTATCGTTACTGTTAATTATACATTGCATACCTGTTAAGTTTTTGTATTTAATTCTGTTGGATTTTTAATGATACTCCCATTTTGTTTCTATGGAGTTCTTTTTCAATGGTTTTTTTACAGTGAGTTTGTTTCATATTACCGAACGCTTTAAATATCTGTTTTATAATTATTAGACTTAGATTAACACAATTAAAATTCTCACTTTATCTCGTATAGCCCTAAGGTACACTCAATTATTGTATAACGAATACAGTCCGTATTGAATGTCAAAATCTGTCCCTTTTTATTACTACCTATACTTAGTGCTTTATGTTGAAATTTGTCCCATAACGTACAGATAGTAAGTAGTCACCGGTACAGATTATGATCGTTAAAAATGTAGTATCATAAATCTTTAAAAACTTGTTTCACGACTAAACCGCTAGGCTTCTAAATAAAATATGTTTCGGTCACGTAAACCTGCGCAATCTGTTAACTAACCCCATTTAAAATGAGCAATTATGACTATCACTTTTTATTGTAGTTACGAGGATTGACAAACTAAGAGTAAATGTAAAACCATAAATCGATGAATAAAGTTTATTATTTATTGACAAAAACTGGAAAATTTTAGATTTTTTTCATTAATCAAAGATTCCTTGGCAAGGCCATACCAGATAGCAATTGGTGCCAAAAACGTCTAAATCTAAATTCTTACTTTTGTTTTCAGAATCTTGAAATCACGAAAATTGTAATTGAAAATTTTATTAGACTTGCCAATAAATTGATCAGAACTTGTTTCCTTGTTTCCTTTCATGGTTTGGCTATTACTGGGCCTAATATGGCCTACAATTTACTACGTCCTCTATTGTTATATTATCTGCTCTTGCTCCTGCTGCTGTCAGGCCCAATATTAAATTGGCATAAATTTGTCCTAAAGACATTTCTGTTATTTCACTTTTTGATGTACAACCTAACACAGTTAAGCTACCTACCTATAGCAAATGCAGACGAGTACTTCCCCGCATACAAGTTGGTAACAAAATTTCTCAATCTATTGTTTATTACCTATCCTTTGGGTCTTTAACATTGTATATAAACCTTTTCTATATCTCCACCCGGCCTTACTTACCTGCCCTACGCATCTACTAAAATTATATATACGTTTCACGGTGAATAAACACGAAGTAGACCGACCAACTTCAAAAGATTCACACAACACAAGAAGCCGTATAAGTTCAACGGACTTCCCAATTAGGCGGTATAATACTTGCGCCGGCGCATGGCCGGGCGATTTGTCTTGTCAGTTGCTCTTGTGCGTCGATCGAAGTTGTATGTTGGAACGTGTTCAATAAATATTTATTGATCGTTTTAAATAGATCCTTTTTTGTGATTTAGTGGAACTAGTTACTTAATCAAGTGGCTTCTGCTTGTGGAGATTATATTTTTGTACTCGTCGGTTAATAGTTTATATGGGTATGTATTTAATTGTTTTATATAGATCACATCAAAATATGTTTTGATAAGCGTGATAGCAGTTTTGTTGTCATCTGTTAATCTATATATGTATATATGTAAATTTTAATTATCTAAAATACCTACAATAGTAATTTTGGAAAATAATTCTCCATATTGACTTAAACGTGTGAAAGTTTTGTTACGTTATTTTATTTGTTTCTTCTTTACAACGTTGAAGAGTTAGTTGATTATTCTAAATTTTAGCACAGTTCTAGTATACGTTTGCCAGCGGGACTATTGAACTTAGGATACATTTTATCCCGGAAAATGGTTTACTTCTGATAATGATTCAAAGTTTACACAGGCGAAACCGAATGAAATTATTAAATTGTCTTTAAATTCGATATATTTCTACTTTCCGTAACCGAGAGTTTTTGTAACGAAGAGTAATAAGATTTTTTACCCTGAAAACGGGATAGTTTGTTTGGGATACGAAGCTTTATTAGTATAGTATATATAGTAACTATCCCCTAGTTAGTCGTAAATTTTATAACCTTGCAGAACTTTGTAAATGGTTATACAGTAATAAAAATAAACAGTATTTGACTCAAAGCAGCGTGTTCGTGATGAATGAATCGCATTTCGTGCTAACAAAAATAACATTGGAAGCCACTTTACATACCTACAATGATAGCATTGTCAACACTATTATCATTATGTAATATTTATTCGACTTACATCGGATTTATTATACTCATTATCGCTTATACAATATTATGTATGTGTACATTTTTAGTAAATAAATACACGTGTGTTATCGAAATCAACACTTTAGTATTACATAAATTATTACAAGAAGTCCCAAAGAACACATTAAATGTTTTGATACTTAATTATAAATTATCGAAACCTTTCAATATTTCTAGTAGTCTTGTCTTTCCTCTTTTCACTTTTTTCCAATAACAATATATATTTTCCTTCCATATTCCTCTATCTTAATATAAGTCCTTTATCACAAGGCAAATCTTCATATCATTCATCACACATCCTTCTGTTTTTTCTGATCCTTTAGACCCATATTGTACAATCTTCTAGTTTCACGTTTTTTTTATTAGTTTAATCCCTTCTCCTTAAAACATTCCCATGAGAAAACTGTATCATACAAATAAATCATTTTTGAACTGAACTAGGTATATAAGACATATACCAAGGTACTAGTTGGATATATAATAATAGAAGAAAATATTAGAATATTTAAATCTTAAGCCAATCTCTATGTGATTTCACTATTCACATTTTTTTTGTAGATTGAACTTTACAAGGTTATCTAATTATAAAAAAATCAATGTGTTATTTTAAAGTATCTCTTGGATACGAGTCTGTCACGTTTTTATAAATCCAATTTCCGAATGTCATACAACGGCTTACTCTAAGTGGAGGTTTTAACAATATGCACAATATTATTCGGCCAGAATATGAACACATATCTTTGAGATGAGACGCGATTAACCATTAAATCTACAATAATATTACTATTGTAACTATGGTCAGTTACTATCATAATTCCTAAAGAGAAGCTTAAATAAATCGCGGTAATAAACTTCTAAAGATGTAAAGATTGACTACAAGTGAATTGTTTTTAAAATATACGTCGTATTTAATACACTAGGTCATTTCAATAACATATTGTTTTGACTATCACAAGGTTATCCAGATTCCAGAGGTCAATTTTATCTAATGATAGGTTAAAGTATAAACCAATAAACAACTTACAACAGATTAGCATTCAAAATAAATCATGTCTTAGATGGAGATTATACCTGAACAAGCGAGCGTCATGATGAATAGTGTAAAATTAACTAACACTTTCTCATATAATTTATAGGTATTAACGCAAGTTGCATCTCGATGATATATGTCATCATCTTAAATTATTAAAAACTTATGTCCTAAGTTAACTATCAATACCATATGCAATAGTTTTACATTTAGGTCAGCAAAAGTTGTATATAGTATTTTTTGACTTTAATAACTTCTACGGTTTGAAAACATGAATTTTTAATATATAGTTTGTTATAAAAATAAAATCATTTGAAATAATATTGTTACAACTTAAGTTCCGACAAAAACAAAACCCACCTGCATATCTATAAAAAGAAATATTTTATTATCTGTCGGCATTTGAACTATATGTAATTCTTTTATGATTGTCTTCTTTTGTTTACTTACTTATAGGTTATTGTAGAGAACAGCCTATTGTACTCGTTTATGGCCGTTTGCAGGAATAATTACGCAGATGTGCGGATTACGATTCTAGGAAATTCGGTCCACGCTGCCGGGCGGACATGTTGCATTTGTGCGATATAAAGCAATGGCCCGATTGAGGAAGGGCAGTTGAGCGATAACCACAAGCGAAGCAAGACTTGTGTACATTCGGTAATCTATTAAGTGACAGACTATGCGTCTATTTGAATTACGATCTTCTGCACTACGTTTGGACTTATTGCGTTCGGTTATATTTGTACCTGTGTTATACGTGTTCTAATAAACTCTATAATAATTCCAACGATATTTTAATTCGAGTCCTGCAACTCGTAAGAATATTAATTTAATTTTAGAATAAATTATTATTTTAGTAATAAAAAGCACACTAAACATCGTTGTTGTTAATTAGTATAAACATGATAAAAATTGCCTCTTTGATGATAGGATCAAAACTACTAAATACAATATTTTGAGAGCTATACAGGATCTAAGCATTGCAGATGAAGCTCGTTTTTATGATATCATAAAGTTGTTTTGAGATATACTGTTTATTGTATATAGATGTAGAGCTCTAGTCGCGTTATAAATTACATTGGCCACACCAGATATAAATGTCCCAATCCTGTAACTACACATTTTAGGGGAATGATCAACTATAGTGACTTAACTAATTTCTTACGTCGGTTAATTCAATCTAATATGTACATCGATCTCTATGATGTTGGATTTCACTTGTGGTAACTGTAGCAATAATTATGCACAACGATTCAATAAACTGCCTAAAGGGTGCATGTAGTTTTACTAGCTTTTAAATCCATGTCCTTAGAATGTCGACGGGTGTCTGAGTAGTCTGAGCATGTCTCTCTTCAGAAATTTTATGCCATTGAACGAGAGAGACGTAGAGAAAGACACAATTATTTCGTCAGAAAAACTGCTAGACATATTATCTACTATTATTTAATCATTTTATATGTACAGGTGGTACATATAAACACAGTTAGTGTGTGCACAATATTTAATGATAACTTGATGATGATTTAGTATATACAATTAGTAATTATTTTTGGATAATAATAATGTATATGTTAGGGCAACTTAGCTCGTTCGTGTGTTTTGTCGATGACCTCTGGATGTAGAACCGAAAATTGTGCCTACGCCGTGCTTGTATATCTTTTACAAATACCCATTAAAAGAATTTCTTCATCTTGTGTTTGTCCATCATAGAAAAATTTCAGCTAAAAGCAATCTGTTTATAAAGTCTGTCTTGTATCAATGATTCATTTTATAAACAGTGAAAATGGAGCTTTTAATGATATCATAATAAGGTTGCTTCCTCAAATTAGAATCGTTATAGTATAGAGTAACCTTAGGAATTTTTAGCTCGTTTGCACGTGACTAATTAACGAAGATGCTCGCCCAGATATTATGTAAGTCATTAACAGTTCGATAATATACAGTAAGTGGGCGTTGAATGTTAGATATAGTCGAACAGTGTCTCGTGATTGTGGTTGAGTTGTTCTATGACCTTGGTTTAGGATGATAAAAGGAAGAACAGGGTGCTTTTAGTGGATATCCGGTACTAGCAGCGAGTCCCACACTGCCCCTGACAGTCTGTCTCTGATTAGGGACATGCATAAAGTATTTCTTACCACGCAACTACAAAGTAACCTGTTTTAAAATTAAATGCAATTTTTTACTATGTCGAAGTATTCTAATATATTCATACAGATTTAGAACTGCAAAGATTTTTATTAAAGGATTGGTTTTCCCGTGTATTACAAGTAATATATTTATACATAAAAAGTTAAATTTGTTTTAAAATGCATAATTATATAAACCAGTTAGATTAATAGTCAATTCGTAAATAGTAGTTATTGGCTTTGTTAAAATCAGACAGGCAAAAAGGACTTATCGATGAACTGCCAATTTTGATTACGTTTTTATGTCTCTGAATTTTACTTGTATTAGGAGTACCTAATAAAACTTACGTGTTTTAAACAATATTATGTAAAAGAAATCAAAATTGTAAGTTCGATAGGTAGTTTAATGATTCACCATTGATTTTGGTCGTTGTTTAGCTAAGCAGTCAAGCAGCTTGTTTTCTTAACAAACATTTGTTTAACCTGAACGATAGACGGTCACATGTGGTCTCTGCGAGGTCACAATCGTCTTTATATTTCTTTCTATTCTTGTCAACTGAATTATTAGTTAAAGCTTTTAAATTAATTTACAATATTATTATATTTACAATATTACTATTTAATACATCTGTTTTACTATCATACTCAGAAAGGATGATTAACTCAAACACAATTGATTAACTAAAACACAATTTGAAAGGTATTACTCCGTTTTCAATAGTTATATGGACATTCTGATAATTTATTATTATAATTATTATATACTATCGTTTCGGGCAGACGTAGTTCTGCCCTGAAAAAATAAAAATCTAGAACTCGATTCCAACGCCACCTACCAGGTCTCATACTGAAACCAAACCATCCCGGGACCCACTCAAACACTATTCTTTTTACACCTTGGGTTACAAAGTTCTAGTAGGGATCACTATTTTCTTCTAGTAATAAATGTAGCCTATATTACCATTCTAATGGTGAAAGAATTTTTGAAATCGGTCCAGTAGTTTTTGAGTTCAATCGTTACAAAAATACAAATCTTTTCTCTTTGTAATATTAGTATAGATAACGTTGACAACATTATTCTACGCTTTGCTATCAAATTATTTAAATAGGAAAAGTCGAATGACTAATTTTATCCCTTCTATTTAGTTAATAGTTATCTGACGTTAGTAATATATTATACTGTTACGAGTGCGGGACTCGAATTAAAATGCCGTTGGAATTATTATAGAGTTTATTAGAACTATGCAAACACGTATAACACAAGTACAAATATAACCGAACACAACAAATCCAAACGCAATGCAGGAGGTCGTAATTCAATAAAACGCGCAAAGTCCGTCACTAAATAGATTACCGAATGCACACAAGTCTCGCTTCGCTCGTTGTTCTCGCTCGACTCCTGAGTCCCTCAATCGGGGCGTTGCTTTATACTGCACAGATGCAAATACGCCCGTCCAGCAACGTGGACCGAATTTCCTAGAATCAGCTTGTACTTAATCCGTAACACCTGGCTAATGATACCTGCACGCGGCCATAAACGAGTACAATAGGCTGTTCTCCACAATAACTAGAAAGGTATGCCAATAAATAAGTAAACAAAAGAAGACGTTCATAAAAGAATTACAATTAGTTAAAATGCCGGTAATAAAATGTGCTTCTACAAATCTGTACGTGGAATTTGTCGTCGCCCAGGTTGTAACAATACGAACATTTCGCATATTTTGTAATTATTAATTGTTAAGAGGACATTGTAGTGTTCTGTTCCAAATTTATATCAAAGATAGTGGTAGTTTGATTGTTTACCTTTATAAAGTATAAAGAACTATTAATTGAAATAATCTATAATATAATGCCATCTGAAATTACATGTACTGTGTCTGAGTCTAATGAAGGCCAGAAATTATGCATCGCTTAGGCCGTTTACCTGACATAAAATGAATCAGAACTATCACGTGTTGATGGTTAACATCGTGATGATACCTGCACATCGACATACCCGATATACGAAACCCGCCAAACCGCCTTGGACAAGTACGACGTCTATACTGTTCGTTCCCGTAAATTAGGGTCGTCCTCCGAGCCTGCAGTACTATGTTATTGCACTGATATTATTTATATTAGAAATGTAACCTCAAAAAAGTTTATCGACCCAAAGTAAATATTTGATC
The DNA here is from genome assembly GCA_039645545.1 of Dendrolimus houi. NCBI lineage: Eukaryota > Metazoa > Arthropoda > Insecta > Lepidoptera > Lasiocampidae > Dendrolimus > Dendrolimus houi. The sequence goes on from CM077136.1 coordinate 8,433,811, forward strand.
AAAATTTCGATAAGGTCCTGCCCCAAGGAGCTAAAATAACCGTAGATCCTCAACAAATTTACATAATCCATACCTTTATGCATAGACCTTCTAATCATTATATTAACATAAACGTCGAGCTATACTTGAGTGAGAGCATTTCAACTCCTCCCTTATGAACGATACCCTTGTTAGGGGCTGTTTTTTCATCAAATTATAACTGCTTCCGGTACTCGAGTGCTTCTGCCGGATGGTAACGATTAATCTCAAGATATTCCGTTCCGTTCCGCCAAAAGCCATCAGGTATCTCTTGAGAAATATTTATATTCGAGAGAACCTTATAATATAATATTTTATACATTCCAGTGAGATTTTGGCAAAAATGGAACGCTTATATAGTGGTCACGCCAGCCTTTCCCTCTGTCCGGCTATGTATGTCCCATGAATTTACTCAATATTTTTTTTATAAAAACGAAATCGATTTACAGAAAATACAATTTAACCAAAAAAGTTTAAAATATATTTATAAGTATATATATTATAACAACTTGAATTTAGCGCCAAGTCATTTTCAATGTTTATACATAGGCGAGTATGCCATCATCAGACAGGTTTTTGATAAGCATAAAAATGGTTTAGTGTTTTTTAAATGACTAGGGGGCGAGATTTGCGCTTCCAAAGTCATACAATTATTGTCCCTTCTAATAACGTTGGAACTATGAAGTGGAAAATTCTGAAAACATTCAAGCGGATAGAGAATATATACATACTTTCAATGTAAATTGGTTTGAATAAGATTGAATACTTTTTGAGATTTAGTATTTTCGATCAATTATTTTTTAGAGTACAACATATGTATATTTAAATTGTATATTGTTTAGTGTTGTGTTAAATTTCAGGTTATACATAGTTATAACATTGAAACATTAGCAATAATAATTAAAACTAGATAAATATTGAAGTAAGAATAGTATGTACCTATATAAGTTTCACAAAATTATAAGACGAACTGGCAAAAAACGTGTGATCATTATTAAAATAACAACACCTATTTGTATAGCAACCATGTTTTTATGCAATAAACTATTTGATTGAAACCCAGTAACAATGGCCATTAGTTGTTACTGCTACGGAACCCTGCATAGTTCGTGGACAGGCATTCAATTGCCTGGTTTTATTTGAGTTAATACCCTGTTCATCTTGACCACTGATTTAGTGTATTGTTTCCTTTGTTTTTATTACTTGCATAGTAATGTTTCTTTTTACGGTTAATAATTAATTTTGTTACGTACCCTCTTATTTCTGAACGATGCAAGTTATTTCTAAACTATTCAATCGACTATTACTTTAATTAAATAATATGTTTTAATATTTTTATTTATTCAGATTAGCATCTGTTTTGTATAGAGTATTTTGTATAATTTACCATAATTATATGCAACAATATTTATTTCAAACATGATATGGTAGTAGTGTAGACTATAATTTAAAATCCCTCATTTGAATATAGATGGTATTCACTACATTTTATTTTCATATTGGCAGAACCGGTAGCTTTTTACTGTATTCCATTTATTTTTTAACGTGTAAAACTTTAAATATAATATATTATATAAAATATTATCTAATATTTCCAAACAATGTAACAAATTTTTGTCATTCATAATCTGTTTTTAATTAAAATAGTTTGTCATTGACTTCAATCTTCTATTAGTGATGCCAATTTGCATAGATTTCTTATACTGTAAATTTGTTGGAAGGAAAATGTGAGGATTTTAGTGGAGAGGTGTTCTATAGATGTCTGTTCAGTGTAACAAATCAGTGTATTAGTTTTATTTGAGTCGTAAGGTTATCTGATTATAAATATAGTAACTAGTTATGATAATAGCCCACAAATGTCCCACTGCTGGGCTCGGACCTCCCAATATAGGGAAATGGACAGTATACCTGCCACACTTGTCCAAGACGGCTTGGCCGGTTTGACACATCGGTTATCTCGATGTGCAGATTGCATCGTGACGTTTTTCTTTACCGTTGTTATAACGGTAATTGTAACAATATGCATATTAGGCCAGAAAACTGCCTAAGTGGTGCATGCGTTCCGGCCAGGATCGAACCCACGCTCATTGAGTTTGGGACGCGTGCGTTAGCTAGTACGCTATCACGACTTATTATGGTAACCATTTGCTGTTCTTTTATTACCATAAACCCTTCTGAGTTGTTGCAAGTGTTACATCATGTATGTTTACTAGGCATGACTTTAGGTAGATAATCTCAGATAACTCGAGTTCTATTTCTGCTAAGAGTGTATACTACAATACTATTCAACAAGAAATCGTACAATAGCCCGGATTCTTCCTTAGTTTAGCAACTTTCTACAATCTTGTATCCTCCAAAACAAGTTTTTGTGTATCGTACATAAATAATTAAATGATACCTTTTAATACACGTTCAGGTAAAATCTTTCTCGGATATATTTTCTCGGTTCCGTTATTTCTCCGCCATGCGACAGCAAAAGATGATTAAGGTCCACAGCTTAATGTGTTCTCTGGTACCATATATCATTTCGTAAACATTTTACGACTTTACCAATCATTCATATCGGTAAAATGAAAACAAGTTTAATAATTGCTTTCAACCATCATCAGCATTAAATTTTTTTTTGAATGACAAGTGATAGGTGAAGATTTAAGTAATTATGAGAGAATTTTTAATTATTGTAACCTAAATTTCAAGAATAATATCAAGTTTTTTTATAAGTTTATTTCTTATCTTTGGTAACTATCGGGATGATTGTGTTACCTCTTTTTAGCTATTAGGATGTCTGTACAGTCGTCGTTGCAGTTAACAATAGTTTCATATTAATGTAACGTAATTATCTATTATAATAAAACTGTAGAGGTCGAATGTCTGTACAATGAAAAAAATGCTAAAAACCGAGTTAGGGTGATGTAAGAAGTGAAATAGAACTAATTTAGATTTTTTTCAATTTCTTTGTTTCTCTGTTTGTACCGGCTAATCTCCGAAACGACTGGACCGATTTAAATGAAATTTTGTATGGTGAAAGCTTATATCCCTGGTCAACATATAGGATACTTTTGATCTCGAAAAATTGAAGAGTTCCCGTGGGATAGTTAAAAAAACTTTCCAAGCGGACGAAGTCGCGGGCAGAAGCTAGTAGACAATAAAAGATTGTAATCCATTTCATTGGATTGAGAGGCGGGTAATTTAACCACTAAGCTACATAAATAAAAAAATAATCGACACGACGACCACACATATTCTATACCTATCCTCAAATTAAGCAAGTAACACTTGTGTTATGAGTGATATACGACAGACGACTCTGGGGGCAAGCCCAGACACCCAGACCATAATAAATAATGGAAAGTTCGTTTACGAAATTTACCATGCCTAGGAACCGAACCTGAAGCCTCTGTGTCCAAGTGAGCCGGCGTAGCCCACTAACCCGCAATGATCATAAATTTGATTGAGACTAAGTAATTGTAATCATCAGTAGTCAGAACTTGATACATTAGTTTTTCATTTTTGTATGATTAAAATATCGGCCAATAGGTATTTCTATTAAATACATTCGTATTTTATATGAACAGTTACATTATTGTAACTATTTTATAAATCTCAACAATAATGTAGTTTACAACGCCTTCTAATTTAATTTGGCCCCATTTAAATCTTGGCGGTATTAAAATTGTTTTACTGTTATCTGCATTATATTGTTACAAGTTGGGCCACCTGCATACCTCTTGTCACATACCGACAAAGAAATGCTGCGCATCTCGTTTATTGCCCCTCCCGCATTTGGAGTTCTTTTTATTACTTCGTATTTAAATTTGCAATTAGACAATAGTCTATTGTTATTGGTTTCGACTTTGTTGGCCGTTTGCAGGAATAGATAACCAGGTGTGCAAATTAATATTTGTCGGAAACTCAGTGCGCACGGCCGATTTTTTTTGTACTGTATAGTTAGTATAAGAGAATGCCCGAATGGAGGGGTGGGGCAGTCAAGCGACGACTACGAGACGAGTAAGACATTTGTAGTACTCTCGATTAGCGATATAGACGACGGACTTTGCGCGTGTTAAATTGTATTGAATCGTGCAGTATGAACTGGTTGCATTCAGTTTTATTTGTATCTGTTTTATACGTGTTTGTACAGTTCTAGTAAATTCTATAGTAGTTCCAACGGCATTTTAAATTCGAGTCTTGTAGCTCGTAACAATATTAAAGTTGTTTAAACATTATATTGTGATTAAAGCCTATAGCTTATATTATTCCATTAAGTCTTATACATATTGTATAGCAAATATAAAACCAAAGTGTTCGTGTGGAATTCGTAAATAATGATCAGTCAATAAAAGCTGAGTAATTACTATGGCAGTAGCACCGTTTTTTTTGTAATATCAAAACCGGTCTTACGTGTCCTTTTAACTTAATCTATGTTATACTAATATATAAAGCTGAAGAGTTTGTTTGTTTGTTTGCTTGAACGCGCTAATCTCAGGAACTAATGATGTTTGTAGATAATGTTGTATAAACTAGATGGCGCCACTGGAAAGTTACATCGCGGTATGGTTTGCATTCTATATGTACATAACACGGGTGCATTTAATTTGAATGTTGTTGGCACTCACTGCAATAAAATATTCTTTGAGATCTATATGTTTATAATTTTATTATATCGTATAGAAAATCCCCTCTCCCAGGACTGATTAAACATTTTTGGTCCTTGCTTGAGTCGGATACGGATTAAATCAAAGAGCGTTTTTGATAAGTCCTGGGTGGATAAGGACTTGGTTCCGGGGTACGGTGAAGAGCCGTTTGGAACCTACTAGCAAGAGGGAAGTTCAGTACCAGGCGGGGTACTGATCAGTAGACCGTCCGATAACTGCAGGAGGGCAGTGGTCGGAGGGAGGAGCAGGGTTGTGACCAGGAGGGTCCAACCAATCAGGTAGCAGCAGGGGTGCGGCAAAGGCGTGACGTCAACATCAAGCGGCCAAGTGCGTGGTCGTGGTGACATCATTGAGCGGCTAAGTGCGTGTAAGTTGTGACGTCATTAAGTGGCTAAGTGCGTGTGCGTCGTGACGTCATCCAGTAGTGAAGTGCGAGTGTCATCCATGGAATAAACTGTAAGTACTTTGATATTATTAGTGGTAAAAGTTAGTCAATTTTGAACGTTAAATTCATTCGTTAATGGACTTGAAATAATTTTATCGATTTGTCACTTGTAAAATTTTAGAGTTAATTTTAGGACTTAGAATAGTTTTAAGAATTTGGTTCAGACGGGGAACCTATGCCCAATTTTTTTGATGTCGTGTTATTTCAAACACTTAGAATATTTTTGAAGAAAATTTACTTGTAGTTTGGGACTTAGAAAATTTTTAAGAATTTGTATCATTGAAACTTTAAATTGAAATTGAACTGTTATTGTAAATTTGGAGTTAGTTTATTTTTCTTTAATTATGATGGAGTCTAAGATACATTTACAATGCGATTTGCAAAAACGAATTGAGAAAAGTTTTCTGAATTTCAAAAAGTCTTCTAAAGAAAGATTAACTAAAGATTATATGGAAAGTAGATTGGAATCGTTAGAAGCAATGTGGGCTCAATATTTGAGTAATCATTCAAACATTGTTAGTAGTAGTGATGTTAAATTATTACAAGCTACAAAATATGTAACTGATGATTTGTTTTATGTTACCGAGGAGTGTTATGTAGAGTATAAATGTGTATTGAAGTCTAAGTTATCTGCTTTTTCAACAAATGTAACACAAACATCGCAACATGCTAATTGCTCTAACCATAATAATTTGAAATTACCTAAAATAACTATTCCACAGTTTTCTGGTGATTATAGTCAATGGTCTACATTTCGGGATTTGTTTGTATCTCTTGTGCATAAGTCAGAGATTGACAAAGCACAAAAGATGCAATATTTGAAAGGGCTTCTGTCAGGAGAGGCAGAGCAATTAGTAAGGCACATTAATATATCTTCCGATAACTATGATAGATGTTGGTCAATGCTTGAGGAGAGGTATAATAATAAGAGGTTTCTTACATATTCTGTTTTAAAAGATTGTTTAATCAGAAAATAATTTCGTCAGAATCACCAACACTGTTAAAAGAAATGATAGATACAACTACAGAATGTCTTGGTTCTTTAGCTAATTTAGGAGTTGATGTATCTACTTGGGACGTTATAGTAATTTATATGCTTACATTAAAGATGGATTCTGAGTCCAGAAAACAATGGGAATTACAGATAGCTAGCAACTCTTCACAAGATTTACCAACTATGACGCAATTTAAGGAATTTATAACCAGTAGATATCGCGCGTTAGAATTCTTGGACTCAGGAGCCAAATTTAACAATCGGTCTTATACTCATAAACCTAAGACATTTCATGTAGCAAATGTGGTGTGTAAATTTTGTAGCGATAATCATCGTTTAGCTAACTGTAAACAGTTTGCCAACGCAGAGGTACAGGCTCGTCGTGGTTTCGTTGAGAAAAACAGAATATGTTTTAATTGTTTGGGTGCTAAACATTCAGCCAAGTTTTGTTTGTCAAAGATATCGTGCAGGGTGTGTAATCGCAAACATCATTCGTTGCTTCATCCTAATGGTTCCGGGAATGCAGGTTCATCGTTAGGTGGTGCAGGTACAGGTTCATCAACGAGTGAAGTTGGCGCGATATCATTAGTTAAGAGTGGAGCAAGTACTTCCGCTCCTGTTGTGTGCTTTTCATCAGGCGGGATGGAAGCACGTAGTCAAGTGCTGCTCGCAACAGCACTCGTACGAGCTGAAAATAACAAGGGGGATCAATATACTATCAGGGCTTTGCTTGATCAAGGTGCACAAGCATCATTTATTACGGAAGCAACAGCTCAGTACTTGGGTCTTAAGAAGTCCCCAGTAAAAAAGGATATATATCAGGTTTAGAAGGAAATCAGAGTGTTTCAGCTAAAGGTAGGACAACTTTAACCTTTAGCTCGATTTATGACGCAAAGGTAAAATTATCAGTAGATTTTTATATACTAAAGTCTATAACTACTCTTCTACCTAGCAAGAGAATAGTAACTTCTGAGTGGGTATGCGACTTACCGTTAGCTGATCCACAGTATAACACACCTAACAAAATTGATATTTTGTTAGGTGCCGAAGTATATAGTAAAGTTATTCAAGACGGTGTTAGAAAAGGACCTGAAAACAACTTGGTGGCTCAAAATACTTCGTTGGGCTGGATATTATCAGGTAGAGTTACAGCTTTACATCAACCAACAGCGAATGTAGTAGTTATGCATTCCTGTGTCGAGGTTAACGATATGTTAAAAAGTTTTGGGAACTGGAAGCTGAACCTCAGTTAAATAAAGGTGGTATACTCACCGATGAAGAGAAGCGATGTGAGGAGTTCTTCAGTTATACGACTACCAGGGATACGACTGGTCGATATGTGGTTAGGTTGCCATTCAAGAACGAAGAACTGGATCTGAAAATAAAGAATAGTAAGAAAATAGCGGGAAATAGATTAAAATTTGTAATAAATAAATTAGAAAAGAATTCGGATATAAAAGCAAAATATTCACAAGTTATGGAAGAATATTTATCACTGGGACATTTGGAAAAGGTACCGGAAGAGGAAGTAAATAATTCAAAAGCAGTATACTTACCTCACTTTGCAGTAGTAAGGTTTGACAAAGATACAACTCAGGTCAGAATAGTCTTCGATGCTTCCTGCAAAGGTGAAGATGGAATTTCGCTTAATGATCTTCTGATGGTCGGTCCAAGATTGCAGCCAGAGTTGCGACATCTCTTAATGAAATGGAGGTTAAACCGGATTTGTTTATCGGCAGATATCATAAAGATGTATAGGCAGATAAAAGTAGCACAGCAAAACATAGATTTCAAAGAATTCTTTGGAAGGAAAATGCTGAAAGTAAAGTAACAGATTATCGATTGTTGCGGGTTACATTCGGTACTGCGTCGGCTCCATATCTGGCTGTAAAAGCATTACAGCAAGTTGCTATCGATGAAGGGTGAAGTATCCGATGGCAGCGGGAAGAGTCGTTCAAGACTTTTACATGGATGACTTGCTGACTGGTTGTGATACAGTTGAGCAAGGAATAATAATTTATAATGAGATGAATGAATTACTACAGAAAGGAGGATTTAAGCTACAGAAATGGTCGAGCAACAGTAAACAGCTATTAGATAGAATTCAAGAAAGCAGAGATGGGATAGGTATGAATGAAGAACTAAAACTCAAAGTAGATGATATAATGAAGTTGTTAGGACTTACCTGGAACAGGATGATGGATACCTTCCAATATACGGTGTTGCTACCGCAGGGTCAGGAACCTGTAACAAAAAGAATAATTTTGTCAGACGTAGCACGTTTATTTGATCCGCTTGGTTGGGTTGCACCTGCAGTAATACTCGCAAAAACGATGATACAAAAGCTGTGGTTATCGGGTGTAGCATGGGATGAAGCAGTTCCAAGCAATATTTTAAATGAATGGCTTACCTATCGCAGGGAACTTACTCTCCTTTCCACGTTGCAAATATCTCGCTGGCTTAACACTAGTGCAAATAATGTCCTTGTTGAACTCCATGGATTCAGCGATGCCTCCAAATTGGCATACGCTGCGGCTGTCTATATCAGAGTTGTTGGTGAGAATGGAGATGTTCATGTTTCGCTTATAACAGCCAAAACGAAAGTAGCGCCAATTAAACAAATTTCTATTCCGCGACTGGAGCTTTGTGGAGCGGTTCTCGTTACGAAACTTTTAATTGAAGTGGCAGAAACGCTTAATATCTCAAAAGATGCATCCAGGCATGGACCGATTCTACGGTGGTGCTTGCATGGTTGAACAGCCATCCAAGTCGTTGGCAGACGTTCATAGCAAATCGAGTGTCTGAAATTTTGACGACATTAGAAGCCCATCAGTGGTCTCATGTGCAATCGAAATCGAATCCTGCTGATTGCGCATCGAGAGGTCTTAAACCCTCAGAATTATTGGGTAGTAAATTATGGTTTGAAGGTCCTGAGTTTTTGCATGAAAGGGACATCAAGTACAGTAAAGTAAAAGATTTAGATACAGAATTAGAAGAAATTAAAGTTAATTTGGTTGCTAGCAATGATGACATAATTTGGAATAAATATTCGACTTTAAATAAACTTATCAGAGTGGTTGCATATATGAGACGTGTATTATCATGGAGAAAGAATACGAGCATAAAGAAAGGATTTTTAAAAGCGGAAGAATTACGAGAAGCAATGGATGTATGTGTGAGGAAATGTCAAAGGAAAATTTCGCTGAAGAGATAAATTTTTTAATGATTAATAAATTGGGGAAATTGAAGGGGCAGATGAAATCGTTGACTCCTTTTATAGATGGAAATGACAATTTACGAGTTGGAGGAAGGTTGGACAAAGCACCACTCAGTGAAGGTCAGAAACATCCTCTACTACTTCCGAAGAAATCTAATCTCACAGATTTGGTGATAGCTGATGCACATTCAAAAACACTACATGGCGGACCGCAGTTGATGTTGGCGTACCTAAGGTCCAGATATTGTATACTGGGGGCGAAAGATTTAGTGAAACGTCATATGCGTACCTGTGTAAAATGTATCAGATATTCAGCCAAAACTACAACGCCATTGATGGGACAGTTACCGTCGTCTAGGGTAACACCAACACGCCCATTTAGTAATAGTGGCGTGGATTTTGCGGGTCCAATTAATGTGCGAATTTCAAAGGGACGGGGTCAACATGCCTACAAAGGTTACATTTGCTTGTTTGTGTGCATGGCTACGAAAGCCATACATATTGAAGTAGTTAGCGATTTGACGACACAAGGGTTTTTAGCTGCCTTTAAAAGATTTGTGTCTCGTAGGGGTTATTGCTCCAATTTATGGAGTGATAACGGAACAAATTTCGTAGGAGCGTCTCGGGAGCTAGATAAATTGTTCTACGCGGCAAAATCGGGGTTGCATAAAGAGTTAGCAGAAACTTTAGCATCAAACGGAACTACGTGGCATTTTATCCCGCCACATTCACCAAATTTCGGAGGGTTATGGGAGGCCGGTGTGAAGTCGGTCAAGTTTCATTTGCGTCGAGTAATTGGTGATACAACCCTGACGTACGAGGAGCTGGCAACAGTTCTGACTCAAATTGAAGCGTGCCTAAATTCTAGACCACTTTCACGTATTGAGAGTGATTCAGATGGGTTTGAGGTTCTCACTCCCGGTCACTTCCTCGTTGGGGAGCCTTTACTTGCAGTTCCAGAGCACAATTTTGAATCACAAAACATAACTAGCCTCCGTAGATGGCAGTTAACTCAGCGGATGATGCAAAATTTTTGGCGACGTTGGTCGCAGGAATATTTAACCACATTTTTGCATCGATACAAATGGGCTTCGCAATCTCCGGAACCAAACATAGGGGATTTAGTATTAATTAAAGAGGAGGATTTGCCTCCTTCACGATGGTTGTTGGGACGGATTATTACCAAGCATCCGGGCAGTGACGGTATAACACGAGTTGTATCACTGCGTACCAAGGCATCTGTCATAAAAGACCTACTTCTAAACTTTGTGTTTTACCTTATTCTAATGTTTAATTTTCAAATTATTGTTTTTATTTTTGAGTTCTATGGTTTTTTTTTTGTATCTTTCTTTATGTGTGATAAAGAACAAATGTGTCAATTTGTTCTTAGGGTGCGGAATGTTTGTAGATAATGTTGTATAAACTAGATGGCGCCACTGGAAAGTTACATCGCGGTATGGTTTGCATTCTATATGTACATAACACGGGTGCATTTAATTTGAATGTTGTTGGCACTCACTGCAATAAAATATTCTTTGAGATCTATATGTTTATAATTTTATTATATCGTATAGAAAATCCCCTCTCTCCCAGGACTGATTATACAAATGATCTGATTTGAAAAATTATTTCAGGGTTAGATAGCCCATTTATCGAGGAAGACTATAGGCTACATATCATCACGCTAAGACCAATAGGAGCGGAGCACCAATGAGGAATGTTTCAGTCGTTTTTTTTCCTTTTGAGAGCTTCCACTGCGTACGCTGCGTAAACGGTTAAAGTTTCGCAAAAATCATGTGTGACAGAATTGTTCCCCTTTAAAAGTTCTAAAAATAAAGTCCGCGACAGCGTATGTCTATGCTTTAAGGTTGGCTCACTATAACCTTTTTTATGCTAACCGAATTTGTTCTAAAATAATGCATTATTTGCGAAGGTGTTTTTATAAACATGATATTAATCCTTATCCAAATAAATAAGTTATTCATCACAAGTGTTTAATTTAAAACAAAATTGCTATTTACATAATTCGATTTCAATGAATATCTTGGAGATATCGCAGTTTTAAAATAACATCGCAGCAAAAAGCAAAATAATGATTAAGTACTGCGCGCGCATGTTGTGCAAGTACGGCGGGCAGTCATGAGGGAGAAGAGCAGTGGGGCAAAGTTAACGTTAGCCCAAAGTAACTATTCCGCTCGGACGAAGTCGCGGGCAGACGCCCGTGTATTGATATAGCAAAAAAGTAGTAAAGAAAATAATTCTTCGTATTGATTACTACATGTTTATTTAAGAATTAAATTCTATTTTTGAGTTAATAGTTTTAGATAAATGGCTTGCTTAATTGCTTATAGCTATTAATTACAACAATTAAACAAACATCAGCTGCTGAAGAAACATTCTTTAGAGAAGACTTGTCATTCATTGGCTCGTGAAACTGTTTAATTCAAATTTTTGAAAGTGCCGTACACAAGTTATGGAAACGGCATGTCTTCCATATACAAGTGCATAAATTCTGATACAACTAATAGGCACGTATCTGACCTGAATGAATAAAAATAAGCGTCTAGAAAAATCATAACTACATCACAAGCTACATATTTGGTTCAAACTTCGTAAGTTTTAAAAGGTCCCGCCCATTGAAACTCTTAAAATATTAAAAACTTTTAGACATGTACAATTTAAAAATTGAAAAAGATACACCGAGTAGCTTGTGAGTTATGATGTTTTCGGTTATTCTCTTATATAGAGTTCGGAAGGCGAATGTCCAAAACTAGGGAAATTTATCGCAACTATGGAATGATTTACACTCACATGGCCGCGTTTCAAAGGGCCTAAAAGGACGCGTTTAGACTATTTATTTTTGTGACACATATATTAAAGAATTTTTTGTTTTTTATATTTCTCTAAATTAAAAAAAAATATTTTAGACACAATATGTATGCGGAAAGACCAACTATGGCTAATAATAAAATTGTATCTAGGTATATCATCTATCTATACGAAACATATTGTCGGTTTACTGTAAAAACTCATTAACAGCCACACACACGCACGCGCACACACACACACGCACAGGCGCGCTCGCACACACATAATGTATACATATATATAATGCGTGTATATATATATATATATATATATATATATATATATACATGCATGTGTCTATGTGTGTATGGCGGGGGTGGCAGTTAATCAGTTCTTGCTGTAAACCGACGATATTCCCATTTTCGTTTAGCGTAGCTAGCCTTCTGGGAACCTTACTATCGACTTCGATGACCTAGGCTCAGTATTCTACTTATCCTCCATTGTACTAGTTTATATTAATATCATTATGCGTAAATAAATAAAAGAAATCAGAATCATTTTCGCTTAGGTAAATTACAGGATATGTACAGTTTTTGTGCAGCCTCTGCCTAGTTCCTCAAAATGATTGTACATACATAAATGGATTATTTTTTTACTCCAAATCATTATGCACAAGTTACAGAGTCAAGGCACTTCAGGTGGATTTGAATAGAATATACTTTATTGTACAAACATGCTACATAAAATCAAGAACATTAATTTACAAGTACAATCGGCGATCTTATCGCCCACGGCAATTTCTTCCACAAAACCTTTGGAAGGAGTATAAGAAGAACAACAAAAGTCGGTAGTTGCTAAACCAGCACTAGTACAATAATTTACTTTATTAATTAATAAATAGTAATATATAAGATGATTTAATAATTATAAACAATAATAAATAATTATGTACCTATTACAATACATATCACATGGATTAGATATTTACAAAGCTATATTATTGGTTACGTAAAAAAAATTACGATAAAACTGTTATTATTCTACATGTTACTAATAACTAGGCAGAGATTGGCTAGGTCCTTTGTTAAATAATAAAAACATATTTGTTACAATCAAAGAAACAACTTCCTTAACATTCTTAAATAAACATTAGAACTATTCATGTGCATCCTCGGCAGCTAATGACCGAAGCTACCAGATAAAGGCACAGATATACCTCCAGTTTCATTACACATTTTGTAGGCGTAACATAGATCAACATGGAGAGGTGTCGTTGAGAGTTTCTGTTTTAAGTTATCAGACTTCTGTTTAATATATTACCTTCGTACATTAGGTATGAAGGTAATATATTATATAAGAAACTAGAATATGGCCGCGACATCGACCACGCTTGACTTGAAATTTGCTATCGATTAGTAAAAAAATAACATTGAAGTTCGATTTTTTTTTAAATTTGGTCATTTTAAATCATTCCCAGAAAAAAATCCGCGGGATTCCCAGGAAAGGAAGAAAGTAGCGCAGAATTTACGTCTAGAAATTTGCTGTCGGTCAGCGAAAACCGCATCGAAATAGGCCCAGTAGTTTTTACGTGAATCCTGAACAAACAGACAAGAAATCTAAAAAAAAATCGTGTTCGCCATCATTTATATAGTGTATTCCAGTTGTTTTTTTAAATAGCTTCAATGTACAGACACGGCATGTTTATAATTTTATAATATTATAGACTATATAGGATAAGTCGTGGTAACTTAACGGTAAGCGCACACGTGCCAACTCAAAGGTCACCGGTTCGAATCCTAACCGCAATGCATGCACCATTTAAAACCTTGTATGTATGAAGTTTGTGTCAAATTTTAACCGATTGTAAAGCGTATGTACAGTTGGTAAGATCTAATAATCCGCTAATCCGCCTTAGATAAGGGTGGCGGGTAAGTTATCCGTTCCTCTATAAAAATGGTAGACCCGAGTCCAGCAGTGGGACGTTTATGCGCTGTTATTATTTATGAAGGCAATTGCATATTTAAACTTTTCTTTATATAAACAGAATCTTCTTGAGTTTCCTATAAGACTATGTTGAGATTATAGGCCTTGTTTATCTCTTATATCCTACGCAAGTAAATGACATCACGAGTTACTCTTCTTTTCCTTTTGACGTTTATATCTTAATTATATTGGTTTGTCGTGTACTGCTATCGATTTCTAATGGGTATGTTTGGGCAGCTTACATGAGATAATGGGTAGGTACTGTTTTGCTGTGTAGTTTTATTTTCGAAACGTATAAAATTGTTTAGTGAAATTAACTTTTCGAGTAGCCATAAGAATTTCAGTCACAGTCTATAATAATAACAGCCCATAAATGTCCCACTGCTGGGCTCGGGCCTCCTATTATAGGACAACCGACATTATACCCGCCAGGCTTGTCCAAGGCGACTTGGCAGGTTTGACAGATCGGTTATGTCGATGTGCAGGTTGCGTCACGATGTTTTTCCTTCACCAATGTTAGCACGTGGTAACTGTAACAATATGCACATTAGGTTAGAGAACTGTCTAAGTGCATGCGTTCCGGCTAGGATAGAACCCGCGCCCTTTGCGTTTGGAACGCGTACGCTAGCCATTACGCTACCACGACTTGTGTCAGTCTAAGACATTTAATTTGGTTGACACTGGCTGGTGAGGAGTGACGAATGAATCAAATAAGATTTGGATTTAAATTTTTTGCTACAAAGCCGTATAATTTTTAAAGCTATATATAGTTTTAAATTCTAAACATTCTTTATAAGAAGAATACTTAGTTTAACTAATCCTAATAATTATTAGTCATATTACCTATAATTCTTTACGACTATAAGTAGAATACTGAACTTTAGGTCACCGACTCGTATGTGTAAGATTCCCAAAGCATTGGCTATGTAGTTTCTCTGAATCGCCACTGATCCGCTATCCAAGGTAGACCAGATTTACCTAAAGAGTCGATTAGGCGATATGAGAGCTTTTTGCATTAATTAAATAGATAGTAGTTTTACTTTTATATTCAATTAAAATAGTCCATATACAAAAATATGTTATTAATCACAATGAAATATAGCTTTCTATGTCACTCAGGAGTAATCTAGATGTCTACTGGTCAAAGAATTTTCAAAACGGTTCGGTAGTTCAAAATAGTACTTCCCGCAAACAAAGAAACTTTACCTATTTATAATATTAGTATTAGTACCATATCTTTTTAAACAACCCATTTTTTATTTGATAATTTTTAGAGTTATTTTACTGAAGCACTTCTTATAGACGGATCTATTTTATAAATACCAATGTAACATGCACAGACCTTTAGAAACAAATCAATTTTAATAGTGTGAACGTTTGGGATGAGATACGATCTTCAAATTCTGTTTTCGGGCCGAGATAAATTTGTATTTTTGGATTTATTACAAACATGTTTAATAATTTATTCATCTCACGGTCATTTACATTGTTTGAATTTTTAATCAAATAATATATGTAGGAGGTGGTTTAAAGCGTCTGTGTAGTATTGTTTAATAGAGCTAAGCTTTCGAAAGCACTTTGGTTTTTAATTCCAATTTTCCGAAACAAGAAAAATTCACTACACTTATTCTAGTCATCGGAGGTACATATATGTATATATCATGAAAAAAACAAATATACGAATTCGCTATGAAATTTATACTTTTGCTATAGATGTTTTGTTTGTGTAAACATTTGACGTAGGTACAATATATTCGACAAGATCTAAGCTTGCTTATACCTAAGTACATAGGTAATGAAGGCATGGTAAGGTTCATAAGTAACGATTTAACGCAGCCTGTTACACTTACATAACTAAGTATTTACATATTCTTTTGTAATTGTGGCAACAAAAATAAATAAATAAAAATATTCGTGCGTTTCTACAATAAAACATATTTTAAATTTTATAAAAATCTATTATGGAGATGCTTCTACGGTGTCTTCTTCGTAAGCAATTCATCTCAGAACTGTCTTACCTAATACTGTAATGTTCTTCGAAAAAAAAACAAAACACTTATGTCCTTTTAAGCAGATGGTTCTGCAAACAATCTGATACTTAAGCATTGGAAAACCCATTCTATTGTATGAAATTAAATTTACCCTTGAGCTGTTATATGACGGTTGCAATTATGAGTGCGCTCTAAGAATTCATTATGTATTATTTGTTTGAAAATCATGGTGACTCATACTAACTACGTTGGTCACGTCGTCACTTTGTATGACGACCTCTGTGATTGATTTTACGGCCGCTGTGGTGGAATGGTCTAAGTCTTTGCCGCCTGGCTCATTGGAATTCAGAGACCCCAGGTTCGATTCCGAGCATGGTAAATTTCGTATACGAACTTTTGAATATCTGGAATATGGTCTGGGTGCGTAGGACTGCGTTGTAACTCATAACACAAGCGCAACTTGCCTAATAATAACAGCCCATGACGTCCCACTGCGGGGCTCGGGCCACTCCAATTTTAGGGGGAACCGACAGAATACCCGCCACGCCTTCCTAAGGTGGATTAGTGGGTGTAACACATCGGGTATCTCGATGTGCAGGTTTAATCACGATCTTTGCTTCGCTGTCAGCACGTGATGATTTTTAACAATATGCACACTGCATACTACTCGGTCGGAAAATGCTTAAGCAGTGCATGCTTCCCGGTTAGGATTCGAAGTCACGTCTTTTTTGAAACGAGTTGGAAACTCGAAAGCGTGATCCAGTAAGTTATCACGGCTTATCTTGAGGATAAACAATGTGTATAGTCTTTGACTGCCAATTTATTATCTATTACTAATTTCGTTGCAGATTCTATTGTCAATTATGTTTTCCATACCATTTCCTAATTATTAATTTGTTTTACTTAACTTAAAACTGTTTATGTTTTGAGGCTTGCGTCCTTATCGAATTGCACTAATCGTTCTCAAGTTCTCTACCGACTTTCCATCATATTGCAACTGCTACTACGTGAATAGAATGAGGCAATGCAATGTTATCTACGTCTTGCCAACGGATGTGCGCTAGCGCAGGTAATAATGGGATCTACGCATGACCGATTTTGAGGGGACTGCATTCGAATTCCCCAACTGTTATATGACAAAATACAAATAAAGCAAATAAAAAATCATAAAACCAACACTCTTAAAGAGTTAATTCATTTTTGTTCCTCTTTTAGAATATGGGTCCGCATAATAATGTATTCAGTACAAAAAATCAATTCTTGATATAAAAAATAATATCCGATTTTTTTATACAAACTGTACAGCAAACTGTCTGAAAACTAACCCTCCAGTTCCCGCTATAAAATTAAATTACTTTTATAAAGTATTGTAATCAGAAATAATGGTAAAATACTAATATTACTATGTTGCAGGTACTGTATTATTATACATCTTAGAAAGTCTAAAAGTTTGTTCATAGGGTATTTTAATTACAACAACTACATCTAGCTGCTCTTTTAAAAACTTTAAAGCATTAGTATAATTACAATGACTGATGACTGATAGGCTGCAAGATGCAATATATAATATATATTTTAAAATTATAAAAATGCCATGTCTGTAAATTAAAGCTATTTAAAAAAACAACTGGGATAGACTATAGGAACGTTGGAGAACACGATGCATTTTCTTTAGATTTCTTGTATTAATATAAAAATTCATCTGTAACATATTTTAATCTTCCACACTTTATTTACTTACCGTTTGTGAAGCAACGTTCTTATCAGAGTTTCGTCAGCGGATGCGCTTACTCAGGTAACTTGTTGCTGTTGAGAGGATCTACGGTTCACTTGACTCTTATCCTAATTTTAGATAAGTTTGCTATGAGAATTGAAACACTTTTTATTCTCAAATGATTATGTTAAAATTAAAATCATGTTTCTATCTAAAATTCTTAAAGACATAAATATTTCATAGATTCTTAAATACTAACCATCACCGCGGGTTATTTGTTTTATTCAAAATACTATTTTACTATACTATTATAGTTATGCCATTTCAAAACCTAAGAAATGCTCTCTAAGAAATTTTGTAACTTAGCACAAATAATGTCACGATCTTAAATTACGTGCCATTTTAAAAATATTGATTAAACTTATTGGTCGCAATATCATAATTTTGACACAGTTACACAATTGACACTGACACAATTTTTGACAAACACAATCCATCAGCAAATACCTAGAAAGACAGTGAATACACAGATATTCATTTAAAAAACAATGTTAATAATTAATATTAATAATCGGCTGACAAACACACATATTGTATATCCCTAAATTAAGAAGTTACGCTTGTGTTATGGGTAATATACAACGGACTACTCTGGGACCGATGTCAAACACCCAGGCCATAGTAAATAATGGAGAAAATTCGTTTCCGAAATTTACCATACCAAGAATCGAACCCGGAGCTTCTGCGTTGCAGTAGGGTAATCTGTCAAAGGCTTAGCCCGCTCAACCAAAGAGGCCGTTAAGTAAGTTACTAGGTTTAAAAATTGCACAGATGATATATGCATACACATTATCTCTTATCCCTATCAATTTCCACTTGTTATGTACACTTTCATTAACCTGCTCTGACTTCTTGCACAACCGATATATACATACAAATTATTGCCTACCCCTAGGAATTTCCACTTCCTTTGATCTTCGCGTTATCTATACTTTCGTTAATCTGCTCAGATATCTTTCATCTGACTATTCTGCAAAATAGTTGTGATTTTACATGATAAGTATATTCGATATACAATCAGGAAAATTGTTCTGTTCGTAAGTTCCGTTCTAAATTTCACTTGCATAATGACAGTTAGGCATTCGAAAAGATTGGCAGAACCAGATTGTTGAGCACGTGTTGTCATTAACCATTGTTTTGAGATACACCCGAGTACAAAATCGCCATTGTTACTAAATTTAAAAACCCGAATAGATCAGATAGTCGTTTTATAGTTCAGTTTAATAGAATATTTGTACTAAATTACCATACACAACATGCCAACCAAAAGACATAGACCAACATTGGTCACACTTCGTCAAACGTAATAAACATTACATTGAAGTGCACGTCAGGAATTGTGTGCTCGTTTTATTGTTATTGTGGGTGATTCAAAATGGCGCTTTGACCATTTTGTCTTGAACTCGTATTGTCACTACATATTTTCAATAATAGCAATCTCTATAATATGATAGGGTTATTTAAATTGTTCCTACTCCCTAATAAAGTATCAATAACTTGATTGATTTGATGTCTCTATTTGAATATCACTTAAGAAAAGCTGAAATTCCATAGATTAGTATGTATTGACTTTGTATTGCAATGCTTCTCAGTCAAATATTCACAGTTTCAAATTTTTAGTGTTATGGTGTTTTCTCTTTTCTATGACTTCGAGCTTTAACAAAATTTGTCCAAGTAAAATTTACCTACATAAGTAAAATGCAGCAAGTCATGCAATATTTCACGGACCTGTTTAGTGTGGTTATACTTTGACCTCTAAACGCTACTACTACATGATATAATTTCAGGTCATGACCTTGTATTTTAATCTAAATGTGACGTGGGAAAGCGTCACGATGCTGTAGACGTGACAGATGCAATTGGTAATTGGTTTTGCTATGGTTATTTGTCAAGATAAAACTGATCAAGCTTTGAAATAATGAATGACAATGATTTCTAAATCTTGATCTAAATATAACACACTAAGTGAAGTAGTCAACTTGTGAATTCATTTTGAATTGAAACAATTGAAGATATTAAAAATCAGGGCTGAATAAATACTTAGAAACAAATTGAAGAAGTTACTGTTTATTGTATGGATCGACTTACAATTTTAATAGGCTCATTGAGAGCTAAATCTGTCTTCAAGTGACAGTTTTAAAGACCATAAGTATTGTATTACATCTAAAATAATAAAACTAAGTAAATTACGCGTTGGTTATGGGTAATATAGAACGGACCACTCTGGGGTCCATCGTAGACATCCAGACCATTGTAAATAATGGAAAGTTCGTTTACGAAATTTACCATGTCAGGAATCTCTCAGAATTTCTGCGTTGTAGTTAGCTAGATCAGCAAAGGCTTAACCCACTAATGAAGGCCGTTGAACTGCTGCTGAGGTCTAATTTTGATTTTTAATATAAAATTTAGTGACTGATACAACAAGATCATCAGCCGAATCATAAGTATCTGTTCACGCAAGTATTGCGTGATGTCTTTTCATTAGACGATTTTCTAAGTGAAACTTCTTTGGAATTGTTATGATTTGCAACTCGATAAAACGAAAAAGTGACACTGAAAAGAGATGATTGCATAAATCTAAAGGACAAAGCCTGCGAGAGAATGAGACAGAATACATTACACAGCGTTTCATACTACTAGGTCTGATTTTCGTGCGGTGCTTCGTAGCCTCCTCACTTTTGTCTACTAAGCGTTGTAGATATAATTATGTTCGCCTGTTTATTCTCTGAAGTTTCACTCTTACTTTGTGTGAAGACATAAATTTTATAATTTTTATTTGTTATTTATTTTAAAACATTAAATTACATGGATAAGTTACTTTTACTGCCACATTATTTCTCTTTGTCCACTTAAATTACTCTATAAAGTTCTATTAAACCTTAAATGCACATCATCTGTCTCCCATCGTTTTAACTAGTCGAGAATTTCCTTTATTCTCCCTTACTTGCAATATATTATAGTTGATTCATTTCCAACTCTATCTTCACTGTATATAGGTTCATTTTCTGTTACAGTATCGGTTCAATTATGACCATTTTTAATTTCAGCAACTTAATCGTGACAATTGCTTGATTACGACAATTAATCGCAATTGAATGGAATTTCTGATGCTTCCTGCTTCAATTTTTAGACGTTTATTAATGTTTATGGTTTTTGTAGAATAATCGGTAATATACGCGATTTTTATTACATACTAGAAGTTTGATCTGTGATTTAGAGGTAAAGTGACTTAGGACATTTCTTGTGGAGAGTTTTTTGCATTTATTGTTGGATAATAATTAGCTATTATCACTTATCAATTTAAGTCAGACTAAAATTATGTAATCATTGATTTCATTTTATCGTAATATAGAAACAGTAATAATAAACGAAAATAACTTTCATTGCAATCTGTTGAGACATTGAAATAACTATTCGTAACAAAGTTTCAGACAGACAAGAATTCTACAAACGGTTATTTATGCTTAAACATCATTGGTATTTACTTTAAAATCACAGAAAATTATAATCAATTTTGTTGCTATAGATTAAAATGGAGTATTATTATACCTACAACTACTTGGAGAGCATAAAACGTTATAGTTTGAAAAATGAGCTACATATTCAATTTGGAAGGCGTATCATCCGTGCCTAAGTATGTGTCCTACTTTCGAATACCAAAATATAATGCAATCCCGATGAACGCTAATAAGCTAATGTTAGCAACTGTTCCGTATAGCTTCCTGTCGGTTCAACGAAGCATACGTCACTGGCGCCACGTACTGCATTCGTAAGTCGATGGATGCGTTAAACATTCGAGAAAAATTGGGTTTCAATATCGAATTATTGCGTATTTTTAAACGTACAGTTGTCGTGACAGTCGTTAAATGAAATTTATGTCAGTCCTAAACCATATAATTTTTGTACACGTCTGAAAGGTTCATACATCCAAGACAGAGAATCTCCATGTAAACTACAACTGTAATAAACAAAGGTTGACAGTGGAGCAAATTGAGACACTTAGACTTACGGTCTTATTCATATTGAGTAGAGTAAGTTTGAACGCTTCTTTATGGTTCTTAAACCATATGATCTTAACTCATTGATTTTGTACTAATTATATTAGCATAACCATCGGGCTTACGACAAATGTGAGCAGTCCACTGGCACTTTTGTTAATTTTGCGACACATGTTTGTAAAGTCTGATTTACATTGATCCAGCTACTGACTTCGAGAGGGGACTGACTTCAAAATTGTCAATTGGGAATATTGAAGTCAGTCAGACTTGGTAGCGCTGTACTGACTTCAAATCAACTTACAAGATGCCATTATGAAGTCAGCAAGGCCCGCCAGCCCGGTGGATCAACGAACTACGCAAGTTCGCCGCTGAGGGCTTGATAAGGAATGCGGAGGATCTTGATACTAACGTAAATTTGGGGAGAGCTACGTCTAGCAGGACATCCATTATCATTACCATATTATAATGCATGAAAGAAGATCTAAAAATACCTCTAAAATGCTCCGAAAACCTTAGCAACGAGCCATAGATTCTCCTTATTAACGTTCTATTACTTAGATTTAGTCTAAAATGTGCAGAATTTTTCGCCCGACCTACCTACCGTTATAGTTAACCTTATGTTGAAAAATTCTGCCATATACCCTATTTATAATGCCCATTGTTTAGCAGAGTTGCCAAGCAATGCAAACGGTTAATATGCAAATGGAGAAGTACAATACCTTTGTAGGTATGTGACGTAACGGTTGGACGTGCCGGCTCGCGAAGTACGCACATCGAAGACGCACTTTAGTACTGAGGGTTCAGATACGGGGCTTTGTGATGATTGACCTTGTAATAAATGGACAATAGAGAATGGCTGGAATTTTAATGGGCCTATATTGAAATTAGGGATGCTCCGATACGAGATTTTGCCGATACGAAACCTAACGTAACATTCAAAAAAATTACTTTAAATTCTTACATATAATATTAAACTTTAAATAGCTATATTTGAGCTTGTTTTTAGAAATAGGAAGAGATAAAAGAATTAGGTATCTACGAAAGCAAAAATGAAGTGATAATAAAAAGTTTTCTTGTGTCTTCAACTTAATTATCCTTTAAACTTATTGAATGTGACGTTTATTGTCATGATTCCAAATATTCAATTCATGTCATCTTCAGTTATGGCCGGTTCCTGTATCTTACTATTCATTCATTGCCCTACCATTGGTTGAATTTTGACATTACTTGAATGGAGCTTATGTCAAATTTTAACCGATGGTAAGGTAAATGAGTGGTCGGTAACATATAAAAACCGGCCATTAAAGCTTTCTCAAAATCACTGTTCCGCTCGTGTGTGTGGTTGTGGCTAGCGTGACTACGGTCTAATACAATTTTTTAACACACGTATTTCATAAACAGATAAAAAGTATTGAAATAACACTCACTGACCAAAGCGTGCGCGTGCGCACCGTTATCCTTTTAATTGGGGGACCTTTAACGGGACGGTCCACGACTTGACCTTCATTAGCATCTTTCGTGCGGTGCTTTTGTATTAATTTGTTACTTGATATCGGCTGTTGGTACCTTAATTTATACCTTTTTAAATTGCTACTGTTATATTTGATGATATATACCCTTTTATAGTCGTGTTAACCTAAATAATACCAACCCATAGCGTCCCATTACTGGCCGTCAATATTTAAATCGGGGAACAGGTGATATAACAGCCACCCTTGCCGAGGACGGCTTGGCGGGTTTGACACATCTGTTATCTGGTTATATTCGTTTCATCCCTTTTATTTTTCACAGTCAGCACGTGATAATTGTGACAATATGCACATTAGTTTGAAACCTGATTACGTACGTACGTAATCAGGTTTCTGACTACGTACTGACTGAGTACGTACCTACAAATAAAATAATTCATAATTTTCATTATATTTGTTATTATAATAAGAAAATTTATTTATGACAGTTGTATTCTTGTTAATGTTCCTTATATTATTATTAATTGTGTCGTCAAGAAATGTCAATTGTAGATTAGATATCATTTGAGTATAGTTCTAAACAGTTTTAAAGTTTTTCCATCCCGTATATTCCAAAAGGACATTAAATTTAGGGACACACGATCAGACATGGGACGTATCTGGTTTTTCTGCCACACAAAAACTGGTAACTGATACATTTGTTTACTGTAATATAAATCAGTCGTGTTAGTGTCACGTAGGTCAGGGGTTTGGATGGCTTAAATGGGAGTAACTGTTTCCAATATTAAGTTGAAATATTATGTTTTTGTTTGTAGGACCTTTAACGTGCTATTAATATCTATACTGTGACGTCGTACAGTACTTACTACTATTATAATAAATTGTATCTATTTTTTTAATAGTTTTATGAGCGAAATGTCTAATATGAATTATTTTTTGTTAAAACATAGCTAAGTTTGGATTATGTCCTTGTCCAAAGGATACATAATCAAAGCTTAGCTAATGTGTACTTTATATTGTAAGTAATAATTATAGTTATTTTTTCCAAATAAAATGAATAAATACAGACTGCGGTGGCAATTTGCACAAAAATAATTGTGATAAGCTTTTGCATGTAAGACTCTTTCTACAACTTCCTTCGCAAGTTTCGACTTCATATCTTCTGAAGTCTGCAATATATCAATATACATGTTATAAGATAATGTTTTTGTCGTAATCTTTAAAATTTTCATTGAAATTGGTTTAGTTTTTTCGGAGCCTATTCGAGACAGACAGACGGACAGCCAAAATTAAAAAAAAAATGGTATTTTATTTGAAAACCATGAACAAACATTTCAATTTAACAAAACGACTGGACAGATCTTAATTAAATTTAGGCATGGAGATAATCTTGAATGGGCTAAACTCGGAGAAAAATATATATGAGTAACCGATAATTCCCATGTTCAGGGTATAACATAAACAGATACCTAGTAAGAGACAAAGAAATTCGTGTGTTAGCCTTACAGTTGCGTTACTTCATTGGGAAAGTAAAAAAATAAATGGAGACGAAGTCACGAGCAACAATTTATAAATAAGTGTGAACCGTAAACGTATTTTTACAATTCCAGCGTACAGTTTCCGTATCCGTATTCAAATACACGAAATGCCAGTTAAGGAGCTAAATTTAAACAAACTACAACTTGTGAACAATTTCACGAACCATACGGTGTTCATTTCTATACTAAAAATTTAGGGAAAACAACCAACATAAGTTGACCTGTTACAAGTACTACTATAGAGATACTAAAGACGTGGTACTGCCCTGCTGGAGTCATTATCTTGATTAGGTACAGCTCGTAGGGCGTTTCGATCGGTGTGATACCACGGAGTGAAACCGGTAGTCTTGAGCTTGTGCTTCGTAACTTTCGTACGCCAGTTCCGATAGTCCACACTCATGCTATCCCATCCCATAACATATTGCGTGTATTCCATTCCTCCCGTGTATTTATTTTACATTAATTCAGCAGACAGGCTGTCTTACATGATCCAAGTTGCACTTGCACTATTAAATAAGAACACTTATTCACTTTTTGCACTGGTTTATAGAATTGATCGGAACTATAAGTAAAATACAAAAGAGGTTGACAAGCTATATATTACAGTGTGTTTAATTAGGAGACAGCGCCATCTAGTTTTGCACTAACTGAACTATTGGATTAAGCATGGCACTATCTCCGACACAGACATATGAACATTTGTAACAAGGTGCTAACAATGTGCTTCTGCTCTCTAAAGAGAGACTGGAACCTGGCCATTAATATCGGAACACGACTCAAGGATGCTGTGGCGGCATACTCTAAAAGGGTGGTAGCCATCCAGACGGGCAAACATCCTACCACCTGGCTGTGGGTTGTTTTGTCGCCTCTTACGACAGGCTGCCGGGCCGCACGAAATTGTATTGTTTCTCCGCTCCTGTACGGATAAAATCCCAAGGATAGATCCCTCTATCCTCCTACCTATCCCATCCGCTTTATACCATTCTCTTATCCTGTCTCCTCTATCCCAACCTAAAGGCTTGTAATTCCACGCTTCGCCTCTGGTATTGCTAATGTCCATAGGTGACCGTGACTATTTTCTATCACAGCTGGGCCGTCAGCCTGTTTACTGTACTTCAGCAATAAAAAAAATAACAGCGATGGACGAACATAACGAAATCATAAGGATTCTATTTTTTTCTAAAACGGACAAGAAATCTTAAAAGTAGTTTAGTCCCTATGCAAAGTCATTTACATATCGTGCCTGTTATGGAAGAACATCGTAATCGAAAAATATAAAATTTTGCAGGAGAGCTGTTTTACAAATTATTTATAACATATTACTTACTTTTTGAAGTGAAACTTCTTTAGAATCGTTGTGATTTGAAACTCGATGAAACAAAAGAGCGATACTAAAAGTAGATAAACATATAAATCTATAGGACTAAGCCTGTGAGAGAATGAGATACGAGTTTTACATTGTGCAGCTCAGATTAGAGAGTCAATAAGACCGATGAAATATATATAATAATAATATGAAATGTAACATAGGTCCAATTTAGACCGAAATATGAGATGTTTTTTTGAGTTAGAACATGTTGACGGATATAGATTTAGTTATAATTATCTGACTATGGGACTGTGGACGTTATTTATGTATTTTTTAATTGAATTTTTCACATATTATAGTTAATTGTATAAATAATGTAATATTGCAATTAATTGTACGAGCTAAATCTGCACGCCAATCTGGCAAAAACGTGTACTTAAATATTGTAACACCTTTTAAACCATGTTTTATGCAAGTAAATAAATTTGAATTTAAATTATTAATAAAAGTTAGAGAAGAATTATCTGGGAATATATTCTCTGAAGTTTCACTTCTAGTGCGTATGAACTGCACACACACACAATTTTTTAAACTTACTTATCACTTACACTACTACTGTACCTGTATATTTATAATTTTGTCATTAATGCCGATATGGGCTTCAGGATCTTTCTATTAGGATTTAAATTATTTTAGCTGTATGTTACAATAAAAAAATTGAATTACCTAAATTCTGTCGTTTACGGTGTTTTTCCTTAACAGGCTCGGTTTGTCAAGCACATAATTATTATGTAGTTAAGCGTCTTTAATGCTGATATTAGGCTAATTTTGATTGAAAAGCACAGAACTGTAAGGGCACGATAATATTCAATGACATTGAATGATTCGAGTTGGATTTTTATGGATCAATTTGGTTGATTCATCCAAATTGAAAGACAGAAATAAAGGATCTAATATCTGCTTAACATTACAATTCACCCAAAGTAGTTTACAACAGTTAAGATTTTGTTTGATCTCTAAAGAAAATGTCTTCTAATTTGGTTTAAGAAGTAAGACTCAGACAGGATTTAGAAAGCCAATTTATCTGTCTGTCAACAGAATAAGGGATATTTAGTGGTTTCGTGCGCAAGCGCAAGTCAGCGTGACATTTCGTTAGTTCTAAATTTAAACATTATTGACATGAGGGTGAAAGAATAATAAGATAAGCTTTGGCATATCATTATATAACTACGTTTTAACGGATTTTACCTCACATAAAACCATTAACATGTGGTTGTGATTATGTGTAAAACGACTTGAAACCTAAAGGTTCTGTGCAATTTTATTTTCAAAAAACGTTTTTGACAGAGATATTTACAGAAGAATATTACAGTAGAATATTTATTAGCTTGCAAGAATTATATATAATATATATATACTGAGTATCAGCCACATCGGTCCAGTAGTTTTTCCGTGAAAGAGCAACAGACAGACAAACAGAGTTACTTTTGCAATTATAATAATAATAGGGATGTCTGTTAATAATATAAAAATGTCATGTTTGTCGAAATGTTTTAAATTATAATATAGTTTATAATCTAAAATAACCTTGGTACACAATCAAGGACCGCGTAGGTGGCCTTATCACTGTAAGCTCAATGTTTATTGTCCTGTATAAATAAATAAATAATACATTTACATATATGGAAAAATAATCTAATACAAGTTTTGCAATCGCGCTTTCATAACGCCAATCGTATCTATCTTCAAATCACACAACTCAAAGATAATTATAATAAAACTACGTTTTAACGGTTTTAAGCGCGGTATTTTATTTTATTTTTATTCCGACGTTTCGGCCACTTTTCAGTAGCCGTGATCTCAGAAGACAAAGATGTGTCAATGAGTAATGTTAAAAAAAATTGTGAGTGTTTATTTTTATTGTGTATTGTTTTTGTTTTGTTGTGTACTAGTCGCGGAAACTTAGGAAATACAATCAAAGGTGTATTAAGTATGAGACGGAGTGGAATTTGTTACGCTTTTAATAATAAAAAATGGTCAAGTGAGTGTCAGTTCATATAAAGTGAAGGGTTTCGTAGATGTGATAAACGGCCATTTGCATTGTCACCGATTACGAAACGTTAGAAAAGCATTTATTTAATAGAAAATATCTCTTATCTTACTACTGAAATTACTTTTTGGTATAAGATCTGGTCTGGGATTGGCCCCAAAGTTACCCGTTCTATGCTATCCACAACAAAAGCGTAAATGAGCCCGGATATATCCTGGCTTCTCCAAACTTTATGGCTTGTCCAGGTGAACTGCACAAGATTATGTAATACTCAGTATAAAAAAAAACGGTCTATTGCGCAGCCATCTGTTGCTTACTAAGCGCTATAAAAGTTGACGCGGACTTTGCAATGCGTTTCAGTCTAGAACAACATACGTTGGCAAAATGTGACCCAAATATAGAAACACCTTTGTGTTATTAAATCCATGGGGCCTTTACCCATTGGGATGTTTCGACGATTACCCTACTTCCAAACTTTTATTGCTTCTAAAACACCCATTCACATCGGCCAGATGTTCAATAGTAAAAACTTTTGTGAACCGTTTCGAAACGTACTGAAAATGAGTTTGTTGACAGAAAAATCCTAAAGCACGACCTTGAACGTGACAAAACGACAGGATTCGAAATTTAAAAAATCAAATTTAATTTTAGAACTCCAGTTCCCGCGGCGCTTCACTAACGGCCGGTTTAAATTTAGAACGTGTTCTATTCTCGTACAGTGAACTCCCGGCCGATGGCTCCTTTTTGTTATTGCTTATATTAGAGACATTTCATAAAAAGAGGTTTTATTCGATTTTGATTCTAATACAGAAATTTCATAAAAAAAACTAGTCATAGTAGAAATAAATGCCTATGTAGTTTTGTACGTGGTAGAGCCATATTGGAATCGTTATTTTGCTCGCGCTTTCATAGAATCGTCATCATCCGAGCGTTAAATCCCGGTTGTGTTCGGAGCGGTAGCTCCGACGTCCAAGATTCGCTTTCCTAATTTTTCTACTCCAGTTCGCGCGGTCTTCAGCATTCCCTGTTTCGAGACACTCTTACAGACGCTCTCACGGAATATCGACGTGAAACGGCTAGTCTTGTGCTAATTGTGTTTCGTGCGATGAGTGAGAGTTCCAATGGTCCACTTTTTCTCCTCCTATCTCATTTTGCCTATCCAATCCCATATTCCATCCTTTCTATCCCATTTCTATTGTCTACTCCTTCTATCAAATCCCTCCATCCCATCCTCTTTATCCCTTCTTAAAGGCTTGTGTTGCAAATATCTATAGGCGGCGGAAACCACGTTCCATGAGCTGGGCCGTCTGCCTGTTTGCCAGTTTCGTAATAACAAAACTTTCCGTTTTAACAAACAATTTTTTTTTTGGAAATAGGCTCGACAGCAAGATATCGTTTCTTCGAGTACCCGCTAGTTAATAATACTTTGCTTAACAAGGCAAACTTTTTAATAACAAATGAACAAACCAGTGAGGTTTTATATTTTATAACTACTGCGTGTTCTTAATTACTTATTGTCAGCATTTTATACCATAAATGGCGTTCGGTGTAAAATTACAAATGTACTCCTATTCCTATGATGTCAACAGTTTTGCGTATTTCGTAAAACGGTTTTCTAATGAAAATATCCACTTAAAAGTATTGAGAAATCAAGGTGTGTTCTTAACAATTAGATTTATGTCAGACTGAACAATAACTAATTTAGGCATATAGCAATCCACGTGTTATTTTAGACAGTTAACGGTATCGATTCATACATGCTAGTACAAAATATAAACATGTAAAATTGAGTTTATTTGCTTCCCTTTCTACTTGTTTATAACTGTCTTACGACGTAGGATATTAACCGATTTTGACAAAATTTGTATGTCTGAGTTATGTCAAGTTTAAATTTTTAATATATCGCACTTAATCCAATACTGACACTATCTCAAAAAGTGAACATTACAGGAGAGCCGAACAACATATTTTTTTTAAACTTGGATATCAGTATTATTGCATACATTAGGCATTAAATGCCTTCTAGTGGATATTTCTGTTACTTTTAAACAAGGATTAGCGCTATTACACGTATTTCCATGTTTTACTATAGATGGCATTAAAAAGAAAATTTGTTGGATAGTGTCAGTAATGAATTAGGTTTGCGTTATGTATGTATTGGATTGTTGATAAAAAATGTATTGTCTATAAACTAAAGCGACTTCTTATTACGATTCTCTTTTGGTGGCAGCAATGCCTCTACTTATGACTAATTTAGAAACTTGTGACCAGTATTACGACAAATTTATGTTTCCCAACACTAATGTAACATCCTTTTCCTCTTATACTCATTTAAGGTCTAACGTCCTAGAATATCTGTGTTAAATATGAAAATTGTGTTGAGGGTAGACCTTCGATCAACAATAGTTATTATTGATCAAAGGGGTAGACAAGTACATTTTTGATTATAATTTTACAGTATTCAAAGTAATAATACACAATTAAATTTGCTTTATCTCGAATTGTGTACGTATTTAAATTTATTTATATTTTTTGGGTCTGTCGTTTTAATTAGGTATTTGGTAATAGCCGCGTCGACAGTATGATTCATAATTATATCAAAGGTCAAAACTATTAAATCACATACAGAGATATATCGTCGGCTTCAGTACAAGACCTTCTAACTAGATTTTTTGGAGAAACATTTTTTTTCGTCAAACTATTAACAAGTAACAATTTTGAGGGTAAAATAATTTTACCAAAAAATGTAGTCACAAGGTCCTGCACTGACTCCGACGAATGACAATATACATATTTATGGTTTGTTGTTTTGTACAAATAGATTTAGTTAATTTAATTTAAACTTGCTTCCCTATTTCTCGAAGACTGTGTTTGTTTGATACGTACCAAATGTACGTAATGGCTTCCGACGGACGTCAGTACGTGACATAAGTGATATATTTGAATGTTGGCTATTATTGGCTTAAACACTCAAATAGGTGGCGTGGGTTTCGTTTTGATGTGATGTCACCCATTTTAGATTCGAAATTTGAAAATTATGCAGATATAAATTTGAATTAGGGATGACGTGGCTTTTAAAGGGCTTCTTTTCTTAAATATGGCCATTTATGTGTTCAGTTTGTGCATCTTGCCAATATCTATATATAAACTAATTGAAATATATTTTTTACGTACTATAATATTTCGATTACTATGAAATATTTTATGTAAAGTATTTGATTTCTTAGTTACAAACAAAGATGTGTTAGGGTAAACCAGTTATTTAAATTACTATTATTCAGTAGTAGCATAGGGTTTGTATAAAAAGTTAGAGGTAAAAAAGTGGTTTTCCAGAAACATAATATTTCCAAGATTTTCTTGTTGTACTAGTCCAAATTACTACCTATTTTTTTAATACGAAACTTGATTTGTGTTTTTTTTTTCTTTGAAGGTAATGGTGTATGCTTGAATACAGTCGAAATGAGTTAGAGTGAGGTTTAATAGTGAATTTCGGTAATAGTAGGCCGAGTGAGTGTTAATGACCTTTGTTTAGTGTTTACGAATTAATAATACCAGACTACGTGGCAACAGAGGGGCAAATGGGTACGTTTTAATTTTGTTTAATTTTATTAAAATAATAACTTTTCAATGATTATAAGCGTCATTTTAATTACATTTTAACTTTTACCGTGACTTTTGGAGGTTCCATAGCTATTTTGGAATTCACAATTAGAGATATCGTTTTTAGTTCTTAATATCATGTTGATGTTTGAATGCATACCTAATGTTATTTATTGCATACATCATGCAATATGAGGTATTGTCGCCAAAGGCGATCAATTTAGACCACCCTCTACCGTTATAAAGCATTTGTTTTTAATGACTTTATATTAACTTTAATTAATGGACAGATATTAGAATTCAAAGTCGAAAAATTGTAGGAATACTCCTTCCCGGTAACATTTAACCATGAAGCGAATTTTTTTTAAATAGTTCTACTTGAAACCTGTTGGTTTAGTTTGGAACCTTTTTGAGTAATATCTAATAACTTGTAATTTATTGAGTTATCAAGTTATAACTCAACAAACTTTATACTAATAACTTGTTGAGTAGTAACAACGTACCTGGTTGAGTAATTTTTGAGATATGGGGCATTTTGGATTATATGCCTATTTAGGCATCCGTGGCATAGTGAGAAAATCCGTGGACATTGGTTACCTCAACAGAAACCTGAACGTAGACCGGCACATACTTTTTTTATATTGTATGAGCTCAGCGGACCGGCAGACGGCCCACTTGATGGACAGCGGTTACCATTGCCTATGGACATTTGTAACACCAAAGGTGCCACCGATGTGCTGCTGCTCTATAAAGGGAGTCTGGAACCTGGCCACTAATCCTGGAACACAACTCAAGGTTGTTATGGCGCCATCCTCTAGACCAGGGGTGGTAGCCATCCAGACGGGCAAATACCCTGGCACACTTAGCGGGTTTTATTTGTTTCCATGATGAGTTACCTAATGTAACTTAAACAATTTTCAAAATAAGCCTATACAAATCATATTCACAGCTTGTGGAAGGTTTAAAATTCAAAATAAAACTATTTTGTGACTCAAAAAACACTCGTATTCTTACCATTTTTTGTCGCCAAACCCTCTTCAAACAAATCGTTCAAGATACAGATCTTCAACAAATCCGTTTTTGTATGAAATTAAACTCCATACAAAATCAGGGGCAGGTTTGAAGATGACAATGGTCCGTTGTCTCGAGACACTCATATCCAAAGGTGTAAAATTGTATGCCCATTGTTTGGACATCCTTAATACATGTAAATATGTACTATCAATCGAGAATGGATCGTACTTATATGGGATTGGGTACAGTTTTGTTTGATGGTTTGTCCTGTTATAAATTAAAAAATCTGATTGTACCCATTATACTGTTCGAGCATTGTCGTCTGTTTGTATTTTAAAACATTTTGGAACAAATATATTGAAGGTTAAAGAATAGTTGTAAAATGCGTCTAAAATATGTATTAATATTATAAAAAATATCTGCTTTATATACAAATTGAAATTAAATAAATAATTATTGTAATACTATAAATTACATATAATATATGTGTCCCAAATCTCTGTCAGATGGGAACATTCCCAAAATTACTTTCTATTTTAATTAAAATAATTCTTTAGGTCTTTTCAGTCGTTTAACTTACATATGTTAATTAACATGTTTTTCTTTGTTTTGGTTAATTACAAAAGACAAAATTAGTGGAAGCAAGAAGCGTTTGCAGATGCTACTAACTTTGTGCTATTTCTTACACCTTCCAATATATTTAGACACGTGTCAACTTCACTAAGTTATTCTCCAAAGACGGCCGCTTTAGGTCCCTGATTACTGACACGAATTTGGTATTTTTTTTGGAAATTACAAAACTATGAACAAATGGAAATGGCTAGCCTGTACTTGAGGCAACGCATCGACGTTGCCATCCAGTGCTAAACATTTTGGGCACGTTTCCAGTCGACAGCGATTTGGGACATATATTATTTGTAACTTTTATTATTAAGAAATTGTACATAGTTTAAACTACCTTTCTATAATAACTTGAATGATATAATCGCCTACCTGAGTGATATTACATATTTTTATTTGTACTAAAAACAGATTAGTATTATTAACAACTAACACCCCTTAAAAGAACTAGTCTAAAATAAATTATAAATTAAACTAAACTATAAAATAAAAACTAATATAATATATTAACTAAAAACCAATTCTAAAATCTCAAACTATTACGAGCGTCGTCATCAGTTTAAACATGTATGCAATAAAAATGGAGGCTTTTTAATCTACACTTTAAAATAAGTTTAGAGGGATACCAACGAGTGGAATTTTATTCTCATCTTAGCTATTAAAGTAATCTAAATCTAATGTCTTCTCTGTTAAGGTCTAAAATTCATAGAGACAATTATTTGTAACAGAAGCTCATTGTATCTTCCATTGTGATCAAAGTTGGTGCACGTGAGGTGAATGTTTCAATATTTTAGGGTTCAATAGGAGCTCAAATTTAATCCATTCATTCTAACATATAAATTTGAAAATAACTGACTTTAGAGTTTCTTTCTCCCTTTTTAAGGACTTGGAAAAAATCGATTTACATGGAATTTTATACAACTATACCGCACCTGAGAAGCATTTTACTTTTACTCCTAAATATGTATTTTATGCCCCTGCTACACCTGGGTTAATGTCAATGTTAGTGACTGTGTCCAAATGCGACATACACATAGCGTTAAGAATAGTGCTGTTAATGATTAGATACATTAGGGTAATTAATGAATATGCTTTATTGTACTTTAAAAGATACAGTTAACAGATATAAAAATTTACAATACAATAGGCGGTCTTATCGCTATTAGTGATTTCTTCCAGACAACCTTTGGATGGACAAAAAAATTGATAAGAACAGAGGTATGTTTCATTCTTCTCACTATCGAATCAGTATCTTATAAATATATACATAAATGTAAATGTAAATGTTCATTCTGTCGATGTTTAATGTCATTAAAAATGTCGCATGTCAAATAACCGCAGTAAACCATTGGCTACATCTCCGTGTCACATTCACTAACACTAACAGCATCCCAGGTGTAGCAGGGGTATTACAATAGAATAGTGTACAGTAGGGACCTGGACAAATGTGTTGCAATAAACATCATAATTAATTACACATATAAAGGAACAGACGTATTTTTTTTGCTTTTTTAAAAAAAAAGTCATAAAAATAGTTACAAGATCATACAAACAGTTACATTGCCAAACTGCAGCGCAGTTTGTCGGCAGCGTTCTGGTGGATCGCGTTAAATTATACCTTATAACTTCTGTTTTATATACTAAAGTACATTTTTTAAATGTAAATTATAATATAAATGAAATGAAATGATCGGATTAACCAATTTTTGTATTAAGTCTTGTTTTAATTACCACCGTTATATAAAGTATATATACACCAAATTTCTTGTGAATTCGTTCAAAACGTTTCCATTGATTCCTTGATGATAGTACCATATCTCACCGCGTATATGCACCATTACTTATCATACATATATATATATTATCTTTGGGTATCTCATTACATATCTTAGGACATACCCATCTCCTGGTCCGTAGCCCGTAATAATTATATCTAAATCTATCTAAATAATTATATAAAATAACATCTTAATTTTAAAATATTCCTGGAATAATTTTAATTACTGTTTAAACGATAATTAATGCGCTATTTTACTTGTAAGATATGACGTCATAAGTTGATATGCTCGTACAAAATCTATGAGGCTACGACTTTTGTAAGATTATAAAAGCAAATAATTGAAATTTCATTTCACTTACTGCTGTCCTAGTAAAGATAATTTTATTAAAGACTAGCTTTTGCCCGCGACTTCGTCCGCGTGGAAAGTTTTTTTAACTATCCCACGGGAACTCTTTAATTTTTCGGGATCAAAAATATCCTATATGTTTACCAGGGATATAAGCTACCACCACACAAAATTTCATTTAAATCGGTCCAGTCGTTTCGGAGATTAGCCGGTACAAACAGAGAAACATAAAATTTAAAAAAAAATCTAAATTAGTTCTATTTCACTTCTTGCATCCCCTGACTCAGTTTTTAGCATTATTTTCATTGTACAGAAATTCGGCCTGTAAAGTTTTATTATATGTATAGATAACTATTTTATTATTATACGTAAAGGTTTTTATTAATAACGCTGTACAGAACCTGTAAGAGTTAAATACAAGTCATATGTGACAGAGCTTATTTTCCTGTACAAAATTCTCAAGGAAATGTGTTTTTGTATGTGGCCGCGGTCAGACTGGACAATGCGATTTTATCATGAGAGAAACGGTTTCATTCATTCATTAATTCCCATGCCACCAATGTTACGGTACCTGTATTTAGTTGAAATATTTTGTGCTAAATATCTGTATATAGCACCGTATGCCATTTAAATGAAATTTAAAAATATATTTTTTGAACTTCATGCTCGTTTTTTTTGTTGTCTGCAGCGGGCAAGCGGATAGACCCATTATTATTATATGTCTTGTTTAGCTTATATCAGTCGATAATAGACGATTCATTTCTGTTTTTCAATTTGAATGAATCAACCAAAGTGATCCATATAAACATAAACTTGAATCAAGGAATATCATTGAATCCCGTCGTGTCCTTTCAGTTCTGTGCCTATCAACCAAAATTGAATCAGTTTGGTTGTCCGTCTAATATCAGCATTATATACATTAATAGCTTTGTCAGTTTTTTATTTATATTTATTCACATTTCCTACATTTAAATTTAATTAGATATTGATTACCTATTAAATAAAAACAGATTTGTTGAAATTAATCATTTTTTCATATTAAATTACCTGTCTTACTGCAATATTTATTGTTTTTTAATCCTGATAATTTAAGAGATTATCATTATGAGAAACCCGCCAATCTGGCGAAGACCTATTATTTTAATTAATTTTAAACAATGTTCATAATATAAGTCTAGTGTAGTGTAAGGTTGTCTGGAAGAAATTGCTTCAAGTGATAAGACTGCCTATTCTTTTCTGTACTATATTTTTTTCAACTGTACCTAAATATTATCTCTAATATTATAACATTTTAAACATGCCATGTCTGTACATTGAAGCTATTTAAAAAAAACAACTGGAATAGACTATATAAACGAAGCAGAACACGGTGCAGTTCTTTTAGGATTCCTTGTCTGTTTGTTCGGGATTCACGTAAAAACTGCTGGGCCGATTTCGATGCGATTTTCGCTGATCGACAGCTAATTCTTAGACTTAAACTCTGCGTTACTTTTTATCCTGGGAATCCCGCGGGAATTCTCTGAGAATGATTTAAAATGACCAAATTTAATAAAATCGAATTTCAATTTGATATTTTTACTGATCGAAAGCAAATTTAATGTATTAAAATGTGTGATATTTTTATCCCGTGAATCCCGCTGGAATTTTCCCGGGAGCGGTTTGTAGTTGTTCGGGTGCGTAAAAATTGGCTAATTCCGACACAGTTTTCACTAAAACGATAGCTTACATTCTTTTTCAAATACTGCGGTATTTCGTATCGCGGGAATCCCATAGGAATTTCAAGTCAAGCACGGATGAAATCGCGAGCATATCCTAGTAGAATAGTACATATTCTATTCTAAGTCCTCTTGTAGATAGTTTCTTTTGTGTTTGATCTGTTTACATTATAGGTAAACTCCAACCGTACCAACTTGTTTCTAGTGAAACGAAAATTTCTAAAAAAATGTAGTTATAGTTAACTACACTTTTTTAGAAATTAATAATAACTATTTCTTAATTAATTAAGAAATAGTAAAGAGAAACGATTACATTACATAATTACATTATAATAATTCCGAAATAACATTCCAATATGGGATGATAATTTCAGCCTCGATGGATAAGCATTTGTACCTGAACATTAAGCGACAGCTGTTTTTTGCAAAAGAGCTCCTTGTTCCATTTAATACCTTTTTACTTTTATAAATTCCCCAACGGCAATCGCAGGTGCGTTTTTGCGCAGGTGTAAAAGCATCTGCCTTAGGGAGTATTTTAGGCTATTTTAAGATTTTAAATTATTTCAAGGTATTTAATATTTAAAACCATTGCACAAGTTGCCTTACTTAAAACCGCTTTGGCCCGTTTCAAATTGAAATTCAAAAGTTTTATTCAAACAAAGTTCCACTGGAGAACATTTTTTGAAAGTTATACATATGTCTAAGTTAAAATTTAACCGCTTCGCAACGTATTATCGCCGATGAAAGGACGATTTTTCAATCACCAGATAAAAGTTATTCATAGGATAAAATTCACTATGAATAAATTAAACAGTAGTTTCGTAAATAAAACATTTTGAAAGAAAGAAACAAAGACTTTATTTGAAGAAATAGCGACGTAATTACATTCCTTCTACATTATTATACACAGAGCATATTTTGAGCATTTGTACGCCGCATTTTCAGCAAACAAGGTTTGCTCTCAGCATATTGCTGTGCCGGAATTATATCCGACACAACGCTGATTTTCAGTGCAAACCATCCTTTTGGCGTGAGAATAAAAGTACCCAATTTTGTTAAATAATAAATAACAATTATTATTAATAAGAATACTTGAGTCAATAAATCAAATAATTTAAAAAAACGAACAATAAAATACTTTTTTACTTTAATTTAATAGTGTCCCTTTTAAATTCAGTCAGATTATAATTTACTCGGTGGATAACAGAAAGGCTTTTATTATATAAGGCTCAAGTCTGTCCCCATGTGGAGTACTGCTCCCATCTCTGGGTTGGGGCACCTCAGTACCAGCTGCTTCCGCTTGACTCCTTGCAGCGCCGAGCGGTCCGGATTGTCGACGATCCCGAACTTACAGACGGTTTAGAATCTTTAAGTCTCAGAAGAGACGTTGGCACTCTCAGCGCGTTCTGCCGTCTGTACAATGGGGAGTGTTCTGAGGAGCTGTTTGGTTTGATACCTACGACGCAATTTTACCACCGCACTTCCTTGACACCTGGAAGTTATCCACTGTACGTGGCGCTCGCTCCTTTATGCCATACGTGAGCAAGCTGTGGAATGAGCTCCCTCCCGCGGTTTTCCCAGAGAGCTACAATATGGGGCTCTTCAAAAAGGGCGTAAACAGATTTTTAACGTCTCAACGAGGTAGGCAACGCCATTGGCGTTGCAGATGTCCATGGGCGACGGTAGCCACTTGCAATCAAGCAGAGCCGTCTGCCAGTTTGTTATAAGCAAACATGAAAAAATAGCTTTTATCTGATGATTGAAAAATCGGCCTTAAGAAAAAGCGGCAAGGAATCAGGGTCTAGCTAAAAATTCTTTTACTTCATACTTAATTATCTCCGGCTCTTTTTATATCAAATATAAAAATATGTTATACAATTTCATTTCGAAGAATTAATGGAGGTATAGCAAACTGGCATATTTAATAAGATATGTATCACCACAAATGCTAGTTATAAATACTGTCCTACCCATTAACGTCCTTTTACTAAGCACGAACGTTGCTTATTTTAACCGATGCGCTTGTCTAAAAAAGTTTGGCGAGTTAAGCACATATGTAGGTAATCCCGATGAACAGGTTTCCTTATTATCATCATAGCGTTAATTTCCAGTTCCGATACGTATGGTTCGCGAAACATTTTCTTCATGCACAATCATCGGTATCTATTATTGTGAGACCATTTATATGTTCTCTCCCAATGTCTTTGGGTATATTATCCGTCACGAAGTTATCTTCCATTTGTATATCTAGTTAGTTACCACACCAGCATATGTTGGGTATTCGCCCATTTACCGAGATTTGTCGGGGACTGTAGGTACAGCTAATATTTATTCCCCTCATAACTAGGCGATTTCCATGAGATGTTACCGTACCACGATAGCTTTAGGTGACGATCTTACAGTCAATATGTAACAAATATTTGTCTTAACATATTAATTGTAGATTGACGAATATGGTGTTTTTTTTTATTGCATGAGTTCAACAGACAGGCAGACGGCCTATCTGATGGAAAGCGGCTACCGTCGCCTATGGACATTTCTAACAACAAAGACGCTACCAATGTGCTGCCGCTCTCTAAATGGGTAATGGAACCTGGTCGGTAATGCCGGAACACAACTCAAGGTTGTTATGGCGGCATACTCTAGACCAGGGGTGGTAGCCATCCAGCAGGCAAATACCCTACCACCTGGCTGTGGGTTGTTTTATCGCCTCTTATGACAGCCCGCCTGGCCGCTGGAAATTGTGTTCTTTCTTCTTTCCTGCACAGATAAAAAAGTTACTCGTTATACGTACGTGCGCATATCCCAGCGTATTCATGTAAGCAACAGGTCTTCCCGATTAAAAATTGACTAATGTTCTATATTGCATATGAGTCTTAAGGGTACGTATGCTGGCAAATATAGTCAGCACGTACATAATGTAATCAGTGCATTCTATCTAACCAATAAATACGCGAATGGTTTATGAATTAGCATCGCACCAAGTCGGCGCCGTTGCTCGCAGTATTAAAATCAATTTATCAATCTGTTCAAGGACTAGTGCTATATTGGTCATCGGTCTTAAAACTTCGAATGTAGGCTGTTTCAGATTTAATTTTTCTAAAGCGATTATGCGGGTGAATAACGAATTGCACCATAAATTCGAACACTACAACTAACCCTCCGTATAAAAAAATCTACCGAAGTGTAGATGGTAGAATATATTGTTACGAGTTACAGGACTCGAATTAAAATGCCGTTGGAATATATATATATATAGAATTTATTAGAACTATACAAACACGTATAACACAGGTACAAATATAACTGAACACAATCTGTCCAAACGTAATGTGCGATTCAATAACACGCGCAAAGTCCGTCACTATATGGATTATCGAATGTACACACGTCTTGTCTCGCTAGTAGTTATCGCTTGACTGACGATCTCTCCATTAGGACATTGCTTTATACAGCACGATGCTATGTCTACCTGGCAAGCGTCCACAACGGCCACAAACGAGTACAATAGGCTGCTCTCCACAACAACCAATAAATAAGTAAACAAAAAGAGACGGTCATAAATGTTATTAGCTCAAACGCCGACGGGTAATAAATGTGCTTTGTTTACAGATATGCAGGTGGCCCAAATTGTAACAATATTGTACATTATTAAAAATAACTTAAGCTACTGTCGACTAATGGCCGCATGCATTAGGTTGCTTAAATTTATTTAAGAAACACAAAACGCATTTAAGATCCTTAAATACAATTAGCGTCTTGCACAACGCAAAATTTGCTGCTAAATATTTTTAAAGAACTGTCAGTACGTTTTGTGTAAAACGTATTTAGGCAGTTTAATATGATTAACTAATTTTTATTTAAAGGCGATCGTTATATAAGCGGCCCTTAATGTTATTATAATATATATACGTTTATGAGTGATAAAACATTATAAATTTACATAAATATGTTTGACATGCTGTAATTGTACGATATTTTATTATCTAGATAATTACTATTATATGTATGAAATTATTAATTGTAATTTATAATGTAACTTAATGTTGTAAATAAATTACTCTTGAACGCCTTGTTATGAACAGATTGTATTAATACAACATTAACATCCTTTTACAATTACGCAATAAATATATTTTACTAGCTGACCCGGCAAACTTCGTACCGCCTCAGAATCAATTTTTTTCATATTTACTCACCTTTTTTTTAACTTACATATACAATCGAATACAATGCAAGAAAATTTAACTTATTTGTATTGTATTCTACCCATAGTCCCTCAAGGCTATAAGTAGAATACTGAGCCTAGATCACCGTCTTCTATAGGTAAGGTGCCCAGAAGGCTGACTACGTTTCCTCGCTGGATCGCCATACTGATCCTTTGGCCGAGGTAAGCACCAGCCCTCTGATCACCTGAAGAATCAATGAGTCGTTTCGATAAATTTTGGTAGAGGCTCATGGCCTCAGGACCCTACGGTCCAAGCGTCTCGACAGCAAACGGCACAAACATACAACTCTCACTGAGGGTTGCAAATTTGCGCCGCTTGAGTGATTCAGCTGTTTCCACCGCCGAACCGGCTGATCTAGACGTGTTTGGTAAATGGGATGCGGCCAATGTGTCTACGCAAGTCGCATCCCACACCAAAGGCTTGCCACGCTGCCAGGGAATTAGAGTCATTCCATCAGGACGCCTACCATCGTCACGTGCAATACCGTTCGGCTCCAATAGAGCCGACACGTTGGCGGTGGCAAGCGCCCTCCGTAAGACATCATTCAAGGCAGCGTGGCGTGACCATCTGCCGGTACTGCGGCGGCAAGAAAGACCGTGGTATCCCGGGCAGATTATCTCTGTTCCACAGACGCATGTGTGTGGTGCACATATTCGAGAACCTAAGCGCAGATTTATAGCCAAAGAAAAGAAAGTATTATCCATCAGTGTACCTATGTTTGGGGAGGGGATAGCTTGGAGCCAGAAACCAGACTCTTTGCGGGAAACGGCAAGGATGCTGGCACGTGCTGTAGAGTTAGTTGAATTTAATAGTTCTGTATTTAATCCTCTACAAATAGGTTCATCCCAGCATCGTTGCGAATTCAGGATCGTGGGATTGTCTTCACCAGGACAGACCATTTTCCAGG
This sequence comes from Dendrolimus houi, assembly GCA_039645545.1. NCBI lineage: Eukaryota > Metazoa > Arthropoda > Insecta > Lepidoptera > Lasiocampidae > Dendrolimus > Dendrolimus houi. Next base: position 8,476,272 of record CM077136.1, read on the forward strand.
CGTTTAGTGCTTCATTTAAAAATTATGTATTGGCATTATCCCAGTGTTGCATATTTTTTTTAAATAATTGGCTAGTGCTATAGACGGATGAAAGAAAATCCGGTAGAGCTATACTAGAGATTTTGCGGATGCCTAAACCTCCATACCTAATGGGTAGGGAGGCTTGGATCCAGCAGCTGTCTGAAAGTTCAGAATTTAAGATTTTTGCAAGTACATCTTTAATGCGGTCATCTAGTAGTTTTATAAGATTAGAAAATTTCCAAAGTGGGGCGCATCGTAAGACACATGTTAATTTTGGTACAAACAGACAGTGTCGTATAATGTGATATGCAATTTGAGAGTGAATATCGAAAGTTTAGAGCATGATACATCAAATTTGGCTGATTGCTCAGACAGATAATTTGGCATCGCCTCATCTAAAATAGGGGCTCCAAGCAAGCGAAAAGAATCCTTCTCCAGGACTCCTTCTCACACCTTCCCTGGACTTCCACAAATAATTCAAAATCAAAATTAACCAAATCAGTCCAGCCGTTCTCGAGTTTTAGCGAAACTAACGAACAGCAATTGATTTTTATATATAAGATTCTATTCGCCAACTAAAATTCATAATTTATCGAAGCAAGTCGCGAATTTTGGGGTTAACAGATTTTTATGTTCAACTCCATTACCGAAACTATATACATTATTATGTACATTTAAAATTTCTTGTTTGTTAGTTTATTTCTAAAGCTAGTAAAGTCATAGCAAGAACATAGATAACATAGAGAGACTTGTGGTCACGGGGAAAGTTGAAGGCAAGAGACCTCGTGGTAGATTTCCAAACAGGTGGATTGAACAGGTTGCTGACCAGCTGGACATATCGATAAGTTCGGCCTTCCAGCGTGTTCATAACCGATCTCAGTGAAGGAGAGTAGTTATTCACTGGCATTAAAGTCACGATCTTCAGCAGCGATCTTCACGACTTAGAAGAAGAAGCAAAATTATAAGGAACAAACAAATATTCAAATTAAAAAAATATTATTAAATTAAAAGATGTGAGCGAAATATTGATTGATATTTATTTTTTATTGATTTCTTTATCAACATACATTACTTTTAGTATGGAAGAAAAATACTATAAATGAAAATCGAACAGTTTTATCTCTTTTTTATTGTTGGAGTACAACAGCAGATAGGTCGACGGCTTACCTGTTGAAAAATGGTAACTGTCGCCTATGGAAATTTATAACGCCAGAAGTTCTGTCAATGTGCTGCCGACCTGACAAGGGGGCTCAAACCTGGCCACTGTAACCGGAACATAAGTCAAGGTTGTTATGGCGGCATATTCTAGAGGTGATAGCCATCCACATCTCTCCATCCAGGGTCTGTGAACTATGCAAATATAACCAATCACATTGAATATCATAACATCGACGGCCTCTGTTGTTGAGCGGGCTAATCCTTTGCCGGCTTACCTCACTACAACGCAGAGTCTCCGGGTTCTATTCCTGGTATAGTAAATTTCGGAAGCGTATTTTCTCCGTTATTTACTATGGTCTGGGTGTCTGGGATCGACCCCAGAATGGTCCGTTGTATATTACCCATAACACAAGCGTAACTTGCTTAATTTGGGGGTATACAGTGTGTGTGTTTGTCTGCCGATTTATTTATTTATATTATGAATAAAACGATTGGAATTTACTTGTGGGTTCATTGTTTCGAATTAGCTATTTTTATATATATGAATTGTACGTACAAACAGTTCACATAAACTTCGATAAACGATCGTAAAAAGGGCCTAATAGTTGTTCTATAGAAAGGGCCGGAAGTAACAGGTATACTTCCGTTTTAGATATACACAAACATACGGATGTCGCGTTACACTTATTGTGGTGCTGATTTATTGGTAAATATTGTTAAACAGATATTTGACAGTTTAGATTAATACTAATATTCTACAATAAAACCAGCAATGTTCTGAGATTTGGAATGGTACCTACGTTTTAAAACATCGCACTAATTGCCGGCGACTGGGAGTTCATCCACAAAGTATTTACTGAAAGTTATCCACTCTACGTGACGCTCGCTGATTTATGCCATACGTGAGCAATCTATGGATATGGGCTCCCTGCCGCGGTTTTCCCAGAGCGCTATAATATGGGGCTCTTCAAAAAGAGCGTAAACCAATATTTAAAGTCTCAACGAGGTAGGCAACGCATCGGCTCCCTTAGTGTTGCAGATGTCCATGGGTGACGGTAGCCACTTGCCATCAAGTGAACACGCTTGCCAGTTTGCCTATAAGCAAACATAAAAAAATGTAAAGGCCATATAAAAAGTATTTTTTTTTCAACCAATTTTTGCCATTTTGAATTAATAGTGAAAATTAAATATTTATTAAACTCAATATAATATAATAATAGTTATAATATATTGAGTTTAATAAATATTTAATTTTCATTAAATATTTATTTCATTTTCAAATATTTAATGTTTTTAGGAGCTAGTCCTAAAAACATTATATTTGTATAATTATAGACATTTTATTAGCTTGCCATTCATTACATTTGCAAACAATGTGTATTTTATAATTTGTAACACACTTCTATTTATTTCTATATGTCTCTTCTTTTTTTAACACAATCTATGATTTTGTATTAAAGTACTTACATAATCAAACATTATATGCATAATATTGAAACCGCAGGGGTATTCATGATAAGTCTGTTTTTTATTGATATAAATTGCAAATGTAATTGAATGAATGAATGAATGAAAACTTTATTTTGCACCATAAACTTAAATCTAGACAATTGATATGGTTACATTTGCATTAGAACAATGGGCGGCCTTATCGCTTATAGCGATCTCTTCCAGGCAACCCAGTGTCTAAGGAGATTTTAAAGGAAATTTCAATATACGATTTTTGGTGGTGTACTAAACTAAAATATAAGTAATAAAATCACAATCAAATCGCACGCTCAATAATAGACTGACCGATTAGGGTTTCGGTCCAAAATGACTTACGCATAGAAAGGAGTTAATATTAACGGCATCTATCTGCCAATGTCAGGTTTTGTTCGATAGCTTGTTTTTAAGTGAAGTGATAGATATATCGGTCTCTTTCATTTGCATGTGTTTTGGCAAGGAATATTTACAAGATAGTGACATAAAACATCATACGTCCACGACTGTTATCGTGAACTTATCGAGTTTTTGTTTTATATTGACCTATTAATAAATTAGTTTTTTTAGTGTAAAAATCTCTAGAAAGTTTTATTTACAATATTCATAAGGACATAATTCAAAATGTGTCACAGGTTTTACTTAATGTAACAGTTCTTTTTTTATTAAATAGACTAATGTCAAGAACATAATTTATTAACCAAAAGGTATAATACAAAAAAAGAAAAATTCTCTAAAATAATATTTGTATATTATTACTCATTTTATAAACTTAATACTATACATTCACTTTCTTATTAATATGCTATTTTCATTGAATAGTAAGACATTTTGTAAGAAAGTCCGGATTGTCAAAACGTTTTTTACGATTTCCCAAAAATCAACTTTTTTGTGTTAAGTCAGTCTATTATCGTGCGTGCGTATAAAAGAATTATTAAATATAATTAAACTACTATATACTTATATATACATATATAATTAGATATACGATGATTATTATAAACTAGCTGATGCCCGCGACTTCAGCCGCGTGGTGCGGTTTTTTAACTATCCCACGGGAACTCTTTAATTTTTCGGGATCAAAAGTATCTTAAATGTTGACCAGGGATATAAGCTACCACCATACAAAATTTTATTTAAATCGGTCCAGTCGTTTCGGAGATTAGCCGGTACAAACAGACAAACAGAGAAACATAAAATTAAAAAGAAATCTAAATTAGTTTTATTTCACTTCCTACATCCCCCTGACTCGGTTTTTAGCATTTTTTTCATTGTACAGAAATTCGACCTCTACAGTTTTATTATATGTATAGATAGATTACATATATAGTACGTTATATATTACCCATAACACAAGCGTAACTTGCTTAATTTGGGGATATACAATATGTGTGCTTGTTTGCCGACATATCTACATACGAACAATAGATAAATTCAGTTAATGCAACAATTTGTGCATGTAATGCAATTTGTGTGTGTATGTAATTAATACTATTATTAATTTTAAATTATGGTTCACACTCTCACATGGCCTTTGTTTTCGACCATCGAAACCGAGTCCTTAAGAAATATTATTTCGCAAAGTGGTTCTTTGTTGGTAATAACAAGTGCCCTTTTATATAACAAAAGCAAGTTAAGGGATAACCGAATAACCATATTTTTACATGTATAAGCACAATAAGCTTTTGTTATAAAATGGTCTTCAGTTGTTGTTGGGTGGGTACTTAAAGTAGTTTACTGTTGTCATCTCGGTCTGTATTATTGTTTAAATTTGAAACATTACTGTTATTTCTTTTTCTTACTTTCATTTGAAACGCAATATTTGTTCCTTTATAGGTTTTGGCTATATGATGTAGTGATACAGGAGTAATTTTATTTTTAATTGTTAGCTCGAGAAAATCAAGGATCTTTTTAAGACTCGCACTGTCTAAATATTTCTTTGGTTAATATTATTAATACTAATAATAAAACTAAACATAAAAATAATTCTGTCGATCAGTAGGTGCCGCTTTCGCGGAAAAACCATGTTACCGATATTTCTGAAATTTAGCATAAATATATGTGCCTATTTTTAATTCCAAATATGGACATAAGTAAAAAGTATTTTACTACAGAAAATGGGATATTTTCTAGGATAAAATGAAGTGTAAGTGCTTGTAGATAAAAAAATAATACAACGCAACCCGTGTAAATGTAGTGCTTGAAATATTTGGTTGAAACTAGGTCTGAAATAAAGTACATTTAAAAAAGTTAAAATTTAAAAAGAAATTGATTTCTTTAACATATACGCGATACAAAATTATATTAAAATTATTACTAAAAGTATATCATTCATATAATAGATACATTCATTGCATCACGCCTGTTACTGCTAGGAGTAGGTCGAAAAAATGTATCTCTATTGACAACGATTCTGGCATACACGTTTCGCTTCATCTAATTTCATTAATCTCTTCATATCGGTGCTTTAACTTCACACTAAGATTTTATCAAAACAAAAGTTCAAATACAGATACATAATTACAAATTTCTCGTAATCTTACCACCAATTAGATAAATCGTTGGTTTACTGCAAGAACTCATTAACTATCATATTATATAATGTGTCAGTTAATGAATTCTTGCAATGAACCGACTTCAATAATGTAGGTATTTTGGTATATACATATATTATTGATAATATAATATGTATACTTCAGTTGCTAAACTACACCATTTAGAGTAATTCAGCCACTGAAGTATGTATAAATGTTATTATCTCAGTATATTAATATTATGCACTGAACTGTATCATTACCAAAAATGACATAATTATGTGTCATTACCAAATTAACAGCAATATGCACGTCTGTTTATAAGACCTAACAGACACACACCACACTTAAGCGGGTAATAGACTTGCGGTCAAGAATGCGCACTTATAGCTCGACGATCTTCTTAGTTTCTGAAAGGTCGCATCCTTAATCTGACACACGGGTGAAAAAGTTCGTCGAGCCATAAGTACGCTTAATCGTATGTCTAACAGCCGCTTTAATAGTTGTGTGGTCCTATTCATCCAAGGTCAACAGGTGCCTTATTAGAGTCAGTGCAACGACACCGTGTGCATTTCCATAATACTTTTCAATTGGTTTATTACACCATACGATATACAGGGACCGTTGCCGTAAATCAGGGTAGTGTAATAAGAACAAGAGAGCCAGAATCTATAGGTAGGCTACCTTCCCACCTTCTATATTGGTCTTACATTCATATAATAATTTATGACTATAAAATCCCTATGTGTCGTATAGTGTAATAACTGCTTTACTACTAATGCTGACTTCGTATGTAGATGTACATACGAACGTGTCAAGAATTATATGTCTATATAATTCTTTACAACGTTTTTGAAAGTAGCTTTTAATTATATTTATAAGCAATAAAAGTTTATTACATTAAAAGTCATGCAGGTAGGTTAGTCTTTGCAAAATGAAGGATTCCATAGAAGTGACTATCTTCAATACGTTTGTCATTTGACTACGGAACCAAAAAATATTTTTTACGTTGTATATGGATTTATATCAGAAGTGTTCAACCACATATTTCATAAGTTACAAAGAGGGCGTACTTTTCACGACTTTGAAAGCTAATATCTTGCTAGGTAGCTGTTGATTTAAATAAAAAAGTCACTAAAACACGAGTTTAGCTTTTGAAGACCTGTCTAACCTATTTTGTTTTTTTTTATTAAATATTTATTTTTAAGAAACACATGTACAATTTGTAGTCTGTTGTTGGAACCTTTTTTTTAGCAAGTTTTACTTGATCAGTAGATCCCGCTCTTCCATAACTTAAATATTACATTATTAACCTAATCTATATCTATGTAGATTAATTTTTTATCACTTGTAAACACCTGTATTTTTTTCGCAACTTCGTTTACGTAATATGTAGCAGCATATGTAGAGAAATCAACTGTAACATAGATTGACGACTATACGATGGTTCTCTGTTCTTGCCTTTTTTTTTATAAATGAGGTATTTAAAAAATATTATATTAATATTAACATCGAATCTAAGAAGACTAAAGATATTCATGTTAAAAGTGTCCATTAGCAACACTTTGTTCATGTGTTCTTTATTAATAGCTAGCACATTACACTGCACTTTAGTTTTCCTCATAACACTATTTTGCCAAAATGTCTATAAAATTCTAAAAGATGTAGAAAAAATATAAAAATAGGTTGCTTGATAGGAAGAAGGGCAAATAAAACACTTCTTTTATCATCTCTAAACTGGTTATCTAAATTTTAAAATAAAACACGTTCTATTTTAAAGTGAAATATTTGCGAAATCGTGTCTTGACTTTAAACGGGCTTGCGCACGCTCGATGTCATCGAACTCTCTTTGTCCACCCTTTATGGCGTCGTAATTTTTATTGCAGTCTCTTTATTATTAACTATTTATATCATAATAAAACAGCACTAATATAATTATATAAATAAAATAATAATAAGAGCCTATAAATGTCCCATTGCTGGGCTCAGGCCTCCAGGCCACTATAAGGGAACGGACAGTATAGGTATACCTGCCACGCTAGTCCAAGGCGGCTTGGCAGGTTTAACACATCGGTTATATCGATATGCAGGTTTCATCGTAATGTTTGCCTTCACCGTTGATAGCACGTGGTAATTGTAACACTATGCACATTAGACTAGAAAACTGCCCAAGTGGTGCATGCGTTCCGGCCGAGCTCGAACCCGCGGTCTTTGATTTTAAGACGCGTGCGCTAACCATAACGCTACCATGACTTCATAATTATAATTATGTTCTTCATATATAATGTTTGGGTCACACAAATTATATTTATCTAGCAAAAGCACACTGCGAAATGTAATAGGTTGTGGAAAAAGTCTTTTCGCATATAGTATGTATGAACTTGTAATAAGATCTCTTTGGCTATACCATTTGTATCTGGCTGGTTTTGGTATCATTAAAAAGTTTTCATTTTAAAGAAGACAATCCCAAATTCAAATTAGGAAAATAGGTGATTTTCATTTGTTTTTCTTATTGTTAAAATGAGTGAATTTAATGAAGTAATTCGATACATTTTAAAATTTTACTACAAAAAAGCTAAAAATGCAACACAAGCCGCGAAAAAAAATTGTGATGTTTATGGCCCTAATGCAGTAACTGTGGGAGTAGCGCAAATTTGGTTTAAGCGTTTTCAATCCGAAAATTTTGATTTCAAAGATGCACGTCGCTCTGGTCGCCCTGTTACGGACAAAATTGATGCCATTTTTGAAAAAGTGGAGCAAGATCGGCATATTAGTAGTTATGATGTAGCTGGAGAACTGGGAATTGACCACAAAATGTTTTTGGCGCATTTGAAAAAAGCTAGGTACACAAAAAAGCTCGATATTTGGGTGCCTCATGAGCTCACTGAAAGAAACTTAATGAACCGTGTACTCATTTGTGATTCTTTATTACGACGTAATGAAACCGAACCATTTTTGAAGAAGCTGATAACTGGTGATGAAAAGTGGATCACGTACGACAAGAACGTGCGAAAAAGATCGTGGTCAAAAGCCACTCAGGCTTCACAGACTGTGGCGAAACCCGGGTTAACTCGCAACAAGGTGATGCTGTGTGTATGGTGGGATTGGAAGGGCATTATTCATTATGAGCTGTTACCGCCAGGCAGGACTATCGATTCTGAACTGTACTGCGAAACAACTGATGAGATTAAAGCAAAAAGTTGAGAGAAAACGGCCGGAATTAATCAACAGAAGGGATGTGGTTTTTCACCATGATAGCGTTAGACCGCACACATCTTTAGCCACTCAGCAAAAATTACGAGACTTTGACTGGGAGGTGTTAATGCATCCGCCGTATAGTCCTGACCTTGCACCTTCAGATTTTCACCTGTTTCGGTCTCTGCAGAAGTCCTTAGGCAGTTTCAGGTTAACATCACGAGAGGACTGCCAAAACCACTTGTCGCAGTTTTTTGATCAGAAGCCCCAAAATTTTTATAGCAATGGGATCACGTCTCTACCTACAAGGTGGCAAAAAGTTATCCAACAAAATGGCACCTACATACTTTAGTCAAATGTAAATAAACTTTATAAAAAAAACCTTTTGAATGTTTACATAAAATGCGAAGAAACTTTTTCCGCAACCTAATATGAAATAGGTGCGCCTGATCTATGTTATATCCGTGCAGGAACGGAGAAAAAATACAAATTCCTGCGGCCCGGCGGCCTGTCGTAAGAGGCGACTAAACAACCCACAGCCAGGTGGTAGGGCATTTGCTCGACTGGATGGCTTACCACCCCTGGTCTAGAGTATGCCGCCATAACAACCTTGAGTTGTGTTCCAGCATTAGTGGTCAGGTTCCAGTCCCCCTTAAGAGAGCAGCAGCGCATTTGTAGTACCTTTGATGTTGCAAATGTCCATAGGCAATGGTAACCGCTTTCCATCAAGTGGGTCGTCAGCCTGTCTGCTGAACTCATACAATAAAAAAATGTTTCCCCGGCAGTGGATGTGGTCCTTGGGCATCTGTCAAGGTTCTGAAGGGTTTAGTGGGTATTTCTAACTCAGTGGTAATAAAAACATTTCGGTCATAATAGTGTCATCTCGACTTAGCGAATCCCACACGCAATCGACGCGTTTCCCTCGCTGTGGTTGGTCCAAAATCGGAACTCTCCTTGTTAAAAAAAGTATCAAATCGGTGCATCGCTTGACTACAGTTAGTATTAAACTTACCAAGTTACAAAAACAGTGGATATTTGGCACCTCTATGGAACTCTTCGGTGTGTGCGGAGTAGCAAGAATTTTTTACCTAATTTATTTATTTAATATGCCAACTTTGTACTTGCCGAAAGCCGATTCGATGACACTGAAAATATTATTTTTTGGAACAAGCTAATAATATCTTGTTTGATACCGACGCATAAAATAAACAAGAAAATAAATACTAATTCCAAAAACGTTTTGAAAAATTCCAGAAATTCCAAAATCTGTCTGTCTGAAAGATTTTCTCGAATAAGTAAGACCATTACAGCTCAACGGATTTCAATGAAAATTTTAGGGATTAACGATTTCATCCTTAACATGTAAGTTTCATTTCCATGTTTTAAAGGGTTCAGGATTAAGGAGACATAAATATTTGTAATCCCGCTGAAAGAATGTTGCTCAGCTAATTCTAGAATAAGATCCTTAGGTACATCTAGCTAAGACTGTCTCCAGTGTAAAGATTAATGTCGCCCTTACATACATACTTTAACAGATCTAATTTCAAACAAAATCTATCTTATATGTGTATATAGATATGAGAACATTCCCAAAATACTCGACGCAAACATGCTCGGAAATCTTAAATAAACATATATCTCTTCGATAACAGACCTAACCATTATCAAGGCCAAATTCCAAATAAAATACCAAACGAGAGCTGTTATCAAATATTTGATTCTACCGCGTGTGAGTAACGTATTGTGAGTCATGTTATACGTCTTGTCACAATAATGAGTCAGATATTGCAATGATTTCTGAGGATTTCTATCGTGTTACAACTCTAGACGGTGTGACTAGTGTTTAATTTCCTGCATTAGACTGTTTTAAGACGAAAAAATATACAGCAGACTCTTGATAATTTGACACTCGTCAATTTGAATCTCTCGATAATTTGAAATTTTTCCCGGTCCCTTAAAAATAATCGATAAATTGAATAAAATCAAAATTAATTGGTCCTCTCGGTAATTTGAAGTTAAAGGAATAGTAGCTTTCCCGCCAACATGCAATAATTTGAAGTGCTATCCTATGCCTCTACGCTCTCAGAACCAACACAAGTGACAATTTCTTCTCAGCTCTCACCACTATCGAAATTTCATTGGATAAGAAGACAGAAAATTGTAAAATTTCTTTTCAAAATAAAATTTTGTTTACTTGAAATTCTTGATTATTTGATTTTTTTCCTCCTCTTTTTAATTGATTTTGAACTCTTGGTAATTTGAATCTTTCCTGTGGTCCCTTGAGTGTCAAATTATCGAAAGTCAACTGTACATATGCACCCATATGCCTAAAAACATATTATAATTTTAGACAAATGTGTTTTCAATTCCTTACTTACTTTGAGCTCTATACGAATACTATAGAAGTAGGGTGTGGGAAATAATAATGGCCCATGAAAACTGGTGTAAAAGTTACAAACATTGAACGTTTTCGTTACATGGCTACGTAATCATAAAAAGTGCCTATTTGATAAAAATATCCCATATCTCAGAAAGTACTTAACGGATATTGTTCAAACCTTTGAAAATATTATTCAATCTTTAATTTTTTCTAAAATTACACTTCGTAGTTCAAAAATTAGAGAGAGGACAATTTTTACGACATCGAGAGCAAATAGCTTTGATCTGTACAATGCTCTACTAATTAAGTAGTAAGGTCTACTAAATCATATTTGGATCTAACTTGTCTGTATTTAAATAAAATTAATCTCTAGTCTGTAAATAAATGAAAAACTTATAAAATATCTTGGCACCCATTTATTCATTTAAAAATGAAATAATTACGGAACTTCGTTATTATTTTTTAAGAAGATCTGACAGATACATGTGTCTTGGCCAACCATAATCCTTATTTCTTTACGATTTAATTACAGTATTGTATTGCGGCATATGTATTACGAATTCTTACTTAATTTCATTCATGTACAAATAGTAGTTTTCGAGAAAAATAACTGTGACAAACAAACACGGTCGGAAATGACTTATTCACACGGATTTTGTTTTTGCTATAAAGGCTACCGAAATCTTATAAAACGATAGACGCAGTGAGAATTGCCTTAATAGTATGTGTCTTGAAGTGCCTTTGAATACTTTAATAATTGAATTGATAGATTTATCATAATTATATGATAACGTGCCTTGTATCTTAAAGTTTATCAATGCATTAACCTTAATCTAGGCATTATAATCATTTACACTGGCAATATTTTTTAAACAGAAGCACTCGATAAAATGATAAATATTATCACTAACATTTGGTGTCATAACGATCGTCATACTGCAAATAATTATCCAATCATTAAGATTTCGGGAAGCGCGTTTACAATGAAATGTTTATGGCATCGTTTCTTTACGTGCCTAATAGAAGAGAAAGCCTATAAATACAATATTAAAAATGAAATTAAAATTTAATCTTGTTATTTTTCTAAGCCCAAAATTTTTAAAAACATAATGAATAAAAATTTTTTCGACGTAAACCAATTTTTACCCAAACTGTAGACTATCCTCACTTCATTTATAATGTCTTCTTGTTTTATATGTGTTGTAAGCTATTTACCTGAGTAAGGTCATATGTTAAGGCTTGTAATTGGCTATGTTTTTATTTATATGTACCTAATTATTACGAATGATTGTCTGGTAAGCCTTACCAAATTAAATAAATAAATATTTTTTTGGCGAAGCTGGAAAACAGGTAGGCGGTCCACTTATGGCCAGTTCCTATATCTTAACGACCGTTCATTTGCTATGCCATCAAGCTGTAAACTTTTTGCTAATTAATCTACATAATTTTATAGCGACCTATTTAGAACTCATTAAAATTTAATTTAAATATGGCATGGCTTTGTTTTTGCCATTTGACTAACGCAAACCTAAATACACATCGAAAGTTCACTTTCAATTTTTGTGTAGTAAAAATTTGACTTGTACTTTCATTGTGCAACAATATTCACGGAAATTAGAAGTTAATTTTTTAAGTAGAAACCAGTCTATGCTCATAGAAATTATTACATGCCAGTCTTTTTACTTCAAATCCGTTCAAAAGTAATCCCTACTGACATGGTATAAGGTACTGGACTACTACTATTGATTGAATAAATGACAAGTTACTTTTTCGGTGTTAGGTGAAAAACGTGCCTTTTTTTCCCCAGGGGAAATCCGTTTGAGGACAAACCGCCACGGGGAAAGCGCGGTAGGCGTGTGAGATTCGCCTCGTCGGGGTGGCACTAGCACTCACGCAAGAATGTTATTGCCACCGCTGTTGGGGATACCCCCTAAAACTCCTGGCTGATTCTCGTTGCGTCCTATGTCCGGGCTGTGGGCTCGCTCACGCATTCCCCTCTAGCCCGGACGGACGATGGCCGGCCCGTTCACAGGCTGGCTACTCCACTGTAAGCTGGAGAGCTGAGTTTCTCCAACTACCTCTGGTCTCACCACGAGGTGAGAGGGGCGCACAGGTCGGTTCGCGTCCCTCCTCTCCGGCCTTTATGTGCGAGGGACCCAATTTCCCAAAAGTCACCCGCATGGCCGTAGCCTGTGGTGGCTGGAGGTCATCATTTACGACCCTCCCTCGCCGCCGCCGGCTTTGGTTTAAAAGTGCCTTGCAGTTAGAGGGTGGTAATTGTTTTGATGAACTTTTTAAAGCTGTTTTTTGGGGGTTGGATAATTTTTAAAGAGTTGCACGTGGCGGGTAATATTACGTTTTCAGCAGCTATAAGACTTACGAATTCACATACTTTATAAATTAGAAATTGGTCAAGTGTGTGGCAGTCTACGAACTGTAAAAGGTTCCATAGTAGTGATGAATACAAACTCTTTGACTTTTGTCATTTGATTGCAGAAGTTTAAAGTAAAAGCTTTCAATTGTAAATATTAAATAGTAGTTAAATATTGTTTAAACCAATTTTTGTTGAAAGCGTTTTCGAAACCATAGTTCAAAAATCAAACGTCGGACAATTTTATATTAAAATAAAAAATGACAAGAAACATACCTGTTTTTTTAAGATTTGACTAACGATAGATACCCCATACAACTGTGTACACTGATTTTTTAACGTTTTATTTTCATCCATAGACGACCGTAATTTCTTTCCATCAGGTGGGCCGTTAGACGGCCTGCTGTGCTTCAACGTGTTTCAGCATTAGGCTAAGCTTACACTACGATTTGATTATTTACAAGACATCTTAGAATCGAGCCGCAGAACAAATATATCACGCGATTTATTATATCTTATTTGCATTAAAATTCTGCGATAATATTATCGCTTGATAAAAAGTCGTAGAGCGCGCTTAGCGTTAGAGTTGCTGTTTAATTCATTCAAAAAGTAAAATATAGTTAAAAATTAAGTCGTGGATAATAGCTAGTATAAGATAAATAAGTAAAATCATTGTTTATTTTTTCAAGTTCGTAATAATTTCGACCGAAATTTAACCTTGGCATTGAAGGCACATGATCTCAACCCAAACATAATCAACAACATGTGGCTTCATTCTCAAGATATCTTTATGATTATTTTTGAATTCCTTATGGGATGTATTTCAATTATGTTTCTCTGATAAAAATGAAAACTTTATTCAACTATGGTCTTGTTGTTTCATGTTTACAGGAAATATTTTCTTTGAACAAAATATCACATTAAAACGTTATTATTTTAAGCTAACAATCCTAGCGACACTTCGTTCGCGTTGCCATGACTAAGTACCTATTTGTTAGTGAATTGCAATGGTGATACAAAAAAAAGAGACCGCAGCGCCATATTTTTGTATATATCCGTCTATCCAACGAAAACGACGTCATTTATCAGGATAAAAATATAAGAAGTTTTGACACGGGACAATCTAGCTCTATGTCCAGTTTCATTGTTTGTTTGCTTTTCTGTTTTGTGGTTGTAAATATTATAATTTAGTTTTATTTAAATGACTGAAAAATAGTGTAACTTTAATTTGTGAAAAGTTATATATAATAAGTTTCACCTTTTACTCATTACTTTGACTGATACCCTATTACCATGCATCTTAAATTATTGCGTTAACTTCGAGTGATCTAAATACAACATCGTAATCCTCGAAGGAAACGTGATCAGGAAATACTTTAATCAATACATATATTTCATATCAAATGAACAAACATGATTTTATATTATCATACGATAACAACGCAGCCGTAACATTTGCAAAAATATCTTGACTGATAACACATTTCATTGATATTTCAACGTATATTGTAAGAAGTTTACTTATTCACTTCATATCAAAATTTATGACTGTTTGAGGAAAATATTTCGTTTCTTTTGAACAACGAAATTTACTTTGAGTCATTTTTATATATTGGATCATAATTTATGGTTAACTGTTGACCCGTAATAAACCGGACAGAGAACAGATGACTCTCATAGTCTCACAGTTATCTTAATATCATGGGATCGTATAAAGCTTTGATACTATACTAAAATATTAAAAAAGAAACAAAACTTAGTATTGTAACTCATCATTGTAAAGTAATAATTCTTTGTGTTTAGTGATTTTGTTACAAACACTGCACAATTTTTTTTACATAAAACTAGTGTAAATTACTTTTAAACTCTAAAATTCTTAGTAATATATGAATATTTCCTAACTTTGATGTTAGGGTCTTTATTTATTCAAAATTTCAAATTAAGGATTCATTCCAATTGTAAATTTCAAGTTTAAACTTGATTTGCCTCATTTTTCACATTCTCATTAACATTTTTCTGTGGTGACATCATCTGAAACATTTCAAGCTTAGAGCAACAGACCAATTGCTTGAACCACATGAACCCCATCAACTATCTGTCGTTGCCAATAAACCAACAATTGTCTACATGAATAAATTGATGCAGATTAATAAAGTGCTCGATAAGTGACGTGTGCTCTTATCAAATATACTTGAAGTTTCTTCGACAGTCGGCCACGGCACGCCGGTCGGGCAACATTGCATACAAAGCATTAATGACATCATCAATAACGTTAATATCGGCTCCAAATGTTTCTACATATGTTTAACTTGCCGAAGCATCGATAATAAGATGTCTAGTGTTAATTTCATTAGCTGCTTCAAGAATCGTGTAATTATCAGTGTTTGTTGACATTACGTTAGTGAAATAAGCGGTACTTAATATAAATGTGATTAATAGATGTGACGATGTTTAGTTCTTATGGATTGCTTAATTTCTATACTGATGGGAAACTGTAAGTAGAAAATTTACTTCGTAACTATTAAATTTATCATAAGCTCGAATTATTCTGCCAGTTTTCACTATAGATTTATCTTTCAAATTTTTTAATAAATCAAGTTCTATTAAAATAGTAAACCAGGATCTAGCACCAACCAGTATTAATAATTAACTTCTACTTATGAATTTTAGTTTCTAGTCGTAGAAACTGTTAAATACTAAAACAAAGATTTATATATATATTATGTGTAGCTAGAAAAGGCATTCAAAATAAAGTGTTCGTTTTGCAAAAAAAAATCTATGCTTAGTTAAATGAAAATTGTTATAAATTCCAAGTCGATGACAAAGACTAGCGATAAATGTAACTAGGAAATCTGATTTTCAGACTTTCTGTTAAGCATCAGAGCGTGAAATCGAGTTGAAGGTGTTACCGAGATTGTACAAAATATGTATAAATTAGCATCGATTCCGATTTTTCTATGATGTTTAATATGTAGATTGAATTGTAACGATTCACAAGTGGATCCGGTAGATGGCGCTGGAATCGGGCTCTAGATTTTCATTTTTTCAGAGTAGGACAACGTCTGCCATGCTCGTCAATTTAATTTAATCAATCAGTCAATTAAACTGTATTGTTTGCGACAAAGTCAAACGCGGCAACGTAAATAATAATAGATTTAAGTGTAATAATTTGAATGTAGGTATATTTAAAGATAAGATAGACAGATAACTCTTTATTGTACACCAGTACAAAAATATTTACAGGCTAAAATATATCTAAATGTGCACAAAAGCTAGTCTTATCGCTAAAAAGCGATCTCTGTCAGACAACCCCAGGAATGAATTGAGATGATAATGGCGACGGTGGTATATAGTACTATTACTTATATTCAAGGTACAGTGGGACTGACATATTTTTATACGTCAAAGTCCTATTTAAATAAAGAGAAAAAATAGGTATTTTTAGCAAAGTAGAATTCTTCTATAAGTGTGTGAGTTTTAAACTAATAATTCGACAGAAAGTCTATTAAGGTAATGACTTAAAATCATCTTACTTTATTCCTCACTTATAATATAACATTACTATGCAATAATAATATATAGGTGTTTAGATAATGTTTTCGTACTAATTACAAAATGTTAGTCACTGTTGACTTATCAGTAAGTAATTCAGTCGTATTATCTCCTTTCTCTTGATTTATAGCGATTCTTTGTGCATTTGTACGTACTACACTATCAAATGATGAAACAATAACAAAAGCATGTCATTAATGTCAGGACTTCGCATAGTCTTTGATTTGTGGGATAGGTACAATTGTCATTGTTGTATTTTGTATATTTTAACCTATATTAAAATTCACCAGCTGCTGTGTGTTGTAGCTTTTTATTATCTGTAGTTACTAGTGCTTCAAATTCGATCGCAATTCAAACTACAGCCTATGTATTATGTGTTTGATATTCTAAGTATGAACGAAATCGATGAATGTTGGAACGAAGTTCCTTATCGCATGTTACCGACGGATGGGAGGAAGCTGGACGAAAAAAGAGAACCGAAAAGAAAAATGCTGACTGCTAATATTATTATACAATTATACGCTGTACTGTGCTGTGTGCGTGTAATAATTATACGCTGTTTTGAAAATAGGTCTTGTAATTGCCCTTATTACTGTACAATTTCTTCGATGGTCTCTAATGGTCTCTAATGGCCTTCGAAGGTTTTCGAAACTTTTTCCAACCTGTTGTCCCAAAAACACCTCATTAATTTTATGTTTTTGAAGTGAAACTTCTTAAGAATCGCAGTGATTTGAAACTCGAAGAAACGAAAAAAAGCAACACTAAAAAGAGATAAACACATAAATCTATAGGACGAAGCCTGCGAGAGAATGAGATAGAATACATTATATTTAATCATTTAAAAACTATGCTCAATTGCACATACAGATAGAATTGGAAATGTTTTGAAGTTTTCGTTAATACTTCAGATTTACCTTCAAACTTAAATATATTATAACGATATAATATATTAAATGTGACGTCACATAATTTAGAATCTTCCCACCCATTGTCACACTTTGTTTCATTTCTACTGCTTGTGAACTGCACACACACACACAATTTTTATTTATTTAATGTATTTTTAACACATTAATATAGCTTTCTTCTGTTTATTGCTGAAGCAGGGAGGCTGATAGCCCAATAAATTGAAAGTGGTTACGGTCGCTTATGGACATTGCAATAGCAAAAATGGTGCCAGTGTGCTGCTAGCCTTGAAGAGGGAACTGAAACCTGGCCGCTAATTCTGCAACTCAACTCAATGTTGTTATACCTACATAGTCTAGAACGGGAATGGTTGCTATCCAGACGGGCAAATGATCAACGCCTTCTCGCCTCTCTCGCCTTCTACATGTCTTCTGTAATATAAACTTTAACTATGCCAACTCTCACACTTGTCCATGCGCACAATTTACTTAAAAGGAAAGAAACAACCATATACCTACAAGTAGCTTTTACATTTATACATACATACTATGTATGACCTAAACAAGTAGATAAATAAAAAAGTCGATTAAAAAAATGTTAACAAATGTAAAAGTAGATCAAAAAAAGATGAATGGATTGTGTGAAGGATAACACGATGATCTGTGGTGTGAAAGAGGACGTATTCCAGAATAGAGGAGTATAGAAGGAAAAGACACAATGTACCAACCCCAAATATAATTAGGAGAAGAGGTGAAAGACAAAAAGGAATGTAGGTAAAAGATGAAAAAGAACCTGGAAGGAATCTTTATGATATATACAGTGGATACATTTATCATCAAAACTCCTTAGAAAAAGTTAAAGATCAAATTATTAACTATAGCTTCGTTGTTACAGACTCCAAGACAATGCACCCGATTACATCCCATACGACTATTGTATCATCAAAAAACAGTAAAACTTTTACAGATGTTAAACATCTCATAAACATTGAACAATACCACTGCTTTGTTACTTTTTAGTTCTTTCACTTTTATTGCTGTACATTTGTATTGCATTACTAAATCGGGTAGCTGCAGTATGTTCATTTTTGGTATATTTCTACTATTATTTTAAGTGTGCAGAATAGAAGATTACTAAAGAATTGATTGGCAAACTCCTAGGAAAAACAGAGGCAACTCCGTGTTATTCTACGTACAATTAAGGGTTCAGTAGAGATAATAAACGTATGTTGTTAATTGTTATTTGATTTCGGAACCAAAAAAGAATTTCAAACGATCTTATTCAAATAAAATTTAGATGAATTTTAAACTCTAACAGGATTTTTTCAGAATGTTTTTGGAAGCGAATATCCAGTTGTTCATTTAAATAACAAATTCATCCAGGAACATTGTTTTGATTATTGGAATACCTGAGCAGCAATACTCGACAAGCCTATGTAAACTAATTAACTCTGTTGGCTCAGCGACCTAAAGTGAATCTCGGCCTCCGAAACGAGAGCACGCCACCTTTGATAATGTACTTGTCCATGACACTTTTCTCTGTCCTGCACAGTGTCCTCCCAATTGTGGGCTTGAAGCTCTGTCAGGTCAGTTTCGACTCTATATTTCCAGCGATACTTAGGACGGCTGACAGGACGCCGATCGACTGGTCGCCTTAAATATGCTTTTCTCAAACTCAGCTTATGAACATTGAAAAACAAAATCCCTTCCTTAGTGACATGTATGACGGCTGTTTATTACTTTTAGTTTTTTTTTACGATCTTTTGCACTATTTTTTAGCGGCGTACACATTTCTAACAATTTTTTTTTTGACTAAATGGTATTTGAGGAAAATTACAGTGACATAGACAGGCGGACGTGGCGGTTGTAAAATGATTCAATTTTAGTTTTAGGGTTATGGAATCCTTAAAATGATGCGTACAAACGCTTACGAACTTTTGAAATAAATTTACTTAAACAGCTAAATACTTCTAGTATGGCTCCTTACAGTTAGCTACTACGAGTATTTATGCAAACTAGTTAGGAATTCCTGCAATCCTAAGCCTGTATTTACATAATTGTGTCTACATAAGTGACATCCATACTAACAAAGGGTCACAATAGCCTATTGTTCTTCATTTGTTTAAGGCATGTTATCACTTTCGTTGCCCCTGCGCATGAGGTACTTTAAAAAAGTTGTTATTGTCTCCTTTGAAATATGAGGTTTTCTTCTTTTTTCTTTTAGTTTTTTGATGGATACAAATGAAGGGGATTGATTAATATAGTATAGAGTTAATTTTCGTCTTGCTTTTCTCCTAGTACAGATGTTTTTAGAGAAAATTGAAAAGATCACCTTTTGATATCCAGTTTTGTTTGTAAAATATAGTCCCAATACTCGGCCGCCAATTGTTAATGGTACGGATATTATACCCGCCACGTTTATCCCAGGCAGATAGGTGGGTTTGATACATCATCATCTTGTGCTTATTGTAATAATATCCATATTAGTTCAAAAACTGCCTAAGTCACGCATGCTTATCGACCAGGATTCGAATCCACGCCATTTGATTCAAAAATGAGTTTGATAATCCAGAATATTAAACACTAAGCTATCACGGCTTGGTATTTGAAAAGATTATTTATATAAAATAATACATCCATGTCCAAAAATGTATGTATACAGCATAAGGTCTTTGGTTATGGTAGTATCGATACATTTTGCCTCATTAGGAGTGCAATATTAAAATAAAAATAATATTGTATATTATAATCATGTCCCGTTTAGTTTTATAACATAATATTTTATTTGTCATGTTTTTGCCATTTACATATTCGTTTATTAGATTTATTAGTCAAAAATATCTTTAGGCATTTTTAAATGCTAATTAATTAGCGTCTGTGCTTTTCTAGAAGTTTGTTGAACATATACCTTTTTGTTTTTATAATAATTTACTAGGAGATTGATTGACTTTCGTGCGTGTTATTATCTTTATAAATCAGAGACGAATGTGAAATCATTTAGTCTCGCTCGATATAAATTGGCCTGAATTGTTTCGCATGCGCGTGCGCGCGGAAGTCGCTATATTATCGAATATCTGGATTATTTTACATTGTTAACTACTGTCGGGGAAACTGGGGCGTGTTTTGTTTCAAAATATATTGAAAATTCAGGAAATTACGATGTCTAAGATTCAGAACTGTTTGTTTTACTTTGTTGAAGTGAATGATTGATAGATTTAGTTAAATAACTAGAATTTGTTTTTTTAAGTCGTTTCGTAACAACTTGTTAGGTATGTAATGTTACAAACGTGAGTAATCTAGGTAGTTGTAAATATAAAAATAAGTTTGTTAACATGTATAATTTTTCAAAAATTAGTATTCGAATTGAAGGTTGGTTACACGAAGGTTCGGTTCTGTTATGGCAGAAAACTAAGGTTGTCTGTCCATTGAAGCGAAGCGAGGCTGCGGAGCGGAAAAACGGAGAAATTTAACCAATAGGATTGTATAAAAATTGCGTCAATAGACAGGCAGCCTATATATTATACTATTCATTTACTTGCCCTACCATCGGTTGAATTTTGACATTACTTGTATGGAGCCTATGTCATTTAACATTACTTGTCCATACAAGCCTTAACCGGATATTAAACCTGAACTTAGGTTATTTCCTGGGCCTATGGGCCTATATCTTACCAATAGTTCATTTTCCGTCATGTCAGAATCCAATGGTAAGGCAAGTGAATGAATAGTTAGTATAGGAACCGACCACATAACTCAGTACTATTACTATGCAGCACGTCCTTAAAATGATATTCAGCACACTGATCATGAAAACAAAAGTTGACTATGTATTGGAAAAAATCTTGTACATCAAGGACAACAGGTTCAGACATCAATTCAGTTTCTCTTTCGTATTTTCAATTAAAAGTGAATTTGGGCGGTTCATGACACGGTTCTATAGTTCTAAATATGTACCGGTTTGTTTTGATAACTATAGAGCCGATATAAACCTTGGCACACTTGCCGAACAGACTTGACGACGTCAATGACTAAGCGGGTTTTGTTTTTTATATATTTTTTACTATCATAACTTTTGTACTTGGGTTGGGTACGAGTTCATTGCCGTAGAAATTCTTTTGAAAGTTCCTTAGCTATTTTGCGAAAAACGGGACCTTATTAAATCTTTGTGTTCATCACTTTGTCAATATATCATACCCTTTTTTATAAACTGCTTACTGTTAATATATGGATGGAATTTAGTAGAAAAATGTTCTATTCTTTAGATTATTATAGGAGATGCATACGTCTTGTCATAGCAGCGGACAATGCACTACTGGATAGCGCAACGCGGAAGCGCACATATTAATAGTTGCTCTATCTCGCTCGCACATCATCCGTCCCGCTCACACATTGTGCTATACATTGTACTAGCAGTACGACTTTTTTAATATTAGTACTTAAGGTTACCGTTTCAAAAATAAATGAGTTCACTCCCAATGACTCCCATTCACATCAGAACTCGACAGTGAATACTCTCTCTGCCATCTGAAGTATCATTTAACCTTTACCTGTCGCTGCTACAAGATATACGAGTATATCGCTATACAGTGCTGTAGTAACATCGTAAAATAATTAATAAATAAGTATAGTTTTCATACATGTTACTAAGTGGTGAAATTTATTTTCCACTATATATACATACGCTTAATTTTGCACGAAGCTTAAAAATTATGTTTCTTAATAACTTCATTTAAATCAAGGTGAGATGTTCTTTTCAAAGTCGTAAAAAGTCTGTCCGCTAACTTTCGATCTTGAAGTGAACAGTTTGACAGGTGAATGGATAGTAAGACATAGGAACTCGGCATATGATATCCGTTGTTGTGTTCCGGCATTAGTGATCAGGTTCCAGTCTCCCTTGAGAGAGCAGCAGCGCATTTGTAGCACCTGATGTTGCAAATGTACATAGGCGATGGTAACCGCTTTTCATCAAGTGGGCCGTCTGCCTGTCTGCTGAACTCATGCAATAAAAAAATCTACATATCTAACAAAAACAGCAAATAAGTAAATAAAAGTGCCGATTGTATATCCTTAAGTTAATTCCAGACACCCGAAGTACATAACGAAAAGTTTGATTACGAAATGTATCATGTCGGGAATTGAACCCGGAATCTCTGCATTCCAGTGAGCTAAGCTAGCAAAGGCTTAGCCCATTCAATCACACAGATCATCACAGGTTATAAAAGTAAGAAATAATCTACTAAATATAATATATCCTTTGTTCGCAGGCCTCTTCAAAGGCTCTACCACAACGTTAGACGGGATCGGTCTTCGGCCGATGCCAGCGGAACGGCCGAAGACGTTACGAAAGCTGAAATCCGTATACGACGCCTCTCCAACAGAGTCGCCGGTGAACAACACAGCTAACCTGAGCAGCAATGGGCAGGCGCACGAGCGAAACGTCAACGGAGTGGAGGAAGAAGTCAGACGGAGAAGTAACACTACATGTTCGAACCAGAGTGCGGAGAAGTCATTGTCGATTCTCAGTCCTTTTGATGAGCAGGTAATTTTTTAAGTCTTATTTCTTTATGCTATTGTGAAAAATATTTATGCGAATAAGAACAGGATTTTCAAAACGCCATTTTATTTCGTAATACTCGTCAACTTCAGAATTGATGTATAGAGTTTCGAAAACAAGAAAAAAATAATGCTCAAGTACATATTTATTTTATGTTATGTATTAATAATACATACATACATAATGTAATATATACATACTGTGTGACAAGTAAGGTTGCCACCTTTTTTTGAAGGAAATATGGTGTGTTTGGTTTTTTAAACCGTATAAATATAGTACTTTCGGGAAAGTTAGGGGAAAAAATATTACACATTTATTTTTTTTTTTTTTTTTTTTATTAATTTCATTATTGAATTTTTCATGTGTATTTATGATTAGTTTTTGCTTTAGCCACCAAAATTTTATTAATTTTAAAATAATTATAAGAATTTGAACAAAAAGCGCGGCAATTGAATAAGCGATGAAAATGTATTACATTTCGTACTATATTATTTTTCTATAATATATAGTACAATTGGCTAAAATATAGTAAGATACTATATATTATAGTATGTATGAGATCCCCAGTGACAAGCAAAATCAACAATTGCAAACGAACTTTAGGATAGATTCTACTAACATTAGTTTTTAAGCATGTTATGTCATTTATTAACCATCATATGAATATTATTTTACATTTTGAAATAAATGATTAATTGTTATTATTACTAAATAGAAGAAACATATTATAAATACCAAAAATCGTACTTACTTACTCAATTTTATGTGAAATCAATAATAATTATAACTACGTTTCATTGTCTGCTAATGCACCGAAATTCTACTTTATATATAACAGGTTGTACGCGTGTATCCTTTATATATATCTACCCTCATTTTTAACGATTATAAACAACAATTTCTGACTTAAAATTAGTTAAAAATTAAAAGTTTGAATAAAATGTTTTTCGAGTTTCAGAATTATAAATCAACAAATTTCCCCATATGTTAAATATATATGAAAATTAGGAAAAGTCAACACTAGTGGCATTTAGCAAACACAGCTGAACTAACCACCAAGAAAACACAATAAAGTACTATAATTGTCATTCTTCGTATTCGTTTTATATATGTTTAGTTTACTTTTTTAATTTATTTTTTAAATGAACCTTCAGGGTTACTTAACTTAACTTCTACGAAATAGCGAAAAATACTCAAAGGAGTGTCGAAGTCGATTTTGATGAAAATTAAAGTGGTATCATTAGATTTATGTAAAATTAATTACCCTAGTCAGTAATCTAATCGGATCGGATCTAATAGGATCAATTTCTATGAAGGAATTTCAATCATTGGATAATTTATTTTACTTAAATATACAGGATATTTAGCTCAAAAAATCTACCAATCACTCAACATAATACATTCGCGAAAGCGAAGATATATTGTGTCATGAAAAGTGTTAAAATTGTTTTAGTTTTTTTAACAATACGTGTAATTAAAAGTAATGAACGTAAATGCGAGTGACACATTGCGAAATTTAAAGTGCCAACAATGGCAGGAAGAGATAATCTCTCTGCTGTACAACGCAGTTATGTCGTTTTATCAATGCGACTGATGGCGTTCATGGAAATGCCTCGCCATGACACACTAATGTGTTGAAATTTAAAATTTAAATTGTATTGATAAATATTACAACAGTTTGCGAGCGCTTTTTGTTTTTGAGATTTGAATTTTATTTGTACTTTAGGGTTAAAAACTCTTTATATATATAATATATAATAAAACTACGTTTTAACGGTTTTAAGCGCGGTAATTTATTTGACTTTTATTATCGCGACGTTTCGGCCACTTTTCAGTAGCCGTGATCACGGAAGACAAAGATGTCAAGTGTCATTGAGTATTGTTAAAGTTTTATTTAGCCCTTTTTCTTCTTTCTTTCTTTATATATGCCTAAAAATTATTTTATATTTTTTTAATTCAGTTTTTTACGCGTGTCTCTTAGCTTTTTTAAACTATTTTATTTTCTCATTTTTTAGTCTCGATACCAACTAAATAGTAGTATATATCCTGTATGACAATAGATTTAAAAATGTGGCACTCTCATTGTAAGGATGTTTATATTTAACTTGCTTTTTCCTGGTGATCCTGGCAGGACATGGGTACAAAGTTATGAAATTATTGTATTATCATCAGTCCTTAACACGTCTCCAAGTTTTCAAATTAATCGGATGTTTTGAAACTGGTGAAAATTACATTGTAGAAACCCTTATATACCGATATATGCAAGGTCAAGCTAATAAAAGCGTGTCAAAAAAAGCTTTATTGAAGATTTGTTAAACTAAATATAGTACAAATGTTTCAATATCCTTGCCATGATTAAAAAAATTTAACGTTTATCGGACTTTATTTTTAAAATAAGTTTTAACAAGACATAGCATAATGATACGGGTGTAATACCCTCATAACACATTTTTTCTTCATGATATGAATAAGCGATAATGCAGGTAGTTAGTAGGCAGGTGTTACTTCATCCATATAATTGCCCTCTTTTAAATGACATACTACCTGGCAGCTGCGTATATCAGACATTAAAGAGTTCAAGGTGCTTATGGCACTTTTCTGCAACGTGCAAAAAAAGGAAATTATTTGTTGTTGATGCAAAGTAGCGTTAATTAAAATATCATTAATAAACTAACTTTGCCTACGATTTCGTTCGTGCACTAATATCGAAATGGAATTTAGAATAAAATTTCAGTTAAAATTCCTATATTAAACCTTAAAATTTCCACTGAATTTTACCTTTTTAGAGTTATTCGAGACAAGTTTTCAGACAGTGTATAAAAATTATAATAATGATCATTGTTGTTATAAGGCATCATAAAAATAGGAATTTTAATTAAAATTTAGCGTTTATATAGTTTAAAATCACATGCAGGTACTTCAATTTTATACAATAAAATATTATGATTTCACCTTATCTTATACTAATATATAAAGCTGAAAAGTTTGTTTGTTTGTTTGATTGAACGCGCTAATCTCAAGAACTACTAGTCTGATTTGAAAAATTCTTTCAGTGTTAGATAGCCCATTTATCGAGGAAGGCCATGGGCTATATATCATCACGCTAAGACCAATAGGAGCGGAGCACCAATGAAGAATGTTTCAAAATCGGGTTTTTTTCCTTTTGAAAGCTTCCGCTGCGTAAACGGTTAAAGTTTCGCAAAAATTATGTGTGACAGAATTTTTTCCCTTTACAGGTTCTAAAAAAAAGTCTGCGACAGCATATGTCTTTCTTTTAAGATTGGCTCACTATAACTTTTTTTATGCTAACCAAATTTGTTCTAAAATAATGCATTATTTGCGAAGGTGTTTTTATAAACATGATATTAAACCTTATCCAAATAAATACGTTATTCATGACAAGCATTTAATTGAAAATAAAATTGCCATTTTCATCATTCGATTTTAATGAATATCTTAGGAGATATCGCAGTTTTAAAATAACATTGCAGCAAAATAATGATGAAGTACAGCGCGCGCATTTATGATGTGCAAGGCCAGCGGTCAGTCATGAACGGGCAGTCAATTAGGGCACCTTCTACTTAAACAAAGCCGCTGGTTAAAGTTAGCGTTAGCCCAAAGTAACTATTCCACGCGGGCGAAGTCGCGGGCAGAAGCTATTTATCTATATAAACATGTAACAAAAATAATAGGAATGAACCCCAATGCTTTAATGTGTTGCTGGTTGCTTCCACTTTGTGCGTCAGATGTCACTAGTATGTATTTAGTTTTACGATAGAAACGATCTTTAAATATAACAATGAAATTAAGCTTATTAGAACTTGCACATTTTGATTGATTTGCTCTAAAATTATGTTTTAAATATTATATTTTCAAAATTTGTGACAATCACCTGTGGCGATATCTACTCCTGCAGGATTTAGGTTTTGAAAATTACGTTGATATAGACAAAACATGTTTTAATTAAATTTGTAAGGACACGCTAATCTCCACAACAACAAAAGTTATTCGGATGTGGGTTTTAGCTTTATATTGAGATAGACGCATTTAGTTTAGTTATCATTCAAATTATATTTGACAAAATTAATTATAAAATCACACTTTTGCAAATATTCATATAAATGGACAAGCGATACTAATACTAATGTTTGTACCTCGACGTGCTAATCCGTCCGAGTTAGAAAGTGCTTAAGTCTTGAGATTCCTCATGCTTTCAAAAAAACTTCATAATTTGGACGGCCACAGTCTGTAATCTCAGTTTGGGTATGAGTATTTTAAAAATAAAAATCCTATGTAGATATTAAAATTAAATTTTGTTTCACAGGAGGAGTGGGCAAAGATCTCAGAGATAATGGCCTCATTCGGTAGCAAACTAGTCAGGGAATCTGTATTTGTTTCGGAACTTGAACAAGAGTTCACATCAAGACTTGGCCTGAGTTGTTCTGAATCCAGTCTGAGCCCTTCGGTCGCCTCCAATCTGGGTCTCTGGTTGGCGGGAATCGGACTGCACGATTATGAAACTCTTTTCCTGGAGAGTGGTTTTGATGACATCGATTTTGTTGTAAGTTATTTAAATAAATTTAGTAGTTTATAATTACATATATCTTGGTCTAACAGAATTATGTTTTAATAAATAGGTAGGTACTCATAAATTGACTAATAAATTATTAACTGCCTCTGTGGTAGAATGAACAGCCCTTCATAAGCCAGCTCACTGGGACACAAAGGTTTAAAATCTATCTATCTATAATATTATAAAATGCTAAACATGCCGTGTCTGCATACTGAAGCTATAAAAAAAACAACGGGTATACACTATTTAAATAATGGAGAACACGATGCAATATTTTTTTACATATCTTATCTGTTTGTTCGGGATTCACGTAAGAACTACTGGGCCAATTTCGATGAGATTTTCGCTGACAGCAATTTCTTAGACTTAAAATCTGCGTTATTTTTATCCCGACAATCCCGCGGAAATTTTCCTGGGAGTAGTTTGTAGTTGTTCGGGTGCATAAAAATTGGCTTATTTCGACACAGTTTTCACTGAAAAGATGGCTTACATTCCCTTTTCGTTCTCTTCGTTGTGTCCCGAGAATCCCGCGGGAATTTCAAGTCCAGCGTGGATGAAGTCGCGGGCATATCCTAGTTTTAAATATAAACAAAAGACCTTTTATTATTTTCATAAAGGGAAAGTTAATACTCTTAATTTGTTTCAGAATGGTATCCTAGACGAAAACGACCTGAGGGAAATGGGTATAGAGGAGAACGATAGACAGAAAATATTAGAATCAGCGAAACAATTACCTCTTAAGATAGCTGAAATAAGCAATAACCACAACAATAATAATTTAAGTAATAACAACCAAAACGAATCTGTAGATGAATGGCTGAGGCATATTAATTTAGAACAGTATAGTGATACGTTTAGGAAACATTTGTATGTGGATATGGATAGAGTTAGGAGGATTTGGGAAGTGGAGCTAACGGCTGTATTGGAAATCCAGAAGGCAGGACATCGGAAGAGGATCTTAGCTTCGGTATCTGGTGAACAAAATGGACCAGCCAGCCACATTGATGATATTAATGCTGATCTCAACACTTTGGTAAGTTTACAGGTTTTTTAAATTTCTAGAGTACAACAACAGTCAATCTAATAGATAGATAATCTTATTTCTAAGGTATTTACAGCAGCAGAGGTATTGCAAATCGTACTGACGTGCATTTTATATAATAGGGCGTGTCAAAGGACATAGACCAAAATAGTGGAGTTTGGACTGAAAAGACCATACTGTGGTGGCACTAAATGACAGAGAAATTTTAAAGAAAAAGTGTGTGTGAGTGTGTGAGAGAGAGAGAAAGAGGGGGCGGGATAGAGACAGAGAGATACATCGTGTTACCGACGGTAATGTAAATTTTCGTCAATATATGGGATATTTTAAAAATGCTGATTTGTTTTGATATTATCATTCTCATTGTTCTGCGGAAAAAAGTCAGCAATATTGTAGGTAAAATTTACTAATAGTTTAAATATGCTGCGTAACAGCTCTAAGAAGAAAATAGAATAGAATATACTTTATTCTATAAGATTAAGATATAGTTCCCGAAACATGTACAGAAAGCAATAGGCGGTCTTATAACTAAAAGCAATGTTTTCCAAACTACCTTAGGATGGATTAGAAAAATTTGTAAGACTTGGGTTTTGCAATATAACTAAGATATAGAAGTAAAACAGAATATATCTTATTTTAAAATAGGAGAGTTAGTGAAAAGAACATTAGCCATTTTATTTATTTACATGATGCGATATGCTATAATTTAATCGAGCAATGCATTTTAGTTATAATAAAATTGTGACCCTTTTAATTACGACCTATGTATTCGTTGTTTTGATCTGGGTTGTATCTGAAAAATCATATTTAAATTGATGGTACAAAATCTGTTTACATGAATACTCTAGCATTTCCTGCCTAATTTTAAAGTCATATCAGCTGGATTTCCTGTTGACTGTATTTGTACACAATCGCGACATTTCCCGGATTTAACATGTTAAATCCCTCATTAGTTAGTATACTATTATAATCCAAGTTGAATAATAATTCCGATTTCTCACGCTCCCGTGCCTTCTGCAGCCAGATTATTCACCTGTCTACTATATCTTTATTAGAATATATAAAATGTATGCAGCCGGCATATTAATATGCTGTAATAGTCTAGTAATAGTTCCCTATTACGTATTCAAGGCGTGATTTTATGCCACCAATGATGTCAACAGCCTATACATATTAACATTAAGGTTTTCATAATTTTAAAATGACAGTCGACGAGTAAAATGACTTAATCGATTTTTTATTTAGTACATACTAATGTATAACTGTGAAAGTGATTTTGCTTGGATGTTTATTTGTTCTTTCTTTGCGGCTTTGGGAATATAACGATGGTCATGGAGTCCGGGAATTTACATGAAGGTACTCTCTGTAACAGGTATGAACAGGGAAGAAAATGATATTAATATTTTTCGAAACATAAGAAGATACTAGAAATTCAGACGAACAAAGCTAACATAAATCGATTAACATAAAATATGGCATATTGTACTTATTTACTTTTAACAATCAATCTATCTTAGTATCTATCTCTTAAGTAATAGTAATAGTAATCGGCAGACAAAAAGATATTGTATATTCAACAAATTAAGCAAGTTACGCTTGTATTATGGGTAATATACAACGGACTACTCTCGGGCCGATCGCAGACACCCAGACGACATAGTAAATATCGGAGAAAATATGTTTCCGAAATTAACTATACCAGGAATCGAACCAGGAGCCTCTGCGTTGCAGTGAGGTAGGTTGGCAAAAGCTTAGCCCGCTCAACCACAGAGGCCGTAAGTAATTACATATATCGATTTACATAGAAATGAATCTCCATACCTTCAACAACTGATATAAAAATAGTTTACTCTTTGTTCATATGTAAGTAAGAGATGTGGGATACAGAGTTAAAACTTAAGCGAAAAGCTAAATATTTTGTATGTAGAAAATATTTTTCACATGTAAAAGATCCAAGAATCCAAGATAAGCGACTAAGGCGAATGTTGATGTTAATTAACGTGTTTTACCATTCAACTGGTTGGTTATAGGTGTAGGCTGTTAATTTATGGAAAGCTTTTGCTTATTTCATTTTTATCGCTGGTAAGTGACTTTTGATCGTATAATTTTGATTTAAAATTAATACTTTGGAAGTTATCGATCTAATTATGTTGATGATCTCTCAATGAAAATTAAAGATAGGAAAGTATATTTTTATTTCAAACCAAGTTATAGCTAAATATAACCAACTACTATCCGCCGAACCATTTTTCTTATATGAACGTTTTAAATATGCGCAATGTACAAATATCTTATAAATCCTAATAAACAAAGGGACTAGATGACATCTAGTTTAGGTATCTACTCAAACTGGAAGTAATTTTGTGCCGCCTGTACAAGAAATATCAGTAGTTCACAAAATATAATTTTCATGAATTATTTCACATGCACGAAATTTAGTAAATAATATTATTTTTTTTTTTTTAATTTATTTATTTTAGGTCGCTATTTAACAACTTAGGTCATCAACGACCACGATTATACACTAATTATATACAGTAGGTTATCGTCCTGTCTAAATAAGGAAGAATGCCTGGCAAACCAAAATTTGGTTTAAACTAGGTTATAAACATCTACCATTTTCAGAAATTTTAAGGTTTGCATGCATCCCTCCCCATTTAGACAGTCTTTTAAATTACTAGGCACACTACATAATAATTTTTCATTGTTAAATACTGAACATTCAACTAATATATGTGAAACAGTGAGCTCCAGTCCACACTTGCATTTATTTCGGTCATTTTTGTGATGAGGTGGATGTGTGTCATATTGGTGTGTCCAATACGTAATCTAGTGATAATTACTTGATCTTTCCTACAACTAAAAGAGGTAGGAGATTTTTCAAAAAATGGATTTTCTAATTTTATACAATAAAGATGAATTATCTGTCTTCCAATAATTGTCCCAATTTAATTTAATCTTATATTTGATATATTTTTGTAATTCACTAGGGGTCGATTTATTGAACTTATAACTATCATTTTCATTAATTGCATTTCTCGCTTCGTTATCTGCTTTCTCATTTCCTACTATTCCTTGGTGGCTTGGGATCCATATTATTTCAAAAATATAGTTATCTTTAAGCAGACTTATAATTTTTTGTTTTATTTCTACTATTAGAGTGTTTATATTATTTGTATTTTGTAATGCTTTCAAACATGATTTTGAATCAGTATAAATTATATATTTTAGTCTATTAGAATCGTTATGAATTAAATCTAAAGTTTTGAGAATAGCTATTGCTTCACTACTATAAATAGAATTAAAATCTCCTAGTCTATATTTGTAGCAATTATCACCAGACACAATTGCACACCCTGCTTTGCCGTTCATAACAGAACCATCCGTGTAGAAAAATTTACAATCAGTAGTATATTTGCTATTAATTTCATTAAATAAGTTTTTGTATACATGTTGGGGAGTGTTATCTTTTTGATTTTTAGCTAAATCAAGATTTATAGGAAATTCAAGATTTTCCCATGGACCAGAAGTGAGCAATTTCTTTGGGAACATTTCAGGGAGCTTTAGATTTATTTCATTTAAATATTTAGCTGCTCTAATCCGTAGGGGTTGCAATAAATTAGGTCGAAGTTCATATTCTGTGTCAGCAGCTGTTATTTTAGTGTAGCTATGGTAAGTTGGTGTTTTAGGTTGTGATAGTATATTTATGGCATATTTAATTACAAGTTCTTTCCTTCTAAATTCCAATGGCATTTCCCCAGCTTCAACTAAGATACTCTTAATTGGACTTGTCTTAAACGCACCAATACTCAATCGAAGAGCAGTGTTGTGTATACTTTCTAAGGATTTCAGCGTTCGTTGTTTTGCAGAATCGTAAATTACTGAACCATAATCTATTTTTTGTCTTATTAAGGCACGATATGTATTTATTAAGCATTTCCTCTCAGATCCCCATTTCATTGATGACAAAGCTTTTATTATATTTAATCTTTTATAGGATTCGCACTTAAGTTGATTTATGTGTGAATTCCAAGTCATTTTTTTATCAATTATTAATCCTAGAATTTTTAACATTTTTACCTCTTTAATACTATGTTCATTTAAGATTAACTTTAAGTTTTTAGTTTTGTTTTTCTTATTAGACAATATTATAAATTCAGTTTTGGATTTCGAAAATTTAAAGCCTGATTTGTTTGACCATTCCAACAGTTTGTTTAGTGTGTTTTGAATGAGTTTCAATGTGGGTTTTAGTGTTCTACCACTACAAGTAATGGTTAAGTCATCTGCAAACAAAAACCCCTTAACTGGTTTTTCGATATTTGAAAGAACGTCATTAATAGCAAGTAAAAACAGAATTACGCTGAGAACCGATCCTTGAGGTAGACCGTTTTCTGTAGAAAAAGAGTTAGATGTTGTATCATTGACTCTTACTTTTATTGTTCTTTCTGAAAGAAAGTTTTTCACAAACGCTAGGGCATTTCCTTTTATGTCAATATCTTGTAATAATTTTAGAACTCTATGATTCCAAACCATTTCATAAGCTTTTCAATATCTAGTGCTACAATTACTGTATAGTTATTATTTGCAAAGCTATCAAGTACTTCACTTTCAATATTCATTAAATGATCTATTGTTGATTGGAATTGGCGAAATCCAAATTGGAATGGTGACAAATGTTTATTTGTTTCTACATACCATCTGATTCTTTTACTTATTACTTTTTCTAGGATTTTACATAAATTGCATGTCAAGGATATGGGCCTATAACTGGTTTGCATACTTGGCATTTTTCCTGATTTTAATATAGGGACTACCAAAGCTTCTTTCCACTTGTCAGGAAACACCTGTTCCTTATAAATGTAATTATATAGCTGTAGTAAGTACTCAAGTCCTCTAAGTGGTAAGTGTTTAATTATAATATTCGGTATATTATCTGGACCGGGGCTAGAATTTCCAACTTGAGAGAGTACTAATAACAATTCCTGCATCAATATTTCCTTGTTTATAGGATTGCAATTATTATCTATGTCAAAATTTGAATCAGTCTCATTTACAGCCTTGTATTCAATAAATTGTTTGTCATAATTATTCGAACTGGAGTTGTCTGCAAAGGTTTCACCGAGTAGGTTTGAGGTTTCAATTGGATTGTTAGTAAACGTCCCATTATTTCTTTCAAGTACAATATTATTAAATCTAGTATTGCGGTGGTTAATTTTTTGTATCTTTTTCCACACATCCCCAATCAAAGTTTTGTTATTAATAGATGACACCCAGTTTTCCCAATATTTCTTTTTATTTTCCTTTACAAGTCTTCTATAGAATGCTCTTTTTTTCTTATATTCAATTTTATACACTGAGTTAGGATCATTTCTGGCATATCGTTTAAAAAGTTTTAGGGCTGTTTTGGTTTCTTTTAGCGCAATTTTACAATCATCATTCCACCACGATAAATTATTTTTTCGTAACCAACCTGATGTTTTAGGTATTGATTTGTCAGCTGCCTTTAAAATAGCTTCAGTGAATTTATCAACCAAATCATTGATAGTATACTCTGAAGTTTCATTTAGGGGTGTTAATTCGGAGATATATATGTCAATCTCTTCCCTAAACATATCCCAATTTGCATTTTCAAACTTCCATTTCTTTGGAATTCTAATATTGTTTGATGCATCATTATTAAAATATTGAGATCTAATCAAAATTGGGAAATGATCACTATCATATAAATCTTCTAAAGCATTCCATTCAAAATATGATCTTATATCTTGTGAAGCTAAAGTTAGATCTATATTACTTGTGCGACCAGTATTACTATCAAAATGGGTCGGTTGACCATTATTTAACACAAATATGTTGTCATGTTCTTCAAGCCACTCTGCTGTAATTCTACCTCTAGTATCACATTTGTCTGAACCCCAATTAAAATGGTGGCCATTAAAATCGCCTAAGATTATGAAGGGAGTTGGAAGTTGACTTACAAGATTATTTAAATCATGTTTGTTAAGAGGATTACTGTTAGGCAGATAGACGGTACACACTGTAATAGGTATTGGAAATTTAATTTTTATCGCTACTGCTTCTAAGCTTGTAGTTAAAGTTATTTCTTCTGGAATTGTATGCGGTTTAATAAAAATGGCTACTCCACCACTGGCCCTATGACTTTGTGGGCGATTTTTGTAGAATTGTTGATAACCTTTAAGGATGCACAATTATTAAAAGTAAAATTTGTTTCCTGCAAACAAATACAAGTTGGACATAATCGGGATATCAACAGTTTAATATTTTCGAGTCTTTTAAAGTAACCGTTTACATTCCATTGTAAAATATCCATGCCAAAAAGTAAGTTAAATGTTATATAAATTTGTAATATAAAGATTAAAATAGAAGTATTTATAGTTCACTATCCGTAAATATACTAGGAGTAATGATCAGCATTTCATGTAATTTTCTCGATAAGCGCGAGCATCTATTTTTAGGCTTTTGTTCATTTTACAATGTAATTTGTTGCACATTATAATAAGGTCTTTAACATTATTTGTATAGGAGTGTACTAATTCATTTATATTTTGTTTCCTTTTATGTTGTCTATTAAACTTATAAATTGATCCAGATTGATTGGGAAAGTATTTTCATTATTTAATTCTTTCATATCATTTTCAATATTTTTCCAAATTTCTTCATTAGTTCGGGTATCGGCTTTCTTTTCATTCATCAGTGTTATCGAATTCATCAGTATTCTATTCTATCGAATCTTCTTTTTGTGTATCTTGTTTTATAATTTCTTTTTCGAAGACTCGGTTGTAGTCGGAGAACGAGCTCGTTTTATTCCGTTGATTTTATTTGAGATGGATGTACGAAGTCTCCTTTCGTTACTAGAGAGATATTTGTGTGTTCGGTGTAGGGTCGTGTTACTATTTGGTCGTCGTTCCTATTAAAACTTCTCTTATTTCATCAGCAGTTTCCATTTCAGTTTCTTGTTCTTGGGTATTTACTATACTTATAGGGCAATTTTTGGCTAGGTGCCCCAATGTATTACAAGTGAAACATTTCAGAGCATCAGTAGATATATAAATCCAATAATTTGTTCCTTCGAATGATATCTGGAACGATTCAGGCAGGCGTGTCTCATCCTCTGGACTAATATATATTGTCTTCTGAAACTTAAATATATGGGAAAATCCTGGATCAGTAACACCTATTTTCATAAATATTAACGGAGACATTATTTTTATATTTAATTCTTCAAATTTTTGTTCTATGACGTAATTTGGAATAACTGGACAAACATTAGACAAAACAATTCTTTTATTTCTTGTTATCAGCGGTTTAATTTCTAGGATATTGTTTTTAATGTTAAGCTTTTTATTTTCTTCGATTAAGTTATCAGCTGTTTTCTTGAGTCCATATATATGCATATACGTGCATTCGATATGCGGATATAAATCTTATAGATGTTGCTGGTGTGATAGAAGCTAAAGCAACGAGATATTCACGGAGTGTTATTCCGTCAATGGAGTCTAGTATAATGGCTTGATCTTTTTTGGGGAAACAAGTGGATGACGTAACGTTGGCGTAACTTGTTGTGGTGTTTCTAGTTTGATGCATTGTGGGTTGATGTGACGTTGGGGG
Source organism: Dendrolimus houi (assembly GCA_039645545.1). Taxonomy (NCBI): domain Eukaryota; kingdom Metazoa; phylum Arthropoda; class Insecta; order Lepidoptera; family Lasiocampidae; genus Dendrolimus; species Dendrolimus houi. Next base: position 8,512,665 of record CM077136.1, read on the forward strand.
ATTTTGAGACGTTGAGTTCATTACTATTTAAAGGGTCTCCTGTTACCAGGAGTTGCCCTTTTAACTTCGTTTCACTACAATATATAAACGGAACTTGTCGCGAAAGCAAAAATAAAAACACGAAGACGCGTTGAACAGAGTGGACACGCGCGTCCGCTGTGCCCGCTCACGCGGAACTGTAATATTATTTGTTACTAACCTCAAATCACAGAAACAACAGTCCAACTAGCTAAATTAAAACGCTGTTAACATCAGTTGATCTCTTTAATTCAAAACTTTCGATAAATGTTTCTGTATTTAGTTTCTAATAATTGCAAATAAAAGCAGATGAAATGTGTTGCCGAAAATGAATTCATCAAGAAATCGGGCTCTAATTAGAGGTTCCATATCTATCTATACCTTTCATCTTTCTATATCACATTTAATTTTACAAAGCATTCAGCTAGTAGTTATCTCTATGATTCTAAGACTTTTCGCTGAGTAATAAAATCTATCGTATTCTGATCAATTTGGTGTCAATAACTCATATTTTGATCATTTGTAGATTGGTTTTATTGTGATATAACTTGATGTGGATAAGTTAATAATTTTAAAGCCGGAAGTGGAACCGTGAGAAATAGGTTAACGGCCTAAAAGAAATACTACCGATGAAACGGAAACGATATAATTGCTAAACGTCTAAATAAATAATTACTAAAATATTCAGAAATACGTAAGAGTTAAATAAATCTTAAATACAAATTAGGGCCGATATTTCAATCTTCGAGTGAAATAGTTCAACTGTTTTATTCACGCAATTGTAATTTTTAACTTATTCTTGTTGTATTTTATTCGAAGAATAACTTTTACCGGATATAACTTATCCACATTAATATTAAAATATAAGAATAAAACTGTTTCTTACATTTCTACGACTAACTGCTGCACTAAAAGAACTTAAAAGAAGACTAATTTGACGTCTCAATAAAGGTTTTTATTTAAGCTATGAATAAAAAATGACAAAATCTTTATGACCATTTTCATTCTAAATTGTCTGGAGTAGGCTTATTTCAGTGGCAATATATCGTCGTTGTAAATTTTAAAATACCTACGCGTGTTAAGTAACTTTTCTAGACAAAGTAAAAAGACAATGATATATAATCATTTATAAATCACACTTTCCAGTTGTTGCAAATGGTTCAATTTGTTTTCTGTATTTTTAAGTGATTCTTGGTACAATTTTTTTTTGTAAACATCGGAAGCAAAAGGAGTGACGGACATTTTTACGTATAGTCGAATATAACTCTATAAATAAATTTCTCTTTGATATTCAATTATATATATATATATATATATATATATATATATATATATATATATATATATACCTATTTTCATAAATTTGACACTGAATCTCTCTTAATGTATTGGCAAATTTCACATCTCTATCCTAAGTAGTTCCCGCGATAATCAACTGTGATATAAGACGAACAGATACTATTATCAGACTTAAAGAAATCCTTTTTACGTTTAAGTATTATATATTTTTTTTATTGCATGAGTTCAGCAGACAGGCAGACGACCCACTTGATGGAAAGCGGTTACCATTGCCTATGGACATTTGCAACATCAAAGGTGCTACAAATGCGCTGCTGCTCTCTTAAGGGGGACTGGAACCTGTTCACTAATGCCGGAACACAACTTAAGGTTGTTATGGCGGCATACTCTAGGGGTGGTAGCCATCCAGTCGGGCAAATACCCTACCAACTGGCTGTGGGTTGTTTTGTCGCCTTTTACGACAGGCCGCCCGGCCGCAGGAAATTATATTCTTTCTTCATTCCTGCACGGATGAATATATAGGCCTAAAAACAACAATTTTTGAACAATCGCATTATGAAATTATCATGTTTCTAGATATACTGATAGTTGTAAGACAGGACATGATTCCGCATTATTTTGACAGTTGTGATATTCGTAATACGAATCTGTAATGTTGATTATTAATTAGACATACGCGTCGCGCCGGCGTAACAGTATCAATATATTGGTAGACTTGTAAACAATTTCCATACTATTTTTATATTTATAAGAAAATTTAGTTTCAAAACATAAGCTAATATAAACTTGTATTACTTGTAAAAGTAAATTCCAAAGTATATGATAGATAGATAATTCTTTATTGTACATCAAAGCATATAAAAACAGAAGTAGAAGAAGAGAAAAAAGATAGTACAACGGGCGGCCTTATCGCTAAAAAGCGATCTCTTCCATGCAACCCTTGGCAACAACCCGTATTAAAAACTAGAATTAAATAAAAAAGGAATTTTAGTCTTTAAAAATGACTAGGTTCTCTAAAACCGTTACTTAAATTGTTACAAAACGATATAGAACAAATGGATGATAGGCTGAAAATAACAGAGGTATATGCGCATCTTTAAATACTGCCTATTTTTTCCCAGTTTGCAGCTGACACTTTTAGGTGCCTGAGTTTTGTTTGTGTCTATTTTTCAAAGCAAACATAGATGGAGTAGAGTTTAAATACAGTGAGTTAAAAAAACTTGAAACAGTTGCAATGCCACCGAGTGAAGACGACGTGGCGGGTATTTCCAATTTTAACCCTTCAGAACCTTTGAATGTTGGTTACTAATGTATCAATTCATTTGAATCCAATAAACGTCACACCTCATGCATCCAATTGTGTTGGCCCTTTGATGCATCCTGGCAAAGGGCAGTGTATCATAGCAACTCCCTATCCAGCGTCAGTTACAATGCCGAGGATATCCTTTTTACGATCGTTTTGATTGGGCTCATTGCACGGTTTATTGCTTCGGTTATGAAGTTTTGATTTGTTTTCAATTGAGGTTTTAGTTGTTATTTTTATATATGGCCACAATACTTACATCCTAATGGCCGGCTGTTAATTTTTTCTTACTAGATCGAGAGTTTTTGAGCTGAGCTGCAATCTCACATAACACACACAACATTAAATTTACAACTGTATGTCTATTACTTAAAAATATTGTTATTTGCAAATTTGAACATAACCCTTGGTGTTCCATCCTTCGCCTTAATGCAGGGCTACAGGTGCATGGTCTCACCACTCCGCTAGGCCGTGGTAGGCGGTGGCCCAACGGCCTCTTGCACTATTGGGGATTTAAACATAACCCAATTTTAATTTTAATCAATATACAAAAGTAACCACAAATCGTCCAAATATAAACTGAAAAGATTCTTTCTATATTAATTCCCAAAGCGGACCATGTGCAGATCTGGGACTAAAACAGAACCATATACTACAATTATGATAACTTCGCTTTTATTATAAAATCAGAAATAAACACTTGAATGATGATAACAATCCCTCGCTACTATTTTTGATATAACAATAATATTGTGTAAATTTATTTTTAAAATGTCACTATGTATCATAACCTTATTCTGCAAGACTCTGCGGCACGAATAAACCCATGAGGTTTCTGTGCCACAGTCGAATATGTTTTTATGTATATAAAATTAAAAAAAAAAAAACACCTTACTCAGTAAGAACAAAACTTTGATTTGACGTTTTTTGTACATACAGACTAAAAACAAAATGCTGCAATGAAAAGGGGAAGTCGAGTGGACCCCAGTCTGTGGTATATTTGTGTGTAAATAAATAGTTGTAAACCTAGAATATTGCTAATCCGAAGCCGGACAAACTTTATATATATTTTCAAGCTGAGTTACGCTTATGTTATGGGTAATCCCATAGCACAAATGTTAACTTAGTCTGAGAATGTACAATGTACGTCGATTATCGTATTCAAATTTAAAGTTAAAATCTTATTTACAGTCACACCTGATGTTCTGATTTTGATCTTAAACCACCTTTCAACTGGTTATTATGACACCTGCGTAGGGCGTTGCCTGGCTACCCCCCAAGTGCACGTGCGTTATAGTAATTAAGACGAAGATGAGCAATTTATGGGGATTAGGCGTTTTAATCTTGAGCAATTTTGACGAGGTGCTTTTAATAATGTTTTAATTACTGTTGCTCATATCATGTACATAGTTAAGACACGCGATGATTTAAGGTATATCAGTTGCGCAATATCAAAACCTAGCAACTGATATTTTTTAAATTAATATTTGTGTATTTATTGTGTAATCCGAACCCATGTGGCGGAAGACTTGACCAAATTCTAGATCTTTAACTCACGTAAAACGAGGGAGTTCTGTTCTTATGAAATAAATCTTTTACCTACTTATAAAAACTATATGATAATATCATACTACCTCCTAAAACAGAGAAGGAGCGACTAAAACTGTATAACTTGAAATATATAACGACTTTAAAATGTTAAACAAAAATCAAATGTCGAATCGCATACACACGTAATACATACGAGAATTTGCATTGCGTTTTTTTCATTTCACGCCTCGGCAAACTCGTATAGGTAATTAGTGCTCAATTCATGGCCTATTCAAAGGTTTTCATTCATGGAGCGAAGTGAGCGAGCCACTCTGCGACCTGTAGCGCTACCAAGCGGAAGAGCGAAAATAAGGCTAGTAAAAATCCGTTCCATACCTATTCTTTCATAAAAAGAACATAATACATCTCTAGTAACAAAATAGCTGTTCATTTAAATATAAATATTTATGCATGTTACTAAATAAAACTCTTCATTAAAAGTATACAAGTCACGTAAAATAAAACTCTGCATCGATAAACACAAACATCGAAAACGAATGTAAAAAATATAAAACAAAAGCGTACGCGACAAACCCTAATTAATTCAAAAGGGTACAAACAAAGCCTTGCAAATAATAAAAAAACACTGAAATGGCACTCAAAAAGATATTCACACTTCAGAGGTGCAACAACGAATCGACATTAACCCGAGGAAAGGAGAGCGTAAAATTTTAATTAAGGCACTAGTGTAAAAGGCAAAGCAAAAAAATAATTGACAGTGTGAACCATCTAATTTGACACGAGTGCCATTCGACTGATGAAAATGTGTGGTGCATACAACCGGAGAGTGAATGATATTTCGCGCGAATGATTCTGAATGGTTGAATAGGATCTGTGGTAATGGTAAATATGGCTAACTATGATTCTGCATACACCAAGTATTGTGTGGTTTTGCAAATAAAATGCTAAATGCAGTGCTTTATGTAAGTTACAGTCATAAAGTTTGATTATATATTCTACTAATGTAACACTAGTAATGTAATTTAAATACATTTTGATTGGAATATGCAATATTTAAGTCCACCTCTGTAATCGAAGTATAGTTGATGAAATAATGTAAAAAGGGGTTCTTTAACGAAATTCCCGCAGGATTCCCGGAACACAAAGTATCGCAGTATGTAAAATGTAAGCTATCGTTTTAGTGGTAACTGTGTCGGAATAAGCTAATTTTTATGCATCAGAACAATTTCATCATTTACAGGGATTCCCGGGATAAAAATCACTCATTTTATGACATTAAATTTGCTATCGATCAGTAAAAAATCACATTGGGATTCGATTTTTATTAATCTAGCCATTTTAAATAATTCCCAGAAAACTTCCCCCAGGATACCCAGGACAAACAGTAGCGTAGAATTTAAGTCTAAGAACTAGCCGTCGATCAGCGAAAACTGCATCGAAATCAACCAAGTAGTTTTCACGTGAAACCCAAACAAATAGACAAGAAATCTAAAAAAAATTGCATCGTGTTCTCTGTCGTTTATATAGTCTATTCCAGTTGTTTTATTAAAATAGCTTCAATGTTCAGACATGGCATGTTTAGAATTTCATTATATATATATATATATATATATATATATATATATATATATATATATATATATATATATATATATATATATATATATATATATATATATTAAATGTCTTGAATGCGGTGCCAGAGTCCGTGTTTATGTTTCGGAGTCCGGGTGTCTTGAAGTCTCGCGTGAATAAGTATTACTTACGTAGGCGTGCTCCATATTCGATCGCAACATCGTCTAATATTAGCCATGATCGGGGTTAAACGCGAACCTATTTATATAAAAAGTTAATAGATTTTACATAAAATTTAGACATGGCAGTATATCTTAATTAAGACACGAAACTTAAAGATAGAATTGTTTTATAATCCCTACGATTTTCAAGGAAATCCTTTGAAATGTGTAGACGTCTATAGGAGACAAATTTTCAAACAAATTGGAATACAAAATACTAAAAATGATCATTAAGTATCGTGTAAAAGACAATTTTGACTGTATGCTGAATTTATTTCGAAATCACAAACGGATACTTCAATCATGTGTATTTGGTATAATTAGTGTTTTAATAAGTTTTCACGTAAACCACTCTAGTATTAACATATATGTCCCTATATCGTACAGACCGTTCATTTGCCTTATTATCGTTTAAAACTTGATTTGACGCCCAAATTCAACCGATGGTAGGACAAGTGAATGAATAGTAAGCTATAGGAACCGGCCATTAATTTAATGTTTGTCCACAGAAAAACAACATTCAACAACTGAAAGAAGAAATCAAAGAGAAGTTACCGCCATCAGAAAACCTCAAGCCCGTTCCGCCACCTGTCGTTCCAACACTAGTCCCTCCTGGTGGCGAGACGTTGAAACGAAGCAAGAAGAACAGACCTGCTCCACAACCTCCAAGACCTTCGGACTTGGAGATCAGAGCACCTTCAGAACTGCTAGTCGGTGTACCTGGTGCATTGAAGACACAGTGGAAGCATCAACCGTTTGTATTGGTTACTGGGGCCGTAACTTATGTAGCTAACGTGAGTATTGACTACTTTTTCTTCATATTGTGGAATACATATGCAGATGTATAAACTAGAGCTTATGACAACAGTATCCCATACGAGGGCTATTGTCTTCTATGATAAAAATTGCCTTTTATTTACTTCTTGATTAATTTCCCATAAGACATTTAACATAATTATATTCACGTTACAAAAAGGCTAGGTATACAGCGCAGCAAATCAACGTGCATGTATTAATGAGTCAGGATAGTAGCAAGTGGAGATGTACAGTGTACCTACCTCTATGAGAAAGAGGGTTAATGATTTAAATATGTATATGTTTTAAAAGTAGTTTTTTTTGTAATATCTTTATTTCTTTAAAAGGGTTTTTTAAAGTAGAACATTTCTCTTTAGTACTTAGGTTCGACGGTGGTTAAAGAGCTACGCGGGACTGAATCAACAAAGAAATCAATACAGAAGTTAAAGAAGACAACCAAAGAACCCCGAGACTCTCCCGATATCATCCTTAGCATTAGCTATAGAGGTGTCAAGTTCCTAAATACTATTACAAGGGTAAGTTCACAGCTGTTACATATATATATGTGGAACGAATTTCTTATGTATGTGTCGCATGTTGGTGTAAATAATACAATAATGTATGGGCTGTATGTATATTCATATATCAGAACTTCCATTTTGGGCGTATTTGGGGCACAATACGCCCAATATTGTGCCCATATTGTGGGGCACAATACTTACACTTTTCTACTTTTTCTTCTCTACTTCGCACTGTTTTCTGTATGATCTATAGTGACATCAATTTATATCACCTTTATGAATCATTTCAAATTCACTGTTGCTATAAGTTGATCAAATCTTCAAGGCCTGATTAATATTGTACTTTAAACTGTTAAAATAATCTCCAGCACGATTCTTGAGGTCTCACCTCGTGCTTTTGCTTTTGCTCACTTTGCATAGATTTCCCGGAAGAAAACTCTTTATATACAAAGGCAAGCTTAATCCTAAGCTTGCCTTTGTATATCATCACTATTTTGTATTTTTATATCAACTGCTTTATGTATAATAAAGAACATTATTAATTAATATTAATATTCCGATACATCGCATCACACTGGCTACGTTCAATGTATAAAGCAACTCCTACTATCCTGCCTACCACTCAAGATCCGCGCCGGGAACTATAAATATGCTTACTTATTTTTTTTAACAGAAAGCGTTAAAATAGTTATGCTTAATGTATTTTTAAATTATGCTTCATAAATATACCCACTGTAACATCTGAAAAACATTTCAATTATTCCACCAAACTAACCGTAAAGACTCGACAAAAAATTATTTTAAAAGAAGGGCTACAAAAAACAATCCTTTTTTGTTTAAGAAACAACAAAGACAAGATTGGCCAGTGGTCCGATCAAGTGTGAAGAATGGCCTGTAATTAAAAATCAAGCGGGCAAAGTCGGGGGCGTTATTTAGTCGCTCTTTGTCTTGAAGGGATGTTTGCCCTTCTTACACTTGGTTGGTCTCCAAACAATAGACATTGCTTTTTGTTAGAACTTTGTACAGAAAATAATGGTCAAAAAGGATTGGAAAAAATTTGGGCTGGTTTATTAATTTTTATGGAATCTATGTTTTGTTACTTTGATGTTTTTTTAAATCCAGGACTGTCGATAGAGTGGTTTATCATTAAGTTGTAGGTAACAAACTCAGACGAAATAAATAGGCAGATTGACCGATAATAAAACTAAGTTGTAACGGTTTTAATCGCGCTGTTTTATTTCATTTTTATTACTATGTTTTGGCAACTCTTCTGTAGCCGTGATAACGGAATACCAAGATGTTCCGCGATCACGGTTACTGAAAAGTAAATAAAATAAAATACCGCGCTTAAAACCGTTACAACGTTGTTTCATTATGTGTCCTTATTCGCGAAAACTTAGAAAATACTAGGTAAACCGACCTTTGGAGTTGGAAGCAGATCGCGTCGCGGTGGAATAGTTTCTAGTGGATACATTATTATTAACCACATAGATGCAAACCACGTGGATACTATATAAGGTTACGCACACAAGTTTCAAAAAAATGCTTTACTTCAGTTGACGCTCATGTTTACGTAAGCTCCATCTATACTGTTAGTCGTCTGAGGCAATACGATTGTTTTTGAAGATCTGACTAAAAATATTTTAAGGGACATGTACATTGAAAAACATTTTTAATCCTGAGTAACAAATACGTCGACCACCCCTAATTTTTATCGTTTCATGGCTTCACTACATCAAGTAGTAACCGAGATTTTGCTTTTTCCAAATAGTGCACATGTCCCAAATTTAAAAAAAAAAATAGTTTTAGATTTGTCATGTTTTGTCTAGATCAACATTCAAAATTATGGTCTTTCTAAATCTTTCTCTTTAGGAGTTGGTCTGCGAACACGAAATCAGAAATATTCACTGCGCTTGCCAAGACGCGGATGACTTGACTCACTTCGCCTACATCACCAAGGATCATTCCACCAGGAGTCATTACTGCCACGTGTTCAGAGTTGCTACTATGGTAAGTTATTTATCTATTGTATTTGACGACTTTTGTGGTCTAAGCATTTGTCCATTAAGTTAATTGGCACGCAGAGGTTCTCTGAGTTCGAGTTCTGGCAGGGTAAATTTCGTAAACGAACTTATTTATTTACTATCAATAAAATTTGACGCAGTTTCTATTCTATTCTTGTTCAACGCTTTATATGTGCGTTAATGTTGCCAATATCAGAGTGGCTATGTAAACATGACAGATGTAGGAAGATCACAAATACCCCTCGTCTACATTATGTCCACTTCCACGGCAGTAAGCAGGAAAGTGGCGAGTATGTAAACGTAACTTATTTGAACATTTGATACTCGCGCTGCTCACTTCCCCCGTCACTTATCTGCCTGCTGTAGATGGCTATATAAACTAGATGTTACATGCAGTAATATAAGCAGTGTTTATAATCTAGATCGTAAGCACAATAAAGTTATTAGAACTGGGTCATTGCAATCTTCAATTACAACTCATATGCAAATGGCAATAAATTACAGTAATAAAGATAACTTTTACGGTATTATAAATAATAGAGTAAGTGATACTATTGCGTTAACTCAGAATCATTAATGGACCATTACCTTAAATATTGATCAAATAAAGGAAACCAGCTTTTCTTGAAAAAATACAGTCGTAAATGATAGTTTTAATTACGAAATAAAGATATGAGTTGTTGAGTTGTTGGACTATATATATATATATATATATATATATATATATATATATATATATATATATATATATATATATATATATATATATTTCTTGAATTCAAAACTGTAATTATTAAAAAAAGACTAAAATGGATTTAAACGTGGCAGTCTTCAGTAAGTGAGTGAATGGTTACATTATGTGGCGACTAGCGACAGTTGCATTTCAGGAAAATTTTGTAATATGCGGATATACGCGGCACTATCGCCAGTCGTCCCACATCACCTCCCTGAGTCGGTTCCCTAGTGCATCAGTATCAGTAATATCGTTTTAATTAAAAGACACAATTTGCCAAGAGCTGTATCTCATTTTATCTCCATTTGCGCGACACGCCAATAATTGGAGTCAGAAGCGAAAGTATATATCATACTGTTACAACCTAGGCCCCGACAAACATAAATTCCACGTATAAATCTGTAAAAGCACATTTTATTACCTGTCGGCATTTGAACTAATTGTAATCCTTTTATGATCATCTTTTTTTGTTCACTTATTTATTGGCATACGTTTCTAGTTATTGTGGTGAACAGCCTATTGTACTAGTTTATGGCCGCTTGCAGGCATCATTAGCCAGGTGAGCGGATTACGATGACTAGGAAATTGGGTGGACGTTGCCGAACGGGCAGATTCGCATATGTGAAGTATAAAACGACGGGCTGATTGAGAGAGGAGTCAGTTGGGCTACGACTACGATACGGACGTGACGTGTGTACATTCAATAATCTAATAGTGACGGACTTTGCGCGTTTTATTGAATTACGACCTTCTGCATTAATGTTTGGATTTGTTGTGTTCAGTTATATTTGTACCTGTGTTATACGTGTTTGTATAGTTCTAATAAACTCTAAGAGAATTCCAACGGCATTTTAATTGAATCCCGCAATTCGTAACAATACCATACATAGAACGTCATTTACCTCACACATACTTATAAAATTATTAACAGCAGTATTTCTATCCTTCCAGGATCAAGCAACTGAAGTCATCTTAACATTAGGCGAAGCGTTTGAAGTCGCATACCAAATGGCGTTAAGGGAACAGTCAAATAGGACACGGGTCACTCAATCCATAGCTAAGACCCCAACACATGACCCGATGACCACTAGCAATAAGGAAAAACCAAATTTAAACCATGGAAGATCACATTCAATAACAGAGATCAAGTTGAATGGTCACCAGCTTAAGATAGCACCCTTACCAGCTTCACTGTCGAATGAAGATTTCCAAGGTACGAGGAACAGTGATGGCTCCAGGAGCCCCAAAACGCCACTTCTCAAAGCACCTATAGCATCGACTGAAGAATTGTGAAAAAGGAGATAATGCGTTCATCGAACTTTGTCAAAAGTTAAATTCGATTTAAAAAAAATATTAAAAGAACAATAAATAATTCCGACTACGGTTTCCAAAAAAATTTAAGAAAATACTTGCATATATGAAGTTGCTCTTAATCTGTAAACAGCATTTTCTTTAGTTTTTCTATTCAAACAGTTTTTAATCTTTAAAAGTATTAAAAAAAATATCTCAGGACGATAAGATTGGTTTTATGTTTTTGTCTGGGTGCTCATTTTGTCCATCATTTGTACATTTGAAACACCCCCGCGTTAGTGAATTAATGTCTAGTTCAGGAATTCTAAAAGAAAATAATACTTGAGATTGTTTTTAACGATACAGTTGCCTATTATTTTGTCAGAAAAGGATCTTTCTTCATTTGAAATAACATATTACCATTTATTTTTACGTAATACTAAATTTTTTGATAAATTCTATACTATATAAAAATAAAATAAAACCTAACAGTCTTTTGAGCATTGTATAGAGTTATTATTTTATTCAAAAATATAATTAGTTGTATGACAAGCTTAATTTAATAACTGGGGATATTCCCAATATACCAGGCCGTCTGTTGATTAATTAATTTATATTCTCGGTGTATCGTCAAATAGTAGTATTTTTCTCACCGTAGTCGGTTAAAGGCCTAAAACGGCTTAAGGAAATCGTCTTCCTAATGGAGAACTTCCAGAAAATTAAATAAAATCCTTAAAAACGATTTTAAACGTTTCAATATTACTCGAATTTTTAAACGATATATAATCGATATTTAAAATTAAATAAGTTTGGATGTTAGTGTTTTGAAGGTTAAATGACCATTTTGAAAATTAAATTTAAAATCATTTACTGAGTGAAATTATATAATTCAATTTCGACACTGCTTTTATGAACCGTAACCTGATTTTTATTGTATGATATTAGATAAAATAACAATTTTACTATTCAATAGTAAAATATTAGGGGCTGTTATATTTATAAATGTAGGTTTTATTACAATTGTATATTTTTGTTTTTTTTTCTACAAAATTTCAAATGTTGTATGCTGGACATGACATCATTGTCAAAGAATACGTTTATTACAAATTAAAAAGATGATAATTTAAATTTAAAAAAAATAAGAAACCATCAACAATCACAATGATAAAAACGTATTGATGCAATCTCTATGTGACATAAAATATATTTTTATTTTTCATGTCTCCTAGCAAGGAACATTTTTCATAAAATTAGTATTCAAGCGTCTTTATACAATAATAATTAATTGTCATTTAAAAGTCATTTTAAGTATGAATAGTGCGATAACATTTACCAATTTAATTTCATTCTAAATTGTATTGCAAGAGAAATTATAATTTGTATTATGAATTGAAAAATATAAGAAATGGCTAAATTTGCATTGTCGCTATTTACATCATTAAAATTTTTAAATAATTATTTTGTACACATTACCTCAGTTGTCATATTTATAGGAAGTTTATATCAATAAGACGGCACTGATTGAATACATAATTATATACGTGCATCGAAACTAAACTCATAAATAATAATTTTGATGTCGTCAGATAATTAGAATAAATAGTTTTTGATCATGTTATAAATGTGATGGAAAATATATAAAAATTTTAATGATGGTAAATGAATATTCCTTATTATTATTAGTTTATGCATATTGGACGATAATAATATTTATAAATGAGTAGGCCTAAAAATATAATCTCGATTAAATATTGTTTTATAATATATAGGTAGTTCATATACGTTACCAACTTTTTCGGTGTCGTATTTATTGAGTGTAAATAGTTTAGTATTAAGAAAGTGCATAGACGAAGGTTGTTTTTAATAACACATCTTATGACAAAATATAAGCGAATTCGCCTAACATAACATATAGTACATAAAACATATCAAACTCATGTTATAATGTATTTAAATTGATCATACTTACAAGGCGCTTCTGACCCCTGCTCTGAAGTAAAAAGTTTTAAAAGAGAGGCTTTGTTGTATCAAACACACTATGTGTTTGATACAATAATAGTTAAAGTTGAGCTTCCGATGTTAATTTTGCATTTTAGCTATATATAATGTTGATAGTATTTGAGTAATTTTCAAAACGTATCAAATTAACAAACTGTTTCATTTTCATTTGAAAGTCAAGTTTGTGATAACTTTCACCAAAAAACAGTTTACGAGTTGCCAAATATAACATAGTTTCCGAATTTTTAGAAATGAATAGAATGTTAAGATTGCAAAAAATATTTTTTGTGATAGTCACAATAAAGTTTGTTTAATATTCAAATAAATAAAAAAGTCTATGAATATTATGTAGAATTTACTTCATGCCATTTCTTTTTTATATTTATTTTCTAACGAAGAGTTAAAGAGACGTACCAGCAAATTTACAGCATTCATTGGTAATTAAATTAATTTTATCAATTTTTATTGAATTTGTTTTGAAAGGTACTCACATACTAAATAATTGTGTCTCAAAACGACAAAAAACAATTGTTTCTTTTTTGGAAATATGTTACATTATATTTATTCACTTCAATTATTGTAACTGTTTGCTCAATGTGTTTCAAACTACATGTTTTGTAAAAAAAATACCAATTTATGTCTTTATGTATTATTGTGAAGTTGGAATATTATTTTGAGATTTCCTGTAATCTGTTGTGATATATTGAAAGTAAAAATTTTGAAATTGATTTTTCTTTCTTTCATTTCTTTGTCCTTTTTTTAATATATTATAAAATATATTTGTGTGTATATGTGTCGCAGCTTTTTATATTAAATGTTACTGTTAAAATATTATAGATTATTTGTAATATTAAAATTAGATAGTATATCTATCGATGTTTGGTTTAATGACGTAGATATATATTTATCTGTAATAATAATAAATTAGATGTATATTAATCAAGCATAATAAATTTATTGTGCCAAAATCGCAATATTACAGGTAATAAGACGCCAATATATAACCCCATATATGTAATTTTTATTATTTTTTTATTAAAAAATTGCTCACACAAACACCAATTTTATGTAATATTATGTTTATGTGTGTTTTATTATTATATGCAATAATGTTTAGCCGTCCTTTTTTATAATGATATACGTGATGTAATGAAAATCATAAATAATAAATTTTTGTTTGCAAACTCAATAATTTACATATGTGTAGTTTTTTGTATAAGGCATTTATGTTATTCTTTATATATTCGCTAAAGAACTTCAAGTTAATTTGAATTTAAAGAGCTAAGGAATGGATGTAAGATGCAAATCAAATAGGACGGGAAGAAATACCAAATTAGTCTATGACCGCTATACTTGATCTGCGACTTTCCACCGAAGTTACGCGCATAAGATCTGTGGAAATAAAGATATTGATGAATAGTTTACAAAGCATCTCCCCTGAATTCTTCTCTTCGCTTTAAATGGAATCCTGGCCTAAGCATGAAATTATTCATGGAAAACAAACCTTTATTTCATCTTCCACTTATGGCCTTTTTGACTTGCGTCTAAATAATAATATATTTAGCTCTTCGGATGCTTATGACTCCAAAACCAATGACATTAATATTTCCAATTTTTTCGCTGAGTACCTCTTCTTAACAGAATTTATCACTTATTTTATAGTTTGACCTTAATAAAAAAATGTAAGTATTAGATTTAATAATTTGAAGTAAAGTAAAAACTGACATATAAGCAATAAATAAATATTTCACGAATATATTCCTAAACTAAACTTGTAGTTATTTAATTATATAAATGAATTTCGTTTTTTTTCAAGGAATTTTAATAGCGATAGTTATTTTCCTTTATAATTTAAAGATTAAAAGCTAATAATATATGTCACGTCACGTTTTTATTGTGTTATGAAAATATAAAGCTTTAAAATATTAAAGATTTATATTTTCGTAACACAATAAAAACGTGACCTGTGTTTTGAACACAAAACAACATTTCCTAAATAAATTAAAGGTTAAATACACTTCTAAAAACCGAACTAATACTATCGTAAACTATATATCATTGGATGTATACCAAAGAGATTATAATAGTTATTATTAAATAAATATATTTAAACTTAAAATTAGACGTCAACCGAATAAACTATACAATCATATATGTAGTTTAAGTATATACATTTATATGTAGTATCGAGTGTTAAATAAATGAAATATATTAAATTAATCACTGCCCAAATAACGAATATTTATTTGTATCAAATAATTAGTTTCAAACTTTTTTATTTTGAATGGCAGTAAATAAATGACTGATAATGAGCGATTTGAATTTTTAATACTTTTTATGTACTTGCTGCATATGGGATAATATAAACGTCAGTGACTGTGCTAAATGCGTCTTGTTTATAGCGGTAAAAATAATGCCGTCAATCACTAGCTACGTTAATGTATATACTTAGGTCACCTGTCAATGTTTAACGTCATTAACAATTAATGACAAGGTCGGATCATAACTAAAGTATTAAATTCATGATGGCTCCGATGATGGAGCGATAGGTAACATTATCGCAGATGTAGCAGGGGCATTAGGATGATTTTTCAAAAAATAATGTTGGTTACAAATAGACAAATATACCAAGTATTGTTACCATTTTTTTAAATATATCTAATTTTCCAAATAATATACCATACACCAATTTTTGTTCCTAATTGTTACAGTACCATCTTTCAATGTAAAAAATATATAAACATAAATAAATATGTTAATCAAGTACTGGACATATATGGGTTAATAGCAACACGAGATTGCAAAGCATAACCAAAAAAATAACGCCCTTTAATAATAGTAAATTTTCCAAAATACATTATGCGAGTTCGTGAAGCTTTATTGTGTAGATTAGTTTAAAAATTACTACCAACCTGACTAAACATTGGATTTCACTGATTCCAAAAATTACTTCTTAACTTAGCTTCTGTTCGGAACATTTTTCTCTTCTTCTGTCTATACTTGTAAAATTCAATTAGATATTATATTACTTAAAAAGCAATAAAAAGAGCAATAAAAATCGTAAATGTACGGAGACATGTTGATCTCTACATTCTTCATCTTCCTTATATACTTTGGTTTTCATTTTAATGTATTACAAATGAAATGTACCAGCTAAGCACAATCGAATATTGTAAATATATATCTACTTATAATGATATTATATTCAAAATTCAATAAACAGTGAAATAATTTATGTATTTTTAATTTATTTATGGTGGGGCCTCACATACAATAATGACAAAGATATTCATTGTAACTCACAGCATCTTATTTATAGAGTTAAAAATAACGCCGCTAACGTATAGCTACATTAGCATATATACATACGCTATCTGTCAATATGTAAAGTCATTAAAAAATAAAAATAATATCGCATCACAAATAACGCATTACACTCCATCGCAACATCTGCGTGAAATGGTCTATATCTATGACATTATCCCAGATGAAGCCCCAACATTACACACAGCCGCATAAATAGAAATACACAATGTCATCTTAAATAAAGGCATGTAAAAACATACTATAATGATAATTGTACAGTAAAAAGATGAATTATAAAAATATCTCCTAAATCCTTCTGGACTAGATTGTTTTTTTTTTTATTGGCTGAAGTAGGCAAGCAGGCGTACGGCCCACTTGATGGAAGGTGGTTACCGTCGCCTATGGACGATTGTAACACTAGAGGCTTTGCCAACGCGTTGCCGGCCTCTAAGAAATGAAGTATATCATACTTCTCTTGATTCATTACCGCTTTTATCTATTTAATAAAATATAGATTGTATTTTAAATATTTATATTTTCTTAGACCAAATCAGTCAGAAATGTATGTACAAACTTACTAAGATTTTTAATCCTTCTTGGAGCTTTGCAAAGTTACCTTTTTTGCTAGGCAATTGTCATTCTTGGTATTCTTCCTCCACTTAGATACGCAGAATCAAAGCTTCTAATGTCAACCGATGATAACGATCACACGACTAATTAGGTACTTCAGGCCTCTCGAGTTCTCGACGGTGCACCAGTTCAACTTGCTCAAAACAAACGAACAAGTATCTCACAGGGGAAATCTGGTAAGAGCAGATTTTCTCTTGATGTTTTTAGTCACAATTTGGCATATAGCAACTGTGAAATGGACTGTCTTCAGCCTTAATTGAAAACAATAATAAACCTCAGATAAACAAAATAGATAGAGCCCCGAGCTCTCAAAGCGAAGCCGGGTAAAGGAAATCGGTTTTGGAATACGATGCCGATCGCGTCGCAGTGCGTTATCCCTTAGTTTTAAATATCAAATTAAGAATGACTTGAGTTTGTCCCGCGGTTGCGCCGCGTGTCCAACCCTGGGCAGTAGCTTTATTTTACTTACATAAAACTCACTATTTTACATATAATAATAACTAAGAAACTATGTCCGTGTAGTCTATATAAGTGGCCAGTAAAACATAGATGCGAGTCGAAGCCTACCTGATTTGAAGTGAAGTGAATCCAGGCGTGTCTTTTCTCTGCCAAAAGGAGTCCTCTCAACTTGACTCCTACTTTCCGGGGTGTATCCATATCGATAGTCGACAGTCTTAAGCTACTTGGAATCTCTTTAACACAATCTCTAAATTTAGGCTCCTATATAAAGTCTGTTGCTCAGCTGGCTGGCAAAAAGCTAGGGGTTCTATCAAAGGTGAGGCAGAACTTCACACCACTTCAGTTGCTGAATCTTTACCAAGCACAAGTACGGTCTTGCATGGAATACTGCTCTCATCTTTGGGATGGCTCAGCTAAATTTTTCACCACCGGACAAGCAGACGTACGCGCTCACGCCACCAATATATGGTAGAAATACCAACAAAGTGGACGAAACGCTATGCTTCCACTTTTATCACACGCACCGCTGAAGAGTGGAACTCTTTACCGTCGTCTGTTTTTCCTCAAGAATACAATCTAGGTGTCTTCAAGTCTCGCGTGAACAGGTATCTTCTAGGTAAGCGTGCTCCACCTTAGACTGCATTTCCACCTGACATCAGGCGCAATGTCAGTTAAACGCGAACCTATTCATTATAAAAAAAGAAGTAATATAATGAATAACGTGTTGTTTATGCAACGTAAGTATTTGTTAGTGAATTGAAAAAAGCGATTGCAGCGCCATCTATTTTGCTAACCCGTCCATTCTAAGGAAACGACGTCATTTATCGGGTTAAGATGTATCTTAAGTGTTAACTCGGGTTATAAGCGAGCACTATGTTGTGTTTGGACAGGCCTTTTTCCGTTCTTGCACGGATAGAATAGGTAAAGCCATGTTGGAATCATTATCTTGATTACAGCTTAGGGCCAGCTCGGTCGATGTGATACCATGCTCTTACAGAATATCGACGTGAATTGGTTAGCATTGTGCTAATTGTGTTTCGTGCGATGAGTCAGTGTTCCGATGGTCCACTTCCTCCTCCCTCTATTCCATTTCTATCCTATCTCCTTATTCCAATCCCCTAGCACATCCCTTCTAGCCCATTCCTCTTGCCTGACCCCTATCTCATTCCTCTGTCCCATCCTAAATGCTGTCAACGTATTGTCTTCACCCTTGATGTTGCAAATGTATACAGACGACGGTAGCCACTTTCCATAAGCTGGGCCATCTGCCTGTTTACAGCTTTGCACGAAACCTCTCTTCCCTCTCTAAGCAGCACATGCTCTTCAGCTGGATTCGAACCCACGTCATTGGGTATGAGGCGCGGATCTATTAGCCAGTTTGTTACGACATATTTTTATATCTGTATATTATCCCCATCATCATCCTAGCGTTACATCACAATTGCGTTTGGAGCGTACGCTTCGGAGCAGCGGAGTTTCTTATTTTTCTTCTTCATTGGCATCTCTTGTTGTAAGTCCATTGATATGTATGTTATCCTTCACGATGTATTCAGTATTGGACTTATCCCTTCTATCTACCTGATGGTGACTAAACATTAATTTTTCACACAACTAGCCAGTTTCCTTAAAGCGTAGCAGAGTCAGTGGATAATAATAAATGTTGCTGTAATTTACTTACAAAATGTAGCAACAAATTTTATCTACCGATAAATCTCGCTGGCAGGTTCGCGTGGGATATAAAAAACAACTAATTGTTTAAGCAACATTAGCTCGCCCGAAAAAAGGTTAAAATTTCAGCTCCATTTATTAATCTGCCGGTTGGTGCGCTCGATTAGACGTGAAGGATGGCTTGTATCGACCTGATCCGGGTTCTGGAGCCCGGTCGAACACTTGCTTGCCCAGTAAATATCCGTAGTCTTTAGTCCCTGTTAGATTTTGCTTGGTCATTTGCTAATATGTTCCTGAGCAAATAGATCTTTTAACAGCAAAGCAGATACTTAGAGATTTTTATTACTACATATTGATTAATACGTTCTTTTTTTTACTATACCTAATACTCCTGCTTGCTACATCTACGTTCGTATTAGTGAATGCGACCAAATGCGATTTAATTATATCGTTAAAAAATAACGCGTTATATTATCCTAGGCTACATCTATGTAACACAGTTACAATAGAAACCTTAACGTTATCCCAGGTGTAGCAGAGGCATAATAATGTGGACGGCCTTTGGGTTGAGTGGGCTAAGCCTTTGCCGGTCTACCTCACTGCAACGCAAAGGCTCGGGGTTCGATTCTAGTATGGTAAATGTCGGAAACGAATTTTCTCCGTTAATAGTAAGTAAGTAGGTCTGCGTGTCTGGGATCGGCCCCAGAGTATTGCGTTGTACATTATCTTATAACACAAGTGTAATTTCCTTAATATGGAGATATACAATACGTGTGTTTGTTTGCCGATTATTATTATTGTTAATTTATTTGTTCATAAATGTTTATTGTTTAAGGACAGTACAACTCAAACTATTCAATTTTCTTTACTCGCAGAAATTTAAGTCCTGTAGCTACATGATTTTTTATATATTTCTAGATATCATATCACACGCGCATTTTGGTCCTTTACAGTATATTTTGTTTTACAATCAATCAATTCATGAAAACATGAAAAAGAAGATGACAATATGCATATAACGTGCACTATTACAAAAACTATATGTACATAAAAGCTGTCAAGCTTTTTAAAGTAGCCTTTAGTTATCAGTTACATTAGTCAAAATGAAATGAGGAGTTCGGTTACAAGCTTATCTCAACGAATGGATTAATGAGATGTTTTAAAGATAAAAATACCTATCGTACTGTCTTTTGGTCCACTGAAGTAAACTAAATTCTATATAATCAATCAAATCGTACCTATATTAAAATTTTTCGTTATTATATAATATGCACTATAAACAAAAACTGTACATAAAAGCTGTCAAGCTTTTTAACGTTTACCTTAGTTATATAGTTACATTAGTCAAATGAAGAGATTGGTTACAAGCATTGGTATATAAGCTCATTTGTTACAAGCCTGTCTTCAGGGTTTATAGAAAAGGGATTAATGAGGCATATAATGGTTGTTACCGATGGTACATCACAACTTTATTTGGGATTGTTAATTCCAAGACGAATGCTATATATTATTCTAAAAAATTAAGAAATATCGGATTTTTGGAACAATAAAGATAAAGAAGTTGATGATAAATGAAAAATAACCTTAATGTTGATAATGCTTAGTTAAGCTAGTGAGCTAAGTTTTCGAAATTTTAGTGTGATAACTAAAATTCAGTAAAAATTCGCTAGATCTATAAGCAAAGATGCGAGTAAATAGGACTTCACATTACTGTCGGCACGAAGTGATTGAATTGAATTGAGTCACAATACTCAATAACTATTAAACTCGTAAACGGCCTGATAGAGACGAAACGTATATTAAAAACTAATATTAATTCTATTACAAATGCCGTTGGTACAGGTATTCTTAATTATATTTCAGTATACTAGCTGATCCGGCGAACTTCGTACCGCCATATTTTCTAAATTCCTAAAAGACTTTGTTTCATGACACAAAAACAAAATCACCAAAATCGCTCCAGGTGATTAAGAGGATTCTAGAATCCGATGTCAGCGCCACCTACCGGTTCCAATTGTGAATCTCAACCCTCCGGGGACCTATTCAAACACACAAAACAAATATCATCTAAATCGGTAAAGTCTTTCTCAAGTTATGCTCGTACATACATTTCTACTATTCATTTTTATATATTATATAAGATTAGTATCCCAATGGTATCAAAGCTATCAATATAACAGATACCATATCATTATTGTAATAATATATTAACTTTATTAATTAATTATACAAAACTATTTTTTAAAGACTCATGTGCAGGGCCCCAATTCTGCTATTACAATATCGTTAGAATGGTTCAACACTGGCGTCATAATGTTTGTTTTTATATGAAAAAACAGGCACTGTCACGCTAGTGGTCAACCATTCTGACGATACAATATCGTCATTAGCAGAATTGGTGCTCAGTTCAGTTCTCATGTAGACTGATTAAATTTTAAATAATAGATAAATAATATTATTGTAAAATTGTTAATAGATAGAACTACATGGAAATTTAAACAGGAAATTTTCAGCTTGACATCTCAGCAACCGGTTTACTGCACATGCAATTAGTTTGGGGTGCATATCGGCTTGGTGATGAGTCGATCACACGAGCGAGCGGTCGAAGCGATTGCGCCGCTCGCCCGCGCGCACAGATTGATGAGACTGTAAACGATATCGCCAATTTGCAATGAGATGGGACGAGAAGTGTTGAAAATATTTTTATATTTCTCATTTTCTGAACGTACGCTTAGAGTTGCCTGATCACAGTGGTGAAAACAGTCCTTTTCGTCCCTGGGAAACGATTTTCCCTGCTGTCAAAAACTTTTTTTATAGGCATTGTTAAATCGCGGCAAAGACTATCAAAAAATTTTTAAAATCATTTTATACTTATAAATTACTTTTCATTAAAATATTATTTAATTTTCATAAAATTGAGTTAAATATTTACTATCATACGTGAAAAAAATACTGGCTGGTAGAATGCCACAGATAAATGAATTTACTTGACGTTTCATATGTGACGTATTAAATAAGTTCATCAGTTTTAGGTATGGATTTAAAGCTTGATTCATTAGAGAAGTATTTGTTTGCTTAACCAATCAGTTTTTATTAACTTTCCTCATATTTGAAATGAAAAACAGAGTGTTATCCTCGGGTAAAGGGCCTATTTAGGCACTAGAATTGTTAACGCCCTCGCAACGCTCGAGTGCCAAGCCATCTTATGTATAAATAAATCACTTTCACCTCTCGTGTAACAATCTTCTATTAACGCCACAAACTTTTAACAACTACAATAAGTTAAAATTTTAGTTCAACTAACCTTAATAACCTTCAGGATTATTCTCTTCAGGACATTTACGCCATTAAGGACAAGAAAGACGCGTCTTTACTGTTCGAGTTCAGGCTGGAATTAACAGTGTCCCGAGGTGTTCGCTGACTAAATGGACTTCTTTTTCCTTCAACGCTTGTTGAGACTAGTTATTTAATGTCGAAGGAAGGTAGGAATTAAGTCACCCTTTCTCTTTTGTACTCAGCTGTATCTGCCCACCGACATAGATGCAAGTAATTATCGTAACTAACAATGGATTTAATATTTTTAAACCAATGAATTATTTGACAATAATATAATAAGTCGTGGTAGCGTAATGGCTAGCGCACGCGTCCCAAACTCAAAAGGCGCGGGTTTGATTCTGGCCGGAACGCGTGCTCCACTTCGGCAGTTTTATGACCTAATGTACAAATTTTTACAATAATCACGCCCTAATAACGGTGAAGGAAAACATAGTGATGCAACCTGATTCTTGATATATATAAACGACTTCCGAAAAAATTTAAATCATCCTACTATATTATTCGCAGATGATAGCACTATTGTAATTAAATCTGATGAAACCTATAATTACACTAAAGGAATAAATGATACTCTAAAAGTAACCATAGAATGGCTTAAGTCTAATAATTTAATCGTAAACTTAGAAAAAACACATATTATGCACTTCAGTCAGCGTAACAATAATAGGAACAATTTGAATATTACGTACAATAATACATTAATAGAACCAGTAGACCACACAAAGTTTTTAGGATTATTTATTGATAGTAAATTAACGTGGAAAACACATGTTGAAACAATTATTTAAAAAATAAATAATTTTTCCTACGCTCTTTGTAAACTCTAAAAATTTGTAAATCAAGATACTGTATGATTGCTTACCATAGCTATGTTGAATCTATACTAAGGTATGGAGTTATATTTTGGGGTAACTCCACGGACAAAAATCATATATTTATCGCACAAAAGAAATGTATACGTTCCATCTGTAATTTGGGTCCCAGAGACAGTTGCAAGACTCATTTCCAATCATTAAAATTTTTAACCTTGGCCTGTCTGTATACATACGAGATTGCACAGTTCGTTAAAATAAACCCTATCTATTTAAAATAAAACCGCCACGACATGAAAAGCTCAGAAAAAGAGAATCAAATATATTCAGCGTTAATAGATGTAATACGGCACTGTTGGAAAAGAGTGTTTACGAAATGGCACCTGCAATATTTAATAAACTACCAAAACCGTTAAAAACTATACCATTAAATATATTTAAAACCAGACTAAAGAAATTGTTAATAGACAAATCATATTATTCTACAAACGAATTCCTTAATGACAAATTTGAAACATAATATCAATACATA
This sequence comes from Dendrolimus houi, assembly GCA_039645545.1. Taxonomy (NCBI): domain Eukaryota; kingdom Metazoa; phylum Arthropoda; class Insecta; order Lepidoptera; family Lasiocampidae; genus Dendrolimus; species Dendrolimus houi. Next base: position 8,536,736 of record CM077136.1, read on the forward strand.
ATTAATAATAATATCTTAATTAATGATATTAAAAAATTTACATACATAGTTTGGAATAACAATTTAATTAAAAACAGATATGTATATAATTAATAAATAAAGGTAATAAATATTATCCAGGTTACATAAAAGTTACTTAATAGAATAAACAGGAACTAACTATTTAAATAATGACGATTAAGATCCTGCTTACTTGCATACCAGTGAAACTGGTAAAATTTACTGAACAATGTATTTCTAGAAATAACACCTGTATACAACTTACATTTATGCAAGAATAAATATTTCATTTCATTTCCTGCACATCGAGATAACCGATGTGTCAAACCTGCCAAGCCGCCTTGGACAAGCGTGGCGGGTATGCTGTCCGTTCCCCCTGTAATGGGAGGCCCGAGCCCAGCAGTGGGACATTTATGGGCTGATATTATATTAATAATAATGTAAAAAATGGAAAAGAAAGTAATTATTGAAAAAAATGAATTAGAAAGTAAAGTGCAAGCGTGATATTTAAATTCCTATTTTTTTTTAAATAACTTTATTGTCGTTGGTTGTTATTTAGAACAGGCTAAAATGTACAAAAAATAAAGTACTTACTTGAAAAAAGTGGATTCATTTTTTTGTCGTGTTCAGAATTCAAAATCGCGCCGTCAGTCTCGTTGCCGTAGAACCCGTGCCTCTGCGTTAATTACGCACGCCCGCCTGCATACCGTAATTAGCACGTAATTACGTACCGAGTAATGTGTACATGTTTAGGTGGGTTAGAAGATAAATTTCTAATGTATATTTTTTATTTTTCTATAATGGAATAATATTATCTTTCGAGTGTTTAATCCTGGTTACAGCAGCTTCTATCTTTATTATTCTATCTTTATATCCGTAGTATACTATATATACGTACTAGTAATTACTACTACGTGGTTTCATTCCCTCGTGAAATAAACGGGAAATAATCGAAACGGAACATACACATTAGAATAAAATTGCTGTTTTAATTCTTAAAATTTTCATTGTAATCCGTCAAGTCATTTCGAAGTTTATTCGAGAAAAACATACAAACACACTGTGACAGGAAAATTTTATATATATGTAGATTTAATTTTGTTTTCTATTCTCAATCTTGTTTCGGTCTTTCTAGTGCAGAAAGGAGAGGCGGGGGTGGAGGCAGAAGCAGAGGTGGAGGCGTTCTAGCGCCACCTACTGGTTCCAATTGTGAATCTAAACCATCCTAGGACCACCCACTTCAAATACACACAAAAAATATCAAAATCGGTTAAGCCGTTTTCAGGTTATGCGCGTACATACATTTTTTGTGAATCTAAACCATCCGGGGACCCTCTTCAAATACCGACCTCTCGGTTAAAAAAAATAAAATTATAACAATATAAATATAAAAAATACAAACAAACAATATAATAGAAAAAAATCAAATGAAAGCTATCCTATGTTCTAAGTTGTAACCAATCCAGTGAAATAAAAAACACATCAAAAGTGGTTGAGTAGTTTAGGAGTTTATCGTAGTCAAACACTGTGACAGGGAAATTTTACATATATAGATATATGTATGTGTGTATATAATAACCACAAATAAAAATTAAAACTAAAAAATTAAAATGAACAAATCTTATACCGTCCTGTTTGAAACGGACTCAGTATAAAAAAATATTTTAAAATCAGTCTAAAGTACACCCTACAACATAAGCGTCACGTATTGAGGTTGGCATTACTGTAATTAAGTTTATTGCGACATCGTCGGGACGAGGTGAGGGGAGTGACGTCGAGTGCTCTTTGACTTTATATCTTGGAAATTGTGTTACCTATTTAGGATTACGTGATAAATTATATTAATATAATTAGTACGGAGAGCCTTTTTAACTTTGTCTGGCGTTGTGATGCGTGCTTATAATACACGCGTGTGTTAGGAAAGGTGTAAAATTTATTTAATGAGATATTGCAAAGCAAATTTGAAGTGTTTGTTAAGCTTCCGTGGCCGCTTTGCCAAAAGCAAAATCCTTCTATTTTCGTCCTGTATGTGCGTCTGTTTGTTTATCTACTTTTTTAACGTCACTGTAATTTTTTTCAGCAATTTCTGGGTTTATGTCGAAAGGTGGCTGTTTGTTTTAAGCGTCATTTTGTGATAAACTTCAAGTCTTGTTATAATGAACTATATGTTGGCCAACAGACCGCGAAGGCGTTTATTCCTATTATTTTTATACGGGGAAAAAAAACTAAATTATAAACTAAACCATCTTAAAAATTACATTTAAATTAGTAATACATGTAGTCCAGATCGCTGTCGGTGGGGAGCGTTCCCAAAATGCTGGCAGCATTCCCACGTTGTATGGCAACGCTAATCCGTTGCCCTAAATATAGGCCAACCTCTTTGGTCACACGAGACTACTTTCAATCGTCTTGAAAGGTCTCGATAAAGTTGATAAGGCTCACGTCCTCATGACTCCGAAGTTTCAACCTCGAAAGCCACAAATATGTATCCATCACCGATGGATGCATATTTGTGGCGTTCCAGGGTTTATGTGCTGTTTCAAATAGGATGGTCTGGGAGAAATTACCTAAATATAGAAATAAACATCGTGATTATGATTGTAAGTATGAGATTCTTATCATATAGTTACATGATGAAATATATTTTTACATAATTAAAATTAATGTTTATTGAAGTGATAACTTCTTATGGGAGGGTAAACCGCTTTGTTACGTAACGCGTTATGGCGCCAGTCTGTCTGGCTTCCCTTTCTTTCACGCATACGGCAGCGGTAAGCACAGGGACCTCCTCTCTCGTAACAACCTAAGCTTTTCTCGAGTTAAACAATTTCACTATTAAATAGTTAAACTTAGATTAGCTTAAGTTATCACCTCTGTCGGGCGTCCCGAGACGCACACTTTTTTTATACAAGTTATATGTTAACCATACCGTCATATTTGAAATAAACTTTAAAATGATGGCCATTTCAAATAATTTTCGGAAACAAACAAATTCGACAGCATCTGTGGTTTAACCTTTTGCGTACTGGAATGCATACGTTATGTGTTTAGTTCTCGTGTAAAATTTCGTAAATGTATTTTCCATGATTTACTCTGGTCTAGATGTTAATGCATTGTGTTCATTGCATATTATCCAGAACACAACCGTAATTTATTATTTTAGGCATTAATACCGCGTGTGTGTATGTGTGTGTTTTTGTCTGCCATGTTAATGAAAGTATATATTTGTTTGTATTTTTCGTAAGAGCTTTGGCAATAATAGCAATCAAACGTATTCATAATCTTTTACAATAATTTCCATAGTCTACTCGTAGTCAAGTAAGTCCAATTTTACTTATCACCAAAAATAGGAAGATTTAAAGAGATTTTTCTATATTTTCAATACATGTATAAGTGGTGAGGCCTTTGTCCGTATGTTCACGGGGTATGCCTTCCAATGCGGCCATTGTGTGCACGGATTAAATTATATTTCTGAAGGAATATACCGAGATCCTGTCGCGAAGGAAATTGTTACTACACCATCTAGACTGTGGAGTTCACCATTTTTTTCAGGTAATATGTGATTTTTTTATTAATGTTGTTTTACTCTAGAAAATTACAAATAAAATCGGCAGACAAACACACACACACTGTATATCCCCAAATTAAGCAAGTTACGCTTGTGTTATGGGTAATATACAACGGACCACTCTGGGGCCGATAAAAAATGACACAGTCATATTAATATATTAGTTTGTCATATGAAGATTTTGCTTCTGTACCTGATGGGTGGCGCTGGATTTGTTGACGATAATTGTGGACTGTATCAAAATTATATAAAATGTGTGGGGATAATTTTAAAGTTAAGTATGGAAGGAAGAGCACGCGCGTACCTGATTGATATAATAATGGAATACAGTGGCTCCTCTGCTTCTCACTTCACTTGGACTGGTACGTTATGTTATTTGTTATAGTACGTTTATGTAGTATTATTGATTATATTTATACGACGATGCGGATTGTATTATATTTTCTTTACAAGGATGAGATTAAATGAAAATATAATTTTATATCTTCAAACCGCGCGGTGTGATGCGATTTATATAGTTTTTTTTATGTTTTAATATTAAATTATCTTATTTTATATATTTACCGAGCGGGGTAATTTTATTTTGTTATCTGAGAGAAATTAATTGACATTTGAAGTGACAGAATTTAATCAGAGGAATTGAATATATTTGAAGAAAATTTTAAATAAGTCGAACAGAAATTTATATGTCGATACTAATAACAAAAAATGCAATTTACATGTATGTCTATCATTTTAAAATCAAAGGCAAAATTTAACTGAATATTGCTATTCAGTTTTTATAATTTTTATCCGTTATCTAGACTTCAAATTTAAATTTGAGATTAAAATTCCAATTTCACCTGGAATTTTTATGTATGTTTTTATAAATTCAGTTAAAAATTAATAGAATTTATACTGAAGTTCTCACTATACGTAGTTAGCTCGAAGGGGCTGCTTAAGAAGAAATGAGGTTCTGATTCGCCGACGGTTGATTTGATCACAATTCCCTTCACGGTACGAAAGCTATTATTTTTTCCACACACAAGACACGTACACAATAAACGTACGTATAAAAAAATTGTATTTCCTGTTGTAAATATAGGAAAGTGGAAAACGATTGGTAGGAAATTGTGTTTTTGTTAGTAACTATTTATATTCGGTCTCTTATTATCAAAGTGAGTCTTCAATATATACTAATATTATATTGTTATGATGTTTGTTGCTCAATCACGCCAGAAAGGTTTAACGGATCTGGATGAAATTTAGCACAGAGAAAGTTTATAGTCTGGAATAGCTCATTCCCCGGGATAACACTAATACGAGTGAAGCCGCCGACAAAAGGTAGTTCAAAATAAAAACTAAACATTGGAATAACGTAGTTGACCGTTAAAACAACCGATACACTTTTTATTATCTTACTAAACGTGCCAGCCTCATAGATTTTGTACGAGCATACAAAGTTATGACATCATAACACTGTATAAGTAAATAGTGTCAAATAGCATATGAATTATTGTTTAAAAATTAATTAAAACTATTTCTATGTTATTATTTTTAATTATGTAAATTTTGAATTTAACGCTTGTTATTTAATGTATAAATAATGTTTAAAGTTATCGTGATGAGTCATATATGTAATTGCCCATTCAAAAAGGTAATTTAGAAAAGCTCTCAAATCCTATATCCTAAGAATGGGGCTGATTTTAGTGATATATAGGGCCTATTATTTTCTGTACTCAAACTTCTTGAACTATATCTTATTGTTATAGAGTACAATGCTGTTCTTTTTCAATTATATGTCACCTTCATAAAATGTTCTTAAGTGTAAAATCTTTTGAATTTGAATTATGACCTCGGACAAATAAAAATCCAAATCTTACTATTGTGAATATAAATTTCAATCCAATAAACTAGAAATCACATAAACCACAAAACTAATAACAACTATATACATGTACAATAAACTGTACTATTAAAATAGTTTTAGGAGACGTTATATCGTATCGGTATTATATAAGACGGAGGCAAGTAGAACTCCTTGCGGGGGAAGCCGTCACGTTCGCGCCTTCTCCGCCTCGCTGCTCTTATGCGATTTGATTTCAACATTACATATATAGAGATGATAAAACACGCCAAAAATAGAGTATTGCACTTCTTAAAACTGATTTACATTGATCCAGCTGCTGACTTCATACTGGCTTCATGTAAATTGATTTAAAGTCAGTACAGTGCTACCAAATTTAACTGACTTTAATATCCCTGATTGAATATTTTGAAGTCAGTCCGCTCCCCAAGTCAGTAAAAATCAGCCTTTACTTACTACTACTGGACTTCTATATGATTTTTATCGTCATATAGAAGTCCCGTCTTCCTTGGTTTTGAACGGGTTTACTACGTTATGAAGACAACAAGTCAAGTAGCTTATGGAATTTTTCTTTAAACCCTAAAATAAAATATTTCTTTGATGAAGTTTTCAAATTAAGATTATAGCAAGCTATTTGTATTCACGCTCTTTTTATGTGCAATTTATTATAAAATGTCACAAATATCCAATTATGAGCTTTTAAGCCTTATGTTTACTTACTGTGACAAGAAAAAGGAATTCTTGATTAGTCAACCTCATTTTCAAGATTTCTTAAAGTAAGCCCGTTTCCGTAATATTTATTACTAAACGTTTCGGCGGACGTTATTCTGCTCTGAAAAAATAAAAATTTATAACCCGATTCCAGCATCATCCACCGGGTCTAATTGTGAATCTAAGCCATCCCGGGACCCACTCAAATACTATTTATTTTTACACCTTGGGTTATATTATTTAAGTTTTAGTACGGATCCCAAATTTTTCTAGTAATAACTATAGCATATATTAATCTGGGATAATGTAGAATTCTAATGGTGAAAGAATTTATGAAATTGGTCCAGTAGTTTTTGAGTATATTCGTTACAAAAAAACAAACATACAAAAATACAAATCTTTCCTCTTTGTAATATTAGTATATTAGATAAATATGTAGCATCTAAAAGATAAGGGTATTTTTGTTGTTTTATTTTATACTAGGATATGCCTGCAACTTCGTCTACGCTTGACTTGAAATCCCGCTGGTTTTCCGAGACACAAAATAACAGCATTTGGAAAAGAATACAAGCTATCGTTTTAGTGAAAACTGTCGGAATAAGCAAATTTTACGTACCCGAACAAATAGAAACCGTTCCCGAGAAGATGCCCGCGGGATTCCCGGGATATACAACATCACATATTTTATTACATTAAATTTGGTATCGATCAGTTCAAAAATCACATGAGAACTCGAATTCTTTTTTAATCTGGCAATTTTAAATAATTCCCAGAAAAAAATCTGCGGGATTGACAAGATAAAAAGTATCACAGAGTTAAGTCTAAGAATTAGCTGTAGATCAGCGAAAACCTCATCGAAATCAGTCCAGTAGTTTTACGTGAATCCCGAACAAACAGACAAACAGACAAGAAATCTAAAAAATGGTATCGTGTTCTCCATCGTTTGTATAGTCTATTTCAGTTGTTTTTTTAAATAGCTTCAATGTAAAGACAGGTATGTTTAGAATGTTATAATATTACAGATAATATAGTAGTAACATTATTTGTATTACATATTTATTTATTTCATTAAGGATAACCAACAGTTGTTTACATTTGATCAAGTACAATATATGTATATTACATATCAATCAATCAATAACTCTTTATTGTACACCAATACAAAAAAAAGAACTTATAGACTAAAACTGTGTCTCATTATGCACAAAGGGCGGTCTTATCGCTAAAAAGCGATCTCTTCCAGACAACCCCAACATATTTAAATATTATATAGGTACATATTTAAAAGTATATTGTATAATGTTTAGAAACTATAGACCAATTTCCAAGCTTTGTTTAATCGCCAAGATCCTTGAACGAATAGTTTACAATCAACTATATAACACTTTGCAACCACATCTCAGCCCTCATCAACACGGTTTCTTAAAAGGTAGATCAACCGTCACTAATCTTATGCTATTTACCGATTACGTATCTGATATTATGGACAGTGGTTTACAATGCGATGCTATCTACACAGATTTTAGCAAAGCTTTCGACAGAATCGACCACAACATATTGCTAATGAAACTTCTCGTATTAGGTATTAGAGGAGACTTATACCGCTGGTTTTCTTCCTATGTTACCAATAGGTCCCAAGCAGTTGTCCTTTGTGGTTTCACTTCTTCGTGGATTGAGATTCCTTCAGGAGTACCTCAAGGATCGCTTTTGGGCCCCCTGCTATTTGTTCTATTTATTAACGATATTTATACTTGTATGCATCATTCTCAATTTCAGCTATTTGCTGACGATATGAAAATTTACAAATCCATCAATAGTTTAGCTGATGCATCACAACTTCAGGATGATATCACACGTGTATCCGATTATTGTAAATGTAATAAATTAGATTTAAATATATCCAAATGTTCAGTAATTACGTTTACTCGAAAAAATACGGCTTTTAATTATCACTATAGTATTAATAATGAGCCACTAGCCAGAGTTACAGTAATACGTGACCTTGGTTTGTACTTAGATAATCGACTTATTTATGATCACCATATTGATCATATGGCCAAAAAAGCTTCATCGTCTTTGGATTTCCTCATTCGCAACGTTAGCTCGTTTAAGGCAATGAAAACTCTCAAAGTTCTGTATTGTGCTTTCGTCACCTCGAATATGCTAGTCAAATTTGGAATCCTAACTATGAAATACATTCCACTAGACTAGAAAATATTCAAAAGAAATTTACTAGGTTTATCAATTTTATATTTAAATTACCACAGAAATGTTACGTTGAGCGCTGTACTTTATTTCACCTTTTACCTCTTAAAACTAGAAGAAAGATTGCTGATTTACGTTTCTTAGTTAAAATTGCTCAATCTAAAATTAATTGTGCAAATCTTATTGAGAAACTATATTTGTATGTTCCCCCACTAATGTTCGCCCTAGGAAATTATTACACACACCATTGACGCGCACAGCTTACCGACGGAATTCGTTCTGTATCAGAACAGCAAATGAATTTAATAAGTTGGAAGATATAGACTTAGACTTATTTACTAATAGTGTAGCATTGTTTAGCGCGAAGTTGGTCAAGTTCTATTCAAACTCGGATTTATCAGTTTAAGTACCTACCAATGCACATTTTTTTTTTTATTTTACTGTTATCTGTGGAGGCTTATTAATAGCTTTTCTTAATTTAGTTTATTTCTAGTTATTGTTAATGATAGCTGTTAGCCCCGCAAATAAAACAAAATAAAATAAAATAATATTTATGTATGACTGGCAAAAGATTTCTTTAACAGAATTTAGTTTGAATAAAGACTTCTGAATTTGTGCCAGTCCTATCAACTCTATATATATTTTGAAGTTAGGGATTCACCACACACGCGAGGTATCAGCCATGTGTCAGCGTGGATCAGTGCTCCTCGACTGCGGCTTTGTGCGTATAACCGCGTCAAAGTCACGCCTCAACTGTCAACCGGAGTTCGCGCACAGCCCTTTGATACTCTCTATTAAAACGTTTATGTTATGAAATGGCAAGTTTGTAAGATCACAGTCAATAGGTATAAATGCTCGAATGTCTCATTATTAATATGAGAGACCAAGATTTCTCAAAATAGTCGAAATGAGAATGTTATGGTATGTAGTGAAAGATATAATATATAGTGAAGGAAGAATTCATACGATTATAGGTTTATTTCAAATAAACAAACATATCCGCTACGCTTATCCAAAGTCGATTGGAAGGCCTTCGTCCAGCATTGTGATAGAATAGAATAGAAAGCGCTTTATTTGTCACCACATACATTCACAATCAACAATTTATAGCAGTCGCATTAAACAGAAGACAGGAACAATTGGCGAACTTATCACTTTGAAGCGATCTCTTCCAGACAACCCGGGCTATGGATTTTAAACCGGAATCGCAAGTGTATAACGGTTGTGTGCACATTAAATACATATATATATAAATAAACTATAACACATACTAATATTATATATATATATATATATATATATATATATATATATATATACTAATATATACAACATTAATATGTGCATAGCAACAACAATAGCTGTGCAATATAAATAATAGTAATAATACATAATATATTAATATTATATATACTAACTAGCTATTTCGGCAGACGTCCTGCCCTGAAAAATAAAATTTAGAATCCGATTGCAGCGCCACCTACCGGGTCCAATTTTGAATCAAAATTTTATCGAAATCGGTCCACCCGTTTAGGAGGAGTTCAGTTAATATTTCTAATAGTGTGAGATAATATTCTCGTACTAGTGATAGCTTGACGACGAATACATAATATATTAGTAGAACTAGCTGTGCTCTTCACTATATTCACGCGAATCTTGGACTGTATTTTCCTATTGTCTGAACTCCGCAAAATATCGAAATGAAACCTACAATTTACGATAAAATTAATGTTTTAATATACAATACTTTTATTCATATCTATTAAACCCTTTCGAGACTCACTTACGAATAGAATTTCTAAAAATTATCATTTGTCATTGATAATGACAAATTTTTGCTTTTTGATATTTTAAGAACTCCCTCTTTGGAGGGACCAATCTTAATTTTTTTTAGAGCTTTTTGAGGTTGCTCCTAATTTTTTAAGATTTTAAAATCGCCAACAACTGATTTTTTTATTCAATTTTTTTTCTTGTTACGATAACTTATTATTTTTATAGACTAAAAAATAATAAGTTTCTGAAACTTTCAGTTAATAATTTGAATTTTAAAAGGTCGCTCATAATTTTTTTAATGTACTAGTGCATTACTTTAGATTTTTTCGGGCGACTAATGCACTAGTAAATTTTAAAAAATATTACCGACTTTTTAAAATTCAAATTCTGAACTGAAACTTTCAGGCACTTATTATTTTTTAGCCGCCACGCTTGAAACATCAGTTATCTAGATGTGCAAGGTTGCAATCATGATGTTTTCCTTCGCCATTGTTAGCACGTGGTAATTGTAACAATATGCACATTAGGTCAGGAAACTGTCCAAGTGATGCATGCGTTCCGATCAGAATTCGAACCCACGTCCTTCGAGTTCGGAACGCATGCGCTAACTAATACGCTACCACGACTTCTTTGGCATTGCTATAAAATTATGGATAGATTGAATTAAATGTAGAAAAGCTTCAGCCAATATTTATCGCATAAATTATCTCATCCACCCGTAATATAAAATATGTAAATAGCGTCGCCTTCGTCGAGGAATCTCGACGAAGCGTTAAACAACGTTAACATAATATAATAAGCAACCGAGAACGAGTTATTGTCGAGAAAATCTCAATCCTTTAACAAATCTTATAATACGATCTATAGGGAGCGTTGCGCGGGCGCACTGGAGCGTACCAAGTCGCGAAGTCGGTGTACTCAAGCGTACAATACCGAGTACGTAGGGGCGTAGCTCGTAGCCGCGTAGCTGCGAAACTCCGTCGTAGTACTATATTATATGCACAATGCGTAGCAAAAAGGCTAAAGATTTTAAGCATTATCATTTTGTTAGGAACAATTAATTAGATTACGATACGTTAAGGTACACTTAAAAAGAGCTGGATGCATTGTGCATTGTATGAAGGAAAGCATGGTAATTTTTGGAGTGACAGAGGACGTATGCTAGAATAGAGCAATTTAAAAGGTTATAGTTGGGAGATAGTGAAATAAAAGACAATTTAACTACGCAGTATATTGCGACTTTACTTAGGTATTAGTAATGTAATATGGCAACTTTCAAATTTTTCAACTTTTTAGTCAAGTTCTGCGACGGCTGTGCGGTAAACGGCGCAAAAAATACGCTCGGTGAGAGTAATATGTTTGTGTCCTTTGCTGTTAACAATCTATCGAAACGACTCAGTGACTCTTCAGGTGATCAGAGGGCTGGTTCCTACATTGGACAACAGATCAGTATGGCGATCCAACGAGGTAACATAGCCAGCCTTCGGGGAACCTTACTTATTGACTTCTATGACCTAGGCTCAGTATTCTACTTATAGTCTTAAGGGATTATAGGTATAATACGATAGAAGTTAAGTGTCCTTCATTGCACTAATTTATAATTAGTTCTTATGAATTAAATATGAATGTGAAACCAGGGGCGCCGGCTTTTTTAAAACCTCGTGGGTACCTACTCCTGATCTTTAGATGCCTATGCCTACACACCTATACATATATTTTTAAGTAGTGTTTTTTTTCTTTCGGTGTACTTAGGTAGGTACTTTATTTAAATACGTAAATGTCAGTGTGTAAATACCGTATTAATTAAGTTTAACAAATATAAAAATTAAGCCATTATGATAGCTGTTAACAGGAAATACAGTTATTACTGCTTTTACTTTAAAACTTTACTTTCGTTATAAAAATTACACCTTTTAACCTATTATTATACCTTTTTGCTGGAGGAATATTTTAAAAACTAATTATTGACAATCTTTTCTAATTAAAGCGAATGTATTTTGACGAACTACGGCAGAGTTGAGTTTCAGAGGCGCGGGTAGGTAGGGTGGGGAGTGATAGTAACACTAGGACGCGACGCACACGCTTATGACTTTTATTTTAGATATTATGATGGTCATGATGGTCATGGGTGTGCCTCATCCACTATTTCACTCTCTTGGGTGCTTGAGCCCCCGATTACCCACGAAGTCGGCGCCCCTATTTAAAATCTAACTTTTTAATACATAGTGAGGAAGATGCCTGTTATATTTATAAAAAATGGATTTAACGGGTTTTAGGGTTCTGCTCTTTAATGCATATGGAGCCCTAAAATGGATCGTACGAACAAAAAGTATTCCATTTTCCCTAACTAAAACCAATCAGCTCTTGTAAGGGAGACAATGGAACCGCTGCCCCGTAAAATGGGCCTAACATCGATGGGCCTGGTTTTTCCTATACGAATCCGAACTTCTGTTCTTGATCGACGTTGATTAATGTCTGTCTGTGTGGACGGATTAAAAAAACTTTGTGTTTCAATGGTATAGCCGTGGGACAAAAATATGTTGCGTCGATTATCACTAAAAGATTTAAATGTTATATTTTTACATTAATATTAAATATTTATCGTAAATGTAATGTAGAACATCCTCCAGGCTGATGAAGTGATGAACTACGCAAGGTCGCTGCTAGAGTATATACATTAGAAAAGTGAAGTGCCAGAATTCATTATGAAAATGTACGTACCTATAGCAATGGACACAATTATGGTAGCTTAAAAGTCGATGTAGGATATAGTGAATAGTGGAGTAAATTAGAAAATAATAGAAGCTTTAGCAGCAGCTCTGATTAATAAATACTTTTTAAAACAAGTATTGGTAAAGTATTTATTTTTTATAATGGTTTTAAATGGTATAAAAACTTGTACTTCTAAATTGGTTTTCTGATTTCACATCATAAGATAAAATAGTATAATAATCATGTTATAAATATAATCGTCTATATGAAATATGTAAATAATATTACTTAAATAGTTGTATAAAAGTTTACTTTTTATTTATTATGAAACCGGTAGTAAATTATTATAGTCAGTAATGCACCATCTATTATGTTTAAAATTTATTATTTTTTATTTATTTTGAGAAAACATTTTCCTTAATTAAAATGCATAGAAATTACTTACATTAAAATAATTATAATTGGAAATAGACAAATATAAGAGTCATAATTATTGACATAGGTACATGCGTATTCACCAGTTGGCAGCAATCATCGCCGACCTGGCGTTATACATATACCAAACAAGAGAAATATTAAAAAAAATATTGTTTATAAAATATTAAAACGAGTCGACACCACTGCTGTCCCGGCGACATTTGATTTCGGTGACATCTGGCGGAAATAATGGATTTTTTTCAGTTAGCTGAAGGTGAAAATCTAATCTATGACAAGAGACGACCGCAAAAAAATTTACTGGTGATCTTCGCTTGCATTTTCATGTGTATGAATAATAAGTAAATTATAATATTTTTTATAATAACAGCCCATAAATGTCCCGCTGCTGGGCTTGGGCCTCCCACTAGAGGGAACGGACAGTATACCCGCCGTATATAACAGTATATGACATTATAAGGTAATTAGATAATAATAATTGAAGAATTACATTTATGCTATTTTCTACCTACAAGTGTTTTAGTTATAAAAATTTAAGTTTTGGCGCAATTTTCGTTTCATCAAATATATTAAAATTCTTATAATTATGTCATATTTCATCCAAGCAATAGAATTATATTTTTAAATTTTCAAAAATTAAGTTTTTCTTGAGAAATACGAACTGTGCACTGAAATGTGGCATTTCGAGTTATCACAAGCACTTCTTTAATTGGCGTTAGTCGAAGAAAATAGGCTGTATAGACTTCTTTGCTTTGTCGGCCATTGTGGCGAACAAAATAACAATCATCAAAGGAAGTAAACCTATTTTTCTTTCATGAAATTATTCTAGCTTTTTCACCTGTAAGTAAATTATAAAAAATATTGCCGCTGTCACCTAGATTTGGAAAACTTGCAATGATTGTAAAAGAAAAAGTAGTTTCATCTGATTGAAGATTAATCTAGTATTACTAATGCATACTTGGCACTATCTAGAGATACACAATTGCTTAGCCATGATTAAAATGGAAATAAAATAAAATTTCACTATAAAGTGTGGTTTAGTAGTAAGCCCTTCCTTAGAAGAGGCAAAGTTTGTTCCGTGACGTGCGTTACGGTTCAACTCCCGCGTCGTGCCATTACGGCCCAACTGTTCAAGTATTTGCAAACTGTTCTTTGATGGCATCTTGTTGGCGGACAGTTTTAGAGTATATTGTTCAGCAATTTGATAGTCTGCACATATGTAGGTCTAAGTCTATTTAATGTTGTAATGTGTCTGTTAGTCAAGCTTTCGCAATTATAATGTTAACATAATCTATACTATAATATTATAAAGAGGTAAAGTTTGTGAGTTTGTGACGTTGTAGGGGGTAATCTCCGAAACTACTGAACCGATTTAAAAAATTCTTTCACTGTTGGTAAGCTACATTATTCCTGGTTGACATAGGCTATATTATTTTTTCCAAAAAAGGAAGGAATCCTTACTAAAACTCCAATAGTGTAACCCAAGGTGTAAAAAATTACCTAAAATCGCGTTCGCTGCGAAAACTATTGATAATAGAATAAAATAATGTACTACGACCTTCAGAACACACCATTATTTACAAAAAGTGTCGCGATAACATATGTCTAACCATTATAGTTATGCCACAATAAGTGTTCTTTTATTTTAAAATTTAATTAAAACGCCGCCGCTAGAAAAGGCTCTTTATTTGTTTCTTGGTATTCATCCTTGTCAAAATAAATTACTTCATATTCAAGACTGCTTCAATACCTTTATATAACGTTTTGAATTATTCAATTCGGACATTCCATTCGAAAGATATCATGAGTTTAAAACTGTGGGTATTAGAAAAACAGTTGCGTGGTCGCCGCGCACCCTAGTCGGCTAGATAGGCTTATACGATTTAGGCGTCACTGGGGGGTGTACGAGAGGGGAAATATTTTGAATTCGCTTAGTAGGTAATTAAACTCAACAAAAAATAAAGAGGTAAAGTTTATGAGTTTGTGACGTTGTAGGGAGTAATCTCTGGATCTACTAAACCGATTTTGAAAATTCTTTCACCAGTGGATAGCTACATTACTCCTGAGTGACATAGGGTATATTTGATTGTGATTAATTAATTAATTAATGATAAGTATCTTTTAATTTTTTCTGATGCCCAGTGAAGTGGGCACGGGTCAGCTAGTATATAAATATGATTAATATAATACATAGATGAGAAAATTTTATGTTCGTTACTTCGTAACTTGCGAAAAATATTATATGAGAATAAGTTAAATATACAGTTTTAAGAAGAGAAATGTTATGATTTTATTTACATTTGCTATATTGTATTTAAAAAAAATCGCAACAGGTATTGTATGTATTAAAATAGTTTTTAATCGCCTAAAATTATCTTTTTTTTTTATTTTATTTTTATTGCAGGAGTTTAGCAGACAGGCAGACCGCCCACTGGATGGATGGAAAGTGGTTACCGTCGCCTATGGACATTTGCATCACCGAAGGTGCTACAAATGCACTGTTGCTCTCTTAAAGGAGACTGAAATCTGGTCACTGATGCTGGAACACAACACAAGGTTGTTATGGCGGCATACTCTAGACCAGGGGTGGTCGCCATCCAGTCGAGCAAATACCCTACCACCTGGCTGTGGGTTGTTTAGTCGCCTCTTACGACAGGCCGCCTGGCCGCGGGAAAATGTATTCTTTCTCCGTTCCTGCACGGATAAAAATAAATAAAATTATCACTTAGTCCTGGTAATACTAATGACTAATTCTTAATAATAACTAATAATACTATTTGTGATATGCATATACATTTTTTAAAATAAATAAATGTATGTATTTTATAAGAAGTTTATATTTATAACAAAAATGTAAAAGGTTTGAAAATAAATTAAATCTATACATATAATAAGATTGTAGAGGTCAAATTTCTGTACAATGAAAAAAATGCTAAAAACCGCGTCAGTGGGATGTAAGAAGTGAAATAGAACTAATATAGATTTTTTCAAATTTTTGTTTCTCTGTTTGTTTGTCTGTTTATACCGGCTAATCTCCGAAACGACTGGACCGATTTAAATGAAATTTTGTATGGTGGTAGCTTATATCCCTGGTCAACATATAGGATACTTTTGATCCCGAAAAATTAAAGAGTTCCCGTAGGATAGTTAAAAAACCGCATCACGCGGACAAAGCCGCGGGAATCAGCTAGTATATAAATAATAATAGTAGTAATGCTGATATTAGATGAATTAATATTAGATGGATAAACCAAATTGTTTCAATGTGACTGAAATACACAGAACTGAAATGACACGAAAGTGTTCAATGACATAGAATTATTCAAATTTTTGTTTATATAGATCACTTTGGTTGAGTCACGCAAATGAAAGACAGAGATAAACAGTCTAATATGGCTTAATGCGTTTAGAATTGGAAAATTTGAAGAAGGCAGCATAAATCTACTGAAAATGGTGATATAACTAATAATTATATAAACACATAAAAATACACACACACACTCAGCCATACACAATTTACATGTAAGGCAAACATAATATTTCGTATCAATGTAAAAAAAAATTGAGCATTGACACCTAATACACTACAGGTTTCTATCTAGTTTTAAGCCCTCGCATATTAGTTTAGGTGCAAACATGATTGTATTTTAATACTCTATTTTTACATGTCCATAATGAATAAAAATTATTGTTATCATTATAAATTTCTGTAGAAATCTAGTCTAGTGACAAATTTTACTAATTAGGAACCTATTTGTTTAGTTTCAAATCAAAAAGGTAAGGTAAGGTAACAGAAACCGTTAAGAATCAAATTGGACGGAGTATCACTGTCATTTATTCTGTACTAGCTGTGCCTGCGACGTCGTCAGCGTGGAATTTGTTTTCAAAACCCCCCGAATTTGAAACATTCTTCATTAGTGCTCCGCTCCTGTTGGTCTTAGCGAGATGATATATAGCCTTCCTCGATAAATGGGCTATCTAACACTGAAATAATTTTTCAAATCAGACTAGTGGTTGCTGAGATTAGCGCGTTCAATCAAACAAACAAACAAACTCTTCAGCTTTATATATTAGTACTAGCTGTCCCAGCAGACGTTCTCCTGCCCTGAAGAAATAAAATTTAGAACTCGATTGCAGCGCCATCTGCCGGGCTTATTTGTGAATTTAAACCATCCTCGAATCCACTTGAACACACACAAAAAAATTCACTCAAATCGGTCCAGCCGTTTAGGAGGAGTTCACTGTCAACACACGTACAGAAGAATTATATATATAAAGATAAGATTGGAACTCGACAGAGCTTCACTTTAACAAAACCAAAGAACCGAGTAACTTTCAACTCAGGCGCAAGCTGACGTAAACACGTTTTAAGCTTCGCTGAAAGTTTCAGCTTCAGAGGAACGCAAGGATATATAAAAGGGGTTGGACATGAAAAGTGATATCAGTCTTATTTTGTGTGTCCGTGAAATAGTAGTCAGTGATATTTCTGTTATGTAAATGTAAAAAAACTTACTGTCATAAAGTTTATTTAAAAAATAACTAGTGTGATTAAATATATTAAAAAGTATAGTCTATAAGGAGATCCATAAAAAAGTGTAGAGTGAAAATTAAAAAAACCTTAAATTCGAAATCTATATTATACTATATTTAACTTAAATCTCATTTAGGATGTTCAAAATACATTAAGAAATTGAAAATTAAGTAAATTTATATGTGTAATTGTTACAATTAACCACGTGCTAACAACGGTGAAGGAAAACGTCGTGATGCTACCTGCACATCGAGATAACCGATGTGTCAAACCTACTAAGCCGCCTTGGACAAGCGTGGCGGGTATACTGTCCGTTCCTATAATGGGAGGCCCAAGCCCAGCAGTGGAATATTTATGGGCTGATATTATAATATGTGAAATATTATTTTAAGTAGACATTGAAAGAGTATTCTAATTGATTTATTGTAATCTGTTAATGGCATTTAATTTAGATATGCTTTAATAATTTTAAATTTAAAACTTCTTCATCAAAAATAATATAAATCGACATGTTTAGGAACTGCAAAGCTCCAGTATTATTTTATCCGACGAATTGAAGCAAAGCACGCTGTAGTTACCTGTATTTAGAATATATTATCTGTCAATATTTAACGTCATTATCAATTAATAACAATACCGCATCAGAAACAACGCAATAAACCAATTGTTACATCTGCATGAACCGGTCAATAACTATAACATTATCCCAGCACTACCATGAAAACAATAACATAGACTTTAGTTACTGTAACAACAAGCGATATTCTAAAAAATTATTTACAATCATATTAAATTACGAAAGAGTCAGCTACTGAGCCTATCGGCTACTGAAAGTGGCTGAAACGTCGGAATAATAAAAATCAAATAAACTACCGCTCTTAAAACCGTTAAAACGTAGTTTTATTGCGGTGATTTTTTTTCGTGTAATCAAAACTGTATCAAAATACCTATAATATATATAAATAGCAAGAGAAACTTAAGAACAACTTTTCCATATATTCTTTTTCCATGGTAATAATAAGAAAAATACTATCTGCAAAACTTAATTTCAATTTACATAAAGGCCGCCCCATAAAAAGCAGGTACATAGATTTAGGTCGATGTGTATGCGGATTGCGTGGGACAGAGGTAGACAGGGCTATTCATTTCGTTGGAGTCACGTACGTAATGCATATTCTAATATATTTGCCGTGGAGCGACTTTTCGTGCTTAGCGGCCCGTGCGGTCTGCGGCCGGTTCATAGTGATGCACTGGAGTTGTTGTCGATATTTACACTTCATGTTTTATTAGCCTTTGATCTTTGACAGCGGAGGTTCTAAGAGAATCTACTGAAACTCACTCCTTTGCAATAAAGTAATCTATGTAGATCTTTTTTCGGTTTACTTATAGGCAAGCTGGCAAATGTATCACCTGGTGGTAGATGGCTACCGTCGCCCATGGACATCTGCAACACTAAGGGAGCCGATGCGTTGCCTACCTCTTTAACCGTAGCGCTCTGGGAAAACCGCGGAAGGGAGTTCATTCCATAACTTTTACACATATGGCATGTAAGAGAGTGCGCCACGTGCAGTGGAGAACTTCCAAGTGTCTAGGAAGTGTGGATGAACTCCCGATCGCCAGCGAGTAGTACGATGATAGAATGGCGATGTAGGCACCAAATTAAATAGCTCATCAGAGCACTCCCCGCTGTACAAACGGTAGAGCATGCTTAGAGCGCCGTCGTTCCTTGTAAGGCTGAGAAGGAGACTACCTGCACTTTATAGAGTGTTTAGGTACTCTATAAAGTACCTAAAAATTAAATTTTTATGACAATCTGTTAACCGCTTTTTTATTACGAAGCTAGCAAACAGGCAAACGGCTCAGCTAATGACAAGCGGTTACCGTCGCCTATAGACTTTTGAAACACCAGGGGCGAAACCAAAGCGTTGCCAGCTTTTAGAATATCTGTCCCAAGTCTTTCAAAGAAATACGGAACTATACAAAATTTAAAAATTCACACATTATAATTTAACATATTACAAATAGGAATTACTATAATCGCTATAAAATTGTAGCAGCGAGAAGTAAAGGTTAAATGATACTTCAGATGGCAGAGAGTAGTATTCACTGTTGAGTGCTGATGTGAAGTGAAGTAAACTAATTTATTTTGGAAACGGTAACCTTAAGTACACATATTAATAAGTCGTACAGCTAGTACAATATATAGCACAATATGTGAGCAGGATGGATAATCTGCTTACTGATTACTAGACGTATGCAGCTCCCATAAAATAAATTTGGAATAATTTGATGCAAATTAGGTAACATAAAAGCGATATTTATATTACTGTTTAAGTCTGCAAATACATCTTAAAAAAAAATTACAATATTCTGTTTTATCTGCAAAACAGATGACAATGGGTGACGGTAAGCACAACCACCAGTCTCGCATGTACTATTTCGCCTACAAGCAAATAAAAAAATATTTATGTAGGTATCCTAAGTTTACTCGCGGGTAAGTAACTTGAAAATACATATTTTAATAATCATTTCATTAAATAGATATCGATATATTTCTACTTTTATTACCGCATCACTATCATAGCCCGTACTTACTCTGCACCTTGGTAGTTCATCTTTATTTTTTATCTCTTTTAACGGAAAAAAGGGCAAAAAGTAGGAAAACTGTCTAGTAATGAGTGTAAAAAAAAAAACTAAATGAAAATATATTTTTACATTCTGATATAAACAGGGTCTTTAGAGTGTCCTTTGCAATCTACAAATTTGAATTTTGATATCTGTGCAATACTTAAGGACAGTATATATGTATGTATGTATTTTACAAAATACATATATCTATATAATATATATATATATATATATATATATATATATATATATATATATATATATATATATATATATATATATATATATATATATATACATACATATTGTTGCGCCTGTTTCCCATAGAGGTAGGCAGAGATGATGAATGTCCACCTGTTACGGTACTGACGAACACTTTGTTCTTCATCAACTTTCATTAATCTCTTCATACATATACGCTTATTTAAAGTGCTTTTTACTTGATTTTTCTTCAAAATAACTTCAATTTGATCATCTCAGTCTACTGGCAAAGTTTTTATAAAATAAAATAAACAATAAATCAACAAAACAAGTAATCCGCAGACAAACACATATATTGTATATTCCTATGCTAAGGAAATCACGTTTGTGTTAGGGGTAACAAATAATCGATAACTTTGGAGTCGATTTCATGCACCCAGACCATGGTATAAAAAGGAAAGTTCGCTTACACTATCATACCGGGATTTGAACCCGGGACTAGTTTTCTAAATGTCGCAACTACCACGTTAAGGTTCCGTAGCCATTCTTGGCAAAAACTGAACACTTAAGTTGCAGAAAATCAAACCTGAATCTAATGTGTAGAAATTAAAATATATATCATCTGTGCAGAAACACAAAAATAGGTGTACTAATTTCTGCGACCGGACAGCCTGTCGTAAGAGGCGACAAAACCATTTTCCCGTGTCTGGATGTCCACCACCTATGGCGTAAACTGTAGAGTATAGCTCCATAATGACCTTGAGTTGTGTTCTGGCATCAGGAGCCAGTTTCCACACTCCCCTACTCCCCTTCGAGGCCGGCAGCACATTGGCAGAGCACCTCTGATATCGCAATGTCCATAGGCGACCGTAAACACCTTCCATCAAACGAACCATCAGCCTGTTCTCTGAGAACACTCGAATCCGCAAGAAAACTTCTATTAATTCTTACATTTATTCATATTGTTACGAATTGCGGGACTTGAATTAAAATGCCGTTGGAATTCTTATAGAGTTTATTAGAGCTATACAAACACGTATAACACAGGTACAAATATAACCGAACACAACAAATCCAAACGTAATGCAGAAGGTCGTAATTCAATAAAACCCGCAAAGCCCGTCACTATTAGATTCCCGATTGTACACACGTCACGCCTTGATCGTGGTTATCGCTCCACTGACCCCGTCTCTCAATCCGGCCATCGTTTTATACTGCACAAATGCAAAAGTGCCTGTATCGTATCGTCGACATAATTTCCTAGAATTAGCTTGTACTTAATTCGTAACACCTGGCTAATGAAGCATGCAAGCGGCTGTAAACGAGTACAATAGAACAATAGGCCGTTCTCCACAATACTAGAAACGTATGCCAATAAATAAGTAAACAAAAAAAGACGATCATAAAAGGATTACAATTATAGTTCGTTCACGTTAAGAATGCAGTGAGTCATCAGTGCAACTGCAGGGTAAAGGTGTATTCACAGTGGTGTTAAAATTCAAACAAATTATATTTTTACAGATTAAGTTTAATAAATTTAAAAAATACACTTAAAAGTTAAAAATCGTAATTAAGTCATTTATATTTTAATCACTATCACTAGTATCCTCGTTAGTATTTATAATAAAAGAATTTTCTGCAGCGAGTTCCATGACGTCATCTAAATCCCACAAGATATTTTCTTCTTGTAAGACGTGATTGCAGCATTTCTTCCATCGATCAGAGTCTACTAACCGAATTGCGTCATAAAATATTTTTTTCACGTCAGTCATCTTAAAAGTTGTATTGTTGGCAGCAATATAATTTTTTATTTGGGCCCACACCAACTCAATGGGGTTCAGTTTGCAGTGGTACGAAGGTAAACGGAGAATTTCAATGTCGTTACTCCTAGCCATTTCATCGATTAAATATTTATCATATTGTGGGGTGATTTCGGCGGCTTTTATTTTTACGAATTGGTGAGGTATTCATTTTTTTAAATATAAATCAGTTAACACAATTACAGGACACAACCGTCGCGTTCGAAGCTATGCCTTCAACTGGTCAATGTGAACTTGACCTTGTAATTTGAAAAGATTTGATTGGTTAGGGGGCGGGGCTAAGCCGGCGAATAATGATGACTCACTGCATTTTAACGCAAACGAACTATAGTTCAAATGCCGATAGGTAATAAAATGTGCTTTTACAGACTGTACGTGGAATTTGTCCTTGTCGAAGTCTAAGTTGTAACAATATTCATTTATTCGATGTTTAATGTTTATTTACATGAAATACCTATTAATAGTACTCTCTTAGGATATAACATAAGATGTAATTTGTCAAATATTATATTCAATTTATATGTCTAATTAAAATGAATCTTATTCTACGTATTATTTATACGCAATATTAATTTTATTTATCAACAATCATTCTTATAAAGTCATAATTTGTCATTAAGATAGTCTTGAATAGAACAATATACTTTTTTCATCAGAAACATTTATTTATATTTAAATACGTTTACATATTTAGTGCTTTTAATAAACGGAGGAAGTTATTGAAAAGCAATCTGAAAGCATTCATCAAAATGATCATAAGAAAAATGTTCATTATTTTAATACGTACCAACAAACAGAATAATTGAACGGAAACCATGAAATTCTCCAATATAAGACAATTTATTTGGACCCCATTCGCAAATTGGTGCTCCCTTTTAACGGAATACCTTGTAAATTGGGATATAAGGGCCTGAGAGGGACAGACCTCTTATCCTGCTCCTTAATTTGATATAAACAGATCTATGTCGGATATAAAACAGCGGTTGGGTAATCGAAAAAATAAAACGGACTTGTGAATATAAATAAGTTTAATTGCGTTTTTTATTCAAATTTTTATTCGACCGTTATCCTATCAACGCGTTTGATAAAAGTCTTACGTGACCAAAGGGCTTGGCGGTATTTAGGGTAATATTGCGCTGCAATTCAGTCAGGAAATGTGGCCAGTGTTTTGGGAATGTACCCAACTGACGGCGATTTGTGACTATTATGTAATTTTCATAATTATTATATTTTTCATGTTAAGCCGTATCTTTATGTATACATTTCTTCTGTTAGTGTTTATTTTACTGAACTCCTCCTAAATGGTTAAACCAGTTTTGATGAAATTTTGTGTGTGTGTACAATTCTGCCCTACTAATTGTACATGCAGTAATCGACATTTTTGGGTATTTCATTTTTTGTAGAAATGGTATCCCAAGGCGCGAATCTATGCTTAAAGTTTGATTTTTTTATTGTTTTTAGATATACTAAAGTGTCCATGTTATAAACATGGACATGTTGTTTAGATATCTACAGATATGGCTTTTCTCGAAACCGTCATTAGCAAGTACTGCGTTTGCTGTAAGGAGCGTTTTAAATTTTATTGTTTTTGGGCAGGACAACGTCTGCTGGGCTCGCTAGTATACATATCTTTTTCTTTTTTTTTACTGTATTACTTCATATTTTTATTCAATTAGTTCGTTATGGCGTATTATAGCCTCTTTCATTTAGTGGTCTAAACTTTTGCCCAGCTAGCTCACTGGAAAGCAGAAATCTCGCGTTCAATTCCTGGCGTGGTAAATTTCGTAAACGACTTTCTGTGAAGCCTGATTTATATTTGTATTAGTTAGGTAGTTAATTTGGGAATAATTTTTTGCTATTCCAGATAGCTTTTCTTGATTACAGGCATTTACTTAATCGAAAAATTTGTACTGAAACATATTTTTTTATGCAAACGATGATAAGGACTTAACTCGCCAGCTTCGCAAGTTAACTATTTAAAAATGTAAATCGGGCTATTGTTACTATGGTCTGGATGTCTGGATCTGTCCCAGAGTTGTTTATTTTATATTATCCATAAACAGGCATAATCTATCTTGGGGTTGGGGGTATTCAATGTGTGTGTTTGTCTGTCAATTTATTGTTATTTATTGAAGTCGGAACCGTGGGTAATGACTCAGGCCTAATTATAATTTTTGAGAAACATTAAAAAGCTTTCGTTCTTTTAAACAAGACTACCACTATTAATCAACCACTTATAGTCTTGACTTGACTTCAAACTAATAATACATCTATTTATTTAAGGATTTTGCGACTTTAGGAAAGCAGTTATGACTACAGATGGCAGACGGACAGATGAACAGGCGGGCGAACGATTATCATTATTTTAATCTTTCAGCAGAGTTTCCTTGACATTATATTGGTGAATAATTATACACAATACATCTTGATTAGTCATAGTCATTTCGATCACTTGGACTTCTCGATTGGAGTCTTGTAATTAAATTTAAATTACGTATAGGTATATACGTGAATAAACATTTCTATAAATGTTCACATATACCATTTCGTGAAGCGTGTAGTACACGCGGCACGCGCTCGTGAACACCGTAAATCTACACGCCCCGTTGGCCAGTTTAATTAATTCACAAATATACACAATTTTCAGTATGTTACGTAACCTATATAATTATTGTTTTCAAAATCGTAAATTAATTCCATTTCACAATTGTGTCTTTGAAAGGTTTACGTGCGTTGGTTACATTAGTATAACATAAATAAACTAGTGAGTACAATGAAGAAAATTTAAATATTTACATAATGATGTAGTCTACCAATTGCCCTTTGAGAATATAAATAGAATATTGAGACCGGTTCACCACCTTCTACGGGTAAAAAGGCTGTCTACGTTATGTCGCTCAGAAGACTAACTAAAATAAAGTTCCTTACAAAGTTGACTACGTTACGTCGCTCAGAAGGCTGTCTACGTTACGTCGCTCAGAAGGCTGACTACGTTACATTGCTCAGAAGGCTGACTACGTTACGTTGCTTAGAAGGTTGACTACGCTATGTCGCTCAAAATATTGACTAAGCTACGTTGCTTACAAAGTTGACTACGTTACGTCGCCAAGAAGGCTGTCTAGGTTACGTCGTTCAGAAGGCTGACTAAGTTACGTTGCTTAAAAGGCTGACTACGTTAAAACGCTCAGAAGGTTGACTACGTTACGTCACTGAAACGCCATACTGGGTCGATGTTCGATGTAGACACCAGTCGTCTGATCACCTGAAGAGTCAATTAGGCGTTTTAAGAGTTCTTTGTTAAGACTCATGACCTCAAGTGTCAAAGATCTGAGTATTTCAACAGCAGATAGTACCAATAAGTGGTGTAGAGGGTCAGTATCTAAACAAGTCATGTTCTATTAAGCTCTGGAACCGCCGGACTGTTTTCGTAAAATAAGATAAGCAATAAAAAAAAATATACCAAAAATAAAAAACTAACTTTTCATTTGAATCCTTCATTGAATATCATAAAACGTAATCAGTGGCAAAATTCGGGATTTTACCACTGCACAAGAGTTGTGCATTCGACATGAGGGTAGCTAAAAAGTTCATGTCTCAACAGTTAAGGTACTGACATTGAGATAAACGGATATTGGTGAAAAATTATGACAGATATCATGTACCACTTAGACAGTTGTTATTTTGGAAGCAAATATCTGACCATGTATGAAATCAAATATTCAGATAACTTATTAAGAAACAGGTTTATAACTTTTGAACTTCTTTCAAAGCGTATCTCAAAGCCTACATACATAAACTACTATACTTACTAAACTGAACTTTATCATTATTTTGCTTCATTTCTGTGTCGATTATTGAAAATAATTCCTATGAAATTTCATACATACGGAATGTGTGATTTTTGAAAAAAATGTGTGATATTTGGGTATTGTCTGGAAAAGATTGCTCAAAAGCGATAAGGTCGCCTATTTTTTATACCTTTAAATGAAATTAATGTAAACGATTTATTTTATATAACTATATATTTGTAATTATGTCGTGAACAATAAAGAGTTTTCTATCTATCTATAGATGAATAGACAAACGGCTACAAGGAATCATATAAGGATTCTGTTGCCGAAACGGAACTTTATATGATGTTACTTATCGTAAAACTATGGACACGCGTTGTTCCACGATGTGCAAATGTCAGTGACGTATGGTTTACAGATCACTGAAGTGATTTAGTAGGGCGAGCTATAATTTGGTAATAGACATGTTAATTGTGCTTATTAATTACAGACAAAAATAGTTTGACCGTACACACAGAAATTTATCGTTAAAAGCTACTTTATCTGCTGGTGTGATAATACAAGATGTTTTTTTTTTCAAAATCGACTGAATTGTTTCATGAGTAGGGTAATTGATATTTAATAAAATCTGATGATACCAATTTAGGTTTCATCGAAATCGGCCTCGAGGCTTCTTTGAGTATTTTGCATTATTTCGTATAGTTTAGGATTTGGCCCTGAAGGCCCAGTTGAACAAAATCACCATGTTTGTATGTATAGGTATCAATGGCAAAGTTTATTTAATATTTTCTTAATAAAATATGTATTACTCAAGAAGCACTACGAACTCGTTTTCAAGATTCTTAAATAATGATAATTGTTTAAAACTAAAAAATAAATTAAATATTAAAAATAAACTAAGTTATAAATAAATTAATATAAACTTTGTAACTAATCACTGCCAAATCGAAGCGTGCCCAGAAAGCTGGCTACATTGGCACTTTGTATGGCAATACTGAGTTGTTGCGCGAAATACGAACCAGCCTTCTGATCAGGGGTATCAAAGAGTTTCTCCTAACTTTTTTTGAAGAAACCCTTTGCCGACGGACCCCACGAACTTAAAGTTTCAACTCCAAACGACACAAATATCTAACCCCTTCCCAGGATTCCATATTTGCACCGTTTGAAATCTTTAGCTGTTCAAGCAGCGTTGCCATCCTCTGACTGAGTCATTGGAAGATATGATGTAGCGAGTGTCCATGCATGTCGCGTCCCACAATCGGCCGTCCCATCTTTCAAGGAATTTTTTAAATTGCTTTTGATAAGTAATTTATATATGGGCCTAAATGAACTAAAATAAGATACTTTTATTGTCACTTTTACTGTAGGTAGCGATCGATCCAGTGATCGAAATTCAACCGTATTCCTGATATTAGACGGATTAACCAAACCGAATCAATTTGTTTGTGAAGCGCGTAACTTATATATAGGACACGACGATATTCAATGAAATTGAATGACTCAAATTTATTTTTACATGGAACAATATCTACGGAATAATACCTATATTATATGTGTATGGCTGAAACTATCTAAAAAAAAGCAACCAAAATTTATTAATCGCAACCCCCATGTTATCCGTCGGGTTCAATCAATAGTCGATTAATCAGTCGCACAACGCCCGGCGCCGGCGCATTCAACTGGAAAATCTTGCAAAAAAATCGCGGGTGTACGTTCAGCCTATGCGCGGGCGGGAGAGGTTTACGCACTACCGGACTAGAGAATTTGGTCATAGAATAGGAGTGGTATGGAGTCGATAGATCTTATGTCTATGTATAATTTTATTGCCTTAAATAAAACTAAATCTACATACCTAAAGTAAATATTAAAAATATGTCTACAATCTATATTGCTCGAGAAACGTGAATAAAAGGGCACATTTTAAAACTATTTCGTATATATATCAGAATAAAATTAACAAACAGAACGAAATTGCTATTATTGATCCAGCGAGGAAACGTAGCCAGCCTTCTGGGCACCTTACCCATAGAAGACGGTGATCTGGGCTCAGTATTTTACTTAGAGTATTGAGGGACTATGAGTAGAATATAATACGAATAAGTTAAGTTTTCTTGCATTGTATTGTATGTATTTATAGTATTGCTATGCTTTTTTCTTATTGTTGTCAATTTTGGGTTATTTATTTTTCAAAATCATCCTATTCTTAAGTAGATAATATCTGAACGCTAAAAAGGCAGTGAAAGGGTTGACCGTTATTTATCTGAGCTGTATTTTTTGCCATACAAAAAAAGTTATTCATCGATTTACCTCATTCATTCAAGGTTTTTTATTTTAGTCGAAAAAATTTATATATGCGTTGATTTCTACTTAGTTTCAATTCTAAAATGGCTTAATTTTCTAATTTAACGAATTTTCATTATGTTATTTTAAGTTGTATTTATTTTTTTTTAATTACTAACGATTTCAGATATCGCCAAAGATTGTTCTCCTTTTTATTTTTTGAACAATTCTTAGCCCAAAACTTCTCTTTTCATCTTCTTAACAATAAAATACACGGTCTTATCACTATTAGCGATTTCTTCCAGACAACCTTTCGATAGATAGAAGTTTAGTAAGTGCAGTGGTACGTAGATGCTTACTGGGTATCGCGGCAATATACCTCTTTTTAAAGATTTTTGAGCTTGGTTTTGGATAATAATCCACAACATGAAAATCAATGTCGACTCTATGCATTTCGACTAGTTGTCGACAAGAGAAGGGTAGCTGTGGAGTGTCGATAACAGACGGCCATAAATCATTGCGTAGCAAATGTCCCGCCGTTGGTTGCAGACGATTTGCCTGGCGATGTGTCGGCAACATTGGAAACACTATTGACGGGCAACGTACGTCATTGATTACTAATTGTCGTTTCAAACATGTCACTAATTAATCATATAAATTATGAACGTTATTTTCTGCCTTCTGAAAAACTTAGTTATCTAGGTAGGTCGTCCCTACAAGTCTACGAATAATAGGGGATGGGTGATTACTTTTTTAATAATAGCTTTTAGCGGTGTATTTTCTGAACCATGGATATCAAAATGAATCATACACATATATTTAAGAAAAAATATTCAAAAATCTTTCAGCCGTTCCGAAGCCTATTTGACGTAAACAGACAAACAAGAATTCAAGACACTGTCATTTATACTAGGCAATAAATAAAGAGCACTTCTCAGTTAAGTTTGGGCATTTATTTTAAAATCACAAAAAAATACACTTTCATTTTATTAGTATAGCCTATGGCATAAATGCCAAGATTACCTCTAGGCACAAATTATATAAATATATACTCAATTATACACTTCTACATATCTAGGCTCGTGGTTTATATTAAACTACAAGTTAATATTAATATGAGCACAGTTTAAGCACATTTCTGTGTAGAAATCATTGCTATGTTGGAGGTTAGTTTCAAAGGATATCAATACATCTTGTTAATTAAAACTGCTACGGAATGAAGTGAATATTTATCTTAAACACTATTTTAAATTAAATTCATAAAATTGACGAAATTTGACAGAAAGATATACACAGACGATGGTGTAGTAAATTTGTGAAAAAATTATAATTTAAAATAAAATCATGCTTCAATTACATAATATATGATGTAATTGAAGCATGATTTTATTTTAAATTAATATTATAAAAAGACATAGCGATGTTTCTTGGTGAATTTTATATTTAAACCATGATGAGGAGATATTGGATTTTAAAGTTCTAAAAAAGGTCCTCCCTTTAATTCATGAACGAGGGGGAAAATTCAAGGCGATCTGTCTAAAAATACTCTCAATGGAATTTGCTTTAAATACGATTTCAGACTTTGATATAACGTAGCGCAGAGATGTTAAAATGCTTATAATGTGTTTGTGCACAACGTTCAATTCAAAACACATTCAATAATACCTATAACGAATTATTGTTGCAATTTTTCTGCAATGCCTTTACTTGGCAAGTGCCCAAACAATTTCACAGTTCCCGATTGACTCCATATTTCGCTTCCATATGAACAACTATTTGATTATGATCTGACTTTCATTGTTTAAAGAATTTGAGTTAAGAAATAAATTACGAAACAGGAATTTAAATTTGTGAAAAGGCTGGTAATGTACTGTTACTATGACCTTGAAGATATTTGGTTTTATAAAAGATCAGAAGGGCTAGTTTTACAAGTTAAGTTAGCAAAGAGTCAATGTATGACTCTTTGCTAACTTAACTTGTAAAATTCATACAAATATATACATATATCGTCGACGTCAACCAAGCGTTGTCCATTGCTGGATGTGGGCCTCCCCAACGCTGTTCTTATCCAGCCCCCACCGTGGGCAAATACATATAACATATAAATATGTATACATTTTTATAAAATTTAATGTGGAACACTATCGGAAAACATGTTTTTAAAAGTATTGTGGAATTCACGATACATAATAAAAAAACATTACAGCTGTACATTTTCAAAATTCATAGTAAGTGCTTCCCAAGAAAATTTATATCACAAAGACATATCAGGAACTTGAAGAATATGCCATTTTAAATCTATTTATTAAACTTATTGGGAGTAATTGGCCGATTCCCCCGCGTACAACCGCGCGCGTCATTGGCGGCAACCAGAATTTCTTCAAAAATATTATAGCATTTTAAGAATCTTTCCGTTGTAACTGCGTTATAACAATAACGAGTGATGCTGACAATCGCCCGCCAACAAGGAAAATTGCCTAATACTATATTTTATGGTATTTTGATACAGTTTTTACATGTTGTGGTAAACACAATATATCGGCAAATGCCTAGCAAAACAATGAATGTAAAAACATTTAAAAACAATGCCATTTGCCATTTTTAAAGTTCCAGAACTGATTTAATATTACTATTTAGACTAATTTATTATATTATGCCTATTTTTATTCAATTGGGTAATATCCTAAACAAAATGTATTTCATACATATCAATATTTTACAAAAATATTTTAGCGTCTTATAAAAAAAATATTTTCAAATATAAACGAGCGATGCGTGTAAAACTCGGTCCCTACGTTGGTCACGGTAGCGTGAAAATCGGGTGCCGACGGGATATGGTATGCGGGTGTAGGTACGGTTATTAAAATGTAACCATATCCAAAAATCTCTTATTTTTAGCATAGCTAGAATATACCATAAAATTAATTATGGTTTTTTTATATAGATTAAGCTTTAACTTGGTCACATGTTCAATATCTCACTTTAAGGAGTTAATCAATTTTATTAGTAACGGATCATCCGTAACGACGTCACGTTTTACGCTTTTTACACGGAATTTCTTCAAGAAAGTGTCAAACTAATTTTGTTGTTTTTGTAATTTCGATGGTGGGGCTGCACCTGCGATAATGTTAAAGATATTGATTGGGGCCGAGTGTGTTATATTTAAAGCGTTAAAAATTACGCTATTAAAGAATATGATGATGATTGTTCCGATCGTTTTCGGCCATGGCGACCACTTTGACCCCTAGTCGGATAGCAACGGAAGCAGTCAGATGCGCAGGATATATTAACGTGCACAGGGGTACGTGCGAGACACAGGTGCACATGCTCATCCTTGTTCTTCAAGAACCAGTGGAACGGAGGCCGTTACAACCGGAGAAAGACTTGGATAGATGGATCAGTATTATGGTGAGAAAGTTACAAGGGGCCAGTACCTTCTCACACTCCCTTAATCGCCTTTTACGATGCCCACGGGAAGATATGGGGTGGTGCTATTCTACTCTGCTGGCACCACACGGCGTAATTAAAGAATATCTACATTAGTGTTTATATTATAGTTAAACATCAAAGCTCTGGTGTTCCTAGGTTTGACTAGTCAAACCTCAGGTCTTACACAAAGTCTTAGTCAAAGTCCAAATAAATTACGTTTTTTTACCTTTGAATAACGATTTTTTGTCTAACCTAGGAGATACTAAATACAGTCATTAAACATGTAACAAGTGCAGTACGTATCGACGTTTGACCGAGTCTGCCTTAGTTGCTTCTAGGAACGACTAGGCAAAGCCCGAAACAGATTATTTTACGTTCAACGTTTGACTAAGAAGTTAGGTACTTCTAGGTTTTACTAAAAATACTTTAGTCAAAGGCTGAAATTGGAATTCATTTCGGATTTTGTCGAAAGGCCTTGGTCAACCCGAGGATAATAAACCAGTCATTCCGGAAAGAGACTGCATATCGACCTTTGACATATATAAATATGTTATCTGTCAAAATTTATCGTCATTATCAAATAAAGACAATATCGCATTACACCCAGAGTCACAGCTGCGTGAAACAGCCTATATCTGTAAGGTTATTACAGATGAAACTCCACCATAAGGTTAACGCAATTATCGAAAATTTAATTTAATTAGAAGTTTAAGTACCTACTTACTTAAGTACTATTAAATTGAATAATATTATAATTAAAAAATATTTCATTTAGGAATAGACATCCGAAATGTACAGGCATCTAGTGGTAGGTACCATAGGTAGGAAATGTTGTGCATTGGCCGCGAATGAATCACAGAGTGTGGGTAGATTTAAGAGGCCTCAGAAGTGATCAGTTTTAATGTATTAAGGAGATGTAAGATTAGTTGAAATGTTGTAATCGATTAATGATTTATGATTGCTTTGTTTAGATCGATTGTATTATCCTACTAAATGTGTCTATAATGGCAACACTGACAAAGATAGGGCATTGTCGTAGTTTTTATTATCTAATAATAGCTCTACCGACCTGTGTTCGGAAATAGGGCAGTTGACAATCAAATCAACTGACATACTTTTTATCATTTAATGAAAAGTTGAAGCCACCTAGATTTTGTACGAGCATAGCTAGGTATGTATAGATGTTTAATGACTCATATAGCGTGTCAATTATGGTTTAAACTCCGTGCAGGAACGGAGAAAAATACAATTTCCTGTGGCTGGAAGGCCGTCGTAAGAAGCGACAAAACAACCCATAGCCACAGGTAGGGTATTAGCCCGTCTGGATGGCTACCATCCCTGGTCTAGAGTATGCCACCATAACCTTGAGTTGTATTACGGCGTTACTGGCCAGGTTTCATTGCCTGTTAGAGAGTGGCAGCACATCGGAATCACCTTTGGTGTTATAAATGTCCATAGGCCTGGTGGTGGTAACCGCTTTCCATCAGACGAGCCGTCTGTCTGTCCGCTGAACTTATGCAATAATATATATATATATATATATATATAATATATATTTCTACCATACTATTATACATATTATATATTTTAAAATTATGGATAGTTTTACTGTCCGTAATTTTATATGAACATAGTTTTAGAATTTACTGTAACGTATCGTCTACCCATTTATTTTATAATGAAGATAAATTATCATCAGTCTAACAATTTTTAAGTTTGTATGGAACCCGTTGACCGCAGGACATGTGTTTTGGCGTAGTGCGCTTGGGAGAGGCCGGCGGCTATTGTGTGGCTTGCGGACTTCATACGGTGCATGGAGGCTTTTATGCACCCACCCATATTACGCACATATTTATATCGATGTTGTGAGGAATGTTTGAAAGCGGTACTTCGTTCTATGGAAAGTAGGAGAGCTATTTCGTAAAATGATAACCGTAAAAAAGCAGGTAAATACGAGAAATGCAATTTAAAAATTAATCTAAAAGCGGTTGTATTAGAAAGCTTTTGGTCGATTAGCTTAATATTTCCGCACACACTTTTGGTTTGGTTGGTTTTGGTTTTAAGAGCTACCTAAACGTCGTTTATTTTCGATTACGCATGGTTTTAAGCGTGGTATTTTACTTAATTTAAATTTGAACCACGGCTACTGATGCAACGGGTGAAATGTCGGAATAAACTAGAAAATAAAAATTAAGTAAAATACCGTGCTGAAAACTGTTAACATGTTGTGTTTTATTATACCTAAATGTAGATCGTAGATATGCAATGTATATATTATAGATAGGATAGATATCTCATAGCAATACCTTACTCAAAATTTAAATATAGCCTTTTCAATACTACATGTTTTTTTCTCAACTACACAACACACAAAGATAAGCGAGATTTATAAAGTCTTTCAAATATATCTCTAGTCACCGAAGTCCCTGATAATCAGCCGTGACACACACAAAACAACAATACTTAAAATAGAAAATTGTGCGGCGTAATTTACAAAATAAGGTTGGCACTCAGTATTTCGCTATGTCGAAACATAG
The DNA here is from genome assembly GCA_039645545.1 of Dendrolimus houi. Taxonomy (NCBI): domain Eukaryota; kingdom Metazoa; phylum Arthropoda; class Insecta; order Lepidoptera; family Lasiocampidae; genus Dendrolimus; species Dendrolimus houi. The sequence goes on from CM077136.1 coordinate 8,571,203, forward strand.
TCCGACTACTAAACTTAAATATTATTTGTTTAATCTACTAACGCTAAAAATATGGATAAATACATGTGACAAAGCTGTATGATCTCCTAGGAATTCGTAGTATATCACTCCACATATGTGTAATGTAGAATATATGTATATTCTATACGTAGGAACTCTCGTAGTGGATGACCTCTACAAACCCAGCCTAGACGGAATCCAATTAATTACTGGTACTCTGAAATTGTACTTGAAATATCATCAATCTGTATATTTTGTACAAAATGTATGTATTTATTAGTACCAACATGTCTTGTTATTCCGTATTGTTTAGTAACATTAAATTTATATATATATATATATACTATTAGGATATGGCCGCAACTTCGTCCACGCGCATCGCGTAACGCGTACGCATCACGTAAAAACTACTTGGCCGATTTTAATGCGGTTTTCGCTGTTCGACAGCAAATTCTTAAAATTCAAATTTGCGTTACATTTTATCCTGGGAATCCCGCGTGAAATTTTCAGGGAATAATTAAAAATGGCCAGATTAAAAAAAATCGAATTTTAATGTGTGTTTTTCACTGATCGATAGCAAATTTTATGTAATAAAATGTGTGATATTTTCTATCCCGGAAATCCCTGGGACTTTCCCGGGAGCGGTTTGTAGTTGTTCGAGTGCATAAAAATAGTTTATTCCGACAAAGTATCCACTAAAACGTTAGCTTACATTCTTTTTTAAATGCTAAGATATTTTGTGTCCTGGGAAACCTGTGGGAATTTCAAGTCAAGCGGGGACGAAGTCGCGGGCATGTCCTAGTTATATATAGTAATGATAAAGTAATGGATAGGTGTTGCTAGGGAGTTTGCTACGGCGCTTCTTTTCGTTTAATAGTACTTAACTAAAATTGCTTTGCAAACAGTTAGTAGTAGGTAGACTTGTGTAATCTATAAGATTCCATTTTGAAATAAATACAATCATTTACATTTTAACTATTATCTCATAGTTCTTTAACCGGTCTAAGTTCTTTAATAATTTTTAAATTCTTTAAACAAGCGTGTTTTGGTTTTTTTTGCATTATTATGTATTTTCGAATCATACAAAAGTACATATAAAATAGTAATATTTATTATTAGCAATAGAGTCTAATGATATAAAAGTAAGAGTTTTATCAGTATCATACTTAATAGATATGTCAAATTATATTTCCTAACGCCTTCCTTATTTCATCAGAACATCGCATAATGAAAACGTAATCAAATTGACCAAATACATACAAAATGCATGAGCCTCTTTAATTGCCTGCTCCCCAGTCTAAAGCCAAATTATACATTCACGCCCCGAGCAGTACAGTGGTCGGCATAACTGCTGTAGCTTGATACAAAGCAAACATTAACCCAACCATGCATTATTGTCAAGCACAGGAGCCGAAGCTCTTTGATCATTGTACCTATCAACCACTATGTTGTCCTTGCATTCTTAACTCTATATTTTAACGTTATGGTTGAAATTCAAATAGCGCAGCTTTGAAATGTATTACGTTATTTCGTGTAATGACACGCATGAAAGCAAGCCGTACGCGCCGATGGTTAAAAGCGGCTGTAACAAAGATTGGATGCAACCACGGTTGGCTTTATTAATAACACTGAGTTTTCCGGTTATGTGCCATTGGGTGGTGCGTGGGAAAAATTGTTGTAATCATTGTAGCTGATAGCGGTGGGCTACCAACAAAAATTCTAAAAACAGCCATCCTAGTAATGGTATTTCATTAGCCGGATAAAAAATCGTATGATAGCTGTTTAGCTTATGGGTGAATGACTTCTCAACCGACAACTGATGGGTGACGTTTAACTATCAACTTATCGGTTGTCGGTTTTATTCGACAACCATTAGCTAGTTGGCTAAGTTTTTGACAACTTAGCCTGGCTATTTCGTGAACAACCGCAAACTAGCTGGCTTTTAAAATAGCTACCCATGCATCAATCGATAAAGATTGATGCAGAAATAGATAAAGTAAGAGCGAAAATGGTTAGTAAAAATTAGATGTTATTTGATTTAGAATCGACTGCGTTTTTTTAATTTCCTTGACGAATCAGATTATCAGAAATAACAATGATAGTTATTTTCCTCTTTTCTTTATTACTTTATATTCTTATATTATTTATTGTACTTTATCTATGTACTTAGAGTAATTCTACCACTAGTGGGGTCATGCTTACTTAGACATATCTATTTACTCGTAACTTGAAGACGAATTTTTCAGTTAAATAAATCCCGGAAAGTTATTTTATTTTTCTGCGGTATGCCAAGAAAGGTGAAAGCAAACGGTACTGCAAACCCTTGTCTTGTTGTCCAATGCTAAAACGGGGTTAAGGGAAATATTTCGTGCAGTTGCAAGTCACACTCTATTTGTTCACATACGACAACCGCGTTCAAATTCTGGATTTATAGGAATAAAATTAATTGCCTCCCATTGCTGATTACGTTATATGCCTATATATGCAGACTTCGTATGTAATAATAAGTAAGCAGTCGCATTGGTACATACGGATAACCACACTAAACCTGACGGCGCACAGAGTGGATCAGCTATTACTGCTAATGACTTCGCCACGGCGCTGCCTCGATGCTAGGGTTGAAATATTTCCAAAATTTTTCATATAAATTATAATCATTTGGGATGGCATGGAAAAAGAATACCGGAGATATTGCCTAGGGCCTAGAACGATATTTGCCTAAAAAGATTATAGTTCTGAAAAAATGTTGAAATCCTATATTACTAGATTCTGCCACATGTTATTCTTCTCCAGCTTCTTGAAATGTAACTATTTATTGTATATAAAATATTTTTTTAAAGTTCAATCATTCAAAAATTACTTATTAATTTATGTTCAGAGTCTTTTCTGTTTCATATTTATCTGGAATAATAATACCGGTCATTTATGTAATTATTTTTTCGTTTATAGAGTCATTTTGATACTATATAAAGTGACAAACCACAAAAATAGAGATAATAGACATATTGTGCCTATGCCAAGTGATTTGGAAAAGATAAAAGGCAAGAGAGATTTGGCCAGAGTATCACAAATTAATTAATCTATAATGTTTAGCTAAGTAATTCCACACATGTTGTTGCATGTCAAATCACCACGAATCCCTACCTCCTAGTGACATTCAGTGAACAAAACGGACTCAACATCAAGGGAAGACATTAAAATACTGAGATTGTCATTTATGAAAATAAGTACTAATAAATATTTTTTATAGATGGCATGCATTTTACAAAGATTTCTAAAATTATTTCCATATAAAAGATCGGGTAGGTACCAAAATATGTATAAATAAATACTTTCGTTTTATTTTTGTCTTTCGTTTTATCTTGATAGAAATGATTTAAATTCACTCATCAACTAATATTGGACTCGATATAGGTATTACGTCATAGCTTTGTATGTGCATAAAATCTAGAAGGCCGCGACATGTTGTAAGATGACAAAACGTATCTTAGTTGATTTAACTGTTACCTATCCTATTCTTTTCTATGCTAGTGATAACCCTACCCAGGACGATCGTTGCATCAATGCATTCGGCGCATACCGGCAACATACAAACATGTACAATCGTGTACATTCGCACTACACCGTCGGTACCATCTAACCATCGCATCGCTTGCCGAAAGCCGTTCTGCATTTCTCTTCGACGCTGATTGGATTTATGCATGTTGACGGGTACCGTCACAAACATTCGATATTCTGACAACTGAATTATGCATCTTGATACTTAGATTATACATTCATGTATAGGTGTATACATGACTGTTTGGTCATTAATTAGGGTCTTCTATTATAAATTTAACGGTCTTATTCATATTGAGTTAGAGTAAGTTTGTAGGTCTCTTTAAGAACCTTCAAGAAGAAACTTACTCTAACTAAATATGAATAAGACACTAAGATAATAAAATATAAACAATAATAGTGCAATCATCTTCCGAACGTTTTGCGTTTATAGTTGATATTGTGATGCGCACAGTAACTAAAATCGGAATAAACCACTGATCTACTATTACTACTACTACAAACTACTAATTTAAAAAAACTATCAAAAACGTAACCGACTTCAAGAGTAACTAAAAAGCAAAAAATAAATATTTTCAACAACAAATATTTTTAAAACATAAAAATAATTATATTTTGTAAATTTATATGAAACTATCCTGTATGTACTGACTACAAAACGCAACAATAAAGATCAAAATCGATTCAGATAAAAGAATTGACTGAGAAACCGCAATAACAAAACATTTTTGGTCTGTCTTTAATTAATATTCTGCTATATCTTCGAAACCCAAAAATCCAATAGCAATAAATTTTATACGGAACCATTTTGAAGCTTTATTGAATCCAACGTAAAAGAATCATGAAAATCGATTGAGAAACAAAATAGTTATGGCTAAACATACATAAAAAAATTATACGACGAATCGAGAACCTTTTCCTTTTTTTGAAGTCGGTTAAAAACGCAAAAAAATTAAAAGCTGATACCTATAAGTTTGCCATTAAGATAAAAAAGTGGAAGTCAACGTCCGTACAAAGGGCGCATAGGCCTAACAGGCGTAAAGTGCAAAATTATCGGACCAAATAGACTGGCGGTGCTGACAGTCTCGATACCTGGGCGCCTATTCATTGTAACAGATACAATTCCTTATTAATAACACGTTTACCAATAAATATGCATTAAACGAATAAAAAAATGTACGTGTACATTTAATAAATACAATTTAAATCATATTTTTGTGTTTGTTTTTGCGTTTGTGTGCTTTAAATTACACAAGTCTAAAAACATTTACCTATCGTAACCACAGAACTACAGTTATAAAACGGTTTAAATTTCATACTTAAAATTAAAAATAAATTTAAGAAACCTACAATCTGTTAAGGAATATGTATCTACCTTTGTGCAAGGCTACCAACCAGTTTATAATTAACCGGTTTTATACTGTTATCACCGGTTTTAGTCAACTATTTAGTTCGTAACGTAAACCATAAAAATAATGTTTAACCGGATTATCCCGAGCGAATACTTTCTCTATTTATGATGACTGTTTCTAATATGAACATCTGTTTGTCTATCACTGAAAAGTTGCTGTATGATATGGCTACGTTTTAAAGGTGTGCGGCAAAAACCATTCGAAACTGGTTTATTCAACGAAACTTATCTAGTGAACTTTTATTAACAAAAACCACTTCATTGAGGTTAAAGTTAGAACAAAACCGAAAAGAAAAGTTCCTCTATACTGAGGCTAAAACCAGTTCGTCTTTTTAACCGGTTTCCAAGCCTTGCTTTTGTCTGCAACAGTTGTGAAAGCCTAAGAAAAATCTAATCAAGGAATTTAAATTTATCATATAGGTGTACATATAGACGGTACACGTTTAAAAGTAATAACATCTTTCCTAGATGGACTTATTAATTGTCATTTTAACTCATAACGAATAAGGACCGTCAGCGCTGAAGGTAGCGTAATGCTCACATACCGTGTTATGGCCAATGGGTGGGAAAATGATCACCAGGAAACAAGGGGTTTACTTTTTAAAACTAATTATAGGCAAAAATGAGGATAGACAGGAAAAATGTTGTGTAAGACACCATATCAAACTCATCCATTTTAAGATTTTATCTGTTATTTTTAAAGGCGCTTAGGCTTAGATCCTTAAGTCAATATCAGCCCCATCGTATCCTTTATTAATTAGCTACACAGTACTAATATCCGTTTAAACTGTTAACTAGTAAAGTTCTCTGATATTTTGTATAGGTATTACACTCGTTGCTGGAGTAATGTTTGTATATTTTTTTCCAATTTGCATATCCCACGCTTAATCTAATATTGACGCCATCCAACAAAGTGAGGAGAGCCAAAAATAGTTATTTTCAATACATTTGCTCAATAATGCATTTACGAAGCCTGAATACATTGTTCGAAAGTTAAAATTTACGCACTACACAATGGAACGTGCGATAGAACAGATACTCTCACCTAAGTAGCGAAAACAAATATATAAGAATTCTACCAAAGAGTTTTACATTACGAAAACAAATAAGCTGAATAATGGAATCTCCTAGGAAGAACTTTTGATCAATAAATTTATCTTTAATACTATATACAAAATGAGACGAAAGATGTAGTTCTAATTTTCACCACGCGCATGTGATGCCATTTGCAAATGCGCGCCATTTTCATATTAGAAACATCAAAGATTGTAGCAACTATCGTAAAGTAACCTATCACACTAGTATGGTTATGATACTAGAGCGGTAAGTCGGTTTACGAGGTTTGCAACGCATTTAAGAGAAAACAGTACAATAGATAATTAAACAAACATATAAGTAAATATAAGTCTGAAAGTCGCAACAATCTTTGACGATACTAGTATGAAAATGGGGCTTAATTTCTTTTAATTTTAATGATGGCTTAATTTTTATATTTTTGTTAAACTTAATTAATACATTATTTACACACTCACACTTACACGTATTTGAATAAAGAACCTACCGAAATGTACCTAAGTATACCGAAAGAAAAGAAATACTAATTTAAAACATATGTATAGGTATGTAGGCATAGGCATCTAAAGATCAGGCGCATCCACGAGGTCTTCTAAAGACCGGCGGCCCTGACTAATAGCTTGAAAGGTATGTATACCTATGTGTCTTCTATAATAATAATTTGTTGGGGACTTGAGTATGGTTAATAATTAACATATGTGAAAATAATCAGGAGACTAATTTGGATTAGCGTTTTTTTTTTTTCATGAGTTCAGCAGACAGGCAGACGGCCCACTTGATGAAAAGCAGTTACCATTGCCTATGGACATTTGTAATACCAAAGGTGCTACCAATGTGCTGTTGCTCTCTTCGGGGAGACTGGAACCTGGTCACTAATGCCGGAACACAACTCAAGGTTGTTATGGCGGCATACTCTAGACCAGGGGTGGTAGCCATCCAGTCGGGCAAATGCGCTACCACCTGGCTGTGGGTTGTTTAGTCTTTCTTTTTTCTTTCTAGTATTTCGAAAATATTTATTTTTTATGTTTGCTTGTAGGCAAACTGGCAAACGGACCACCTAGTGGTAGGTGCTTACCGCCGCCCATGGACATCTGCAACACTAAGGGAGCCGATGCGTTGCCGACCTCGCTGAGACTTTAGGTATCTGTTCACGCTCTTTTTGAAGAGCCCCATATTGTAGCGCTCTGGGAAAACCGCGGGAGGGAGGTAGTTTCATAATTTGGACCCATATGACATGAAAAAGAGTCCACCACGTACTGTGGAGGACTTCCAAGTGTCTAGGAGGCGTGGATGAACTTTCAATTGCTGGTGTGTGGTGCGATGATAGAATGGCGACTTAGGCACCAAATCAAACAGCTCATCAGAGCACTCCCCATTGTACATACAGTGGGACACGTTTAAAGCGCCAACGTCTCTTCTATGGCTGAGAGACTCTAAACCATCAGAAAATATAACGTTTACAATAGTCGTTTGGGAGTCTGCTAGAGCATCATGTGAAAACAACTGAACAGATTCAAACGAAACTCGATATAGAGTTAGTTTTTATCCCGGGTCACTAATTAGGATACCGTTTATTCTGATAAATCACGTCGTTTCCGCAGGATAGATGAATGTAGCCAAAAAGGTTATGATGCGCTATGGTCTCTTTTTATTGGTGTCGCCGATGCAATTCTATAAAAAACACGTCGTCATGGAAACGCGAACGAAGTTTACATTATTAGTTACTGAACACGTCTGATATTATAAAATTCTAAAAATGTGTTTTTTTAATTAAAGCTATTAAAAAAAACATCTGGAATACACTATATAAACGACGGAGAACGTGATGTATTTTTTTTTAGATTTCTGACCTGTTTGTTTGGGATTCACGTGAAAACTACTTGGCCGATTTCGATATGGAATCTTGTGGAAATTTCTGAGACAGATTTCAAATGGTCAGACTAAAAAAAAGAATGCCAATGTGATTTTTTCACTGATCCATAGCAAACTTATTATAGTAATATGTGTGATGTTTTTATCCCGGGAATCCCACGGGAGTTTTTTTATTGCTGCGGTACTTTGTGTCCCGGGAATTTCGCGGGAATTTCAAGTCAAGCGTCGACGAAATCGCAGGCATATCCTAGTATATAATAAAGCTAGATTCCGCAACCGTCGATATTGTTGGATTTAATCATATACTAAACCGTGATTTTACTATATCCAAAACAATACGATTTAAGAGGGTTCAAATCTCCATACGGGTTGAGCCCCGGTGGGGAGGGCTTCAACTTTAGCAATAACCGTATTTCACGCAAGTCATAAAACCTAAGAAACATTGCGCCGCAGAAGTATTATAATAAGATACCCTTCTAAAGTGTCTGGGAATTATTAAATGGGTGCTAATTTTAGGGAATATATTTAACGTTTTGTTTATATAATTACATTTTTTTAGATTTTACACTCGGCGGTATTCTTTATAGCTAATCAAAACATGGAAGAAGAATAACTTTGAAACTCTTAACCGAACAGGAACTGAGAAAGAATACAATTTCCCGCGGTCAGCCGGCTTGTCGTAAGAGCATTTGCCTATCGTCTCGATAGCTACCACTCCTGGTCTAGAGCATGCCGCCATAACAACTTTCAGTTGTATTCAGGCATTAGTGGCCAGAATCAAGTCACCCTTTAGAGTGCAGCAGCGCATTTGTAGCATTTTTGGCGTTACAAATGTCCATAGGCGATGATAACCGGTTCGCATCAGGTGGAACGTCTGTCTGTGTGCTGAACTCGTGCAATAAAAAAAATCTCCTAGATCCTGTACCACTAGATGGCGCTACAGTTCATTTGTTTCTCGTTTTATGTAAAAAAAATAAGTTTGGAATAACAAAACGTACAATAGCAATAGAATAACCATGGTGTGTTCCGGTATTATTAGCCAGGTTTTAATACTTCCTTCGAGGCTGGCAGCACATTAGTGATTTTTTATCATTATTACATGAGTTCAGCAGACAGGTAGACGGCCCACCTGATAGAAAGCGGTTGTCATCGCCTATGGACATTTGTAATACCAAAGGTGCTACCAACGTGCTACCGCTCTTTAAGCAGAGACTAGATCCTAATCACTAATGTTGGAACACAACTTAAGGTCGTTATGGTAGTATACTCTAGACCAGGGGTGGTAGCCATCTAGAGGAAAATACCCTACCACCTGGTTGTGCGTTGTTTTGTTGCCTCTTACGAAAGGCCGTCCGGCCGCAGGAAATTGTATTCTTTCTCCATTCTTGCACGGATAAAAAATGTTGTCAATGTTTACAGGCAACAGTAACCGCTTTCCATCACGTGAGCCGTCTAACTGTCTGCTGTACTCAAGCAATAAAAATCTATGAATAAAGAATAACCAGACAAACATCAGAACGGGGACTCTCGAAGTTAATATATTGAATAGAATAAAATATACTTTATTGCATAACATTAAGATACAATTTAAGTACAGAAAACAAAAGCTGGTCTTATCACTAAAAGCAATTACTTCCAGACAACCTTAGGATGGATTACAAAAAATTGTGTAACATGTGAGTTTTGTAATATAAGTAAAATAAAAAAGTATATATTTAAATTTTAAAATGGCACGTATAATAGACATAAAAATAAAACAAAAATATACAGATACTCATGTATATATATAATATTCATAGGGCATCATCATCATTCATTCACTTTGGGCTTCATCAGAACACTACCAAAGTTTTAGCACAACCTGATCAATGGTCTAGGAACGAGTATTGGACAAACATACAAACATTGATTTTTATTAATAAGATTATATAAAGATGGGAGAGATAAAGATGTAATAATTGACTTTACAGCCCGAGGTAATAAGGAGTTTTTGGGTTAAATATATATATATATATATATATATATATATATGTGTATTGTTATTGACAGAAGGCAGGTGAAAATCTTTTCCCAACTACATACGTACTATTGAAAAATATATACGAAAATCATAAAATAGGGAGACTGTGGTGCACCGCGGGGGAAGTCGGGTGATTTGCATTAGGGGGAAACAATTTAGGGGTGAAATATGTGCTGATTTTGAACTAATATTACTCGATAAAAATTGCGAAAGGTTATATCAACATTTTTGAAACTAGTTCTGTTGATTATTATCTTTACTGTGAAAAAAGTTTACAAAAAATATTGTAAGACAGCCCATTGTACTCATTACGATTGTATGTATGAATTTATTTTGTAAAATTGTGTGTAATAAGTATAATCTATTCCATTCTTTAGTATCCCTCCAGCTAGCTAGTTATTGCGTTTATTTTGCCCAACTTGTCATTAATCCCGGTAAGGGTCACGTGACATCCATAAGTATCATCAAAATAATAGTGCCTATAGATATCTGTATAGAAACTATACTTAGATATTCATGTCCTTAGAATTGTTATGAAATACGTTATTAGAATGGATAAAAATTTGTAAAGTTATACCTTTTGCGACAGTGTTAATTTAATTAGAAAGAAGGGCGACTGAATTTTTACTAGTTTATGGTACGAAATTATAACAAAACATAGTTCATTTTTTAATTTTTTTACCTCTATTTCAATAAAGACACGTCCAAATACGTTATTTTTAATTTTATCAGCTTATCCATTCTTGTTACCACACAAATTCATGTCACCATTCTCATCTCAGTTGAGTGGAGACGTTTTTTTTTCAATTAATTACTTTTGGCCCAACATTTGGGCTCATTCATTCTTCATTCAAGTCTGAATCATCATCATCATCTCAGCGTTAAATCCCGGTTGCGATCGGAGCGTTTGGTCTGACGCCCAGGATCCGCTTTCCTACTTTTTCTTCTCCACTTGGCGCGGTATTCGGCATCCACCCTTTTGAGACCATTGGTAGGCATGTCATGCTTCACATGGCTAGACTTATCTCTTCATTACATACATTCATAATAAGCCGGTCTCCGTAAAATGTGGCTGTACTTGCGTAAGCGACTCTCTTATAGTTTGTCTGCTATGTCACGGACATGAAGAGTGTGAATGTAGATAGATATGATTCAAAGTCTAAATATAGCCATATTTAAAAATCTGTCAAAAACCATTACCTTAGTTCATAATAAAAAATATATTTTTCTATTCTTCTTAACTTTGCTGTTTACCACATTCTAGTGTTCTTCCTTTTTTAATATACTTCTTTTTAATTTAATTATACCTAGATATAAGTTGTTAAAAGTAGTCAGGTTGCCTGGAAGAGATCGCTTTGAACGATAAAGCCGCCTTTTGTTTGCTGTTAAATTATTATAATTATTCATTCTGTAATTGTTTATTTGGTGAACAACAAAGTGTTTTCTATTATATTCTATAGGCACCTATATACATCAGTTTCTAAAAAGAAGTACTAAACAGCATTTACACAATAGTAAATCATGAAGCACGAATATCGGTAACAAAAATCTGTTTCTCAAACAAAAATAACAAGGCTAACTTTTCCACATATCTTGCGAATGTGACATCAATTTGCGTCTTACATTCAGTCGTAAATAACCAGCTCATTTACATAAAGAACATTGTTAGACATATCTTATATACTATATTGTCATCTTATATAATCTGGAAACTATCTTCGAGAAAATTCGCATCCACCCTGCTCTAATTTATATGTCTGGTCTATTCTAACTTACGGGGAAAGTTAGCCATGCGCGCCGATGGGCGGAGTTTCAGAAAAACCAAATTAACTAGACCTGCAAAGTTACATGGCTTGACATCTCTCCATCCAATTTTTCCTTAGGTTTTGGGAAGAGAGGTAGTCCTTTTCAAATGGCTGGTCTATATATCGCCTGACTGCACATTGGCTGGGTTGAACCACGCCTACCAAGAAAATGCATTTCCAAGATTGCTATGCAGATCCCATTTGTGTAAGATTGGAGGAGTTCCAGATTTTTGTTGTGATTTGGCAACCGTTGGAATTCTTAGGAGCTGTTTTTAGGGTAATTGCTTGGGGACTTCTAGATACACGCAATGTGGTCTACAGAAGCGTGTTTTTAGATGGGTGGGTGTCGCTTATTAGTTAGGTGTTAAGTATGTAAGACTACAAGTTCATTCCTAAGATTAAAACTAGAATAGAATTAAGAGTAAAATTAAAATCTATTTATGCACATTCAAAACTTTGCCAAGTTATTTTTAATTGTGATGTATTACGTGTATATTATAATCCAATGGAATTAATTTGGATAAATGGCTTGGCAATTGAAAGAAAATGACGATATATACAATGATATCGAAAGTCTCAATTTTATAGTATTTTCTTAATTTTATGTTTACACGTATCACTTTGGTTGCTTCATCCAAATTGATAGACAAAAGTGATCGGTGAAATATCAGCAATTCATTTATGTCTTTCAATTTCGATGAATCAACCAAAGTTCACAGGGACCATGAACATAAACTAGAATTATTCAATATCGTTTAGTGCCGTCGTTTCGTCTCAGTTTTGGACCATTGAACCAAATATATTCAGTTATCATTATAAATTAATATTAAAAATAATTTTATTTAATTTTCATCAATAAGTTTCCAAATGAATGTAGGTCAATGACTTTAACAATGCAATATATTATCAGAGCATGCCTATATTATTTCAATACGTAATACAGCAGCAGTAAGGGGCTTATTGGCAGACCTAACGAAGTGTGATTCCAAATCGCATCAGTGCATTGTTGTGTGCGGCTGCACATCTGTTCCATGGCTTACCCACTGCATGTGTATACCGTTTTATTAATATACACTTATTTTAATTATAAGAGAAGAGCACTATAAATTATATAGAATAGAATACAATATACTTTATTGTACAAAAATGCTACATTACATTAAACACTGTAACGTTTTACCCGTAGAAAACCAGTTTAAGAAAATGATACTCAAAGAACAATTTTTTAATAAAGACCTACAGACACTAGTAAAATACTCTGTATATATGCGAGCCATCGCCCAAAACCGGTTGGTCACGAGTCGGGCAAATAACATGTACGGCAAGCGCACAATTGCATAGTTCCGCGCTTGCTAAATGACTTACCCGTTGAGTTTAGGGAAAGCATTACATCAAAAAATATTTAAAATAAACTTAAAATGCACTTTTTGAAATAAATGTAATGTTAAAATTATTAAATGCTACGGACGAGATATCTATAGCACAATATAAACCCAAGAGGGTTTTCTATGCTATGTATAATTCAATAAGTTGTTAATCATTTTTTGTCTTGTTAAATAAATTAAAAAAAAAAAACATAAAATCAAGAATATTAATATACAAGTAAGATTAGAGGTCTTATCGCACATGGAGTTTCATCTAAATAACCTTTGGACGGAGTATAAGGAAAACAAAAGCCGGTAGTTGCTAGACTGAGGGCCAATATTCCAGCCACTATAGTTCGTTCGCGTTAAGAATGCAGTGAGTCATCAGTGCAACTGCAGGGTAAAGGTGTATACACAGTGGTGTTAAAATTCAAACAAATTATATTTTTAAAGATTAAGTTTAATGAATTTAAAAAATACACTTAAAAGTTAAAATCAAAATTAAGTCATTAATATTTTAATCACTATAACTAGTATCCTCGTTAGTATTTATAATAAAAGAATTTTCTGCAGCGAGTTCCATGACGTCATCTAAATCCCACATGGTATTTTCTTCTTGTAAGACGTGGTCGCAGCATTTCTTCCATCGATCAGATTCTACTAACCGAATTGCGTCATAAAATATTTTATTCATGTCAGTCATCTTAAAAGTTGTATTGTTGGCAGCAATATAATTTTTTATTTGGGCCCACACCAACTCAATGGGGTTCAGTTTGCAGTGGTACGGAGGTAAACGGAGAATTTCAATGCCGTTACTCCTAGCCATTTCATCGATTAAATATTTATCATATTGTGGGGCGATTTCGGCGGCTTTTATTTTTACGAATAGGTGAGGTATTCATTTTTTTTAATATAAATCAGTCAACACAATTACAAGGCACAACTGTCGCATTCGAAGCTATGCCTTCAACTAGTCACTGTGAACTTGACCTTGTAATTTGAAAAGATTTGATTGGTTAGGAGGCGGCGCTAGGCCGGCAAACAATGATGACTCACTGCATTCTTAACGCCAACGTACTATAGATAAAAGTTATTCATAGACTAAAGTATAACATGGAAAAATCCAAAATGTCAGTGGCATGACTAAAACAGTTGAACGATTTCAGCTATTCGACTGATAACTTTTGTCTAGTGATTGAAAATTCGGCCCTTAGTTTATAAATGAGTAAGTAGTAATACCGCTCACTTAATCAACAATAAACTGTACTTTACAGGATAACCAAGAAACGATTTTTTAAGCATGAATATCAACCTAGTGGATATTTTGTTACTTTTAAACCAGGATTAGCGTTATTACACGTATTTCGATGTTTTACTATCGACGGCAGTAAAAAGTCGATTTGGCACAATTTTGGAGTGTCACTATTGAATTAAGCGCGCGATATATATATAAGGTAATGTAATAAATATAAACAATAATACATACTTACTACAATCATATAATTATTATCCTACCGTTATATCACTGTTGCGTTCAGAAGACCCGCTTCGGAACCCGGGGGCTGCTTTCCTACGTGTTTCAGCATCTTTTAACGTGAGATCATTGATTGGCACGCGTGGTGTTTTTGACAAAGTGAATCCTGCATTTTCACAACTTTGTTCCGAGACCTAATGGGAGTATCGTTATACATTTATTCTCCACGTAACTAGCCGGTTTTCGTAAAACGTGTCCGTACTAGCGTAGACGATTCTTTTGCACTGTCACGGAGATGAAGGAGGCTGCGGTACCGGGAATTCTTAATTAAATGCTAGGAATGAAAATCTTTCAGTAAGAAACGTAGATTAGAAAGTTCCTAAACCTTATATATGACTAGATAGTGACGCAAGTTATTTTCTTTTCTCCTTTTGACGTCTTATTGTCTAAAATCTTTATTATAAAACTAGTCCAAAATGAAAGTATTCATAATTTTTGACTGATGACTTTTACTAGCTTATCTAACTATACTCTAGACATCTATATATGTATTCTGTAAAATATTTGTACCTATTTTTTTCACAATTTCACTACATCTTTGTGCAACGGCAAATAGAATACTACAGATCATATAAATTATTTAATATACTACAGATCCAGTAATTTTTGAGATAAACTCTGACATAGACTGACATACGTACACAAACATGTGTCTGGACGTGATGAGTTTATCCGTGCTGCCGTCGCACTTTCGCTGTCGAGTGGACGTCAGCGGTGGAGCAGCAGTATCAGAGGGCGGACAAAGTTCGCATATACATAGAAATTCTCAAAATAGCAACGCGGTGGAGGTGTATCGGCCGTGTCGTCTACACAGGCCCTAAGGGTTTGAATTTTTCCTTAAAGAACTACCTAAATGGAGTTTGCTATCTTGCTCACGTATTATCACATTTTTGAAGATATAAATAAATTCATAACATACGACAAATGCGTATTATTAAAAAATTACGAATGTTTCACAAAAAAATTTGGTTCACATTTTCGTCAGAATGTTTTTTCACAAAATTATTTTTTATATATAGTAATGTATACGAAGTCATAACGATTTTTTTGTGAAACATTGGTAATTTTTTTTATAAGATTTTTGTAATACGCATTTGTCGTAAGTAAATTATGTAAATTTATAATTTTAAAAATGTGCGAACGAAATAGCGTACTCTATTTAGGTAGGCCCTTAATTGTAACAGAACCAAGAAATATTATAAATTAGAACTTAACAAGCAAAAAAATCTTTAAATCTCCGAACAGCATCCCGCTTACACGGTATAGCGCAATGCTCATCACCGGGCGTCGCTCGCTCCGCTGGCTTTCAATCCATTCGCATTTTTCCCCATTCATCCCGGCCTGCATTATTGTACCGAATGAAAAGAACTCGCCGCTACTTTTACATTTTTTGTTCTATATAAAGAGGCAGGATTAGTATCGCTGTCTGAAATTATGGAATTTATGTTTCAATGATTCTTTATTAATAATCTGGAATCTTCGTTCTTCGTGCAGACTTGTCTTTTGGCTTGTTGTGTCTGATTTCAGTAGTATATTGTAAAGAAAAAAGCATGGAGAAAGACATATTGTGTCGACTCCAAATTATTGGAAGAAGACCAAAGAAAAGAAGAAGTTATTGTAAGAAAGAACGTAAAATACTTCATTTGAAAGCAAAATAGGTTTTGGTAATTTGTATACTGAATTTTTAGGAAACGAGGTTTGCAATCAGCTTATTACTATGTTGGAATTATATACGATACAACGCTGATATAAAGTGCTGTCACCCTTCAGCTGCAATGCTATAGAATTATAGTGAGTTGTTAATTCAACTCACCACTGAGAGTTGAATCCTATAGAATTTCTATAGAAATTCTATCAACAACTCGCATAATTCACTTATGAATGAGCCATACTACAATACTAGGTTTCAAGCTTTCTTGCAGCTGTCAATTTAGTCCAGATAATGAAAAATCAGAGTATAATTCACATACAACTTGAAGACACCTAAATTGAAACTTTCAGGAAAACCAAACAACGGCGAGGAATGAGTTATTTAGTACTGATACTCTGTTCGAATATGAAATTAAAATGAAACAATATCTCAATTTTTGTAGAATTTAGTGTGAGAAAATAAGTATAAAAATAGTAAAATGTTGGTTGAAAGTTTCAGTGGTTTTTATCTCTTGTATGTTTGGTGTCAAAAAACTGGCCATATAAATATGTACATAATAAAAGTATATAAAGTCAAAATTAAATTGAAGTCTATTATAAAATAAGTACATTGTCATTCTCCGCATAGATAAAACTTATATGTATAAAACACATTTAAGCTTCCACAGCGATAATTCTTTCATTTACAAATATTAACTTCATTGTCTATATCAAATAGCGAGAGAATAGTTTGTGATGTCTTCTACACAATAGCAGAAATATAGCTTTAGGGTGTTTTCCAATATTATATATATTTTTACTGGACAATCGTTATTACCTATTAGAATTTATCTCAGATGTCAATATACACAAAATGCACATATTTGTCGTGTACCATATTTCCATACATATATACATTACATACATACAATACATAAATTCGCCACAAAGCTCAGACCAATTATCAGGTTAAAATATCAAAAACTTTAAAGGTTATTTCCAAAAAAATGTATATTTTATATCCTACACTTAGATTCAATTATTCAAGCTGCCAACGGATGAGAACACTAATAGACTAGGATATTATTAAAATACCAAATAGTTTGTTCCATTACTATATACAGTCATTTCAATTTAAATTTAAAGCAAAGATTTTCATCTGTTGTTAAAGAGGCCACGTGCCGGCTCGGAAACGAACCCGCTATAACGGACGGACGCCATCCATTATACGCATGTAGCATAGTTCAAAATATAAGAGGGGTTTAGGCATTATTCATTTAAAAAATAATGAAGTCCATAACACTTTAAATGTCGCGATATTATCCGAATATGGAATACTTAATTATATATATTATATTACGCGCCATATATTGGCTTGAAAGTGTTCCACTACAAGCTTAAAGGGCCATTTACATGGAGAGAGTTTCTTACCTCAAAGATACAATTGTCGAAAGCAAGAAAAAAATATGATCATGTAAACTAAACATATTATACCCTATGTGGAAGGGCGATAATTGCCTAGTCATTGAATATTGACATCTCTGCGTAAACAAAATTTAAAAGTAAGAATTATATTTCGAGTTCAGTTAGTGACCAGTCACAAGCATGAGTGTAGTGCGCGAGGGTGTTTTCATTATCTCTTAATTAAAAGAAAGCGAAAAAAAGATGTTAAAAAGTGGATAGAAAAAAGAAACACTTTAGGAGCCTCAAATAGTATCTTGAATTGCATCTAGAAGATGAAGAGACATTTAGAAATATGTTTCGTGTTACTAAGTCACAGTTTTCATATTTTAAGTCAATTCAAATCGGTTCAAACTGATTTTTACGATTCTAGCATGAACTTAAAAACGACTCATAAGAGATCTAGTTTAGACAAGTCGAGAAATCGTAGGCAAATATCTCAATGCGATTTGTGTCGTAGTGTAAACAAAACTCTTGGTGATAATTACCTTACGATTAACGCATGACAATGACATACTGGTCGGCGAGTTTTTGTTTTTTGGTTGAATGTAAACATGTCAATGCGATTATTGTCTAAAGAGTATCCGCCTACGAAAATAGTATACGATTTTCACCGGAAAAAGTGCGATAAACTCTCTCCATGTAAATGACCCTTAAGCCTGTATCCGCATACTCAGGCGTTCACATGTCCAGATACCACATTCATATATATATACATATACACAAACACACATACATTCAAACATCTATACATTTCCACATACATTACAGATGTTAACACAAAGTAATCTTTTAAATGTATAAACTTTAGGTTAATTTTCTTTTTCTTTTTTATAATGTATAACAATCGAGTTGTCTGGAAGTGGGCGCTAACAACTGGAACACAGTATTATATATACTACAGCAGTTGTTTGCGATACCATATTGTTTTCTGTACACTTATCTTAAAGGTTTTGAATAAATTCTTTAATTCTTTAAAATATAGATAACAACATATTGGTTTATATTATTACATAGCAGATATTGTAAATATACAATACCCCAATCGAGCTATTAAGAATCTTACATATCCCATCTCCCCTCTCAAGTGCGGACATAAAATTGTAAAGTTGAAATGGATTGCCTTGGTCCCCCTTGGTCCATTGTCATTCAAATGTGGACCCAATGCTACGCCACGAAAATTTAAATGATAATTACTGTGTATGTCATATATTTCAAACTTGTCGAGACTGCATTGTGTGCCTTTAAATCGCTAGTTTGTAGTCAAATGATATAGAAAATATTAAGAAAGTAATTTAAAGCAGTTTTTCATTGTAATATATTGGAAATTTAACTCAGTGAGGAATTTTAATTTTTTTTATAACAATCAAAGCGAATTAAGTTTTTTAAATTGGAACTGTTCTCATTTACGGAGTATAACGTTTATCAAATGTTGAGTAGGTTACTTTTGATGTTTACAGACAAAAATCTTAAAAATGGTCATTTGTCATTAAGTATTGTATAAAAAGAAGTTCACACATCATTTTTGGACTCATTTTGAGATCACAGGTATATTCAATCACTTGTTTTTTCCTAGTTGAATTGTGTGTTTAGGTAGTTAACTTAAAGCATATTTTACTTTATTATATATTTTAGATGTTATTTAAGTTGACTAAACATCAATGAGGGCCGGTTCCTATATCTTTCTATTTATTTACTTGCCTTACTATTGGTAGAAATTTGACATTACTTGTATTGAGCTAATGTCAAATTTTAACCAGTTGTAAATTCAAATTCAGAAGTTTTTATTCAAAATAAGTTCCACTGGAGAACACTTTTTGAAGGTCATATATATAAGTTAAAATTTAATTTTACTTTCTGTAAGTTTCGCATATATATAAGTTAAAATTTAATTCCAGCACTTCTATGTTTTTCTATATATGTCTCTCAATCTTTTTTAAAATAAATTTTATACATGTTACACAATTACTTTTCGAAGAATTAATGTAGTTGTAGCAAACAGTGCATACTCAGAAATACAAAGACAAAATAAAAGGAACGATAAATATTTTTACCGTTATAATAATGGTATGACGTAGTAAAAGTTTGTAATGCAACATATCTCCATAAATTCCTTGTATATTTAGCAAGTTTAAAACGTTATACAAAAGATATCACAAGATGCTGGAGCGAGCTGCTATGTAAATGAAGCTTTATCATTTAAGTATTCATCAATAGTGTAGTATGCCTTTTTAAGCAAGATAATTTTTAATTTAGTGAAATGCAGATCTAACATTTCGTTCGGAACCTTATTGAAAAAGCGTATACCAACCCCCAAGAAAGAGGACAATACTTTTTGTAATATAAAAGATGGCAATATCAGTAAGGTAACATATAAGAACCTATAATTTTTGTTTGATTTTTCACGGCGATGGACATGAACTGATTGTTAAGATATTGTCCGGTTCATTTTTGTCTTTCAATTAAAACGAATCAGCCATAGTGATTGATACATATAATCATAAATTTGAATAATTCAATGTCATTGAACACCGTGTCCTTTCAGTTATATGCTTTTCAATCAAATTGATTCAAAGTGTCTTCATTAAAGGAGACGACCGCAGCAACGATTTTCTTAAATTCCCACTTAGAGTCGAGGAATATGCAAGGAAAACTGCATATAAAGCTAATTTCAATTGGGCGTTTGATATTTAAATTACAAAATGTATGATTTTTAGTTATTAGAGCTTAATGTTATGAAGAGTCTTGAACGAAACACCCCCTACAATGTCATATATAATAGACCGTCTATTATAAAAGAACGATTCAAAACATTTTATCGTCATGAATGATATGACACTTTGAAGGCGTTGCGAATTATTATAACTATATTTCTGCAAATTTAAAATTATCACTTCATTTCGTAAAAGTTTTACCTTATCTCTATATATATACGGTTGAAATTGTAATATTATAATGGCAAATAAAAGTGGGAATATCTTATATTTTATTGTGTTTTTAACACTTGGCCCTCGTGTTGCATGAGGGAGTTGCGTGGGGTAGTTTGCACCCTCTCTGATTAGCGTCCTTAATCTATGGGGGATGTTTGGATGATGTTATACAGGAGAGTATATTTTTTGCAATGAAAAAATAGTTTGTATACATTTAGTATAAACAATTTAAAAATTATACACGTCTTGTTTTAATAAAAATTTCGTTTTATCGCTTAATCAATTTCCAAAGTTCTTATTCGAAATAAGTTCCCCTGGAGAACGCTTTTTGAAGGTCATACACGTAAGTCAAAATTTAAATCTACTTCCTATTCTGTGTACACTGCTTCGCAACGTGTTATAGCTGTTTAAAGGAGAAGCGTGATTATAATAATGTAATTAATAATACCAGAAATGTTTTATAATATACGTTTTACTTGTTGATGTTTGATATTTAAAGTATTCCATAATAACTATAAGTTAAAGAAAATGAAAATCAATTAAAAACTACTCTTCATAACCTAAAATGCTTATATCTATACTGCACTTATTGAATATTGGGCAGGTACTAAACTGAATAATCTTCCATCTCATGAGCATCAATAACCATAGATTTGTGCTTTAAAGTTATTTATGTCAGTTTTCCATAAAATACAAATTCATACAGTTGGTAAGTCGCATTAAGTTATAAGAATTTTTATTTGAGAATTATGAATCCGACTATTCTTTTTTGTATTGTTGTGAGATAAAGGGGTTTTGTTTACGTAATTTTGGATATGTGCCTTGCAAGAATCGTCCAATTTTGGGAGAAAAAAATATTTTCATTTTCATTTTTAATTCAAATTAAAAAAATATATTAATGTATAGGTAGCTGCTTTAAAGAACGAGATACGTAGAAATTTGGTATGTATAAAATAGTCAAAGGAAGCGCAGCTGAACAATTCTCCTTGTTAGCGGACGATCAACACGAATCATTGGCTACAACCAGATTTTTTCAAAACTAGTGCTAGATCATTCATGTTTGATTACAATTAATTAATTATCGCTCATTATTCTTATCAACAAAGCAGTTGAAATAGAATGATTCTTAAAAAGCTATAATATTTTTAAAGAAAAATTTGTTGCCGCCAATGACGCGTGCGATTGAACGCTGAAGAATCACCCAATTGGATATATGGTTTTATGTACGTATGCAGCTACAGCATACTTTTTACCAAAAAAGTAACGTTCAAATAAAGTTTCTGCTATTTTTTTGTCTTGAGAAAAAAATAAATAAACGATAGCAATTCTGATCTCCTACATAACACCATCCAGTTATTCAATAATAATACGTATGTTTATTTAATATCTTAAACTGTTGCCTAATGAACTGCCGCCGGCTCCTCTAAGCTCGTTTGACAAGTTCATCTCATTATATTTTATCTCTAGTACATTGTATGGTTTTGTACTTACAGATGTACCTAATGACAAGCGGTACGTACACAAGCGATAGATTTATAATGTTTGTATAAAACAGAAAAGGGTAAAGTTTAAAAAAAGCATTGTAGAAACGACCTATGTGGCGTGTTTATTTTTTATTACTAAAGTATGGTAGGCAAGCTTACCGTCTACTTGACGGGAAGTAGCCAACATCGCCTACAGATATTGGTGTCATCTGAAGTGGTGAAGACGTTCTTTTTGCGCTGAAAAATCAATATGAACAGGCGATAAGAAATAAAACGGCTAAGTACGTGTCAGTTATCGCATAATAAAAATCCTTAAAAGCAAGAAATATCTACTGTGCTTATTACTTAGCTACAGAACACTAAAAAGATACTTATTGGACAATAATTCATATATCTCATTTAAACAACTCCACGGATCTAGTTCAAACTATTTTTCTAAATCCCGTTATCACGGTTTTTTTAGCATTTCTATTTTATAATTCAAGATTAGAAGAGGTACACATGTTTTACGATTTGGACGACAATCACCACCTCTCTCTTTTCTTTCACCTTCTCCCAATCATTTGGGGTCGGCGCAATACGTCTTTTCCTTCCACACTCTTCTATTCCGACGTACGGCTCTGTCACACCACAAATCATCATATCACCTACAAACAATCCATCCATCTCTTTTCTGGTCTACTATTACATTTATAACCATCTTGCAATTTAACATTCTTTTGTCATGTGACTTTCATCCCTCCTCATTATATTAACACCATTAATTTGATAAAAAAACCACTAAGAAACCTAAGCCTATTGTTAGACAGTTACTGAAGAACTACGTATATAACTGTACTAGATGTGCCCGCGACGTCGTCCGCGTGGAATTTGTTTTCATAACTCCTCGATTTAGAAACATTTTTCATTGGTGCTCCGCTCCTATTGGTCTTAGCGTGATGATATATAGCCTATAGCCTTCCTCGATAAATGGGCTGTCTAACGCTGAAAATCTTTTTCAAATCAGACCAGTAATTCCTGAGATTAGCGCGTTCAAGCAAACAAACAAACAAACTCTTCAGCTATATATATTAGTATAAGATATGTATATTTTATAATAGATGGACGGACATGAAGAATTTCGAGCCTAGTAGTAGAATGTTTATGGACTGAAATTATTTACATATTACTGCTCTTGTTATAAAAACAATATGAAAGTTCATTGGATATTTGATACATTTTACAACAAATTCTAAAACAGTATACACAAAAAGAGCCTACGTTTAAATTACATACCTTTACCTTTACAAGGTTAAAATACCTTGTTATCATCTTACTTTTAAAAATTTCACCATAAAAATAATTTAATTACTATTTAAACAATAATCAATAAGCCATTTGAATCGATAGAATTATGACGTCACAACGCAGTGTGACAGTCAGTACACCCAGTGACAGCAGTATATCCCTACAAAATGAAGGAAACTGTGACGTTTCGTAAGAATATAAAAATATCAGTGTTGGTTTGACTGTCAAATACCCTGTTGCTACTATTGTATAGGTGTCTAATTCAGAATAAGACTGGTTATTCTATCAAATTTATTGTTAGCTTCTCCATTATAACGCATTTAAACAGTCCATATCCGTACACTGTAAATGTACCCAAAACTGCAGAACCTTAATAGCAGTCATTAACCGCAATATTTTCCGAAATACCCGTTAAATTGCATTCGGATATATCCGCGACATTAGTTCGGGCGGAAGTGGCGCGCGCGCCGGATACTGGCGCCCATCCATTGTGAACTCCGACGTCACTTCCGTCACGGAACGAGGCGCATGGCTGCAGGGGATCTTGTATAGAGAATCTGATTAGAACTCAAAAATTTACATGTTGAAGTACGAGATAATATTAATCAAAATTTAAAAATAAAGTCCCTGTCATAATCCATGAATAAAACCAGAAATGTAGTGGATAGTTGACAAAAATCTCGATAAATTATGAAAAATATTCGTATAAAAGAGCGAGCGTTGAAACACCACGTCATCTTCATAACATTAAAAGGTCGTGATCGAAAATACTTTAATTACTGTTTATGAAATAAATAATCGGTAGATAAACAGTCACATTATATATCCCCAAGCTAAGCATTTCACGGGGTGCGGTATAGATATACGGCACATTTATTTATTATTTGAGATATAAAATTAACTTTGGGTGGTTTTAAAAAAAAATAACCACCTTCTAACATATATTTAAAAAGTTCAGATTTGTTCATAATATTAGGTTGGGGAAAAAGTTTCTTCGCATTTGTTCATTTTTTTAAAAGTTTATTTACTTTTGACTAAAGTATGTAGGTACCATTTTGTTGGATAACTTTTGCCATCTTGCAGGTAGGGACGTGATTTCATTGCTATAAAAATTTTGGGGCTCCTGATCAAAAAACTGCGATAAGTGGTTTTGGCAGTCCTCTCGTGATGTTAACCTGACAAAAAATTCTGCAAAGACCGAAACAGGTGAAAATCTGAAGGTGCAAGGTCAGGACTTACGGCGGATGCATTAATACCTTCCAGCCAAACTCTCGTAATTTTTGCTGAGTGGCTAAACATGAAGCGTTGTCATGGTGAAAAACCACACCCTTCTGTTGATTAATTCCGGCCGCTTTCTCCTTTTTGCTTTAATCTCATCAGTTGTTCGCAGTACAGTTAGAATCGATGGTCCTGCCTGGCGGTAACAGCTCATAATGAATAATGCCCTTCCATAATTCACCTTGTATTAACCCGGGTTTCGCCACAGTCTGTGAAGCCTGACCGACGTTTGACCACGATCTTTTTCGCACGTTCTTGTCGTACGTGATCCACTTTTCATCACCAGTTATCAGCTTCTTCAAAAATGGTTCGGTTTCATTACGTCGTAATAAAGAATCACAAATGAGACACGGTTCATTAGGTTTCTTTCTTAGCTCACGAGGCACCCAAATATCGTGTTTTTGTGTACCCAGCTTTTTTCAATGCGCCAAAACCACTTTGACTTCTCCAGCTATCGTAACTACTAAGATCTTGGTCCATATTTTGGCATCAATTTTTCCGTAACAGGGCGACCAGAGCGACGTGCATCTTTGATATCAAAATTTCCGGATTGGAAACGCTGCTACTCTCACAGATACTGCATTAGGTCAATAAACATCAAAAAAATTTTTCGGCTTATGTTGCATTTTTATCTCTTTTGTAGTAGAAAATTTATCGAATTTCTTCATAGATTCACTCATTTTAACAATATGAAAAACAAATAAAATCACACATTTTCCTAATTTGAATTTGCTTCTTTTTTAAAATTTTTATTCCAAAACTGCCAGATAGGAATATATAGCCAAAGAGATCTTATTACAAGTTCATACATACTATATGTGGACTTTTTCCCCAACCTATTATATAAATGTGCCGTATAACTATACCCCACCTCATTTCATGCTTGTGTTATGAGTAATAAATACAACGGACTATTCTGGTACCAATACCAGACTATATACTATAATAATATTTTAAATGCGAAAATTTGGATGGATGGATGAAATTTGATTGTATTCTGAAATTTAGGCTCAAAATATACATTTTTGCCATACCTTTAACGAGTTAAAATAGTAAAGTTTGTTTACGAAATTTGCAATGCCAAGAGTCAAATCTGGAGTCTCTACGTTGCAGTAATTTAGGCCGACAAAGACATCCCACTCAACCATAGAGGCCGTCCAAAAAGATCTTAATAATACTTATTTAGTCTTAAAATATGTTTTAAATATTATAAAGTCAAGAAATGAGAGAAGGATATGCATAGTGCCACCTCGTTATATAAGATTTAGAAGGTTCTCGAAGTTAGATTTTTTACTAGACTTTTTTTTCATAACAATGGTCATAGTCACGGTTATACAATTATATTCAACACATCTGTACCTATAATAAACCCTTCAAATACCAATTGTAAAAACCGTGAATTCGTCACACACAGAACCGCGAACCCCGCTGCAAGTGTACAATGACGTCATTAGCTTCTTTTATTTCGAAACAAAGATACAACTGCACTTTAAAAATCTTTTTTACAAAGGCTTAAAGTCTAAAATCGTGTGATATGTCAAATGCGAAATGTTATGTGGGAGGGTATTATGAATTTTTAAAATAATAACACGTCATCACGCAGCGCCTATGTCTTTTGAATTCGGTGTTGCGTGGTTATTGTGGTGTGTTGATTTTGATGGTCATGTTTTACACTGTTACATACGACACGATAAAATCAAAAAATATCTGATTCAATACCTATTTATAAAATATAATAATAGTTAAATTCGTTAAAACATGTTCATCCGATTTTAACGACCTTATTCATAAAGAGTTAAAGTAAATATTAACGTCTCTTTAAAAGCCATAAAGAAGCGTTCAAACTTGCACTTACTCTCTATGAATAAGACCATTAATCTTTGCTCTTATCAACACTTATATCGTAGATTACTTATTATTATTGTATTCATAGAGGTAATATAATACTATACTTAACGATTTTGGCTTAAGACATATAATTTGTCGTAGATATCTTTATCTCTGAGGTAGCGGTGTGTCACACCATCGTTATGTTGTCTCGATTCCTTTCACACAATCCACAGTTCGGGTTACCTGGAAGATACCCCTCTAAAGCGTTAAGGCCTGCCTTCATTCCTACCTTGACACGAAATGACTGTAAAATGATTTACTTTATAAGTATGTACTCAATAATAAAGTATTTTCAAAACTGTGTCGGAATAAGCTAATTCTTATGTACCCCAACAACTTCAAACCGCTCCCGGCAAATTCCTGCGGGATTCTCGGGATAAAAAATATCACACATTTTATTACATAAAATTTGCTATCGATCAGTGAAAAAATCACATTGGATTTCGATGGCCATTTTAAATCATTCCCATAAAAATTCCCACGGGATTCCCAAGATAAAAACGAACGAAAAGTTTAAGTCTAAGTATGAGCTGTAGTTTTTACGTGAAGCCCGAACCAACACACAAGAAATCTAAAAAAATTACACCGGGTACACCATCGTTTATATAATCTATTCCAGGTGCTTTTTAATAAATTCAACGTACAACACGACATGGTTAGAATATTATAATATTATAGATAGATTTTAGGTCAAGTTTCAATTACTTATTAGTCTTTTTTTTTAGATTAGATTATAATTTTAATGTTGTATCTTTAAGAAGCAGCAATAAGTTAAAAAAAAAATTTTTAGCAAGTGAAGCTAACTTTTTCAACGATCAAAATCAAACAAGGGACATGTACACTTAAAATCCAATACGCATATTCGCAAATTTAAATCTCGCCCGGGGCGTTAGGAAGCGTTGATTTGTGGTTATTTAGCTCGGTTGTTAAGTTTCCATTTACTTGAGTCACTCGTGCGTGTCACACCTCGATTTCTATGCCACAAAATGGTTTTTATTTTTACAGAATAGGTATGCGTATTCCCCATTGTTGCAACTTTGCACTCGACGTATTGTTTAATAAATTTGAATTTTGCTGGAAATAATGTATTACGTCATTATACTGGATAGAATACATCTTAATGTCAAAACTTTATCAATATAGACCAATCATTTTTAAGAAAAATAGGTGTGACACGCATAGGTAAACAGACAAACAGGCAGATGGTTAGAGGGACATCAAGATTTTATATTGGATAATTATTCACAAAATAGTTACGAAACTCTAATAAGGTCTTACGTACGAACGAATTTTCATAGAATTAAGTATTGACTTACATACTTAATTCTATGTAAAGTGGTTCATACGTAAGATCACAATAATGACAAAAAAGGGCATAAATATATATTAAACTTCATTGTAGTATAGACACAAATATATCTGTAAACACATAGATCTACCAGAATTGAATTTCGAAAGATATAATTCAGTATTTTGAAATACCAAACTTCATCAAACAACAGAATCAAGTTATCAAAATTCACATTAACATAAATAAATAAAATAATCATTCAAAATTAATTCCTAATAAACTTTTCATCTCTGTAAAATATTAAATCCGTACGAAAATTTAAATCAACTAATTCAATCAAAGCTAAACGAGTCTCTCGAGATTGGGGTTAAGAAATCACGGGCTGACGGGTTATTTTGCCGGTTTTATCCCAAAAACCCCTTTTGTCCAAACAACGGCAGAGGCAAATGTCACCAGGCGACGCTTGTCGTGACGTGCTCATTGAAAATTCAGTTGGAACCACGCTTTTTGGATTATAAACGCACTTGGTGTACTAAAACGCTGCGGTTGTTGAACTATAGCATGGAAAACAATACTAAGGATGACAATCGTCTAGTAAAAAAGAAACTTAACTCTAAAAAGCTCTAGGAAAATACTTATTTTTCAAATAACTTTAATCTAAAAAGTTAGATGTCCTAATAAATTTCTTTTATATTTTTGAGTGATTTGGTCTAAAATTTTGTACTAACACTTTGCAGGTTTTTGTGGTCATTTGACTTAATATATAAAAATATTGTAATATCAACTGGTAAAAATATATATGGGTGATTTAATATTTTTATTTGGATTTTCTTCATAAATTTATCGAAATTCGATATAACCATCGTCCCTACGTCATTTTTTAACATAAAAATGGTCTAAAGTCAAGCTTTTTTATTATATAAATTGTATTATGCAATTATATTGTAATTATAATGTAAATTGATGGGTTTGATTTAATTTTATGTTTATTTTATTCTTTTTAGAGTTTTAAATAAAACCTTGTTTTTATAAATGTTTTTTTACTATTATTATACCTTTCGATATCAGAACCCTAAAAACACAGCGATTTTAGTATGTAGTGGGTATGAAAGCTAAATTTGCATAGCGCACCCCAAGAAACTGGTAGAGACTTTAAATCTAGTAAATTTACTAAACCTAGGCTGAACTGATTCAACGTTCCCCACAGGCGGCGTTTCTTGACAAAGACTAATAGTTTTTAGACAAACCACATTTATCGAATTAGTTATTTAAGTTTTACATTCTGCCTAATAGATATTATTCCCATAGTAATGGGACATATCACTCATAAGTATTGTTCACGCCAGAGCGTGACGATCTATGTATTAAACTCTGTTGCCCACTCCCCGAGCTCAACAGCGCCAGTCACGATCGAACGTTCTAACTGTATAACTGCGTCGCTTGCGCATCAAAACTAATTCAATTCCTAGCAAATTCAGTAATTAGTGAAGTGAGTATAGTAGTACATAAGCCCTAAACCTCAAGTCAAGAAATATAAACATCATTTGACTCAACATCAGCTCAAAATAGAAGGAACATCAGCTCAGGTAAGCCCATTTGTCTCCAGCCCTTAGTACTTTCCCCTTCGAAGTCTGGCAATCAGCCAGACCAACTGGTTCTTCGAGCCGGATCGGTACTAAGGGCTGAAGAAATAGACTTACTTGAGCTGATGTTCCTTCTATTTTGAGCGAATATTGAGTCAAATGATGTTATATTCCATGACTTGAGGTTTAGGGCTAATGTCCCACTATACTTACTTCACTAATCACTAAATTTGCTAGGAATTGAGTTAGTTTTTATGCGCAAGCGACGAGGGTATACAATTCGAACGTTCGATCGGTGACTGGCGCTGTTGAGAGACGCGGGCGCGTGGGTAGATTACTAGCTCGGGGAGCGGGCAACAGAGTCAATTCATAGATCGTCACGCTCTGGCGTGAACAAGTATACTCCTTCACGATGGTGTCTCGCTATTAAGCCTCGTTTATATTAAGTCCGCTTTTATTGTAGCAAGCACGAAAGTGGCTCATTTGTGAACATGGCAAAATCGCACTGCTTGTTACCGTGAAAGTGGGCGTAATTTAAACGAGAGGTTATTTTCCAAGTTGCTTGAGAAATGTTACTCTGGAATAATTTTATCAATGTGTCATTTATCGATGTACTTTATCAAGAAAGTTATTGTATAACGATTATATTATTTACCTAGACCTTGTTTACTACTTACTTTATTTACCTAGATAACTATTTTTTTTCTGAAAAAGCGATCAAAACACGCATTGACATAATTATAGACCAGCACATTTAATATTTTAATATAAAATAGTCAAAGTTTAAGATATAATTTTTTAAATGCTCCTAGTACCATTCTCTCCCCTTTACTCTCATTTTATACAGGAAAAAATATATTTCTAAATAAAAGTCAACAAAGCTTTGTAAATTAATATAATAAATAAATATGATGATGAATGATTCACTTAAACATAAATGTTTATGCTTTTTCATTGTCATAAGTTTCATTCTGTAATAATAATCTTTGATAAGCCTTTTAGAATTTTACCTGAATATTTGTTCTGTAGGGGCTGTAGATAAATTGATTCGTGAATTCGATTTGTATTTGACAAGTTCAGACAAATTGCAAATGCTGTCTAGTATACAGTTTTGAACGGTGGGTGCTTAAGTTTGCTTTATGAGTCCACCGTACGCACTATTCAACATACATCGATACTGATCGTAAGAATAAAATGAAAGCGCTATTTGGGAGCAAATAACAAAAAGGGGTGGTCCTAGTGTATACGACATAACACTGAGGACCGATTTTTCAATCACCAGACTAAATTTATTCTATAGAATTTAACACAATATGGGAAAATTAAAGATGACAGTTGCATGAATAAAACAGTTGAATTGTTTCACTTTTGAATTTAGTCAGGTTATAATTTATTCGACTGATAACTATTATCTGATGATTGAAAAATCGGCCCTATAATAGCTTAATCACCGAATAAAACAATTGCAATTTATAAAAAAAACTGTTCTATCTTTATAAAAAAATCTATTTTAGGATAATTTAAAAATTGGCTTTGAAATACTATTGCATTTCGATGAAGTAACGTAATAAGTGTAGTAAATCATGTTTTTTTACAAACAAAAGATATGTTTTAAAAAAAAATTGTACATTTACGTACGAGCTATTTGAGATTATCAATCGATATTATTACTGTCTAATAGCTGGTTTCTATATCTTATCGACCTTCCATATAATTTAGTGTCGATTGAAGTTTGGTATAAGCTCTATCATAGAATTAATGTCAAAATTCAACTGATGGTAAATCAAGTGAATGAATAGTAAGATATAGGAACCGGCCATTAGAGATTTATGTTGTTAATAGTACCTATGTCTAAACTATGAAATTACATTAACTTAAAAAAATACAATTAAATATTAAAAATAAACTAACTTATTAACACGCGCAAAGTCCGTCACTAAATAGATTACCAAATGTACACAAGTCTTGCTTCGCTCGTGGTTATTGCTTGACTGCCGATCTCTCCATTGGGCCATTGCTTTATACTGCACCGATACAATATGGCTGCCCGACCGCGTAGACCGAATTTCTTAGAATCAGTTCGACACACCTGGCTAATGACTGCCATAAAAGATTACAATACACAATGGGCTGTTTTCTAATTACAAATTTTAAACACAAAGTAAACAAAGGAAGTCCAAATGCGGAAAGGTAATAAAGTGTGCTTTTATGGTATGCAGGTGTGAATCTACTTTTGTCGGCGTGTAGGTCGTAACATTATAAATAAATAAAAATTACAAACGATAGGTATATGAGTCCTAAATCGCCGTCGTTGTTAACCATCAAGACAATTGTATAATTGATTAGCCTCTTAATATAAACGTGTATATCTATTTCATTGTTATTATCAGTATTCTATAATTAGGTTTTTATACTATTAAAAAGAGTATAAAAATCAAATAATTATAACTTCAAATATAAGTTCCAAAATGATATTTAATTCTTTACATTATAGGGCCATTTACATGGAGAGTTTGTCGCACGGTTTGGGGCGAAAATCGTATACTATTGTCCTAGGTCCTCTTTAGACAATAATCGCATTGACATGTTTACATTCAACCAAAAAACAAAAACTCGTCTACAAGTATTTCTCATACGATAATCGTAAGGTAATTATCACAAAGAGATATTTGCCTACAATATTTCGACTTGTCTAAACTAGAACTCATATTTCTTCAAGTTCATGCGAGTATCGTACAAATCAGTTTGAACCGATTAATTCAAATTCAAAGTTTTTTATTCAAAATAAGTTCCACTGGAGAACACTTTTTGAAGGTCATATAAATATATAAGTTAAAATTTAATTTTAATGATTATAATGCGAGACTTTCCTTTCGAGCTCGGTGAGGAGAGTACGGTATTTTGTATTTTATTTACATAGAGACGTCAATATTTAATGACCAGGCGATTATCGCCCATCTACGTACGATATCGTATGTTTAGTTTACATGATAATATTTTTGTTCTTGCTTTCAACAATCGTATCTTGGAGGCAAGAAACTTTCTTCATGTAAATGGCCCTTAATACTTTTTAGGTATTCGTGCCACATAACATCAAAGTTCGATACAGGAACCAAGAGAGTTTACTATTCCGACACTGTGGGGTCCTACCAATACAAACTAAAACGAAATATAAGATACTCAAAGAAAACTACTTTAAAAACCAAGAATTACAAATAAGAAAACAACATAAAACACACACAAGATCAATCTCAAAACAGACATTAACCATCCCATCCCACAATCACCACTATGGCAAGTATACTACTAACTACATAATACCAAAATCAATCAATCAATTGCCCACTACACTAACGAAATCTTTAAATTACAAAAATATAAAACAAAAACTAAAAAGTATTATTTAGAAAAATTGCAATGACAGCCTGTGTGTATGAGCGTTCGCAACTACGTATATGTTACCTGCACATACGAGTACGATATCATTAGGTGTATGTGTATATAAGATTTTACTGAAATTGCCAGGGTGTGTTGCATCACACGCAAACCTCATAGGTTTAAGTGGTGCCTTACCTCTATTTGTAATCTAAATGTAAATTTTATATTATAGATAAATAAAAAAAATATATAAAAAAAAGGTACAAGTCATTTTACAAACCACATATAGTAAATACAAGACAATTATAATTAGTAGATATGACCGTATGCGCGTCCCCTAACATAATAAGGGCCGCACAGGGGCCTTTTCCGCAATAACTGCGTTTGCCTAATTTGATTTTTATTTTGATCTCGTTTGTTTGTCTGTCTGATTGTCCCCTCGAGCTTGTCTAGTTAACTTTCAAAGTATAACATTTTTGGAATAAGATTAATAGTAATTTGATTATGGTATGTTGAGGTCTGTGATCTCTGTTTTTTTCTAAGGGTAACAGGTTTATTGGTAAATGTAATGCTGCATATCGTACAATATGTATACCACCTTCAACAAATTGAATCCATTCTATTCCTGTCACGAGTTGGCTGGAAGAGATCGCATCTTAGCGATAAGACCGCCCATTGTACATATTCAGAATATTTTTAGGGTATAAGATTTCTGTGTTTTCTGTAATGGTGTACAGTAAAGTGTTATCTCTCTCTCTCTCTCTCTCTCTGTGTGTCTCTCTCTCTCTCTCTCTCTCTCTCTCTATATATATATATATATATATATATATATAGATAGATAGATAACACTTTATTGTACACCATTACAGAAAACCTTATAGCCTAAAAATATTCCAAATGTGCACAATGGGCGGTCTTATCGCTATTAAGCGATCTCTTCCAGACAACCCGTGTCAGGAATAAAACAGATTATATTGGTCAAAGGTGGTATACATAAATATAAGAAAATAAGCAGTTACTTACATATATTTTGTTCATTTATAAACATATAAGTATGTAAAATATTATATGAGTAAAATTATACTTAATAGACATATATAAATATACCTACTGATATCACATGCATAAATATATACACATATATATATATATACAGAAATATACGTAAAAATATCAAACATCACTATGTTGCAGGTAGTGCTTTTTTGTCATGTTCTTAAATATTGTTAGTGATTTAGCTTGTCTAACAGTAACAGGTAGCTCATTCCAGAGTCGAATAGCCTGTACAGTAAAAAAATTGTTGACAAAAGATGAAAAATGTTTGGGAGTATTAAGTCTAAGATTCGTAGAAGGTCTTAAATTGTGAGAGGAAAAGAAGAATTCAAAGCGTTCTTTTTGATAATACGGGGTTGTGGGGATAAACAACACACTGTAAAGGAGTGAAAGAATATGAGTATTCCGGCGAAAACGAATTGGCAACCACTTGAGTTTGTTAAGAAATTCAGAGCCATGGTCATATTTGCGTAACCCAAATATGAACCTATATATATATATATATATTCATATTTCATAACACATTCTTGATACATACATATT
The DNA here is from genome assembly GCA_039645545.1 of Dendrolimus houi. Taxonomy (NCBI): domain Eukaryota; kingdom Metazoa; phylum Arthropoda; class Insecta; order Lepidoptera; family Lasiocampidae; genus Dendrolimus; species Dendrolimus houi. The sequence goes on from CM077136.1 coordinate 8,605,648, forward strand.
TCCTTCTCTTTTTGTTTACTGGTATGTATGTATATCTATCTCTGTCCCCCCCCAATTATAACTTACTTCATGAAGATACTGCCATTGTGTCTTCGGATTCATTTGCAGTGTTAAATAGACAGACATGTAAGAAATAATAAGCTTTTTGACAAGTTGTTGAAATAAACTAAAAGGCGACCGCCCTGTAAAGTGATTGTTATTGTTTGAATGATTGATTGAGCTGGTTTCAAGATATGTTCAAGATATATACTTATAAAGCCTTAGTCGACGGGGTTTTGGGTGAGTGTATATAATAGTCTATTGGATTTATTTTTGTGATTAGACAAACATTTACACAACAACTGAAGGCAACAAAATTATACTATTATCTTCAGCGGTTTCGTGTGTACGGAATATCCTGAGTATTTTTTTAACTTCGCATCCGCGCACACACCATATACAAGTTTTAGTAAGTGTTATTGACAGAAAATTGTATTAACTATTTAATTATTATAAGTTACTAGCATTTGTCCGCGACTTTGTCCACGTTGAACAGGTAAAAAAGATTACAGTTATTTTGCTAAATATAAATTAATCAAAGGTTATTTTCAGCAGGGTAATGGATTTTTTGTATGAAAATACATAAATCCCGGAAATTCCCGTAAAAATCGGAATAAGTAATGTTACAAAAAGCATACATAACGATCATTGTTTTACTAATTATACTAAGATTTTATCGATCAATGAAAATTTTGCATCGGAATCAATTTCTTTTTCGACCTGGGCACTTTAAACCTCTCCCACAAAAATTCCTGTAGGATTTTTGGAATATAAAGTACCGCAGATTTTAAGTCCGGGAATTTACTATAGTTAAGCGAAAATCGTAGTTTTTACATGAACCCCCTACAAACAAGAAAAATGTAAAAAACAAAAGACTTGCACGTTTACAATTTCATAGTAAGATTACTGGCCCCCTGGTGACTATAATATTATAAAAAGAAGATTAAATAATTCATTGATGGGTATTAGAAGACTGATTTTCCCGTGGAGTTTGTTTTTAAAAAACATTAATCTGCATAATAATTAAACAATAACGTTTTTTTTAATGCATAAGTGTCAATTTTTTGTTATAATATGACTTTTCGGTTTGGCGTCAGTTAAAAACCAACCAAAACCAACCAGCCAACTTATAATTGGTTGAGCTGTTACTGAATATTAATACATCCAACAAGGCTGTACAGACTCGGTTCTTTTGCCTGCTATTGTGGTGAATTTAATAACGGCAACAAATCACAAAATATTGCCAATCGATATTTTGAACACGCATTATGAAAATAACTGTACCCTCGTGAAAACAACTAAATAACGCATTATTTAAAAAAATGATACTTCATTCAATATTTATGATTTTGTTTGAAAATTACTCCAAAATATAAATTATAGGTATATATCACCTGATGTATTGTGCTTGCCGAAACACGTAAAGACTATGTGAAAATAACACATCGCTTCTAATATATACCCTTTCCAAGCATTTATTTGACTTTTGACAGCTCGATGACCGATCAATTAGTAATGCGTTAACGACTAGGTTTGATATAAAAATCAACTTCATTTATAAATAAGTTTTAATTAATATAACTTCTCTATATATTTTTGCTAAAAATACTGTATCGTGTAATAAATATACCCACATTTCAATGAAGATGTTTTACGTGTGTTTTTGTAAAAAAATAAAAAATAATAAAGTATTGTAAAGGCCTGAGTCTGTTGAACTAAATATCTTTGTGGACTGTACTTTGATTGATTTCAAAGAATAATGAACGATGTTTATAGATATATGGTTTTATTGCTTTACTGGTAACAAATTAATTATTTATGTATAAATCGTTAGATGCTTTTTAATTTCGCAAATCCGCCCCGCGCCAACCGGTCCAGTTGCTGGCTGCAGCCGTAACAAGATTTTTTAATTTCCAAATCGATTACTTTCGATTTATTTACTTGTCGATGGTTTAGTAGTCTGTGCGTTATATGACTCACAGAAGATCACTATTACGTCGTCTACAAGAATAAAGTACGACAATTATGTCACTTGTTTCATGTGGATTTTACTGTTACGAAATATGTAACTCGAGAGATGTGCAAACATCAAAAGTAAAATAAACGCTTGGAAACAGTATAAATAATTTATGAATAGTAAATCGTTGAAGTTCATGACAATTTTTTTGCGCTCTTGTGTAAAATTTCTTGTAGTGCAATTGTTAAGTTTTAAAATTGCCCAGTTAATATGTGTATGAATACTTTACATTGGCCAATATACACAAATAGTTCAAAGCTATATTTAATTTTAAAAGACAAAGAAGAACTTATATAGTACCACTTCCTAACGGAAACAAAACAAAATGAGAACTACCGAAACAATAATGGAAATTTTAAAATCAACTGAATGCAACAGACGGGCTGTGGGATTACGCGGGCATATAGCACGCATGGGCAGAGAGGCAAATTGTGCCCTAACCTGATTACGACTGCTAGTTCCACAATGTCTTCCACCACCCCCACTACCCACTCACTAAAAGCTGAGATATGTGTTTCAATCTAGATGTGGTATTAAAACATTTAAAGATTTTTTTATAACTTTCACATTCAATCTATCATAAAGGTATATAATTGTATATAAGACATCAATAAAATTTCAGACCCACAAGCAAACACACACAAACACAAACTCCTTAAAAACTTTTGTTATATTGTATAAGGTTTACGTTTGACCGATATTGCACCAGAGGGCCTAAAGATTGCCTTTGGATAATCGTTTTGTGAAATTGACACGTGTCTAGATATACTGGTAGGTATAAGACGGCACAAAGTTATACTTCATTGTGATACTTGTCATGTTCATCATAAAATATGAATCTGCGAAAACAAACTCTTTAAGCCCTCAGATAAAAAAAAAAAAGATATCAGGGGAAAATGCATTCTAAAATGGAGCACGCTTACCTAGAATATACTTGTTCACGCGAGACGTGAACTTCTTAATAATTTATATATCGTCAGCGTCATTGCAGGACCTTGTATCTACATTTTTCATCATTATTTATTTTATCAAAACTTTTACATATAACAACAATTTTGACGCATAAATTTATGTAAAAAAAAACTAGTTACAAGGTCCTATACTTAGCCGTCGATATATTATTATGTAATGCTAAATGTAATATTATTGACGTTATTTACGTCAAGGGAGAGGACACTAGCCTCAAGAGCGTCAATAATACGGTGTAAACTAGTTTAGACGGGTTAGTAGATTAAATATATTAATGTGAATCCTACTCTAAAGTTTTCAATTAATAAAATTAAGACGAGAGCTTAAAGGCTGATAGGCAAATACCAGCTTGTCAATAACAATATTCTCGTATCGAACATTGACGTATGATTGCAAGCTTACCAGTTATCTGTTGTATACACTTCATAGAATGTTCTATGGAACTATTTGATTATCATCCAACATAGAACACTCAAGCACACCGGAATTTGGTATTAGTATTATTATGCTGAAATGAATTAAGATTTTTATCTGTTTTGTTTTACTTTCATTAATCCCTTCATACTTTGCTGTTTGTATGAAGTGCTTTAACCTTTTATATTTTAGTCTTGTTATAATTCTATCAATTACTGTATTTCTCCGAATAGCATAAATATTTATCACATTTTTGGAATTTTCTACAAAATTAAAACATTTGGAAAATTATTTTATTTTACGATCAAAATATATTCCCAAACAAAAGTTCGGCCATTTCCAGTATTTCCTTATGTCCTACTTCCAACTGGCAAACCATTGGATGTCTATATAATTGTATTATTATATTCGACGGTCTGCCGTGATGCGTTTTCTGTAATATGTAATTCGATTTAAGACCGCCTGCAATGCCTATATTAATATCGTTTTTTATTTGCGGTTATAGTGTATAGGGTGCGTTAATCTTAATGACTACGAGATATTGTTGAAATGAGATAAAAATTTGATGTGTAAATTTATTTTGGGTGTACGTGGAAGTACAAAAACCCATGACCTGCAATTTGCATTTGTTCCTATCTAGATTTACGGAAAGAAAAGGTAAGCGAAAGTTCCTGTTGCTCACTTTTGCCCCCCCCTAGCCTATCCCCTGTATTCTATATCTCCTATCACATTTCTATTAGCCTTGAGCTAATCATCTTTCGAAAGATAAATGAGTTCCAGTGGCCCATTTTTTCCTATACTATTTCCTCTATCACCCTAGCTCGTTCCTTTTTATCTCATTCCCTTTATTCTATCTCTATTCTATCTTAGTCTGGCAACGCTTTGGCATCGCTCCTGGGGCCTAATTCTGCTATTTCAATATCTTGGCGTTGTGAAGATATTTAAAGCACGATTCCATTGCGATAATGTAAAAAATTGTATTCTACTAAATCCGCAATATCTCCTCGATATCTTCGCGGAAAAAAATTGTTAAGACCACTACCGGAAATGACGTTAGCCGAATTGAATATTTAAAAGCTACCAACATTTTAAACATTTATTTCTCGACTTCTCGTTTATAAACATTTTTAAAAATAGAGCATTTTATCACGGGCATGCCATTAGAATTAACAGAATACCGAAATAATTCGTATCTACGATTAAGACGATAGTGTCCGGCGATCATGACGAGATAGTAATAGTAGTCCCCTGGTGTTGCAAACTTCCATAGGCGACGGTAAATACTTTCTATCAAGTGGACCGTCTGTCTGTTTGCCAACAACAGGCAATAAAAAAGGATACATGGAATTATTAACACTTAGTAAAAAATAATTCAGGTGTGTCTATGGCGACCTATAGACCATACTTCCTTTTAATTTTTTTTTTTAAGGATCCGGTCGTTTCATATTGTTACAGGACTCGAATTAAAATGCCTTTAGAATTACTATAGAATTTATTAGAACTATACAAACACGTATAAAACAGGTACAAATATAACAACACGCGTAAAGTCTGTCACTATACACATAGAATATCGAATGTACATACGTCTTGTCTCGCTTGTGACTATCGCTAGACTGCCAATCTCTCCATTTGGCCATTGCCTTATACTGCACCGATTCAATATGGCTGCCCACCCGCGTAGATCGAATTTCTTAGAATCAGTTCGACACGCCTGTCTAATGACTGCCATAAAAGGTTACAATACACAATGGGCTATTTTTCCAATCACAAATTTTAAATATAAAGTAAACAAAAGAAGACGGTCATAAAAGCGCTTCAATGTTATTAGCCAATAGGTAATAAATGTGCTTTGTTTACAAATATGCAGGTGGCCCAAATCGTAACAATATATACTAAGACATCACAAAAATAAACCACTTCCTTTTAAGGAACAATTTTGACGAAATAATAATTATGTTGTTAAAAAAATAATAAACATAATCCATCCATCCAACAATCCAAATTAAGTCATCCCAACAATCGCATACAATACAAATAATAAAAAGCAATGTCATACCTCATTACAGTCGCTCGTCTGCAACAAATCCGTGCAGATATAGTCGTTACAATGGCGTTGGAGACGCGCGGCGATCTGCGGGACTGCGACCAATCGCGCTAATCCGACGCGCGTGTTGGTCGCGTGTCACACAGTCGCTGGTCTGCAGCCGACGGGCCAACATCGTTAATTACGTCAAATAATGAGATGAGTGTGTTCATATAAAAACTTATTGTGTGAGAAATTGTTATATAATTTTTTAAACTATACTAACAAGAAATAACCCTATAGCTCGCTAAAATTAACATATACCAGAATGATGGAAGGTAGAGGTAAGGAAAACCGTATTATATGGGTGTTAAACTGAAAAAAAGTCCAGCAGAGTGTATTAACAATCCAGGAACAAAGAATGGGGCTAGTGTAAGCCAATAGTATGAAAATGGCGCCACAGGTCTTCGCTTCGTTCGCTTTTAAAACTTTTCATCATTTTAAAATATTTTTGGACCGCCTAGTGAATTTGATACTTCTCTAGATAATAATATACTTGTAAGTTGTAAGACTAACATAAATTTTCACTTTATTTTGAGAGTTGTCATGTTCGCCATAAAAATCTGTGAAAGCGGCTGCTTTAGGCTCTCAGATCAGTTAAGAATAAAAAGTTTTAATTATAATTAAAAGATTATTTCTGTTAATTCTGATGATACACTAAAAGAAGTTTGAAGTTTAAAAGACAATATTCGAGTGAGGAATATACCTTACTTTCATTTAATATCTCTTTTTTCAAATTTGTTTTAAAACGGTTTACTGAAATAAATGTACCTTTTCAACTTGCCACAAGAACTTACTTGTTTATGGTCAGTCAAAGACATTTTGGCTTACACTTAGTCTGTTATATAGGTCTGTATTTCGCCTGGTGGCTATGTAGCCAATAGCTAGCACTTTAAGCAATCTGTTTGAAGATTATTTTAAAAATAGTAAGAATCAATTAGATTGAAAGGCATAAAACTGTAAGGGTATGACGATAATTAATGACAATGAATGATTCAACTTTATGTTTAGACAGATCACTTTCATAATTCATACAAATTTAAAGATATAAATAGACCGTCTAATATTGGCTTAATGAATACTTGAGAATGGCTAGAAATAAACATCGTTCATTGTTCTACTTTAGTAATAATCATGTTAATAAACAACAAGAAACAAAGTAAATAATAACCATAAACAAAATTAAAACTAAAGAATTAAAATGAACAACTTGGCGGTAAGTTAAACAAAACTTTAACAATACTCATTGACACTTGACATCTTTGTTTTCCGTGATCACGGCTGCTGAAAAGTTGCCGAAACGTCGAAATAATAAAAATCAAATAAATTACCGCGCTTAAAACCGTTAAAACTTAGTTTTATTATATATATATAAGTCGCGAAAACTTAAGAAAATACTAAGAAGAAACAGACTTATAAGCCTAATTAATTAATATATTATTTGCATTAAAGTGGCACCACAGTTATCAATCACTCTCATAAAAAACTAACATTTATGCAATACAATAATTTTATTATTCGTATGAAATATTATATTATGTCGGCACGTGTCTTCTAATGGGTTAATATGTGTATTAACTGACAAAAGGTATAAAAAGGCCCCACAATATGAGTGGGTGACATTGATATTATAATCAAAATATGAAATGATATTTCCGTGGGGTCCAATTGACCCCCAATGAGATCAGAGAGGCCTCGTGTTTGTTTTAATGATTCTTGAAGGATTGATAGTTTGCTGAACGAATCATGTTTTGTTTGTTTCTATTGTGAAGGGTTAAAGTTGTGAATAGATGAAGACAGATTTTATTCAACAGCTTTGCTTGCATATTTTACGAACGTGTAGATCTCAGATATTTCGTGTTTACTGGAATTAGTGGTCGTAATTTGACCATAATTAATTTAAATTATAAGTTTGAACATAATTAAGGTTCTGTTGTCAAAGACTATACTTCTATAATCACAGATTTCGCCAAGGCTACACTCTTAGTTTGACTTGAACAATAAACAAAAGAGTATATATGCGTGGGTGTGTCAAATACCTGATAGTGTGTGTAATGTTTTTTTACTGATTTAATGTATTTTTTATGCATAATTAAAAAAAAATAGAATTCGTCGCTTCTTCTCTATATAAACTATAACTGTGCGAAATTTCATACTCCTCCGTCCGCGCAATTTTCGTAAAAAGGGGTACAAAGTTTTTGTTTCACGTATTAATATACAGATTCAAAATCTGACTAACGGTATCCTTGACAACTATACACTATTATTTGTTTTTGGGTGATTTAATATCGTGAAGCGGCTGACATACCTATTACATATTCCTATAGTAGTGGAGATGCTGAAGAGCGACCTTCACGCATCTGATAACCAGGTGAGACATATTTTTTTATCAATTTATATTTATTTATAAACACGCCTATAATAGCTTGCCAATCGAAAAGTGTTCATGGCTATTTTTAATTAAATTAATTTTAATCAATTTTTGTCATAACCTTCAGTCTTTTGATAACTGAACAAATTTAGTTTCAACTGATAGTTTTTAACATGGAGAATATGCCTTGATAGGCTTGCCTACTTATTTATGTTCATGGCTACCTGGCAAACAGGTATAAACAGGTAATTCAATATATATAAACAGTTCTGTTAGTCAATAAAAGTTGATATCATAAGAAAGATAATTTTATTACAAAAATAACCGTATAGGATTGCCTGCAAAAAACCGTTCGTGGAATATTATTTCCATACTTTGAAGAATTCAAAAATAGCCACGGACACTTTTCGATTGGTAAGCGTGTTTACAAATCAATATAATTTGATAAAAGTTGTGACTCATTTGGTTATCAGATGGATGAAGGTATCTCTTCAGCGTCTCTCAGAACTACTACTAAGTTTCACCCACAACGACTGAGTATTTTCAGAGAAATTCATTGTGAATTACAACAGACGGACGTCAAAAGTTCCGCTTTCCCCAAAATGTCTACGAACCCATAAAAATATAATACTTATATGAAAATTCTATATCAAACAACATGCTTACATAGCACTACGTGTAACCCCAGGCAAGCAGTGAAAAGTCGAAAATATTTATCATAAAACATTTCTACCCCATGTCGCACACAATGCCTTCGGCTGGGCATTGTGCGGCCAAGTCGGCACCAGACGCCACTTCTACGTTCGCACGCCGAAATAAAAATTCGATAAAAAGCTGCAACCCCTACACGTGCCGACGCATTATACGATAACCGTCGGGGGCGGTATTAGACTGTCGAGGACATCCCTAATCTTCCAACTCATAAATAATCAACCTTAGTTCTTTACACATAAGTTCGAAATTAAAATACTTTTGTGTATTAGATATGGGTATACATCGTTAAAGAATTTTCGGCTTTACAACAAAGGCAATAAGTTTGAATTTAGAATGGGGACTTTTTAAAGATATAGGGTTGTCAACAATCTATTTATTGGTGGGAAACGCCGCGTGTCAGATCTAACACTAGTTTTAATATTTTCAGTCGCGTGCCGGCCACGCGTTTTCCTTTGGTAAAAAACTGTACCAGAGTAATTCACGTTTTATTGTCGCATTCTATTCGTTAAATGTTATTGCGATTTCTTACATGGTGCACACGCGCGTTTTCATGCGGTTATCGCAGTGGCCAACGGTCGATGCGTCATTAGCAAATTGACTGGTTCTGAATACGCATTGTCTGGCTTTTGAAATTGTATAGATATTAAATTCGGAGCGCTTAAACGTGTAATTTTAAATGTTAAACATCTATTTCGAATGACATTGGTACAGTTCAATGCACTATCTTATGAGCTTTTAACTTTCTTTTAATGTATGTGAATCATGGAAGAAGATTACTATCCTATAAGACGGGATAGAGGGGATAGAATAGAAATATAATGAACTAGTTTTTGCTTGCGACTTCGTTCGCATTAATGATATCCCATGGAAACCGCGTACGGTTTCCAATTTTACGGTGCTTTTGGTACCGGAAAAACGTATTTTTCTGGGATAAAAGCACCCTTTATGCTATTCCAGACTATAATCTATCTCTGTGCCAAATTTCATCCAGATCCGTGCAGCCGTTCTGGCGTGATTGAGTAACAAACATCTACCCAAATTTCGCATTTATAATATTAGTACGTACAGTATGTTTTAGGTTTTCGTCAAAACACCTATTTAAATAAAATATGAATGTTATAAAACGACCTGAGAATGAGATCAGATCAAATGAGATACGTAGCGCCATCTGTTAGTGAAAATTTAGAATTAAAATAGGGCGTATTTTTCTGTGAAAGAGCCATTTCCGTCCACGTGCCGATATTCAGCATAACAATGCGACACTACAACGATTTTGCTGATATAATGATTCATGTCATGTAACTACATCATAACGGATTATTTTGACGGACGAATAGGAAATTGCCTTTTTAAATTGAAAGATCGTCTCTGCCTACCCTAATGGGAAACAGGCGTGACAATATGATTTCAGATTTTTCTTTATTTTTTATATATTTTGCCAGGTGTTAAGGCATTTGTCCGTCTGGATGGCTACCACCCCTGGTCTAGAGAACGCCGCCATAACAACCTTGAGTTGTGTTACGGCATTAGTGGTCAGGCTCCAGACCCATCTACGAGCCCGGCAGCACATTGGTAGCACCTTTAGTGTTGCAAATCTTAATAGGCGACGTTAACCACTTTCCATCACAGTCGGGCCGCCAGCCTGTCTGCTGTACTCCAGTAATAAAAAAATTACACATCGGTAACCTATAAAATACATATGTAAGTTTCATATTAATAATCTACAGACAAACGCACATATCCAGTCTAAGTTACGAATGTGCTGTCATTGCTGTACTACTACCTATTAGTACTACTTTTATTCAACGATTGTTAAATATTCTTAAAAATATTATAAAAAAGCAAGCTTTATCAGAGATAACTTTTACATTGTTCGATTTTCATTCCCAATTACTTCTTATAAAAATTAAGTTCATTATTAGACCAAGACGAGCTAAAAATAAAACAAGATTTCCTTTTGAAAACAGGGTTATTATTATTTAAAACTATAGCATATAACAAAAAATTACCACTTATAAACTAAAATCAATGCCATCATCCGTTTAACATGCGCCAACAAAAAATAAAACAAATTAAAATAATAATACAATATTCATGGTTTTCATTAATCCGAATCCGATAGTGGAATACTTTCCTGAAAGAAAAAATGGACTTTATTATAAAATATAGTTAAGGAAGGAAAACACATACCTACTAGGAATGATTGTCCCTATACTTTCTGTTGTTTTAGAATGAAATTAAACTTTATGCTATAAATATGATACAGAAAGATTTTAAAATTAATAGGATACTTAAAAGTCAAATCAAGTCCGGCACATTTCACAACACAAGTTGCGTAGCTTCTTTATTATTATTTAAACAGTAATTAAAATTACTTCTATTATGAAAAATTGTTAGTAAAATGATAGAAAATTTTTAAAACACACGCGCTTTTTTGTACGTAGGTTATTTTTTTTTATATATTATGTCAAATACCCAATTATGGTTCACCTTCAGTGTGATTGATTAACTTAAACCCTTGATGATAAGCTCCACTATATTCACTAGATGTCACTAGTATTATAGTGGAAAAATAGTAAGAACGTCAATTACCCAATAAAAAAAGATAACTCGTACGACTTTCAATTTTAACTGATTTGGTCTAAAATGAATAAAATGTCAGTCCTGTTGACGCCATTTCTTTTAAGTCATCCAAGTAGCCTCTTAAATCAAATCACGGTGCGAATAGGTATGCTGGATCAGACACCGTAGTGCAAGTGCACCTATATTGCCAGTTAACCCGATACGAGTAAATCCCGAGTAACAACCAGACAAAAATTCCTTCCAAATATCATTCAGATACATACAAAATATTTAAGAAAAATTACCAACAAACATTGACAGATAGAAAATTTGACGAAATAATAAGGGTTTCGTTTTGGCTATATAGCTAGAACTAACCTCGAATTTACTGATGAATATATCCGAATCATCGGAGCCTGGCGGTTTGGTTATATTATCCACTGGAGTTACTTGAGGACCTGCGACATGATAGTAAACTAAAATAATGAAGTTGACAAACGTCCACATAACAAAGAATTTATAAAATCTTATACCTCAAAAACTACTTAACCGGTCTTGTTTATCTGAACCAATTTTGTTGAAGTATTTCTGAAACTATACAAACCTGTCTTTCTGATTTTTTTTACAAAATATGTCGTTTAAAAGATAAATAGGAGGGACGATTTTTTATGACTTCGGTAACCAATATTTTCCTAAGAATTAGGTTAATAGTAAAGTCATTAAAGAACATCGCCATTTCAATTGATTTCGAGTGATTGTTCAAAGTCTGACTAAATACCGTTTACGACTATGTATGTAATATAATGTAGGTGGTCCCTAATTTTTAGTTGTTTTGCGGTTTTACCAGAGCAATGTGTAACGCCATATAGACGTTAATAATGTTACAACTTAAGTTCCGACAAAAACAAAATCCATCCCCGCATATCTATAAAAACAATTACTTGTCGACGTTTGAACTAATTGTAATTCTTTTATGATTGTCTTATTTTGTTGACTTATTTACTGGTTATTGTGGAGAACAGCCTATTGTACTTGTTTATGGCGGTTTGCAGGCATAATTAGCCAGGCGTGCGGATTACGATCTCTAGGAAATTGCGTCGACGCTTACCGGGCAGACATATTTGCATTTGTGCTGTATAAAGCAATGGCCCGATTGAGGAAGAGTTAGTCGAGCGAGAACCACAAGCGAAGCGAGGCGTGTGTACTACAATCGGGAATGTAATAAGTGACGGACTTTGTGCGTTTTATTGAGTTACGACCTTCTGCATTACGTTTGGACTTATGTTCGGTTATATTTGTACCTGTGTTATACTTGTTTGTATAGTTCTAATCAATTCTATAATAATTCCAACGGCATTTTAATTCGAGTCCCATAACTCGTAACGATAATATCAAGAGGACTAACCAAGTGATATACATTCCATAGGTTCGAAGAGATCCAGCGGAATGAAGTCCAGTGGTGGCGACGGCGGCGGCGAAGGCATTATCCGTGTCGAGGATATCCTGGGACCTGGAAGTGGACAATATTAATAATTTAATTAATATCTTACATCTAGATTGATATAATACTTTTAACTTTTACAAAAAAAAAATGTAAATTCTGAAACATATAGCGACTTTATTAATTTGGATCAATTCCTTCCAGACAATCTTGGTAAGGAATTATTACCTACACGAAGCGAATCGCAATGTGTGATATTGGTATGCAAGATAATTAAAAGTAAATAAGATACATAAATATGGTATGAGTTGAAATTGATTATTTTATGTGGAAAAACTAGAAGGTTTTATCAGTGCAGGAACATAGAATAAATACTAAGTCCTGCTGTCGGGCAGCTCGTCGTAAGATGAGGCAAAGCAACCCACAGCCAGATGGTATGGTATTTACCCGTCTGGATAGCCACCACCCCGAGTCTAGAGAATACCCCCAAAGCAATTCTGAATTGTTTTCCGGCATCAATGACCAGGTTCCAGTCCCCCTTTCGATGCCGGCAATATATTTATCTTTACAAATGTCAATAGACGACGGTAACCACTTTCTATAGGCTAGTATCGGCTTGTCTGCTGCACTCTAGTAAAAAAATATTACCAGATTGTAATGGATTGTCGTAATTATTGCAGATTTTAACGGGACGCGGTTCAAGCTGTGGCATTGACTCCGCCGACGGCCCCGGGAGCTCTCGGCTAGTGCAAAGTTCTAGGTTCAGCGGGCCAACTGTGAACCAAAAAAATTATCGGTAGTAAAAAGAAAAAAAGAAAAAATAAAGCAAAAACTCTGCCTCGTCTAGAGACAGAAGATAGAGAATAAAAAAAATTGATTACTCATTATTAACCATCCTCATACGAAATCATGGTAGTTCAGTAGTTGCTTATGCATTCGCGTTTCACTCAAATGACATGACATGACATGCATATGTTTGAATCATATACATCAAACATACATGAATTAGGCAGTTTTTTAGCACTATTTTGTTCAATTATCACGTCTTGATGGTGAAAATAAACGTCATGAAATCTGCAAATCGAAGTAACCGATGTACAACCTGCCGGTTTTACTTAGCAACGGTGGTTGGTCGAACTGTCCATTGCCTTAAATATGGAATGATCAGAGTCTAGCAGTAGCATTTATATGGGCCGATATTACGTATATCGTTATTTATTTAATCCTCACCATTGTCTAAGTAAACTTGTTCAAGTCTACAGCTGGAAATTGCAATTTTTCTAGTTACAGACTACGTATTCTGGCATTACCATGAATAATTCACATATAATTAAGTCAGACTATAATATTATATAACATGACTACATAATTATCCTGGTGCATGTTTCCTTGAAATTATTATAAAATTAGAATATTCATGATAACTTGACACTAAATGGATGTTGAATTCACCCCAGCTTAATGATTTCCACTTACCACCAGCGGTCAAAGCGGTATGGTAAATATGATGAGGTTCTTCTACAGCGAGATGGAGTCTACCACCGGGCTTGATCCTGGGCACAACAGTGGCCACCACTGGTACTTTTATTTGCACTGCGTTTTCAGAGTCCTGATGGGGCTGGATATTGTCAACCTAATAGAATTGATGTTATTAAGTGTCACAGGGAAATTAATAAAAGTTAAATAATTAAGATCTAAGGAGATGGGCAACGCAACGGCTCCATGGACAGCTGTAGATTCCATGGGCGAAGCTAACCACTTACTATCATGTAGACCGTATGCTACTTTGTCTACAAGCAAATACGAAAAACTTTTCAGGAACTAACATTAAATTGTTGAACTCCATGTGGAATATGGGAAGAAGAGTCTTCATTGTCACCGTTCACCACAATCTTTCCGCCTACCCTCAAATCTTCAGCAGTTGCGGGTACTAACATCTGAAATTTACATATGATAAGTTTTTATAGCAGTAACATATTTTTTTATCATACTTTTGTAAATCACACTAGACAGACTAGACACGTAGTCAATCGCAGAACCGATAACCGAAAGAGGAGACAATTGGAGACCGCGACTCAGCAAACGTAGTGCAGGATGCCCTCCAGCTCGATAGCTCGACGACCCGAGTAGGGTCATCGGTAGGGCCTGATTTAAAAAAGCAGAGGATCAGGATTTGTGACGCAAATTACGAATAACTGAAGAAGAAGAATTTTTTTTTGTGTGGTTTCACCACATCAATTTCGACTCTAATCTTTTTGTACTATTTTCTAAACGTTCGGACTGAACGTACTCAAATAGCTACCTACACTCGGACGCCATTCGTATTCTGGTAACGTCGTAGTAGACTCAGATCCTGCTCAACTTTTACTAGTCTCCTAGAATCACTTTATATAAATAAAATGGTGTGAAATAAAAATCTATGAAGTTATCGTTACTTCTTTCATCTCGAAAATGAACACATTTATAAGAGTTGAGTAGAATGAGTTTAAACATCGTACACTCGTATAAATACATTATTATTCCTTAGGAGTAAACTCGATCTGAGCGTACTTTGTACCGTATCAATGCGGCTTTATCTGTTTCAAAATCCTCACTATGTCAATTAAAATTAGTTTTTGTGTGAGACGTGGCTGAAAAGTTCAAAGTGTCAAAAAGGGCACATACTTGTTTTCCACCTGGCAACATCGTATCAACAACTTTAACTAGGACCGGGTTTCCTTTATCAGGTTTCAACAGTGCAAATGGGGTTTGCTTCATCGCCAAAGCTACCCCCATATGATACGTCTTTATCGGATCAACAACAACTCCATTAGATAAAGAGCCCCCGTAAAATTCTTCAATTTCTATAGCAAAGTCGGTTTGCTCGTATGCTGTGGCGACTGCCCAATCAGGTATTTTTGGGACCCAAGATGCTGGAGTTATATTTGGGAGATGTGGTCCCATAGAGGAAGTTACTTCGCATTGCTCGGGAGATCTGAAAATTAATGTTAAAGGTCAGTAACAGATCAAAAGTATGGAAGATGACTACGTGGAATGTCAATCGTTGAGTGTTCAGGCCTGTTAGCCCGACCGAGCACATGCCCAAGGTAATGGAACTGCTTTTTTCGCCATTAGGGTGCGCTGGTAGGCTAGCTAACTGTCTCGCCACATTCAAATACATATAGTATAATATATACACTAAAAACTGGAGATCTAAGAGTAGTGTATTAAAAAAAGTTAAGTAGCTCTCCTGTAAAATTTTATGTCGTTTACGATGTTCTTCTGTAGCAGGCTTGATGAAGGAAATAACAGACTTGAATTGCTGAAATATGTTCTGCATCGCGGGAAGAAAATTGTTACGTAGCGGATATACTCGTAGATAGTCTACGGCGAAGGAAAAATATTCGTATACCTGGTATTATCAGATTGAGTTTCAGTTGCTGGTATAGCACGAGGAGTGATCCTTCCTCTTTCAGCGCCAGTACAGTTGCCTCCAGGATGAGCCTACGAAGAACAATAATACTTAACGACTTCTACAAATAACAGTTCGTGTCACACAGGTCTGGTTGGTTAAAATCACTACTTTCGCAAATTTGTGTTAGAAATGTCAAAAACCAAAATAACGTGAACTTTATGGCACATCTCGCATCTGCCGATACTAAGGTACTTATATATAGAAACATACCAATTTAACAATGCGATTCTTCAAAAGTGGACGGTGGTACATCTGTTGCCTATTGGCTAGAAATAGTTTTATGTATTCAAGACTATTTTTAGATAGTCAAATAGTACAATACCTAGCCTGAGTCAGCGAAACTTCACATGATGCTCTAACAGATAGACAAATAAAAATTCTAAGCGCTGCAGTTTCATTTTCGAAATCTACAGGTCCGAATTAGCTCTGATTTTTTTTCTCACTTTTAAATACATTATCCAATTTGAAGACCCCAGGGAAAAAACGAACTTGTCAAGCAACATTGATTTTGAGATATCGTATTTTTAAGTTTGGAACCTTGTGCTTGAGGAACCCATAAGTTACACAATATAACAAAAATATAAGTTGTATCATTTAAAAATCAAAATGATTTCAAGCATAAAAAAATTAAAAACTATCTTAAGTCAGATTTAACAGGGAAAAGTGACATACATATGTCATTGGCTAACCTGTTTTTCCCTGGACTTTTAAGTATGCTATGCAACTTTTTCCCTGGATGCGATTTTATAAACTTCAAGAACTCTAAGATTGATTCGTGTTTTACCCTGTTCGGTTTATTATCGAATAGTATCGGAAATTGCCTACAAAATCGCATTCAAAGATTGGTTTCTAAAAAAAGTGACAAGTTCGTCTTTTTCCCTGCAGTCTTCAATTGGAATCGATTCAGAATTCAAATTTATTATATTGTACATAGAAGAAGATAATTGTGTCCACCAATGTTGATCCTACCACTGTATAGAGGTAATTACAAAGAATATTATACCTTATTCTTGTGACACACGAGATTAGATTGTTGATTGAAGCCTTTCATACAAATGTTGCAACGATATGGTCTTGCGTTGGTGTGTGTAAACAAGTGATTACGTAGATTACCTACAAATAGAAATATTTATATATCATTTATACTGGTGATTTTGTTAAACCGTCATCAATGATCAAAACAGCTTAAATTTTTTCTTGTTTTACATTTATCCATGCAATAACGGGGATAGAATATTAATTCCTACAGGCAGGCGGCCTGTCGTAAGAGGCGACAAAACAACCCATAGCTAGGTGGTAGGGTAGGGTATTTGCCCGTTTGGATGGCTGGGTATTAGTTGCCAGGTTTCAGTCTACGACTACGGCAGCACATTGATAATACCTAGTGTTGCAAATGTTTATAGGTGACGGTAACCACTTTCCATCACAGTTGGGCCGTCAGCCTGTCTGCTGTACTCTAGCAATAGAAAAATGAATGAATGGATTTTCATTAAATTTAGAAAACAGCACTCTATGTCAACTTCGGAAATGAGGCAAATTATCTTGAATCTTACTATAACAAGTATAATAATGATTTCATTGATGGGGACGATCAATCGTAATATGATCTTGTGACCTCGGAAAATGGTATAGTATTCATGGTGCATGTATTCGAAGATCCGTCGTATGTATTGTTAGCCGTGACTTTACCTCTGGCCTAATTAGTTTGGTGGCCAGAACACAAAACAATCCACAGCCAGATGGTAAGGCATTTGCTCCCTGGATGGCTACCACACCTGTTTAAAGTATGCTGTCATAACAACCTTGAGTTATGTTCCGGCATTAGTAATCAGATTCCAGTCCCCCCTTCGAAGCCGGTAGCACATTGATAGCACCTTTGGTGTTGCAAATATCCATAAGCTACAGTAACCACTTTCCATGAGGTGGGCTGTAAACCTGTCTGCTGTACAATAAAAAAATAGAACACCAGCACCGGTTTTAATGGCCAGCATAATGCTGAGCTTAACTCTATTTTAGGGCATACCATATCCTTATTTTTAGTTTTGTTTATTTTTGGTGTATACCTTAAAATGTTCTTCTTTCTTTTGCAAAGATCACGTGGGCAAAGCTGCTTTTAAATTTTTTTGTTAAGCTTTACTTGACAATTTTTAATTTTTTTTTTTTGATTTACATCTTTTTCTTTTGTGTATTTAGGACTTTTATTTCTTCTATTTTTTCTTATAAAACATGACTCTTATACAATTTGCTGCTTTTTAATCCTCCGCCATGTGATAGGTCAGAGGGTATTTCTTTCTTTTTTTGGTTTTTATACTGTTTTAGTCTACTTATTTTTTTTTTTTGGAAAATAAATTTCATGGTGTTTACTTATTTCTTTTCTTTATTTTATATAAATTCTCACTAATATATGTTTATTTATTTATTACAAACCTATATTTATTATTACAATGTTATGTCGTTAATGTGTTGCAAAGCTACTTGGAAAAGTGCTGTATTATTGATGTGGCAATACTCTCATGACTAAAAAGATAGCGTAAGGATGCAAAGGTAAAGGAATCAAGGTAACCTTTTTGGTGGAATCCCTTGGCGCATATGTGACACCTGTACGGTTTTACGTCAGAATGGGTCTTCCTGTGAGAGATCAGCGTCGAAACGCGGTTGAACGTTTTGTTGCATACCTGGGTAAGTAGTACTGAGCAGTTATTTCTATGAAATCGAAATTGATGTTATTTAGTACACGTAACTACAACTTTTAAAAGACATAGTCCATTACATTTGGCCCGTATTCTAGGACCATAACCGAAAACTTGACCTAAACAGAAACTCAAATAACCGAAGAAACAGAAATATAAAAAAATCACAATAATTAAAAACACTTCATATTGAGTTAGAGTAAGTTTGTAGGCATCTTTAAAATTCTTAAAGAAGCCTACAAACTTACTCTAACTAAATATGAATAAGTCCTTCAAACTGATAGCATTATAAATGGCCCCTAAATATTTCAATAAGTAAAATCACACGTGCGAATAGGAAGTGTATAGTCTGATTTACATTTGTATTATTTAAGTAATTAGTTACCTGGGGAGTAACGGTCTTATTCAAACAGAGTCAGTTTGAACGCTTTTTTATGGTTTTAAAGATTACGGTCTTAAAAAGCGTTCACACTTATCTCATTATCTATGAATAAGACCGTAAGTCTTTATCATCGTTTGCATAGACATCTATTTATTAGACAACTTATTATGTATGTAACTGGAAAATTACTGTTTGTCTGAACGATGATAAGGACTTAACTCGCCATTTTCGTAAGTGGACTAACTTCTTAACTAACGCAAATACAAATTAGGGATTAGAATTTAAAAAAATATTCCGTACTAGCATTTGCCCGCGACTTTGTCCACGTTGCACAGGTAACAATATTAAGAGTTATTTTGCTAAATATAAAATCAAATATTTTTTAGGAGGATAATGGATTTTTTAGTATGAAAGACATGTAAAACTCGAGCTGAAGTAATCTTATTAAAGGCATACACAACTACAATTGTTATACCTACTAAAGATTTTATCGATCGGTGACAATTTCGTATTGGAAACAATTTTTTTTCGACCTGGCCACTTTAAACCTGTCCCAAGAAAATAACCGTAGAATTCTCGGGATATAAAGTACCGCAAATTTTATTACCGATAATTACTATCAATCAGTTAAAACCGCATCGAAAACGGCCCCATACTTTTTACGTGAATCCAGAATAAACAGACAAACACAAAAATCTTATTTGTGTCCAACACGTATTCATATCAAATCCGAGAGAAACTCTTTGTTGGAGATTTTGACACTATTTGTTTCAAAAATATTCTAATAGGTACTTTTAAATATTTCTGAATATTTGACACTGGTGGTTTTAGGTGCACAAATCATGCAAAGCCATATAAAAAGTGATAGATGCTTTTTATTATTAGTTTTGTCGAGGTTGGTAAATTACGCTATTATAGTATTAGAACATAACAAGCTATATTCAAAAGTATTCTGTGATCTTTAGGAATGTTTAATACTTAATTATACAAAAACAGTCGTCGAGTTTTGGCGGTAACAAAGAATGATGTTGCTGTGCAGTTTTATACAAAACAAATGGTCAAAAGTGAACAATAGGATAGCGCTTTTAAGTAAGAATTTTTATTGAGTTGAAAATCTCAACTGTTTAATGAGATATGCATATCTGAGCAACCGCTTTTGTCAAGACCTAAAATTTAGATAATGCTTTTGTTTGAAGATTATTGTAAAACATGAATATTCGTGGATACTCGACACCGGCTAGATACACAAATCATGCAGATGTATTTAAAAAGAAGAAAATCATTTTTAATTCATGGATTAATGCCTTTTATTAAATCACCACTGTCTTTCCCAATATTTCTAAATGTTTAAAGCATTAAAAGAGACCTGGCAACTTTACCTCGCAGGAGTAAGGTCGCTCAGCAGAATGTATGGCCCGATGTTGGCTAAGAGTGGACAGCTGACGAAAACTCTTCCCGCAGGCGTCGCAGTGAAAATTCCTTTCGTCGGTGTGGGTTGGCAAATGCCGTAACAAGGTATACTGATGCTGAAATTCCCGGCTGCCTGTAAAATATAGTATATGCCTCTTATATAGCACTTTCAATACGTGATTGATTTAAACTTAAAAACCATGTTTTAAATAATATTTTCTATAAAAACAGTGCCAAATCGAGCTTTAACCGCCATTTTATTGTGAGCGATAATTGCACCAAATTTTTTTTTTGATGAAAAACGTATTTTAAACTCATATTTTGTTCTAAAACTTAGTTTTTTTATTCAGTAGGGTCTAATCTAACTAAAATTGAAAGTCTTAAATAAAGGTAAAGATTTGAAATGTGATTGCAGTGTATTACGACTTGTGTTTTTTATCAGCGATTGTCATTCCTTCTTCTTCTATGATATCATTAGTAATTAGTCACAAAAGTAGCTGTATTTATTACTTTTTAACGACTAAACAGCTGTAAGAATTTCAATGAAAGCCAAAGGGACGTATTGTATCCTGAACAAGAACGTTACATTTTATCTCAAAAAACACAAACATGGTCAATGAAATGAGAATTTGTATGGTCAACACTTATTTCTTCAAACTAGGGATATATAAAAATATGTATTCACAGCCTTGGTAAAGAGGTAGGGGTTAAAACTATAGTATATTTGTCAGGTGCACGTCTTATGTAGGTACAGTTTAAATAACTTCTAGTTTTTACAGATGGAACTTGCAACTTATACTAGCTGATACCAGCCAGCTTCGCGTGCCGTAAAGGCATTTGGTAAAATCCGTTCTTAGCTGACCTCTACTTGGCAAAAGGAAGGTCCAAGCCAAATTTCAAGTCTATAGGTATTATAGTTCCTGAGATATCGCGATGAGTCACTATATATATGTTGATTTCAATTATATTAACTTACATAAAAGGACTTACATATACCGCACTCCCACAGCTTGATAGTTTTTCCTTGCCTTTTAACGTATTTCACATAGTGATACCTGGAACGCGGGTCCGTCTTGTCCACCTTACACGTACCAGGTCCGGTTTTTGGACGTTCCAAATCTGGTAGTCAATCCAAAAAAGTTGTAAAAAACGTATGTTATTAAAGTACTAGCTGTGCCCACGATGTTGTCCGCGTGGAATTTGTTTTTAAAACCCCTCGATATTGAAACATTCTTCATTGGTGCTCCGCTCCTATTAGTCTTAGCGTGATGATATATAACCTATAGCCTTTATCGATAAATGGGCTATCTAACAGTGAAATAATTTTTCAAATCAGACCAGTAGTTCCTGAGATTAGCGCGTTCAAACAAACAAACTCTTCAGCTTTATATATTAGTATAAGATAAGATTCGGTTTAATTTACTGATTGAAAGTGTCGGCAAGTGCGATCCTATTCCTAGTTGACACGTTTTAATAATATTTAGAGATCCAGCAGAAAACATGTTCTAAGAAAAAAGTACTATATTAAACGTAAAGAAATAATATCAGTATATCATGTCCAAAATAAGTTAGGTAGAATAAGTGTATCAAAATGGGCTTGTTCTCGTTATAGTAAATGATAAGCAGTATTTAGATGTGAAAGGCATTTTAGAATTTGTTGGTCCTTCTTACGTCCATAGGAACAAGGGGATCATCATGAAATTTGGTATAAATACAATATTTGTTTTAAATTTCTTTATTTTTTATTTATATGATTTTTTATACCTAAATATGGTAAGTTTTTATAGATATCGCGTAAGCTTTGAGTTCATACTAAAAGCTTACAGCGATAGAAACTGCGTGCTAAATCCTAGTATAAACAAATTATACTAGTATATACCAATACCAGATAATCCTGAGGATGTTGACGAAACTAGTTGAGATTCCGGAAATGGTTTTTTTGTGAACGTCAGACCATTACGGTTGGTCGGCTGAAGCACTGAGCTGGATGTGTCAGCCTCCTATAAATAATACATAGGTTTATTTATTAGCCTTATTCCATTACTTACAAGATACAAACTTAAGAATGTGGGAACAAATGCCCAACCGATGGCGAGCGGCATAGTCTCCAGATTGGGGAATGTTCTCACCAAATTTTTTTTTAGAGTAAGTGTAATATTTTTTCTCTACGATGTAAAAAATTGGAGCCAAGCCAACGTATCTAAGAATGTCGACGGTCTGAGCGTTACTTTAGTTCTGGCATGAGAAATTCCCCAAATTACGGAATTTCCAGAACTCAATCTGGAAACCCGAGTGAGAGGTGCGTTTTAAAAAGAGGAAGCAGACGCCATTTCAAACAATTCCTTGGAACACTCCTTACTATGATAAGCAGTGATATTTTTTAAAGCGAGTGAACCTGTGGGGCCATCTACGCGTGTATGATTTAGCACCTTTTCAGAGTATTTTTTTTACCCATGAATTGACATTCCTACTATTCTTCTTCCATGTACTAATGTTTCTTACTTACTAATACTTCAAACATAGTGGTTTCAAGAAACGAAATGAGACACCACTTAGATGTCAAAACATTTCTACGATATTATATTTATACTATAGTTACTGTATAGTATATTTAAGACAGAAAGAAAAAATATTTCAAGAAATAGCGACGTACTTACATTTCTTAAATATTAAAGAGCATATTTTGAGAATTTGTACGCCGCATTTTCAGCAAATAAGGTTTTGGTGTGCCGGAATTATACCCGACACAACGCTGTTTTTCAGTGCAAACCTTCCTTTTGACGTGACACCAAAACCACCCGATTTTTTTCTAATTTTAAAACCATTTAATTATTACATTACAATATACGCTTAAATATAATTTATAATATAACAAATAAACAATATAGATATTTGTGTTGACTTGTCTGATTTAACTTAATAAAATAATTCATTGTACTTATACTTTCGATTGTAGGGATAAAAATAGTATGTGTTTTTATCCCAGAAAGTGTTTTTTTTTTATATTTCTGCTGAACACTGCACAGAAGATAGGCTGACAGCCCAACTGTGATGGAAAGTGGTTACCGTCACCTATGGACATTAGCAATACTAGAGGTGTTGCCAATTTGCTGCCGGCCTCGAATGAGAAACTGGAACCTGGCCACTGATGCCGGAACATAATTAAAGGTTGCTATGGCGGCATAATCTAGACCAGTCGGGCAAATGACCTACCACCTGGCTGTGGGTTGTTTTGTCGTCTCTCATGACAGGCCGCCCGGCCGCAGGAATTAGTATCCCTTTTCCGTTTCTGCGCGGAAAAAAAGTTGTGAGAAATTACTCGGTATACGTGTCCAAAGTTTACTCCTACGAAATCTAATATCAAGCCTATAGTTTTACCATCTATACTAATATGTAATTATGTACCTATACTAATTCATACTAATATTCTAAATACGAAAGTTTGGTGGGATTTTTGTTACTCAAACACACCCGAAAGGCTGAACGGATCTGGATGAATTTTGGCACAGGTATTGATTATAATCTGGAATAATACATAGGTTACTATTTATCTAGGATAAATGTACGGTTCTCGTGGGATAACATTAATGCGATTAAAGCCGCGAACCAAAGCTGGTGAAGTCATACCTTCAATTCGCTCTTGAAGGCTACATCCAAATCTCTGCCAAAAGTAGTTTGACCAGTTGTCCCAAATCCTGGTTCGGACACCAATGACGCTATGTTCCCGTCCTCTTCGGTCCATGCGAACTTCGCCTGCTGGTGCTCCAGGCCATCGGGAAAGAAACCGTCGCGGAAAAGTGGACGGGAGATATCAAGCTAAAAGAGCCGAAA
The DNA here is from genome assembly GCA_039645545.1 of Dendrolimus houi. NCBI lineage: Eukaryota > Metazoa > Arthropoda > Insecta > Lepidoptera > Lasiocampidae > Dendrolimus > Dendrolimus houi. Next base: position 8,630,028 of record CM077136.1, read on the forward strand.
ACCCAACTTTTTTAGAGAGCACTGGACAAGGCTTCAAGGACTATAGCTTCTAACAGAGAGGCGGACAGCCAAATCAATTGAGATATTAACTTATAGCAAGTCGCAGCCTTATAAATTTTGCACGAGCGTATACGTACAACTCGACCAAAATGTCTAGAAATTGAAGTAACTTTTTTGTCTTCTGGCAATATTCTGTTTTATCTGTAGTCAAGGTCAGTGAATCATAAAAAAAGCGAATTTGTCCGTGTTATTTTCCTTTAAACGTTGATCAGAGTCTAAAATCCCTAAAAATAACTGAATACGCATATAACAATATCAAGTTTCACGTGAGCAATGATTTTTAAAGTTTACCAAGGATGTGTAGTGGAACTTGAAGCAAAAAAATTTTCGGTATAATTCGACAATATTTATCAAAGAACAGCCGACATGATAGGTTTGTAATTATTAGTTTAGCTTCTTTTAATCAAATAATTGTTCTGTTAACTATCATAAGGTTGTGGGCAAACGTGGCCAAAACAAGACCAGCCAACCTATATTTTCGTACAGAAACATTAATATCCAATAGACTCATTTAATATCCCCGCTAGTTAAAACTCTTGCTTACAAAATTATACTCATTATTATAAAAGTAAGTAAACATCATAGGCTATGTTGATAAAATGCGTACGTCGTAACTAGAGCAACTTGATACTTCACGATGTTTGATGTCGTACTAAAAATTACTAGTAAGTTTGAAATTACTCTTACCCTAATATTGGAGTTGCTACAGTTTTGATTTTGCGAAAGTGGCGCCCCTATTATTTTCTATTTTATTTTGCCAGCCTGTAGTTATGACGTCATTTATAGATACAAGTAGAGCATTAATTGTTGTTTGAAAATCAATTAAAACTATTTCTATCACGATATTTTTAAAGTTACATATATTATATATAGAATATGCCCGCGACTTCGTCTACGCTTGACTTGAACTTCCCGCGGGATTCCCGGACACCAAATACTGCAGCATTTGAAAAAGAATCTAAGCTATCGTTTTAGTGAAAACTGTGTGAATAAGTTAATTTTTATGCCCCCGAACAATTACAAACCTCGGAAAAATAAATAAAAAAATATAACTTATTGTATCATGTGTCCGCATCCCTATTGATGAAATTGAAATCGAATAAAACAAAGTAATTTTTTAAGTTAAACGATCTAAGGAAACACTCGAAAAGCTTACATAGCCAGAGATTTTTGGTGGGAATTTAGTGTGTTGTTTTGTATTATAATTATACTACCTCATATATCATATTGTAGTATATCTGTGTGTATGTGTTATAGTATTGTATACTGCCTCTGTGGTGGTGCGGGCTAAGCCTATGCCGACCTACCTCACTGCAACGCAGAGGCTCCGGGTTCGATTCCTGGCAAGGTCAATTTAGGAAACGAGTTTTCCGTTATTTACTATGGTCTGGGTGTCTGGGATCGGCTCCAGAGTAGGCCAATGTATATCACCAATAACACAAGCGCAACTTGCTTAATTTGGGGTTATACTATGTGTGTCTTTATTTGCCGATTATTATCTATTGTTATATTTAAAAAAATGTGTAATATTGATTAAAAGTTGACGATATTTTTATTGGGATGTTGATGGTTTTGAATTTAGAATTATATTTTTATTTATTGAAATGTGCCTTTGTGAAAGACCTACAATGTGGTTTACTTAATACTGAAAATTAATATATCTGACAAGGCTGTATTAACTCAATTCCTTTGCCTGAAATTGTGATGAACTTAACAACGAAGTACTCATAGAGCTAATTGACTTACCAAATACTATAGCAAATAGCAGAATATGACTTGTCTACCACTGAAATATATCTATACCAAATTACATATCTCTATATATTAATACGTGAAGCAAAAACTTTGTACTACCCCTTTTTAAGAGAATTGCGCGGACGGAGGAGTACGAAATTTCGCACACTTATTGTTTATATAGAGAAGAAGCGAAGATTGCTAATTTTTTTTAAATATTTGCATAGAAATACATTATCAATAAAAAGACATATTACACTCTACCATGTATTTGACACACACACGCATACATACTCCTTTATTTATTGTTGCCTTGGCGAAATCTGTGATTATAGTCTTTGACATTAATTATCATGGTCGAATTTCGAGCACGGGCGACCACTAGTATGTATTATGTCGGTATATAAATGTGATAATGTGGGTTCATATCAAAATAAACAAATAATTACCTATATACAAAGAAATGAGGTACTTGATAGTCAAATCAACTGAGATGCTTTTAATTAATATATACAAAATATCGCGGCCTCATTAATTTTGTACGAGTGTACTGCATTGTGACGTCATAGTGCTAACGAGTCTAATAACTTATTGTTCTTTAAACAGTAATTAACAGCAGATTGTTACACGAGAGGTGAAGGTGACCTGCTTAGGCACGAGATGGTTTGCCGCACGAGTGTAGCGAGGGCGCTAATAATTCGAGTGCCTAAATAGGCCTTTCACCCGAACTGAACACTCTGTTTATCATTTCGAATATGAGGAAAGTAAATAAAAACTGATTAGTTAAACAAACAACTAGTTCTCTAATAAAATCAGGCGTTAAATCCACATCTAAATCTGATGAAACGTCATCACGTATGTCACGTATGAAACATGAAGTAATTTTTTTTTTTTAGCATTCTACCAGCCAATATTTTTTGTCACTGATTATAGTAAATATATAGATCAAATTTATGTAAATTAAATAATAATTTAGCGAACACTAATTTATAAGTATAAAATGATGTTACAAATTTGTTGATATTTTTTTATTACAATTTATGCCGCGATTTAACAGTGGCAGTCATATGGTTCGCAGTTTTCTAAATTTTTGATACCAGGGAGAATCGTTTCCCAGGGATGAAAAGTGCTGTTTTCATCCCTGTGATTAGATAACTCCAAGCGTACTTTCAGAATATGAGAAATTAAAAATTATTTTATATTGTAAAATTTTAAAATTAAGATCATAATAAGATATTTAAATACACGCTCTTATTATGAACGTTATTTTAGAAATGTTTGTAACACGTGTCAAATATTCAATTGGTGTTGCAAATATTTGTTACACGAATTTCATGAAAAAACATACGTGTATAATTGTCGTAAAGGGACATACATCATTTTTCAGAACAGCAAAACCTGTTGTTTTCTTCTATAGGCAGTAGACCAATAGTGTAATTTTTAATTATAAACAAATTTTAAAAATATTATACCATCTACATGTTCGAAGTACGGTTACAAATGAAACTGCAATATTTCAAAGAAAATAATACATACATAGTTCCTACTTGAAGTAGACATAAAAGGTTCATTTTGAAAAGTCACGTCCTTTTTCACTAACTTGTCATCCAAACAGACGCCTCGGATACTGAAACAAAAATGCAAACAATTGATTCATCACAAAAAACAAAACATCAAAATTCACTAAGGCTTCGTCTCACATTTTTGTTTAAACAAAAAAGCTTCAAAATAAAATACCTAATTATCTCATCTCCAGACCTCATAAAACTGCTTTCGGATTCTTTTATTTCTTCGTCAGAAAACATTTTTGTATATTTTTAAATCAATATTCAATTATTTTAACAAAACAAATTATGTAAAAATTAAAAATTAGATCGCGACGTCTATTGTTATTTTTGTTTCTATGACAATCGAGGATTCTATGAAAATTCAAATTTAGTTTTTATTTTTAATGGCATTCTTGAAGGTTGTCAAATTAGAGCTATTTGACCTCTTTTGAACTTTAAAAAGTTTGTTGACCGGACGCTTTTATTTTAGGGATTAAAATACAGATTATTAATTATTTTAATTACCTTAAAATTTATGTTATATATTTCTAGTTACCGTAAAAGACAAAACATGTTAATAGGTATAAGGGGAATATCTTTAATAACCAAAAAAAAATATGGCGTGAAACTATAAGTTGACTTAAAAATATGATACCTACTGGTTAACTGCTTAAAACCTATCATAAACGAAATGTTAGAGTTTTTGTTGATATTGTATTTTTATTAGCTACAATAGCAGGCTCAGGAACTGAGTCCATACAACCTAGTCAGATGTATAGAATTTACAGTATCAGCTCAACCAACTCGTAGCTCTTTGACTGAAGCCAAACAACAGAGTTCTTCTGATAACTCAAAAGGATACATTTTTCCATTGGATATGCATAAGAAACACTGCCGCGCACTGCCGAAGAATGGAACGATTTGCTGGAATCTGTATTTCCTGACGAATACAATCTAGGAGTCTTCAAGTCACCTTCTAGGTAAGTGTGATCCGTCTTAGACCGCGTTATCACTCAACATTAGGTGAGACAGTGACCAAACGTGAACAATCGTAAAAAAGCTCAACTTTCATTGAAAATGTTAAGGAATTAAAACAAAAATTTTATCTTATATTTTTGTATGTGTTCCATTGCGATTCGATATCTTTCAGGGGTTAGAAGATACTATGGTTATAAAATCACGCTTAAAAGAAGTGGGCATAGCTAGTTCAAAATGAATATAGTATAAGCATAGTACATGTACCATAGACATAATATTGTAGAAATGGTTTCCCGTCTAAGTGGTATCTCCTTTCGTTTCTTAAAACCACTCAATGTTTGAAGTATGCTCCAGACCACTTATGTTAACGAAAAGTACAATTTCCCTCTTTTGAATACGGTTACTTTCAGAGACGGCTTATACTGAGTTATCTAACTCTCTTACGAAAGCTACGTAGAATTTTTATTGGCATTTCAAGTCTAATCAAAGCCTATACAAACTAATGTAGTGTTAGAAGGAGACTCCAGATTATTTTTAACCGACTTCAAGGAGGTTCTCAATTCATCTGTGGTTTTTTTGTATGTTCTTTACTCAATTTCTTCGTCAATTGTAGACCGATTTTGTTTTTTTTTTATTTTAATTAAATTGTATGTATACTCCCGAATTGGTTTCATACTCACCATGTCAAGATCTGATCAGTGGATCCTAGGGAATTCAAGAGAAACCCTCAACATTATTAAACGACTCGTTGTTACACGATATCTCCGTTAGTTGTGAACTGAATTTAATTTATTTTCTTTATTCGTAAGTGTATACCCGAGATGATCCCATGCTCACCAAGTCAGGATCTGATGAGTGGATCCCAAGGATATCCAGAGCAACCCTTGGTGACTAGCACCTACACTGAAGAGTGTGATAGCAACCTTGTATACGTGTACCAATAGTACAATTTCTATAGGTACTTAATATATTATTTATAAAGCTATTCAAGTATTTGCACAACTAAAAATCAAAAAATATATATTTAACCGCCTTCTTTCTACAACATCTTGAAGTTAGTGCGAAGTAAAAAATAAAAGTTACTATATTTTGCAAATTACTTGTTGTTTTTTTACGTTTTACTTGGCACCGACTTCAAGATGTTGTAAAAAGAAGTCGGTTAAATAGTTTTGATGAAAAGACCGCATCACCACAATTTTGGAACTGCATTTTGGTTAAAAAAAAATTTTTTTGTTCGCTTCTGTATGTCTGTACATCCGTTAACTCCTTCTAAACCACATAACGGATCTATAAGCGGTTTTCACCAACAGCTAGGTAATTTTTCCTGAATATTTATTTATAAAAAAACTAATTAAGTTTTTATGTAAGTAAAATAAAGCTACTTCTAGGGTTTTCCCATTTTAGTATATACTAAGACTTTCTGTGTAGGCTCAATTGCGAAGTCCTCTATATTGTTTAGCAAATTAAATTAATCTTGTATTTTAAAATATAAAAATAATGACTCAGTGGAAAAATTGATTCTGAAAAGCATCTAAATTCTATATGACATAAAGACGCCAGAAGTTGATCTTTTCTCGCTCGCTTTTAAATAAAGTTACTTTCAGAGACAGTCTGAACCGAGCCGTTGGAGACATGTATATAAGATAAGACAAGTAGGTATATCTATACCTATTTGTCTAATATAAGATACTTTGCTAGAGTAGTTTTTAAGTGGTATTTCAGGCCTGAATTAAGACAAATTATGGGAATCACAGTCTTAAAAGCAGACTCGGGACCGATTTTCGTGAAAAGTACTGCATCGTCATATTTTAAAAAGTAGTTCTATCAAAGAACAAATTTTATAAAATACTAGGGTTTTCCATGTAGGTTACATTGCAATACAAGATTTATAACTAAATATAACAATAACACCTGCACCACCAAAGAACTTTACTAAAAAAGACAATAATAGTCCAGTGGAAATGTAAGACTGCAAATAGATTTTTCTGTGCCCTACAGTAACCATAAAAAGCCTTGCACATTTTCGCAAGAAGACAACATGACTACTCGTTCGACATTGTTGCATTCTCGCATGAAACTGGGGTGCTTATTAGAATAAACGTATATATTTTTTTAACAAGACTAACCTGATTGAGGACAAACGACAGTGGGGGACGCAGCGGGGGCGCGTGGAATTCGCCATGTTGGACTGGCACTAGTATCCCGATAAATACTATTGCTACCCGAGTTAAGGATACTAAAAGCCCTCGCTATTCCTTCGGTGGATTGTGTGAAAGGAATCCAGAGTGTTGACGGTGGTGTGCAAATGAAATATAAATAGGAAAGATACATATTACACAATACATATAAGTAAGATAAATTAAAAGACAAAAGACAATAACACACACACATATATATATATATATATATACCCACATTTACATATATCATAGTTTATTTTTAGTTTTTAATTCTATTTATAATTTTAAGTGAAAATGTAATATTTTTAATATATGTACATTATTAATATGTGTATAGCAATAACAGTCGGACAGCCTGCAAAGTGAAGGAGTTGGTTGGTGTATGTAGTATGTAGAAGCTTGTGCCGGTATTTTTAAAGTAAAATTATCAGAGGAGGATTTATTCTATGTAGGTATATATTATTATTTACAAATTAAATAGTTTTTAAATTAAATTCATAAAATATTCGGGTCGTTTTAGTATTACGTCAAAAGGAAGGTTTGCACTGAAAATCAGCGTTGTGTCGGATATTATGTCGGCACAGCAACAAGCTGAGTGCAAACTTTGTTTGCTGAAAATGCGGTGTACAAATTCTCAAAATATGTTTTTATTTTTAAGATACATGTCAGCAATGCAAGTACGTCGCTATTTCTTGATATAATTTTTTTCTTTGTAGGAGCGCAAATTAAGGATGTGAGAAGCCTGCCGGAATTCGGAACGCTCCTTAAGATAGGGAGGGGTAGAAGGAATAAATATATGCTATAAATAGATGAAGAAGGTGAGCCAGCCAGTTTATAGATAGTGGATACATTTATATTGATTAATCCCCATTAAAGTTATTAAGGCGACGATATTAACGCTCCAAGGGAAAGGAAACCGACAGTACCCGACATATCTTTGATTGTGGACCATGTGATTTGATTGAAATACCTTCCATCTCATACACGACTCGAGAAACAGGAATGTCTTTCAAGTACTACTCACGTTTTGGTACTAATTACAACATATCTCAGTTACAAGACTGCTTATTAAAATACTTTGCCGTTACACGCGATTATATCCTTATTCAGTTTCCTTTATTTTTACGTCACCTACATTATCAAGTGGATCGTTTGTTGTTAAAAGTACTGTAGTTAAATTTAAGTTAGGTTGTCTGGATGAGATCGCTTTAAATTGTCTATAACTTTATTTATTCTCTTTAAATACTTGTGAATACTTACGTAGCTACTATATAATGCTGAGACTTTATCTGCGTTAGTATTAAAGATGTAGTCTATGAACTAATGCGTCTTGTTTAAAATGTTAAATAACTCAGTAAACGCATAGCCATATTAGTGCACCAGGTGACACCCGCTTAGAGGTGACACCCGACCGTGAACATAAGCTATAGTGCCACCTATAAAAAGTCGCACTAAAGTTATTTCTTACAACATGTGCATCAGTTGCTTCATGTGAGTTTCAGCAAATTGAAATTAATTAAAAATTACTTGCGGTCTACAATGACTGAAACCAGATTAAATAATCTTGATATTTTAACGATAACGATAGAACATGAAACAACACAAAATATAAATTTCAATGACGTGATTTTGGAGTTTGCATGTGTTAAAGTTAGAAGGAAGAACTTTTAATTTTTATTAACTAAATTTCTTTCACATAATATATAAAAATTATTTGTAATACTCGTATTTTAATAAAACGTAAATTATTGTTACTTTTCTTTTTTATTTTAACAGTTTTGATTGAGTTTAGGGATGTCACCTACAATATCCGGCCCGGGTGCCACCCATGCTAGCTACGCCACTGCATATATTATCTGTCAATATTTAACGTCATTAACAATGTCGCATATCAAATAACGCCATTGCCATCTATATGTAACGGCCTAAATCTTTAACATTATCCCAGAAGAAGCCCCCCCCTAGCTTTTAAATGACATAAAAATTCGTTCTCATAAAATACGATGAAGAAGGTAAATATAAACAAAGAAACAAACTTTAAAGAATCTGATATTACGTATTATAGTTTGTATATATATGTAGAAGAGTTGAGAGGAAGAAGATTAAGGCGGTAGGGCATAATGAGGAGGGACGAAAGTCACATGATAAAAACAATGTTAAACTACAACATGGATGGGTACAAAAGTAAAGGTAGACCAAAAAAGTAATAGATAGATTGTGTGACGGATGATATGATGATTTGTGGTGTGACAGAAGATGTATGTCAGAACAGAGGAGTGTGGGAGGAAAAGACATATTGTTTCAACCCCAAATAACTGGTAGGAGGTGAAAGAAAAGAGAGAGTTTGTATATATAGAATTCTACAACAGTACCTATAGAATTTATTAGAATTCTGTAACACAGTATCTAACTGACTGATAAACAGACATGCGATCGATTTATTATCAAAAAGTTCTAAGTCCCAAATACTAAACATTTGATGTTACAATATTCTTAAAAACTAAATTACTAACTTATAACATAATTTACATAAATTTCCACTCAAAGTTTTATTCGGCTTAAGCAAAAACGTCCTCAAGTTTCCGAATTTCACAATAAGTTTAATGATAGGAACCTGACTCTTATACCTACTATTTTGTAAAGGTTCAGTAGTAATTTTGGTAAAAATGGAAATCTTATGTTTGGTCATGTTCGTCTGTCTGTCCATCTATGAGAAAAGATTTTTATGTTGTATGTATGAAAGCGGATTAACACCTTATTGAATATAGATATATAACACCGACACACAAAAAGAAAAATGTGGTTGATACATTGGACCACGACGAATCTGAATCTGAGGTTCGTGTGTTTCGCACACCTTTAAAATTTTGAGAAAATTGCGCAAAACTGCTAAAAATGGCAATTTTTTTCGGCTTTTCGCAATTTAATCTTTCTAAGGGTATACAGGCCAAATGAGCATCGGATTTGGATTCAGCGTATTGAATTACACAAAAACATACTTGATCTAGGTCTATAAAAGATTTTTACATAAGTAGACGATGATAGGCGTCCTGAGGGAATGACTCTAATTTCTTGGCGGCGTGGCAAGCCTTTGGTGTGGGATGCGACTTGCGTAGACACGTTAGCCGCATCCCATTTACCAAACACGTCTAGATCAGCCGGTTCGGTGGCAGAAACAGCTGAATCACTCAAGCGACGCAAATATGCAACCCTCGGTGAGAGATATATTTGTGCCGGTTGCTGTCGAGACGCTTGGACCGTTGGTTCCTGAGGCCATTACCCTCTATCAAAATTTATCAAAACGACTCATTGACTCTTCAGGTGGTCATAAGGCGGGTGCTTACCTCAGGCAACGCATCAGTATGGCGATCCAGCGAGGAAACGTAGCCTTCTGGACACCTTACCCATAGAAAACGGTGATCTGGGCTCAGTATTCTTATATGGTTTACATGTATCTCTTTGTTTTAAATGAAATATGGATTTAAGTCATTGTGTTCAATTTAATTTACTTTGAAATTGCAGGTGTTTCGCTTAAGGGGTACACGGTTACTTATGGCTAATTCCTAACTTCCTATATGTTAATATTCATTCACTTGCCTGATTGGTAGTAATTTGAGATTTTTATGGAGCTTGTGTCAAATGTTAATTGGTAGTATTTATATTTTTTTTTATATATTTTTATTGCAGGAGTTCAGCAGACAGGCAGACGGCCCACTTGATGGAAAGTGGTTACCGTCGCCTATGGACATTTGCAACACCAAAGGTGCTACAAGTGCGCTGCTGCTCTCTTAAAGGAGACTGGAACCTGCTCACTGATGCTGGAACACAACACAAGCTTGTTATGGCGGCATACTCTAGACCAGGGATGGTCGCCATCCAGTCGAGCAAATGCCCTCCCACCTGGCTGTGCGTTGTTTAGTCGCCTCTTACGACAGGCCGCCCAGCCGCACGAAATTGTATTCTTTCTCCGTTCCTGCACGGATGAAAAACAGTGAGTAGTGAGGTAGTGAGGCAAATAAACGGTTAGTAAGATAATCTATAATATTACAAAATTCTAAACATTAAAGCTTTTAAAAAACCCAACTGGAATTGACTATATAAACGATGGAGAACATTGTGTTATTTATTTTTTATTTCTTGTCTGTTTGTTTGTTTGTTCGAGATTCTTGTAAAAACTACTGGATCGATTTCGATGCGGTTTTCGCTGTTCGACATCAAATTCGTAGACTTAAAATCTGCGCTACTTTTATCCCGGGAGTACCGCCGGATTTTTCTGAGAATTATTTAAATTACTCAGATTAAAAAAAATGCCAGTGTTTTTTTTCTGACCAATAGCAAGTTTTGTGTAATGGTTTGTCAACTACAAACTTGATTTACAATGGCCAGATTGAAAAAAAATTAAACTCTATGTGATTTTTTCATTGATCGATAGCAAATTTTATGTAATAAAATGTGTGATATTTTTTATTCCCGGGAATCCCACTGGAATTTTCGTGGGAGCGGTTTGAAGTTATTCTGGTGCATAAAAATTTGTTTATTCCGACATAGTTTTCACTAAAACGATAGGTACGGTACTTTATGTCCTGGGAATCACGCGGGAATTTCAAGTCAAGCGTGGACGAAGTCGCGGGCATATCCTAGTAAGCCATTAAACAACTTGACTCTATAATTTTTTACTCGTCCCGCCATCTATCGCTTTTACACAATTTCGAATTTTTCAAAGTACTGACATCTATTTACCAGTAGTAAGTTTAACTTTCTAGTTTAAGTGTTTAAAGAGTTTAGAACTCAAGTTAAATTAAAAAATTGGCAATATTTTAATCATTAATAAGAAATAGTATTAATTCACCTTAAATGTTTAAATTTCTTTTACTAGTGCCATCTGTTATCAAATAGCTAAACTAATACTAATACTATCACTGCCATCTATTAATAGATTGATAAATACTAGGTTGGTTCATTGTCTACATACTCATAATTTATAATAGTTTTCATTATAAATTCTAGATGGCACTGTAACAATTGATAAGTTAATTTTTATCTGGATCCACTATGGCAGGTCCTTGCAAAGTGATGGAGTTATTTAAAAAAATTATAAATTAATTAGGAAAAAGTAAACCATAAAAGCTCTAAAAATTCATAATTTTTATTTAAAAGTGATACGTTTGTGTGGAAAATATTAATTGTTTAGTTATTTTTCCTTCCTGTGTTTCCAAAATTGTTCAAGTGTTTAGCATTATAGCATGATAAGAAGAATAATAAAAACTAGGAATGAGAATTATTTAAAACTTTAACTTTGAAAGTAAGGAATTTCTTATGGTGCTGCTTCATCTGCGTCAGTTTTAAAGATTTAGACTGTGGCCAAATGCGTCTTATTTAAAGCTTTAAAAAATAATGCCGTTAACGCATAACCACATTAGTGTTTATGCATGTGTTATCTGTCAATATTTAACGTCAATAACAATGTCGCATCTCAAGCAACGCATTAAACACGTCGCAATATCTATGTGAAATGATTTATATCTGTAACACTATCGCAGATGAAACCGCACCATTTTACATGACAGGATGATGCCTCAGATCGTTCTTATTTCGATCGTTTTTAATCAAATCAAATTTATTTAATTATCTAGAAATTTTTCTTACATGGGATTTATAAAGACATACTTTTTCATGCTTATAGGGTTTCATTGTTTAAAACTTATTTTTAAACTAAATAAGTCAAGTACTGAATGTCTTAATAAGTTATTTTTATTTCGGCATATGTTCTTGTTGCTTGAACATTGGTAACACTTGTATGGAGTTTATTTCAAACTTTAATCAGTAATAAGGAAAATGAATTAATAATAAGACGTAAAAACCGTCCATAATAAGTAAAAAAAAATCATCACAAGAATAAGTTAGTTGTGACTTACTCATGTCGTTTCGTTAACAACAAAAACATATTCCTCTGTGCCGTATTATCCTCAAACAAGTATCCGATTTCCATTTAACATTCAAAACAGCACTCCATCTTATTCTCTTTGACAGGATGGCATGAAGATTAAAACGCCAGTTTTCGATCCTAGCAAAAGATAGATAAAACGCATGTTCATACTGCATGTGAACTTGCTTATTGCAATACCGGTTTTAATTTTAAGTTAACAGTAAAATGATATGTTGAATGAAATAATTATACAAGTGCTTGATAGTATGCGTACAAGGAAGGGTTCCTCAAAGCATTGTTTCTCAACGATTTTCATGTCGCGACCCACGAAAAAATAAAAAAGTCAAACATAAGGTCTTGCATAAGGACATAAGGACCCTTCACTACATAATTATTATTATAACCATTTTAATTAATAGAAATCTTATTGATATAACTATTTCAAATTATATAAATAATATGTATTCTTTCATTTATAATATTTTAATCTTTTTATAATAGTTGTGGCATACATATTTCTTTTTCATTTTATTTTTTTCTGTACTTTCTGTTGTATTTTATTTGTTTCTGTGTCTGTGTGTGTCACTTTAATAGCCCTAGCGGAAGATCAGCGCTGGTTAATCTAATCAACAACATGCTGATCTAGAACCAATTTAGAGCTACACTTGCTTCGTTTTTTCTATTTACTGCAATTTATATTGTACATTTATTTATGTATGCTAGTGTAATGTATTTTCATTTATGTTGTAGTTCTAAATAAATCTTTTTCTTTCTTATTTCTTCTTTCTTAATAGTTTACGTTTGATTGAATTGAAGTTTTTGTAAATTATTTATCCACGCAGGAACGTAGAAAGAATACAATTTCGTGCGGCCGGGTGGTCTACCACCCCTAGTCTAGGGTATGCCGTGTCTCCGTAAAATATGTAATATTTATCTTGGTGCCTTATAAATATTTCATTTAAAACAACACAATATCTTATTAACTTTTACCTCTCACTTAAATATTGTTGGACACTATACAATAGGATCCGTGCAGGAACGGAAAAATAATACTAATCGCTGCGGCCGGGCGGCCTGTCGTAAGAGGCGACAAAACAACCCACATCCAGGTGGTAGGGCATTTGCCCGACTGGACACCTACTACCCCTGGTCTAGAATATGCCGCCATAATAACCTTAAGTTGTGTTCCAGCAGTAGTGGCCAGGTTCCAGTCTTTCTTAAGAGAAAAGCAGCGCATTTGTAGCATCTTTGGTGTTGCAAATGTCCATAGGCGATAGTAACCGCTTTCCACCAGGGGGGCCTTCTGCCTGCCTGGTCAACTCGTGCAATAAAAATATACAAATTTTATATTTTAACAGATTGCGACCTCATTTAATAACAATCGCGACCCCTACAAGGGTCGCGACCTCCAGGTTAAGAAACGATGCCGTAGAGTAACAAACATCGACTATTTTTGATATTTTTTTACTGCGTAGCTGACAAGCAGGCCGACGGCTCAGGTCGTGGAAAGTGGTTATCGTCGCCTATAGACATTTGCAACACCAAGGCTGAAGCCAATGTGTTGTCAGCCTTTAGGGTGGAATAGCGGGATGTGATAGAAGTATTAGACAAGAGAAATGGGATTTGGGATTGGAATAGGAAGATGGAATATGGAAAATGGCATAGGGGGACGGGTAAGTGGGTCATTAGGACTCATCGCTCGGAACACAATTAGCACAAGACTAACCGTTCCATGCCAATATTCTGTGAGAGCGTAGTATCACACCCATCGAGTCGGCCCTAAGAGCCGTAATCAAGATGATTCCAGCTTTGACTTCACTTTATGGCCCCAAACGGAAGAACAGCGCTAGTCCTTGTTGGCGCTAGCATTATGCTGAGACTGGGTCCAATTTAGGACTTATTTTGTCTCTATTGTCTTTCTATTTATATTGACTTAGTTTTTGACATAAATATAATATTTTTATTTCTTTCTTTTTTAGTTTACTCTACCAAATTTGATATTGAAAACTACGGTTGAATTCTTAAAAATTTAAATTAAAATTAAAACTTTTAAGGAGTTCGTTTAAATTTAAAGAAAAGGAAACTATATGCCCTACAGGATATTTAATTTTGTGCATTTATTTTGCTAATTAGGCGCTTTAAGAAACATTCTAATAGATTGAGATCCCAGTCACCCCAGACTTCGTGATTTTAGGAAAGATGAAATTTTTAGGATCGGTAGTTTAATATAAACTTAGAAAGGAATGGATATTCGCTAAGCTAAAAGCGGGTCCGTTTTTCAGGTAGCAGGTATCAAAGGTGGAAAATAACCATGCTAACTTACGTCAAAGTAGCAAGGCTAGCTTTTACATATGTAATATGTGATATTGTTATAAACGAAAATATACAGTTGCCAGACACTTCCTGTGGGCCATAACTTTTGACAGACACTTTAAAAAAAAATGGGAACTTATGTCATTTTAGGAAGGCTGAATTTATATATATTATCAATTATAATATTTTAAAATATTTTCCAATGAGCCAGACTAATCTGACGGGCCAAACATCTTCCCATGGTTATTTTCCACCTTTGATAGCTGCTACTTGAAAAACGGCCCCGCTTTCAGCTTAGCGAGTATCCATTCCTTTGTAAGTTTATATTAAACTACCGATCCTTAAAAATCATCTTTCCTAAAATCACGTAAGTCTGAGGTAACTGGGATCTCTATCTATAATATCTTAACCCTACTTGAGAAACATATACTGTAGCAATACCAAGGTGTATAAAACAAGCCAATAACCGTAATCTGTCGTACAATTCTCCAATGATCCAAGTAAGCATAGCCTGACAAATCACTATTGCTAAGCTTGTTCCAAGATGGCCATTGATGACGTCACGGAACGATAATACCCGTGATTGGACAGCACGTGACGTTCAGTCCCATAAATACACTCGGGGGCAATAATAATGCAACTTTCAGCAGGTATATAATTGATTCGGATTTATGCTTTGAATATTAATCAATTTATCTCTCGACTATTATCTGTAGTTTCTGTTAAGTTAAATTGTATTTGTGTAATAAACTGTCATTGACATTGCTGTAGTTCTTTTATGGAAAATTCAATTTATCATTATAAATGATCTGCAGTTTGGCCGCACTATACCAAATAGTATTGAACCCGTAGATCTTTTGTGGGTAGCCAAATTATTTGATAAAAATTAATATTTCTGTTATGGAACCTCAAAATACATCAGAGCCATTTTGAAAATCAGTTAATTATAATTGTAAAAGTGTGTGTCAATGTTGTAATGCATCAAAGCACCAATGATACGATTTTACTGAACCTTGACAGATACATTCATTCTAAGTAAACTGGCAGTGCCTTACTTAGTTGTTGAGAATAAAAAGCAGAAATTAACATCTCTATTAAAAAAAGATATTTTCTAAGAGTATTAAATAATCTGCATAAAAATATAAATTCTATATCTAAAATACAATATAAAACTGTTAGTCGAATTTTAATGATATCCTTTTAACATTTAAAAGGAAATTAACGTCAATATCACAATCTTATAAAAGATCCGAAACTACGCGAGATACTACAACTGCTTAACAAACATATTAATTTCACCAATATTTTGTCCTAGTGTGTACGATATTGTACGGCTATGAGAAAGCGTCACATTCCATTATACGAGCCTGACAATAATTCTATTTCGCACACACCTCATAATTCTGCTGAATTTGTCTCCGACTGTCATATTGACTGGCGTTATGCAATAGAGAAATATTCTTGAAATTATTTCTTGCTTTTAATCAAGGAAGAATACTAAGGAAACACAGTAGTACAGTATTATACAGTAGAACCGTAACTTATAACGTATTTTACCATCACAGGTAGCGTCATCAGTCCGTTTTTGTTTTTGTAGAAGCTCTTAAATAAAACTTACAATCAGCGGCTTTTTATTTATGACATATGTTTCAAACTAAGTCAGTCATACATTGAAAGTCGTAATTAAGCCGCAATTAGACATGTTCATTTCTGTGTTTCGATTTCGTAAAGATGACACTTAAAAATAAAAAATAAACTAACTTAATTGTTATAAACGAAACGGAATGGTTCATAAGAAATTTTTACTACTTTTAAGTTTTTTTTATTTTGTAGTAAAAAGTTCTAAATTTTGTTCTTTATATTTCGATTAGTTTTTTATATATAACAAACAATACTACTGCTGATCCGTGTCCACCTCACTGTGAGTCATTAAAATACAAAATTATGCACGCACGCACACAAGCCCGCACGCACATACCAAAATCAAGGTATAATTAACTTTTGTAATCTTTAATTAATTCACAAACGCGGAAAGCACCCGCAGTGCCTCGTACAAAGATGTGCGCAATTCTTACGTAGAACGTTATTGCTGTTACATCTTTGACAGGCGTTCCCGTGCCAACTACACCGGGGTCATTAAAAAATTAAAAAATATTATTAATCACAATCAAATATAGCCTATGTTACTCGGGAATAATGTAGCTTTCTACTGGAAAAGAATTTTCAACATCGGTTCAGTAGTACCGGAAATTACCCCGAACATCCAAACTCACAAACTTTATAATATTAGTATAGATTTTATACTTTAAATATCAATTTGTCTTTGAAGATACACCAGAACCTAAGAAGCGCCATTAAACAACAAATAAGCAATTAAAAAGTCACATATGAAACTTTTTTTTATAAATTAGTTCTTATATATTGTAAAGTTGACATTGTTGGTAACACCAACATAGAATAATTTTTATTTTTAAGCTTACAACATTGCATTTTTGTTCTTCTTCCGATTGGATTGTAGCCGAAGGCAGACGCCTTCTTATAAAAAGTGATTTTATTACAAGTTTTCACCAACTAACAGTGTTTTAACTTCCACTATTACATCGACCTGGGTATCCTAGGCCCACCACCATCAGCGTGCAAACAAATATTTATTATAATATATGTGCGACGAGCTGCGCACAGACATTGCCTCATTTTTATCAAAATTGCAAGGTAGAAATGTACCATCTAGACTCTGTCTCGCGAAAGAATAAGTCGCGGCGCTACGGTCGCGCAACAGAATGTAAGAAAGATAAAATAATTATAGAAAGATTCCGATTTAATACTATTAATAAATATAATAATAGTATAATGCGACATTTACATTAAAACACAACATAACAACGTAGATGGGTTGATCTGTATAATTAGTTTTAAAAAAATCCGCGGGACTTTTATCGTGAGGTGTACTCTAATTTCGGCATTAGCTCCTTTTCAATTTCGGAAATTTCACGAATTTCATGATAAGAATGATGTTTAAATGGCGCCATAGGTCATGTAAGATTTAGAATCTATACGGAGTTAGGGTTTGAATGGCCGATTGTAATTATTATATGGTGAAAATAAATAAATAATTCTTTAAACTGACTCGTTATTGCATAAACTACTTTTGGATATACTGAATCACCAATCTAGTTACTAAAATGATTGCGACATGATTACTCTTGTCATTTTGTTCCGCCAAGTTTCCCATCTCGTTTCAATAGCATCACAATATTGGTCACACGTCACATATCATTCTAATGGCGATAGTCTTCTACTTACGATACGACTTGTTTAAATTGCTTTTAGAAGTTTTAAATAATAAAATGATGTTATTTTGCTTTTATCTTACCTCATCAAAGGAGACGGATACGCTTTCATTCTAAAAAATGAGAGTGATTATAAGATTTATTATATTGATATATTTTTAGAATTGTACAGATAAATTAGCTTCGAGAAGATTTTGCGTTTGTAGTAGTGTACGGTCAGCACAAATACATAAAATAATACTTTTTATATATTTTTTTAGGCAGGTACTTAATATTAAATGATATTAAAACAATAAATATTAATATTAAATATAATTTTTAATACTAAACCTCAACTCCAGATATTACGTACTCATCCTCATCCTCAATTTTATCCGATAAACCATTTGTGTTAATTCTTATTCGTTCTGATATTATAATTATGTAAAGCCTTATTTCTATCCTGAAATTTCTTTTCCTCTTGAATACATGTAGACAAACATTTTTCTATTCTATTAATGATACTGCTCGGTTTGCTTGCTATTGCACTCATTTTCGAAATATTTGTACAAATTATACGAAAGTTCTTTAGTTTTGGAAGTAAAAGGCTTACCTCGACCATGTTTCAAAATCGGAACCAAATAGTCGAACCTCACTTATTTACAATTATCAATGTAAATAATTATTATTTATTTGATTTTCACTATTTACTTTTGATTGTAAATATATTTTGTTCTCCAAATGTAACGAACCTCTTTTTGCTGATTGTACAAGGAAATGTAAATTTAAAGTTTAGAATTTCTGTAAATATACAAATACTACTACAATCGCAAAAACGTCTCGAAGCTAATTTATCTATACTTAGTGGGCTTAGTTATTTTGAATGAATTAACTGTATAGTGTATTTTCATATTATTAATTGTTGAAATTCATTCAAATAAATCGATTATAGAAATCCGTAAACTATTTTATTTCTGACCTTATTTTTAAGATTTTTCGTCTTCCAGGTAGAATTTAGGGCTGATGTTTTCCATTTTGTAATAGAAAAATATAAACTTTTATATATATAAAATAAATATATAAAACTATATAAAACTTTTTTAAGCCATATCTCGACTCCTTTTTTTAGCTCAAAGACTTTATTTATTTAATAAAAACCAAATATCAAAACAAAAAAGTAACATTCATAAACTCATTTATTCGTAACTATGTTACGCGTCAGGGTATATATGTATTATTACTAAATTATCAGTTATTAAGATTTACATTATTTGTCATCAATCTTTATAATCCATGAATTCCTTCAAACTATAGGTGTGCCCGATTAGCCACTTCTTTAGCCGACTAGTAAATGCATTTAAACTGCCGGAAAGTGTGATTTTGTTCGGTAATTTATTATATATAGTCGGACACATAACATGTGTTAGCGTGTTAGATTTCTCCAATCGCCTCGGCAACGGTGCAATCCTATCTCTGTTCCGAGTCCGATATGAATGTATGTCGCTATGCTTTGCATACATGGACTCATTGACCCTGACGTATAGGGCTACATTCTTAAAAATTTGCTTAACATTTTGAAGACGTTATGTATTATATATAACCTTTGCTGTTTCAGGAGTTGGTACTTTTCCATTACAGAAAAATTGGTTACATATGTTTGTTTGCCTTATCATTAAAGATCACCACGGAGCGTTAATCATCGTGTGAATCAGCATTCGCCATTAGCGGGATATTCACTCTCATTTCTTTGAATGGCCACGTCAACTACACAAAGGTTCTCTAGAATGTTAATTCAACGTACAGCGACTTGGAAGGAACTTCCCTTTGTGAATTTTTCTATACTATATTCGATATTTCCTTAACTTTAGAGGTCGCGTCTGGAATTGGTAACGCGACATGGGCGTTGGGAAAATGTTACTTTCACCACTGCATGTAATTTTCGCACTATTTCGACTAAGCTTTAGAAATTAGAACAATCATATATTTTGTTCCAGTGTCCAATAAACTTATCACACAATACACACACTCACACACACATATACACTCGGGCCTTCCTCTAGCGGGGGACGGACAGTATACCCGTCACTCTTGTCTAAGTTGGCTTGGCAGGTTTGGCACATCGGTTATCTCGTTGTTAACACATGATAATTGTAACAATATGCACATTAAATCAGAAAACTGCCTAAATGGTGCATGCGTTGCCATTACGCTACCACGACTTTTACACATACATATGTACAGTTTTAAATAATCGGTGTAACTGAAAACAATTTCACGAACAAAATTGTACCAATTAGTAAGGAAGTCCCCAAGATATAGGTTGACTTAGTTTGAGTACCAGTGTACTTAAATAATGTGAGTTATGTTTTTGTATGTAGAGATAATGAATGAGAGTAGAACAAAAAACAAGTATATGACAGTAATGTGGCTGGTAAAGTCGGTACCGGTAGACAGCGACGTACTCACCATTATCAAATTGAAGGTATTTTGAAGAAAGGTCAGGTAAAAAGCACTTTAAATAAACGTGTATGTATGAAGAGATTAATTAAACTTGATGAAGCGAAAAGTGTTTGTCGAGATCGTAGCAAGTGCAGACCCATCGTCTCTGCCTATCCCAATGGGAAACAAGTGTGACAATATGTATATATGTATGTATGTTTTACCCAATAACAATAATAACAACAAGCTTCCGAAGTCTCTTAGAGAGCTGCCACACTATTAAAAAAAATCGCTACTAGCCACTAAATGTTACTATAATGTAAACATGTTTAATAATAGCAGCCCATAAATATCTCACTGCTGGGCTCGGGCCTCCCACTATAGGGGAACGGACAATATACCCACCACGCTTGTCTAAGGCGGCTTGGCAGGTTTGATACATCGGCTATCTCGATGTGCAGGTTGCATCACGATGTTTTCCTTCACCGTTATTAGCACGTGGTAATTGTAACAATATGCACATTAGGTCAGAAAACTGTCTAAGTGGTGCATGCGTTCCAGCTAGGATCGAACCCGCGCCCTTTGAGTCTGGGACGCGTGCGCTAGCCATTACGCTACCACGACTTCCAACATGTTTATGGACGATAAAATATTATGAATTGACATAAATATATTTGACATGTCTGGCGGCGTCCCATCTTTCAGCCACTAGCATGTCTGCTGGTACAGCTGCTGCACAGCAGGAGGCCCTAAAATGCCGCAAATATTCCGCCATCGGAAATGGTTACATATTTGCGGCTTTTGGGGTCGAGACCCTGGGACCATGAGGGCCTCAGGCGCACAAACTTTATCGAGACATAGCGAAACGCCTGGTAGATGTCTTACGTGACCAAAATACTGGTCTGTACCTCGGACAACGCATTAGCTTTGCGATACAGCGAGGTAATGTGGCCAGTCTTTTGGGCACGTTTCCAACTGACAGGGGTCTGGCACTAGATTTTATAATTTAATTTTAATTTTTATATGTAGGTACTTAATTATAATTTAGTTTAGTTTTTATTTAATTGTTAATACTATCATATAGACATTAAAATTATGTACCTACTATAATAATACACAATATATATATACATACATAAATACATATAATATAATTAAAGAAGAAACAAAAAATAATGAAATAAACTACTACAGATATACATCATTTGACATGTTATAATGGTAGACATTTTACTATTCAGATGTAGTACTTATAGTTTATTATTATTATTATTTTAATGATTAAAAAATGTGATTTGTATTTTTAATTGTATTGATTGATTGATTGTATGAAATGTTTGTTTATAATATTGACATTGAATATAACAATATTGACTATTTTAATAATAATTTTGCACGCCCAATTATGGGCCGAATGCATTGGATACTATAAAAACCGTAACATCTATGCACATGCATTACGCAATAAATCTATTCTATTCTATTATATTTTAATCTTATGTCAATAAGCATAAAAACTAAATTTTCCAGAGAAATTTTACAAAATCTTTACCAAACACTAAGAAATAAGTATCTATCCTAATCTTCACAGTACTTATTACAATAGAGCATTCCTTCCAAACAAGAGGCAATTTATAAAAGAATATATACATTCAGTGACGCGTTATTAATTCTATTTGTTATTAATCGGGCTTAAAAAACGAGTACAATTACGAATCAGCCTCCCATGGTACCAGTTATTAAACATTATGTTCTAAGCGTTAGTTTTACAGACAATTTAGTTGAACAAATTATAACGCGGCGGTTTAAGCTAGAAGTTTGGCGCGGGTTTTGCATTGATTATATTATACAGCTCATAATATGTTTTATAATTTAGATGAAACAACCAAAGTGATTTATGTAAACATAAAATTGAATCATTCAATGTCATCGAACTGAGGAACGGTTGGCTTAACGACTGAATCAACCTGTAATTTGGTTGATTATGTTCGATGAATATTATATGCTCTACAGTTCGGTCGTGATAGATTAGAAGCATTTGAAATATGGTGTTGAAGAAGCATGGAGGGAGTAAGTTGGAAAGAAAAGATGTCCAATAAACAAGTATTGGATATGGTAAAGCAGAATGGAATAATTTTAAAAACTCTGGAAGAAAGAAGGGGGCAGATGTTGGGCCTTTTGCTACGACACGACACCTTCTTAAATAAGTTTATCGAAGGTAAAGTGGAAGCAAGGAGACAGAAGAGAAGGCCAAGGCGAACATTCATTTTGATCCATGAAGGATATATAAAGGAAAAAGTGGGTGTCGTGTCGTACAAAGAAGTAAAACAACTGGCCCTTAATAGAGAAGACTGGAGGAGGCTCCACCAACAAGAGCACAGCTCTTAAATGTTGATGATGACGATGAGTCTGGTGGACCGACGACCCGCGTAAGGTCACTAGTTAACGCTGGATGGGGAAAGTAGTGAACCGAGGTATGTGGCATAAATATAGGAAAGCCAGCGTCCAGCAATGGACTGCGATTATCAGATATCGAAGAAAATATTTAAAAAATCTTCCTTTCTGCTTTTGCTTATTGCGTTCTTCTATAACTTAAATTGGTGAAAAGGAGTGCGCATACGCATCTCAGCGGGGCGCGATCTCTGACAGTAACAGACACACGGTTAACCTTTCAGATTGAGATGTGAACCGGAGTATAATAGCATCGGGATACGTGTGCGCATACTAATAGTATGTAACTCGACGTATAGGAAATGTGTGTATTTGCTTATTCACGGACAATAGGTATTACCTATAAGAGATACAATCACTAGATATGGTGGAAATGGAAGTTTAGTCTTTTATATAAAAAATGGTGGTTATAAAAATGGACATTTTGCGTTATCATGGTGGCTAACTCACCCGCGTGTTATTCTAATTACTTCCCACTATATTATATGGAGGGTAGACGTAAGGAGAAGTATATCATATAGAAGAATTGTTGATGAAGTGTCCAGTTTTAAGCTATAAATAACATTTCAAAAACCGTCCAGAATGGCGGTAGTTTAGACAAAAGGTATGTTATGAATGTAGCAGTTGTAGACAAATTGAAGTATGCCGAGTTAAAAATATAAATACCTTTTATATTTAATTATTTTATCGACTAGAGTAGTTGATGACAGTATATTATTAATAACATGATCTACATACGTAATACAAAATAATTTAGTTAATATATCCTCAAAGAATTGTTACGTGAAAACGTGAAGAGTGATATAATATCGTGAACTTTGTATAACACGGTTAGTGATTTTTTAATATTTCATTTTATTAAACTAAACTGGTCTATAATACTACTCTAATAAGTTTAGGCGCTTTCTTTAAAATTCACCCTGGTGCTAATATGGCTCCACCCTAATTTAATACATTTCAACAGATCCTTCTTCATATACAGATATTCTCCTTACCTCTACCCTCCATACTAAATTGCTAAGAACCGCAATTTAATAATTCCAATAAAAAAGAATTATCTCAAATTGTTTCATGAATGTAGACCATTTTGACTGGAGAAAACCGTAAATTATAACGTGGTCAAATTAAAAAATAAAAACAATAAGAGCACGAATAACTTAACGTATGAGGCGAAACCAGAAAAAGTTGATCTCGAAAATGCATGACCCAAATAATTAGACTGGCCTCACATATAAATCATCTTTCGAAAAATATATATGAAGCAATACAATCGGGTGGTCAGTTAGGAAATAATCCAGAGGGCAGCGATGCGACTGCTATTTTTAAAGGTGAACAAAAAGCTATGGTTTTGTATTTGTGTTTTAAATTTATGTGTTAATAGGACTACGCACAGCTTTGCCCTTGTGATCTTCTGAACTATATCCTGTGGGAAATATATATTATATTTTCCGGGATAAAAATATTCATAGACGAATAGACACCACTGCAAAATTTACAAAATTATCATTAAGTTCAAAAAACGTATTACTATGTGTGTACCTACTACTGCAAGTCGTATTAGTATATTTTCGCAGTGTTAAAGCTGTGGTGAGATTATATTAAAATTTATAACCAAAAACGACAGATATACATGGAATCCCAGAAATAAATATGTGGCAAAACAAACCTTTTCGCTAACTGGCTAGTAGGCCAGATATTATGTATATTGAGATATACCAACGGTAACATTATAGACAGAACGATAAAGTCCTTATAAAAGCATATATTTAAATCTTTACTAATCTAAGATTATAATTATTATTAAATCTTTTGAAAATGTTAATATAATATAGAAAACAATATAATTATTATAAACGTACAGGCCACGTTTTATTCCATGAAAGATGTGTCATTAACGGGATAGATTGTGGTTGACAATTGATACATGGTTTTTGGCCGGGCGACTGGCCAGTATGAAAGAAAAGGTTCACTAGACCGATTATAAAAAATAAAAATAATAATAATTTAAAATTGAAATTTATTTTTAATATTAATATAGAATTCTTATGTCTATTCTTTGGTAGTTTAAAAGTTTTAAAACTCCTGAAATACACTAGTACAATTAAAACAGCTTTTGAATCTTAATCGTTTCGCTTCCAATACATGCGCAACCTAAAATCGGCAGGTGGTGTTAATTTAAAGGCTACAATGTACATGTACACATAAATAATCGTTCCATACGATACGCGATGTTTCTTTGAGGCGTGTTTCACACCGTCACAAGACCAACGATAACGGTTTTTAATAATTTATTTTTTGCAGTAACTAGACTTTTAACTGCATTTTATGCGAGGTGTGAGAAGAGGATGAAATAGGTTGTTATAAAGAGATCTATACAATTACTATAAGATTGTCGAACTTTGCTTTGTACTTACATTCATCTTGAAATATTAGAATCGACAGTGCGAAGTGTAAATATGTATTATAAAAAAAAAGTAAAACGGGTCAAATATTGTTTTGATCTGTATGAATTTGGATTTTTCTATTATTATTTATATTAATTTTTGATTGAACCAAAATAGTATATATTTGGAGGAATAGGTCATATACATTGAAACTATTTGTATAGACATTGTTTACCATCTAGTATCAACAAGTTACTACTATGTATCAGTATAACTATGAATAACATTATATAAATAACTTATGTAAAATTCAAAATTTTCACTAAATAGGCATCCTATCAACAAGTTCCTAATAAAAGTACAACTATCAACTACCCTATTGTCGTTAACAGGAAATTATAAATGCTTAAAAAATGTCCCTTCCTATTTCAAAATTTCTATATTGTTGCATAATTATGATGATTCCTCTAGACACAACTAAATGATTGGTATGGTAAACTACATAGCTAAATTTATACCAAATTACTCAGAATTATCAAGCTCATTGAGGAGTCTTCTTAAAAAGAACGTAGAATGGTGTTGGGACGCGGTAAACCACAAAGCAGTAGCTGAATTAAAACAAAAAATGTGCGAAGTACCAGTGTTGGCGTTACATACCAGCGAGCTACCAGTTGTAGTCAGTGTGGACGCGAGTGCTGGTTCATTGGGTGCGGTGCTCCTGCAGGTGGGTCGGCCAGTCGAATTAGCGTCCGCAACACTCACGGACACTCAAGTAAGGTACGCGCAAATTGAAAAGGAGTTTCTTGCTGTCGTTTTCGTGTTGGAAAGGTTTCATCAATATATTTATGGGCGTATTGACATTGTAGTAGAAACCGACCACAAACCAATAGAAGCCATATTTAAAAAATCGCTGGATGCTGTACCTGCACGTCTACAATGGGTGATGCTTCGTCCGCAGCGTTATGACTTTACCGTAAAATATAAACCTGGCAAATATATGTACTTAGCAAACACTCTTTCGAGAGCTGCACTTTCAGAACCTATGCGCGGTGAAGTAAGCAGTAACGTAGAAGGGCAGTCTTGTTTTGTTATAAGTAATGTCAGATTTAGGTACCAAGAATGTCAAACTTTAATATACTACAGTATACACCACTGTGTACTACATACAGTACTACAGTATATACCACTGTGTGTTTATTACAAACATCTTTAAAACTGTTATCCGTGCAGGAACGGAGAAAGTATACTAATTCCTGCACTCAAGCGGCCTGTCGTAAGAAGCGACAAAACAACCCACAGCCAGGTGATAGGGTATTTGCCTGTGTGGATGTCTACCACCCCTAATCTAGAGTATGACGTCATAACAACCTTGAGTTGTGTTTCGGCATTAGTGGCCAGGTTCCAGTCCCATCTACGACTACGGCAGTACATTGGCAATACCTACTGTTACAAATGTTTATAGGCGATGGTAACCACTTTCCATCACAGTTGGGTCGTCAGCCTGCCTGCTGTACTCCAGCTTTAAAAAAAGTACTAACGCTCTTAATTGTTGTTTGACAAAGATTTTATAGACCTCAACATAAGCAGCCTGTGTATCGTATGTGCACCATACATTAGTACATTAACGAATGTAAGTACTAATATATGGTGAAAATATGATATGTACCCATGCGCAAACAAACCATCAATAAGTAACAATGAACTGACATGGGGAAGGATTTATGAAGCACGTACATGTCGTAACTTTCTTTCAATGCACTTATTTGCATACAGCGCTTATTTACCATAGAGTTATAGATGTATTAGAAAGATTGCTTTGGGTACACTATTCACAGGCAACCTATTGGCTAGCTAACTTTCAAATCTGTTAGACCTGATTTATACTTGCATTAGTTAAGAAGTGGGTTAATTTGCGAAACTGGGGATTTTAACCCTTGTCATCGTTGACTTGACGATTAAATAGAAAAAAAATAGAAGCACATCCTGTTATGTTCAGCTCAGTTAAATACACGTAGAGCTCGCCCGATTTTCAAAGTTTAAGGAACGTGAAAAGATACTGACTTTTTGGCTTTTTGTAACCATTGTAATAAGAACGGAACACGCTTTTATCGTTCGTTTGTCCATCTATAAGTCTATTTTCTTGCACTAATCACGTTAAAGAGAAAATGGACTCACCGATTTACTCGGACTTTGAATCAAAAACTTAGGACGCAATCTGGATTTAATCATATAATACAATAAATAAACTCTTTTAAGATATTTGAATAACAAACAAACAAATTACAGTCACAAAGTAAACCCAAAAGTGAAATAAACCAGTAGTAGGTCAAAGGATAACTTGTTATTAGTGGAAATTGAATCCATAGACACACCAACGTATAACGAGTATCTAATGCTGATATTAGAAGATTAACTCCTGTCTATCAAATTGAATGAAGCAACCAACGTGATAATCATAGAGGTCAAATTTTCAAATGAGCCTTCAGGGCCGAATCCTAATCTATGCTATATAGCGAAAAACTACTCAAAGGAGTCTTGAGGCCAATTTTGACAAAAAGTAAAGTGGTATCATTAGACTTTTGAAAAATCAATTCAAATTCATTTCTGTTGGTAGGAATCAAATCGGCTGATTTTGAAAAATAAACACATTCTATATTATTATACCAAAACACAGTCTCACTTATAAATATCAATTTCTGTGAAGGAAAGTTAAACGTCAAACCAAGAGAAAGGGTTGTTTTTGAACAAAGTGTTCTATTTTCCATACATTACTGCCTTTCAAAAATTTATTCAATATAATTGAACGACATTAAATCGGCTTAATTTACTGTTTGTATATTTGAATTTGTATTCAAATCTAATTATCTTTAAAGTGGTTTTAGAACGCGAATAATAACTGCTGTCAAGCGGGAATTTTCTTTATCAGCTGGCATGTCTAAACCATTCTATGCAAATAAGTAAAGTCTGATTTAGATGAAAATATGAAGGCGAACAAAAGCGTTGTTGTAATTTTGACTTGTTACAGACTATGTCAAGAATATTTATATTCTTTTAAATAAATAACCAGCAGACGAACACACTTATTGTATATCCCCAAATTAAGCCAATTACGCTTGTGTTACGGGTAATACAACGGACCACTCTGGGGCCGATCTCAGGCACCCTGACCATAGTAAATAATAGAAAGACCGTTTCCGAAATTTACCATGCCAGGAATCGAACCCGGAGCCTCTGCGTTCCAATGAGTTCGGCCGACTAAGGCTTAGCCCGCTTCACCATAGAGGTCGTCGATAGTGTAATTGTACCACAATGATCTTCTAAAGAAAAACAATGTATACAGAGTTTTGTTTGGGGATCAGAAGATATGGATAATAAGTACACGTATCATCCGAACGAAGTGATGGGCACAGCTAGTTCAAGTTTGAAAAATTGACCAAAACTTATAAATAAACATTTACAGTTATCTTTCTAAAGCTTCTGGTTTTAATAATTGGCGTCATTAAAAATTAATAGCTTATTACCTGTTATTAACTATTATTTATGATTGTCTCCGTGTCGGAAACATATTTTTACAACTGATTAGAAATGAGATAAGTAACGGATATTCTCACAAAGGTAGGCCCTTTATATACCGTTTCTATTAAGGGTCCGTAAGCACTTTCACAAAAACGGAAACTTACACAAACGTCATTTCTGTCCGTCCATGCGTTTTTCTTTATACTGTTACAATTTAAGTTCCGACGAAAATAAAATCCACCTGCACATCTGTAAAAAAAGACACATTTTATTACCTGTCGGCATTTGAACTAATTGTATTTGTTTTATGATCGTCTTCTTTTGTTTACTTATTTATTGGCGTGCGTTTGTAGATAAAGCCCATTGTTTATTGTACCCGTTTATGGCCACTTGCGGCCGACTCATTGGTCAGGTGTTTTGGATTATGTCGACTTCGATACGGGCACATTGCATTTGTGCAGTATAAAACGATGGCCTGATTGAGGGAGGAGGCAATCGAGCGAGAACCAGGATCAAAGCGAGACTTTGTGACTTTACTTTACTTAGACTTTGCGAGACGGACTTTGTGCATTTTATTGAATTACGACCTTCTGCATTACGTTTGGACTCGTTATGTTCGGTTATATTTGTATATATGTTATACGTGTTTGTATAGTTCTAATAAACTCTATAATAATTCCAACGGCATTTTAATTCGAGTCTCGTAACTCGTAACAGGATTTTACAATCATTTTCTTACAAACTGCTGGGTTGGTATGAATGAAAATCGATAGGATGATTAAATTGTTCCTACATTAGATTTAAGTATAAAATATTCCACACCCCTACTGGCACAATTTTGTATCTTACCTATACCCTAATTTTTAATTACCTGGGCTAAAATGACAGCTACGGTCGACCTGCTTTTTGATTCATAAGTAAGTTGTGTGAGTTGAATCAACAACTCATCACTTGTTCTGTGAATGTGGCTTAGCTGAAGGAAAGCTCCATCACATTTTCTTTGACTATCCCAAGATTAATACTCCGTGTACAACATTTTACCTATAGTTTTCCCTCGACCTATTAATTTGAAGTTCCTCACCCTGGTTAACAAAAGTCATATTTATCATGTAAATTTATATCTACTAACAATAATTGTCTTTAGTGCGGATAGTCTGTTAAACTGCACTAAAGATAAGTATTGTGGACAAAACAAAACACATAAGTAACTTATGTGTTTTTTTATCCACAGGTCTACAGGAAACCTTATTATACCGAAACCGATTAAATATTTTTTTTTCAAGAAGCTTAATTTGCTACTTATCTTCACCTGTCATTTTTATATTTATCCAATTATTCTCTGTGACATTGTCAAAATCAATGCCAAACGCGTTGGAGCCAAGTTCAACAAAAATAGATAGAACAATTTACCTGTAAGTTGAATCCTGTAGAATTTCTATAGGATTCAGCTCACAGTGGTGAGTTGTTTGAAGCTTACAACAAAAAAAAAAGGTCTGTCACAGCTACCATCTTAGTTCAGGTAATTAAAAGTCAGAGTATAATCAGGACCTTCAATTTCGAACTGATTTAAGTTTAAAAAATATTTTAGACTAGCTGATGCCCGCGACCAAGGCCGTGTGGTGCGGTTTTTTAACTAACCCACAGAAACTCTTTAATTTTTCGGGATCAAAAGTATCTTATATGTTGACCAGGGATATAACCTACCACCATACAAAATTTCATTTAAATCGGTCCAGTCGGTTCGGAGATTAACCGGTACAAACAGACAGACAAACAGAGAAACATAAAATTAAAAAAATCCTAAATTAGTTCTATTTCACTTCTTACATCCCCCTGACTCGGCTTTTAGCATTTTTTTTCATTGTACAGAAATTCGACCTCTACAGTTTTATTATACTTATGTATAGATAGTAAGATGTAAATTATTAATTGATATTTTGTATAAAAACAAGAATAGACGGATGGCGACAACTGAGGCGGCAAAATTATGATTTATGTTTTGTACTGGGCGATTGATCTTCTCGTGTATTCTTCTTCACACGTATATTAATTACCATATACGTAAAAACGTCTCCCTGCTGATTGTACGTTACTTAGATTTTAAAATAATAACTAGGACGAAGTCGCGGGTGTGCGTCCACACTTGACTTGAAATTCCCGCGGGATTCTCGGGACACAGAGTATCGCGAGATTTCCGAGGGATTCCCGGGGATGAAAAATGTCACACATTTTATTAAATAAAATTCGCTATCAGTCAGTGAAAAAAATCACATTGGAGTACGGTTTTTTTAAATCTGGCCATTTAAAATCATTCCCAGAAAAATTTCTGCGGGATTCCCAGGATAAAAAGGAGCGCAGATTTTAAGTCTAAGAATTTGCTGTCGATCAGCGAAAACCGCATCGAAATCCGCCATGTAGTTTTTACGTGAATCCCGAACAAACAGACAAACCGATAAACAGACAAGAAATCTAAAAAAAATTGCATCGTGTTCTAAGTTGTTTATATAGTGGACTCTAGATTTTTTTAATAGTTTATATATACATATACGACATGTTTAGTATTCTATAATACTTGAGTTTTCCTCGCGGCATAGCTGCGTGAAGAACCATAGATAGTTACGTATCTACGTATAAGGATACGTATCTAGTTACGCTCAATGTTACGTACGTAAAAATTTAATTAGGTGTTTTATATATCAACCTTCGATACTTAAGTTTTTTGTTGAATTCACTACAATTACAAATAAAGTAAGTCAATATAGTGTAGACAACTGCTCAGCAAAACAGAAAGAAAAGTCGCAGCCATACTGATTTGAACTACCTCATATGTAATGAATGACATGTGGGCAACCTGACAACGTATTTGTAATTGAATTACCGCGATGGTTGTCTACATCGCAATTGCAGCGCCATCTATTTTGCTAATACGTCTGTTCTAAGGCAACGACTTCATTTATCGGGATAAAATGTAATCTAAGTGTTAACTCGAGTTATAAGCCAACGCTGTATCGTTCAGAAGTTTAAAAAAAAATGCGATCGCAACGCCATCTTTTTCTCTATTTTCGTCTATCCTATAAAAATGAACGTCATTTATCGGGATGAAGTATTCTAAGTTACGCCCCGGGATATAAGCTAGCTCTACGTCGAGTTTCATTTAAATCGGTTCAGTAGTTTTCACATGATGCTACAGACAGACAGACAAAAATTCTAAAAATTGCATTTTCGGAGTCTCCTGGTCCAAATTATCACCCTGATTTTCTTCACAGTTTTAAACGCATTGTAGAAACTCGTACCATTTACAGATTTAGTATAGTATAGATAGATTTTGACGAGTAATCGACTGAGCGGATCTTAATAAAACTTGCCAAAGACAAACTATTTCCTGAGGAAAGATATGCAACTTGTTCTCTCAGAAAACGACCTCGAAGAGATCACTCTAGAGATAAGAGATGAAAATTTAGTGTAATCTTCAAACTTAATACTAGTGTATAATATAAAAAAATAAATGCGGAGGAATTTGCGGGTAACAGTAGGTTCATTATCATGTAAATCCACGACAGTGCCACGAATTAACTACAACTAATCTTAACTCGTGCTGTTAACTAAATGCTTGAACATAATAAATCAATTTTTCAGTACTAAATTACTAACACTAACTGCTAGGTTTAATTATTTGTTAGTAGCAATAAATGTCGTGATAAAGTTATATACTGTGCTGTAAATTATATTTAAAAGTACTTCCTTAGATTTATATTGTCATAACTGTTCCAAATTGATGAAACAGTCTGAATTTTTAACCGACTTCCAAAAAGGAGGAGGTTCTCAACTTGATTGGTATGTTTTTTTTTTATGTATCTACACCTATTACTCTGAGATTTATGATTCGATTTACGTGATGCTTTTTAGCTCGATGCGGAATAGTTGCCATTTGGTCCCCTAAAAATTAACATAGTTTGGCCCATTTTATGAATAAAATTTCTGTTCCCGTTTCTTGGGACCTATATTTTTTAAGGCACGCGGCACCTTTCGTAGGCCTACCCATAGCTAGACAATAAAAAGTACCAAATAAATAAAAACTTCGTTTAAAAAAACCGACTTCAAAAACTAAAAAGTATAAAATAACTGAATAAAGATTTTTGACTAAAAATTTATTTAGTTTATTAAGAGACAAAATAATATAACATTTTCTACAGTTTGAAGTCGGTGCCGAGCAAACCATAAAAATTACCATATACACTGTTATAACAACAAAATGTTGCAAAATATTGTAATTTTTATGGTTTACTTGGCACCGACTTCAAGCTGTAGAAAATGTTATATTATTTTGTCTCTTAATAAACTAAATAAATTCTTAGTCAAAAATCTTTATTAAGTTATTTTATAATTTTTATCGCATGTAAAAAAGACTACGTGACAATCGGCTAGTAAACACTTAACTCTGAATTGCTCCTTAATCGTGCATGACTAGATGGCGCCACAGGTCCTTGTTTTTTTTGGCGTTTTATGATTTAAAACAAATATTTTGATTCAGAAAAAGAATCAAATTCAAAAAAATATTTAAACTTTCAATTTATTACTAATTTGGTTTGAAAA
The DNA here is from genome assembly GCA_039645545.1 of Dendrolimus houi. Classification (NCBI taxonomy): domain Eukaryota; kingdom Metazoa; phylum Arthropoda; class Insecta; order Lepidoptera; family Lasiocampidae; genus Dendrolimus; species Dendrolimus houi. Next base: position 8,663,418 of record CM077136.1, read on the forward strand.
ATATCACACTTAGTGAATCAGGACATGCTTATAGGCGCTTTGTAAGTTTTAAGGCTTTTGGTACTGCGTATACCAAATCGTACTGATTAGGTAAGTGATTACGGAACGTAAATAAACCTGCAGCAGACCGTAAAATCCTGACCTTTGCGTAAGAATTTCTTTAACAATTGATGATTTATGGATTGATATGCTGCCTCTCATTTCTGGCCCTTTTATTTAACAAAGTTAGTCATGATAAGAATGACAGTTCTCTAAATAAGATAGTTGAATTATTTTACTATTTTAATTAAGAATGTATAACAAAAAACTATAAATTTCTTTCACCTACCTATAAAATAAGTGTACGTTATTTTACTCGATATAGCTATAGCGTCATGACTTTGTACAATTATATAAAATTCCTAGGCCATGGCATTTTGTGTGATAAAAAGTGTCGTAATTGATTTTAGTATTAACTATCCTAAAGATTTAGATGAAGTACCTATTATCTAAGTTACTGTATAACTCGAGCAGTAAATCGTCACACCTGTCAATCACAATGGCGTGCAGAACAGGGCTCGTTGCCGCGGAAATTCTTTGATCGAGGCTTGATTGTGGTAGCTGGGAGGAAATTGCGCCAATTGCCATTCTCCGGTGCACTTGTTACGTACAATCGAGGCATTCAGGGGTGCTCTAAAATGAGAGGGCGTGGTTATAACATATTTTTGTCTTATCCATGGTTTTATCACGTTTATAATAATATCTTTCTGACAGTAATTTGCTTAATGATGATTGTGTAGGTATTTATAAGCATGTAAAAGGCTTTTAAAATATTATCTCACTTTAAAAAATAACGATATATAAATAATATAATAAATATAGTAATAACAGCCCATAAACGTCCCACTGCTGGGCTCGAACCTCCCATAGGGTAACGGACAGTATATCGGCCACGCTTGTTGGCAGGTTCGGCACATCGGTTATCTCGATGTACAGGTTTCATCGTGATCTTTTCCTTCACCGTTGTTAGCACGTGGTAATTGTAATAATATGCACATTAGTTAGAAGACTGCCCAAGTGGCGCATACGTTTCGGCCAGGATTCGTACCCGCGCCGGCATTTCTCTACCACGACTTTGATAGAAAAATACCAAGGTCGAACCTCTTAGATTATCCGTGCAAGAACGGAGAAAATATACCAATTCTTGCGGCCAATTGGCCTGTCGTAAGCGGTGACAAAATAAATCCAAACGTGACAAAACCAGGCAAACTCTCAGCTAAATGGTAGAGCAATTACCTGCCTGGATGGCTACGGTAGTAGTTATCCAAATTGATACTCGAGTACGGCATGCTTTAGACCAGGGTCAACTGGTCTAGAGCATGCCGCTATAGCAACCTCTAGCTATGTTTCAGCATCAGTGGCCAGATTCTATTCCATTTCATTGGTAAAACCGTTGGTGTTGCAAATGTTCATAGGCGACGGTAACCACTTTCCATCAGGTGGGCCGTCTGCCTGTTTGCCTGCTTCAGGCAATAAATAAAAAAAACTTCTTAAGCCTTTACGCAAGTGCACTTGTGTCATTGAAGTATTAGATTTATTAAGTACATCAAGTTAAGTTATACCATGTTATACCTTGTACAGTATATTTTATTAAGTATTACTTCAATTAAGACTCAATGTAGGTAATAAGCTAATTGAAATGTAAACATTGCTTGTTACAACATTAACTTGATACTAAAAAATTAAGTGGTAAGTCGAGGTTTATTTACTAGGTATTAATATTGAGATTGTAGTAGTTTTTACGTAATGGAATCTGGTGTAAAAATTTATGATTGATTTGTTGAGAAATAATTAATTTACACAAAAAGCTTTGAACAATTTAAATATGTTACAGATGAATGTTATAAGTGTGTTTTTATTGCACTTTTTTTGTTCCGTAGGCTGTGGACAAAAATGGAACCCTTATGAAAATGTCATGTCCGTCTGTCTGTTTGTCACAGTATTTATCCTTGAAAGCTACGGGGTCCTTGTGGGTGAAATTTAACATAAAGGTGTAGTATAAAAAATAAAGATTAAGGTTGGTTATTATATGTGTAACTAAGGGCTTAAATACTTTACATATCATTTATTAATATACGTATTACAAATAGTTCTTGAAAAAAGATAACAATGTTTCTTAATGACTTCATAAAGAGTTTAATAAGCTCTCAAGTCCATTAAAATTTTGTTCCTCCTATAACTTTTAAATAATAAAGGGGTGAAATAAATTTGGGTGAACAATAAAGTGTTTTCATTTATTCATTCAAAGGGGAAAATGCTAGAAAGATCAAGATTGTTGAGCTCCAAAAATACTTTTAGTAATTGAGTACGTTTCATGTGGGATATACTTGGTTAAATTATTTTTTATAGTTCCCTGCCAAAGTAACGAAAACAGGTAGGCCACTTTTACTGAACTCTTTATTGTACGTGGACAGACATACGTCCTGATTTAATTTTCCTTCATTCCTGCGTCTTGAGCCGATATTAGACGGTTCATTTTTCTCTTTCAATTTGGACGACTCAACCAAGGTGATCCATCTAAACTTAAATGGTTCAATATCATTGAACATCGTGTCCTTTTAGTTTCATACCATTTATCATATCATAATACCATTTAACCATATTAATTCAGTTTCAGTAATTCGTTTAATATCATTAGAGTTTGAAGGTCAACTATACAGTCAAATCATATGAACAAAGGCATGTACTTGTTCAATACACTTATGGGTTGTAAACGTAATTTTGCTTTAAAATACCCGTCTACAATGAAATCAGAATGCATCGCAACACTATGACATAAGTAAGCCGGTCGATGATGAGGCTTAAGTTATTGTTAGATGATTGCACTGTTGCACATGCCCCGGCTTAAGCTAAGCAAGGCAGAGACAATTACAGAAGGTTCATACAGCATAGAGCCTTGGAACACACGTAATCATTTATACATGTTATGGTGTTACAAATATGATTGACATTCGCCTACTGAAGTGTACGATGTAAATAAATAGTACATATTATGATTACAACAATACACTGAATGATTAAAAAATTTACGTCAACTCTTTATGTTAAATGAGGAGGTACGATATCAAAAACTATGTAATACCAAAAAATGACTGAAATAATTTTAACTCAATTCTTTTAACCATTCATAAAAGAAAGGGGCTTCAAAATTATTCGAAAATCATCTCATCGACACTTCGGATCATCAGAGAGTTGGTGCCTACTTCGGACAAAGGATCAGTATGGCAGTCTAGCAAGGTATAATGTAGCCAGCCGTCTGGGTAAGGATCCATAGAAGATGGTGACCTAGGCTCAGTATTCTACTTAAAATCTTAAGGTATTATAGGTAGAATACAATATAATAACTATAGAACTAATATTTTGGTTTAATAAATTGTGTATTATAATTGAAAAATTGAATCAAAAATCAAATTTCCACTTTACAAATGTGCTTTTTAAAATTAAAACAGGCAATTCGACATACGTTATGTTAAATACCGGTAATAGAGAAAGGAAAAGATTTCATCAAGTACGACATAATATGATGTTATTCATGGATAATTTTTAAAGATGTTATCATATTGTTGTTCAATTCTACACAATCGCAGGCAAAAAAGTTAATACAGTCTAAAAAAATGTTTTAATTGTTAACATCTTTTTAATTTGGGATTATAGCTCCAAAACCTTCAGCGCTGATTTTGCCAATGTCACAGTGCTGATAAAAAATGTCAGGTGCATATACTCGCAGTAAATATAAATCAGGGGAGGATGGAACAACGACAATTTTAACCGGTCGAGTTCCCAGTCATTGTTGGGAGCCTGTAGATAAAATTAAGATCAGGCCCGTAAAAATAACGAATCTTGTGGCAGCTCAAAATTCACATTTCCCTAAAAATTTGGAACTTCGGATGTGCGCTTATTACAGTATTTTGTACCGTGTGAACATTCCGTTCTATTCTAGAGGCACAGCTTAAGCATTGTAGTTCCTGTTGCTGATTATGATGGCCAATGATACCACACCGGTTTGATTTGCCAGACAATATTTTAAGATGTTGTTTTTTGAGGTTTCGTTGTTTAAGTTAAAATAATTATATCAAGTGCATGACTGTTTAAAAAACGCTAAAATTTTAAGATATAAAAAAGTTAAATATGGAGAACCAAGGGTCACGTCATGGAAGATATCTAATAAATAATTTAAACTGAATCCAATAAGCAAGTTAATATAAAATAATATATTTAAGTATAATATGTAAAAGAGAGCCATCCCGGCGCTAAAACACTGCAAATCAGATTTAAGATTTTTTTAAATAAATTAGCAACACAAGCAACACACATTACACACATTGTATATTTTCAAGCTAGGCGAGTGTTGACACTTTTGTTTCCCTTCGATCTGATCTTAAATACGTAGATCGGAGATTTTTTTTTTCATGACTTCAGCAGACATGCAGACCGCCCACTTGATGGAAAGCGGTTACTATCGCCTATGGACATTTGCAACACCAAAGGTGCTACAAATGCGCTGCTTCTCTCTTAAGGGAACTGGAACCTGGTCACTAATGCCGGAACACAACTCAAGGTTGCTATGGCGTAAATAACGGTAAGTTCTTTTACGAAATGTACCCTGCCGGGAATCGAACTCGCAGCCTCTGTGTTCTAGTTAACTGGCGGGTCAACGCTTAGATGACTACAGTATAATGGCTGTCAAATTGGTACAACTATTGTGAAGATTGGCATAAACAAAGGGACAATCAAAGAACCTTACATGATTATGTTTGTTTGATTTAATATACACCTGTTAATAAAAGTGTCAATCAACATGTCGTGTATGTAAGAGTGCAAAATTCTTTAACAGCCAATATCCTGCGGCATTCCCTTTTTGGGCCAATTTTATACCGGAAATAAAGGAAATTGTTCTCGGGGCAAATTGTGACGTTTTCATTATAATTTTCAGGTCGTATTCGAGCTTTGTTTTTGAAAATATTCAAATAAAAAAATAATAGAAGTATACGATAGAAAGAAAGTAAAGAAAGAAAAATATTCATGGACATGAAAACGACGCATACGATTAATATGTGGAGTACAGCAAACAATAAAACAGATCGTAGGAGATGTTACCAACGTGCTACCGGCTTCGAGATTTATTTCATCATGACACTTTTTTAGATTTTTTAATCTATGCAAGAGAAACGTTCTCGACAACCTATGCGCACAGGTGCGTATTTGTCCAAATGCAATGGCAAAAAGTAGATACTAGATATATCATGTAGCTAGGTAAAAGAAAGTACATAATAATTATAATTGTAAGCAGAGTTTTCAGTCAAGAGTTACAGCTTACAATGGTACTTTATCCTATATAATAAATATATTTTTATCCTATAATTTACCCTATTCTTGTAAGAAATAAGCACCGTTTTAAAAGTTATTAACGACTAATCACCTGATGTACAGTTTGTACACTTGCATCAGTAGTTAGTGGTAGTGGTGGAGTGCTGGTGCTTTCTTGTAGTAGGAAGTCGAAGAAATATACCTTGACCTTTCAGGGACTTATTCTTTCAGTAGTAGAGCTTGGATGCTGACCTTAAAATTGCAGGTTCAACTTAGTAATAGTTAAAATCGTGTTTTGTGAAGTTATTTGTAAGTCATTATAGACTTTTTTTGATAACGCATAGGAATATTTTTCTTGCGACATACACACGGTCCATAAATACGGGGAGAAACCAACTGCAGCGCCTAGTGCCGCCTGCACGTGTGCGAGTGGGACTCTCGTATAGTATCAGTCCTTCTTCCAATGAAGGAAGAGGCAACTACCCACTAAACCTACCTGCGTTCCGAAGAAAGTTAACACTTAGCAAGAACGCTAAATAGCTACTTGTGGCAACTTGTAGCAAGCAATTCACTCACATAATTATTATGAGTTCTACAATATTGATAGATATTAAAACTACTGGGCCCGGCAGCCGTTGACCTGCTCTAAAAAATGAAATATAGAACCCAATCTCAGTGCCATCTACCGGATCCAATTGTGAATTTAAACGATCCCGCGACCCAAACGAACATGGGTCAAACACAAGAAAGTTTTACATGTCTACAGGAGAAGACTACAAAGGTTGGAACAATATGTTTATATGTTTTGATTTGCAAACATGGATAGCTATATGAAAAGTTGTTTAATTTTTACATGTTTCTATAATTAAAAAGTTATTTTTTTATTATTGGATTATTTTTCAACGTCTACCAAATTGAGGTATTCGGTATTAAACGTGAATAATAAAAATATATTTATTTGTTATAATACAAAAGACCGTCAAATCTAACATACTCACAACATATACTTATATAATCTATAAGTATATATTAATGTGTGAAGCAAAAACTTTGTACCTCTTTTTACGAAAGGAGTATGAAATTTCGCACTTAAAGTTTATATAGAGAAGAAGCGACGAATGCTAATATTTTTTTAATTATGCATAAAAAATACATTAAATCAATAAAAAAACATTACACACACTATCATGTATTTGACACACACACGCATATATACTCTTTTGTTTATTGATCAAGTCAAATTAACAGTGTAGCCTTGGCGAAATCTGTAGTTATAGAAGTGTAGTCTTTGAAAACAATTATTGTGATCGAATTTCGACCTCGGGCGACCACTAGTAACAAAATAAATACATGAAGAAATAATGTACATATGGAATTTATGTAACTTGAACACTTTATCTTCGGTTTTTGTGTTTGACCCAGATACACAAATATATAATTATAAAGAAAGATAGCCTAAGTAGGACGCAGCATCAGCAAAACGCATGTACGTTGATATACACCCGAACCCAAAATAAAATCAAGCAAGCAAAATCAAGTCAGTACCTACTATTCGCTAAAAACCGGCAATTCAGTAAGATAATACATAAAGCTATAACTAAATATTCGAAACATAGACACAATTATGACCAGTTAACCTGTGTGCGGTTATATTTAATGTCATTCGCAATACCGCGGTGCGGTTACCGCATTTATCAATGGAACCACTATTGATAGGAGCGCGGGTGCATTCATAAATGTCGCGGAGAACAAAAATAGCATAAGCTGCGACTTCATGGCGACTACTAGACAGGGTTGTATGACAAAATAACTGAACTGTTAATTGACGTTGATTAATAAGATTAATAAAATGTTATGGTTTCAGGATAAGCTCAGGTGACAGTGTTTTAAGGTAAAATATTTTTAATTTAAATATAAGTACATACATAAAATATTGTTACATATTGTTTTCACGCCTGTTTCTCATGGTAGGCAGAGATGCTCGGTGTTATAGTTTTGACATACTTATTTTGCTTATCTATGTACTTTATTTATTTTCTTCATACATACAAAATATGTAAATAAACTCGTGTCTTTTTAATTGCGAAGCTGGCAAGCAGTCAGACGGCCCAGCTCATGGAAAGTGGTAACCGTCACCTATAGACGTTTGCAACATCGATAGCGAAGGCTGCATCCGTGCAGGAACGGAGAAAGAATACAATTTCCTGCGGCCGGGCGGCCTGTCGTAAGAGGCAAACTAAACAACCCACAGCCAGGTGGTAGGGAATTTGCCCGACTGGATGGCTACCACCCCTGGTCTAAAGTATGTCGCCATAGCAACCTTGAGTTGTGTTCCGGCATTAGTGACCAGGTTCCAGTCTCCCCTAAGAGAGCAGCAGCACATTTGTAGCACCTTTGGTGTTGGAAATGTCCATAGGCGATGGTAACCGTTTTCCATCAAATGGGCCGTCTGCCTGTCTGCTGAACTCCTGCAATAAAAAAAAGGCAACGCGTTTGTATTAAGTATACAATTATTAATTAACGACACAAGATTTCCATATATTATTAGGTTGAGGAAAAAGTTTCTTCGCGTTTTATATAAAAATTCAAAAGGTTTTTTTATAAAGTTTATTTACATTTGACTAAAGTATGTACGTACCATTTTGTTGGATAACTTTTTGCCATCTTGTAGGTAGGGACGTGATCCCATTGCTATAAAAATTTTGGGACTTCTGATCAAAAAACTGCGACAAGTGGTTTTGGCAGTCCTCTCGTGATGTTAACCTGACACTGTCTAAGGAATTCTGTAGAGACCGAAACAGGTGAAAATCTGAAGGTGCGAGATCAGGACTAAACGGCGGATGCATTAACACCTCCCAGTCAAACTCTCGTAATTTTTGCTGAGTGGCTAAAGATGTGTGAGGTCTAGCGTTATCATGGTGAAAAACGACACCCCTTCTGTTGATTAATTCCGCCCGCTTTCTCTCAACTTTTTGCTTTAATCTCATCAGTTGTTCGCAGTACAGTTCAGAATCGATGGTCTTGTCTGGCGGTAACAGCTCATAATGAATAATGCCCTTCCAATCCCACCATACACACAGCATCACCTTGTTGCGAGTTAATCCGGGTTTCGCCACAGTCTGTGAAGCGTGACCGGCCTTTGACCACGATCTTTTTCGCACGTTCTTGTCGTACGTGATCCACTTTTCATCAACAGTTATCAGCTTCTTCAAAAATGGATCGGTTTCATTACGTCGTAATAAAGAATCACAAATGAGTAAAACCTGCATCTGTACACCACGCGCGCTCTGCGTACACTTGCTTGGTTAGCTATTTACACTTTGTCGCGTCCCCGGAACTGTTCCCGGTCGAGTCTCCGTTCGCGTCGAGCTCCCGGGAGCACCCTTTCGTGTGCCGTAGATAAAGTGAGCCGTCGTTGGTGGCGCGGATCGCCGTAGCCCGTGCTGCGGTTGATCCCCACCAGCGGCGCGCGATAGTGCGCTGACCACCAGCCCTTCGTGGAGAAGGGTACCGGTGGCAGCTGTGTCTGTGCTGAGATAGTGACTCCATGAAGTGTTAGTGCTTCGCAACTTTTTAATCTGCTCCCCATGGCGGAGGAACCGCCAGGGAAGCCTGCGGCCAGCAGCCGCGACCCTCGATTGGTCTACAGACCAATCGAAACCAAGTCGAAGACATCGACTGCCACCATTGCCACCCCCCCACCGCGGGCGGGGCCGCGCTCGTGCCCGCCGGAACTGTGTGTCCGGAGAGGGGCGAAAGGGGCCCGCGCCAGGTCGGAGGGAAGAGCCGGAGGTCGTCCTCAGATGAGGAAGAACGACCCCGGAAGAAGACCGACACGGCGAGTACGCCGTCGGTAAGCGACCCAGACGAGGGCGGCGGAGAGGAGATGGCCTCCACTTCCGCCACCTCGGAGGACACCGAGGGGGAAGAAAGCGGCAGCGAAAGCTCCGAAACGTCGGCGGACACAACACCTTCGCGCTCCACGTCGTACGTGGAGCTGGAGAGCCTCGCCAACGCCGGGACCGCCGCCGCCAACCCCAAACGTGACGTCACAATGAGTGACGTCGCTATCGCCGCAGGGAGCACCCGAACCGGAAATAAAGGTAGGAGTAGCCCTAGTAAAGCTAATACTTTCGCCGAAGCTGCCGCGACGCCGCGTGCGAGTCCGACTCCGCGGCTATGTACGAGTCCGCGGCCGAGTACGAGTCGGACTCAGACCGGACCGACGGCGACCTCCACGCCGGTACAGGCCGGCGTCGCGCCGCACACGAGTGCGGGTACAACTAAACCCAAGGGCTACCCGCCCATAACAGTAGATGTTATGCCAGACTGGACTAAACATTTTAAATTATTACATCAAATATTAGGTCATGCTCCCAGCGCGCGCCCTTTTGGAAAGGGGGTGCGTTTTATGCCGGCCAGCCCTGAGGAGTACAGGGCTGTGCAAAAGTATCTAGTAGAGGCCACACAGGCGGACCCACAAATCCAGTGGTTCTGCTACAGTGTGGCCTCCGAAAAGCCAACCAAGGTGGCCATTAGGGGCCTACCTCCGGACACAGATCCGGAGGAAATTAAAAAGGCCCTCGAAGAGTGGGGCCACGATGTGATGTATGTTAAACACATCCCAGGAGTGGGTGGCAGGCCCGGGTGCCTGTTCCACGCCACTCTCAAACACCAAAACCAAGAGGCGCTCTCCCGGCTGTACTCACGTACAGAATTTCTATACATGCCGGGGGTAGTGATAGAGGGATGGCGGGGGGTGAGCGGGGTGGCACAATGCCATCGTTGCCAACGCTTCGGCCACTCCTCGAATAACTGCCACAGGGCGCCAAAATGTGTGAGGTGCGCGGAGGAGCACCTCTCCAGCGAATGCCCCCGCCCGCGGCAAGACAAGCCTACATGCTCTAACTGCGGGCGGGCTCACGGGGCATGCTACAAGAGGTGCCCCATTTACCTCAAAGAGGTAAGAAAGAGGAGGGCCTCAGTCCCCCCACCCCCGCCAAGACATCAAAGGCGGACGGAAAATCGTCCGCCTAGGCCTACAAGGGCCGAGCGCCGTAGAGCGCAGGCCCCACTCTCGCCAGAGCAAACGCACCCCCAAGCCCCGACTCTGGTTAACATACCACAGGAAAGAAGGGGAGGGGGGGGGGGAACATTGGCAGCTCCCGCCAACCCCCCACCGACCGCACCGCCCCCCTCCCTCAACGTAAGAAAAGGCACAGGGGCGGTAAGAAACATAAAAAAGGCGCGGCAAACGCAAAAGCGAATCAAGTAGCGTTGCCGCAAGCAAGAATGCCTGAGGCAGAAGCGGTGGCCCCGCCAAGATCGGCACAGGGCCCCAGAGCCGCCGAAACGCCCGCCCCATGCCCGCACTGCGGGCAAAAAATGCCGCTACCAGAGTCGGGAGCTCGCCCGGTTGCCAAAAGGCAACGGGCAGGTCGGCCGGAGGTAGCCACACCGGTGGTACAAACACCGCAACCACCACCAACACCAATGCCGCAAAGACAACCGCGCAGCAGACAAAGGCGCACCGCCACTCCTGCCGCACCTACTATTACTACTAAAACCAAAACAGATGCCATAACAAATGTAGGAGGGATCAACGTCGGGGACCCACTGCAGATCATCCTCCAGCGACTGGACCGCATGGAGGTGTTCTGTGGGGCCCTGACGGATCTGATCACCACCATAGCCGCCGGGGGAGATCTCAAGGTGGCGGCTATGCGTAACCTGCCCCGAGTAACCGCACAACCATAATGGTTAGTACAAACTCGGGGCACTTACGTCTATTATATTGGAACCCCAGAGGAGTGGCGGGGAAAGAGGCCCAGCTGCGCATTCTCGCCCAGTCGCAGGATATACATATTATCCTCCTGGGCGAGACAAAACTCCGGCCGACCAGCAAACTTAAGGTGCCTAACTACATCGTGTACAGGCGTGACGAAGTCTCGCCGCGGGGCCAGCCGTATAGGGGCACGGCGGTCCTAGTGAGGCGAGACATCATACACGATGAGTTACCGCACCTCGAATACCATGAACTCCGCACCATCGGGGTACTTATAAAGGCCGCGGGTAGGGAGGCGAAAATTTTCGCCGGCTACAGACCGCCAGGCCCCCGATGGCACCGCACTGATTTAGAGTGTCTATTTAGTGGAACGACCCCCACTGTATTGATGGCGGATTTGAACGCAAAACATCATGCATGGGGGTCGAGGGTCATTAACCCGACGGGCGGGAGGCTGATGCAGGACGCCGACCGCATCGGCCTCACGGTGCTCGGACCGGTGCACCCCCATATCCCAAATAACACACGCCATAGTGCGGATGTGTTGGACATCGTATTACACCGTAATATAAGCTGCCCAATTCACGCAGAGGTGCTGTATGATTTAGACACGCAGCACCTACCGATTCTTACCACGCTCGCCTTGGCGGCGGTGGCAGTGCCGCCCAGAATGCGGAGTGCAAGAACGGATTGGGCAGCATACGCAAATCGTATGGAAGAGACCATCCCCCTAGGCGGACTCTCCGCTCCAGAGGAGGTCGAGCGAGCCACTAGGCTCATAATGGAGCGGATCGAGGCCGCTAGGGCCGCGACAACTACGATGTCCACACCGCGGAGCAGACGTCCAGAGCTCCCAGCCCGGCTTAGCCAGGACATCAGCCACAAGCGCGCACTCCGGCGCTTGTGGGCCAGAACCAGATGTCCGGTGCTTAAGACTAGGCTGAACGCCTTAACAGCTCGGGTCTCAGAGGCCGTGAAGACATGGCGAGGGAGACCTGGGAGAGTGTGATCGACCGGGCGTCCGAACACGCCACGGACTTGCACTCACTCAACCGAGCTCTACAAAGGACGCCAACACCGACGTACCCGCTGCTGGATGCCCAGGGCCAGAGGCGTTTTGCCCCAATGGATCGTGCTGAAATATTCGCCGACCATCTGGAAGAGCAATTCCAGCCACACCCAGTCCCAGCGGCGGCGTCGGAAGATATAAGGGGAACACCACCAGTGCGTCGTAACGACAGCCACCGAGTTCCTGTCGCGCCCACACGAGCCGCTCGGCGGGGAGGCGTATATCTCCCCGGCCGAAGTCCGAAAGGCGGCGCTACGTCTCCCCAGACGGAAAGCGCCGGGTTGCGACGGGATACCTACGGACGCCCTGAGGTTCCTGCCGAGAAGAGGCAACGGAATGACCAGCCATTTTCCCGACGCACAGGTTCACTAGGTTTCTTTCAGTGAGCTCGAGCCGCCGGCGGAGGCGTGACATTCCCGGCCGAAACCGAAGGCGGCGCCACGTCTCCCCAGCGGCGCCTGGCTCCATGAGGCACCCAAATATGGAGCTCGGGCCAATCTACAAAATTACTTAACACCACTACACCGCCCGCTATAGTTAAGTTAATAGCGTCGTTTTTACACGGCCGGGACTTTTACGTTTCGGTTGAGCAAACGACTTACAATCTCTGCCGGTGTTCCCCAAGGCAGCTGTCTATCGCCAGCGTTATATGGTCTGTATACAGACGACATCCCGACCCTAGAGGGCTCGTTACGACCCGGGATTCGGACATAACGTTGTACGCGGACGACAGCGCCTTCATCGCGACCTCGATGAATACCAAGCGGCCAACTTTTTTTCGAGGTCAAATGCGCCAAAACCGTTTTGTGGTCAATTCCCAGTTCTCCAGCTACATCGTAACTACTAATATGCAAATCTTGCTCCACTTTTTCGCCGGGAGTAAAAGGTCGCGATTCAAGGCATCAATTTTGTCCGTAACATCGGCCAACCAAGCCGCGACCAGAGCGATGTGCATCTTTAATATCAACAAAGAGCCCAGGCTTTCCGGATTGAAAACAATTCCCAGCTTTTTCAAAAATGGCATCAATTTTGTCCGTAAAGGGCGACCAAATTTCTTTAATATCAAAATTTCCGGATTGAAAACGCTTAAACCAAATTTGCGCTACTCTCATAAATACTGCATTACGTCCACAAACATCACAATTTTTTTCGCGGCTTGTGTTGCATTTTTAGCTTTTTTGTAGTAAAATTTTAAAATGTATCGAATTTCTTCATTAGATTCACTCATTTTAACAATAAGAAAAACAAATGAAAATCACACATGTTCCTAATTTGAATTTGGAATTGTCTTCTTTAAAATTAAAACTTTTTAATGATACCAAAACCAGCCAGATACAAATGGTATAGCCAAAGAGATCTTATTATAAGTTCATACATACTATATGCGAAAAGACTTTTTCCCCAACCTATTAATATAGATATCATACACCGAATCGTTTATAAAATGACACAGATGTGGACAAAAATTTGAGAGTTGAATGAATATCTAGACAACACAAACTATTCGAAATTAATCAAAAAGTCATGTTACAACCCTATATTAGTAAGTTGTTAGCAATTAAAACCAGTTTGAATCTTGTTTTAACGACAAATTGTAATATATAAGAATACTTATATTCTAATCTGTATGAGACTACACTTCGCATTTTCAACTCTGAAATTTAATTTTTGTATCTCTCAATAAATTATAATCTTTAAATTTATGATAATAAGCATTCAAATTAAATAATGTAAATTATTTTTGCTTTGTTTTTACTAAATAAATGTACTTATTAAAAATAAACAATACTTGTAGAATATTGATTGTTTTCAGCGAAGAATTATGTGTGTTTAAAATCTCAACTGCATAGTAAAATATATCTTAAGGTGGCACAAGAAATTCGATTGGCGTCAGTCACATATCTACGATTTGGCTGAGGCTTTAGCTTAAAGATTATTCCAATACTTGAATATTCATGAATATACTGGCACTGATAGTGACACAAAAAATTGAACAAAGTTATAATAAAAAAATACTACACAGAACAAGAACATTGGTGACATTTCTGGTGTTGCAAACATCCATAGGCAACGGTGATCGCTTACTATCTGGTGGGCTGTCCGCCTGTCTGCTGTACTACAGATATAAAAAAAAGAATTACAACAAGACATTAACATCAAAGTCGTGGTAGCGTGTGATGAATAGCGCACGCGTCCAAAACTCAAGGGGCGTGGGTTCGATCCTGGCTGGAACGCATGCACCACTTAGGCAGTTTTCTGACCTAATGTGCATATTGTTACTATTACCACGTGCTAACAACGGTGAAGGAAAACATCGTAATGCAACCTGCATATCGAGATAAATAACCGATGTGTCAAACCTGCCAAGCCGCCTTGGACAAGCGTGGCGGTTATATTGCCCATTCCCCTATAATGGGAGGCCCGAGCCCAGCAGCGGGGCATTAATGGGCTGTTATTATATATATTGTTCCGAGTTGCAGGACTAGAATTAAAATGCCGTTGGAATTATTATAGAGTTTATTAGAACTATACAAACACGTATAACACAGATACAAATATAATCGAACACAAAAAGTCTAAACGTAATGCAGAAGGTCGTAACTCAATAAAACGCGCAAAGTCCGTCACTTATTAGATTTCTGATTGTAGTACATACGTCTTGCTTCGCTCGTGGTTCTCACTCGTCTCACGATCTTTCCATTGGGGCATTGCTTTATGCTGTACAAATGCAATATGTCTACCTGACCGCGCGGACTGAATTTCTTAGGATCACACCTGGCTAATGACTATCATAAACGATTACAGTACACAATGGGCTGTTTTTCTAATCACAAATTTTAAACAAAATTATGTCCAAATGCAAATGCCGAAAAGTAATAAAATGTGCAAAACAGGTGGTATGCAGGTGTGAATTTGACTTTGTCGGTCATAACAATATTGACATTATAAAAATGAATTTCATTCTTTTAACCTACATATGTATATCAAAATAAACTGAAACATATCTTGCTTATATTATATCAAAATTTATCAAGTAGATGTATATGTTGCACACACTGCATCATTTCGTGTGGTATTGTTGAATCACAAAAACCTGCCTCATGCGGATTTGTATCAAAACATGTATAAATCAAATTGACCCAAAAAATTCTTTAGCTTTCGGCAAATTTCGCCCATTATCGGATCTGTATGCCGAAAAAGAACAATTTGGGTCACGTTTTCTTTATTTTTAGGGTTCCATTTTGGTTTACTGGACAAATTTCTTTCTATATAATCTTAAGTACTATACTTAAGAGAATATAAACACATATGCACTTATATAGTGGTTATTTCCTCGTGATGTCTCTCTGCACAGTCCACACGTGATATTGTAACAAAATGGATATCATATCTGAAAAACTGCCCAAGTGATGCATTTTCCTCAGTCAGGAAAAAAAGATTATTAAAAACCGATTCCGATACAGTTTCCGCTAAAACAATAGCCTACATTCTTTTTTTAAATGCTGCGATACTTCGTGTCCCGAGAATCCCGCGGGAATTTCAAGTCAAGCGTAGACGAAGTCGCGGCCATATCCTAGTATTAATATATTATTTTAACTATTAGATTTGTCATGTTTCGTAAACTTATTCTATTTTATGTAACATATCTTACTTTTAGATCTTGGTTGCGTGATTTTTGGCTTCCTTCATAGCGAGCCATTGGTACGTATGTCATTGCTTACGACATCAAGTCGGGATTTCTTGGTCGTACCTCTTCTACCGGGAACTGGCGAAGGCATATAGTTTATGTAACAAAAGCAATAAAAAGAAAAATAAAAAATCAAATGACTTTTCTATACTTATTTTAATCAAAGATGGATATTCACTAGTATTATATATATAATTAGTATTATATGGTGCACTCTTAAAATAACAATGGAATTCAAATTCAAGAGAAAAAATAAGTTTGACATATTAATACTAAAATTAAATAACGAAAGATATCAAAACTAAAATACACTATGCAGGAGATCACTGCCAACGGGGAGCGTGCCCAGAAGGCTGGCTGCATTGCCGCGCTGTATGGCAATACTTATTTGTTGTGCGAAATATGAGCCAGCCTTCTGATCACGGGTAGTATCAAAGAGTTTCTTACATGTATGTCTTTAAAGAAACTATGCAATGTATTATATTGCATATAACTGTATATTTATTATGTTTAAATAGTTGCGTTTTATCACTATATCTTGTATATGTATATATTTGTGTATATAGTATAGCTATGTATTTATTATTAAAATGTAAGTAATCGTACAATAATTATGTACGCCATCTTCGTCATTCCCAATCAGCAATATTTTTGTCACGGGAAGAGTTTTTAGCGATAAGACCGCCCTTTGTACACAATTAGAAAAATATTAGTTCATAAGTTTTCTGTAATGGTGTACAATAAAGTGTTATCTATCTATCTATCACTTGAGCAACTTAAATTGAATATTACAACGTGAATTACAAAAATGTTTACGTATGTAAAATATTTTTCTGCTGACAGTACCAGGATGACATGTAGTCTAATTTACTTATTAAAGTTTTCCTTGTCTAATGACTCGTTTTTATATTTTATCTACCGTTCATTTGCCTTACTATGGTTAAAAATTGACATAAGCTCCACGATGACAGGTAATGATAAAATACAACCGATGGTAAGGCAAGTGATTGAATAGTAAGTTATAGGAACCGGCCAATAGTTGAGTCGTATAGTATTTTTTATATTTCTGAAGCACAGCAGATAGGCTGACAACCCAACTGTGAAGGAAAGTAGTTACCGTCGCCTATGTACATTATCAATACCAGAGCTGCCAATGTGCTGCCGGCCACGAAGGACAAACTGGAACTACTGAAAGGTTGTAATGGTGGTATACTTTAGACCAGGGTAGCATCTAGTCGGGCAAATGCCCTACCACGTGGTTATGAGTTGTTTTGTCGCCTCTTACGACAGGCCGCCCGGCCGTAGAAATTAATATTCTTTTTCCGTTCCTGCACGGAGAGAGTTACACATTTTGTAAATCGTTTATTTTTGTGCCTTTTTATCCATATATTTATTATCAATACAGAACCTTAATAAGCAAAAATTTATCGTTCTCAACCAAATTTTTTTGGCTTCCCATGTCCCGTAAGCTCACGAGAGCTCGTTGATTGTGATTGTTGCATTCATTGTTCTCGAGAAGATAAAGGGCAGCAACATGCTTTTGTATTTAATGTTTAATTAAAATTTTGCCTTCGTGTCTGAGAATTTTACCCAGCTAATAATGCTATGCTTAAGATTTTTTTGAGAGCGGGAACTGATCAAACCCTCGGTTCTCAGTGCATGTCGTGAGGATGGTAGATGTAGCTAAAACTCCTTTCTTGTAATAGTCATGTTGTTTTTTATTCAGGGCTAGTGGCCACCCAAGAATTTGTCTACCTTTAGCTTTAAAATTGGTAATATACACGTAATCGTATATATAGATAACGGTCAACGACGTTTGTTCTCAAGCTTCTGCCCGCCTTCGGGTCGCACAGCTAGCAATGACGTATGTTATCTAAGTTACCCCGCGCCATGCACTGATCGCCACTAGACTCATATTAATAAAAATACCTTCATAAATTTATTGTTATTCTGATATAACTATACAAGGTTTTTTTACTCTAAAGTTTCATCATCATTCGCTCAGTAGTTTTCGTGTGAAAGCTTAACAAATATTCATTCATTCTCAGAAATTATTTCGTTTCTAATATTAATAGGACTAGTAAAACAGAACTTTAAGTGAATACTTATTTCATATCCATCATTACATTCGTTATTTGTTGGGGTTAAGAAATATTTTTATTTTAATCTACTTTTTGTGTGTATGTATGTAATATGATACAGATGTATATTAAGGTTCTATCTAACATAATATGTAAGGGGGGGAAATGTATGAACAAAAATACTAACAACAAAAAACTACTCACGCTTACATCAGCAAATACATATAAATTTTGAGGCAAAATCAAAAATTTACATACCTACCTGTACATATGAACTTTGAAAATAAAAAGAAGAAAAGATCACGTGGATACAAAATTATAAGGCATGCTTTAATAATATAATTTGCTCAGATTATACCAACAATGGCTTTATAACAGGAAGCCAGCAAGTTGTACTGTTGTGAAGATAATAACCAAGAAATTAGTAAAGCTTCATTAAAATTCCCAACAAATCAGACGACAGGACGTGTTGTGACGTAATTGAGGGCGCGAAGGGCGCTTGAGGCTGCTTAGTGACAGAACAGCAAGCCGCTGCTTATTTACTTTAGACGATGGGGACTTTCATATGATATTATAGTATGTCAGCAATAATAGTAAATTATAGTATAACAGTCAAATCAACTAAGATACTTTTTGGACTTTATTCCTTAAGAATTTCATTGATTTTCGTATATAATTTCTCCGATATGGAAATGTTATAAGGATTGAAATAATACAAGCCTTAACTCAAAGGTGTAACGTTTTTTTATTCTACAATTTTGAACTTAATTACAATGAATAAGATCTAAAATATCATCCATCAAAGCATATTCTACGACAATCGTACTTAAGGAGTATAATTCAGTCGTGCGTCGGAGCTGACACACACATTTTTGTCAGTCAGTTACCAAACGTAGTGTAGGAAGCCCTACGACTTGATGGACCGGCGAGGTCCACAGGGTTACCGATGTGGTCTGGTTGAGGTCGGCGGAGGACCGCCGTCCTTAGGGGGCGCAAACTTGGAGAGGGCTACGTCCAGGAGTAGCCAATGTAGCCGGTTGACTGACAATGACATTTTATCATCTTACAAAACGTCGCGACCTTGCGAAATTTTGTATGGGTGTACAAAAGTATGATGTCACAATTTAATAATTTTTTTATTTATCAAATTGAAATTACGTTTCATAGATTACTCATCGCAATTATTCTATAATTCTATTTATAATATCCTGAAATATCAAATTAAATACCAAAAATCAAATGAAATTATTCATTCTGACTTCTAAAATATATTTTCATTTTATTTATTTGTTTAACAAAGATCACACAACTATACACAATAAAGAACGATAAATTCTATATTAGCGCATAAGCCAATAATGGATCTTATTTCGTAAGACTAATTTATATAATGAGAATAATTTAATTAAAATTGAAATTACAATCAAACTCAAATAAATCAAACAACTGTGGTCGATGCAAAAATCTTAAGAAAAATAATTAAACCATTTTTTTAAATTTAAATAAACAATTTATTATAACTCGTTTTTTAAAAGTATTAAATTGTACAATTAATTATTACTAATAAAAATTGACCTGTAAAAAGACATTGACGTCTGTATTCAAGCAATCAGTAGACCAGTAGCGTAAAGTTTGATTAAATAACGATTCAAAGGAACAGTTACAGTGTTATTATTTATTGAACAAATATTTTAAGCTGAGCCAGTGAACCAGTGTGAACAGTGGCAGAAAAGAAATTTCTAATACCTAAATATTTTTAGTAAAAGGTAAATTTTAATGACTAAAGAATCAAGTTAGAATCAGGTTAGTTTATTACTCTCTTCTTTTCTTTCACTTTCTCCCGATTATTTGGGGTTGCCACAATATATCTTTTCCTATCATACTCCTCTATTCTAGCATAATGTCCTCTGTCACACCAAAAATCATCATGTCATCAAGTGTTTAATTTTTAATTATACAAATAAAATCTTTTAATTTATTACGAAGTATTAGATCTGTATTTCTTCAAAACAACTTTGTGTGCTATTCTCTAGAAACTCTATGAATATATTATCGTAGTAACAACTCTCCCGCGTGGAAATTACCAATATTATAATAAATCTTTAATGATGGCTTTGTGAATTCACGTTTTGCGATATATTGCGTATTGTTTTTGAACGTTATCAATAAATATCAGCTATTAGTGTGATAATAAATGACCTGTTGTGAATTCTATTTGTAATCTGACAGAGTTGAATAAATTACCATTTTACTTATGCAATGTAGTTTTAATTAAGATTAAACAACTAAACATGCATACACAGTAATTTTTACATTTACTATCTGACTAACAAAAAGGAGGATTTCTTAATTCGTCAACATAGATAAAAAATAACTTTTTCTATTTCTTAACCTATTTTGATGAGTCTGTTTGGGTTGGATTCAATAGATCTTCAAGATAGTTTCATATAAATTTTATTGTTATTGAATACCATATCCGTAGGTAACTTAAAGGTAAATAAATTTTTTTAGCAAAAAGAAATCGATTTCATGAGTAACTAAAAGCAATAAATAAATTATTTTGCTTTTTAATTAGGTACTGTTAAAGTCGACTTCTTTTATACTAGTAAATTTTTATTTATCTATATTATATTTAAAAAAAACAATTTTGTGTGGAGATATTTCGTTACTAGCGATGACATCAGCCTCATAGGTGATGGCAAATTTACATTTTTCATATATTATTTATGCTTATTTCTAGTCTATATTATTAGATAACTTACATAAATATACACACGTTTTAATTACTCTAATTAAAATTACTCTAAAGATAAAAGATAAACCATTTTTCTATTGGGAAAAATAAATTATTTTCTCTAATAGGGCGGTAGTCGGTTTCTGTCGCTCGCGGCAATGCGCTCGCGCAGCAATTACCGAGTCTGATGTTAAGCTACCTGTACATGTTCCAACTTATAGCCTTACGGTATTATTCATACTGAGTTAGAGTTAGTTTAATCGCTTCTTTGAGGTTCTTAAAGAATCGTTCAAACTTTAACTCAATATGAATAAGACTGTAAATATATTTGACTTGTTAATTTAACTTTAGGATTTTTTATGATTTTATTTAATAACTTTATTTATTTAGATGAAACTATTTACAAAACAAATAAAATAATATACAGGCCCAAAACCGTTGTTCGTTGGGAACGTTCCCAAAACGCTGCAGCATTACCGCACTGAATAGCAACGGTACCTAATGTGTTGCCGTAATAAGAGAATATAATTGAGAAATTTCAGTACTATAATAACAGAGGACTGTAATCGTCTTATCTATTGACAATAATCATTTTAAGTCTTAAGACCATTTTACCAAAAACGGAACCCTTGTAAAAGCGTCGTGTACTTTGTCTAAGTTTGTTAATCAGTTTTATCAAAAACTATTGCCTATATATATGTAGAATTTGGCAGGAAGATATATTATATATGCTATTATACATAGTTTAATACAATTGTGGAAAAATGTAAAAATTTAACGTAGTCGCCATACATGTAACTGACTGATAAGGATTTTTTATTATGAATATCTATATATTTTAAAGAAATCTTAAAATTTATAATTTTAATAGCCTGTTCTTTTCTTTCTGAGGGTAATATTGGAAGAATCCTTATAAGACATTCGTGTTAGACTCACGTGAACAAACCAGCAGACGCAAGTAGTGCAAAATAGAAGTATACTTATATAAGTATTGAAACAAAATTAAAACTGCTAAGTCTTCTAGAGGAGGAGTAAAAACCTCATTTTATACGTCCACAGACAGTTATTCCTTCTTCAGTGTTCAATTAAAGTCGAGACGCATTTAAAATACCGCCTTCGGTTCTTATTTTTAGTTTTATGACGGTTATTATAGCCAAGGAGCCCGCTGTCAGGATTATTTGAGTAAAAGCAACGTATGAAATGAATGATTTTATTCGAAAAAAGTTTTTGAATCGAATAATTGTACTACTGTGTAACATAAGATTAGCGGAAGAGTTTTGGTGTTGCTACTTAATATAAAAGGCGTATCAGAAAAGAAAAAGTGATGCATATCCATATTAATATTATTGAATATTATTATATTACTTTATTGGCGCAAATTTAATAGCTTTAAAAAAGAAAGATCTGATACCCCCATTATCAGACCGATCGCCATAGGTAATTCGTTATGACGAATCGCCTCGAAGGTCTGTTGCCACCATATATCCATAAAATTGAAAAACAAATTCCAACCCTTACAATTAGGTTTCGGTTCTAAAGGAGGCTGTGAAGCAGCCGTACATTCTTTGCGATCATTCATAAACAATAAATGCGGAGAAGTTATTTTAAAAGTAGATGTAAAGAATGCCTTTAACTCTGTCGACAGGTCCGTCATGTTAGACAAAGTAATATCTAATATTCCAGAAATATCAAATTATCTTTGTGAAAGCTAATCAAAACCCACAAATCTTATGTATAAAAGCAACCTTATTCTATCACCTGTGGGCTGTCAACAGGATGACCCGCTAGGACCGGCCATCTTCAGCTTGGCGATCCCTCCGGTCATCGAATCCCTCAAGTCGAAATTCAATGTGTGGTACCTAGATGATGAAACTTTAGGCGGCGATGCAGAAACTGTACTCCAAGACTTATTTAGTCTGATTTCAAAATTTAATTCAATAGGATTAGAGTTAAATTTCTCAAAATGCGAAATTTTCTTGTCCGATAATCTGTCTAATAACGAAAACGACAATATTAGCAATATGTTCAATGTCGTCCCACCCGGTATTAAGGTCCTGAAGAAGGATTCTCTCTGCCTGCTTGGAGCCTCTATTCTAGATGAGGCCATTCCAAATTATCTGTCTGAGCAATCAGCCAAATTTGATGTATCATGCTCTAAACTTTTCGATATTCACTCTCAATTTGCATATCACATTATACGACATTGTCTGTTTGTACCAAAATTAACATATGCCTTACGATGCGCCCCGGTTTGGAAATTTTCTAATCTCATAAAAGCACTAGATGACCGCATTAAAGATGTACTTACAAAAATTTTAAATTCTGAACTTTCAGACAGCTGCTGGATCCAAGCTTCCCTACCCATTAGGTATGGAGGTTTAGGAATCCGCAAAATTTCTAGTATTGCTCTACCGGCTTTTCTTTCATCCGCATATAGCACTAGCCTATTATTTAAAAAAATTATGCAACACTGGAATAATTCTAATACATCATTCTTAAATGAAGCTCTAAACGCCTGGAAAATGGTCTGCCCTGGTGAAGACATTCCCACAATCCCGAATTCGCAACGATGCTGGGATGAACCTATTTGTAGAGGATTAAATAAAAACTTTTAAATTCCACTAACTCTACAGGATGTGCTCGCATCCTTGCGGTTTCTCGCAAAGAGTCTGGTTTCTGGCTCCAAGCTATCCCCTCCCCAAACATAGGTACATTAATGGATAATACTTCCTTTTCTTTGGCAATAAATCTGCGCTTGGGTTCTCGCATATGTGCACGACACACGTGCGTCTGTGGAACAGAGATAATCGGCCCGGGATACCATGGTCTTTCTTGCCGCCGCAGTGCCGGCAGATGGTCATGCCACGCTGCCTTGAATGATGTCTTATGGAGGGCACTTGCCACCGCTAACGTGCTGGCTTTATTAGAGCCGATCGGTATTGCACGTGACGATGGTAGGCGTCCCGACGGAATGACTCTAATTCCCTGGCAACATGGCAAGCCTTTGGTGTGGGATGCGACTTGCGTAGACACGTTGGCCGCATCCCATTTACCAAATACGTCTAGATCCACCGGTACAGCGGCGAAAACAGCCGAATCACTCAAGCGGCGCAAGTATGCAACCCTCAGTGAGAGTTATATATTTGTGCCGTGTGCTGTCGAGACGCTTGGACCGTGGAGTCCTGAAGCCACGAGCCTCTATCAAAATTTATAGAAACGACTCATTAACTCTTCAGGTGATCAGAGGGCTGGTGCTTACCTCGGTCAACGGATCCGTATGGCGATCCAGCGAGGAAACGTAGCCAGCCTTCTGGGCACCTTACCCATAGAAGACGGTGATCTGGGCTCAGTATTCTACTTATAGTATTGAGAAACTATGAGTAGAATATAATACGAATAAGTTAAGTTTTCTTGCATTGTATTGTCTATATATAGTATTGCTATGTGAAAAAATAAAATAATATATTTATAGTTGAGTTGCTTTATAGATATTACTTTGTATCTAATCCGACTTTGTTTTATATACAGAGTGAATTTTTCAAATGGATCTTCAGGTCCAAGTCCAAAACTATGCTAAATAGCGAAAAACACTCAAAGGAGTCTCGAGGCCGAATTTGATTAAAACTAAAGTGGTATCATTAGATTTTTCAGAAATCAACTACCCTTGTCAGGGATTGGATCAGCTGATTTAAAAAAAAACATTATTATATCAAATCATATTTTAGCTTGTATCAATTTCTGTGAAGGAATGGACGTTAAACAGCAAACCAAGGAAAAATGTTCTTTTTGAATAAAACATCTACTTTTCATACATTTAAAAGTTTTTAATATTTCCTATAGTTTAAGATTTGGCCCTGAAGGCCCACTTGAAAATTTTCACCGTATATATAAAAGAAGATTGTGATATTGGAGTGACAACATTTTTTTATTTCAAAACAAGCGTGCAGTGTAATTTTTAGGTTCTAAATACATGCACAAACTGTCCGTTATCTATACTATATTATAAAGAGGTAAAGTTTGTGAGTTTGTCTGAACCGACTGAAAATTCTTTCACCAGTAAAATCCACATTATTCCTGGTAACATAGGCTATATTTGATTATGATTAAGATTGTTTTTAATTTTTTAATGACGCCCAGTGAAATAGGCACAGGTCAGCTAGTTTTATAATTCTGTAGGAATTATATAATAGTCTAGAAAAGTAATGGAGCAAGTTGAATTTATAAAGCTTTTAATGTTGATTATATAATGGCTAGCGCACACCTTCTTAACTCAAAGGGCGTGGGTTCGATCCTGGCCGGAACACTTAATCAGTTTTCTGACCTCATGTGCATATTGTTACAATTACCACGCGCTAACTACGGTGAAGGAAAACATCGTAATGCAACCTGCACATCGAGATAACCGATGTGTCAAACCTGCCAAGCCGCCTTGGATAAGCGTGACGGTTATACTGTCCGTTCCCCTTATAATGGGAGGCCCGAGCCTAGCTGTGGGACATTTATGGGCTGTTATATTATATTATTTTTCATATAATTTACAAGCTAAAAAAAGTATCTGGCCTCCTGACCTATGTACAAATAAAGTATTGTTGAATTATAAAGAGCGCTCTAAATGATTGTCTATAAAATATTCTCGTTTTCACCGCTTTTGTGACTATTCTTGTAATGTATCGAATTAATATTAATTTAACGATACCAAAGTAATATGTTGGATTACAATTAATTAGGTACAGTACCTGTTAGTATTTTATTAGACAAGCGTTCATAATTAGATAATATATTTTTATTACACCTATAATAAGCTAAATATAAATTTAATTAGTTGCAAGAGAATTTAAGTTCTACTGTTTTCTAAATGAATTCTACTGAATATCATTATAAATAATATAAAAATGGATAAAATCACATTCACTAATTTAGTGATTTGTTAAAATAGACACGTCACAGTCCTCATGAACTTTTAGTAGATATTACCAGAAACAATATATGTATTTCTTTACTATAATATTATTAATTATTAAAATTAGTTAATTAATTAATTAATTAACACTACCACACAACCTGTAAATTTTTGTGGTGCGTTTTACAAAACAACTATCTAACTTCTAGATTAGGAATTTCAGATCGCAATTTAAATTCATGTATAGATTTGTTATCTATTATTAAAATATCATTTTGTAAACAAATAAAAAATACAGTATACAAATTATACAAAGAACTCTTGCGAGCTCTCACAAAACTGCGCTTTTTGCTAGTACTAGACAGAGTGAATTTTTCAAGTGGGCCTTCAGGGCCAAATCCTAAATTATAGGAAATGGTGAAAAACACAACAACAATAAAAACGTCAGTCGATTGAATTCTTGAGAAGAGTAATTTATTTTTCAAAAATCTCATGTTACCTCTTTAGTTTTCGTCAAAATCGGCCTGATACTGATACTACTAATACTCCATACTACAAATAATAAATAAAAGGGCCATATAACTATACTATACCTTATTTAATAAACAAAAAACTACAGTTCATCTGTGTTTTATTATATTGCCCGTAACACACACACACACACACACATATATATATATATATATGACGCGGGAGGGACCTTCGTGGTGTTATTAAAGAGTGTGACGTCAGCAATGCCGTCCTCGTAATAGAATTTCAAGAGTACTCGGTGTCGTATATTTCTAGAGCGTTACGACGTCCCAGAGAGGTCCGTCCCGTTCGGCGGCTCGAGCAATAATGCTCGAGTTTTTTTTTTATTGGACTTGACTTCATGTTGTTGGTCCGAAGACCTCATAACTTTACCGGGATTTTCGGGGCGAGAGCCTTTGCGAAGCAAAGGCGCTCGAGCCCGGGGGGCAACTTGCTAGAGGGGGCTCCCTAGGGAGTTTCACCTCGGCTGGACTGTTGCCATGAGAGGGGGATGAATCTAATGATGCCCACCATAGGGCGACACAATGCACTAATTGAGAGCAGGCGACGGGTAATATAAAGCCCGAGAGGAAGGATCCCGGCGGACCGGGATCGGCGGTTCGCGGTGGCCTATGTTATCTTACTGCCGTTTCGCAACGTGTTATGGCTGGGAGAGAAGAAACGGCGAAAGAAACTTCCCAGCAACACGCCTAGTCTATCCTATGGGGGGTGGGGCTGTGTCTCCTGGGGTCCCTCGCGGGGACGTGGAAAGATCGTGATTGGCGGCGTCAACGCCGCCGTCTGTGTCTGTCTGTCGGTACCTGCCAGCCTGCCGTCCTAACCGCGGGCGGCGCGCTGATCCGGGCCAGCCGTTTTGTGATATCGTCGACCTTGTCCGTGAGGACGTTACGCGGTCGTCGCACGAGAGCCTTTCGTCGAGGCTTATAATCGGACGCGGACACGACGAGGGGATTTCGATGGTGCGGCGCTAGATCGAAATACTTACGCGAGAGCGACGTAATGTAGATTTTGATGGAGGGAAGCTCCAGATCGCGGTGGATGTCGACGTTACGCATATAGAGGGGAGCACCGACGGCTCTGCGTATGAATTTAATCTGAACGATTTGCAGTTTCTTTAAAAGGGCAAGCTTGTCATGGCCGAATACCACACTCGCGTATGTCATCATCGGGCGAATGCATGTTTTATATAGAGTAAGCTTGTGTCTGAGGGACATTTTGCTTCGTTTGTCTATCATGGGTGCTAGATGACCCATCATAAATCGCGCTCTATTCCGGACTATAGTGATATGCTCGTTGAAGCGCAAGTTCTGATCTAGGGTGACACCTAGGTATTTGGTGTACTTTGCCCAGGAGATCTCTTGGTCGTAGAGCGAGATGGCTTTTAAGCGAAGGCAAGCGCGTTTAGGAGAGCGAAGCGTGCCCGGGGAAAAGAACATTGCTACGCTTTTCTCCGGATTTACCTCTATCCTCCATTTGCGAAACCATTCGCCTAGCTCTGTTACAGCTGCCTGTAGCCGGACGCAAGCCATTTGTCGGTTGTGATCTGATGTATAGAGTGCGGTGTCATCCGCGAAGAGGGCTAACTCTACATCTGGAGTTTTTGTGATGTCGCTGGTGTACAGCGTGAAGAGTAGTGGAGACAGGGCCGAGCCCTGTGGTACACCGGCTGTGGGTGGGTGAGGGGACGAGCGTGTTCCCTCCACTCGAAAATGGAAGCTACGGCCTAGGAGGAAGTCTCGCAAGATGAGCATGAGTCTGTCTGGCACACCGAACTGGTACAGCTTGTAAATCAAACCGTTATGCCAGACCTTGTCGAAGGCCTTAGCTACGTCTAGGAACAGTGCGGCTGTTCCTATAGGGCGGGGACGATGGGCAAAGTGGGATAGTATGTGCTCCGTGATGCGGTGCACCTGTAGGACGCATGAGTGTCTGGCACGGAATCCAAACTGCTCATCGGGTAGTAGATGTTTGCTGATGGCAAAATCTCTAAGTCTAGAGAGGATGACCCTCTCATAAAGCTTGCTGAGTGTGCTCAGTAGGCTGATTGGACGGTAGCTGGATGGTTTATTAGCTGGTTTTCCAGGCTTGTGAATACCGATGATATCTGCTTCCTTCCAGATCGCGGAGAAGGAGCAGTTTGTTATGGCGGCATTGAAGATGCTCACTAAGATTATAATCAAGTGGCCGGGGAGGAGTTTTAAGACGCGATTGTTAATGCCATCGATCCCTGGGGCCTGTCGCGTTTTGAGGGACTTGATCAGATCTTGCACTTCTGGGGGACACGTGACTGGGTCGAGTGTGGTTTCCGCTGGTAAGGAGGATCTACGTTTAACCTCGAAGTCCACCTCCGTCAGGTGTGACTGGTAGACGTTTTGTGTAGTGGGGGAGCATTGAAGCTCTAGACTCTGAGCAAGGCATTCGGCTTTCTCCTCGTCATCGAACGCCTCGGTGTTGGCGGCTCTTTCTAGCGCGGGTATGACAGTGAGGGTATCTGATTTGAGAGCTCTAGCCAGCTTCCAGTACGCCTGGTGAGTTGGTTCGATATCTCTCAACGTTCTGTCCCAACGTTGTTCCCTGACTTCCCGGATACGTAGTTTGACCTCGCGCTCTAGTTGGCGGAGTCGGACTCTGTTGTCTTCGGTGGGATATCTGTCGTGAGCTCTGGAGGCGGTTCTCTTTTCCCTCAGCAGTACCCTCACTTCGTCCGGCAGGCATAAGTGGCGGTCATCCTCCACTGGCACCTGTCTGGACGAGTTCCGTACTGCGGATTGAAGGTGGCTGTAATGCTCGAGTGGCGACAGTGCGACGGTATTTATAGATGATTATTGTTCAGGTAATACGTTAATTATTGTATTTGCGCCGACACACACACATATATACATATATATAAATATATATATATAATGTAGCTATTCATTAATTCGTGATTTATTAACGCCATTATTAAGTCCTAGTTGGTCACAGTGACTAACACTAACGCTGGTGAAGTAGGGGCATTAGATTTAAAGCTAATTCATTTGTCTTTCCCTCAACATGCAGGTTTCGAAATTATCTTCTAATGCTACTAAACAGTAAATACCAGTAACACATAATTCAATAAACGCCGTTGTATTCAACCGTGAGCGGTTTCAATAAACTCAAAGAAGCAATAAAAGCGCAATACGTTACAATGGCGTGTTGTCTGTACATGCCGTGCGTAATTTATAGCTCGTCTCGTCACATAGACAATAAATAGTGATTTTCACGTTTCTCCACTCAAGTACGCTGGAGACGTAGAACGTAATATGATTTCAAGCGTAGATGCGGTGATATTTTAGATATCAGAGACAACTGAAACGATTGGAGAAGACCCCTAGTCGAAACAGGAGAACGAAAATAATTTATTTTAAAGCGAGAATAAAAAGCAAAAATACAATAAAAACTAACAACTACGTACCTACATACAATACGTTTGCTATAGGCTCCTCCCGTAGAGTAAATAATGACCATAAACAAAAATTAAATAGCTAAAATGAACAAGTTACGGGTAGTCTGAATAATAATGTAGTGGATACTCCTACCACGTTCATAGTTGTAGATTTTTGTATGGTTTCCTTTGCTTCATATATCACAATCCCGGTTACCAGGCGTTTGAGTTCCCAACTCAACATTTCGCTTATACATGTTAATTAGAAACTTTTGTAATAAAACTAATTAATTTATGTAATTTTCTCATAAACAAAAGCAAAATATGTTCAAGGTCAATCTTTTGACATTTAACTTTTGACAATTGCTATTTTAAGAAAAACATAGTAATAATCTATTTTTATCTATGCTGCATAATATTCATATAAAAGCATATTTTCTAATATTATAAAATAATTTAAATATGTCCACCTAAAATTCCTTATTTCTTTAAATAAATTTAATTTGTCACATGTTGAATGATTTACTTTTGTTATCTTTTTAATAAATACCTATACAACTGTGGTAGCCAGGACGTAAGGATGCATGAAAGACTAACTAACTAATGAGAGCTGTCTATGAAACTCACTCCCATTGGCTGGAATTCAAATGTAAAAAAGACTCAAGTTTTTGAATTCAGTTAAGAGAGACTTTTGTACTATACTGCGATGGAGTCTAAATAAAAACCAGTTTCAAGATCGAAGTTATATTTATTCAAGTGTAGTTATACTTCACGTCTAGTATTGTAGTACTCTCTTCAATAAGTTTAACATTACCCTATTGTCTATTGATTTGTTTGTCTTCCGTGATCACGGCTTCTGTAAAGTAGCTGAAATGTCGAAATAAAAATCAAATTGTCGCGCTTAAAACCGTTAAAACGTAGTTTTGATTTTATGTGAGCTGTTTATCTCTCCAGATTCTTGATATAAACTTCCTGTAGAGGATTAATTTATAAGAGGAATAGATGAATTCTCTATTATAAATGCGGACGAATTCACAGGTAAAAGTCAGTTTATCTACAAATCAAGTAAGGAATTATGCGAAGGTGCTCCTAGGCATAATAGAATAAACTGAGTGGATGATCCACTTCATTATACTATAAAATATACAATATACTTTATACTATACAGTCTATACAAATATTATAAAATATTGCGAAAGTTTGTATGTATGTTTGTTACTCATTCACGCCAGAATGGCTAAACGAATGTGGGTTAAATTTGGCATAGAGACAGATTATAGCCTGGAATAGCATATAGACTTCTTTTTATCCCGGAAAAATTACGGTTCTCATGGGATATAACATTAACACGGGAGAAGTCGCAGGTAAAACCTAATGCATAATAAATTTTAAAATTATTAATTCAGATTTTTTTGTTATAAAAGAGCGGGTAGTAAAATATGATTCTACCGTCTTATTTTGAAAATATTACGTTAAAATAAATTGAATTGCGGTGTAAACTATTATTAATACACTATGTTACGGCTTCGGCAACATAGATTTCGGCTTAAATATATCATTTAATTATTAAAATAAAAACAACATATTTTGCGTATGAAAATTTAATAGCGTCCCGAATTCAATTGTTTTTAACATAGAAACATATTTTAAAAATGTGCAATTTAAATACCGCGCGTTGATTGGCTGCCGGTTAGCACCCCAGCGCTCCCAGTGGCGAATATTGCAACTTCGTCGCCCTGGGTTAAGAAACGTGAACATATTTGATTTATTTAACTCTTTATAGTTAGGACGCCATAGCTTTGTACTCTCGAATATAATCTAGGAGGCTACAATGTTTTAAAGATGATAAAAAGAGTCTTAAATGAGTCATCATCTATCCTATTGTAACCATAATCCTTAGAACTCGCAACTTTACGTTCTATGGCCTTTGTCCCGCAACCACGTCCGCCATTGTAGCGCTTATAAGGTGCATCGGGCCTGATATTTTTATACGACGCTAGATGCCATTGTGAGCCGATGGGACTACTAACTGTTCTATAGGTTCCGTGTCATCTATTGAGAACTACTGAGTGGCGAAAGCTAATATAATTGCATTATTATTTGCAACTAGCTCTTTCCGCCCCGTCATTCGCACGATTTTTGGACTATATATATCTTTTGATCCATGCAAGATATCGAAATGAAACATACACAAAAATTTTAGATGAAATTCCTGTTTGAAGTCCTAAAATTTCCATCGATGTTCCGTTTAACATTTTTGAAGCTTGTTCGGTACAAAACATTGAGAAAGTAAAGATTAAGACGAAGAGAAGTAAAGTTTAATCTATACGAAAGCTTCATCTTCCAACTCATTAATTTGCGATAGTGATTTATTTAATTATTTTTTTAAGTGATAATTTAGTGATAGGAGGGTAAACCGCTTCGTTGCATAACGCGTTACGGCGCCAGTTTGTCTGGCTTCCCTTTCTCTCACGCATACGGCAGCGGTAGCCAGGCTCCTCCTCCTTCACTCTAACCCACAGCGCTAGCCGTATTTCGGACAGAATATTAAATAGTTCAACTTAGATTAGTTTAAGTTATCACTTCTGTCGGGCATCCCGAGACGCACACGTTTTTTTTAAGAAGGATTACAGTCGAAGCAATACATGCAAAATATAGTAACAACAATAGTTATAAAAAAATGTTGATACAAAGCTTCCACATAAATAATATACTTAAATAGGTAATAATATACATATATAGGTAAATACGAGGCGAAGTATCTATGCAAATGAATATACAAAAACATGTTAATCAAACACTACTGGCTATGTTTATCACCGGTTCTCACTTAGTATGGGCATTCTTACAACTAGTATCGGCGAAATCGTTATCCGCTTTTAGAAACCGTGAGAAAGGCACTTCTAGTTATTTTCTTACTGAGTACTTTGCATTTATAGGATTTAGGTTCGTAGTTGATTATTGGTTAGGTTTTATTACAGTTTCTTAGTAATTTTGATAAAAATAGAACTCGTCACGTTCTTCCACTTGCTTATCCATTTAATTAAAAATATTAATAGTACCTACTACCATAGTACTTACATGCATTGGCCAGATACCCATAGTAGTATGCAGAGACGATGAAATTTCACTTGGTATAACATCTTAACATGCATCTTTACTACATCTACTTTCATTAATCTCTTCATACATTCTTTCAATCCACAACGGTTCCTTATTACATCATTCATTTTCGTATCATTCAACTTACGCTCAATTTTACTTCTCATAGCTCTCCTTTCTAATAGTACTTAATTAATATGTTTATTTTCACTTGTTGGCTGATTTATATGAAATAATAAAAACATAAAAAGCGAAAGAAGTATATGTGGTGTCATTTAATCATAAAAGAGTTATGAGTTTCTCAGACTTATACCAGGCCACTCAGAAAGTATTGAGAATAAAAGTTTTTATGTATGAGAGACTGGCCAGTTATAATCTATTTTGAAAATATGATTATTTAAAACTAAAAATAGGTACGTTCGAATTTCAAAATTTCCCACCACATTGTTTGCGAGCTAATTTAAATTATCGTGTTTCATTGAAAAATAGATCTGCGCCGGAACATTTTCGCGCTATAATTTTTTACGATTTCAAATGTCGCCTGAAACCGGATGAATCGTACGATAGACTTCAAATGGCAGTCATGGACGAAGGCCCTTCTAAGGCAATCGTGTATCGTTGGTACAACGAATTCAAGAGCGGTCCACTAACTTTGGGGGATGAAGAAAGAAGTGGTCGCCCTTTGACGGCTGTTACGGAAGAAAACGTGCTAGCAGTGAAAAATTTAATCCAAGACAATAGGCGAGTTATGTATCAAGAGACTCAGCACGTTCTGCAGATTGGATTGGGAAGCTTTCACGAGATTTTACACGTGCATCTTCGCGTGAGGAGGATATTTTCACGCTGGGTGTCGCACAACCTCACCGTTGCTATGGATGATGCCCGGGTGGAATGCTGCCGTGATATGATAAACAAATTTGAAGCAGGCTCGTCTCGGCGTATTTACGACATCATTACAAGTGATGAGTCCTGGATTTATCAATACGATCCAGAAACGAAACGCCAGTCTACGGTTTGGGTGTTTCAAAACGAATCAACGCCTACCGAAGTGAAGCGATCTAGAAGCGGGGAGAAGATTTTGATCGCGAGTTTTTTCAATTTGACTGGTTACTTGGTGTTGATTCCTTTACGGAACCAAAGAAGCATCAACACCGAATAGTAAGCATCTGCCAAGCATTTGGTGGTACCAAATGCTTAGCAGAAGTTTCCTCTGTTGTGAGCAACAAGCGACTAAACACAGGGCTCCGCGGGGTAGTGCTCCACCACGACAACGCGCCCGTCCAAACCGCGCTCAAAACGAGGGACTTCCTGCACAGTACGCCGTTCAAACTTCTGGGGCAGTCATTACAGCCCTGACCTAGCACCGTGTGACTTCTTTTTATTCCCGAAAATTAAAAATCAGCTCAAAGCGATACAATTTTTGTCGCCGGAAAATTGCGCTGTCAGCGTCCGAACAAACTGTAAACGAGTTGTCTGCGGCGGACTGGAAAAAGTGTTTCGAAAACTGGTTCAGACGCATGAAACTTTGTATAGAGGCTGGTGGAGAGTACTTTGAAAATTTTTAATAAGAAAATATTTACCTATAGGACATTTTATTTTCGCATAACTTTCTGAGTGTTCTACGTATGTTTTAGAGTTGCGGAGGCATTTTGGTAAAAACAGAACAACACAAGTGGTCAATCATCATGCATTTACCTAATTTATTTACTAGTCGATAATCATTCCTATTATTATTATTATTCTCTTCTTATCTTATCTTCATAAATAAATCGGCAGACATACACCGATTTCAGACATCCAGACCATAGTAAATAACGGAAAAAAATCGTTTCCGAAATATAGTATGCCAGGAATCGAACCCGCAGCCTCTGCGTTGCTGTAAAGTAAGCTGGAAAGGCTTAGCCCGCTCAGCCACAGAGGCCGTCTTCTATCTTCTTATCTTAGTTACATTAGAATATTGAACCCAGGTCAAGGTTTCCCATGACTAAGCTACCGAGAAGGCTTGTTGTGTTACCTCGTTGATCGCCATACTGATCCGTCGTCAGAGGCATAAGCCTTCTGATCACTCAAAGAATCGATTAGATGTTTTGAAACCTCTTTATCGAGGTTCATGGCGCAAAATTTAATGTTCCCAAAGGAATAGCAAAAAGCTTCCCTAAGCAAAAAGTATAAAATACAAATATCAAAACTCTATCAATATCTAACGGTAAAACTGATTACAGAAAGAAAACCAATTCATCTCAAACTCGGTTGTTCCTAAGTTTACGAGTCTCATTTGCGTAAAGTCCCTAACTGGGTAAATACAAGGATGGCATTATTTAATTGACTAATTAATGAGGGAACGATCTGAAGAATTGAATCAGTCTTTAATGATTCCCTTTATTTTAATTGAATGCCGACATTCATTGAAATTAATGAAGACGGCGATTCTGTAAAGACTTTAGACTTAATATCTGCTCCTTATAATTCTGAAGATGTATCGCAATTTATTGGTTGGATGGTTGGAGACGTTATGTCTTTATTAATGATGGTTGTTGCCTATTTATACAAATATACTGTTTATTACGCTTTGATAGATGTTACAGAATGAAATTACGGAATGCTTAAGTGATTTGGGCATGTAGAGACAATGGATGAAGGGACACTAAACGTGTGTATGACAGCAGTGTGAATAATAGAGTTGTTGTCGATAGGCCACGACTTACTTTTTTTATTGCACGAGTTCAGCAGACAGGCAGACGGCCTGCCCGACGCAACGCGGTTACCATCGCCTATGAACATTTGCAACGCCTCTTAAGGGACCCTGGAACCCGACCACTAATGCCGGAACACAACTCAAGGTTACTATGGCGGCATACTCCAGACTAGGGTTGTAGCCATCCAGACGGGCAAATACCCTACCTCCTGGCCGTGGATAGTTTTGTCACCTCCTATGACAGGCCGCCCAGGAAATTGTATTTTTTCTCCGTTCCTGCACGAATGATTAATTGCTACGCAAGATCACGAAGATCTTGAACAAAAGTACGATAGAACTAAAAAGCATTTCAAACTCATTTGTTAAGATATTCTTAAAAGTCGATGAAGCGCACGGTGTGTATCAAGATCGCAGCAAGTGGAGATTCATTGTCTTCGGCTACTCCTATGGAAAAGTGACGTTATAATATTTATGTACATATGAATTTATTAAATAATTCAGTGTTTATTGCATACATCTACAACATCGTTTTGGTAGTGTGAGTCGATATCGTCGTACTCGGGGATACGGAGATTGCGGAAGTGATGTCGATTAGGGTCCGGATACATGACAACTAATTACCTGTGTTATCGCAGGAAGTATCTACTGTAGTTAGAGATATAAACATTTACACAATTAGTATTACATCTATAATGTTATAAAATTCTGAACATGCCCTATCTGTACATAGAAACTATTAAAAATAACAACTGGAATAGACTATATAAACGACGGAGAACACCATTCAATTTTTTAGATTTCTTGTCTGTGTCTGTTTGTTCTGGAGTCACGTAAAATCAAATAGTCTGATTTTGATGCGGTTTTCACTGGTGGATAGCTAATTCTTAGACTAAAAATCTGCGCTACGTTTAATCCCAGGGATCCCGCGGGAATTTTTCTGGGAAAGATTTAAAATGGCCAGATTGAAATAAAATTCGAATTCCAATGCGACTTTTTCACTGGTCGATAGCAAATTTAATGTAATAAAATACGCGATAGCTTTATCCCGGGAATTCCGTGGGAATTTTCCCGGGAGTGGTTTGAAGTTACTTGGACCTCGTGGGCATATCGTAGTTATAAGATTTTAATTAATAATTGAAAGGAGCTTCAAAAATATAATTTGAACTCAAAACAAATTTTTGGGCATTATAAATCGCTGCCTTGTTTTGGGAAATACAGTGTATATATTAAATCTGTACAGCACATTCTCTATATTTATTTATTTATTTTGTATCTACATCAGTTATTATAATTTTAATAAATATGTAAATGCGATAGCGACTTTGTTCGTTACCATTTTACGATTAAAAAATTTTAATTTTAAATTTTAGATATTGGCCAAAATTGACCTCTAAACAATCGCGAAGGTAGTGAAATGAGGGATGACAATTTGAATTGACCAACCATAATTCTCCAATTTAGGGATATGTAAATTCATATTGAAGTTTCTGATAAGAAACAAGGAACTACATATTTTCACGTCACAGTCGCGTTCTTTAATCAGTAAAAAACGTGCAGACAAAAGTTGCGAATGCCATCTACTATAAATAAAATTATTATAGTTGAAAGAATAAGGTTTCAACATGATATCTCCAACAACGGGGCATTACGCACATTAGCCGTTTGTCAAAGGCGCGGCTTCGTAAAGGCAACTAACTCTAGTGTTAATACCGTGAGCTCGCACACTTGACAGCCCGCCGAGATGCCTGCACAACATGCAGGTATTAAATGCTTTGAAGTAAGGTTAGTGAAGATAATCGCAGCTCTTTAACTTGAGAACATATCTGGAGATGAAACCACTTTGTTAAAATTTAAAATTTTTAAATTTCGAATTTTTCTATTTAAAGATAAGGTGATATTAGGCGGTTTATTACTGTCGTTAAATTTGAATAATCAACCAAAGTGAATCATTCAATGTCATCGAATATCATCGCGTCCTTTCAGTTCTGGGCTTTTCAACCACACTAATTCAATTTGGTATATCTGTCTAATTATGTATTAGCATTATTTTCGAAAATTGTACATTTGTATCTTTAAATTTAATGATGTATGTGGAAATCAATGTGCATAGACACATTGATTTCCACATATATGAAAAATGCTTCGCCTCTCTCTGAACTATGAAGTGGAAAATTCTCAAAGAAATGAACTAATGAAAGTAGAAGATGGTAAAGCTTATTTATTAGCTTAAACATATTAAAAAAAAAACTTTACGTAATTTTTGAGATATGGTATATTTCAGATTCATGTTTTTCTCGGGTTCCATAGTCAAATAACAAAAAAGTATACATCAGCTTTACGGAATTCTTTACTGTATGTAGACTATCCGATACTTAGCCGATTTTTAAAAGTTCGTTGTAGTTTTACTTATGGCTGGTTCCTAAATCTTACCCACCATTCATTTCCCGCGATACTATCGGTTAAAATTTATCATAGACTCTAGACAAGTAATGCCAAAATTTAACCGATGTTGATGATGACGATGATGGCAAATGAATAAATAGAATAAATAGTAGGATATAGTAACCGGCCATTAATTGGTAACTGTGTTACGAAGTTCAAATTTAAATATATTAATTTATAATAATAATAATAATAATTCATTTATTTCAGAAATTGAGCATTTCCATATTATACAGTTTTATATTATAAATTATTTCAATGTTATCAAATTTTAACTTTCAAATTAATTCACGGCACAACAATTAATTAATAAAACAAATACTAGGGCATTACACCCGCGTCACTATAATCACTATAAATGTTTCTATTCCACGGCATCAAAGCGACATGTATACCAAATGATTTCAAGTATGGACTCTGCCACCGGGCCGTGAGGCGGCAGAAAACAAACAAACTCATGCATTTAACTAGGTGTGCAGTTGCACCCATTTACGTAGCAGTGGCAAGTCCCATCGATCTACAAAAAGACTGAGCATGCTGTTGGTGTTGCCGCGAACGCGGGCCAGTAGGGAGGCGCATCTCTTTCTAATAATGGCCGCAAAGCCATCGATTCGCGCTTCTGTTAACATCGCTGACGCACTGCACCGCCACGGCAGTCCCAACAACACCCTCAGCTCATTATTATACTGGAAACGTAGGTCGCTGTATGCCCGCTGCGTATAACTAACCCACAGGCTGCACGTGTAGAACCTGCGGGCCAGCATATTACATCGGATAGCCAGCGACCTACGTTCCCGGTCTATATCACAATCATCCTTTAAGTCTTCGGTTACCCAGTGTCCCAGATACTTAAACTTGGAAACCTTTGATATCGGTTTGCCACAGAGGTATAAGTCAGGAATGATATCGTAAGATTTAGCGCCTGCTTTAAATATAATAACCTCGCTCTTCTTAGCATTATACTATCTAAGGCCATGGTTCACCGCGTACGACGCATATATTGACAAGAGCCGCCTCAGACCGCCGATAGATGAGCTCAGCAGAACCATGTCATCAGCGTAACTAATGTTGTTTATGCTCACCCCATCTATGTGAAATCCGACATGTGCTTTGCTGAGTTCATCTATCAGCTGATTCATGTAAAAGTTGAAAAGGCGAGGAGAGCTTAACCTACGCATTCCAAACTATACATGTCCGAGTACGACTCTGCCCATCTTACAATATTTTTCCGATTATTGTACCAATATTTAAAAATGGATACAATAGCAGGCGGCAAAGTCGATTCACCTTCCAATATCCTCCATAGTATCCCATAATTTACGAGGTCAAACGCCTTCGACAAGTCCAAAAACAGGCAGACAGGTTAAAATAATAACACTTTCAAAATCATTATGTGTGTAAAATAGTATGGTAACTTTATTTATTGAATGCTAGTTCTAAAAAAAATCACGATAAAAGAGTCCGTGGACCAGTAGTTTCATAAATAAACCATTGGACGAGCTGCAATAGCTGTTATGGTACATTAAAAGTTGTTAAATACTCACCAATTTATGGGACAGCTACGATATCGCGCGCGACGGCTATTACAGACAGACTTCTCTCCAAACAACCTTCATTTCAGTATATAAAAAAGTCGACATCAGTTCAAAACTCTATACATAGTTCAAAGTAAATGTGGTTGAAAACTTTGGGCACTAATATCTTCCCTATCATCTATTAAGCTGAATAAAAATCGTAAAATAACAAAGGATTATTAAAAAATTATCATCAAAGTGTAGAAATTTACTCAGAAAACACTATTTGTCCATATATAGCTGTCTTTTTAACACAATATAGTCATGCTAATACATCTATTATAATAACTTATATAAGTTGAAATATATTACTATATATGTATATATAGTGTTTCCTGGAAGATGTCGCTTTGAGCCATAAGGCCGCCAACTGTATTGCCTAGAAAATATTGTAAATATGGTCTGTTTTTGTAATTGTATATTTTGGTGTGCAATAAAGTGTTATCTTTCTCTCTCTCTAAAGTGTTATTTTAATCAGTGGCCCTTCTGTATTAAAGGAACGAAGCATTTCTGATATATTCTAAAGTCCAATTCCTTACAAATCGCACCCATGAAAGACGTCCGTGCGACGGGCTATAATAGTCTTGATATTTTCTTTATCTCGCTCTCAGTGGCCGACTCCGGATAAGTTTACCTGTTTGAGGATTATTCGCAAATATTACTAGTCGTGTTTCTTAGCTTTTATGCGTTCAGGGCTAGTGTACACGAGTAATGCCCTTTTGCGCCCTTTGTTGTGTAAAGTCGCTTTCACTTTGATAATTTACAGCGTTGTCGTAAATTAATAGACTATTACAAATGCACGCACTTTGCACGAGACATGATACATGATATTAAAGGGACCTAAATGACTTCGTGTAGACTATAACATTTGAACTGTAGACTCCTATAATTAAATGGGACAAAATGAATCCTTATAATTTCGTAATGTTCGTCTATCTATCCATATATTAATATATTTCTTATTTTAAATTATTTAGTCTATAACAATGAGATTCAGATCCAAGGTGTATTATATAGTTATGTGTGCATTGGTGTAGAAGTCCAAATATGTATAAGAATTAGCAGTGACTACCTATATGTTCATACATAAATACTCAGGGCTGGGAAAATTCATTGCAATGGTGAGTGGGATATAGTTAAACTAGTTTTTATATAAATTTAAAAATGCGACGAAATAAGAATATCTAAAATTGTAAAAAGGGCCGTATTCCTTTTTGGAGTATCAAGTAGAATATGTTGTCAAAATTTTTAACTTTCAAAATTGGTTCAAACATGAACTATTGGGTTTTACAATTTGATAGTCACACAATAAATAAAATTTAAAATACTACACTAAAAGTAACTATAAATTATTTATTACTTGAATTATTAATTACAAATATACAAACCTAATTAAAATCGTAGTATTAATTTTGATGATACGGGATATTTTCAATTACACGGTTTTTTAGCTTTTGAAAAATAATACAACAATGAATATTCGTCTACTTATATAGTTTAAGTTTCCGCGAGTAAAGCTACGTGAAGATGTCTAGTTATAAATCATTGATTGTGTATACCCGTCTTTAATCCTCCACTTTGTCTGTCCATATCAGAAAGATACGGTAAGTGTGCGATTTCATTTTGCGCCTTTTATTATAAGTTTCAAATGGAAATTATAATATTTTATATTTTTTTTGCGTCCAGGATAATGGTACAAGTCTTACGAGGGTCGATAAACAGGATCTTTTATTGTGTTCATGTTTTTTTATTTTCTATTTGTATTCTTTGTCATAGTGTTAATGTTAATAGTCTCTTCAGAGTTAGACAAAAAGATGCATACTCTAACCTTAAGGAAATAAAAGCTGGTTTCCCACAAGGAAGTGTATTAGGTCCGGTTCTGTACCTACTATACACCTGTGACTTACCACAACCAAAAAGTAATACCATAGCCACCTTTGCTAATGATACCGCAATTATGGCAATTGAAGACACTCATGCAGCGGCGGTCGAAAAACTACAACTTGTTGTTGATGACATTTTTAAGTGGACTCAAAAATGACGAATTAAATTCAACGAAACAAAGTCATTACATGTTGACTTTGTTGCGCCCCTGGCTATCCCTACAGGAACGGAGAAAGAATACAATTTCCTGCGGCCAGGCGGCCTGTCGTAAAAGGCGACTAAACAACCCACAGCCAGGTGGTAGGGTATTTGCTCGACTGGATGGCGACCACCCCTGGTCTAGAGTATGCCGCCATAAAAACCTTGTGTTGTGTTTCGGCATCAGTGACCAGGTTCCAGTCTCCTTTAAGAGAGTAGCAGCGCATTTGTAGCACCTTCGGTGTTGTAAATGACCATAGGCGACGGTAACAACATTCCGTGAAGTGGGCCGTCTGCCTGTCTGCTGAACTCCTGAAATAAAAATAAAAAATGAATAAAAATCCACAATACTGTTACGAGTCGTGAGATTTTAATTAAAATGCCGTTAGAATTACTACAGAGTTTATTAGAACTATATAAACACGTATCCAAACGTAACGCAGAAGGTCATAACTCAATAAAACGCTCAAAATCCGTCACTTATTAGATTCTCGATTGTAGTATACACTTTTTGCTTCGCTCGTGGTTCTCGCTTGACTGACTCCTCCCTCAATCGGGCCATTGCTTTATACTGCACAAATGAAATATGTCCGCCCGGCAGCGTGGACCGAATTTCCTATAATCGTAATCCGCACACCTGGCTAATTATGCCTGCAAGTGGCCATAGATGAGTGCAATAGGCTGTTCTCCACAATAACCAATAAGTGAACAAAAGAAGACAATCGTAACAGGATTAGAATTAGTTCAAATGACGACGGGTAATAAAATGTGTTTTTATAGATATGCAGGTGGATTTTGTTTTCGTCGGAAATTAAGTTGTAACAATACCATCTGGTTTACATTATCCATCAACAAATTCAATACGAGAATAGTGCTAAATACCTCGGAAAGACCCTTGATATTAAATGCGTTGGAAGAAGCACACCAAGAAGAAACTTGAGGAGTCAGAGATAAGTTTTAAGAAAATATATTGGCTAATGGGTAGACACTACACGCTGTCAATTAACAATAAACTACTTTTACACAAGCAAGTCCTTATGCCAGTATGGACTTCACCATTAAATTATGAGGATGCGCCAAAAAAACAAAAATTCAAAAATACAAATATTCCAAAATAAAGTATCAAGGAACATTGTAATGCACCACAATGCATACGAATTGACGTTCTCCACCAGGATCTAAAAAATGGAGCTCGTGACAGAGATAGCACAAAAATAAGCCCACGAAAAGAGGCTTGACCATCGTGTGATTGTGGAGGCTATCTAACTGCTCGACACCACAAACCTAGTGCGAAGACTCAAAAGAACTAAACCATTTGAGTTAATGTAGCGTACAGTATAGTGTATGGTGAAAAATAGAAATATAAGTGATATTTAGGACACGAGAACATGTGAATGTGCGCTAATAGACAATGACTAAGTAAAGTGCCAATGGACACATTCTTAGATATAATTTATTCTGTAGAATATTAGGTTAAAATTAAATTGTTTATTAGTGTCTATAAGCTAGACCGTAATATTTAGTCAAGTAATTGATAAATAATAACTTTTACACATTAAAAAATATATCTTAATGCTAAATTCCGGTTGCGTTCGGGATGTCCGCCTTGGAACCCAGGGTTCGCTCCAGGTACGGATTTTCTTCATTTTGCACGGTCATCAGCATACTTTTGAGACCATTACCATGAATGTTATCCAATAGTACTTTGACCCGCAAATTCTTAGACAGATCACTGCTAC
Organism: Dendrolimus houi; assembly: GCA_039645545.1. NCBI lineage: Eukaryota > Metazoa > Arthropoda > Insecta > Lepidoptera > Lasiocampidae > Dendrolimus > Dendrolimus houi. Next base: position 8,706,592 of record CM077136.1, read on the forward strand.
CGGGATATAGCGAAGAATGCTCTTAAGACATGGCTATACATTTGGTTCCCACATAACTAGCCTGTTTCCATAAACCGACTATTTTAAAGTTTATCTGCTATGCCATTGAAAATGAATCTAGATTATCATATCACTTAAGAAATTATGGGAAAATTAAGGAAGTAAAATAGGGTATATAACTTTATATGGTTAACCATACAAAGTTCTGTACTTCCTTTAAGATCATTTTTGAAGCAAAAGATAGCCTATCTATGTATACCTAGTATAGAATGTACCTCCATACCAACTTCATTAAGATAAGTTATTCGTTGAACCACGAAAAGTTAACAAACAAATTCGCTTTTGTATTTATATATATATATATATGTATATATATATATATACTAGGATATGCCCTCAACTTCATTCATGTAAACTATCGTTTTAGTACATCGGAATAAGCCAATTTTTATGCACTCGAACAAATTCAAACCGGTCCCAGAAAAATTTCAGCGAGATTCCCAGGATAAAAAGTAGCGCAGATTTTAAGTCTAAGAATTTGCTGTCGATCAGTGAAAAGCACATCGAAAATCGGCCCAGTAATTTTTACATGAATCCCGAACAAACAGACAAGAAATCTAAAAAATGGCATCATGTTTATATAGTCTATTTTAGTTGTTTTTTTTTAAGCTTCAATGTACAGACATGGCATATTTAGAATTTTATAATATTAGATAGATAATAGTATGAAATTATGTATAAAAGTTGGGGGAACAATGATAACATGTGATTTAATTTAAAATATAGCGTACGCTAAAATCTCTTAGTACCTATCATTTTGATAGATAATTACGTTAAAAATATGTCAAAATAATTTAAATTAGTCTTTTAAACAATATGTAAATAATATAAACATAATTTCTTATAACTATGACATTCTCATAACTCATACAAAACCAAGGTGGTTGTAACGTTTTGTTAAAATATGAAGTGTCTCGGTTGGTTTTATAATCAACTACCTACATACCGGTACAATATATACCTACTATAAATAATACATACAGGTACAATATACCTACTATAAGAATACTGTGAAACTGTATATAACTATATATACAGTCGAGTTCATTAATATATGAGCATTGCATTGCAAATATTGTAAGCATTAGAATGTTACAAAATATCCATACAATCTGTAGATCATTAAAATATCATCATGTAATCGGTTCCATAATATATGCTTGGACACTTTACAATAATATATGGCCAGCCATTTAAGCAAATATAACTCAATAACTTAGGATTAAAAATAACTGCCTAGACAAATATTCATATTTATATCTTATACTTGTGGGGATGTCATTCAAATAGTGTTTTTCATAAAATATTATTGACAAAGCAGTTTAAACGTAAATCGTAGTAATCAAAATATTTATGAATCCATCACTGGTCATATAATTATGATCCTAATACATACATATTATTAACCACATATTATTGTTATGTTTGATTGTAAGGATATTTTCTAACACTCCAATTCTTACAATATTTTTAATCCTTTGCAATACTTAAATACTTATGAATTCGACTGTACCACAATCTATATGGTATATTTTAAACGTCATTAAAACTAAGAACGCATCATACATCATAATGCTAAATACTGACAGCAAAATTTATTCTGATCATTTCTTAGGTAGTAGGACTTATAATTAAAAGGTAGTAGACTAGGAACGCATAATGACATATACTTAGTAAATGATAGGGAAAGACTCCCAGGATTGATGACGTCAAGAGTCGTATAATGATTATTACTATGTTAAACTGGTTGAGCTGAGTCCATATCTGTATCATTTTGCCTACTCAAATTATTGTTGATGTTGGAGTTACATTCATGTACTAGTGTAGATTAAAAATTAGTTTAATTATTTGCAAATTCTATTCGCTGGAACTTCTGGGTAGTAGAGAGACGAAGAAAATTATAGTTCTTACATGCTACTTCGAAACAATAACCAACATAGCCAACAATTAACCATAAGAAATATAATAAATAAACAAAAAAATATGGCCTTCAAAGTTAATTTTAATAGATAATTATGAAGTAAACATTATATTTCGAAAAGATCTGAAGTCATGTAAAGAAACAACGATGGCTAAATAAATGGAACTCGTAACTCAATGGAGATATTTGTGCTGTTTATCGTTAATGATTTCCATTTTATCCAAATTTCAAATTGAAATTCAAAAGTTTTTTAAAAATAATATATGCCGTCTTAGTCGAGTTTAGTACGCCCTCGATCATAGTTAGATACCTACTAGGTTTGAGATTGTCATAAATCTAACAAAACTTTAATAATTAAATATTTCCTATTTGATTTTGAGGAGTCTCCTTATACTAATATTTCGGGAATCCAACATCCTATAGATATGGAATCATTGTGAAATTATACTAATTGTTTTTGTCCCGAATAAAATATTTCTTTCTTCCTTTTTTCAATTAAAAGTAGAAATATTTTTTTAAATTGTTTAATAAAAAGGTAAGTTATGGCTGAACATATATAAAAAAACTACTTACAGGCGAATTGAAAACTTCTTCATATTATAAGTCGTTTAAAAATAGCAAAAAAGAGAGATTTCGTTGTCAGCCAACAGTCGTTCACTGCTGTACCTAAGGTCTCCCCAAGTTTGCGCCACATATGGGATTTTTATTGCACGAATGTCAATGCCACTAACCTTCTTCTATGCTTTCACCCACTATCTATGCGATATATTATTGCTTATGTTACATACGAAACACGATTTAAACCTATCGATTATCTTAGTTAAATGTCCAATGAATATGTTATGAATAATTACACGATTTTAATAAACAAAATTCAACGTTTCTTAGCAAACAAATACAACCTATTAATTTACGATACAACCTGAAAATCCAATTAATAATAAGACAATAACAAATAATCCGGAACAATAATTTAAATATAACGATATTTTAAAAAGCACACAACCTGATTATTTATTTTTGTGAGTCGATATCAACGACGCACGATTTGATCGAGGACTTCGCACACAAAGTATTCGACACTTACTTAACAAGCTCAAAAATTGTTGTACTTTCTAAAGTGTTTGGTTTTTTAATTGTAAAGAAGATAAGCAAGATATGCCACTGAAAGCAATACATGCTTAACTAATACACGTGAAGAATATACCTTAATTAGGTTGGAATGCGTCAAACTTAAAAAATCCCAGTTCAATTAAAACACTGAGTAACTGTTCACTAAACACGGCTTTGAAGATATATATCTCAAATTTAATGCCACTAAAATCACCGTAGTTTCGAATAAAGAAACAATTTAATTAATTATATTTCATTTTTTATTAATGTAGACATATATAATCATATTTTACAACAAATAGTAGCGAAAAAATAATTACTCAAAGATAATAATAAACCAGAAATACTAGAGAATATTAATTTAAAAAAATTAGAAAATTAATGTATGTACAGGTTTACGTTTAAGTACGATCAAGTTTTCTAGGTTTATAATTACAATTATGTTAGAATAATTAGCAATTGAATTTACAATAACTTTATTATGCCAGTTTGGGTTATCTTTTGTCTACCAAAACTGGCAATGAAAAATTAATGATTGAATTGTAATGACATAGACCGCTTGGTCGGCACTTTTCGCGTTCGAGCAAATAAGACGCGCGTTCGATAGTTTTGCCCAAATATTGCGACAGATCGGTTCTGTCTTGCTGAACACATCCGCCCATACGTGTGACTTAACGTGTGTAATATATATATGTACATTTCGTGTTTAAAAAAATATAACCCTGTGAATAGTTAAAAATCAAAACCTGGTTTAATTTCTCTCATACCTCAAGAATACCTTCTGACAAACACCTTCTGATTACCGAAACCACAACTCAATACCACAGTGGTAAAACGTATAGCGAACTCTTCATAAAATTACAATAGACGACTTGGAGTGATATTAAGTAAGGACGCGATCTAACCCAATATACCAAAACCGCCACACTGTTACGTGCCAACGAGCAAATTGTCCACCAAACGGCACGCCATGTAAATACCCTCTTAAGCTAGCAATGCGCGTGTGGACGAGATTTTTCAATCAACCGCTCAGCATGAATCCTAATTAAAAGCATAATGATCTTTATCCCACAACCGTTGTAATGGTATAGTTAAAAAACCAATGTTCATATGTTCGTGAGTAACATTATAATATAGAATACACATAACTAATTAGTTTAAGGTTGATATGAATATGTATGTATTGGGCAATTGAGTAGGGCATAAAGTAATATAGAAAATGTCGTATGGCTGGTTCCTATATCTTACTATAACGTTCAATTTCCCTACTGGTTGCTCCGAGGAACACCTCCTTATAAATTCTTCCTCCCCATCCTCGCCATCAAGAAAAAATAAACTTTTAAATGAAGAATGTTCAATACAAGACCGCACCGTCACCGCAATACATATAACGATTGTTGGAAAACAATAAATAAAAATAAACCATTTTATTACCCAATTAATTAATGCTCATAAACTATATACTAAAATTCTAGTGAGTGTGTGAACCCCCGGGGGACGAGTGCACTGTGGCGGTGGACTGGTGGCGAGGTAAGTCACTCTTCCCTTACTTCTTCTTCCACGTCCCTTTGCCTTCTCCCGGCCATCGCATCGCGTCCGCACCTATCATCGGTTGAATTTTGACATTAGATATATGGAGCTTATGTTAAATTTTAACCGATAGTAAGGCAAATGAACGGTCGGTTTACGGTCGGTAAGATACTAATATAGAAACCAGACCTTAAATGTATCTGTTGCCAATCATATTGTTTGATAAAATTTAATCTTAATTTTGCTTTTTTTTGGATACATATTATATTTTGAACTTTTCAAATTTCTTTTTTCAAAAGGTACTTAGACTAATATTGTACATTCTTTCTGTTGTTGATGATATATCTACTACATTTAGTTATTTTATTTACATATCTATTATTTATTAACTTTTAGGATTATTATGCTTACTTACTGATACGTTACTGAATAAACAAACAAAAACAAGATGAGCTGGATAGTTAAAAGAACCATCTAAGTTTGCTCTTCAAAAATGTCGAAGCAATCGAGTATGTAATGTCCAAGCTTGACAATGCAACCGAGTATAATCCCATCACAATATAAATAAACAAATAAAGACCGCGTCCTACGGCAGGTGGAACCAGTGATTCCTCGCAGATAATTTGCCTAACTGGTTATGCACTGAGCCTGACACATCCTTGTACAGTGGTATAAGTAGAATGATATTCATTCTTGGATGTAGTACATCGCTTGTTTCCTTGAACATACTTCTTTATTATAATTATACAATAGAGCTATTTTTTTCTCTTTGTTTAGTGGCCACGGCGTTCTCCCTAGAGTTAAATATCAAATAAAACACTTATATTGATTTTGGTTTAATTGCTGGAGTACAGCAGACAAGCAGACGGCCCACCTGATACAAAGCGATTACCGTCGCCTATGGACGTTTGCAATACCTGAAATGTCACCAGATGACACCAACGTGCTGCTGGTCTCAAAGAAATTTTATAAGACTTTTTTAAAAAACCTCACATAATGGTGATGAGGATAAACCACAGCTGGGAGCTGATTCTAAATCCTCACGGTACGTTCGAAAAGGAAGATAAACGTTCTAAAGGAGCGTTGTGTAAAAGAGCGAAGCGGGTCAAAGAAGTGGGAATGAATGGCAAGCCGATGGCGAGCTGTGCGGTGGTAGAAAGAAGACGAAGGCACCACTTTAGTTATATCTACTGGCAAACGTCAAAAAGCAGGTAATATTATACATCATTATATTAGTACCTACTAGAGACCTCGGCAGACGTTTTCCTGCCATGAAACAATAAAATTTTAGAACACGATTACAATACCACCTACCGGGTCCAATTGTGAATCTAAACTATCCAGGAACCAAACACAGAGACAAAAAACGTCATCGAAATCAGTTAAGCCGTTTTTGAGTTCTAATCACTAACGAACAGCAATCGATTCAGATGTTCGTATTGTTACGAGTTGCAGGACTCGAATTAAAATGCCGTTGGAATTATCATAGAGTTTATTAGAACCATATAAACACATATAACACAGGTACAAATATAACCGAACACAATAAATCCAAACGTAATGCAGGAGATTATAATTCAAATACACGCGCAAAGTCCGTCACTAAATAGATTACCGAATGTACACAAGTCTTGCTTCACTTGTGGTTATCGCTCGTTTGACCCTTCCTCAGTCGGGCCATTGCTTTATATTGCACAAATGCAAATATGTCTGCTCGGCAAGCGTCGACGCAATTTCTCAGAAATCGTAACCCGCTCACCTGGCTAATGACTACCATAAAAAATTACAATACACAATGGGTTGTTTGCTAATCACCAATTTTAAACACAAAGTAAACAAAAGAAGTCCAAATGCCGAAAGGTAATAAAATGTGCAAAACAGGTCTGCAGGTATGAATTTGTCTATGTCGGTCGTAACACTATGTATATGTATTTGTATGTAAGAACTTATGATATTAACAAATAGCGATGACATATGTCCGCTGTTGGTACGTCCCCTCTGTTGGTAAATTCTTCGGACTGCAATTTTATATTCGTGTCGGGCAATTGGAAATGGAAATGATATAGATTATTACATTAAATAACTGTCTTTTATTCCAATATACGACCGACTCGGGGGCGAATAGGAAGCGACTGGTAACAGCGCTGGGAATATCCATATATTACAACTAGGATATGCCTGCGACTTTGTCCACGCTTGACTTGAAATTCCCACGGGATTCTTGGAACACAGCATTTATAAAGAATGTGAGCTATCGTCTTAGTAAAAACTGTGTTGGAATAAGCTATATATAATAAGCAAATTTTTATGCAGCTGAACAAGTTCTAACCGCTTGCGGAAAAATTTCCGCAGAATTCCCGGTATAAAAAGTAACACAATCTAAGAATCTTCTGTCGGTCAGCTAAAACCGCACCGAAATCGGCCCAGTAGCTTTTACGTGAATCTCGAACAAACAGACAAGAAATCTAAAAAAATTGCATCGTGTTCTCCATCGTTTATATAGCCTATTCCACTTGTTTTTTTAATAGCTTAAATGTACAGATATGGCATGTTTAGAATTTTATAATATTATATATAGATTTTACTGAATTGCTCTGTTACTAGGTTAATGTGGCGGACATTAGATAAAAACGCTTCCGTATCTCCATGGCCGCAAAACATGAAAGAAGTGGATGGATTGATTTTCCTAATAATCAAAATGAGACTAAACCACAGCGAAGTGTGGCCAGGTTCAGTGATAGCTTGTAGGTACAAAATAAAGCAATGGAGGGTATCCAACAATTTTAAATACCAACTCTTCTTGAAACAAATCCATCGGTCAGCGACGTCAACCAGCTGATAAAGTTGGGCTTTATATTTTGTTGCGTGTTTCTGAATGATAAGAGGTGGAATTATTAAGTGCTCTTTATAATGAAGTTCCATAGTAAACCTCTAATGCAATTAGATTTAATCGACACGAAATTATGAAACTAGCGTAAAAGCTTGAATATTCATGAACACTTAACACTGGCTCTATACACAAATCAAGCAGATCCATAATTAAAGAAAAATTATCGTTACCTTAGAAAAAGACGAGAATGGTTTATAGAGAGAGAGATAACACTTTATTGCACACCAAAAAATACAATTACAAAACAGACCATATTACAATATTTTCCAGGCAATACAATAGACGGCCTTATCGCTCAAAGCGATCTCTTCCAGGCAACTTGAATCAAAGAAATTTGAATCAGGCGATGTAAGTGGTGCAGGAAAAAGGCAATAGATACATAAATACTCAAAATGATTTTAAGAAATGAATATACGAACACATACACATATACAATAAAATATTTCAAAATACATAAGTTATTATAATAAATATATTAACATGATTATATTGTGTTAATCAGACGAATAGTGTTTTCTGACTAAATTTATAAACGTGTTCTAAAGGTTACTTGTTCAGCATATAAGGTTTTTGATCCAGTCTTATCATTAATTTTTTTGGGAACAGAGCAGTTGAGATCTTCATTGAATGCTTTCTTTAAAACAAACAATATCCAACAAAATTGTTAATTTTAACAAAGACACAGGTGATATTTTCTTAAGTTTTCGCGACTAGTTATTCGCATATTATGTGTAATAAAACTACGTTTTAACGGCTGAAACATCGGAATAAATATCAAATAAAATACCGAGGTAAAACCGTGGAAACGTAAATTCATGAAAGATTATATTTTAAAAATGAAAGCTGTGGTGTGTGTGTGCTTAAAGAGTATTTAAATAAAACATGATTGTTTCTTCTTTTATAAATTTTAACATGTCATGATCTGGAAAAGTTTTCAATTATTACACTGTTGGAACCCAATGTTGGTTGTCGTCTGTTTCAAACTATTCCGCCTTCACAGTCTTGAGAATGAATTATTATTAACATATTTATTATTAATTAAAACGATTACAACAAAATTAAGGACATCCTGTGCTATGTAATGATCACGGATCCGCACAACTTCGCTGGTTGGAGTAATTGTTATAGTGGACTATGAGTTTTATTTAAGGGGATATATGGGAGTGATAGATTTACCAAATCCTGCACAAGAACCAATGGGGTAATAAGCACCACCAACATCGGAATCCATCTCCAATGGGGCAACTAGACAGCTGTTGGATCCCCACAATTTATACTGATGTGGGTAGTTTTGTAAGTTCCGCTAGCTTTCAGTTTCGCCGCCATTGCGTGGAGGCGAAGCTAGTCTCCAAAGCACGCGAGGTCAGTCCGTTTTCTCCGTGCTAGAACCTAGTGAATGGTTCACATCCGTTCTTCAATATCTCATTGAACTTTATTTACAAGCCGTGATTGTTCTTTGGTGTGAGTGTGCCAATTCAAAGACTTGAGTGTCACCTAAGGACTTGTTAGTGCCGTGCACTCTCAGGAGCTGTCTAGCTGCCCCATGGGAGGTGGCTTCCGAGGTTAGTGGTGCTTATTACACCATTGGTTTTTATGCAGGATTTGGCGGCATACCTCTCACTCCCATATATCCCCTTATTTATAACTCACAGTCCACTAAAAAGTACTCGAAACAGCGAAGCTGTGTGGGATCCATGACCCAATTATGGCACACACTCACTCTAAAAATCAAGCACGGCTTGTATGTAAAGCTCAATGAGATATTGAATATTTGATATTTGTACGGAGCACGCAGGACGTCCGGATTGATCTCTCGTGCGCTGGAGCCCACTTTAGCCACCACCAATGGCGGCGAAAATTAAAGCCAGTGACACCTATAAAACTACCCACATAAGTATAAATTGTGAGGCTTCAACACTTTCAATAATGTGGAGAATGTTTTTTCGTTGAAATTAGTGTTTCGGGATATAGATCCGAGACTCGTAGAAGCGAATCCGCATGGAATACTCAACTTTACTAATACCAGATTAACGGACGTAGTAATTACGAAACAACTCGATTGACCCAGACATGCCTTATACAGAACACTTGATTTATATACCAGGGTTGTAATAAAAACAATGAGCTTTAGTTAAGCAAGTTCAGAACAGGGCAGAGCAATATCGGTGGACAATGGCCAATTAACGCTGGGCACAATTAAATCAGCACAGGACCGCTCCTTGACGAATTTTATAGAGATAATAATACCGACCTATATACGGAAAGATATAATTTATTTACTAAGAAAGCGACAGTACAAGGACATAAAAAAATTCATACATTTGACGGGTCAAATTAGATTAATTCTGATTTAAATCTAGAACATTTTTAATAACGACTGCTCTCTGGCTGTATTTGTCACAGTTGTCAACGTTAATCTCTGGCCGGGTGACCAGCGAAACAAAAGGTCCGCCACAAATTTCTATAGTTAAATTTAAAATGTCATATGCCGCATTTCAAACAAATGAGGTTAGCAACTCAATATACAGCAAATAGAATAATAGTAGCGTATAAACGTATTGTTACGACCTAGTGCCGACAAAGATAAATTCACACCTGCACCTTCACACTTCGGTAATCTATTTAGTGACGGACTTTGCGCGTGTTATTGAATCGTGCATTACGTTTGGACTGGTTGTATTCAGTTATATTTGTACCTGTGTTATGCGAGTTTGTATAGTTCTAATAAATTTTATAATAATTCCAACGGCATTTTAATTCGAGTCCTGCAACTCGTAACAGTATCAATAACGATCTCGAGGGTCATCAATTTCAGGAGAATTAATACATTGGCTATGATTGTGAGATTGGCAGATTTCACAGATAATTCTTCAAAATCTTTTTCGTTACTATCAGCACGTAACAATTTTAACACATTAGGTCATAAAAACTGCTTAAATAGTGCATATACTTTGAGTGTTTGACGTTTAAAATAAACCTTAGTATTACATCTTATTTATGCTGTATTTTAATCTGTAAACCCTAAGGACTGAAATTAGAATAGAATTGTGAGCCTAATTCACAGTCTTATATGTATAACCGTCTTATGTGTATATTGTATTGTACTTATCAATGGATTGCCATAATAATTGATTATCTGAAGTAAGCACACAAGACACACTACAGTTCTCAAAATTCACGACGGCAAGTTGGCTTTATTTATGGTAAACACGTATCTGTGTATGCGTGAGACAAAAAGCGGGTACAATTGGACAGTACGCTCGCAAGTAACTGATCGTTCCGCCAGACACGCACACTTGCAATGTGCGTGTACACGTCCATTCACGTGTAAAGCTCACGCGCCTTCGTGAATTGCAAGAAGTATATTAATAGTAGTAGTAAAATTTGCCACAATGGCAGGCAGGGGAATTGGTCCATATAGCCCATTCTGATTGTTAAGTCTTCGTGTAGCTCAACCGAATTGTAGATTTTCGACTGACGCCAATCAATGGAGTTCTTGAGACAACATATTTCTCACAACAACATTCATTAAAATTTAATTTCATTCGGTTCATTGCAGAGTAATTTTACACATTTTTAGAAAATAAAATTGCACAGTCCTCTTCGTCTCCTTTCAGTTCTCGCCATAAACTTCAAGAACTATGTATATTAATTATGTAAAATAGTGATGTGACAGCTCTATAAAGATTCAGTAAAACGTATCGATACTATCCGCCACCCACTCGTCTGGTACACGTATTGTTCGGCTCAATCGAGCGGAGTTATTATTGTAGATAATACTTTATTTATTGTGAACACCGGCACCGGCCTGTTTCCATGCTGAAACAATGTACCCGAGACGTTAATGAAATTTACCTCATTGCTGGAACATACTCTGTGACATGTAAGGTAGTTATGAGCGTGGGAAATTTCGATTGTATGAAATAAATGCTGTTGATATTATTTATTTCAAACTATAACTAATTAATTTAAAAAAGTAGAGTTTATATGTGTTCTCAAAATAAATGCCAATATTTAAGTGGAAACTGTTTGAATATGACACTTAATAAAAAATTGTCAGCGTCTTGATCTGAGTTTATCATAAATATGCACCAAAAGGCTGAAGGAATCTCAAAGGAAATTGTAAAGATAAAAATAGAGATTTTATCTTAAATTTTGGTGTACATATTGTTACGACTTGCAGGAGTCAAATTAAAATGCCGTTGGAATTATTATAGAATTTATTAGAACTATACAAACACGTATAACACAGGTACAAATATAACTGAATACAACCAGTCCAAACGTAATGCACGATTCAATAATACGCGCAAAGTCCGTCACTAAACAAATTATCGAATGTACACAAGTCTTGCTTCGCTTGTGGTTATCGCTCGACTGACTCATCTCTCAATCGAGGCATTGCTTTATATCCTGGGCCACGTGGACTGAATTTCCTAGAATCACACCTGGCTAATGACTACCATAAAAGATTACAATACACAATGGGCTGTTTTATAATCACAAATTTTAAACACAAAGTAAACAGAAGAAGCCCAAATGCCGAAAAGGTAATAAAATATCTACAGGTATGCAGGTGTGAATTTGTCTTTTGTCGGCATTCAGGTTGTAACAATATTATGTGTTTTATTTCTATATTTTACATGACTTAGAAAATATAATAATTAAGAGTCCGTCAAATTAATTAATAATTTAATTAATTTGACGGCCTCTGTTGAGCGGGTTAAGCCTTTTCCGGCTTACCTCACTGCAACACTGAGGCTCCGGGTTCGATTCCTGGTATAGTAAATTTCGGAAACGTATTGTCTCCGTTATATACTATGGTCTGGGTGTCTGGAATCGGCCCCAGAATGGTCCGTTGTATATTACCCATAACACAAGCGTAACTTGCTTAATTTGGAGATATACAGTGTGTGTGTGTGTTTGTCTGCCGATTTATTATTATTATTATTAAAGTCTCGCTCTAACGAATTTGCGGTTCCAGATAGTTATAAACAAAATGATGATTAACAATTAACTATATAGGGACTTCCAAATAAAATGAATATTGAAATAAGATGTAATAATACCTTAAAATTGATTTTATTCCTATAGTCTCTATAGTAAAATATACTCTATAGTACAGCGTATATTTTTATGATCTAACTTATGTAGATACAATATAGAAATTATAATTTAAAAAACGTAAAATGTGTGTGCAGGTCATACGCAGTAGAAGCGAAACTTCTGAGAATATACTCACAGATAATTCTTCTCTAACTTTTATTAGTATAAATATAATTCCTTTAGCCCACATCTGTCAACATATTATAATTCTAAATTAACGTCTTAAGTATCACTTTCAATTTTTCACTGTTTAGGCTAAATATATTATTATCAGTTTTATTTCAGTCCAAATTGGACCTATGTTTCATCATCGGTCTTATTGACTCTCTAATCTGTGCTGCACAATGTAAAACTCGTATTTCATTCTCTCGCAGGCTTAGTCCTATAGATTTATGTGTTTATCTCTTTTTAATGTAGCTTTTTCGTTTCATCGAGTTTCAAATCACAACAATTCCAAAGAATTTCAAAACTACTGTTCAAAACTTCAAAAATACAGTTACCTATGGTATGGCAAGTTAACATTGGTCTTCTTATGTAGAATTTAACTGCTTGAAAGTTAACCTTTTAAGTAGTTATTTGTGTAAGTATGTAACATACGGTATGGGTATAAGTTAGATTATATCTCAGATAAAACATACATTAGGAGAAGACAAGATTTTTTATCGAATCCAGTGTTGGTATGCTACGAAATGTTAACGTTTTAATACACCTTGAATTTTTTTTAAATAGACTGATAAAAGTTGTGAAATAATTGCTCCAGTAGACCATGTAAAAATCTCAAACATCGTCGCAGAGCTGCCAGTTTATCGGCTTACTATCGGGTACTCTTTGTAGTCTGCAGCTGAGCTCTTCGATCTGACCCCGACGTCACCCTTCCATCATCGAACAATCAGACGCATCGGCATGCGGCACCGATTTATGGTGGATATTTCACCCATACGAACGAAGCAATTTGCTTCTACCTTCACCATGCGCACCAAGAGTGGAACTCATTGCCGGAGTTAGTCTTTCTCGATACTAACAACCTGGGTGTCTTCAATTCCCATGTGAATAGGTGCCTTCTAGGTAAGCGTGCTCCATCTTAGACCACATCTCTGCTCTATATCGGGCATGATAATGGTCAAACACGAACCTATTCTACCATAAAAAATACTGTTAACGTCGACCTATTTGGTCACCGTCTTTTTGTTCCCTTTTTCCTTTTGCCGCATCTGTCACTATGTAATGTCACATAGTCTAAGGTCGACCGCTGATTGCAACGCTGCTTCCGCGATAATCTCGCCGCGTTTCATGTGTCGTGCCGCATTATACACCCGCTCATTACTACCCGCGTGCTGAAAGGTACCCGATGTGCCGTACCCAGCTGGTCTACTCGAAGAAGGAACCGCAAGACGTGAAGAAAGGATCACGAAGAAGACGTGCCTGCCGCTGCGAAGCCCGCATCGTTCGGAGCGTGTGTGGTGCGGCGACCTTTCCTGTACGTCCTTCCTTCTTTCTTATCCCCGCTCCCACCCGCGTCAATAATTACTAACTAGGAAAGCTGATCACCCAACATTAATATCTACATGACGGTAACTGTTTACCATGAAGTGTCCAGGCAATAACAAAGAAAAAAACAACAAAAATCCCTGTTTTAACAGCACAAGGAATGAATTTTCAAATAGACTATCCAAAACCACTCAATAGTGGAAGTCATAAAACATTAATAGTTCTTTAGTTCTAATTTATTTCAGTCGATTTCGATACATTAGTTAGCATATATACAAAATATTGAACCAAAAGACTGATCTATGTATATTTTGAACAGCAGTTCAAGATATACATAGATCAGCACTTTGGTCTTAAGTATGTTTACCAGGGTCGCGACGCGGCCAGCCTTTTGGACACGTTCCCTTTTGACAGCGGTCTGGTGCTACCTTCCATTTTACATTTAATAATAAAAATACAATTTCCTGCAGCCTAAGAGGCGGCAAAATAACATTTGTCCAACTAGATTGTAATAGAAACGGAACGCGCCTGTCAACGTCATTGGCAGAGCAGTTTGACAGGCGTGTCAACCGTAACATACCGGAATCCCCGCTCCCTAGCCTTGTGCGATGTACGTGGAGCCTCCCGGGCTACATATACTATTAATATTAAGAAATTAAGATACCTGTATTTGAGAGTGAAATAAAACCATCGAAGACTATTACACACACATCTTTTAATAACATCAATACAAGATGGCTATCACCGCTGGTCTAAACTATGTCGCTATAAAACGCTGTGTTTTCAAATGTTTATAGACGATGGTAATCATTTTCTATCAGATGGGCCATCTATTTAGTGCATTCATGTGATATTTTTTTTATGTAAATAAAGTATTTAAGAAGAAATACCTCATTAATATTGTTACAATTTAGGCCACCTTCATATTTGTAAACAAAGCACATTTATTACCTGCCGGCGTTTGAGCTATATATAACATTGTAGTTCTTTTATGATTGTCTTATTTTGTTTACTTATTTATTGGTTATTGTGGAGAGCAGCCTATTGTACTCGTTTATGGCCGTTTGCAGGCATAATTAGGCAGGTGTGCAGATTATGATTTCTAAGAAATTCGATCTAAGCGGGTGGGCAGCCATATTGTATCAGTGCAGTATATAGCAATGGCCCAATGGGGAGATCGACAGTCAAGCGATAACCACTAGCGAGACAAGACGTGTGTACATTCGATAATCTATATAGTGACAAACTTTGCGCGTGTTATTGAATCGCGCATTAAGTTTGGACTGATTGTGTTCAGTTATATTTGTACCTGTGTTGTACGTGTTTGTATAGTTCTAATAAATTCTATAGTAATTCCAACGGCATTTTAATTCGAGTCCTGTAACTCGTAACAATATTATCATCTAATCTAATACGACTAATAAGTAATTTAAATATAACCTAAATTAACTAAAAGTGTTCATACTAAGAAAGTGTCCATTAAAACTTTTCTTATTGTCTCTATTAAGGGGAAGTCACTTTGTTCATGTGTTCTTTATTAATAGCTAGCACATTACACTACACTTTTGTTTTGTTTATATCACTAGTTCAAATGGTTTTGTCCTTTTCAGCCTTCTCGTTATGTCCGTGTAGTCAAGGACCTGGATCGCGACGACATGCACATGATGATGAAGCCGATGCTCGTGGGCTTCCGCGTATTTCCTAATAATGCTGGTGACAAACTCCACTTTCAGGTCCCGATGGGAATCGCTCCACCTAACGTACCATGGCGTGTTTACAATGCCTTTCAGTACTTTGCTATATTATTTTCTTTTTATGATTTAATTTTAGTATTTACTATTTTAAATAATATTGATCAAGTGCGTATTTACGCATATTGAAAGGTGATGAGATCACTATTTTTGATGTTTACTGCGACCCGATCTTCATTCCGCTTCATTGAAGTGCACATTCGTAACCACAGTTAAGTAGCCAGATTACATAACCAAACCAGTTTTATATAGTGAAACTACTTATTAATGAACGCAAAAGATATCTATAACTTTAAAAAGGAAATAAATAATGCGAATGTATTCAATAAACGCATTAGGCACTCCATTAAATAGAACCGTGGCCATATCGAGAAAATAACGATTATATCGATCTTAAGCACAGCTTCCACCGGAAAAGAGATAATATTTAATTGGCGTGAAAACTCAATAATTGATGATAAAAATCAGCGGCGGCGAACCAATTACAAGTATTTGCGGTGTATAGCCAGGCTGGCGTGTATCCGCACCGCTTGCCGCTCCAGCGCCACTATAACTACTACCATGTCTTGTACATACATACATATTATCACGACTGTTTCTCATAGTGGTAGGCAGAGATGATGGATCACCATTTTCTACGACCTTGGCACACACTTCTCGCTTCATTTAGTTTCAATAATCTTTTCATACATTCGTATTTTATTTGAGCTACTTTTTACCTTACCATTCTTCAATATATCTGTGATCTATTATGGTATGCAAATCGTCGTCTACTGGCATCAACTTTACAATTTGCACTGCTATCATAGACAAGTTTTAGACAATCTTACCTCATTCATACTACATTACCTTTCCTTTTTCATGTCTTGTTATTAAATCTTTTTTGAATTCACAACGTTCTCTTATTACAGTGTTCCTTACCATATGGATAGCTGGAATAATTTCTGTTTTAATAACAGTAAGTATTTATAGGTGAACTAGTGTATTAATGATGGTTACCCGATTTCTGGATAATATAGGTACAGTATGCCCACCCCACTTATACACCGCGCAAAGGTTTTCGCACGTAAGTCATTTCAATGTGTTTCCATACAATGTTTTCTCTAACATATATTGTACTTATTTTAGCAAAATATTTGTCATTTCATTGAAATCTATACAGATAAATAAAATTTAAGTGTCTGTTTGTAATGTCAAAATTGTAAAAAAAACAAGGGGGATAATTCGGATCAGAAGACTCCAAAAATGCAATTTTAGAATTTTTGTCAGTCTGTCTGGATGTTTGGGCTAATCCCTGAAACGACTTGATCGATTTTGACGGGACTTTCACTGGAAGATAGCTAATGTCATAAGGAGTAACTTAGGCTACTTTTTCGATGTCACGGGCGCAGTTATTTCATATAAAATTAAAATAGTATAACAGAAAATACGCAAAATAAGTTTTTTATCGATTTGAATGGTCGCAGGTGACAAGTTTAGTTCAACGTTACAGAATATTCCGTGTCGTGTCTCGATACTATCGTGAAAATACTCGGAATATCGAGTTTTGAATTATTACATCACTATTGGTTTTCGATTTTAAATCCTAATTTTTATATAATGAACTTAAAATAAATTCATATTTCTTGGAAAACAGGTATATGTCGAAAATATTAATTTCACATCTGCCCTTGAAACCATCCATCCAGCTGCTCCTCATATCCATCAATCGTCCAACTTCACACTGTCTTGTCTGTCTTCTCTAGTGATATGTTTCGCTAAGAACATAAAATGGAGAAAAATTAGCAAGTGTTTAAGAGGTTTGTTCAAAGTTTAATCTGTAACTGAAAATTTAAGAAGGATAAATTAAGGTAGCGTAGACATGTAGTGATGAGATATTACAGTCACGGGTGCCACTTTCAAAAATTATTTTAAATCAGGTCTTTTTGTGTTAACTGTGGATGACGATTATCACACTTATTATACTTGGATGTTCTAGGATCTTGACACAACAGGTTAAATAGTGCTGTGTGGTTTTTATACCAATTGTCTGAACGCGATATAGCCGTTATCTCAAAAACATTAAACTGGGCAATGAATGATGCGAATAATGATGATATTGATATTTGAAGAAATTACCCTATGATTAATTCGATTGAAACAATAGTAGTGGTTGCAAAATCTTTATAAACATTTAAAGCTCGCGTGAACGATGCCATCGTTTTGGTCCCGAATCGAATACATTATCTCGTAAGAAAGAATCCTGCGCATAATTTGTACAAAACTGAGGAATTTCTTGGAGCGATATGGTTTTCAAGAAGTCAGCTGACAAACCGAAGTAACTTAAGTGTTTTGACTCTATACTAGACTATAGAGTCATAGCACTTAAGATAAGTATAGATTCATATCTTCCCACTTAATCAACAGCAGTTAGTCCCACACTCAGAGTCTGATGATAGTACATTTAAGTTAATAGGCCGCAATTGAAATTAATATAAATTTTCTGTATTATTGTTTGTATATGTTTTATTTGTTATATTTGTATATGGATATATATATATAAATTATTATTATATTAATTATATATCTAATTTATATTAATTGTTACGAATACATATACTGTCTTATTCATAGAGAGTTAGAGTAAGTTTGAACGCTTCTTTAAGAACTATAAAGAAGCGGTCAAACTTACTCTAACTCTCTATGAATAAGACCGTACACATATAGTATAAAACACTACAATAGGTATGATTTGGTGTAAGAAGAAGGAAAAAGTATTACGATAAATTAAAAGAACATTTCCGTCTTTTTTCATTCTAGGCTTTATAAATATCTCCAAAACTAAACTAAGTAACGCAAATAATGTTCAACGTACTTTAAGATATGAAAATAATAAACTAATGTTTTCATAATCATTTCGACGTCATCTCTCATGAATAGAAAGCGTTTGTATTTTAATAGTTTTCATATTATTCCATTGGGATTGATATCAAACGGTTACCCGATGTATCGTGTATTTCTTTATAATATGATTTCGCACAATTTGTATATTTAGCTACTGCTTCCAAGTTTCAGACAAAGTAAACAAATAGGCTTTATCAATGATGTGGGTAGGTTCTATAATATAATCATGTCTTTCTTTCTTTCTTCCTTGTAGAGTTATGGCTTCAACGCGATTAGTATTTATTATGCCAATGTCACTGCGTAGATAAAATGTCAGGTGCACATATAAGAATATAATAAAGAAATAAGAGAAAAATTTGGCCGGTTGACTTTCAGCACTATCTGGGATCCTGAAGATATAACAGAGTGTTAGACTACCTACACTATAAATATATGTTATTTGATGTTAAAAATTTAGACAATGTATATACATATTTGCTATCAATTAAGGTTAGGAGAAAGTTCACATTGAAAGAACGTAATCATGTCGAACAACGAAGTTTTCGTAACAGCTCGAAAAGTTATTATATATTACACCAAACATGATAGTCTCTATATAAACACAAAATTGGTGTTTAAACATAATCAATATCATACAATTATATTGTATAAAGCAGAATTTAAGTATACGTTCTTGAAATATAAAATATCATTTTTCCCACCAAACACATGAATATAAGCGAATACACAATTTCTTAAGCAGAGCAGCAAGCAAGCCGAGTATCTAAGTTTCATATGAACACAATTGTCACGTCACTTTCTAGATTTATCTTCGTATTGTCAAACACTAACCTGGCCTTAGTGCTTGCATTCTGAATCGATTCTTATTATATGTAAAGAATCGATTTGAATTTACGATTTATGCATTCGATATTCAATCAAAGTCGAACAAAGGATTGAATAGTGCTATTCTGGTACTCTTAGACTCACCCTGGCAAGTATTTCTGTTTTAAAATCGATACACAATCGATTTGCAACCTCATACTCAGGAAGGAAAAGAGTTTGCGTGAATGATGGGTGGTAAATACAGGTTTGTGAAAAGATAATGTTATTGCGATGTCCCCATAAAGAGTCTAGTCAAATATGTTATAAGGGCATAATAGGACTGTGAAAGTGCTGTATGCAGTCATAAAAATGGAGACCTAGGTAAATATGAATATATTAGAGAATACAATTTCTTGTGCGTACTTTATAGAGATATCTAATTTTAAGCAAATACATATCCTCGGCGTCAGTATAGGACCTTGTAACTACTTTTTTTGTACATATAGTAAGCGAGCCCAAGATGCTAAATGTGGAGTTACTCGAGTGTCGCGGGGACCTTTTAGATTATGAAGATTGGATGCTAAAAAGAAAAAAGATTATAATTATGATGCCATTTCACTGGTGAGAGAGATGTGTGTTTTAAAAAAAAATAGAGTCGCACAGAAATACTCAAGCGCGTCAGATATTCAAAAGGGACGTTAATTAAACCCTAAAGGTACTCCTATTCAAAAGACTGATGATTTGGACGCGACCAAAAGTCATGGCGGTTTTTGAAAATGCAAAAAAAGTAACATTGAAATACTCGAGCGCATCAGATTAATATACAGACAGTTCAGCTTGGTGTCCTTGTCGTGCTGACCCATAATCTGACAATTATGTGGAGGAATTTCCTCAATCTGACGGTTTGAAAAAAATTTGAAGAATAAAAATACCCCCACCCTATTATGAAGGGTTATATTATGGTGAGGGTACATAATAGGGTGCGAGGTTTCTCCCCTTATGTTATTCTGCCACGCTCAATTAAATCCCAAAATCCCCGCTTGGCCTCCTCTACTAATAATTTTTATCGTCAAAATTGTTACATAATATTTAAAAATCAACTTTTTACAAAAACAAGTTTTATTTAATTTTATACATACGTAATTTTTTTTTTTGTTTGAGTTCAGTAGACTGCTAGACGGTCCACCTGATGGAAAGTGGTCACCATCGCCCATAGACACACCGAAGGTGCTAACCAATGTACTGCTGCTCTCTAAAGGAAAGGGACTGTAACCTGACCACTTATGTCGGAACACAACTCAAGGTTGTTATGGCGGCATACTCTAGATCAGGGGTGGTAGCCATCCACGCGGGCAAATACCCTACCACCTAGCTTTGGAGTGTTTTTGTCGCCTCTTACGACAGGCCGCCCGTTCGCAGGAAATTGTATCCGTTCCTGCACGGATAGAGATGTACCTATATAAGAAAACTGACAACGTTATCAAATTTAAACATATTTTTAGAATTCCGTGGTCGTTCAGCAAAACCAGAACTCTTATGAAATTGTAATATGCATCCGACTTTGCGTCCGTTTTTTGCACTTGTGTGCTATTGCGGACATAATCCCGCGGATGCGGGAATTGCTAACGTCACTTTTTCGTGTGACACTGCCATATAAGGACAAGTCTATATTGTTTCCAAGCGTTTATTTTACTTTTGACGTGTGCACGTCTATCAAGTTAGATATTTCTTGATAGTAAAA
The DNA here is from genome assembly GCA_039645545.1 of Dendrolimus houi. Taxonomy (NCBI): domain Eukaryota; kingdom Metazoa; phylum Arthropoda; class Insecta; order Lepidoptera; family Lasiocampidae; genus Dendrolimus; species Dendrolimus houi. Next base: position 8,727,879 of record CM077136.1, read on the forward strand.
GTAAAGCCCATATAAACAAATGACATAATTGTCGTACTTTATTTGTTATTTATTTAGGTTTATGGCTTGGCAGCTAGGCCTTTAAGCCAGATCTTAGATTATAATGTATTTCTTCATTTTCTTAAACATATGTGTAGCACAGCTGAACTGTAGGTTATCAGTTGGTACCATTCAACGGAGTTCTTGTGCCAACTCAAAATGCCACATTTGACTATACAGTTCACATTTCTCACAAAACGCATAATTACTACTCAAAAACTATCAATATCCTACAACTATTGTTCATTTTAGAGTAATTTTACACATTTTTAGAAAATAAAACTTTCAGTTCCCGCCAAAAACTCCCTCGTACTTTATTGTTGTGGGTGACGTAATAGTGATGTGCTGTGAGTCATGTAACGCACAGACTATTAAACCATCGACACTCTATGTAAATAAATCGAAAGTGATCGATTTGAAAATAAAAAATGTTTTACTTTAAAGTAAAATAATACCGCAATAATTATAAGTGCCCTTTTATTTTACTTATTGAATATATGTTAAATTTATTTTTTATTTATTACACGATATAGTATTTTTAGCAAAAATATAATATAAGTTAAATTGATTATAACTTATTTATAAATGAAGTTGCATTTTATAGGAAATGGAGTCGGCAACGCATTAGGACATTGCTAATTGATCCGTCATCGATCTGTCAAAAGTAAAATAAATGCTGTAAATAAATACTGATGGATTTCTTTTTTTTCTGGAGATTCTTATATCACACATGACACTGGTCACTTTACACCACTTGGCCCTAACTGCTGAGATACGAATTCGAACCCACTTCACTGTAATGAAACTTCAATTTCTTAGCCAATAAGCTATCATGTTTGTATTCTACCTGTACAGACTATCTGGTTCTTGAATTTAAAATAAACTATTTTAAAAGATTACGCCGTTAACAGTTCACGGGAAACAAAATCCACATTGTATACAAAACTCATGTGATTTCGACACTTACTTTCAGTGAAATCTAATCTCCTATCGACAAAATTACCGAACACCGATTCGATCTTAACGCTTCGAAATCTAAATTTGAATCAGGAATTAAATGCACACCGGAATATCGATATATTCAAGGAAGGTTTTTAAATCGATTATCGATACGGTGACAGTGATGTGTTCAATTGGGTCATTATCAAAATAGACCCGACGACGCGCGGTAGTAATGTGTTTTGAAGTATTTATTTTTCAATGATTTTATTGTATTTAGTTTTCCATATTATATGTTCATAGTATTAAAGAATTTTATGGTCTAGTAACAAAGATCTTTTTATGAGTATAATTTGTTTATACATCACTTGTTAAAACTTAGCCACAGTCTTTGAAGTTGTTTGGAAGTCAAACAACAGAGTTCTTATGGCAAGTTGAGATTTTATATTAATAAATAATGAGACACTTAATTCATGTTTGAAAACTATCAAAACTATAACTGTTGGATCTTTCTTAAAAAAATATTTTAGTAATTCCTACCAGTAAGAACTAGCTTTTGAAGTGAAACTTCTTTAGAATCGTTGTGATTTGAAACTCGATGAAACGAAAAAGCGACACCAAAAAGAGATAAACACATAAATCTATAGGACTAAGCCTGCGAGAGAATGAGATACGAGTTTTACATTGTGCAGCACAGATTAGAGAGTCAATAAGACAGATGATTAAACATACGTGATGAAATAAAACTAATAATAATAATTTTTAAATAAAACAGTGAAAAATTTAAACCAATACTTAGGAAATTTATTTTTAATTATAATAATAGGTTGGGTAAAAAGTCTTTTCGCATATAGTATGTATGAACTTGTAATGAGATCTCTTTGGCTATACCATTTGTATCTGACTGGTTTTGGTATCATTAAAAAGTTTTAATTTTAAAGAAAACAATTCCAAATTCAAATTAGGAAAATGTGTGATTTTCATTTGTTTTTCTTATTGTTAAAATAAGTGAATCTAATGAAAAAATTCGATATATTTTAAAATTTTACTACAAAAAAGGTAAAAATGCAACACAAGCCGCGAAAAAAAAATTATGATGTTTATGGACTTAATGCAGTATCTGTGAGAGTGGCGCTAATTCGGTTTAAGCGTTTTCAATCCGGAAATTTTGATATCAAAGATGCACGTCGCTCTGGTCGCCCTGTTGCGGACAATATTCATGCCATTTTTGAAAAAGTGGAGCAAGATCGGCATATTAGTAGTTACGATGTAGCTGGAGAACTGAGAATTGACCACAAAACGGTTTTGGCGCATTTGGAAAAAGCTGGGTACACAAATAAGCTCGATATTTGGGTGCCTCATAAGCTCACTGAAAGAAACCTAATGAACCGTGTACTCATTTGTGATTATTTATTACGACGTAATGAAACCGAACCATTTTTGAAGAAGCTGATAACTGGTGATGAGAAGTGGATCACGTACGACAAGAACGTGCGAAAAAGATCGTGGTCAAAGGCCGCTCAGGCTTCACAGACTGTGGCGAAACCCGAGTTAACTCGCAACAAGGTGATGCTGTGTGTATGGGGGGATTGGAAGGCCATTATTCATTATGAGCTGTTACCACCAGGCAGGACAATCGATTCTGAACTGTACTGCGAACAACTGATGAGATAAAAGCAAAAAGTTGAGAGAAAGCGGCCGGAATTAATCAATAAAAGGGGTGTGGTTTTTCACCATGACAACGCTAGTAGACCTCACACATCTTTAGCCACTCAGCAAAAATTACGAGAGTTTGGCTGGGAGGTGTTAATGCGTCCGCCGTATAGTCCTGACCTTGCACCTTCAGATTTTCACCTGTTTCGGTCTCTGCAGAATTCCTTAGGCAGTGTCAGGTTAACATCACGAGAGGACTGCCAAAACCACTTGTCGCAGTTTTTTGATCAGAAGCCCCAAAATTTTTATAGCAATGGGATCACGTCCCTACCTACAAGATGGCAAAAGTTATCCAACAAAATGGCACCTACATACTTTAGTCAAATGTAAATAAACTTTATAAAAAACCTTTTGAATTTTTATATAAAATGAGAAGAAACTTTTTCCCCAACCTAATATGTTGACGGATGTAGGCTAAACGAATTATTGTCGTGAGCCAATCACCGTCCACTGCTGGACATAGGCCTACCCAAGTCGGCGCCACATATCACGGTCCTCTGCCTTCCTCATCCAGCGCCTACCGGCGACCTTGCGCAGGTCGTCAGTCCATCGGGCTGGAGGACGGGCGTTTGACACTACGTTTACCGAAGGAATTATACTCATTTTAATTTAATAAGAGTTAGAGAAGAATTATCTGTGAGTATATTCTCTGAAGTTTCACTTCTAATGCATGTAAACTGCACACACACTTTTTTTTGTTATTCTGTTGTATAATCATAAGCGTGTTTGTTTACTTAACAAATTATCAACTCATCATACAATAATTAAACATCCATAAATTATAGTAAAGCTAATACATTAATCACATTATAATAATTTCTTACACTTTATTGTTTTAATTATCCTTTAATGAATTTTAATGATTTTTAATCTACGTCTTATACCAAAACTACTGTTAATTACGACCATTGATGATACATTAGCATAATTACATTTTGTATGCGTAGACTACACGTGGGAACATTTCTAATACTGTCTAAAGATGGTGTTTTATTTAAATCGGATGTGTATAATTACGCATCGGTCAAGATACCTACCTTGAATTGTTATATTTTGTATGTGTATTTTATTTTCAATTTTTTATATAAATAATAAATCGGCAGACAAGACACACACATTATATATCCCCAAGTTAAATAAGTTACACTTGTGTTATGGGTAATATACAACGGACTACTCTGGGGCCGATCCCAGACACCCAGACCATAATAAATAACGAAAAGCGTTGCAGCGAGGTAGACCGGCAAAGACTCGGCCTGCTCAACCACAGAGTCCGTTGTTTTATTGTGAAGCTGGCAAACAGGTAGACAGCCCCCAACTCATGGAAAGTGGTTACCGTTGCCTGTAGATATTCACAAACCAGGGCGAAGTCAAGATGTTACCAGTCTTTAAAATAGGATAGATAGATAGATAGATGAGATAAAGGGATCAGACAGGAGGAATGGGATAAAAGAGATGAAATATGGGATTGGAATAGGGGGGATAGGATAGGAAACATGGGATAGGGAGGGGGAGAAATAGGCCATCGGAATTCTTACTTATCGCACGAAACAAGATTAGTTCAGCGCTAATCGTTTCACGCCGATACTACCACGTATAATATTTTTTTTTAAAAGTAGACTTAAATAGAGCGCACAGGCTGACTGTTCATCTAACTAACTAACACTATGTTACTATTGCTGATAATTTTAACATATATATGGACATATTATTACATCTGTTTCCCATAGAGGTAGGTAGAGACGATGGATTTCCACTTACTACGATCTTGACATACATCTTTTTGCTTCATCTACATACATTAATCTCTTCATACGTACACGTTTATTATTGGTGCTTTTTACCTGGCCATTCTTTAAGACATCTGTGATTTGATCGTGGAAAGTACGTCGCGGTCTAACGGCACCAACTCTACCATTCACACAATTATCATACACTTGCTTTGTCAATCCTTTTCATACAATCTCTCTATATTTTATTTTATTTTATTAAGGATCACAAAAAGTTTGGTACATTTGATCAGTTACTAGACTTATGACTAAGGTTTATAATGCGATGTAAAAATAATTATAGGTGAACACAGCTTGCATTTTAATTTATTCACTGTTATTTAATTAAACTTTAATAATAAAAATAACAAAAATGTGGAAGGTAATGAAAATAGTATGTCCGTCAGTCTATGTCTAATTAGTCTTTTTGGGCTAAACGAATCTTTTTATAAAATGAATTTTTGGAGTCAAAGTAAGGACTCGAATTAAAATGCCTTTAAAATTACTATAGAGTTTATTTAGAACTATACAAACACGTATATAACACATTGTACCCGTGTTATATAATCAAACACAACCAGTACAAACGTAATGCACGATTCAATAACACGCGCAAAGTCCGTCACCATATAGATTATCCAATGTACACATGTCTTGCCACGCTTGTGGTTATCGCTTGACTGACGATTTCTCCATTGGGGCATTGCTTTATCCAGCACGATGCAATATGTTTACCTGGCAAGCGTCAATGCAATTTCTCAGAAATAATAATCCGCACACCTGCATAATTATGCCTGCGAACGGCCAAAAGGAGTACAATAGGCTGCTCTCCGCAATAACCAATAAATAAGTAAACAAAAGAAGATAGTCATAAAACAGTTTAATGTTATCAGCTCAAACGCGGGGCGGGGGATAAAGTGTGTGTTTTATAGTAGGCAGGTATGCATCCACTTTTGTCGGCGTGTAACAATATTATAGAGATAGGGGAGTTAGCACCTAGTATTGTTGTTCTTAATGGGGGAAAGAAGTTATAGCTTGTCGCGGGGATTTCGTAGGGACTCTTAGGCGGAATTAGCTTAACAATTGAGGGGAATCTATGTTATATGAAACAACTTAGAAGCAAACATGGCATCTAAAATAATTCTACGTGTCTCCAGAGAATCGATTTTGAAATAAATTAATCTTTTCTGGTATGATGTTTCCTTTTTTACCCTGTGCTCAGCAAAAGAAAGATGCCACAGAAACCTCTTTTGTATGCGTTCTATTCTTAAGGTATGTGTGGAGTAATGAGGTCAACATATGTATATGTATATATTCAAACCACCTTTACATTTCTGTATCGATTTATTTGTATTAAATAAATTTTAAGAACTTTAAATATATTACTTACTAGTAGTGCGAGGAAAACTAAAATGCTTAATAAAAGTCCGTCATTCATTCTACTCATCATTTGAAGAGTCTATTATCTACGCATTTGATACTTACGATCTCAGACGAACGAAATCAGTAGACCGAGCCTAAAAATCTCAGAGTGAAGCCGGCTAAAGGAAACCGATTTTTAAATAATACAAGAACTTAGTATTAAATAACCGAATTAGCCAGGACAGAGGTGTAATAGTTTCCAGTGGATATGACTATTACCCACACAGATGCAAATCACGCGTATACTAACTACTTACCTAAGTACGCACAAAAAATGCTTCACTCATTTGGCGCTTTAGCTCACGTAGGCTCTGTCTGTACTTTTATTCTTTCATTTGAAACTATAATTTAAAATTAATAAAAAGAAAATAAAAACATGTTTATTTGACAAAATAGTGACGTACTTACATGTAATTTAAAAAATTAGCATGTTTTGAAAATTTGTTACATTCTGAAAATTTTGAATATATGTTATTTGTTGAGTAGTTGAAATAAGTTTACATTGGTCATAAATAAAGATCTTTAAATAATTGTCTTTGTTAGTAAACCTGAGACATTTTTTAGAACATGGCCATAATATTTTTATGAAGCAGAAACAAAAGAACTCCATCATTTAACTCTTAACACATATTCAACTTTTTTTAAATAGCTTAAGCGCTTCATATCTCATGTGTGTTCATAAAGATTGAAGAAAAAAAATATACAGTAGCACATCCCATCTGTCCATAATAACAACTTTATAAAGGCAAGAGATAAATTCTAAGTACTCTTAAAACGAAGATAGTCGTTCAATCTTGCTCAGTGATTGATGACCGAAAGACCGGATCTATGACCGAACGGAATCGATTTAGTGAGCAATGGCCCCCATTTGCATGTGTATGGAACTAAATGGGGATCTTTGGACACTGAAAGATGCGAAAATACCTTTTAAAGTGGCTTTTGTATGGTTTTAATCTTCTTTTAGACTCGGGAATTGGTTTCTTTTCGATGGTGATTTGGAATAAAATTTAGAAATTTAAATTAAACTTCAAGCATTCTATTGAATACAGGATTAGTAAAAGCTTCTTCCCTGAGAATAAATGTCAGTATTAAATTAATTAAATTAATGATTAAAATTCCCGCGGGATTCCCGGGACACAAAGTACCACAGCATTGTAAGCTATCGTTTTAGTGAAAACTGTGTCGGAATAAGCAAATTTTTATGCATCCGAACAACATCAAACTGCTACCGGGAAAATTCCCGCGGGATTCCCAGGATAGAATCTAGCGCAGAGTTTAAGTCTAAGAATTAGCTGTCGATCAACGGAAACCTCATCGAAATCAGCTCCGTAGTTTTTACCTGAATCCCGAACAAATAGACAAAACGACAAATAGACAAGAAATTTTAATAAATGCATCGTGTTCTCTATCGCTTACACAGTCTATTCATGGTATATATTTTTTCAATAGCTTCAATGTACAGACACGGCATGTTTAGAATTTTATAATATTATAGATTTTCAAAGAAGATTTTATCTTATACTCAGTATATTCAGTAGCTAAGGTCAGATTCGAATGACTCATTATTATATTCACAAAATAATAGGTCTGATTTGATAGTTCTCAATACAACAAATTTAGAGATTGAAACCTTCAAATCATTAACCAAGTTACCGAATATCACGAGAAATCGATAAAAATTATACGAATTTGTGATCGTTTGACTTATTTTAAGTTAATTGCTTTTTGTGTCACACAAATACCTTACAAAATCGAGATGGAGCGCGTATAATATTTATTCAATCGTTTTTGTTTTCAAATTCATATTATATGTAGAATTATGCAGTATTGTTTTAGTATAAATATATAAACAATCTACGTTTTTGGAAAAAATATGTAACGTAATTTTTTTACAGAATCGAATTGAGTTAATAAAATATAACAACCCTTTGGTAGCAACACTAAAATTAGAAATAAGACGCCTTTGAAAGTAAATGTTTTCTGGGACTTCGCTGTAGATTAATACGCCATTATAGAATTAATAAAATTGCATATTATTTCGCCATTTGGAGGAAAATAATAATTGAAATACGTTTTATAACATTATATAATGCACTAGAAAAAAATACGTATATTATTAACCAAATAAATGAATTGTCATTTGCTTTCAGTTTTGTTGATTTCATTCAACGTTATGTTCTATTGACTTTCTTAAGTGTCAAATCGGGCATCTTATTTTGTTGTGATTATTATAGGTTCAAATCTTAGCTGGAAATCAACGTCACTTAGATAGCTTTTCTAGCCACCAAACATATTTGTCGTGATTGTGTGTGTGAGTCATAAAAAATGTGCACATTGTTAAAAGTAGTATGTGCTAATGATGAAGTTAAAATATGTGAGGTACCCGATGTCTGAAACTCGCTAATCTATTGTGACTAAACGCGATGGATATAATATATCGTATATCGACCATTAAAAACATATTAAAGTGTAAGAAGTGTTCTTTAAAAATATTGAAGATGCATTTAATACTGCATGTAATTACTTGCTATTGAACACAGTTCGAGTAAATAAAAACAAAATAAATTATATTTGGAAACCCTTTTTGTCTTTTTTCAAATTCTTATTCTTAAACAATAATTATATTGTTACAATTGGGCCACCTGCATGTTTGTAAACAAAGCATATTTATTACCCGCCGTCGGTGTTTGAGCTAATAACATTGAAGTACTTTTATGACCGTCTTCTTTTGTTTACTTTATTATTGGTTGTTGTGGAGAGCAGCTTATTGTACTCGTTTATGACCGTTAGCAGGCATAATTAGGCAGGTGTGCGGATTATAATTTCTGGGAAATTGTATCGACGCTTGCCAGGTAGACATATTGCATCGTGCATTATAAAGCAATGCCCCAATGGAGAGATCGGCAGTCAAGCGATAATCACAAGTGTGGCAAGACGTATGTACATTCGATAATCTATATAGTGACGGACTTTGCGCGTGCTATTGAATCGTGCATTACGTTTGTACTGCTTGTGTTCAGTTATACATATATGTACTTGTGTTATTCGTGTTTGTATAGTTCTATATAAACTATAGTAATTCTAACTGCATTTTAATTCGAGTCCCGCACTCGTAACAATATAATATAATATAATAGCCCATAAACGTCTCAATGCTGGGTCCGAGCCTCCCAATATAGGCGAACGGACAGTATACCCACCACGATTGTCTAAGGCAGCTTGTCACGTTTGACACATCGTTTATCTCGATGTTCAGGTGTCATCACGATGTTTTCCTTCACCGTTGTTAGCACGTGGTAATTGCGACAACATGAATATTAGGTCAGAAAACTGCCTAAGTGGTGCATGCATTCCGGCAAGGATTCTAACCCACGCCGTTTGAGTTTGGACGCATGCGCTAACCATTACGCTACTACGACTTCTTAAAACAATAATTACCAAAACAATAATAATACAATCATAGATAGACATCAATACATACTTTAATCACAATTATGTTTTGTTGTTTCATTCGCCATGGACAATAACATATAATCAATGTACAGAAGCTCAAAATAACACGTTGTATTGTATAAAATGCAACAATTTGTTGTTCAAACGATAGCTTTTCATGTGTGTTGTAATATCGGAAGTGCCCGTCTGAATGGTATCTAATCATTACTCTGTGTTACGTTGTTTTATACGTGATATGCCAGCTACCCACATTTATAATTTTATTATCAACTGTTTTTTGTTTAACTATTGTGAGTGTAAATAGTCATGCACAAAGACATGCATGCATTAACACATATTTTATTATATATTACTTACTAATAAAATGACTGTCTTCTGTGATTTCAAAATGCATGCCAATAAAACTGATATTTTACGAATATTAATCATAAATGATCGTTTTTAGAATTTTGTCTATCAGTCTATCTGAAAGATTGCGTCAGTTAGGCTCCGAAAAGACTCGTAAGAGAATAATTTTAATGATAACATCGGCCCACAAAAATGCGAATCAGAATCTGGAGTCAGTTTGGTCCATACACTCTTAATTTTTCTTTAGTAAATTGCCAAGAAATGTTGTCGTTTAAAAAAGTTTTATGAAACTAGATAGATTTTATGTATTTCGATCCGCTGATTCTAAATCTGAAGCCCATTTGACCCATAAGCCCTCGAAAATTCAAGTAAATTGCAGAAATCCCCTGAAAATACGTAAGTATATATGGGTCTGGTAAAAAGTTATTACAAACCACTTTTTTTGTGGGCCGGTGTAATCAATAATTTTAATGTTTGCTCCCATGGCTAGTCCCACCTGCGCTAGATGGCGTTACGGGTATTTATCATTAGATATTTTAATTAAAAAAACATCTAGTTTAACATTACATACATTAAGTTCGATATTTTTAAGAATTATAACATGCCTACTTCATCATATATTATCCTTTTTTAATACTAGCAAAGCCGCAGGAAAAATATTATATTGCTGTACAATACATCTCTTTATTGTACACAAATATAAAAATAAAATTACAGAGTAAAACTATGTCTGATTATGCATACAGTGCGGTCTTATAACTAAAAAGCGATCTCTTCCAGACAACTCCAGTAATGAATTGGGATTATAATGGCGATGATGGTGTACATAATACGTAGTACGATTACTTATTATATTATAAAGTTAAAAAGTGAGCAACCCAAATAATAATGAAACGAAATATCCTCCAAGTCCTTACCTTTCAATCGATGACGCGTAATTCAGTCGCGTACAAGCCAATGCACGAGTACACAATAAGTATTAAGAGAATGGAGGCTGCGCGGGCGCAGGTGCGGACAATAGTCCTTTTGCGGTCACGTACCGCTATCATTGGTTGGATTATAGATATTATGACTTCATTCGATCTTGATGTGTGGTCACTTTTATATATTACAGTGAAAACCCAACACTCGTTCCTTTCACGTGACGTTAAATAATAGGAAACTAGATAGATAGATAACCAAAGAATGAATAAACAGAAATGAAAAATACAATAGATAATGCAACTGGCGGCTTTATCGCTAAAAAGTGATCTCGTCCAAGAAACCCTTGGAATGGATTGATAGATTTTTAATATTGACGGTGGTGCTGCCTATAAATAATCATTAATGATAAGTAAACACAGTACATATTATAAGTACACAAAACCATATGTATAGATATACTTTTTAGATGGGCCTTTAGAGCCAAATCCTAAACTAAATAACTAGATAGCGAAAATACTCAAAGGAATGCCGAAGCCCATTTTGACGAAAACTAATATGCTATTATTAGATTTTTGAAAAATCAATTACCCTTGTTAAGAATCGAATCGGCTGATTTTGAAAAAATCAACACACCTGTATTATTAAACCAAATCATAGTGCAGCTTATAATGATCAATTTCTGTGAAGGAATGTCTAACGCAAACCAAAGAAAAGGGTTGTTTTTGGTAAAAATATTCTATTTTCCATAGATTAATTATTATAACTTATACCGGGTTTCTATGTTTTACGTCTTGTTTACATTACTTCGACGACATCAAGCAAGAAAGTGGGCAACGCATCCAATAAACGGCAGCACTTAGGGCCGGCCCGATCGTTGTGATACCACGTTCTCACAGCATATCGGCGTGAAAGAGTTAGCCTTGAGCTGATCGTATTTCGTGCGATGAGTGACACTTCCGATGGCTTACTTACCTCCTCCTATCCTATTTTTCCTAACTCATCCCCCTATACCAATCTCTATCACAGTCCTCCAGCTTGATCCTTTTGTCTTATCTCCAGTGGCGTAGCTTGCCTTAGACGGGCCCTGTATCAAAATGTGTTAAGGGGGCCCAAAGGAAGGATAAAGTTTTTTTTAATAAAAGAAACAACAAAATGCTCGAATTTAATCAAAATAATATCTTATACTAATATACAAAGCTGAAGAGTTTGTTTGTTTGTTTGTTTGAATGAAAGCGCTAATCTCAGGAACTACGGGTCCGATTTGAAAAATTCTTTCAGTGTTACATAGCCTATTTATCGCGAAAGGCTATAGGCTATATATTATCACGCTAAGACTAATAATAGCGGAGCACCAATGAAGAATGTTTCAAAGTCGGGGAATTTTGAAAACAAATTCCACGCGGATGACGTCGCGGGCACAGCTAGTATTATATATAGATTATAAGTCATTACTTATACTTAATGCTCTTAGGAGCTAGGTTAGACAAACAATTTAAATCAAAGATACACTTTTTTCGCACTATTTTCGGCAAGCTTATTTATCAAATCATCCATAGCTGATGGCGATTCTGTTTTTCTAAATTTTCTGTCTCTACAGATAATAATGACAAATCTGATAGCCGTTTCTGTTGGTCCAGCAGTTATTCTCAAAAATGTTATTAATCTATAAAAGATTATAGATAACATTTTAGGAATTTTTGCTTACACAATTTGGGGGCTGTAACCCTGTAGCCTGGGGCCCCGTACCATTGATACGGCGGTAGCTCCCTATTCCATGCTTTTTATCCCATTCTTAAAGTCTGGCAACGCGTTGGCTTCACCTCTACTGTTGCAAACGTCTATAAGCGATGGTAACCACTTTCTATGCGCTGGGCCGTCTGCCTGTTTGTCTTTACTTACTCCGTTGGCTCAGCGATTCAAAGTGGATCTTGGCCTCCAAAACGAGCATATTCCATTTTTCCCTGTCCTGCGCAGGTTTTTGCCAATTATCGGCTCGTAGCTCTGGTAGGTCAGCCTCTACTCTCGCAATTTAAAAAACGCATTTCTTTAAACATTTGATACTCGCGCTATTGTCTTCGTTGACTGCTTATGCCGTCACATATTTATGTAGGATTTTGGAATTTACTTTTTACTGGATTGTTTTCATACCTTTTATTTTGCAAGAAAGGCAACATTTTTGTCAATTTAATTTAATAGTCAAACGAAGAATTATTGTTTTAATTTTAAATTAAAATCCTACTACACATGTTGTACAAATCTGATGTCGGTAAATTGTTACTTCTTTTCTCAATTTAAATTTGTGTGTCGTGTAGTATACTCCTAATAGCCAAACATTCAATATCACTGGAATAGATTACCTAAACTTGTCTATTGACAATCTAATGTCCATCGGTTATATTCACCGAGCTGTTTATACCTAGTATTCTTAAAGGGGGAAGACTATCGTTAATAAGTTTATTTATTACAAGACTTGTTATAATGATTAATTAATTAAATACATTTATATATATATATATATTACAGAAAATATAAGTTTTAGAATGCGATACGTTTTAATTTCTATAAGGAACAAACTCTATGTTCGTCTTTACGTTAACGCATTATTAATCAGATTGTAAGTATAATATATAATATAATAATTTGGGTAGGTACAGTTGTTCTTGGCACTGCTATACATTGCAACAAATGTTGAATCTTATACAATACAAAATAAATACAGTTATGCATAATATTATTTATAATTAGTTGCGGCGCCATCTCGCATGCGCAGAACATTTGGATTTTAAATTAATTTCTACTGAACCTTGCACGACACGAAAATTTAAGATAAAAACTATTTCAATACAATCATTTAAGCCATTTTATGGAGACGTGAACTATATAAATAGTAATTTATAATTATGTGTAAATAGTATTTTCGCGTTTTGTTTGGTATTTATTTTATTTGATCACAGACAAACATATTAAGTAATTAAAAATACATTAAGCCAAATGAAAATAAACAATAGAAGTTATGTAATTCGGTTCATAATTAATATAATGCTGGCCAACTAACCTTAGCGCTAATCTAAATACCTAATTGGAATAGTTGTATCATCTCTACATAAATCAAAACATTATTTTACAATGTTCACGCAAACTGCGATCACTAAGCGACCAGTATGACAACTGACAAATAAACGGGATCCAGTTGTTACATAATTTATTATTTTCTATAGAATTACTCGTATTTACCCGCATTGTGTTCGAGAAAATTATTATGCATTGACGCAAGAATATTGTTATTTATGCAGTTTAAGTGACAGGTACCTTATATTTTGATTTTCCACCTCATTATTTAAACAATTTTCTTAAATATTTATTAATAAAATAAATATATAGTTTTGGTCGAGTAATCTTTACGTTAGTTAGTAGCCTACGTAAATCAGTCCTATTATTATGATAACATTATATAATTGTTGCTGGTCTTTAAAATAAATACCTACAGGGAAAATTTCAAACCAATCGGTTCCTATCGTAGGTATGAACAGGGAACAAGCAAGGATATTGAAATCAACCACGTACGAGCATTAAAATAGACTTATATTTAACAACAAAAAAAAAAACTAGAATTGACGTTCTGGAAATTAAGTATCTTTCCGGGATAAAAAGTATTCTATGTTCATCCTCGTCATTGAAATGTATATATACTGAATTTCAATATTAAAAGATTACAAACGTCTAAATAAAATAATTTTAAAATTTATTTATCTATAGTTTGGAATATTTAAAATATAGGGGGTGTTAAGACCTTTATATACATATTATCTATATGCAAAACTTGTCGCATGTTTCATAATTTTATTTAATATCAAGAGCAAGCACTGCTACCGTTGCTTTGATGTATAATCACAAGTCGCGTTTATTTGAAACAATAAGTCATCGTACATAATGTGTGGTCGAGTGATGTCGGCTTATGTTGTTTTTGTTCGCGAAAACCTGTTCTCATTTTATTTTTACAAGTATGTTTTATAGATAGTTGGTTTATTATTTGAGCTAGACACTTTTTATTTACGTAGGGAACGTATATTTTATCAATACCATCTTACTTATCAATTCAACTTAATTATCAATTTACATCATAGGACTCTTCGTTTGATATTTTCTAATATCTTTTAGCTTATGTTTAATTTTAAGTAAATAAAACAATACAGAAGTTTAAAATAGACAGTGGAAAAGAACTGTATAGAAGTTTTCCTGTTGTCTCTTTCTAAAAGTTTCCACTGGGAACAACCAAACAAGATTCTTTTAATAATTTAGCAACTCACTATAAACTGCTATATTTTTATATGAATGTAATAAATAGTGACGTCATAATTGTAATGAATCATACGACTAATTTATTGTAAATTTTGTCTCATATTAAAATTATTGATACATAGTATACTGTACTGTACTGCACACTGTGTTGGTTTTGTTAAAAATATGTATATAAATTAAAGGTCCTAAATATATATATATATATATATATGTATTTAGGACCTTTAATTTATTACATTGGATGTTATTATTTCTCTATATACGTCCATTGCAATTTTCTAACATTATGCTTCATTTACCGGTTTTGCTGATGAACAGTAGCGGCTATGTAACTATCTAAGCACTTACGTAACTGTGGCCATTTACTACTATGTCTGGAGGTAATAATTACTCTTAGCACAACATCAATATAATTTAATATCTAAGATTATTCAAGTGGAAACATTTGAAGTATATAAACAGCAAAGACACTTAGCGGCAAAAATATGATTAAGTACATTTACTTTGGAAAGGCTTACAGTTTTACATGTTAGTTAGGGTAAAAAAAACAATATTTAAAAAATGGTAGCTGGTCATACGCTTCTACGCATTGGAGTTATATAATATTACAAATAGAATATACGTAGTGTTTATTTATTGTTGCTGTTTGCTTTTAAGACATTGGTACAGAAAGATTTGAGAATTTTAAGGCTCTATAAAGAGTTTTTGAAACCTGAGGGACTTCTGAGGTTACCTGTTAGATTGTGCTTGTCTCAAACGACGGATTAGTATGGCAATTCAATGATAATATAACGTTGCTAACCTTCTAGTAACCTACGTTACTTTCTTATCTGTATAAGAAAGTATTTTGTTATAAAGCATTTTGTTATAAAGTTTTAAAGAACCGTAAGTAAAATATATTACCTACATTTAACGAGTTAGGTTTTACTAGGTGAAATTTTCATAATTGTATTCCATAGTAAATTATTTAAAAAAAAATTGAGTTAGTTTTCAGCTCTATATATATCTGCAAATAAGTGGTATTATCAGCCCTATATATTTATACAAGGATTGCAACTTGTCGCACGCCGGTTAGCCGGTTATGTTGGTGAACAGTAGCTGTTGTTATTACGCGGCACATACCTACAGACGGGTGCGTTGACTCCTTTTAATAGTGGATTGCGTACTAGATTTCCTGCTCGGTTTATATGTAGGCCGTTTTCATGGGAATTTACTTTGATTTGTTCTATTTAGTTTGGTCCTGTTTGAGTGAGTGGCTGGTGAAAGATTTGTTATCCATGGGAGCCCACTACAGGACTCCCATGGATATAAACCTTGTATTTTGTAGCTAGAGTATAATTACAGGTTGACCGCTCACTTAAAAGTGTTTACCGACGTCTATGCAACATTTTCAACAGTATACAAATAGAATTATCAACATCCATTATGACAGTATTTATGTAGCTATTACCCCTTTTTGTTGCATCATCTAAATCGTAAGATTAGCTAAGAATTTCCTTTAATTTAGGTTGTCTGGAAGAGACGTCTTTAACGATGAGGCCACCTATTGTATTCATAATGATTAATTTATTTCAGAAATTGACTATTTCCATATTGTACAGTTTTTATATTATAAATTGTTTCACTGTTATCAAATTTTAAATTTCAATTTAGTTCACATTTCAAATTAGTATTGTAAATATGTGTTTTTGTAATTGCATGTTTTCTCTGCAATACACTATAGATACTACTTATCTATCTATCATGCTGCTAGTCTTTAAAACCATTAATGATTCCTTCTTACGTGGTCCATAACTTAATGGGAAATCCGTGGCTTATAGATTATTCCAATCCTTAAACTACACAAGAGAAACATTCTTGAGAATTGCGAGTGTAGTGGACCAAACATATGAAGGTGAACGCGCTCAGTCGATAGTGAGCAACGTGGTAATAGAAAGAGGATGAAAGCACCATTATGAATTAAGTGCCTTGAAATAGAGATTTAAGCGTGCAGGAATGTGTGCGTCGGGTCTCTATAAAATAAATGGAAAAGCGTGTGAACTGTTTGTCGCTGGCCACCAGTGGCTGTGGCTGTTGAACCATTTATGCCCAGCCTAAGATGCGTCAAAAGCACCCGCATACATTGTTCGTTCGTTCGGGCATTATTCGTCTGGATGGCTACTACCCCAGGTCTAGAGTATGCCGCTATAACAACCTTTATTTTTTTTTTTTAAGGCGGGGATTAATGCATTTCTCACATACCGGGTCCTTTGCTAGGGATTAGACCGTTGTTGATCATGGAGGCTTTCCACTGAGGCAATCCAAACAATAATCAACCGGCTTGTGTGGAGACTCGACTAATCAATACCCCACTAAAACCACCCTCCTCCCATGTGCCCCGCGCTTATGGTAGGAAAGGCGTGAGATACAGAACGTAGTTACGCCCACACCGATCCTAGCGCACAAGTGCTTGAGAATGCCCCGGGAGAGGCAAACTCACTTCGTCAACAGGGGTGAAAACTCCTCTGCTCCCTAGATGCTAGAGGGCCCTTGCAGCGGTATTTCAGGGAGGGAGGTCATGCGTATACCTGCGCCTCCGGGCTCCCGACTGATGTCGGCGCCCGCGAGACGCATGCGCACTACCATCTCTCTCCCTATCTCGTTCCGCGGTCTCCTTATGAGACACTACCGTCTCGCAGAAATTGGCCGCACCCACCCATCAATCGTCGCTGTGCAGCATGGCTTGCACCAGATCGCCCAGCGATTCGATCGGTCCTACAAGTGTCTCGAGTTCAAACCTCTGAGGTGCCCATGCTGCGCACTCGACTAGCGTGTGTAACGCCGTGTCCAGCGCGCCACATTGGCGGCATTGGGGTGAAGGCAAGCAGCCCGCAATCTGACACGGATACTTATCGAAGCAACCGTGCCCGGTAAGTATCTGTGTCATTCTGAAGGTCAGGGTCCCGTGTTTCCGCGAGAGCCATCGCAACAGCTGCGGTCGAACCGCTTCCACCGTGGCAATGCCAGCAACAGGATTTTCCAACTCTACTGACCAAGATTGGATCATGGCCGCGGTTTCCCGCGTCCTGATCACCTGGAGTTCGGACTGGCCATAGACCAGGCCACGGGCGAGAGCATCCTGTCGGGAGCGCCGAACTTTGGCTATCACGTCCGCCTGGAGAGGCCAGGGCGAATAGCCTGCCAATAGTGTCGACGCCGTCCACGACACTGTATGGTATCCTCGGATGTCCTCACCGCCAGGACCCGTTGTGCGCGGCACAACAGAGTCCTATTGTGGCGCTGAAGTGCAGTGGACCATACGGGCCGCTATAACAACCTTGAGTTATGTTCTGGCAATAGTGGCCAGGTTTCAATTCCCTTCGAGGCCGACAGTACATTGATAGTATGTTTGCTGTTGATATTACAAATGTCCATAGGGAACGGTAAGCCTGATTGCTTTTTATCTTTTCATTCACCTTCTGCCAATTATTTGAGTTTGGCAGAATATGTCTTTTCCTTCGATACACCTCTATTCTGACATACGTCCCCTCATCCTCGTCCTCTCTATTTTGGTCTACCTTTACATTTATATCCGTCAATCTTGCAGTTTAACACTTTTTTTGTCACGTGACTTTGTTCCCTCCTCATTACATGTCAATATTACCTTAGTCCTCTTTCTCTCAATTTTTCAGTCACGGGTGCAACTTGACGGATCCCCTTATGTACTCATTTCTCACCTTATCCATTCTTGTAACACCACAAATCCATCTTAACATTCTCATCTCATCTGAGTGGAGATGTTTGTGGTCTACCATTTTAATGACCCAACATTCGGACCCGTATAACATGACCGGTTGTATGACAGATTTATATATCTGATCTTTTTCTGAGCCTGTTTGGTATGCTGCAACAATAAATTATTTTTTTAGCACACACAAAACAAGATATTTGGAGTCGTTCTGCGAACATAAATAACTCTATTTTACTAAGTTTTGGTTCGTACCGGTTTGCATAACTACGTCAATTTAGTGTAGAATAGAACTCAGAAAATTTTATCCATTAGCGGTAAAGTCAAATTCCATCGAAAAATATTTACTTTAAGAATAGGACGGAGTCTGTTTCCATATAAGCTTAGCAGGTATGGAAAAAGTATTGGCACATCAGCCTCCATTCGTCTAGGCACCCGTCTTAGGTAATCGCAGTTATTATGTATGTATGCACATACCTTTGATATTAGCACATAAATGTCTGTGTTTTTCTTAACTATGAAATATCTCCGTTTTCATAGTTATGAGTTAGTTTTTATACTAAGTGTACCTATTGAAAATTAGAAACGTCTGTTAAAAAACTTAAACTCTGTAAGACTCTTTCGCCATGCCATGTTAGAATCATTATATTGATTACAGCTCTTAGGGCCGGCTCGAGCGGTGTCATACCACGCTCTCACAGAATATCGACGTGAAACGGTTAGCCTTGAGCTAATCGTATTTCGTGGGATGAGTAAGAGTTTCGATAGTCCACTTCTCCTCCCTCTAACCCACCTGCTTTATACCTTCTCCCTATTCCATTCCTCCTGTCTGATCCTTCTATCTCATCCCTCCTATCCCGTCCTGAAGGTTGATAACCGCGTTAGCTTCGCTCCTCGTGTAAGCATCGTCGACAACAACCGCTTTCCATCAAATGGACCATTTTCCTGCTGCCAGCTTCAGAATAAAAAAAAATGATGACTTTGACTTTTTGATGAGCTAGATGGCTTTTTTTGAAGCATCCACTTCAGATTTCACGTTCCAATATCCTACTCTTAATGTTATTCTTTCTATTTCAAAGACAATTTTGTCGCAACTGAAACTTACGCTTTAAATTAAGCTGATTTTAGATCAGTCAGTTGTGTCTTTCAATTCGGATGAAACTATCTTTTTTAAATTATCTTTTTTGTATATATAGTAGTTAAATGTCGGTTCCATCCGAAGCATATAATCATTACTGTGTGTGTTCTATCTTCCTACTTCTTCTTCTCCAATGTTTTTGGAATTCAGATTTTGGAATCATTCGTATAACTAATCCTAACTAATATTATAAATACGAATGTTAGTTCGTTTATGGTATTTGTGAGGTTTCACACCTTAACTACACAACAGATCTTCATGAAATTTTGCATACATTTTGTCAAAGGTAGGAATAGAAAAATTCAAAAGGTATAATTTCATCCAAATAAAAGCTTCTGTCCCCGGGGGATTGATGAATATAACTGAAAAGATGGCGGTCTGATCGCGTTTTATTAATGCCACAATTGCAAGTCTCTAACAAATGCATCATGGTAACGACAATGTGTGGGTCTCTGGGATCAGTGCCAGAGTAGTAGTCAGTTGTATATTAATAATAAAATAATAAATATCAATAAAATCTTTATTTCACAGCCATTACAACATAATTGTGTTACAAGTAAAAGGTATAAAAAAGACAGAATTGTCCAAAGAAACGCAAGCTATGAAGTCAGGTGGTTGCCAAGTCCCCGGACTAGGATAAAACCTGTGTTACAGTGAACATTGGCAGCCATCCGACTGCAAGAATAGTATATTACCCAAAACATAGGCGTAACTTGCTTAATTTGGGGATATACAATATGTCTCCCTTAAGAGAGCAGCAGCGCATTTCTAGCATCTTTTGTGTTGCAAATGTCCATAGGCGATGGTAACCGCATTCCATCAAGTGGGCCGTCTGCCTGTCTGTTGAACTACTGCAACAAAAAAATATGTGTGTTTGTGTGCCGATTATTATTATTATTATTAATGACAATGCAATTTGAATGTGTGACCGTCATGATTAGTTCCACTTTCGCTAGATGACGTTACGAGCATTTCGAATTAAAAATTAAGTTTGATATAGTACTTCTAAGGAGGTTTTTTATTGCACGAGGTCAGCAGATAGGCAAATGGCCCACCTGACGGTAAGCGGCTGCCATCTCCTATAGATATTTGTAGCAAGGTGCTACAAATGTGCTGCAGCTTTCTAAAGGGAGATTCGAACCTGACCACTAATGCTGGAACACAACTCAAGGTTGTTGTGGCGGTATAATCTAGTCCAGAAGTGTTAGCCATCCAGACGGGCAAATACCCTACCATCTGGCTGTGGGTTGTCTAGTCGCCTCTTACGACTGGCCGTCCAGCCGCAGGAACCTGTATTCTTTCTCCGTTTTTGCACGCATAAAAGGGTATGTAGGACTCCTAACGGCTGGTCCTCCGCTCTGTCTACAAAATTTACATTAATACGAGAGAAGCTGCGGGCGTAAGCTAGTATTATAATATTTGATACGGCGGGGCCTTTTAAGTTTTTTAATTTAGTCCTTAGATAACACAGAATATTAAACGCCGTAAAAATATAATTATTTATAAATTATTCTATTATATATTTTTGAAAAATCTGTAAATGTCAGCTTTATCTAGTGACTATCTTATCTAATGAGTGTAATTCAGGTTAGCTTAATTATAATCACGGTAGGCGACGGTTGTATGTAGTTAATAGGTTTGGAAGAAGGATCTAGAGCTAGGTAATGTAAAGATTAGTGTAGATACGCATTTTTAATAGTACGACGACTTTTTTAATGTTTAATAATTATGTTTCATTAGAATATACTGTTTATTATTTTATTTAGCTATATAAAAAAATGTTACTTTGATATAAATCCTAAACACCATTATACTAATAGTGACAAATTACGGGTTTGTTAAGTACAGCAGCAATGTATTTGAAAAAAAGATAACCCATCTGCAACATTCTAATTAAAAATACTTTTGAAACAGCAATAACTAACTCATTGTACAACTAATTCTCGTGTCACAGTGTTTGTAACAAAACTCCTCCGAAACGGCTTGACCGATTCTTATGAAATTTTGTGTGTATATGTAGTAAGTCTGAGATTAGGATTTAAACTATTTTTCATACCCCTAAGTGATAAGGGTGGTCCAACCCAAAAATAATTTTTACATTTTTTGTGCAACATTTTTTTTTTTTTTTGATTCGACATTAATAAATACATATAACCCTAAGTTTTCACTTTTCTACCACCAACCGCTATTTTTTAATAGCGATATTAATACTTTAATAATTTAACTTACTTAAAATTACTAGAAATAATAATAAATGGCAAAACCACGTTTGCCGGGTCAGCTAGTATTCATTATATATTTGAGACATATTGCAGGCGTATCCTCGATAAATTACCTAAGTGTTGCCTATTATAAACGTGAATCTTAATAAACTGGTCTGAAACAGATTTGCATACAAATGAATTCTTTGCGTGCGACGCCACTTTTCAACCGCCGACTACTTCTAGTTAATTAATGGATAGCATTTGATTTAAAATACGTATAGATAAACAAAAGCTTTTGAGTAGCTATCATAAGTATTCTGAATATAATATACTTAGCATTTGAACATAACAACATATAGTCATGGGTAAAACAAAGTTAGCAGACACAGACAGCAAGATAAACAACAGAACAAAACGAAGACGAATAGAATATACTTAAATTCAAATCATTTTTTTTTACTCAAAATAAGTTTCACTGTAGAACACTTTTTGAAGGTCATACATATAAATTAAAATTTATAAGTTCCTATTCTATGTACACCGCTTCGCAACGTGTTATTGCTGTTAAAGAGAAGAAGCGGCAACAAACTCCCCAGCAACACGTCTAGCTAAAAATTGTTTTTCTTTATTTTTCTTTTGGTATTTATATCTCAAGCTCTTTTTTAATATAAATTTTATATAGAAGTATATTACAGAATTACTTTTCGAAGGATTTGAAATTAAGTAAGTGGAGGTGTCAAAAAGCAGAGTCATGCATCATGTAATGATAGTACCCTAGAGACAGAGGAAGGAAAGTGTAAATCAGTATAAGATTTTTTTTTTTATTGGACTTGACTTTATGTTGTTGGTCCGAAAACCTCACAACTTTACCGGGGTTTTCGGGGCGAGTGCCTTTGCGAAGCGAAGGCGCTCGAGCCCGGGGGGTCATCAGTACAAGAGATAAGAGAATATTATATAGTAACAGTAATGGTGCGGCTTCATCTGTGATAATGTTAAAGATATAGGCCGTATCACGCAGATATGGTGATGGGTTTAAGGCTTTGTTTGAGATGGGAAATTGTTAATGACGTTAAATATTGACAGATAACGTATATATTTACACTAATGTGGCTAGTAATGTTGTTTTTTTAACGCATTAAATAAGACGCATTTGGCCACAGTCTACATCTAAAACACTATCGCAGACAAAGCCACACAATAAGTAAAATATGCACGAGATTAGTAGAGATCAAGGCCCTATGGAAGTACGTCTTTGATAAAAATGTGCAACCAGACCGGACAAATTACCTTACAGTCATCTTAATTTTATCATATTATTGTACAATAAATATAATTGTAATTACTATTAAAAACTAATTAACTATCAATTTAACTCGATTTTTTTACATCCTATCTCCCAATCCCATACAAAACTAAAGAAGTTAAGGTCATTTCGTAAAATAATAAAAATTATTTCAGTTGATTTAGCTGACAGTTGTATTTGTTTACGCCATTTATATTACTAACAAATTAAATGAATATTAAAAAAGTAAAATCTACGATTAATTCGATATGTGCAATTGTGGTAGTACAATAAATAAACCTTCGCCTCATTATTAAATTAAAATAACATCATTTGAGTGCACGAAGTGTAATTGTCCATCTTTTTCTTTCCTACATAATTACCTACCTATATTTGAGCCAAATATATATATATGCTCACTGGTGAGAAGAAATCGACGGCAAGAAAGGAGGTAGTCCAATTGTGTTCTGTGCGCAACATAAGGGAAATTTAATATTAAAATACCTGAAGTAAATTGTGTAGTGATACAAATACTCTAAACATTTGTCAGACTCAATAATAGTGGCCATAAGATATATTAACATAGAAGAACTGTGCCATATAAACCATTCGAAGGAGATCCGGCGAGTTCCCTCTGTTTCCTTCCAATCTCGATACATTAATTGTGCACAAAATTTTGTTTTATTGATATTGAACCAAAACGTAAACAGTATTATTAATAAAAAATAACACAATATATAAAACTGTATTCTCACATCTTAAGGGACAGCGCCAATAATATATTCCTGTAGGATGCCATAAATCACAATTTCCATTACTTATCTCATCGTAATGCAGAACAGAGGCTGTGCTAACATTTTAATAAATTCGAACACCATTTACAACCATCTTGTTTATGAGACATAGGGTCTACTTATAAAGTTGCCAATATTTACGATGTTATAATGTCTTCGTAATATATCTAGCAGAGCAACATAAAGCGTTGTAATCGAGCTTTGTTTTAGCTTAATAATATTATAATAAAATATTAAACATAATAATAGCCATTATAACCCTAGTTTCCTATATTGTGTCCGCGAGCTGTCATAGCGGTGCTCTTGCGCAAGCCCATTTGATTTGCATAGCAGAGCTTTTATTAGATTTCGTTTAAACTGTCAGGAAATTACGACAGTATTGAACCGGTTGTAATTGTTGATTGTGTTCTGAATAATGCTTAAATTCGTTACTGTGGTACAATTGTATACATTATAAGTAGAGGACAACTACTAGACTAATCTATGCGGTTGGCTATTGCTGATCTTGAAGCATTTGGTTGACTGGTTTATTTGCTAATTCTTTATGATTTATACATAACTTGCACAAGTTTGTTGCCTAAAAATGTAAAATCAACATCACTATCTAGTCAACCTCCCACAGATGCTTCCCCCTCTTTCGTATGTAGGTCATAGATTCTTCATGGGTAAAAAGGTGTATGGTTTTGACTAACCACTTTATGAGCTTTTGAGGTTAAATCAGTTTACTGTAATTTATTATATACTGTCATTTCCATAACATGTGTCAATTTGCGGTATAAGAAGTTAACATGAGCAAATATAAAACTCTAGTAATCATAAACAAAGAAATCAAGAACCGCGTACATTGTATAAGAAAACAAATTCCAGATAAGACGTTATAAATCAACGATCATTAACTACAGGCATCAGATTGTTTACTGGTTGTAAAGTACGTCAGAATTGAAGTAGATGGCGAGATAGCTGATTGTGAGCGAGTAAAGCTACTGCGATTACTCAACCTCACGCCTTGGGGTATCGAAGCCATTTCAAGCTGATCCCATTGTGTCAATATATACTTTATTATTAATTAAATGAACTGCTTGGAAGTGGCAATCACAATTAAGAACTGGCATATGATATAACTACAATTATTTGTACACAGTTCTAGCATATAAATCAACCGTTATGGCCTTACTGTAATGTCTGTCTGTGTCACAGCTGATTAAGAACTATTAGTAGTTTCTGAGATAAACAGCTAGGAGGCTAGAGAATTAAAATTTGGAATACTTGTTGAAGTCTAGTCTTTCCTTTTTTTAAATTTTATAGTCCGATTTTTTTAAATCGCACCAATATACACGAGAACAAATCAAACATACGTATTAGTTTATGTTAAAGTATTGGCTGAGAT
Organism: Dendrolimus houi; assembly: GCA_039645545.1. Lineage (NCBI taxonomy): Eukaryota > Metazoa > Arthropoda > Insecta > Lepidoptera > Lasiocampidae > Dendrolimus > Dendrolimus houi. The sequence goes on from CM077136.1 coordinate 8,753,317, forward strand.
AATTCAGCCTTCAGGAGAACCCAGATAGTATTGGCGCAGCCAAGTTTATATGCTCTAAAATATTCGTATCAGTCTCTTATATGATTTATTTGTGCATACTGTTATTGAACGTTTTGTTATTGCGGTTATAAACAAAAGCATCTATTGTTTTGATAAAGACACCTGGTGCCGATTAAAGATTTCTCTCCAATTTAAAAGCTTCACTCTGTGTTTACGATGAGTATCTATTATCTATTGGACTTATAATTGCGTGAAGTTTGCTTTAGGCTAAATTTCAAGCGTCTAGACATTCCGAACGAAAAGTTGTGGCTATTGTTCGGGGACTGTTATTATGGTCCATTCTACATTCTCTTTTTTATCATCAAAACACTAATTTTCGGTCAATGTACTACGTAATTGGTAGCTGTGTCTAATATATTACGATATTATTGTTCCCAAACAGGCTGTTATTTGATCATTGATTGACACAGAGGGGATTGACTGACTGACTTTATACCACCATTTACAAAGAGTTGTAAAACCAGGTGAAAGTATAAGAATCGCAATGAAATTTAAGTACGTAGTTCCACATTAGACAACATTAGACATATCCATTCAGAAATCTATTATTAAGGAGTTTGAGACATAAAAGCGATAGAAAAATTACGACATAGCAGTTTTAAAGAATTTCTTGTAAAATGAAATTATAACTAATGCAACTGTGAGTGACATAGTATATAGAAGTAAATTAACGTGATGTGGGTATGTAATGATATATGTATAAGTCATGGCAGCTTAGTGATGAAGGCACCATCATTATAAGCGTGGAGGGTATGCCATTACTTACTAAAGGGCAAGCGCAAATCAAGTAACTGTACATTTTCAGACTGTTATTACAGTGTAAAGAAGAGCCACAATAGAGATGGATGAAGGATGGCATGAAGACTTTTGGTGCGACAAGGACATGTGCCAGAGGAGTCTAAAATTTTTCTGTAGTGGATATATTTTTATGTAAATTCTCCACGATATAAGATTAACTAATTACGTGAAATTCGCACGTAATTTATTTCGTATATTCATCATGAGCTCATATTATAATTTGCGAAGAAATTCAAAATGATTAAACATGAAGGGTTTTCGATTGGAAAAAGTGAGTTTTTAATATTAAGTAGGTTCACGTTTGACCAACATTGCGCCTACTGTAAGGTAGGAATACAGTCTAATATGGAGCTTGCTTACCTAGAAGATACCTGTTCACGCGAGACTTGAAGGCACCTAGATTGAATGTTTCAGGAAAAACAGACGTCGGTATAGAGTTTCCGCACCAAACTAATTAAGGGGGTGAGTACTCAAAATTTACTTGTAAACACCAGCACATTAGGGAATCCCTGTCGTATTAGCGAATGTTTCATTTATACTTCCACTTAAATGACATTATATTTTATGGAGTTTTATTACTTATTTATTGATTTTTTACGACTTCTTATTGCAAAAATCTTATCATCTTTGAATATTCATTATATTTTATCTTAATGTATTTTGTCTGGAACATAGGTCTTAATATAATAGTCAATAAAGGAAACCGCCATTTTAGACACTTTTAATCTCTTTTGGATATTTTTTACTAAACAAAATTATGAATGTTATTTATGTATTTTGATTAAAATGTTGAAACCAGATTTTACAATATACAGCAAGAAGATAACAAAAATTATCTAATTAAATGAATAGAATTTCCTCTTATGTGTGTTATTCAATGGATATCATCAATGTTTTATAAACAGCTGTTTTTAAAATGCAACATTTATATGTACGTTGTATGTAAATTATATAAAGGCTGTCTCACATTATCCTACTGGGATAATGTGGCCGAGACCAAATGCCGAAAGCTTAAACTAGCATCCTACTGCACGGTCTATCAGGCAGAGATGCTGGCGATACGTGAGGCTACAGCGTAAATCCGAAAGCACTCAGAAAGAAGCTTTGGCATATACAGTGACTCCAGATTGGCGTCGGCATCGGCTGGCGCTGTTCAACTGGAGCTCCGTCAAACCACTCGTAGTAAAGGCATGAAGAAACATCATGGATGCTAGGATACTCGGGAAGAGCATAGACCTTTATTGGGTGAAGGCCCACGTTGACATACGAGAAAACGAGGGCCGGACGAGATGGCGAAAGCGGCAGCACTTTTCTTTCGTCAAACGGGAGTTCCGAATGGGAACAGTTGACGAATGGAACCGGAGATACTGGCGAGAGTCAACGGCGTCCGTTACGAAACTCTTTTTCCCGGTTGTCACGTAGACCCACAAGATTGTTAAGCACATCGGCCTCACCGGCGTGCACATCCAACTTTTAACAGGGCACGGGGTATTCTCGGAGTACCTGAACCAGGTCGGGTGCAAAGAGAATCTCTCGTTCATCTGTGACGACGAATTGATTGAGGACGTACCGTACATCCTGTTGCATTGCCCTGTACATTCCCGGAAAAGGTATGATTTGAAAATGAAGCTAAAGGTGACAATATGTTTGAACTGACGACAAAAAATAAAGTTGATGGCTTCATTAGTTGCTGTATAAGTGTTGTTAAAAAGTAGTGCATAGAAATAAAGATAAATAGATAGATAAGAATATATAAATAGTATATATTTAATAATGTAATGGAATATAGGATATAAAAAAGTAAAAAATTATATGATAAATAAAAATGTAGTAGATATAAGAACCTTAGCAAGAATTTTGAAACGAAAAATAAAGAATAAAAAAAAAGTAAAAAAGAAAAATAATGAAAACATAAAAAACCAAAAACAAGATGATAGCTAAGGCCGGACAAATTTCGTTCGTCCGGTAAAGGAGATTAAAAAAAAGTACCTAAAGGTTTGGCAGATCAGAGGCTAAGACACCTGCTTCTCGTACTCGTTTCAGTGACGTGAGTTCGAATCCTTACCGGGAATATGAACCGCTTAGACACTTTTCTGACCTAATATGAATATTATTACCAATACCGAATTGACAGTGAAGGGAAATATCCTGAGGAATCGTGCAAGTTGAAATTACCGATATATGAAACTGGTCAACCGTACATCAAGGCATAACCTAGTACCTTCCCAAGCCCGAAATTTATGGTATAACATTATTATTATTATACTAATATTATAAACGCGTCGTCGTGGTAGCGTAATGGCTAGCGCACGCGTCCCAAACTCAAAGGGCGCGGGTTCGATCCTGGCCAGAACGCATGCACCAATTAATCAGTTTTCTGATCTAATGCCCATATTAACAATTAACACGTGCTAACAACGGTGAAGGAAAACATCGTGATGCAACCTGCACATCGAGATAACCGATGTATCAAACCTGCCAAGCCGCCTTGGACAAGCGTGGCGGATATACTGTCCGCTATAATGAGAGGTCCGAGCCCAGCATTTGTGGGCTGATATTATATATTATAAACGCGAAAGTTTGTAAGAATGTATGGATGTATGTTTGTTACTCTTTCACGCAAAAACGACTGAATGGATTTTGATGAAACTTTACAATAATATAGCTTACACATCAGAATAACATATAGGCTATAATTTATAAAGATATAGTGTGAATTATCTAAAATATAACGATTTTCCATCACCACGCGGATAAAATCGCGGGGCGCAGCTAGTTATATTATATTATTATATCGCGTATCATGACCGTAGCTCAAGGAAGTAAGAATGAACATTCAGGCGATGGTTCTCGATGTGATGGTAAAAAAAGCTAGAAATACTATAGTTAGGCCGTCCTATAAAGCAACATTTGACATTTATCAAACTTATTATAGTAATTACCTGAACTATCGATGATAATGATACAATTAAAATTTGAAATCAATATAAAAAGTCACTGATTACCGAATCGATTAAAACAAAACGATTTATTTTTAAAAATATATATTTTACGTTCCGTTGCTTCTTCTATTTTTAAAATGTACAAAATATACATAGCTTAATTACGATTTATGTTTAAAATTTTCGATTTTACATGATTCTCTAGGTCATGTCACTAATATTTAAGAAAAACAAGTGTTGTCAAACTAAGTTGTCATGTGTTACATTTCTAAAGAAATAAGCTAGTAGTGGTGTTTTAAATTAATATAAATAACTTTAATGATGTTACAACATTAGTTCAGCAGTATTTGTGTGAAACTTTAAATGGGCCTTCTTAAAACGGCTCAACTATAATTTGTATACTTGTATAGTTAGTTCTTCTTAACACTCTTCATTACACAGGCTGAACACAATGAAGAAAGAATCGTTGTCTCTGCGAAATCCAAGCGTATTCGTTTGTCTATACTTTTGTTTGTTGGTTAATGACCTTGAATGAACCTGTTTGTTTATATGGCAAGTTGGGACTTTAGCAGCAAAAGACAAAAAACAATATTTTTTATCCATGCAGGACCGAAGAACGAATACAATTTCCTGCAGCCGGGTGCCCTGTTGTAAGAGGTGACAAAACAACCCACAGCCAGGTGGTAGGGTATTTGCTCGTCTGGGTGTCAACCACCCCTGTTCTAAAGTATGCCGCCATAACAAGACTGAGTTGTGTTCCGGCATTAGTGGCCAGGTTCCAGTCTCCCTTTAGAGAAGCGGCAGCACGTTGGTAGCACCTTCGGTATTACAGATGTCTATAGGCGATGGTAACCGCTTTCCATCAGGTGGGCCGTCTGCCTGTGTGCTGAACTCAAGCAAATTTTTTTTTGTTTCATGACATACAATGTGTCTCTAGGCATATCGAATCGAAACACTAACACACTGCAAGTAGGTGTACGTAGAGTAGACATGTTTCATTTATTGCTGTATACGTACGCCTTTCAAAATTATTCTTCAGCCAATCTTAGTTTGAGTAAAAATTGAATTAAACGTTAACAAAGCTATGGGGAAGCTCTGCTTATAAGAAAATTATAATATATCAAGTAATATGTTTAGTTAATATCAATATGTTTTTATTATTTTTCAATGTTAATACATATATATATATATATATTTACATTTATCTATCTATGTATTTTATTTAGATTTATTTTAATTATTTATTATTATGTATGTATGTGTGTAAGTATATACTTATTTTCACTTATGTATATATTTATTCCATTTTTAAACTTTAGTTCGCTCGTTCGCCTAAAAATGAACTCGGAAAAACCTGTTAATAGCCCTACACTATAAGTAATTTTTGTTGTTGTTTGTATGTTGATATGCGCTGTTGGGTTTTTTCAAATAATAAATAATTTAAAAAAAAATACCTCATTATCGATTTATCAAAATCGATCAACTAAAGATCTTTATAACAACGAAGCTGTATAATAACAACATATTCGATATATTTTTAAAACCACAATTTGCTTTTTTACTGAGCACAATCGCCCCTGCTTTATTATAATGGCTTTAACTGTTTACAAAGTTTTACAGAAACATGTTACATTTAAGCACTTAGTTTGTGATGCGATAAAGGTTGCAGCAAACTTGTCTGTGATTTGTGATCGATTTAAATAAATCGGCAGATAAAGACACACACACACACACACACACACACACACATACACAGTGAATCCCTATTTATAATAAACTACTAATGTCAGAATAATTGGATTAAGATCCGATTTTTTAAATCATCAGATAAAAGTTATCCGTCGAATAATTTCTAACCTGACTAAGGGCCGAATTTTCAGCCACCAGATAAAAGTTATTTATAGAATAAAGTATAACACAGAAAAATGAAATATGCCCGGTGCATGTATAAAACAGTTGAATGGTTTCACTTTTTAATGCACTCAGATTATAATCTATTCGACTGATAACTTTTCTGTGATGATTGAAAAATCGGCGCTGAATGTAAAAGTAAAATAATTCAACTGTTTTATCCATACAACTGTCATTTTCAATTTTCCCACGTTGTGTTTTACTCTATGAGTAACTTTTCTCTGGTGATTAAAAAATTAGCTTTAAATGATACATAACTACATTAGTTTTAAGAAAAAATGTACGTCAGGAAATAGCGAAAATGTTCTCACCTTTATTCATTGTATTCATGATTCATATAAATAAAGATTTAATTTCAACGTAGAACATTTTTGGAACCGAACCCAGACACCGAGTGCATAGCAAATAATTAAAACTTCGCTTACAAAAATTTCTTTGTTAAAATTGAACCCGGGATCTCTGTGTTCTAGTGAACTAAACGAAGTAACGTTTAGTTACTATCCTACAGAAACCAATTAAAAAACCCTACAAAATTGTGGGTATATCATAAAGTGTTTCAAGCTTTTTGTACTTTTATTAATTTGTGATTTTATTTCAATACATGACTTTCAGAAAAGACTTTATTTGTTGGAATAGAACTTGAATGGAAATCTTGAAATTTGAATACGAAGTTACTATTTTTATTTTATATTTCGAACCTGGCATACAAGCAGACGATATACGATTGCAACACTAGATTTAAAGTCAATGCGTTACCACTCTTTAGGATGGGATAGGCGGAGGGGAAGTGGGTCATCGAAACTCTCACTCATTTCAAGGCTAACCAGTCCAGGCTGATATTCGGTGAGAGCGTGGTATCACAGCGACTGAGCCGGCCCCAAGAGTCTTAATAAAGGTATTTGCGGGTGCGATGCGATGGCCGGGACAAGTCAAGCGACGTGGAAGAAGAAGCAAGAGAAAAAAAGACTTACCACCAGTCTACAGCCACACTTCACTTGTCCCCGAGGGCTTTTCAGACACTACTAAAATTTAAACTAATGGGAATAAAGTTGATATTAAGGACCGATTTTTCAAATTGTCAGATGAAAGTTATTCATGGAATAAAATACAACACGAATAAATTAAAAATTACAGTTGCGTTAATAAAATAGTCGAGCTGTTTCAGTTTTACAATCAGTCAGGTTATAATTTATTCGATGGAGAACTTTTATTTGAAGATTGAAAAACCGGCCTTAAATTATATCGATATTTTTTATTGTGTTCCAGCGTTATTTTTCAGTCATACTTGCGATGATGTGAGAGTTTCTTGTTTCAGCACATTCTTCATTTAAAAGGTTTATTCTTTTTCTCGATGGTGAAGTGGGGAGGGATAGTATTGATTCCAGCATGTATCTACCTACCACGTATATATAATATCTCGAATTGCGTAAAAATGTGCTCACTCTCTTAAAGATCCTGTTTCACGGTTGGGCATTATTCGCAATTATTTGTCGGGGACCCGCTTGATCGCAACCAGTGCAAGCACCTGTATTTTAAATCACGCACGCGTACCAGACCATTACAATGGAAATATATAATTTACAAACATACTACTATTTGTTCTCAAAAAATTTGGTAAAATTAAACAATAGGCTCAGATGAACGAGTATAAGTATACACGAAGCCTACGTGAACAAAAGCGACAAGAAAATATGTTTAAACTATATATGTATAAACATGCATGTGTGAAGAAATTAATGAAAGCAGATGAAGCGAAAGTTGTTTTTTAGAATCGTCGCACCTAAAGATCTATCGTCTCTGTTTGCCATGGGTAACAGGCGTGATAATGTGTATGTATGTATGTATAGAAGGAAGACATCATTTTCCACTTTAAATTAGATTTTACCCAATGGATGTATTGGGTATCAGAGTAAATAGATGAATGTATTTTCTTAATTGTTTATTTTGGTATTTACATTATTTTCAACTTACAATAATTTACAGGATGAATTTTTCAAGTGGGCCTTCAGAACCAAATCCTAAACTATGCTAACTAGCGAAAAACACTCGGTGGAGTCTTGAGGCCGATGTTAACGAAAACTAAAGTGTTATCATTACATTTTTGAAAAATCACTTACTCTGTCAGGAATCGAATCGGCTGATTATGTAAAATAAAGATATTCTGTATTATTATACCAAATCAAAGCGTAGCTTGTAAGAATTAATTCCTGTTAAGGAATATCAAGCGGAAATCAAGGGAAGGTTGTTTTTGAGCAAATCATTTTAAGATCGACTTATACAGGATAAGTTGATTTTGCGTTTCGTTGAAATCTGTAATCGACTTTCCTTCACTTAGTACGGCCCTTCAACGTAATTTTGGTGCGATCGCCTCCGGCCGCAGATTCCGAAATAACAATAATTTGGCGAATTTATTCAGATGATCGCCCTTTGTTCGTACTTAATGAGCAGGTTCAGCAACCGAATTTAAAATGCCATTATCATCATAAGGGCCATGAAGAAATTTAGTGTTCTCGGCTTATCGGATTTTTTTGAAAATGGTCCGACATTAACTAAATGAAGTTGGCGAGGAATGTTGGCAGGAAACGCGTGGAAACATAACGTCCAAATACCGGTGTACTGACGCTGTTTGACGAGTTTTTTATACGGGAAGAAGTCATAATATATATGTGGTCAGCACATACTATAAATAATGATGACGAACAAAACAAATTAGTTAAATCAATACAATAATGAAAAAAAACAGAAAATACTAATCAAAATGGAAGACATGAGAAGAGGCCGCCTTTTGTGTGTAATATCTAGCTGTCTATCTAACTCTGTTTGTCTATGATGTGGTGTACAATAAAGAATTAACGTATCTATTAAAATAATAACAAGCAAAGTATGTAAACACAAATAATTTTGAAATTACTTTTTTATTTTTATGATATGAAGGCATCTGACGTGACAGGACTTCAGATGTATATTTAAAATATTTTTGACCCCACTTTTCCTCTGTTTCTTCTTCTCTATTGATATAAATATAGAACCACTACTAATCTTCGATATTCTACAATTGTTATAGTGGTTTCCTGGAAAGCGACTTCTAGGCGAATATAATTACAAGAAAATTTGGATCATAATCACATAGTTCATTGATATAATAGAATAATCATAAACTATAATAATGTAGTAATCATATATATATATATATATATATATATATATATATATATATATAATATATACATATATATATATCACATATATATATATATATATATATATATATATATATATATATATAATTTAAATCCACGTATATAGTGACTCATCACGATATCTCAGGAACTATAATTATACCTATAGACTTGAAATTTGGGATGGACCTTCCTCTCGCTAAGTAAGAACGGATTTTACGGCACGCGAAGCGGGCTGGTATCAGCTAGTAAGTAATATATTAAAACACCGAAACTTGACTTAAGGGTGACATAATTATGTATCTGCAAAAAACTTTATAAAGAACTACATACTATGATAGGAATTCTACCGGCTGCGTCAACTAATACTTTTAATAAAAGATATTGTTACGAGTTACGGAACTCGAATTAGAATGCCGTTTGGAATTACTATAGAATTTATTAGAACTATACTAACACGTATAACACAGGTACAAATATAACTGAACACAACCAGTACAAACTATACGAATCAATAACACGCGCAAAGTCCGTCACTATATAGCTCATCGAATGTACACACGTCTTCTTGCTCGTATCGCACTCGTCGCTTAACTGCCAGTCTCTCCGTTCGGGCATTCCTTTATACTCAGCTTACAATATGTCACGACCGGGTAAACAATGGTTTCCAAGAATCACACCTGTTCACTGCCTACCATAAAGGATTACAATACACAATAGGCGGCTTTTCTAATTACAAATATTAAACACAAAGTAAACAAAAGAAGTCCAAATGCGGGCAGGTAATAAACCGTACTTTATGGCCGGCAGGTGTGCATTCACATTTGTTGGCGTGCTTCGTGGAATTTTGGCTAAGTTGTAACAATATTTTAAAGTCTTCAGTGGTATTATTTTACAGTACAATAAAGGTATCTTATTTTAGCAATCTTAGTATTAATATCTACTCGGGGAGGCTCCACGTTTTTTTTTTTTGAGTCCGAGGAAATACATTTCGCACACTACCGGGTCCTTTACTAGGGGTTAGGTCAAAGCGACGAGAGGTGTCACCACGAATGGCGCACCAGAGTCAAATCGCCGGCTTGTGTGGAGACTGAAAGAACTCAATAATCCACTAAAACCACCCTCCTCCTATGTGCCCCGCGCTGTGGTAGGAAGAGCGTGAGTCACACGCTGATCCTAGCACATCAGTGATTGAGAATACCCCGGGACAGGCAAACTTACTTCGTCAACAGGGGTGAAGAATCCTCTGCTCCCTAGATGCTAGAGGGCCCCTGCCGTAAATACCCCTGCAGCGGTATTTACGGGGGTAGATTTTGCGCATATCTGCGCCTCCGGGAACCCGACTGACGTCGGTACCCGCGAAACGCATGCGCACCTCCGTCTCGTTCTCGTTCCGCGGCCTCCTTTTGAGACATGACAGCCTCACAGAAATGGGAGGCTTCACGTACGACAACAAGGATGTCCTAATACTCACGGTTGACGCGCCTGTCAAACTCTGTTCTGCTAATGACGTTGACAGGAACGTTCCATTTCTATTACAGGTTCGATACAAATAAGAATCAAAAACATTATTTTCACTATTCACATACTGCGATAGGGAAACCCGTGTACATAGATAACAATGATAGCTATTCTATTTATTCATCACTGCAGGCGTCATTCGTATATAAAAATGATTTATAAACGTCCGATGTTTATATATTGATGTCACATCACTTTTCAATTCGATTTATAGGCCTAGCCATTAATTTATTTGATAACTAGCTGATGCCTGTGACTTCGTCCGCGTGGTGCGGTTTTTTAACTATCCCACGAGAACTCTTTAATTTTTCGGGATCAAAAGTATCCTATATGTTGCCCAGGGATATAAGCTACTACCATACAAAATTTCATTTAAATCGGTCCAGTCGTTTCGGAGATTAGCCGGTACAAACAGAGAAACAAAAAAATTAAAAAATTCTAAATTAGTTCTATTTCACTTCTTACATCCCCCTATATCGGTTTTTAGCATTTTTTTTTCATTGTACAGAAATTTGACCTCTACATATTTATTATATGTATGTATCGATTTAAATGAAATAACAATTAATATTGTCTGTTAAAAATTTCTCACGTGATAAAATTTATTATTTGCTCCTTTTCCTAGGTACATACTTCTTCACTTCAGATTCAAGGCTTTAAATTTTCCTATTTTCCAGGATGAAACAGTAGATTGCTACACAAGGGATGAAAGTGACCTATTTAGGTACTAGATACTTTGGCTAATAGTTCGAGTACCTAAATACGCCGTTCACCCGAAGTTCACTCGTCTTTTCATTTAGAATATGAGATGTGAAAAGTAAATAAAAACTGATGGTTATTCAAACAAACAACTACCTATTTCTTAAATTAAATCAACCGTTAAATCCATTAAATCTGATGAACTCATTTAATACGTCACATATGATACTTCAAGTAAATTTCTTTTTCTGTGGCATTCTACCAACCAGTATTTTTTGATCACTGATTATAGTAAATATTTAGTTCAAATTTATGTAAATTAAGTAATAATTTAGTCAAAAGTAATTTATAAAATCATGTTAAAAATTGTTGATATTTTTTAATTACAATTTTATGCCGCAAATTTTGCAATTTAATAGTGGCTATATAAAAAGTTCGGACACATGGCTCGCATAGTTTTTATATTTTTTGACAGTAGTGAAAATCGTTTTCCAGGACGAAAAATACTATTGTCATCCCTGTGATCAGGTAACTTCAAGCGTAATTTCCGAGTATTAAAATGATAAGTATCTTATGTTCATCTCTGTTATTGAAAGTATAGTTAAATCATGATTTGCAATAATCGATTCATTCGATCGGTGTGATACCATGATCTCAAAGAATATTGCGTAATCCGCATGAAATGGTTAAGCCTTGACTTAGTCGTGGCGTACGGTGAGTGACAATTCCAATGTGAAAATGAAACTATTGAAACCGGTGAAAATAAAACCATTTTTGTAATATTTTTTGCTACAGTAATAAGGAATAGAGAGCTTTTGTAATGCTGATATTGGATGGATCAACCAAATTGAATCAATTTGGTTGAAAGACACAGATTTTAAAAGACGACGGAATTCAGTAACATTGAATGATTCTATTTTATGTTTATATGGCTCACTTTGGTTGTTTCCTCCAAATCGTAAGGCAGAAATGAACTGTCTTATAACAGCGAGAAGTAGATTAAATGATACTTCAGATGGTAGAGAGTATTTACTGTCGAATGCTGATGTGAACTGAATATTTTGGAGACGGTAACCTTAAGTACAAATATTAACAACTCGTACAGCTAGCACAATATATAGCACAATGTGAGCGGGACGGATGATATACGAGCGAGATAGAGCAACTATTAATATGTGCGCTCCCGCACTGCGCTAGCCAGTAGTTCGTTGTACACTGCGATGACTAGACGTATGCAGCTACCATCGTCTAATGTGGACTTAAGCTAACTTATTGGCCTGATGAGTAAATATGTTATAATCCAGGTGGGGAAGTCCACCACCACCATTTACTCTGACTTTAAATTGTAGTTGACGTTGAATTCCGTTTAAAAAAGGTAGAAAACGAGAGGTATACGAACTTACCCTACTGAAAGACTTCCCCACCTTGTCATATAAATAAATTTTAATAATTTCGATATTACATCAGTTACAAAACAGGTAACCGGTGTGACAAGCGATAAACTAATGCCACTGAAACTAAAAGGTCAGATGTAAAAATCTGTTATACGACCGGTCATTTTATACGGGTCCGAATGTTGGGCCACTAAAGTGATGGACCACTAAAGTCTCCACTCAGCTGAGATGACAATGTTGAGATGGATGTGTGGTGTTACAAGAATGGATAAGGTGAGAAACGAGTACATAAGGGGATCTTTGAAAGTTGCGCCCGTGACTAAAAATTGAGAGGAAGAAGACTGAGGTAGTATTGTCATGTAATGAGGAGGGAAGAAAGGCACGTGACAAAAAGAATGTTAAACTGCAAGATTGATGGATACAAATGTAAAGGTAGATCAAAAAAGGATATATGGATTGTGTGAAAGATGATACGATGATTTGAGGTGTGACAGAGGATGTATATCAGAATAAAGGAGTGTGGAAGGAAAAAACATATTGTGCCAACCCCAAATAATTCGGAGAAGGTGAAAGAAAAGAGAATACAAGACTGAGTTTTCACTGAAAGTGTGTTTGCAGCCCCGACGCATAAGTATAACAGCTCAATCAATAAGATATTAAAATAATTGTGGTACTATCATAGCATCATATAATTACTTTTACAACAAAAAAACCTCATTTATACAAAAGAAAACCACCAAAAACTGCAAAGATTATCTTACGGTTGGAACAATGCGGCCACCTGGGGGTGCTCGGTGCTCGCGCTGAATACAAATGTTTATTATGTTGGCGGCGCATGCGCATGGCGGGAGTAGCCGCCATTGTGCCAGGCCTCGGGCCACGGCTGGAACGAGTTGGAGTAAACTCCAACAGAAAAAGCTATAGAACCGTTATTGATTCGTTTTTGTAACTGCAGTATAACCGAAAGACTACGTGATGCAAAATGGTAAACGTGGCTTTTGGAAATCTGCACTATCAGAGGTTATCAACGTACTACCTGCCTCGAAGTATCAAAAATAAATAAAAAAAGTCGAGAAGTTTTTAGAAGCTTTGAACTGATCACATTTTTAAACTAAGATTGAAATATCTTTCTTGGTTTCTTTTCAGTAAATCGTGTTGCTTTTCCTTCGGAAAATCTTTATCATTTCCCTAATTTTCATAAAAATTATTCCTAGCCAAATAATCCGGCGACGTTCTAATCTGAAGCTAAGTTGCTCTTATTTTTTTATGGACACCTGCTTAACTTAATCATCCGTCATTTTATGTAGAAGACATGTTTTAAATCTTTGAGATATATATATATATATATATATATATATATATATATATATGTATGTTTATATTAAGTATTTGCTAGGATATCAAAAGTTGGAAAACTTTACAGCGAAAAGGCCAAATTGCAAGGTTATTTCATAACTAACCATTAGTTACTAAAACACTCTACTTCACTATAGCATATGGTTCGAGTTTATAACTTGTGCTCCTAAACGTTTCACATCAAATGGTACGTGTTGTACCGGTCAAGTTTCTTAAATCTCATTTCTTTTTCCAGTCGCAAAAACGTAGTAAGCATGTTCGTTGCGCGCCGCTTTCCATCAGATGGGCCAGCTTGTCTACTATACTTATGCTATAGAAAAAAAGGTATTATTATAGTATTAGTTAGTGGATTAAGTTACTTAATTTATAGATTTTACACTTACCAGGAGGTAGAGCGTCGGCTTATTTAGCAAGTACTAAATAATGAAAAGATAATATGTGTGTATACCTATAACACAGCTCCATAGGTTTCTCTGTCCATTTGTCGTCTCAGTGCGCTTTGGGCCGGCATTGTCCGCGGTACAAATGTGATCAAATTATAAAGAGTGGCGCATCCCCTGAGGCGATCGCTGGCTGCCTCTGCAGCAGCGCGAATAATCTCCGTGTGGCACGTATATTAGATGTAATTATTATATTGGAACTTTCTACATCGAAATTGCTGTTACGTTATAAGAATATTAGAAATATTGTCTGCTATTCACCAAAAGTAAGCATGCTCATGATGTACATAATTATATTGTGTTCCACGTGGGACGATGGTAGGCGTCCTGACGGAATAACTCTAAATCCCTGGCAGCGTGGCAAGCCTTTGGTGTGGGATGCGACCTGCGTAGACACGTTGGCCACATCCCATTTACCAAACACGTCTAGATCAGCCGGATCGGAGGCGGAAACAGCTGAATCACTCAAGCGGCGCAAATATGCAACCCTCAGTGAGAGTTATGTTTGTGTGGTTTGCTGTCGAGACGCTTGGACCGTGAGGTCCTGAGGCCATGAGCCTCTACCAAAATTTATCAAAACGACTCATTGATTCTTTAGGTGATCAGAAGGCTGGTGCTTACCTCGGGCAACGGATCAGTATGGCGAGAAAACGTAGCCAGCCTTCTAGGCACCTTACTCATGAAAGACGGTGATCTAGACTCAGTATTCTACCTATAGTCTTGAGGGACTATGGGTAGTATACAATACAAATAAGTTAAGTTTTCTTTTATTATATTTGATTATTCATTATATTGTAGATAGATTTATTGTACACCAATACAAAAATGAACTTCATACTAAAACTATATCTAATTATGCACAAAGGGCGGTCTTATCTCTAAAAATCAATCTCTTCCAGACAACCCCAGAATTGAGATTATAATGGCGATAGTGGTATACGACGATGACGGCCTAGCTCACTGCAACGCACTGGTTCCGGGTTCGATTCCCGGTATGGTAAATTTCTGAAACGACTTGTATCCGTTATATTCTCCGCCTGGGTGGCTGGGATCAGCCCTAAAGTAGTCCCTTGTCTATTATCCGTAACTCAAGCGTAACTTGCTTAATTTGGGGATATACAATATGTGTGTTTGTCTGCCGATTATTATTGTTATACGTAACATATAGATTTTAGTACCTAGTACGAATTACTTACATTTTAAGAATAAATTATATATATTGTATGGTATTAAGCAAAAGAAGTTTGTAGAGACTCGTGACATATATCTGGTATTAGGTTTCTATAGCTTAAATTCTGAGTATATAATGAACAATTCTGGATCAGATGTCTGGATCAGCCCTAAAGTAGTCCCTTGTCTATTATCCGTAACTCAAGCGTAACTTGCTTAATTTGGGGATATACAATATGTGTGTTTGTCTGCCGATTATTATTGTTATACGTAACATATAGATTTTAGTACCTAGTACGAATTACTTACATTTTAAGAATAAATTATATATATTGTATGGTATTAAGCAAAAGAAGTTTGTAGAGACTCGTGACATATATCTGGTATTAGGTTTCTATAGCTTAAATTCTGAGTATATAATGAACAATTCTGGATCAGATGAATTCTGGGTCGTTGCAGGAATAAATAACCCGTTCATTTGCAAAATATGTAATTTAATACATAATACTTACAGAGCCGAAAAGAAATGATGTGTAATATGTAATTGGATTTAAAGAGATTAAAATACATACAAATTTTGTGACGATTTTTCTCTGTATGTAATGTGACATAAGTTGTCAATAATAAACTTAAAATCTGGCCTGCTAACTAGTGGGCGAAAAGGTTTGTTTCGCCACAAGATTATTGGGCAGATGATAAATTACAATATATATAATTTTTTTTTAAATTGTACGCCTCTAATAGGTAAATTCAAATAACATGTGAAACTTTGTATGTAACTATACCAACGTCTCTTATGTGAACTATGTTTTAAGCAAATAAATAAATTGTGTTGTATTGTTTAATAAATTCTAAAATCATTTTCGTAACAAAGAGCGAACGCTAAAATACTTCCTTTTAAAATATTAGGATTGAAATAATGTCAATATTTGTTTAATCAGTAATTTATACGTTATTAGACTTGTTTAAGTTATGACGTCATAGCTTGCTATGCTCATACAAAACGTAAGGGACTTCACTGATTTGTAAAATGATAAAAACTATCTCAATTATCCTGAATATCAAGTATCCAATGTAACGCCTTGGAATTGTTTTTTTTTAAAGCGCTCAAGCAAAAAAACTTGCCGAATTTAGGACTTAATTGTTTGTTCATTTGCAAATAGTAAATAATTGGGTATCAAATCGACTGACCTGCTCTTTATAAACTTATAAAACATCACCAGCTGTTTCACATTTCATATGAGGGTAGTAGGTTCTAGGTAGTAGGTACTTATATTGTATAATTTAAAAAAAAGATTATTTTGTAAGGGGATTTTTCGAACCTGCTGATATCGTGTTATATTTTTATAAGTAAGAAGGCGTCAAACAGAGGAATGCATTGTTGTAGCATTTATCGGTGTAAAATTTAAGAAATTTTCTATTTGAAATTTTTACTAGATTGTCATTCGTAGGATTTTTGTCCATAAGCCAACGTATAAGTTCTTTGATATAAGCTCTATCAAAATACAAGAACTGTGAACTGGGCTCAAATTAAGCGATTGAGACCACATAACGGTATAAATAAAATTACTATTAATAATAAACCTATTATTACTTTAATGAACGTTTATTGAACAACAATAATTAAGCCCAGTAATGTAAGAAAAAGTGTCTATTAAAGTATTTTGGATATAAATTGCAATTAATAAGACAATGTCGTAAAGATTCGTGAACGTACGTGCTTTATCAGGGTTGCCACATTTAATTTTTTTGAATAATATTAATATATTACACGAATATGATTATTCTGGTGATTTCACGGGTACTTTGGTAGGTTAAAGATTCCGGTGAGTGGTCAATAACAAAACTTATGATAAGTACAGTTTAACAACATTTTTGATTCATCTATATTTTACTACTACATTAGAAAGTTAAATGGAGTAAGTTAAGTAAGTAAGTATGTATATTTATATAATTCAAAACATTTTACGAAAAGCACATATATAAATACACAAATAAACACAATACACGTTATTATTTGTAAATTTATCCAATAATTCCAACAATAGTAGATGTGACAAAGAAGAAAGCCTAGGGGATATAAAACGGCAAAAAAGTACAGATGTACCTACACAGATAATATAAGAGGAATTTATTAGATATAATAAGGTATGAATGATGCGGAAAGAACACCTGCACAAAAAGTAATGAAATTAGAAAAGAAAACCCAAATTAAAAGCTATCAATATACGCTAACTATGTAAAGGATGACGTAGGGCTCGATAGGTCTGCTAACAAAAAAAAACATGCATACATTAATCTATTTATATTTACATGTGTATTACGACGACAGGCCTCACTGACTAAATCATCGACGTAAAGTCGCTACTTTGTCGGTATTCTATAGGATAAACTTCGGCGAGTGTGCCACGGAATTCGGAATGAATTCATTCCTCCCTCACCATTTTACCATCGGACAAGCAGACGTACGAGCTCACGCCACCGATATATGGTAGAAATACCAACAAAGTGGACGAAACGTTATGCTTCCACTTTTATCATACGTACCGCTGAACAATGGAACTCTTTACCGTCGTCTGTTTTTCCTGAAAAATACAATCTAGGTGTATTCAAGTCTCGCGTGATCAGGTATCTTCTATATAAGCGTGCTTCACCTTAAACTGCATTTCCACCTGACATCAGGCGCAATGTCAGTCAAACGCGAACCTATTCAATATAAAAAAAAAATTAAAGTACTTTTGCCTGAACATTTCTTGGAATGTTGGCAATTTTGTCTCCCATCTGAACTACTCTCATATCACACTTGTTTTAACCTCCTTTTATCAATCCATATTCATTCATTTATGAATTTCAAAGTATGCGTTTTAATTTGCAAGGATTTTTATTCAAGTTTTTGACGCATTACATTTTAATTCGTATTTTTGCGTTTTATATATTAACTCCGATAAATTAAATTGTTCCAACCAAAACATGACATTTTAAAATATATTTGCTATTGGTGGCAGTTGTTTCTTGTTTGGAAATTAAACTCGATGTAATGGACTGTATGATTATTATTATTGAATTTTTTACATAAATCGAAATATACCTACATAGAATAAGTACAAATTATGCAAGAGAGTCATCGTTAAGAATTATAGTAGAATTTTTAATTGTGAAGAATTATGAATTAATGAAGCATTTTTGCCTCCAAGGCCGCTCCTATTCCCGCATCCCGTCCGACGCCTAGTTGCTAATTGCGCCAGCTATGGGCGTCAGCGGTATGTGGGGCGCGGAGAGTAGGTGTGCTCCGGCGGGCGGGTCAGGGGTGCTCTCTGTCCGCAACATTTGCCATAATTAATTGAATTGATAATTGTATTTTTTAATAAGTAAGCAAATGTTTTTGAATTATTTATTGACTATTAATGATTAAATTAGGTTAATGTTTGCAATATTTCTTAGAGAGTAAATAAGAGATTATTATGCGCATGTTAAACGGTGGCATAATATATTCCGAGATTTTAATTAATAAAATAAATATAGGTAAGTTTTAAATGAAACAGCACTCGCTAAAAACTTCATATACTAAGTTTGTTTCAATCATAATATTATTTTTTTGTATTGTAAGAGATTGTATATATTTTTTAAGTAACACATTGTATAACTCGAACTAACGACTATAAACTATAATATTTTCTTAAGTTTTCGCGACTTGTATACATAATAAAACTACGTTTTAACGGTTTTAAGCGCGGTAATTTATTTGATTTTTACTAAGAAGACAAAGATGTCAATTGTCAATGAGTATTGTTAAAGTTTTATTTAGCCTACCACCAAATTGTTCATTTTAATTATTCAGTTTTAATTTTGTTTATGGTTATTATTTACTCTATGGAAGCCTAATCTAATTTAATACCGCTTCGCAACATGTTGTGGCTTGAGGAGAAGAAGCAGCTCAAGCAACTCTTCGGCAAACATGCCTAGCTCTAATAATTTTATATAATATTAAAATGGGTGGATGGAATAATAAAAGAAAATATTAATCAAGTTGGTTTGTGTTCCGGTGCACGTAGAAAGAGCTCACAGTGTCTTGAGGTCTGGCAGTTGGGTTTTTGCTGGGTGGGTCTTAATAGGTTTGATGATCGGATCCCAAACAGGTGGTACTTGCCAACCATCTTCTCTATTGAAATTTGGGTGTTTTTGATTTCAATAGCCACACGCATCATTCTAGGTATGAAACGGTTCTCTTTCGTGAGGTTTGTGGTTTATCGAATCTGATGTAGTGGTTGGGTTTATCCAGCGTGTGTTCACTGATCGCAGACTTTGTAGATCTTCTGTGTTTCATGTCAGCAATGTGTTCTTTTACCCGTGTTTTTATGCTCCTCTTTGTTTGCCCAATGTATGATAATCCACACTCACAATCGAGCTTATAGACACGTGTGTCCTGGAGTGGAATATTGCATTTCACAGGTCCCAAAAACTGGGTAATCTTTTTATGCGGCTTGAAATATATTTTGATTGAAGCTCGCCTAAGGATGTGACCAATTATGTCTATGACGCCCTCAATGTAGGATAGGATAGCAGGGTACCGCTTAACTGAAGGTGGTTTGGGGCCTTTGTGACGTTGGTGTGCAGTTATCAGCTGATTGCGTTGTAGGACTCGCTTTACATGCTGAAGCTCTCCAGCCACGTGATTCTCGTCACAGTTTTTTTTGTGCTCTCTGAAACTATTGTATTTGTATTATTATTATACTCTTTATTATTGACTATAAACTATATATACAAAATAAAATTAATTTAGAGAATCAAGTAGCAGACCTCTATCAGTTGGGAACGTACTTAAAAGACTGGTCGCATTCCCTCTTTGAATGGCAAGGTTAATGCATTGCCCGAGGTATAGACCGGCCTTTTGAACGACCTATCATGTCTATATTGATAAATATTTTAGTATCCATTTTTAGTAATTTATTATCAGGAAAAAGATAATTCACTCGACTAGAAACTGAGTGAATTATTACAATAATTCATATTTTATTCTAACGATTCACTCAGTTTACATTCGAGTGCCAGCCCTATGTGGGCATTAATATTGGGTTATACATAATAAAATGTTATTATAATGGGTGGTTTGGCCGGTCGTGGGGTGAAGCTGTCAGTTATTGGCCACATTACATGCTTTGTAATAAAGCCAGACGTAGACACGGTTTGATTATGATTTTATTGCTTTTTATTTTAATAAAACAGTAGAGCGTTAGTCGTGGGCTTGAACATTGAATACTAGGAATAACACACAGTAAAAAAAGTTAAGTTGAAAATTTATTTAATTCTACACAAGTAGATGGAACATGTCATTAAAATTAAATAGATTATATAGTTATATAAAATTATATAGTTTATGGGAGTTTTGATTTAAAATAAATTATTTTAAATAGTAAAACGTCTCAAATAAGATAATAATAATAAAGTCATGTGGCGCTATTTTGTTTAAGCCGATATCAAACGGTTCGTTTCTGTCTTTCAGTTTAAATGAATCAACCAAAGTGATCTATATAAATATAAACTGAATTCATTCAATCTCATTGAATGCCGTAATGTTCTTTCATTTCTATGCTTTTCGACCAAATTTATTCAATATGATTGCTCCTTCTAATATCAGTATTATGAAACGTATTTTTTTGTCAACACGATGTCATTTTACCAATAATCACAATAAGTCCGAAAAATATGCAAAATGAGTAACAAATAATGTTTTAGCGAACCATTCATAAAGTAATTAGCAAGAACACTGGCCTGTAACATTGACTTGGGGCATAACAATAAATCATTCGGTCCACTTTCCTAAATTGATATTGTAATCCGTTTTATGCCGTCGCGTGTGTCTTTTTGTTTTGCATTGAATAAATGAAGACGTTGCCGTGACGCGGCTTCGTTAAATTGCTATGTTCTGTTCTTGTCGAAGAATGGAGTCGTACGTTTATTTATTTTATATTTACACAAATATTTAGGCGATGTCGAGTCGGCGAATATGTGACCATGCCGACAACGGGCGCCACACACATCTTCATGGAAATGCATTTCTGCGCGCTCGGACTCCCGACTATCAAAGCATTTGGCAACCGACCAATGACCTCACATACTTTTAGAGGTGACCGATGCAGAGAGGTCACTAACACTCCAAAGCTGCAGAGAGGTCAACAGACTGGAATCAGAGTCTGAAGCCACAGAATTGAGCGGTCATCAAGAGTTGCTGTGTATGAACCAGTTGGGAAGCCTGTATTGGCTTCAAGAGCAAGTCATTGGAGAGTTTTTAACTCAACATCCTAACTAGCTCCACCTAAAGGAGATGAAGACCTGATGACGACAAAGCTATGGATAATATTTGCTGACTTGTTGTGTAACACGATTAGTTCACTGTTATAGTTACTAGAATACACGATATAAGAATTAGAAGAAAAAAAGAAAATATGAAAACAGACGAAACCTTTGGAGATTCATCTCAGGTACATGTTCAGAATATGGGTTTAAGTATTATCACATAGCAGTTAAGACTTTTGTATGTATAGCTTTAAGTTTAATGCAAAATTAATCAAGCAATAAATACAACAAACAAACAAAAAAACCTCCAGCCAGGTGGTAGGGCATTTGCCCAACTGGATGACTACCAATCCTGGTCTAGAGTATGCCGCTATAACAACTTTTAGTTGTATTCCGGCATCAGTGCTCAGGTTCCAGTTTCTCCGTCAAGGCCGGCAGCACCTCTGGTATTGCTAATTTCTATAGGCGATTATTACCACTTTCCTTCATAGTTAGGCCGTCAGCCTGTCTGCTGTGCTTCAGCAGTTAAAAAAAAATAATATCCAGAGTACAACAACTCGTCGTATATGTTCGCATTTGACCGCTGTCTAACCTGATGTTGAGTAATGACGCAGTTTTTAGGGTGGAACACGTTTACCTAGAAGATACCTATTCACTCGTAACTCGAAGACTCCTAGATTGTATTTGTCAAGAAAACAGACTCCGGTAAATTATTTTATTCTTCGGCCGTGCCCACCAGAAAACTGGCGGTGTTTTGCACCATATAACAGTGGCGTAAACCGGTGCGTCTGGTTGACCGATGGTAAAACGGAGAAAGGGGAAACAGTTCATGCAGTTCTGAGAAACACTCCCCGAAGTGTATCCTCTAATTGTAAGTATTGCAACTGTATGTTATTTGTTGAGCCATATACATATATATTTATAGCGATATAGGTTCGCGTTTGACCATGATCTCGCCCCATGTGGAGTGGAGATCTGGTCTAAGGTGGAGCACACTTACCGAGAAGGTACCTATTCACACGGTACTTGAAGACACCCAGGTTATAAGTATCAGGAAAGACAAATTGCGGCAATGAGTTCCACTTTTTTAGGGTGCGCATGATGAAGGTAAACGCAAAGCACTTCGTACGTATAGGTGGAATTTTCACCATAAATCCGTGCCGTCTGATGGTCCGATGATGGGAAGGAGACGACGGGATTAGATCGAAGAGCTCAGCTCCACACTCTCCAAAATGTATCCGATAGAAAACCGCTAAACTCTGCGTTCGTGAATTTGAATGTTGTCTTCGAAAAGGTCGTTGCCAACCACCCTCCTGGCTCTCCGCCCAATCAATACTAGAGATTCGAGTTGATATTTGGCTAAGCCATTCCAAAGGTGAGAACAGTACTCCATACTTTTTTTTATATGTTGGCTTGTAGGCAAACTGGCAAACGGACTACCTGGTGGTAGGTGGGTACCGTCGCCCATGGACATCTGCAACACTAAGGGAGCCGATGCGTGCACATGCTCGTACTTGTGCTTTGTAAAGTGTTATTTGTGATCTATCGATCGATTATCGATCTTAAAACTATGAAGTTAATATAACCTCTACACCATCACTAATCCCAGTTATCATTCAGTCGATACAAAATGGCGGTTCTCGGCGTACAGAAGCGGTTGACTTACGTTCCCGTACCGCCGGCAGTGATATGTTCATCTCAACAATAAATATTGGTGGTCAATTAAACGCACGGTGGCTGGGCCGAGTGCCGGCGCGACGACCCTCTCGCGTTATGATCTTATACAGGTGGAGGCAAAACATAGGAATATATTTTTTTACTGTTGTTGTACAGTCTGTACGGAAACAGAACCATCGTGGCGTAAAATAGAACTAGAACATAAATTTTCATTGAATACGTTCATTAATATAATTATTACCTAATGAATTAATACACAATATATTAGAGAGAGAGAGAAATAACACTTTATTGCACATCAAAATATACAATTACAAAACAGAGCATATTTACAATATTTTCTAGGCAATACAAGGCGGGCTTATCGCTCAAAGCGATCTCTATATATCAATACACAAATTTAATATTATAAAATAATAAACAATTAATACAGAAGTAAATTTCACGACAAGTTTTTTTATATCATGTAAAGTGTGTAATGTAATAAATTAATGGGATTTATTTAATTTAAAGTTTATTTTATTACTTTTTAAAATTTTAAATAAAAAGCATTTTTAAAAAAAATTTTTTTTTTTTATTATTAATTAAAAATTATTTATATTTTCAGCAAATAACATCATATAAAAATTATTATAAGTAATTATCCTACATGTAGCAGATGTGGAAATGTCTACACATTCTTCGGGATCTCATCTTTTATACTCTGTGACGTTGCTGGCCTACGGAAATGGTATTGTATAATATTGGTCTATTGTCTTGTTATCAGAATTTATGTTTATACGGGATTCAAATGGGTTTTGTTGACGTGTGAAAATGTCGTCGATCTATAATTAGGCACGCGTATTTGTTCGCACCTTTAATACCCACCTTACAAATTATAGTTCTAAAAACATTTCTTTGAATGCATAACTTTTTTTTTCAGCCAGGGGAAATCCGTTTGAGGACTAAGCCGCGACAGGTACAGAAGCCTAGGAGGATAATTCGCGACCCGTGTGTGAGGTTCGCCAGATCGGAGGTGGCACTGGCATGCCCAGTCAGAACTGGTGCCATGCTATTGCCACTCCCCAGTTAGGGATACCCACTAAAACCCCTGGGTGTTTCGTCCTGCGCCTTATGCCAGGGCTACGGGTAAACGGGAGAAACGGTCCCAACTCCGCGTGCCTTGACAGACGTGAGCCTCGCACACTGGCATCCTCCATTGCCGGGGGACTTATTTTGTCCCCCGGCATCTAGTAGGTCTAGTCCGTAGTTGAGCGGTTTGTAGCTCGCCCCACCGGAGGAGAAATGAGCGCATGCCGAACAATCGCGCTCTCAATCTCGACGGCATATGCAGGTGAGTGAGAACCACTATACCCCTTGAATGCATACCTATCTTAACCATCAGCCTATACATAAAACTCTTTGTCTAACAACATGCAAATACAGGTTGGTATACATTCTATACTCATTTCATGTGAGAACCAGTCATCTGCATCCGCGAGTCGCATGTCTCTCGATTAAATTGTTTTACTGAATCGATTAAGCCTCTCTTGATATCGATTTTAGATCGATTATTTTTTGTAACGCACTCGCGTTTCATGTTAGCCGCCGTGTGATGTTTTTATTAAAACGCTTTTATTTATTAGTATTGTAAGTGATGGTCTTAAGTTGTTATCGTATATTAATAGATATACTAGACTATATTGTTTGGTTAATATACATAATGCGTCATTTTAATTTCAGAACGGGGATCATTTCGTAAAAAATATTCTTTAAGAAAACTTAACAGATATTATGGGGAACTTTTAACACGCTTTAGATTTGACCTTGATTCCTATATTCCACGTCATTTAAAGGTCAATTGTTTTTTTTTTTTGTTTCAATAGAAACATCAATATTTCACTTCAGAAATGAAAATCCCAAACTATGTATTCTGATGTAAAGTTCTAACGCACTCGGTATAACAAAAAAGACAGTCACTGTTTAGTCTTCTGTTCCCACCGCTTAGTTTAGAGTCCTATCCTGTCAAATTATTTCCATAACTATCCGCTTTTGCTAACCGCGTTGTCCAATCACCTTTTATAGCCGCCATCTTCTGTTCAATTACGACTATGCTGGTAGTACTTACCGTTGTACTGATACGACAACCTGTATATCGTTCCGCCACCAATTGCCTATAAGGTCACTTATACCGCGCCGCGTGGTGTAAGTAATATAACATGGAAGGCCAGAAGGAGACAAACCAGAAGATTTGCTGCAAGGCTCACGACTTGGTGGTCAGCACGCATAGTTAGTGCAGCGCAGAGGTACGTAGGTTAGTCTCCCTTTCTCTTCTCTCGATACCATTAATCCTACCACGGCCGTTTTGGATACGCGTTCCGTTCCTAATACTGGTCTGCCGCGTTGATATCTTCTATCTAAACTGTCAGTAATTACCAAACAGCAACATTGAAGACAAAATTGATTTTTTTGTATGTTTGCTTGTAGGCAAACTGGCGAAGAGAGCACTTGGTGGTAGGTGGTTACCGTCGCCCATAGACATCTGCTACATTAAAGGAGCCGACGCGTCGCCTACCTCGTTGAGACTGTTTACGCCCTTTTTCAAGAGTATTGTAGCTCTGGGAAAACCGCGGGAGGGAGGGAGTTCAATCCATAACTTACAAACATTATGATGGCATGAAAAAGCGTGCGCCAAGTGCAGTAGAGGACTGCTTTTTAAAAGTTTTTAATATTTTTGTCTTTCTAAAAGTTTCTGTCGAAACACTCCGAAAATAGGAATGATAGATTTCAATGCAAATTTTTGGGCGTTTTTTTATATTATTTATTTTGAAGCTGTCAATCAGGTGACCCAAGTAATGGAAAGTGGTAACCGTCGCCTATAGATTTTTGAAACACCAGGGGCGTAGCCAACGCGTTGCCAGCCTTTAAGATAGAATAGGAGGGATAGGATAAAGGGATTAAATAGGAAAAATGGGATATTTGAATGATTTGGATTGCAATTCACTAATAAATACATCGTCATGACAACGAAATGACAACAACAACTTTAATATGTTGCTGTCATGGTTAGTTCCACCTTCGCTAGATACCATTACGGGTATTTATCATTACATATTTTGTCTTAAAACTTAAATTCGACATTTCTAAGAATTATAACATGTCCACTTGATGACATATATACATATCCTTTTTTAACGCAACCGAAGCCGCCGGCAAAAGCTAGTTTTACATAATTTTCTCTTACAATTGAAAACAATACAAGAAATAGTACGTAGAATTTTTTTTATTTCCAGACACTAAATCAATTTATAGTGGTTTTTATGCTTTTTTCGAGTACAAAATTAGTCTGTGTCATTTTTAATATAAACATACAACTTCTTTCGGTCACAAGGACAAATTTGAATAAAATATTCGAAAAACAAGTTTGAAGAGACATGAATAAAACAATGCGATAGTTTAAGCTGATTTAAATTAATTTACGTAAAATATTTTTAAATATGTTGAATTGTTGGCTTTTACTGCTGTCCTAAATAAAATCTTTACACGTGCAGAGATGTGAATGTTATTTCACTCGATATCGATCCTGCTATCTGCTTATCAGGCTTTGTGATGAATAATACGTGTGTATTTGATTTGGTTTATCTCGGGTAACTGTTATCCGAAATTTGGTGCGCATTATTTTTTATTCTCTGAATGAAGTGAAGTATTAGCGGAAATTTGTGGAAAGATTATTAGCTGTGTTATTATCAATTTTTATATGACAGAGCTATAAACAAAGAATGATTGTCTCGATTACAGCTCACCGGGCAGGCTTAACCAGTATTATACTTATTATACGTCCGTTTAAAATTATAATATCCTTCAATCGTATAAAAGGCCATGCGTATCGCAGTCACTCTAATACTTTTATTTGAAATTGTTCCAAGGGGAATGATTTAAAATTCTCTGGCAAGTGATTATAAATATTATTAATATCATGGAGTATGAGCTTCTTTGACACATTACAGTTCTACTATTACAGTGAACCGTTTACTATCGACTTCATAGCTTTAAGACAACAGCCAAATGACAAAGCTATAAAAATAATTAACGTCTTTCACCTCTCAGTGTAGTAGGTAATCAAACACGCATTTGGTCGTTTTTTTTTTCGAAATGACATTTTAATATAATTTTTATCCCTTCCTCTAGAAACAAAACTGAAGCCTGGTAGATGTTTATAAACTAGTTTAAACTAAATTTTGGTTTAACATGCATTCTTCCTTATTTACACAGGTCGATAACCTACTGTGTATAATTACTGTATAATCGTGGTCGTTGATGACCTAAGTTGTTAAATAGCGACCTAAAATAAATAAAAAACTGAAGCCAAAATTAATAATATAATAATAATCGGCAGACAAACACACATATTGTATATCCCCAAATTAAATAAGTTACGCTCGTGTAATAATATACAACGGACTACTCTGAGGCCGATCCTCGACACCCAGACCATAGTAAATAACGGAGAAAATTCGTCTCCGAAATTTAATATACCAGGAATGAAACCCGGAGTTTCTGAGTTACAGTTTTTTATTGTAGGAGTTCAGCAGACAAGCAGACGGCCCACTTGATGTTTAGCGGTTACCACCGCCCATGGATATTTGCAACACCAAAAGGTGCTACAAATGCGCTGCTGCTCTCTTAAGGGAGACTGGAATCTGGTCACTAAACAACTCATGGTTGTTATGGCGGCATACACTAGACCAGGGGTGGTAGCCATCCAATCGGGCAAATACCCTACCACCTGGCCGTGGGTTGCTTTGTTGCCTCTTATGACAGGCCGCCCGGTCGCAGCAAATTGTATTCTTTCTCCGTTCCTGTACGGATAGTATTCTTGCAGTGAGGTAGGCCGGCAAAGGCTTAGCCCGTTCAGCCATGGCCGTCAACACACGTGTTCTACAATTTCTGTCTTTCAAATTGTATAGGAATGAGACATAAAAAATGAAACGCGCCGCGCCTTTGGGATTTATTTCGTGTGACAGTTAATTGTAGCTTTATGTTTATTAAAAAAAAAAAACAAAATACATGATGGTGATAATCATATAAACTCCGCTTACACGTGGAGTTTAACAAACAAGGCAGCAACGGAATAAAATGACCAACTGAACTAGATTATTGATGTTTATTTATTATGAAATCAGCTTTAAAACAAAATAATGTTTTAAACAAACGTGTATGTTTAACATATTTATGCTACACGTGGTAAGTTTAGATAACGGATTTCATTGAGATAAATTTGACTGTAGATCTATAGTGTCAAACAGGAAAAGGAAACACGTTTGTGATCCAAATATTAAATCAAGAATGATTTTTGAAGTGAAAACTTCTTTATGCATGTTGCGTTATATTTATTTAGTTGCATAGTTGTTGTCATGTTTCTTTTTAAGGTTAATAATAAATTTTATGTACCCTTTTACTTCTAAACGATACAATCGGTCATTTCTCTCAATTGAATATTCATGTTATATTTTTATTTATTCTGTGATTAGCGCCTGTTTTGTATAGAGTTTTTGTCTATAGTTTTCCATAATTTCATGCAACAATAGTGTTACACTCCGACAAAAGTAGATTCACACCTGCCTACCATAAAACACACTTTATTATCCGCCCCGCGTTTGAGCTAATAAAATTGAAACTGTTTTATGACTATCTTTTTTTGTTTACTTATTTATTGGTTGTTGTGGAGAGCAGCTTATTGTGCTCATTTATGCCCGTTCGCAGCCATAATTACGCAGGTGTGCGGATTACAATTTCTGGGAAATTGTGTCGACTCTTTCCAGGTAGACATATTGCATCGTGTTGGATAAAACAATGCCCCAATGGAAAGATCGCTAGTCAAACAATAACTAAAAGCATGGCAAGACGTGTGTATATTCAATAATCTAGATAGTGACGGACTTTGCGCGTGTTATTGAATCGTGCATTACGTTTGTACTGATTGTGTTAAGTTATATTTATACCTATGTTATACGTGTTTGTATAGTTCTAAATGAACTCTATAGTAATTCTAACGGCATTTTTTAATTCGAGTCCCGCACTCTTAACAATATTTATCCTTAATATGATGTGGTAATTGTGTTGATTATAATTCAAAATCTCTCAATTGTATATAGACGGTAATCACTATATTTTATTTTCATGTTGGCAGACGCGATAGATTTTTTTACTGTGTTCGATTTATTCTACTACATGTAAAACTTTAAATATAATATTTTATATATCTTATATAAAATATTATCTAAAATTTCCAAACAATAATGTAATAAATTCTTGTCATTCATAACCTATTTAATTAAAATGGTTTATCAATAACTTCAATCCGCTATCGGTTGTCCTAATTTGCTAAGTTTCTTATACTGTAAAATTGTTGGAGGGATGGTGAGGTGTTCTAAATATGTTTGTCGAATGTGTAGAGACAGTAGATGAGATGTTCTTAAGCGGTAAGGTTCTCTGATTATAAGTATTGTGACCAGCTGCTGTTCTTTTACTACCACAAACCCTTCTGAGATGTTGCATGTATTACAGTTGGGTACTTTTGGGAAAATCATTTTCCGATACGAAGTTTCACGTCTGACGTGCAGTGCTACGACTTACAGATGTTTTTATTAATGGAGTATTGCTGATGCGCTCGTGTAGACGGCGCTGCCAATGTGCCGCCGCTGCGTCAATATCCTGCCTATTTCTATGTAGATATACTATGCGAAAAGTTCAGCCACCCCGTAATCGCCCTACTGATAGATAAGTGCAGCGGTGGCGCAGTGGCTCCTGGTATACGCAGTTTGGCGGTGTCGTCTACACGTATATTAATTATCTTCTTCGTGATTCCGCTACAGTATCCAGCAGTAGATAAGAGATTACACCTACCTGCTTACCTATTTAGTATAACATATCAACTGAAAACTACAAAAACGCGGTAGCCTGATAACTCGCACTTTCAATACTTATATGCTTGTTTGTTATATTTTATTAAACGAATTTAAAATGTATGCCTACTTTTAACTAGATTTCAAGTACTTTAAGTAGATTTAGATTCTAAGAACTTATAAATATATTTTTAAGTTTTGTCAACTACAGACAAACTTCTTTTCTGATGGGAGCAAATATTTATTTAAATAATGCAAGTAGATACGTTTGTTAGTTCGGGATCATTATTTCAGGAACCTAGCGATGTAATACTTTCAACATATCAGAAGGGTTTATGGTAGTAAAAGAACAGCAACTGGTCACATATTTATAATCAGAGAACCTTACGGTTTTAACACATTGAATACACTGACTTTGAACATTCGACAAGCATTTTTAGAACACCTCGACATCCCTCCAATTTTACAGTATATGAAACTTAGTATATTGGCACAACCGATGGCGGATTTAAGTCTTTGATAAACTATATTAATTAAAGGGTTATGCATGACAAGAATTTAATACATTATTGTTTGGATATATCAGATAATATTTTGTATAAGATATTTTATAAAATATTATACTTAACGTGTTATATGCAATAAAATAGGCCGAACACAGTATAAATCTATCGCGTCTGTCAACATGAAAATAAAATGTAGTAAATACCGTCTATATACAATTGAGAGGTTTGAATTATAATCTGTACACAATTATCACATTATACAAAGGATAAATATTGTTTGGAAAAATATTTGGATAAAAATTATTGTAAATTATAAACAACTACTCTATACAAAACAGGCGCTAATCACCGAATAAATAAAAATATAACATTATGATTCAATTAAGGAAATGGCCGATTGTATCGTTTAGAAATAAACGGAAACATGACAAGAACAACTATGCTACCAAATAACTGTAACACTTAGCTTTAAGTTTTCCAACAGTACCTAAGTATCTCGGTAGATTTCTTTTGTTACTTATAATCAGATGGCCTACCTTAGAAAACGGATCAGCTTCGCGATCCAGCGAGGCAACGTAGCCTTCTAAGCACCTTACTCATAGAACACTGTAACCTAGGTGCAGTATTCTACTTATAGTCTTGAGGGCTATAGGTAGAATACAATGTGACTAAGTTAAGTTTTCTTTTATCATAATAGTTTATAAAATTACTGTAAATATTTAAATACAAAATAAGTAGGCTATTCGCGAAAACGTGTCATTGGCTTTCTATTGTTAATTTTAATTATTTATTCAAATGTGTTTAGCAGTAGGTTTTCCATAAATGAATAAACATTGTAAGTATAAAGTAACAACAAATCAGAGAGCGGAATAGTTTCACATGTAAACGGGTGAAAAAAATACTATCTGATAAAAATAGCTGTGACATAGACAGACGGACATGCCAATTTTATTAATCCTGTTTATCTTAAAATAGTTCGTGAACCCTAAAGAGTTAGTTATAATTTTTAATTATTAAAGAGCTTTTTTCAAGGTCGACTACGTGTTGTGAATGTCTCTAGTATTGTAAACTTTCAAACGAGTCTATAACCACTTTCCACCAAGAACGACTGCTTGTATGTTTCTGGCAATGCAACAGTTAGTTCAACAAATCTATCAATATTTATTCATTGAAAGATTTTGTTACGAGTTACGGTTACGACTCGAGTTAAAATGCCGTTGGAATTATTATAGAGTTTATTAGAACTATACAACATGTATAACACAGGTACAAATATAACCGAACACAATAAGTCCAAACGTAATGCAGAAGGTCGTAATTCAATAAAACACACAAAGTCCGCCACTATTAGATTCCCGATTGTAATGCACACGTCTCGCTTTGATCGTGATTCTCGCTCGACTGCCTTCCTCCCTTAATCAGGCCATCGTTTTATCCTGCACAAATGCAATGTGCCCATCCACGTGGACTGAATAATCAGCTTGTACTTTAAAATCCGTATCACCTGGCTAATCATTACAATACAACAATAAGCTATTCTCTAGAAACGTATGCCCATAAATAAGTATACAAAATAAGACGATCATAAAAGAATTACAATAGTTTCAATGTTCAAATGCCGACGGGTAATAAATGTGCTTCTACAAATCTGTACATGGAATTTGTCTTTGTCAACGCCTAGGTTGTAACAATATTTACCTGTTCAGATTCCATACAAAGTGCAATTCAATATAATGTAATTGAAACTATTTTTGTAGAGACTGCGTTCGTTTGCACTATTCTGCGCTACTGCATAGGGTATGGTACAAGTTATAAACTGATTATTTAACATAAGAATATTTAATGGCAAATACTATTGAATAGAGAAAAAAGATTCATGTTTTTGAAGTGAAACTTCTTTACAATCGTTGTGATTTGAAACTCGATGAAACGAAAAAGTGACTAGCTAATAATTTTGTAATATTGTATTGTTTGTATTAAATAATTTTAACTTAGTTTATTTGGCTGACTTAGATCACTTAGTTAGTTTGCTAAAATGGCAAATAGCTAATGTGGTGGAAAATGGTAGCCATTGTTTATGATCGTTTGCAAAATCAAGACCTTGTGGGTGGTGGCTACTTACGCGTTGACCACGTTTTGAAAACATCCAATGGCATAATGTAAATAACAATCAAGCTTTAAAAATGTGGGCCCTGAAAATCAGTACTGAGTCAGATCACGTTTCGGTACAACAAAACTGCTGAGTGTTAATCTCATTTCTAATTAAAAATTGCGACATACAGTTTTTGTATGTATGTATTTTCTAATCTGTTTATCTTGTGTTTGTCGAATTTGGAAATAAATATTTTCTCTCTTGTATTTACCTTTTTTAATAGTGTATCTGGCAAACAGGCCGACGGTCCAACTTATCTTAAGTGATTACCGTCGTCTAGTTTATAATACCAGGGACGAAGCCAACGTTTAGTTGCCAGCCTTTAGGATTGGATAAAGAGAATGGGATGGGGGATCAGATAGATACATCTATGGATGTGGTATGGGATACGGGATTGGAATGGGAGATGGGATAGGGAATATTGAATAAGGGAAACTCTATGCAAATCAAAAACGTAGATCGCACACTGCCTATGCTTGGACCAAAGTGGACGGTCAACTAACAAGTACTCTGTCATCACATAGATCAGGTTGTCGGTATGCCGGTCATTGCACCGTTGCGCACGCGTTTGGCAATACGCGACATTTCACTCGGGCAAGAAGCGACGACCGATCGAAAGTCGTTCTTGTACTTATGTATACTTAATTGACTCATTTTCATATATATATATATATATTTTCGTTACAAACATACAAAAATATAAATTTTCCTCTTTATAATATTAGTATAGATGATATATAAAATATACAGAAAAAGAAGTAATTCATTTATTGTTCACCACGTAAGCAAATTATTATTATCTGCGCTTCATTTAATTTACATATTTGATAATCCTATTTTACTGTACATATAAATTGTTAATTATTTATATATACAATCGAATACAATGCAAGAAAACTTAACTTATTTGTATTGTATTCTACCCATAGTCCCTCAAGACTATAAGTAGAATACTGAGCCTAGTTCACCGTCTTCTATGGGTAAGGTGCCCAGAAGGCGGCTACGTTTCCTCACTGGATCGCCATACTGATCCATTGGCCGAGGTACGCACTAGCTCTTTAATCACCTGAAGAGTCAATGAGTCGGTTCGATAAATTTTGGTAGAGGCTCATAGCCTCAGGACCCCACGGTCCAAGCGTCTCGACAGCAAACGGCGCAAACATATAACTCTCACTGAGGGTTGCATATTTGCGCCCCTTGAGTGATTCAGCTGTTTCCGCCGCCGAACCGGCTGATCTAGACTTGTTTGGTAAATGGGATGCGGCCAACGTGTCTACGCAAGTCATATCCCACACCAAAGGCTTGTCACGCTACCAGGGAATTAAAGTCATTCCGTCAGGACGCCTGCCGTCGTCAAGTGCAATACCGTTCGTCTCCAATAGAGCCGGCACGTTGGCGGTGGCAAGCGCCCTCCGTAAGACATCTTTCAAGGCAGCGTTGGCGTGACCATCTGCCGGCACTGCGGCGGCAGGAAAGACCATGGTATCCCGGGCCGATTATCTCTGTTCCACAGACGCATGTGTGTAGTGCACATATGCTAGCACCTAAGCGCAGATTTATAGCCAAAAATAACATGATAATATAGCTTATTAAAAAAGTATTACACATGTTACAAGAATATCAAATTACTGACCGTATGCGGCCAAAATCTGGTCATAGCTGCACATTGGATATCAATGCTTATGTTTTGGTCCCATGAAATCAATAATGTTGATAGGTCACCATTAACTCCGTAACGCATAATGACCTAAACGATTTGGATCATGTATTGAAATTTCCTGGACTAAAGTATCATAGTATTTTCTTAAGTTTTCGCGACTAGTATACATAATAAAACTACATTGTAACAGTTTTAGGCGGGTTTTTTTAAATATTATGTCACCCTTCAGGATTTCAAGCTAGCATTTTTTGGACATAGACCTACACCTCCTACGAGGACCTGGCGGGGGCGGCTAGGCATTTGTTCCCTCCCTATATTAGTCGATTTTTGTAACTGCATAGGCTGCTATGTCACGGATATGAAGGCTGCCGCGGATGCGGGATTTCCTAAGGCAATCCTTCCGCGTGACTCCACACATGCACTGCAGCATATTGATTTCCGTGAGACGTAGCTTTTGCTTGTATGTCTCAAGTACAGGCCACGTTACACTGTTAAATTAGAAAAAAAATATACATCAATTATGACGTTGAATACAAAAATGTAAATATTCATATTAATAATAACATCAGCGAACTTTTTGCATCACATTATCTTTCATCGGTAAACTTCAAATAACACAATGCCCACTTAGTTGCACCTTTTAAAAGCTTTCCATTCAACCGGTTCGTTTAAAAGTAAAATTATCTTACGGGGACCCACGAAAGCAATCAACGGGTTATTTAAAAAGATAAATAAGAATAGCATTAAGGTGGTGTGTTCCAAAAACTGTGGCATGAACAAAAATATAAATCGTCATCAATTTAATTGGTGAAAATAAAATCTATCTTCATTTTACGAAATTATATTTTAACAAGCATGAAACTTCGTACGCGTTGCCATTGCGATATATTTATTAGTGAACTACAATGTTGGTATAAAAAACGCGTACGTAGCACCATATTTGTGACTATATTCCTCGATCCCAAAAAATAAAGTCATTTATCGGAATAAAAAGTAAAAACCTTTCTTTAGTAGATGGCACTACAGAGTAGTATTTTCTTTTCTTATAGTTTAGTATTTAAAACACAATTTCAGAACAAACTACTCCAAAATTTTAGGTAAGGATTTTATTATTTTGAGAGATATGGTCTAAATAAGTATATACCTAGAACCCTCTAAAAAGAGCTATCAAAATGACTCATCAACTTCAGGTGACCAGAGGGCTGGTACCTGCCTTTTTATCCGTGCAAGAACGGAAAAAGAATACATTTCCTGCGGCCAGGCGTCCATCGTAAGAGGCAACAAAACAACCCACAGCCAGGTGATAGGTTATTTGCCCGTCTGAATGGCTACTACCTCTGGTCTAGAGTATGCCGCCATAACGATCTTAAGTTGTGTTCCGGCATTAGCGGCCAGGTTCCAGTCACCCTTTAGAAAGAAGCAGCGCATTTGTAGCACCTTTGGTGTTGCAAGTGCCCATAGGCGATGGTAACCGCTTTCCATGTGGTGGGCCGTCTGGCTGTCTACTGAACACGTGCAATAAAAATAAAATAAAAATGTATGTGTGTTCAGTTCACACGCAGTAGAAGTGAAACTTCAAAGAGTATGCAGACGAACATAATTATATTATATCTACAACGCTTAGTAGATAAGAGTGAGGAGGCTACGAAAACTACTATACTATAAAAGCTACCAAAATGACGGACAAAACATACCTAGGAATTTAGTGTCGCTTTTTTATTTCACTTTTTCGTTTCATAAAGTTTCAAATCAGAACGATTCTAAAGAAGTTTCACTTCAAAAAACCTACCTCGGCAACGGAAAAAACGTAGCCAAACTTTTAAGCACCATACCCATAGAAGACGGAGAGTTACGCTCAGTATTCTACTTATAGTCTTGAGGAATTATAGGTAGAATATAATATAAACAAATTAGTTTTCTTTATTGTATTAGTTTGTAATGGCTTAGTTTAGTAAGTACATATATTTCAGGCTTAAAGAACTTTATTTCCCATTAGAACATTTAGTACATTTACAATGAGATTATAATATTGTTACAACTTAGCCAAAATTCCACGAAGCACGCCGACAAATGTGAATGCATACCTGCCGGCCATAAAGCACCTTTATTACCTGCCCGCATTTGGACTTCTTTTGTTTACTTTGTATTTAATATTTGTAATTAGAAAAACCGCCTATTGTGTATTGTAATCCTTTATGGTAGGCAGTGGCCAGGTGTGATTCTTGGAAAGCATTGTTTACCCGGTCGTGACATATTGTAAGCCGAGTACATTCGATGAGCTATATAGTGACGGACTTAGCGCGTGTTATTGAATCGTGCAGTTTGTACTGGTTGCGTCCAGTTATATTTGTACCTGTGTTATACGT
Source organism: Dendrolimus houi (assembly GCA_039645545.1). Classification (NCBI taxonomy): domain Eukaryota; kingdom Metazoa; phylum Arthropoda; class Insecta; order Lepidoptera; family Lasiocampidae; genus Dendrolimus; species Dendrolimus houi. Next base: position 8,790,326 of record CM077136.1, read on the forward strand.
GTTTGTATAGTTCTAATTAATTCTATATTAATTCCAATGGCATTTTTAATTCGAGTCCTGTAACTCGTAACAATATAATTATCAACAAATACAATGTAAATCTTAACACTAATGTGGTGTTATACAGTCTTATTTAAATGTTGTTTGACGTGTATTTTTAATACAGGTTTATTAATTTATGTTTATTTTAATAAAAGTTTTTTGAGATATACTTTGAAAAACATTTTTACATTTTTGTAACTAGTTTGGAAATTATTAAATAAGTGAAGGTGTGCTTCAAATATTATGTGTTTTCCCGTAATCTGCTGGTGGTAGACTTAATTGCAATTTCTTTTTCTTCTGGATATTATATTTTAAAGAATAAAATGTCTAAAATCGAAAAATATCAGCGCCATTTAGTAATGTAGGTCGTCTGGCCTTTAAGAAAATAAATGAGAGTAACTTTAAAAAATAAATAGGTATTGTTTGAAAAAAGAAGAATAAAGTTGCACCAGAATACAGAGATTTGCATTTCGGCTACCGGCATTGTATACAGACCATTTTTAAACTGGTTCTTTTTTTCTTAATAATGACGTCTCGTTCAGTAAAATGTACACGCTTTGCAGTGTTTTGTGTTTTAAATAAAATTGTTTTTTTGGTATTAATGGGTAGGTACTTACTACAATTTCACAACTATCCTAACTAATATTATAAATACATATGTGAATATGTTTGTTTGTGACTTTTCCCGCCTATTAACTACGCAACAAAACGTCACGAAATTTTGCATACCGTTATCAGGGCTTTAGGATAATAGATTGTTACACGAGAGGTGAAAGTGACCTATTTAGGCATGGGATGGTTTGAGGCACGATCGTAGCGAGTGCCCTAATAGTTGGAGTGCTTAAATAGGCCTTCCACGCGAGGTTAACATACTGCTTTTCATTTCGAATATGAGGAAAATAAATAAAAACTGATAAGTGAAACAAAAAACTACTTCTTTAATGAAATCAGGCTTTAAAACCATATATAAATTTGATGAACTCATTTAAAACCTACGTCACATATGAAACGTCAAATAAATTTCTTTTTCTGTGGCATTCTACCTACCAATAAGTTTTTGGCACTCATGGTAGTAAATATTTAGCTCAAATTTATCTAAATTAAATAATAATTTAGTGAAAAATAAATTACAAGTATAAAAACATGTTACGAAATTGATGATATTTTTTATTACAATTTATGCCGCGATTTAACAGTGGCTGTCAAAAAGTTGGGACATGAGTCGAATGTATTATCTAAGGTTCGCATAGTTTAAAAAAAAATTAACAGCAGGGAAAATCGTTTCCCAGGGACAAAAATACTATTATCATCCCTGTGATCAGGCAACTCCAAACTTACTTTCAGAATATGAGAAATGAAAAAGTACATAGCGTACCTTTTATCCAACAAAAAGTACTCTTCCTGAGGGATATACCGATATAGCCGAAACAAAACGCGTTTATTGATAATTACATGAATTAAATGGTAATATAATTCGAATCCCGACCGGGAATCATGCACGACTTGGGCAGTTTTCTGAACAAATGTGCATCTACCGGACAGTATACCCGCCATGTTCAATCAATGCGGATTGATGGGTATGATACATTATCATTTAGTTTCATCACGATGTTTTCATTCACTGGTAATTATAGGTTTGAAGATATTAGTAAAAAAATATCAATATCTCAATTGTTCTGTAAGTTTAGCATTTTAAATAAAATCAACTAACTTCTTGTAACTACCCACGTATTGTTTTGAGAACTTTTTTCCATAAATAGTACGGCGATCACGCCATTTTTTTTTCGCAACTTCATAACATGAGTTCGTAATAATATAGTACACCATTCTCGCCAAATTTCAATAATGTTGACATAACAATATTTAAAAAAATGGCTAGAACATTAATGATCACACAAATACGGATAAGCGAGCAACGCATTTATAAGGCTGGTTATGTTATCATGCTGATGCGTGGTTTGAGGTAGGCACCAGCCCTCAGAACACCTGAAGTTTTTTAAATTATTTATTTAGAAAGGGCTTTGCTGCTTAGCGGCCATATCACCCAAATCCTAAATAACATCTCTAATTAATCTATATACATGTACAAATAAATAAAATTGAAGTGTTTGTTTGTAATGTCAAAATAACAGCTTTTTACTAAATGGATATGAAAGTAGTATATCAAGGCTATTATATTGTTACGACCGACAAAGACAAATTCACACTTGCATACCTGTTTTTCACATTGTATTACTTTTCGGCATTTGGACTTCTTTTGTTTATTTGTGTTTAAAATTTGTGATTAGAAAAACAGCCCATTGTGTATTGGAATCTTTTATGGTAGTCATTAGCCAGGTGTGATTCTAAGAAATTCTGTCCGCATGGTCAGGTCGGATATTGCATTTGGGCAGCATAAAACAATGCCCCGATGTAGAGGTCGTCAGTCTAGCGATAACCACGAGTGAAGTAAGACGAGTGTACCCCACGCGGTAGTCTATTTAGTGACGGACTTTGCGCGTGTTATTGAATCATGCATTACGTTTGGACTGGTTGTATTCAGTTATATTTGTACTTGTGCTATACGTGTTTCTATAGTTCTAATAAAATAAACTCCATAACAATTCCAACGGCATTTTAATTCGAGTCCTGCAACTCGTAACAATATCAAAAAATCAATCTTTAAATTTTTTGTCTATCTGCCTGCTAATCTCTGAAATAGCTGGACTGATTTTGACCGGTCTTTCATTGGCAGATAGCAGATGTTATAAGGAGTAGTAACATAGGCTACTTCTATATCAGAAAAAAAATGATAATCCCACGCGCACAGACAAATTCGCGGGTAGCAGCTAAACTAAAAATAAAATCATACAGTTTGCAAAACATCTTGGCACCTCTTGATAATGGATATACCAAGATGCTATTGCGTTCTACCGCGGCAGATAAATCTAGCTCTTTTCGTAGATCTTCGATCCGAACACCTTTCGTCAGAACATGTAGGATATCTTCAGCCATATTGCATGTTACACAGTGAGGGGAGTTACGTTCTTTATGAGATATCAAAACTTGTTTGAAGGAATGTGTCCGAAACTTAATAAGAACAATGTTACAGCGTCTTTTCGCGTCATGGAGCACTGATTTAACCACACCTGAAGAGTTGATGATTCATTTTCATAGTTACTAATATCGTCATATACAGTCAGCACAATATAAATATTATGTACAAGTCTTTATCATGTCCGCTACCATCATAATCACAACACAGAAAAGATTTTAATTAATTATCAACCATATCTCTATAAATTTAGTGTTCGATATCCAATAAATCCAAGTTACACAATTAAATAATGCAGTATTTCTCACTAGACCGGTGTTAGCACTGTCCGATAACAGGTTCTAAGACGTTAGAATCATTGGTGATATGCAAGTTTTTATTCAAAGAAACAGTTTAGTTTAGCCTTAAGTGAAACAGTATGCAAATGGTGCAGACAGATAAAAAAATACTAGTTAATAGAAATCTATCTTGATTCATTGCTATGTTTATACATTTTTTAACACGGTAGACACATTCTGGAATCATTATATTGATTACACCTCTTAAGGTCGGCCTGATCGCTGTGATAGGTATCACGCTCTCATAGAATATCCGCGTGAAACGGTTAGCCTTGAACTTATCGTTTTTCGTACGATGAGAGAGAGTTCCAATAGCCCACTTGTCTCCCATCCCATCTTCCTTATCCCCTCTATCCTATTTCTCCTGTCTGATCCCTCTATGTCTGCTCTCTATTCTCGATGCTGGCAACGCGTTGGCTTAATCTCTATTGGTGCAAACGTGTATAAGCGACAGAAACCACTTTTAATTAGGTGGGTCGTTTGCCTGTCTACCATTCGCATTCGAAAAAATTATATTGTTCCGATTTTGTGGGTTTCGAAAATTTGGTGACGAATGAATGTATGCTTACTGTAGTATTATTATTACACACTCACGTAAAACACGGGCAAAGTCTGTTGATATGAAATTTCTGCTTCGAATGTACACCTAATAACGTCTCGATCGCAGTTGCGACTCAACTAATCCTGTCTCAACGAGCTGACTATATATATTCAAAAAATAGACATGGCCTCCCAATAAACATGCACAACACTTCACTTTAATCCAAAACAGCATGGCTTTTAAGAACTTGTAATGAAATTGCGACAATAAAACGGTTTATGATGTTTTACTCGAAGGGCGGCCAAAAACACAAAGGTATTAATTAGTATATAGCGTTTCACAGTAGATGGTTACTTCGAAAATAAGCCTGACAGTGAACTATTAAGACAATCATAAAAATTATTACAGATAATTTAAATATCAAAGCGTAATAATACACACACCTTGATGGTTAAGGATTATAGAGATTCTCAGAATACACGATTCATAGCAATATATTATATCAAAAAGAACTGATCATAACAAATAAATCGTACCAAATAAAAATATAAAACCCAGGCCAAGACAAAGGTGGCTCCTACCAGATCAGTCAGATATAAATGAGAATAATGTGAAGATCAGTTTACAGATCGTGGGTACAGCAATTACCCACAATGGAATGTTTGAGGACCGCTACTACGGGGTCGGGGATAATCACAACTATTTAACACTCTTGTCTCGATTGTAGATAACAAATCTTTGTACCATAATGAGAGGAAGGTAAACAGTGCTGTCTTTAAATGAGATTTTTCTTATTTATATCTTTGTACCTACATATAGAAATTAATGTTCTTAGTTGAAGATAAGAAATTTTTATATATTTTTTAATTAGCGCCATAATAAAATAATCTTATTCAAGTTTAAGAAACACGACTAATATAAAAATTAACATTTTTTTGTATATAATTTAATTTAGAATAAATTACAATTAAATTTATGATTAAAGGTAGCTAAGGCATCTGTTTCGAATAGAGGGTGTAGGGTATGTGCGGGTAGTTCCTTTTTGCGCGTATTTTATAAGGAGCACGCAAAGTCGGCACGTTATCAGTTGATATTCAATAGCTATGGTAGTCTGCCTGCCAGGTGGTAGGGTATTTGCCCGACTGGATGGCTAGCACCCCTAGTTTAGAGTATGCCACCATAACAACCTTGAGTTGTTTTCCGGCATTAGTGACCAGGTTCCAGTCTCCCTTAAGAGAGCAGCAGCGCATTTGTAGCACCTTTGGTGTTGCAAATGTCCATAGGCGATGGTAGCCGTTTTCCATTAAGTGGGCTGTCTGCCCGTCTGCTGAACTGCTGCAATTAAACAAAAAAAGTAACAAGGCACAGTACGATGGTAAATCGTTTTATAGATAGAACGACATATTAAAATAGTGACGTTCTAAGGATAGAACGGCATATGAAAATATATATATTACAGCGTGGTTTCGAAATTAACAAAGATATGGCACCGATTAAGATCCTTACTACACAGTACGCAGGACCCGGTATAGAGGGTAGACGTGACCCAGCTTTAGTTTTGGTCTTTTTTATTAGGTACATGTCCCTGATTTTGAGTCAGGTTCCTTCTATAAAGCATGATCTAGATAGATAGATAATGGTTTATTACCCATCACAATTTTTTTTTCATAAATGATGTATCTTTGATACAACATTAAAATTACAATCTAATCTAGGAAATGAGACCAAGTAATTTAAATCTGACCTAAAATAACTAGATGTAACTTAAACTAAGAATTCGTTTCCTATTGTCTTTATAGAAGACACTTTGTTCATCACCACAATAATAGACATACATTAATTACTATATTTTTAAGCAGAACAATAGGCGACCTTATGTCTTAGAGCGATCTCTTCCAGGCAACCTAACTTAGTTAAACTACGTAACTAACTAAAACTTATAGGACATTCTAAGCTAATCTGGCGATGCAGGTCTAAAGCCATTAGCATCTATGGTCAGTTTTTCTAGCCTAATGTATATATTGTTACATCTTAGGCTTCGACAAAGACGAATACCACATTCAGTCTGTAAAAGCACATTTTATTACTTGTCGGCATTTGAACTAATTGTAATCCTTTTATGATCATCTTATTTTTTTCACTTGTTTATTGGCATACGTTTCCAGTATTGTGGAGAACAGCCTATTGTTCTATTGTACTCGTTTACGGCCGCTGCAGGCTGCATCATTAGCCAGGTGTTACGTATTAAGTACAAGCTGATACTAGGAAATTACGTTGACGTCGCGGGGCAGGCACATTTGCATTTGTGCAGTATAAAACGATGTCCTGATTGTGATAGGAGTGCAGCTGAGTTACAACTACGTTACGGGCGTGACGTGCGTACATTCGAGAATCTAATAGTGACGGACTTTGCGCGTTATATTGAATTACGACCTTCTGTATTACGTTTGGATATGTTCGGTTATATTTGTACCTGTGTTATATGTGTTTGATTAGTTCTAATAAACTCTATGATAATTCTAATGGCATTTTAATTCGAGTCCCGCTGACTCGTAACAATAGCATTACAATCAACATTATAAAAAAAATATCGTAGGGAAAATGGACGTTGAATTTACAGATTTATAAAAGCCGCTAGTAGGGCTTAGATTAGCGTGGCTCATATGTTCGCATGTGCATATATGCATGCTTCTAAAAAAAGGATACTTACCCCGTTGTAAGGCTTTTATGGTCTGGTATTTTTTATATTATACTAGCGGTCTTCCCCGGCTTCGCACGGGTATCTAAAAAGGACTTTTTTGTTGAGTTTAATTACCTACCTACTAAGCGAATTCAAAATATTTCCCCTCCCGTACCCATACCCCGGTGACGCCTACATCGCATAAGCCTAGCTAGCCAAGCAGGGTGCGCGGCGACCACGCAACTTTTTTCTAATACTCACATTTTTAAACTCGTGATATCTTTCGACTGGAATGTCCGAATTGAATAATTCAAAAAGTTATATAACGGTATTGAAGTAGTCTTGAATATGAAGTAATTTATTTTGATAAGGATGAATACCAAGATACAAATAAACAGCTTTTCTAGCGGCGGCATTTCAATTAAATTTTTAAAATAAAAGAACTTATTGTGGCATAACTATAATAGTTAGACATATGGTGTCGCGACATTTTTTGTAAGTAATGACGTGTTCTGAAAGTCGTAGTACATTATTTTATTCTATCATCAATAGTTTTCACAGCACACGCGATTTTAGGTATTTTTATTACATCTTGGGTTACATTATTGAAGTTTTAGTAAGGATATAATTTTTTATGAAAATATAATGTAGCCGATGTCAACCGGGGATAGTGTAGCTTGCCAATAGTAGGGCTAATCTGCTTTGCGGATGACACCCTACTCACGGCACGCGCTGCGTCATTCGCGGAATCCGCGGACCTCGCCAACGCCGGGTTGGCGATCGTGGTCCAAAGAATAGGTAGGCTGAGCTTGAAGGTCTCCCCCGCGAAAACGGAGGCCATCATGTTCCATAGGCGGTTTCGTAAGCCCCCTGCGGACTTGTCCGTTACAGTCCAAGGGGTGGATATTCGCATAGGTCCCCAGATGAAATATCTGGGGCTCATTCTCAACGGGAAATGGCTGTTTAAAGCGCACTTTGAGCAGCTAGTTTCCAAGCTCGTGAGGTCCGCAGGCGCCCTCTTTCGGATCCTTCCCAACGTGGGGGGACCGGGAGGGACGACTAGGAAACTCTACATGGGCATCCTTAGGAGTATGGCCCTGTACGGTGCACCCGTATGGTTCACTGCACTTCACCGCCACAATAGGACTTTGTTGTGCCGCGCACAACGGGTCCTGGCGGTGAGGACCATCCGAGGATACCGTACAGTGTCATGGACTTACCGGGACTTACGACAGATACTTACCGGGCACGGTTGCTTCGATAAGTATCTGTGTCAGATTGCGGGCTGCTTGCCTTCACCCCAATGCCGCCAGTGTGGCGCACTGGACACGGCGTTACACACGCTAGTCGAGTTCGCAGCATGGGCACCTCAGAGGTTTGAACTTGAGACACTAGTAGAACCGATCGATTCGCTGAGCGATCTGGTGCAAGCTATGCTGCACAGCGATGATTGGTGTGTGGGCGCGGCCAACTTCTGCGAGACTGTAATGTCTCAAAAGGAGGCCGCGAAACGAGATAGGGAGAGAGATGGAAGTGCGCATGCGTCTCGCGGGCGCCGACGTCAGTCGGGAGCCCGGAGGCGCAGGAATGCGCATGATCTCCTCCCCTGAAATACCGCTGCAGGGTATACCGCCCTCTAGCATCTAGGGAGCAGAGGAGTCTTCACCCCTGTTGACGAAGTGAGTTTGCCCCTTCCGGGGCACTCTCAAGCACTTGTGCGCTAGGATCGGTGTGGATGTAACTATGTTCTGTATCTCATGCCTCTCCTACTCATAAGCGCGGGTCACAGGGGAGGAGGGTGGTTTTAGTGGGATATTAGCCCATGTACGTCCATGGGTTCGAGTCTCCACACAAGCCGGTTGATTATTGTTTGGATTGCCTCAGTGGAAAGCCTCCATGATCAACAATGGTCTAATCCCTAGCAAAGGACCAGGTATGTGTGAAATGCATTTCCCCACCTGAAAAAGAAAAAATTGCCAACAGTGAAAGAATTTTTCAAATCGGTTCAGTACTTTCAGAGCCTATTCAATGCAAACAAACATACAAACAAATAATCAAATTTTTCCTCTTTGTAATATTAGTATAGATTGGCCAACACAACAGTAAGTATTTAGTAATAAGACCAGTAAAAGTAATTACAAGTTATACAAATAACCCCTAGCAAGTAAGTACATATAAATAGATAAAAATAAAAATGTAATATAAAACAACAGACGATAAAATGTATAAAACGGATAGGCAAATATAACATAGATGTAAAGATATAAAACAAGCATAAAAAGTGTAAAATTAGTAATAAATGTAATAGTTATAATTTTTTTGGAAAAAAGAAAGAAAAGAAAATAAGCGAAAAAGTAAGAAAAAATATGAAATAAAGATAAAGAACCCATACCCTACCTTCCTGTGTTAATTAGTGTTAAGATAAATAAAAAGAAAAAATGAAAAGAAATAACCTCTATCTTAAACAATGATGGAGGAGAAGGCGAATAAAAAAAAAATACAACAGTAAATTGTAAATGATGTTTACGTTTTACATAGTAAACGGATATTAGATATTTATGAGAAAATAATATCGTCCAAAAACTATTAATTTAAAAGCCTAATATTGAAGCCATATTACCAAAGTTTAATAAATAGATTTAAACTAAAATAAATAAATCATAAGGCAGGCTTGTATAGTTCGTTAACTTTCTACAATCTTTCAAACAGTTTCTTTGCTAATCAATACGCAGTTCAGTAATCGGATACAGTGAGTATTAGTTTATAAACGATTTCGATGACAGATTAAATAATTACCCGTTTACATTATACATGTTCCTCAAACGTCGACACTTTCACGGATTAATAAAATGTGCGTATTTCAAATGAAATGGAAATTAATTGCCAAATAAAGGCAAAAAATATAGCTTATTCAATATATAAACAATATGAGCAATCGTATAACAACGCGAAACTCATGAAATAAACGATCTTCAAATAGAGGCGCGTTGACGCGAACAAATTGACTGCGTGTCACACCTATTGTGCTGTGAAGAAGTGTGTTTGATCGTTTTAGGCTGGCCGCGTACCGCAACCATACATCACACATATGCAATATTTGAATTTATTTAATAAATTTAATTTATAGTATTTATTTATTTATAGAATGACAGATAACACTTTATTGCCCACCAAAATAGACAATTACAAAAAATGCATAATTACAATACGTGTTGGCAAAACAACACGCCGCTTTATACTACAGCGATCTGTTCCAGGCAACCTATATTAAACGAAATTCATGACGATGTAGGTGGAGTAGAAAATAAAATAGGACTATATGTACTATAAAAACTGTACTGTAAAAGAGAAGCGTACAATTTTAAAAACTCTTGAGGGAAAAATGTGGTAAGATACTTGGCTTATTTCTTATGTCACGAAACCTTCACATATTTGTTATGTTACATTAATTGAAGGCAACGTGGAAGCAAGGAGAAAAACGGGAAGGCCAAGTTAGCAATTCATTAATAAAATTAAACAAAAGTTGTTGCCATGTCGTACAAACAAGTAAAACAACTAAATCATAATAGAGAAAATCAGAAGAAGCGACCGAGAAAAGCAAAGCTCTTAAATGAATGAGAGATAGATCTAAGCACAAAATAGATTACAATCATTACCAAATAAACTATAGGTAACTAATATACAGGGCCAGATTATAATCCGAACTACGTATTATACTATATATTTCAATTAAGATGGTAGGGCTAACTCATTAAAAAAGTGGCTTTTAACATTAACATTAACATAAACTTGATTTAGAAATAAATATTAATTATACTGTTAATTTTTTATAGTAGTGTTATTATTAAAATCGTGGTATTTTTCTTTATTTACAAATTAGTTAGATTCGCAGACAATTATACCCTTACCGTACTATTGCAAATAAACAGTAATTGGATGCAATCACATTTTTTTTATTATAAAAACAGTTTCATGTTTCTTATTAGATATAGTCATAAAAAAAGATAAATAGGGACAAAATAAAAGTTAGTGAAAAATCTATAGAAAAGTACGGTATTTTTTTTAAATTGTTTTTAAATTTACTAATAAATTTGATTTGATATATTTATTTTAGTGAGTTTATTATAATGACGAAACATCGCAATATAGCTACAATAATAAAATATACATATACACCCAGAAACACAGCTCGCGCTTACATTTACATTTATTCAATATTGCTATGGGAGCGTTAGGATTTTTGGTGAACTTTCTGTAAATATTTACTTTGTGACACGATATTGCATTTCATATGTAATCCTAGAATGGTCATCGAACAAATATAGGACTTATGCGTGCTTTCACTTACTTATAAATTAAAAATCGTCGTCGTCAGCCATTTGCAGTCCACTGCTAAACGTAGGCCTCCCCCAGTTGGCGCCACTCATCCCTGTCCTCTGACTTCCTCATCCATCCCCATCCTCACCAAATTAAAAATGCTAAATAATAAATATTAAACCATGTTTGTTCATCAGATTTAATCATCGTTAAATATCATTCCATGTCAGTTGAATAGGAGATTGTTTGATGATATATGTTGTTATTAAAAAATTTAATCAGTCACACATCAAGTTTAATGATGTACACAGTAGATTACGTACAAGCAGCTTTACTTTTAGAATATGTCTAGAAATTGCACTGCAGTGATTATATGCATCCATGCTCTTTACCTACGTATATCTATATATTATAGTGGTTAATCTTTTGCTACCAATATGAATTTGGAATTTTTGTAAAGCTTTATTACTATTCATTACTATTGTATATTCAATACGTTAACGTGTCTTCTTGATTGCAAATGATATGTGATAGTCTTTATTATATGTGTTAATGTTTTGTATATTAATTGCATGTATAATAAAATCTAAATTACTAATATAAACACATTTGTGTATAAAAAAAATGTGGTTAGATCTCTTTTCGAATTTTAGTTGAATATCGAACGATGCCACCATAATAAAATAAGATACGATGATCATATTTTATTAATTAGTCACTTTTAAAGTATCAAAATCTATTAATCCATTTACAATACGAAGTGCGGAAACAATGTGGGGGATCAAGTTTACAAGCGGCTCAATTGGCCGGTTGTAATTTCGACCTATTGTCTCTGGTGGCCCCCAGTTTCCCGCGATTCCCCTTCTGGCCCCGATTGTCCTCTCCCCGGCTCCCAGGGGACGTCGTTACGTTTCTATTAGCATCCTAAAGGAAAATGCCCATTATTGTCACCGTAATTTTTTATATACAACTTTTTTAAGGAAATATTCTTTGTTTTGTGTATTAAGCGGAGCTAACTCCATGCAGCCTAATAATATCAGCTCACAAAAGGCCTACTGTTGGGCTTAGGCCTTCGCATTTATTTAGTGGAAAAGACGGTATACTCGCTAAACTTGTTCAAAGCGAATAGGCGTGTTTTACACTTTATCTCGATGTGCAAGTCTCATTAGGAAGTTTTCCTTCAGCGTCAGCATAAGGTAATTGTAACAATATGTATACCTCCCCGAAAATGGATAGTTTTTACCAAATACGAATCCGAAGTTTAGGTGAATAAAGTCCTGTGAAAAGACAAAGTAAGAAAAAAATATTTATTTAAGACAGACATCAAGTAGGTAGACATAAATAAACATAATATATGTAAGTAGCCCTATAGGTATATGTCTTATAAGAATATATATCATGTATGATATATATATATATATATATATATATATATATTTTGAGCATGAAATAAAACAATATCGTTAATATTACAGTCATTACAGAAATCTTCTACTATACACAGTTTAAATAAAATAGATATATACTACGGTATTACGAAACATTAAAACACACTTTTGTAGTGATACAGTCACAAATGGAACACACCTCTACCCTTCGTTGACATGTTTATAAAGAAATATCGACACCTGTATACAAATTCTTCGACAAGCCTAACGAACACTCATTAGCGGCAAAAAGAATACAAAAATTGTGGTATACAAACACCTCGTGCATCCCAATCAGTGGCACATCAACGCTAAGAGAAACGTCCCTACAACAAATCAGTGCCAACCCTGTGTTAGTTTGTGGGACACATTGCGTTAGGGAGCGTGAAACATTTTTTTTTTCAAAACATTCTTGACTGTAACAGTTTAGCGTTCTCATGGTGGCCCAATTTCCTTTCAACGAATATGTATTAAACCTAATGAACTTATTCACGCTGTAGCTAAAAAGCAATTTTAAAATCAAATATTATGATTTTTGTAAATATACATATAAATTAAAAATATACTGACATATTTATATAATGCAAATAAAAAATATCTAGAAAATCTAGTGCCAGATCGCTGTCAGTTGGGAACAATCCCAAAAGACTAGCCGGATTATCTCGTATAGACTTATTTATATTTTATTTATTTAGAATAGATAATTACCTACACATATTTAATTATTAGAATTAACCAGTCTCTTAGAAACAATATCGCACGAAAGCGGTTTTTGATGTTTTTGTACGTTTCACTTTTAGCTGGGAACGGCCTATTGTTCTTGCCAAAATGTCACTCCTTGAGAAATCGATTACCCTACTGCATATTATGGTCATATTAAATCTTAATTTACAGAATTTAGATCGGTTACGGAATTAATTCCAGAATGCGTGCGCTTCTATAGGGTTCCATAAATTACAACTGACTTTGCGGTAAAAAATCATGTCTGAATTTAAATCCGGTGCGGAAGTAACATCGAAGTGCACGCTAGGCGTTATGGATATTGTATTAGCCAATAATAATAAACACTGACTATACCACACCAAATTATTAAATTTTGAAACGATCACGTGCTAATTGAAATTTTAAAAAATAAGTACCATGTATCAGATAATATTTATGCGCATTTAAGGCGAATACTGTCGTCACAATACACCAGTATGTCACGGGCATAAACAACGCGACACCCAATTAAGGGTTGTTGAAGAGCAAATTTTTCACAACACGCCGCAGTCGAACCCTATTTGGTTTGGGCCGCCGTTCGTCAAAGGTTGGCGCTTACCACCGGTTCATACAAATGCCTATCAAGTGCAAATTCTTAGCACTACACCATACCCTCTATAAGGCGCCGCGAGTTAAATTAGTAGCACCAATTGTACGACATACCTGGTATTGCTAGATTTAAAAAAACAAAAACAAAAAAGGGTTTAAGGTATTTAGGTAATCAAGTCAAATAAGGCCTGGAATCAAAACTTTGGCACTCAATTGGCATTTTTGATATAATGTAGTTTTTTTATGATACAAAAATGATGTGTAAAGGTCTTAGTGACTGCAACCAAAAAATAAACAAAATTTCATCGCTTGCCAGGAAGCGTTGAAATTTTTTTAAAAGTGTCTTTTTGCAATTACTCGAAAACGGTTAAAGTTAAATAAAAAAGTTCTATTAAAATTTGTATAGCTTAAAATTTTGTATAAAAAGTTTCTATGACTTTTTTCCTCCGGTTAAAAATGATTCTCTGATAATGCCTTCTCACTCTTACTCGCATATCGTAATGTCAGAGCATGCGCCACACTCATCGTCGGGCATCCATATGAGTAAGCAAATAAGCGATAGTCCTCTCATTTTAACTCGGGACTCAATACAACGGCGTAGCATTTGAATTTTTTTATACCTGTATAAATTCACACCTGCTGAAATATACCAGGTAATTTTTTTCAATGTTAACATATATTATGCGATTTAAATGAGAATAGGATCGACTTTGCGCCATATTGTGACGTCATAGCTGTCGAATTATGACTTTGAATAATTAGATATTATATTAAGACAATTTACTACTAATTTAACCTTTTTATTTAAATTTGATGTAAGACTTATTATTGATATGCAAATAAGTTTTTTGCAAACCATACTTTTCAAGTGACATTTGACAGATAGAGGTTCATTCCTATTCTTATTTGGATCGCATTATACTACATTTAACGAGGAATTTAATATGGCAAAATATAATTAATTAAATCTTAGGCATTAATTTGAAAATTTCAAATTGTTATTTTTTTTTTTAACAAAAACAATAAAAAACTGTGTCTTTAGAAATCAGGATTAGTTTTTTTTAAGCAATTTATAAATTAAAATTTGTTCATTTAGCTACTACTTACGATTTTTTTTAATTTACGTTCATCCCTTAAACTTTAAACCTCTCTAACTCGCTTAATTTTGATCCGAGGAAAAAAGTCATAGAATCTTTTTTATGTAAAATTTTAAGTTCTACAAATTTTTATTAGAACTTTTTTAACTAACTTTTACCTTTTTCGAGTAATTGCAAAAATACACTTTTTTAAAACTTTATTATTATTTTAAATTCTATTCTATTAATTTTATATAATTAATATGAATTAATTATATAAAATTAAGGAAGCTTTTATGTTTCGCAAGATGATAAACAGTGTATCAATTGATTTGGCAGTTATCTTTCTGTTTTCTCACTCTATTTATATTAGATGTAGGTATAAAATATAGTCAAATGATTTTTTACTTATTTGTGCGTCATCACAATATTATATTTTTGAAATAAAACAAAACTGATAAATAAATTTATATGCGAATTGACCGTTTGTAAGCTTCAGAAATATAATTAAACAGTTGAAATTTAATGCTAAATATGATGTATTGGCAACATATAGGTATATATAACTGCCCATAAACGTTCCACGTCTGGCCTCAGGCCTAGGGGCACGGACAATCTACCCGCTACGCTTGTCCAGGGCGAGTTAGCAGGATGGACACATCGGTTATCTCGATGTGCAGGTTTATCACGATATTTTCCTGCACTGTTGTTAGCACGTGGTAATTGTAACAATATGCACATTAGGTCAGAAAAATAACAATGTTGTGCATGCGTTCCGGTCAGGGTTCGAAACTACGCCCTTTGAGCTTAGGACTCTTGCTCGCGCTAGCCACTAAGCTTGGCTTTGGCGGCTTGGCGACATATACGATTTTCAAAATATGATATTAATTTTAAATTTTGCAATACACAGAATATCAAAATTATTGTAAGTAATAACTAACTATAATAGGTAATTAATTTGAAACATGAGCAGCATTAAAAGAAATAAACAATAATGCTCTTTAATTTATTAAAAGGGGCATTGTCTTTCTAAAGTTTTAAGGAACTTACTAAAAGTAGTAAAAATTCAAATTATTTCCTGACGTCCCTTGGATGTGCTGGCCGTGATCAAATACAATTGACATAACTCTATTATCAGTATAAATCGAGAATAACTCTGTTATCAGTGACGTAACTCATTACAAATCGAGAAACCCCTACATATCGTAACAGCTGGCAACACAAGGCATAACACTCCGAGTTTCAAGTACAGCGATTGTCAAACGGATTTATCATCTTGTTACGTGAATAGTTGAAGGAACAGATGTTGGTATTGAGTCATTATGTGTCCGGTACCTTGTTACGATTATGTGTAAATGAATTAAAATACAAGTATTGGGATGTTGTAAGTGGTTTTCGATGTAATATAAATTCATTAAACCCCAATAAATTTATCCCCTTGCTTTATGTGCTTGACGTTGTCTTAATTAAAAAACAAAATACTTTCAGTCGTGATCCTGTCTTTCGTATATATTTTTGTGGGTTCTTGTATCTGCGGTCGAAAACTGTTCCATAAACAGATGATTTGTTGATTAAACGTTTTGAAGTGATAACTTCTTATGGGAGGGTAAACCGCTTGATAACGCGTTACAGCGCCAGTCTGTCTAGCTTCCCTTTCTCTCACGCATACGGCAGCGGCAGGCAGGCTCCTCCTCTCTCACTCTAACCCACAGCGCTAGCGTTATTTCGGACAGAATATTAAATAGTACAACTTAGATTAGTTTAAGTTGTCACTTCTGTCGGGCGTCCCGAGACGCCCACGTTTTGTTTTTATTGCGAAGGTAGCAAAAAGGCAGACGGCCCATCTAATGGATAGTGGTTCGTAACACCAGGAGCGAAGGCAACGTGTTGCCAGCCTTTAAGATGAAATAGGAGAAATTGTATAAGGAGGATGTATTAGGAGAGGTAGGAGACAGGGATCAGACAGGTGAAATGAGATAGAGGGGATAAGAATGGGGAATAGAATAGGGGGAGGAGGAAATGGACCCTGGGAACTTTCACTCGTCGCACGAAGCACAATGCTCAAGGTCAAACATTTAGGTTTAAAGAACATTATTTCCCACTAGCTGTGCCCGCGAATTCGTGGTTTTTTTTTTTGCAGCACCCCAAAAATATAGTTGCTTAAGTCACTCCTTATAATATCAGCTAGTGAAAGAACCGTCAAAATCGGTACAGCCGTTTCAGAGAGTTAAATTTTCCGAGTGCCTTGGTCCGGATTATCCCCCTGATTCCTTTTCGCATTTTTATTTTGACATTACAAACAGACAACAAGAATATTTAGTTAAAAACGAATGTCGAAGCATAAATAAAAAAACGAATTGCAACGGACAAGTGGAAAAACTTCAACAGACAAGTGGAAAAACGAATCGCAACGTACAAGTGGCAAAACGAATCGCAACGAAGTTTTAAAAATTAAAGTTTTACGGGTAGGTTTTCAAATCCCACAAGTACATTAACAATCTAAAATAATTCAAAAAATATTTAAATAAAATACTAAAAAAATATTTCAAACAAATATTTAAAAAAATATATATATTTAAACAAAATTATGTTAACAATAAATATATATGTACTTACCGTACCGCCGCTGCCGTCTCTCACCACGCGATATACCTTCTACCCCCTCCACGCGGCCGTAACGCTTTTTAGTGACAGGAAAAATCCTAATATCTAGTCTATATAGAAGTTTCCCTTCAAAGCTAACCACAAATCGACCAAATATATGTTACAAGATGTCCACCACAGTAGTCATGAGAACCATAGTGTATATTAATATGACATAGACAATCGTCATAGATAATACTTTTAGTCGATTTATCAGATGATTCGATTTATAATTAAATTACCATTTTCTACCGGTTAGTTAATTTTATAAGCCCACTAAATTATCGTCTAAATAATTTAGTGCATCAGTAACTAATTATTATAATTGTTTTTATGATCCTGGCAATGTAATTGATATTTTTAGTAATGATGCAATGTTATTGTTTTGTAGGGTAGCATTTTCGTATAAAAGGCGTAGTGGCGTGTAGACGGTGTTTATTGCTTACTGTGCTGTGTGAATATTCACATCAAAGGCTGAAGAATAAAGGGGAAACCCTGCCCAAATAGTTAATATTTGGTATATTTGATACTTTCTTATCCAAATCTCTCCTTGCATGTTACATATATTCTGAAAAGATTCTATATCGATTCCCAAATCGGACCATCAGGCTCACATGTGCAGACCTGGGACTAAAACAGAACCATATACTAGAATGATGATAACTCTGTTTTTATTATCAAATCAGAAATAATCACTTGTATAATAATAATAATGATAACAATTTCTCGCCTCTGCTCCTATTTTTGATATAACATTAATATTATGTAAATTCATTTTTAAAATGTCTCTCTGTATCATAACCTAATGCATTCTACACGACTCTCTGCGGCACGAATAAACCCTAGAGGTTTCTGTGCCGCAGTCGAAATTTTTTTATGTATATGAATGGTAAACATATTGAAAAAAAAATATTGTGCTGTATTTTGTCTCCGGGTCTAGAATTTGACCTCGATTTAGGCATCTTTGTGAGACGTTATACAGCAGCTGGATCAAGTCATTTGAATGAATCGTTAGATGATCCTTGTATCTTATGCAAGTGTTCACAATCTCGTCTCTTGTTGTAGGAACTGCTAAGTATTGATGTGCTTCAATATTGGTTGTAAACTAAGATGCAAGGTACCTTAGTTCACCACCATGGTCTTTTGTATATCTATTGTGAAAGTCTGTAAATGTATCGTCCAATTCGTAAAATTTGTTAAATTAAGCTCGTTAAATTAGTACTTAATTATTTTATTAATAATTAAGTACGTCAAAATAAAATAACTGTCTTTAGACATTGTTACCCATTAACAAACAAAATTAAAAGGTTATAACAAAAACTACTGTATTGGCCACCAAACGAGTTGAGAAGACCTGATCGGAGATATTCTCACAATCCAATGTCTTCTATACAGTTCTCCAATAGCATCGACTTAATAGGTTGATAAACGCCTAAGCTTGCTAAGCTTTCTTACATATAACGATGGAATAAGATTGATAGGAATGATATTCCCCAAGTAACTCAGAAACACTCCTAAATCCTAGATGAATAGATACACCACAGATCTTAAATATATTTGTTTGAAATATTTTTAGCGATTGCCATTACTGGTATTGTATAGGCCTGTACTCTTAGATAACACTTATGAGTAAACCAGAACTTGAGATGGCTATGATTCTGGTTGAAATTGTTGTTGTTGTATTATAGCCCAAGGATATCTTATGTATTCTACAATATTTATTAATGTAGACTCCTTGTCACGCCAAGTGTTGATTTAGTCGGTCAAACTTTTTAAAATATTTACTATGATTATTCAAAATTCCTGTTACATATTTCCAGTATTTTTGGTACAGAAAACAATGGTTTGAAGTATAAAAAATATACACCGGGTATTAGTGAGTACCTTAACCACATTGCCGTCGATATTTTCGTAATGTCGTTAAGAATGGAGAAGCGCAATGTCGTGCCCCTATTCCCAGTATCGGGCATCGTCGGAGATCGATGTATGTAGATCAGATCACTATTTACATATGCCACGTCTATTATTTCAACAATTCACCGCAGTACGGCGATGTCAAATGTATGCGGAAACTGTTTGTATAGATTCGTGAATAATAAAGTTGAACACAATGTTATGGCACGATTTTCAGAGTTCAACTTGTACATTTCAACCATATTTGTCGATAAATATATGGCTTTGCCATAAACATAATTTTATAATAAATGATGTATGTTAATGTACGAAGAGATTAATGAAAGCATATGAAGCAAAAGATGTACATAATATATCAAGATCGTAGCAAGTCTCTGCATATCCATATGGAAAACAGGTGTAATAATATATTCTTTTTTTATTGCGTGAGTTCAGCAGACTGGCAGATAACCCACCTGATGGAAAACGGTTACCATTGCCTATGGACATTAGTAGCACCAGAGGTGGTACCAATATGCTGCCGCTCTCTAAAGGGCGACTGGAACCTGGCCACTAACGCCGGAACACAACTCAAGGTTGTTATGGCGGCATACTCTAGACCAGTGGTGGTAGACATCCACACGGGCAAATAACCTACCAACTGGCTGTGGATTGTTTTGTCGCCTCTCACGAAAGGCCGCCCGGCCGCAGGAATTGTATTCTTTCTTGGTTCCTTACGGCCGGGGCTCATGGTAAGAGACTGCAAAAATATCCTACAGCAATAATAGTGTAATATGTATAGAATAGTCTAGAATATGCAGTCAAAATAAACTTGAATTGTGTTTCGTAATTAGTGGCCAGGTTCCAGTTCTCCCGGTCAGCAGCACACCAGCAAACCTCAGGTGTTACAAATATCTATTGGTGATAGTAATCACTCTCCATCAACTTGTGTGCTTTATTCTAGCAATATAAAAATCCATGCCTGTCAGCCAAGATAACTTATAATCCCAGTAAATTCTGACGTTTCCTTTTCCTTTTGATAAAATATGATGATATCTGATACCAACACGTTTAAGGTATTTTATTAATTAACTTAAAAAACCTTTTTCATTGTCTCCTTCCATATTCTAACCCATTTTTCTTTTTACTCCCCTAACATCACAAACTATTGTTCCGACCGACAAAGACAAATTCACACCTGCATGCCTGTTTTGCACATTTTATTACCTTTCAGCATTTGGACTTCTTTTGTTTACTTTGTGTTTAATATTTGTGATTAGAAAAACAACCCATTGTGTATTGTAATCTTTTATGGTAGTCATTAGCCAGGTGTGATTCTAGGTAATTTAGTCCACGTGGCCGAGCAGACATATTTTATTTGTACAGTATAAAGCACAGCCCCAATTGAGAGATGGGGCAGTCGAGCGATTACCACAAGCGAAACAAGACTTATGTACATTCGGTAATCTATTTAGAGACGGACGTTGCGCGTGTATTTGAATTACGATCTCCTGCATTACGTTTGGACTTATTGCGTTCGGTTATATTTATTTGTACCTGTGTTATACGTGTTTGGATGATTCTTATGAACTCTATAATAATTCCAACGGCATTTTAATTCGAGTTCTGCAACTCGTAACATTATTTTTGATTCTAATTCTGAAGAAATTAATTTTGAATACATTGATTTCCAATTTATATTTATCTTGTACAAACCGTTACTTACTATGCATTATTGATTTTGATTGTAGTTTTTATGCTTCGCAATGATGTGATATTTGCCGGCTTTAACAGACCAACGTTGTGCTGAGATTGATGCCCCTTTTAGGACAAGTTTGTTTATTTTTAATGTAATTTTTTGTAACAATTAGTTTAATGTAATTTGTCCCAAATAAAATTATTGTCTTTTTTCTTCTTATTTCTCGAATATTAAATAATAATAGTCTAGTACCTATTTCTTACCTCATTTAGCTCCTACCTAAAGTCTCAAAAATAAAACTGAGAGCAGTACTATACCACTTTCACAATTCCAAGACAATATAAGAATACAATTTCAGAACGTCAGACACGACTCAGATCTTTGAGTCAACGGTGTTAGTTTATACATCCTCCAAACGTTTGAACTGGAAAGTTGTTCATACAAGCACATAACATTGTATGAGAACCTCGTGTGCAGTAATAATTTTCGATATGAAAGTTGCAGGCAACGCTATATGACTGTCTACACTTGCTGCAGGAAGTCATATTACGTTCTAGTTATCACATTATCATTCATGCTCGTTGTTGGGCTTTTCCGTGCAAAGTTACTTATAATTTAATAAGCATTTACCTTTGCGCCATTTCGTTATGAAAGCGAGTCCGTTTATTGATTACTTTCCGTGATAATAGTAGGTATGGTATATATTATTAGTATACTTTATAAGATCATTTTGGTGCAACTTACACATGATTTTTGTAATCAATTACACTATTACCTGATGATTAGGTAAAGAAGTTGTGGGAGCGTAATGGCTAGCGCACGCGTCCCAACCTCAGAGGACGCGGTTTCGAATCCTGGCCCTAACGCATTCACTACTTTAGCAGTTTTCTGACCTAATATGCATATTGTTACAATTACCACGTACTAACAACGATGAATGAAAACATCATGATGAAACTTGCGCATCGAGATAACCGATGTGTCAAAACTGCCAAGCCGCCTTGGACAAGCGTGGCAAGAATACTGTCCGTTCCCCTATAGTGCGAGCCCCAAGTCCAGCAGTGGGACGTTTATAGGCTGTTATTATTTATTATAAATGTTTTAGTCAACTTAAGGAACATGTAAAATTAGATAGATAACACTTTATTATACACCAATACAAAAATGAAGTTAAAGACTAAAATTATATCTCATATATATATAATATATATATATATATATATATATATATATATATATATATATATATATATATATATACAGAACTTTATATATTAAATACATATCTAGTAAATATATAAATGTTTACAGATGAATTTAAATATCATATTCCAACAACAGGTACTATTTTTTGGTCATAATTTTAAATATCGGTAGCGGTCTTGCTTGTCTGCTAGCAACAGGCAGCGCGTTTCAAAGCTTTCCAAATATCCATATTAGATATTAAATAAAGACTATATAGATACTAAAATGAGACATGGTAAAGCCATGCTTGAATTATCTTTACAGATCGCTGGGCTGGCTCGATTGGGATGATATCACGCTCTCGCAGAATGTCAGCGTGAAACGGATCTTTAAGCTAACCGTGTTTAGTATGATAAATGAGAATTACTTCCGAATTTATTTTTTCATTTTTGACATTGTATTCTATGTGGAAACACTCTGCACTTGACATATTATCTATAATTACTGTATAATTAGAGAGAAATTAATCTCTGTGCTATGAGTGGATTACAGTCTGTTTTTGTCAACTACTTGATTTTCAACTTTTAATTACTATTTGCACGCCTGAAAGGGCGAAAAAAAAAACATGTGAAACTGAAAATAACATATTGTCATCTAATGTTTTACTATGTTTTTAAGCAAATATATGATTTGATTTGATGGTCCACATCCCTCTCCACCCTATTCCATTGCCCTATGCCATCCACTCTATCCCATTCCTCCTATCTATCCCATCCCAAAGACTGGCAACGCATTGGCTTGGCTCCTAGTGTTGTAAAACTTCTGTAGGCGACGGTAAGCATTTTTCATTACGTGGTGATGCGCGAGCGTGGTGAGGAATTCACTTTTTCTTAAGGTTTGCTTCATTTAAATCGGTTGATAAATTAAAAAGGTAATATGTACAATTTAAGTTGGCAACTATTAATAAAATGCAAAGACAATAAATAATTTTTAAAATATCCCATATCGTCGGCGTCGTTGCAGGACCTAGTCACTATATTTTTGGTGATTTGTTTTCGTCAAAATTTGTTATATAGGTATTTATATATAAGAATATTGACGGAAAAAATAGAATCATCAAATAATTTGTTACAGTCTTGCACTGAGGCCCACGATATGCAAGTGCACAGGGCCGCTTTAAGCAAGATGGCGGGGTGCAAAGATCAGCTTGCGTCCTTCCTTGCCTTGTCTTCCTTATATATTTTGGCAAAAGCAGAGAACTTTTTTAAATCGTTATGTTCATCTCTTTGTCAAAGTCAAAATCAAATAACGACGATGTACTTTGACTTTTTATTTCAAGTCGATAGTTTTGCGCCCCCTAGGTCCCCCTGCGCCTGGATGCCACGCATCTTTTGCGCCCCCGGGTAAAGACGGCCCTGCATTTATGTACATGTAGCATGTTTCTTATAAAAATATAAAGTTCTTTCAAGTCATTACGCAACATGTTCTTTCAACTAACGTAGCTTTAGAAATATTTAATCAGCCATTACAATCAGGAACAGTATTTAAGCAATTTTCTCTGAGTCCACACCCTGGCCATTATATCTAACAAGCGTTTAAAGGGATATATCGTTCATATGAACATGCGCAATTTCTACACACGTCAGGGCTTGCAACATTATAACTAATTACTTTATTAACAATTTTATTATTTATTCTCAGTCCCCACTGTTTTACATATTTATTATATAATTATATTATGGAGAATAAAAACTAACTTCAAAATGTATAGGTAAATATTTTTTAAATTATCGGCTGACAAATATACACAATCGTTGTATACCTCAAAACTAAACAAGTTATTAGTAGCAGTAGGGCTAAATAAAACTTTAACAATACTGATTGACATTTGACATCTTTGTCGTCCGTGATCACGGCTGCTGAAAAGCGGCCGAAAAGTCGGAATAATAAAAATCAAACAAATTACCGGGCTAAAAACCGTTAAAAAGCAGTTTTATTATGCATACTAGTGGCAAAAACTAAATAAAATTCTAAATATGTAAACAAGTTAGGTTCGATCCCTAGATGCTAAATTTCTTAGACGGGTTTCTCGTTATAATCTGGGTATTTGGGATCAGCCTCAGAGTTATTCATTGTGTTTTATGTATTACCTATATAATATATATATATATATATATATATATATATATATATATATATATATATATATATATATATATATATATATATATATATATATATTAAGATGAATCAAAATTTTTTTAGAAGTGACACGGATAATAGGGTTGCTCGTCACCTTAAAAAAATTCTCAACAAATATGAGCTCTTAATTTCAATAGGAAGGTCCTCCGCATTACAGTTTTCGAATTTTTCCTTAGTCCAATAGAAAATAAATCATATCTCCGTTAGTAATTGATTTAGCAGTAAAATTTGCTACACTTTTTTGTAGGAAATTGAACGTTTTATAAAAAAGATTTCCTTTATCTTTATCGTAAATGTTACCATTTAACAAATATTGAAGATTAAAGTTTCATTATTTTTAGACAAATTTCTTTTTTGTTTATGAATTTTGTAACTCATGAACAAATAAAGTTTATAAAAAGGGCTTAGTATATTTTAGTAGGAAATTGAACGCTCTATAAAAATGATCTCTATTGCTTAGTTAATTAAATTGAGTGTTTCAAAGATATTCATTATCAAACCTTGATGCATATTCATTTTTACAGGTTTTGATAATTAATTCAGCAAATTCAATTTTATTTTATGAGTCTTAAATTTGTCTGTGGGTGTTTTGTGGCCTTCTGTCGCCCCGTTTTGCCTGGCGCCTGCCAGGCCTTATGCGGAGTAGGCGATTGCTATTTCCTGCAGCCCTGGCTATAGGCGAATGAAAGAAATATGGGGAGTTTTAGTGCGTATTCTGGCAGAAGGCTTGTAAGTCCCGTATGCTTAAACCGTGATTACGCAAATGGATTTCTCCTCGTCAAAAATAAAAGGCCGCTCCGCCCCTGGAATTACTATATCTCCGTTATAAGATAAAGAAGAAGATAATACAAAGTATATTGTCTTCTAAAAATAATCCATAGATAAAACATAGAAGTACGTCAACCCTAACAAAAGTTATTAACATCACACAGCGGTTACGCGTAACATGTCACAGAATCTAGTTTTCTATTTAAATGATACACTTTCGAATTGCCACATTTGTCCACTGGATCTGTGAGATTTATTCACTTGGTTATTTTCACATACTCACCAATGATTCACCGGGAATTCTTACAATCGGAATCATTTAGGTGTCGGTATAATCAAGCTTTAGAGTTAACCAATCACGCGTAATATACATACATACAACACGATGTAAATCCACGCTCTCACAGAATATCGGCATGAAATGGTTAGCCTTGAGCCAATCTTGTTTCGTATGATGAGTGAGAGTTCCAATGGCACATTTCTCCCTTCCCTAGTCTATTCCCTCTATCCAATTCCTCTTATCTGGTCCCTCTATTCCACCTCTCCTATTTTATCTCTCCTATTCCACCTCTTCTATTCCATGTCTCCTATTCCACCTCTCTAATTCCTCCTCTCAGATTCCACCTCTCCTATTCTTTACTTCTTCTATTCCATCCCCCTTATGATCCTAATGGCTGGCAACGCGTTGGCTTCATCCCTGGTGTTGCTCTTGTGTTGTTCTTAACTTCAGTTGTTATAAAATATTTATAGTATTTAATTTTATGTGTATGTATTTATTGTATTATATTATATATGTTTATTCTTGCGGGGCGGAACGGGTGATATATTATTTATTTTATGTTGTTTCATATAGAATAATTTATTTTCGAAATGAAAACTTTGTGGCAGACTTGATATTGTGTTTTTTTTACAGCATTGCAATTAATTATATAACATATGTGTATATGTTTAAGCGGAGCGGTACGGTGCGGTGCAATTTATAATATATTACTTTAATATATTTATCCTAATTTTATATATTTATAGCTTGCGGCGTGATTTAATTATATTTTGTGATGACATGACATGAATAACCAACGCTATTATATTGTTACGAGTGCGGGACCCCGAATTAAAATGCCGATGGAATTACTATAGAATTTATTAGAACTATACAGTTGGATGGCTACCACCCCTGGTTTAAAGTATGTCGCCATAACAACCTTGAGTTGTGTTCCGGCATTAGTGACCAGGTTCTAGTCTCCCCTAAGAGAGCAGCAGCGCATTTGTAGCACCTTTGGTGTTGCAAATGTCCATAGGCGATGGTAACCGCTTTCCATCAAGTGGGCCGTCTGCCTGTGTGCTGTACTTCTGCAATAAAAAAAAATACAAACACGTATAACATAGGTACAAATATAACCGGACGCAATAAGTCCTTGTGTAATGTACAATTAAATAACACGCGCAAAGTCCTTCACTATCTCGCTTATCGAATGTACACGTCTTTCTTTGATCGTAATCGTCGCTTCACTGCCTATCTCTCCGTTCGGACATCCCTTTATACTCAGCTTACAATATATCACGACCGTGTAAACAATGGATTCTTAGAACCACACCTGGCCACTGCCTACCAGAGAGGTTTACAATACATAATCTGTACACCTGCTTTATTATTCCTGCGAACGGCGATAGATTAGTACAATACACAATAGACGGCTTTTCTAATTACAAATATTAAACATAAAGAAAACAAAAGAAGTGCAAGATTAAAGAGAGATGCAAGTGCAGATTTAAAGAGAGAATTTAACTATGTTAGAAGAAAAGTTTGAGTAGGCCGAAAGAAGGTTTACATGATGGTACCAGTCATGGTTGTACAATCATTCTCCATATTAAACATTTCGTCTAAGAAATAATTGTATGGATAATTTCCATGACATGTAGTGCGTCAGAGGTGATACGATGATGTCCGTTACCTCGGCTGCAAAACAATGTTTCTAACTGGGAGATGACGATAGTACGATTCGATAGTGGAATCTTGTCTTATCGTCCGAAATTCCAGAAAGTGCTGCAGTGGAACACTTACAAGCCAATAGATGGCGCTCTGCAATAATTAATGTCACAAACGTTTCCCGAAACATACAACGAATATATACAAATTTTCAACTATAACAGATGGGCCGATAGGCCTATATATAGGTCTGCGAGGAACAACACTAGCCTCGCTGGAAGATTTTCCTTTAAGACGGAGGAGCATTCCATCTCGCTCCTCCAACCTATACGTGTCCCCCTAAACTGGTGACCCCCGACTAACGAACACGCAACCTTCACTTCCACAACTTTCAATCTTCAATAACTTCCATCAAGTAACTTCAGATTTCAATAACTTCAAGATCTCAAACTACCTTCAACCAAGTCTCAAAAATTAACTTCAAGATTCCACTTCCACCTCGAGCCTCCAACTCCATAGAACTTCAATTCAACCTCAACTACAAGCACCACCATCAGTACCACACTCTCCGCATAACTCAAGACACTGAGTATATCCTGCTAGCCTCCATTGCCAATGATCACAGGTAGCCACTATAGGGTTAGATCGCACATCTGCAACACGATGTACCTCCATCCCTACCCAAGGCTACGCACTCAGGCGACTTCGGCAACCAAATCACGGCTGCTGTACGCTGCTTCCTGTGGATGGGCCACCACTCAATAGCCAACACCGTCCAGCCCATGACCCGCGCGAAGCTAATCGCCCACTCCTACCGTCTTTCCATACGAATTGGAAACCGACAAACGAGCTCCTGCTCTCCAGACTCACTGGGACAACCAACAAAGTTCTGACTCACTAGAACTGCATCCAGTCTGACTCACAGGACTGCCAAGTAACAAATGCATTGGCATACTACGAGTAGCACTGATAGCTGTGAACAACTCTCGACTTCATTCGTCTACCATCGACCGCCAGTCTCAGGAAGGGGGTGTGTAGTACTTACAAGCCAATAGATAGCGCTGTGCAATAATTAATGTCACAAACGTTTCCCGAAACATACAACGAATATATACAAATTTTCAACTATAACTGATGGGCCTAGGCCTGCGAGGAACAACACTAGCCTCACTGGAAGATCTGCCTTTAAGACGGAGGAGCATTCCATCTCGCTCCTCCACCCTAGTCGGGACATCCCTTCAGTGAGAAGTGACCTGCGACTTGCGCGTGCTTTACACGGCAAGATTTTCTGGCCTGGGTGGTAGACATACGCCAACTCAAAAACCATCGGATATTGTTTCACGGGGTGCCTCGACATTATTCCCGTTCGTCTTCACTCGTCATAATATTTGATAAAATTGATTGATTACGAAAAACGATGTTCTACGGCGGTCACCAGGTGTGGGCTAGGTCAGACCCACTAAAAATAATTTATGAATTAAATTAAATAAAACTGCAACAGATTATTGAAATGCAATGAAAATATCACGGCTTTTTTAAATAAATTTTTTAAGAAGATTTTTACTGTGGGCTGCACCACAGACTAACAATAGCCAGTACTCAAATTTACTTAAAAATAAAGAACACCCAGAACATTTACAAAAGAGATATTTGACAAGCATCTTTGTAATATCGTTTTATTTATTTTGTATAACTGTGAACAGTGCAGGCGTCGATGCCGACGCGATAAGAGTTGAATAATCGTTTCATTATTAAATTGCTCCTTTTAATAAACGTAAAAAGTAACAGTAGGAATGTTTAATAAATAAAAGCCGGTGTTGAAGATGGGATCTGATGAGAAAAATTATCATCGCCCTTACTTGATATCGTTGAATTCACCAAAAGCACTGTACGAGTTACTGTATGATATAAGAGATGTTATTACCCCTTATATTAAAATTTAATTCTTAGTCACTTACATTTGTACAAAAACATTAGGACAAAAAGCGGACGATATTACCCATAAATATTTTCGACAGTAAATCAAGTGAGATCATTGTGAAATATATAAACTATTTTTAAATAGTTTAAAATCTATTAAGCTTTGAATGAGTTTCGAAACATTAACGGTTGAACAAAACCAATCAAGTCATGTGTGCAAACGGAAGATAAAGTCGTACCTACGTAAAATATTTTTGTCATTAATATTTAACTCAAGTACTTATTGCATCCACACTTAGTCTTATTGTAGCTATTTAACAATTATTTTTGCACTGAAGTTTCTTAGTTATCTATAATATCAGCTTAAAATTATTTCAATTTGTTTCAAATAATTTAAAATAACCTTTGACTATAAAATCGTGATAAAGTAGATTTAAGCTACTATTCAAACAATAACCATACTACTAACTAACTAACTACGTTATTCATTAGAATTATGAGTACTTTCTATTTTTTTAGCCTACATATTGCAACACCGTAATGCTATATAAAACCATTAAAAAAATACATTCGTCCATTTTAATGTTAACCTAATTGTTTTAGAAAAATAATAATCTATACTAACATACAAAATTAAACTTAAAATTATTTTTGTTTGGTTATGTATTCCCCTCTTTACGTACCGAAAAAGAGCTTAACTTTACCAAATTTTAAATGTAAGTACTTATTTTGTCAGAAAACATACGATTTTAAGCAACGTTTACGTAAATGATTCAGTAGAAACTTAGTAATTTATTAAATAAACTAATATTTATTTAGTGTTTCAACTACTCTAGATATATCCATAACAACAAACAACCGTCCGAACTCGCGAATGCCTAAAATACTTTAAGTCAGATATTTAATGAAATTAATTACAGTCTTTACAGTTAAAACGATAGATTTCTTAGAGATATTTAGTTATCTAAGTGTTTTTAATGACCGCTGTAAGCGTCTCAGTTCCTTAGAAACGCATTTCTTTTCTTTTAATAACATTATTAACGTCTTATCCTAACCAGTTTAGATTGACCTATGATTAGATATTTTGTAAAAGCAATGCTATTAAATTGGAGTTCTTTAAGATCAGTAAAGAGAAATTGGTTTTAAATCAGAAATTGTAGATATTTTCATACAATCATCGATATTTTGAAATATTATAGAGTTAGAGCAATTAAAACGTGAAGCGATAATTAGGACTAGGACATATATAGTACTTATCAGACTTTTATGTTGATATTAAAGAATACTTTTATTTTTTATTCATAAAATATATGTATATGACCTGAGATCATATAAACGTCCAGATGAATTGCATAAAAACGGTCATAAATATCTATCTATCTATCCATCTGTCTATTCATTCATCTATTTATCTATCTATCCATCTGTCTATCCATCCTCCTATTCATCTGTCTATTCATCTGTCTATCCATCCGTCTATTCGTCTATCTATCCATCTATATATTCATACGACTATCCATCTGTCTATCCATCTATCTATCCATCTGTCTATCCATCTATATATCCATCTGTCTATCCATGTATCTATACATCTGTATACCCATCTATCTATCCTTCTGTCTATTCTTCTGTTTATCCATCTATCTATTCGTCTATCTATCCATTTATCTATCTTTCTATCTATCCATCTGTCTATCTTTATATCTATCCATCTATCTATCTTTCTATCTATCCATCTGTCTATCCTTCTATCTATCCATCTATCTATCCATCTATCTATACTTCTATCTATCTATCTGCCTATCCTTCTATCTATCCATTTCTCTATCCATCTATCTATATATCTATCTTTATATCCTTCTATCTATCCATCTTTCTATCTATCTACCAATCCATTTGTCTATCCATCTATCTAACCATCTGTTTATCCATCCATCTATCCATCTATCTATTCATCTATTTATCCATCAATCTGTCCATCTGTTTGACCATCTATCTATACATCTATACATACATCCATCTATCTATCTATTTATAATACAGCACTCTGATACACCCTTTCCACATTCAGTAGTACATGATTGCCAAGTATCGAGAAAGCAATAGCAATAATTATGTCACTGCTCCATCTAGGATAATGTTAATGTTACTAACCTTTCTACGCAGATGTAGCAAAAGCTTTAATGCGTTATTTTAGCAAGCAACTCTCTGCTTTTAAATTTCGGAAAACTTCCGATCTGACTTATAAGTTGTGTAAAACTGTACACTATGTCGCTTATTGCTTAGCGGCGATAACGCCGTTTTTGGCCAAACGTGTCTGGTTTTTAGCGTAAAAAATAATTTGGGCACAATCACTGAAACTAATATTATCCCAGATGGAATAGTAACATTACCATTTTTTTTGTCAATAAATTTATTTTATACCTTACGTTACTATTAGAGTTTGTTTTATTACTTTTTTAAATTAATTTTATTAATACAGAGTTACATTACCGGAAGCATACATTAATAGACTCTTTTCTTAATGGTCGACTTAAGGGGCACTTAAGATGAATTTTACCACAAATGGAATATTTTACGCCGGCTAATTGTGGTAATGACTTACGTTTAAAGAGAGCCTCCAAGTAACAATTTACAAACTGGTTAATTATTCCCAAGCATTTTGGATTTTATAATTTTGGTTAAACTTTCTAAGCTTTCCCGTTATTAGCAAGTTTGTAATAAAAATAGTTAAACAGAAAAGAAAACTTTGAAAATGTTTTCATTTTGAAGTGAAACTTCTTTTCTTTTCTCTTTATCCGTTAGTATTAATTAACACTTTAAATAAATTTGAAGATTTCAAATGAATTTTAGCTCTATCTGTATATACTTAAGGCAGATATTTTTTATAGTAGATCAAAGGAAATTGTGCATAACAGTGTATTGAATTTTGTATTTTATGCTAGTGATTTAAAGTGTAATTTAGATTGAATTATTACGAA
The DNA here is from genome assembly GCA_039645545.1 of Dendrolimus houi. NCBI lineage: Eukaryota > Metazoa > Arthropoda > Insecta > Lepidoptera > Lasiocampidae > Dendrolimus > Dendrolimus houi. The sequence goes on from CM077136.1 coordinate 8,822,310, forward strand.
TAAGGGTCAAAATACCTAAGAATAAAGAAGGCTATAATAAAATAGAAATGCGAAAATTGTTCAAATAAATATAAAGTGTTTTCTATTATATTCTAATCTGTGAGTATATTCTCTGTAGTTTCACTTCTTCTGTGTGTGAACTGCACACACACACACAAAATTTTTTTTACATTTTTATTATCTAGTGGTCACCATCGCCTGTAGACGTTTGCAAAACTAGGGGCGAAACCAATGTGTTGCCAGCATTTAGGATGGGATAGAGATATAGAGATAGCTCCAGGTTAATCATTTGACGCTGATATTCTGTGAGAACGTGGTATCACACCGATCAAGCCAGCCCTAAGAACTTTAATCAAGTAATGATTCCAGCACGGCTCTACGACGTTAAAAATCGTGCAGAAAGCAACATTCGATGATTTGCTTTTCTAATTGGTGCTGTATTTTGACTCCTGTTCTAGAATGTGAGCTCGATTTAGGCTTCTTTGTGGGACGTTACAGGCGGAGGGAGAAGTAGGACATCAGTACAGTACTCTCATCCATCGTAAGAAATACAATTAACTCAAGGATAACCGTTTCATGTTTATCCGTGCAGAAACGGAGAAAGAATACAAATTCCTGTGGCCAGGCGGCCTATCGTAAGAGGCGACAAAACAAATCACAGCCAGGTGGTAGGGCGTTTGCCCATCTGGATGGCTATCACCCCTGGTCTAGATCATGCCGCCATAACAATCTTGAGTTGTGTTCCGGCGTTAGTGGCTAGGTTCCAGTCTCCCTTAAGAGAGCAGCAGTACATTTGTAGCACCTTTGGTGTTACAAATGTCCATAGGTGATGATAACGGCTTTCCATCATGTGGGCCGTCTGCCTGTCGGCTGAAACCTTTCAATAAAGAAAATAAAAAAATTACCTCAACAATTAATGAAACTGTGAATTATTTTGGAATATTGACTATAGCTTTCTTTTAATTTCCATTTTTATGCAATACTAAATACCAGTAAGTATGAAATAAAACATTACAATTATTTATATACTAATACGTGAAGCAAAAACAGCAAAAACTTTGTACCACTTTTTACGAAAATTACACGTACGGAGGAGTATGAAATTTGGCACACTTATAATTTATATAGAGAAGGAGTGCAGAATGCTATTTTTTTTTAAATTATGCGTAAAATATACATTAAATCAATAAAAAACATTACCCACACTACCATGTATTTGACACACACACGCATATATACTCTTTTGTTTATTGCTAACAGTGTAGCCTTGGCGAAATCTGTGATTATATAGAGATATAATCTTTGACATTAATTATTATGGTCGAATTTCGACCACGGGCGACTACTAGTATACATTAATATCTAATATTTATTGAGAAATACTACTAATCATTTTATTTATATTTAATTAATGTATATAGGCGTAAAAAGAGAGAAAATCAGCTGAAATCTATCTTTTACTTCCGACAGACACGTTCTATAAGATATTTTTCTATTTTATTTTGGGGAAAATTGCCGTTGTAAAGAACAACAATAATCTGCCGTCATGTAACGGTCTTGAATACCCTGGTACCTTTCAACCATAACTATTAGGTGTTGGTAGAAGTGCTCACCTTGTTCCATGCTCAAATTCTCAAGATTACCAGGAAATCTAAACCCTTTAACTGTGGAGAAATTATAACTTTATGCTCATATTCACCATATAAATCCTAACAACCCAAGCCAATGCAGTACTTCTATGAACATATTCGCAAATTGTGTACTGGAAATTATAAAAAGCTGCAGACATATCTAGGGCAATAATATTTTTTTTAAATGTTGTAAACCTGTGTTATTTATATTAATAAATCATTTAGTACAAAGTATGGAAGCAGAATGTTCTAAAAAGTTTCTCGATACTACATAGTGAAGTCATCTTTCTTTCGATTTCTGACATTTTATTTCAGACTAAATCGGTTCTAAATTTATAGCCTAAATTAATAAGGCCTTGAAGAAAGAAAGAAGAAAGAAAAAGAAGAAATTAACAATATACACATTGTTATTTCTACTAACTTAGCTCTTTACTCTTAAATTAAGATGTGTAATAAGCCATAAGTCAAAATGCACCGTACAATATGTGAATGTCGGCGTGAAGAGAAACAATAAATAATGAAATTACGAACGTATGGGGCCTTTGCGACCCCGCGTTTCTGTCGTTTGACCTGGCAAGGGTTAATCTTCTAAGGGGTTGCCCTATAAATCATGTTACGTCGTATGTAATAGGGATGTCACCTTACGATTACTTGTCATATAAAATTATTGCTCTTTCATATTGTTACAACTTAAGCTTTGACAAAGACAATTTCTACGTACAGTCTGTAAAAACATTTTCTTACTAATTGTATTTGAACTAATTGTAATCATTTTATGATCGTCTTCTTTTTGTTTACTTATTTATTGGCATACGTTTCTAGTATTGTGGAGAACAGCCTATTGTTCTATTGTACTCGTTTACGGCTAATTGAAGGCTGTTTCATTAGCCAGGTGTTACGGATTAAGTACAAGCTGATTCTAGGAAATTATGTCGACGATACGGGCGGGTACATTTGTATTTGTACAGTATAAAACGATGGCTTGATTGAGAGAGGGAGTTACTTAAACTACAACTACGATACGGGCGTGACGGTGTACATTCGGGAATCTGATAGTGACGGACATTGCGACATCGTACCTGATGGAAAGTGGTTAGGTACCATCGCCTGTATTTGCATTGTCAGCATTTTAATCAGGCGTTTATAACCCACCGAGCGCAGTTATCCGCTACATATTATGTAATTCATATTTCGAGTATATTAAGACCATCTAACATTCTTCTTCTTCAGCCAGTCTCTGTCTACTGCTGTATGTAGGTCTCTTTAAGTTTGCGCCACATATCCCAGTCTCCCGTCTTCCTCATCCAACCTTTGCCGGCGACCTTGTACAAACATTCACAACATTATTCCCCTTATAGACCATACTTCAAAGTAATTAAAACCATTATTACACTAGACTAATTTAAGGATCCGGAAAAGAGGGTGGGCGTCGTTTAATTAAAAATTTCGAGTAATTTTCTTGATAGTACTAATTGACAAATAAAAAAAAATATATATACTAAAATATTATTATATATCATGTTCGATGGATCAAATAAAAAGACTTTTTGTTTTATTTCCTTGTTACACGACCCTAATTTAGAGTAGTAGTCCGAATATCATCTAATTTAGGGACGCGGAAAAGAAAAATTATGACTCATTTTTCTTATTAAACGACCCTAATTCAGAATACGAGTCTTAATATTCGCGTAGTATAATAACCTCTTTAGCCTCACTGCATTACATACATACATGTAGGGACCCGGTGCAGGAGTTGGGCGTAACCTAATTAAATATTCCGGACTATAGTTTTTTCTAACACGGCTGGTGTTAATTTCGAGGATGGTGTCGAAAATCAGGCTAACGTATTATTATATAGATATACACTAAATCATTCGAATCTAAAACACTTTGGCAGTGTCTCGTCTTCCAAACATGGCGGCAAGATGACCTAAAACGCCGCAAATATGCATCCGTTGGCAGCGGATACTCATTTGTAGGTTTTGGTGTCGAAACTCTGGGGCCACGGTGTCCTGAAGCTCACTGCATTTATCAAGACCTATCTAGACGGTTGATACGAGTCTCAGGCGACCAAAGCGCTGGTCTGTATTTTGGGCAACGCATAAGCGTTGCCATCCACCGTGATTCAGCGCCCAACGTTTTGGGAACGTTCCCAAGTGACTGTGATTTGAGGCCTATTTATTATTTGTTTTTTTAAAAAGCGTAGTGTATATTAATTGTGTATTGTAATTTTTTATTCTAATGTAAATTAGTATAACGTGAAATTATACACATTTATGTCCCTGACAGAACAGACAGAAACAACACACAGCCAGGTGGTAGGGTATTTGTCCGTTTGAATGGCTATCACCCCTGGTCTAGAGTATGCCACCATAATAAGCTCTTGAGACAGCGGCTGCATATTGGTAATTCCTTTGGTGTTACAAATGTCCATAGGCGAAGCTAACCGCATCAATCATGTCCTAAAATAGCTTATACATATTATAGCGTTGACTTTCTACATTGTATTTACATAAAGCACACGACGATAAAATTAGACACAATTATGACAGCCCTAGGCGCCCATAATTCATTCAGTTGACACAGATGGCGCTGCTGTACATCAAAATGGCCGCAGATTACTGTCACATGTGATTTATTCGCATCAACTATCTGTATGCAAATTGTAACCGTTCACTGTGTTATGTATTCTTTATATTTTTCAATTTAATTGACGTAAAATTGCAATTTATTAAGGCCTTTTATCATTTTTCAATTGTAATTTATACGGTTTTATAATAAGTAAAGAAATATTACTATTGTCTTTTTGTCGGCTGAAATATATTATACCAAAATAAAATAAGTATGTAAGTACTTATTTGGTTTTTAAGGCAGATCCGGTATTTTCGGTGATACTGGCCAAGTTTTTTGTAGTGAAATCAAGATGATAATAGGCAACAATAGCTAGATATATTCCGTGTTTTACAGACGCACAATGTTTTTTTTTAAAGTAATAGATATACCTAATCTATAATATATAGTATGTCGCCATAGTAACCTTGAGTTGTGTTCCGGCATTAGTGACTAGGTTCCAGTCTCCCCTAAGAGAGCAGCAGCGCATTTGTAGCACCTTTGGTGTTGCGAATGTCCATAGGCGATGGTAACCGTTTTCCATCAAGTGGGCCGTCTGCCTGTCTGCTGAACTCATGTAAATATATATATATATATATATATATATATATATATATATATATCTTTCATATCAAAATTTCCGGATTGAAAACGCTTAAACCAAATTTGCGCTACTCTCACAGATACTGCATTAGGTCCATAAACATCACAAATTTTTTTCGCAGCTTGTGTTGCATTTTTACCTTTTTTATGGTAAAATTTTAAAATGTATCGAATTTCTTCATTAGATTCACTCATTTTAACAATAATTAGGAAATCAAATTAGGAAAATGTGTGATTTTCATTTGTTTTTTACAAATGAAAATCACACATTTTCCTAATTTGAATTTGGAATTGTCTTCTTTAAAATTAAAACTTTTTAATGATACCAAAACCAGCCAGATACAAATAGTATAACGAAAAAGAGATCTTATTACAAGTTCATACATATTATATGCGAAAAGACTTTTTCCCCAACCTATTATAATAATATTTGCAGTTATTGTATATATATATATATATATATATATATATATATATATATATATATATTTGATATTGCGACAAATTTAATTTTAATTTTGCTTCTTTCATGGTTTTCGGAAGTTGATTATATGTTTGGACTCCTTCAAATAATATGCTGCTTTTACCGTAATTCGTTCTGGGTGCCGGGAGTACCAAATTATCTTTATTTCTTAGAAGGATTTTTTGTATTTCGTGCCTTTTATATAGAGATGCTTAAATCTGTTTTATTTTATTCGTCGCGTATTATATTGTATTTTATAATAATCTGAAATCAAAATGTTAACACATTAATAGATGTCAAATCAATTCTCTTTCGGAATGAAATACCATCACATAAAATCAACCCTTCAAACGGCGCTGTGCAATCGTCACTAATATTTGTCACAACAAACGCGTCCCATGAAGGGTTAGGGCCCTTAGCTATCAATTAATCGGCTCAATTTATGAATTATTGCGTTGCACGATACACGGAATATGTAATCAGTGCATGGGGTGCTTGATGACATTTCTATTTGTGCATAGATAGGGTTAGTATATTTTATAATTATGAAAAAAGATTTGTAATAGGTTTAGAAAAAAAAATCTAGTAGAGCTGAGGTTAGTACTATTACAATTTAGTCAAAATTCCACGTAGCACGCCAAATGTGAATGCACACCTGCCGAACATAAAGCACGGTTTATTACCTGCTCGCATTGGAACTTCTTTTGTTTACTTTGTGTTTAAAATTTGTAATTTGAAAAGCCGTCTATTGTGTATTGTACTAATCTATCGCCGTTCGCAGGAATAATAAAGCAGGTGTACAGATTATGTTTTCTGGGAATTGCGCCGATGCTTTCCAGGTAGACATATGGCATTGGTGCATTATAAAACTATGCCCGAATGGAGGGGTGAGGCAGTCTAGCGAGAACCACGATCAAAGCAAGACGTGTACATTCGATAAGCGATATAGTGACGGACTTTGCGCGTGTTATTTAATTGTGCATTACATTTGGACCTATTGCGTCCGGTTATATCTGTACCTATGTTATACGTGTTTGTATAGTTCTAATAAATTCTATAGTAATTCCAAACGGCATTTTAATTCAAGTCCCGGGCTCGTAAGTACACTATTTTTAGAACTTGGCTACGGTACTCTGAAAACATTTTTTCCTTTTTGGATTTTAATATCACCTTACGTATGTGATACACCTTTTACTTTAATTAAAAAAAAAATGAATAACATATTTTAAAACCTGTTTATAGATAGCCTATCCTATACGTTTATCTGCACTAAGAAAACATATTTTACCGCCTGTACAACGGGGAGTGTTCTGAAGAATTCTTTGATCTGGTGCCCACGCTTCACTTTTACAACCGCACCACTCGTCAACGACAGGATGTTCACCCCCATTTCCTTGAGCTTCCACACTCAATTCCGCGAAGGTTCTCTAGAACATTTATTCTGCGTCTAACAATGTTTTTCATCTTATCATCTCTATGCTAACGATTTACAAATTTACACGCAAGCACCAAAATAAAAAGTCAATGGCACTATAGTATCCATTAATGATGCCTTGGGTCGCATTCCTGACTGGAGTCGATCAAAGGGTTTAAAAGTAAAACCTAGCAAAACCCATAATTGGAAGCCCAGGTATGACTTCAAAAATTTATTGGTCATTAGTACCTGATTTATTATTTAACGGAACCTGCTTACTCATTAGTGATAAAGTTAAAAATCTTGGCATAGTCATTGATAAGAAACTATCTTGTTGGTCCCACATTACAGAACTAAGTCGAAGAATCTTTGACCTTCCAAAAAGTGTTCTCCAGTGGAACTTATTGTGAATAAAATCTTTTAAATTTGAAAAAAATTGAATTTGAATTTGCTTCTTCTGCGTAGCTTAGAAGGTTGCAGTACTTTCTACTGACTGCTACCAGGGTTGTGGTTGCTCAATTGCTTTTGCTCTCGATCCTTGATTATGCAGACACTTGCTATCTTGACCTTACCGTAGAACAACTCAGTAAGCTAGAGCGCCTTCAAAACTTTTGTATCAGGTTCATATTTGGTTCAAAAATATATGACCATGTCATTGAATACCATAAGAAGCTCAAGTGGTTGTCAATCTCACTTCGTCGGAATCCTCACCTTCTTAATTTATTGTACAACATATTATATATTCCTTCTGCCCCTCCCTATCTTAAGAAATGTTTCGAACTCTTCCCTGCTTCTCACACTTGTAATTTGCGCTCCGCTGATAATGTTACTTTAAAAATACCTGCACACCCTTCTAAATTCTACACCAACGCCTTCGCTGTACAGGCTATCCGACTGTGGATTGCCTGAAATCATAAGACAGGCAAAATCACTCTGTGACATACAGACAAACACGTAGATCGACGGAGAAAAGGATATGGACAGATCAAAATCTAAATTTTTGAGCAATTATCATTCCATAACATAAATAAATATACTAATTTTACATCATAATTGCTTTATTTAAAAAAATATTTTTACTAATGTTAGTAGTGTTATAAAAGTTGTATTTATGGAAAACCTGTTATTGGCCTTACTGTTTGTAGTAAATGATTTCATTTTAAAATTGTATATTCACTGTTGGTTTTTTCGATAAATGAATAAATAACTTTGTACACTACAAAGTTATTTATTCATAACACTTACAAGCCAAAGATGGTGCTGTACAATAATTGAGGTCGCAAACGATTCCCGAAAAACGTACAAAGAATATATACAAATATCCAACAATAATAGATAGGCTTAGGCCTGCGAGGAACAACAATAGCCTCGCAGGAAGATCTTTCTTTTGCGACGGGGAGCATTCCATCTCGTTCCTCCACCTAGTCGGGACAATACCTTCATTCACTATGCCGCAAACAAAGAAAGGAACAACAATCAAACTCACTTTTATTTATTTGTTATACATACATGTTATGTTACTATGAATTCCGTCCTGTATTACTCCTATGAAATATCCCACAGGGCTGTCATTGAATAATTAAACTGCAAAATATCAAACTGTAAACCGAATTAAAACAAGCAAATTACACATAATACCCATCTAATGCCTTTCAAATAGGGTCACAGAGCAACTGTTTAATAATGCATTTTAAGAGAATGAGGGTACTTTCTTTGTGCTTAATTTGAACCATAACATCTGCTCATTAAAGTTGAAATTGGTTTACACACAATCAATAATTAGTCCCAAGACAGAAGATTCGACAACTGGCATTTGCTGCTTTGTTGTAATTTAATTTTAACATTTGTAAGCTTAGCTCTTCGAGTATTTACTTTGTAATGATAATAAGAGCAATAAAAAGTTCCAATCGTAAATATAATCTCAAAAATTATCTCTAAACCTCTAAAATTGCCTATTAACTAACTTATTTTTGTTTATGAGAGACTAGCTGTGCCCGCGACGTCGTCCGCGTGAAATTTGTTTTCAAAACCCCCCACGACTGAAATATTCTTCATTGGTGCTCCGCTCCTATTGGTCTTAGCGTGACGATATATAACCTACAGCCTTCCTCGATAAATGGGCTATCTAATACTGAAACAATTTTTCAAATCAGACCAGTAGTTCCTGATATTAGCGCGTTCAATCAAACAAACAAACTCTTCAGCATTATATATTAGTATAAGATTATAATATGGACGCGTTCCGTTAGTAGATCACAACACCCAAAATGCTCTGTCAACCGATCCACATGGCGACCACGGTCGTTATGGTCGTGGAGAAAACGACACTAATGACGTCATCATTTTCGATCACACAGCGCTCACAACGACCCATGTCAGGAGGTGGCTCAAAGTGGGCGTTGACCACAGAGCATTACTTCTTTCTATCTCTTGACATTGAAAAAGACGCGATTTTCTAATCAACCAATGACATTTGTATATTTCGTCGTTTATGACATCAACGCTCCATAATCCGTTCCACTGGAGCTTATGATTGTAACGTCCGCAAGCAAGTGGAATGGGAAAAATCGCGGTCGTGAACGTGGTCGTTGTGAGTCTCTTCTAGAACGTAGCCTATATGTAAGCGGTTCATCGAAATGTCATTGTCAGGCGTGATACGTTTTCAATGTCATCTAGCAAAGCTTCGTATCTATGGAGGCGAGGCGGTCATATCAGCAGAAGAAATAACTTCTCGGGAACGGTCGCCAGTGCACCAAGTTTTTGACGAACCGCTATCCATTGCCTTAATCAAAGTGAATTATAATATAATTAGTGTTAGTTGCAAGAGTGATAATTGTTATTTACGCAATAGAAACATTATTTTCACGGATTAGGAAAGTAAAGTTATTGTAATTTATAAAATATGTTAATTTAATTTCATCAATTTTCCCACATATTCATGCCATGCCATCATGAATTCTGATGAATAAAGCTTTTCGGAGCTTATACGGCCTTGTTGAGCTTACATGTACATAATAACCAAATTTCCAAAAAGTTGCAATTATACACAAAGCTTTTTTTTTTATTGGACTTGGCTTTATGTTGTTGGTCCGAAGACTTCACAACTTTACCGGGGTTTTCGGGGTGAGTGCCTTTGCGAAGCGAAGGCGCTCGAGCCCGGGGGGCAACTTGCTCGAGGGGGCTCCCTAGGGAGTTTCACCTCGGCTGGACTGTTACCATGAGAGGGGAATGAATCTAATGATACCCACCATAGGGCGACACAATGCACTAATTGAGAGCGGGCGACGGGCAATATAAAGCCCGAGAGGAAGGATCCCGGCGGACCGGGATCGGCGGTTCGCGGTGGCCTATACTATCTTACTGCCGTTTCGCAACGTGTTATGGTTGGGAGAGAAGAAACGGCGAAAGAAACTTCCCAGCAACACGCCTAGTCTATCCTATGGGGGGGCTGTGTCTCCTGGCGTCCCTCGCGGGGACGTGGAGAGATCGTGATTGGCGGCGTCGACGCCGCCGTCTGTGTCTGTCTGTCGGTGCCTGCCAGCCTGCCGTCCTAACCGCGGGCGGGCTGATCCGAGCCAGCCGTTTTGTGATATCGTCGACCTTGTCCGTGATGATGTTACGCGGTCGTCGCACGAGAGCCTTTCGTCGAGGCTTATAATCGGACGCGGACACGACGAGGGGATTTCGATGGTGCGGCGCTAGATCGAAATACTTACGCGAGAGCGACGTAATGTAGTTTTTGATGGAGGGAAGCTCCAGATCGCGGTGGATGTCGACGTTACGCATATAGAGGGGAGCACCGACGGCTCTGCGCATTAATTTATTCTGAACGATTTGCAGTTTCTTTAAAAGGGAAGGCTTGGCATGGCCGAATACCACTCTCGCGTATGTCATGATCGGGCGGATACACAAAGCTATAAACAAAAAATAAACATGACTTTATAACAATATTAATTGTACTGTTCAAAGTTTATTTAACATACAAAAGTTGTTTGGAAGAAGTCACACAAAGCGGTAAGACCACCGATTACTCTCCTTACATTATGTATTATTATTATGACATCCCAGAGACCTAAACTACAGTAAATAACGGAAAGTTCGTTTACGAAAATTACCATGCCAGAAATCGAACTCTGCGTTCCAGCGAGCTCGGCCGCCTAAGACATAGCCTGCTCAACCATAGAGACCGTTGAAGGAATAATGTTAGCCTACGAACTGACAATTTTAAACACCGAAGATCACGCAAAATGTAACAGATTGAGTAGAAATACAGAGCTTCACAATAGACAAGACTAATTACTGCAAGAAAGAAACAAAAATTTTAAGAAAGCAACAAGGGATATCGATTTCCATAATTGCGACAATAGCTTGTCCATAAAGAACAATATACCGGATCAACAAGCCCACAAATAACTTGCCTTATAAGTAACCATTGCATACTATTCCCCTAAAACAGCCATGACTAATTAATATCCTGCGAATTAAAAGAAAATTTATACACGGACCACACCTTTATGCTAGATCCCTAATAAGTGCAGTGTTGCCAACTTAACATGCTAATCTACGTATAACTAGGCTATGTTTCCTTTGAACGAACGACAAATTACCGTAAAAGGAAATATTTCCAGATGAATTAAATTAATAGAAACAATGTGGTGTAAGTTTGTAGGAAAAAAAACAATTATCCGTGCAGGAACAAAGAAAGAATATTAACTCCTGTGGCCAGGTGGCCTCTTGTAATAGGCGATATAATACATCAGTCATGGGGTACTGTATTTGCCCGTCTGGATGGCCACCACCCTTGGCGTCCGATTCTGAATGAACGAAAACTCTTTATTGTTCACCATAACTTAATCCTAGACGTTTAATATAAATACATTTGCATTAGAACAATGAACGGCCTTATCGCTTATAGTGAGTGATCTCTTCCAAGCAATTCAGCGTTCAAGGAGACATTACAAGAAAAATTAAATAATATTTGGTGGTTTAACTAAATTAAAACCAAATCAATCGTAATCAAGAATTTAGAAGATTTTTTATCCGTGCAGAAACGGAGAAAGAATACAATTTCCTGCGGCCGGGCGGCCTGTCGTAAGAGGCGACAAAACAACCCACAGCCAGGTGGTAGGGCATTTGCCCGACTGGATGGCTACGACCCCTGATCTAAAGTATGTCGCCATAACAAACTTGAGTTGTGTTCCCGGCATTAGTGACCAGGTTCCAGTCTCCCTTCCCTTAAGAGAGCAGCAGCGCATTTGTATCACCTTTGGTGTTGCAAATGTCCATAGGCGATGGTAACCGCTTTCCATCAAGTGGGCCGTCTGCCTGTCTGCTGAACTTCTGCAATAAAAAAAATAAAAAAATTAAAGAAAAAAAATAATAACAACAATAAACTAATATAGATATACATAATTAAATAGATTATCTAAATATATATAACTGAAATCCACGTATATAGTGATTCATCACGATATCTCAGGAACTATAATACCTATAGATTTGAAATTTGGCATGGACCTTCCTTTCGCCAAGTAGAGGTCAGCTAAGAACGGATGTTACGAAATTCCTTTACGGCACGCGAAGCGGTCGGGTATCAGCTAATAATAATATAAATTACATATACTTACATGCGAACAATAATACAATTCCATTTACTACAACAAATTTTATTTAATGAACAAATAATGGTCAGTGATCAAGTGTTTGAATGTAGAAATGGATGTAGTTTGCCTAATTCACAAGGGGAGGCAGTTCCGATTCTACTATTACAATATGTTGTTGTTGCGAAGATATTGTTTTATTATTTTACCTCTTTCATAATTCAAGAAAGAGGGAACTATGGTTCCCAGGCACTTCTAACAGATTCTATACACGTATAATAAAAGTTCTCACTGTATAATGCATTTTTTACTAATACTAGGCTAAGTAACTATTTATAATTATAAAGATATGATTATATATATATATATATATATATCTATATACTAGCATTTTTATCTGTTTTTGTGGTTTTTGTTTGTTTACTGAAACGCAGGTCGACTACATCCAATATCTTATCCTTCTATATGTAACAACTTATTCTATCTTAATATCTATAACTCAATAGTAACAGTAATAAATCAATATTTATTTATTCTTTATACTATTATGCTAACGTTATTAATATATATATATATATATATATATATATATATATATATATATATACATACATATATATATATATATATATATATATATATATGATAAACTCCAAACGTCTCCAGTCCACTCAGCTGAGATGAGAATGTTGAGATGGATGTGTGGTGTTACAAGAATGGATAACGTGAGAAACGAGTACATAAGGGGATCTTTGAAAGTTGCACCCGTGACTGAAAAATGAGAGGAAAAAGATTAAGGTGGTATGGGCATATGATGAGGAGGGATGAAAGTTACGCTACAAAAATAATGTTAAACTACAAGATAAATGGGTAAAAATGTAAAGGTAGACCAAAAAAGAGATGGATGGATTGTGTGAAGGATGATATGATGATTTGTGGTGTGACAGAAGATGTATGTCAGAATAGAGGAGTGTGGAAGGAAAAGACATATTGTGCCGACCCCAATTCATTGGGAAACGGTGAAAGAAATGAGAAGAGAGATTAAAAAAAATATATATATATATATATATATACACAATTATATACTGTGTTATTTATTACTAAGAGTTATTTTACTACTATTTAATTTGTATTTATTCGCTTTTTATCTGTTGCTACATACATTTAATTTATACTATTAATCTGTCTGTGTCATTCCCAAATATCCTATAAGGGCTTCACCTACCAAATCTATGCAACTTAAGGAGCAGTTGCGAAGATATTCAACGTACCGTCGCATCGATATCGTCGCAGCAAAATAATATATAGGAAAAATTGGCATTACTATTAGCAGAAATGGCGTTAGCCGAAATGGATGAATTGGTTTCGATACAATTATATTTTTAAGGTAAAAAACTGTTATCTAAAATGTCAATTTTAAGATAACGTCATTATTGAAGCAATAAGGCGAAATGTACTTTTAATTCAACATTACAATGTATCCTAGCACGGCTAATATATAACTTCACTTATTACATATCTTTATATGCATAATCTATCATACGTTCGTGATGTAGGAAATGTCAAGTGCGAAGTGGAAATGCGATGTGGCAGTGCGATGTGGCAGTGCGATGTGGAAGTGCAATGTGGGAGTGCAGTGTAAGTGTGAAGTGTACGGTGTGAAGTAGCCTCAGATAATATCAAATAGTTTCTGATTAATTAATGACTGTCAGTATAAACTAATAAAGGTCATGCGTACCACGAGGATAGCCTCGGTTACGCACGCATGAACTTTATAAAATTAACTAGCATCTCCAATAATCTTCATAGAGTAGCCATGGTCAGATGCAAGCTAGTATAGTTCCGATTTTTCCCAAAAAATCAAAAAAAGAAAACATATTAAAAATATATTAAAAAACATCTATATATGTGTATGTAAAGAGGAATCATATAAAAAGTGTTTTAGATATATTCTTGAGACTGGATATGCTGTCTAGAAAGCTAAGAATAAATATAAAATGTTTTTCATGGTTGGAGGGTAGGAGGTGCATAATGAAAATATTTCTTTGAGTGTTAGAAATTTACATTTATTTTCGACAAAAAGTACTTTGTAATATATAGAAACAACAACAATATGCACATTTATTAAAATAAAGAGCACGCATTAAGCCTTACTGTGTGGTGTCTTGTCGAAAATGAGGAGTTGGTTTAGCCAACCAAAGCACAGTAATAGCGTGAAAATCCAACAAATACTGGCGCTAAAGAGGCGACAGTGTAGACAACTGTTGTGTTGCCATATTATATTCACAAATGTTACCCAAAATATTTTCTTCATGGTTATGATATTAAACTATGATAATATGGCACCAGTTAGGTTAATATATATAGGTATAGACATAAGGCACATACTGCACATGCACTTCCTCACAACACCAGCATGTAACAAATACACTCTACATTGGTATAAGTTTAGTATTAAAATTAGAATAAATTAATACAACAAGTTATTCTTAAGGTACACCACAACACATACATACATTCAATAAATGTCATAAACAATAACAAATAAGCATGTATAATTTCTAAATTAAATTGTAAAAAAGGTACGGAACTAGAGATCGTACAGTTGTTAAAAAAAAACTATGTTTATTTTGAAATACAGCGTTCATTAAAAATTGAGTTCCAAAAATGTTTATTTAAAACGTAATTTAGAAATAAATTAATCAAATATTGAAATAACTAACACGTTTATAGTTAAGTAATACCTACCTCACAGGGCTGGCAATAATTACGAACTATTTTGTAAATTGACAAAATTATTTTAAACGTGTAGTACTCATTTTGAACCTTATGTCGTTATAATTGAGCTGAATTCCTTCTCCATGGCTGTATTTAATAAAGTTGCAATTAGCTCGCAAATATTTTACACACTGAATACGAATTAAAAGACCTTATTACTGTGGCATAGAGTTCTAAATTTGCGTACCTGAGTGCAATTGTATAGTAAATAAGTTGGTATATGTTAAGGACTGTTTTGTACGTATAAGTATTTACTATAGACCTTAAGACGTAAGGTTAAGGTTTAAAAATCATCTTTAGGAGTGTTATTATTATACTGGTAATTTAGTAATGAGTATCGGTGAATCCCATCCATCAATGGACGCCAATTACAACAGATCACGCGTTCGCTTCAAGTTGGCAACCCTATTTCTCGTCAACTATTTTTTGTTACTTAAATCCACTCCATTTATTTGCTAAGTTGGAATCATTTAAAATTCTTATTTATCTATTATAAAGTCAAAGTGGCACTATTAAGGGCAGCATTCGGTAAGCTTCGTCAAGTCTTCTCGTCGACCATTCCGCAATGCTTGAAGGCGAAAGTCTTCGAGCTGTGCGTCCTAACCGTTAGGACATACGGGGCCCAAGTGTAGACACTGATGGTAGGTCTGGTCCATAAATTTAAAGTCACTAAGCGAGGAGCTATGGAACGAGCTATGTTGGATGTATCTCTTATGGATAGAATCAAAAATGAGCATATCCGTAAGAGAACCAAGGTAACCGAAATAGCTAGCCAAATTATCAAGTTGAAATGGCAGTGGGCCAGCTAGGTTTATAGTAAGACCGACAGCCCACGGGGCAAACGTGAATGGAGTAAATATTGCATCTCTTTAAACGTAACATAGGGGACTTTTGGCCTGATGATGATATAGGGTTTAAAAAACGTTATATTTTTATATTAAAAATGGAAAACAAGGATCCTGTTTACATTCTAAAGGTCGATAAATATTAAAAATAAGGTCACAAATAAAATACATTATCGATTACTATAATATATTTTTGGGATTGAGTTTAAACAAATAATAATACGAAATTACTTGTATCATCTGACTAATTCATTCAAAATAATTTATCTCACTATACTTATAGCATAGATTACAGCACAACTTCACTTTTACTAAATCGCTTATAAATCTGTTCTCAGAATGATATTTTCCATAGAATTTGCAAAAATGGTTTTTTAGTGTATCTATAAGCTATTAATTGACACTACACTCTCTTTTTACATGTCTGAGTCCAAGAATGTATAAAAGTAAATGTTCTTCTCCATTATAATACGGATCCACTCTGGGGCCGATCGTAAGATTGATGCGTAGGTCTTATTTTGAAAAAAAGTAAAGTGCTATACTAAAACATATTAAGTCTTTTGTTGCTGGTCGTTGCAAATGACTTGCATGTATGATTACACTTGTATAGGATAACTCATAAATATTCGTATAAGATTGGGACTCATGTAATCTATACACTGTGACCTTTTGAATTTTGTTTTAATCTATAGTAACCGAGTTGTATAGGTCTTAAACATCGAAAATGCATTAACAAATTTAGTATATATTCACGGTATAGTGCACAATAAGGCTGCGGCGAAATGTTTACATTTAATTGCTACCGAAGATCTATAAATAAATATGATTGCTAAATGCTGGTCAAATTTATTCCAAATCGTTTTTTTATATTATTATTTAAAAACTAACGTAAGATAATCAAAGATGAGATTGATCAACCTCTACAAATGTCAGAAAAAATAAAAATGAATGTTTAAGAAAAGTTTATTAAAAACTAAATAACGGTCTTATTCATATTGAGTTAGAGTAAGTTTCAAGGATTCGTTACGGTTCTTAAAGAAGATATATAATTGTCGAACAGGAAACTAATTATTATTAATATAAAGTCTGATAAATATTGCTCTTACAGATGCTATACTACTCTCAAATAAGTCAATGTCCACATAATCCAACTTACTTACTTCGATATTCAAATTCAAGAGTTTTATTCAAAATAAGTTCCACTGGAGAACACTTTTTGAAGGTCATACATATTAGTCAAAGTTTAAACCTACTTCCTATTCTATGTACACAGCTTCACGACGTGTTATCGCTGTTTAAGAAGAAGAAGCGGCAAGAAACTCCCCAGCAACACGTCTAGCTATAATAATCTTTTCATAGTAACAGTTTGTTAAATTCATTGACTGTTCTGATAAAAAAAAATTATGGCGACGTGAAATTGAGCGTGTCAAATTTGAACGTAGTAATTTTCTAAACATAGAAGATTGGTCGGAACATACCATCGAGGAAGTATAATACTAGGAATACCAATCGGCCAGTAAAACAATAATTATAAAAAGCTTCCCTAGATGATCAGATGCACCCCGACATTCTTATGACTATAAATTGATTTTTGTCTAAATTGGCAAGAGGAATTATCTTCGATCGTAAATTCAATTCGTTCAACTTTTTGTGCCGAGGTTTACGCAATAAAAATTAAATTGGAATACTTTATTAAAAATGTGTTTAAGACCATGGGTTGTCACAATTGCTGAAAGCGGTGTCTAGTATCAACCCCCGTTGGCCGCTTTCGGTGTCAGATTGGCATTATACTGATGGTCAGAGTTGTACAGTGTGTATTATCTATAACAATCTTAGTTTACGAAAACGCATGTATATATTCATTATTCAACTATAAACATTTATATAATTTGTGTAAATATGTATTTGTGTGGTATTTATATTAAGTATATATCTATTTAATATATTTAATGTCTGTATATATTCAAGCAGACATACGCGCTCACGCCACCGATATATGGTAGAAATACCAACAAAGTGGACGAAACGCTATGCTTCCACTTTTATCACACGCACCGCTGAAGAGTGGAACTCTTTACCGTCGTCTGTTTTTCCTCAAGAATACAATCTAGGTGTCTTCAAGTCTCGCGTGAACAGGTATTTTCTAGGTAAGCGTGCTCCACCTGATGTCAGTCAAACGCGAACCTATTCATGATATATAGCATTTGTGTATTTATTACTAAAATGTAAGTAGTTGTACTATAGTTTGCGTATACCATCATCAACATTGTCATCTCAGTTCATTTCTGGGGTTGCCCGGAAGAGGTAGCTTTTTATCGATAAGACGGCCTTTTGAGCATAATTAGGTATCGTTTTGGTCTGTAATTAATCTGTATTGGTGGCCAATAAAGTGTTTTCTATCTATCTATCTATATAATGTTCATGCCTGTCTGCCAATTTATTACTTTTATCTCCTAAAGTAGGCAGTGGAATATTTCTATTAAATTACACAAGCAAAATCTTATAAAACTCTAAATATAATCAATTTGAACTCCTCTTATATCCACCATCAAGTATACTTGAGGTCATAAGGCGCATGTTACAAGCCTGGAGGCAATATCATAGGGCTTATCTCTCAGAATGACACCACCAATGCGTTAATAGATTTATTGGACTATTGATATCATTTTAACCTATTGGTAATTTACAAGCCTAATAACACGGTCCTGAATTAACAGTTAACAAGCTCTATTGGTGTGTTAACGAGTAATTTATATATATATACCTATTAATTATCTTTATTACATTGTAATATAAAATTTGATGAATTGTTCTTGTCTTTATCGGGTAGACCGAGACAAACACACCAAGATCAAATATCAGAAGTGTTAAAGAGAGGTCAGGTAAAAAGCATCTCAAATCAACGTACATGTATGAAGAGATTAATGAAACTAGGTGAATTGAAAGTTGTTTGTTAGGATCGTCGCAAGTGGAGATCCATAGTCTCTGCCTACCCCCATGGGAAACAGGCGTGATATTATGTATGTATGTATTCTTATCCTTTGTGAAATTCCGGATTCGATACCCGATATATATAATCTTATTTAATTATCGGTTATTTACTCTGGTCTGGGTATCTTTAATCGGCCATAGAGTTCTGCGCTGAATAATACTCATATGGCGGAGACAGAAGCGTAACATGAACTTGATTATCTTGATATGCAATAGATAATTATGTGCCTTTGTCTATCTGTCATTTGAGGATTTCTTACATTGGTAATCTCGATGTGGTGTCACTATGATGTTTCCCTTTGCCGTCAGTATAAATGATAATTATAACAATATGCATATTATATCCGTTTTACACTAAGGTACTCCGACATATTATATCATAGCTATATTGCAATAAAATAAAGCTAGGATTTTAGCATCGCTTTTCTTCTGGATCGTACCACTAATATTATAAATCCGAAAGTTTGGATGGGAGTTTGTTATCAATCACTTTAGAACGGCTAAACCAATCTGGATGAAACTTGGCACAGAGATAGATTATAGTCTGGAATAGCACGTAGGTTACATTAATCCCGTGAGATAACATTAACGCAAGCGCAGTCGCGGGGAACACCTAGTAATAAATATATCTGAATAAATTTTGTTTTCTACGGAAAACATATATTACATTCCAAAGACTCTGTAATCGAAATCCCTTACAATAAATTGAGCACACTAATCGCACAAACACCCTTGTGTCCTATTGTCACACAAATGGCGTATTTACCCTCCGCCTACTACCGCAAACAATCCAACACATTACTCTTCGGAGGCGATCTGTCAACGGCTTAATGGCACCGAAACAATTTCTCAACAAAAAAGGAGGAAACACACGTCCCAGCACGCCGCTTCCGTTTCCTTTACACAAAAAATGTAACAAAACCTTGTACGAGAAAATCTTATGTCAACTTTTCGTACGCTTACCCTACATTTATTTGACAAATCATTTTCGACTTTACATCAAAGAGATAAGGTTCAAAGTGGTATGTGTTTAAGAAGGTGGTTAGGATAAGTACCCTCATAAAGGAAACCATTATTTTGAGGGTTGTATTGACGTTTGTACCGTGGATTTGAAGAAGTTCGACAGTTTGTTTTCGAGTGCATTTCGTCATTAATCAATGTTTTGTTCGCGTTTCCTCGTTTCGCAATAAAGTTTTATATTACGGTGTTTTACCTGTTTTCCCTCGACGCTTTTCGCTTTGACAGTTTCTGTTTGTAATTGATTGTTTAGAATTCTTTGAGTTTGTTCGTTGAAAGGATTATAATTTGTGTTCTTTTTGTTTATTTAAGTACCTAATAACTTATATATTACCTACTGTAATATCAATAAAAATATGGCTGTAATTCTAATATATATCAAGTATATTTATTTATAATTTTAATTACTAATTTAATTAGTATTAATTACACTTATTTTTTTATTTAAGTCATGAAATATGATAAATATGTTTTCTAAACAAGCGGGAAATTTAACATCGACTAAAATATTTTAATATGGCGTCCATTTTATGCCGGCACGTCAATATAGCGGCGACTAAATCGCCCGAATCTGAATTTATTATAATGTTTATTTATAAGCTAAACCAGTGGCGGATTTTGTTTGGCCACTGCTCCAATCCCCGATAAATTGACACTCTTCTTAGAGTTCCGTAGAGATGTTAGTAGAAATGGAACTCTTATCTAATAGCCAATTCCCGCCGATTACCTTTTTTTATACATTCATAATCAAACTATTCAAATCAATTTTTAAATTTATACTGTCTTTACATATTTTTCGTTTAAGATTTTCGGGATGTTAATCCCGAAAATTTTGCCGCCCTAGGCCCCAGCTACACGGACGTAAATCCAACGCTGAGCTAAACATTAATATTTTTGTAATAGTTATGGTTTAACAGTTATTTAGTGACCTCAGAATAATTAATTAAAACATTATTGAATAAATCAATAATTTTATGACAAGGAAAAAGCAATATAAGTTTCACATAATATTTTCTTAAGTTTTCGCGACTAGTATAAATAAAACTTTAACAATACTTATTGACACTTGACATCTTTGTCTTCCGTGATCACGGCTACTGAAAAGTAGCCGAAACGTCGGGGTAATAAAAATCAAATAAATTACCGCGCTTAAAACCGTCAAAACGTACTTTTCTTAAAACAAGGTTAGTAAAAATACAATATTTCACTTGTAAATGAAGAATACTTAGCAAGTCTAGTACTTTTATTCATTCTTATATGTAAATTGTACATACATCATTGATTGTATTCATAATACATTATAGTGGACTTGTTAAATTACATCGTTATAATACTGAATTGCTTTTCTAGGTAAAAAATAGTTTGCTGATCATCTGATGAGACCCCGGATGACGAATTCTATTTTTTTTACAAATAAATACTTAAATATAGCACGGCATCTGAAACACAAACTTCGTAAATAAATAACTTTGTAAGTTTCATATTTATGAGTAATATTATACAAAACGTTGCTCTAGGCGCTTTTGAGCCGCTTCTTGTTTCGAAAAGCAATTAAAATTAATCTAAAAATAGTGGCAGAATCATTAATTTTAATAATAAGTCTCCACAATTCTATTTCAAATAAAATATTTTTATCAATCATCTTAAATACTATTACATTTTAATTTAAATATCTAGTCATTAAGCTATAAACTGATAGGTATCTCCTAAGATAAGATTCAAAGCTTTAAATGGACGACCTGCTGATATTAATAAAAATAAGAGCATACTAATAGCTGAAGTTACACAGAGACTCCCAGTCAGCTGCATTTTCTTCAAGGAGCCAAGAAAATGATGTTCGATCAGACGATGGAATTACATGGATATTCAGTTCATTATAGAATAATGCGACTTCTTCAAACGTACATATCTAAAAGTTGGGTGAGTACATGTATATGTACATATATATATTATATTAATTGAAACACCTGCCATGGAAAATTTATATTTAATGGAATATACTTTATTGCAAAAATTAGACATAGCTCAAGAAGTTTAAGTACAAAAGACAATAGGCGGTCTTATCACTAAAAGCAATTTTTTCAAGACAACCGTAGGATGGAAGAAAAGTTTGAAAATCGTAGGTTTTGCAATATAACTAAGATATTGAAGTAATAAAGCAAATATATATGTTTTCAAATGGAATGTAAAATAGACATAAAAATATAGTGAGCTGCGTGATATTAATTAACTTTCAACATAATTAATGAAAATACTAAATTATTTCGACATAATAATTTTATATGTAGTATTATAACCGTACATTTTTGTATTTTTTTACTTAGTGATTAATAAACTGTTATTTATTTATCTATATAATATCATAAATATTATGTAGATTAGCTCATAAATATTGTACTACGGTGCTCGAGCCTTCCCACTTTTAGGGACTTACAGTATACCCACAATTGCCGAAAGTAGATTGACGGGCTTTATCTGGAAACTCGATATGTGGGTTTCCTTACGATGGTTTTCTTTGCGTCCAGTACAAAATAATCAAACTAATAAGCCCATCAGTCAGAAAATTGCTTATTCATACCGCACAGGATTCCAGCTCACATTTTATTAATAAAAACCGCCTTCGTCACTGTTCTGCCATGCCATTATATCTAAATCTAATAATTATGGTCATATTACGGAGACCGGGTGTAGTTGAGAACACTAGGAGGATGTTAAATAGGCTAACGACCCACTTGAAAAAGCGAAAGCGATTACTGTCGCCTATAGGCATTTGGAACACCAGAGGTGCTACCACCATGCTGTCGTCGTCGAAGAAATTTAGTGACACCTTTAAAAAAACTCCATATGGTACTACTGATCAGGGAAATCCTCTGCTGGGAGCTCATTCCAAAGCTCTTCGATATACTATTTAATATCAACACAATTACTTTGTATGTCATATTATCCACTGTACAGGTAGTACATACAAACTAGTCGCAAGTGCACAATATTTGATTAGCTTCTTCTTATACTAGGTATAGTATACAATTATTACTAACAGTTTTTTAATTAACTTCAATATAAACTTTATATAAAAACTTTAGCGCGACTTGGCTCGTGTAGAATTTTTGCAGTATAGTTGTCGAATGTTGAATGTTGCATGATGAATAGGGTGGCGTGCCCACGTCCTCTTGGGATGGCAGCTGATATCCCTATTCTATTGTACTAAAATTAAGGAGAAATCGGTTGTAACTAGCTTACTTGAACACATGTTATTATAGTCCATGGATAAGAACTCACTTAGTCTGAGCCGGGCTGTTGACGATACTTTACGTGTTTGAGTGAAAAGTAACTTTTAAAAATGCCTTCATGTATACTAAGGTACTGTTCAAACCACTCAAGAAACTCAAATAAAAGTCAAGAGGTGACTTTTCATCAGTAAATTTGTTGTATTCTCGATAAAAAACATCTTATTTTTTTCATTTTAACAGGTCATAACGCATCGTCGCTACCGGTCATGTTCGTGTGAATTTAAGCTATACTGTCTAAGCGATCTAGCGCTGCATGTTTTAATACTTTGGTTTGACGGCATAACTAGTGTTTTAGCGCTGCAGTAAATACATGAGTCAGTCCACGGTACGCTCGCCCCGCGCAGTCCCCACTTTCATTAACTTGGAACTTTTTGTTTTGAATACCTTCTCTAGTATGTAGTAAATATAACTCAATGGCCGTAACGAAGATTTTTGTTGCCACCATCTTAGGCATTAGCGTGCACATCCACTACATTCCATCGGTAAGAACTTCATAACGGCGCTGTCGGATAAAATTGCACGTGGCATAAAGGAAAGCGGGCGGATATAGGAAATCCCTCAATAGCACCCGCTGGACTGGGATCAAAGAGATGGCGCGCGTCCACTCTCCAATAACTTAGATAACGTGTTTTTGAGTTAAATATTCAATTATTTATCTAAAAATATTATGAGAAAATGTGCTGAAATGTGGTATAGTTGACACATGTCACAATAAATTCTGAAATAATGTTCATTTGGAACATTACTGGACTGAACTGAAATGAGTTCCGTATTGCTATAAGACAAGCAAAATTCTTACCGTGCTTCAAAATCAGGTTCAAAAACATTACTTTTCTATTGTGTGTAATAATTCCTAATACTATTATATAAATGTATGTATGTTTGTATTGTCATATGTATATATATGTGTGTGTATATGTATGCGTATATACATATGCACATGTATTTATTCATTTTGTTTTTCTACTTATATGTGCTATGTTTATTTATTATTCATTATTATTTATTAACTGCACCACTGTCAGTATTAAAAATCTATGAATCCCTACCAAGGGTTGTCTGGAAGAGATCGCTTCTTAGCGATAAGGCTGCCCGTTGTACAATAAAGAATTATCTATCTATGATTTCAAAGAATGGGCGTTCAAATACCATGGCATCATCATAACTTTAAGATATAACAGAATTTTTTTATTGCATGAGTTCAGCAGACAGGCAAGCCGCCTACCTGATGAAAAGCGGTTCCCATCGCCCATGGACATGTAACACCAAAAGGGTCACCAATATGCTGCCGCTCTCTAAAGAGACTGGAACTTGCCATTAATGCCCGAACTCAACTCAAGGTTATTATGGCGGCATACTCTAGACTAGGGGTGGTAGCCATCTAGACGGGCAAATATCCTACCACCCGGCTATGGGTTGTTTTGTCACCTCTTACGACAGGCCACCCGGCCGCAGGAAATTGTATATTTTTTCTCCGTTCCTGTACTGATACAAATTAATTAAACGATATAATTAATGCGTTACTTGACTCCCTATATTTGTACAAAATTTTCACGATTCTGTGTACACACGTACAAATTCTATGAAGCCGTGAACTTTTGTAATATGATATTTTAAAAAGTGTCTTAAATGGTTTGAGAGTCATCTACCCTATTTTTAGTTATTTTCCATTTTTGAATTTTAAGCTGAGCCAACAGTCAAATCTAGTGAGTTACTTATTATAAACTTACAAAACATCGCACTTTCATACATTTTGTACGAGCGTGCCTACTTATGACGTCACAAGTAGGTACACGTAAAAGGAGTCAAATAGCGCATTAATTATTTTTTGAAAAACTAATTTAAAAGATTTCTCTCATGATATTTTAAATGTTATTTTAACGTCAGTTCTTTCATATGAAATATTTGTAGATTTTATTGTAGCATCTGTCCGCATATCTATTGTATAAAGATGTGTTTTTTGCGCAAATTGCGAAAGATTCAAGTACTAAATAATATGCTTAACAAGAAGCTCAGTTTACTTTTCGCCGTCTTGAGGCCAATAAATAAGGCAACTTACACCGCACGCGTGGGTTGTCCAATTTAACATGATATTCGCTAACGATCTGCATTTGCCTGTACTACTCTTAGAATTTTTATTGCATTAAGACTTATTGACTTTACTAGACGGCCTCTGTGGTTGAGCGGGCTAGGCCTTTGCCGGCCTACCTCACTGCAACGCAGAGGCTCCGGGTTCGATTCCTGGTATGGTAAATTTCGGAAACGTATTTTCTCCGTTATTTACTATGATCTGGGTGTCTGGGATCGGACCCAGAGTAGTCCGTTGTATATTACCCACAACACAAGCGTTAGTTGCTTAATTTGGGGATATACAATATGTGTGTTTGCCTGCCGATTATTAATATTATATTATTACTTATTTAGATAGCTGCAAGTCGTGCTAACTTATGCCGAGTTTGTATATCTTATAGTCCGTCTAACGATTTGTTATACTTTGACGTTTGCATGCCCACCAAGATGCGCATTTTTTGACACTAAATTTCACATGTTACCATTGTCACATTTCATTGTTCCGGACGACATAATAGTGCCGTTTTTTGGGTCATCTAATGCATAGACTATAAATTATCGTCGTCATATCTAAATTTAATCGTAATAAATCGTTTTAAAATGTTTTAATTAAAAGGAAATATCACTGATACAATTTTGTTTATTTTTTTTATTGCACGAGTTCAGCAGACAAGCAGACGGCCCACTTGTGGAAAGCGGTCACCATCGCCTATGAACATTTGCAACACCAAAGGTGCTACAAATGCGCTGCTGCTCTCTTAAGGGAGACTGGAACATAGTCACTAATGCCGAAATATAACTCAAGGTCGCTATGGCAACATACTTTAGACCAGGGGTGGTAGCCATCCAGTCGAGCAAATGCCCTACCACCTGGCTGTGGGTTGTTTTGTCGCCTCTTACGACAGGCCGCCCGGCCGCAGGAATTTGTATTCTTTTGTCCGTTCCTGCACGGATAAAATAACACAATTTGTAAAGTTTTTGTTTGTCTGTATGTTCTTTTATGACTACAGAACGGCTGAACTGATAATGAAAACTAGTATATAGGTAGTATATATGAACTCTTTTTTTGTACTCACTACTTATTTTGAAGGTAGTACGATATAACTTTTTATACTTTCGTCCTTTTTAAATTTTTTTTGTTACCTGAAGTAGGTAAACAGGCAGACGACCTACCTGATGGAAAGCGGTTGCCATCGCCTATGGATGTTTGCAACACCAGGAGTGTCGCTAACGCGTTGCCGACCTCTAAGAAATTTTATAATGCCCCTCTTAAAAAAACTATGTCGTAGCGCAATGGGAAAAGTGTGGCGGGAAGTTCCCTCCAGAACATTCTTGTACGATTAAACTAACGGGAAGTGACTAACTCTGCCCAAACAGTTTGAAACTACTATTATTAATGATTGTCGCATAATGTTAAATTAAGTGCTATTGTTGTGTTCCAGCATTAGTGACGAGGTTCCAGTCTCCCTTAGAGAGCAGTAGCGCATTTGTAGACCTTTGGTGTTGCAAATGTCCAGGTGATGATAACCGCTTTTCACAAGTGGGTCTGCTGCTTGTCTCCTGAACTCATGCAATAAAAGAAGATATAAAAAATATACACTTCCTCACACACATCCTCAGTATTGATAATGCGCAATTGTATAGATTTCGATGTACTCTTTCCGAATTTCAACTTGTCCACCTCGTTCGTATCTTTGCCGTTCGTGTGTATTGGAAAAATAGCTCCTTGATAGCAGTTATTTGACAATATCTCCTTCCCGATTCATTTTATGGTGCGGCTTAATCTGCATTAGTGTTGCGTATTATTTCAGACAGTGTGCACTTGAACAATACGACCTAATTCCCCTACATCATTCCATCTTCGGACGGCAAGGCGCTCTGGTCTACGCCATCGTTTCACAGTGGAAACACCATCTGTGCGAACAAAGCGTTTTGCCTGTACGTTCTTTCTGAGTACGGCAGATCTGTGGAATGCGCTACCAGAGTCAGTGTTTCCCGAAAAGTATTTGTGTATTTTCTATTTATAGGTATTTTATATGTAGGTATTTTCTAGGTAAGCGTACTCCATCTTCGATCGCATCTTCGTCTAATATTAGGCGTAATCGTAGTCAAGCGCAAACCTATTTATTATTAGTAAAAAAAATTAAAGCGTTAAAAAATAACGCGCCCCGTTAATGCATAGCCACAGTAGTGTATATACATGCGGTATCTGTCAAAATTTAACGTCATTAACAATGTAGTATCTCAAATAACGCATTAAACCTATCGCCATATTTGCGTGATATGGCCTATATTTGCAACACTATCGCAGATGCAACCGCACCTTTAAGATTTGAAAATATTATTTAAAAAAATCTATTACAAACATTGTAAAAAAAAACTCGTCTTTAATTTTGTAATAAACGTTTTTATCGTAAAATAAGTCGGAAAGAAGATACTGTCAAAAAACTACTGCTGTTAGGCGCTATTTTTTCAATATGGCGGCAAGAGCGGTATAGATACAACGTGGCAATGTTGAAATTCAGAAAGAGCACATCGAAATTTATAAAATTACCCATTTTCAAAACAAACAGAAAACTTTCCAGATAACCTCTTTTTTCGTTCTAAATAACTGTACTATATATAAAAATCAAGACACCGATGGACAACTTGATCTAAAATAGCTACTAATAGGCTCTAAATGATTATGGGAAATCATCTAAAGAATGTTTAACACAAACAAGACGTTAAAATTTAATGAGTTTTATAAATTAATATACTCGTTTTCCTCTTATCGATCTTTCCGATGTTTTTATATGATAAGCTTTATAATAAACATAATAGTAAAACAATCAATTAATTTAATTAAATAAATTTATTGTTGATTAAAGCGAGATTTCATCCGATTTACTTTTAAATGTATATTAGTTTTTTACGTGACCTCGTTTACTTAAAATGTAACTGTACTGTGTTTACATTGTTGCGAGTCGATAATATTCCTTTACACGTTTTATTACGCCTTGGAAATTAAATTATCTGTAACACTTTTTATGATTGTCTTTGCTTACTGTCATTGTTCGCGCCAATTCTCGTAAAGTAACCATCCATTTTATTAATTACTAATCCCTCTCTTTGAATTATACGTTATACGAAGACGTCATAAATTGTTTTTATTGTTTAAATTACGCCGCATTAGAAGGCAAGTTGTTTCGGATTAAGTTTATAAGTCCGAGAATTCCAGTGAATAATGTGCATGTTGTCTGGGTGGTCATGCCTATATTACGAATATATAAGGTCGGCCTTATCATAAAAAGATGTGCAGGCATTAGCCACTAAACTAGTATAATAACTTGCAAAACTAAATAAATAAGAAATCTGTAAACATACGTGATATAAACATGCTGGAATCGTTATCTTGATTAAAGCACTTTGGATCGGCTCGATCGGTGTGACACCACTCTCACACAGAATATCGTCGTGAAATGATTAGTTTAGAGCTAATCCGTGCGATGAGTGAGAGTTCCGACAGCCCACTTCCCCTCCCCTTATCTAATTTTTTCTCTCAGTCCCCCTTTCCAATCCCATATTCCAGCCTCTCTATCCCATTGCTCCTGTTTAATCCCTCTATCTCGTCCACCAGCCCAATATCTTTATAACATGCTAAAAGTTGGCAACGCGTTAGCTTTGCCGTCTATAAGCAACGGTAACCTATTCGTTGAGGCGGATGGTCTGCCAGTTTGCTAACTTCGCAATGAATAAACAAACACTCATCCTTATTAATATTATAAATGCGAAAGTAACTCTGTCTGTATGTCTGTCTGTCTATCTGTCTGTCCGTCTGTCCGTTTGTCCGTCTGTCTGTTCCGTTTTCACGGAAAAACTACTGGACCGATTTGGCTGAAACTCGGTATATATGTAATTTTAATACCGAGGGTCGATAAGGGATACTTTTCATCCCGGATAATGGGACAAGTTTTGGGATAGATTGATGTAAACGTTATCCCAGAAAGTAAGATAGGTTTTTTGGTCGACGTGGCCGAATTGGTCGATTTGGCCGATTTGGTCGATTTGCCTGATTTGGTCGATTTCGTGGAATTAGTCGAATTGGTTGATTTGGTCGATTTTATCGAACTGATCGATTTCGTCAAATTGGTCTTTTTAGTGTACATAATGTAGTTTTAATACATAGAAAATGGTCATAGATACTTTTTATCCGGGGATGGGAGAGTTTGTGATATAAAATGAGGTGAATCTTTCGGGGCAAATAGCACTAACATAAAAATTTAATACAATGTAACCTGTGATATAACCTCTTTAAACAAGAAACATACACTGGAGGATGAGCCGCGGCGCAGCCGCGGGGTAAACTAGCTAGTCTAATATACAAAATTCTCGTGTCGCGGTGTTTGTTACCAAACTCCTCCGAAACGGCTGAACCGATTTGTATGAACTTTTGTGTGCATATCGGATAGGTGTGAGAATCGGCCAACATCTATTTTTCATACCCCTAAATAATAAGGGTTACCCACCGCTAAATATTTTTTTGTCAAAATTTCTTATTTATATTTTATTATGATTTAGCATTGAAAAATACATACATACAACCCTACATTTTCATCATTCTAACACCAACCCCTATTTTTTAATAGCGATATAAGTACTTTAAGAATTTTCTACTCTGTTTGTTCAAGTTCACTCGAGTTTAGATTAACATTTGGTCTCGATAGATGACG
Source organism: Dendrolimus houi (assembly GCA_039645545.1). Classification (NCBI taxonomy): domain Eukaryota; kingdom Metazoa; phylum Arthropoda; class Insecta; order Lepidoptera; family Lasiocampidae; genus Dendrolimus; species Dendrolimus houi. The sequence goes on from CM077136.1 coordinate 8,852,334, forward strand.
CTGTAATGGGGTTCTAGATTTTTATTTTTTAAAGGTAAGACAACGTCTGCCGGGTACAGCTGGTAATGTCTATTCTCAAGTTAGTAACTTGTATCTTATCTGTAATATTATAAAAATAGTTTTGCTAAGATAAGTAAAATTACACAAGACACGAATAATATTACTAATCGATTTCCTGGACAAAAACTTTAAACTTTATTTTTTATCTACCTTATCTTAATTATAAGCCAGAGATAAATGTTCTAAGTTTATATTTAATATCATTATAATTCACAAGAAAACTTGTTGTAATCGCTACCTGAACTAAAGATTTCTTAAAATAATTACCATTACATTATATTTAAAAATTTAATAATATAAGCGTCCCATAACATTAACACAGAAAATAGTTAAATCTAAAATGTTAAGTTCCACTGTAACATCAACTCACTACTAATTACCTTACATTCTCCACAATCAAGATACAAAATCAACCATTATGTTCACAAGTAAACAAATCCGAACTATCACCGAAAAGTGTTCGGTTACGTACAAGAACTACCGCGCGATATTATCTGTTAATCTATGTCCAGACATATCTATAGCTTTGTGTGGACATTGGCTGTAATGTGAGAAGGTTTGTGTCTAAATACCAAATAGTGCGCAGAAGTGTCAGTTTATAATATATTTTGACTATCATGAAGTTAATTTTTAGATAACTTGTATTACAAAAAATAATAAAATATACTTTACACCATATATTAACTAATATTATTTACCAGTGTATGTATACGTACCATTACATTAAATAAGTTAATGATACGTATAAGATTCTTGTTCTGATACCGTATAGGTTGACCTGAATATTTTCCAAATTTTATATTTTGCCAAATATATATTCTAAGTCATATTTATTTATTTGGGAAACATACAATACATTTACATACATGCAATTAATACACGTGTCAGTTCTAAGTTTCCACTAAAAAACCAATGCATATTAGATTTTGGCTCATACAACTATAAAAAAGTTATAATATATTAGATACAAATATTGGAAAATTAGATTTAAAAAAATACTAGATCACAAAAAAACTATACAAGAGCCATGTTTAACAAGCCACTTTTTTCGATAATATGAAGTTCTAATGTAGGGATCCCTTTATAGATTGTTTGAATATGTAAAATTTTAAAAATACTGCTGTACTACAAAATGGGACATGATTTGTCATAATCGCAAAAACATTTTATTACAAACGTTATTCACGAAAGATTGTTTCAACCTTACTTTCTATGGAAAAATATGTTACCTATTGTGGTAATTAGCCTGTAAATGTACTTCAGGAGATCGGAGTATAATTTTATAACATTTCTACTTAAACTAAAGCAGTTTACTATATATACAACTAGCTGACTCGGCGAACTTCATACCGCCATATTTTCTGAAATCCTAAAAGATTTTTTTTACGACACAAAAACAAAATCACCAAAATCGCTCCAGGTGATAAGGAAGATTCTAGAACCCGATCTCAGCGCCACCTACCGGTTCCAATTGTAAATCTAAACCACCCGGGGACCCATTCAACTACACAAAACAAATATCATCAAAATCGGTAAAGTCGTTCTCAAGTTATGCGCGTACATACATTTCTACGATTCATTTAAATGTATAAGATCATGCTCTTTTGTTGCCAAACAACTTAATTATCAGTTTTATTTAGACATAGCTAAATGCTACTGTTGACGCCACATACGACCAAAAGATTAGTCTAACTTATCTTGATAAGTATTATTAGCTTTGCTATTCATCAGGGCAACGCAGCCAACCACCTCCTGGCATACTTTAAGGTTACTTTTCTATCTTTAATATGTATTTCTTTTGTATATAAAATATATTTTTAATATAGTGTAAGCTTTTATTGAATATAATTATGATTATATTTTTAACAATAGTATTTTGCGATTGAAATACCTTATTCTGGTTGTAAATAGATATCTATTCAAATTGTCTCTTATAAAGACTACAAAACAACCAATATAATCAGTTCTTTTTAGAAAATTATATTAAATCTTTCAAGATAATGATAAGAAGTGTAACTCGATTGATATAAAAACTCACTCGAAAAAGCCATTACAAGTAGTATAAACCTCTGCAAATATATTTAATCATTGAGCTTCTGCTTTCTGTGTGCACACGGGTCGGTAATTTGTCTACTTGTATCCTTTGTTTGATTTCGTGCTAATTTATTAGTAGGTGAATGTACACAAGAATTCCGTACTAGATTACGGAACAATAGGTATGGGTGTAAATAGGCCATTTCCATGTGAGGTCGTTATTGTTTACGTATGAACATTAAAACCTGAACAATGTTAGACATAAATCACGATTTATAGCTAATCGACCAAGTTGGCCTTTGTTTTGGCTTCTTAATGTAATGTAACGTAAAATAAAACAAAAAAAAATATTAGTATCTAAACTTAACTGTCAGCTGAAAATTAAACAACGTTTTAAATTTTTAAATATTACTCTATGTGCATATTAAGACGAAATTAGATGCTTTCATTTGTGTCCTTCAATCAGTATTAAAATGAGACATAAAAAATAGAACAAAACAAAGATAATTGTTAAAAAAGGTGCCATAAGTGACTTTTAAATTGGTTTTTCGTTTTCGTTACTTTTTCCTGTTTTATTTTATTGTATTATTTATACATTCCATACTTTGTAATATAAATTTCTATCAGATATTTATACACAATAATATGTTATAGTCGAAACAAAAAATTGTGTATGAAAATACTCCACTAAACAACAAATAAGCAGATAATAAATCCATTAAAAACGTCTCATATGAAACATTTTTAACGGTTAAGTTCATTTATTTTTCAAAGTTGAGAATGCCTAATTTCTATCAGAATTGAAACAGAAATAAACCGTCTATATTTGGCATTATACACCAACTACTGAAAAAAATATGATTTCTTAATGTTTTAAAATAATTATTAGGGCGCTAATCATCAATCATTACCGTATAGTACAGATTTTCTATAAAAAAATCTAATATCCCACAATCACACCGTGTAAATCCGACACACAACAACGCGTAACTTGAAGAGTACAGTCGTGGCTATAAATCGGCATTTACTCCATATTAATTAGCTCGCGTGTTGGCTCGCTACTGTGTACAATCACACTCACAAGATTTACACTCAACGCGGACTATATTTAAATTCATTTATGAAAAATACGGTACTATATCATTTGTAGATTTGACATATTTGTTCCTTATCAAGTTACGCTGTTTCATGTATCACTTGGATATTGACAGAAGATGTATGTTTTTTTTTTGCCTGAAGCAGGTTAAAAGAAAGACGGCGCGTCTGATAGAAAATAGTTAAAGTCGCCTATAGAAATTTACAACACTAAATGGGCTACCAATGTGCTGTCGGCCTCAAAGGGTATGCTGAAACCTGGGCACTAATGCCGTAACGCTACTAAAGGTTATATATATGGCGGCATACACCATACCAGGGGTAGTCGCTATTTTTTATTTTATTTCAGGAAAACATGTCTCATAGTCATAATACATATTATACACAATTATATTAATAATTAAAATTATAAAAAGTTACACGTACATATATTCACATTTATACAAAAGTTATAGTTTCAGTACACTATTATAAATAGCGCAAGCAGTGCCTAATGTAGTATCCGTGCAGGATCGGAGAAAGAATACAATATCGTGCTGCCAGCCGGCCTCTCGTATGAGGCGACAAAACAACCCACAGCCAGGTGGTAGGGTACTTGCTCGTCTGGATGGCTACCACCCCTGTTCTAGAGCATGTCGCCATAACAACCTTGAGTTATGTTCCAGCATTAGTGGCCAGGTTTCAGACTTTCTTTAGAGAGCGGCAGCATATTGATAGCACTTTTGGTGTTACAAATGTCGATAGGCGACGGTGACCGCTTTCTATCATGTAGGCCGTCCGCCTGTCTGTTGAACTCATGCAATAAAAAAAGGTACAGTACTCTATCAACAATCATCGCCAGGGCGGCGTTGATGCTAGCCCGCACCCGACGTAAAGGACGCTCACCGCTTCCTAGTCGAAGTCTGAGCTATCTAGATGGGCAAATGCCCTACTTGGCTGTGGTTTATTTTGTTACTTAACTAATACTAAAACTAACTTAAATTAGTATTATATAATACTACCTACCTACACAAATCTATATATCATAACAAACGGTAACGCGTCGCGGCGGCTGAGAGATTAGTCGACGCTATTGGTAATCGTTGTCTCAACTTATTTCTCTTTCCGGCGTTCTCCACCACTTTAGTGCAAAATGCTTCCAACCATGACCTGGGATCTTTGCCAGCTAACATTTTGTACAATGTTGACTATGTCAACTTTATGTTGGTTACTGATTCTAGACCATGTCTGGAAGGACTGTACTTCGGGCAGTCTAGCAGCAGGCATTTCCGTCACAAACACATCATACCAGCAAGTGTAGGCTGTCCCTACCTGAAAACGGAAATTAAATTATTCATTATCAGCTAGAATTATATCGTCATAATAATTTCCCTTCCAAAATCTAGGAAGCGGTAACATCTTATAAGATCAGGCAGTATCTTTCAATAATTTGACTGTCTATTCTATCTCTAAGATTCAATCTAGATATCTTCAGACGTGCCGAAGTAAGTGCTTTCCGCATTATCTGCTATCAGTTACAGTTCTCTTTATCTCTTCAACTGGATACTAATCTATTCTAATTGTCGTTGTTCAAGATATAGCTAGATTTATAATAGACTAATGAGGTAATGATGCTGTTAACTTTATTTAGTTGGTACTGTAATGTTATCAGTAGTTGGTATTGAGTAAAGGAATTTTAATTGTAAAAACGTTTTAAACTGAAATCGGTAGATATGGCATTACACTAACCAAACCTAGTTAAGATTAAATCGTGGGATGGTCATTATTTTGAAAAATAAATTAAAGATATAGCATAGTTTAACTTTATTCACTTTAATATTCAAATAATATTACATCTTTAAATAGTATAAAAGAAAGTCACTTTCCTCGAATTTAACCATCAGTTATCTAATTTTTCACTCAAGGTTTATACATAAAACCTATTGGAGTTTTTATGTATTTACATAAAAACTCTGCAGAGTAGCTATTTAAAAGCTCTATTTTATTTAAAATAAAGCTAATTTGCAGAGTTTGACTCTTGGCTTGACTACGGAGAAAACTCTACTGTGAATTAAATTATATACAATTTCCTATAAAAAATAGAAATACTTAGTATATAGATCCCAAATCACTGTCGATTGGGAACGTGCCCAAAACGCTTGCCGAATTCCCACGCTAGATGGCAACGCCGATACCTACATAATTCAAATGATAAAGTAATTAAGAATGCTTGTTGTGATTACCAACGGAGAAAGAATACTAATTCCTGCGGCCAGACGGCCTTTTGTAAGAGGCGACAAAACAAACCACAGCTTGCATGGCTACCACCCTTGATGCAGCATGCCGCCATGACAACCTTGAGTTGTGTTCCGGCTTTACTGGCTAGGTTCCAGTCCCATCTACGAGTCCAGGAGCATATTGTTAGCACCTTTAGTGTTGCAAATATGTTCATAACCATTTTCCATCACAGATGGGCCGTCAGCCTGTATGCTGCACTAAAAAAAAACATCAAAATTTACTTGCTCCCTTGATCCCAGTTATATTATATATAGTATGGTGTAATCGGCCAATAAAGTAGAAATAAATCATATGTCAATATTGAAGTGAATGTATGGAAATCCTCATAGTATTTTATTGCCAGTATTAAATAGATAAATATTGCCACAGTTATAAATAACTGGAGTCCCAGTGTTTATGTTAATTAGTGTGGTCCACGCCACTGTAGAACTGCGGGAGGGCTGTTTGTGTTGTTTTAAACTTTGTTTAAAAGTTGATTGTCAGAATATTATTACATATTTTTAATTTATTGTTTGCATTATTAAGCTATAGCCATTTATTCTATTATCTGAGAAACCATATATTTCAAGTTCATCTCCATTATTGAAGGCACATTATAACACGAATACGAAAATCAGTACACACTCAAGGCATAAAAATTAAATTCACTTTTACTTTTGTATATAAATATGTATTTTTTAAATAGCTTTCGCCAGTTCACCCCCGATACTATTCGGGCATCTGAAGATACATTGAAGTATTGATATAAAGGATTGACTATTGTGGGTAGCACGTAAATTGTAGATATATATTATAACTGCAAATAACACCCGAAACGCCTTATAATATTAACATTTATTTCACATCAATATGATAATTATGTGTAAGGACAATTATAAAACGAATAAAAAAACAAATGAACGTTGATACTGTCAAATTATAAAAAAGGAAAACTACCTTTTTTTATTGCATGAGTTCAGCAGACAGGCAGACATGCCACCTAATGGTAAGCGGTTACCATCGCCTATGGACATTTGCAACACCAAAGGTGTTACAAATGCGCACTCTCTTGAGGTCTGGAACTTGGCCACTAATGCTGGAACACAACTCAAGGTTGTTATGGCGACATGCATGGTGGCATGTGGTGGCGTGTTATGGTGGCATACTCTAGACTAGGGGTGGTAGGAACCCAGATGGGCAGATACCGTACCACCTGGCATACCTACAAAAAAGGCTTACTACCTACATAAAACCTCTAACAAACTATACATATCTCAATTTCATGTGTCACTTATACAGATACATTTAAAATCGGCACAGCCCTTAATCGTCGGTTTAAAAAATATTGAGTGATTGATTCTATTTAGAATCATACATATTTATTTTATTTTTATTGCAGGAGTTCAGCAAACAGTCAGGTGGCCCACTTGATGGAAAGCGGTTACGATGGCCTATGGACATTTGCAACACCAAAGGTGCTACAAATGCGCTGCTGCTCTCTTAAGGGAGACTGGAGCCTGGTCACTAATGCCGGAACACAACTCAAGGTTGTTATGGTGGCATACTCTAGACCAGGGGTGGTAGCCATCCAGTCGGGCAAATGCCCTGCCACCTGGCTGTGGGTTGTTTTGTCGCCTCTTACGACAGGCCGCCCGGCCGCAGGAAATTGTATTCTTTCTCCGTTCCTGCACAGATAATATATACTAAAGGAAAGATAGGATTTTTTTTTATTATTTGTCTTATTTTGTAATGTGTACGATTAGATTTATGTAGATGTATGAATTTGTTTTGTTATGTACCTTCGACAAAACATATCGATATCCGAATTGATTTAATAATACTGGTATAGAAACACTTTAACGATGCAGATTGGATCGTCATGGTGGTTTAGATGTGGATGCAGAATTACATAATAAGCCGTATAAAATATATAAAGAGTTGATTTATTTATATAAAATATAAATAAATCAACTCTTCATCGTTCTTTAACATACCTTTTGCTTCATTCACGTTTGTGAGTTATATATATGGCGATTATACTAATCAGAATTAAACATAGGTTAAAAGTTTGTGAAACTTGCCTGTGAACATACGGGGTAGATCTTCGTCGACCTCTCACAAGACTAATGTTCGCGCCGGGTCCTGCTCGCCGCATTGTGCTTTATTTGTATTCGCTAATGTATACATTCTCTAATTACACGCAACGCCTTCTCAATGATCAGGGTTGTCAAATTTGTTCTAAAGCTTGAAAATCTTCAATAGAGTTTATTTATTACATTTTAATTCTGTATCAAAACAGAATCAAACCCAGAAAATAAAGTAGTAGTTCTATGTTATTTACATAAAATATTGATTAAGTTTTTTATATATATATAAACCTTAAGTGAAAAATTATCTAACTGATGTTGAAAACTGTCTAAAAATCCGTTGCGTGATTTAGAAGGAGTAATCGGATTTACAGACAGACAGACGCGGAAAGCGACATTGTTTTATTTTATGTAATAAAGATAACTAAATTTTAATTTAAACTACGTCTTAACAAATTTTACACTCTATTTTTTACACCAATACATTAATCACAAATTACAAACAACTAAACAATGTAAAATAATATAAGTTGAAGGAAAATTAAAATAACTTATTACACTTGACAAATGAGTCTTCTTTCGTTGATCAAAGTTATTGAGTCAAAATACTCGAATGAAGAAGCAATAAAATTAATCACATAATTACAATTATTTATGAGAAAATTCAGTAGGTAGGATATACTTATATTATTTTATATTAATTAAAATGACATCCGTAAAGTGTAAACAATTTGTCTGACGTAATTGATTTTGTCATTATTTTTCTGTTACCTATTCCAAATTAGGGCTATCGGTGTTCAGATTATAAGATCTTCTATACTAGAAAACTTTTTTATTAGTGATGAATTTGACAACCCTATAGTATTCAATAATACAGCGAGGCGCTAGAAGGTAAATTAGGTGAGTCCCCTTGGTGTTGTTCCGATTCCTAATTAGGAACATTTAGGTGTTGGAATCTTTGTTCCACCTGCATTATGGAACGACTGGCTGAATCATGTGTATGTGCTTTTGTTTTACTTTTCGTATGTCGCATACATTCTAGGATTCAGTGTTTTTGAGAAAAACAGAATTCTTCTAACAAAGTCCTCAATAAGGGTTTTTATGGTTGCGTAGACAAATAATGTAAATAAGGGACGTTTGTCACCCTTCATTGTGTATAGTCTAATACTCACTTGTCCGAGATCTTATATCCTGAACTGAACTGAACTTCCCCTAAACTGGTGGACCGATTTTGATGACATTTTTTCTGTACTTTCAAGTGGATCCTAGGATGGTTTAAATTTACAATTAGACCCTCGAGGTACCGCTGTAGCTGTAGCCAGGGTTTTCATAATTAATTTTTTTAGGACACGATAAAATCTGCGGGACCTGCTTCTTCTTCATTTTCCGGTCCCTTTTTATTTTTTATGAGTGTATGGAGGAGTGTTAGGTTTGGTATGCTTAAAGATTGTATGGAGGAGAAGTGCGTAGGTATTTTTTGCGATTTAATAATATGATCATTGTTCACATAAGTTTGTGATCATATAGTCTCCCTCAACAGAAATTACCTCCAAAGAGTTTTAAAATATCGCGGAACCAATAATTATTGAAGTCTGTCCTAGTTTTTGACAAAAGACTATCAATAATATTAAATCTTAAAAATTTAATTAATCCAGCCGAAATTACACGGATTAACTTCAGTCTTTCAAGTTCTATAGAAATGAGGCAAAAATATATAAAAAATACCAATACGTTACAATATTCTTCACATGTGACATCTGTAACTGCTTATTTATGCAGACAAAACCATTATTAATTTAATTATTAGCAATTAAAAAGTTACTTAGCAATGAAGAGCATTCTAACTGTTACAACCGACAAAGACTAATTTACACCTGCATACCTATTTTGCAGGTTTTTTACTTTTCGGCATTTGGACTTCTTTTGTTTACTTTGTGTTTAAAATTTGTGATTTATTATATTATATAAAAAGTCCATTGTGTATTGTAATCTTTTATGGTAGTCATTAGGCAGGTGTGATTCTAAGAAATTCGGTCCGCGCGACCATGTAGACCGCATTTGTGCAGCATAAAGCAATGCCCCAATGAAGAGATCATCAGTCTAGCGATACCCACGAGCGAAGCAAGACGTGTGTACCACATTCAGTGACGGACTTTGCGCGTTTTATGGAATTACGATCTCGCGCATTACGTTTGGGCTGGTTGTGTTCAGTTATATTTGTACCTGTGTTATACGTGTTTGTATAGTTCTAATAAATTTTATAATAATTCCAACGGCATTTGAAATCGAGTCCTGCAACTCGTAACGTAACAATTAAATACATTTTTTTTTGCCCAATTTATGTCAAAATTAAATGACATAAGAATTACATGTTTGTGCCATTTGCAATTGAAACATTAGATCCATATGGTCTATCGGTATTGCCCAGTTGGTTAGGAGAGTTGGGCTTCATATAAATTTCACGAGCTTTTACTAATTACTATACTGAGTTACAAAAAATTCTATAATTTTACTTTAATAATATAAAAAATATTGTAAGATTTTGGAAAGATATTCAGTTAAGATTCACCCGATTTCAGGGGGGAGAACTCAAAATAGGCATTGTCCTTTGCAAGAAACTCTTTGATACCACCGGTGACTAGAGGGCTGATTTGTATTTCGCATTACCATATAGCGTGGCAGCCAGTCTTCAGGGCACACTTTCCTCTGGCAGCGATTTCTAACATAGCTTAGGTATATCAATTTATTTATAACGTAGTTTATTAAAAGTATTTCAATTTTATTAATTTGTTACAATAATCATTAGTATATATATTTTTAGATAATATTTTTATTTTATATAGACATAAATGAACCGTCTGATTTCAGTCTTACAGTCCAATTTTGAGTAAAGATCAGTTTTGATATGTCTACAGGTTAACCTTACTGTGGTCCCACGCAAACCTACCAAATTTCCGGTTCATTATTATTGTAATGTAAGATGACATAATTGGTTCTGTCAATACTTCTGGCACAGATGTATACATTTATTTAATTATGTTAATATTTTATAATACGACTTTATTACAATATTATTAACATAACATCTGTATTCTTGATATGGAATCGTTGTATTCACATATCTTTAATTATGACTTATAGTAGTTTTTAGAGTTATAAACTCGTCATGTTTGTCTGTCTGTACGTCACAATCGTATTTCTCGAAAAGTATGTACTGAGACTATATGAATAAAATTTATCAAGGTATATCTAGTTTTTAGTTAGAAGATAATTTTCATATTTCGTAGTCAACGTTTTTGCACTCAATCACACTCTTTGATGTTGTTTTAAACTTTTATTCAGATTAAGAAAGACCTAAAATTACATGTTAAAGTAGAAAAGTCTTAAGTTTATTTACTTATTTAAGGCACATCAACAGCACACACATTATTATGTTACATTACAAATCGTTTATTATAAATGTTCTGATGTGTGGATCCATTAAAGGAGTGCACAGCATTTACAATTCAAATGTCAGTATACTAATAACTTAATTAATTAATGTCAATATTATGCATATGTCTGTACAGATATAGTTATTAGTACAAATAACGTAAATGAATAAATAATGTTGCCAAAATTAATAAGGTAAAGCAAAGAAAATGCAAAAAGAATGAAATTAAAAATAAATATAGGTACAAGTGGAAACATACCACCATAACAAGTTAACCATATAAGTCGAATAATATATTATAATATAATATCAGCCCATAAATGTCCCACTGCTGGGCTCGGGCCTCCAAGTATAGGGGGGTACGAACAGTATACTCGCCACGCTTGTGCAAGGCTTGGCAGGTTTGACACATCGGTTATCTCGATGTGCAGGTTGCATCACGATGTTTTCCGTCACCGTTGTTAGTACGGGGTAATTGTAACAATATGCACATTAGATCAGAAAACTGACTAAGTGGAGCATGCGTTCCGGCCAGGATCGAATCCGCGCCCTTTGAGTTTAGGACACGTGCGCTAGCCATTACGCTACCACGACTTACACAGGTAAGTCCACACCACAAGTTACCACAGGTTCCAGCCTCCCTTAAGAGAGCAGCAACGCTTTTGGAGCACCTTTGGTGTTGAAAATGTCCATAGGCGATGGTAACCGATTTCCATCAGGTGGGGCTCCATCTGCCTGTCTGCTGAGCTCCTGCAATAAAAAAAACTACATGTGAGATATCCCACAAATCTATACATAAAATGAAATTTCACCGGCTGGTAAGCTGGTGAAAAAAAATTGCCACCGTCACTTGTAGACGTTTGCAACACCAAGAGTGAAACCAACGCTTTGCCAGACTTTAAAATGATATAGAGGGTATGGGATACCCGGAATGGAGTAGAAGGAGGGGGAAGCGAGCCATTGGAACTCTCACTCATGGTACGAAACATGATTAATTCAAGGTTACCTGTTTCACACCGATATTTCGTGAGGTACCACGTGTCACTGAGGGTTATAGAATATAATAGAATTATTAAACGAGCACAGTGAAGGAAGCCTAACTAATATTATACTAGCGGTCCCGGCAGTCGTTGTCCTGCCCTGAAAAATTATAATCTAGACCCCGATTGCAACGCCACGTACCGGGTCTAATATATATAGCCTATGTTATTCAGGGATAATGTAGCATTCTAATAGTGAAAGAATTTTTCAAATCGGTCCAGTAGTTTTTGAGTTTATTCGTTACAAACATACAAAAATAAAATTCTTTCCTCTTTATAATATAAAGAAAGAAATAAAAATATTTACTGTCGAAAAATAATGCACAAAAAAACAGTAAGTACACTTATTGTTACATATAAACAATATGACAATGTACATCAAATCTACGACAATGAGGCTGGTTACACAGCGTTATGCTGTGGCAGGAGCTGACACAGCGCTGATTTTCAATACCAGCCTCCTTCCATCCGTCCAGTAAGATTCGACCCACAAACAAATTAATTACTGTTTACCATCATCAAGTTAATACTAATAACAAAGATAGATAATATTAATATTAGTAATTAGTATAGATTCTACCTATAGTCGCTTAAGACTATAAGTAGAATACTGAGCCTAGGTCATCGAAGTCAATGGGTAAAGTTCCCAGAAGGCTGGCTACGTTACCTCGCTGGATCGCCCTACTGATCCGTTGCCAAAAGTAAGAACCAGCCCTGTGATCTTCCGAAGAGTCAATAAGTCCTTTTGAAATATTTTCTAGAGGCTCATGGCATCAGGACCCCACGGTCCAAGCGTTTCAACAGCAAACGGCAGAACATACAACTCTCACCGATTGTGGATTTTCTTTCCATGTATAGATTTGTGGGATATCTCACATGTGGTATGGACCCTAGTAGTTACCTTATACCGTCTCAAAATGCAACAGCTAATAGATGTTGTATAATGACATAATAAACACTATGACATCATACTTACGCGTTATCATACTTGAAACAATATCTGTCATACACGTCCCATTGCTGAGGATCCAGTCCTCCCTTATGTTTTAGGGGATTTATCTCTGCATGGTTGTTTAAAGGGGATAGATGGCTTTTACACATTGGTAATGCAGTGCAGATTTCATCACGATATCCTTTGCACACACGTCATGTGAATGACAAAACATATTGGAAACTTTACATTATGAAATACCTATTCATATATCTATGTTTTTGCAAATTAAGATTGGTTGATTACATTAAAAATCTGCTTAAAGGAGATATGATCTTAACTCAGGATTCAACCTTATATCAATAGAATGAGAAGCGGGCGTCTTAGCTACTAAACTACCAAGTTTTACCTTAAAACCAAACATGACGTTGATCATATCATAAAACAATGTCATAAACTATAAAAACGGACAATAACAAACAGCTCATTAACGATAACTACGTATAATTTTATTCTCATAAATCAAATGCAACTTACACGTGTAACACCTACACATACATGTCATTTTATATCAATTACCGTCAAAGAATGTACATTTAAACATATAAACCGACGAATAGACGAGCGCTCATTCACAAATCGTGGTAACAATTCAAATTACAACGAATTAGAACGTAAGCGCGTGCGCAGAATAGCGTAACGAAAACTTTTTATGTTCTATTGTTTTTCAAATGAACCATTGTCATTGGTTGAGACGTTTATAGGAGGCGCGTTCTTATCTCCTATTGGTTGAAACAAAACGAATGCAAAATAATAATGGCTGACCGATTCACAAGATGTATTGGTGCATAAATTATTTATGCTAGTTTCAATTAATAGTGATGTTTTTCTAGGTTAAGATGTTATTATTTCCTGTCATAGCAGTCATTTAGTGGTTTTTATTTGTTTGTTTATGAATTATTTATGAGATTTTATGACTTTGCACGTTCCAATAAACTTAAATTGGTAACCCAGATTAAAATTATACAAATTTACTTGAAAGAAAGTGTCATCATCTCTCTACAAGAGTCATACTCTCTTCTTTTGCTAGTATTGTACTCAAGATTAGTACTAATATAAATAGATATAGCTATTCTTTCAAATATTTCTTTATAACCGTCACAAAAGTCATACTAAGTTAAAAATTAAGTAAACTTTCCACTTTATGTGCACTGCTTCGTAATATTATCATTGTTTTCAGGGGAAAAACAGGAAGAAACTCCACATCAAGATGCTTAGCTAGAATATTTGCAGTTCATTTGCATTTATCTTTCTTTCTTAAATAAATGTGTTATAAGTCTGTTTCTAAGATTTCTGGAAATGGAAACTGACAACAACACAAAAAATACAAACGCAAATATTAATTTTATGACACATAAAACTAAAAACTCAAGCCCAATATGTCTCTTCAAAATCCTATCAATATGTTCTAAATGAAATTTAGTTTTAGATAGTAATTTCACTTAAATTAATTGTAAGTCATAAACCCTACACTGCAGGGCCGTTGCTAACTGAAGGCACTACATCCACCTAAAGACCAATAACACGGTTGTTACGCACTAACTCACATGCACACGCCAATGTACCGTCTGTCCGTTGCTGTCGATATATCATGCGTCCGAGAGACATTAGCATTCGCTGCGTAGACGCACACCGTATTTTATTTTAAAATAGAGACTACAAACACGTGGGAAAGAGTTACAGGTTACTTTTTTCTTTAAAGTTTTTATTATTTTCAAATATTTTTAACAGTGAAGGAAACTTTTATATTGTCTTCTACCTATAATCCATTACGAATACGAGTAAAATTTTGAGCCTGGGTCATCGAAGTCAGTGGTTAAGGTTCCCAGAAGGGCTGGCTACGTTACCTAGCTGGATCACCATACTCATCCGTTGTCCGAAGTAGAAACCAGCCCTCTAATCAGCCGAAGAGTTAATAAGTCGTTTTGATAAATTTTGGTAGATGCTGATGGCCTCAGAATCTCACCGTTCAAGCGTTTCAACAACAAATGCACAGACTTAGGTATAACTTTCATCGAGGGTTGCATATTTGCGCTGCTTGAGTGATTCAGCTGTTTCTGCCACAGTTGTTTATTTTACTATTTACCTTCTGGAGCTTAGGATCGAAGATCTTTTAGAAAGCCTATCTATTATAATACAGTGGTCAAAGTATTAGATCGCGTTACCACTGGAATGCAGATGTCTCGGTTTTGATTCCAGGCAGAATAAATAGAATGTAAACGAATTTTTCGTTATTTCTCAAGCCTGAGTGATAAAGTTGAAATATATTTTTTTATATTAGTGACTAATTTATTCTAAAAATATATTATATATAATAAAACATAAAAACTAGATAACCTCTGGAGCCATCCAGTAATAAAAGTGTCTGAGCTCTGCACAGTTAGATTTTCTACTGAAGTGTCATTCGTAGTATTCTTTCATATCTTATACGCAACATTTAAAACTAACTACCTGTTGAGCAAACAAAAAATATAAAGAAATTTATTAACATTATTATAGGAAGTATACCAAATGCTTATACATAGTTTTATCCAAGACTGGCTCCAATAAAGCAAATTAACGTAGATCTATTAACACGCAACCGGCGCAAAGATTAATGTTCAGCGATTTGCTGGTATAAATATACGATAATGGATACCAGAGTGAACAATAAACTTTACGGCAATAAATTAAGACCGAGCCACAGATACACTTAAATGCATAGGAACAAAAGAATTTTTGTTATTATCCGATGCTATATTAAAGTGAGTAAGCTGAAGTTGCAAGGAGAAGGTTACGTTTGTTGCAGGACGATTGGCCGGTGGTGTTGATGAGTCATGGAATATATGTGCAATGAAGTAGATGAGTCATAAAGTAGATCAGTCATGAAGTAGACGAGTTATACAGTAGATGTGTCTTGGAGTATATGAGTCCTGGAGTAGATGAGTTATGGAGAAGGTGAGTTATAAAGTAGATGAGTCTTAGAGTAGATGAGTCCTGAGGTAGATGAGTCATAAAGTAAATGAGTCATGGAGTATTCCAGGACCTATCTGTTCCATGCTTCATCTACTCCATCACTCATCTACTCCAGAACTCATATCTACTCATTATACAATGCTATTCGTTTTTTCTAGTGACTTTTTAATTAAGTCAAAGTGAAATTTTCTTCTAACTTTTAAATTACATCTGCACTAGAAAATTCTGAGAAAAACACAATGGAAATTGGTTGGATAAAATACGTTAAGTAGTAATACAAAAATAGTAGCAGTTTTCTATTTCTACAGAACGCTTTATTGTTTGTAAACTGACACGCCCTTGGCCGATTATCACAAATAATATGTATTACATGTACATAGATATACCAGCCTTCTATGGTTTCTTTATCACGTAGCAAAACCCATAAGACTTCTTGACTTTTGACCTTCCAAGCTGCAATTATTGACAATTCAATTAAGTATATTATCTGATCTTTACGCTACGTGCTTAACATTTAAAGGCTGATTTCGCGGTTTATTAGAATTAGTTACGGCAAATAAATTAAACGTAAAACTAATGGCCGGTTCCTATACTTTACTAGCCGCTCATTTGCCTTGCGGTTAAAATTTGATATAAGCTCCATACAAGTAATGCCAAATTTTTACCGATCATAAGGCGAGAGAATATTAAGATATAGCAACCAGCCATAAGTTGTGATAGCTAACGTGATAATGCAACGTCATATTCCAATGAGCTACGAGTTCGTATCCTTATTTCTGATCTAATGTGCATATTGTTATAACTATCGGAAGGAGATGACCGATGTGTTGAATTCGCCAATCCACTTTGGAAAAGCAAGAGAAGTATATTATCCATTTTCCAAAAAAAATTAATGGGAAAGCCAATATTGTCACATTTGGTTTTTTTTCATTCTATCGGAGGAGCGTGTTTTGTTCGGGGTTTAATGCTTGTCTATGTTTCTTTTTTTGTATATATACTAGGACATACCCGCGACTTTGACCACGCTTGACTTGGAATTTCCACGAGATTCCCGGGACACAAAGTACCGCAGCATTTAAAAAATAATGTTAACCATCGTTTTATTGAAAACTGTGTCGGAATAAGCTAATTTTTATGCACCCGAACAATTACAAACCGCTCCCGGGAAAATTCCCGGATAAAAAATATCACTCATTTTATTACATAGAATTTGTTATCGATTAGTGAAAAAATCACTATGGTATTCGATTTATTTATTTGAACATTTTAAATAATATCCAGAAATAAATCCCGCGCAATCCTCAGGATATAATATGCGATATAACTAGCGCAGATTTTAAAGTTAAGAATTTTCTGTCGAGCACCGAAAACTGCATCGAAATCGGCCCAATAGTTTGTACGTGAATCTCGAACAAACAGACAAGAAATCTAGAAATAATTGCATCCTGTTCTCCATCGTTTATATAGAGTATTCCAGTTGGTTTTTTAATAGCTTCAATGCAGTGACTGGGAATTTTTAGAATTTTACAATATTATAGATATAATATTATTTTTTCTCTTTTCTTTTACCTTTTACTAACTTACAAAGGGTAGTAATTATCTACTACAAACGTCGTTATATTTATTTCTTACATTCTTTTTTAATGCTATCCATTATATATAGTGTCATCTACATATTACATTTTACCTTTTGTCTATTATAAATGTATTTTATTCACTGAATATATGGTGTCTCTTATATCCAATGGTTACAATATGCTACTGTAGTTGTTTATTATATTTACTGGTTTTATGACTTATTATGGTTAATATATACACTATGGATACCTAATAATATAGGTATTTTTTTAAATGGGCCTCCTAACCAAATCCGAAACTATAAGATATAACGAAAAATACTCAAAGGAGTTTTAGTGTCGATTTGGATGAAAAGTAAATCGAATAAGATTTTTAAAAATCAATTACTCTGATCAGGAATTGAATCGGCTGATTAAAAAAAAATACAGACTGTATTATTACACCAAATCATAGTGTAAACTTATAAGGATCACTGTGAAGGAATGTTAAACGTCAAACTGTGGGAAAGGATTTTTTTTACTAAAATTCACCTGTATATTATGGAACTATTTTCACTGCTATGTACCGCCACGCACTTGCCTGTTTTTAATTTAAGTATCTAGAAATAATTAGTTAGTGCCATCCACGTATTTAACAAGTCTGTAATCCAATAATCAATCTATAATTGTAAAAGTGTAATTTTTTGTTTCTTACATTTTTGTATTTGTCTATTTGTTCGGCATGCACGTATAAACTACTGGGCCAATTTCGACGGGGTTTTCACAGGTTGATACTCAATTCCCGGACTTATAATCTGCGGTACTTTATATCCCGAGAATTGTACGGAGTATTTCTTGGAAGAGGTTTAAATTGGCCAGGTCGCAAAAAAATTGATACTGATGCGAAATTTTGAGTGATCGATAAAATCTTAAAACAATTGTAGTTTTGTATTATTTTAGTAACATTGCATATCCCGAGTTTTTACGGGAATTTCCGGGATTCATGTATATTCATACTAAAAAATCCAATCACCCTGCTGAAAATAACCTTTGATTTTACATATAGCAATATAACTGTAATCTTTGTTACCTGTCCAACGTGGACAAAGTTGCGGGCAAATACTAGTATATCAATATAATTTCACTGTGTTGTAAAGAGGACAATTTCGTGTTTCAAAGTGCCTTTCTCTCACGTACCTATCAGCAAGAGGCTAGCTAATCGACACGCAGCGTATTGCTTGATAGTCTTAAAATTGTATAGGTAATAATAATATCAAGCTTATTTATGTACTAACTAATGGATTTCAAATGTGGGTACAAATATACTTGTAGGATAACTTTTTTGAGACGTTTATTTTTCTATACAGTTGTTACATTCCATTGACATTGTCATTCTTGTGTGTTCCTCACAAAATTATTATTTTTATAGTATTGTTAGTGCAGACATTAAATCTATTATAAAATTCTAAACATGCCATGTCTGTCTGTACGTTGAAGCTATTTAGAGAAATAACTGGAATAGACTATATAAACGAAAGAGAACACAATGCAATTTTTTCATATTTTTTGTACGTTTGTCGGTTTGTGTGTTTGTTCGGGACTGGGCCGGTTTTGATGCAGTTTTGACTAATCGACAGCAAATTCTAAGGCTTAAAATCTGCGCTTCTTCTTATACCTGGAATCCTGGTGGATTTTTCTCGGGAGCGGTTTGTAATTGTTCAGGTGGATAAAAATTAGCTTGTTTGTTTCGAATATGAGGAAAGTAAATAAAAACTGATTAGTTAAATAAACAATTACTTCTCTAATGAAATCAGACATTAAATTAATATCTAAATCTGATGAACTCATTTAATACGTCACATATAAAACGTCGAGTAAGTTTCTTTTTCTGTGGCATTCTACCAGCCAGTATTTTTTGTCACTGATGATACTAAATATTTATTACAATTTATGTCACGATTTGACAGTGGCTGTAAAAATGTTCGGATATGACTAGCATGTACGCACAGCTTAAAATGTTACCCCAAAATATATGGTATCATATTTTGGGGTAACTCAGCCAATACAAATACTATATTCTTAATGCAGAAACGCTGTATACGAGCAATGTTCAAAATACACATAACTGAAAGCTGTAAACCGCTATTCATCAAACATAGTTTACTCACTGTTCCATCGCTATATATATATACGAAGTCACAATGTTTGTACACAATAATCTACATTTGCTTCCAAATACATCCGAAATTACGGTTAGGAATATACGTAATAAACAAAAACTTTGTATGCACCCTGCAAAAACAACTTTACTGTATAAGAGTATAGTATGCATGACCCCAAAGATATATAATAAAATCCCAAAAGAGCTTAAAGCTCTGAAAACTAAATTGTTTAAATCACATTTTAAAAAAGTACTAATAAGAAAAAGCTACTACAGTGTAACTGAGTTCCTGAATGATAAGTTTTAAATGTAAGTTTTTTTTTATTTTTATTTTTTTATTGCAGGAGTTCAGCAGACAGGCAGACGGCCCACTTGATGGAAAGTGGTTACCGTCGCCTATGGACATTTGCAACACCGAAGGTGCTACAAATGCGCTGCTGCTCTCTTAAAGAAGACTGGAACCTGGTCACTGATGCCGGAACACAACACAAAGTTGTTATGGCGGCATACTCTAGACCAGGGGTGGTCGCCATCCAGTCGAGCAAATACCCTACCACCTGGCTGTGGGTTGTTTAGTCGCCTCTTACGACAGGCCGCCTGGCCGCAGGAAATTGTATTCTTTCTCCGTTCCTGCACGGAAAAAAAGTTAGAATATTAAGTGTTTAAATATATTTATAATATTTGTACCATATAAATATCATTAGAAACATATATAAATTTAAATTGTGTGTCATTTAGTATTTGTTAATTAATTTAAAGATATACATAATTGTAAGATTAAAATATTAGTGATAATAATTAAAACCAAATAAGTGTACCTCTATGATATAAATTAAAAAAAAATTGTACACCCAACCGACAAAAAACATGTGCTCTGTATAAAATAATAAGACCTATTGTATAACGATGTTTTTATGAAATAAATTATAAGATTTGATTTGATTTGAAAAAATTTTGACAGCAGGGAAAATCATTGCCCAGATACGAAAAGTACTGTTTTCATCCCTGTGATCACGCAACTCCAAGCTTACTTTCAGATTATGAGAAATGAAACTTAGTTTTTTTGAGATGAAAACTAATCTAAAATAAACGGGTATTTTCGATTACTTTTTTATGATTTAAAGAAACAAAGATTACTCTCTACTACACTATTCAACATTTTATACCAACTCCTTCGCCATGCAGGCTGTCTTACTTTGGAACTCTTTGCCCACTGACGTCAGAAATGCTAAATCTATTAAAAATTCACTCAGGAATCATTATGTTGGTCTTAAGCAATAATGTATGTGCTAGTTTACAATACTTTAGACTGTAATTTGCTGTTCGTGTATGTCATTTTTTTTTTCCTTTTTATTTGTTGTATAATAATTACAGATACGTTAAGGATTTCCTTTGAGTCAAGTTGCCTGGAAGAGATCGCTTTTAGCGATAACGTCGCCTTTTGTTTTACCAAGTAACTATTGTCTTGTTATGCATTTTTGTTTTGATGAACAATAAAGTGTTGTCTAAGTCTATACCAATCTATGTCTAAAGATTACGTATGTCATCCTTGCGTGCGCACTACCAAGCCTTTACCCAGTTTATTAAGACTCCATTCACTCTCATTCAACTGCTCGATTCAGATTGAACCATAAACGGCATCACAATGTGAATCGAGCCTTAACCTGCAGCTCCTGCTCAGTGAGTGGCAACATTTAATCGCCTCTCCATGAATGATCACTCCCATTTACTACATCCGACATGAACTAGGATTCACTGCAATTATTTTATTTATTTAACAAATAGTTTCCTTTACGAGCTTTAATTTTATTTAATGTACATTACTGGTAATTACAAAATTGCACGTTTTATTTAATCGCGGACATAATAAAGCAACAGGGTTCTGAATTGTAATTATACAATTTCATATACAGACTGATATTAAACTAAAAACTAACTAAAAAGTGTACAAACTTATAGTTTAAAATTATGAAACGGTTATTTTCAAAATCAAATTAGTTGAAAAATAGATATTTAGTCTACTGACCTTATTTTAAAACTTTAGTTAACTTTAGATATTGCCTAAAAAGAGTGTTAGGTTGATTTAAACGACAAATATGAAATAAGTAATTAAAGTCCAAGCCACTTTTAAAACACTTCTTTAATTTGTCGTGAATTTTGTTATTCCCATAATAATAATATTAATTAATCCTTTAATATATTGCTGATCCTGCATCAAAGAGGCCCATCCGGCTGGAAGGACCAATGAATGTGATGGAGATACTCTTTGGTAAAATTTGAATTAAAAGAACTTGATAAAGCTAATATCGCGTATTGCAACAAACACAGAGAATTTCTGAAGATGACGAGGAAGACCAGTATCCAATGAAGCTGTCACTATTTGAATCACGCGTTCCATTTAACATTTAAATACTGCAGTATTTTGTTACGCGTTATGAGCGGGGGGTTATGCACTTAGGAATGGAAGTAAACACCAGCTTTTTTTTAAATTGAATGCTTTTATTGTCTTACACTACGTAATTCTTCTCTGCAGGGTTGCCCTTCACGTACAACTAACGAAGCTCTGCCCCAACGATGATGTCTCACTCACAATACAATCGCCGATATTACGTAGACCACCTCCAGCTACTGCAGTGCTCACCACCGAATTTACCACGCGTAGCTCACTTCTGGATCTCCTTTTAAACTACGCTAAATTCCTGCTTCATTGAACTGACCACTAAACTTACCACTAATTCTCTACTAAACTTCCCACGAAACTCTCCACTTAACTCGTCACTGTCTTCTACGCTTCTCCCAACTCTCTCGTATCGCACTTGTCGCTTTGCTGCCGGTAAAACTACCCGGTAGGCGCACCTTACGCTGCGCTTATATACCCAGAAGAATCTTCCGGAACCCATAATTTCGGTCTTCTTTTATTTACTGTCAATCCTTTTTATAAAAATCTATCTATCTCTGTCTTTTCCTTCCTGAACCTTCTATTCTAAAATTTTGATCTTCGTTTCGTTATTTTTTGTTCATCATCTATCCCTTTCTAAAATGTATCTGTCCTTGTCTTTTTCTTCTAGAATCTTCTAAATTTTTCTGAAACTTCTTAAACCAACTAGATCGTTCCACCATCACTCGCTACAATATATTGAGCGTTATTATCATCGCGAACACAGACAAACACTAATTTAGGGACCCGGTACTAAAGGTCAATTATCCTGGCTATACATTTCGACTGTCATTTTAATAATAAATCACCCTGATGTAAGATTAGGTTCCAAAATCTAGGTACCAACTATTACGTCATCACACACTATGTTCATGGAGGACAGAGGTCCTTGATTCGATACCCGACATAATAAATAATATCAACTTATAACGTCCAATTGCTGAGTTCGAAGCAACTCATTTTTTTGGAGAACGGGTTGTATACTATATGTAGTGTAGCGGATAGTATACTTAAGTAGATTAGTAAATCTGATATATCGGTTATCTCAATGTGCAGGTTCCATCACGATGTTTTTCCTTCACTTTGAGCACGTGGTAATTGGAACAATACACACATTAGGTCAGAAAACTGCTTAAGCGGTGCATGCTCCTTAATCAGGATTCGAACTCACGTCTCTTTCTCAACACAAGTTTGTGGCTCGATAGGATTACTCGCTAAGATGCCACGGTTTTTTTTATCCGGTATGGTATATTTGTTTTATCCCATTTTTGGAATCGGTAGAATTGTCTGTTGTTCATATAGTACCCATAATACAAACGAATCATTTGCTTGTAATATTAATTAACAAAGTTTATTTGGAAAATCTTGGTTGGAGAGCTTCAAAAATATATTTTTTATTGCTTGAGTTCAGTAGACAGATAGATGGCCTACCTGATGGAAAACGGTTACCATTGCCTATTGACATTTGTAAAACCAAAGATGCTATAAATGCGTTGCTGCTCTCTAAGGGGAGACTGGAACCAGGCCCTTAATGTCGGCCATAATTGCTCATCCAGTCAGGCAAATACTTCAATGAAAATTAGTTTTTTTCAGATAAATAAAACAAATACTCCTTGTATTTTCGATTAGTTTTTTATGGTTTAATGACATAAAGATTACGTATGTCATCCTTCATTGCGTGCGCACTGCCAAGCTTTGGAGAAGAATGAATGAGTGTGGATGGAAAAAGCAAATTGTGCCGATTCCAAATAATTGGGAGAAGGTGAAAGAAAAAAGATTAATCAGTAAAGTCAGTTATCCTTGGAGGCTTATTAATAGTTTCTCTTGACCTAGTTTGTATTCTAGTTATAATATTACAGGGGCTACCTCCCCCTCTAAAAAAACCTTCCAGTATTGCAGTATTGAAAAAAAGGCCTTCGCATTTGATTGACCGATTACGCTAAACAACTATTTTGATAAGCTGGCAGTGCATGCTTCAAACATGTAATACTAAAAGGTATTTTTTCCTATATCAAAGCTTTATTTATGGAATTAAATAAATTCTAACCTTACTGCTTCATATGGGGTAATGTAACAGTTATAGGTTTCACGCAAATGTAGCAACAGGTTTAACGTGTTATTTGTCATGCCATATTGTTAATTACGTTAAATATCGTCAGATAACGTAATATACACTAATGTAGGTATTCGTTAACGGCGTTATTTTTAACGCTGTAAATAAGACGCATATAGTTACAGTCAATAACCATAACATTATCGAAGCTGAAACCGCCGATTATAAAAACTCAATATAATTTTATGGTTTCGATTAATAAGAACGATTTGTTAAGGCGTGTAATAGTCCTAACACGTAGTATACGGACTATGATGAACCAGCGTTCGAGCCCAATATTTAATTATGATGATATAAACCAAAATTATGCGATGCCGGGCAATCAAGATAACTCATACGACAACCACTGGAGCAGCTAAGAAAATATGCCCACTCTTCTTCACACTTCAGCTTATCACAGTACGTTGTTAGATCACCATGAGTTTACCACGACACCAGACACAAGAGGAAGCCGGCCAGCATATAACCTATTCCCAGTCCTTCCACTTGATGCAACACTTATTAGTCTTTGTGTATTTGATTAATAGCGGATTAATTAATGATTTAAAAAAAATCTAAGATAGTTTAGCCTTCGTGGGTAAAACCACACTCGATTGGGACAAATATGGCAATTTATTTTAAAACCATGTTACTCCTATCCGATACCAGCAACGATCGGTAACGTTAAGCTGGCGTCATATACAGCTCCAAACATTCGAACACTTCTTTCATTGTTATGTGTAGTACGGGACCTTGAGTATGTGTTCAAAGTTTGAACAAAGATTTGCCATTTCCCATACGGTATCGGTTTTTTGAATGACGGTTCCTTAGTGTTTGAGCGAGCTAAGTCTTGACCGGCCGAACTCGCTGAAACGCAGAGGCTCAGGGTTCGATTCCTGTCATGGTAAATTTTAGAAACGATCTTTCTGTTATTTACTAATGTCTGGGTGTCTGGGCTCGGCCCCAGAGTGGTCCGTTGTATATTACTAACCAATAACACAAGCATAACTTGCTTAGCCTGGGGATATACAATGTGTGTGTTTGTATGCCGATTATTTTTAGCCCACATCAAGGCGTTCAAAGTTGGAATGTCTTCAAATGTTTGCGTTGCCTGCCACACTTGTGCAAAGTCCAGTTTCGCCACCTTTGCGCACATCCATTCGCGCCTTCTTCTCGGACGTAAATCTTCGTCCATCTTGTTTGTCGTCTACCAGCATACTACGAAGAAAATTTTTAGCTAAGCATGTCTGGCAGGTTGCGACAATATGTGTTGAAATGTGTTTTCAAAGTCTTCAAGGAAGTGTTCAAATGTTTTAAACTGTATCTGGCGCCAGCTTTAGAGTAGCATTGATTTCAAATTGTACATTTATTTTACGTTTTAAATTCTTGCATGTGTGAAAATTTGTATAGTATTTTCTCACGCAAAAAAGTACACGCGAATTTCTTTTTCTGCATTTATTATATGTAATGTATTATGTTGGGTAACATTGCTGTGTTGGTTGCGCTGTCCAGCAGCAATGTAAGTAACAATGAATGAAGTTTGCGCGGGCGTCGCTCCGGGTTGCGCGCGCGCACCTGTATCTCTTTGCACGCAATCTAAGGGCGGGTGCATGGTGATTTTTTTAAATATTTTTTGTACACTATTTTCTAGTTGTTAGTAATTATTCTCATTAGGAGGTGCTAGTAATGTTTCGTATAGTATTATGACCTTTATACCTATGAAAGAAAGATTTTCTTTTTCTTATACATTTTCTTAAATTTTCGAGACTAGTACACGAAATAAAAACTACGTTTTAACGGTTTTAAGCGCTTACGTTACGCTAGTGTTACGGGTATTATACAACGGACTACTCTGGGGTCGAACCCAGACACCCAGGCCATAGTAAATAACGGAAAAATGTCGTTTCCAAAATTTACCATACCAAGAATCAAACCCGGAGCTTCTGAGTTGCACTAAATCTTAATTCGAAACACAAATTATTTATGATTAATATTTTTATTAGTGATAATTAATATTAAGAAATTACTGTTATACTTATCGTGCCAACCTATCTTTATGAAAGAAATTGAAATAATCGGTGACAAAGTGTTTCACAGAAAAATCTAATTATAACTATATATTCTATGGATGTCAATTTTATTGGCTATATTATATTTAGAGTATTTAATTTACTTAAATAAAGCACTTGAAATGATTTTTTTATTCTGTTTATCATCATCATCATTTTATTTTTATAATATTTGTTACGAATAGCTTCTGCCCGCGACTTCGTCCGCGTGGAATTTTTTTTTAACTATCCCACGGGAACTTTAATTTTTCAGGATTAAAAGTATCCTATATGTTGACCAGGGATATAAGCTACCACCATACAAAAATTCATTTAAATCAGTCCAGTCGTTTCGGAGATTAGCCGGTACAAACAGAGAATCAAAAAATTTGAAAAAATGTAAATTATTTCTATTTCACTTCTTTTATCCCCCTGACTTAGTTTTTAGCATTTTTTTTCATTGTACAGAAATTTGACCTCTACAGTTTTGTTATATTATATGTATAGATATTAGTAGAGAAGCGTTATTCATATTGATATTGAGAACTAATTTATAATTCAAGGCTATAGAGATAACTAATTTCAATTTCAATTTATTGCAGTGAAGAAAGGCAAATATTTACATAGTATAAAACAAAGTCGCTTTCCTCGTCTGTTTGCCTGCCTGTATATTCGCTAACTCCTCGTAAGCTACTTAACAGACTTTTAAGCGGTTTTCAACATCAGTTAGATATTTTTTTGGAGAAAATTTATATTTGTACTAGCTTTTATCCTCGGCTTCGCTCGCGATTAAAAAACGTAATCAAGTTTTATTTAAGTGAAAGAGAGCTGCCTACTATTCAGTAGATTTTGATCCATGGCGTAGCTGTGGGGAAAACTCTAGTACATTTATAAAGATGCTATAATATAATATATATATATATATATATATATATACAGTTCGCCATAATCGATCTGTTTGCATGCATAGAGTAAGTTTCACAATTTGGCACAATATAATGTCATATATAATCAATTTTAATTAATTTAACTTCAACGATTGTGTATATAGCCTTATGTTCCGTGCACATCGTCTGTGATTACCTGTGAACGGCCCCCGTTTAACCGAATCCTTTTTTAAAACTCGACGTTCCTGTTTCAAGAACCTGCGCCATTATTCCCGCGTCTTCCTCATTTTACATTTGGAATGGACAATGCCAATGGCTTTTCTCGAACACTTTTTTCGTCCTTATTAAATGCAACTCATAAGATGCATTTCTTATTGAAAAACAATTTGCATAACTACATACATACATATCGTCATGCTTGTTTTCCACTGGAGTATGCAAGGACAATATATCTCCAACTACTACGTTTCTGTCAAATATTTTCATTTCACTGACTTTCATTAATCTCTTCATAGGTATACGTATATTTAAAGTGCTTTTATCATGACCTTTCTTTGAAATATTTTCAATTTAATCATGGTAAGTACATTGCGGTCTACCGGAACCAACTCTACCGGTCACATTTTTGTTGTTGTTGGTGTCATCTCAACATTCCTTTTTAAGAGAGCTCTTGTGTTAGTCGTCGTTAATTGGCAGTCTGGGTAGTGGTTACTGGCACACCCAGTATTCGATAAGGAGACACTATTAGAAAATTCCGATTTTCGTACAACTGTGTATCCTCACTTGAAAACACCATCCTGCGTACTCCATCGCTGTCATTGTGGGATTATGCTAAACCGATATACACATAATTAGGTGTCATGTTTGAATAAGTTTTGGCCGAAGATGTTCATCACACCTCTTAGAACAACTCCACCATTCGCACCCAAGTTGCTTCTTGTTGTTCGTCTATTGCATTTTAGGGAGATAATGCCTTAGGATGGTAAGTCACTGTTAAACCATTTTGTCTATGCAGTTCTTGACTATTTATTTGTTCATTATTAAATTGATGTACTAACAATAGGCACTGACAAATTAAGATTTACTATAGGAGCTGAATGAGGAAAAAAGAGAATTGGCATGTGTGATGCAAATTAGATCACAATAACTTGACGACTAATAATATTTTAAGTACTATTTATGCTAACAAAAATGATTCATTACTGTCTGAATTAAATGAAATAAAAATTATGATTATATAATCGTTTTAAATTGACTGAGGCTTGCTATTAGTTGACTTTCTTTAGTGAATTACAGAGCAAGGTCAATTAAACTACAGCTTGTTCTTCTTATAATAAACACAAGCCCTTCATAGTTCTTACTCTCATAAGAGCCCGTGGTTTAGAACGACAATTACGTACATATAATTAAATATAATATTCAAATATTTCAACACGCAAATAAGTATGTAATGTACGTTGGCTCTTATTCACAAATCCAAATTAGGCCAGTCCGGGCATGCAATGTTTGTCACAAAGACCAGTAGTCAGTCTTTTGTCGGTTACAAAAGCTTCCAAATAAGGGGGAAGAAAACAATTCGTAACCTTCGTTTTGATTTTTTTGTATTGGACCATGGCAAATTGAGAAAATTGGATCTTGCCTGTGAAGATAGGTAATTTCGGTCGGTCATTTTGGCAGGAATCGTCGTTATCTCATTTTGTCTTCGGACAAAAGGGATATATTAGTATATGCATACACTGTACGAGGCAGGTTGTATTATAGTGTGTATTTTCATTATGTTTATCTTTATATATAAAATTCTTCTGTTCGTGTGTGTTACTGAACTCCTCCTAAATGTTTGGACCGATTTTGATTAATTCTTTTGTATGTGTTCTAGTGGATCCCGGGATGGTTGAAATTCACAATTAGACCAGTTAGGTGGTAGATAATAAGTGTTACTGATATTAAGAGCTGATGTGATCTAAGTAATCCATGCAGGAACGAGGAAAGAATAAAATGTCCTGTAACCGGGCGGCCTATCGTAAGAGGCGACAAAACAACCCACAGCCAGGTGGTAGGATATCTGCCCGTGTGGATAGCTACCACCCCTAGTGTAGAGAATGCCGCCATAACAACCTGAAGTTGTGTTTCGGCATTAATAGCCAGGTTCCAATCCCCATTTAGACAGCGGTAGCACATTGGTAGCAACTCTGGTGTTACAAATGTCCATAGGCGATGGTAACCGCTTTCCATCAGGTGGGCTGTTTGCCTGTCTACTGAACTCATGCAATAAAAAGGTAATATTGGAAGTTAGTGCTTAACCCATCAGAGTCTTATTTCAATAACGGGGGTTCGAATCCTAAGTCAGAAGCATTAATACATTAATACTTGTAATAAATAAATATTATTGCTAAGAAGGTAGATATAGTCTTTAATAATAAAATCTGTAATTTCTGAGCTAGGTCTTCCTGATTAACTGGTAAAGCATCTGACTTAATTGATATTTTGTTGCAATTACAATGTGCTGACGGCTATGGAAAATACAATGGCAACACCTGCACATCGAGATTATCGGTGTGTTAAGCCTACTAATATGCCTTAGACATGTGTAGCGGCTAGCGACAATTGCTGTTGTCAGTTGTCTCACATCAAACTCCCGAGTCGATTCCGTATTAATATTGTATCAGTATCGTGTAATAATAATAGCAGCCCATAAATGTCCCACTGCTGGGCTCGGGCCTCCCACTATTGGGGAACGAACTACTACCCGCCACGCTTGTCCAAGGCGGCTTGGCAGGTTTGACACATCGGTTATCTCGATGTGCAGGTTGCATCACGATATTTTCCGTTACCGTTGATAGTACGTGGTAATTGTAATAATACGCACAAATGCTCAGAAAACTGCCTAAGTGGTGCATGCGTTCCGGCCAGGATCGAACCCGCGCCCTTTTGAGTTTGGGACGCGTGCGCTAGCCATTACGCTACCACGAATATCGTGTAATATCGTTATAATTAAAAGACATGTAATTTGCCGAGAACTCTGTTTCATTATATCTCCATTTGCCCAACACGCCAATAATTACAGTCAGAAGAGACAGCATACATCAGAAGCTCACAGCAGTAGAACCTCACAGTGGTGCCATATACACGTACGAATACCAATTACGAACAACAAGCATGGTAGGTATATTATCTTTAGCTACTCTTCCACCTTTTCACACTAAATAAGTGTACTACATCTTGAAATTGCGGATGCTGCCCAAATAAAAGAAAGAAGCTTTTCGTTTTAATTAAAGAATTAATTAATTTATTCGAAACTATTAACATAGTGTACAGAAGCAATTTGGTATCGCAAACAACTGTTTAGTATAATACTGTGTTGCAGTTGTTAGCGCCCACTTCCAGACAACTCGTTTGTTATACATTATAAAAAGAAAATTGTATTAAAGTTTATACATTTGGAAATGTTCGTTAATATTTTAAATGTATGTGTGAATGGTTGTGTATATGTATGTGTGAGATGTGTGTACAAGTGAACGAGTGAGTGTGTGTGTCTTAGTAGACTAGTGTAGTCAGTTTAGTAAATTCTCAGTGTCGTCATAAGGGAGTTCTATTAGCCAGTTGAATAAATTTAATTTACATTACATTTAATTTCTCCAGAAGTCAAAATAAAACCGGATCGATGTCCAAAGATAAAAATCAGCACAATTCTTAAACAATACTCATTTTAATATCATATAAAAAGAGAACAGACTATTGATAATGAAAAAATATTATAATAAATTGCCAAGTGGTAGGTAATAAACCGCGATTTGCTCCGGGCGACCGATCGCGCTACCAGCGCTGTGATGTGCACTAGAAAAGAGCGTATCAGGCTACCAGTGAGTAAGGGTTCCATACATAAATAAAAAAATATTATTTTTTAATTTATTTA
Organism: Dendrolimus houi; assembly: GCA_039645545.1. Lineage (NCBI taxonomy): Eukaryota > Metazoa > Arthropoda > Insecta > Lepidoptera > Lasiocampidae > Dendrolimus > Dendrolimus houi. Next base: position 8,883,379 of record CM077136.1, read on the forward strand.
ACAACATATTTACATTATAATAATAAAACTTAGGAACGTCAGAAGTAGCTTCGGTGAACCTGCAGCCCACCTCTACACCCCTTAGCAACTCACACCCATGTTGCCCCTGTCTTCTATGGTATTTTTGGGGCCCATACAGGGAGTGACGAGAGACATCGCGATGTGCAGACGCCATAGTCCCCATATTCTCAGACCCCACTAGCAGTTCACCCCAATAGCCCGGTACTTTTTGTCCTCATTTCTCACAATAATCTTACACTGGCCGGGGCTTGTCCTTGGTTGCATTATTATATGGTGTAGACAGCGATAACCGCCGGTCAGTCTCACGCCACATTTACATTAAATTTGTCAAGGGGCCTCTACGTGTTGGCCTTCTCATGGCCCCACGCAAACCCTCCAAAATTCCGGGCTATTTTATGGCCCGTGATCTTCCCGGACATACATTAATAAACTTAAATTTAAATATTAATTCTCCTAGTAGTTTATAATGAAAGTAAATGAAATTACATACGAAGTCGTTCAAAAATTACATTAGTTTATCCTACATTTTTGTGAACGTTTCTAAACGCTGGCCGTACTTCCGCGCTGGATAGCAACGCTAAAGAGTTGCTCTAAATATAGGCTCTTGGTCACGTGTGACTAAAATAATTATTTTTATTTTTTATACATGTTTACGTGGGGGAGCTATGCTAGAATTAATATCTTGTTTACAGCTTTTAGAGCTGGCTCAATTGGTGTGATACCACGCTCTCACAGAATATCAGCCTGAAATGGTTAGCTTTGAGCTAATCGTCCTTCGTGTGATGAGTAAAAGTTCCAATAGCCTACTTTTCTCTCTCCTCTGGATGCTCTGGATACGAATACTAAAATATAATGAGAGTTGAAAAAAATTAAACAGTATGCGAGGATATTAAAATGAACCCTAAATAAAAAGATCATTAAAAATAATAAACTTAATATCAAAGGGGCACTGGTTGGTTAATGCAGAACGCCTTCGGGCTCCGCGTAAGTCCAGACATTGTTTTCTGGAATGTGAATGAATTTCTTTTAGATTTTATCTTTTATAGTCCATGTTTATTTATCCAGGTATGAATATTTGTAGGTAATTCATAATAGAATTTGCTTGAACCGTGTCTTGGATAACAAAGATATGGTCAGGCTGAATTAGCTATTCAATGTTAAAGTAAAATTTGGCAAGTGCTCGGGAATCCGTAAACTACATACTTCATATGTAGTTTACGGACTCCCGAGCACTTGCCAAATTCCCGTAAAGGTGACAAACGTCCACTATTCTTGTAATTTGGCTACGATACTGAAAATGTATATATTTATTTCAAAATGAAATCTTACAGATTACTTATTTAAAATCAAGAGTCTACCACCGCTTCCAAAGAAATTTTACTTACTGTTAAAGAAGAAACGGGGTTACAAACTCCCCAGCAACATATTGTTATGAGTGCGGGACTCGAATTAAAACGCCGTTGGAATTATTTATTTTATTTATTTATTGAAAAAAACCAGCGGCATATATCAAAATACAAACAACAACAAAAATTACTTATAATGTAGGGCTAATAACAGGTTTTTCTGAGTTCATTTGTAAGCTAACCAGTGAACTAAAGTATATACTTACACACATACATAATAATAAATAACTAAAATAAATGTAAATAAAATACATGTAATATATATATATATATATATATATATATATATATATATATATATATATATATATATACATTAACATTAACATTGAAATATAATAAAAATATATTGATATTAACTAAACATTTTACTTGATATATTGTTATTTTCATATGATGTGGTGTCTGTTCCAACAATTGTTTTGAAGATTAACCTCTTGAATACGGGCTTAGAGTAACGAAACAAGTCAATATCACTAAATTTAGTGTTGTAAGTCTTAGCAATTCTAGTAAATTTACTATTGCTGGCGTAATTCTTTTTTTATTTATTAGAACTATAGAATTTATTAGAACTGGTATAGAATTTATTAGAACTATAGAAATACGTATAACACAGGTACAAACTGCACGATTAAATAACACGCGCAAAGTCCGTCACTATATAGCTTATTGAATCTACACGTCTTGCTCGTGTCGTAATCGTCGCTTGACTTCCGGTCTCTCCGTTCGGGCGTTCCTTTATACTCAGCTTACAATATGTCACGATCGAGTAAACAGTGGTTACCAAGAATCACACCTGGCCACTGCCTACCATAAAGGATTACAATACACAATAGGTGGGTTTTCTAATTACAAATATTAAACACAAAATAAACAAAAGAAGCCCAAATGCGGGCAGGTAATAAACTGTACTTTATGGCCGGCAGGTGTGCATTCACATTCGTCGGCGTGTTTCGTGGAATTTTGGCTAAGTTGTAACAATATTTTTACTTCATAATTATTCGTCTTTATACTATAAAAAAACATTTAAATATCACCGTCACTATATTTCAAGATCTGATAAATTAATAGCTGTTGGAATCTCTAAAAAATAGTTTTTATTTACTTGACGCGGCATTGTACAGGCCACAAAAAATATTGGTGTTTTAATTTAGAATTTAGATATTCTTTTATTTTTGTTAAGGCATATTTTTCTTCTTCCATTAAAATCTTCATATGTTTTCGCACGTGCAGTTTTTTATATAATTGAAATAATTACAGTATTTTTTGCATGAATTCAGCAGACAGGCAAACGGCCCACTTGAAGGAAAGCGGTTACCAACGTCTATGGACATTTGCAATACCAAAGGTGCTACAAATGCGCTGCTGCTCTCTTAAAGGAGACTGAAACCTGGCCACTAATATCAGAACTGCCACTAATGGGTGGTAGCCATCCAGTCGGGCACTCACCCTACTACCTGGCTGTGGGTTGTTTAGTCGCCTCTTACGACAGGCCGCCTGGCCGCAGGAAATTGTATTATTTCTCCATTCTTGCACGGATAAAGTCTACAACAAATTGATATTGAAATAATTGTTTTACAATAGTGAATAAAATGAAACCATAAGGATTCCATTCTGCCAAAAGGGCTACGCAACCCTAAAAATCACTTTGCTATCTCAAAATGATCTGGCCATTGTCACGCATAATCAGTAGATATAAAGAGATTAAATACTGATTTCTAGAAAGAAAAGAACATGGGCAATGTCTTAGAACGCCGCGAATTAGGAACACGACACACGTTATAAATAAATTGAAAAGTAATTTACATGTTAAAAAACGGTCAGGCGCGTAAGGCTCGTTAAAAAATCTAAGCTCTAATTCTTCATAAAAATTGTCTCAGAAAATTTTACTGCTATCTACCATATTGACTTTATTCTCTCGTGTGAATATTGCGGATACCAAAGCCACACAAAACTTACACATAATATTCCATTAGTGAAACTATTGACGAAACATAGATGTATGGTGTTTGCCCCTCTTCTGTATCAGACACGGTAGAGCCATGAAGAAATCATTATCTTGAATACAGCTTTTACACAGTGCCAGCCCCATCGGTGTGATACCGGGCTCTCGCAGAATATTAGTATAAAACGGTTAGCCTTGGTCTAATCTTTTATTCTATAAATTATTCACAGGTACAAAGATAGCTCTTATCTTTTGAATTGCCTTAATATAAATATAATGTTACGAATTCATAGAGGATTTGTAGAATGTAAATTCCAAAAAGCCATTGGAATTATGACAAAGTTTATTAGAAGTACACACACACGTAATTCACAATTCTTACAAGTATAACCGAATACAACAAAACCAAACCGTAGGGCTGAAAATCGTTATCACATAAATCGCGCCAAGTTCGTCGTTATAAGATATTCGCTCCGAAAGTACACTAGGTCACGCCTCGTTCGCAGTCAAAACACGACTCGCGCATTTCTCGCATGATCGACCCTCATCCATTTGTAAATTAGACATGGCCTCCTAGCAACATGCCGCCCACTGGTTCTTGAAATCGTTAAAAGGTCAGCTTAATGGCTTCAAAGAATTCACATGAAATACCAAGAGAGGAAAGAAGGTTTTATGATGTCTTACGGTGCCGTAAACAAAGAAATTAGCATGAACAATAGATCACTCAAATTCAAAGGAGTAATAAGACACCTGCAAAGGATTAGTATCGGCTTGGAACAGTATCGAACCTATAACAATAATACATCTTATTAAACCCAATGAGCAGAATGTGTTGTCTGTATACTGAGCTGGTCAGTTATAATCCCACTTTAGAATATATTCATTAGTAACCCTAGAGAGTTTAAGCGATTGATCAGAGCAACAAATTTCTCTGGCATATATCAGTTATTGTTATCAACTAACATATGCCAATTTTATATTTTGTATACTTAATATCACCTTAGTTGCTATAGAATCTAAACTACTGTATGAATAGAATCTAAACTATTATTTACATAACGGTATATTTGTATTTTAAATTTCCTGTATTCACATCTTTAGGAAGGAATACGACTTTAATTCTTAAATTATGTTAAAAATATTCAAATGTATTTATGGTTGTAATCTGCTGTGTCAAATAAATAATCGTGATGAAGAAATCCGATTGCCCACTGCCCCTTTTTTTTGACAACGGGAAATCCGGTTGAGGACCATCAACCGCGCGGAGGGGAAAATCAAAACGGTGTGTGAGATTCGCCAACCGGGGTGACACTAGCATTTCCCGCAAGAAGTGCTATTGCTACACCACGGTCAGGGATACCCACTAAAACCCTTCGGTGTTCCATACTTCGTCCTTATGCCATATCCATGGGTATATGGCCTAGCCCCTCTGCGGTCCCTGGTAGGCAATGGTCCAACGGCCTTATTCATTGCCGGAGGAACTACATCCCCGACGTCATCAATCTCTCATTGCGTGGGGGCAGTCTGTAGCGTACCCAACGGTAGGAGAGGTGAGCGCGCGCAGCATATGACACGCCCCCATCTCGATGGGATAACGGCGGGTGAGAACCTTTTTCCCAGACCCAGACCCGAGTCACACACTCACAGCGGCCGAAAGTCTAAGATTGCCCTCCGGCGCCGACTCGTCCTCCTTTGGGAGAGCGAAGCAAGGAAGTACGCTCACGCTCCCGCTCCGCCTCCTCCTTAGTAAGCTAGTCACGCTTGCAAACGGAGGAGACGGCACTTCCACTTCCCCCTATCTCATAATTTCTATCCCACCTTAAAGCTAGCAACACGTTGGCTCCGCTTCTAGTGTTGCAAAGGTAATAGACGACGGTAAGCACTTTTCAAGCCGTGATAGCTTAGTGGCTAGCGCACGCATCCGAAACTCAAAGGCCGCGGGTTCAAATCCTGGCCGGAAAAGTATACACCACTGAAACAGTTTTTTTGACCTGATATGAATATTGTTACAATTATCACATGCTAACGGTGAAGAAAAACATCGTAATAAAATCTACACATCGAGATAACCGATGTGTCAAACCCGCCAATCCCCCTAAGATAAGATTGGTAAGTATGTATACTGTCCCGATATATAAATGGCCCGAGCCCAGCATTAGGACGTTTGTGGGCTGTTATTATTATTTCCATTAGATGGCTCATCTGGCGGATTACCTCCCAATAAAAAAATTGATCATCATCTAAAGCGTCCGTTTGTGCACAATCATTTTTTCAGAATACAGATCACAGAGTACATTAATATAATAAGAGAATACAGATCTACACATATAAAACAATAACTCTTTAAGACAAATAATCGGCATGTAGCTGAGTCCGACGCAAGCGCAGCGTAGCGTAATAACGAGGCATGCTCCAGCACATTTGTCAAAAGAAAAACACAATAAAAGTTATAAATAACCGATAGTTTGTTGCTTAGTTAGGCGTAACGACAATATACTGTTGCTAGAATTGGTTTGGGGATACACCAAAAGTTATGTACGAAATTTTCATTGATTTTTAAAAATCACTCAATCATTATGATTTAGTAGTAGTAGTGAGATTTAATATGTTATTTGATTCGTTTATTAGCTTATTAGCTTTCCTATGAGTTAACTTAAAAGTTATAATAAAATCATATTATATTTTTAAATTTATTTCTGTTTCATATCAATATAGTGGCGACCGAGGGTTAAACTTTCTGGTAGCGTAAGCCAAGACTTCTAGAAAAAGGTAGAAGATTCTGGAAGGAAAAGACAAGGACAGATACATTTTATAAAGGGATAGATGATTCTAGAATAGAAGATTCAGGAAGGAAAAGACAGAGATAGATATATTTTTAGAAAGGGACGGACAGTAAATAAAATAATAATGAAAAGAAGAGCGAAATTACGGGTTTCAGAAGATTCTTCCGGGTATACAATCAGCGTAAGGTGCGCCTACGGGGTAGTAGTTCAGTTGAAGACAGCAAAGCGATAAGTACCAGTTTAGAGAGTTGAAACAAGAGTTCAGTAGAAGACAGTGACGAATTTAGTGAAGAGTTTAGTGGTGACTTTAGTGAAAAGTTTAGTGGGCGGTTGAGTGAAGGAGGAGCTTAGCATAGTTTAAGAGGAGATCCAGAAGCGAGCTACGCGCGGTAATTTCGGATGTCAGCACCACTGCAGCAGGAGGTGATCCACGCAATATAGGCGACGGTATTGTGAGTGAGACATTTTATCGTCGGGACAGTGCGTCGTTAGTTGTGCATGTAGGGGCAACCCTGCGGGGAAGAATCATGTACGGCTGCATAAGTAAAGAAAGCATTTAATTTAAAAAAACTGGTGTTGACTTCCAATCCTAAGTGCGTACCCGCGCTCGCACGTAAGAATATTCAATGATTTTATTCCTCATTTAAGTTAAGAAAAGAAAAATATTTCACGGATATCACGTGAATATGTATGATAAGGGGTTGGGAACGGAAAAACACCCAAATTCGTTTGCCAAATTGCGGCAGACAACTTTTAGTATTTTTTTTTATTATTATATCTAATGGTCTAATTTTACATCAATTTCATATGTTGTATGTCGATTTTGGTTAATAAACTTTTTTCAACTCCTTCATAACCGCTCATAATTTATATATACCTTGGTTTATTCTTTCTCCTAGTGTACGCCAGCTTAATACGAGTGGTGCGCGCGCGCATTACAAATGCGTGTCGGCGGGGGGCGCGACCGAAACGCGCGCATTGTCGCTCGTTACGGCGACAAATCGCACCCGCAGATGACCCTGTTGCGCCCATAGAAATCGCTGTTAATTGTCTTAGTTGTGGGAAATATAACAATTACCATCTAACTAAACAGTCTGTTTTAAATTTGTAGTTTTTGATTAAAAGTACTTTTTAACGATTGTAAGCGTAGCATTTCATTTGATTTTTATTTCGTCGATATTTTTAAATGCCGTGGTACTTTGTGTCCCGGGAATCCCGCTGGAATGTCAAGTCAAGGGTGGACGAAGTCGCGGGCATATCCTACTAATTTCATATAATAGTAAAAAAGCAGGGTATAAAATAAAAAGACAAGACAGCGTCCTTAGATCTGGCAGTTGTTTTTTGCAGCGTTTGAGTCTAAATAGTCTTGATGATTGGATCCCAAACAGGTGGTACTTGGTAAATTTGTAACAACCATAAATAAAAATTAAAATAAAATATTTAATATGGACAAGTTAAATAATAACTTTAATATTACTCATTGAAACTTGACATCTTTGTCTTCCGTGATCACGGCTACTGAAAAGTGGCCTAAACGTCGAAATAAAAATTAAATAAATACAATCCTGCAATTAAAACTATTAAAACGCAGTTTTATTACATGCTTAATATTGAAATTTAAAAACGTTGGAAACTAATTTTTTGACAGAACATGTACTGAACTAGGCTAGCTATATTTTTGTATAAAATTCAGTGCAGATTCATGCAAAAATGTATGCACCAAATTTTTTGATTGTAATTTATATATCTATGTTAGTAAATTTGTTGCGTATTTTACTATAGAATGTTTTTAGGTCACTCCAAATCTTAGAAAAAACTAGATAACTATATTGAGTATTCCACGCAAACCCTGTGCAAAGATATAACAGTCTAATTTGCTTTTTAATTTTATCCACTTTTCCTACACTAGTTCTCATTGTTGTCACGTGTGTTATCTATATATATATAATTCTTCTGTACGTGTGTTGACAGTGAATTCCTCCTAAACGGCTGGACCGATTTTGATGATATTTGTTTTGTGTTTGAATAGGTCCCCGGGTGGTTTAGATTCACAATTGGAACCGATAGGTGGCGCTGAGATCGGGTTCTAGAATCCTCCTAATCACCTGGAGCGATTTTGTTTTTGTGTGTTTGAGTGGCTTACCGGATGGTTTAGATTTGGAATTAGAACCGGTAGGTGGCGCTGAGATCGGGTTCTAGAATCCTCCTAATCATCTGGACTGATTTTGGTGATTTTGTTTTTGTGTCATAAAACAAAGTCTTTTGGGAATTCAGAAAATATGGCGGTACGAAGTTCGCCGGGTCAGCTAGTTCATTATATTTGTAAAACTAGTGCCAAAAATAATTTTCCGACTGCAATAAAACGTGACTATATCGAAATGTACGGCTTTATTTCAGTTTGTCCGTTATATGAGGGTAGTTGATTCAAATATCACGAAATAGAATGATCACAGTATCAATTAGCATAGGATTCGCATTGAGATCACGTGCGATCCGATCGGCTGACGATTGCACCGCATTCGCATCTCGGCGCCAATGAATAGATCGTGAACCTCTATTGTAAGTTAATGTATCGAGACATTGAAGGTGGGACACACGGGCAAAAGGCATAACGAACAAATCGATATTTATATCTGTTGTGTAATATGTGAGTGAAGAGTGATGGACATACAAACTTTTTGTGTATGTTAATTTGACTTTAATATTATGGAATGCGTGGCTGTATTTTAATTTGATTCTGCCACCAACGACTTTACACTTGAAAATATATCTTGTAGCAACGAAAAACTCTCATACTTATTAATCTCGTCTTCTTAGCCCCCAACAAAGAGCACGTAGACTGTATATATAACTTGGATATGAATAATACGTTCATTTTCTCATAATATTGTTACGAGTCGCGAGACTCGAATTAAAATGCCGTTAGAATTACTATAGAGTTTATTAGAACTATACAAACACGGATAACACAGGTACAAATATAACCGAACACAACAAGTCCAAACGTAATGTAGAAGGGCCTAACTCAATAAAACGCGCAAAGTCTGTCACTTATTAGATTCCCGATTGTAGTACACACGTCTTGCTTCGCTCATGGTTCTCGCTCGACTGCCTGCTCCCTCAATCGGGCCATTGCTTTATACTGCACAAATGCAATATCCGGCAGCGTGAACCGAATTTCCTAGAATCATAATCCGCACACCTGGCTAATTATGCCTGCAAGCGGCCATAAACGAGTATAATAGGCTGTTCTCCACAATAACCAATAAATAAGCGAACAAAAGAAGACACCATAAAAGGATTACAATTAGTTCAAATGCCGACGGGTAATAAAATGTGTTTTTATAGATATGCAGGTGGATTTTGTTTTCGTCGGAACTTAAGTTGTAACAATATTAATATTTAATTTACAATGATACGTTATATGTTACGATAAATGTGAAATAATAAAAAAAGTAAACTAAATAAAGGTTGATTCCAACAATGTGTTTTTTTACAATAATATTATCTACAAACGAAACTGTACTGGGTATGCTTGTCCAAGACCAATTAATGTGTTTTATACAAAGATTTCTCCATGATAATTTCCCTTTTATCAACATTATGTTAGTGTACTTATTTATTATTAAATAAGTAGAACAGGCCAGCATAGTTGCCAAGTGTCACATGCCCAGATTCCGATGCTACATCATGTAAATAAGATGTTTAAATGACTATGAACTACTAAGTTACCTAAACAATCAATGCTATAAGAAGCTTCAAATATATGTTATTTATAATTATACTACAGGATTTACTATGTACAAATATAATAAGTAATTTTCTAATATAATTTTATCTTTAACGGGATGCGTAGCAAGAAATGATTGAAAACTAAAAGTAATAACTATTTATATGTATATTTAACGAATTTCTTGGTATCTTGATCTATATAAATAAAAAGCTATCTGTTAATTGTTTTATATCATAAAAAACTCTCGAGCTTAAATTTTTGTTTCTTTTTATATTGTATTGTATGTTACAGATTGTATTAATTAAATGACTACCTCCATAATATTAGCATTTTTATATAATTCAAGAATCATTTAAGTAGCTGTAATGAGTCTGAGGATCTCGTGATGAGAAACTAAACAACTCTTTATTTTGTTATGTTTCAGATTTCAGCATACATTTTGTGTTCCGAACGTCGCAACTGTGTGTTTTCTGCAAGTGACCACTCCAGAATGGTGATGCAGCATCAACAGGAAGCCTTCAGCTTTTGTTCTCCGCATGAAATGATAAAAACGTCAAGAGACGCCGCGGCGTGGCATTGTTTTGCGACCGGTTTTTTGTTTATTGTCCGCCGCTGTTGGCCGCTACGACTGCGTATAGAGCGTTAAGGCGTATTCACATTCACGGTGTAATTTGAGAATAAATGTTGGTATATACAGAATGATTTACTTATGTTAAAGGTATACCAGTAGTATTACATATACCACGTATCGTAGTAATAATACACAGATGAGAATATTTTTTTTTATTTAAGTACGATTCTTTTAGCATTTTTTATGGAAATATGTATTTCATTTTAATAATTAAATTTTGAGAAATTTTATAATTTGCCTAGTTCGTTTTGCGTTTGATATCGACAAAGATAATTACATAAATGAACTTTCAGTTAATTACCCTAGTTTTTTGTATATGATCGAGCCGTTATTTCCTGGTGAGTTTTTCGATGTCTGTAATACAAGCGTATAGAAATAATATAGAATGCCTATGATAATATTGACGGCCTCTGTGGTTGAGCGGGCTAAGCCTTAGCTGGCTGAACTCGCTGGAACTTAGAGGCTCCGGGTTCGATTCCTGGCATGGTAAATTTAGAAAACAATTTTCTATTCTTTACTATTATCTGGGTGTCTGGTATCGGCCCCAGAGTGGTCCGTTGTATATTGTCCATAATACAAGCATAACTTGCTTAGCTTGGGGATATACAATGTGTGTGTTTGTCTGTCGATTACTATTAGTATTAATATATATATTATTTTTATAATGATAGGTTCGCGTTTGACTGGCATTGCGCCTGATATCAGGTGGAAATACTAGTCTAAGGTGGAGCACGCTTACCTAGAAGATACCTGTTTACGCGAGACTTGAAGACACCTAGATTGTATTCTTGAGGAAAAACAGACGACGTTAAAGAGTTCCACTCTTCAGCGGCACGTATGATAAAAGTAAAATATATATTAGAAAATGCCAATATTGTGTTGATTGCCAGTTTAAAAAGGAAAATCTACCAATTAAATGGATAATAATAAAGTAAACATTAAAAATAATCGAAAATGCACATGTACACATCTGTAAGTGATACAGATTCTAGTGAGAATTACAACAAAAGCACAATATTACAAGTTACTGTTTTATGAAAGAAATTCAGCAAAATCTACAGTTATAATAAATTATAGTGGGTAGTTAAGAGAAATAACTTTTAATAATAATAATAACCATTAACCTTATGCAAAAACTAAAATAGAATAATAAATATCATCCCATGATTCTATCTCCAAGGATTGATCTTCTACTTAGAGGGTATATAAAAATCGTCAATAAATATTTACCCTTTGTGTATGCCGCCTTACATAAAACAATTTTTTGCAATTAAAACAATGTTTCCACTTTATGAATTTTGTATCAAATCGTTTTTATGGAGATGACATGTCTTTCTTGTATTTTATGGAGATTAAAATCGTATTTTTTAAACATTATTGTTTTGTTAATAAGGAATTGGAACAATAAAACTTAATGTTTCATTCGTAAAACCATTTAAAAGCTTGCCGTTTGAATGGTACAAAAAGAAGTGCGTCACTGATAGGTCTTTTTTAAATTAGTCTCCACCGGACGAACAGGAATTTATCCGGCTTCCTGTATCTATTCTATCCGTGCAGGAACGGAGAAAGAATACAATTTCCTGCGGCCGGGCGACCTGGCGTAAGAGGCGACAAAACAACCCACAGCCAGGTGGTAGGGCATTTGCCCGACTGGATGGCTACCACTCCTGGTTTAAATGTCGCCATAACAACTTTGAGTTGCGTTCCGGCATTAGTGACCAGGTTCCAGTTTCCCTTAAGACAGCAGCAGCGCATTTGTAGCACCTTTGGTGTTGCAAGTGTCGATAGGCGATGGTAACCGCTTTTCATCAAGTGGGCCGTCTGCCTGTCTACTGAACTCCAGCAATAAAAAAATTGTGTCTTTTTTGTTTTTACTGTTTTCTGTATTTTTCTTTTTTATGTTTTTCTTTTATTTTTTCAGTTTTTTAAAAAGGTCCTTATTCTATTACAGTTTATTCTTTCCTACTGCTTACATTTATACCTTATAACTATTTAAATCTATTACAGTTGCTTCAATTTTCTTCTTAACTAAATTATTTTTATACTATTTATTTAATACATTTATCGATATATATATATATATATATATATTATATATATATATATCATGTATTTCTAATGTATTCTTATATATCTAATTTTCTTACGTTTTATTCCTATTTGCTACTCGCTTTACTATCATTACACAAAACGCAATATAGTCTTCTAGTTTGTATTTTGTCATTAGTTCTGTACCTACTATTTTATCACTGACAGGCTTAGTTAAGTATTATATATAAACTTATTCGTGACTAGAGTTTACCACGCTTCGTTTTGCGAACCTCGAATTTATATTTCGCGGGAACTACGTTCTCTAGATTTAAAAGTATTTTATGGTTTTCAATAATAGGTTGGGGGAAAAGTCTTTTCGCATATAGTATGTATAAACTTGTAATAAGATCTCTTTGGCTATACCATTTGTATCTGGCCAAATTAGGAAAATGTGTGATTTTCATTTGTTTTTCTTATTGTTAAAATGAGTGAATCTAATCAAGAAATTCGATACATTTTAAAATGTTACTACAAAAAAGGTAAAAAGCAACACAAGACGCGAAAAAAATTTGTGATGTTTATGGACCTAATGCAGTATCTGTGAGAGTAGCGCAAATTTGGTTTAAGCGTTTTCAATCCGGAAATTTTGATATCAATGACGCACGTCGCTCTGGTCGCCCTGTTACGGACAAAATTGATGCCATTTTTGAAAAAGTGGAGCAAGATCGGCATATTAGTAGTTACGATGTAGCTGGAGAACTGAGAATTAACCACAAAATGGTTTTGGCGCATTTGAAAAAAGCTGGGTACACAAAAAAGCTTGATATTTGGGTGCCTCACGAGCTCACTGAAAGAAACCTAATGAACCGTGTACTCATTTGTGATTCTTTATTACGACGTAATGAAACCGAACCATTTTTGAAGAAGCTGATAACTGGCGATGAAAAGTGGATCACGTACGACAAGAACGTGCTAAAAAGATCGTAGTCAAAGGCCGCTCAGGCTTCTCAGACTGTGGCGAAACCCGGGTTAACTCGCAACAAGGTGATGCTTTGTGTATGGTGGGATTGGAAGGGCATTATTCATTATGAGCTGTTACCGCCAGGCAGGACTATCGATTCTGAACTGTACTGCGAACAACTGATGAGATTAAAGCAAAAAGTTGAGAGAAAGCGGCCGGAATTAATCAACAGAAGCGGTGTGGTTTTTCACCATGATAGCGCTAGACCTCACACATGTTTAGCCACACAGCAAAAATAACTATAGTTTGGCTGGGAGGTGTTAATGCATCCGCCGTATAGTCCTGACCTTGCACCTTCAGATTTTCACCTGTTTCGGTCTGTGCAGAATTCCTTAGGCAGTGTCAGGTTAACATCACGAGAGGACTGCCAAAACCACTTGTCGCAGTTTTTTGATCAGAAGCCCCAAAAGTTTTATAGCAGTGGGATCACGTCCCTACCTACAAGATGACAAAAAGTTATCCCATAAAATGGCACCTACATACTTTAGTCAAATGTAAATAAACTTTATAAAAAAACCTTTTGAATTTTTATATAAAAAGCGAAGAAACTTTTTCCCTAACCTAATATACAAAAACAACATACACATATCTAAATAAACTTACTTTCATTTTTACATCTTAACATATTATGTTTAGACCTATAATAAATTTTACTTCCTTTATTCTTTATCCTTTTTAACTATTTCATAAGACTCTGGTAAAAAAAAGAGATAACCCCCAAATACGTGAAGAAATGGCGCCACCTACCTAAGTGCCTACGCGGTCAACCACCGAAACGTCAGTTGCTGTCAGCACCGAAATTTCGTACAACCGAGACATGTATGTGCAACAAAATTCAAAACTGTGTGTCCAGGTGCGAGGATTAAAGGTCCCTTTCCTTTTCTGCCCTCACATCTCTCAACACACTATATTTACTGATACATCTATACAAATACATAAAATTAAAACATCTGTTTGTAATGTCAAAATAACAGCTTTTTACTAAATGCATATGAAAGTATATACGGTACCTATATTAATTTTTAAATTTTTTATCCGTCTGTCTGTGTGTTCCTGCTAATCTCTGAAACGACTGAACCTATTTTGACCGGACTTTTACTGACAGATAGCTGATGTTTTTTATTTATTTATTGCATGCTGCTACTCTCTTAAGGGAGACTGGTACATAGTCACTAATGCCAGAACACAACTCAAGGTTGTTATGGCGGCATACTCTAGACCAGGAGTGGTAGCCATCCAGTTGGGCAAATGCCCTACCACCTGGCTGTGGGTTGTTTTGTCGCCTCTTACGACAGGCCGCCCGACCGCAGAAAAATGTATTATTTTTCCGTTCCTGCACCGATAAAAAATGTTATAAGGAGTAACTTAGGCAACTTTATAATTAGGGTTCCGTGAAAAACAATGCCACGCGTACGAAGTCGTGGGTAACAGCTAGTTTACCAATATAGGAGAGTAGAATCATAAACGAAGACTAAGGCAAACAAACATATACTTATATATATATATGTATATATATATATATATATATATATACAAAAAAGAATAGACATATCATCAATTATAAATAGCTCACTCCAACGGATACTTGAGGAACTTGAGTACTATTGGAGAAGGGTTTAACAATTTCTTAATAAGATAAAGAAGGATTATAATTCCTTCATAGTAGACGTTAAAGTCTTGGCCCATAAATGTCACATATGCATACATAATGTTCATATAGTCCACCTGTGCAGTAGTGCAGTGCCGCAGAGGCTATACGCTGATTGCCGCATTGTGCCGCTCACAATAACTCGATTAGAGCCCCGGACGTTCGCCGGACATGGTATGGAAAAGGTTAATGTAGATATGACTTTGTTCTTTATTCATATAAAATATATAATAAATTATTAAATGGTTAGATAAATACAAATTAGGATTTGGTATACGGTGTTCACGGAGAACAATGATGACTCACGAGTGTTCAGAGCAACTTTGATTGATAGACTAAAGATACACAGCTCCAGCGTCGGACTGGCCATATAGTCGAGGTGGCATTTGCCAGCCGGGCCCCAGCCTGCCCGGGCTCCCCACGAGCCTGGCTTGCAGAGCTTGCGGCAACCGTAGATAGGAGGCCCGCGCAGACTAGGTCGTAGTTCTTGCGACCTAAATGTAAAACTAGATCAGATAGTTCGTTCACACAATTAGAGAGAATTCGAAAAATGGTTGAACCTGAGTAAGCCACCCCCTGAAACTAGTTTTGAATTTTTTCTGGATGGCAATAACTTTGATCGAATCAACTTATTTAGATGTGTATCATTATAGCGTAATGCATTACATTTTACATTGTTTCATAGATATTAAAAAAACGAAATTTAATTTTTATATGTTCTTAAAAACTTGATAGATTCGATACTGCAACATTTATAAAAACAATTAACGAAAGTAACGTATTTCTGATGAAAGGGAACGCATTGAGTAAGTAAAGAATCTTTATTACATCGTTGATAATTAAATTTTATATTTTGTTTATTTCAATTTGTGTATCTCAGTATTTTCCGATAGTATCCCATCTACCATCATCTAATCTCGGGTCCCAGGCTTGTGATCAGCCACCTAGGTCCTTCCGGCCCAGTCCTACCTTGCACGGCTCAACCATAAATCTATATATTATTATCTTACTACCACACGAATTATTTAAAAAAAATGCAGATTTTTATTGTAACATATCGTAACACAACCTATCGTATAATAACGTATCATAACATATTGTATTGCAACCGGTTTTGGATTCCGAAAGCTAAGCAAATTGTTATGGCTGTCTTATTAGTAATACACTGATACAACACAAAAATAATAACGAACAACTCTGAAGCTGGTTTTAGACACCCAGACCAAAGTAATAAATAGAATTTTAGTTTACGAAAATTACCATTCCAGGAATCAAATTCGGTATCTTTGATTTTTACTGAGTTAGGTGGGCAACAGCTTAAATTACTCAACTACAGGTGCCATCGAAACGTTTGGTTTTTCACATCTGATGGCAAATGCAGTTGTTTAAATTTTATATTTAAATTCTAGTCTTATTAGATATCAGAAAGGATTTAAGAAATCAATCCAAGAGAAAACGATTAAGCAAATGTATTAATTAATATAAGCATAATTTAAACAACTGAAAAAATAACTATTATCAAACTCTAACTGCCAAACTAAACTGAATTTTAATTATATTATCAAATGAATATATTATATTTTCTCGATAAAAACCGGATATATCGCATACTTTAAAAACTTAATTCAAACCAACTTATCACTTTCACTGTCATTATGTCAGTTATGAAACAAAAATTCAATATTAAAGAAAAGCACCGGAAATGACAGGCCTTTAAATAAATGTTAGTGTTGACAGATTACAGAACTGACTTGATTATATAGCGGAATATGGCCGAATAAAAGTAGAAAGCTATATTTTAAACTGTAAATGTTGGGTATAAATTCTTTAGTTTTTCGGAAGAATTCTCTAATCATCTAAGAAACAGAAATGTAGACACATGTTACACTTACAATAATTTCTATCTTTATTTACATATAAAAAAACGTACATATAAAAGAACAGGCGTTAAAATAACATGTTGATTATCTTTTAAAATATCATGATAGTAATGATTTTAATTACTGTTTAATGAACATTTCGTTCGCTATTTTACTTTTTATATTTGTAGAAATTTGTGAATCGAGAAGTTTCTCGTACTATAAAAAATCTAAGAGACTACGATAAGAGATGACAAAAAGTATACCCATTGATTTAACAATAATTTTCTTATTGTAATAAGAAATATACCATATTTTATACATAATGTATTAATGTACGCTAGTAAGATAATTAATAAAATAAAAAATAAGACAAAAATATTAATACAGGGTCAACTCCATGTAACGTCACTCGATTTAACGACAAACTCCCTTAAGCCTCGAAATCACTTGGCTTTGGTTGGTTTAGCTCGTATTCCATGCAATGATACACTCTATATAGCATTACACCCACTTTCAATAACGACAGCAATTAAGTAATACAAAGTACCTTTTAAGTTACCAAAATTAGTAAAAGCTGCGCAGCTGTGTACGTTCTTTTATCACTTTATTACCCTAGCCCGTAATAAACTCGACTCTCGGCATTGGTACCGCCATGTAAACCTCTTTTCGACCTATTCAAACTTCTTCTAACATATTTAAATTCTTGATTTAAATCTGGCGACGTGTTCCCTTTTTCGCACGCATGTCAGTCATTAATTTGACATTGCATCAACAATAAAACTAAATTAAAATCGCTCCGCATTGTAAATATATATAACTAAATTAACATACAATGAATATAAAATATAATTAATATCGCTCTGCGCCACACCGCTTAGTTACTAAATACTGTAAATACTTTTAATATATAATATATTATAACCCACACTGCAAGTACAAAATACTATAAATACATTGTTTATACTGAAGTGAAGTGAAAGGGACTGAGTAACAGAGGTGCAGCTGCATTTCATGCCCATTAACCAGGTAAGTGCGAGCTTATTCTCAAATTCCCGTCCAAATTGCCTCCCACTTCTTTTCCTGTAAAATTGACACAGTTCGCTTATCATAAATCCAGCGCCGCCGCAACAGGCATCATGCATATCGAAATTTCTAAGAAAATCCGAAATACCGAAATGTCTAGGTATTTCCTTTATCACCAAAATGCCTCAATATCGCAAGATATGAATAAAATAAGTAAAAAAATACGACAAAATTACTGGTGCAGCAAAAGACGTCAGACAAAAATAACAAACTTATCTCCATTTAACGACAACTCTCTATAGCGCCATAAAATGCACAATCCTTTCAGTGTCGTTATATAGAGTTTAATCTGTATTTTTTTGCAGGAGTTCAGCAGACAGGCAGACGGCCCACTTGATGGAAAGTGGTATTTGGACTGTATTAATAGAAATTATAGAAGAGATTCTAGGACAAATTATAGGTTCATGTAAACAGCAAATAAATGTTTATTATGGTCTTATCCATATCAATCTATCATCTACGAACCCCCAATTAGAAGACTACGGAGCTACTACGGCACAAAGGCAAAGATAATGGTCAGTTAACTTAGTTCGAAAGATATTTCACTTAGAACCAACTTAACTTTACCAAGTTGCAATTAAGTTCGCCCGGTTTAATTAAATATTCTCACGGCCCACATCACAATTACGACCTCTTGACATGGGGCACTGATATTGATCGAAGCTTTCCTTTTTCCATATATGGGTTATCGATCTACCCAGCCTTTATAATTTGTGTCAAGTTCATGACAGTAAACGAATAATATTTTTAAATTGATTTTTTGGCTATTAATTGATAAGTGAAGAAAGAAAAGTTTATTTTTTGATTAATAGTGACGTATTTACATTGCTTACAAGTGTCTTTACATACATATTTTGAGAATCTGTACGTCATATTTTCAGCATTTAAGTCTTGTTACGTCAGGATTGGAAGTAAACACCAGTTTTTTAACTAAATGCATTTATTAACTTACACAGCTGTACGTAATTCTTCTCCGCAGGTTTGCCACTACACGCACAATTGACGACGCACTGTCCCGACTATAAGATGTCTTAATCACAATACCGTCGCCGATATTGCGAAGACCTCCTCCTGCTGCTGCCGTGATGACATCGGAATTTACCGCGCGTATCCCGCTTCTGAATCTCCTCTTAAACTACTCTAAACTCCTCCTTCACTTAAATGTCCACTAAACTCTTCACTAAACCCTCCACTAAATTCGTCACTGCCTTCTTAAACTTCTCTTCCAACTCTTCCGTATCGCACTTGTTGCTTCGCTGTTTTGAACTGAACTCACCCCGCAGGCACGCCTTACGCTGCTTGTATATCGGGAAGAATCTTCTGGAACCCATAATTTCGATTTTCTTTTCGTTATTCGTTTATTTACTGTCTATCGCTTTCTAAACATCTATTTATCTCTGTCTTTTCCTTCCTGAACCTTCTATTCTACAATCATCTGTCGCTTTCTAAGATGTAACAAATACCTCAGGCTCTTTTTTCATTATAGATTCTGTAGCCATTTAGGCAAAAACCTTTATGTAATCGCTTTGTTCGGCTGTACTTATGGGTTACAATCATTTTTCTCAGAAATTACTAAGTGTATATGGATGAAATTGTACACAGAAGTGTTTTGTACTTAGCGCTATAGAGTGATGTAGTAAAAATACTTAATAGACGTTAACATACTGGACGTTCATCGTCAATTTTTTTCCATAAAGGGTATATATTAGAGATACAACATTAAAATTACAACTAATCTAGGAAATAAGACTAAGGAGTAATTTAATTCTGACCTTAAATATTTAGATATAACTTATACTAAGAATGTGTAAAATAACACTTTTTTTTTGTCTGTATAATGAGGAAGACAATTTTTTCATGTGTTCTATGTTAATGTTTAGCACATAGCACTACACTTTTTTTTAAGAAAGTTTTATAGTTTTAGTTTTTTATTAACACTAACTCAAATGATTTTGTCTTTTTGAGTCTTCTTAATAAATCTGTGTTATCAGGAAGCTGGATGGCCTCGACATAGGTGGTGATGAAACCATTGTTGGTGGGCTTCAGCGTATTTTTTAATTACGCTAGTGACGAGGTCCACTTTTATCCCGACGGAGAATATCGCCATTAAATAAAAATGTCGTAAGGCGTATTGGCCATCTTACAGCCCCACAAAAGCCTTCCAAAAGTCCTAGCCCGGACTTTTGGCCCGTGATTTCCAACGAAATATAAACACTCTTACTTCATAACATGAAAAAGCAGCAAATATTCATATAATTAATGCCGGAATTCCTAAATTGTTATTGGATAAAATAAAAATGAACAATAAAGTTGTCAAAGGACTGTAATATAAACTGGTGCTTTTAAATTTGTATTATCATAAAAAGTGTCCTGCCGTTTAATATCTTTAGTGATGACGTTAATAAAATCCTTTGTTTTTGAAGTGAAGTTTTCTTTGTTGCTTCCTCGGGTATTCGAAGCTGGCTGTTTTTATTTTATTTATCTTGCTAGCTTAAATGTTAAACTCAAAAGCAAGAGTGCTTTGAGTTTAATATTATAAATTAGTGGATTTTGGCAGTAACCTGAATGGAAATGTTTTTAGAGCATACCTTACGCATTTTTCATTGACATTGATTGCATACATTGTTATAGTAGTACGTGCAAAAAAAATGCATGGTAGTTACGGTAATAATAGTGTGATATGCTTTTTTCATATATAACGCGAATAATAAAAAGTGTTTTGGGACATTTAAATGAATCTACAAACGTTGATATGCCGCTAAAATACTATTTGCAGTACTTCTTTATAATTATAACTAAGTTAAGTTTTCTTTTATTGTATTAATTTATAAAGTTATTAATTAATTTTGTGTTGTATCCACTTGTTATTACTATTACACTTATTTAGTTTTAAATTTTATTTCAGAAAAACATGGTCCATGGTTATATATAATATAATGAATAAAATTATAGAATTCTTTTTTTATATTTATGTAGTCTACCTAGAGTCAGATTCTCGCACAAACGCTTTTAAATTCAGATGATTATTTTTCTCGTATTCCAAAAGGTCAGTCCATTTCAATGCAAGATTGTAGCATTTTTCGAAGTCTCCCCACAAGCTAAGTACATGCCAATCCGTCAGTTTATCTCGGTGCTACTTCAGATAATATGGTACAAATTGGCACTATTGCCACTTGCAACCATTTAACTGAAAAGCCGCATCGATAAAGGGGTGGCGTAAGGTAAAGGCGGTCGCGACTTATTACATAAATGTAATGAATTAAAGTGTTGAAACTTAGTTTAGACTGTGTAAATATTGCTTTTGAATTTTGTTTGAATGAAATTATTTTCTAAGTGCATCTTTGACTTCTTAAGTTGTACTTATAAAGCAAATATTCGTACAAAATTCCAGAAAAATCTATTTGTTTCTAAGGTCGTAAATAATATCTATTATGTGTAGAAAAAACACAATGTCTTAGCATACTTAGTTTTGCTGATATATTGATGGCGATAGTTTCATGAAATAAAGAATCGCTTTGAACGATTGCTATATATCTATATAAGCCAAGACCAAGAATAGACACGTATTTAGCATGTAGTGCAAATACCAAACAGAATGATGCGCAATAGTAGTCTACCTAATGTGCAGAATGACAATTTTTCCCTTTAATGAAAAGCATACGTTTGCAAGAAGTTGCGTATATAATTATGACTTATATGCGAATAATATCTATGAGCGTAGACTGAAAAAGTAAAATGAGTTTTAATGAAAAAAAATATTAAGATTTTAGTGGTTTTTTTTTCTAGATTTTGGAACATTTTACCCCTGGATTTCAGTCACTCCAATGGCAAAGGAAAAAATATATCTGAACATAATCCCCTTTACAAAAAAAACTGTCTCTAAAGAAAGAGACATCAGCAATAGCACTGCGTTTCTTTACTTAAAATTCTCTCTTCTTTAACTTGAACCAAGGTTGCAGTCAATCGGTGCGGCGCAACGCAAGAGAGCCCTTTCTACGGGCGCGACTACACCTGTTCGTCAGGCCTTTGCGTTCGCCGCGACGATTGTCAAACTTGACCAGCGAACAACAGTTATATAGAGAGGCTGTTGCAACTTAGACGACATTAAATTTAGCCTATTTTGTACTATTAATATTTTAGGAATGTAAAATTTAGTCTTTTGCCATGGAAATGTTAATACGTATTATATTTCAACTGTTTTTACATAAAATTGAAAAATTTAATATTACCAGTGGAATAACACCCGCTGATTAAGTACTGCATTTACACCTGTGCCCCTAGTAGCAAATTTTTGCGATTGACGCAACTTTTTCATTTCCATTAAAATCTCATTACATCATAACATAATTATTTCTCTACAAATCTAATATATATATATATATATATATATATATATATATATATATATATATATATATATATATATATTATTGAATGAGTTCAGCAGACAGGCAGACTGCTCACTTGATGGAAAGCGATTACCATCCCCAATGGACATATGCAACGCCAAAGGTGCTACAAATGCACTGCTCTCATAAGGGAGACTGAAACCTGGTCACTAATGCCGGAATACAACTCAAGGTTGTTTATGGCGGCATATTCTAGACCAGGGGTGGTAGCCATCCAGTCGAGCAAGTACCCTACCACCTGGCTGTGGGTTGTTTTGTCGCCTCTTACGACAGGTCGCCGGGTCGCAGGAAGTTGTATTCTTTTTTCGTTCTTGCACAGAAAAAAGCCAGTGAAATTGTATCAAATATAGACAAAGAGTTCGAGCTATTATTAAATTTATAAATACTTTAAACGCCGTGGGTTCGTTTGGATTAAATGCTTCAACAATGTAATAACAATGTTAAATTTTTATTTACTGTAATTGTACCTGGCTGAATATTACGTCACTTGATAATTCAAGTGTATCTACAATGATAATTGATATTTCAAGTGTCACAAGATGCAATAAAATCTTGCCGGGTGTCACAGATATTTAGCCTTTTATATGGTGAAAACTTTTAAAAATGACATCTTCTGTCGTAAAAGGTATGTTAAACCAAATTCCTAATTTCTAACTGACGCTATGATAATTGACATTTATTTATATAAACATAAGTCTTGCTTATAAACAATCAATAGGTAATAAACAAATATTACTAATTTCTAAATAGACAAGTCTTTTGAAAATAAAATTGCACAGCACATCTCACCTTAGAAACTCTACTGACGCCTCTGTTCCGGATAATCAATTAAAGCGTAGCCACGGCACCGTATGAAATACATGACGTTTATATCAGCTCTCTGACTGATCGTCGGACGACCTGATTGGACAATGTGAAGAATAAAACTACAATTGATGGCTGTTCAAGAGGAAAAGAGACAAATTCTGTAATCTTAGAGGTCTTCAAGATTTAAATTAGGTGCCTATTTTAATTTATGTTAACGCTGTGATCAACGTTATATTATTTTAGAGCAGAGTAAGAAGCGATTCTGAAGTGTTGTGTGTGATCGTTGCAGTAACTTTATTTGAGTGATTGATAGCTAAATATGAACCTGGAAAATAAAAGTCAAAGCATAATTTCCAAGTATACTGGTGTCGGTAGGTATTCGTCTGAGAATCAATCGATTTCCCCACGAAGTCGGCGATTTCGCGATACTCTTGAAGAGTGGCTTCTCAAGGTGGGAGGCGGCTAAAGCTCAATTGGCGACGGCATCAGCTGGACTGGTCGGCGCCATGACAGCTGTCATATGCAGCGGGGCGAGGAATTCCATTGAAGCGAAAACTTCATGGATGGTGCCATTTACAGCAGGTGGGTTTCTCCACATAGCGTTAGTGACGGTGTTGCCAACAACCTTGAGTTGTGTACCGGCATTAGTGACCAGGTTCCAGTCTCCCTTAAGAGAGCAGCAGCGCATTTGTAGCACCTTTGGTACTGCAAATGTCCATAGGCGATGGTAACCGTTTTCCATCAAGTGGGCCGTTTGCCTGTCTGCTGAACTCCAGCAATAAAAATAAAAAACAAAGTGTATTAAAAATTGTATATAAATGAGTTTACAGAGATATTACTACGTACTCAAAAAGACAAAGAAATCAATATTTGAAACAACGTACATATAAAAAAGAAGACATTCAAATACAATTTTAACATCCTAAATTTTTTTGTGTTTTTTCAGGATTTTTGTCTATATGGACATTGTCAATCCCACAAGGCAATACTAAACTAAATCTATCTACATAGATTACTGGTGAGCACTTTTTAAAATCTCAAAAAATAAAATTATTATTTCCGAAGTGGGCTCTGACAACACACTTTGAATTAGCCTATATCTATTTTATATAATTTGTATTTATTTATCAGTAATCTTTCATTTTCGTACCAAGCACATTTATATCATAACTTTAAAATGTCATAATAGAAATAATTTTAATTACTGCTGAAACTATTACTAACTTTCTACCACCGCACCGCATCCCCACTTCCACGAGACGCTTCGCTTGTATATAAGCAACTTCTTCGAAGCTTCCTCTCTTGCGTACCGTGGGGATTTGGAATGGGCTCTCAACTGAGAATTTCCCACAGCGCTGCGATATGGAGTTTTCTAATAAGGGTGTCATAAAATTTCTTCTAGACCGACAGCGCGTTGGTAATATATTTGATGTTGCAAACGTCCATAGGCGATGGTAACCGGTTTCCATCAGGTGGGCTGTAAGCATGTCTGCTGTACCTACTCCAGCTATTTAAAAAAAATTAAACGCTATTTGACTGTTTATAGAAATGATGTCATAATTTCCAACGCTCGTACAAAATCTAGATGGCTTCGGAGTCTTTTAAGTTGATAATAAGTGTCTCAGTCATTTGACGGTCAATTACCCTTCTATGTCTTAGTCATATTGCAATACCCAGATGTCTCACAAACCTTTCTAATCCATCGTAAGGTTGTTTGGAAGAAATTGCTTTTAGTGATAAGACTGCCTATTATTTTCTGTACTTATGTTTCTTGAACTATAACTTAATGTTAAGTAATAAAGTATATTCTATTCCATTCTATTCTATTCTATTCTAACCTATTGAAAAATCTAGTAAAGATAGTAGAACCATTTAAAGCAACACGTTGTTTAATTACTGCGAGTGAATTTAAATACTCGTCGAACAGAACAACAATAGTTTATTTATTATTAACTACTTAATTATATTTTACTGACATTTGATCGTTCACCTACGCATACAAGACGTTGTAGCATTCTTATCCGATTTCCAACATCAAATAAAAAAACACAAAATTCAAAGAACAAAACACTCACCCATAAAATAATATGATAATTATGACAATACACTAATAAAATGTATTGTTTATATCAACAATTTTATGTTCGGTGAACTTATATGCTTTTGGAGTTTTTGGCTTTTTTTTATTGTTATATATGAACGAATGCAACGATCACATAAAAACAAATGCTTTTCTGCTTGATTGTAAGTTTAGGCCTATTCTACACGTTTGCGAAGAATTTATGACTTTCGTTTTATGACAAACTGGATAATGAAGTAAAAATAGGTATATCAGAGTACAGTTATTCGAACAGAAAATTTGAATGTACCTATTGTTTTAAATTGGTTTAAATCATGTTGAAATAACCCATTTATTACTGGTTTTTATCTGCGTACTAAATTTTCAATTAAAAGCAAATTTTCGTAGGTATAGTTCTAGCAATCCATGAAGGCTAGCGGGATTTAGTCGTGTTTGAACATGTACATGTACCTAGCGATAGTGTGTGTGTCTGATGAAAAGGTCAGTTGCAAGCGTGCCGTCCAATAATACCTACTTTTAGCCTCACCCATACACAGTTACATATGTGTTTACCATAACTAAATTATACTAAAAACATACTGTAGGATACGGCGTTTATCCTTAATAAGAATAATAATTCGTTTATTTCAGAAATTGAGTATTTCCATATTGTACAGTTTTTGTTTAAAGATGTGATCATTACAGTATGCCGGTCTATCCTTAGGTCGCCGTGCCACTTAACCGTTCTGGTTTGGCGATAGGGTAGCGACTGATAATGTCCTTACTCGTATTTTCATTTGTCCTTTATATCAAACAGTATTCGGAAGCACCTTCGCATATACTACATATACATACTACTGATGGAATCAACCTCTTTACACAGTTTTGCTTTTTATGTTTTGGCATTTGTCGTACTTCTTTTGTTTTTTCTTCACTTTATATTTATCCTTGCATTGTAGTTGTGTAATAAATATTATTATAATATGAATATTCTCGTGTTACTTCATGACCAAGTTATAGTATATACATAGTTCACGTGCTTTCCACATATTGGTCCTTCGAGCCGCATATATGCTCCACAACTACACTGTACCGTGAGGGTGGTTGTACAAATATACAAATGGCAGATACAACAATGCAGACAAACAATTAAACCGCCCACCTGATGGAAAGTGACCTCCGTCTCCTATGAACGTTTGGAACATCAGAAGCATTTCCAACGTGTTTTAAACATTAAAAAAATGACTTTCCTTTAAAGGATAAATAAAAAACTTCGGCATTAAATTCCCTTCACATCGTTATTGTCATGGAGTAATCCTTTTAAAGAAAATAAGAGAGAATAAACAGCCATTAAGATGTTAGTAGTCGACCATTTTGACGATATTGTATTAGTAGAATTGGTTTTAGTGCAAGCATATTTTTTTTTATTGTATGAGTTTAGCAGACAGGCTGTCGGCCCATCTAATTGATGGAAAGCGGTTACCATCGCCTATGGATATTTGCAACACCAAAGGCACCAATGTGCTGTCGCTCCCTAAAGGGAGATTGGAACCTGGCCACTAATGGCGGAACACAACTGAAGGTTGCATAGCGGCATACTCTAGACCAGAGGTGTTAGCCATCCAGACGGGCAAATAAATTACCACCTAGCTGTGGGTTGTTTTGTCGCCTCCTACAACAGGCCGTCTGGTCGGAGGAAATTGTATTCTTTCTCCGTTCCTAGACGGGTACAAAAACATTTCGTTTAAAATACGTATTGGTTCGCCATATACATTATACACGTCGACACGAGGCAACAACTGTTATCGTCTAAATACATCTACATAGTTGTCTTGTCTATTAATACCCTCTTATATGTAGTTACAAATATAATTCAACAACATTGCAGGTATTTTATAAATATACAAAAACAACACACACGCAGACAAATTACTAACTTCCTCCTTTTTGAGTCGGTTGAAAAAGGTCCATCTAATCAGCTCTGTCATCGGGGACGAAAATACCAAAGAATATGAAGGCAGGGGTCTAATGAGACAAAGGGTTAATGAGTGTAACAATGGCCACGCAGTAAAATATTGGATTTATAAGCGGCGAACGGGTTTGACGGCGATCTGATAACGCGCCAAACGGACGGTTAAGGTGAAGTCAGTTTTTTGAAACTATAAGCAATTATTCTGAACTTCTTTTAATTCAAATACAATGTTATTTATTAGTATTCGTATAAATGTTTGCATATTAATTAAAGCGATATTAAAGATTTTAAGCTTTTATGAAATGGTTAAAAAATGTGAGGCGGTCATTTGCATTCGTAATTAAGTGTTGCAAGTTACATTTTTGTCTCCCTCTGAAAGTTGTCCAGGAATATGTCTACCTTGGATGGAAAATACAGGTAGGCAGGCACAACTTCGAGGGGGAAGCCAATAGGAGGATTCAGTTGGGCTGGGCGGCATTCGGTAGGCTTCGTCAAATCTTCTCGTCGACCATTCAGCAATGCTTGAAGACAAAAGTCTTCGAGCGGTGAGTCCTCCCCGTCATGACCTGACATGAGACATGGACACTGATGGCATGATTGGTCCACAAGTTCCAAGTCACTCAACGGGCTATGGAGCGAGCTATGTTGGATGTTTCTCTTATGGATACAACTAGAAATGAGGATATCCGTCAGAGAACCAAGGTAACCGACATAGCTCGCAAAATTAGCAAATTGAAGTGATAGTGGGCCAGTCACATCTGCCGCAGGACCGCTAGCCGATGGAGCAGAGGAGTCCTGGAGTGGAACTCGCGTCTCGAGGTCGCCGGCAGGCGCTGGATAAGGAAATCAGAGGACAGGGATGAGTGGCGCCGTCTTGGGGAGGACTACGTCCAGCAGTGGACTACAAATGGCTGACGACGACGAAGTTATATTTCCGTAGCCTCCCCCGGGATTACGAAAGTAAAAGGTCACTGTATATCAGACCTAGCAATGTTTGATTTAATGGAAAGGACTCTCACTACGAGGATTTTATACGGTGCTTTAGTAAAATTGTAAAAGTATTTATAAGGAGATAAGATACTGCTTGTATGTGGAATTAAGAGAAATATTATAATCATACAAAATTAGTACTAGTTAGTCGATAAGTATGTTAGCAATGTAAATGAAAAACTAGGTAGTAATAAAATAACGTTTTTAAATAATAGTTAATTTAGTTTGTTTTCTGTAAAATTGTCGTTACTGCTAGTCACTAACGGAAGATCAGCTTTGATTGTTGTAAATCAGCATTTGCTGAGGCCTGTTTAGAGTTAACCTTTAGTTTTTGCTAACCTCTATATGTATAATTCTGTTTTATATAACTCTTTATAAAAATATTTTCTAATTATTTTATTGTTACGAGTGCGGGACTCGAATTAAAATGCCGTTGGAATTATTATAGAGTTTATTAGAACTATACAAACACGTATAACACAGGTAGAAATATAACCGAACACAACAAATCCAAACGTAATGCAGAAGGTCGTAATTCAATAAAACGCGCAGTTACTATTAGATTCCCGATTATACACACGTCACGCCTTGATCATGGTTCTCGCTCGACAGCCTCCTCTCTCAATCAAGTCGTCATTTGATACTTCACCAATGCACTGTGCCCGCCCGGCAACGTGAACTGAATTTTCTAGAATCAGCTTGTACTCGTAATCCGTAACACCTGGCTAATGACAATAGGCTGTACTCCACAATAAGTAAACAAAAGAAGACGACCATAAAAGGATTACAATTAGTCCAAATGTCGACAGGTAATAAAATGTAATTTTACAGATTTGTACATGGAATTTATGTCTTTTTCAGCTCTAAGGTTGTAACATTATTTTTATAAAATACTTTTTCAGTTACAATGACATTCTCATTTTTTTATTATTTTTAAGATATTGAATTCCTATTATAATATTGTAATATTTCTATACCTAACTGGCATATGATCATCATGATGCTTCTTAACTTTTGTACCATCATGCAAAGTCTGATATGTTGAACACTCATGTTTAAAAAATTATGAATTTATATCTTCATACGTTAGTACAATATTAGTTACTACTGTTTAGATCCATAGTTCCCTCTTTCTTAAACCAAGAAAGAGGTTAAATTGAAAAAAAACTATACTAGTTACTGTAAGTATATAATTATATAATATACTCTTCTAATAAAACAACTTGTATTAAAGCCCTGAAAAAACATAATCTTCAATAGACGGAGATTAAAAAATACCTCCTCGGAGCCTGAAGGGATAAAAAAATGTACATGTGTACCTTACATTCCACGCAACCTCGTACAACACTTGCCCTTAACACACGTCGTCTCGGTCACAATGATCAAATTTCGTTTTTATTGTTAATCCTTTAAATGAGCAACCATGCCGGGACTAAGAGCCGGCTACAAATAAGGCAAAAAGTCTAATAATCCAGGATTCCAGGACTCGAATCACATTTTGTGTTTATTAAAATAATTAAATGCTTTGCATGAAAATTAACATCGTGTGATTAACAGTTAAAAATCAATTTAAGATTTCTGATTGGTGTAATTGAAACGATAAAGTATGATAAAACTTGACAAAAATTAACAGCTTAGCATTTTGTATTTTCTTAGGTTCCCGAAACCGTTAAGCATAATTTAAAGTATTATCCTAATTAACATTACCATTATGTTCTTATTTTATATAATTAGGTATGTTCTGCTCTTTCCAGCTCTTTTCATTAATCCAGTGAAGAAATGTTTTGATAGGATCCACATACTCGCGAGAATTTTGCGAGAATAGCATGATAATGGGAGAATTTCATATACTTAGGTATAGACGTTCCACATTCTCGTTTCTTACGCTTTTCTCGTGTTCTCACGATTCTTGCGAAGTTAGAAAGAAAGAAAAAAATATTTGGAGAAATAGTGACGTAGATATTGCTTACAAGTGATTAAAAAAGTAACATCTTTTGACAATTTGTACGCTGCATTTTCAGCAAACAAGGTTAGTATTCAGCTTTTTGATAAACGCCGAGTTTCAGTCCGAGCCTTTCTTTTAGCATGATGCCAGAACAATATAATTTTTTTTAGGTTTTTGCGAGAATGCGAATGACCCTTGAGGTTACGAGACCTTAAGATGCCTAAAGGTAAAAATGGTGTGACTCACTTGAAATTCTGTATTTGTGTTACAGCTGCTTATTTTAGCACCAACTCAAGCTAAAGATACAACATTTGGCACCATACAAAAGTCTCGTATATTTATAAAAAGTGAAATTAGTAGTAAAGTTTTCGAGTGAGTTGTCCTATGAAAAAGCTATATTAACATATTTAATATACTGTTACAAGTTTGCGGGACTCGAATTAAAATGCCGTTAGAATTATTATAGAGTTTATTAGAACTATACAAACACGTATAACACAGGTACAAATATAACCGAACACAACAAATCCAAACGTAATGCAGAAGATCGTAATTCAATAAAACACGCAAAATCCGTCAATTTTATATTCCCGAGAAGGTACACACGTCACGCCTAGATCATAGTTGTAGCTCAATTGACCACCTCTCTCAATCAGGCCATCGTTTTATACTTCATAAATGCAAATGTGCCAGCCCGGCAACGTCGACATAATTTCCTAGAATTAGCTTGTACTTATAATCCGCAGCACGTGGCTAATGGTGCTCTTGAGCGGCTGTAAACGAGTACAATAAGGGAATAGGCTATTCGTCCCAATAACTTGAAACGTAAGCCAACAAAAATGAGTGAACAAAATAAGACGATCATAAAAGGATTACAATTCGTTCAAATGCCGACATGTAATAAAATGTGCTTTTACAGATCTGTACGTGGAATTTGTCTTTGTCGGAGCCTAAACCTACATAATAATATCACTACATAATACGATATATTAATTAGTACGTAAAATATTATTTCTGTATACTGTATGTATGTATTATGTACATATGTTTTATATTTGTATAGAATATAAAGAATTTAATTTATTTGTGTAAAATGTTTCATATTATTTATTGTGTCGACACCATTGCTGTCATATTTTACTATTTTCTTTAGTCTAGGAGGTTTCCTGGAAGAGATCGCTTTAACCGATACGGCCGCCCTTTGTTCAACATTTATTGTACCTAGTTTTTTAAGAACGCAATTTTAATCTTTGGCGAATATTTAGTGTTTTCATTCATTCATTCGTATTTAAAATTTTATTAAAAATTCAACGTAACTCCATTGTTTTAGCAGTGTTTAATTGGTTATTCCAATTGGGTGTATAAACAATTAACAAATACCGAATAATTCCATGAATAAAATAAAGCAGTGGCATTTCAGTTTGTTTATTTGTCAAGGGATATCGGCCCATTAGCGATAATTAGCGCACTCAATCACTTACCGGCGCATGTAAAGTTAACTTTAGGACGTGGCTGAAGTCAAAAGCTCAAGCTGGTATTAGCAAGTTTTGGCGAGAACTAGAAGAGTGATAATTGTCATCCTGTACAGTTTTATTTTGAAAAATCTATAATATTGGTCAAATGTAATATTGGTTAAATTTATAAAATAATAATAATCTGTAATATTGATTAAGAATAGTTTCAGGATATTGATTGCTTTTTGAAGCAATAATTGTGGGTTATATAAAACCACAGAAAGGCTTAATTGCTGGATTACACAACCTTGAGTTGTGGCATTAGTGACTAGGTTCCAGTCTCCCTGAAGAGAACAGCGGCGCATTTGTAGCACTTCCGGTGTTGCAAATGTCCATAGGCGATGGTAACCGCTTTCCATCAAGTGGGCGGTCTGCCTGTCTGCTGAACTTAAGAAATAAAAATAAAACAATTACAGCAGACAGGTTGATGGCTCGTTTCATGTAATATGGCTACCATCACCTATGAACATTTGCAACACCAGAGGTAATAATGCCAATGTGTTGCCGTCCTCGAAGGGGAAACTGGAACCTGGCCACTGATGCCGGAACACAACTTAAAATTGTTATGGCGGCATACTCTAAGACCAGGAGTGGTAGCCATCTAGTCGGACAAATGCCCTACCACCTGGCATTTATGTATAAATGGCATACCTATAAACATAACAAAATGTATCTTGGTCTTATTCATATTGTTACGACTTAGCCACAATTCTAGGAAACAAGCAAATGCACAAATGTGAATGCGCACCTGCCGGCCATAAAGCCCAAGTACCTGCTCGCATTTGCACTTCTTTTGTTTTCTTTGTGTTTAATATTTGTAATTAGAAAAGCCGCCTATTGTGTATTGTAAACCTCTCTGGTAGGTAGTGGCCACTGTGGTGTGGTTATAAGAATCCATTGTTTCCACGGTCGTGACATATTGTAAGCTAAGTATAAAGGGATGCCCGAACGGAAAGATCGGCAGTCAAGCGACAATTACGATCAAAGCAAGACGAGTACATTTCATAAGCGATATAGTAACGGACTTTGCGCGTGTTATTTAATTGTGCATTACATAAGGACTTATTGCGTCCGGTTATATTTGTACCTATGTTATACGTGTTTGTATAGTTCTAATAAATTCTATAATAATTCCAACGGCATTTTAATTCGAGTCCCGCACTCGTAACAATATTACTACAGTATTGAACACAAAATATGATTATAATAGACAACATCGCCTCGAAAACCCCGGTAAAGTTGTAAGGTCTTCGGACCAACAACATAAAGGTGAGTCCAATAAAAAAAAAATAAAGCTAGAATAATAGCCTTGGCGAATGAACTTCCCTTAGAGATGGAAGAGCATATAGCATCTCGCTCCCCCCTAACATTAGCACCATTCCTAAACTATTAACCGCGGATTTAAATGAAACGTGACACAGCACTAGCATATATCCCACAACAACAATTAGGATACTTGTAATCCTTATCAACGACGTCGTTCCGTGGGATAGACGAAAATAACAATAACATTTTTGGATATATAATTTCATATTTACTTGCAGGAAATCAAGAAGAATCGAGTTTTATATTTTTAACAGCGCGTTGAAGCACCGATAAGGGTAAAGAGATATCACCAATTGTTGTTGGTACCGCAAAGGACATTAATGGTTGCTGTAGGCAACAGTGCCCGTCTCGCGTCCCGCGTTGACGGAACAATGTGATGTTGTATTTTACATTAACATTATGTTCACAAGGTGAATGGTGTCTCCTATTGTCCACTTATGTTCGGATCAGGATCGGCGTGGCTTATATGGCGGTGGGAATGGCTGCATTTTTTTAAGTACTTATAAGCAAAAAGCAGGCACTTTAGGGTTATATACACAATAATACACATTTTGGTCGAAACGTAAAACTTATTTCTTTGTGTCACTTATGATTTTATGGTGGTTGGAATTCAATATCAGTGCTGTGTCAACTTTTGAAAGAACAATGTTGAGTTTATTTTTATTACAAAACTGGGAATCAGACAGATATCGATGGCTCGGGGTGCAGCCAATGCATTGCCAGCCTTTTAGCATGTGATAGGGGAGGGATGAACAGAAGAGGTGGAGAGCAGACAGGACGAATGCGTTATGAATAGATGCGGATAGAATAGGGGAAGGATCAAGTGGGTCGTCGGAACTCTCCCTCATCGCACGAAACACAATTAGCTCATGGCTAACCATTTCATACCAATATTCTGTGAGAGCGTGGTATCACATCGATCGAACCGACCCTAAGAGCTGTAATCAAATAATGACTCCAGCTTGGCTCTAAATTAGTCTAGATCTTCTACGAGTTACAATATTGGCCATAAGTATTTTTTTGATGGCATGAGTTCAGCAGACAGGTAGTCAACCAGTCGGGCAAATACCCTACCACCTAGCTGTGGGTTGTTTTCTCGCCTCTTACGACAGGCTGCCCGGCCGTAGGAAACTGCATTATTTCTTCGTTCCTGTACGGATGTATTATGTAAATAATTATATTAATACGTGAAGCAAAAACTTTGTACCCCTTTTTACGAAAATTGCGCGGACGGAGGAGCATGAAATTTCAAATTTCAAATTCAAAGTTTTTATTCATAATTATTTCGCACACTTATAGTTTATATAGAAAAGGAGTGAGGAATGCTAACATTTTTTTAAATGATGCATAAAAAATACATTAAATCAATAAAAAAAACATTACACACACTACCATGTATTTGACATACACACGCATATATACTCTTTTGTTTATTGTTAAAGTCAAATTAATAGTGTATCCTTGGTGAAATATGTGATTATAGAAGTATATATAGTCTTTGACAACAGAACCTTAATAATGTTCAAACTTGTAATATAAATTAATAATGCTCGAATTTCTACCACTAGGCGACCACCAGTTTTCTTAAATAGTAATATTTTTTACAAATATCAATCAGTTGTATAGAGATACAGATATAATTATCTTATAATAAATTCTGACATTGTTTACATAATAAAATAACAGGAATTGATTTATCATCTTGCTCTTAAAAAATCATAATAGAAATTATTTTAGTTACTGTTTAAATAACCAGCAGTTCCGCTAGACGTCGGCATGCCCTGAAAAAATATAAATTGAGAACCCGATTCTAGCGCCACCTACCGGGTGGCTAAACTATCCCCGGACCCACTCTAACGCTATTTTTTTACACCTTGGGTTACATTATTGAAGTTTTAATAGAGATCCCTATTTTTTTCCAGAAATAATTATAGCCTATATTAATATGGAATAATATAGCATTCTAATGGTGAAAGAATTTTTGAAATCGGTCCAGTAGTTTTAGAGTTTATTCGTTACAAACATACAAAAATACAAATCTTTCCTATTTATAATATTATAAATTAATTAATTAATAGTATTGATTGCGCTATTTGATTCTTTTTACTTGGAAAAACTTTTGATATCAATAGTATGTACAAAGTTGAATTGACTATCCGCTCCTCTGTTGTGTACATTATTTTTTGATAGTTTTTCTTCTTTCTATATAAAGTCGATATATGTGTCCGTCCGTCCGATGGTATCCGTCCCTCTATCGATCTCTCTATTTAATTACGTTATTTTTTCTTATAATCTATACCTTGTTTTTGAGACTTGGACACTAAATTGACAATTAGCAAATGCTAAAAACTTAAAAATAATGTATACATTTTGACATTTGCAATTGTTACTTTAGTCACAATAACGAGATGTGGTGAATATATATATATGCAATTATTTATTAGGAACATGTATTTTGAGTACATAATCGTATATGGTATTGTCGTATAGGTCTTGAAATGTTATAAAGATGTTTATTGCTGACTTTCTTATTTATTATCCAAATCGTAGAGTGTGCCTTCTCTGCTTATGATGAATTATGAGGCGGAACATTCTGAAACAACGTAAGTTGTTATTATTTAAAAAAATGCTATTAATGGAAAATAGTTTCAATTAGATTCGTTAAGACTTTTTTATATTTTACTAGCTGACCCGGCAAACGTTGTTTTGCTATTTAAATTGTTTATAGTAATTTTAAGTAAGTTAAATTATCAAAGTACTAATATCGCTATTAAAAAATAGGGGTTGATCGTAGAAGGGTGAAAATTTGAAGTTGTATGTATTTTTCAATGCTAAATCATAACACAAGCAATACAATACAAATAAGAAATTTTGTCAAAAAACAAAAATAAATATTTAGGGGTGGGTTACCTTTATCACATGCACAGAAAATTTCATACAAATCGGTTCAGCGGTTTCGGAGGAGTTTGGTAACAAACACCGTGACACGAGAATTTTATATATTAAATGAAATATTTTTCTATAAATGCTTTATCAGAGCACTGTTACCAAACAACAACAATTTGACTCTTGATCATCTTTACGTAACCATATATTGTGTGTAGACTTGGACGACGTCACTAGACTAGTAGCTTAACTAGTAGTAGTATCTTGTGGTAGTAGTAGTAGTAGTGGAAGTAGACTCGTGTGTGTGAAGCCGCACTTGGGTGAAGTGGTAGTGGGCCGGTCACATCTGTCACAAGACCGACGGCCGATTAAGCAAACGTGTCCTGGAAGGAAGACCCCGTCTCGGCAAACGTGCAGGAACGGAGAAACAATATAATTTACTGCGGCCGGGCGACCTGTCGTAAGAGGCGATAAAACAACCCACAGGCATTTGTCTGTCTGGATGGTACCATCCCTGGTCTAGAGTATGCCGCCATAACAACCTTGATTGTGTTCCGGCTTAGTGGTCAGGTTCCAGTATCCTTTAAGAGAGCAGCAACGCATTTGTAGCACCTTTGGTGTTGCAAATGTGTATAGACGATAGTAACCGCTTTCCATCAGGTGGGCTGTCTATCTACTGAACTCATGCAATAAAAAACCTACCGTAGAACGCCCTCTAGTCCGGTCGACTCACGACCTGTGCAAGGTCGCCGGCAGGCGCTGGATGAGGAAAACGGGAGACCGGGATATGTGGCGCAATATTGGGGAGGCCTACGTCCAGTAGTGCACAGAGACCGGCTGACGAAGATAATTAATAGCACTAATATTGTTTTTTTTTAATTCTCGCGACGGCATGTAGTCCCAACTTAACATCGCTCATTGTGGCGGCACTACCCATTGAAAGGCTACCTATTGTTATTTCAGTTTAATATAAAACAATACGCAAAGATTTCCACTTCGTCCTCCCGATCTTTTATTTGCTCTGCCCGCCGCTTTGAAGACTGCCGACACGGCGTTTTTTATCGCAGCAACTCATTAGTGTTTTTGGACTTTTTGCCCATTAACAACGCTTATTCAGTTTTTTAAGAATTTAATTCTAGCTTCCTCTAGATGGTGCTTAATTTACTAGAAGTAAATGTTGAAAGTTAGAAAATGCAAATAAGAAATTGTAAACATTAAAATGAATGTATTTATTTCAAAATGGAATCTTACGGGTTTTTTTTTATTGAAATTTATGGATTTACAAGCGGTTCCAAAAAAAATAGTTATTGGTATAAAACCTAACTTTTTAAATTCAGTTTTTTATTATCCGATTATGACACTCATCGACCGCTGTCACAGTATAAATAAATAGCACTTAGAATGTACAGAGTTTCCTGATAAGATTTTAACTTTATGATTTTTATTTAATAACTGTAATTATATTTAAACTTAATATAAATGTTTCATTTAAAATATCGATCAAGTGCGAGTACTATTGTTTATTTTTTGGTGGGTTAAACGAAAGAAATAAAGAAAAAAACATTTATTTGGCAAGAAAACATTGTGAGACGTATTACCATTAAAAAACTTAATAATTCCATAACTCAAAGGACAAAAATAAATACATAATATAAACTTATTCCTATGTCCAAATAAGGCTTTGCTACTAGATACTACCATAGTCGACGATATTGTTTGTAATAAAAACTGAAATTAAATAGAAAATGAGTACTGCAGTCGTCGCTATTTAAGGATAATGAACCATCATCCGACTGTAACATTTGATTTTGTATAAATGCATTCTCTCGCTCATAAACAAGTTTTAAGAATCGTAAAAAAATAATGTACATAATTTATTACCACTTGATAATGAAAGAACTCTAATTTTAATTGAACTAGCTCATTTTGTGATGTGCATTATATTACCTAACAACGATTTATTTAAAAGTGTTCTCTGTAAAATAAGTGTCTCTAAAAGTCAGTTTCAAATCCCATAAAATACGAAATAATACATTAAATTTATTATTATGCATTATATTTATATTGTTATCATTAACACCGTCTTACGGCACAATATATAGTCCAAAGATAGTATTATAAAAGCTAATACAAGGCTTTATCTCTGTAACAAACGTCGCTCAATAAAAAGTGCGATGAACCGTCTCAGTAGTAACCCGTATGAGAAATGTCTACGCATTGTTTCGAATTATATAGAGATGTTAAAACCATTTATGTTTTCTACTTTAAAGTAAAAAAAATATCGCAATTAAACTTAAGTAATTAAATAAATAGCTTTCGAGGATTTTAATGTTTAAAGATTAGTGAAAACAGATGGGGTGGATTATATAACATAAATTAAAAGAAAAAATCGTGTGTATGCGTGATGATTGGATTCTTCAAATGACACACTTGAAGATACGGTCTTAAACAGTCAATATTTTAAATATTGGTATTTTTTTTATTTGGGTATAACTATCTTATTTGTGTACATATCTATCTTAATTGCGTTTCTACAAGACTTTCAACCACATCCTAAACTTATATTTATCCTTTGATAACTTTAGTACAAATTTTTTTAATACAGATGTCTCGTACTTGAATGACTTCCACACAAATCGCTCACGTACTAGTGAAATGCAGCAAAGTAGTAGCCTACGTGGTAGTTGGATACATTAGGTAACCTTCAGGATATCTTTAATAACGTTAAAAGCAAGGAATTTTCAGAAGCAGGTGCTGCTGTCTGCCCTCGTATGTAACAAATGCACAACGTCTTCAATTCGTGGAATAATAAAATATATTTTGTGTCCGTTACCGAATGTATATACGTAATTATACCAAAATTCATCCTAATCTGTTCAATGGCAACTCCTTAAGAATCCATATAATAGAATATATTGATTTTTAATAAATAAACCAACCAAAGAAGCGTATATACTTCTGTTTTGTCAAATTTAAATGTTTGTTTATGAGTTTCAGTGAACTAAGTAGCGTTGATCTTTTTCTACCATCTAGATCCTGATCATGTTTTTTTATTTAAAAAAATGCAACAGAATTGTGATTCGTATTCGAAGCTCAAACAATAGAAACCCTAAGGTAACTATAATAACAAAAGGAGTATCAACCACTCTATAGAATTCAGAAATCGATCCTGTGAAGTCCGCCGACCGGTGTGTAGCCGATAATATGGGGACAAATACAAATTGATAAACAAAAAGAAATACATTACGGATACACATTCACCTATACTTTGTTGAATATTAAGTATATTGTGGCGGTGAATGTGCGTTTGAATACTTTTTAAGTACTAAGTAGCCATCCTTTTGTTTTCGTCCTATAGCGCGTTTTATACCAGTTGCAAATTGCTTTGAAAGTTTACGACATTTTAGATAGTAAAAAACAAAAAAAAATAACCGTAATATTTTTTAGACTTTTTTTATTGCGAAGCTAGCAAACAGGCACTCGGCCCAGCTCATGGAAAGTGGTTACCATCGCCTGTAAACGTTGAAAACACCCCGGGGGAAGCTAACGCATTGCAAGCATTTGGGTGAGATAGAGGAATCATGAGGAACAGGAAATAGGGTATGAGATAAGAGCGTGGATTAGGTGGATGCAATCAGGAAATTTGGATAGAAGATGAAAGTGGATCATCGAAGCTCTCGACGATTAGCTCAAACCTAATCGTTTTCCGCCAATATTCTGTGAGAGCGTGGTATCACACTGGTTGTGCCGGCCCTAAGAGCTGTAATCAAGATAGTAATTCCAGCATGGCTCCATTACGTGTGCGGTTAAGATGTATAAAAAAATCGAAAATTTGAAATTCAAGTGCGGCGGCTTGTTAAACTGAAGCGTGAAGTTAGTTGATTCATTTATTAGCGTCTAGAACCTTCTATATCCTTAATGAACAATTAAGTAAATCACAAAGAGACAATACTATGACATTTGGTTGTACATAGCAATCCACTTAACCCTTCGACTACAATCCAAAGTCTTGAGTAGAGTCTGTGTCGGTCATTTGTACCCGTTCACAGCTAGGCAACCGCCATTGACCCGTCTGTCCCATCGTCCGACAATGGATCGGTGGCTATTTATAATGAATACAAACCTTCTGTACATAATTTAAAGAAAATACTTTAAACGTTGGCTTTAATAGTATTTATTATTCTTTATTTGTAGGGTTCCGTTTTTTTTAGCAGAAATGCAACCCCTACGCTACCATGATATCCTTCTGTCATACTGTTTATAGATTTCGAAGCAATTTTTCTTAGACTCCATGGGGTGTTGTTACCTATGTATGATATAAAATTTAATTGGGCATTCTATGGACGACTATACGATGGCATAATTAAACATTACAAAACTAGAGGACTAAGGAATGATTTTGTTCAGTGCATATAGTCGTCTGGGGTATTATTAGCCAGAACTGTAAATACCTTAGAAGTTTCCCAATTACTTTGATTAAGTCTTGTATTAAGTTGAAGTGGTCAAATATTCCAATCCTAAGATACTGGTTTTGGCTCCGCTTCTGCATTCTGGTGAGGTCTCTCTTTCTTCTTCTTCTTTTCAGTTATTGTATACCAAAATTTTCTCTCTCTTTTGTTTTTACTTACGGTAGCTAGTGTTAATTAATTATTCAATATGTGGCAAATGATGTTGGTGTTATATTAATTGAAACTACTTATGTATAAGACGCATAATACTAAATTCTGTGCAATAGTGTTTTTTGTATAAATAAATTTAAAAAAAATTGACGGCCTTTGTGGTTGAATGGGCTAAGCCGTTGCCGACCTACCTCAATACAACGTAGAGGCTTCGGGTTCGATTCCTGGCATAAGTCTAGGTGTCTGGGATCGACCCCAGAGAAGTCCGTTGTACAGTACCCATAACACAAGCGTAACTTGCTTAATTTGGGGATATACAAGGTGTGCTTGTCTGTCGATAATTTATTTGCTTATAACGATCTATAAAGTAGAAAATTCTAAACAAATTCAAGGTGCTAGAATCTATACAGATAAATAAAATTGAAGTGTTTGTTTGTACGTGCAAATAAAAATGTGAAAAAATTCCAGGGGAAAATTATAATTCAGACCAGGAGCCTCCGAAAGTGTAATTTTAGGATTTTATCTGTCTGTCTGGATGTTCCAACCAATCTCTGCAAAATCCAAAGCGATTTTGACGGGACTTTCACTGATAGCCTGATGTCATAAGGAGTAACTTAAGCTACTTTTAAAATTAGGGTTCCGCGAAAAAAATCCACGCGGCGAAGTCGCGGGCACAGACAGCTATTAAATATAATATTTTTCAAAAATCGATTTCAATGAGGTCAGTTTAGTACTTTTTTTATTGCAAATCTGGCAAAGAGCAGCAGCAGCTGGCAGCGGCGCATTTGTAGCACCTTTAGTGTTGCAAATGTCCATAGGCGCTGGTAACCGCTTTCCATCAAGTGGGCCGTCTGCCTCTCTGCTGAACTCATGGAATAAAAAAAAGAAACAAATGGACCACCTCATGGAAAGTTGTTATCGTCGTCTATTATGCAATATTAGGGGCAATACCAACGTGTTTCCATTCTTTAAAATAGAATAGGGGGATGAAATAGAAGGATTAGACAGGAGGAATGGGATAGAGAGGATTGGAATATGAGATTGGAATAGGGATGGTATAGGTAAGAAATAGAGGAAAGGGTATTATCAGAATTCTCACTCATCGCACGAAACACGATTAGCTCAAGGGTAACTGTTTCACGCCGATGTTCTGTGAGAGCGTGATATCGCACCAGTCGAGCCGGCCATAAGAGCTGAAATCATGATAATGATTCCAGCTTGCCTCTACCACGTTAAAAACATGTTATGGGGATCGAAAATATCCTATACCCTAAAAACTTGTTACTTTAGCTACAGAATCATGGGGTAGTGGATATTTTCATGACCCTATAAAGTGTTTAGTTTTCGTTCATCGTTTTTATAGTATCTACCCTCTATTGTTTTTGATTACTACTTGCTGCGCACTTTTCTGATTTATTTATTTATAAGACATGACCTTCAAAAAGTTGTAAAATATATTTAAGAATACTCAAAGTATACAATTGTCACGTCTATATAATAATATGACGCAACCTACAACTAACGAACAAAGAAAACTACTTTACAATTAGTATACTTCATA
The DNA here is from genome assembly GCA_039645545.1 of Dendrolimus houi. NCBI lineage: Eukaryota > Metazoa > Arthropoda > Insecta > Lepidoptera > Lasiocampidae > Dendrolimus > Dendrolimus houi. The sequence continues at coordinate 8,925,631 of CM077136.1, forward strand.
TAACGAGGCGACGACTTCACCTGTCTTATTATTTATTAAGTACATTTTAATTAAAGTGTTTTGACAGTTGATTCGACCTTGTATAGAAATAAAGTACTTACTTTTGTGGTGACTGCATATTTCGTAAACTTTTGACATTATCAGTTTCTTAATATGTAAGATATTGACACGTCAGTTATTAGCCAAATTTTAAATCTTTGACTGACGCGAAACGACAGCGTGTTTGTAGCGGCTAAAAATGTTCATTAAACTATTAAGATTTTCAGCAAAAACTAATAATTATGACTTACCACTATTGTTTATTCTTAACTTATTTGTTAAGCTGTCGCCCGCCAAGAGGACCTAAAACACTGCAAATATGCATCCGTTGGTAGCGGATTCATATTTGTGGCTTTTGGTGTCGAAACTCTGGGGCCATGGGGTCCAGAAGCCCACCGCCTTTATCGAGACCTATCGGCCGGTTGATAGATGTCTCACGCGACCAAAACGCTGGTCTGTATTTTGGGCAACGCATAAGCGTTGCCATACAAGGCGGCTAGCGTTTTGTGAACGTTCCCACCAGGCGGTGATTTGGGACCCATTTACTATTTGTAATATTTTTTTCTAAACTACACTATATATATATTATTAGTATAGCTATATTTAGTTTTAATTTTTTTTATGTCATTATTGTAAATGATAACTGTAAATTAAATAAATTAATGATAAATAAAATAAATAGATTTCAACTAATTTGTTGAAAATAAAACTTCACAGTAAAATATAAACACCAGACTCTTTAAAACTGCCATAGAGTCACGGTACAATTAGACATAATGCCAGGCACAGGTAATTTTTGATCGACGGCAATCAACGAAAAACTCTACATGGACATCCTTAGGAGTATGGCCCTGTACGGTGCACCCGTATGGTCCGTTGCACTTCACCGCCACAGTAGGACCTTGTTGTGCCGCGCCCAACGGGTCCTGGCGGTGAGGGCCATCCGAGGATACCGTACAGTGTCGTGGACGGCGTCGACACTCTTGGCGGGCGATCCGCCCTGGCCTCTCCAGGCGGACGTAATTGCCAAAGTTCGGCGCTCCCGACAGGATGCCTCGCACGTGGCCAGGTGTACTGCCTGGCCGAGCTGCAGGCGATCAGGACGCGGGAAACCGCGGCCATGATCCAATCTTGGTCAGTAGAGTTGGAAAACCCTGTCGCTGGCATTGATACGGTGGAAGCGGTTCGACCGCAGCTGTTGCGTTGGCTCTCGCGGAAACGTGGGACTCTGACCTTCAGAAAGATGCAGATACTTACCGGGCACGGTTGCTTCGATAAGTATCTGTGTCAGATTGCAGGCTGCTTGCCTTCACCCCAATGCCACCAGTGTAGCATACAAGACACGGTGTTTCACACACTAGTCGAGTGCGCAGCATGGGCACCCCAGAGGTTAGAACTCGAGACAATAGTGGGTCCGATCGATTCACTGGGCGGTTTGGTGCAAGCCATGCTGCATAGCGACGATCATTGGGTGGGTGCGGCCAATTTCTGCAAGACTGTCATGTCTCAAAAGGAGGCCGCGGAACGAGATAGGGAGAGAGTTACAAGTGCGCATGCGTCTCGCGGACGCCGACGTCAGTCGGGAGCCCGGAGGCGCAGGTATGCGCATGATCTCTCTCCCTGAAATACCGCTGCTGGGGCCCTCTAGCATCTAGGGAGCATAGGAGTCTTCACCCCTGTTGACGAAGTGAGTTTGCCCTGATTCCCGGGGCACTCTCAAGCACTTTTGCACTATGATCGGCGTGGGGGTAACTAAGTTCTAAGTCTCATGCCTTTCCTACCATAAGCGCGAGGCACATGGGAGGAGAGTTTAGTGGAGTATTGATTTGGATTGGAAGGTTGGTTGGAGTCTCCACATAAGCCGGTCGATTATTGTTTGGATTGCCCCAGTGGAAAGCCTCCATGATTGACAACGGTCTAATCCCTAGCAAAGGACCCGGTATGTGCGAAATGCATTTCCCCCGCCTGAAAAAAAAAATACCTTGCATGATAAGTTCAAAGAAATAAATATTTTAACAGTGGCTTCACAGTATATTTTTGAAAATGTTCTTTATGTTAAGAAAAATATCTTGGGTTTTCCGAGATTAGATGATGTACCTACATTGTAAATATACAAGAAACTTCCACGTGTAGGCTTCATAAAATTTACAATAGTTTCGTGGGGCAAAGTGTAAGGAATTCTCTTCAAGAAATCCCAGTAAACGTTCAAGAGCTTGCGGTAAACAAGTTTAAAAAATTAGTAAGGCAAAGTTTGTGCGAGAAAGCTATTATATTTTTTTTTTGGGTAATAATAATAAATTTTTATTAGTCTAATTCATATTATTATAATATTGTTTATATTATACGATTAAATATTTTCTAGACGACCGCATCAAATTTGAATAATGCGGTCGCTACCAAGCTCTTCCAGTAATTATTTATAAAAATTACTTTGATAAACCTTGTATTATTAGTATTTAAACTACATTTTAAAAAAACCTCTATTAATAGATATGAAGTAAAGATATGTTGCTGGGGAGTTTGTTGCGCCGCTTCTTCCCCTTTAACAGTAACTAAAATTGCTTTGGAAGCGTTGGTAGACTTTCAATCCTTCTTCTGTAAGATTCCATTTGAAAATAAATACATTCATTTACATTTTCAACTTATTGTTCAGATTTGACTAATGTTACACATTTTTAGAAAATAAAACTCCACTTCAGAACACCATCCTTTAAGTTTCTGGTAAATAAACTATTCAATCGCGGTAGAATTATGTCTTCCTTTCCAATATATTACTGCGTAGGGGTGTAAGAAAACTTGGAAACTAGACCATTGCCACGCATTGTAAAAAATACATTAACAAAAACAATATCAAACACCATGTTCGTAGATAATCAATTAAATGCTCGTAAAAAGGCAACGATTGTTATCGAGCGAAAACAGGCAATATTAGGTGCGAACTGTATAAAATTTTCAGGCCAATTAACTCTGGCAACACCCTCGCACGATCCATTCCAAAATCAAATGCTTAACGCTTCGGTGCACGGTCTTCTGCATTTCAAAATAACTTTAAATGTCTTTATTCCCAACAAAATAAGGTTCATTTCATAATATTTCTATGTTTATGGTAAGTATTTATAAGTTGGTAATCTAATAATGCGAGATTGCACGCACGCGTTGTTTTTTTTCTTAAAACAATTATAGGGTTAAAAGAGCATGTAATGGTTTGTTGATTGGTGGAATATATGTATAACATTGTTTTTATTTCAAAATTGGTAACTGTAGAAATCCAGTTACAAATTTTGAAATAAAAACAGTAGCATATCTTGTAATTGCTTTATTTCACTGTTTTATTAGGCACATACTAGTAAATTTAAACCAACAATTTTCTTGACTTCATAGTACTAATCAATACATTTGATTATAAACTGCACTGCAATTGTTTGAACGAATTGAATAACAATACCTCAAAATTTATATTGTTTTTGAACCCGGTATTATACTTATAAGTGTGTGCTGTATGTGTGGTTATTGTATTTACTTGATTAAATTATTTTTCGAGTAATGTCAAGAAAACCATTATTATCTAAGCTGCAGTCCAAGAAGCTACTGTTGCGCAGGGAGTTGCATGTGTATTATTTATTAACTTAAATATTCTTAAGTTATTCCTTTAAGGTTTGTTTTCTGTCGCTTCTTCACAGAAATGAATAGATTATTACGAAATTTTGCGTATCGCAGCTAAATACAGAGTAAAACTTAGATAGTTTCGGCTGACCCGACGCTTCCGCAAGTTTCATAATCAATTTTAAATTCTGTATAAATTAATCGATTGTTAAATCCGCTAATGCGCCTTGAAGAAGCATAAACTAAGTTTACAAAAAAAGACGAATAATAATTATTATTATTATGAAATAAAGATATGTTGCTGGGGAGTTTGTTGCCGCTTCTTCTCCTTTAACAGTAATTAAAATTGCTTTAGAAGCGATGGTAGACTCGTGACTTTGAAAAAGTAATCTCTAAGATTCAATTTTGTAATAAATACATTCATTTTCGTGGCGTATATACTGTCTGTCTTCCATTTAAAAATTAGACTGATACAACCTTAACGCATTCTTAAGCCTTCTTTTTGACGTGGTAGAGCCGTGCTTCCATGCGTCCATTCTATTCGTGCAGGAACGGAGAAAGAATACAATTTCCTGTGGTCGGGCGGCCTATCGTCAGAGGCGACAAAACAATCCACAGCCAGGTGGTAGAGCATGTAGTAGAACACTTACAAGCCTATAGATGGCGCTGTGCAATCATAGATGTCGCAAACGTCTCCCGAAACGTACAAAGAATATATACAAATTTTCAATAGTAACAAATGGGCCTAGGCCTGCGAGGAACAACACTACCCTCGCTGAAAGATCTTGCTTTGAGACGGAGGAGCATTCCATCTCGCTTCCCCCACTTAGCCGGCCTAGCCAGGGCACCCCCTAAAGGCATTTGCCCGTCTCGATTGCTACCAGTACTACCCTTGGTCTATGCTGCCATAACAACCTTGGGTTGTGTTCCGGCATAGTGGCCAAGTTCCAGTCTCCCTTTAGAGAGCAGCAGTACATTTGTAGAACCTTTGGTGTTGCGAATGTCCATAGGCGACGGTAACCGCTTTCCGCCAGTGGGCCGTCTGTCTGCTGAACTCGTGCAATAAAAAAAGACTTGAATCACTATCTTTATTACAGCTCTTACGGCTGGCTCAATCGGCGTGATACCACCCTCTCACAGAATATCGGCGTGAAACGGTTAGCCTTGAACTAATCGTGTTTCGTGCGGTAAGTGAGACTTGCGATGGCCCACTTCCCCCTCCTCCTATCCAACTTTCCTTATCCCATCTCCCTATTGCAGTCCCATATCCCATTCCTTCTACCCCAGTCCCCATTCCTGCTGTCTGATCCCTTTATCACATCGCCATACCTATTCCATTCTAAAGGTTGGCAACGCGTTGACTTATTGCAAACGCATATAGGCGTTTCACTTAGGAATCATTATGTTAGTCTTACGCAATATGTGCTAGTTTACAATAGTTTAGACTATAATCTGCTATCCATGTATGTCATTTTATTTTTTTCCTTTTTTTTGTTGCATAATAATTATAGATAATTTAAGAATTTCCTTTGAGTCAGTTGCCTGAAAGGGATCACTTTTAGCGATAAGGTCGCCTTTTGTTTTACCAAATAGCTATTGTCTTGTTGTGCATTTTTAAATTTTTTATTTTGGAGAACAATAAAGTGTTGTATATGTCTATGTCTATAGGCTACAATAACCAATTTTATATAAAAAAAAGCTCTTTAAATGTGGCATCTCTGCATACATGTAAAAACATCTATAAATATAATCTAAAAGCATATTAATGCATATTGAATAGTGAAAGAAAACGACCAATTAAGCGGATAAGTGTCGATCGGAGACAGTGTGTCCACGCGACTTGTTGCAAGACTTGAGACTTGTCGCGGACGCGTCGCCGACTTATTGTCCCTGTCGCATTCAAAGTTGTTGCAAAAATGTTGGCCGCCACTTTGAATAGTGCCGCCTCGTCATTGTGTGCTGGTAGTTAGATTGATATTATGACTATTTAGCAAATGAGGCTATTGAATTACATGACAGTACCTATTTCATTAGTAAATCCTAAGTAATATAAGAAATCTGAATGTAAGTTTTTTGTTTGTTAGGCTTTCACGGCTAACTACTCAACCGATCGTCACGTTTTTTTGCATACACGTTGTTAGGGGCATAGAAAAGGACTTATGTAAATATAAACTTCAGGCTAGTGTATATATAACCTTCGTTGAAAAATTGTCTAACTGATGGTGAAAACCGTTTAAAAGTCCATTGCGTGGTTTAGGATGAGTTAGCGGATATACAGACAGACGTGGAAAGCGATTTTGTTTTATGCTATGTAAAGATTTATAAAATTTATATATATTTTCCCTACTTTAAATTCATTGGAGTTTGGTGTCAATTGATGTGGACTAGACTATTTTTTCTTAATGTTTAGGTACATACAACTAAAGTCAACATGTTACCAAATTAAGTCTATCAGCTTTGAGATGACCGTCAGTGTACAGGCCGCTACAATAAAGTGTCTTATGACTACTATAAAAAAAACCAATTGATTATACCAATTTTCCTAAAATTAGAACTCTTTAAAAGCTATTCGTTGTTCCGATTACAATTCGAATTTGGAATACACGGTGACGCTATAAAACTGACGGTTTTTGACTTTCACCGTCACTCAGGCGTGGTCTTCCCACGATGCAGGTTGTTTAGTAGTCAACAATTAGACAATTGTCGGCGATTTTAACCATCGAAACCATAAAATCTGGTCTCAACCTCTCATTAACCGCATTCTTCTGATACTTCCGCTTTTATAGTTTTACTAATCAACGCTTTGAGATTAATACGGTCCATGTGATGCCGTCGGCTGTGTTCAGCTTAATTTTATTAGGCCGACCCTCTCCAACAATTGGTCATATAGATAATTGAGTTTCAAACGCTTCGGCGCCTTTTTACCGGCTAATGTTTACTGTTAAAACACTTTCTTGTATCTTTAGACTGGTAACAGGTCGACCCCTAATTTAGATTAATAAAATGTATACTCCTATACAATGTTTTCGTGTTTTACATACAAAATCTAAATCCCGAACATAAAAATGCTATATAAATATATAACTAAAAGCGTTGCGCTCAGATTATACTTTATCGAAACTGTAAAATTTATCAATAAAAAATAAACATAAAAGTTTAATATAGATTTTTGTTTTTATTGAGTGATATAAGTGTTTTTTTATATGCAATTTAATAAAGTGATAAAATATAAAAAAATATCGGGGTTCATAAATTTAATTTGATTTTATAACAGGCTTCCTCGGAAGTTGATAAGATAATAATAAAAATGTACTTTTTGTTACATACCTAATTATTTTATATTTGTTTATAAAGTCACAAAAATATCGTAAAAACAGGCGCTAACGTGTAAATGTGAAAGTGACTGTTTAGAGGTTTAATATATTGTTACGAGTTACGGGACTCGAATTAAAATGCCGTTGGAATTATTATAGAGGTTATTAGAACTATACAAACACGTATAACACAGGTACAAATATAACCGAACACAACAAGTACAAACGTAATGCAGAAAGTCGTAATTCAATAAAACGCGCAAAGTCCGTCACTATTAGATTCCCGATTGTAGTACACACGTCTCGCTTCGATCGTGGTTCTCGCTCAACTGTGTCCTCTCTCCATCAAGCCATCGTTTTATACTGCACAAATGCAAATATGCCCGCCCGGCAAGCGTCGATGTATATTCTTAGAAATCGTAATCCGCACACCTGGCTAATTATGCCTGCAAACGGCCATAAACGAGTACAGTAGGCTGTTCTTCACAGTAACCAATAAATAAGTTAACAAAAGAAGATGAACATAAAAATATTACAATTAGTTCAAATGCCGACGGGTAATAAAATGTGTTTTTACAGATCATAACAATATTTTTTGTTCAAACTTCTTCGGAATTAACTGATTGCCATGAAATTTGGTTGGTATACACCTATAGATTGTTAATAATAATATTAATAGGTCTTTACCTATGAAATTTCCGTTCTGCAGTACTAGTCATTTCAAATTAAAATGGTTTTTTTATGTAATAGTTCTAATTTCAAATTTGTTAAATTTTAAAAACATGGAATTATTTTTTCAAAATTAGTCATTTTATTGATTAGTGTTATTTTTTCATCGCATTTGAGTCTTTTTCGTCATCATGGATACGTTAAAAATTCGAGTAATTATGGAAAAGTGCTGTCGTGGCACCAGCGCGACACAAGCAGCACGCAACATCAACGACGTTTACGCAGCGAACGCTTCAAACGAACACCTGTTATTGTTTTGCCCGCTTCCATTCTGGAAAGTTTCAGCTGAGAAATGGACCTCGTGGTCATCCGAAAACTTTGGTCGACAATGACGAATTAAAGGCGATCGTGGAAGCCGATAATAAATACTCAACCTACGGCTTTTGAATTTCAAAAGTCAAAACAATATTGGCAAGGTTAAAAGCCGCGATATAGCCGCCCGTGCCTACGCCGCGTGTCAAACTCTAGTATATAATATATACATATATTTTATGTATTCATATACATATATTAGGTTGGGGAAAAAGTTTCTTCGCATTTTATATAAAAATTCAAAAGGTTTTTTATAAGGTTTATTTACATTTGACTAAAGTATGTAGGTGCCATTTTGTTGGATAACTTTTTGCCATCTTGTAGGTCAGGACGTGATCCCATTGCTATACAAATTTTGGGGCTTCTGATCAAAAAACTGCGACAAGTGGTTTCGGTAGTCCTGTCGTGATGTTAACCCGACACTGCCTAAGGAATTCTGCAGAGACCGAAACAGGTGAAAATCTGAAGGTGCAAGGTCAGGACTATACGGCGGATGCATTAACACCTCCCAGCCAAACTCTCGTAATTTTTGCTGAGTGGCTAAAGATGTGTGAGGTCTAGCATTATCATGGTGAAAAACCACACCCTTTCTGTTGATTAATTCCGGCCGCTTTCTCTCAACTTTTTGCTTTAATCTCATCAGTTGTTTGCAGTACAGTTCAGAATCGATGGTTCTGCCTGGCGGTAACAGCTCATAATGAATAATGCCCTTCCAATCCTACCATACACACAGCACCACCTTGTTGCAAGTAGTAAAATTTTAAAATGTATCGAATTTCTTCATTAGATTCACTCATCTTAACAATAAGAAAAACGAATGAAAATCACACATTTTCCTAATTTGAATTTGGAATTGTCTTCTTTAAAAGTAAAACTTTTTAATGATACCAAAACCAGCCAGATACAAATCGTATAGCCAAAAAGATCTTATTACAAGTTCATACGTACTATATGCGAAAAGACTTTTTCCCCAACCTATTATTTATTCAAACTAGTGGTCGCCCGTGCTCGAAATTCAACCATAATAATTAATGTCAAAGACTATACTTCTATAATCACAGATTTCGCCAAGGATACACTGTTAATTTGACTTGAACAATAAACAAAAGAGTATATATGCGTATGTGTGTCAAATACATGGTAATGTGTGTAATGCTTTTTTTATTGATGTGTATATATATAATGCATTTTATATGCATAATTAAAAAAATATATAATATTCGTCGCTTCTTCTCTATATAAACTACTAGCTGTGCCCGCGACGACGTCCGCGTGGCATTTGTTTTCAAAACCCCCCCGATTTTGAAGCATTCTTCATTGGTGCTCTGCTCCTATTGGTCTTAGCGTAATGATATATAGCCTAGAGCCTTCCTCGATAAATAGGCTATCTAACACTGAATTCAGCTTTATATATTAGTGTAAGATAAGTCTGCGAAATTTCAAACTCCTCCGTCCGCGCAATTTTCGTAAAAAGGGGTATTTAGTTTTTGCTTCACGTATTAATATATTTATTGAAATTCAAAAAAAAAGAAGGTTTTATTCAAAATAAGTTCCACTGGAGGACCCTTTTTGAAGGTTATACATATAAGTTACAATTTAATTTTATTTCCTATTCTAAGTAGACCGCTTCGCAACGTGTTATTGCTGTTAAGCAGATGAAGCGGCAAGAAACTCCCCAGCAACACGTCTAGCGAAAAATTGTTTATCTTATATTTCTTATTCTATTTATACCTCAAGCTCTTTTTTATAAGTTTTATACAGAAGTATGTTACAGAATTTGTGAAGAATTAATGGAGTTGCAGCAAACAGTGCATACTCAGTAAGACAAAGACATAATAAGAGGAAAGAAAAGTATTATTATTGTTATAATAATGACGAGACGTAATAAAAGTTTGTACTGCAACATATCTCCATAAATTCCATACACGTTTCGCAAGGTTAAAATGTTATACAGACGATAGTATAAGAGGCTGGAGCGAGCTGCTATGTAAATTAAGTTTTATCATTTAAGTAAATATTCTTCAATAGTATAATACCCCGTTTTAAGAAAAATACTTTTTAATTTGGTTTTAAATTTAGTGAAAGGCAGACCAGGCATTTCATTCGGAATTTTATTTAAGAAGCGCGAATATACTTTGTGTGTGTGTTATATATATATATATATATATCACGAAAAGCTGTTATATTATAAAAATTGTGTAATATAAGTTTATGGCTTTGATTTAATTTAAAGTTTTTTAGTACTTTAAATAAAAGCTTGTCTTTAATTATTTTTACTATTCTTGTATACAAATTAATTCTCTACAGTTACCTAAGTACAAATGCTTATCGCACTCGCTATTATATTATTATTAATTTATAATATTTGTATTATAGATACCTCGGCCTACGTCGGAGTAGTCCATTGTATATTACCCATAACACAAGCGTTAGTTGCTTAATTTGGGGATATACAATATGTGTGTTTGTCTGCCGATTATTATTATATTGATACGAGCTACAAGACTTGAATTCAAAAATGCCGTTGGAACTACTATAGAATTTATTAGAACTGTACAAACACGTATAAAACAAATACAAATAACACTGGATGCAACCACTGCACGATTCAATACAATTCGACGCGCGCAAAGTCCGTCGTCTATGTCGCTAATCGAGAGTACTAGAAAACGTCTTACTCGTTTCGTTGTCGTCGCTTGACTACGAAACCCTCCCGCCCCTCCATTTGGGCATCGTCTTATACTAACTAAATAAAGAAATTGGCCGCGCACAGACTTTCTGGGAAATAGTAATTTGCACCCCTGCGAATGGCCACAAAGTCGAAAACAATAACAATAAGGATTAGTTCAACGTTAATGATGGTTATAAAACAAGTAAAAAGACAATAGCATGTTTTTCTTAACTACAAATTCAAAAGACAAAAGAATTTCTAATCCGGGAAGACAATGGACTGCTCTTACAACAGGCACCTGTGCGCTTATCTTTCACGGCATGTAACAATGTTATTAGATATTTGCTATATGAAATATTACAAGATGAATAATTGGCCTTCTGAATAATGAAATACAGTCAAAATTAATGAAACATTAATATTCGTTCACCTTTTGATTGCAGATTCAGCTCTCAAGACCCTCAGAGTCAAGATAGCAAGGTTCTACCACATCGTACGAAGTAAGGTCATTCTTCCAAGGCTACCAGTTTATTAATAGTATTGTAATTATGAAACTGTAATTATCATAATAAATTAATTAAATTGAAATATCACCGGATAAAAGGTAAAGCTATTAGAAGCTTAAAGCCACCTGTTTTTTGAATTAACGCAATTGCTTTTGTTTTTAGGGTTCTGTAGCCAACTAGAATATTCCCTTTGTCTGTCTGTGCGTCGGTAATTGTACTTGGAGACTACTTTCAGTAACAGTAACGAGATTGCTAACAAGTTCTTTCAGAAACTATATATTATATATCATTAAACCCTAATTTCATTAGCAGTTTAATCCAAAAGCCCGGTACCTTTCGTTCTCATTGCCTACAATAGTCTTACACTGACCGGGGCTTGTTCTTGGGTACATTTTTATATAGTGTAGACAGGGATAATCGCCGGTCAGTATCACGCCACATTTAGATTAAAATTGTCGAAGAGGCGTCTACGTGTTGGCCTTCCCATGGCCCTACGCAAACCTTCCAAAAGTCACGGCCACTTTTGTGGCCCGTGGTCTGCAGAGACATACAAACATTACTATTTGGCTATAAAATAAAAATAATATTTCATATACATTTAATATATTCTCATTTTCACAATAATATTATTTAGCGGCATGAGTGATAATTTCATCTTCATATCAAGTTTTTTTTATTAATATATAGAGCCAGTACATATAACGGAATAAGATTTCACGAGGGTTTAGTTTTTGCTGAAATAAAATAACCGTGTAATAACAGATATAATCTATATAAATAAAAACGTGTGTATTTGAGTGGGTCCTCGGATTGTTTAGATTCACAATTGAAACCGGTAGGAGGCACTGGAATCGAGTCCTAGATTTTTATTTTTTCAGAGCAGGACAAGGTCTGTCGGGATCGCTAGTAATAGATAATAATCAACAAACGAACACACACATTTCAATTTCCAGCTTAGCAAGTTACGCTTGTGTTATCCACACTAATATTATAAAGAGGAAAGATTTGTATTTTTGTATGTATGTAACGAATAAACTCAAAAACTACTAGACCGATTTCAAAAATTCTATCACCATTCGAATGCTACGTTATTTTTAATTAACATAGGCTATATAAAAGTGAGGAATCCGTACTAAATCTTCAATAATGTAACCTATCAATCTAAACAAAATACTTGGCGCTGGAATCGGGTTCTACATTTTATGTGTGTTTGAGTGGGTCCCAGAGTGGTTTAGATTGACAATTAGATCCGGTAGGTGGCGCTGGAATCGGGTTCTAGATCTTTGTTTTTTTAGGGCAGGACAGCGTCTGCCGAGACCGCTAGTAAATAATATATAACGAACCACTCTGGTGTCGAACACACCCAGACCACAGTACATAAAGGAAATATCTTTTACGAAATGCGCCATGCCAGGAATCGTACCCGGAGCATCTGTGTTCTATAGAACTCGACCCGTGAAGGCTTAGCCCGCTCAAACCCTTTTATACAAGCTTTTATTTAACTTCTTAACAAGTTACAATAAGATAACCACTTATTTGTTTATGCTTTTTCTTTTCTTTTTGCTGTTTATCTTTAGTAAAATTTAATAAAATATCCATGCAGGAAAGGAGAAAGAATACAATTTCCTGCGGCCTGTCGTAAGAGGCGACAAGATAAACCACAGTCAGGTGGTAGGGTATTTGCCCGTCTGGATTGCTACCACCCCTGGTCTCGAGTATGCCGCTATAACAACCTTGAGCTGTGTTCCGGCATTAGTGGCCAGGTTACAGTCTCCCTTTAGAGAGCAGCGCACATTTGTAGCACCTTTATTGTTACAAATGTCCATAGGCGATGGTAACCGCTTTCCATCGGGTGGATCCTCTGCCTGTCTGCTGAACTCGTGCACTATATTTTTATTAAAAAAAAAACAATATAGAACATTTAAAGGCACCACGGAACCCTTAACGTGCGCGACCGACACATACTTAGCCATTTTTTTTAGTAATAAAATAACTTCTTAAATATACTTATATTGTAATTGATTATCTTCACCTTAAAAATTGATAGCTGAATAAATTTTGAAACAACATTAAAATTACGCTTCCGGTCTATTTTATGAAACACTAGAAGTCTCTCACAGGCGGTTATAGTCGTGTAAACTTATAATTTATGATCTGGCAAAGAAATGTACGTTTACTATTATATTAGATCCTTACTGCTAGACGTAGGCCTTCCCAAGCTATGTACTTAACCTGCATGACCATATATATCCCAGTCCACTGCTTTTTAAGCATTCAGCCTCTGCCAGTAACCTTGTGGAAGTCGTCAATAAATTGGACAGTATTAATACACCTTTCCTCCCGCAGGGCGCGTCACATACTGCCCCACGCAAAGAGAGATCGAATCGGCTTGGTTTCCCTCCCTCATTAGTCAATGAGGCCGATGGGTCACCAGCGCCAAGTACCAGGGCCTCTTGCAGTGGCGAGTCTGGCATAAAGCCAAAGGATGGAACACCGAGGAGTTTTAGTGAGTATCCCCGACACGTAGGAATAGTTCTTTTTCTTTAAAAGTGCTAGTTCTAGTAGATCGCCACGCAACTTGGCGAATCCCACACCCCTCCACCGTATTTACCAGATTGTTTCTCGTTAAAAAAATGGGAGGGCATCCTTACCGATGATCCAGACGCAGTCCTCCAGGACTCATTTGCTCCAATGGCCGTCGGTCCTGTGGTAGAAGTGAGCGGCCCATAGCCACTTCAACTTACTCATTTATAGTAAGTTGATACTTATCAGAAAATTGCTGGTTTTCTATTCTGGCAAGTATGAAAAAAAGCTTTTTAATGTTATGTATTTATTATTTTGCCTTTACACTAAATTTATTGAAATTTACCTATACTAATAATATCTATAAGTATATACCTAATATACAGCTTAATTTACAAAAGATAAAAACTACAAATAGTAAATAGTTCCCAAATCACCGTCAGTTGGGAACGTTCCCAAAACACTGGCCACATTACCACGTTGTATAGCAACGCTTATGCGTTGCCCAAAATACAGGCCGGCCGTCTTAGTTTCGTGAGACATCTATCACCCGTTTTGATAGGTCTCGACAAAGGCGATGGGCTTCTGGACCCCATGGCCCCAGAATTTCGACACCAAAAGCCACAAATATGTATCCACTACCAACGGATGCTTATTCGCGGCGTTTTAGGTCCTCTTGTCGGGCGGCAGCTGCACCAGCTATCACAGCCGTATCGGGAAGATGGGACACTGCCCAAGTGGCAACGCACGTTGCATCCCAAACTAATGGTCGTCCCATCTTCCATGGTACCAAAGACATCCCATCCAGTCTCTTGCCATCGTCGCGACACAGTCCATTTGGCTCTAAAATGGCTGGTCCCGCTTTTGTTATGTTTGGTTTATAATTCCAAATTTATTTCAAACTAGCTGTATTCGCCATTTCGCGGGCGCGTAACAAATTTCATATTAATATCATTTCATATAAGTAATAAGAGCAAAATTTAAAAATACAGTCAGTGATGATAGAAAAGCTTGTCATTCAATAGCTCAGATAAGTAAATTACTTAGCCTACTTACTGGTTCAGTAAAACACCCTTGAACACAAACTAAATAACTAACGATTGCCGAATCAGAGGAGCTGGGTTAGAAATTATCTGTTACCCACCGTACTCTCCAACTTGAGTTTTTTAGCCACCCTTCAACGTCTTGGGGTACTGTGGTCCGAGATGCAAGCCCTGAGGTCCACTCCCTTGTTATTCCCCACTGCTTTCTTAACAGATAGTCTGACGAGCCACGTAATGGAAAGTCGTTACCATCGCTTATAAACATATAACAAATGTGCTACCAATGGGCTCCTGGTCTAGAACGGGGGACTGGAACTTGGCTACTAATGTTGGGAATACAACTCAAAAACAAATAGCGGCATACATAAACCAGAAGGGGAAGCCATTCAGACGGGGAAATTCCCTATCATAGTGCACAGAGACAGATTCCTAAAAATCAGATTAAATTCAAAAATCTTTTATTCCTAACAAAATAACACGTCAATTTCTATAACATAACTTGCAAAAAGCAATTCTTTAGGAGGGTTCGCGAAGTTTTCTACCTAGTAATCATTTTTAGGATAGTTTAAAGACAAAAGTCTTTTACCGTATGGATTATTAATATGCGCTTCTAGAAATAATTCATGCGACAAATTATTTTCATTAGTTTTTTATTTTATCCAAACAAAATGATTAATATGGATTTCTTCTTGTTTCCCACATTTTAACATTTAAGAGTTTTTAATACTACTTAATCTATCATAGGTCGAAATTACACATGTCTTATTTCTATTTTTTTTAAAATGTGTATAAAATAATATTTTTATGATAGATGAAACTTCTAAAAATAAATTAAAATTACTATGTCAAAGCCCTAATCTGAAAGTGTGATAGTTTCTCAGTGAAGTGTATCACAAAAATGCATAGATTGTGGGAGAGGGTTATGGCTCGCTTCGCTCGCCCTGATAACGCTTGAATCGGTTTCTTTTACTTTTGTGCAGAAACGATATTATAATATGTAATTTAATAAAAATGTTTTTTCGCGTACAATTTGTTGAGTAATTATGTTTTCGCTGATAAATGATTGGATACAAGTACGAAGGCGTGGTAAAGCAATTTTATTGTTTCGGTAACGATTAACCGTAAGCGGTAATGCGGTATTAAGGCGATACATTAAATTCAGATATACACAACACATACTATACACAGTTTCATGATGAGCAAAAAAATACATATGATTTATATTCAGGCTGTATTCTATGCCGTAGTTTTCAATGTAGGACCCTGTAACTACATTTTTAGTGGCATTATTTTTTCCATCAAAATTGTATATTACATGTAATATGCATCAATTTTGATGACATTTTTTTTTATTATAAATTAAATATTTAAAAAGAAATACCTCATTAAAATATTACCATCTAATCTAATAAGAACAATGAGTAATTTAAATATAACCTAAAATAACTAAAAGTATTCGCACTAAGAAAGATAGCACTTTTCTTATTGTCTCTATTAAGGCGAAGACACTTTGTTCATTATTAATAATTAACACAATACACGACACTTTTGTTTTATTTATAGCACTAGTTCAAATGGTTTTGTCCTTTTGAGCCTTCTCGTAATATCCGTGTAGTCAAGGAGCTGGATTGCCTCGACATTCACATGATGATGAAGCCGATGTTCGTGAGCTTCCGCGTATTTCCTAATAATGCTGGTGACATCTCCACTTTCAGGTCCTGATGGAGGTTACTCGATCTAACGTACCATGGTGCGTTTACAATCCCTTTCAGTACTTTATCTTGGAAACGTTGTATGATTTCTATATTACTTGGTTTGGTACAGCTCCACAACTGCATGCCATAGGTCCAAACTGGCATCGGGACTTGTTTATAAAGAAGCAGTTTGTTAGGTACTGATAACTTTAAAGGTTTTCTAAGTAGCCGGTACATATTTCTGTAGCGAACCTCCAGTTCCTCGCGTTTCTTTTTGACGTGAGCCTTCCAGCGCAGTTTAGCATTAAGTGTCATACCTGCTAAGTACTTTGCGGTATTTTCATACGGTACTATGGTGGTATTTATGTATATCGGGTGATAATTTGTAATTTTGTTGCTGAAGTCAATGTGAATCGACTTGGGAAAAAAATAATGTGGTTTAAATTGTGATTAATATACAAGTATATAATCACAATATTTGCGAAAAAATAATCTAACCAAAAATGTAGTTACAATAAGGTTCTTCATCAGCAATACGAAAGGCTCAAGGAATTCGAAATGTAGGGGAGGAGTCTGGAATAGTAAAGGAGGCGTATTTAAAGCATACGTTCGAAGGAGAAGAAAACTAATTAACAGGTGTTGAATATAAAAAAAGAACAATCGTATACAATAAAAATCGTCAAAGATAGGAGAGGAAGAATGTTCTGAGTAGTTACTACTGACACGGCACTCTTCGGGTCTTCTATTAATAGTGGAACTTATCCTAGGCGAATTGGCGAGTTTGACAAATCGGCTATCTTGATGTGCAGATTTCATCATTATGTTTTCCTTCCCGTAGTACGTGGTAATTGTAACAATATACAATATACATATTAGGTCAGAAAACTGCTTAAGTGGTGCATGCGTTCCGACTAGGATTGGAACTCGCGCCCTTTAAGCCCGCACGTTTTGATAAAATGAATGTTTCAAAAATTTCATAGGCCTTGCGTCTTTTTTTGTATTTGTTTTCTATTCACGTAGGCTCTGGTTTAGATACTTACTTACACATTTAAAAATGAAAATTATGAGTTCAACTCACCAGTTTTTCATATTTTTATTAACATTTCCTATAACTTCGTCCACGTTAGACAAGTAACAAAAACTAAAGTTATTTTATCGATATTTAAAATCAAAGATAACTCAGATCTTATGACAGAAAATTTACTATCGATCAGGGAATATAATGCATCGGAATCAAAAATTCTTCCGACCTGGCTACTACAATCCATTCCCAAGAAAATACCCGCGGAATTCCCGGGATATAAAATATCGCAGATTTTAAGTCCTGAAATTTACTATCGAAAAACGAAAAGCGCATTGAAATCGGCTTAGTAGTTTTTACGTGAATCCCAAAGAAACAGGGGAGTGTTTCGAAGAACTGTTCAAGCCATCGGTTGGGCGTTCATCTCCACTTCCTAGAGCCGCTTCGCTCTTGTACGCAACAGTTCTCTAGAACGTCTCTCTTGCACACCATAGGGATTTGGAATTACCTCCCAGCCGTGGTTTTCCCACAGCGCTCCATATGGGGTTTTTTAAAAAGTGTGTCATTAAATTTCTTCGAGGCCGGCAGCGCGTTAGTGACATCTCTGGTATTGCAAACGTCCATAGATAACTGTAACCGTTTTCCATCAGGTGGGCCGTCTGCCTGTCTGCTGTACTCCAGCTGTAAAAAAAACAGACAAACACAAAAAATCTGAAAAACAAAAGTCTACACTTTTACAATTTTATAATATTATAGATTGCGAAGATGACAAACAGGCAGACAGCCCAGTTTGTGGAAACTGGTTACAGTCGCCTATAGATGTCTGCAACACAAGGGCGAAGCCAACGCCTTGTCAGTCTTTAGGATGAGATAAAGAATATGTGAGAGATGGATTAGACAAGAGAAATGGGATATGGGATTGAATCAGGGGGATGGGATACGGGAAATAGGATAGAGGAAGGGGGAAGTGGGCCATTGGAACTTTCACTTATCACAGGGAACACGATTAGTTCAAAGCTAACTGTTTTACGCTGATGTTCTGTGCCGGCCCTAACAGCTGTAATCAAGATAATGTTTCCAGCATGGATCTACCACGTAGAGTGATCCGGTTATCGTAAAACAAAACTTTAAAGGAGTAACAGATACCCCTTGTCAGAAATAGTTTATAATAATAATGAAACATTGTTAAAAGCAACTTTAGGGTAACTTTCCACCAAAGGTGTGCTATGCAGCTATGCTGCAAGAATGTAAAACTTAGCTGCGAAACTAAGTGACCCTTTCCACTGATGCTAAGCTATGTACTGGAGCGAGTAAGATGTGCCATGAAAATGCGCCGCCGCATTTCGGTGACCAACGCGCGCATACTTTAGATAAACTGCTCTGCACATAGCTACACCACTCGTGACCATCCATAGCATGGATCCATAGCTCGCACCCATAGCACGCATCCTTCCATATAAAAAACGTAGCTTAGTTGAATCAGTTTCCATCAGTGCTATGCTATGTGAACAAATGAATATGATTGGTGGATATCAAACGCATCCATAACAACGTTGCACATAGCACATCTCTGGTGGAAATGCAGCCTAAAGCTCATCATATCCTTTGAAGGTCTAGTTTTTGCTCACGCGCTTGTGAAGGCTTCGTCCATTGTATTGCAAATTGTAATACACTCTTTATATGGTATTGTATGTATGCAGTTATACTTGCAATTGTTTATAAAGCTTTGTTGGTTGTATATTAATTGATTATTTAGTGGTTTTGTCCGTATGAAGATTTGTGTGTTAATTTTTTTCACCCTTCAGTTACATTGTAGTTGCTACTTCTTTTTCAAATTCACTACGTTTTGTTGCAGGATACAACAACATAAAACGACTAGGTCTATATGGATTTTTAGTTGGAAGTCTATACGGATTGGATTCAAAAACTACTAAGTTTTTGAGGAAAATTGCTGTGGGACATACAGACAAACGGAATAGACGCATTTATGGAACTGACGCTTGTTTAAGGGTTCGGTTTGTACCAAAATAGCTATGTAACCTTAAAAGGAGCAAGTGATACCTGCAACCCAACAATCTGTTTTAAATATGCGTATTTTATTAAGTATGCCTAGTTTATGATTTGTTATTGTAAAGTAAGAAGGCCTTAGAACAGCAGTGGGTCGTTTATGCTTAATTACATTTATATTATTATATTTATAGCCTGTCTTTTTGTACGGTCAAAAGTAGTAATGCCTGTAGGTAATCTAGCAATACAAGCAGAGGCTATATGTCACGGAGATGAACCCCCCAGTCGGCAGTCCTCATCTCCGTGATATAGCAGGTAAACTGGAAGATAGTTGGCTACGTTAGTACATTTTATGAAATTCGGCTAAATATTACGGGGAGAACAAATGCCTATGCATGCTGCAATCGCCTAGTGCCGGTAGAAGGGGTAGGTCGGCCGGAAGAAATGCTGATTTGATGTTGTGAAGGATAGACGCCGAATATCTTGCGAAGGGCTAACGCTAGGATAATGATGATAAGGACAATAACTTAAATTTAACATAAATACAAATCATTGTCCACCATTAGGATTCGAATCGGAAAAAAAATCACACACATCTATTAAACTGATTAGATTCTTATATATAATTTATTGTCCGGCTGTCCGAGTCTCGGCACAATGTCCGCTGGAGCGAGACAGGTGGATGTGAAAGAGAGAGCAATATTGGGCCTTGCAAGGCCTCAGTTGCGGCTACGCAAGCCCATCGCCAGGTTGTAACGCACACAAGTGAAATTATTGAACACATTCCGACGACACCATGCGATCGGAAAAATGAGGTGCGCGTACTATTTTCGCGCATCAATTTCCCTTATCACAACGACTTAAGATTCTTTGTGTATGTGTACTGTCAAACTTTTATAAACTTGTCTTAATTTAAGTGTCAATTAGACTTACCTATTACATTTGTAGTGGACTTTTTGATTGTTATATAGAGTGAGTGTTTGGGATACATTCTGTTCAGATGTGTATGTGTGTGTGTGCTTAAAAGTTTTTCTTCAATGGACTTTAAGGTAATAGACAGCTGTTTTTGTTTCTATTTATTGACTGACGAGCGGAATGGTAGGGCTAAATTTTCCGTATGTTGACGAGATGTTACAACATAGTCGTTTCATTGTCAGACAATCACTATCCACTACTAGGCCTCCACACAGAAACACGTAATTTTCCAGGTCCTTCGCGTTACTCATCCATCTCTTACCAGCGATCGTTTGCAAGTCATTAGAATATGATTCCAAAACATAATCATTTTTTTATTTTTGAATAACGAATATTACATATTAATAACATAGAACGTTCTATATGTTGTACATTAGAACTTTGCCAAGATCACTTCGGGAAAGTGGATTTTTTTTATTGCTAAAGCACAGCAGACACGCTGACGGCCCAACTGTGATGGAAAGTGGTTACCGTCGCCTATGGATATTAGCAATACCAGAGGTGCTGGCCTTGAAGGAGAAACTGGAACCTGGCCACTGGCCGGAACACAACTCGAAGTTGTTATGGCGGCGTACTCTAGACCAGGAGTGGTAGCCATCCAGTCGGGCCAATGCCCTACCACCCGGCTGTGGGTTGTTTTGCTGCAGAAATTAGTATTCATTTTCTGTTCCTGTACGGAGATTTCCTAATCGTTGTAAATAAATTTAATACATTATAATTAAATTTATTTTTAGTTTGCGTGTTTCTTTTGTATTGCTGTAAAATAAAGAGTTATCTATGTATAAAGTTTAAACTAAGATTGAACAGATTAACTTAAATAAATCTAATATATTAATATTACTTTTGTTCTTATCCAAAGCGGATAAACAAACATATCAGACAATATCTGATGAAAAGTCGTTGCCGTCGCCTATGGTCGATTGCAACTCTACCTCACTGCCGGTCTTAAAGAAATTTACGTATACTACTTATAGTGTTTTAAAACTATAAGGATAATACTAATAATAATTATAATAAAAAGTAGCCAGCCTTCTAAGAACCTTACCCATTGGCTTCGATGACCTAGGCTCAGTATTCTACTTATAGTCTTAAGGGATTATAGGTAGAATACAATATAAGTTTACGTCATTGTAGGTACTACTTATAATTTAATGAACAACAAGTTATAATATACTAAGAATGATGATACTAAATATTAAGCCCTAGGCTTATTATTATTCTATAAAAGATGCGCGCAGAAGATTTGCTGATGACTACTTACTATTATTGTATTGTATTTCTTACTATTATTGTATATACTTATGTAAAGTACATACAATAATAAATTAAAATAATCAATTTATTGTAACAACTATTTATGTAATCTTTTTGCCGGAGCTATTGACCACCGACGCGTGACATCATGAGGCTATCGGCAATTTATTTTATATTATTTCAATGAATCTGTATAGTATATATCTCTAACTTTAAGTAAATTAACCCTATCTAATCTGATTTTTATTTATTGTTATTTTAATTTATGGATGAATATTGATTGGATGGTTTTTATTTATACATTTCTAAGTAAAAAGAAAATTGAAATTGATAATCCCAGTAATTTTATGTGTTTCCTAGATGTCGCTAATGTCGATTAATCGTTAATTTACGTGTGTAACATCTATTGAAACTCTTATTGATTTAGTTCTAATACTTTATTCAAGCATGATATTAAAAGGAATCGTATTAACACGATCTAGAATCTCTTAGCTTACGAATAAACTGCGTCGCTCTGCGTATTCTGCCGTATGTATAATGGGGAGTGTTCCGACGAACTGTTTGATCTGGTGCCAACGCCATATTTTCACAACCGAACTGTTCGTTATCGGCGGGATGAATGAATGAATGAATGAAAACACTTATTTATTGTTCACCAAATATAAAACTACTTTCTTAAAAACTAGATACAATATATGTTGAACAAAGGGCGGCTTTATCGCTTAAAGCGATCTCTTCCAGGCAACCCCCTAAACTAAAGCAAATATTAAAACATGACAGTGGCGGTGTAATCAATAAATCATATAAAACATTCAAAATATTTGAAATAAGTAAATAAAAACGTTTATTATATACTATATAAACATATCATAATACATAATAATATGATGTTTACCTTTTTTTGATATCCTTGAACTACCATAGCCAACTACAGCCAACTGCAGCAGTACTCTAAAACGTTTATTCCCTGTATAATAATGACAGATGGGAACTTCCAGTCAAAGATTTCCTTCTACGCTACGACATCAGGTCTTTTAAGAAGGGCGTTATAATATTTCTACGAGGCCGGCAACGAGTTGGCAGCGCCCCTGGTGTTACAAAGTCCATTGGCGTCGGTGACTACTTTCCAGGTCATCTGCCTGTT
Organism: Dendrolimus houi; assembly: GCA_039645545.1. Taxonomy (NCBI): domain Eukaryota; kingdom Metazoa; phylum Arthropoda; class Insecta; order Lepidoptera; family Lasiocampidae; genus Dendrolimus; species Dendrolimus houi. The sequence goes on from CM077136.1 coordinate 8,948,466, forward strand.
TGTCAGCTTCAGGAAAAAAATTGAATGCGGTACATGATAATCAAATCAATGGAGTTACTTTTTATTATCACACAAAATACCAAAGTCGCTTAAATTTTGTATGGATGTCCTGCGTTATGATTTAATCATTCTAACGAGTCAAATAAATAAATTCTTGTTTAAACAGTAATTAAAATTATTTCTATCATAGGATTTTGAAAGTAAGAGAGCAACATATTTAAACGCATATTCTCTTTTACATTCTTTTAGAACTTATTGTAAAATGTTCGAAATACCTAATTGTTAACTTTTATCTTAATATAATCTATGTATATTGAGAAAAACACACTTCCAAGTAGACTAACTTTAAAATAATAAAATAATATAAAGTTCTTGTGCCACATCGCTGCCAGAGGTGAGCGGATCCAGAAGGCTTACTTCATTGCCACGCTGGATGGCACATACTTTATATTAATTTAGTTTTTTTAAGTTAATTTAGTTTATATTAGTTCCTTTTTTGTTCTGAAACTTTTTGCTCTCCTTCCCCGTTCTTATAGATATAATAAAACATCAAAATAAGAGAACAATGGCTCATAGCGCCGTATACCTATAAAGTATTTTGGCGAATATAAAAGATGCATTTTAAGGAGTGATGTGTGAAGTATGCTTTAGTAAAAATGTACCACCAGGAGTAGAATTTTGTAAGCAGATAATGATTTTTGTTATTATAAAGCCATAAAAAACTTTAAAATTATTCTTTAAAGGTGCATTCGTATTTATAACTCAAATCCGAGGTCGAAATTGATTAACCTTTTCTTAGATTTACAATGACTGCTTTTACAATAACATAGTAGCTTTAACTGTCTTAATATGTAAATTATCTTATTAGAAAATGAATTCGAAATTTGTCCGACAATGACGAGGATATTTCGATTTCTGAATTATTATTTTTTAACTTTGAATATTGAATAATCGGCAGACAGACAACCACTGCTAAGCTCCATCCTCCCCATTTAAGAGAGCGAACAGTATACTAGCCTCGTTTGTCCGAGGCGGATTGGCAAGTTTCACACATTATCTCGTAGGGCATAATATATACACATAAATAATTCAGAAGTCAGAAATCTTTCACTTGCTTTACTAATGGTATAAAATTGACATACTTACTTAGGTACTTACCTTACTAGGTCTAAGCTCTTGTACTCGGTTTCGCTCGCGTTACGATATCCCACGGAAACCATACATTTTTCCATGATAAAAGTAGCCTGTCTGCTTATCCAGACTTATATAATCTATCTTTGTGTCAAATTTCATCCAGCTCTGTTCAGCCGTTTTAGTATGATTGAGCAGCAAATATCTATTCAAACTTTCGCGTTTATAATATTAAGTATATAGTATAGACACATACACATGTCATGGATAATTCATAGGTTCCATAAAGTTTACGGAAGTTTTAAGTGGGGCAAAGTACAATAAAATCCCAGAAAACGTTTACGAATTTTTAGTAAACAAGTGTAAACAATTCGTAAAGCAACGATTCTACCAGTAAGCTTGTTAAATGTCGAAATGTTTTTTAAACAACCAGAACAATGTGTTCGCTACCACCTCTTTTAAAAATACATTAAAAAAAGATCACAAATGTATATAGATGATAAAGATATTTTGCTGGGGAGTTTGTAGCGTCGCTTCTTCTTCTTTAACAACAACAAAAATTGATTTTGAAGAGGAGGTAGATTGATCACTTTCAATAAGTATAACAATCCACTTTTCATATAAATATATTCATTTTCAATAACGGACCAATCGGGCGTTCATCCCAAACACCCAGATCAGAATAACCAAAATTGTCAACATAGTTATTATTTTATCTTACACTAATATATAAAGCTGAAGAGTTTGTTTGTTTGATTGAACGCGCTAATCTCAGAATCTACTAATCTGATTTGAAAAATTCTTTCAGTGTTAGATAGCCCATTTATCGAGGAAAGCTATAGGCTATATATCATCACGCTAAGACCAATATGAGAAGAGCACCAATAAAGAATGTTTCAAAATCGGGGATTTTGAAAATAAATTTCACGCGGATGACGTCGCGGGCACAGCTAGTACTAATATATAAAGCTGAAGAGTTTGTTTGTTTGATTTAACGCGCTAATCTCAGGAACTACTGGTCTGATTTGAAAAATTCTTTCAGTGTTAGATAGCCCATTTATCGAGGAAGGCTATAGGCTATATATCATCACGCTAAGACCAATAGGAGCGGGGCACCAATGAAGAATGTTTCAAAATCGTGGGCTTTTGAAAACAAATTCCACGCGGACGATGTCGCGGGCACAGCTAGTATAATATATGTATTATCAAGCATGTCAAATGCTCCTTTTCTATTGAAAAAGAACGCTTGACAATAAGTTCATCAAATTTCTAAGAATCTCACAATCAATTCAATAAACAAACATAAGTAATAAAAGGTTTACATTACAACCTGTCTCCGAGGCGTCCAGGCGTTGCGGTTGTTCCGTAACTATAGCAACGGATCGGGTGTCAGACGGGAGCACGTATGCAACCTGCTAAAGGAATTCCAATATTTATTTACTTTTTCCGACATCGCTTTTTATACCTTTTTTTATTGCATGAGTTCAGGAGACTGGCAGACGGCCCACCTGATAGAAGGCGGGTACCGTTGCCTATGGACACTTGCAACACCAAAGGTGCTACAAATGCGCTGCCGCTCTCTAAAGGGAGACCGGAACCTGACCACTAATGCCGAAACACAACCCAAGGCTGCTATGGCGGCAAACTCTAGATCAGGGGTGGTAGCCAACCAGTCGGGCGAATACCTACCACCTGGCTGTGGGTTGTCTTGTCGCCTCTTACGACAGGCCGCCCGGCCGCAGGAAATTATATTCAAAGTCAAACCCTAGTACGAAACCCTACTATTACTATTAGTGGCAGGTTCCTGTATCTTACCGACCCGCGGCCGTTCATTTGCCTCACTTTTGCGTAAAATTTGACATAAGCTTTATTATACAAGTAATGTCAAAATTCAACAAATAGTAAGACAAGCGAATGAATAGTAAAATGTAGACACTAGCCATTAGCCAGTAGCTTTCTTTCAGACGGGTTACATTGCATTCATATTATTTTATCTACGCGCGCGCACTTCAGCGCCTCTGTTGCAAAATATAGTTTTTTTGAAGTGAAAACTTCTTTAGCCGCGTTTGGCACTTATTGGTAGGGGGAAATCTTATGGTTTCGCGTCACTGACATGCTCATGATTGGCGCATGCGCAGCGGCGTGTGCTGTGTGCGTTAGACGCTTTTAGGATGGGTGAAATCTCGTGCGTTCGCGTCACCGACATGCTTATAGCAGTATATCTGTAGCTATACAGCTGACGTATTGTGCAACATTAGTGATGTGTATATCTTATAATTGAAATTGAATGGATTTAGTGAAAAGTTCAATGTGTATATTCTGTGCATTGGTGAAATAGTGTTTTAATTCAAAGATTATGAAATTTCAAATTTTAATACTGAAAGTTCTAAGTTTTCACTTCTATCGGCAGTCTCAGTAACTGCCAATTTCTTTTTCTAAAATAAAAATTTAATTAGGTTATTTATGTATATGTATACTTATATATATATATCCTTTATTTACTTTCAGTGAAAAATGATCTAACTGCTGGTGAAAACCGCATGAAAATCTGTTGCGTGGTTTAAGAGAAAAATACTCAAAAGAATCGCGGGCCTGATTTTTAATGAAAACTGTTATGGTATCATTAGATAAAAATAGGTTCTAGCCCTGTAGACAAGAGGCATTATACTGTTTGCAAGCGTTTGTTTTACTTTTGCACGTTTATCAAATTACATATTTCTAGACAGTAAAGCCCACGTGAAACACATGACATAATTGTCGTATTTTATTGTTGTGGGTGATGTAATAGTGATGTTCTGTGAGTTATATAACGCACAGACTATTAAAACATCGACACTATACATAAATAAATCGAAACTAATCCATTCGAAAATAAAAATGTTCTATATTATTACATTATTTTACTTTATTAGAAAAATGGCTTATTTAATATATGTAAAATATGTTAATTGAAATGTAGGTATATTACACGTTATGGTATTTTTAGCAAAAATATATAGATAAGTTAAATTGACAAAAACTTATTTATAAATGACTAAAACCTGATTTGTAAGTTTTTTAAGGTTCAGAAGAATTGCTTTTCTATTGTGTATAGTAATTCCTAATCTATAATATTTATTTTCTTTGAAAACACATTTAGCTATACAATTAAACTAAATAAAACTATATATATACAAATTAAAATTAAACTATAAAAAGTTGGAAACGTGCTCACATGACTGGCTACATTACTTCGCTGTATCGCAACGCTAATGCGTTGTCCGAGGTATAGACCAGTCTTTTGGTCACGTGAGACGTCTACCAGGTGTACTAATGCATGAAGTTTCATTTTTTTTATTCGAAATGTGTTGTGGTATATGCCGACACCGCTAGACCCTAATGAAACACCAACCCTTGTTGTTCCAATCTGTTTTTGCTAGTCTATATCAGCATATAATTGAAGAATTATAAACTGCAAATAAGTTAGATAACGGTTATTTATTTCTGTGCATAAATGTAAATTAATTTATAAATGAAAATAAACTAAGTTATACTCGTAAATAGTATAAGCGATTATAGGCTGTGTAACACATCGCTGTCAGATGGGAGTGTGCCCAGAAGACTGCCTGCATTGCCGCGCTGTATGGCGATGCTTATTTGTTGGGCCAGCCAATGTGAGCCAGCCTTCTGATCACGGGTGGCATCAAAGAGTTTCTTGCAAATCTCTTGGAAGAAACCCTTTGCCGATGGACCCCACGGACCTAATGTTTCAACTCCAAACGGCACAAATATGTAACCCCTTCCTAAGGTTCCATATTTGCGCCGTTTGAGAGCTTCAGCTTTTGAAGCAGCGTTGCCAGACTCTAACTCAGTCATTGGAAGATGTGACGGCGCTAGACTGTCTACACATGTCGCGTCCCAAACAAGCGGCCGTCCCATCTTCCAAGGAAGAAGTTTTGTTATACAGTCTATAATCGCTTGTACTATTTATAACTTAGTTCATTTTTAGTTTTTAATTGTACCTTTTAAATTTTATACATGAAAATTAATATCCATGTTTAAAAATAAATATACACATACAAGCTTTTAACGTAATCAATTTCGCCTGTAGATTATTTTACGGATCATAATTTGAAGTTAAACATCACTGTTGGTTTTCGCACTAAAAGCTTTAAGATAAATTACAAAAATTATAAATAATAATAAAATAATAAAACATTTTTGGGTAAATTTTTATTCTAAATTTAAACCTAATTTGATCACAGAACCAATTAGATTTAAATTTAGAATAAAAAGTAGTTTTATTTATATCAAAATAAAACCGAGATAATAAAATACATTAAGATTAAATACACTATTTAATATACAATTTATGGTTTAAAAATGTTCCAAAAATAAATAAGTTAAAATATTTTATTATTTTATAAATTTATTACCTTTTATCAAAACGACTCGTTGACTCTTCAGGTGGTCATAAGGCTGGTGCTTACCTCGGATCAGTATGGCGATCCAGCGAGGAAACGTAGCCAGCCTTCTGAGCACCTTACCCATAAAATACGGTGATCTAGGCTCAGTACTCTACATATAGTCTTGAGAGACTATGGGTAGAATACAATACAAATAAGTTTTCTTTTATTGTATTCGATTATATGTAATATTATAATTGTATATTCTGTAAATATACTTGTATATTGCTAAAAAATACCTATTTATTGCTTTATATAATTATAAAACCAGTGACAAGTAAAAATCAGTGTCAAGTTTTCTTAGCACCAACTTTAAATCAACTGATTTACTTTTATCATCTTGCAAAATAAACGCGAAGTCGTAAATATTGTACAAGCGACATCGTGATGTCATAATTTTGTTTGTTTATCTACAAGTTGATCTCGTCACTAGCGTAATAAAAATACGCTGAAGCCCAGCGATGGCTTCATTATTATGTACGTGTTCAGGCCTTCAAGCACCTCGATAATGCATATTTACTAAGAAAACTGAAAAGGAGAAAACCATTTGAGTTATTGTTATAAAACTTTCATAACAAAGAATACATGAACAGTTAGACAGTAGAACACCTGGGCAGTTTTCAGACCTAATGTGCCAACCTCAAAACCTGCCATGCCGCCTTGGATAAGCGTGGCGGATATATTGTCCTTTCCCCCCTATAATGGGAGGCTCGAGCCTAGCAGTGGGACATTTATGGGCTGTTATTATTTATTATTGTTTATTACATGAACCAAGTGCCCTCCCTTAAATACAATGTAAGTAACTACATATCCTATAATATTTATGTATACTACCTTTGACAAATATAATTTGTTTTATTCCTGCCACGGGTTGTCTGGGAGATATCGCTTCTTAGCGATAAGACCGCTCATTGTGCACATTTAGAATATTTTTAGGCTATAAGTTTTTCTGTGTTTTCTGTAATGCTGTACAATAAAGTGTTATCTCTCTCTCTCTCTCTCTCTCTCTCTCTCTCTCTCTCTCTCTCTCTCTCTCTCTGTCACGCATTCTTAGTAAAAGGTATAAGCTGCGCACAGATGGTTTGCCGATGACTACTTGCTATTATTGTATATATTTATGTAAAGTATATACAATAATAAATTTATTGCAACAACTACTTATGTAACCCTTTTTGTTAACCCTACTGACCATCGACGCGTGACATCATGAGGCTATCGGCAAACCTTCTGCGCACGTGTAATAACATATATAGTAATAATAAATATTTTAGGTAAAGTTTAAATTACTCATTAGACTTATTTCATTGATTAGATTATAATTTTAATGTGAACTTTTAGATACACCATTGTGGAAAATATAATAATTTTGTATATTTAAATTAGCTTGATGTATGTAAGTCGGTATATAACGGATATTTACCACGTCATTTTGACAAGTTTCAAAACGACCGAATATGTTATAAATATGCGCACGCGTTATGACCGATGACAATACAATAATTTCATAACTTTGTCCTCATCTTCTGCCAGGATCATCAGAATAAACAGTTTCACAGTGGAAACGCTACCAGTGCGTACTAAACGTTTCGCCTCCACGTTCCTTCTACGTACGGCAGAATTGTGGAATGCACTACCAGAGTCCGTGTTTCCCGAAGAGTACAATCCGGGTATCTTCAATTCTCGTGTGAATAGGTACTATCTAGGTAAGCGTGCTCCAGCTTCGACCGCATCATCGTCCGGCATTCGACGTGATCGTGGTCAAATGCAAACCTATTTAACATAAAAAAAGAAAAAGAAAATAGGTGAACTATAAATTATACGTAGAGTGAAAGTGCCACATTTTTGATCTGTCGTTACACATACGATATACTAAGAGTCGACTTTCTTGATTATAATTACTTTTAATTGATTTCGAGACTAAAAAACAAGAAAGCAAAATTTATAGTTAATAAAACTAAAAAACACATTTTTTTATTGTTACGAGTCGCGAGACTGGAATTAAAATGCAGTTAGAATTACTATAGAATTTATTAGAACCATACAAACACGTATAACACAGGTAAAAATATAACCGAACGGAATAAGTCCAAACGTAATGCAGGAGATCGTAATTCAAATACACGCGCAAAGTCCGTCACTAAATAGATTACCGAATGTACACAAGTCTTGCTTTGCTTGTGGTTATCGCTCGACTGCCGATCTCTCCATTGGGGCATTGATTTATACTGCACAGATGTAATATGTCTGCCTGACCGCGTGGACCGAATTTCTTAGAATCACACCTGGCTAATAACTACCATAAAAGGTTACAATACACAATGGGCTGTTTTTTAATCACAAAGTAAACAAAGGAAGTCTATATGCCGAAAAGGTAATAAAATGTCTACAGGTATGCAGGTGTGAATTTATCTTTTGTCAACGTTCAGGTCGTAACATTATTATTTAAATAATGTTACGTGACATTTATTGTAACATATGTCACCAACTCAATATAATCATAAAACTACACAATAAATTTCAATGAAGACATTCTTGTTGGTTTTTGTTTTTTATTAAAATTTGTTATATTTAATTTACATTTTTACGTGATGGTTATAATTTAAGAACGCCTTAAAAATGAAAAAACCTGGCTCGAATGTAACAGCCCAACTAAATGTTTTTGTGATTGTTATTGTTTGACCATAAAATCATAAAAAGCGTTTAATAAAAACACCCCATATCTTAAAAACACAGATCTTGATAAAAGGAATGATTTAAATTTGGGTTTTTCAAAAATTTGCTGCAGATAATTCACAAATTACAGGGGTTACCACAATTGCTGAAACAAACTCATTGCCGGAGTCTGTCTTTCCCGATAACCTCGGTGTCTGCAAATCCCGTGTGAATAGGTACTACCTTCTAGGTAAGCGTGCTCCATTCTAGACCATTATCTTTGTTATGTTTTGAGATCCTTTGTGGATTAATGAAAGAATTAACTCAATTAATAATGATATTTAATATTATATACTTATGCGAACGCAGTTTTCTTTAGGAAGCCATTTTTGCAAGAGAAGTTAGTGATGTCTACATATAATAGTGATGTCCATAAAGTAACACAAAATATCGAATAGATTCCATTTCCAACAATTTTCGCTCCACATAGTGCGAGATCGTGGTCAAACGCGAACCTATACTACAATAAAAAATGTTTATTATGCTATAGGAATAAGATCCAGTACTCTAGTGATTCATATTTTGATCTTTGCAAAAAGTTTCACCTCTTGCCACTTAACCGAGCGACGAGATATTGTTGATTTTTTACTTCTTCTAAAAATTATCTCCTCCAAATTGATTGTCCAGATCTTCTAAGTAAGGTCAACTTTAATATTCCAGCGAAGTCTATACGATTTAATCAACCTTGTAGTGGTTACAGTTTTAGTATAGAAGGGAAGGGTAAAATGTAAGAAACACCAAACCCAACGAGCGTTGTAATGACACTGATTTTATTATCCGAAAATATACGAATATAAATGTGTTCTTAAGCATTAGGCCGCAGTTGTTTACTTGTAACCCTTTAAGTTTTACTAATTACAGACAGAGTTGATTCCTAGTGTGAGCAAGTAATTATTTAAATAATGTAAGTAAATACGATAATATTGACCCGTTTGTAATCATTATTTCAGGAGCCAAGCGGTGTCTAAGCCTTAAATTTTTCAACAGTTACTAAGCATCTCGGTGCTTTTTTACGTCTGAATGCTACTTTTAACCAATAGCTTATTCGTGAAAATCTGTCATTGGCGTTCTTTTGCTAATTATAGTTATCTAATCAAATATATTTAGCTGTAGATTTTCCATAAATAAATAAATAAAAACAATTATTGATAATTAGCATCACAAAATTATAAGAACGGAATCCTCATTTCTCTTAAAAGGTAAATATATAACTAGAATATCAACGTTGTTTTATTTTATCTCAGTAATTTTAGTTCTTTTCAAGTTCATATACATATATACATAAACAGTGTCATTATCATCTCGGTTGTGTTCGGATCCTCTGCCTTGAAGCCCGGAGTCCGTTTTTCCAATTTTATGTACATATATATAGTTCTGATACACTGTTTATACATACCTATATAAACAATGTATCACAACTAAACCAATGAGTAAATATAATAAAACTACGTTTTAACGGTTTTAAGCGCGGTATTTTATTTGATCTTTGTTATTCCGACATTTCGGCCACTTCTCAGTGACCGTGATCACGGTAGACAAAGCTGTCAAATGTCAACGAGTATTGTTAAAGTTTTGTTTAGCCTACCGTCTACCTACCTAACAAAAATCAAACAAATCACCTCGCTTAATACCGTTAAAACGTAGTTTTATTATGTATACAAGTCACGAAAAATTAAGAAAATACAATGAGTAAATAATTTAAAAAAAAATACTAATACTAAACTTTAACATAACTTATCGACATTTGACATCTTTGTCTTCCGTGATAACGGCTACTGAAAAGTGGCCGAAATGTCGGAATAATAAAAATCAAATAAATTACCGCGTTTAAAACCGTTAAGACGTAGTTTTATTAATTAAAATACTGTTTGTTTGTTATAGTAATAAGACAGACAAAAAATATTTTGATAGATATAAACTTATATTTAATATACATCTAACATTATCATGAATCTATCTAACATTAAAAAGTAGCACGTATACGCACTATTATTATGCCTAGAATAAGTCTGCTCATTGACCTCGAATTGAAATTAGAAAATAATACAGTAAATTGTAATATTAAACTTAAATTGTTATTAAAAATATCCATGACCTAAACTACGCACGCACATCCAAACATAAAAACGTAAAATTATCTTAATGATAAAGTTAAAATTATTTTTTATGTTCTTTTAATATTAATTACATAACTGCAAAAACTAGATAGATAATATACTCGTATGTTTATCGTATATTAGAGACGAACTATTTATAAAATGATTAACTAATACATCGTTGTATTAGTTAATAATTTTATAAATAGTTCGTCTAAACCTAATTTATAACTTACTAGCGGTCCGCCCGGGTATCTAAAAAGAACTTTTTTGTTGAGTTTAATTACTACTAAGCGACCTACTAAGCGAATTCAAATTATTTCCCCTCCCGTACGGCCCGTACCCCAGTAACGCTTACATCGCAAAACCTAGCTAGCCGAGCAGGGTACGCGGCGACCACGCAACTTTTTTCTAATACTTACATTTTTAAACTCGTGATATCTTTCGAATGGAATGTCCGAATAGAATAATTCAAAAAGTTATTGAAGCAGTCTATAATATGAAGTAATTTATTTTGATAACGATGAATACCAAGATACAAATAAAGAGCCTTTTCTAGCGGCAGCATTTCAATTAATTTTTTAAAATAAAAGAACACTTATTGTGGCATAACTATAATAGTCAAACATATGCTGTTACTACACTTTTGTAAATAATGATGTGTTCTGCAAAGTCGTAGTACATTATTTTATTGTATCGTCAATAGTTTTCGCAGCGCACGCGATTTTAAATATTTTTTTTACACCTTGGGTTACATTATTGGAGTTTTAGTAAGGTTTCCTAATTTTTTTGAAAATATAATATAGCCTATGTCACCCAGGGATAGTGTAGCTTGCCAACAGTCGGGGCCCTCTAGCATCTAGGGAGCAGAGGAGTCTTCACCCCTGTTGACGAAGTGAGTTTGCCTCTCCCGGGGCATTCTCAAGCACTTGTGCGCTAGGATCGGTGTGGGCGTAACTACGTTCTGTATCTCACGCCTTTCCTGCCATAAGCGCGGGGCACATGGGAGGAGGGTGGTTTTAGTGGGGTATTGATTAGTCGAGTCTCCACACAAGCCGGTTGATTATTGTTTGGATTGCCTCAGTGGAAAGCCTCCATGATCAACAACGGTCTAATCCCTAGCAAAGGACCCGGTATGTGCGAAATGCATTTCCCCCGCCTTTAAAAAAAAAAAAAAAAGCTTGCCAACAGTGATCGAAAGGGTCTTTCTGGCCTCTCTGAACTATCCCACGAGTCCATTCTCCTCAACAAAGCTTGCCAACAGTGAAATAATTTTTCAAATCGGTTCAGTAGTTTCGCAGCCTATTCAATGCAAACAAACAAACAATTAAATCTTTCCTCTTTATAATATTAGTATAGATATAATAGTTATAGAATAGAATATAATAATAATTTAGGGCTAGAAATGTATGTGTACATAGGTGTTTCGTTATAATTGTTTTAGGACTGCAATTTTCATTCAAGTTATAGTTATATCTATATATGATCCGTTAAGGCTAAAAGTAAAATAATGAGCTTACATTATCGTATTCTATGGGTAAGGTGTCTAGAAGGCTGGATACGTTACGTCGTTGGAGTGCCATGCTGAGCAGTTGCCCGAAGTAGATACCAGCCCTCTGATCATCCGAAGAATCACTGAGGCGATTTAATAGCTTTTTTCCAAGCTATAAATGCTAATAAAATACTCTTTATCATTTATTACATGATAAGTAACATGAACTTATTGTCAACATTGATTAAGGGCCGATTTCTCAATCACTAGAGAATAAAGTATAATATGGAAAAATAAAAATGTCAGTTGCATCAACAAAATAATTGAATGGTTTCACTTTTTAATTCATTCTGGTTAGAATTTATTCGATTGATAACTTTTTTTATGATTGAAAAATCGGCCCTAAATAATGTTACGAGTTGTGGGACTCGAATTAAAATGCCGTTAGAATTACTTTTTATTTTATTAGAACTAAACAAACACGCATAACACAGGTACAAATATAACTGAACACAATCAGTCCAAACGTAATGCACGATTCAATAACACGCGCAAAGTCCGTCACTAAATAGATTATCGAATGTACACAAGTCTTGTCTCGAGGCTGGTTATCGCTCGACTGACGACCTTTCCATTGGGGCATTACTTTATGCTGCACAAATGCAATATGTCTACCTGGCCGCACGGGCCGAATTTATTAGAATCACACCTGGCTAATGACTGCCATAAAGGATTACAGTACACTATGGGCTGTTTGCTAATTACAAATTATAAACACAAAGTAAACAAAAGACGTCCAAATACGGAAAGGTAATAAAGTGTTCTTTTATGGTATGCAGGTGTGAATCTACTTTTGTCGGCGTAACAATAAGCTTAAAATATTTATTATAGAAAATATATCTAAGAACTACCCAGTTTATTTGCAACTTTGTCCACGTTAGACGGAGTGCAAGGATCATAGTTGTAATATTAAAATTTATTTATGATATGAATAAGAATACATACTATACTATAGTGATGATACACTAGGACATACCCGCGACTTCATCCACGCGTGACTTGAAATTCCCGCGGGGTTCCCAGGACACAAAGTACCACAGTATTTAAAAAAGAATGTAAGCTATGTGAAACCTGTGCCGAATAAACTAATTTTTATGCACCCGAGCAACTTCAAACCGCTCCCGAGAAAATTCTCTCGGGATTCCCGGGATAAAAAAATAACACACATTTTATTGCATAAAATTAGTTATCGATGAGTGAAAAAACCACATTGGAATTAGTTTTTTTTTTAAATTTGGTCATTTAAAATCAATTCAAGAAAAATTTCCGCAGAATTCCCGGGATAAGAAGTAACACAGATTTAAGTCTAAGAATTTGCTGTCGATCTCGAACAAAGAGACAAAGCGACAAGAAATCTAGAAAAAAATGCAGTGTTCTCCGCCGTTTATATAGTCTATTCAAGTTTTTTTTTAATAGATTTAATGTACAGACACGGCGTGCTTAGAATTTTATAATATTATAGATAATTAGCTAAACTTGTGTCGGCCCATGCACTTTAAAGGGTTCCATAAAGGTGAAAGAAAAGTAACTCAATCATAACTCAAAATCTGCTTTACGGGTCTTGTTCAATAATATTTATGACGTATGAAGTATTTTCAGCTTTGGTTTTTTTTTTAATTTTTCCGTCTATATTTCATACGTTAGATAGGGAAGGGGGATACTTCGACGGCCTGAAAAGAAAATATGACAAATAAAATAGTCATTAGGGAATATCATTTTTTTTATTTTATTTATTTAAAGACCTGACTGACGCCCTGAAATTTATTTTAATAAATTTCAGGTCCGCGTGGTGATGGAAAATCGTTATATTTTGGATAATTCACACTATATGTTTATAAATTATACCCTATGTGTTATTCTGATGTGGAAGCTACATTATTGTAGTTTCATCAAAATCCATTCAGTAGTTTTTGCGTGAAAGAGTAACAAACATACATCCATACATTCTTACAAATTTTCTCGTTTATAATATATTATTATTAGGATTGAGCTACTACATATATACCTACGGCGGCCACCCCTAATTTTTAATTCATCCGGGATTCGATTGACTACAAGCATTGTGTAGGCGTCATATACACAACATACCTTGCTAAATATCATGCATAAAAGATTTAGCAGTTTTTGAGAAAATATTGGTAGGATATAATATACATAATATTGTTACGAGTTACGGGACTCGAATTAAAATGCCGTTGGAATTATTATAGAGTTTATTAGAACTATTCAAACACGTATAACACAGGTACAAATATAAGCGAACACAACAAGTCCAAACGTAATGCAGAAGGTCGTAACTCAATAAAACGCGCAAAGTCCGTTACTTATTAGATTCCCGATTATAGTATACACGTCTTGCTTCGCTCGTGGTTCTCGCTCGACTCCTCCTCCCTCAATCATTGCTTTACACTGCACAAATGAAATATGTCCGCCCGGCAGGTTGTACCGAATTTCCTAGAATCGTAATCCGCACACTTGGCTAATTATTCCTACAAGCGGCCATAAACGATTACAATAGGCTGTTCTCCACAATAACCAAGAAATAAGTGAACAAAAGAAGGCATTCATAAAAGGATTACAATTAGTTAAAATGCCGACGGGTAATAAAATATGTTTTTATAGATGTGCAGGTGGATTTTGTTTTCGTCGGAACTTAAGTTGTAACAATATTTTTAAGGGTCCCGTTTTTTTTTCAAAGTGGGTACGGAATTCAAAAACTTTTCATCTAATTAATTTAGAATTAAAATCTTCTTCCTGGATTAATATACATGGATAATACTATCGAAATAGAGGTAAGAGCAGTAAATTAAAGACAATATAATAAATTCCTATCGCAATCATAAATTCTAGATATTTATGCTAAGATAATATTTTAGCAATAAAATTAAACGTCAGAACAACAATCCCTTATTGCGTAAAAGCATCCCATTCACTTATTAAAGAGAATCATAAAGCTGTTTTAATGTCTTTAGAACGCAATATAAATCTATGCGACAATGCAATCATTATAATACAGTGAGTTAACAAAAAGAAGATGGTTTATATAATACCTGGTCTCTTGACTGACAATAAAGATTCACTAGAAAGAAAATCTCGTAGAAGATTCAGTTATGCCAACAACTATTAATTGATTGCGACAGTTGTAATTACTTATGCTCCAAATAACAAAACTAAATTTTGTGGATACCAGTTTGTGTTTTTTAGCTCAGAGCTTTAATATGCCGTTTCTGTATTTTTTTTATTGCATGAGTTCAACAGACAGTCAGACAGCCTACCTGATGGAAAGTAGTTACCGTCTCCTATGGATATTTGTAACAATATAGATGCTACCAACTCTAAAGGAAGACAGAAACCCGACCACAAATGCCAGCACACAACTCAAGATTATTGTGCCACTCTTTAGAGCAGGAGTGGCAGGCGTTCAGTCGAGCAAAAGCCCTACCATCTGGCTGTTAGTTGTTATGCCGCCTCTTACGACAGGCCACTCGGCCGCAGGAAATTGTATGCTTTCCCCGTTCCTGCACGGATATTGTACTGTATTTATTTAAAGCTAATAATTTAAAACGATTTATTTCGGAATATTAATTTAAGACTATTTAATTCTGACTATGTATTTAAGATTATTTATTTAAAGCTATATGATATATTTCAGACTATTTAATTAAGGCTATATTATACACTATATATGAAATAAAAATAAATGCACATGGTGTGTTTTGACGAAATTAAATTTATTTAAATTTTTGATCTAAGCTATATCCATACATAAGTATATATTTGTATGTCAAATATGTCTTGGACAGTTGATCATTGGTAGTAATGTTTCACATTCTCATCAGTTTGGTGTAAATAAATAATTATTCATAATTTGCTTTGGCTTACTGAATAGACAATCGCGTCACATTCCCACGTGACTCATAACGCGAAAGCGTAACGTGAACGCGGAACGTGAACGTGTAAACGTGATATAGTTTTGAGAAGGCCCTTATATATTACATTTTTACTGTTGATCAGACTGTACAAGTCACGCAAGTCAATAGATAGAAGGAAATTAGATAAAAGGTATTTATGTAAAATAAAACTAAGTTATAAATTAATCTGCACTATAAAATAAAATAAAAAACTGCCATACACACATCACTCTTGCTTTTATTATTTAATTTTTTCGATTAAAATTTTCTTTCATTGAAAAGTAAAAAGATTATATTTAAATATGCATATGTAGATAGCCTTATTTTATCACCTTCTTTGCATACTTCAAGCAATAAAAAATGACTCTATCTGACATTAAGAGTCTATAACGCCTATTTAGAAAACTTCTAAGCCAACTTAGTTCATTGACCTCCAAGGCTCCAATAAATTTAAAAAATACTGTTAATTATATTAAATTATAAATTTAAATTATTACTTAAAATCTTTCATGGCCTAAACTACTTACATTCGAACATTAATACATAAAATATTTGACAACAAACTCTTAATAGTATAGTAAAAATTCTTTGTTATCTTAAAAAAACAAAATTGTTAAAACTTGATAGAAAATAATAAATTACACCTTATCATTTATTAAATGACAAAAAGATTGCCGTCAAAATTGAATTAAATTAGTTTATTTAATTTTTTATCAGCCAAAAAACAATCTATACTACAAACATTTTAGTATTATTATGTATCTGTTATTTCGTTAACGTTTTAAAATGGCAAGTCGTGGTAGCGTAATGGCTAGCGCACGCTTCCCGGCTCAACGGGGCGCGGGTTCGATCCTGGCCGGAACGCATGCACCACTTAGGCAGTTTTCTGACCTAATGTGCATACGTGTTACAATTAACACGTGCTAACAACGGTGAAGGAAAACATCGTGAGGCAATCTGCACATCGAGATAAGCGATATGTCAAACCTGTCAAGCCGCCTTGGACAAGCGTGGCTGGTACAATGTTCGCTCCCTTATAATGGGAGGCGCGAACCCAGCAGAGAGACATTTATCGGCTGTTATCATTATCATATGATTTAGACAAATGGCCGAGATCGAAGTGTACTGCCAATAGTCATAATTATCCATTATTATTATTAAATACATGTACTGAAAGTGGGATAGTATGTTATTACTACTTAATTCTTACTGGGTCTAAATATAAATTTAGACCAAAAACGAGATGGATGGATTGTGTGAAGGATGATATCATAATTTGTGGTGTAACAGAGGACGTAAGTCAGAATAGAGTAGCGTGGAAGGAAAATACATATTGTACCTACCCCAAATAATTGAGGTAAGGTAAAGGAAAACAGAGATCCACAATGAAAATCTCCATTTAATGTCACGTATTAATTATATAAGTGAAGGGAAACATTTTTATCCTTTGAAGTCTATATGGAGGAGAAACGTAGAAGCAAATTAAGTCTAGACAATTACTATAGACATATATTTAACTCGAAACTCAACACAGCGTCATCTATATAAACATACTAGAGTTAACGCTGCGGCTACGCTGCGGGTCAGCCTCTAGTGCGTACCTCTTGTTTAAAAAGTAGGCGGTTAAATTTTTATGTATTTGCCCCCGGAAGATTCACTTCATTTTATATCGTAAACAATCCCATCTCCCGTCTATCTGTAAACTACATAAATGACAAAACTTGACAAAAATTACAAAAAAGACAAAATGTACAAAACGGATAAAACGAACGAAACGGACAAAAATCACAAAACCTATCCTACTTTCCGGAATAACCTTTACAAAAATCTATCCCAAAATTTATCCCATTATCCGGGTTAAAAAAGTATCTATGCTTATGCATTTATGGCAAGACCATTTGACCGTTTTGGCTGAAATTCGGTAGATACATATGTAATTTAATACCGAGGGTGGCCAAGGGTGGCCGGTTTTCATCCCGGATAATGGGATAGATTTATATAAAAGTTAGTCACATAAAGTAGGATAGGTTTTTTGTGATTTGTCATTTTCGTCATTGTGGTTATTTTAGTCAATTTGTTCATTTTCGTCATTATGGTTATTTTGGTCAATTTGATCATTTTGGTCATTTTGGTCACTTTGGTCGTTTTGGCCATTTTGGTCATAACGGTTTAGCTGTAATTTTGTACATATATAGTTTTAATACCAGAAATGGGCTGTAAATACTTTTCATCCCGGGAGATGGGATAGTTTACGGTATAAAGCGAAGTCAATTTTCCGGGGGCAAATAGCACTAACATAAAAATGTAATACAATGTAACCTGAATTAATGTTTGCTCTTCAAATGAGAGGAAGGCATTGGGTTTAAGCCGCGGTGCAGCCGCGGGGTATACTCTGGTTTTATATAAATTTAAATGAGTGAGAGGTAAAATAAAAAATCAAATTAGGGTGTGTTTCGGTGCACGTGATCATCACGGCTACTGAAAAGTGGTCGAAACGTCGGACTAAAAATCAAATATAATATCGCGGTTAAAGCCGTTAAAACGAAGTTTAATTACGTGTACTTATTAAGACTTAAGAAAATACTAATTGTACAAATTTTAAAGATCATTCTAGAAACTAATGCCGCATCAAATAGCATAAATGCTCGTAGTTTCCTATTGTATTTGTCCAAGATAGCTGTTTATTAACCTGCACAGTTAATCTATAGTCTTGTGAGATTATGACTTCCTTTATTGCCTTTGCTGTTGGTTTTATAGCTTGTATTTCTAAATTCCCAGGCGATTAACAACTACCGTCACTTGAACTTTAATAATAATAATTAATTAGTTATTTGACACATTTTATAATAAATTATAAAACAGTTGACATAATTATTAATGAACGAGCGAAGCCTTCTTTTTATCTTTTCTATGCGAAGCTCGCACACAAGCAGGCGGCCTAGTTCATGGTAAGTGGTTATCGTCATTAATAGACGCTTGCAGCACCATGGGCGAAGCCAACGCGTTATCAGTCTTTAGGATAGGATACAGAGGATATAATAAGTTTATAAGATAAAGAAATTAGACAAGATCAATGGGATAGAAGGGATGGGATATGGGATTGGAATAGGGAAGCTTGGATAGGGAGAGAGGAAAGTGGGCAATCGGAACTCTCACAAATCGCACGTATCACGATTAGCTCAGGCCAACCGTGTCACGCCGATATTTTATGAGAGCATGGTATCACACCGACAGAGCCGGCCATGAGAACTGTAATCAAGATAGAGATTCCAGCTTAGCTCTACCACGACAAAAGTTATAAAACAGTTGACATTTTTTTTATTGTAGCCGTTCAGCGGACAGGCAGACGGCCCACTTGATGGAAAGCGGTTACAGTCACCTATGGACATTTGCAACACCAAAGGTGCTACAAATGCGCTGCTGCTCTCTTAAAGGCGACTGGAACTTGGTCACTAATGCCGGAATACAACTCAAGGTTGTTATGGCGGCTTACTCTAGACCAGAGGTGGTAGCCATCCAGTCGGGTAAAAAATAAATAAATCGGCAGACAAACACACACTGTATATCCCCAAATTACGCAAGTTACGCTTGTGTTATGGGTAATATACAACGGACCATTCTGGGGCCGATCCCAGACACCCAAACCATAGTAAATAACGGGTAAAATACGTTTCCCAAATTTACTATACCAGAAATCGAACCCCGAGCCTCTGCGTTGCAGTGAGGTAAGCCGTCAAAGGCTTAGCCCGCTCAACTACAGAGGCCGTCTGTATATACTATATTGTGCGATAGCGCGGCCTGTCGTAAGCGACAAATGAGTTCCCAGCCTGGTGATAGGGCATTTACCTCTCTGGATGGGTATCACCCCTGGTCTAGAGGATGTCGCCATAACAACCTTGAGATGTGTTCCGGGATCAGTAACCAGTTTTTAGTACACCCTTAACGGCTGGCAGCATATTGATAGCATCTTTGACGTTACAGATGTTTATTGGAGATGGTCACCACTCTCCATAAGCCGTCTGTCAGCTTGCCTACAGCTGGCAGGCTGATAGACGTATATTGACGCTATATATTACAGCAAATTAAACAAAATTAAAGAAGAAAGTCGTAGAAATACACCGTGTATTTAGCGTATTTCTTTATTCTTCTAGATCTTTAGTACTAGTGTATAGTAGTATACTAGTGTGTATATAAACCCCCGGAGAAGGGGTTTGAGCAAATGCATGTCCCCAATGCTTACAAAATAACAGTAAGAAAAATAGTGGCGAATGCAAGATGAACTATGTGCTTTGCCATCAGCATGTCTATTTAGACGCATTGTATGTTTTATGTCTTGCTCTGTGTATGGTTCCTGGTTTGTGGCACCCTTGGTAATGGTTTAATATGTAAAATGGACCCGCGTAAGTACGTTCATCGTATTTTCAGTGAATTTTAAATTTGTAAAGTTTTTAGTGAAGTAAATGTTGTTAAAGTGTAATGAAGTGAGCTGTAGTATTCTCCGTTTCTATCGACAATACGCGCATATTGACAGTAAAGTCAATTGGACACTTTTGATCATCTTACAAAACGCCGAAGCCCTCTAGACTTTGTACAAGTATAGCAAGTTATTACGTCATAACTTGAATGAGCAAAATAGCGTATTAAATATTATTTAAACAAATGTGTATTAAAATTATCTACCTATATAATGATGTGCGGTATTTTAGTTTCCGCTCTTTTATATGACAATAATTTTAGAATTTATAGTAACTTGTATCATCAATCCAATTGCTTCTCTATTTAATTCTTCACCTACGAAGCTGAGTGTGTAATCTATCTTTGTCTATTACACTGATACGTTTCTAAGAGTAAAGAGTTGGGAGTTTACATTCTTATTACATTATTAATAAATAATGTAATAATTCACCTAATGTACAAATTTTTATAACGATTAACATACATTTTTCTACATTGATATCTCTGAACATATTAATTAGTGACTAATTTACATATAAATGCAATAAAATGTATTTACATTTACTTTTTAAGCTGTGGTAACTTCGTGGCTGAGGCACCTGATTTTTTATTCTAATGCTAGGCGAGAAACAGGTACTTATTGGACCTAGTATGTATTGCATAATGTTACAATTAATACTGTTACGAGTGCGGGACTCGAATTAAAATGCCGTTAGAATTACTGTAGAGTTTATTTAGAACTATACAAACACGTATAACACATGTACAAATATAACTGAACACAACTAGTACAAACATAAGCACGATTCAATAACACGCGCAAAGTCCACCATCATATAGATAACTGAATGTACACACGTCTTGTCACGCTTGTGGTTATCGCTTGACTGCCGATATCTCCATTGTGGCATTGCTTTAAAATACACGATGCAATATGTCAACCTGGCAAGCGTCGACACAATTCCCCGGAAATTGTAATCCGCACACCTGCCTAATTATGCCTGCGAACGGTCATAAACGAGTACAATAGGCTGCTCTCCACAACAACCAATAAATAAGTATTAAAAAGAAGACGGTCATAAAAGCGCTTCAATGTTATTAGCTCAAACACCGACGGCGGGTAATAAATGTGCTTTGTTTACAAATATGCAGGTGGCTCAATTGTAACAATACAAAGAAAGGGACCGCGAGGAAACTTGTAGAGCTATGCCTGCCTACCAACGTGTTCCACCGATGTGACTTGAACAAATCTTGTGGGTATAATATACCTGCATAGCATTCTTTCTTCTAAAAATGGGTAAGACCGAGCCCACACCAATTCGATAGCCATCCCTAATAATTTTTGTTTTTCACGACTTGATTACATCATTATACAGGGGTATATAATTCACCTTCTTGCGAAACTTTCATAGAACTTCAGTAATTTTAAGATAAATCAGAGTGACATATATACAGACGGACGTACATAACGATTTTATAAGGATTTTGTTTTGCCAAAATTACTGCAGGGCACTAAAAAGAAGAAAGGATATGTAAAATTCCAAAATTAAACTAGCATCAAACAATCAATTACTAAATACATTAAGAAGTAATAGTCAGTAAGTATTTCATTTATTTTTATAGAATATACTACAGGTCAAGGCCGACGTTGTCCTGCCCTGAAAAAATAAAAAATTGTGTGTGTGCAGTTTACACGCAGTAGAAGTGAAACTTCAGAGAATATACTCACAGACAATTCTTCTCTAACTTTCATTAATATCAAAATAAACTTCGCAAGTATCATTTTCAATTTTACACTGTTTTAGTCTATGAAATATTTTATCAATTTTATTTCGGTTCAAATTGGACCTATGTTTAATCATCGGTCTTATTCACTTTCTAATCTGTGCTGTACAATGTAAAACTCATATCTCATTCTCTCGCAGGCTTAGTCCTATAGATTTATATGTTTTCTTTTTTTAGTGTTGCTTCTTCGTTTCATCCAGTTTCAAATCAGAATAATTCTAAAGAAGTTTCACTTCAAAAATCTAAGTCCCGATTTCAGCGTCATCTATTGGTTCCAATTGTGAATCTAAACCATCTGGTGATTCACTCAAGCGCACAAAAAATATCGAAATCGGTACAGGAGATTAGTAGAATCTTAGAACCCAATCCCAGCGCCACCTACCAGTTCCAATTGTGAATCTAAGGCATCCGGAGGCCCACTAAAATACACATGAAAAATGTCATCATAATTGGTAAAGTCTTTCTCAAGTTATGCGCTTATATACATTTCTACGATTCTTTTTTATTTATACAGATTTAGTTAAACTACATTTTTCTTATTAATAATTTTATTTGTGATTTAAAATATACCTTTCTATGTGAAATTTATTGTAACATGTATTTAAAAATAAATAGTATTTTTATCTAAGCATCTAAATTACATCTTAGTGGTAAGGCAACGTATGTGTCAAACGACAATCAAGTGAGGTTTTGCAAGAAACGCATTGGACCCATATAAGGCTTACCGGGATCCATCTAAAAAGTGGAACGCTACGGCCTGCACACAGTTGCGCTTTTAAAGGGCGTGTAGATTTATACGCTGGTGCCGCGATAAATAAATGCAGACGACTGCGTCAAACTATCTGTATAATCAGGTTATTCCTTTCGTGGGATATTCACACAAGGACTGATATTATTGTAAATTTTCATGGGTCGATAAAGTCAGAAGATCCATTCTTTGTAACCTTGAGCTTGGAAAAATATTAAAAGCGATAATCGCGTTTTTTATGTACTAATATTATATTTAAATATAAATTTGAAACAACATAAGACTTATAATTTTAATTTAAAAAAAATTATATGTTTGAGATCGCTACAGTAGCTCAATTTTTATTACTATTTTTAGAACAAATTACGAGATATTTGTGGCATCCTCTAGAAATATATTATTATGTGGCTAGTCAGTTTTTTTTTTTACAGAAGGATCGTCAATCCTAGTATTCTTCTCCCTTAATTTCATTTCTTAATATATACGTACATATGTAGATATATGTCAATTTTTTTTTTATTGTTAATCTAGCAAACAAGCAGAACAGAACCTAAGAAAGTCATTACCGACGCCTATAGAGGTTTACAACAACAAAGAAGAAGTTAACCAGTCGAGTCAGCTCTAAGAACCGCAATCAATATAATACTTCTAGTATAGTTCTACCATTTCATAAAAAATCTAAAGTTCTAAGGTCTTGTTCATATTGAGTTGGAGTGTGAAACTTACTCCAGCTCAATTCAATATGAATAAGACTGACAGTAGTTAGGTGCGTGGAAAGCACGCATAGTTAAAATTATGATATTAATTATTAAAAACAATTAAATACACATTTTTTATCTGATTTTTAAAATATCAGACCAATTATTTTTGTGCCGTAGCGATGACAATTGGATTAAAGCGAAAGCGTCTAAACTGTCCCTAATTGGATAGGTTTTGTAAACTGCCTCACAGGTAACAGTTAGGTATTTATTGTGTTGATGTAATTGGCTTTAGATTTAGAAGACGCATCTGTATTCAGTTGTGCAATTATAAATGAAATATTTAACACTACGCGATTCTTGCTTCAAATTCTTTATTCTGTATGAAATAGCATAAAATTGTAGCTTAGCAGTTCTTGGTTATATAATAATAATATTAGCCCATAAACATCTTACTAGCTTAGCAGTTCTTGTTATAGGCATTATATAATAATACCTGTTCACTATTTACGTTAGGCAGGTTGCATTACAAAATATTTCATCCGCGTCTTATACATATTGAGTTAGAGTAAGTTTTAAGGCTTCTTTATGGTACTTAAGAAAATCTTCAAAGATACTTTAACCGAATATGATTAAAACCATTAAGTTTTAGGTAAGCAAAAATTGTCATGATTTTTAGTTAGGATTTGAACTTCTATCTATGCAGCAAATGCTCGTATGTAAACAATTCAAGTTACATAACAGGATTACGAACAGGCTAGTATAGCAATCTGCAAATAACTTCTGGGCATGTGGAACTAGAAATGTCACTGAAAAATATATGGAGAATTAAACAGACGAAGTATGTACTCCATTGACTGAAGATACTTTAGAATTGAGGTATCCTCCATCAACTGAAGATTTTCCACTCAGGTAAGGTATACTGGATTTGCAGCAGCCTAAAAGCCATGTATGTATGAAATTGGGTATCTTTTTAATTTAATACTATTTCGTTCCCTATATATTACTTGCGCGATGTAGAATATCATGTACAAGGCATACCGGATGGCTTTCATTTATTATTTATATGTATACAGATAAATAAAATTGAAGTGTCTGTTTGTAATGTCAAAATAACTGCTTTTTACCTAATTCATACGAAAGTATATACGGCACTTATGTTTTTTTTTTAAATTGTCTGTCTTTCTGTCTATCTGGATGTTCCGGCTAATCTCTGAAATTACTGGACCGATTTTGATGGGACTTTCAATGGCAGATAGCTGATTTTATAAGAAGTAACTTAGGATACTCTTTTAAACTTTTTTAGGGGTCCGTGCAAAAACAACCACTTGAAAGAAGTCGCGAGCAGAGCTAGAAGTTATATAGAAAACTACAAAACAGTGGTGATGTACAAAAGGCGAGCTTAACCCCAAAAAGAGTCTTCTTCCAGCAAATCTATTATTCTAACGAGAGGGCGAAAACTAGAGGCAGGGTTATGTACACCAAAGTTTATATACATAAATATATAGTAACTTATACCTAAATGTACATTTACATATCTGAAAGTAAATATTTGCATTATAAAATACATACATAATATGTATAATTATATTATATATATAGGTACATAATACAAATTTCACATTAATTAACAATGTAGTCTCAGTCTATGTAGTCAGTACTACTACAGACAAATTAACAAAGTAGTAAGTTCTGTAGATATTAAAATGTGCAGAACAGTTACAGTCTTCTTCTTATATATAAAAATGAATTGCTGTTCGTTAGTCTCCCCCCTAAAACTCAAAAAATGGCTTGAACGATTTCGATGAAATTCTGTGTGTGTGTTTGAGTGGGTCCCGGGATGGTTCAGATTCAAAATTGGACCGAGTGGATGGCATTGCAATCGCGTTTTAGAATTTTATTTTTTCAGGGTAGATCAACATTTGCCGGGTTCACTAGTATGTTTATATCAATTGCTCAGTGTTGGTTTATACATTTGTAAAGCGCCATCAAGTTTTATCACATGCTGTCATTACTTAACGAATTGTAAAGAAAGTACTAAGAATATCTTTAGTCTATTAAAAATTGTGTACAAATTAATTCTCATATATCAACAGTAGAATGATTACCTTTTACGCCTTTTAGTTAATGGCCTCCGTTGCGGATGTTACGAGGTTAAATGTCAAGTCTGTGTGTTGGGAAAATATTATTATGTTTGATTTATTTCTTCGCAGATTAATTACTTCTATAGAACTATTAAAATGTCTGCAATAAGTTTATTATTATTTAATGTGATTATAATATTATAATTTGGTTCAGAAACAAAAAATTTATGGCTGAACGTAAATAAAAAAATCTTTACACGACGAATTTATCTAATACTTTTTTGAAGTTGGTTAAAGATATTAAATTTTAAAGTTCCTTGACCAAATATCAAAATCAATGGACGTTCGTCAACTCTACGGAGCCTTTCACTGTACATCGATTCACATTCACTTGACCAATTTTTACTTACACTTTCATCTAAACAGTGATAGATATTTAAGAGGATAAATCATAAATTTAACATTTACTCAAGCAATTATTATATTGAATTATGTATGAAATGTGAGTTTATATGCTCAGGTCTAAGTGCACAGAGCATAGTTCGTTCATCACTGACATGCGCATTGACTGACAGTTTGGATGCGCATTCTCAGTGGGGCGCCATCTACAATTAATATTACAATAAGGTAATGAACGAACTGATTATGGATGCTTGAGGTACGAAGGATCCTCTAAGTATGAAAAGATGCATGGCGGCGCAGGTGGGTTCCTATGCACCGTAATGCCGTCGAGATGAGTGCGCGCCGTTGTTTTGAAAGCCGTTCACCTCTCCTTCCGTGGGGCGCGTTACAGACCGACCCACGCAATGAGAATATGATGACGCCAGGGGTAATGCCACCAGCAATGGAAGAGGCCGCTGGACCACCGCCTGCCAGGGCCTCGCGGAGTGGGAGACCATATCCGTAGCCCTTGCATAAAGGCGAAGGACGGAACACCAAGTGGTTTTAATGGGTATCCCCGACCGTGGTGTGGCAATAGCATTTCTTGCTTGCGGTGTTAATGCGACCCCAACGTGGCGAATCCCGCACTTTGCACCGCGTTTCCCCGCGGTGGATAGTCTCCAAAGGGATTTCTGCTAGTTAAAAAAAGCAGTACCGTCTCTGAGTATGAAAATATGTCTGTTAAGAGGCATTAAATGGAAGCAGACTTTCAAACCAATTGAGAATAGAATAGAATATACTTTATTGCATAACATTAAGATACTATTCAAGAAGTTTAAGTACAGAAGACAATAGGCGGTCTTATCACTAAAAGCAATTGAGATAATTTTTGTAAATTTACCTAAAGGCAGACTCTTAAAGTCCCAATGAGGTACACAACGCATCGACTTCCTTAATATTGCAGACGTACATGGACAGCAGTACCCACTTCTCTTAATAGATTGAGGCAGGTTTTGAGTGAAAGTTCTTTACCGGCTTCCACTCATCAGGCTACGACCTGACGGTAACGAGTGTGTGAGGCTATTGAACCTACGTCCATATGTCACAGAGGTTCTCATTGGCCTGTATGTGGTTTAATTTTTCGCATCCTCTTTGTATCATCCTAATCGTACCACGAAGTAGATAGTCTGCGAGTATGCTTACTGTAAACATAAAAGAACCTAATCAATATATAATAGACTTCGTCTTATAGTAGGTATCCTAAGTAAAATCCCATAAGACTCTAAGAAAAATACCAAACCTAAGTCATCGTTACAGAAGGCTAGTGACATTAGCTCACTAGATCGCCATACTTTATTGGTATCTGAGATAGGCAACAATCCGTTTGTTATTGTAAATGACGATTTCCTTTGTTCATTCGCCTAAGATCTACAATTTAGGTTTGAATAGTAAAAGCCTAAAATAACATAACTGAATACGGCAACATTACGAGTCGTGGGAAACAATAGCTCAATCAGAATGATGCGCGCGCGCACCTGTCGACTCATCACATATCTTGTGTGATGGTTGTATTACTAACGGTTACACAGAGAATGAGAATTTAGTGAGCATTATGTGACTCTTTTTTAAATAAGATATGAACATAATAACAAAATAAAATTAGAAGCAAATTAAGTCATTTGTACAAATTTATCAGTGGCCTATCCTGACTTATCTTTGTAATCTACGTAGGTATTAAGATTATAAAATTAAAAAAATAATATAATATTACAATCGGCCTAGAAAACAAATAAAATGCTTTAAAAATCGATATAAAATTCGTATTTTTAACATAATATTAAAATTATGCAGATGCAGAGATCCATGCAGAGAAATCAAAAGAACACACATTTTTGTATGTTTCTAGCTGACCTGTGCCCACTTCGCTGGGCGTCACTAAAAATACACATGGACACAAATAAAATATTGCCTATATCACTCAGGAATAAAGTAGCTTTCTACTGGCGAAAGAATTTTCAAAATCGGTTCAGTAGTTCAAGAGATCATTAGTTCCAATAAACTCACAAACTTTACCTCTTTCTGATATTAGTATAGTAAACATAACACATAGAATAAAGTTAATAAAAATATCTATAGAATAGAAATTTTAATAAGTTTCGATATTTAAGTTAAAGCAATTTAGTGTGAAAATAGTTCGTGAAGATTAATTTTAATTCGAGAACCAATAGTAAGATCTGTCAATTCACCTGTCGGTCATAATACGAGGCAGCATTGGCTCAACACTCTCCTAACAATAAGTTTAAAACAATTCCCATCCCATTAGTGGCTATGATGAATTGATATATTTTTGTTTATCATTTTGTTGTAACGCCTCTCTAATATAAGTAGCCTTAAAAGTTTATACTGATTTGGGTTTAGATATTTTTAGTTCCCCATAACCTATGACATGGAATTAACACAACTTGTTATTCATTATCAAATACAAATTAGTTACAATATCTACAGGTTTAACAAAAGATGGCCATATTGATTAAAGCGATATCTTCCTGGTAACCTCGTAAGCTTATGCAAAAACAATATTATATTTAGTACAATAAAGCAGCAGTATAAATAAGAAAAAGAGTAATGTAATAAAAAATGAACTGCTATGATTAGTGAAACATAAATTCTTTAAGTCACTTCTTGTTTAATATATGTAATTATCTTTGATTCTAATATAGAATGAATGAATATAAACTCTTAACTGTTCACCATAAACTTAAATCTAGACTATGAATATGGATACATTTGCATTAGAACAATATAAGTAATTGTAATACTCCAAATATAGTTATAATACCGAGGCTTCCCTTGTTTAACCTTTTTAGTGTGAAGTTTATAGAAATTTTGCTTCCTAAGGCAGTAAGTTCTGGCTTAGCATCAAGACTATTTGCCACTCGCTTCCATTACGTATTAACTTTTGAATCCTATATAGTACCGAGACGGATATTCGTACTTAGTAGACATCAGTAAAGAAAATGTACAAATTGCTTTTGTATGTGCAATCCCTAATTACCCAAGTTAAGGATATGTCACATTTTATGATCTTGCTAATATATAAAAATCTCGTGTCACGGTGTTATTTATTCGGGTCTGATCGGCGGCGAAGTCGCGGAGAAAACTCTAGTAGAGTGATAAAAAAAATGCGAAACCAAATCTATGATTTAGCATTAGAGCTGACTTTTATTTCATTCAAATAGTATCATGCTAAAGACTATTTGTTTACAGCGACATTTTGAACATGTATCAGAAGAGGAGTCGAAAGTTTCAAATGACCCAAAAACGCTTTTATGAATTATGTATTACAATAGAAAAATAGAGAATCTAAAAAATTCAAATTTCATTCGAATACTTAGGTTGAGTGAGACATTAGAACGAAAAAATCTATTACGTTAAGTTTCTCACATATATTTTTTACTATCATTTTTACCCCTCAGTATATAAATATGTGCTGACAAAGTCGCAGTAGAGTAGTAAAATACAGAAAACATAGTTGCAAATACTGCTATTGATAAAAACATTAAGATAAAATGAATTCTAACATAGTTTTAAATTGTATATTAATACAAATGCGTAGTAAATATATTAGATTCCATTTTCTATTTGATAAATATTTATAAATAGTTATAACAATGTTGATCTATAACAGAGTCTTGTGAATATGCTTATTATGCGCGGCCGTGGGCGCATCTGACCGACTTATTTCATTATGAATGTGTAATCATATTAAATTTGAATATTATTAAAATACGACGAATGGTGTGGAAAAGTGGTTAGTTTACATTATCCAGTAGTTTCTTAATTTACCTGAAAAACAACTTCTTTTTTATTTAATGAGTTCAGCAGACAGGCAGACGGCCCACCTGGTGGAAAACGGTTATCATCGCCTATGGACATTTGCGAGACGAAAAGCTTTACCAATGCGCTGCTGTCATACTCTAGACCAGGGGTGGTAGCCATCCAGACGGGCAAATACCATACCACCTGGCTATAGGTTGTTTTGTCGCCTCTTATGATGGGCCGCCTGGCCGCAGGACATTGTATTCTTTCTTTGTTCCTGCACGGATTTGAAAGTAATTATCTTTGTTAGTAGGGTTGTTTTAATACTTAAATTTTGATGAAATATTTTCCTTTTCAAGTGACGAAATATTATTCTTCTATACATTGTTGGAATTATTATCTTGATTACAGCTCTTGGTGACGGCTCGATCGGTGTAATACCACGTCGCATGCTCTCACAGAATATCGGCGTGATATTGTTAGCCTTGTGCTTATCGTGTTTCGTGTGATGAGTGAGAGTTCCGAAGGCCCGATTTAATCAATCATATTCCATTCCAATCCCATATCTCATCCATCTATCCTCTTCTCTTTATCCCGTCCTAAATGCTGGCACCGTTTGTTTTAGGCCCCTGGTGTTGCAAAGGTCTATAGGCGATGGTAACTACTTTCAATGGATATGGGCCGTCTGCTTGTTAATAATAATGTTATATCTATATATTAATAAATGAAGCAAAAACTCTGTACTCCTTTTTACGAAAATTGCGCGGACGGAAGAGTATGAAATTGCGCACACATATAGATTCGATACTGGAACCAACCGCGTAAGGTTCGATTTTGGGACCCATCTTATTTATTTTATATTCTGCCGATATAGTAGCACAAATCATACACTGCAAGTTTCATATCTACGCCGATGACACGCAGATTTATATTTCATATAAACCATCTGATATCGATTCAGCTATAGTTAAGCTTAATGATGATCTGGCTAATATACCTAATTGGTCCAAGAATAATTCATTATCATTCAAAAACGAAATTTATGATATTCGGCAGTAAATCTCAACTTTTGAAACCAAATCCCTCAGTGACAGTTTCGCTCATGGAAAAGCCAATTGAGCGAGTTTACGAGGCTCGAAACTTGGGTTTACGCGTTGATTGTGACTTAAGATTTCAAACACATGTCACCAGTTCTGTTCAAAATTGTTTTTATAAACTTAAAGTTCTATATAAAATGCGCCCATACGAAAGCGAGGCTATACGTATTCTGTTAGCAGAATCCTCAGTACTATCGCGTTTGAATTATTCTGACATTGTTCTTAGCGCTCGTCTTCTATCTAGTACCAAGAGAGTAATTCAGCGTGTTCAAAATGCTTGTGCCAATTTCTGCTTCCATATTCCGTTGAGAGGTTATGTAACACCATATCTTAATAAACATTCAATATTAAAGATGACGCATCGCCGCCAGTTACATCTAGCTTGTCTACTTTTTGGAGTAATCAAGCACAGATTGCCTTCATACCTGTACAACAAATTAACTTGGATGTCAAGTCGCAGGTCGATCGGGACAAGGAAGTATGCAGTACAGCTCTCGATGCAGCGGCACTCCTCAGCAAATTTCAAAGGTAGCTTTAAATATGCTGCTTCAAAATGTTGGAACAACATTCCCCCTCCAATAAGTAACCTGCAGTCTTTTCAAGGGTTTAGGGTCAAACTCAAGAAGTTTCTTGGTGACCACCAAAAATCACATGCGGGCTAAAGACACGATACCAGCATATTATAATTCTGGTATTCTTTTAAGGCTGTTTATTTATTTACTTTGTTTAATAAATAATATGTTGTGTATAATATACTTACATTTATTATATGTATGGTTGTATATGAATTTTATGTTATAAATATTTGTAAATTTATTAAACTGTTTGTCTTTATTAACACAATAATTTAATTATTTATTAATAATATAATGTATAGTTTGCCGTGACGTCGCTCTAGGTTCAAGCGGAAGATCAGCGTTGGTTTAATAAATCAACATTTCTGCTGAGCTTGATCCAATTTTTAGGACATAATATGTATATCTTCTGACCTTTGTGGTTGTTTCTCTTTTTTTTTAATTGTGCTTTATTTATCACTTCAAATGTGTGTGTTTCACTTGTGTATGTCCTAAAAATAAACCTTTTTTCTCTCTTTCTTTCTTCTATAGTTTATATAGAGGAATGCAGAATGCTAATATTTTTTTTTAATTATCCATTAAAAATACATTAAATCAATTAAAAAAAACATTACACACACTAACATGTATTTGATACACACACGCATATATACTATTTGTTTATTGTTCAAGTGAAATTAACAGTGTATCCTTGGCGAAATCTGTGATTATAGAAGTATAGTCTTTGACATTAATTATATGGTCGAATTTCGACCACGGGCGACCACTTGTTTTTATTTATTCTGTGATTAGCACCTGTTTTGTATAGAGTAGTTTTCTATAATTTACCATAATTTTATGTAACAATATTTATGTCTAATATGATGTGATAATTGTGTAGATTATAATTCAAAATATCTCAATTGTATATTGGCAGACGTGTTAGATTTTTATTGTGTTCGAGTTATTTTTATTACATGTAAAACTTTAAGTATAATATCTTATATAAAATATTATCTAAAATTTCCAAACAATAATAATGTAATAAATTCTTGTCATTCATAACCTTTTCAATTAAAATAGTTTATCAATTACTTCAATCCGCTATCGGTTGTCCAAATTTACTACGTTACTTATACTGTAAAATTGTTGGAAGGATGGCGAGGTCTTCTAAAAATGTCTGCTCAGTGTGTAGAGTCGGTATGAAATGTTTTTAAGCAGTAATTTGAATACAAGTATAATGACCAGTTGCTGTTCTTTTATTAACATAAGCCCTTCTGCGTTATTGTAAGTATTACAATATATACATATATTTAATCAAAATCATACTCTAATATATCAATAATATTATAAATTTCTAAACATGCCGTGTCTGTACATTGAAGCTATTTAAAAAACTGGTCTATTCCAGTTTTTTTAAACAGCTTCAATATAAACGATGGCGAACACGATGCATTTTTTTTAGATTTCTTGCCTCTTTGTTTGTATATTCGGGATTCACGTAAAAAGTACTGGGCCAATTTCGCTGATCAACAGGAAATTCTTAGACATAAAATCTACGCTACTTTTTATTCTAGGAATCCCGTGAGAATTTTTCTGGGAATTATTTAAAGTAGTCAGATTAAAAAAATCGAATTCCAATGTGATTTTTATACTGATCGATAGCAAATTCAATGTAATAAAATGTGTGATATTTTTTATCCCGGGGAGCCGGCGGAATTTTTCCCGGGGGCGGTTTGAAATTGTTGGAGTGCATAAAAATTAGCTTATTCCGACACAGTTTCCACTAAAACGTTATTGCTTTTTTAAATGCTACGATACTTTCGATCCCAGGAAGTTCAAGTCAAGCGTAGACGAAGTCGCGGGCGTATACTAGTAATATATATAAGTGAACGCTGTGTCGACGAATTAAAAAAAAACAGCTGGCCTAAACTGGACGAACAAGACAAGATTAGAATGGAAAAAAATTGAGGAAGCCTATAACCAAAATGGGGCCTTAAAGGATAAAGATTTTTTTATTAGTTTCGCCTTGTTTGTATAATATGTGTTATCTTATAATGAAATAAAAGGCTTTATTATTATTGTCATTATAGGTGATAAAATATGTCTGGAAGCACGGCCATAGCTAGGGGAGGGCATTGTGGGGCAATACCTTAAAAATACCAAAAACTAAGATAAATTATTATTAATACTTCGAAACAAATATTTAAGTCATCAGTCGTTAGTAAACTTATTAATAAGATCCAAAAGGAATGTAATGTTTGTATTTAGACTTAATCATTTAGTTGTGCTTAGTTTTCCCGTCAGAAGTTTCACAGTATTAGATAGATTGAATAATTAATATTAGTGTAGTGTAACTTAATACTTGGCTCTGTTCCTTTTCTAGATTAGAAGTATCCAGTTTTGATTTAGATTTATTGTTATGTTTTCTTAAGCCTTAAATTTATGGATATACTGTTGGATACCTTTTAATAATACATAAATAAAATAAAATAATAATAAATTATGAAATTGTTTGTTCATAGTCTGAGATAAAAAAAATTGTAGCGATAGCTAGCTCAACTTTTCCGAACGTACCACAGTTTGTGATATACATTTCATATTATAATAATTCTTTGTTCTGTGTACGAGTATAGATGGCATTTGATGCGCCATCACCTGAAACGATGGGTCTATTTAATTACAATATTTGTAATGCAGAGGGATTCCACGGACCATAGATTGCAATATGGGCTATATTGCAATCTATGGTACGGGGAATCCCCTTTTAAACTAAAATAAACATAAACTAGAGATTGATTATGATTCTTTGTAGTTTGGTTAAGTGAAGTGTACGGTAAAGAGTGTTTTAGTCAAAAATCGATACAATTATTTTTTTTACTTCCGCCCTACCTGTAACCAATGCTGCCCTACCTCAAATTCGACTCTAGCTACAGCCCTGCCTGGAAGAGATTGCTTTTAGCAATAAAGCCGCCCATTGTACTACTTTTTAGTAAGTAAGTTTATTGTATATTTTTTCTATGTAATGTTGGTGTACAATAAAGAGTGTTGTATTGTATTGTATACAAATTCAAAATCCTAAATATAAAAATTTCTATCAAATTATAGCAATCTTCTTTAAAATAACACAACAGTTGTTTCACAGACAGAAATGTTGCCACGCGCTCAAGTTGACTTATGATGGATCACTTGTCACTTCATTTTTAATTGTATGATTAATTAGTTTGCAAGAGAATTTCTCTTCACGAAACGAGGTGAAAGGTTCAATTATTTAATTTATTATTATAAAATGCAATAATCATATTCTTATGTTTACTATCTAGTCACTAATGCCCGGTTTCTGAGGTTACCAGTTATGAGTTCAATAAAAATTGATTCCATAAAGCTATGTAATAGATAAACTTAGGTTAACTGTTAACCTACAACTAGTACCAAAACTCGCCACTAGATGGATCTATTTAAGAAGGGACATCTAATATTTATTTACATCAAACAAAAACTTCAAACAAAAGATATGGAATAGATAAACGCCTAATATTGGTCAGTTAAGTTGAACCTAGTTTAACTATCGTACGATGGTGTGTTCAAAAACGCAAAATTATAAGTTATTGAACCGATAGCGCTAACGGACAGATAAACTACAGTTAAAAGTACCTCAAAAACCGGGCATAAGACATGTATAATCCCCGGCACGATTCTCAAACGTTGACCTTGGCGTACACACAAGTGAAATTTCGTTTATTTTAAAAGATTTTATTTAGACTGCCCTGTTTGATGTTTATAAATCCAAGTAATTGAAATTTTACCCTTTCCTGTTGATAGATTGATCTGATATTTGGTAAACATCTTTAGTTCTGATAACAATACAATTGAATATAATCAGTATGATTGTAAATCCAAGACGGCCGCCGCCACATAATGACGGATTACATATTTCTTTACAACCCTCTCAATATGGGTATAAAATGATAGGGCTTGATTGGTAGAATACTGAACACAGTGGAAATATTAAGCAATGAAATATAAACTAAAAAAAATAAAATAAAATCTATTTCATTTCTAGTTTAGTAGTAGCAGTTAAATAATATATATATTTTTTTTAACAATTCTACGGACTCGAGTTCCGTACCCTTTTTTATAACTTAATTTTCAAGAAAGTTTTAAGTATATAAACACGCTTCTTGGTAATTTTTGTTTTTGTGTGTGACATTTGTTCAATCATATGTGTGTTGTGGTGTACCTTACGAATAACTTATTATATTAATTTATTCTAATTTTAATACTAAGCTTATACTAATGTAGAGTGTATCTGTTCCATGCTGGTGTTGTGAGGAAGTGCATGTTCCTTATGTTTATACCTATATATAAGTATATTATCTTAACTAGTGCAATGTGTGTTGTTTTATCCTTTCTGTGTCCGGGTTATTAATTTTTAGGTTCTTTGTGTGTCTTGGTTTGTTTGTGAAGTGTGCGTGTTATGCAATGCGCTGGTAGTAATATTCTTAACTAAAACAATTTTATTGAAAAATAAAGATAATAAAGATGAAGACGGTGTATTAAAAGTTTAAAATAAATAGCTAGGTCTTAGGTACAAGTCATCACAGCACTGTCTTCAACAATCTAGGCCATTGATCAGACTCAAAAATAAAATTATCGGGCGTAGCGTATGCGCCTGAGGATTTTATTTTTGCTTTAAAGAGATAATTGTATTCTTAAACCTTCAATATCTATAAATGTATATAGTTATTATACAAGTATTGCTGTCATATAAGCAATAAAGCCAAACAATTGTTTTAGTTATTATGTGGGTTTGTAATACTATTATATTAACACTTTTATTGTGTTTACTGTCTTTTGAATCCGGCATGCGATTGCGTGACCTGTGGATGGACAAGTCTATTAAGGTTTTAGTCACCTACCTAGGCTTACACTGTTAAAAACCTTAAAGAAGCCTACAAACTTACTCTAACGCAATATGAATAAGACCGATAGTTTTTAACGTTTCTAGATCTTGTGTTAGTGCGAGATTTATATAACGAAACACGTAGAATTATGAGAACTTTTTTATTGGAGTTCTGAAGGAAGAATATCTGATACAAAGCGAGTTTGCAGTATGTATACAGTGTTGTAATACAAAAGTACCTTCACTATTTTAGAATATGAATAACTCTACAAATTATTAAATGTTTATACGGGTTGTCTGGAAGAGATCGCTTCTTAGCTATAAGACCACCCATTGTGCACATTTAGAATATTTTTAGGCTATAAGGTTTTCTGTAATGGTGTACAATAAAGTGTTATCTATCTATCTATCTAAATACTAGTTTAAATCTTTAATAATAGATGGAGCCACCAATACAAACTGAGTAGATGGCGCTACTAGTAACAAATACTTTTAACACTTATTAACAACTCTATCGTTTCTTTATACGTAGAAAATTGACAATATTTGTATGAAGTTTTTGTAAAGTTCTAGTTTGTAGGTAAGAAGAGAAATTAACGGATTGTAAAACACCTGTAAAAAGCGAGCATTAGTCATACATAATGCTACGATGAGCATATTTCAAGTACCTATAATCCTTTTAAGAACGTATTTAAATTATCTGTAATTCTTTTAATAGTTGTCTTAATTGTACACTTTCATTTGTTTGCGCTAATTTTCTAAGTGTTGAAATGTAATAATTTATTGTTGTTGATCGCTAATCCCTCTGTGTAATGGCCGACCCTTCAATAAAACATTATAAACCATTTTATGATTCGTTTTCGCTGCAAGTTATTAGAAGCCATGTTGTTTTGCATTAAAGCTTTAGAAGTTTGTGAATCCCAATAAATATGTGTCTGTCCATATTTATTAAGGGAGTCCATATCTATTTTACGAATATAATATAAGGTCGACCCTATGAGACAGAGTTAAGTGAGTTCCAATTGCGATTGAGGCGTTATTACTTTTTGCCTTACAATTTGGAATTGTTATAATAATATTTGGTTGTGTTTATAAGAACTGTAAATTACATGTGTGTACTTTTAACAAAGTTTGTATTCTTTCCAACGGTATTTAAATTCGAATGCCGTAATATGTAACTTTAATTTAGGAGCTTTCAGATTGGGGTATTTTATTGGGCGATTGTCGTACCTAGTATTCTTTCATTCTTATATGTAATGGTAAAGTGAATATATTTGGTAGCTGATTTTGATCTAATTTAATAAATATATTTTTATTACTGGAGTTGAGCAGACATACCATTTCTTGTCGACCTCGAAAAGACTGGGATCTGGCCAATAATGCCGGAACACAACTCAAAGTTATTATGGCCATGTTCTTAACTAGCGATGGTTTCCAAACCAAAAATACCTACCTACTATCTGGTTAGGGGTCGTTTTGTCGCCTCTTGCTACAGGTCTCCCAAGCGCAGAAATCACTATTTTTTCTCTACTATACTAAAAATGAACGTATACACAGAAATAGTTAATTAGCGCCAACAAACTATAAACTTCTACTAAAATTTGGTTTTATACTTATATTACCTCTTTGTGTGAATCAGAAAATGTCAATAAAGCCTTATCATTATAGTAAAATTAAAATACTACCTCATTACCAGTTAAAAGTGTCATCATTATCTCCTCCAATAAATATGGAACTCTAAAACAATGAGAACGGGTTCACACATTACCGGTTTTGACGCCTGGACGACAAATAAGAAGACAACACAGCGGCTTCTTCTGAACCCACGCATGTCAGCTCGCTTGTTTGTGAGACTTGTTTGCCTTTTTTTTCAACGCCACTTAACTTTGTGACGGTAATGCCGAGCATTGTCTTAGTACAAGTTGTGATCTCATAAAAGAGTATTTAGTGTTCTAACAGATGTGTTTCGTAAGTAGGATTTTAAGCCTCGATTATCACTGTGATGCCTTTCACGATTTAATGTCGCTTTGGTTTCAGTTCGTTGCCCGTCCGGTCAAATATTCTTAAACACTAAAGAATCAAAGAATTCTCACTATCGTATCGCTCTAGTTCCGCCAGTAATAGCGCCGGTCTCAGTTGGTCGAAAAGAATATTTGACTGAAGCAAGGTCAGGCCTGTCATGACTTGTACAGACCGTGTGAATAAGCTTTTATTTCAACTCCAGGCTAGTAGCGTAGACACTAGTGATGACACATTTCACTGATCATCGGTTAAATAATCTATACTAATATTATAAAGAGAAAAGATTTGATTGTTTGTTTGTTTGCATGGAATAGGCTCGAAACTACTGAATCGATTTGAAAAATTCTTTCACTGTTGGCTATGTCCAGGTGACATAGGCTATATTATATTTTCAAAAAAATTAGGAATCCTTACTAAAACTCCAATAATGTAACCCAAGGTGTAAAAAAATTACCTAAAATCGCGTGCGCGGCAAAAACTATTGATGATAGAATAAAATAATGTACTACTACTTTGTAGAACATATTATTTACAAGAAGTGTTAGTATTAACTTAGGGTTATAAGCCAGTAAGTGGAGTTTCATTTAAATCCGTTCTCTAGTTTTCACGAGATCTTCTAAGAGATAGACAGGCAGACAGATAGATAGACAGAAAAAAGTTCTAAAAATTGCATTTTCGGAATATCCTAATCTGAATTACATTAAATTAATATATTTATACATATCTAATTGGTTATAAGTAGTTATAATTTTGTTTTAACGTAATAATATATATATATATATATATATATATATATATATATATATATATATATATATATATATATATATATATATATATATATATATATATATATATATGTTCTCGATTACATTTCTTTTAAATAAAAACTAAACTAAATTATAAATAAGTATATATACAAATTAAAATTAAATTATAAAATCTAGTGCCAGACCGCTGTCAGTTGGACACGTGCCCAAAAGACTGGCCACATTACCTCGCTGTATCGCAACGCTAATGCGTTGTCCGAGGTGCAGACTAGTCTTTTGGTCACGTGAGACGTCTACCAGGCGTTTTGCTATGTCTCTATAAAGTTTGTGCGCCTCAGGCCCCCATGGTCCCAGGGTCACGGTCTAAATTTTTTTTCTTTTCGATTTTTTAGACGCTTTGTGTAAACTCGAACCATCTACAGATTTATTATAGTATGATAGATTAAAAATATCACTAATTACGTCGAAACATGATATCACAACAAATAAATGGCTTTTTTCTCATAGCAATAAATTAAACTAAATAATTGTGAGAAATTAAGCATATAGAGTCTGACAGAAACCTTTCGAAATTATGTTAAAATTCATACATACAAATTAATATTAACATAACTAACAAATAGATACATCGAGATGAACA
Source organism: Dendrolimus houi (assembly GCA_039645545.1). Taxonomy (NCBI): domain Eukaryota; kingdom Metazoa; phylum Arthropoda; class Insecta; order Lepidoptera; family Lasiocampidae; genus Dendrolimus; species Dendrolimus houi. Next base: position 8,988,269 of record CM077136.1, read on the forward strand.
TAATACTCTAAAATATATTCGTGCTGCTTTAAAATATAGGCCTAAAATGCTGTTATTTGCGTTGTATCAAACATTTTAATCATATTATTTAAATATTTTTTAAATAAAATTGAACTTTATGTACATTCGATAAGATACATAGTTATTTAATATAATTCCTAATTCAAAATAACAAACCCTTTATTGAAATAAAGTAATTTAAAACTTATTCCTAAGTTTTAAGGTCTAAATTAAGATGATAAAAAATTCTAAAGAAAAATTTCTTACAATGGATATAGCGGAAAATGTTGTGTTATTTTATAACATTAGTTTGAAACTAGTTGTGTCGGCGACTTTGTTCGCAGGGGACTTGGCCAAAAAGCACTTTTAATTTCATTCTAAAAACTAAAACAATTAGAAGGTATAGAATGATAAAGTTGCACGTAGCAAAACAAATCAAGTTAAACTAAGCCGTCAGTCCCTACTCTAGCCTACTTTGACTTGGCGTGTTGGACATGATTCCCGCTAGATGGCAGTAATAATTACAAATGTTTATATTCATAAATATCTTTTCAACCCTGCAGCATATCGGAATGGAACGTACACAATAATTTAATAAATAAATCCTGCTATAGACCCTAAAATTTTCATTGAAAAACGTTGTGCTGTTTCAGATAAAAATTGTGAAATCGGGTATTTCTTTTTTTATTGCTGAAGTACAGCAGGTTGACGGCCCAACTGTGATGGAAAATTTTTACCGTCGCCTATGGAGAATTTGCATCACTGATAGTACATTGTTACTGCCGGATTCGTTGATGGGTCTGGAACCTGACTACTAATGCCGGAACACAACTCATGGTTGTTATGGTAACATGCTCTAGATCAGAAGTGGTAACAATCCAGGTGGGCAAATGCCCTGCCACCTGGCGATTTACAATTAACCACCATAAAAATCGTACATACCTAGTTTTCATCTAAATTTTGGCATTTATGTTGAAAAATGACTGCGTTTTCAATTATTTTGTTATATATAAGTGTAGATTTTAATACGGTTTCGTAGATATAATAATTATACTTACTCGTGTTTTTTATTAGTTAAGCGGTCTTTTTAATTACATGCAAATTGGACGTTTTATGTGACAGCTTTTACAATTCACAGTAATGTAATGGTATTGTTACGAGTTGCAGGACTCGAATTAAAATGCCGTTGGAATTATTATAGAGTTTATTAGAACTATACAAACACGTATAACACAGGTACAAATATAACCGAACACAACAATTCCAAACGTAATGCAGAAGGTCGTAATTCAATAACACGCGCAAAGTCCGTCACTAAATAGATTATCAAATGTACATAAGTCTTGATTCGCTCGTGGTTACCGCTCGACTGCCGCGTCCCTCATTCGGAACATTGCTTTATACTGCACAGATGCAATATGTCTGCCCGGCCGCGTGGACCGAATTTCCTAGAATCAGTGAATCAGTTTGTACTTTAAATCCGACACATCAATCTTGTCAATCCACCTATTTGGAGATCTACAGCGAGATCTCTTGCCTACAATTTTCTCAGTTACCACAAGTCTCTCTATATTATCGGGTTCTTTCGGGCTATGTGGTCAAATTACTTTAGTATGCGTTGTCGGCACATTGCTGATAGATTCTTTCAAATCTTATTTAAAATATCTCATATCAAATAATTAATGAAGTGTTTTTGGGACACCTGGTTGGAACAAAACTTCGAAGACCATCAAAGACCATCGAAGCCCATGCGTATTATTTTATTTTAGATCTTTTTCTCTCTTTTTATTTTAGATTTTGCCAGGTGGTAGGGTATTTGCCCGACTGGATGGCTACCACCCATGGTCTAGAGTATGCCGCCATAACAACCTTGATTTGTGTTCCGGCATTAGTGACCAGGTTCTAGTCGCCCTTAAGAGAGCAGCAGAGCATTTGTAGCCTTTGGTATTGCAAATGTCCATAGGCGATGGTAACCGCTTTCCTTCAAGTGGGCCGTCCGTCTGTCTGTTGAACCCATACAATAAAAAATAAATAAAAAAAAGATCTTATTTTTTATTGCATCAAAATTCGAATTGTATAATTATATACAGCGGTCAAACATTTTAAGTTTCGATTATAATTTTTTTTTTATCTAACAACCATCTACCGAGTAAAGTTGAGACAAGGAATTTAGTTTCAATTCATAAGTTAGAAGCAAATATTCTTCTTAGCTAGTGATTCACATACAAAATGTTTAAAATCATCAGTAGTATTTTTGAAGACATTCCTGTCTAGATATTATGTAATGGTAAATTTTATTTATTATTGTTATGCCTCAGTTAAAGGTTTGATGATCATCCCTTATTTTAATGTTTTTGACTATTTTATTATATCATTATGTTGAGCACCGATTTTTGCTGATTTTTTTGAGAAATACTTTTTTGATATACATACATAAATAAACGGATATGACGAAGCTGGACTTAATAATTAAAATTTTTATATTTATTAAAAAGTTTATAATAATAATAACTATATAATAATGTAATAAGTTATTCGTAAGGTACACCACAAGACACATATGATTGAATAAATGTCACACACAAAAACAAAAATTACCAAGAAGCGTGTTTATATACTTAAAACTTTCTTCAAAATTAAGTTCTAAAAAAGGGTACGGAATTCGAGTCCGTCAAATTGTTAAAAAAAAGTTTATAATACAAAATATTTCATTTTTATTGCATAACTTTCGCTGTGTATTATCTACGTGATAGTTTGAAATTGTTGTCACGAAAAATAGGTATACTTAAATGATATTATAAATAAAATCATGCTAAAAATAAAAATAAACTAATATAAATAAAATGATACCATATTTTATTTATTCATAAATCTAATTTTTTTAAAATCTGCAATAAAGCCCGTCCAGCCTCACCAGACCACTGTCGCTGGGCAGTGTACTCAGAAGGCTGATAATTATAATATAATAATAACGGCAGCCTTTGTGCTTGAGCGGGCTAAGTCTTAGGCAGCCAAACTCGCTGGAACACAGGGGTTCCTGGTTCGATTCCTGGTAGGCTAAATTTCGTAAACCAACTTTCTGTTATTTAATATGGTCTGGGTGTCTGGGATCAGCCCCAGAATGATCCGTTGTATATTACCCATAACACAAGCGTAACTTGCTTAGCTTGGGGATATACAAGGTATGTGTTTCTTGGCCAATTATATAAATTATAAATTAAATTAGATACATTTTGTTTATTACTTTTTATATACTATATTAACGGAAATAAATACTTAAGTGACAGAGTAAAATGAGAAAATCAATCGTCACTATTTAAATTTGATTTAGGTTTATCTATTTCCGACTGTGACAGTTAATAATAACTTTTACTTCGGTCAAAATGGATATAAGTTATTTATCATACAACATTCTACTACCCATCAACACTTTACTGTTATTATTTATTACTTAATAAAGTAATAAAACGCGACGCACCACGCGATAGCTTAAAAGTTAATTTTAAGATATTTAATGAAAATGAAACAAAAAGAAATTTATTAAATATGCAATGGCGACTTACAAGATGTTAATTAAAAAATTAATGAAACACACGCAATTAGTATTGAGAATGCGTTGCTTATTTGAAGCGGCTATTACAGTACACTGAATTAGGGACTCTTTCTATAAATCAAGACGGTGCAATGGATGATAAAAAGAGAGTCGAATAGCCTAAGGCACACCCACTACCTGTATCGGTTCCCTAAAAAAATGTAGTATACATTCAGAAGATTTATAAAATTTTACACGAGCTGTAAGTTCTAGCAAATGATTACGCGACGTAACATACAAGTTTAGGAAATAAAGAAAAAATAACAAAAAAGAAAAATAAAAAAGAGATAATAAGACAATAAATATTAATAAGCCCAGACAATTCAGTTCATCCGGAGAGAGGAGAATAAAAAAAAATTAAAAACATACAAGTTTACATAATAAAAGTCAGAGCAAAAGGAGTAAATATACCAGGAAATATTGATTTGACGCCGTGAAGGATGATAATCATCATCAATTTAGTGTCAAGTGCCGGTTGCGTCTAGAGTACCTACTCTAGAGCATCCCCGTCTGAGCTCGAAGTCGGCTCTATTTATTATTTTCAAACCGCGCGGTCTTCGGTATCTCTTAAAGCGAGACCATACACGTATATTATACTTCAATCCAACAAGCCAGCATTTCTTGGGTCTACAACTTTTCCCGGGATCTGGCAAAGGCGGCATGGCTAGATTCTACATGGCTAGGCTCAGCGATAAGCCGATTTCCTTAAAACGCGCAGGCGTCTCTTTTGCAGTTTGTCTTTATCATCACAGATTCTTCAATACTCGGTCCTTCCTCCAAACACATCCACCTCATCATATCGATTTTCGTGACATGCAGCACTTCCTTGTGTCGTTCAAGTATTGGTTGCACTTCAATGCCATTCTTTATTAAGAGACCATTGGTATTCAGGCCAGAATTTCATAGGCTGAACCCTTCTATCGAAATATAGTAGAGGTGTTATATATATATATATATATATATATATATATATATATAATTATGGATATTAGCTTCCCACATTTTTCGATGTCGTGGAGGAAGATATAATAATAATTTATTGTAAAAAAGCCAGATGACAAGGAATTTTTAAGTTAATTTACATCTATGTATATACGTTGACATGTCATTTTCCTAACCTTTGAGTTGTGTTCTAGCATTAGTGACCAGGTTCCAGTCTCCCTTAAGAGAGCAGCAGTGCCTTTGTAGCACTTTTGGTAATGCAAATAACCATGGGCGTTGGTAACCGCTTTCCATCAAGTGGGCCGTCTGCCTGTCTGCTGAACACATGCAATAAAAAAAAAAATAACCCCCAAACTAGGTTTGCACCTGTGTCTACGGGGTTAGTTGTAGGTTCTCATGGGTGTATATTACCAAATATTATTAGGTAAACTTGTGAGCAGACAAATATACAATTAAGATCCAATTTTACTCAGCAGATATTCAGTTTCATTATATGTTAATTTTTGTAAATTTTCAGCAAGTTTTTTTTAATTTTTAATAAAGTAAGGGAGTAAATAGATATTTTTTATTTATTTTATTATTATTAAAGCGAACTTAGTTAGACAATGTCAGCTGGCAAGGGTTGACGTCTAACAGGTACATCACAAACTGAGTGACCTTGACGCTTAAGAAAAACACTTGAGTCTAGGGGGAGGCCTGAGTGACGTCGGAAAACTACACGAAGTATGTACAATTGCCGTACTGTTAATATATTTAAGTCAATATAGAGTCGGGTGGTAAGATAGTCCATTCGTTTAAACTGCATTACTTTCAGTAGTGCTCTCTGGGCCCGTTCTAACTGTATAAGAGTAGTTTTGCAAGCACCACCCCAGACAGGAATACAGTAAGTAATTATAGATTCTGCTAGACTACAATATGCAAGAAATATAGTTTCCCTATCAGCAAAGTGTCGTAAAGATTTAAAAATGTGAATTAGACGTCTCACTCGACCACACATTTTTTTTATATGTGGTCTCCAATTCAGCTTATCGTCAAGCTTTTTTTTATATATATATAATGAAATAGGTTCGCGTTTGACTGACATCGCGCCTGATGTCAGGTGGAAATGCAGTCTAAGGCGGAGCACGCTTACCTAGAAGATACCTGTTCACGCGAGACTTGAAGACACCTAGATTGTATTCTTGAGGAAAAACAGACGACGGTAAAGAGTTCCACTCTTCAGCGGTGCGTATGATAAAAGTGGAAGCATAGCGTTTCGTCTGTTTTGTTGGTATTTCCATCATATATCGGTGGCGAGAGCGCATACGTCTGCTTGTCCTTGAACCAATTCATGTAATTCCGTGGCAGACTTCCCGAAGTGTATCCTATAGAATACCGACAAACTAGCGACTTTACAACGATTATTTAGGCTCTGAAGCCTCATCGAATAGTCGGTTATTCCCTATCAGTTTCTTAGCTCTTTTCTCAATTGACTCGAGTATCTCTAGCTGGTATTTAGCTGAGCCATCCCAAAGATGAGAGCAGTATTCCATGCAAGACCGTACTTGTGCTTGGTAAAGATTCAGCAACTGAAGTGATGTGAAGTACTGCCTCAGCTTTGATAGAACCCCTAGTTTTTTGCCAGCCAGCTGAGCAACAGACTCTATATAGGAGCCAAAATTTAGAGATTGTTTTAAGGAGATGCCAAGAAGCTGAAGACTGTCGGCAATCGGTATGGATACACCCCGAAAAGTAGGAGTCAAGTTGAAAGGACTCCTTTTAGCAGAGAAGAGACACGCCAACATGTGTACTGCAAGGTACTTTGTTTTAGACAGCAATATTAATTTTTGACAATTACAACACGTTAAAAGTTTTGCACATGAATGAGCTTTAATTGGGTGATAGTAATTAGTTGGAATATGCGAATTTGGAAGAGTAAATCGAATGACATATACTTGAGTGCTGATAGAATAACGGTAATAGCATAACGAGGAAAAGTAAAACAGACTATATCGTGGAAGCTTAGAACACAATCGGAGTGTAATACTAGTATAGTAATGAAGAACTCATACACACGCAATTTGATCTAAGAGTCGAGGGAAACTCCTGCATGGCGACAAGATAAAATTGAAAACTTGCATATCAAAAATCATATTAGTTCAACAATCAGCAAGCAAATGAAATTAATAATACGTCTGATGAACAAGGAAGTCTGTGGACGGAAAATTGACCATTTACAATAGTAATGGTCTTGGTGGCCACCTGCTCGTAAACAAGCCAATTTCGAGCATTCTCGTACAGTAGAACAAATTGTTTTTCTAGTTATGCGGTTGTTATGTGGAGAATGAACGATTTGGATACGGTACCTGATTTGATGAAATTCTTATGATTAAGGGACATAATGATGGGTCTCACATTTGTTTGGTAGCAATGAATAGAGAGTCTAAATTTTTGGGTTCCATGGGCAGTTTGGAAAAAGGAAACCTTTGTGAAATGATCGGTTTTTCTTTGCAGGTCAGATTAGTTGTTATCGGAAACTACCACGTGTACGTGGTTGAAATTAAAGGGAAGCACGCTACACAACGCTGTAGTCAAATTACGAAAGCAATATAAATTCGAGCTAGTTGTTTTCTTTAATGTCGTTGTGGACGATTAACATTTCGTACCCAACGTTATAAGAATATATTAACGGATGAAAATTAAATTTAAGATTCACTAATATAAAACACTATCTTTTCTATAAGTTTATAATGATGAAAATACAGCGATAGAATCGTTTAGTCAGAATTCAAAAAAAATAAAAAATATAACGTAGTTCTCTAATGGCTTTAATATTTAAGTCAATAATAGATAGCGAGATATTCGAGAACTTCGATGGCTGAGCTCTGGCGCGTTTAACTTTGATGATGATAATATTATTTATACTCTTATTGTTATAGCTTGACATACCATTAATCTTGCAGTAGTTTTAATTACCCAGTACTAAAAGGATGCCATCAACCTAACTGAGAAGCAGTAAGTAGCGTTATGCAAATTCTATCGTAGCCATAAAAATATCATTAGAAAGTTAATAATAGGCACACATATGCCTTATCCTCTGCAAATTTTACAACATCCACTTCGAGCTGTAAATGAAGATTCAGTTATAAGCTTGGATTTAACGTTACCGCATAACATTACCCCTTGCGGTACGCCAACCATATAACTTTGACCTCAATGCACCTTGCAATTTATATATCCTGGAGCTCCACTTATAATGGCATAGAAGAATTATGTCCACGCATCTCTGACCTCTGTATTACTTTGATGTTGTTTATTACACAGACCAACTTAAAACGGATGTACTGTAATAGCTTTGTACGTCGTTACTGTTAGACGCTTTATGATATTTTCACTTGTTCAGTTTTAATAACGGGTTGATAAAGATATTTATATCGTCGTGCATTAAAATCGCTTTCAGAACAACAATTAGATAGGTATTATGTTACTTTATAACGTTAATTTTAACTATGATTTATTATTATTGGCGTTTTTTTGGAAATAAGAGCTATAAAACTGTCTTCGCCAATCGCTTGTTGATTTCGTTTTTTTACCGTTGTTTAATTACACAAGTCGTCCCGCCCAGCTTCGCTTGTTTATAGAATATATTATTTTTAAACTGGCTTTGCATGACTTTTATATTTAGCCAGCGTCAAGTTTTCATGGCTGTTTAAGTTTTCGAATAATCTGCGATCATACAGTTACAAAGCCAGATCCGGGCCTTTCCTTATAGTAAGTACCTCCAGTACCACCTCTAATTTCATTCAAATTGTATCTCTTTGAATAACGCAAAACAACAATACTTATTCTTGTAGCGGTTCACAAAGAAAAATTAAACATATTGACTTAAACACACACTTCCCGCTTAAATATAAATTATTATTATTCAACAACTAAGGCAATTTTCTGAACTAATGTCCATATTGTACAAATTGTAAAGATGTGTATCACCTGTTTGTCATGTGTCAAACCCGCCAATCCACCTTGGACAGGCGTGGCGGATATACTGTCTGTTTCCCTATACATGGTAGGCCCGGTCCCAACAGCGGTATTGGACTGTTATTATATTAGTTAATATAATTATATTCTAGAACTATAGTTCATTTCATGTTTTTTTTTAAAGTTAATATGAACATCAAAATACCATGCTTTAATTCTTGTCAACAACTGAACAAACCTTTACGACTGTTAAATTACATTTTATTTATTTACTACTGTTAGTAGCGATTTATATAGCAAAATACATAGAGCTTGGAGAACTGTTTAATTTGACTAACAAATGAAGAATGCCAATCTAAAGTACAATTAATTATAATGTATCAAAACTTATAATTAAATTATAAGTGATAATACTCACATAATAATTAGCTACTACAAACTGTGCATCCGATCAAGTCGAAGTAAGAATGATCTGTCGTCACTACGCCCGCTCGCTTTTATATCCCATTAGTAAACTCAACTACCCGCAAATATTACAATACTACAATAATAGGTGGCACTACTTGGAACAAACACTAGCTATGTTTGTTACTTTGTTCGTATAGGACTTGGAATTTACTTCATAGCCTTTATTATAAATTCTGAGCTTTATCAGGAATTGAAAAGAAACATAGGTACTAAATATTAAGATACTAACTCTTAACTCCCATGGGAGTTAACTAAATATTAACTCCCATTTCTAGTCCCTAAAAATATCTTTGCAATTTTTTGAGCCATTACCGAGCCCATTGAAGACAATTTTTCATATTATATCAAGAATAAATCAGTCAGACAAAATAACCCACAGCTAGGTGGTAGAGTATTTACTTCTCTGAATAGCGACCACTAGGTCTGGAGTATGCCACTATAATAACCTTTATTTCCGGCATTAATGGTCAGGTTACAGACCTCCGTCAAGGCCAGCAGTACATTGGCAGCACCTCTGGCTTTGCAAATGTACAATGTGCAAAAGACACGATGAACCAGTCATAAGACTAAAATGGCGTGGCAACAACTTTCGTTAACAACGCAAACACACGCACACAAGTAAAACATCAGTTTTAAGGGGCGAAGTTTTATTATTATCTATTTTGAGTTTTACAAGGAAGCAATAAAATCGAAGTCCGTAACCAAAGCGAGAGCAGAATACAAAAGAACAAGGGCGTTGTCAATCGAAAAAGTGCATATTGCAACTAAACACGAGTAATTGTTTCCTTTAGTTTAAATACTTCAGAAACGTCCTGATTGATGTATATAAAATTTGAGAATGTGTGCGTGGATGTCGAAATTTTATAAGCCGTTCAAAGCAAACTTTTGGGACCTGATCAAGGAGGAACTTTGTTGACCGTACATAGATGACCGTAACCACTTGTCATCGTGTACGCCGTTATTATAGCTTGTCTTGTGGTCTCCAGTAATAAAAAATATTAAGTGTTGTATAAATAGCTGTTTATTCTTAAATTTTATCATTTATTTTGAAATAACAGAAAAAAAAACAATTCAGTTTGATATATTGATATCTATGAATGCAAACTACAGTTTTCATGTCTATATAATACACTAGTTTTCCCTGCGGCTACGTCGCGGGTCAAACCATTAGGAGTAGCTTTTATTTACTTACATAATTTTATATATGTATATAATAAATAAAATATAAACCTTCAGGGAACAATTATCTGACTGATGGTAAACACCGTTTCGAAATCTGTTGCATGGTTTAAGAGGAGTTAGCGAATATATAGACAAACATACGCGGGAAGTAACTTTGTTTTTTATACTATCTAAAGAAGAAGTAAAGTTCCGTTGTTGATTATGGAACTTAATGATTCAAAAGTATTATTGCAGTATAAATAAATGACTATCAATGTAACGGTTAAATATTACTTTAGCTAATGAGATATTATTGTAACGAAATATATTAATTTTGAATTAATCCTAATCAAAACGTTTATGAGTAACGGTATTGTATTATGTTAGGAAAGATATTCGAAAATTTTATATTTATTAATGGACGTGGACGTCGCAAAACTATTTCACTCTACCTATTCGAAAATTTTCGTTCAAAATCCACCCATATTAACATAAAAATTCAAAAAAATCCCTGTCTGTGCTTTGAATCTATTTAAAAAGAACAACTGGAATAGACTATATGAACGATGGAGAACAGGATACAATTTTTTTTAGATTTGTTTATTTGTTCAGGATTCACGTAAAAACTACTGGGCCGATTTCGATGCGGTTTTCGCTGATCGTTATCAAATCCCCAGATTTAAAATCTGCGGTACTTTTTTTCCGGGTATCCCGCAAAAAAATCCTGGGGATGATTTAAAGTGGTCAGAGTGAAAAAAAATCGAATTCTAAAACGGTTTTGTCACTTATCGATAGCAATTTTTTTTAAATAATATCCTTAATTGATATTTACCCGGCAGTAGCTTAAAGTTGTTAGGGCGCATAAAATTTAGCTTACACAATATTCACTGAAACAATTAGTAGTACCGTGGTACTACATAACAATTTGCATATGTAACTAATCCGACACTTTTTATATTTCCCGGGATTTCCTAACTTTCAAAGGACGTAATTTTAGGACCTACTTGGTGTGATAGTTTCTATATTTATTAGACATCTAAAGTAGATCAGTTGTAGTTATATATAGTCTTTAGTAATAATATTTATCCAGAGTTTTTAAAGGAATCTTTGGGATTCATCTATTTTTATAGCAAATAATCCGTTGCCCTGCCGGTAATAATCCTGTGATTTTAAATATTAGCAAAATAACTGAAACCTGTTTTATCTGTCCAACGAGGACGAAGTCGGGGGCAAATACTGGTACTAATGTATAAATGCGAAAGTATTGTTACGAGTTACAGGACTCGAATTAAAATGCCGTTTGGAATTACTATAGGATTTATTAGAACTATACAAATACGTATAACAGGTACAAATATAACTGGACACAACCATTACAAACTGCACGATTAAATAACACGCACAAAGTCCGTCACTATATCGCTTATCGAATGTACACGTCTAGCTCGTATCGTAATCGTCGCTTGACTGTCGATCTGTCCGTTCGGGCATCCTTTTATACTCAGCTTACAATATGTCACGATTGTGTAAACAATGGTTTCTTAGAACCACACCTGGCCACTGCCTACCAGAGAGGGTTACAATACACAATAGGTGGCTTTTCTAATTACAAATATTAAACATAAGGAAAACAAAAGAAGTGCAAACGCGGGCAGGTAATAAAATTTGGGCTTTATGACCGGCAGGTGTACATTCACGTTTGCCGGCGTGCTTCGTGGAATTTTTGCTAAGTTGTAACAGTATCTTTGTTAGTGTGTCATTTTGTTATGATCATAATGTTTGATGATGGGACAGACTGTATAAAAAGACCAACAGTTTTTTAAGGATGTAAAAATCATATTTAGGCGTTTTTAGATATACAGTTGCGCTATCATTTTATTCATAAAGTATATTATCAAATACGGAAGAAGTCGCGGATAACAGCTATAACCAAATGAAGCAACAATTAAGACTTCGATAGTGTTTTTTGCCTACAAAATTGTAGGCAAAGAAGATAGATAGATAGATAGATAACACTTTATTATACACCAATACAAACATGAATTTAAAGTCTAAAATTATAACTAGTAATGTACAAAGGGCGGTCTTATCGCTAAAAAGCGATCTCTTCCAAACAACCCCAGGAATGAATTGAGATGATAATGGCGATGGTGGTATACGTAACATATAGTACGAACTACTTACATTTAAATAATAAATACATAAATGAAATATATATTTTATAGATTACATAGATATATACTTAATATACATACCATACAAATACATATCTATAAAATATATAAATGAATTTAAATACCATATTCCAACGACAGGTAGTATTATTTGATCATAGTTTTAAATATCGCTGGCGATTTTGCTTGTCTGATAGTAACAGGAAGCGCGTTCCAAAGCTGTATAACCTTAACAGTAAAATAATTGTTGCAAAAAGTTGAGTTATGCACAGAAGTGTTCAATTTAAGTACAAATAAAATACTATAGAGAAAAGCAAGGATTTGAGTATTCCGGCGAAATCGAATTGGCAACCACTTGAGTTTTTTTCGGAATTCAGAGACATGGCCATACTTGCGTAGTCCAAATATGAACCTTATACAAAAATTTTGGAGGCGCTCAAGTTTATTAAGTCGTTCTTGAGTTAAATTTAGATAGCTGACGTCAGCATAATCAAGGATAGGAAATAATAAGGACTCTGCTAGCTTAATTTTGGTGGTAGTGGGTAAGAAATTCCTTAATCTTCTAAGGGATTTGGATGAGAGATATAGCCGCCGGCTTAATTCGGTGATATGAGGTCGCCAAGACAGCTCACTGTCAAATATAACGCCAAGGTTTTTTACCTTATCACTAAAAGGAATGATTGTCCCGTCAAACATTACACTAGGTATGGTAAAAGAGGTATGTTTTACTTTACGTACTTATAATTTTGGTGAAAATGAACTGTTTCATGTCGTCTTAAGTCTCGTGTCATTATGTATCTTCTAGGAAGGGTGTTAAATCTTGAACACATTGTCGTTTAACATTAGAAGAAATTGGTCAAACAACAACCACAAACCTGTACTACAAAAAAGTCTTGTTTAATAAAATATGACTTTCCGAGTTGGCACAAGATCTCTGCTGTTTGACGTCATAGAAACTTACTACATATGTGGCTAAGGCTAGATTTTTATAAGTGATGAATATCATATAAGACGCAGCTTAAAAGTGTTTATTACGAGAACAGGCAATAAAAAGTAAAATGTCAATTAAAGTATCAAAAATAATAGAATATAGTTGAAAGTAAAAATAGTTTTTTTTTTATTGCAGGAGTTCAGCAGACAGGCAGACGGCCCGCTCGATGGAAAGCGGTTACCATCGCCTATGGACATTTGGAACACTAAAGGTGCTTACAAATGCGCTGCTGCTTTTTAAGGGACACTGGAACCTGGTCATTAATGCCGGAACACAACTCAAGGTTGTTAATGGCGGTCTACCACCTGGCTGTGGGTTGTTTTGTCGCCTCTTACAACAGGCCGCCCCAACTCAGGAAATTGTATTCTTTCTCCGTCCCTGCACGGATTACAATACAAGTGTTCGTTTGCTAGACTGTTATTGTAAGAGGCGTGATATAATGTCTCTGTATAACGACTTTGAGCTCAAGTGCGCAGTTAAGCTGGTTGTGTTATTATATACATGCAGACAAACACACGGGTGTTTCCTTACACCCGATCTTGAAAAATGGCGTCACTTAAACCACGCGGCCGGTCAACAATACACATTATTCATCCACATTCCTCAGATCGTGTGAGAAAATGTTTTGGTTTTTTATGACGTAAAATGTACCGTATACACATTACTTAATTTATTTAAATTCGTAACCGAAGTCGACAAGATGACTCTATCTTACAAATGTATTGTTGTAAACCAATATCTATGACCATATTTTAAAATTTTATATCTATTTTTGGGATTAAAATTCAATGGGCGGCTTGTATTTGACGTTTTTAAACTAGTTTGGCGTTGTTACGTGTAATATTTCTTTAGAATACATGTAATTTCAAATTTAAATAAATTGTAACGTTTTTGTAGTATCAATTTTCGAATGGGAAAAGCATTTTTAACCCAATTTATTATCCGAAGTATCAATCGAGATTAGTGGACCCTATACAAATGTATTGTATTCTTAACATGGTTTTTAGTGTTCTGTTACCTTAAGACAATAGGAATCCTTTATAGTCTCATTCCGATGTTTGTACGTATGTCTGTTTGTCACAGCTAATCTCAATTTAGGTTAGATACAGAAAATTAGACACAGATAGAAATCTATATTTACAAATAAAGTTTTAGGTACTTTTTTTATTCATATAAAATACAATATAAACTTTAAAATAAACTACAAACTATACTATAATAAAAACTAAAACTAAATAAAAAGTGGAAAATAGTGAAAGATAAAACATTGGTCACAAACCACTGTCACTTCACGGGAACGTTCCCAAAAGGCTGGCGGCGTTGCCGCGTCGTATAGCAACGCTTAATCTTTGAGCAAAATAGACGCTAGCGTTCTGGTCGCGTGTGACGTCTACTAAACGTTTGGCGACGTCACTGTAGACCTTTAGAGTGTTAGGACCCCACAAACCCAGAGTTTAGTTAGTTAGTTACTAAAAAGTTACGAGTTTGTATTTTAAATTTTGTGAATATATTTTCTAAAAATAATTTAAACATTGCAATATCATCATGATATTGCAATGTTGTACTGATGTATCAAATATGAGTGTTCTCTTTGATTATTACAAAAAAAAAAAAATATTTTTGTTCTTAATTAATTTAGATTTCTTAGTTATAATCGAAAATGTTATTTGCTAATTAACTGTTGGTAGCCAATCTGTAAGTTTGTAGAGCGCCATTTATTATCTATTTAGCTGTTGTTATATCATCCTAACGTAATAAGTACCTACTATAATACACATTGTTTACTCATTTATTGTCATTATTATTCAATTAATTAATATGCGTGTATGTTTCACCTGCATATATAAAGGAAGACTTAATAAACAGACTCACATTCTCAATAGGTAGAATTTATTTTTATTAACTTATTGTTTTTATTTATTTTAACAGAATGAAGCAAACAATTTTCAATTAACAATGCAGTATCGATTAAGAAAGCTTACAAATAAACACATTAGCTAAGGTATTACGAAATTTTTGTTTGACTTAAAAAAATATAATGTCATCAACTTTATTGTTGTGAGATAAAAATCAAATGACACTTAAGAAAGACGAATAGTGTGAGCGCGAAGTACATCGCCGGTAAAGTATATTATATCGATTCCAAAATCGATCCTTAATTCGTTTTATTTGACAACCTGACGTTTGTATTTATTTGTTAGTGTGGCAGCATTGATGACGTACAATTTTTGATAAAATATTTTTTTAGGTTGTGTTTATTTTATTGAATCCTTACGCGACTGTCCTATCTTTCGGTTTTTGAAAATCCAATATTTATTTTATGTCTCTGCTACATCTGGGATAATTTTAGTATTGGATAGTGACTGTATCATGCAGATGTAGCTAAGGGTTTAATGCGTTATTTGTGATACGACATTATTAACGACGCTAAACATTAACATATAAAGTATGTTTAAACACTAATGTAGCTAATCGTCAACGAGTTACTTTTAACACTATAATAAGTAAGTCGCATTTGGTCACAGTCACCAATACTAACACAGTTGGAGTAAGAACTATTTTCATAAATCATTTAAAAATGTATGTTCGCAGAAGTGTAAATAAGCTATTTATAGTCTTGATTTAATACTAGACCACGTGGTCTAATATACACCTATTGTAATAGGTTGGGGAAAAAGTCTTTTCGCATATAGTATGTATGAACTTGTAATAAGATCTCTTTGGCTATATACCATTTGTATCTGGCTGGTTTTGGTATCATTAAAAAGTTTTAATTTTAAAGAAGACAATTCCAAATTCAAATTAGGAAATTGTGTGCTTTTCATTTGTTTTTCTTATTGTTAAAATGAGTGAATCTAATGAAGAAATTCGATATATTTTAAAATTTTACTACAAAAAAGGTAAAAATGCAACACAAGACGCGAAAAAAATTTGTGATGTTTATGGACCTAATGCAGTATCTGTGAGAGTAGCGCAAATTTGGTTTAAGCGTTTTCAATCCGGAAATTTTGATATCAAAGATGCACGTCGCTCTGGTCGCCCTGTTACGGACAAAATTGATGCCGTTTTTGAAAAAGTGGAGCAAGATCGGCATATTAGTAGTTACGATGTAGCTGGAAAACTGGGAATTGACCACAAAACGGTTTTGGCGCATTTGAAAAAAGCTGGGTACACAAAATAAGCTCGATATTTGGGTGCCTCATGAGCTCACTGAAAGAAACCTAATGAACCGTGTACTCATTTGTGATTCTTTATTACGGCGTAATGAAACCGAACCATTTTTGAAGAAACTGATAACTGGTGATGAAGAGTGGATCACGTACGACAAGAACTGACTGTCGTATATGATCCACTGACTGTGGCGAAACCCGGGTTAACTTGCAACAAGGTGATGCCGTGTGTATAGTGGGATTGGAAGGGCATTATTCATTATGAGCTGTTACCGCCAGGCAGGACCATCGAATCTGAACTATACTGCGAACAACTGATGAGATTAAAGCAAAAAGTTGAGAGAAAACGGCCGGAATTAATCAACAAAAGGGGTGTGGTTTTTCACCATGATAACGCTAGACCTGTGTGAGGTCATTCGTCAGTCGTCTTGAGCCACTCAACAAAAATTACGAGAATTTGGTTGGGAGATGTTAATGCATCCGCCGTATGGTCCTGCCCTGGCACCTTCAGATTTTCACCTGTTTCGGTCTCAGCAGAATTCCTTAGGCTGTGTCAGGTTAACATCACGAGAGGACTGCCAAAACCACTTGTCGCAGTTTTTTGATCAGAAGCCCCAAAATTTTGATAGCAATGGGATCACGTCCCTACCTACAAGATGGCAATAAGTTATCCAACAAAATGGCACTTACATACTTTAATCAAATGTAAATAAACTTTATAAAAAAACCTTTTGAATTTTTATATAAAATGCGAAGAAACTTTTTCCCCAATATGTTCTCAAGATTAGCAAATTACAATTGTTTTTCGAGTTTAACAATAGTATTGTTACGAGTTTGCGGGACTTGAATTATAATCCCGTTAGAATTATTATAGAGTTTATTAGAACTATACAAACACGTATAACACAGGTACAAATATGACCAAACACAATAAATTCAAACGTAATGCAGAAGGTCCTAATTCAATAAAACGCGCAAAGTTCGTCAATATTAGATCCCCGAATGTACACACGTCAAGCCTTGGTCGTAGTTGTAGCTCAACTGACCCCCTCTCTCAATCAGGCCATCGTTTTATACTTCTCAAATGCAAATGTGCCCGCCCAGCAACGTCAACGTAATTTCCTAGAATTAGCTTGCATTTATAATCCGCAACACCTAGCTAATGATGCTCTTGAGCGGCCGTAAACGAGCACAATAGGACAATAGGTTGTTCTCCACAATAACTAGAAACTTATGCCAATAAATAAAGTGAACAAAAGAAGACGATCATAAAAGGATTACAATTCGCTCAAATGCCGACGGGTAATAAAATTTGCTTTTACAGATTAGGAGTGGAATTTGTCTTTGTCGGAGACTAAGTTGTAACAGTATTTTTATATATATTTAAAACATTTTTTAACTTTTTTTTAGTAATATAAGTACGACGGACAAATTTGGGACTGATCTTGGAACCCACACAGAGTAAATAACGGAAAGCTCAATGACCAAATTAAACAAACTTGGAATATTTCCCTTATAGTAAAATAGGTAGGCCAAAACTTAGATCACAGAGGCATTTATATGACTACTAGTATATGTATTTAAAAGCAACAATAAGAAAGTAAAGACGCATACAAAACTTGGTTATTTAATTAACCTCACTATCTACACCGGTGGACAATACAATTGACCACTTTCTCAACGACGTCCTCAATAAACTTCCGCTCTAGAAGCTAAAGGTGATACGAATAAAAAGAAATCGCAATTAATAAGTGTCGGCTTGTTAGAGATGTCATTGTGGACTTAATCTAGTAAACGTAAGATGGCCGACACTGGTCTCGACACCCAAGACACCTACGTTAATATTGATAATAGTGATTGTCTAGACGAATTACGACATAATGGATGTGGTAAATTAAATACCAATAAACTGGACTACAATTTTTACTTGTAAATATGTTTATATTTTAATGTTTAAGATTTTTTTTGTAGTGTTATTTAATTTTTAAGATAGTTTAATTTATAAAGACCTGTTTACGAAACTATCAATTAATTTCCATTATGACATTGAACACATATTTTATAATTACACCTACGTCTTAACGGTTTTAAGCGCGGCATTTTGTAATCATTATAATATTTAATAACGATTAAAAATTATATTTCATTAAGTGTAAGTCGCTGTACCAGTTGTTAAACTTAAAGAAATTTATTATTTATGTTTCATATTTACTTGCATTTAAGTTTAGTGATGATAGCGTTGTGACATCGTACGACAATGACGTGGCATTGAATTTAGTTCGGGAAGCACGCACCACTTTGACAGTTTATTCACCTAACATGGAAACTGTTACAATATGAAACAGCAGAATCTACTAAAATAATTTTTACAACATACAAAACGTCGCGGTCTTATAAACTTTGTACAAGCGTATATATTTAATTATTAATTAACTTAATAGTTAAAATTATATATATATATATATATATATATATATATATATATATATATATATATATATATATATATATATATATATATATAATATTTTTCAAAATAAGATGATCAGGTATTATTTTAAGACAAACATATTTGTTATACTTTTGTTACGTAATGAGTAAAATATACTTTTGTAACAGGGTTTAAAAAATTTTACCTCTAAAATAGAATAGTTCTTATGAGACAAAATAATTTTTTACACGTATAAAGCCATGTATCAGTAGAAAATTCACTAATTTTCATTTCCTGTTTCTTTTTAGAGGTTTTTAATTAACATTCACCAAATTTATGATTCAACTACAAACCAGATCCGCTACGTCGATTAAAATCTAAAATACCTTCTCCATTAATAAAGTTAATAACATCGATATCAAACGCATGTACGGCGAAGAACAGTAAGTTTTTTGGACAGACAGCAACTTGGATTAAGGGGATTAGTATCAATCATAAACACAAATTGGTGGTTGCGTCAGTGCTACCAACGTACGGGATTAAAAACATACATTGGCCTCAAATAAAGCTGGCACGTCGGCGATAATCGTTACGTTTCGAGGCGGTTATTTGTGATGGCATTTAGTTTATATGTGGTTTTTGTTAAAATATGTGTTAAAGAATGAAAAGAACAAGGTTATTTCATAATTCAACACTGATTCTGTCTATATCTAATAAATATGTTGAGGTGTTGAGTTTGAACAAAGATTATGTGTGTGTGTGATTTTCCATCGAAAAGTTATCTAGAAAAAATTGCTCATAGCGATAAGACCGCCAATTGTACCGCACATTTTGAAAATATTATTATTTTTAGAAACGATTTTGTCTGTCTGTTAGAGAATCACATAAAAACTACAGAACGGATTTAAATGAAACTAGACCAAAAATAGCTTATATCCCGGCTCAACACTCACAACACTTTCTGTGTTTTCTGTGGGATAGACGAATATAACCAAAACCTAGTTAATAATAAATGTAGATAAATAAAACTGTCCAGATTTTTTGATGGGACTGGAAAGGCGATGTTTAAGCTATACATTTTTATTTTCAAAAGTTGCAAAATAGTGGTTATAAGTAAAGAACAGTTGTATTTAGAAATGATGATTGATTATAGGCAATTATAGGTTGATAGTGAAATAAATTGAGTTTTTATCAATTTACAAAACGCCGAAGTCGCGCAGATTTTGAAGAAGCGTGGTAAGTTATGATATCATATTTTCGAATAGTCATAGTTTAGACATGTAATTCAATTATTTTTAATATGATATTTTAAAAGTAAAATGATAATTTTTATACATAAATAACTTTAAAATTACTGTGTAAATAATTTTAAATACCGTTCTAAGTATAATTAAAGAGCTATTTGACTTCTTTTAATTGCATAAAAATATGTATTATAAAATCTATGAAGTCGCGACGTTTTGTAACATGACAAAAGTGTCTCTACTTATTTGACTGTGATCTACCCGATTCTCTATCAATCCATATAAATGTTAAAGCACTTCTGCAAAAATTATGGCACATTCACATTATGACATTATTTTTGTCCACATGTGCAAACATGAAACAAAGAAATGTTGACAAATGATATAACATAAGTCACAGATCACCGTCACTTGTGAACGTCCCCAAAACGCTGCATTACCACATTCGATAGTTACGTTTGTTTGGTTTGTGAGAGAAGGGCTAGAAAAATTTGCAGCTCACACTGATAATCCAGAAATATTTCGTCATCGAACAAAAATAGAATGGGCAACCAAAATAATGGAGGTAACACGGTATAGGCGTTACCAACGGTACCGTACGCTTCAGGGTGTAAACCGAGCTTATTGATATTTTATAATAAATAATGACCCGTACAATAGAAAGCTTTTTTAAATTATTACACTACGATATAGCAATTTGGGCGTCGCTTAATTCAGTATTTTATAATTGAAACAATAAGAATAGACGTCATAAATTAGAATTGTGCTCGTTTTTTTTAATAGAGTAGGCTTAAACAGCGTTGGTGGCCGTCAAGATGAATGGGTGTGCTATGAATATGATACAAAATATTATACTAATGATTTTTCTGTTAATATGTTTAAGGCTAAATGTAAGACATGACGATAAATCTTTTGTCTTGGATTTGTTTATTGACAATGAGCCTATATTAATATTAAATATTCCACTAATAAATAAAATATCTCAAGCCTCAAGCATATCTGGTAGCTTAATGGTTAGCGCACGTGTCCCAAGCTCACGCGGGATCGTATCCTGATCGCAAAACATGCACCATTTAGGCAGTTTTCAGACCTAATGTGCATATTGTTACAATTACCACGTGCTAACAACGCTGAAGGAAAACATCGTGATGAAACCTGCCCTACGAGATAACCGATGTGTCAAACCTGCCAACCCGCCTTGGAAAAGTGTGGCGGGTACATTATCCATTCCCCTATAATAGGAGGCCCGAGCCCAGCAGTGGAATATTTATAGGCTGTAATTATATTTAGATAAAATATCTACAACTGTAATTTCAATTGGTATTGTTTAAAAAATTCACTATTTCATATTGTTATTAGGTAAAGAGATTAATATGACCTACATCGCCAGATTAGGTTAGGTTATTCCTTAGGTTAGGTTGCCTGGAGGAGATTGCTTTAAGCGATAAGGCAGTCTATTGTTTCTACCATGACAGTATTGTAATCGTGCATTTTTGTAATTGTCTATTTGGTGAGCAATAGTGTTATCTATTCTATTCTATTGAGTAATGCATTTTAAGTTCTAGTTACTTTCAGTGAACGTAAGCATTTTGAAATAATGGAATCCTTGTATTTTCGTTATCGGTAAATACGAGTGTGATTATAACTTTTTTTTATTGCACGAGTTTAGCAGACAGACAGACAGTCCACCTAATGGAGTAAGTTCGTTAAATATCACTGCAATTTTCTTGATTTCTCATCTTATTATATATGGCGTGCGATATCTTATAATATATTTGTTCCTTTCCCGTGTATCTACTATATCTAGTATCTACTATAAGTACCTACGCGCTATAGTTTAAGGCTCTCATTACCGTGTCGCCGAAAGAGATGTACAAACGAAACAACTCTTCGTTGGTATTTATTGATCAATAATTTACCAAAAAAATTATCATAAATCATCACGATATGGGACGTAGCGTGTTTTTTTCGTAATTTTTGTACAATTATTTTAAATTAAGAAAAAAATCACAAATTCACTCCAAAATTATTGTCATAAAACCATTTTACTCTTTAAATTTTATCAATGCAGGATGAGACAATATCTACATGTTTATAAAAGAGATAAATATTTTTTTTAATATTACTTGTTTTATTTATAATAAAATAACAGTGCATCTGAAAAGCAACCACGTATATGGAATCCCTGCATCACCCGAAAGATCAGTACCGAGAAATCTCCTTAAAGATTTTGAAGACATTCGCGTTGCTACAGTCCTTAATATCACTATTTTTAGTATAGTTCTTACAATTCACGAAGGCGACCGGGCTTTACTCGTAGTTGAATGTGTACATGCACATTGCGATAGTGTGCGTATCTGAAAATCCGTTGCGTGGTTTAGAAGGAGTTAGCGGATATATAGACAGATGCTGAAAGCGACTATGTTTTATTCTAGGGTATTTGCCTGTCTAGATGGCTGTCGTAGCTAGCCTAAGGTATGCCGCCGTAACAACCTTTTAGTTGTGTTGCGAAATTAGTGGTCAGGTTGCAGCCTGCCTATAGAGAGCGGCAGCACATTGGTAGTACCTCTGGTGTTACAAATCTCCATAGGCGATAGTAACCGCTTTCCATCAGGTGGGCTCTCCGCCTGTCTGCTGAACGAATGCAATAAAAAAATATTTCTGCGCCTAATATTTAATACTAAATGTTTAGTGCCGTATGTATGAATTTCAGTCCCATTTGCTGCAAATAACTTATAATCCGTAGGTTGACTTAAATTGCTATAATGCTTTTTCACGGGTATAACCGATACTTTGGCGCTGGTGTTTAACAGAAAACGCATGCCGGAGTTGACATCCGTAACACACAGGCGGTGGCTTGACGTATCGATGCAGTTATCCGCCGCTGTCTGCACCGATCCTAGTTCTCCGCATTGCGAGATTCCGGACCACGGGGTTCCATATTCGCCGATCCCTTGTTCCAGTTGCATGGGTTAATGCATTTCTTAGCTCGGTTTCAGAAGCGAAAATGGTAGAAGCATACCCAGACTGCACTCGAATGGTTGTACCATTGCGCTGACGTTTCACGTTGCCGGTTCCTAGGATTGCTCCGCTCTCTTTGATAGCGAGAATATCGGTTTGGCGTTCTTCTTCTGCTTAACTCGTCGACCCTCTGGTTAAGCTTAGCAATTTCGGCTACACTCGGTCACTGCTGGAAGTGGTTCCCGCTGTTTGTGTTACCTGGTGAATGGTGTCACCACTTCCCGACATTTCCATGACGCTGTCTGCTAATTTTGCCAATTTATCCAGGTGCGATACTTTGCTGATCGTTAAGATTGCTCGTACTGCTGGTGGAAGGTGTCTAGTCCACATAATACGCAGAGTTTGTTCCGGAAATTTGTCCTGTGCTAAGTCTTTCATTTTTCGCAAGAGTTGTGAAGATTTTTGATTGCCAAGGTCAATTTCACTGAGTAGTTTCTGAACTTTCCGTATTTCTGATTCTTCATATACAGTCAATAATCTTTCTTTAAGTGATGCATATGGTTTTTCTTGTGGCGGTTGAAGAAGTAGATCTGTTACCTGCTGTATGTTTTCTTTGTTCAATTTAGTTACGACCAAATTGTATTTGTTCCCTTCACTTAACTTTCTATTACGTAATAATGTCACTATAAATGCTCACAAAAAAACAATGTTCACTTTTTACGCGTATTTTTTCGGGGGTTACCAGTTGCGCTTTAGACGCTTACATGTTCCCTACAAATATTATGTAAAGATTTCTATAATTAATAAAAACTGCCAGGTGGTGGGTTATTTGCCTGTCTGAATGGCTAACACCCCTGGTCTAGCCTATGCTGTCATAACAATTTTGAATGGTGTTCCAGCATCAGTGGCCAGGTTCCAGTTTCCCCTTCGAGGCCGGCAGCACATTGGCAGCACCAACCACTTTTTCACATCACATAATGAATCACAGACGGGCCGTCAGCCTGTCTGCTGTGCTTCAACAATCAAAAAAATTGAAATAAAAAATAAATAAATTTACGATAAAGCTTATCTGTATTCTTTTTTATTTATTAATTCTTTTATATATTTTATTTGATCGCTATCCGACGTGCTATTAAATTGCGATCAAAGATTTTTTTGATCAGCACCGCTAGCTTTGCAGATTTACAGCTATAGTTTCGAAGATTATTAGTATATATTTGGAAAAAAATATAAATTCTCCCAGGAGGCCATGATCGCGTGATAAACCATAATAAGAAAATTCGCAACCTGCCTTAAGTGGAGCTACTTTTATTTTCAAATTCATGTCTGTTTTAAAAATCTACCGTTATTATTTATTTTAAACTTAATAAAATTAACGAGCAGTTAACTTAGCGGTTAAAATTTTATCTTTCTAAATTAAAATTTAAAAAATTATTAATCAATAATACTTTAAAATTAGATAACAAGCTTCGATTTGCAATATAATTAGTATACAAATGCCTGGTACACGGTTCTCTTCATTTAATTTTCCCCATTTATTGTGAGTTTTTTGATATATTTATTTAAACAACAATAGAGAGAGACTTTAGAACATATTGCTTTATAGAAGGTTCTTAAAGTTTCTTTAAGTATGTGCCTCGTACTGACGTCGTACGGCGCACGGCGTCTCACTGTCTACCATAAATCATCCCTTAGTTGAACCGCCGTGTTGGAAACAAATAGCGAATTATAAAGCCTCTACCAGTCCTGGTAGAAAAGTGCAGAGCTAAGAAGTGCCGGCTTAATATCGTAAATTTGGTCTATGTGGTTGTGTGAGTTAAGCAATTACCAGCTAAGCTCTCTGGAACCCAGATTTGGATTCGATTTCTGAAATAGGATATTTCGTAAACGAATTTTCCGTTATTTGCTACGGTCTGGGTGTCTGGGGTCAGCTCCAGAGTATATTAATCGTAATAGAAACATAACTTGCTTAGATTAGAAAATATATAATGTGTCTGTGTTTGTCTGCCGATCATATTCACATATCACAGCTGCAACAGAAAACTGCAAAAAAAAAAGTTAAAGCTTAATTCGCAATCTGGATTTAATATTATCATTTTGATAATAAAATCGGAATGACACTATTATAATGCTGATAAAAAGCAGTATTTTATTTTATTATACATTGGAATAGTTTAACCTGCTTATCAAATCAGTGAAATTTAAATACGTTTATTTATCTAAAATTTTAAACGATCGCATTAATCTGATTTACTAATATACTGTTGTGGTTATAAGAATACATGCTACTTAAAATCATAGCATAGAATACACAAAAATATCATTTACCACAATGTGTGTAACGCCACACTAGTGTTTTAGGGCTCCGTAGTAATTTTGGCTAAAACGGATCTGATGTATAGGATAGATGGATTTCTTATATAATCATGTCCTTCCATTTATCTGCGCATATGTGTCATATACATTTTCTCTTTTCTCAATAACTGTTATTTTTATATTGAAAATTCTGGGGACCTGAGGTCACGAACCTCTGAGGACTCAAAACGCTTAAGACTTTCACTGCGAAAAGGGTGGGGTCTAGGTGGCCCCGAACATATCTCACTCGCTGTGCAACTAACAAAAAATATAGATTTCTCTGTGGTACGGAGGGCGAAACTTTAATTTTTTCAGAGTAAAAAGGGATGAATATATATCTAACAAGTGCTACTAAGTCGTGGTACTAGAAGTCGTGGTAGCGTAATGGCTAGCGCACGCTTCCCAAAGTCAAAGGGCGCGGGTTCGCCTGGCCGGAACGCATGCATCACTTGGGTAGTTTTCTAACCTAATGTTCTAACCTAACCTATTGTTACAATTACCACATCCTAATAACGGTGAAGGAAAACATCGTGATGCAACCTGCACATCGAGGTAACCGATGTGTCAAACCTGCCAAGCCGCCTTGGACAAGCGTGGCGGGTATAATGTCGGTTCCCCTATAGTGGGAGGCCCGAGTCCAGCAGTGGGACATTTATGGGCTGCTATTATTTTTATATACGTGCTACTAAACTAGAGTTCCGTAGTATAAGTATCTTAATACACGGTTACCTGGACCTAGTACCGCCCAAGACAAAACAAAAGTCCAAAAACTATTTTATATAGAAGCCAAAAAACGATTTCAGTTTTTACAACGTTACGGGGTTCAATAGGCCTCGTGTCGCCACAATAATAGTTTTAAAACAAGGTCTAAAATGCCCCGTACCACAGGAATGGAAAGTACAGACAAATTAGTGCTGTTGTAAACAAGTTAATCGACTCTTAGGGTGATCATACTTATTCTTGCCTCGGACAAGGGATTAGTATAGCGATCCAGCGGGGTAACGTATCCAGCCTATTGTAATTGTTTAGTTAGGCTCAGTATTAGAGATGCCATGAATATTCGGCTTCTATAGGTATTTGGCCATTTTTTTAATTATTCGGTATTCGGTCGAACATTGGTAGTATTCGACAGAGCCGAATATTCCTGATATCTCTAGTTAAAACGTAGTTTAGCTATCAATAGTTTGTGATTGAAATATAGATAGATAGAAAATACTTTATTGTTCACCACATACCCATAAAGTAAATCATTTACAGTCATTTCGTGTCAAGGCAGGAACAAAGGGCAGCCTTATCGCTTTAGAGCGATCTCTTCCAGACAACCCAGAAATATGTACATTTTTGAGTAACATGTGCGGTTTTTTGTCATTCGGTATTTGACCGAATACTACACAGTAATCAGCCGATTACCCAATAGTTAAAAAAATGGGCGAATACCGAATATAAACCGAATATTCGTGACATTTTAACTCAGTATTCTACTTATAGTTTTAAAGAATATGGATTGAATACAATAACTAATTATCATTAATCAAATAGATTACATTTTCTTCATAGTACTAGTTTAGAGTTTATGTATATTTTAACGTAATTAAAATACATTATTTCGAAAATACTAATTATTAGGCGTAACTGAAGAATGGCGGTTATTTTTAGGATATAGGCAGGTAGGTATAGGCGCGTAGAATATCATTAAATAGGTCTTTAAAAATGTTAGCGATGCTTCTTAGTAACTTTTTTATTTAAAATCAGTAGGTGGGAGATATTTTATGCGTAGCCAGTCGTAAAAATTATCGCCTTCATCTTTATATTTTGAAATATGGACCGTGAAATTCTAAACAAATTCAGACATTAAGTAAATATTCAAAAAATACTAATAAATAAAATATTAAAAAATTTACCTTTATACCAGAAGTTTTACTCGCTTCAACCTTTAAAGCTAAGGGCTCATTACAATTTATCAATAACGGATTCACAGGTAAAAGAATGAGTGTCTTATTGATAAATCGTAATGAGCAATCGTGAGCAAAAATTACTAATGTGTGCTAACGGTGAAGACAAACATCGTGTGTCAAACTCGCTAATCCTTCTTAGATAAGCGTGGTGGGTATACTGTCCGATCCCCTATAAATGGGGAGCACGGGTCTAGCAGTAACACGATTATGGACTCTTATTATTAAAGGCTGGCCTAAAATTATAATAGGGAAAAAGTTTGAACGTAGGTTTTGTTTTCTGACATTTTAAAGTTTATGCGTATCTATATCCAAAACTGACCGTATTTGTACACGATACATTTGGCTAAGTTGGATCGACGGATTTGACACACCGTTAATCTCGATGTGAAGGGCGCTTACTTTCATCATCAGAACGCCTAGAGTCAGACTACAGAATTTAGTAAAACTACCTAAGCGGTACATACTCCCTAAACATGATTCGAACCACTCCAACAACTAAGCAGATACTTAACTTAGAGAACTTGTTTGATTATAGCTGTATGTTATTTATTATAAATAACATTTAATTGGCTGAAATTTTTGAAAGAATCTAGACAAGAAAGAATCATGTCGGTAAACCATCATAAGACTTAGGGTTACCACTACAAAAAAATATTTCTAATATGTGGGACTTTGATTTAAAGCACATATGTCTATATACTTACTCACTTAAATACATTAAATACATATATGAGTATTTAATCTAAGATGGTTCAACGGAATATACGATTTCGGTACATAAATAAATACTTAAGTAATATGATTAAAACTCCGTTTCAACGGTTTTGAGCGCAGCACGTTATATGATTTTTATTTCGACGTTTCGGTATCTTTTCAGTGGCCGAGATCACAGAAAACAATGATGACAAATGCCAATGAGTAATGTTAAAGTTACTACTAAGCCTACCCCCTTCCTGTTGTTGTTCGTTAGAACAACCATAAGCATAAACAATAACCATAACCAAAAATAATAATCATAAACAAAACTTTATATTAATTTATTTTATTTCTATATATTTAGTTTAATTTATAATTTAGTTCTATTACCTCATGGCTATGTTAACGATTATAATAAATAAAAAAATTTATACGTTTTCTAAACTACGGACTCCAGCGTTTGGGTTCGTACAATTATTAAGATCTTCACTTTTAATTATTTAATTTTAATTTTTGTTTATGGTTATTATTTACTCTATAAAAACTTAAGCTAATTCACTACCGCTTAGGTAATTTGTACAAAAATTAAAAGCTCATCGGCTGCTATATTGTTGTTTTTGAATATAAATATTTAATTCAAATTGATTACACTTCACACGCCAAAGCTATAAATCCAGCTAAAAAATAAAAAAATTGTATTACTAATATCTCGGGAAATATGGCAACCCTATTTCTAGAGATTATCAAACTTTCTACATATCAGACACTCAACACATTAATACAATATCTATAAGTGATTACTATCATAGAGCTCGCTACTAAGTTATTTGGTCTTCAATCAACATACGCGGCTATTTGCGAAATTACAGCTTCCACGCTACTGATTAGCCATAACGGTGATCGTACATTAAACGATCGCCTTTGGGAACCATTCAGTTGAAAGTATCCGAACATTGTACAATCTACATTATATTATAGTGTTGTCACCATACCGTTAATTTATTGGTAATCGTTTTTTTTTTGACATACTATTAGATAGATAACACGTTATTTTTCACAAAATAAACAATTACACAATACTACTTTTACGGCGATACAAAAGACGGCCTTATCGCTTAAAGCGATCTCTTCCAGGCAAACTGACTTCTGACCGGTTCCTATATGTAACTATTAATTCATTCACTTTTATTAATTCACTTGCTTTACTGTCGGTTGGATTTTGACATTACTTGTATGGAGCTTATGTCAAATTTTAATCGATAGTAAGGCAAATGAACGGCCGGTAAGATATACGAACCGGCCATTAGAGGATACTTTTAACAGCTTATGTCTACATATAATAAAATAAAATAAAATAGGAACAGTACAATAAGGACAGTAAAAAGCAAAGGTAAGAAAAATAAGTAGAAAAGAATAATACTTTATTATAAATTAAAGTAATAGTTTATGACAGATTTTTAAACATCGCAAGGGATTTAGCTTTCTGATATCTACGGGCAAAATGTTCCAAAAAGTGCCAAGTCTGCACAGCGAAGGTTTTGAGTAAAATTTTAAAGAATGTGCAAATACCTTTAACAAGAGACTAAAATGAATGAATTTAAAATGTTGTAAACACTTTTTCAAATTTTCTATTTGCAATTTTATGAGTTTCAAGAATGCTAAAACTTTGATATTAAAATCTAGGAATCATTATTTTTCATATCAATATAATATTTGGGTATACAAGCTTAATCCCCAACTAATACTAATTAATAGATGACGGCGCCATATTTAGAAAAAAGTTTTACATTAGTTGCAACATAATAACTGAATTTATGCCGCAAATCATATTTTTGTTATATTTTAATAGATATTTATTTTTGCATAAATATTAAGAGATTAAGCTCAAATAAATTGAACAAGACTCTGGTATAACGGTATATTTTATTTCGTAAAAAATATTTTTAGTATGTAAATTGAATTTTTTTTTACCCTAAGTAACAGGTTTGGTAGCCATCTCTATTTTTTCAAATTCATTACACCATTGTGTTGCTGCCTATAGAATATTTTTCCCGAGACATTTTAATTTCTTTATAGTACTTGGATAGATAGACAATTTTTGCCATTTAATTAATAACTTTAAATAGAAGATCAGATTTTGAATAAATCGATCTTTCACGAGATGTCGAAAACACATAAAGCACAAATGTAAACGCCATAGTTTCAACATTAAAGTAAAAATTCTTACAAATCTATAAAATAGTATCTTATAAATTAACATCTTTTTGAATTGGGTAATTGACTAATGAAACAACAAATTTGATATAAAATCACAGCATAACATTCACCTAAATGCAATTAAACTCGTCATTAAACCTGACAACTTGCCAATAAAACGTCGATATTTTCGTCATCAAGCTATCGATTGTTTCACAACACTACCACGCTTTATAGGTTTAATAGCTACGATCTGATTGACAGTGCTGTATAAAGATATAAAATTAAAAACTTTTACTTTGTTTACGATGTTACAGTTCGTTGGTAATAAAATTTTAGGAACCTGTTGATTTTGAATAGGCACCGTGTTTTCATGTTAATTGAGACGGCAGTTACGAAATGATCAACAAAATATGGTAGCTGCGAATTGATTTCATAAGTGAAGGTTCCGTAGTTTAAAATTTTGGAGAATTTTTATTAAGAGGGAAGTATCTGTTACCTCACGTACATGGATAAGTTTATTTTTGTATAATTAGCAAGGATAAAACTGATTAGTCCATGTACGTGATAAAAATTGCCAATATCGAAAACAGACATCTCATCCGTGCAGGAACGGAGAAAGAATACAATTTCCTGCGGCTGGGCGGCCTGATAAGAGGCGACAAAACAACCCACAGCCAGGTGGTAGGGTATTTGGTCGGCTGGATGGCTACCACCCCTGGTCTAGAGTATGCCACCATAACAACCTTGAGTTGTGGTCCAGCATTAGTGACCAGGTTCCAGTCTCCCTTAAGCGAGCAGCAGCGCATATGTGGCACCTTTGGTGTTGCAAATGTCCATAGGCGATGGTAACCGCTTTCCATTAAGTGGGCCATTTGCCTGACTGCTGAACTCATGCAATAAAAAAAAAACTTTCGGAGATGCATGTATGAACATGTTCAGGATATACGTTTTACATTCTATCACGTTACCAGTTGTGGGGGCTGTTTTAATCGTGTGGTACGTCGATGACAGCTACCCCGTTATATACCCAGGTGACACACGAGAGCCCATGGTTCAATCGTCGTGAGGAGTACATAATAAGACAACGATTTATTGTACTGTCGATATAATTGTTGCTTAATTAATTTGCCATTAAATATGAGAGCATATAGACAGAAATCTTAACTGCCGCGTGAAACTGTGTAAAACCTGAACATGTTCATACATCTCCGACGGCTTTGTCTGTTTTTTATATAGGCAGTTTTTATCACGTACATGGACTACTCAATTTTAACCTTGCTAATTATATAGAAATACATGTATCCATGTACGTGATGTAACACAAAGAATAAGTAATGTTCTAACAGATAGACAGACAGATGAATATTCTAAAAGTTGTAATTTCAGAATCTGCTTTACAAAATTAGTGGTCCTAATTTTTTTATCTTTTTTAAATTAAGTGCAAAAAAACGATCACTCTATAGGTTTATTATATTAAAAATTACATGAAAATTAGAATAGGTTATATTCAACACAAACACACACATAGTAAACAAGAATTTTTCATGGATAATTTACGTATCACAGGAGAAATTTAAAAAATAAACTGAAGTGTTAAATACATAACATATATATATTATGTATTTAATATATAATAAACATAATACATACATACCTACATACCTCGAAACAAATGGCTTGCTACGCGACGATGGCAAGAGGCTGGATGGTATGTCACTTATTCCTTGGAGGATGGGACGGCCGCTTGTTTGGGACGCGACATGTGTAGACATTCTAGCGCCGTCACATCTTCCAATGACTGAGTTAGAGGCTGGCATTTCTGCTTCAAAAGCTGAAGCTCTCAAACGGCGAAATATGGAACCTTAGGAAGGGGCTACATATTTGTGCCGTTTGGAGTTGAAACATTAGGTCCGTGGGGTCCATTGGAAAAGAGTTTCTTCAAAGAGATTTGCAAGAAACTCTTTGATGCCACCCGTGATCAGAAGGCTGGCTCATATTTCGCCCAACAAATAAGCATCGCCATATAGCGCGGCAATGCAGGCAGCCTTCTGGGCACGCTCCCATCTGGCAGCGATTTGTTACACAGTCTATAATGGCGTGTACTATTTATAACTTAGTTTATTTTTAGTTTTTAATAGTTATATTAAAATTTTGATTATTTAGTTTAAAAAAAAAGAATAGGTAAAAAAACTGAAGTTTTAAATTAAATAAATATGTATGTATATTATAATATACCGTATATTAATTACATTATTTACGTATATGTTTATTTCAATACTTTTATTAAATTAAAAAACGTTGATTTAAACAGACAAGGAATCCTAAAATGATTTTTATTACTATTATTGATTTAGAATATTAGCATTTAACAGGAAGTCTTGGCTTTAGGCCGTGTTCACCTGGTAACAAATAAAATTTTATTATATTTATTACATGTCAAAGGATAAGTATTATTAATTACAATTAAAATATACTGGTTATAGAGCTTTTGTCTCGGATATAAAAAATAAAATAGGATAATACAGAATATAAATATGTAAATGTAATCTTTATTATTATAAATGTGAAAGTGGCTTTAGTTTGCATAATTTTTTTCTCCTTAACTAAATTGATTTAAACACATTCACCGATTATCACGACATTTGGTATATATAAATGAATAATTGAAAACTCATTATTTACCAATATTATTCGAACGGAGAATATTTAATTACTAATTCCTGCGGCCTGTCGTGATAGGTTATAAAACAACTCATAGTTCGGTGGTGGAGGGAGGAGGCCTTTGCCCATCTGGGTGGCTACCATCCCTACTCTTGAGTATGCTGCCATAACTGTCCTAGTTTTGTTCCTCGAGTGATACTTAATGGTGTAACGGTGAATAGAGTGAACCAATTTAAATACCTGGGGATTTGGTTAGCGACCTCAGATTTAGTGTAGATTTAGAGAGAAAGCGTAGAATTCGCTGAATGCACAGATGCAGTAAAAATTACATTATTTATAGCCGATATACATCCGTTTATTCGGTGAATTTCTGGTTCGTGTTTGCACAATGGTCTTACAGTGCCCTTCATGTGCAATATAATAATGCGTTCAGGGCGTTGTTGCGGCTCCCGCATTTGCATCTGAGATGTTTGTGGCTGAGCGCACGGATGGCTTTGAAGCCACCTGGCGAAAGAAAACAGCCTCCCTCCTTAGCAGAGTGCGCGGGAGCAGCAACAGCATCCTGAAGGTAATAGCCAATAAACACGATAGTCCTCTGATGTTGGAACTCCTGCAGAGGACCAACTTATTTTCTGTAAATTACTAACACATATAACAATTTTGAGTTGTATTTCGGTATTATTCACAGGTTCCAGTCCTTCCTTTCAAACTCGACAGCCTATTGGAAGCATCTCTGGTGTTGTAAATGTCCATAGGCAACAATAACCACTTTCCTTTAAGTGGGTTTGTCAGCCTGGCTGCTGTACCTACTTTAGCAATAAAAAACAATAAAACAAGGTTCTTAAATAACCACGTCAAAGAATGTATTTTGTGTTGTATGTCCTTAAAGAGTGCGCAGTATTTTCGAAGTTTAAGGTTCACTACCAAAGAAATTAAGATAGGAGCTCGGATAAGATAGGAGATAGGCTCCCATAGAGTAAATAATAACCACAAACAAAATTAAAACTAAATAATTAAAATGAACAAGTTGGCAGCAAGCTAAATAAAACTTTAACAATACTCTTTGACACTTGACATCTTTGTCTTCCGTGCTCACGGCCACCGAAAAGTGGTCGAAACATCGGAATATATAAAAATCAAATAAATTACCGCACTTAAAACTGTGAAAACGTAGTTTTAGTTACGTAAATATAAAAACAGTATCGAATTTAGAATATCCTCCTTTTTTAACGTCGGTTTGAAAAGGAGAATCAGTATTGTCGAAAGAAATTCAGATAGGGACACAACTATCACTATAATTATTAATTAAACAATTTTAATGTATTTCATCCGTGCAAGAACGGAAAACAATACTAATGCCTGCGACAAGGCGGCCTGTCTTACGAGGCAACAAAAAACCTACAGCTAGTTAGTAGGGTATTCACCCAACTGGAAGGCTACCACCCCTGATTTAGAGTATGCTGCCATAACAACTTTGGATTGTGTTCCGGCATTAGTGGCTAGATTTCAGTTTCCCCTCCGAGGCCGGTTGCACATTGGTAGTGCCTCTGGTGTCGCTAATGTCCATAGGAGACGGTAACCACTTTCCATCACAGTTGGGCCGTCAGCCAGTTTGCAGTGCGTGATTTAGCAACAAACAAAATGTAAGTTGAATCCAGATAAATTAGCTTAGTATTTGCATATTTACTGGCACTTCTAAATTCGAAATTTAGTATTAAAAATTATATTTAATATTAATATTTATTATTCTAACATCGTTTATATATAACATATTCAGTTTCATATTAAGTACCTGCCTATATAAATATTTTATATTTTTATAGGCAGGTACTTAATATGAAGTAAGTATTAGTTTATTTATTTATGTGCTGATAGTACACTACTACAGACGCAAAAACGTCTCGAAGCTAATTTATCTTTACTATTGAGTCGCCATAAAGATTATATTCGTTATGCTTCTATCGATATTACGTAAACAGCTCATTATCAAACTCTGAGTTCGGCTAGTCCGCTAGACGGTTGTAAAATGGCAGCACAATGATATAATCACAACCGGTTATGCGACCAATAGCTAAATTTCACACTTGGCTGTCGGGTTCGATAAATTTGCAATTAATCTATAGCGACAAAAATAATAATTGCATTTCATAAAACCCTAATTAAACGCACGAGAACACTGTATACTAATTTCCCGTTGGTAAACTACAACCGTTATGTAATTGGTAATTCGTTTTTGTTACATTTTGTTACCTTCATTTTGACAGTTATTAAATGTCATCTGTCATTGAAAAAGTTTCTGCTGTAAACTTGGTAATATTTTGCTGTACAGTTTTATTTTTAAAAATGTATAATATTGGTTAAAAGTTGACAAAAGTTGTATGTAGGCCGTTATTGTTTTTTTAGTTAGAATTATGTTGGCGCCATTCTAACCAAAAATAGAACAGAATAGTTAGAATTGTATAGGTACATATTTGTGTTAAATGTGCTTAACACAATCTCGTTAAATGTGCTTCTACGAGATGTCCCAAGATTCATAGTTTGATGTCAGTCAAAAACCTATAATTTGACCGAGCTAATAATGAGCTAATATTTTGACAAAGCTGTATGTACTCAGCTCCATTGCCTACTAGGGTCCAATTCTCCTATTACTGTCTCGTCAAAATTGCCGAGCACTGTTGTCTCAATCGTAGGTTTGCCTGATTTGGGTTTATTTCAATGGCGTGCTCGTGGTAAGTAAGCCACTCTATCTTCATACATATTGTAAGCGAAAACTCGCGGAATAAACGTTTAAATTTTTCAATATTCATTTTGGCTAACGTCATTTCTGTTAATGGTAATACCATTTTTTTCTACTATTATTCCATTGTGACGATATCGAGTAGATATAGTGGATTTAGTAGAATACAAATTTTTGACACTTTTTTATTGCACGAATTCAGCAGATAGGCAGACGGCCCACCTGAGGGAAAGCGGTTACCATCGCCTATGGACACTTTAACACCAAAGGTGCTATAAAAGCGCTGCTGCTCTATTAAGGGAGACTGGAATCTGACCACCAATGCCGGAACACAACTCAAGGTTGTTATGGTGGCATAGTCTAGATCAGGGGTGATAGCCACCCAGTCGGGTAAATGCCCTACCACCTGGCTGTGGGTTGTTTTGTCGTCTGTTACGACAGGCCGCCCGGCCACAGCAAATTGTATTCGTCCGTTCCTGGACGCTGTCTCAATGTAATTGTATTTTAAATATCTTCGCAATGCAAAAATATTGAAGTAGCAGAATTGGGCCCGTGTTTTGTCGAATTTAGCAACAACAACTTTTACTTTAACAGTAAATGTCAGGTGTCTATTAACACAATTTAAATCTTGTTTTACGGTTCCAAGATTATTATCCCCATGTAAAATATTTACCAATAGACCTTCCTCACCATATCAATTTGAACTTCCCTCATTGGCTGACAAAAACCATGTATACAAAATATGTTGCTTGATATCGGTTACTAAGATCTATCTGTACGTAAGTAGTTTAACATATTTGGTTTCTTTTGTCTACATAAAATCAACTGTAAAAGTTAGATAAATAACTGTTTATTGCGTACCATTCAAATTAAAATGTGTCGTCCAATTTTTTTTTACTTATTTGTCTATCAGGTATATATCCTCCTGTCTTATATCCTATGAACTGTCTTATTGGCAAAATCCATGCCTAATAATTTGTAGTTAATAAGACTAAATATATAATAGCATTCTTAAATATCCTGTTTGATTTTACGCTTTTGTCTGACATTTTAGCAACTGTTTTCTAACAGTAACTATGTGATCATTGATCCACTTATGTTAAACGATGTCAACTACTAATCTGACATAATTTACACACATATATAAATATAAAAGCGACTGTTTGAATGTTGCGTTTGTTTCTTCTTCGCGACTTTGGGAATGAAAAGAAATGTTGTTACAGGAAAAAATATTTTCATAGTTTTATTGTTGGCCCTTTTTGCAGAAAGAATGTAAATAATTTAATTAAAACCAATAACAAATAGTTCAACAAACAAACAAACCCCTCTTTTGCCTATGTATATAGTATTCTAATATGTATTTTCACTTACCAGGGATGAATATAAGATATGGAGTTATCCTAACCCTTAAAATGTGAATGTCTTGTAATATACGGAATCGTAATTTACCCGAACAAACCGTCGTGAACATCCCTAGCAAGATCTTATTAATTAAAAATAAACCTCAAACACTCCTCGCCAGTCCAAACCGCAGTTCCACCTATGTTGGGCAATGTGACACCTCCACACAAGTGTAGTAGAAAGTGGTCAACTGGACCACAATGAGTGGAAACTCACGCATACCGCGTATTCAATTCGATCATTCTACCATTAATTATGTTGCTATAGGTACAGTGAGAAGAAAAATTATTAATATTAATTTTCTACGTAATTATTATATTTTATATTTGTGTTTAAATTTCTGGCATTTCAAATGTCCATAGGGGACGGTAATAACATTCCAACAAGTGGGCCGTTGCCCGTATATAAATTATGTAAATAAAAATTTCTATCAAAAAATGAAACCAACTTCAAGAGTAACAAAAGCAATTTGTTTTTAAATTTTAAGCCGATACGAATATATCATAAAAATTACTACATTTTGCAATTTTGTTAATTATGTTTAACTTTTAATGTTGTAGACATTTTTTTTTCTTTTTAGTCACTAACTGCTACTTAGTTTATGGTAGAAATTTTTTACTTTTCACTTTTAAGTTACGTATATCGTATGGTGTGGTATCCAATTACGTTCAAAATTGGTTCAGAAAAAAGTTATAGCTGAACATACAAAAAAAAATTACGTGACGAATTAAGAACCTTCACTTAATAGAAATGAGTAAGTCTTAAGAATTAATCTATTTACATGATATTTAGTATGTTGGTAACAGGAGTGAATGTTTAGTCAAATGAGATAGTCACCGTGTAATCATGATTCAAAGTTTTTTCGAAGTTTAATAAACCGATAAATAAATGTTTGTTATATTTAATCATTCTTTTCAGTCAGTTTATAAAAAAAAATAGCTGGGAGGCTTGAGCCCAGCGGTGGGACGTTTATGAGCTATTATTATTATTATATGGATTTAATACTTGTACAAGTGAAGCTGCGAGTAATGCTTAATGGAATAAACTCGACGATAGAAACCGTGAAACACAGTACAAAATAAACAAGTTTCGAGATAACTGATCAATTCTTTTTTCGACGCTACATTTATCGATTGTAGCTCATGACTGATTTTTAATTTAATTGTAATACCTGATTTTGCCCAACCGAGCGTAAAAAACGGCTCGGACGGACAGATGTCAAATCGGACCGCTATATTTTTTATATACCGATTGGCTTTACTCGTGGCTCCACTCGCGTGCTTTTCGTTTTTTAGTATCGAGAATTTTTCAGTCATAAAGCTAAATAAAATTCTTACAATATTTATATAAATCGATTTCGGTTACAGCGACTGCTGTATAAGAATAGTAGAATTGA
This sequence comes from Dendrolimus houi, assembly GCA_039645545.1. Lineage (NCBI taxonomy): Eukaryota > Metazoa > Arthropoda > Insecta > Lepidoptera > Lasiocampidae > Dendrolimus > Dendrolimus houi. The sequence goes on from CM077136.1 coordinate 9,026,760, forward strand.
TATTTATTTTAACGCGGAACGTATGCTCGCATATACTTACAATTTAGTTTATTTTGGACATGACAATCCCATTATAACTAGAAATATATTGTGTAACATGTTTATGGTTAATAATTATTCAAATATTTATTACACAATATATACTTTATAGGACCTCTTTTTGTTTCCTTTTATCGTAATCGTTTGGAGTGGACACATAATCTACATCTTCACTTTTCATACTCTTTATTAATTAATGTATACGTCCCCCGTCACACTAAATCTTCTTGTCATCCTTGATATAATCGAACCATCTCTTTTTTGGTTTTATTTATTAATATATCCATCAATCTTGCAATGTAATGCGCTCTTTCTCAAATAATTTTCATTCCTCCCATATTACATGCTCATACCTCCAAAATCTTTTTGCTCCAAATTCAGTAATGAGTGCAAATTTCAAAGGCCTCCATATTTTTTATTGCATATAATTAATGTAAAGCTTAAGAAGTTTTTTATGACTAATATTACTTAATAATATAAATATATTTACAGAGGAATTGAGAACCTACTCCTTTTTCAAGGCTAAAAATGTCAGTACGGAAATTGTTTATGGTTTTATAAGACCTCACCAACTGTGTCACACTTATCTATATAGTAGACTGAAAAACAACCAACTTTCATTACTTTTTTCACGATTTCGCTACACGATTCACAAGACGTACTATCCACCAGACGATTGTTCTTCCTACAAAATTTTACAGACAGACGAAAAGAGAGTCATGAAGGTTGTGTAAGGCTTTCAATTTTTCAGAATGGTTACAGAACCCTAAAAAAATAATTTATTTTATCTAATAGATCTGTAGAAAATCTTGGGCTTGGTTATCTCTACGGAACCTTTCATTAAGCATGAATTAAACGCACTTAGTCAATTTTCAATTAATCATCAAATAAACAAACAAACTCATTTTCACATTTCTACTATTACATTCAGTTTTTTTCTTTCTATCAGCATGAATGGCTTTGGGAAGTTGGTTCGCTTTTTGTCTTTTTATTGTCGTATGTAATGAATTAACTATAGACAAGAAATGATATCGATATGTGAAATCGTTATTTGTTTTTTTTTCTATTACTTTTATCTCGCATGTCAATTCTTATGAGTAGGCGTTTATGAAATACATAGATAAAGAGCTCTCAGATTTTAGTTGTTACTCCTTATCGGGTGACTTTTTAATTATTGGCGTATAAAAAAGTGGCGATACGTGTTTAAGACGTAGTGATGATTCCATCACACTGGAAATCATAGTTGATTTAAATAGTGTGGTGCGTCGAGTGCGGCGCGCTAGTTGACTCTGCATATCATACGCTGGTCGAGTTCACTGCAAGGAAACCTCAGAGGTTCGAGCTTGAGGCTACTGTTGAGCCGATTGATTCGCTGAGGAGCATGGTCGAGGCCTTGCTCCATAGCGAAAATCATTGGAAGGCGGTTTCATCCTTTTGCGAGTTAGTTATGACCCAGAGGGAGGACGCCGAGAGAGAGAGAGAGAGAGAGGCAGAGGACTGCGCATGCGACATCCGGACGCCGTTGTCGGACTGGACCCTGGAGACGCAGATATGCACAAAATCTTCTCCTGTAATAATGCTGTTGGTGAAGTGGTCCACCGGGGTGATCAAACCGGCGCACGGGGCGACATGATGTAGTAATTACATATATTAGATCCCACGTCGTTCAAATTCAAGCGCGGATAAGGAGCGCAAGTTTAGGTTAAGTGAGGTAGATGGGAACGCCTGTACCAGAGCCCTCATTCAAGTCTGTTGCGGCGATTCACGTAAAACGTAAACATGTTATTATTATTATCACAGATTTTGGCACCCTTAAAACTGAGTAATCCATGTAATTACTCAGTTTTAACCTTGTTAATTATGTAGCAACAAATTATTCCATGTATGTGACGTAATGTATGAGATGATCATTGGAGTTAGTTGGTCAAGAGTGATTCTTTTTTATTGCAAAGCTGGCAAACGGACAAAAGACAAACGCCCCAGTCAATGAAGAGTGGTTACCGTCGCCTATAGACGTTTGCAACACCAACGTTGAAGCTAACGCAGTGCCAGTTTTTAAGAGGTAGGGCTATCTATGTATCTCATTAGGATACCATGGCAGCGACACCAGCAGCGCCGTCAGTCAAAAGATGTCAAATTGTGTTACATCGTACCTAACCCAATCTCACTTGGCGAGGGCTTAGGGTCGCCGCCAGCCCGAACGACCCTCTCTGCTTCTATTGGCGGCGACACCACACTGGCGGCACTGCCATGGCATCCTAATGATATATATATATATATATATATATATCCGTATGGGATAAAGAGAATAGGTTAGGGTGATGAAATAAAGTGTATGGGATAGGGGAATGAAATTGAGGATCGGACTCTCACTCATTCTACGAAATACGGTTACCTTAAGGCTAACCGTTTCATGCCGATATTTTGTGAGAGCGTGGTATCACATCGTACGAGCCGCCACATACTACATGCTTATAATACAATTATTCAAAAAATCGATTAAGTGTATCTATGTGAAGGATACCGTAGAAGTGACAACAGTCCATTGCTTTTGGTATTTGACTAAGGAATCCAAAAAAAATATTTATTGAAAAATACCCGACATCTCAAAGTCTAGAAACATCTATATACCCAGTTGTTTCTTATTTTCAAGTTATTTGTTTAATGTATACAATACAATACTCTTTATTGTCCACCAACATTACAGAGAAAAATACACAAGCTTAAATACTAAAAGGTAGTAAGTACAATGGGAGGCCTTATTGCTTAAAGTAATCTCTTCCAGGCAACCTTTGGATGGACAAGATCTAATTGCAAAGGTAGTGTTGGCGTGCAGTGTAGTGCGTGCATAATAATTTATATGTATACTAATATTATAAATGCGAAGGTTTGGGTGGATGTTGTAACTCAACCACGCCAGAACGGCTAAACGGATCTCGATGAAAGGTGGCACATAGATAGATTGAGTCTGGAATAATACATAGGCTATTTTTTATCCCGAAAAATGTACGGTTTCTGTATAAAGTTATTATTCAAACTATTTTTCTTTGAATGTTAACTACCTAAATTTTACATATTTAAGTTAAGCATAAGACTCCACATGTCTTAGTCTTGTATTATTTTATGATGTATATATAGTATGCTTTATTATTTTAAAAATATTTTATAAGTTATTTTTCAATTCTGTATTAAAACAGACTTCACTTCTTGTTGTTGACACTAGTGACATCTAGTGAGCAAAGTGATACCATCAAGGCAAGACATTAAGTACTGGGGTTGCCATTTCTTCCATGATACACCTATGCAACAAAATTCTCCGCAATATAAAATATACTATACAAAAGCAAAAATTAATAGTTTCTCGTCTTTTCAGGTAATTTGTACCAGCACAGCAGTAGAAAAATTAAAACGCGATTTTAAGGTTTGACTTTTGTATATTATACATTTATACATAACTTTTCCCGCATTAGTTACAGTTCTTTGTAACTTTAGCATATTCAACATTCATCATCATCGCTTGAAGTCGGTTGCGGAAACTTAATACCTAACAAGTGTTTCAAACTATAATGACGTGCCTTTCAAAACCACACATTTTACCTCTGAAAGAAATACTGTGTTTTGACAAAGCCTTTGCGTCGTCTGCTTGTCTGCTTTACTCCAGCAACAAAAAAAGGTGCTGCTAAGGACTGAACAAGGAAAGCAGAGTACCGGGATATATGTCACAAACTATTTACGACTTTAACTGAAACTTAAAATGAAAAATAGACTTCATAAAATAACAATGAAAATAGCTTACGATTTAAAAAGGACCTACAATCTTAGCCATTACTTTACTTCGCCTTTAAGTATTGCTGTAAAACACCATAATATAAAACAACTCTTACTTGCAATTTCCTATCAATTGTCAGCTCTAAGCAAGCTGGAATTTTCATCGAAATTATCCAAACACCGCGCTGACCACTTTCACGAAGTTCCGTTAACATCGGGCCAGTTACTCGACTAAACACTTGACTAGCAACTTGACCATGACGTACATTGTTAGCTTCTTGATTGCATCGTACAACTGTCGACAGGAGTGCTAAAGTAACGTCGTTAATTAGAATTTATTAGATGACTTGTGGAGCAGAAAATAATTATTGTGTACTGTGATGTTTTATAGTCATATTAAAATAAATCATTACTTAACTATGCAGTAACTACAGCTAACAACTTAATAAGAAATAAAAAGATTTTATTAAGCTTTGATTTAGTTTATTTCACTGGATTTTTTAAAATTAGGACATTAATTTTAGTTGAAAATTTCAACTATTTCCAAATATTGATAAACCTAATAAAATTTTGAATAACTAATTTATTATATTGGTTATTCTCGTTCATTCTTGTATTCTGAAGTAATGCATTTTATTTTTAGTCGTTAGACTTATAATTGAAAAGCAATAATAGCAATTGTTAGCCACATATTTACTAAGAAATGAATACTGAGAAATAAAAAAATCGATTTCATGCAGAACGTTCTTGACATTATAATATAGCAGCGACGTAACTAAATAAATGCTTTATATCCCGAAAAACACTGATAACAATATTTTTCTTACGTACAATGAAAATAAACATAACATTTATTAGACCAACATAACCGTTCCGACTTGGTCTTTAAAGATAATTACGAAAATGAAACTAAAATTCTGTAGATTCTATCAAAAGCAATAACAAAGCCAATAAAAGCTAAACAAGCTCTCAGAACAGTCGATCCCCTATAACCTGCATGTGCGTATGCACACGACTATCTTAAACGACATTGATTGGTTGAATTATCATACAAATGTACATGCACTCATGCGATTGTGATCATAACTCGATTTGCTATGTACGGACAGATAAAATCCCACTTATAAGGTTAAAACGTTGTACTATAAACTATACATTTTTAGTGCGAGCTCTTTTGTTTTTAATTACTAGTTTAATAAAGTATTTTGAATATAGTAGCAAAGTATTAAAGTTTATTTTATTCATGATAATTGTTTTTACAATCCAACAATTTTTGGTGAAGTTTATGAATTTACTTTTTTACAAAGATAATTTATAAATCAACTAGCTTCTACCCGCGACTTCGTCCACGTGGAATAGTTAAAAATCCCCCGGATTTTGAAACATTCTTCATTGGTGCTCTGCTCTTATCGGTCTTAGCGTGATGATATATATATAGCCTGTAGCCTTATTCAATAAATGGGCTATCTAACACTGAAAGAATTTTTCAAATCAGATCCGCAGTTCTTGAGATTAGCGCGTTCAATCAAACAAACAAAGAAACTCTTCAGCTTTATATATTAGTATAAGATTTTAATTTGTCTTAGTTTTACCCTCCTAAACATTACGTTACAATTATATAATCTTTCTTTAGTTTATTGTACTTATTTAGTATTTTTAAGAGGAAAAATACTATTTCAAACCGAAACATTAAATGCTTAAAATAATCGATATTAAATTTAGTGATAGTCAGCATAATATTAAGGATTTATACAAATTCTCAACAATAATTATTGGGCCCTAGGCACGCCCTAGGTACGTTAGGCATAACTTGCTTATCAGGAAGGTCTTACCACGGCGGTCCCCAATTCAAATCTCCTAAAACTACTATAAGCCAGTGTTCGCACTTGGCTCACTCATCGTTTGCAGACAATAAATAAAAGTGCTGGCGAAAAGAAGTGTGAAGGGTAGGAACCATTAACAAGAGCTTAAATTAAGCATTCCTACCACTCTTATTCTTCTCTTCACTTCGTCCACGAGCTTTGAGAATATCATCAATAAATTTGTTAACTTGTTGTTATATTGTTGCTATGTTGTTGTTACTATAACAATACAATTAAATAAGGCAAGTAACTAGCCAACTAGACACCCCGTTTAAACGCGCGATACTCGGGCGCAGTAATCACCGACATCCGAGTTACGCGCTTGCGCAAACTAGCCTCCAGCTTTATACGACTTCCTTTGATTACGCCACTAATGCTGGGAATAAGTCTGATATTTATAGGGCGCAATTCATCTATATAAAGTCCATACAAATATATAAATGTAACAGTGAGTTTGTTTATACTTTTTTCACTGTTTGGAAAGTGACTCAATTATTATATGAATATACGCAAAGAAATTCGCAGCGTGACAAACTTCCATGTTCTATTTATAAACATTACCGGGCTTATTCATATTGAGTAAGAATAAGTTTGTAGGCTTCTTTAACAACCTTAAAGTTATATAATAGTTATATTTACGTCGACAAGAATAAAGAATGTTTTGTGTCCCAAGAAGTAGAAGTTAAGTAATTGAAAGTCTTTTATCAGGAGCCTCTGCATTCCAGTTAGCTAGGCAAGCAAATGCTTAACCTACTCAACCACAGAGAGAATACTTACAACGAAAACTGGTTCAAAAAAGACGCGTTGAATAATTCTTAAGACACATAAGGTATATTTTCGACTAAACATTTTTTAGTACTATATAACGAAATTATAAAAAAAAACAATTAACATACGTCATCTCTACAAAACCCTTTACACGCACTTTGCTAAACAATTTAATAACATGAAACTTTAAACAGCAGCTTAATATATCATAACAAGTTTTGCAGACACAAGGAAAAATATCACCAATTATGCCACCGAGTGCAAGTTTCTCTTCAGAACAAATTATACTTACATGGATCGCATAGCAAAAATAAATCAAAAGAACAGCCAGTAAAAAAAGCTTAATAAATTATTACTTTCACTTAACAATCTACTAGATATTTTAAAATTACCACAAACAAGGATCTAGAATTCTTCTTTCAACCGAATAGTCCATTATAAAAATACCACAACAATGACTCGGATGGGCCGTAGTTAGTCACAGTTAATTCTTAGTAATAATATATGAAATTCAACCGTTTTCCTTTAAGAAAAAAACTTGAATAGGTCTTCGTAAAACTAAATTAATCTTTGTATCTAAAAATGCCATAGATTAAATTTGTTGTTGGTTGCGTAATCCGAACACAGCCAGTGAGCAATTCGAATTGATTTGTTTTTTTTTGTGGACATTGTGATATGTAGTGACGTTTTATCGGTGGATTTTTAAATTTGGATTTTTAAAGGCTAAACTATCACCAATATAGAGTTAAATCCCAGGTGAATTCAGAGCATCAGCTTCGGAGCCAGGGGTTCAATTTTCTATCTTTTCTTCTCCACTTAACGCAATCTTTAGCATTCCTTACTGTGAGATCATATATCTATGATACCTATAGTACCTATCGGTACAAATATTATCTTCTACCGTATTTTGCTGGAAACTGTATCCCTAGGCACGTTCTTTCCTACACACCTGGACAGCTACTATAATTATCTGGCCGTACCAGGCGTATGTGTCTCTCTTGCAAGTTATCTGCTATGTCAGTTATGAAGGCACAATAATAGGCAATTAAATATTTTTAAACTTCCATAACTACCTGGCCAGAAATTGTAATATTCCGTCCGCCTTTCCATCTAGTATAGGTTAGCTATTAATCTAGATATAGGTTACAACTCTTTCAGACGACTAGTCATAGACGATATCTGAATGGCAAGTGTGTTTATATTACTTTAAAAGCATTTAATAGAAAATCAAAGTATCTTGTACATTGTTAGACAGGGCTTGAAAAATTGTAAGAATATTCTTTAGAGATTTTTCTATGTAAATAGGTGGTGAAACATTCGCTTTCAAAATAGTAATAAGTGTCCTCCAATGTAATTTTAAAGTAGGGTTAGAAAAATTAATAAAAATAATAGTAAAACTTAAAAAATAATTTGAAATAAAACTAGTATTAAGAACAAACTCAGAAATTCGAGAATACCTATAATTTAAATAAGCCCTTGACTGTAAGTAGACTGATAAGCACCTAACCCGTTCTTGGAACATAGAGGTTTGTCAAAAAAGTAACAGTCTAGTCATAAAATAAATAAGTTTTATACCAGCAATGGCGTTACATAGTTCTTAGATTACATACACGATAAGGCGACGTAAAACAGGTGATATAATTACCTTCTTTTGAATTGCAAATTCGCGCAAATAATAATAACTTGTTTTTTATTGTCTTGCCTTCGGCGAAGACAGAACAATTCATTGTGTGACTCAAGTTTAAAATATCTCGCCTGTTTTTATATTATAAATTTGTTAAAAACCAGCTGTCTGTATGTTAAACACTTAAAACGATACGAAATATAGTTATAGAAACCGTGCTAAAGTAAAAGCTAAGTAATAGGTATTTTATTTATAAAGTAATATAATAACACTGTGGGTGAAACAAAATAATGCCTTAAAAATATTTTTTATTGATAATTTAATTCTAATTATGCTACTAAATCAAAAATATCTCTTATCCATTTTTTTTATAAGTCCCTTCAAGCCAGGCGTCCTCCTAACATTATCAGAGTCTTGGATTTAATAAAACTCTTTTGGCTCCGGCGCTGTTATTATATCCACGGCCTCTGTGCTTGAGCATGCTAAGTCTTAGCAGGCCGAACTCGCTGGAACGCAGAGGCTCCAGGCTCGATTCCTGGCATGGTAAATTTCGGAAACGAACTTTCTATTATTTACTATGGTCTGGGTGTCTGGAATCGGCCCACGAACAGACCGTTGTATATTACCCATAACAGAAGCGTAACTTTCTTAGCTTGGGGACAAACACACATATTGGGGATATACAATATGTGTGTTTGTCTGCCGATTATTATTATTATTTATTATATTTGTTTGTAAAGTAGGATTAAGGTAATATAGTTAACAATAGTAAAAAGCAAAGCGAGTGATATGCCAATGTTTTACTTTAAAATTAGTGGCTAATTATATTATTTATTTAGAGTCAATTAGAAACCAACTTAGACAATAGTACATTAATAAATGTAGGTCTAAGAAGACCAATAACAATTGTTTTTGCTGAGTAAATATTATCAAATGAACTGATAAATTTTAATTAAGACTTGCCCAGTAAAGTTGTTTGTTGCCAGACGGTGGTCTGTATTTCTAATCTATTTATAAAGTTATATGTTTGCATTAAATTATTTTTTATTTTACTGTATATATTTCTCTTTATATTATGTCCTAGATTTTAAAGTTCACCGACTTCCATGACTCACCTAGAAAATAGATATTAATTTTATTCATTGATAGAAACCGGTATAACATGAGCTCAAGATAAAATCGTATGATTAGTAGTGAAAGGTTTTCTTAATTTTAGGTATTACTGGGATACTCAGAGAATTACGTTGTAACGGTTTTAAGCGCGGTAATTTATTTGATTTTTGTTATCCCGACGTTTCGTCCACTTTTCAGTGGCCGTGATCACGTGATACGGCCGAAACGTCGGAATAACAAAAATCGAATAAATTACCCCACTTAAAACCGTTAAAACGTAGTTTTATTATGTATACAAGTCGCGAAAACTTAGAAAAATATTGTACTTAGAGAACTTAATGCTTTTTTAACTCTGGATACTGTTGGTGTATCTAGTCTATAATTTGAATAGCTTCGACGGTGTATGAGGCGAACGTTCTTGGGTTTTTTTTTCTTATGGATAAATTATGAAACGGGAATATCCGTAAGAGTTGTTGTTAGCTCTTGACATTAGCAAGATGAATAAGCAGTGGACCGGTCACGTCTGTCGCAGTGCCGATAGAGCAGATAAGTCCTGAAGTGGATTTTTTTTAATTATATGATTTCAACAAACAGGCAGACGGCCCACCCGATCGAAAGCGGTTACCATCGCCTATGGATAATTGCAACATCAAATGTGGTACATATGCACTGCTAATCTCTAAAGGGAGACTGAAACCTGGCCACTAATGCCGGAACACAACTCAAGGTTGTTATGGCGACATATTCTAGACCAAGGGTAGTAGCCATCCAGACGGCCAGTACTCTACCACTTGGCGGTGGGTTGTTTTTTTGCCTCTTACGACAGACCGCCCGGCCGTAGGAAATTGTATTCTTTGTCCGTTCCTGCACGGATAGCATATTGGCAATCCGTAGTTACAGGATGTCATGTAGCCTGATGGACCGACAACCTACACAAAGTCGCAATTAGAGGTGGATCAGGAAAGTGGAGGACCAAGATATGTTGCGCAAACTTGGGAAAGTCATCACCAGCTCTGGACTACGAATGGCAAATAACAATAAAACATTTTTGATGCGTAAAGAATTTTACATTTTAATATCTTAAAACAGTTTAGAAGTATAATTCTTGTTATTGTTAACTCAATCTATACATATTTACCTGAACTCACTGACTCATATATCAACACACTGCCCAAACTACTGGGGCTAGAACCGTGAAAATTTGCATTTAGGTTCTATCTATACTGTAGGTGCGCAATGAGAAAGGATTTTTGAAAATTGGATCTCTAAGGAGGTGAAAACGGGATAAAAGTTTGCTCAAACTATGACTATTTTTTATCTACGCAAGCGAAGTCGGCAAAAGCAGTTAGTATAAAATATTTAAATATCTTAAAAAGCAAGTAGCACGTGAGTACTTTGGTTAATAATAGAAGAAGTTCCGATGTGTTCATATTTATGCGTTAAGGCTTAACGGCAATATCAGGCGGTTTAAGTATAGGCTGTAACAAATTCCAAATTAATAACATTCCTTTGGGCATCGGCCGCATCGTCTAAACTAAATACAGGTTGATATCTAAAATAAATGGTGTCTAAAACGTGAAATCGAAAGTGTTGATCTTTATTATGGTAGGCCCATTTTTATTTATTTTTGTTAAGTATATCTCGATGTAAATAAAGTTTTCTCGCGATGTTTTCAGAAAGTCTGTGTTCATTGTAATAATAGGCACAGTAAACCAGATAAACTACTTGACAATGCATACCCTCACAGGAATACGTTAAGTAAATAAAGTATAAATTTTAGCCCTGAATGGATACAAGTCACAACTATTAAAGTTTTATCATAATACCTCAATAGCCAAAAATCTTAATTTAATTTCCTAATCTGATGGTTCCAAACAGACATAAATATCTATATATTTTTCACAATTACAATATTTATTAATATAAATTCGATGGTTTTACAGTTTTATTATATTAAAATAAATCATATTTTTTATTAATATTTTACATAGATTAATTGGCAGATACGATCTATCTTTTTAGAATTTAATCGGTGATTCAACTCTAGACGTAGGTGACATACTGTAGATGCTATATTATGTTCTTTTCAAAAAATACCAATAAACACAGCTTAGTATATACTACGAGTAATGTACGTCTATCAATTTAGAACTTGTTTGCCAGTCATTTATTGATACAGAATATATCTACTACTATTACAATTCAGACCTATGTATAAGAAACATACATAATTGTTATATTAATATTAACATTATATTATTATTATATTATATCTTAATGTAAGTTATTCTGTTCAAGCAATGGAATACAAATCTATTTATAATATAATAGCTGTAAAGTACAAACAGACCCTACAAACACTCTGATTACTGTGTTTTTGCTCAGTGCTATTTATTGTATGTTGTTGAGTTGGCTTTATAGTTTTGGCCGTCAAATAAAAATCACCCGCGATGTACGACGACCGTGGCTCCATCTATTTTATTATAAAACTAATACAATAAAAGAAAACTTAGTTATATTGTATTCTACCCTTAGTCCCACAAAACTAATTCACAAACAGTATTTAATTGGAAATTATTAAACCTCCGTTTTGCCATTTAAAATCCAGAATTCAAGTTTTAGCCTTAAAAAATTCATCAGCCTATATTTGAACGAGTGAGACGAACACCTGTTCAAGCGGTCGACTTAAACATGTATAAGAGTATAAATTATAAAATCGAGGTGAAATTCGATTGTCCACTAGTAGATCCGCTATTGTCGATACATAACACTTATATTCGTCAGACTAAACAACGTCACATGATAATAATGTGAAAGAAATGTTACGACAGGAACATACTAACGGAAGATTTTTAGCTTTATTAGTTACATGTGCACTTTCTATAATATTATAAAATTCTAAACATGCCGTATCTGTACATTGAAGTTATTTATAAAAACACTGGAATTTATTTATTTATATATTTTTGGGAAACATACAATAATTATAATTCTTAGAATATAAAATACATAAATTAATACACACATCAGCTAAGTTTCCACTAAAAAATAATTCATGTTACGCATTGGGCTCATAAAACTATAAGAAAAGAAAAATATGAATATAGAATGGACTGTATAAACGACGGAGAACACGATGCAATTTTTTTTAATTTCTTGTCACTTCAATAATCACGTAAAAACTACGAGGCCGATTTCGATGCGGTTTTAGGTGATCGACAGCTAATTCTTAGACTTAAAATCTGTGCTACTTTTTATCCCGGGAATCCCACGGGAATTTTTCTGGGAATTATTAAAATGGCTAGATTGAAAAATAAAATCGAATTCCTACGCGATTTGTTCACTGATCGATAGCAAATTTTATGTAATAAAATGTGTAATATATTTTGTCCCGTGAATCCCGCGGGAATTCTCTCGGAAGCAAAATGAAGTTGTTCGGGTTAACAAATTTGCTTATTCCGACACAGCTTTCACTAAAAATATTAGCTTTAATTACTTTTTTAAATGGTGTAATACTTTGTGTCCCGGGAATTGCGCGGAAATTTAAGTCAAGCGTGGATGAAACCGCGTGCATATCTTAGTAGCATGTAAAATATTATAAACCAAGTGTAGCAAGAAAAGAAATCTCACGTAAACGTGTATACTAATTCAATATGAAATAACAAGAAGATTTACACAACGAACATTTTTGTTAAAAATTATCACGTCTCTTAAATCTAGTTACTATTGGAGATATTAACAAAAGTTTGAGAAATAATTTTAAGTACTTATGCTATGGAAAATGAATACTATTTTATGCTGAAAAAATACGATTAAATACGAAAACATAATAAGTTATAAATAAATTAATATAGACTATATAACAAATCGCTGACAAATGGAAGCCCAGTGCCCGGAAGGCTGGCTGCATTGCTACGCTGTATTACTGTATAGCAAGCTGATTCTCTGGGCGAAATATGATATAGCCTTCTGATCACAAGTCAAAGAGTTTTATTACAACTTTTTTTGAAGAAACCTTTGCTGATAGATCACGTGGACCTAATTTTTCAACTCGTATTAGACAGATCAATATAGACAATTCGGTTGAAAGACACAGAACTGTCGAGAAATGATGACATTATGAATTATTATATGAACATTATTATGATGAATGATTTAAGCCTATGTTTATATGGGTCACTTTGGTTTAATCATTCAAATTGAAAGACAAAAACCGTCTAATATCGGCTATAGGTTTTCACTGAATTATTTCGCTTATTATGATTTTAACAGTCGCTACTTAACCGTGTCTCTTCTATTGACTTTCAAGAAGAAATGATACGTTTAAATCAAAGTCAGATGTTGAATAGAAGTGAAAGTTCTAGGTATTAATTAACTAAAGCATTGTTTATGATATTTGCTTTGAAGAGTCCTTGAGCGTTTATAAAGAGCTTTTGAAATGTATGTACGACTTCTCGTGTGATAACGGTACTTCGAATTAGGTGCCAGCTACCTTAAATAACGAATCAGTATGGGAATTCAACAAAGAAATGTTGCTAGTTTTCTAAACACACCATATCTATAGAAAAAGGTAACACACGCGGAAAGGTTTACTAATAGACAAATCTATTAATGGTAATGGAATAATCCCTTTCAAGAGAGGGATAACCCATTGATGGACGTAGGCTTTCCTAATTGTGCGCCACATAGTCAGTTCTCCGTTTCCCTTATCCAGCCTCCATCGGAGAGTATGTACAATCGTGGTATGAAAAGGTTCGCCAGTTTTCAATTTGATTCATTTAACGTTCCGCAAGCACATGTTACCTTTTCAAACTAAATCCCAGAACAGACTGTCCAATAAAACATTATGTTTAACTGTTTAAAAATAAACTTTAACATTACTTAGATCAAAGTTGTTTGACTTTCTATCTTGTCTAAGAATATTGTTTAAAAATATAAAACATTTTTAATTGGTTTTGATATTTACGAAAAGCGTAATGATTATATCCTCTTTATTTCTTATCGTTAATCTCGGTGTCTGTCATTGTCAACATTGCAATTTTTTTTAAGTTTTCTATATTGTATAAAATGAAATATTTATTAAAATGTTGGCAATACTATTTCTTGTAATCTTGCAAGCAAAAGTCGAGTTTAAGGTGACGAACCTTTTAATCCGCGACTGTACAAAGGTATCCTTATACTACATTTGTCGTGACGCGCTCTCTACACCAGAGGGCCTAAAGCGGCAACTTTTGAAGGATCGCTTAGTGTATTTAAACATGTCTAGATAAACTGACAAGTGTAAGACATAGCATAAAGTTGATAAAGTTTCACTTGATTTGATTACTGTATTCGTTAGTACGAATCTGCGAAAGCGTCCGTTTCAGGCCCTCAGAACTCGTCTAATCCAACGGCCATCAGTCCTGCGTCAGACTTGACCATCCCATATCCACTTCAGCTTGCTAATTTTGCGAGCTCTATCAATTGGTTGGTTTTTGACAATTCGATCCTCTTCGGATTGTTTTCATTTCCTCGATAGCTGTCTATGAGGAAAGTTTCTTTTTCTTTTTCTTGTTCAGCCAGTCCGTATCCACTGCTGGAAGTAGGCCTCCCCAAGTTTGCGCCACATATTCCGGTTACCCGTCTTCCTCATCCAGCTCCTGCCGTTGACCTTGCGCAGGTCGTCTGTCCATCGGGCTGGAGGACGTCCTACGCTACGTTTGCCGAGACGTGGTCTCCACGCCATGACACGTTGGCTCTATCGGCAGTCATTCCTGCGACAGACGCGATGGATACAATTAGAAATGAGGATATCCATAAGAGAACTCGCTAAATTAGCAAGTTGAAGTGGCAGTGAGCCGGTTGCGTCTGTCGCGGATGGAAGTTTAATTAGATTTTATTTTTAAATTATTTATGTTATTAAGGTAAAAGAAATCATCAATGATTACATTTAAGGAATGATTTTCCAACCACACAAAAGAATCTAATTGTATTAAATCACAAAAAAATAATTGATTTTTTATTGTTTATATCTCGCGCCGAGTATAAATTGATTTCTGGCGCTTGAGATATTTTTGCCTATTATTCATAAATATCGATTAATATCACAATGCTTGGTAGCCGCTCATTCGATTTACGATACCATTATATCGATTCGTTAGAGCTATCCGATTTTGTGCGTTGGTAATTAATTAACAGCACAGAAGTCTCGATTTTTAATAACGATATATAGTATTTTAAAATGTTTCTTAATTAAGACAAATTAAATTTTCCATTCGTAGCATTTTGAGGTTGAAGAGGTTTTTGTTGTGTTGTATATCTTTCAAAATGTGATTGATTAATTATTAAAAGCAGCTGCGTTGTGATTTTTTTGTATATAGAGGTTATTTATTCATAATATATATTGTCTTCATATAATGTGACAATGCATGTAGAATAAGGATCATTAGTGGTCTGGTTTTTGTAAATAGTTAAAAACTAATTAAAGATTTTAAAAAAATGTAATAAATTTGATACTACACGAATACAGATAGACCTGAAAGCACAAAAATAGATAAGTAAAATTGGTGTTAAAATAAATTTTAATAAATATATATATATTTTATTGATATCACTTTTATTTATTATTAACTTTATGAAACATTAAGCGTTATCCGCATATTATTTTATTACTTTCAGAATGAAGAAATCTACCCGGCACTGGCTAAATCTCATAATCGTTTGCTGCCATGTTTAAAAAAACCGACTTTAAACTAAAAAGCAAAAAATAAATATTTAACCGACTTGTTTCTACAACGCCTTGAAGTCGGTGCCAAATAAAACCTAAAAAAACACACAATAAATGTACAAAATACAGTAATTTTTATGTTTTACTTCGCTCCGACTTCAAGATGTTGTAGAAAGGCGGTTAAATATTTATTTCTTGCTTTTAAGTTTGAAGTAGGTTTTATTTTATGTTAAAAATATATTTTTTAATTTTTACTTGCGCAAACACTTGAATAGCTTTAGAAATAATAAGTGTCTGTAAAAATTGTAGAACTGGCAGGCGTATACAAGGTTACTATCTCACTCTTCGGTGTCAACAAGGGTTGTTCTCGATTTCCCTGCGATCCACTCATCAGATCCTGACATGGAGATTATAGGACCATTTTGGGAGCATACCCTTTCCATTACACGATTAAAAGAAAAATGTCGAAAATTGATACACAATTGACGGAGAAATCGAGTAAGGAACATACAAAAAATATCATACAGACAAATTGAGAACTTCCTCCTTTTTGAAGTCGGTTAAAAAAGGAAAAAGGAGTAAGTGACGTAGATAGGAGATAAATGCCACAACAAGGAGGTCGGTTAACTGGACAAATGTCACATTGCCAAGATACGCCATCGGATCTTCTAATCTGATCTTGAACAATGGATTGTGCACCTTCCTTTGGTTCTGTGACCACTTATTTAGAAGGACTTTCTTTATAGATTAATTTATAACTAAACGTATATTAATGAATTGCTTGGAAAGATAATCTAACTCATTCAAGGAATTAAACTAGAACTTTTCGTCGGGCATATCTCGAATAAACTCTCAATTGAAATAAAATTACCCCAATCACTTAATAAAAGATAATCATCAACACCATTTACAATCTGCTTTAAAGCGCAAACAAGAAGATTTAAAGACACACCAAACATGTAATGGACATTGAAAAAAAATCAGTGTACTACATAGTCGTATGGGATATCAAATGGGTCAGACCTTGAAAAGCGTGCGTGGTCCGATTCGCACTTGTTATATTTATTTAGTATGTTGTCTGTGTATCTCTTATTATCTTCTAATGTGAGACCTCACATAGACACATTTATTTCGATATAATACAATAATAACAGCCCATAAATGTCACCTTGATGGGCTCGGGCCTCCCACTCTAGGGGAACGGCCAGTATACCCGCCTCGCTTTTCTAAGGCGGCTTGGTAGGTTTGACACATTGGTTTTCCTTCACCGTTGAAGCACGTGGACATCAGATCAGAAAAACTGCCTAAGTGGTGTATGCATTCCGGACAGGACTCGAACCCGTACCCTTTGAGTTTGGGATCTGTGCGCTAACCATTACGATACCGCGACTTATGATATTTCCATATAGAGAACAATAAATAAGCGTTTCGTCAGGCGGGCTATGCGCGGCTGCAGCAACAGTGTCTCAATCTTGTTCCCCGACCACTTATCATAAATCTCAATCAAGATAAACGACATTTAGGTTTTTAATGGGCCTTTCGATTTATTAATGCCTCATTCGGTAGGCGCGGGAATGTTGACGATTACATACGATTACGGTTGTGTGCGCTTAGCTTTGTTCCCTGTCGTGTTTCAATTTTATATGAGCAACTTTGACAAGCGCTTTCTTTTAAATATGGTAAAATTTAAATGTTACATTTTTACGGGATTTCTTGCATGATTTATTTGATAGTCAATAACTAAAGAGTATTTAATCAAACCGTTCTATTACGAAAAGTGAGCTTTTAGCTATCTCAAAAGCGTAACAATGTTTATTGTTTTTATATATTTTTCATGCTGTTTTTGCCCAGTTACAATAGATAATAAACATTGTATTAGTCGTTTTAACAGGGATATTAATGCATACTTGTATATTGTAATTCAGCTACTAATTAACGAATATAATAACTCTATAAAAATAAATTACCTATGTATTATTAAGTTAGATATTCCAAAATTAATTTATTAAAGGAACATATTAGCCGAGGTAGAATTTGCAAAAAATATTTATTATCAGTTTATTGTTTTTTTTATCACATACATATAAAATTAATAGAAAATCGTGAGTCTCAAACAGGTTCTTCGCTCGCGTAGTTGTGGATCCCGTTGATGTATGAGGCGTCTGTCTAAAAAGGAAATAAGAAAATAAACATAAATAAATAAACCTATATTTCGTAAGATAATATAGATTGATACATTACTAAGAATAATTTTTTTATTTTTCAAATCAAACTTTTTGAAAATTAGCATTCCATGGCCACTTATCACGGAATTTACGTTCGAGAAGAAAGGCACAACAAATTCCTTTGCAGATATTTCTTCTATCTGTTGAATAGAAATACCATTGCCACCTTAATCGGAGATATTCACTACAACCCTTCGATCCTCCGTCCTTCGCACTTATGCCAGGCCCACGGATACATAGCCTTGCCACTCTGTGAGGCCCTGGTAGACAGTGGCCCATGGGCCTCATCTGTTGCTGAGGGAACCACACCTCCAGCGTCTTCCAGCTCCCCTTGCGTGGGACAGAGACGCTCCACAGGAAAAGAATTGAGCGCGCGCGGAACATCGCCGCACCCCATCTTGACGGCGCAGATGTGGATCCTGTTTTTAACGAGGGGAAATCTGTTCGCGGAATATTCGCCGCGGAGGAAACGCGCTGGGGAGTGTGGAATTCGTCACGTTGAATTCAAATTCAAAAGTTTTTATTCAAAATAAGTTCCACTGGAGAACACTTTTTGAAGGTCATACATATAGGTTAAAATTTAATTTGTCTTCCTATTCTATGTACACCGCTTCGCAACGTGTTTTGCTGTTAAGGAGAAGAAGCGGCAAGAAACTCCCCAGCAACGCGTCTAGCTAAATATTGTTTTTCTTTATATTTCTTATTCTATTTATATCTCAAGGTCTCTTTTTTTTAAACAACTTTTATACAGAAGTATGTTACAGAATTACTTTTTGAAGAATTAATGGAGTTATAGCAGGTTGAGTTGACTGAGTTGGAGTTGCAAACAACAGTTGTAACACTAAGCAAAAAATGCTATTACCACGCCACGGTCGGGGATACCCACTAAAACACCTCTCTGTTCCTTTTTTGTCTAAATTTCGGAAACGCATTTTCTCCGTTATTTACTATGGTCTGGGTGTCTGGGATCGGCCCCAGAGTGGTCCATTGTATATTACCCGTAACACAAGCGTAACTTGATTTATTTATTTATTCCTTCCTTCACCTTATGCCAGAGCTATGGAAAAGTGGAAGCTCGACAACTCCGCGTGCCCTGGTAGACAGATGTGGCCGCAGGCTTAGCCCGCTCTCCATCACAATGACATCGGCTCATTGAAGGTTACAGAAATTCGTGTACAACAAATATTATGTTTAAACACAATCAAAACTTAGGTACGTAACAAAAGTCGCGCCTTAGAATATACATATTTTTAATACTTGTGAACTTTGAGTAAAGAGTGTTTAACTTACGTTTAGATAAACAATCATGGTAGCGGTTAACTTGACATCCGGTTTGTATGTTTACTCCTTAATTTCTTAGTAAGGATTGATGTTTTCTATGGTATGTGTCTGAAACCTAACGGTGAGTAAGGGAGACTACACAATTATCAGCATCTCAGTACAACGATTTTTACCCCATTATTTTATTCAAAACATTAAAATTTTTTTCAAGATATGCAGTAACATTGGATTAATTATTTCTCTAGTAAGTATTAATAATCTTATAGTATAATAATAACAGCCCATAAACGTCTCACTGCTGGACTGGGGCCTCCCACTATTGGGGAATGGACAGTATTCCCGCCACGTCTGTCCAAGGCGGCTTGGCAGGTTTGACACATTGGTTATCTCGATGTGAAGATTTCATCACGATGTTTTCACACAGTGAAATTCACAGTAATTTAAATGGAAAACAAGTAACAATACATTCAATAAACATAGCGAATATTGTCAGCCTTCGTTGTGTTAGAGAAATAAAAATTCACATGAAGGCATGAAATTTGGAGGCGGCCTCTAAGAAATATTTAAAACACAAATAAAACCACCTACTTCAAAAGTATGTGTACAAATTATATACTAGGTGCTATGTTGCAAATCTTGATACTTTACTGCTGCTAGATTATGAAAAGGCTATTTAATATGGACGTATGTACGAGTATTAAGTATGTGTATTTGAGGCTCATATTCTATATTAAAAACTAAGAGTTTTTTTTTAATATTATATAGGTTTGCGTTTGGCCACAATCACGTCCGATGCCGGACGATGATGCGGTCGAAGATGGAGCACGCTTACTTAGGTAGTACCTATTCACACGAGACTTGAAGATACCCGGATTGTACTTTTTGGGAAACACGGACTCTGGTAGTGCATTCTACAATTCTGCCGTAGGTAGAAAGAAGGAACGTGGAGGCGAAACGTTTAGTACGCACTGGTAGCGTTTCCACTGTGAAACGATGGCGTTGACCAGAGCGCCTTGTAGTCCGAAGATGGAATGGTGTAGGGGGTCGAACAGTTCAACTGCACACTCTCCGAAATGAATCCTGTAAAAAACCGAAAGACTAGCAACCCAGCGTCGATGCTCTGGGCTTTGAAGCCTTGTATTGACTAGCTGGTCACTACCAATCAACCTCTTGGCTCTTCTCTCAATTGACTCTAGCGCTTCAAGCTGGTATTTGGCTGAGCCGTCCCAAAGGTGAGAACAATACTCCATGCATGATCTTACTTGAGCACAGTAAAGATTAAACAGTTGCTCTGCAGTCAAGTACCGTCTCACCTTTGAAAATATATTTAGCTTTTTAGCAGCCAGCTGAGCTACACTTTCAATATAGGAGCCGAAATTGAGAGTGGATGTTAAAGAAATGCCAAGAAGTTGAAGTTGGTCGGTTACCGGAATGGGTACACCTCGAAAAATGGGGTTTAATTCAAACTGATTTTTTTCGCCGTAAACAGATATGCCTGGGTTTTAGCTGCGTTAAATTTCACCAGATTAGCATCGCCCCAATCGGATTCTGCTTTCAGAGTCAAATTCAATCTTTCAACCATGTCCGTCCGCAAGGATTACATTTCGGCTCTGCCTGCCCGTGGATGAGACACATACCTCTCTATAACTGTGCTGTCATCTGCATACCCAAAGATACCGGGCTTAAGGAGCAGATCATTTATATGCAGCACAAAAAGCGTTGCATAGAGCATAGACCCCTGAGGGACACCGGAGTTAATCATCAAGCGATCGGAGGAACAACCATCAACGACCACTTGAATTGACCTTTCCCTCAGGAAGTCCGATATCCAAACACACAAACCAGCAGGCAAGCCATATGATGGAAGTTTAGCAATGAGACTGGCATGCCAGACCCTATCAAATGCCTTTGAGATATCGAGAGACCGCGAGCGCTTCACCATATCTCTCGATAGCCTCGCTACTAATGTGTGTGACGTACGCTAGAATATCCCCAGTCGATCGGTTTTGTCGATAACCGTATTGCCGGTCGCTGAGGAAATCATTTGATTCTAGGTACGTCAGTAGTCTAGCATTAAGGATACTTTCCATGCTCTTACAGAGTATCGACGTAACCGAAATTGGTCTGTAGGTGGCAGGGTCGGCTTGACTGCTCTTTTTGAGTACCGGCTGCACATTTGCCTGCTTCCAGGATGATGGAACCTTTCCAGTATACAACGAATTCAATTATAATCGATATAATTGGAGAGAAGCCCCGATTATTTATATATTTAATATGTGTACTTTTTAATCTGAACAAATTTGTTGTCTCTATCTAGAATAGGGAACTAACTTTTTAAGCAGCGATATGGAAATTATTTCATACATATCCTATTAATGAAATATTATGTAGCCATTAATTACATTTTTATTGAAGTACACAGTAGTTTCAATAAAAGAATATTTTGATTATAATATTATATGTATGTATATATATGTTACAGTAAATTTGAAAGCTTCTTTACGGTTCTTAGAGAATACTTCACATAATTTATTCTAACTCAATATGAATAAGACAGTAAATCTTAAACTTTGAATTTTGTCGGAAAGTATTGTATGCTGTTCTGCAAAATATATCATTGATCAATTCGAATTGCAATGTAATCACCATTGGACGGATCAATCATATTGATTCAATTCAGTTGGAAAGCAAAGAACTAAAAGGATCTGACGGTATTCAATGACATTGAATGATTCAAATTTATGTTTAGGTATATCATATTGGTAGCTTCATTCAAATTGAAAGACAGAAACGAACGGTTTGATTTCGGCTTAGGTTCCGAAGTTTCTCATTAATTTCGACACTCATTCAACTGCTTTTGTTTGTGCAATGAGAGCTGTCGCTTCACTAATTATTAAATTAGTGACATTATGTAAAATAAAGTGACAACGTTGACTGTAAAGAAACTTTTTAATTCCGATTTGCCGCATCCATATATACCTACAATAAAACATCTCTGTTTTAACTGTCAATACATTACTGTGTACACTTCACCTTTTGTCTGCCCACTCCCAGTGGACAAAAGCGTGACGTCATACATGTACTATTCGTACGCAGGTGCGATTCGCGAAGTATTTTTACTAGAAGTAGCATGGAGTATATTATTAGAATGAGTTTATTAATTAACATTTTAAATTGGAAAACATATTGGACTACTCTCCATCAAGGCAAGATATCAAATATCTTGCCTTGATGGAGAGTTCCATCCACTATGTTCGTTAGATGTCATTAGTGTCGATTCTTCGTAATCTCTCCAAACAAGTTTTACTCTCCACTTTTATTAAAAAAAATGTAACATTGGATAAAGTGTTCGTTAAAATATTACCCAATAATTGTGAAATATTGATTGCCTCTACGCAGAAATCATGCGTTTGTGTTAAAAATCTCGACTGTTTAGTGAATAGTGCTTTTTTGGGTTGCCAAAAGAATTTCTTCTCTTGCTCTAATGCAAAGATCTGTAATTTGGCTAAAGTTTCTGTGGCATGTGTCCGGCTTTCGTCTAGTGCCTATTAACTTGAAGATCACATATTAAATTATTTTTTATTGTACTCGGACGCTGATTATGTACTCTATAATGTGTACTACTTTTATTATTTCTCTGAATACGGCTACCGATTTGTTAAAAAATTAAAACATTGAAGATTATTTTAGAATTTCACATTTCATTACTTAATACTGGCTCTAAAAACAAATCATGCAAAGCCATATTAAAAAAAGAAATAGTATATCCGTTGACTGAAGTGAGCACTCGAACAAATATAAGTTAAATTTAAAATTTATTTTAACAACAGTTCTAGCTTCCATACATCCGTAATACCACACACAAACATAGAGTAATGTGTCGTAAAATCAATGTTCAGCTTGGGTTGGGCCATTTCGTTATGCTTACAATGTAGCCATAGCATGAAGTACACTTATATTTGAAATGAAAATTCACGGGACGGAAATAGTTAAAAACAGCTGCGTTGAATGTTTATTAGTTGACAATTATTATCGATATTATCAAAAACTCTCAGTTTTCAGAGCTATGCCTTACGAAACAAAATTGGAGAAGAGAGACCCTCTATTTTTGGTCCGGTGCAAACTTTTCATTTAAATGATAATACAACAATTTGGATTCAACGTAGGTATTACCTATCATTTAGTATCGTAATGATCATTAAAATCGATTGACTAGTCTATTGAATTGCGTACTTAGATTTCTTAAACTAGTAGCAAGATTATTAAATAATATTTCTTGATATAACTTATTTATTGCTGCTACCGTTGTTTTGAATTTATAGGTATATTATGCTGATTGTTTCACAGCGGGTGATTATATTATTTTTTTATTTTAATGTGTAGATTTAAAATAAATTATTCTCCATTTAAATTTGATACTGGGTTCAACGAGTATTAAGCAAATTTACATTTAATACTTTTAAGCGAAAGGTAACGGTTCGATAGCCATTTCTTTATCGTATGTTTAGGTGGTGTTCATATTATTTACATGTTTATAGTCTATTAACCATAGGTGTTGCTTGCAGTAAGTTCAATATGCGCTTATCTGATAACTGGGTTAAACAGGATTAATCGTGTATTTACTTATTAAAGAATGTCAATATATTTATTAAACAATAATAAAATTTTACAACAAATTAAGATTAAATAGGAGAAGATACAAACGGTGGATTTCCATTTGCGATGACCCTGACAATTAATTTTCGCTTCATATTGTATTGTCATTGTAACTTAGGCATTATTTCATATTAGGTTAGAAAATTGCCTAAGTGATGTATGCTTTCCAGGCAAGATTCGAACCTTCGCCCTTTGAGTTTCGAACGTGAATGCACTAACCACTAAGGTACAACGCTTTATACCTAAATAGTAAATACTACATTTTAGAGAAAAGAAACCGACTTCAAGAGTAACTTATAAGCCAGATATTCTCCAACATCTTGAAATTGATGCGAAGTACAAAACATAAAAATATAATTTGCAAAGTTGTTGTTTTTTATTTTTCTTGACACCAAGTTCAAGACGTTGGGGAAAATATTTGCATTTACTTTATTTTGCTAGATTTTTTTTATTCTCACTTTTAGGTTATGTATACGATATTCAACAATGAAATATATATGAAGCTATCTTGAAGCTGTACTGAATCTAAAGCAAAAATAACGTACAAAGTTGGTTCAGAAGCAAAAATTTTAATGCTGATAAACCGCCAGAAACTACTCATTTAATGTCTGATTTTAATGAATTTTCTGCTACATCTTCGGAGCTCATAGTCCAATAGCAATAAAATTTGTGTGAGTCCATTTAAAGTTTTAGTGAATCCCTCGCAAAAATAATTCGTTCTTCAATTCAATTGGTTCAGAAACACGAAAGCTATGGCTAAACACACAAGTGAATAGGTGCCAGTAAAGTGAAGCGCTTTTAAGTAGGACGTCACTACTATCAGTCTGCAAGACAAAGTCTCAGTGTGACGAGCTACATTAGTTCCAATTCCTTACTTATTAGAAGGCTTGTACCTATATTTACTTGCAAAATTATTTGTGACTTTGTATGCGTGTCAGCGAAAATAATTACATGATGTTCACGTACACATCGGTTGGTTTTATGTTTCAGCTCTGAATGTAATTTTGTAGGAAACTATTTCTCTAGGTATTTTTACTCTAAGGCTGAACATACATAAAATAACACACGATTGAGAGCCTCCTCCTTTTTTGAAGTCGGTTAACAAATATTCTAGAAAGTTAAACAACGTAAGCATTATGTTAAAGGAACAAGTGACCAGTTAAAATCAAAGATCTTCGTACACCTATCTGCAAATACCGGTCCAGTTTGTAAAATGTAATCGAAACGTCGCTTACGACTTTGGCTAATGCAACAGCTCACATAATCGAGCGACACTTGTAATCACTCGACTTTTTCTCTCTATTTGAAGTTTTTGAGTCAAATTCTGCACATAACTTAAGTAATGTGTTATGTCATAGATTCATTTAACTTCCTCTTATATATACATTTTATAATTTTTTTTGTTGGTCATTATACCTATAACTTACCTAATAAGACTAAGGACCGATTTTTAAATCATCAGAGAAGTTATTTATAGTGTTACATGCCGTGAAAGATAAACCGCACAGCCTATTGTAAGCGCAACTTATTGTCCTCCCGGATTAAGGAACTCTTTTGTCTTTTGAATTTGTAGTTAAGAAAAACATGCTATTGTCTTTTTACTTGTTTTATAACCATCATTAGCGTCGAACTAATCCCTATTGTTATTGTTTTCGACTTTGTGGACGTTCGCAGGTGTGCAAATTAATATTTATTAGAAACTCAGTGTGCGCCTCCAATTTCTTTGTAGTGTGTAGTTAGTATAAGACGATGCCCGAATGGAGGGGCGGCAGGCAGTCAAGCGACGACTAAGAAACGAGTAAGACGTTCTCTAGTACTCTCGATTAGCGATATAGACGACGGACTTTGCGCGTTCGAATTGAATCGAATTGTGCAGTGTAAACTGGTTGCAGCCAGTTTGTTTGTATTTGTTGTATACGTGTTTGTACAGTTCTAATAAATTCTATAGTAGTTCCAACGGCATTTTTAATTGGAGTCCTGTAGCTCGTAATAATAGAATAAAGTATAACACGAAAAAATTAAAAGTATGAGTTGCCTGAATAAAGTCTTTAGTTGAATAGTTTCACTTTTGAATTTACTCAGGTTACAATTTATTTGTCTGATAACTTTTATCTGATGATTGAAAAATCGGTCCTAAATATAAAAGTGAAACATATGAACCGTTTGAAGGCCGCTCGGCCGCAGGAAATTGTATTCTTTCTCCGTTCCTGCACGGATAAAATAATATTATAAACGTGCAGCCATATTAAAGATATTCAACACAAGTAGTGGATCCCCCTAACCTATTTATCCTATCCCAGCCTCTCTATACCATCCTATATACTGGCAACACGATGGCTTCGGTTGGGTGTTGATGGTGACCACTT
Organism: Dendrolimus houi; assembly: GCA_039645545.1. Taxonomy (NCBI): domain Eukaryota; kingdom Metazoa; phylum Arthropoda; class Insecta; order Lepidoptera; family Lasiocampidae; genus Dendrolimus; species Dendrolimus houi. The sequence goes on from CM077136.1 coordinate 9,053,168, forward strand.
TCCATAAGGTGGGCCGTCTAATCCTATGGACATTTTAGTGTAGTGATTTCACCACTAGAATGTCCCGACGGTTAGGTGGTTTGATTCGAGTCTTTTATAAGTCACTACCTTTTTTACAATATCCTGTAAGTAAGTCAGTTTAAGGTATGAACGGTGTTTACGTATCCGTGAGCAGGAAAGACCAAAGTAAATATTAAATAATTTTACACCTAGTTTTATATGCCTAAATTATAATTATTTATGTATGTTCCTGATGGTCACAAATATGAGAAACTTATAAGAGTATAATATCATTTTATATTTATAAATCATTTTTAGGCAAATGGATTAATTTGTTGATATATATATATATATATATATATATATATATATATATATATATATATGTATACTTTGTTTTGACGTTTGTGTAACAATCATATGTTATTATTGTATTATTAAATTATTTATTTACTTACAATATATGTCTACAGGTATTTACATCATATAATACTTTTTTAAACCTCAAATTCAACTACTGTATACATATTTGTACTATTAATTTCAAGGATATTATTATTATATAAATAATATGAACAAAACGGCAAATAAACAGCAAGCTAAAATTAACAAACCAATAGTATTTCATGTATACTCTTTTGTACACAGAATAATATTAAAGTCATATGTGTTGTCTTGCAAAAGCAAGCTTTACGTTAACTATGAAAAAATATTAAATATACCAATGATACAATAAAAAACAACGAAATTAATGTTAATTGATCTTTAACTTAATCTATCTTTAAACTCTTTGAGTGCGGGTTCTCCCTTATATACAATAATCCTGACATTAATGACCGTAAGATCGCTCCTTTGGTCGTAATTGCAGGTTGACTCTGGCCTGCGTGCGCGCAGTTACGCTGCGAGCTATCATTAACGTGATGTGCGCGTCGATATCGAATTAAGCACTTTTATTTGTGGGTTTGGGGAATTGACCGTTTGTACCGATTGATTTAAAACGAACATTTTGTTTCTTAAAATATGCGTTCGGAACTAAGTATGTTGAAAATTTTCGAACGATAATAATCTATCGTAAGGGAATCTGAAAGTATTTGCTCTTAGTGATGAGACCGCCGATAATTGTCTGTACTTAAGCATTTTCAACGGTATCTTTGTCTAGAAAAACTTCAATAAGTAAAGTAGAAATTCCTATTTAACTAATATTAATTACTATATTGTGTTCTATCTATTAATATCCGAACACACATAGGTATATCACTAAAAACACGGAATAATAAAGAACACTCGTTTATAGCAGTATACATTCTGAGCGTACCTATTACATATACAAGAATGCTAATTTAATTAACTAAGTCTTATTTCTCACACAATAGTTAGTCACCGCTACTACAACACGTGCATCGGACTAAAGCCAGTGTGAGACTAATCATACGTCACTACGCCTACTAGCTTTTATATCGGGATGATGACGAAATAAGCAGAGTAGTCACAAGTACCCGCAAATATGATCTAATCAGTAATCCAGCTCATTACAACGGTATAATAATAATCTAGTACTATAAATATTTTAATACTATACGAAGAATACTGAGCCTAGATCAATGTCATCTAAAGTTAACATGCCTATAAAAATTACTACGTTACCTCGCTGGATCGCCACACTGATGCGTTTTTGGATGTAGGCAGCAGCCCTCTAATCACCTGAAGAGTCTATTTGGCGTATCTCTAAACTATCCTAAAATAAATTTTGAAGAGAAAGAGAGAGAGTGCGAGCCATATAAAACACAAGTTTCATATTGCAACAAATTATTATAAAAAAAAACTAATCCTGTAAGTTATACACGTATAATCTATTATGTTATTATAGTGTTTCATATTTATCTGGTATTTAGTATTGTTTATAAAAACCCTAAACAATCAACAGCCTTTTATTAAACTTTATGAAAGGAAAAATGAAAGTAATAAATAAAAACTTTATGATATTTAAAATCATATCGATGTTCCTCTCAAGTCAAACATATACATGTTGTACTAGAGTTTGCTTTATTAAAGCATTTTGCGATTTTCCATAGTCAATAAACAGTTTTAATTCCATTTCTCGTTTCATTCATTAAATCAATTTGTTACTGATTGTGCATCCATTGTTTGATAGCAATGGATCGCGATTGTTGCTTTAATTGCTTTTGTAACAAATTGCAATTACTTCGAAACCATTAGTTGTAGAAGTATTTATTGCCTTGTTACTGAATTAACTAAACAGAAGGTTCGTGAGTAATATAAGATTACCTTTCAGTAAGGTCCCTACTATATCTGGCATAATGTGAGTGCCTATATCACGCAGATATTGCTAAGGGTATTTGTGATGCGACATTATTATTTATTACTGACGTTAAACATTGATAGGTAACGTATATACACTAATGTAGCTAATCATTAACATCATTATTTTTAACGTTATAAACAAGACGCATTTGGTCACAATCACTACCACTAGCGTTATTCCAAATGTAGTAGGGACATAATGGCGTAAGGTAAGTCGTAGCTATAGATATCTCATTTCATTACAATGATCAGAATTTTAATATAATTGGTAAAGAACACGTATCGTTTAGTGCACATCGTTATAATTAACATTTGCGAATGCCGGACGGTAAAAAACATTATAATAAGTAACTATAACAGTACAAATAAAACAATGTGGTCATAAACTTCAATCTAAACTGAACCGAGAACTGACCCATTAAGCCTATAAATGGAGTATCCGCTATTACAAACTACAACTATTACAAATAAAATGTTTACACGATTCAATTTCGTGCAGCGCCATCTAGTTTAGTTAAAAGAAACTTATACAGAAACCTACACATGATGTTGATTGATGTGTGAAATCCACCTATTAGATTTCTATGGCATAGCGGCTATATCATCCATCTCCTAGTAATGCGGAGGTCTGTGGCCGTAGGGTGTTTATTTGTATGTGTATGCACCGGTTTTCATTGCCGTATTTTATTTGATTTTTATTATTCCGACGTTCGGCCACTTTTGAATAGCCGTGATCACGAAGACAAAAATGTCAAGTTTTAATGAGTAATGTAAAAATTTTTGTTTAGCCTGCTATCAACTTGTTCATTTTAATTATTTAGTTCATGATTATTTTAAGTACTCAATGGGAACCTAATCTAATTTACCACCGCTTTGTAACATGTTGTGGCTGGAAGAGAAGAAGCGGCGCATGAAACTCTTCAGCAACATACCTAGCTCTAATAAATTTATATAATATTAAAATGGGTGGGAGGTAAACTAAAAAAATAAATTGTTAATCAAGTTGGTTTATGTTCCGGTGCACGCTGAAAGAGCTCATAGTGTCTTGAAGCCTGGCAGTTGGTTTTTGTTGGGTTTGGGTCTTAATATTTTTGATGATTGGATCCCAAACAGGTGGTACTTTTATATTTAAATCAATAAGTACCGAGATATTTGTTTTCAAAGTCATAAATATTGTGTGTATGCATGCCTCTAACTTTTGAACGATAAAGTGAAGAGTTCTGAAGCAATTAAGGAGTTAAATAAAAAACTATAAAAAAACAAACCGACTTCACGAGTAACTAAAAAGTAAAAAATTAATTTTTCTACATCTTGAAGTTGGTGTTAAGTAAAACATATAAATATTACATTTTGCAATATTTTGTTGTTGTAACAGTGTATATTGTAATTTTCATGTTTTGTTGGCACCGAATTCAAGATGTTGTAGAAAATATTATTTTTTGCTTTAGATACCCTTGAAGTCGGTTTCATTTTTGTTAGAAAATTTTTATTTTACACTTTTAAGTTACATATATGGTATCCCTAATAAGGTAGCTTTTTGAACGTAGAAACGATAGCTGATGAAACGGAAGCGTATTTAGAAAACGTTGTTCCGCGCCGCTCGAAGGTAAATTATGTATATGCACTTAAGAACCTGTAATAAATGCCGTCAAATTTAAATTAATAAAGTATCACTAGCAGATGCTGGTCAGTTAATAAATGTATATTAGTTGGTTGAGGCACTCGACGGCCGCTCCCGCGGCGCGACTTTACATTTTGGTTTACAGAAAATCAACGGCTCGATGCGACCTTCGGCCGCGTCTCGCAGCCCATTTTTATCTGTTAGTTGAAAATCCGATTGGCGTAAGTGCTTGACGAAAATTGTTTAATTAAATGATTACACCCATCGTCTGGTGTTACCAGGCAGCATTTTCGTTTGAATCTCAACTCCGATCATCGACGTTTTATAAATACGACGGATCTCATAACTCAATTTACGCGATCGTGCTGTTTATTGTTATCGATTTCCATTGTACGCTTTTCTGGTCCTAGTCGAGTCCAGTATAGCACGTTACTGATCTTAATTAGGTACCTACTCGTTTCTGGATTATCATGAACGGAACAATATTTTTTTAATACGTTTTCTATCTGATTTTGGGTAATTTTTTGCTATATCTTCGAAAGCTAAAGTCTGCTAGCAATAATATTTATATGGGACCATTTCGAAGCTTTGTTGAATCGAAAGCAAAAAGAATCCTGAAAATCGGTTCAGAAAGAACAAAGTTATGACTACATAAAAAACAAAAATTATACGACGAATTGAGAACCTCCTCCCCCTCTTTGAAGTCGGTTAAAGAATACTTTCAATGAATGGTTTTAATTGAACCTGTTAAGTAATTTTTGAGATATAAGGGCATAAATAGTGAACATTGGTGGCCTCTACGTGTATTCTTCAATGTACAGGTTCCGACACGCACTTTTCCAATTCTTATAATGAAGTTTATAAACAGGTATAAAATATTAATAAACATTATAATAATGGTACTACAACCTCTTACGTACCTTTCTATTCTATATAACTTGTGCCTAACGTTACGCTTACGCGACTTTCACGCACATCTCCACAGTTGTTCGAGTCGGATTAGCGAATGGTTTTACTGGCTATTAGCGAGTGATTTATGATGTGACTTGAGAAGCGAGCGGGCTCCGATGTACCGGGATCGCGCTGCGTGAGACTTGGTGTTGGGATACACGGTTATTACTTTTTATCGATATCGGTATAATGGATTAATATTTATTTATTGTAAATACAACAAAAATCGTTATCCTTACAGTTTACATCAACAAAATAGCGTGGTCCACAGAGTACATTGTATATAGTCAATAACCATACAATTCTCGTAAATTTACTCAATTATGTCAATTTGCTGAAATAATATAACTAATATATTTTCATAAATGTTATGAGATTTTTTATTCTATTTTATTTACATAAGTTTCCTATTATTAGACAATAAATTTCCAAAGTTATAAAAAAACGAGTCATATTAGAACGACTGAATAAAAGTGTAACCTGTTTAAAAAGTAAAAATGTACTAATGATTTAGATGTTTGTTTTTGGCATTGAAAATAGCTCAATGCCTACTTTTACCCCAGAATAAAGATAATTCCGCTAAAAATAGCAAAAATAAATATATGAGTGACTTTAAGTAGAAATCTCTTATCATTTAACAAATTTTAAAGTCAGGGTTTGATTTTAAATGTCAAACAATGAAAATATAACGCAATATCAGTTAGTTCGATCTAAAATTGATTTATCGTCATTACTCTTGTGATTATTGTGTTAAAAATGTGTCTATTTTTCATTTATTTATACTACTTAAAAAATGTCTTTGAATTTTTTTCGATAACTAAGAATATCGATAAAATTAATTCCCATCCCTTTGCACAGCAGGTCAACTGATACAGGTGCTTCGTGTTCTCATCGTGCCACTATGCGTGTGCGATGCAACGCACGCATACTGATTTGTAAGAATGTAACGTTTACTATTAAGATATTTTTATTTTATCATAATTATGTATCATCTCAAGTATTAGTACTAATTGATGACTAAACCAAATAACTAAAAATGTTTACTAAATGCAAAGTATGTGGAAATAATTTGTCAACTTTTTTTATTTGAAGAAGCCAAACTACTATTTCCACTGTTATTTGACGATATATGGGAAAATAACAATGAGAAATATCAGAAGACAAAAAATATTGAAGTGATAACTTACTATGGAAGTGTAAACCGCTTCGTTACGGAACGCGTTATGCCGCCAGTCTGTCTGGCTTCCCTTTCTCTCACGCATATGGCAGTGATAGGCAGGCTCCTCCTCTCTCACTCTAACCCATAGCAATAGCCGTATTTCGGATAGAATATTTAATAGTTCAACTTAGATTACTTTAAGTTATCACTTCTGTCGGACGTCCCGAGACGCATACGTTTTTTTAAAATAAAAAAGTCGTTTTGTAAGAAATCAAATAAATGTATCATTTAAAGATTAATATTATTCCTTCTACACATCATTCTTATGTTGACGTGTTTTATACGGGCTGACTATATGTATATAAAAATAATACTAACAATATATACACAAAATTAGTTACTTACAAAATTAGTTTGGGACTAATTTTGGGAATGTTCCCAAAAGTTAGCAGTGTTGAATAACATTATTTTGTTTTACTGAACTGCTAAATATCATATTTACGTTTAGAATTACAATTGTTAGCTGTGAACGTAGTGTCTAACACAAGCGATCCAACTTTGTTTTTTTAATTTAACCAACTTTAATCTATTATAATATTCTAAGGAATTATAATACCGTAAAGTTTACACTAAGTACTTTAAATTAGCAAACAACAATTATTTTTTTTAACAGCTCTATTATTGATGGTTCCGTCTCTCTCATTTCTAAATTAAAGAACGGTTCAAATTCTCATATAATTATACACATGAACCGCCTAGCACGATCAATATAATAGCAATAATAACTTAAACCGATTACCGATACTGAACAAAAATTTAAAATATCTTGTAACAAAAAACGTAAGCAATAAAAATAAATCATAAATATCGATAACGGTGCAGTCAATCACTACCGGCCGGCAGGTCGACCGGTACAGGTGTGTCCAGTTCTCACCGAGCCACTATACGTGCACACTTGCGTACTCGTGTGGACACATCACATAAATGACGATAGAACTAATTTACTACTGGATTATTACAATGTTAATATTGCTTTACTATATATCAGAGTTTCATTAAAAAGAAGAAATAGATTGATGCGAGTGATAATAAAAATATTTCGAAAATAAGTACTTGAGTTGTCACATTAAAAATAAATTTTGCATTGTTACATTATTGCAATGCTTTTCTTCGTTCTTTTCTTTGTTTGCCCTATGGATAACATTTACTGTACTTAGTTTTTAAGAATGTAGTTTTAATTTTTGTTAAGCAATAAAGGGGTTTCATTCATTCACATTGTTACAACCTGAACACCGACAAGAGACAAATTCACGCCTGCATACCTGTAGACATCTTATTACCTTTTCGAAAATTTTTACTTCTTTTGTTTACTTTGTGTTTAAAATTTGTGATTAGAAAAACAGCCCATTGTGTATTGTAAACTTTTATGGTAGTCATTAGCCAGGTGTGATTCTAGGAAATTCAGTCCACGCGGCTGAGCAGACATATTGTATTTGTACAGTATAAAGCAATGCCCCAATTGAGAGTTGAGGCAGTCGAGCGATAACCACAAGCGGAGCAAGACTTGTGTACATTAGATAATCTATTTAGTGACGGACTTTGCGCGTGTTATTGAATCGTGCTTTACGTTTGGACTGGTTGTGTTCAGTTATATTTGTACCTGTATTATAGTATTTGTATAGTTCTAATAAACTCTATAATAATTCCAACGGCATTTTAATTCGAGTCCTGCAACTCGTAACAATATAATCCAACAATCATTTGATTTTTGCAAAATAAAAATTATAATTAACTCTTTTCAAACTAGCATTAAAATCCTTTATTCTTAATACTGTACCTTAAAGAAACTTTTAATAAATTGGTTATTCCCAAAAAAAACGGCTAAGTACGTATTGCATCATACATACATGAGTTGCGTATTAGGAACAAACATCCACTGTTTATGCTACTTCGCTTCAGATGGAATTCTTAAAAAATACTGCATACATTATTACATATTAAAAATGGTTTTTCTTCTAATCATCTTTTCTGATAGGAATCAAATATGATTTAGAAATTAGTCAATTAAAACACAATCATATTAATCTTATATATCTTGTAACACTTTATTAGCAATTTCATTATCTTCGATGGGTACGTAACTACCAAATACTTCAACAACTCTATATTCTTTTACATATATAATATGTACGTTTTAACGTATCATTTTTAAATGCACTTAAAAGTGCGTTTAAAAATGATATTGAAGCTGCAAAACTAAGTCAAGAAACAGCAGCATATTAATCGATATTGGTTATATCGAAAAATGTCCTATCATGTATCTTTATCACATCACTGTTAACTGAGCTGTCAAACGTCTAGAAAGCACTATTAGCCGAATGATTCAATTAAAATGAGTTATTGACTATCGATACTTATCGGGACCACTTGTTTCAGTGGTACGTCACTTTTATCGGATAGAAAATTAGTCTAATATTTTTAACTACACCTACCGGCTAAGGAAACCTAGTTTTGAAAATATTTTTAATATTTTTTATTTTCAAATAAGGTTAATTTTAATGCACAAGATATTAATAAGGCTGGCTGTATTGCCACGCTGGATGGCAATGCTAATTCCCTGAGTGAAGTATAAACCTGCCTTCTGGTCACGGGTGGTAACAAATATTTTATTTTCCTACGAATTTTTTTGTTGAACTTCTTTGTGGATGGGCCTTACGGACCTAGTGTCACAATTCCAAACCGCACAAATATGTAGCCTTTTTTTAAGGATTCATATTTGCGACGTTTGAGGGCTTTAGCTGATGAAGCAGCGTTTCCAGTGTTTCAGTGCAGTGACTGGAATATATAATAGGTCCAAATCATATACATATTATTAATAATGGGTAGACAAATACATAATTATATTGTGTGTATATCCCCAAGCTAAGCAAGTTACGCTTGTATTATACACAACTCAATCTCAGACACTCAGACCACAGTAAATAACGGAAAGTTCGTTAACGAAATTTATACCAGGAATCGAACCCGGAGTCTCTGCGTTGAAGTGAGGTCGTCCAGCAAAGGCTTGGTCCGCTCAACCACAGCGGCCGTCAGTATTACTTTTGAACTAAAGATGATTGTGTTTTACATAATATGGCGATGGTAACCGCTTTCCATCAAGTGGGCCGCCGTCCGCCTGTCTGCTGAACTCCTGCAATAAAAAAAAAAAATACTTTATACAAACAATATTTCCCACCTTAAACACTAAAACAAAGAATACTCTTAAAGTAACTAAGTCTTTGCCAAAGTAACTTGTGAAATCTTTTGAAACTCGGTAGAAAAACGTGTGCCTGGTCATATACCGTTTCGCAACAAAGATGGTACATAGTGGATACAATGTCTTGTACGGTTACATCCTTAATCTCCAATATATCTGTTTACAAGTAACAGTAAAAGGAGCTGCTTCTAAAGTATACGCGCAACAAAGATTTATAATCACCTAGATGAGCGTCTTTTGAGCTAGACACTTAAGACAATGTCAAGAGCAATAATAATAATAATAATCGGCAGACAGACACACATATTGTATATCCCCAAATTAGGCAAGTTACGCTTGTGTTATGGGTAATACTGAACATACCACTCTAGGGCCGATCCCTGACACCCAGACCATAGTAATTAACGGAAAAAAAATCGTTTCCGAAATTTACCAAACCAGGAATCGAACCCGTAGCCTCTACATTGCAGTAAGCAAAGGGCTAAAGGGCCGGCAAAGGCTTAGCCCGCTCAACCACAGAGATCGCATGTATAATATGTAGGCACTGTTTGAGAAATCGTCCTCAGTGATAAGCCGGATAGCCTAGAAACTTTTCTGTATATAGTTTTAAGAATCTATTGTAAGCCTAATAGTCGTCATATTCATCGTTCCTTATCACGTCTGTATATTATTTTTACGTGGCGTTTAATATTTGTACTGCAGTTTCAGTTTCAGATATATGTTACTGGGCAGTTTGTTCAGCCACTTCTTCTCCTTTAACAGTAACTAAAATTGTTTTTGAGATAGTGGTAGACTCATGACTTTCAATAATAATCTATAAGATTCTTTTTTGAAATACACTAAAAAATATACTCACTTTCATTTTTATAATTACTGTAGAATAAATTATACTTGAGTTAAAATGTTAAATAGATTGAGAATCTCTTTACCCAATACTCTATTACTAAGTATGAATATAGTAAGTACTACTATGTAGTTCTAAATAATAAACTTTTGTATAATCACGATAAAATTCTGTAAAATTGTCCAAATCACTAAAGATTTTATCATTCAATTTATTATGAGAATATAGATCACAGTTCAGGATAGTAGGGAAAGTTCCATATTAGTTTCCACAATAACAACGGCCTACTCATACTGTTACAAGTACGCTAAGAATCTGCATTCAAGTACGCTCAATAAACACAATGCTCTTCCATAGATTGCTATATTATGCCGTTCTCACACACTTGCGGTTCGCAAGGGGCACTAATCAGCGCTATAGACAAGCCGTTCATGTGTGCACGTCGTCATACCACTTTCTATGTAACTTTTTTACAATCTCGTCCATAATAGTAGTGCGTTAGTTATATTAGATTAAAATTTAATCATTTCAAATAGGTTTTTTGTTATTCGCTTTCAGATTGCGTAAGATTTAAAATACCGGATGAAAAAATTAGTTTGTAGTTTATTGGCTTTTTAGCTAAGCATTTCCGTAATATATGAGGTATATTACAATATTCCATACTTTTCGTCGTTAAGCGTCTGATTTTGTTTTGATAAAGCTTACCTGTGCATTGGACGCTTTTTTTATACATGAGAAATCCATTTCAAGACTATTATTATAAGCCGTGCGAAGGGGAAAGGTCGCGGCCCGCTTGTGCGATTCGCCAGTTCGGGGTGGCCGTAGCACCTGAACCTCATGTATGAAGGTTTATCCGTGCAGGAACGGAGAAAGAATACAATTTCCTGCGGCTGGGTGGCTTGTCGTAAGAGGCGACAAAACAACCCGCAGCCAGGTGGTAGGGCATTTGTCCGAGTGGATGGCTACCACCCCTGGGCTAAATTATGTCGCCATAATAACCCTGAGTTATGGTCCGGCATTAGTGACCAGATTCCAGTCTCCCTGATGAGATCAGCAGCGCATTTGTAGCACCTTTAGTGTTGCAAATGTCCGTAGGCGATGGTAACCGCTTTCTGTCAAGTGGGCCATCTGCCTATCTGCTGAACTCATGCAATAAAAAAAAGAAAAAAGCCACATTTGGGACACACTATACCTCCAGTCCGATCCTCGAGCGTCCTTTGTCCGGGCTGTTGGTTTGTTCGCGCATTCATCTCCAGCTCGGACGGACGATGGCCAGCCCCTTTACGGGCTGGCCCTACCATTTACTAGCCGGAGATATGGGTCTTTCCGGCTACCTTGGATCTCATTTTGAGGTGAGTGGGGATGCATTGGATCCTGTAGCCTCCAATTCTTGAATCTAAGAAATGTAAAAATATTACTTTCAACACATTTTTCTAAACAAATGTTTTGCGTTATCATTGTTTTATTGCCTAAAGCAGGTAAACGGGCAGACGGCCCCACTTCTATCGGAACCTGGCAAAGGGGGAAGGATAGAAGGAGTGGGATAAAAATGCTGGTTGATCGGGTTAAGTATTAGCCGGCTAAACTTGCATGGGACGCAGAGGCTCCGGGATCGATTCCTGGCATGGTAAATTTTAGGAATGAACTTTGCGTTGTTTACTATCATTTTGGTGTGTGTGATCGGCCCCAGAGTGGTCCATTGTATTACCCATAATACAAGCTAACTTCTTTAGCTTGGGGATATACAATGTGTATGTTTGTCTGCCGATTATTATTATGTCTTTGAAGGCCACGGGCCGTAAAAATGGCCCGGACTTTTGGAGGGCTTGCGTAGGGCCATACGAAAGCCAACACGTAGAGGCCCCTTGAAAAATTTAATGTAAATATGGCGTGACATTGACCGGTGATTATCCCTGTCTGCACCATATAATAATGCACCCAAGGATAAGCCCCGGTCAATATAGGACTATTGTGGGAAATGAGGACAAAAAGTACCGGGCTGTTGGGGTGAACTGCTAATGGTACTAGGGGTCTGGGAATATGGGGACTATGGCGTTTGCCCGTCGCAATGTTCAGGGAACATGGAAAATAAATTGTAATATAAATTAATGGATTATAATAGGAGGGATGGGATAAAGGGATCATATGGGAGGAATTAGGCAAATGGAATGAGCCAAATGAGGAAGTGTTAGCACCGGAGGGCGTCCTTAGACGGAAAAGGGGCGCTTTATAAACCACCCCACGCTGTAAATAGCTTGAAGACGCCGGAGACGTGATTTCCCCGGCAATGGAAAAGGCTTGGCTACCGCCTGCTAGGACACGCGGAGTGATGAGACTATGTACCTGTGGCCCTGGCAATAAGGCGAAGGAAAGAACACCGAGGGGTTTTAGTGGGTATCTGTGCCCGTGGTGTAGCAATAGCACTTCTCGCGGGAGATACTAGTGTCATCCCGACCTTGCGAAACCCGTACACTGGGCGCGATTTCCCATTGTTAAAAAAAGGAAATCGGAATAGAATAGGTGATTGGATGTATTAAGTGGGCTAGCGGAACTCACTCATCGTACGAAACGACCCAAGAGCTGTAATCAATCTGTTACTTGATACATTGAAGTTTCATAACATCCAAATTTCAAAACTTATTTTTAATTATGCAAAGAAGGAATAAAAAAATATACAAACAATCACATTTACTATTATGATTTATTTAAATATACAGACAACTAGATCCAAATATTATCTACACTATTAAGGTTTTTTTCTTAATAAAACGAGTTATTTGTAGAAAGATTTGTTACGTATATTTGTATCAAAATAAGGCTCTAATTTATATTCATTACACATTTTAGACGGTTAGGCTAATAAATTATTTTGCCACAAAGAGATGAAAGCTTTTCTAAATTTAAACTGTATAATTTTATTTGTGTTTGTATGCCTCTATTTAACATATAAAACTAGGTAGAAGCTATTAAAAAAGATGCATTTTTTAAGATTTCTTGTCTGTTTGTCTATTCAGGATTCATGAAAAAACTACGGGGCCGATTTTGCTGCGGTTTTGAATGATCGACAGCAAATTCTTAGACTTGAAATCAGAAATCTTAAAATGTGCGCTATTTATTATCCTGGGAATGTGGCAGGAATTTTTCTGGGAATGATTTAAAATGGCCAGATTTAAAGAGGCCTTACTTATTCTATGTATAAATCGCAACGGAATCGTAATAAATATATATAAATTACTAAAAAAAAATTGTAAAAGGTGCTTTAATTTTAATAAACTATAAAAAGGCAATTTTATATTTTAATGAATAACATATATCAGTCTAGCTTACCGTTAAGACTATTATCTAAAGACTAAAAAACTTATAAATTTTCCAAAGAAGGTATTAAAGTATTTTTTAAATCTAATATAAACGGAAATTCCACGCCAATCTCAATGACGCATGGCTACCTATGCCCCCTTTGCCAGGTTCCGATAGAAAAGGTAATCACAAGAAATGCTGTTATAAAGAGTGCATGCCAAGGATCTCACATAAGGGAAACCGAAGTTTGCGCGAACTGGAGAAGAAAAAGCAGGAAAAGGACCCACGATCTGAATTAGACACTCTGAATATAACCGGGATTAAAAGCTAGGACTTGGATAATGATAATCCCTAATGAAGTCAACGCGAATATGCTTAATTAGTATTGTTACATGCCGTCAAAGATAAACGCACAGCTGCCTGTCGTAAGCGCAGTTTATTGTCTTCCCGGATTTAGGAATTCTTTTACGTTTAGAATTTTTCGACTTGTTGGCCGTTCGCAGGAATAGATAACCAGGTGTGCAAATTACTATTTCTCGGAAACTCAGTACGCACGGTCGATATTTTTTTGTACTATATAGTTAGTATAAGACAATGCCCGAATGGAGGGGTGGCGCAGCTAAGCGACGACTACGAAACGAGTAAGACGTTTTCTAGTACTCTCGATTAGCGATATAGACGACGGACTTTGCGCGTGTCGAATTATATTGAATCGTGCACTGTGAACTGGTTGCATCCAGTTTTATTTGTATTTGTTTTATACGTGTTTGTACAGTTCTAATAAATTCTATAGTAGGCATTTTTAATTCGAGTCCTGTAGCTCGTAACAGTATTTTGACCAAAATGTTTATTTATGTCCTTAAAGCCGCTGTGGTACGACCAAATTTCTGGACCTAAGTCACAGGAATTATCAGTGATCACCGTTCCTTTATCTTACTATTAGGATATGCCCGGGAATTCGTGCAAGCTTGACTTGAAATTCCCGCGGGATTCCCGGGACACAAAGTACATTAAAAAAATATACCGTAGTAAAACTAAAAATAAGCTATTTTGAAGCCATCGTTTTAGTGTGAAAATGAAAAAGTGTAAAAAAGAGAATAATAAGAATAAGGAATTATGTTTAATAATTTAATCACTATGCTCATAAAGATGGAGTTGGAAATGTTTTAAAGTTTTTCGTTAATACTTTAAATTTCGCGTTTTAAAGCTTAAATATATTATAACGATATAATATATGAAATGAGACGTCACAAAATTTAGAAATGCCCCTTGTCACACTTTGCTTCCTTTTTAGTGTGAACTGCACACACACACACAATTTTTATGCACCCAAACATTTACAAATCGCTCGTGGGAAATTTCCTGCAGGATTCCCGTGATGAAAAACACACACATTGGAATTAGATATGTCTTTTAAACTGACAATTTTAAATAATTTCCAGAAAAAATTCCGCGGGTTTTCGAGAATAAAAAGTAGCGCAGATTTTAAGCTTAGGCATTTGCTGTTGATCAGCGAAAACCGTATCGAAATCGACCTAATATTTTTTACGTGGATCCCGAACAAATAGACAAGAAATCTAAAAAAAACGCATCATGTTCTTCACCGTTTATATACTGTATTCCAGTTGTTTCTTTTTAAGAGCTTCAATGTACAGACATGGCATTTCTAGAATTTTATTATATTGTTACGACCGACAAAGACCAATGCACGCCTGCAGTTTATTACCTTTTCGGCATTTGGACTTCTTTTGTTTACCTTATGTTTAAAATTTGTAATTAGAAAACAGCTTATTCAGTATTGTACTTGTTTATGGCCGTTCGCAGGCATAATTACGCAGGTGTGCAGATTACGATTTCTAAGAAATTCGATCTACGCGGGCAGACAGCCATATCGTATCGGGGCAGACTAGCGATGGTCATAAGCGAGACAAAACATGTGCCCATTCGATAAGCTATATAATGACGGACTTTGCGCGTGTTATTGAATCGTGTATTACGTTTGTATTGGTTGTGTCCATTTATATTTGTACCTCTGTTATGCGTGTTTGTATAGTTCTAATAAATTTTATAGTAATTCCAAACGGCATTTTAATTTGAGTCCCGTAACTCGTAACAATATTATAGATCGATTTATTCACTTGCCTCGCCATGTGTCTGTTGAATTGATATTAAGGCTGATTTACATTGATCCAGCTACTGACTTGATAGCGCTGTACTGACTTGAAATCAATTTACACGATGCCAGTATGAGGTCAGCACTGGATTCCTTCCAATTTGAAGTTTGAAGTCAGTAGCTGGATCAATGTAAATCCGTTTTTATTCGTATGGAACTTATGTTAAATTTTAACCAATAGTAAGGCTATTTGCTTTACTATTGGTTAAAATTTAACATAATAATAATAATAAATTTATTTCAGAAAATTGAGTATATCTATATTATACAATTTTATATTATAACATTATTTCAAAGTTATCAAATTAACACCCGCGTCACTATAATTATTACCAATGTTTCTACTCCACGACGTCAAAGAGACATGTATACCAAAATGACTTCAAGTATGGACTCTGCCACCGGGCCGCGAGGCGGCAGAAAACAAACAAACTCATGCATTGAACTGGGTGTGCAGTTGCACCTATTTACGTAGCAGTGGCGAGTCCCATCGATCTACAAAAAGACTGAGCATGCTGTTGGCGCTGCCGCGAACGCGGCACAAAAGAACGGTTGCTAAGATACAGGAACGGGCTATGAGTGCACTCCTATGGAAGAAATTCATATGTACATACGTATTCGTACATTCATATGTACGTATAAAGGAGAAGAGAGTTAAATCAGTTGAGAGTTTTTTTATCATGTTACAAAACGTCGCAGATTCTGTACAGGCGTACAAACTTCTAGTCGTGTTGGATTTAAGAGAATTCACAGTGCCATTTTTTACTAGGCGTTTGTTATTACTTGTTATTACATATTATATTGAATGTTTCTAAGACCACGAGTCATAAAAATGGCTCGGACTTTTGGAGGGCTTGCGTGGGGCCGTGGGAAGGCCAACACGTAGAGGTCCCTTGAAAAGTTAATGTAAATGTGGCGTGACACTAACCGGCGATTATCCCTGTCTACACCATATAATAATTCACCAAGGAAACGCCCCTGCCAATGTAGGACTATTGTGGTAAATGAGAACAAAGAGTACCCGGGCTATTGGAGTGAACTGCTAGTGGTACTAGGGGTCTGGGAATACGGGACTATGGCGTCTGCCGTCGTAATATTCGGGGAACATCATTATTACTTATTATTACATGTTATTATTATTGCATATTATATTGTATGTCTCTAAGACCATGGGTCATAAAAATGGCTCGGACTTTTGAAGGGCTTGGCATTGGGGGCAATGGAAGGCCAACATGTAGAGAGAACCCCCTTGACAAATATTATGCTAATGTGACGTAACACTGACCAACAATTATCTTTGTCTACACCATATAAAAATGCACCCAAGGATAAGCCCCGTTCAGGGTAAGATTATTGTGGGCAATGAAAACAAAAGGTATCGGGCTATTAGGATGAACTGCTAGTGGAACTAGGGCATTGAGACTAAAGGGACTATGGCGTCTTCTCATCGCAATGTGCCGGGAACATTACATGTTCTTATTTTTATTACATATTATTGTTTAATACACTTTTTACTATTTGTTATTTAGTTATCAATAGGTACTGTGTTATTAGTAGAAATCTTCACTCTACCATACAGAACTATTATTTTTCTATCCGCAATCTACACTTAAACACAATAGACCCTCATCGACGTGATGAAGTAAAGGTCAAAACTGATAAAAACCCTTCAAACAAAATAGATGTAACAAGTGGTCCGTTACAACAACATTACATCAAATAGTCGTTGTTCACTGACAATCTGTCATCGATATAAAAGCCGTGACCTCGGCCGACGCGATTGTTTCACCTCTATGATTGATGTACAGCCTCACCAGGCACCTGTCAAGAATTTTTGTGACCCTATTCACAAAAGTTTAGAGTGGTTTTGATTATATCCGTGCAGGAATAGAAAAAAATACGATTTTCTGCGGTCGGGTGGCTTGTCGTAAGAGGCGACAAAACAACTCACAGCCAGGTGGTATGGTATTGGCTGCATGGCTGCATCCCTGGTCTAAAGTATGCCGCTATAAAAACGTTGAGTTGTAATCCGGCATTAGAGGTCAGACACCAGTCTTCTTTTAGAGAGCGACAGCACATTGATAGCACCTTTGTTGTTACGAATTTCCATAGACGATGTTAACCGCTTTCCATCAGGTAGGTCATCTGACTGTCTGCTGAAATCATGCAATAAAAAAAATGCTAGACATAGGACTTCACGAAATACGTACTTACATCTGTAAATTTTGCTTGTATAAATAAGCTTCTGAACAGACGTATGAGTAAGTACGCATACTTATGGCTCGACGAACTTTTACATCCGTGTGTTAGTGAACTTTCAAGAGAATTTCGGTCAACCATAAGGACCATACAATCAAACTTATGCAAGCAAAGGGATAAGAAGTACAAATTGGTCCACGAGTGATAATTAGGACAATATCAACAGGATAGTGAGTGTTGCATATTCATATGATTAATGAGTGAAACTTACGTAAAGATGGTGGGCAATACCTTCAGTTTATCTAAAAAGGGAAGTCCGATTAATTTGAATCAAAATAATAACCACCGGAAAAAAAAATACATTTTTTTTAATTATTTATAACTTTATATGAGGAAAACATGTCCGATAGTCATAATACATTATACATATACATTATACAATTAATTACCATCATAAAAAGTTACACATACATACAAATTCACATTCACACTTATTCACATATATACACAAGTTATACTATATAGTATGGTAAAAAACCGCTACTCCTTTTGTTTTAAACCGCAGCCTTAAACAGCGTAGCAAGAGTGTGAAATCAAACATTACTGTGCTAACAAAGTGTAAAACCATATAGCTGCACCAACAATGTGGTTTGGTGGAGTAGGATCTCGAATTCGGCTGCTTTATAATAATTGTTTTCACTTTTGCCCCGTGTAATGGACGTTTGAACGGATATTTATTTTTGTGTTGAAAATTTATCGAAATTTCAATATACATTATAGCCGTTATCTGCGACTTTTTCCGCTATAACTTGTATACTTTCTAAACAAATTAACGCTCGAACATGTATTTACTACTTTCCAAAATCCTAAATATCTTTCATATTCCGAAGGATTAAGAAAATTATTTTTTTGGCTGACCGTACATTTTTTTTCGGGACAAAAGGCTGTCTATGTTCTCTCTATTCCTTAAGACCAAATATTATGCTTGTAGCTTCTATACATGTAAAGATATATATTATATCTTAAATATAAACACGACTTGTTTTTTTCTTTTCATGTTTACAGGTAAGTAAACTGGCAGATAGTTCACTTGATGGTAAGAGGTTACCATCACCCATGGACTTCTGCAATACCAAAAAACCTGATGCATTGCCTATCTCATTGGAACTTAAAGTGTCTGTTAACATCCGTTTTGGGGTTATTAGTATTTGTCAAAAGTTAAGTTAAACTAGCAAAAGTCAAGATATCTTTTATTATGTCATTTTCTTATTTTTCACATTATTTCACATTCTTGTATACTACTAAAAAGTATTCTCCACTATGCCGGACATCCTGACCAACGAAGCCGAGACGTGTACACTGACGGCAGAATTGGTCCAGAAGTTTCAAGTCGCTCAACGGGCTATAACTACGTAGCGGACATAGCTTGCAAAATTAGCAAGTTAAAGTGGCAGTGGGCCGATCACCTTTGCCGCAGGACTGCTGGCCGACGGAGCAGACGAGTTCTGGAGTGGAAACCGCGTCTCGGTAAACGTAGTGTCGGACGCCCTTCAGCCCGATGGACTAACGACCTGCGCAAAGTCGCCGGTAGGCATTGGATGAGGACAGGGATGAGTGGCGTCATCTTGGAGAGGCCTTTGTCCGGTAGTGGATTACGATGCCGGACGATGAATGCGCACCGACACACACACACACACACAAATGCACACACGAAAAATTTTAAAGAAATACGTACCCAACACCTCAAAGTAACACACTTTGTAAAAAGAACAATGACCTGTATCAAATAGGTATTAAGATTTAATACAAAAAAGTTTGAACAAAAGATACATCGATAACAAAAAGTTGGGTTTTCTTCTAATGACAATATTATTGTATACGTTTCTTAAGACCAAATAATATATTATTATCAGCAATTTATAATGTGTACTTTTGACTTTAAACATTCGGCAGTAGAGACGTAGAACGTATACTCAGTAATCATTCACATGTTAACATATGGATAGCAAAAAAAAATATTTGTTGTCGTTATAATAGTTGTATATTGCATACAGACTTATAATAATTATTCGATTATATTTATTATATATAGATTATTAATACGATTATGAAAAGCACTTTTCATAGTTAACTTCAATTTAACAAACTGATAAACCTCTTTTAACTGTTATATAGTGCTTAAAAATACTTTCAACTTTATTTTTAGGGAATTTATATGTTGTTGCAGAATCTCTTTGCTAAATTTAGGCTATGAATTATAGAAAAAATAATTATAATGTCATTTAGAAGAAAATATATTGTATTATTTTTAAAATAAAAAGAGAAAGTACAAAAAAGTTAAATAAAGTTTCAACAGAAACTAATTGGAGCAAGTTTCGTTCAGTAAGTTTTGGGATGGGGGGATTTTATATATGTACTTTAACTTAACTTCTATACGTATATTTCCAAATAGCCAGACCGCTCTTCGAGTACTTAATTTCAATTTAATTATATTAATAATTACATTTAAAACATTAATTTCTGTTCATTAAAATTTTATAACTTAATTACAATCAACATCATTTTGGTTAAATAGTATCTCTGCCAACCCACATATGTAATTACATCTTACATGTTTCGGATATATGTAATCTAATGAAGCTATATCTATCATTATTTGGCATTAGTAACACCTACTATCAATTTAAATTTAATTATAGTTCTTAATATTGTTTAGTAATATTCATTGAACGAAATGAATGAAATGTAGGGCTCATTTACCTATGGCCGGTTCGTATATCCCACTCTATTAATTTTGTTTGCCTAATTTCATAGGTTGAATTTTGACATTACTCGTATGGCGCTTATGTCAAAGGAGACTTTTGGGCTAAAGAAATGTAAGGAGTTGAGACATGGCTTATATAATGCGTTATATTTCTCTATTACAAAATT
This sequence comes from Dendrolimus houi, assembly GCA_039645545.1. Lineage (NCBI taxonomy): Eukaryota > Metazoa > Arthropoda > Insecta > Lepidoptera > Lasiocampidae > Dendrolimus > Dendrolimus houi. The sequence goes on from CM077136.1 coordinate 9,073,921, forward strand.
TATTTATTTATTAACTTCAAACATCGCTATCATTACAGTTGTCACCAATACGAAAGCGTGGTACACATAATACATTATAGATAAATATATATACATATTCAGTCGTCATAACATATAATATAATACGCAGTTCTTGTGAATTCAGTCACAGTGCAGATAAAACTGTCAATTTGTTGACATATCTTGTTCAATGTTCGCAAGGCCTGTGTCATCGGCGCCTTATTAAGTAAGTTGGTCCTGCCGTATGGTACTACGATCATTGGTGGCTGCCTACGTCTCATCACAAAATTCGCTGGAACGTTCAGTTTCATTTCAGCTAATACTCCTGGGTTAAATAATTTTCCTCTTAACAATTTAAATAAGTAGGACATCAATGCAAAAAAATGGAAACTTCTGCCCTAAATTCTATCTGGAAGACGATAATTTTGAAATAAGATCACAAATAAAATAAGTTATCGATTACTATAATCGATTTATTTGAATGAATTTCATCAACAATTAATAATATCAAAACGCCTACACTAAACGACTATATCATTCAAAATAACTAAACTACAATTATAAAAAAATCAACAAAATAAAAAGAAATCTTAAAACCACTTTCACCTTTTTACAATCTGGGCCCAAGGCAAATCTACGGTTGGTAAGATATAGGAACGGGCCATATGATATACTACAATATCTATGTTATAATGCATTGAAATTTAGGTAGATTACTTTATTGGTTTCGAAAATAAACAATTACGAAATGCATACAATACCTTATTGGTAAAACAATAGGCAGCTTATTGCTAAAAGTCATTTCTTCCAGGCAATCTGTTTTTTAAGTGGAAATTCATTTGCAGACACCCTGCCGCATGGATACTACGGCGGGGCAGTATGGGTCGCGCCGGCCAGATGGGCTACCGGAATACCCACTAAAACTAAAACCCCTTGGTGTCCTTCTGTAGCCATATGAACTTATTATAGTGAATTCTTAACTAATCAAGCGGTGTATAAGGTGAAGGGATAAAGGCCGTCTTTACGCAACTTGAACTTGTCCAAATATCAATATAATTTATTGGGTTATTGGTGTCGAAATATATTTTATAATCGTACAGATTTTGGTAGATTTTACCCAGTGTATATCGTATTTATTTTACGTAAATTATCATGTATAATAATAATATAAATTATTAGTATAGATATAGCGTTATATATATATTATTATACATAACACACTAGTCCTCATAGACCCAGATTCCTAGTTCCACCAACAGTTCTTCCCAATAGTCCTGTATCTTTTGTTCTCGTTTCCTACAATAGTCCTACACTGACCGGAGCTTGTCCTTGGGTACATTAGTGTATGTTGTAGACTGGGAAAATCGCCGGTCAGTGTCATGTCACATTTACATTACATTTCTCAAGAGGCCTCTACGTGTTGGCCTTCCCATAGCCCCATGCAGGCCCTCCAAAAACCCGGGCCTTTTTTATGGCCCGCGGTCTTTAAGAATATACAGTATAGAAATTAAATTATTCATACTAGTTAGGTAGGTAAGTACTATTACCTATCTAAATATGTAACATGAATAATTAAATGTCTATATAAATAGTTTGCCATTGTTTAGTCATGGCAAAGAACAATGGAAATATGTTGTCGTCTATCTCTGATTTGACATGTAAAAAATATTTTTTAACCGACTTTATACACTAATGTTTCTCACGATCCTGGATATTATAGAGGACAAGCGTCCGTATTCACATATTCGTATGACGAACATGACTAGTAACTATCAAATAAATGGAATTTTATACTTACAATACCAGTATATCCAGACGTACTCGTGTTATATTAACTAAACAATCTGCAAAACGGCTTAAGGCCCTCAGATTATTAATTATCCCGGAAATGGGTTAGTTGTCCCAGCTTACAGGTGGGAAACTTATATAAGCAACAGTGTGTGTAAAGCCCCTAATAACACAGAAAAAATGTAACATAAAATTAATTTGCTATCGCTACCTGCTTCACAATGAACAAATCAGAATACAATCTGACAATTAGATTATCAGTAGAATAAACGCATAGTCATCACCACTCCATTGTAGAGCGTGAACAGTAATAAAAATTCCTTTTATGTTTCAGTAGCATTATTATTTTGTTGGCCATACACCGTACAGTGGGCATTCTAAGCTCAGAGAATAAAAGCGTGTTGTTGCGTAAATTTTAAGATGGATTAATGAGTTAAAAAATATAAAGGTGAACGTTATGTTTGACACTATTAACTGTTTTTAGGAGATAGTAGAGCATCCTACTGGGCTGAAGAATCAAGAATAGTAGTTATCCACGCAACACCAAGTAATTAAACTGAAGTTATACATATTTTTTCCTTGTCTCACACAACAGGGGTTATAGTTTCTTTGTCTCTTTACTTAAAAGATCATTTTGGTACTACACATTGACGATTTTTACACTCACACTACTTAATGATTTTAAACTTAATAAATATCTAAACTTAAATAATGAAATGGAAAATATTTTAAATTAACCTTCTAAACATACAATTTAACTAAAATATTATTCACATTTTATTTTGAAACATAAAACAGGTTTTAATTTTCAATATCGTTATCTCACTAGCGATTAGCAAACGAGGCGATTATTGAATATGTACCAAATACAGTTTTACACGACTAATAGTTACTCCCCATGTATCTGCGCAGTAGACTAATTTAGTAGCGCGCGACAGTGTACGAAACGTGTAAGCAGGACAGTTAAGAGTGCATAGCAAGCAACACTCTGCCATTACCGCTTGCGAATAAAGTTCAATATAGATTATTTACATGTCGGATCTATTCTGCACTATCTACGCAAATGAAAACTACTAATCGGAATTATAAGTTGTGTCAGACTGTACCTACTCTTCTACAAGCAAGCCGTGATTTTACGTTGCGTACGTCGCGTTTTATACTTAGCTTATCACTTCTTTGGATGAACGCATAAAATACACTCCTGCTAAAAATGCATTACTCTAATTTCGTTCGGGTTTTTTTCTTAATAATAATTTAGAAAAAATATAGATGAGGTTAATCAAATAATATGAGAAAAAAATTTTCAAAACTTCAGTACGCTCTCCTGAAAATTGTTCTTAGTTTCCTGTAGAGTCTAGAGCCACAATGGGTATGTCTGAGTTTCTACGTAAAGTATGCACGACCAGGATTTGAATCCAAGTCTGTTGAATAAGATTCGGGTACCTTTAGAGCTAAACTACAACGACATGTTTTATATTCACCATAGTTAAATCATTAAATTGATTGCCAACCTTATCATTAAAAAAATCTTTTTACATGTTTCAAAAGTAACAATAATTTAACCAAAAATGTCGCGGTATATTTCCATGTCTAGCCACGGGAGGTAACAAACAGTTTCACAATTAAGATTATAGAATAATCGGTACTCACATGATCTTAATTCACAATGATAAATGGAAATTAGAGAATTCCCTTCGTATTGTAATATTTATTACGTAACATTAATAGGTGTAAAACGTGGTACGCCGTTGTACAGTATCTTCGACCAGTACTTAATTTTAGATGTTGAGAGTGTTCTCAGTATATCAACTTCCCATTTAAATATAATCTTAGTATCTTAATAATATTTTCTCCAATTTTATTAGTGGCATAGTTATTTGAATATATGTATTCAAATATACTGTTACGAGTCGCGAGACTCGAATTAAAATGCCGTTAGAATTACTATAGAGTTTATTAGAAATATACAAACATGTATAACACAGGTACAAATATAACCGAACAGAACAAGTCCAAACGTAATGCAGAAGGTCGTAATTCAATAAAACGCGCAATGTCCGTCAGTTATTAGATTCACGATTATAGTACACACGTCTCGCTTAGCTCGTAGTTCTCGCTCGACTGACCCCTCTCTCCATCAAGCCATCGTTTTACACTGCACAAATGCAAATATGTCTGCCTAGTAAGTGTCGACATAATTTCCTAGAAATCGTAATCCGCACACCTAGCTAATTATGCCTGCAAACAGCCATAAACGAGTACAATAGGCTGTTCTCCACAATAACCAATAAATAAGTAAATAAAAGAAGACAATCATAAAAGAATTACAATTAGTTCAAATGCCGACGAGTAATAAAATATGTTTTTATAGATATGCAGGTGGATTTTGTTTTTGTCGGAACTTAAGTTGTAACAATACATATGTGTAATTCCAAGATATCTGTCATGTGCCTGTTGGATCACGTACATTGAAGAGTTCTGTAAAGTGACGATTGTCAAGTGACTTTGGACGATCATTTGATTAGGAAACCGTAAAGAAGTAGCTAATCAAATGTAGCCCATATCTTAAAAAATACTCAACTGATCGTGTTCAACTTCATTTTTGTTGAAAGTGTCTATAAACATAAAAATGAATCGTATACATGTATGTACGTGCATAATTTGAAAACGACTTAGCGATTTTGATGAATTTTTTTGTGTGTTGAGTGGGTCGGATGGTTTAGATTCACAATTGGAACTGGTAGGTGGCGCTGCGATCGGGTCCTCGATTTTCATTTTTTCAGGACAGGACAACGTCTGCCGGGACCTCTAGTTTAATATAATTAATATTCATGCTTTACACATTTTTATAAATATTCCACTTCAATGTTCAAATGTGGGCGAGGTAGGACAGTTTCTAAGAATTTTGTATAAAATGCCTCACTACTTATTACTTTTTTTTAAAGAAAATTTTATTGCAGAAGTTCAGCAGACAAGTAGACGGCCCACTTGATGGAAAGCGGTCACCATCGCCTATGGACATTTGCAACATCAAAGGTGCTACAAATGTGCTGCTGCTCTCTTAAGGGAAACTGGAACCTGGTCACTAACGCCGGAACACAACTCAAGGTTCTTATGGCGGCATACTCTAGACCAGGGGTGGTAGCCATCCAGTCGGGCAAATACCCTACCACCTGACAAAATAAAAACAATCATAAATAAAATTTGTTACCATTAATCAAGATCTTACAAACCATACGCACACTGAATAAATGGTTTTTCAACCCTCAGTTACACGGTTGGTCGCCATTTATGTTTTCCGTCGTTTCATTACAGCGGGACATATAATACATATATGACTGTCATAAAAAGGTAAGGCAGATGCAAGAATAGATGGTCATGATGATTTCGTAAGTTTAGTATTTGTCAAAATAGCTACGTCGCCTTAAAAATTGGTAAATACTCTATTCATCTATGTACAATGGAGCAAGTAGATCATGCTGGAAAGAGTCTCATTACAGCACAAAAAATCTGTCAATATGAAGCGCTACTTACACATGTCAACATTGCATGTTACAAATTCTAATCAATTGACCTAAATCAATCATTGTAAAACAAAATTTAATCTGGTATTTGATTTACTGTATTTTTGTACTGTGATCCGACCTCTCCGGGTCACACGCTGGTAATTGATTTGCGCCGCGGCGGACTATGCATTAACATAAGATAATGCTTAACCTTTGACGTTAGCTTTAAAATTTCACTTCGCCAGTGTAACAAGCACCTTTGTAGACCAATAAAAGCACTTTTTAATCTGTACATTCACTTATAAAGCTTATATCATTCCCGTTCTTTGAGGTGCTGACGCCTTAAATTCTTTAATAATAATCGTCAAAGAAACATACATGTTGTATATCCCCAAATTAAGAAAGTTACCCTTGTGTTATGGGTAATATGCAACGGGACTAGTCTGGAGCCGATCCCAGATACCCAGACAAAAATAACGGAGAATATTTGTTTCCGAAGTTTACCATGCCAGGAATCGAACCTAGAGCTTCTGTGCTGCAGTGGGGTAAGCTGGAAAAGTCTTAGCCCGCTCAACCACAGAGGCTGTCAATCAAAAAGGAATAAAGCGTTAGCCATTCTACAATCTAGAATTTTAAAGTCATGCTAATATTATTGAGTCACTGATACGAAATATAAAATTATATTTATTAAGTTTACAATAACGCGGTATAATGTGCAGTGTACACATAGTAACCAAAATTCGATAAAATAAAGTAACTATACATGAAATCAAGTAATTAACGTCTTAAAATTTATAATATAGGAAAATAACTTTAATTATTTCTTATTGACGCTTTGCAGCTGAAAATTATTTGGCTACTTCTGTTTCATGGGCAAGTTTTCAATAAGAAGTAATTTGGTTTAAACTTTTCAGAGAACCCATTCATGCTAATATAAATGCCAAAATAACTATGTTTTTTACATATTCACGTCAAAGTGGCTTAACATATCTTAATAAGATTTGACAAGGAGATATATTGTATCCTGGTACAGTAGATAACCTCATGAGTGTAGAAATCTTGAAGGGATGAAAATAAAAATTCACATTTAAGCGTTTACTTAGAAATATGTGTCGTTCAAGTACACGTAATAAATTACGTTTTAACATTATTCAGAAAGAAATACACGCGTAATGTATGCGTTTTTACAATATTTAGAAAGTATGCAAGCGAAATCGCAGAACAGTTGCTATTAAATAGCTGCAGAATTTGTCTATGTGAACGCTTTAGGTCTTTTTCATGCTGACTTGGAGTAAGTTTGAAGGAAGAATCATAATGAAGCCTTCAAACGTACTCTAACTCAATATGAACAAATCCGTTAATCTTAAAAAAACAAACTTTAAAACAGTGATAATAATTTAAAAGAGACGAAATCACGAGTAACGTTTAGTCTTATAGAAATGTATAGAAAAAATGTACAGACACATCCGGTTCTCATACAATAAATTGAGATATTATTTGAACATTTTTAAGTGTCATATTAATTTTATTTATACACCATACACTAAATTTAATAATGAATCGCCTTAATAATAACTACTACCTAAGAATATTTTTCTAAGGCCCACTTGCACGCATAGTCAGGTTAAATAAATAAATGTAGAGTTTGTAAACTCCGGGTTAGTTAATTAAAAAGCCTGAATATTTAGAAGTTAACCTTCGGTTTACTCCTGACTTTTGATGGCGCAAGATAATCTGTGTATTTAACCCTGTGTTAGCAGTTAACTTCAAGTTAGTTGAGTTAACCCAGGAACGTGCAAGTGGGCCTAAGCGAAACACGAGAATAACGAGGTGTCTACTTAAGTTGGTGGAAGTAAGGTTGTGTATTTTTTACAAAACATCAGACAATAGTTTCTGGCCTCTACATTTGAGATGAATGTTGAGTGCCCGTTGACTTATTGTTGTTTATTTTTTCATGTAAGCGTGTTTTTATGTGCTGCGATTGACTTGGACCGAGCATATTAAAAAACATGTCACAAACATTTTTGCTCACTTAGGTACATCATAATTATGAAGACTTGGTAGCTTAGTGGCTAATGCACTTGCGTATCAAATTCGCATTTAAATGAAGTTCAAATTTCAAATGAACCAGACAATATTTTGGCCTTATATGCACATTGAACAATTATCATGTGCTGATAATAAAAGAAAACATCGTAACGAGCATATAGATAACCGATGTGTTAAACCTAACTCTCTGCCTTGGACAAACGTGATGAAAGTACTATCCGTTTCCTCTTTTAAAAATTGGGATGACCAGTAGTGGGACCTTTGGGACGTCATAGCCTTTATTTTTATAATATATTTATACTGTTCGGTGAATCAGTTTTGTTTGTGCAATTATTTAATTTGTATATTTATGTAATGCTACTTAATATACGTACATACATCGAATTCAGCATGTTTACGATTCAGTTTATTGTAAATCATTCCCTTTAAAAATAGCAAAACTCAAGCAATTTTTATTCAACTTTTGTAGGTGTAGCGTTCTTAAATAAGGAATAAAATGTAATTTTATCATGAACAAAAAAGACATTAAGTGCGACAAAGTAAAGTATGTATGAATGAAGTTGTGGCTATGGAAGGTCTTTGGCAAACCGCTGCGTGATCGAGGTGTTTATCTCATCGCAATGCCGTTCCAATTAGGCCACAACAGACCAGCTTGAAAGTATACGAGAAATATATCTCATGATTAAAATTGACTGTTAATTTTATTCGATTACAATTAAAATAATTTTATTTTATATGTCGTATATTAACATGAACATGTTCAAGTCAATCGAAAACTCTTCACCGATCTTATGATTTTTTTAAAGATTTACGTTTATAACAAAGAACAGTTAGCGGGTATATGCAGCGCTGCAGAATTATTTTATTTCATCACCAAACGTAATTAATCATTTGGTTTTTATAGTTACTTCTTCTATCAAATGTTAGGGAATTATGAAATTAATATTTTTATTTATTGGGTTATTAAAATTTAATTACTTTTAAAACGGTATTATATTAAATCAACTAAAGCGCGATTTCGAAACTATTCTTATTGATGAGATAGTGAAGATTTGTGAGTAAAGTTCTAAAGTAATATCCGGTCAAAACATGTTGTTTTCAAATGCTACATGGCGCTTTTCAAATGAGTGATGCTATAAGGAAAGGCTTTTTATACAAACCGAATTTGTATGTAATAACATTTAATTAAAGCTCTTCAATAATTTTTTAATGAAAATTAAACTTTTTGTGATGTTTAAATATTTATCTAAAGGTCACAAATTATTATATTTAATTCTTCTGTTCATGGAACTGAACTCTCACTGAACTTCTCCAAAACTGTAGACCGATTTTGATGAAATTTCTTATGTGTATTTAAGTGTATTCGAGAATGGTTTATATTCACAATTGGACTCGGCAGGTGGTGCTGGAATCAGGTTCCGAGACTTTGGCGCAACTTTTTTGTGTTTATTTGAGCGGGTTTCTCGGTGGTTTAAATCCACTTGGATCCAGTAGATGGCGCTAGTATTTTTATACAATCGTTTATTTGTTCTATTATGAACTTTCGCTCACAATTATAAATACCCCATATACAGCTTTCATGGTCAACCATAGTGGGGATGGTGCTCAAACTCAATCGCTAAGCAGGCAACAGATCCACAGAACAGAATAAAATCCAAAATGAGGAAGTGACCGTAGGCCTGTCACATTTGTGGCAGGACCAATGGCCCATAGAGCAGACGAATCCTGGAGTGTAGGGTAAACCTTGGTAATCATAGTATACAACATCCTAAGACCCGAAGAGCTGATGAACTGGGCAAGGTTGCCAATGGGGCCTGAATGAAGAACTTCGTTTATTACATATAAGTATTACAAATTTAGGGGGCCTGAATATATCCAGCAGAGTACTGTGATTGCCTGATGACTACGGAGATATACAAATTCTACTTATCTATATAATTTATATTTTTCTGTAATATTTTGTTTAATATGTAATTGTGATTTAAGGTATTGTATGCAATTAAATGTTAATTATGGAAAAATATAAGACGCTTGTAAGTTAGGCACAGTTGTAAGTTGTTGCTTGTTAGTAAGTTAGGTAGCCGCTAGGCAGTAAGTTAGGTAGCCGTTATTCCATAGTAAATATTGTTAAGTCAATAAATTATTTTTATAATTTAATGAGAAACCTTAATGTAAGTAAGTATTGGTAAGTATAAGATAAAGGGGAAATGTATTGCGAAAAAACGGTCCTTAGGCAAATGAAAATTGTCAACAATTGCTGATAATACATCACCACATTTTAGTGTAGTCTTGACTCAAACAAACCACTCATCTAAACCTCAATTACGACATATTTAAGAGCTCCTAAACTACCTTCACGTACACCAGTTAATTGTGAAAGTCCCTAAACAAAAGACAAAGCAAACAAGCACCGTACGCGACATGCAGACAAGGTGGTCTAACAATGGCTGGACCACCGTAACTGATTGCGAACACACACAGTGTATTCGTGTTTGATTAGCGTCCACAACTGTTGTGTTTACCCTATATGAACAAGAAACTAATATTCCGTGACACCACGCATCTGCAAGGTGGATGTGGTATTATTTGGAACTCGGACTCAAAATAAAAACTAAAGTTGTAGAAACCATGATGAAATAAAAGCTGAGCAACAACTCTTCTTTAATATATAGTAATAAAGTATACACGAGTGTAAGTGAAACGAAAACAGGTGTTAGTTTTCTATTGTTTCTGACGAAATACAATTTACAATTAACATGTTGTGTTCCTAATTCATAACGTTGCTTTTTATGGTACTAAACTAAAAATTAGTACTATCTATGAACTATGAACTGTTTGTAAAATAAAATAAAGATAATATGGTTGTCACTCAATTGTTGTTCTTGAACAATGTTTCTCAAACCAGAATTATATTTGCATTAGTTACGTAGTTACTTAACTTACAAATAACTCATTATCATCACTTGGACAGACAGACATCTACTTAACGACAAAATCTTGGTCCAAAAGATGATAATTACTTAACTCAGCAACTTTGTATTTTGTTTAGTAGTTTATATTTAAATTTATTTAAACAACCAATTTTTTAACTATGAAGTGGAATATTCTCAATAAATTAAGATTTTAGAGCTTAAAAAATACTCAAACATTTTTTTTTAAAACACTATTCATTGAGATTTTTTTGAGATACAGTATTTTCGATTAAGTGCTTTTTAGGGTTCCGCAACCAAATGTTAAAAATGTTAATAAAAATAATTAGCAGATTAACAGACATATTGTGTATTTAATCTCCAGTATATTTTCATATTAAGCAAGTTGAGTTTACTCTATTGATTTATTAGAACGGATCACTCTAGGGTCGACCTCAAACACCTATACGGAAACGTTCGAATGAACTAGGCCGGTAAACGCTTGGCCCATAAAACATAAACATACGCCTTCAATCAAATATTGAACGTTTGAAACCTATACGGAACGCCTTATAGTTCGTGGAATGTAATTTATTTGTGTTTTTTAATACTACCTGTGCGCAGAAGGTTTGCCGATAGCCTCATGATGTCACGCATCGATAGTCAGTAGAGTTGACAAAAAGTTTACATAAATAATTGTTGCAATAAATTTACTCTTTTAATTTGTTATTGTATATACTAAATATAAGTATATACAATAATAGTAAGTAATACAATATAGTAATAGTAAGTATTTATCGGTAAACCTTCTGCGCGCGGCTTATACCACCTCTAATTTCTATTTGTTCTCTCCACCATCAATGTATGATACAATTGTTTGCACGGCCCGTTCTAAGCTCGTTTTGTTTCGTAATTGCGACCAATTGTTAAGAATGCTCACCATTTCGACGAGGTGTCTTTACTTAAGATTGCTTACTTTTCACGAATATTGCCTTAATTGAGTAGTTAGCTTAGAAATTGGGTAATGGAATGTTATGACATTGTCTAGTATGCAAATTTATACTTGTCCAACTAACAATTTACTCGTATTATTACATCTTTAAATTTTCAACCCATAATCACTTCTTCATCGTCGTTTGTATTGTTGTTGAATTCGATTTCTTTATTACCATGGAAGAGACGTTTGCTCCATCCTAAACAGTATCTCCGCTCAACATCAAGCGAGATCATGGTCAAATGCGAACCTATACTGCAATAAAAAAAAATCCGTAGCCAATTCAGCGAAAATGGAGTTAGTATTCTTTTTCCGTTCCTGCACGGAGACAATGCTGCTAAGTGTGTGAAAACGACAATAAACATTAGAAGTGGCATTCATACATGTAACTGAGACATGAAAAAACTTTTCAATAACACCGGCCAGAGCCATCTCTATTCTTATGTATTTCGACACGCTGAATGCGAATCTTGACGGAGGAATTTTTAGGGTTTTTATGGACCAAAAGACCGAAGCTGGGATCAGTTTGGTCCATACACCCTCAAATTTTTGAGAGTGTATGGACCAAACTGATCCCAGCTTCGGATTCAGCGCGTCGAAATACATAAGAGTACATGGGTCTGGTCAAAATTATAGACCACCTTTTATTAACATTAAAAACTTTTAATTTACTATGAAATTAAACTTTGTGTTAAAACCTAAGCTAGAACTTAATAAATGATATGTAAGAATTGATTTGATAAGTGTAATAATAGATTCGTTGAGCAACTTTTGAAGCAAAGACCGCTCTGCAAGAGTCGTACAATGTTTATGTTTTGAAGTATTTTCAAGAACATCAGCGTCTCTAAAGTTGAGACGTCGATATTGAGTCATCCGAATGTTCATGGATCAAGTTTTGTGCCATGGTAGTATTCCGAGTTGGTTTATCAATTGCTTTACGTGTAATATAATGAAGAATTTTCGTGAAGTGTTTTTGTTTTCGGAACCAAATTCCTTACCGCACGTTGCTCGGCAGCGGATGGAAGTTAGATGAAAAAAGTGTTAAAGCGAAATGAAAAATGCTGTATATTATTATAGTTTCAAACTTTAATGTATTGAAATAAAATTAAAATAATATACATTAGTGTAATATACGCTGTTTTGAAAATAGGAGGTCTTGTAATCGCGTTGTCATTCGGCCGAATTTGGACGCTGTCACAGCTTACGTGGACAGCTTTTAATATAATTTAAAAAGAGTTTTCGATAGTTTCGATACTTTTCGATACTTATTAACACTTTTTGAGCCATTTTGTTACTTTTAAGAATTTTTAGGAGAATTTCGTTCCAAACAGTTGTTCCAAAGACACCTCACTAGTTTTTATAAATATTCTTTAAGTAGGTACTTATTTTTCCAAAAAATGTCTCATTCTACAGGGGTTAAAATTTGATGCAGCATCTCGCAGGAACTCTTACTATAAAGAATATCCAAATTAGAAACCAATTTTAACAGAGTATGCAACGAAAGTCAAAGTAGATTCTTATTGTGGCTATATATTATCTATAATCGATTAGCCGATACATGAACGACGAGCAATCGATAGAAACATCATCTGTCAATCATATTGAAGAATTAACTCGTGAGTGATCGGTGGAGAAAATAGACAAACTATGTGTGCCACGATTTGTTTCTAACACGGCTTTGTCAGGATTAGATTAATGATCCAGAATTTGTGGATATTATAAAATGACTAAGGGAAACGATGTTTTCTAACACTTATTAAGAGTAATCGATACTTAGCCTACATTCTGGAGGATGAGGCTGGTTTATTAAAAGAAGTGTGAAAGTTGCAGGCTTTTATGTTAATACTCAAGCGTCTGTTGGAGCCTAATCTAGTATATGTCTATTAAAGCGGTCTTGGTTGTATTACTAATTTATTTTTGTATTCGGTTTTTTTTCGGGGGGTTTTTGCCCACACGGATACATCTACCCAATCATACCCTAATCTATTTAAGGATATTGTAAGTAAGCTTTTTTAAAAAGATTTTTAAATACAAGCTTTTGAGATCCTGGATATCATGTAGCAGCAGAGTGCTAGCCAAGAAAAGTAAAACGAGCCCAAACACGACGGATCTATCTTGTTTAGTACAGGAGTTTCTATGGCAACCTTCTGACTCCATTATCAGATCAGCTCCATGGTACTATATTATTGCATTGTCATGCGATAAGCATATGTGTACAAAATTTCAGCTCAATCGGAAACCGGGAAGTTGGTCAAATTTAACTTGCAAGATTCCACCCGAACTTACATATAATACATACATCCATTGCAAGTTAAGTAAAAACTTGTAAAATGGTAGTCACTAATGAAGAACTCCAATCAAACCACCCAGCCGTCGGGATAATTCTGATGTGAGATCAAACAGAATCGTTTGTATAACACCAATGTTCGTAAGATTGAAACTAAAGTCACTCATGAGTGCAATGTTTTATTTTTGAAGAGAAACTCTTTTATGAGCGTAAAAACAAAAGCGTCACGTTTATCGTTTAGGCTACACCAGTATACCAAAATTGGTAGATACACAGTTTAGTATTACTTCTATAAGTGGATAAAAGTATGCAATACACTTCTACAGTTGCTATATTCTAGATGGTATTGTGTATGCAATGTCGTAGTTCCTAAGCGCAGGTATAAATTTCTTGATTCTTGTACACATTTCTCATTTCTAATTGAAAAAAATATTATTCAGTCAGCAACTTTAAAGTAAAACTTTCATAACAAAATGAAATCGCCAAAGGATTATTTTGCTTAAACCTCATTTATCTTACTTTTTATTGCTGGAGTACAGCAGACAGGCTGACGGCCCAATTGTAATGTAAAGTGGTTACCGTCGCCTATGAATATTTGCAACACTGAAGGTGCTACCAATGTGCTGCTGGGCTCATAGATAGGACTGGAACCTGGCCACTAATGCCGGTACACAACTCAAGGTTGTTATGACGACATGCTTTAGACCAGGGGTGCTAGCCACCCAGACGGGCAAGTGTCCTACAACTCGGTTATGGGTTGTTTTGTCGCCTCTTATGACAGGCAGCCTGGCCGCAGGAACTAGTATTCTTTCTCCTTTTCTGCATATAATTTATACAAACAATGAGGTTTGTAACTACTTTTCATCAGGTGGGCCATCTGTCTGTCTGTTGAACTCATGCAATAAAAAAAGTATTGTTATTAACAAACTTGTGTCAATTTTATATTTTTTTATAGTTAATATCACCATAATTGTGATAGAGTCTAAACTACTGTATGTTATAATATAATATATACTTAATTATATATATATATATATATATATATATATATATATATATATATATATATATATATGTATAATTTAAATTTATTATATTCACATGTTTAAGAAAAATATTCAAATGTATTTATGGCTGTATTCTTGCTGTGTGCAATAAATAAATAGTCATATTCGCATTTGTTATATTAGTTAGGATTAGCCTTTAACAACACATCAAGGCTTATACATATAATCAAGAAGTTAATTAATCACGATAACAACAATAAACTTAAGTATAATCTCCCATCCCGGATAGGACGTTCGTCCATTGTCCATCTGACATTGACCATTCATACAAAACGTATTGTTTAGATGATAAACAGGTAAATGTTTCTTATATATGCGTAATGCTTTATAATGATGTTATTCATTGTATAACAATAATCATTTAATAAGTCACGATATAGGATTTATAGGGTTAAGAAGCCAATTACAGAAGCTTGTATTGAATGCAATGATCATGCAACGTTAACTATGAATAACTAAATCTATCCCTATAAATAAAATTTAAATATAATAATATCTGTAATGTATAATATTGTTACGAGGTGCGGGACTCGAATTAAAATGCCGTTAGAATTATTATAGAGTTTATTAGAACTATACAAACACGTATAACATAGGTACAAATATAACCGAACACAACAAATCCAAACGTAATGCAGAAGGTCGTAATTCAATAAAACGCGCAAAGTCCGTCACTAATAGATTCCCGAATGTACACACGTCTCGCCTTGATCTCACAAATACAAATGTGCCCGTATAGTAGTAGACGTAATCCGCAACTCCTGGGTAATGATTCGGCCGCAAGCGGCCATAAATGAGTACAATAAAACAATGGGCTGTTCTCTAGAAACTTATACCAATAAATAAACTTATACCAGTAAACAAAAGAAGACGATCATAAAATAATTACAATTAGTTCAAATGCTGACAGATAATAAAATGTGTTTTTACAGATATGCAGGTGGCATTTGTTTTTTTTTTGTCAGAAACTAAATTGTATCAATATTATAAAATTGTATAAGTGTAGTTTTTAATTTTTTTTTGTCTGTTTATTCGGGATTCACGCAAAAACGACTGGGCCAATTACGATGCGGTTTTAACTAATCGATAGCAAATTTTCGGACTTAAAATCTGCGGTACTTTATATCCCGCGAATCTGGGGGAAATTGCTTGGGAGCGGTTTAATTTCCGATCCAATACTTACACTGATCAATATCAAATTCTCTATCATAAAATCTTGTATCTTTGTTACCCGTTCACTGTTGACGAGGTCGCGGATGTCTCTTAGTTATAAAATAAAGTTTTAGGTAATTATTGCTATTCACTATACGTCTAATTATAAAGTTCTAGCTGTGGAGGTGAAGTACAAAACATCACATTTCTCAAAAAAATTATACTTGAAATCGAGAGTTTAATCAAAACTACACTTAACCGTCTAGGATTTAGTCTCTCTTGTTTTTTTTTCAAAAGCTCACCTTATTGGAGTCAAATTAAATGATATTATTAAGATTTCATCAAAATCGCAGAATAACATTGAGTTTAGATTAAAGGTGCTATTTCAATGCAATAAATAAATATATTAAATATATTTTAAGTCAAGCGTGGACGAAGTCGTAGACATAATTTACATATAAAAGAGTGGCTGCTTAAATATCGTATCATACTATCGTCTTATTTTTACAATAACACGATACAAATAAGCTTATTTGCTGTTTAAACAATAATTTAGTACCTACGTTTTTACTTGATGTAGCTATGACATCACAACTAGTTACACTCATATAAAATCTAGAAGGCTGCGTTTTGTTTTTTGCGACGTTTTGTAAATTCATAAAATATGCCACTTGATGTGACAATCCGCTACCCTATTATATTACTGATTTTATATTTGAATTTTGATTTTAAAACATAAAATTGACCAAGAGCCCAATTCTCCTATTACAATATCGTCAAAAAAATTATAGATATAATAAATATCGGCAGACAAACAGACACTTTGTATATCCCCAAGCTAAGCAAGTTCTAAACAAGTTACGCTTGTATTATTGGTAATGTGCAACGGCCCAATCTTGGGTCGAGCTCAGACATCCAAAACATAGTAAATAACGGAATATTCGTTTACAAAATTTACCATGCCAGGAATCGAACCTGGAACCTCTGTCTTGTAGTGAGGTTGGCCGGCAAAGGTTTAGCCGCTCAACCACAGAGGCCGTCGAGGCTGACCAATGGTCAATCACTGGCGTCATAATGCCTGTTTTTTTTCATAAATAAACAAACATTATGACGCCAGTAGTCGAGAATTCAAATAATAATGTAATAACAGAATTGGAGCCCTGTATTGTTACTACTGAACACAGTAATATCATTTTATTTTTGTGCTGATAGTGAAGGCGCTAAAGATGATAGTCTCAATGAACTAAAACATAATACTAACTAATATTAATTCCAAAAAACAGCGATTTACAAATGACATAAAAATTCCTTGTCATTTATTTGCAGCAGCCAGTTCAGTGCGTAACAGAGGTCAGTGCCGCTAGATTAAACATTCTTCATGTTAATAAAGATAACACATAGCGGCAAAGCTTTAAAAAATATTTTACAAGACTTTAAATAATGAAATATTTCAACTTAATAAAGGTTGCGAATCTTACAATTATGGCTTAACACGCAATCACAGGACAGATCAAAAGCTCCCGCTTGACCTGTCATGTCGCAATAATGATAAAAAACTAATAAATACTAATAATCGTTAAAATTGTATTTATTTTCAAAGCTAACGGTTTTTATAAAGGAATCTAACGCCGTTGTTCACTATCACATATGATAGCGGTCAAATGAAGAAGGTAAATAATATGGAATAGACTAGAATACACTTTATTTTATAATAGAATTAATGTAACAATACACAAAAGCAGCTTATAAATAGGTACAAATGGCGGTATTATCGCTGATAACAATCTCTTCGAGACAACCTTGGGAGAGAGACAATATGACACAAAAGCTAGGGCAGGGTTTTTGTTACACAATATTCGAAAAACATTTAAATGTAGAATTATTAACATTATTATGTATGTAAATACATAGATCATAGCAACTTCATACACAGACATAATAATATATGTATACAGGTCTAAGCAATACGTAAGATTATTATGTAACAATGTACAAATCATAAACATACTTACAAACAATATATTTTGAGGTAGTGATACTTAACAAGTTTATTAAAAGATTATTAAATTGGGCTTGCTTCACTTCCAGTCCATATCTGACTGAATGAATATACATATTTAGGACCGACCAGTGCTTGAAATTCATGGCCCATTCCCAAATCTTAACAACCGTTTAATTGTCTTACGATCGGCTAACAATTAATGTCGAAATTCAACTGTAATATGTAGTTTTCAACAGTATGTTTTTTTATATGTTTATTACGCGATTACTCCGGCAATTGTCCATTGATTTTCATTTTTATTTCTTTATTAAAAAACGTGTACTCCTGAGGTGGTTCCATTGTCATAAAATTAGGATCTAATCAGTGTATCCTAGGGGAATCGAGAGTAGCCCTTGTTACGGGCAGCTGCACTTATCGAAATGTACACGTACTAGTAGTACATATATTTTTATTTTCTTGACATTCTTTTATTTCTGTTTTTTAATATACCTAACGAATTAATTGGTTGAAGTTTATAATATTAGAATTGTTGTGATTTTTTGTTTCTAGATTGATGTGCACTCAAATATTTGTATGACCATGTGTAGGTCAAATATAGTGAGAACATTTGACTTTGTTACCATCCTATACATAACTATTACCTGTATTTTTACAAATAAAGATTCATTCATTCATACAATTTCTACAGACGCTTAACATATTATTTCTAAAGCTAATAAAGATACTATTAAAAAGTATTAAAAAAAAAAAAAAAAACCGATTTTAAACTAAATAGCAAAAACTAAATTTTTCTACGTCTTGAAGTCGGTCCCAAGTAAAATATAAAAAACACCAAAATGGCAAAATGCAAGAGAAATCGGTTTTGTTTTTGGTAAAAAAATTGATAGCCCTTTAAGATATGTGCAGAAAACTTATCTCCAAATCAAACTAATATATCAGTTACTAATCACAACTAATCATTTATTTTGACTACCATAAGACATAATCTGATATTCTTATCAAATATTTTGTTGCAGGTAATCTATCAATAATCCAATATTAGCAACTAGGCATCGATCATCCTCACGTAAGTTCTATTGTGCACATCACTATACCGGGGAACAAATAAAAAAACTAGTTATCTAATGAGTTCGCAACTCTCGATTGCGTTTGCGCAAGCGGATCGTCCACTTTCATATGGCTTGTTTGTGTGGGTGTATGTATGAATTCACGCGTTGTGAAGCCTGGCCATAATGTCTAGAACATATTTTTTCGCCTTTTAGCAATTTTCTAACTTATCTGTGTGGTTAATGTTAGTGAATTATAAATAACTAGAATTTTCAAACTCCAGAAGTAGCTCTATTTTACTTACGTAAAACCATAATTAGATTTTATATATAGCGAGCGAAGCCACAGGCAAAAGCTAGTATATATATATATATATATATATATATATATATATATATATATATATATTTATACTAGCTTTTAAATTTTCTTTGAAAAATTATCTAACTGATGGTAAAAATCGCTTAAATATCCGTTGCGTAGTTTAGAAGGAATTAGCGGATATACATACAGACATACAGACGCGGATAGTGACTTGGTTTTATACTATGTAAAAAAGAAGGAAATTTATCCATGTTATTTTAGTTTTACATTGATCCAAGTCTGAAATGTACTAAAAACAGCTAAATAAGCATATAAAAATACTAAGGTTTAAACGAGCTGTGATTTTTGAAGTTTACCAAGGATGTCTAGTAATTTGACGATATTTACAGAAGAACCGCAAGGCATGACAAATTTGTAACGGTTCGTTACAAAATTATGCTAGTTATTATTAAAGTGAATGAATGAAGTGAAAAGTGAAGTGAAGGTTATGTTTGTCGCAAATTAATCAACTTAATACTTACACGATGTGTTATGTAATATTAAAAATGACTAGTAAGTATCAAAATTACTCTTGACATAATATTGGAGTTGCTAGAGCTTAGACAAATTTGCGAAAGTAGCGCCCCTATTATTGTCTACTCTATTTGGCCAGCCTGCACTTGTGATGCTTTTAGTAACAGGTGAACAATTGAGTTTTTATTAACAATCTTTGCGTTATGACAATATAAAGGTTATTGATAAATTATTCTTGTTTAGTCACTTGATGAGATCATTGTGGTGACGTGATTGCTACAAAAGTGACAGATGACGGCGATATGATTTATTGTTAGTATTTTGACAAAAACGGAACCTTTATCAAAGTAATCAAGTATAATTAAGTAGTTTTTGAAAAGAAACAAATGATATTTTAGACTAAATGCTTTTTTTTATACTAGTATAGGTTCGTGTTTGACCATGGTCTCGCCCGAAGTGGAGCAACGACGTGATTTAAGATGGAGCACGCTTACCTATTCATATCAGACTTGAAGACACCCAGTTTGAAAGTATCAAAAAATACAGACCCCAGCAATGAGTTCCACTCCTTTGCGATACACATGATGAAGGTACACGCAAAGCGCTTCATTCTTATAGGTGGAATATCCACCATATATCGGTGCCACATGCGCCAGTGCGTCTAGCTGTCTATAATATTTTAAGACTAAAACAGTGAAAATTTTAAAGTGATACTTAAGAAGTTTATTTTGAATTATAATATGTTGACGGATGTAGGCTAAAGGAATTATATTTATATTAATAAAAGTTAGAATTAGAAGTTAGAAGAATTATGTCTGAGTATATTCTCTGAAGTTTCACTTCTACTGCGTGTGAACGGCACACATACACACACACATTTTTTTTTAAATTAGAGGCAAACATTTCAATTTCGATATGAGAACAAACAGTGTGATATAAGGGAATGTTGTGGATTGAAAGAAGATATAAGAGTTGAGAAAGAAATATTAAGGTGGTTTGAATATGTAGAGAGAATGGATTAAAAGAGACTAATAAAACCAGTGTATGACAGCAAAGTTGGTGAGGGTAGACCACGAAGTAGTTCCCACGATCAAATCGCAGATGTCTTAAAGATTGACCAGGTAAAAAACACCTATAATAAACGTGAAACCTGTATGAAGAGATTGATTAATGTATATGAAGCAAAATAAATATGTCAAGATCGTAGCAATTGGACATTTCGTACAATACCAGGGCTTTTGTGGGGGTTAGACCTCACGCGGTGAGATTAAGCGCCGCACGGCTTGTGTGGGAATCTGATACAGACGTTCTCAACTACTCCACTAAACCTGACCCTCAATACCACGTGCCCGCGCTTGAGGTGGAAGACAATGAGATTTTGAACATAGTTACACCCATGTTCATGCGTGCAACAAGGCTTGGATCACACCGGGAAGCAGAGTGACCCACTTCACCAGCAGAGGCTTAGATCCTCCCTGATGTCCCTGCCCACCCCTATGGGAAGCACGCGTAATTAATGTATGTTTGTATGTAATATTTCAATTTTATTAATCTAAGACAAATATTATGTTATAATGAATAAGCTAGTGCCTACACTGAAGAAAATTATAAATAATGGAATACAATAAAAAAACTTAACTTATTTGTATTGTATTCTACCCATAGTCCCTCAAGACTATAAGTAGAATACTGAGCCTAGATCACCGTCTTCTATGGGTAAGGTGCCCAGAAGGCTGGCTATGTTTCCTCGCTGAATCGCCATACTGATCCGTTGCCCGAGGTAGGTACCAGCCCTCTGATCACCTGAAGAGTCAATGAGTCGTTTTGATAAATTTTGGTAGAGGCTCATGGCCTCAGGACCCCACGGTCCAAGCGTCTCGAGAGCAAACGGCACAAACATATAACTCTCACTGAGGGTTGCATATTTGCGCCGCTCGAGTGATTCAGCTGTTTCTGCCACCGAACCGGCTGATCTAGACGTGTTTGGTAAATGAGATGCGGCCAACGTGTCTACGCAAGTCGCATCCCACACCAAAGGCTTGCCACGCTGCCAGGGAATGAGAGTCATTCCGTCAGGACGTCTACCATCGTCACGTGCAATACCGTTCGGCTCCAATAAAGCCTGCACGTAATAGTATGTTTATATTTACATCTGATATGTAGAACTGTAAACAAACGAAATGTCAAAATTGTAACCTTGTTACAGATATTGTAATAACCCCTTTAGCATTGATATTACTGTTTTATTAGGCGATCTATAAGTATTTAACCTTGTGTACATCCGATCTCCTTGGAAAAAGCATTTTATTCATCAATAATTACAACATTCTTGTTTGTAATAATGAGTTTGTTAAACAAGTCACTTGAACACATTAAATTGAAAATAAAAACATTATAAGACTTGATTGATTATTTTAATTTATAATAAAACTTGAAGTAATAATAGAATACATTATAGAATATTAAAGATTACTATCTTAGACGAACAAAAAAGGTAGACGGAGCTCTCCGAGTGAAGACAGCTAAAGGAAGCCGATCGCGCCGCAGTGCGTTGCGAGAATTTAGTGTTTTTAGTATCTAGTTGGTAAAGAGGGCTTTATTTCATTTGATGCTTTAATTCACGTAGGTTCCGTGTATACTCTTATTCTCATCGGAGGTATTAATCGAAAAAAAATATTGGAATATTATCAGCCACTTCGGATCCTATTGACAAACAAACTTATACACCGATTGAGAAACATAAATTATTAAACTGTTATTTATGAATAAACATCTTATCGAATACCAGTTTTCATTTATATTTTAGCGTTTGTTTTCTAAGTCAACTGACAACATCCGTAATTTTAATAATTGAAATTACAAATAGCATTGAAAATGGTGGAAGAAAATTTAAATTTTGAATACTAAATGAGGTTTCAATTTAAATTTCGATCAAGACTTCTACTAAAAACAGGATGAGTAGGTATTTTAGAATTATTTATTATTCAAATTCAAAATTGAAAAATAGATGTTTTCAGCACACATTTTAGTTATTTGGGCGCGTTATTTTAGTATCTCATAACACTCAAAATGCTCTGTTTGCCGTTCCACATGGCGACCACGGTCGTTATGGGCTACGTTCCATTAGGGACTCACAAAGAAGACGTTCACAATCGCGATTTATCCCGTTCCACTTGCTTGCCGGCGTTACAATCGTAAACCCAAGTGGAACGGCTATTCGACCCATCTCTTGACATGGGTCGTTGTGAGCGTTGTGTGATCGAAAATGATGACGTCATTAGTGACTTTTTCGCCACGACCACAACGACCGCGGTGGCCAGGTGGAACGGCTAATTGAGCGTTTTGGGCGTTGTGAGCTACTACTGGAACACCCTGATGGTCGTGGCAAAAACGTTATTAACCTCCTTCGGGGGCCAAAATTAATATTATTTTTTTCCACAAGCTGCCATCAAAATTGCCGCGCTGTCAAATATTTTTGTCTAGTTCAACAAAACCACAGATAATTCAAAAACTATTCAAAGAATGTACTTCATTTAAAAAGTAATCGATTCTGTGATAATCCATGCTTATACAAATCCAATTAGACTATAATGTATCTGTGTTTCAAATTCTTATAAGAAAAACACACAAGGAACAAACTCACACATGTTCACTTAAAAACATGTACAAACAAGTTTGAAATAATATGTTGCGCCCTTTATAGTTATAAAAAAGTAGTTACCAATACTAAATAAGTAGTTTTATTACTGTAATTTTATTTATACTTTAAAAATGACTTTATTTCAAACCACCGCAGGGAGACGAAACTTTCCATGTCAAAATCGGGCTTGTTCGGTTGTCAAGCGTAACGTTTATTATATATCAAAACCAAGATAATTATATCGTCTCTTTTATTCTAACACAAATTCTATATAATTAGAGGGAAAAAGCATCAGTTTCAACGTTGGTTTCAGTTATCTGTATTTGACCACAAATTTGTGGTGCTTCCTAATTAGCCGTGTGTGACAGTTTGAGAACAAATTTGTGTTGGTTCCGTCTTAAAGGCTAATGACGTCATTATTTTCGCTCACACCGCGCTCACAACAACCCATATAAAGAGCTCGGTCGAAGTGGGCGTTGGCCAGAGAGAATTAGTTCTCTCTATCGATTGACATTGAAATAAGGCGCGATTTTCAAATCAACCAATGACATTTGTGTATGTCTTCGTTAATGACGTCAAGACTCTATAATCTGTTCCACTAGAATTTATAATTGTAAGCAAGTAAGCAAGTGGAATGGGAAAAATCGCGGTCGTGAACCTGGTCGTTGTGAGTCTCTTGTGGAACGTATCCTATGGCTATTGTATGTATGAGTATGTGAAAATACGATGTTTGAATCTTTGAAAATTATAGGTCTATGTACGTAGCTTCTAACACTAACCAATATGGATTTTGATATAAAAATCTTAGGAAAGATTATCGCAATTATTATTTCTATAAATATCTCTTTGCAAGTATATTAGAGCAAGCTTAAACCATTAATAGTTATACTGCTAGTTAAGTAATACAATAATGGTCTAAGAGAGTAAGTGATATCCACATAACCGTCTTTTGTAAAAACGTATCGAAAGAAACAAAAAGACTTTTATTTATATGGCAATTGACATCTAAAATTGAAAATGAAGTTTATACAGTCATTCGAAATATCTGTTTACTATATTTTATACTGAGTAATAAAATATATGAATTCTTCCATTCAAACCTTTGTCCGCAGTTTCACTATGAATAGCCTGACGTTGTCGGTTAAGGTACAATAAAAAAAACTAATTTTAGCACGACTTTGTTATCGATTTTAATTAGCACTATTGCCGAATATCGATGAAACAACTGTGGGAATTGGAACGGTGTTTGCATAGTGAAAATTACCAAATATATTTTATAGCTCATCTTTTTAAACAGGTTATTGAAGATTATATACATGTAATAGACGTTTATTGCACGCAGATTGCATGTAATGTAGCATCGTGTATTATAATTTAAATATCTAGGACCATTACGTGTTGTTTACGTAAGACCTCTAATAGCTTTATTCGAAAGCGTACTAAAATTGTTTGCAAGTTTGTTTTTTTGTATTCTTTTTTAAAATTTGTGGCCTGGTAACAAAGTCTTTTAAGTCTTATTTCTCATTTATCAATTCACTTGTAAGACCATTAAAACCCAGATTCAGTAGAATTGTAAGTTTTTACCTGATATTGAAATCACATTTCGCTAAACAATTCAGATTTATAAAACATTAATCTTGCTTAAAAAGTTTCTTTATATGTAAATTCTGACGTACGGATGGACGTCCGTATGTACGGAACCCTTTCCGTTTTCGCGAAAGTGATTACGGAACCCTAAACAAGGAAGAAAGTAGAGAATTTTTTATTAGTTTACTGGAACGACTTAATCTCATGTTTACCGTAATTGAAAAGTATATTGCTTGTTTGGGAAAAACGTATTACTCTAGACCAAGGGTGGTAGTAATCCAAACGCGAAAATGCCCTATCCTGGCATACGTGTTTTAAAGATGCAGTCGTGGGCGTCTCTTTTCGCGGCGGGCAGATTATGTATAATCTGGTTTTTATAATTGACGGAATTCGTAAAGCCTCGATTACACACAGCGAATACTTGCTGCGATTAGACAGACAGACACTCGCAACGAGAACTCGCTGTGTGTGATAGGCTACTCGCTGCGAATAGATTCAATCGCAGCAATTTGAGTTGATCACGTTCAATTTTACTCTCTGCGAATGCGTTACGTTAATTCACCATTACGATTCGCTGCATGTGACATGGTACTCGCTGCGAATAGCCGCCTAGCGCACCGCTCCAGGCTACACACTCGTGGTACAGGTTGTTGTTTCGCTGAATAGATACGTCTGTGTATATCCGATGAGTCATTCAAAAAATGTCCTCTAAAGTAAGAAAAGTACGATCTTCTATACACACCCAAAAAACGATTTGTCGTTTTTTGGGTGTGTATAGAAAATATGAAAAGCTATGGAACACGAATAATAGTATGTAATTAAAAAAATCCCAAAATAAGACGCCTTTATAAAGTTATTAAAAGAATTGAGTTGTGAGCTTAATGAGCATTTGGTTTGCTGGACGCTGGAAATGCCAACCGAATACACTGTTTAAACGTGTACGATGAATAGACGACATATTCGTATTTGAAACACATACAGACTGTTGAAATTCTAGTATAGAACTCGGTGTGTGGCATAGGCAAGCAGCGTATTATTCGCAGCGAATATATCCGCAGCGAGTATTCGCTGTATGTGACCGGTCACGAAGGAACACAAGAACATAGAAATAGAAAAAAATCACTTTCATATAACAAATAACACGCTTAACCAATAGAAAAAACAATGCATACATCTTATTAACCCTAAGATAACAATCGGATTTTTAATTTATTCACGATGCATAACCATCCATCAGTGAGGCGCCTGAATCCACTCGTACCATGATCGATTGCGTGTCGCCTTGCACTCGATTTGACAGCTATCGATAATTAATCGATACACGGCGGTGTACGATGCTAGTGTTGTAATTGCTAGTGCTCATTTGTCTAGCTTTGGTCATCTTTTTATCGATATATATTATCTGAAGGATACAAATAATGTTGAATGTAACTGGTCTGTTGGCCTTTTCGAGTGTGTCGTTATCGATCCTTCTGTGACAGTTTCGATATATTTATTTAATTATTTTTATCGTTAATTACTAATATAAAAGCTATTCTAAGACAACAGTTTAATTTAATTATTTTAAAGCTATATACCTTTAATAATTAGAATAATTATTTATTGAAGTTTTCTACCTTAACTTTAGAATACATGGTGGTAGAAACTTTCGTGTACGTATGAAATACCTCCTGTATCAGAAGGTTGACACCTGAAAGTTATCCACTGTACGTACAGTACAGTACAGTACTGCGTACTGAGTACAGCGAGTACAGTGTACACTGTACACTGTACTCGCTCCTTTATGCCATACGTGAGCAAGCTATGGAATGAGCTCCCTCCCGCTGTTTTCCCAGAGCGCTACAATATGGGGCTCTTCAAAAAGGGCGTAAACGGATATCTAAAGTCTCAACGAGGTAGGCAACGCATCGGCTCCCTTAGTGTTGAAGATGTCCATGGGCGACGGTAGCCACTTGCCATCAAGTGGACTCGTTTGCCAATTTGCCTATAAGCAAACATAAGACGTTACGTCAAACTATAACTAATTATATCAATTGCAAAGAAAAGTATATATTCGCATGGTCTTGTACTTAAAGTAAATGACATAGAAATATTTTATTAGGTACATATTTTATAATCGATTTGATCGATTTATGTCATCAATCTATGTGTCAAATATCATTCAAGTTTCCATAGCATAACTTTCTTTACACTATTTCATTGGAGTTATTAATAGGAACTTAAAAAGTTGTATTTTATTATGCAGTTCTGCTTTGGTAGTGTTAGTCCGGCTTCTTTTGCTTGAAGATTATAAAACTTTCTTGAATACTGCCTAGATACACGATGGTAAGAATATTTTAAAAAGTTAAAGAAAAATTTCTATGGAATTAAAATTGTAATAGATTATTTAGTTACTTATCTTCCTAGTTATTTTGTAAGTACAGATTAGTAGTTGAGCGGGCCAAGCCTTTGCCGGCCGAGCTCCCGGAACACTGAGGCTCCGGGTTCAATTCCTGACACGCTAAATTACGTAACCGAATTTTTCTTTACTTATTCTGTTCTGGGATCGACCCCAGAGTGGTCCGTTGTATATTATTACCCATAACATAAGCCAATTTTACTTAGCTTGGGGATATTATGTACTTAGTCTGACTATTATTAAAAAATTTTAAAGTTATAATGATAATACGCTATTTTAAGCACTGCTCTTTTGTGAATATTATTTTAGAAATATTATTATAAAATTAGTCAACTACTGACTTGAATGTTTGAAAAGTAAATGTTACTGAAATAAACAACTTGTAGGTAGTACCCTACAAGTTGTTTATTTCAGTAACATTTACTTTTCAAACATTTGTTTCACTCGACCTAAATACTGGACATAAAAGCATAACTTAACAATATAATGCAACATTAAATGTTATTGCTGCGTTCTAACGCATGTTGTACGTAAATCAATTTTTCGCAATAGTACCTACCTTGAACACCGAACCTAATGGAATCAAAACACTTAATAATGTTAATCATAAATAAACTCTATTAAAAAACAACTTAAGGTTGAAATTTGGAATAATAAACACTTATAGATAAGATGTTACGAAATGTGTAGAATGGTAACAATGTGCACTTGCGTCCATTGGTGAAGCCTGAATGCTTGCGCCAGATCTAAACTAAAGTACTAGAATAAAAAGGGTAATGATGCGGCATTGTGCCTGCAATTTCTAGGTTAAATAAATAAGTAATTAATTGCAACAGAATTCGTTAATGGACAAGATGTAAAATTTGTATGACGGCTTTGTTAATAGATTTGTGTTAGAATAACATTGCGCCAAGCACCTCTTGTTGTCATAACAACTTTAAGTCATCAACTGATATTTTCTTTATCATAGTTATTTTATGTTCGCTGCGACTCATTTTATTTTTAAATTATGATTTTAACCAAATTTTTATTTTTTGTCTAACGTATCTTGGTTAATTGCCAGTCAATAAAAATACAAATATTATCATTATGGTGATTCAGTGAGGTAACGTAGTCAGTCAGCCATCTGGGAACCTTACCCACTGACTTCGATGACCTAGGGTCAATATTCTACTTACAGTGTTAAGGGATTATAGGTAGAATATAATATTACTTAAGTTTCCTTCATTGTATTAATTTATAATTTATTGTAATACTATTTAATGATACTAATTAAATTTTACCTTAGTGGACTTTTACCAAGTCCACTAAGGTAAAATTTAATTAGTATCATTTTACTTTACCAAGTTTACCAAGGTTACCAATGGTTCGAACATGACCGGGATGGAATGTTATGGTAGAATGATGATCCATGAAATGTAACCAAAGTCAGTCTGTTAATAAATATAAATAGCGTTTTATTAGTTTTTGGGACTTTTATATTTGCATGGAAAAGACAGACAGTCAGTCATGTGATATTAGGTAATTATCATCACCTAAGAACATCTACAACAGTAAAAGAACCGTTTCGTTTACTACTTCCTGGAGAATTTAGATATATTTTACATTATATTTGTTACATAGTAACTCTCTGCGAAAACCACAAAAATAAGTTATTCTATTTTACAAGTGTAAAACAGGAAGTAAGGCTTCATTAGTTAGCATTTAAAGTTATATAACGTAGGACTTAGATTTCCCATTCTATGTTTAAATAATATAAATAATAATGTAATAAATCTACGTTTTAATAATAACGCATTTCTAATAAAAGCTTTTGTATATTTATATATAAATATTTAAAATAAATTTGCAATAATCTCATAAGTAAACATTCTTTGGGACGAAACGATAATTTTGACATAACAAAACTTATTGTGTCTCCTCAAATTAGAAGGTAGATTTCGATTTAGTCATGGGCGTTAAGCTACGGCATGTCATGACACCAAAATCTGAACACCAAAAATCACAAATGTGCATGTAAAATTATTACCATTACTTATATTATCGTATTCTTTAGTTATAAGAATATTAAACTAAATATATAAATTACAATAAAACAGATCTTTATCTAAGTAACTAACCTAAATTGCCCACATACTTTAAAACAATTAAATAAAGATTATGCAAATCATCCTACTATTTCTGTTGTGCTGTCAAATGCTTGTCCGTTCCACATATAGACGTGGTCTTGGTATAAAATCACTTATTATGTTTAGTTCATTTATCATCATACTTAAGCTATGAACACATTTAATAGCGCAGACCTTTGTTTATGAAAATTTTAGATGTATTTAAATGAACCGTACTTAATGTCTTTTCTTGTGATTGTAGTGGTGACTAGAAAATAAAAGCGAGAACGAAGGCAAGCGAGAGTAGGTTTAAAGAACTTCATTTCGCATAAGAACATTTATTTCACTTACAATGAGAATAAAAATTATAATTAACCAATACAATGGAAATACACTAATGCCTGCTTATTCTTATAATTTATATTTATTTTAATAAAAGATATTTCAGTTTAATTTTGAAAAAGTTTATATTTTTACATTTTTGTAAGTCGTTTGGCAATTTATTAAATAACTGCACACCTTCTTTCAAACATTATGTTTTTCCCGTAATTTGTTCGTGGTAGACTTAATTGAAATTATCTCTTCTTCCTGATGTTATATTTTATGTTTTATTCATAAAGGATAGCTTGAAGTGTATATTTTTATTAGTTATCTTTTTTTATTAGTATTCAGATATTATATGTGTATATTTGTGAAATATTTAGTAGTTAGTGTTAGAGTATAAATGTTATTAGGTAATAATAGAGTAAGGCGTCTAGAATAGTTACTTACTGCTAGAATGAGAAAGAAGAAAAATACCATTTATATAATGATTACAACATTAATTAAAAAAAACACCTGCAATTATCATCATCATGATATATCAATACATAACATTAATAAAAAAAATAGCAAAATTTCATTCAAATCTCATATTTTATTATAAACATGTATTATGAATAAAATCTCAATGGATTTCAATAAAACTTACAATGATAAAAAAATTCGTGCATGATATATTTGGATATCTTGCAAGGTTCAGAAGAATGTAAATTTTAAGTTCCACGCTAAAGAGGTGACAGTTACAACTAGCTTTAAATAAGAATCCAATTTTTCTATAAGTATAATATATCTACAAGCTTGTTTTTTATTTGTCATTTAGAAAATGTTTAACTAGGCAAATTTTCTAATAATGTATAGGATTTCTTTCTGGTCTAAAATAGAAACCACTAACTTAGACTTAATTTTTTTTATAGAAATCTTATTTACTTCTGCTGATGTTATTGACCGTTTCTTGACCTCAATGATTCTATTTTATTAATTAGTTTCATCTATTCAAAACAACAACTAACAAGAGTACAAAAAGAAATGATAAGGTGGTTTGGTTTGGGCATGTAGAGAGGATAGATGTAAGTAAAATGAAAGCGTATGACAATATTGTGAATGACAGAGTTGGTGTCGGTAGACCACGACATACACACCATAACCAATAGTGCATGTATGAAGAGATTAATGCAAGTAGATGAAGGTAAAGTAGCTTGTCAGGGTGCTCGCAAGTGGAGATCCATCGTCTCAGCCTACCCACAAGGGAAACAGGCGTGATAATATGTATGTAAAATGAAGTAAGATTCCTACTCATAAGTTTTCAGTGTTCCATCGACCAGATAAAAAGGTTTACAAAGGATATTGTATGGAGAGAGGGCCCCCTATTGTTGTTTGTTTTCGCAAACCGCAACGCAACTCAGTGACAAGTTGTTGACTTGGGTGGATGGACCGATTTATATATTGCTCTACTGTCAATAAATAATTAAATAAAATTTGTAAAGAATTTAAATAAAAATAAAATGAAAGAGATTAGATATCTTATCCAATTTATAATATTGATTAGTTTTGAGCTATTTATAATACTAGTTAGTACAATATAACATCGTTTTACATAGCACAACAAAGAATACTATAAACTGATTATACCTATAAATAAAAATTAATTACTGAAAAAAAGTCCAAGTTTGAAATTTTAACTTTTTATGTTATTCCATGATTTTCAAAACCAGACGATGACTTCATTTGGAAAGTCTTTACAGTTAATAGAGTGATAAAGAGGACAAATTAATTTTAACACTTACCAATAATCACCTTAAACTTTGCATTAAATTTAAATCAATTACTCTATCAAGCAAATCATGTTAAAATAAACACAACCAACCCGGCAGCCTTATAAACAGTGTGGCACCAAACGGGCCTATTCACAGCCATTACACGGTACATAGATCAGTAAAGCAAATAAATTTAAGGTAGATGTTGCTTTATCTATGGCAATAAATCGGTTTTGGTGCGTACCGATTTTAGGTTCCTGTATTTTTGATTAATCTGAAGTTTCTGTTATATGTACCTTTCTTGAACAAATAGTATTTATTTAATTGAAGTAAATATACCTTTTTGTCATTATGTAGATATTTAAAACCTTTTTGGACATACTGGCCGTTCGATAAAAAAAGTATTGATAAGTTTGAAAAACTTAGATTTAAAATACAGAATCCTGTAGCGGGGACCAAAAAATCTTCAAAAACGTAAATCTTTATGGTGAGTTGTTGAAATATGATTTTATGCTGCGTAGGCTTATTACCAAGAATCATAAAAAATTTCATAATTCATTGTAGATTATTAATTTTTTATAAAAAACGTCAATTATATGCATATGTCTGAGTTTTAACAAACTAATAATAATAAAAACATCCAATAATGTTGTATACCCGATGTGTAGTAGATCCTTGACTTGCCATTGTCAAAAATAGAATCATTCATATAGTAGCAATATCTTTTAAAAAAGTAAAATGTCAACAGATTATTTTATTGTCTAATTGGTTTTTTCTTTTGAAATGAATATAGTATTATCGATAGTACGATACCTATTGATTGATGAATAAACATTTATCATAAGTAGAGCATGATTCCCACCCTGGCATCACTGTAGAGAACAATAGTGACTTTAGTGGGCAACCCAAGATTGCCTTTGAAATATTCACAATTTCATTCCGCGCCCGTCTGTCTGTTCTTAACAACATTACCAAAGCACAAAACAACAGTTGACTTTACCAAAATCAACCTTAACACCACTATATAAGAACCGGTTATAATTTAAATGAGTGCAGTTTTATGCAAAAGATAAGTTTTAAAATGTATTTATGCATTAGTTTTGTATTGACTGCGATAACATAGACATATGAACTGTGGAAATTAATTTACACATAGGTATATGTTTATGTTAAACGGCTAATTAGTAAAAATGAGGCACTAATTAATTGTTGTTTTTATTGCAAAAGTTGCAAACCAGAATACGGTCTATCTAATAGAAAATGGTTACTATCGCTTGTAGACGTTTACAATACTAAGGGCGAAGCCAACGCTTTACCAGCCTTTGGCATAAGATAGAGATGGAACAGTGGACATTTCCAGTCCCCAGAATCTGGAGTGGAGACGATGGAAACCATCCGTCCACACTTATCTAGATGGGTCCCGAGGAAACACGGGGCCCTAACATATAGGATGACATAGATACTAGCCGGGCATGGGTGCTTCTGCATCGTATTGTGGGGCGGTACGCCGCCCCGCTATGCTCGGAGTGCGGTGCCCCCCTTGACTCGGCATTTTATATGCTCGTAGAGTGCGCAGCGTGGGGACCCCAGAGGTTTCTACTCCAGGTTGAGGTAAAGCCGGCGGACTCTTTGAGCAGCTTGATTGAGGCCATGATCCACAGCGATTCTCATCTTTGGGATAGCTCAGCTAAACACCAACTCGAGGCACTAGAATCGATTGAGCGGAGGGCCAGGAAGTTGATAGGCAACGATCAGCTATTTGATGACAAATTACAAAGTCTCGAACATCGACGCAGGGTTGTCAGCTTGTCGGTTTTCTGTCGGATACATTTTGGACAGTGTGCATTGGAGCTTTTAAATCTGATCCCGCCGTCTCCCTTCCATCAGCAGACAACCAGGCGCACTGGCATGCGGCACCCTCTATATGGTGGACATACCACTTATACGAACGAAGCGCTTTGAGTCCACCTTCATTATGCGCACCGCAAAGGAGTGGAACTCACTGCCAGAGTCTGTTTTTCCCGAAACCTACAACCTGAATGTCTTCAAGTCTTGTGTGAATAGGTACCTCCTAGGTAAGCGTACTCGATCTTAGACCATATCTCCGCTTAAATCGAGCGAGATAATGGTCAAACGCGAACCTATATAGTGATAATAAAAAACTCACTGGCATGCGGTTTTCTCCTTTTGCGAATACGTAATGACACAAAAGGACGCCGTCGAGAGAGAGAGGGAGAGAACGGCACAAGCGGCCTTCAGCCGCCGTCCCCAGATGGGGGCTCGGAGACGCCGTTATATACTGAACTAACTCCCATGATTCCGTGGCAGATGGCCGCTATTTACGGGGATATCAGTGGATCTTCACCTCTGCTTTACGCAGTTGCTATAGCCTTGCTTCCCTGGGTTTGTACCAATCTGGCATACCAGAACGTCACAGTGCAGTGACTCTGTCCTAGATTCTATGACGTTTTACTAAGTGTTTTCTCTGTTCGGGATGCAGGCAGGTTTAATGGGTAGTTCGCAGGCTCTTCATTGGAAGAGGGACCAGTTGTCATTAGGTACGAGAATCCCACACGCACTCGTACAAGCAGTACTAGGCGTTGCATTTGGCCTTCCCCCGTATCCTGGGCCCGAGTGTGTGTCGCAAGAAAAGACATTCCCCTGCGGTAACAAAAGAAAAAGGATACAGATGGAATCCCTATTCCATCTGTATCCTTTTTCTTTTGATCAGACACGAGAAATGGGATAGAGGAGATGGAATAGAGTAATAGAATATTATAATAATCACAATTAATATTATAAATGTGAAAGTAACTCTGTCTGTCTGTTCCGTTTTTACGGAATAACTACTGGTCCGATTTGGCTGAAACTCGGTATATATATTTCTTCCGACTTTTATCCCGAAAAATGGGATAGTTTCTGGAATAAAAATATATTTGTCTCTTTGATTGTTATTCTTTTACGGAAAAACTACTGGACCGATTTGGCTGAAAATAGATATATATGGATAATGTAATATGTTTTGGGAAAGAACTATTTAAACGTTATCCCAGAAAGTAAGATAGGTTTTTGTGATTTGCCATTTTCGACATGTTGGTTGATTTGGTCGACTTGGTCGATTTCGTCGATTTGGTCGAATTAGTTGATTTGGTCAAATTCGTCGATTTGGCAGGATTGGTCGATTTGGTCGATATGGTGCATTTGATCTTTTTGGTGTACATATGTAGTATTAATACATAGTGTTACGACCGACAAAGACCAATGCATACCTGCAGTTTATTACCTTTTCGGCATTTGGACTTCTTTTGTTTAACTTATGTTTAGAATTTATAATTAGAAAACAGCCTATCGTGTATTGTACTCGTTTATGGCCGTTCGCAGGCATAATTACGCAGGTGTGCAGATTACGATTTCTAAGAAATTCGATCAACGCGGGCGGGCAGCCATATTGTATCAGTGCAGTATATAGCAATGCCCAATGGAGAGATCGGCAGCCTAGCGATGGTCAAAAGCAAGACAAGACACGTGTACATATAGTGACGGACTTTGCGCGTGTTATTGAATCGTGTATTACGTTTGTACTGGCTGTGTCCAGTTATATTTGTACCTGTGTTATACTTGTTTGTATAATTCTAATAAATTCTATAGTAATTTCAAACGGTATTTTAATTGAAGTCCCGCACTCGTAACAATATAAAATGGGCATAGATACTTTTCATCCGGGAGATAGAATAGTTAGCGCTATAAAATGAAGTGAATTTTTCGGGGCAAATAGCACTAACATAAAAATTTAATACAATGTAACCTCTTTAAACAAGAGGTATGTACTAGAGGTTGACCCGCGGCGTAGCCGCGGGGTATGCTCTAGTACCTAGCTCATAAACGCCCCGATGCTGGGCTCAGGCCTCCTATTATAGGGAAACGGACAATATACCCCCGCTACGCTTGTCTAAGGCGGCTTAGCAGGTTTGACATATCGATTATCTCGATATACAAGTTTCATCACGATGTTTTCCTTCACCGTTGTTAGCACGCTTTAGTAACAATATGCACATTAAGACAGACAACTGCCTAAGTGATGCGTGCGTTCCGGCCAGGATTCGAACCACCCTTTGAGTCTGGGATGCGTGCGCTAGCCATTACGCTACCACGACTAAAGACTAGAGGAATATAATAAGGGTATTAAATTAGGAAGTTGGTATAGAGGGAGGTGGAAGAGAGCTATCGGAACCCTCACTCATTGTTCTGTTATATCGGAGTCTGCGATGAGGGTTTAAAAAAAAAGCTTTTTCGATTAAACACTTTTTTATTTCGATAACTTAAAATTTATCCAGAATGAAAGAGAAATTGTAATAGAGACTGAGTATGAGAAACAGAGGTCCGATCTATTCAGTTTTTCTATTTCTGTCTATCAATTCTGTCGGTTGAATCCGTTAGTGAAATCTGCCGAACAAAACAGAATGGAGTCTTTCGTCGTCAGCCAATTACAGT
Source organism: Dendrolimus houi (assembly GCA_039645545.1). Taxonomy (NCBI): domain Eukaryota; kingdom Metazoa; phylum Arthropoda; class Insecta; order Lepidoptera; family Lasiocampidae; genus Dendrolimus; species Dendrolimus houi. The sequence continues at coordinate 9,109,858 of CM077136.1, forward strand.
CCACTGCTGGACGCAGCCCTCCCCCAGTCGGCGTCACTCGTTACGGTCCTTCGCCTTCCTCGTTCAGCGCCTACCGGCGAACTTGCGCGTGGAATCTTTATTTATTTATTTCACTTAAACACTCGGTTATAACAAACAGTACGAAACACGATCACACCAATCGCGCCCGTCTTAAGAACTGTAGTCAAAATAATGATTCTATTCGATCTATATCAGCTCTACCACGTCTTATGTATAATAATGTACATATAACATGTACCTGTAAAATTATAAATATAGTAGTTGTTTTATGGACTAAGCGCCATTTGATAATACTTTAATTTTTTTATATGGACTTGTTCAGTAATTCATTAAATAACTAAACTCACTTAAAAAATACCAATTAAATACTAAAAATATACTAACAAATCGCTGCCAGAGGGAAGCTTGCCCAGAAGGCTGGTTACACTGCCACTCTGTATGGTAATGCTGATCCATTGCGCGAAATACGAACCAGCTTTCTGATGACGGGTGGCATTAAAGAGTTTCTTACGAATTTCTTTGAAGAAACCGTTTGACGATTGACTCCACGGACCTAAGGTTTCAACTCCAAACGGAACAAATATGTAACTAAGATTCCATATTTGCGCAATTTGAGATCTTCAGCTGTTGAAGCAACTCTTGCCAGTAATTTTATTATTATTTCACATGTATATTTGTTCATTCTTTTTTACGTTTTTTTAGACATAGACATAGACAACACTTTATTGTTCACCAAATCAAAAATTACAAAAAATGCACAAGTCAATAGTTACTTGGTAAAACAAAAGGCGGCCTTATCGCTAAAAGCGATATTTTCCAGGGAACCTGACTCAAATGAAATTCTTAAATTGTCTATAATTATTATGCAACACAGAAAAATTAAAATAAAAAAAGACATACATGGACAGCAGAGTACAGTCTATTGTAAACTAGCACATACATCATTGCGTAAGGCTTACATAATGATTCCTAGGTGAATTTTTAAATATGGCAAAAGATTTAGCTTTTCTGACGTCAGTGGGAATAAAATGTTGAAGAGTGTGCAGGTGCCATTAATAGGAGATTAATTAATTTAATACATATAAAAAATAGATACATATTAAAAAAATGCAAAAAGATGGCATCCGTCGGCAGCGAGGCCTAGGGTCCAAGCTACCATTGGTTAAGGCTCCAGAGACAGGAACTTCTTCACAATGCGTGCCGTGCTCAGGAGAATCGCTTTCTGCATTTGGCCCTTCACCCATTTACCGAGCGAGAGCCTCTCTAGGTGTCGGTCGAGTCCCTTCGCTATTGAACCGTTTAACAGACACCACTATCGGTACGATGATCGTTGACTCCATATGCCACAGTATTTCGTTAATTTGTTAGTTTCAGCTTTTACGAGATTACAGTCATGTGGGATACTTATATCAACAAGCATCGTACGTCTCGCAGATCGATCTATTATCACAATGCCAAGCTTATTGGCAACAATAGTCCTGTCTGTGATAATAGATCGATCCCAGTAGAGCGTGCTATGACTATTTATTATTATTATCATTAGATATTTTTAATCGTTTATTTTTATAAAATCTTCTCCATCTATATATAGATTGCCTGGAACAGATTGCTTGAAGCAATAAGGCCGCCTGTTGCACTACCTTATAGTTAAGACAATAAAGTATGTTACTTTTATGATGTTGGTGTATAATAAAGAGTTGTGTGTGTGTGTGTGTTGTTGCTGTTGCTTAGTGGAGAAAAGAGTCTTTTCAAGGCTTGCTTTATGAGAACCGTCTACCAGCTACTTACATGCGACAATGAATAACAAGTTTCAATAAACTCAATTTATATTTAAAATCGTGAATAAAAAGCAAATATAACTTGAGTTAAACTCAATTGCATATTTACATAAAATTAGTATGGATGGAATATACAATTATACATACCCAACGTAGTCCCACAACCTAATCCTATGATCACATCGATACATACATATTTCCCATATCCCCCCCCACATTCATACTATGTGATAAACAAATCGAATGTGATTTTAAGTGCATATTTATAAACAAATGACTATAATAATTTCTCTCCTATAAAAAATTCTGAACAATACAATGGAAACTAATCATAAATTTCTTATTGACAATAGTTTAATAAAGTTTACACTTAATTTACATAGTTGTATCATGGTTTCTATTCAATTTTGAATGTTAACAGCTAAATTATAAAGTTGTGTTTCCATAAAAACAGTTGTATAATGTATGACAGATTAGAGAAACTTTAGATTTTCTCAGTAGAATTGTTAGTTAGCAATAAAACTTAAAAAATTAACAGGTGAAATATTTTAATGATTTCTAAACGATGTTTTTGCTTGCCTTTTTAATTATTATTTAAATGTTTATTTTGTTGTTATCTAATAATGCTTACATCAAGTATTTTAACAATGATTGCTACGATTTTGACACTTGACGTAATAAATTACCCACGGCTTGTCTCATTACTTTGAAGTATTCGGTAAGGGATGCGAATATCTAATATTTTTGCCATTTAAATATGAAAAATCAAAAGAGTTCTTTTTTAAAATTAAAGTGCTATTATTATACAAACATGAACTGGTACAATGAAGGAAATTTAGCTTATATTATATTCTACCTATAATCCCCTATATAAGTCGTGGTAGCGTAATGGTTAGCGCACGCGTCCCCGACTCAAAGGGCGCGGGTTCGATCCTGGCCGGAACACATTCACCACTTAGGCAGTTTTCTGACCTAATGTGCATATTGTTACAATTATCACGTGCTAACAACGGTGAAGGAAAACATTGTGATGCAACCTGCACATCGAGATAACCGATGTGTTCAACCTGCCAAGCCGCTTTGGACAAGCGTGGCGGGTATACTGTCCGTTCCCCTACAGTGGGAGGCCCGAGCCAAGCAGTGGGACGTTTATGGGCTGTTATTTATATAATCCCCTAAGAATATAAGTAGAATATTGAAGGTCTGGGCCTAGGTCATCGAAGTCAATAGGTAAGGTTCCTAAAAGATTGGCTACGTTACCTTGCTGGATCGCCATACCGATCCATTGTCCGAAGTAGGAACCAATCCTCTGATCTCGCAGAGTCAATAAATCGTTTTGAAATATTTAAAAAGGTATTTAATCAAAAATAGGTCACACCTCGAAAATGACTCTTTGAATTTTGTTCAAAAGCAATTTTAGTTGAAAATATACTAAGCTCTACTACTTTGATTTTTTCAAAAGTTAGAAGGAAGGGACACAGTTTTTACAAGTTCGAAGTCTTCTGTATCCTCAATCACTAATTTAAGTAAAAAATCATGTTATATAATTTTTTCACATAGGTCACTCCTAATTATTACGTAATGTCACATAGTTTAGCGGATTATATTTGCTTCACACATATAGATCTAGTAGTGTTTGATAAAATATTTTAACATAGAAATCCAGAAGCACAGATGACGGAGATACATGATTGTTTTATAGGGTGCCCTTTTTTGGCAGAAACTATTATGTAACTCTGTAAATGCTATTTCACTTTTGATAATTCAGATGAGTCTCATAATTATCGATTAAAATTCATTATTTCTCATATCAAATTTCCTAATGACCCAAGCATTTTAGCTTCGGGAATCGATAACCATTGCTCAAAAACAATTTCAACCAAAATACTCAATATTGTATATTAAGTAAATCATTTAATTAAGACCCCCTGTTGGCATATTTTATTATTAATCAGTTTACATTTTTACTTGATATTAACTTTTTTTTTCACCTCTCTATCGTTTGAGGTCGGAATATGACCAGTGTATGTTGACCTGTCATTTTAATTAAACTGCAACGTGCCTTACGCGGCTGCACTCAAAGCTTAATCAGTAATTATCTTACAGAATAACTAAACATTATAAACTAGTTGTGTCCGCTACTTCACGCGCAAAATAGCGAGATGAAACACGGGAAAGTCGAAGATGATATCATTGAAATCCGTTCAGCCATTTCAGAGCCCAATCGTGATAAATTTTCATACAGATAGATAAATAAAAATTCAGCAGAAATTTCTATTTAGATTTTGGCAGTATTACAATTTTATTAGTGTACAGGTGAATTTTTCAAGTGGGCCCTCAGGGCCAAATCCTAAAATATATCTACAAAATAGCGAAAAATACTCAAAGAAGTCTCGGGGTCAATAATAATGAAAAATAAAGGGCATCAATAAATTTTTGAAAAATCTATTACCCTTGCCAGGATTTAATTTGGCTGATTTTGAAAAGAAAACACCTACTGTATTAGTTTACCAAATCATAGTATAACTTGTAGAGATTGATTTCTGTGAACGATTGTCAAACGGCAAATTAATAGAAAATATTCATTTTGAACAAAATGTTCTATTATTTTCCTTACAGTATGAATTTAGATAAAATATTGAAAATTATACGCGGGGCAACGATGGTGAAAATACATTTATGTAGTACTTATATAAATCTGGGATCAACAAAAATGTAATTTTCTTATCAATAAAATAAATTAAAAATATGAAAGAATTCGTAACAATTACATTTATTAAACATCTAAAATAACCCTAATCTCAAAAACTGTTGAATGTATGGAATCTTGTAAAACATATCTTTTTTTAAACTTTACAATCTTGTTTTCAAGGTCAATAAGATCTGTAAAGTAAATTCTTTTAGAAAATATAGATTCGTTTATAAAATCGATATTTTCAATATCGATATTATATTTGTAATGTAACATCAATATTTTCTATCAGCAGCGGTATTGCATTTTATTACAATCCTGGTACCTGCTACCACTCGCTAATTGAGGCTACAGATCCTAGGGATATTAGAAGATAGTAGACGCAATGGGGTAAATCCCTACCCGAAATAGACATAGCCAACTAGCCACAAGACCAAATTTTTATTACTAAATAGCTACAGTTATGGCCTACATTCTACCACGTATTACAACGAGCTAATTCCACTATATTTTTATGCGGACTTTGCCCTCCAAAAACTTTTAATGTTAAGTAAGTTTGTTTGTTCCTAGTGTCTAAACATTCATTTTATGTCTTGTCTATATTACGTAAAGCACACTACCACGCGATGTAATTCGACTGTAGCGTCATCTAGTTATAAACGGAGAAACATAATACAAATGCTTGCTCTACTTTCTTCTGAACACCTACGGTCTTATTCATATTGAGTTAGAGTAAGTTTGAAGACTTATTTAAGGTTCTTAAATATTTTTTTAACAAAAACAAAACCGACATCGCACTAAAAACCAAAACATAAATATTTAACCGATTTCTTTTCTACTACGTCTCGAAGTCGGTGCCAAGTAAAATATAAAAGAACAACAACAACTTTACAAAATTTAGTAATTTTTATATTTTACTTGACATCGACTTTGAGATGAATGAATAAATAAATGAAAACAATTTATTGTTCACCAAAAATTAAAACTACGTTTTTAAAAACTAGGTAAAACAAATGTCGAACAAAGAGCGACCTTATTGCTTAAAGCGATCTCTTCCAGGCAACCCCCTAAACCAAGGAAAATATTAAAACACGACAGTGGCGTTTTAGACAATAAATAATATAAAACATATGAAATAAATAAATTAAATTCTTTATTATATACTATATAAACACAAATACATACAGAATAAACAGCACATACCTGAGATGACCAAAAATAATTAAAAACCATTATTTTAAAAGAGGATACTGACTTAGCTTGTCTGATGCTGAGTGGCAGTGAGTACCATAAACGGACAGATATCGAGGAACATTAAAGAAATCTTAAAATAGAAATCCTGTACCTACCGTTAATATATTTATATATAAATTTGTTAGCCATTTCGGAACCTATTCCAGAAAAACTTTCACACGGACACACAAACAAACATATTATAATTATTAGTCTTAAAAATTGCAATATAAACACATTTAATGACGTCTGCGCTCTAGAGTTAAGAGTTTTATTTTGATTTCACCAACTTTGCTGAAACTTAACAGTAATACCAAATTATATCACCGTGAAGTTTCGTCAAAAATCTTGTATTAAGTACTTTTTGTGCGAAGAAGTAACAAACACCCATCCTCTCAAGCTTTATCGATTATAATGTTACATGCCGTTAAAGATAAACGCACAGCTGCCTGTCTTAAAACGCAGTTTATTGCCTTCCCGGATTTAGGAATTCTTTTGTTTACTTTGTGTTTAGAATTTGTAATTAAGAAAAACATACTGTTGTTTTTATACTTGTTTTATGACCATCATTAGTGTCGAACTAATCCTTATTGTTATTGTTTTCGACTTTGTTGGCCGTTCGCAGGTGTGCAAATTACATTTTCTTGGAAGAACCCAGGCCACACAATCGATTGTGTATTGTACAGTTTACTATAAAACAATGCCCGAACGGAGGGGTGTGGCAGTCAAGCGACGTTGACGATACGAGCAAGACGTACATTCGATAAGCGATATAGTGACGGACTTTGCGCGTGTTATAGAATCGTACAGTGTAAACTAGTGCAGTGTATCCAGTTATATTTGTACCTGTTTTATACGTGTTTGTACAGTTCTAATAAACTCTGTAGTAATTCTAACGGCATTTTAATTCCGAGTACTATGTAGCTCGTAACAATAATATTATAAATAGGATTACAGACAGACAGTCGATTTTATTCATTACTATAGATACGACATTATATAAAATCTTTATAAACACACAGTTGGATGCGTAATTGACTTTAAATGAACACACTGCAGTAAAACTATTGAATATATTTTGAGAGTTTGATTTTACTGTCGCCTGATTAGAATAATCATGCCTTTTTGTTTGTTTTAATTAAGAAATTATGATTAGTTAATTTATAATTATTACTTCGGAAACCATTAGACCTTGCGTAATATATTATTTCCTGCAGTATAAAGATAAATGTATTTTTCTTATTTTTGTAATGTAAACTTGTTACACACGCTATTATACCTTATAATTAGTTTAGTTAATTTTTTAGTGATGGAATGGAGCATTGGTTATCTTGTAATACAGGTCTGTACAGATCTACATTATTTGTAAATTGCGTAAAATATACTATCTATTTTCTATTTTGTCTGTTCGTAAGTTCATTATTATTATGTATATACATTCATTAAAGTCCGACAAACAGTTTAGTCTACAACACCCTTCGTTTTCAAAAATAATAGGTTTTGAATACAACCGGAAAAAGGTGCGACGAATGACGGAAGTCTGTCCAGACGGGAAATAGATTTTTGAAACGTAGCATTGATGAAAAATGATATCTGTTACGTGTTGTAAAGTCCTTTATTATATTACGATGATGATCATTGCTTTCATCTGTTATAACTAGTTTACGCGAATTAAATTGTAACATTCTGGAATCATTATCGTAAATAGCTCTCAGGGCTGGCTCGATCGGTGTAATACCACGCTGTCACAGACCATCGGCGTGAGACAGTTTGCCTTGAGATAATCGTGTTTCGTACGATGAATGAGAGTTCCAATGGTCCACTTCCCCTCCACCTATCCCAGCTTCCCTATTCCATCCCTCTAACTCATTCCTCGTATCTGACCACTCTAATACATCCCACTTATCCCATATCCCCTGATCATCATCATCCGAGCGTTAAATCCTGGTTGTGTTCGAAGCGATTGCTTCGACGCCCAGAGTCCGCTTTACTACATTTTCTTCTCCACTTCGCGCGCAAAAAAATCACAACTTACACATAACTTCATACTCACTATCCATTCCTTTTCCGTAAAACGTGGCCCTACCAGCATAAGCGACTCTCCCGCAGTTTGTTTGCTATGTCACAGACACGAAGACTGCCGCGGATGCAGGAGTTCCTGATGCGGTCCTTCTGCGTGACTCCACACATCCATCGAAGCACAGGGCATGCTTCACTGCCATAGAAAAGAACAGGTCTAATGACGGATTTGGAGACCTGTCCTATTAACTTAACCGGCGTGTTGTGATCGCAAATGACACCTAACAATCACCTCACGCCACTTGGCCCAAGCTGTTGATAGCATATACCTGTCGCACCCTGAAGGCTGGCAATTCGTTGGCTTCTTCACTGGCGTTGTAAACGGCTATAGGCGACAGTAATTTTCCATCACGTGGGCCGTCTGCCTGTTTGCCAGCTTCTCACAATGATAAAGACTAAATTTTAAATGCCACTTATCATCGTTAAAATAATCGTTTATAATATCGATTAAGTTCTTCCGTGATCACAGCTACTGAAAAGTGGCCGAAACGTCGGAATAATGAAAATCAAATAAAATACTGCACTTACAACCGATAAAATGTAGTTTTATTATGTATACTAATCGTGAAAACTTTAAAAAAGTACTATGTATTCCATTCTCAGTCCATCGCAGTCCACTGGACTGACTGGCTGGACTGCTGGACGCAGGCCTCCCCAAGTGCGCACTACTCATCCCTGTCCTCGACTTCCTCATCCAGAGCCTACCAGCGACCTTGCGCAAGTCAAACTATGTATTTTACATACAATTTACCTATACTCAATACGTGTAAACCAGACATTAGCCGCCGTGCCTTAACACTGTAATGTAGTTTAAGGACCAAATTTATATATAAAAATTTAGCTTCTGTATTTTAAACTCTGCAGAACTCGAAAAGTAGTCAGTAAATTCACATACAATTTTATAAATAATCTTGCACTCTAATGATTTTAATTACTGAAACTCGCCGATAGATGGCGCTCAATCGATCGACATGAAAAATGGTGTACATGGACATTGAACACGTGACACATTTTCCTATTATCTAATTTTACTGTAACTTACCACTCGATGGCGCTACAATGCACCGAATTGAATACCTTTTAATCTAATTTAAAGCATCAAGGCAATGTTAGACGGGTCATATACCTAAATTGATCTATATACCTACGCATAGATTTGAAATATTCCATGTCATTGAATACCTTCATGTCCTTTCAGTGACGTGCCTTTCAAAACAATGATTTAATTTGGTTTTTTTATGTTTTTATTCTTTTTAGACCTTTTCTATTTTATTCTTTATTTTTCTTTTTAAAAATCTTACTAATCTTACGTCTACTACATTCTTATATATCATATTATTTTTTACTTTTTCCTATCTTATATTCTATTACATTATTAAATATATACTATTTATATACATATATATATATATATACTTAAATGTATGCTTATTTATTTATTCATCTTTATTTGTATGCAGTGCTTTTTAAGAACACTTATACAGTAACTAATGAAGCCATCAACTTTATTTTTTGTCATCAGTTCAGACATATTGTTGTAGCAAATTTTCACCTTTAGCTTCACTTCCAAATCATTCCTTTCCCGGGAGTGTACAGGGCAATGCAACAGGATATGCTTCGTGTGCTGTGTGTCCTCAATCACTTCGTCGTCACAGATGCACGAGGGATTCTCTTTGCACCTGAACGATGCAATTTGGTTAATCAACAGATCAATATTAACTAAATCAAATTAAACATATTATCAGCATTAAGGAATAGTCTTGAAACAAAGCCCCCTCAGTCACTTCTGTGGGATATATTTTATCTTTTGTATTTCGATTGTTAGGCTGAAACAATGACAGACCTTTACTATAATTGTAAATAGGCACGCACAGCCCAATTGTGGCTTAATGACTACGGCTATAAGCGTTAATCGTTGAAATAATATTCCGGTTAAGATAAAAGAGAGCGCGGTAGCGATCTTCAAAGCAAAATCTATAATATTATAAAATTCTAATAATGCCGAGTCTGTACATTGAAGCTACTTAAAAAAAACTACAATAAACTATATAAGCGATGGAGAATACGATGCATTTTCTTTTAGAATTTTTGTCGGTTTGTCTGTTTGTTCGGGATTCACGTATAAATAAACTACTGGGCCGATTTTTATGCGGTTTTAGTTTCGACAGCAAATCCTTAAACTTAAAATCTACATTGCTTTTTATCCCGGCAATACCACGGGAATTTTTCTGGGAATTATTTAAAAGTCAGATTAAAAAATAAATTCGAATTCTAACGTGATTTTTTCACTGATCGATATCAAATTTTATGTAATAAAATGTGTGATACTTTGTGTCCCGGGAATCCCGCGAGAATTTCAAGTTATCATCATCTTATGGAAAGTGGTTACCGTCTCCTAGGGTAAAAATCGTTAGCAACACCCCTGGTAATTCTCTACTTTCCATCAGGTAAGCCTACCTGAACAAAAAAAGAATACAAGAACCCGTTCCACGTTCTTGTTTCCTGTGTTCACGCTATATACAGGGTCTATGACCAATACCTTTAGGCAAAAGAACAAACAGTAAGATATAGGCCGGTTGTACCTGTTAGCCCGCCTATTTTCTTGGAACATAGATATCCCGAGCTCGGTTCCCAGCAGGGTAAATTGTCTGTATTTTTATATTGTATATGTTCGCGTTTGACTGACATTGGACCTGATATCAGATGGAAATGCAGTCTACCATGGAGCACACTTACCCAGAAGGTACCTGTTAGGTACCTGTTCACGCATAACTTGACACCATCTAGATTGCATGTTTCAGAAAACACAGACGACTGTAAAGATTTCCACTCTTCAGCGTTCCGTATGATAAAGGTGGAAGCATAGCGCTTTGTCCTCTCAATTGGAAGTCGTAAGTCTGCTTGTCCGGTGGTAAAATGGCGAGGAAGGAAGTTCCGTGGTACACTATGTCCTATAGAATATTGACAAACAAGCGACTCTGCGTTGATGATCTAGAAGCTCTGAGCCTGACTCTGAAGCCTCCTATCGAATAGCCGGTGGTCGCCTAGCAGCTTCCTACCTCTTTTCTCAATTGACTCGAGTGTCTTGAGCTGGTATTTGGCAGTGCCATCAAAAGGTTAGATGATAATGATGGTGCAGTACTACCATGTAAGACCGTACTTGTGCTTGGTAAAATTGAGCAACTGAAGTGGTGTGAAGTATTATTCGTGTTTACTCTAGGCTGGATAACTAGAATCGACCTCAGTTATTTCACACAAGTAATGTACATTTTTACCAATGGTAAGATAAAAGAATGCATACTAAAAAAAAAACCAGAAGCAGATATATTTACTTTACTTCTGTATACAGTTACGCTTTATTTGGATACTAGCTTTTTCCCACAGGTTCGCTCGCCTTTATGTAAATTTTGTAAACAGAGTGCAGGATCGGCTGTTGGGAGTTCCACACAACCCTCCTTAGAAATATCAAACTTAAATTTTAATCCGAATTCCTTTCACATCACGTGGAACTAAATTACGTCACACATTAAGGGATGGGAGGGGGTAATCAATTTTGTGATATCATATTTCAAAATCTAATATATTTAAGTTTTAAAACACGAAATTTGAAGTATTAAGGAAAAACTTCAAAATATTTCCAAGTCAATCTTTATGAGCAGTGTTTAAACTTATAAAAGTAATTTAAATGGAAATATAACTAACAACGAAACTGCTGTTTTAGTTTTATAATTTCTTGATGTAAAATTGCAAAATATGTGATGTCACACTAGGGAACGAGGAGTTTCACGAATGTAACAGCTGTCCCAAGGACGGGGGATGGGTCAAAAAATCATGAAATTCTTGTAATCTAATTTTGTGGATGACCTCTAATACATGAGAGCAATATATTTAAGTAATATTGTCATTATCATTGCCATGACGATCTATTTGTTAGTGAATTACAACGGTGGTGCCATTAAAACGCGATCGGAGCGCCATCTTTTAGGGTATTTTCGTGTTTCGGTTTTTCTTTTGAAGGAAGGTGCTGTGTGTCCTTTTCCACACCCTTGACAACGTGTATGCAAAATTTCGTGACGATTTGTTGCTTAATTAAGAAATGCAACAAACTCACATTTATAATATTAGTCAGGATAAGAATTTTTTTATTACAGGAGTTCAGCAGATAGGCAGACAGTCTACCCGATGGAAAGCGTTTCCCATCACCCATGGACATTTGTAACACCAAAAGTGCTACTAATCAGTTTTTAAATTTTAATAAATTATACATTACCCACATGTTTGACGAGCGAAATTTGCACAACCAAGATCATTTTCTTACGTTAAAGATTGGCGTACACTGCAATTTTTATCGCAATTCTAAATCTTGAAAAAAATCGCAAGAATTCCTTGAACACAACCGCTCTTGGCTTTACCTTGTTCCGTACATTTAATCGTTTAAATAAATCTTGGTACGATAATGCCAAGCTAACGAATGACGATACAATGCTGCGACAATCGGCGGCGGTGCCTTTCATCTTGACACTTTGTCTTTGCGCTGACGTCCCGCCAACCGCCGTTCAAACTGTGTCCTTTTTTCATTTAATCGCTTTTGAAATATTCGTAATTACACCAATAAATGGTGTACAAGTTGAAATTGGAATATCTAGAAGGGGCTCTTCTTTCGACCTGCATCTTCTTTACATAGAATAGAACAAAGTCGCATTTCGCGTCTGTCTATATATCCGCCAACTCCTCCTAAGTCACGCAACGAATTTTTAAGTAGTTTTTACCATTAGCTAGATCATTTTTAACTGAAGATTTATATATGTAAAAAATCTAATTAAGTTTTATGTAAGTAGAAAATCATTACGTAGTATAAAACAAAGTCGCTTTCTGCGTATGTCTGTCTGACTATATATCCGCTAACTCCTTCTAAACCACTTAACGGATTTTTAAGCGATATTTACCATCAGTTAGATGATTTTTAATTGAAGATTTATATATGTAAAAAAACCAATTAAGTTTTACGAAAATAGAAAATATTTACGTAGTATAAAACAAAGTCGCTTTTCGCGTCTGTCCATCTATATGTCCGCTAACTCCTCCTAAACCACGTAACAGATTTTTAAGCGGGGTTTATCATCAGTTAGATGATTTTTAACTGAAGATTTATATATGTAAAAATCTGATTAAGTTTTATGTAAGTAGAAAATCTTTACGTGGTATAAAACAAAGTCGCTCTCCGCGTCTGTCTGTCTATATATCCACTAACTCTTCTCTTCCACGATATACAAAAATCCGTTTAAAAGTCCGTTGCGTGGTTTACCACGCAACGGACTTTTAAACGGATTTTTGTATAAAAAAACCTAATTAAGTTTTTATGTAAGTAGAAAAAAAAACAATATTTTGTAATCAAGTCGCCAAAGCGGGTCTACAGAAATATGTAATGAAATGTGGCCTGTATGAAAACTTGCTGACTAAAAAACAAGGGTTACGTCGTGATATCCCAGTGACAGCTTGTATATGCTTTATCAAGTCTACAGCAACAGAACCTATTAAGTTGTAACATCTATTGCTTATATAAAAATAAAGGTAACTATAAACCAATAAAAAAAACCCTAATAAAATTAAACAAACGGTCAGTTGTTTAATTTAAGTTGTTGGTAAACGTAAAAAAAATTAATTATTTCTACCGAACGCACCGGGCAATTAGACGTATAAAATACATAGATAATACAATCGGTTTCACATTTAATGACCAGTTTTATAAACACTGTGTATTTTTCAGTAATTTTTTAAATAATTATTTATGTGCACAGATTATAGTGTATGTAATTATATGCCGTTTTTATAAACAATTAGGTATATAATTACGTAGTATATTAATCAAAAGAGTACGAAAACACAACACAAAATTGAAGAATTTGTGTTTTTGTCTAAAAGTTTGTCTCAAATAAGTTCGGAAACGACTTCAATGAAAATTTTAGAGATTATAATTATTAGAACTATTGGAGTATTTCCCCGTTTTATAGCACCGAAAGGTACAACTACACGTCCCGCTTCTTCTATATGCGTATGTGATTGGTATACACATATCAATAATATCATGATATTTTTCTTGAATATCAACACATGTTGATTCTAGCAGTACCTATACTCGTTAGTCAATATAGTTTAAAACCTTTGTGCACGTTGCAATCTGTATCTAGCATTCAAACCCACTTTATTCGATTAAGACTCAGTTGCCTTAATTATTTAACCACCAACTACTTTTCTGTTGTTTTTATAACTAATCAATTTATTACTATTGTTATTTCACACATTAAAATCGGTGTTTATTTATTTATATAAAAATAAAATAAACGTTAAACCAAATATTGGCGTTGTCACAGTGGATCGTTTGTTGATATAACAGACTAAAACAATCATAACAGGCTGTACCATGTACGCACGCATATCTCCACGCTTTATGAGTTTATCGGATTGTCCTCGTAATCTGTAAATTCGCGAACGAGTGTCGGAGCCTTTGTTCTGGCATTTTCGACCGGACTTTTTTAAAATTAGCCGCCTCGCGAATCGATCGCACGTTCACTCGGCCCGATCAGAATTCGTACGGTAAACATCAAAGGATATCTTGAGTGATTGCCGTATTAGGGCAAGTGTGCAATTGCGAAAAATTAAATGGATATACAATTATTGTAATGTACATTTATTATAACATGTTACACTACACACAGCGGCACACTACAATAGAACAAAGACTAACTGCATGCGAACGTGAAAATAGTCAAGTTACTAAAGACTACAATTTGAATGGAATGTCCGATTTGAATAATTCAAAAAGTAATCAACAGGTTTTGAAAATGTCTTGGATACGAAATGATTTATTTGGATAAGAATTAATACAAAGGTATGGATAACATGGGCTGATTTTGACCGGCATTTCTATCAACTTCTAAAATGTAAAAAATTAGTTACAGTGACTTAACTACCATAGTTGGACATATGGTATTGCAAAGTGTTTTTTGTAGATGTTGATATATTCTTTAATACTTTAGAACATTTTTTTATTCTATCATCAATAGTTTCCGCAGCGCATGCGATTTATGATTTATGCGAAAGACAATTTATGCCTTTTTTTTACACCTTGCGTTACATTATTGAAGTTTTAGTAAAAATCCCTAATTGTTCTAGTAACAAATGTAGTTTATATTACTCAGGGATAATGTAACATTCGAATGGTGAAAGAATTTTTGAAATCGGTCTAGTAGTTTTTGAGTTTATTCATGACAAACATACAAAAATACACATCTTTCCTCTTTGTAATATTAGTATAGATGTAGAACTCAGTATACAGGGAGACGTGGCCTAATTAAAGATCTCAAGCCAGTTTTCTTTTATTTTCTAATTACACCACACTGATTTACAAAAATGTTCCCTTAAACAAGTGGCTGAGAATGAGTTAAATTAAGGATAACTGTTATTTTTGGTATTTTAAAATTAGACTTGTATCTAGAACAATTCTTAGCCATAGATTGGAACTTGAGGTTACATAAATGTCTCAGTATGAACGCAAGTTTAAATAAAACAAACATTTATCTTATTTAAATTTCGTACTCTGCGCCCGTAATGTGTACAGAGCCTTAATGAATAAAGTTAAAATGAACTTTTTTGATGAGAACACGATAAAGATACCCACCCCCCTTATCTTGCATGTAATGTTTCGTATAATATTGATAAAGTATTTTTATTTATCTATACTAATATTGTAAAGAGGAAATATTTATATTTTTGTATGTTTGTCAGGAATAAACTCAAAAACCACTGCACCAATTTCAAAAATACTTTCACCATTCGAATGCCACATTATCCCTGATTAATATAGGCTGTATAAAAATTAGGTATCTCTACTAAAACTTCAATAACGTAACCCATCAATCTAATCAAAATACTTGGCGCTAAAATCGGGTTCTACGATTTTGATGAAATTTTATGAGTTTGAGTGGGTCCCGGGGTATTTTAGATTTACGATTAGATCCGGTAGATGGCGCTGGAATCGGTTTCTAGTATGTTAATAATACAATTTGGAAGAAAACCGATATATCAGGATATAATATGTATAGTATATATGTAAAACAGTTAATAGATAACATTTATCTTGATGAATCAAAAATAAGATCTAAAATAAGTACAAGTTTCAAAAAACTTTTTTAAAATAATAGACCTACATTAAAACTACATGTAACGTTACATATAAACCGCGCGCAGACGGTTTGCCGATGACTACTTACTATTATTGTATTGTATTACTTACTATTATTGTATGTATATAATATACTAACATTTTTATTAGTTAATAATTATATTTTAATCTCATTGTAAGTGAAATAAAAGTTGTTATGGGAAATAAAGATCTTTTAACCTATTTATTTTATTACGATAAAAATCTTAGAAAAGATAATTATACATGTGTCTATATTTAATTAAATACCTAATTACATTTAATCTTTTTAATTTCAGGTGCTGAAAACAATCTGTGATGGAAAACATTTTTATGAAGATTCTCGGGATGAGTTAGAATAAGGTAAGCGTTATAGATATAAATAGATACCTACATAAACGTATGTATATCTTTATTATTCATCTATTAATATTTACATACTTTGTATGGATATGTATTCGTATGGTATGTATAAAGTTTATATCTATTTAATATATTTAAAGTAAGTATGTATATATTATTATTTTTTATTGAGAACAACCAATAAGTCTTACACTAGTGCATACCTCTGTTTATATTATTACTTTAAGTTCTTAGTCTAAGTGCAAACTTAATTACAGGTTGCCACATCATGCTGGAAAACATACTTTTTTACAATATATTGTAAAATTTGTGTATTTATTACAAAAATGTAAGTAGACGTACTATAGTTTGCGTATATCACCCTCACTATTATCATCTCAATTCATTTCTCGGGTTGTCTGGAAGAGATCGCTTATTAGCGATAAGACCGCCCTTTGTGCATAATTAGGTATAGTTTTAATCTGCAAGTTCATTTGTTATATGGGTGTAAAATAAAGTGTTATCTATCTATCTACTTATATATGATTATTGGATATACTACACTTATGTAAGTAAATATGAGATCCGGCTTATGGCCGGTTTCTATGTTACTATTCATTTTAACCGATAGTAAGGCAAATGAAGTGTCGGTAAGATATAGGAACCGGCCATCAAATATACTGGCCGCCGGGGTACTAAAATCGGAGTGGGGTGCACTCATGCCAACAACAAAAATATTTTTTTATAAATTTGGTATATAGAGTTACTTAACCATTTTTGCACAAACATAATCGTTGTGTTTTTGTTATGTCCGTCTGTCAGTCCATCTATCTAGTCTATGCATATTACAGTCATAAAAAAATATAAAACTAAAGGTAAAATATCGTACACCAACATGTATGGCGTGCACTTACATGTTGATATATGTTTTTTTCAATGTCCTTATTTATATATATAGTATTGTGGCCTATGGTATAATAATAAGTAGATAATAAGGTAATCGGCTTGCTCCCTATAAGATCCTGCTCCTGGACGCCACGCACACCTTACACCCCCGGGTAAAGACGGCTCTGATAAATAGAAGTGTTATCTTCTATACTCTTTACGTCTATATTTTTATAGATCTTTGCGTCATGTAGTAATCGGGCGATGACAAATGCTTATCGGGGCACTGTCGGTAGCCTGGCGCGCACCAAAAGGTATTGTCGTGACAATATTCGCTTGCGTGGTTGCACCTGCGTCACCTCAGTGCAGGCAAGAGTTTCAAACGGGATGGACGTGCTTATCATTTTTTGTACTGTATGATTTTTTTTTATTGAAGGAGTTCAGCAGAAAGGCAGGCGGCCCACTTGATGGAAAACGGTTACCATCGCCTGTGGACATTTGCAACACCAAAGGTGCTACAAATGCGCTGCTGCTCTCTTAAGGGAGACTGGAACCTGGTCACTAATGCCAGAACACAACTCAAGGTTGTTATGGCAACATACTTTAGACCAGCGGTCGTAGCTATCCAGTCGGGCAAATACCCTACCAATTGGCTGTAGGTTGTTTTGTTGCCTCTTACGACAGGCCGCCCAGCCGCAGGAAATTGTATTCTTTCTCCGTTCCTGGACGGATAATAATTCTAACAAATAATAATCCACAATGCAACGCTGCTACTTCCTCCATTTTCAATATTGCCTATGGCGGCCGCACAATAGGCGTCGAATATACCCGGCACGATATGCGCGCCAACGCGACACGAATCTTCGTCCAATAATGTAGCTCCACCATAAGGGTTTGTAGCCGTTTTTGGAAAGACCGTTATTAATCGCCACCTATCCGTCTGTCCGTATGTTTACACTTGTGATATACAAGTCAGAAGGAAAGACGGAATTAACGGTTTTACAGATATTCCGTTTCTACCAAAATGGCGATGGAACACTATTATAGTTTTAAAACAAGTAAAATATCAATTCAATATATTTCGTTTTAAAACTCATAGTTGATTTTTAATTCATACTAGCCGCATGTAATAGATACTTGAAAAAATTTAAAAGCCAGGTGTTCGAAACCTTCGAATTTAGAATTAGTTTCTTGCGTTCTCTTTTTTGTTTTATAATTTAAAAACTTGTCATACTGGCGCCAAACCACATTGGAACAAGACAATACAAAAAGAAAGCCAAACCAATAAACGTTGGCCCAAACATTTGCTTCCAAGACAATAAATACTCAGATTACTTTCGAACGTTTTCACCTGCCGTGTGACCAAGTCGCTTCGGAAGGCCGGTTCAATACACCAAATAAATTTATTTAGCTAAAACACGATTATGCTAATGCAACACATATACGTATCGTAATATATTCGATATATTTTTTTATTTTCTCACGAAGGTCGTTCGGCGACATTTTGTCTGCTTGAAAAGTCATTAACCTCGGTGAAATAGCCTAGTGAGGTATCTGAGTGCGCATTAATAGATTCTTATGATATCGATTTTTATTTTATCGATATGATTGTGATTTTCTGATTGCAATTTTATACTTCAACGTTTGTTGATTTTGTGATTACTTAAACAAGAATTGCATTTTTTAAACTCATCTATTTGATGATTTCTCTTCGTGTTGACAGAAGAAAACCTGAAATTTGGCTTAGTTTTCTACTACATGCATCTAGCTGCCACCGAATGCCTATTTACCTGAAGATTATTTTAAAACTTGACATGAGTATTATTACACTAGCTAGACACAAAAATTGTATAAACTCTTAAAAAAATACAAACAGTTTTCATATACCCCAAAACATGGGTTTAGGCCGCGTACAGACAGCGTTAACAAAGACCAGTAAATGATCTTCTCTGACCCTATGTATATATTTCGTCGACCGATCTGTTAGAACCGTCCCTTGTAAGAAACCAAATAATAAAAAAACAAAATCAACTTTAAGATGTAGTGTAATATAATTTAATAATAATAACAGAGCATAAACGTCCCACTGCTGGTCTTGGGCCTCCTATTATAGGGGACTGAAAAGTATACCCCCAGCTACACATTATGCTACCACGACGACAAGATGTTTTAGAATTTTTTGTTTTTTTTTTTTAGTCACTTTTGAAGATGGTTTTATTTTCATTATTTTTTAAGTGAAACTTCTTTAGAATCCTTGTGATTTGAAACTTGATGAAACGAAAAAGCGACACTAAAAAGAAATAAACACATAAATCTATAGGACTCAGCCTGCGAGAGAATGAGATATGAGCTTTAAATTGTGCAGAACAGATTAGAGAGTCAATAATATCGATGATTTTGAGCATAAATTCAATTTGGACCGAAATAAAACTGATAATAATATTTTTTAGACTAAAACAGTGAACAATTGAAAGTGATACCTAAGAAATTTATTTATAATAATAAAAGTTAGAGAAGAATTATCTGTGAGCTTATTCTCTGAAGTTTCACTTCTACTGCGTGTGAACTGAACACACATTTTTGTTATACTTTTTAGTTAAGCATATACTCGAATAGAATGAATGAATGAATGAATGAAAACTTTTTATTGTTCACTATAAACTTAAATCTAGACAATTGATATGGAT
The DNA here is from genome assembly GCA_039645545.1 of Dendrolimus houi. Taxonomy (NCBI): domain Eukaryota; kingdom Metazoa; phylum Arthropoda; class Insecta; order Lepidoptera; family Lasiocampidae; genus Dendrolimus; species Dendrolimus houi. The sequence goes on from CM077136.1 coordinate 9,129,775, forward strand.
ACATTTGCATTACAACAATGGGCGGCCTTATCGCTTATTGCGATCTCTTCCAGGCAACCCAGTGTCTAAGGAGATTTTAAACGATATTTCAAAACATTTTTAGTGGTGTACTAAACTAAAATAAAAGATTAAAATCACAATCAAATATTATTAAAAATAAAATACAATATAAATATACATACATAATTATTAGATAAAGGTGATATTATAAATTAGATATATATACATTCGAACAATAGATACATTCATGTAATGCAACAATTTTATTTAATAGACCAATAATGGTCAGTGACCATACGTTTAAATGTAATCATTGATTTAGCTTGTCTGATTGGTAAGGGGAGGGAGTTTCACAGTTGAACAGCCTGTACGGCAAAAGAATTTCCTACGTAGGAAGAAGTGTGTGCATATGTGCAATAGTGTGCAATAGCTTTAGAAAAAAAAATGAAACACGTTGTATTTGATTTCCCTGGTATTCTCTCATCAGATCCTGACTTAGTGACAATGGAACCATCCCAGGAGTATGCTCGTTCGAATAAAAATATTGAAAATTGGTCTACAATTGACGTTAAAATCGCGTAACAAACATACCTACAAAAAAAATATATACAGTCGAATTGAGAACCTCCTCCTTTTTGAGGTTGGTTAAAAATAGAGACACGATACCTACCAATCTTCGTTTTCTGTTTTGTTCGTAGGCCCCACCAAGGGTCTCGGGAAACCAAGTAAGTTCTTCTCTGGCCACCTCCGTGTTCAGACACCGGTTTTTAGTTATCGACAGTTTCATTGTCAATTCCGCTTTCATTTCTATATACTTTATAATTAAATTCCTTAATTCAATAAATCTTTTTTAGTCTTTAAAAGTTCTTTTTTTAACATATTCCGTTGATGTTGCTGATACAGTGGATTGCCGACGAACGCCAAATCAGGATCTTTGGCCTTAGACGGGCCTATGTATACGCGGCCTTTACGTAATCTCTACCGAAAAGAAGCAACCGCATAGTGACCAAAGGAAAAAGGTAAAAGTGCAAACCAGTATCGGCTGCCGATCTTTGCCCATTTGCTAATTACACCGCAGTCGCCTTTGTGGGGCCAGCATAGTTAGTGCTAGTATGGAAAAATACTCTCTGCAGTGTACTTTGAGGCCCTTGGTTCAATTAATCCATAAAGTTTATAACGGCTATGCACCCTTCCAATTCAGCAAATCTGGGTGTCTGGAATTTGACTTCAGAATTGTTCTTTGCGGTTTTCACCACCAGTTACATATTTTTTCCCTGAAGGTTTGTATGTATAAAAAACCTAATTTAGTTTTTATGAAACTAAAATAGAACTAACTCTAGTCTATATACGCAAGATTTAATAGCTTAAATGTATGAAGTTAGTTTCTTTGCCTGAAGTTGTTTAGAATTGAACAAAACATTCAGCCTAACAGTATTAATGTATTTGTTTTTCAATTAACATTTCGAGGTCTGAATTTCCGGATTAGCATTTCTAATTGCGAAACGATTTTGTTTCTCACACATTATATTTTAAAGTATTGTTGCTTTCACTTTTAAAATGTGATTCGGAGGCGGTTGTAATAGGCCTTGTTTATAAATTAATTAAATATAGATCGACCTCCAAAAAGCGACGAAGTTCGATCCAAAGTACATCCGCTCTTAGAAACAACTCCGCTCTTACAAACACTATACGATCTTAATACAAAATTAAAAGGAATATTAAGGTGGTTTGGGAATGTAGAGAGAATAAAGGAAAGCAGAATCACAAAACAAATATATGACAGCAATGTGACTGGTAGAGTCGGTACTGGTAGACCACGAAGTACTCACCATAATCAATTTGAAGAAAGGTATATATGAAGATTTCATTGAAAGTTGATGAAGCTAAAAGTGTTTGTCAGAATCATAGCAAGTGGAGATCTATCGTCTCAGCCTACCCCAATGGGAAACAGGCGTAACAATATATGTACAAAATTAGTTACTGTCCAATCTTCTGTAGCTAAACTATTTTCAATCACCTGTTGCGACATTACAAGATGCAGTCGTAACAATAAACTCTGACTTCGATCACATAACACAATGGAGTAAATCATATGGACTACAAGTAAATCCCGAGAAAACTCAGCTAATTATCATAGGTAGTTCACGGATGCTGTGTAGAATTGATTGGACCTGCTTACCAAATTTCATATTTAATGGTACACATATCCCGGTTAGTGAAAAAGTAAAAAATCTAGGAGTCATATTTGATAGGGAGCTATCATGGCGACCCCACAAAACCGAATGGAGTCGACGTCTCTTCCTCTCTTCGAAATCCCTCGGGAGGTTGAAAAACCTTCTGCCCATAGCCACCAAAGTTAAGCTTGCCGAGTCCTTACTACTCCCCATAATTGATTATGCTGACGCCAGCTATATTGATCTCAAGAGTAACTTAATAAGCTTGAGCGCCTCCAAATTTTTTGTATAAGGTTCATATTTGGGTTACGCAAATATGACCATGGCTCTGAATTTCTTAACAAACTCAAGTGGTTGCCAATTCGTTTTCGCCGGAATACTCATATTCTTTCACTCCTTTACAGTGTGTTGTTTATCCCCACAACCCCGTATTATCTCAAAGAACGCTTTGAATTTATCTCTTCTTCTCACAATTTACGACCTTCTACGAATCTTAGACTTAATACTCCCAAACATTTTTCATCTTTTGTCAACAATTTTTTTACTGTACAGGCTATTCGACTCTGGAATGAGCTACCTGTTACTGTTAGACAAGCTAAATCACTAACAATATTTAAGAACATGACAAAAAAGCATTACCTGCAACATGTTTGATATTTTTACGTAGTACTAGTAACAACAGCCCATAAATGTCCCACTGCTAGACTCAGTCCTCCCACTGTAGGGGAACGGACAGTATACCCGCCACGCATGGCCAAGGCGGCTTAGCAGGTTTGACACATCGGTTATCTCGATGTGCAGGTTGCATCACGATGTTTTCCTTCACTGTTATTAGCACGTGGTAATTGTAACAATATGCACATTAGGTCAGAAAACTGCCTAAGTGGTGCATGCGTTCCGGCCAGGATCAAACCCGCGCCCTTTGGGTTTGGGGCGCGTGCACTAGCCATTACGCTACCACGACTTTTTTACGTATATTTATGTATATGTATGTTATAGCAATAGGTGTATTTATATATGTCTATTAAGTATAATTCTTACTTATATAATATTTTACATACTTATGTGTTTATAAATGAGTAAAAAGATATGTAAGTAACTGCATATCCTCTAATATTTATGTATACCACTTTTGACCAATATAATCTGTTTTATTCCTGCCACGGGTTGTCTAGAAGAGATCGCTTCTTAGTGATAAGACCGCCCATTGTGCACATTTAGAATATTTTTAGGCTATAAGTTTTTCTGTGTTTTCTGTAATGGTGTACAATAAAGTGTAAGTGTAGTAAAGGAAGTCCTTTTGAGGTCTGTCCACCGCACTGAAACGTGGTGGGGGCACGTAGGACTCACCACCTTACGATGGTAATAGCACACCTAATGAAATGCTATGCCCACCTGAGTTGCAGATATAATAAACATCTCACTGCTGGGCTCTGGCCTGCCACTATAGGGGAACGGACAGTATACCCACCACGCTTGTCCAAGGCGGCTTGGCAGGATTGACACATCTTTTATTTCGATGTGCAGGTTTCATCACGATGTTTTCATGCGCCGTTGTTAGCACGTGGTAATTATAATAATGTGCACATTGGGTCAGAAAACTACCTAAGTGGTGCATACGTACCGGTAAGGACTCGAACCCGCGCTGACCATTACGCTACCACGACTTACGGCTACTCGCTAAAACCGCTCGGTGTTTATTATATCGTCTTATGCTAGGGCGAAGGGCGACGACTAAATGACGTAACCAGTCCGTGGGCCCTGGAAAGCGGTGCCCGATCAATCTCTTCTACTACCGGGGAATACAGCCTCCGGCATCTTTCTTTCTTACGCGCGTGGGGCAGTTTGTAAATCGCACCATGGGAGGAGAGACGAGCGCGCGTTCTGCAGCTAACCTAGACGGATTATTATGATTGGGTTTGGTTTGTACATATCAACGGGTGAAAAGCTACGTGTTTTAAGCGACGTTTTCGAAAGTGTGTCAGCAGAAAAGTTTAATGTTTCAAATGACTCAAATAAAATGCATCATTAAGTAATTGTGAAATATACTGTAAAAAAATGTTTAAAGATATCAGTTGAAAACCAAGTGCCTATCATAATACATATGTTTAGTTTCGTCATAACTCCTCAGAGCCACCACCAGTGACCTAGCACCCGACCAGAACCAGATCGTCTCGCTCGCAAGTTATTCATCTGTGGATGGCAAATGAACAATTTAGTGACAACCCGCTGCTTGGAGTGATTTATGTATACCATTCGCTTGCGGACTACTCGGTAATTCTTGGGTCATGCGACGTTCACTCGTTGACCACGTGAGGTTATCTGTTCGACAACGCGGCGTCTACCAGTGAAAGGCAGTGTTTGTCGGGTAGCGAGTGAACCTAAGGAACCATAGCGCAGCTATAGCATATGATGATAATATTCGTGGTCGGTTCCTATATCTAACAGCACGTTCATTTGCCTTCTTATCGTTTAAAATTTCTCATAAGCTTCATATAAGTAATGTCAAAATTCAACTGATGGTAAGTGAATGAATAGTCAGATATAGGAACTGGGCATTAATCAACATTAAATACTTTTTATACTAGAAAATAGAATAGTTACTATAGTACCTATACACGAATTAAGTTTTCACGAATCGTGATATAGTGCAACATAAAGTCCAAAACATTCTTGTAGATCCTTATATAAAAATTTAGCGGCCCCGAAGGACGTTATCTTGCCCTAAAAAAATAAAAATTTAGAACCCGATTCCAGCGCCACCTGCCGGGTCAATTGTGCATCTAAACCATCCCGGAACCCACTCTAATAAATACACATAAAAGTTCGAAACCAATTTATTTCAAAAATCCTTTTTTATTTTGCGACTTTTTTATATTGTTAAAACTTAAGTTCCGACAGAAACAAAACCCACCTGCATATTTATAAAAAACATATTTTATTACCTGTCGACATTTGAACTAATTGTAATTCTTTTATGATTGTCTTCTTTTGTTTACTTATTTATTGGTTATTGTGGAAAATAGCCTATTGTACTTGTTTATGGCCGTTTGCATGATTACCCAGGTGTGCGGATTACGATTCTAGGAAATTCGGTCCACGCTGCCGGGCGGACATGTTGCATTTGTGCGATATAAAGCAATGGCACGATTAAGGAAGGGCAGTCGAGCGATAACCACGAGCGAAGAAAGACTTGTGTACATTCGGTAATTTATTTAGTGACGGACTTTGCGCGTGTTATTGAATTACGATCTTCGGCGTTACGTTTGGACTTGTTGCGTTCGGTTATATTTGTACTTGTGTTACAGGTGTTTGTATAGTTCTAATAAGCCCTATAATAATTCCAACGGCATTTTAATTCGAGTCTCGCGACTCGTAACAATATGTTCATAGATACTCTGATATTTAGGGTGGAGACAAATCCAAGAAATCGAAGATTATAAAAATCTGTCCATCCGTTCTGGAGGTACAAATGGTGTAACTAATCCGACTTTATTTTATATATATAGATGATGTAACATAAAAAAAACAATATGATTTATTAAACAGAAGGCTTTGGAGGTCAATAGTAAAATCACAGGCTTAAAATTTATTAAAATTACAATAGGATTTTCTCGGTTTTTATCTTAGATGACAATAAAAATAAATAGCGTTATTATGTTAAACATGCGACATATAATTATGATAATAGTCTTAATTTTTAACGCGATAGAGTAAATTTTTGAATATATACAAAGAATTATGAATGTTTGTTGATTAACAGTCTAAATTTATCAGGTTAAAAACAGGTTCTGTACATTTTTCTAATTGTTTAATAGTAATTGCAATTCGTTAAAATCAGTCATATGTTTCACCTTCGTTAGATGGCGTTACGTGTATCATATTGTTACGAATCGCCAGACTCGAATTAAAATGCCGTTAGAATTAGTATAGAGTTTATCAGAACTATACAAACACGTATAACAAAGTTACAAATATAACCGAACACAACAGGTCTGAACGTAATGCAGAAGGTTGTAATTCAATAAAACGCGCAAAGTTCGTCACTTAATAGATTCCCGATTGTAGTACACACGTTTTGCTTCGCTCGCGGTTATCGCTCGACTGCCCCTCCCTCAGTCGGGGAATTTATTTATACTGCACAGATGCAATATGTCTGCCCAGCCGCATGGACCGAAATTTCTAGAATCATTGTACTTTAAATCCTACGCACCTAGCTAATGATTGCCATGAAAGATTACAATACACAGTGGGCTGTTTTCTAATCACAAATTTTAAACACAAAGTAAACAAAAGAAGTCCAAATGCCAAAAGGTAATAAAATGTGTTTTTACGGGTATGCAGGTGTGAATTTATTTTTGTCGGCGTCTAGGTCGTAACAATATTTAATTATCTATTAGGATTTGCCCCCGTTTTCGTCCAAGTTTGACAGGTAACGTAGACTACAGCAGTTACGTGGGACATTCAGAAAGTTTAGCGAAAATAAAAAAAAGATGTTCGATAGGTAAATATTTTTTTATTAAATCTTTTTAAAGTACTCTCCACTAGCCTCTATACAAAGTTTCATACGTCTGAACCAGTTTTCAAAACACTGTTTCCAGTCCGCCACAGACACCTCGTTTACAGCTTGCTCGAACGCTGACAGCGCATCTTCCGGCGACGAAAATTGTATCCCTTTGAGACGATTTTTTATTTTCGGAAATGAAAAGAAGTCACACGGTGCTAGGTCAGGCCTGTAAAGAGGGAGACGCATGAGTCTGACCGGCGTGCTGTCCAGGAAGTCACTCGTTTTGAGCGCGGTATGGGCAGGCGCATTGTCTTGGTGAAGCAGTAGCCCGCGGAGTCTGTGTTTGGTCGCTTGTTGCTCACAACAGAGCAAACTTCTGCCAAACATTTGGTAGTTTGTCATTCGGCGTTGATGCTTCTTTGGTTCCGTAATTGACACCAAGTATGGCTACTTGGTGTCAAATCAAATTAAACTTCACTTCACTTTGGTAGGCGTTGATTCGTTTTGAAACACCCAAACCGTCGACTTGCACTTCGTTTCTCCAGAAATACGATCCATCGTATTGATAAATCCAGGACTCATCACCTGTAATGATATCATAAACACGCCGAGACGAGCCTGCTTCAAATTTCTGTATCATATCACGGCACCATTCCACTGAATCTCTTGATACGTAACTGGCCTATTGTCTTGGATTAAATTTTTTACTGCTAGCGGATTTTCTTCTGTAACAGCCGTCAAACGGCGACTACTTCTTTCTTCATCCCCCAAAGTTAGTCGTTTCGCTATAATTCGTAGCACCAATGATACACGGTTTTCTTAGAAGGGCCTTCATCCGTGAATGCCATTTGAAGTCTATCGTACGATTCTTCCGGTTTTAGGCGGCACTTGAAATCGTAAAAAATCTTAGCGCGAAAATGTTCCTGGCGCAGATCCATTTTTCAATGAGACACGATAATTTAAATTAGCTCGCAAACAATGTGGAGGGATACTTTGAAATTGAAACGTACCTATTGTTAGTTATAAATAATCATATTTGCAAATTAGATTATAACTGGCCGGCCTCTCATACGTAAAAACTCTTTTTCGCAATACTTTCTGAGTGGCCTGGTATTTTGCCAGTATTTAAAATCAAAGGGAATTTTTTAGTAGGAAAATAGATCAATTCCGAATATTCCTGTAAAGCCCCGGGATAAATAATGTAACTAGTAGTATATATAAAAACATTTGTTCTACTAAAGATGTCTAATATATATAGAAACTGTCATATCAGGCAAGTCGTAATATCACGTGCTTTCGATGTTAGGAAATCCTGGGAAATATAAAAAGTCCCGGATTGTATTTTAGTATAAATTAGATCCGAATCAGCAAATTTTTATGCATAATACCCACTTTAAAACACTCCGGGGAAAATTCCCGCGGGATTCCCAGAATAAAAATCATTATTTTCTAATCGAAATTTCTAAGGATTATAACATGCCCAGTTTATGATATACATGTCCTTTTTTTGAAAACACTAGGTAATGCATTTGCGCACTATCTCCTGGTCTAAAAGAAGATCAGCAAAGGCGTGCAGAACTTCCAAAGGCCGGCACTCTATCTATAAAATTACATTAAGGCGAGCGAAGCCGCGAACAAAAGCTAGTCTTTTATAAAAATTCAAGCCGAGACACAGGAAAAACTTTTTGTATTATCTACAATAGCTAAACACATTCCTAATGATTATTGATTTTAAAAATCTATTATAGGACCGCATAGAGTTCATGTCAACCGTTAAAAGTTAATAAGAAGTAGGCGTTTTATTACGTAGTTATTGGGATTTTAATGGAATATTTAAATTAATCTGCTTAACTGGTTTGTGGTATTTATACATTATAGTTGCCTATGAAATATTGGCACATAATTATGTGTATATTTCTATATTTACGACTAATTTAGATTTTTTAAAACGTAGAAAAAAAGACATTATTTTATATAAAAACCACCTAAGAACATAAAGTCTTATGTCCGTATTAAAAAAGAAAGGAGAAGAAAAGAAAGAAAAGGAAAAGATGAGAAACAAAAGTAAATAAGATTTCTGCCAAGTCAAGAGATAGATAGAGGAAGGCGAGAACCATATAAATACTAGCAGCGCCGTCGCGCCCCGCTTCGTTTATGAGGAGTTTGGACTTTATATATATCAAAATAATATATCAAAATATAAGATAAAAATTCTATTTTGATTCTTATTATTGAAATCCGTTGAACCATTTTGGAGCTTTAAGATTTAAAACAAAGTAGGCTAAGAGACGTAAATTCTAAAAAACTGTTGTTTCTGATTAGGTATCATTTAAGTAGCAATTTTGATCAATTTTGTCATTTATTTTTCAAATCACAAATAAAAATTTCATTTTCAATATTATGGTATAGATAATATTATATAATATGTTTCATCTGGACTAGTAGTTCGTTTAATTGAAACACTTAGAAATTAATTAAAATTTAATTTATATATCTGATTCAATGGCTCTCTAACTTTATGATCTATGTATGTGTTGTATAATCAACAAATTCTATGAAATACGTGCAGGTGTGAAATAATTATTTAATTCACATAGCCTGTTCCTATTATTTAATTGCCTGTATATTTTTAAGAATTAAGACTTGAGCGCACGGATCTTTCCAGCTAAGGCCAAATCACGGAGGTTACTGGTGACATTTTTGAGCCTAAAATACTCGTTAACCTTAAAGGACAGGTCTATAAATCATCAACAGACCTGTCCTTTAAATATGATAGTGAAGCGCGACCTGTAATTGAGCGACACAAGGAACAACTACATGACACGGAGATGAATATGCTGTGACTTAACTTCACAGCAGCCTTTATTTCCGTGATATAACAAACTGCAAAAGGGTCGCTTAGAAGGTTACGTTTTATTAAAACCGGCTAATTATGCGCGTGTGGTGGAACACTTACAAGCCAATAGATGGCACTGTACAATAATTGAGGTCGCAAACGTTTCCAGAAACATATAAGGAATATATACAAATTTTCAACAACAACAGAGGGGCCTAGGCCTGCAAGGAACAACAACAGCCTCGCTGGAAGATCTTCCTTTGAGACTGAGGAGCATTCCATCCCTCTCCTCTCCTCCATCCTATACAGGGCACCTCTCCACATAACAAAATATATCGAGTCATGCCGCCCCCGCCTGGCCCCGGTATGATGCTGGGCAGTACATGATTTTAAAATGAGTTTGTAAGAGTAAAGATGACATTTTGTACTGAACCAGTACAATGTACCACTTCAAGTGAAGCGAGGCATTTTGTACCGTGGCAGTACATTTGTACCATGCCAGTACATTTGTAGGGTAGCAGTACATTTGAAGCGATGGTCGTCATTCCCTCGTTTGTACCGTTTCTCATAAGTTGTACCTATGTATTACGGTCATGTTGTCCCTCTTTGTCATGTGAATATCCGTAGAGGCGTTATTGTACTATTGTAGCTTATGCCTCGTTCCGTCCTTCCTCTTATATTTGAGGTGGGAGTAGTATATTGAGTAGTAGCGCGACAAAATATTTGAAGCATTACTTTTTTAGATTTTGTACCGTATCAGTACAATTGGATTTTGTACGGGACAAATGTACCGGCTCGTATGTGTCCGACGCAACTCTACCCCAGTAGGAGACAGCTAAAAAAAATGCTCGTTTAATGTCATAAAGAATGACTTGCCAATGGTCTAATAATAAGGAAGACTGATGGCCGCGTTAATTGGAGAAAAAATAGGCAAATAGCCTATTGGCTCTAGACCCAACCGGGATTTAAAGCTAGGATAATGATGTTTACATATAATACATATTTAAAATGGATATAGCTACGTGACACTTCTAGGTTTTAATTAAAATAAGAAAACTCTTCAATACCTATTAGAGTCTACACAGGTGTGTGTTACATTGGATTTTATCTATAACATAGACCAGCTCACATCCCTTGACTTCGATAAAATACTGATCAGTATATTGTACCGGTTGAATTATATTTACTTGAAGATTCCAAACAGCCTAGAATATAAAACTTAAACAGAGAAGACAATCCATTAAAGTTTAACCAAGACCGTGGAAAAAGAATACTAAAAATAAAATAACCCATTAAAATTTAATTCAGAGAAGATCCTATATAAGTCAAATGACAAAACTTCATTTACATAGCAGCCCGCTCCAATCTCTTATACTATATTTTGTACTTAGATTATATAAACGTCTAGATAACGCATGAATTGCACAAAAACGGTCATAAAAAAGTACACTAAATTTGGTGCACTTGCTACCCACACCTGTTAGAGTCGTTTCGACTACTTTACTGGTTAGAGCTCTCGCAAAACAATTATTCTGCCGTACTGCGCTATTGAAATGTGTCGAAACTATTTTAAAAGAGGAAAGGATAAGGATAAGATGTCCTTTCATCGAAAAGTTTAACACTTTCCTTATGATTTCTTTACGAAAACATGAAATTTAATTTCAATAAATCGAATTGTTTGATATTGTCAGGTGACAAATGGGTGTTAGTTTCCAAAATTTGGGGCGATTTAGTGATGTTGTGATGATGTTTGAAGTGAAAATTCTTTAGAATCTTTGTGACTCGATGAAACGAAAAATGACACTAAAAAAAGTTAAATATATAAATCTATAGGAGTAAGCCGAGAGAATGAGATAGAATACATTTAATTTAATAATTTAAGCACTATGCTCGTACAGATAAAGTTATGTGTATATATAATAATAACATGTAAACATTTAATTATGTCGCCATTTTCTTTCTTTTTTTTAAGTTTTGCGATAATACTTTGTATTTCGTGTTTTAAATATATATATTAAAATGATATAATATATGACATGTGACGTCACGAAATTTAGAATCCCTCCCATCCCCTGTTACACTTTGTTTCACTTCTACTGCGTGTGAACGGCATACACACAAACATTTTTTAATTTATTTTTATTATTGGATTACACATAACGCCCACTACCCAGTATGAACCCATCGAATCGATCCAAGTCCATTATTACAACTTATTTCCATGACTTTTAGCTTGGGATAATCTTTGGGGCATAACTAGTCTAATAACCTTTGTCAACTTGTTGTGTAAATACAAAAATATTTTTCCATTACGAATAGTTCTTTTTATAATTGTTATATTAGTATTGGTACACAGACTTATAAATACTAAAACCTGTACAGACATGGTAATATAAATTAAAATGATAAGTACATACTAAAACTCATTTGTGCATGTAGTTTATTTTCTATGGCTTGTTCCAATATACACGACTTTTGTTGGTGATGCTTTAAAGTATTAAAAAAAACTTTAATGTCTCTGATTAATATTAAAATTATAACACATAAAGCGATTAAATCATAATGAACATTTAAACTTTTCACTAACGTAAAAAATATTTAATTATAAAAATAAGGTTATATTTTTTAGCTGATATGCCCAAAAACAACTACAAAAGCTATCAATGTGTGCGTGTACACATTGATAGTTTTTGTAGAGTGAATATAGAAACGCTTCGTGTTTTCGATACCGTTTTTCGCGGTGTTGGTTGTTAGCAATGCTCTCTCTAGACATGTTATATCTCAATGATTTTGTATAACATTTTTATCTTGCCAAGCATGTAACGAATTTATAGAGATATTTTGCAGTATAAAATTTTAGTACGTCATGTCGTTATTATAACTATAATATTTTTCTTTCCTTTTATTGTGTCTGTCTTTCTGAGTATGCACTGTTTACTACAACACCGTTAATTCTTCGAAAAGTGATTGTGTAACATATTTCTGTATAAAATCTATTTTAAAAATAAAAGTTTGAGTTAATCAACTTTTAGTTAGACTTCTTGTTGGGGAGTTTCTTGAAGCTTCTTCTCCTTAACAGCAATAACACGTTGTGAAGCGGTGTACATAGACTAGGAAGTAAAATTAAATTTGAACTTATATATATTTAACTTTCAAAAAGTGTTCTCCAGAACTTAACTTATTGTTAATAAAAACTTTCGAATTTGAATTAGTAATTTTTCTCAAGCTTTTTAACTGTTTATTATTTAAAATACTTTTATTCCACTAAGGGCCCATTTCTCAATCATCATATAAAAATTATCAGTCGAATAAATTATAACCTGACCAAATTCAAATGTGAAACAATTCAATTGTTTTATTTATGCAACTGTAATTTTTAATGTTTTCATGTTGTGTTTTATTCTATAGAATAACTTTTATCTGATGATTGAAAAATCGGCCCTAAACAAAATTAAATCTGAAGTTTATTCGACAATACCTATTTAACAAACTTTTGTTAATAAATACTATTTGATTGAGGTTCAAGTTAGAACAAAACCAAAAAGAAAAGTTTCTAAGTACTTAGATTTTAACTGGTTCAACTATTTTTACTGGTTTCCTAGCCCTGCCATCTGATCTTAGGTAGCGTTAAAAAGTTATTTACATTTTTTCAAATAATATGAAATCTGCATATTTAAAAATAAAATTAGACAAAACATACTTCTAGATCGAATCTTTAAATTATGTACCCAACAACGTGCTTAGAACCAATTAAAACGTAATTTGAATAAAGTCTTACTTATTAAACGTTTAACGGAACACTGCAAATATATCGTAAAAAAATAATTTAAAATATAATTTTATCGTTTAATTAATATTCATTAGGAGTAAATATTTGGAAAGAGCACACGGAATATTTTGTTTTCCTAGAAATTATACTATAAATTCGTTATCAAAACGTTCATTATCAAAACTAATGGTAATTGATTTTTTATACAATAGTGATACTGTAATATTTTCATTTGTATACCACAAATTTAAATTCCATCGTGTCTAGACTTATGGTTTTCTGTTTGTTTAAAATTATGAATAACATAAATTAACAGAGAGACAAAATATCCTAAAGTGAGACAGATCGTTTATAAGCTTAATAGGTATTGAAATTTTGACGTAACTTCCTAAGCGTCTTTAACTCAACGGTTCACCGAGCGCAATAGTAACTAGGAGGTTTAGGGTACTAATCCTCCTCAGGCAATATGTGTCTTTTTTATTTTTTAATTAATTTTGGACGAGTAAACTTTATTAAAATGATGTAATTGTATTATGGAACAACAATGAATCCATATATAGGTATATATTAATATAAATGCGAAAGTAACTGTCTATCTGTTCTAAAAAAACTACTGGACCGCTTTGGCTGAAACTCAGTATATATACACACACATATATATATATATATATATATATATATACATATATATATACTGAGTTTCAAAAAGTACTGAGTATAAAATGTGATAGTTTCCGGGATAAAAATATATTTGTCTTTCTGTTTGTTCTGCTTTTACGGAAAAAACTATTACGATTTGGCTGGAATTCGGTATATATATAATTTAATATAGACGGATACTTTTCATCCCGGATAATGGGATAGATGTATGTAAGGGTTATCTCAGAAAGTAAAACAGGTTTTTTTTTCAGAAATTTCGATCATTTCATTTTATCATTTAGGCCCGTTCGGCCACATATATTTTCATCCTGGAAACTATCTCATTTTTTGGGATAAAAAGTATCTCTTGGCCACCCTCGGTATTAAAATTACATATGCACCCAGTTTCATCCAAATCGGTTCAATAGTCTTTCCATAAAAGGATAAAAAAGTGGAGCAAAATCAGCATATTAGTAGTTACGATGTAGCTGGAGAACTAGGAATTGACCACAAAACGGTTTTAGCGCATTTGAAAAAAGCTGGGTACACAAAAAAAAGCTCGATATTTGGTGCCTTATGAGCTCACTGAAAGAAACCTAATGAACCGTGTACTCATTTGTGATTCTTTATTACGACGCAATGAAACCGAACTATTTTTGAAGAAGCTGATAACTGGTGATGAGAAGTGGATCACGTACGACAAGAACGTGCGAAAAAGATCGTAGTCAAAGGCCGGTCAGGCTTCACACACTGTGGCGAAACCCGGGTTAGCTCGCAACAAGATGATGCTGGGTGTATGGTGGGATTGGAAGGGCATTATTCATTATGACCTGTTACCGCCAGGCAGGGCCATCGATTCTAAACTGTACTGCGAACAACTGATGAGATTAAAGCAAAAAGTTGAGAGAAAGCGGCCGGAATTAATCAACAGAATGGGTGTGGTTTTTCACCATGATAACGCTAGACCTCACTCATCTTTAGCCACTCACCAAAAATTACGAGAGTTTGGCTGGGAGGTGTTAATGCATCCGCCGTATAGTCCTGACCTTCCACCTTCAGATTTTCACCTGTTTCGGTCTCTGCAGAATTCCTTAGGCAGTGTCAGGTTAACATCACGAGAGGACTGCCAAAACCACCACCACAACCACAAGCCCAAAATTTTTATTGCAATGGGATCACGTCCCTACCCACAAGATGGCAAAAAGTTATCCAACAAAACGGCACTTACATACTTTAGTCAAATATAAATAAACTTTATAAAAAAACCTTTTGAATTTTTATGTAAAATGCGAAGAAGCTTTTTCTCCAACCTAATAGAAAAGTATTTTTATTGCATTTTATAAAATTATTTAAGAAGAGAAAAAGACCATTTTATCAACTTTGATATAAAAATAAAAAAATCTACTAGATTAAGTGAAGTTAGTAGGATTCGAACCCACACAGTTTATGATTTAGACCAGTAAAATTTAATTTCGAATAGCACGCTCGAGCAGAGCGACGCGTGTACACAGCACCGAGCCACCCGGCGTATTGATAAATTCCATACATTAGGACCGGCAAGCGTGATTTTTGAAGTCATTTATAATAAAATAATTAATTATTTGCAAATTCTCTAAGTAACCGAATAAAAAAACTATAATGCGTATATTTCTTATAATATGATATGTTACTATTATTTATTTTAGCGATGTACGATTAACAGTAATAACATGGCATAAGATTGAAGAACACGTTTAGAGGTTACTTTGCGATTATTTTCTATCAAGAAAATTTATCGAAAATGCGTTTTGAGTACATAATTCATCTCAGAAATATTATCAAGATTGACATATATTTTTTTCACCACAATAAAGTATGTATAATTACTGTAACAAGGGCTGAAAAATCGATCAAAAAACGCTTTTTGTCTGTTGTCACGCTGTTAAAGTAGTCTCTTCCAGGCAACTTAAGGAATAGTTTAACCTAATCTGGCAAATGTAGGTGGTGCAGATTATTAGGTATATCATAAACAAACATACTTAAACTACATATTTTATAAATTAAATTCATACAAATATATTAGAAGATATATATATACATATGTATATGTATATGTATATATATATATACATATGTATATAATATTAATTAGTCTATAATATACGCATTAGGCATAATAATTTAAGAAAAAGTAGTGTTTTCTGTTAAATATAAAATTATTTCAATTATTATTGTTTCAATCGTTAAAGAGACAAACTTACGAACTAACATTCCAAAAACAGTTTTTTTTATGATTAGGATCTTACAAATTCACAAATCTTCAAATTCAACAGTATTCACAACTCTTTTGGCATTTCTTTAATCTATATCAATCAAATTTAAGTGTGTCTATGATTTAAAACAAATGACAAAATTTAAACTAGATTCTCTTTATACGATATGTACTTAATTATAAATGAACGATTTGTGAAGTTTTGTTTTTCAGTCTGTATGAAAGTTTGTCTCGAATGACTCCAAATCAGCTCAATTTTTTTATTTTATTTTTATTGCTGGAATACAGTAGACGGCTGACTACCAAACTGTGGTGGAAAATGGTTACCGTCACCTATGAACATTTGCAACATTAAAGGTGTTACCAATATGCTGCCGGAGTCGTAGACGGGATTGGAACCTGGCCACAAATGCCGGAACACAACTCAAAGTTGATGTAGCGGCATGCACTAGACCAGGGGTGGCAACCATTCAGACGTGCAAGTGCCCTACCACCTAGCTATGGGTTGTTTTGTCGCCTCTTACGATAGGCCGCCCGGTCCCAGGAATTAGTATTCTTTCTCCGTTCCTGCACGGATAAAATTAAATTCAAATTATTGAAATGAAAAATTCATGAAATAAATAAGAATTTCATTCTTAAATTTAAATGTATAAGTCATTTCGATAATTTGTAAAGTTTAGAAAGGTCATCAGCCGTTGAAAATAAAATGTAGATCCTCCTCTATCTCACATTAAATGGAGAAATATAGAAAATATATCAGAAGTCATGATGAACATAAAATATCACATGGTATTAAGTATACCTACTGTCTACGATTTTATTCTATGAGAGAAAACTACTTTGGTATTAGAGGTAGGCTTTCTTTGTGAATTATTGCGGGTTCCGCCATCAAGCCGGACTCGTGTCAATACACTAATGGGTTTCCATGTTTAACCTACCGTAGGTACCGTGGCTCTGAGAAAGCGAAAATAAAGTACGGTCTCCAAGGATGAAAGTCAGAAAAAATTGTATTGAATTTTTCGGCTAAAATGATCAAATACAGTGTTTTTAATTTACTGCCTCCTGACTCTTGAACTCGTAGAAGATAAAAATATGGTTCAATTTTTTTTTATGGTAAATTAGGTTTTCTGTTCTAAGTTGCATATTGTTGCAATTACTAAGTGCTGACGGTGAAGGAAAACATCGCGATGAAGCCGATACATCGACAAAACCGATGTGTGAAACCCGCCAAACCGCCTTGAACAAGTGTGGTATACTTTACTTTAGTGGGGCCACTAAGACATTGGAGGCCCAAGCTCAGCAGTGTGACGTTTATGGGCTAAGTCATATTTGTTGCATGACTGATGGCTGATGAAGCAGATGAGTCTTGGCCCTGTAGTGAAATAAAACCATATGTTATTCCCGTGCATTTTCTATTCTATTCGTGTACCGCTAATGCCACTTATTGAACTCAAAGTTGTTATGGCACCCTCGGATGGAATGCATAAAAACATATTTTTGAGTATTTATCAGAAACTTGGTGTGGTGGCGTTATAATGCGTAGTTAAATTTTTTAAAAGTTAAAAAATTTAATTATAAATAACAATTATATTTTAACTTGATTACTTTTAAGCAAGAATTGTGTATGTGTTGTGTATGTGAATTTTGCGTTTTTAGTGAAATAAATAAATCGGCAGACAAACACATCCACTGTATATCCCCAAATTAAGCAAGTTACACTTGTGTATGGGTAATATACAACGGACCAGTGAAATGTGCGACATGAAATGATTTTAATGTCGAATTTCATAGTCATTCATACGCATACACCCATCTTTTAATCTACACAGATTAGTAGATGGATGGATTGTGTGAAGGATGACATGTTAAAAAAAATGTTGTGATATGACAGAAGGTGTCTGTTGGAATAGAGAAGTATTAAAGGAATAGACGAAAGAAGGAAGAACGAAGGAACAAAATTCCTGCGGCCGAGTGGCCTGTCGTGAGAGGCGACAAAGCAACCCACAGCCAGGTGATAGGGTATTTGCCCGTTTGGATGGCTACCACCCTTGGTCTATAGTATGCCACCATAACAACTTTAAGTTGTGTTCCGGCATCAGTAGCCAGGTTCCAGTTTCTCCTTCAAAGCCAGCAGCACATTGGCAACACCTCTGGTATTGCTAATGTCCATAAGCGACCGTAACCACTTTTTTTTAATCGCCTCCGCCCCTTTCATAATTTAAGAAAGAGGGTGTTCTAATCCTCTTTAGTGTTTGTTTCTTTAATATTATATATTATACACTCTAATACATTTTTCTTTATATGTATAAATTTAATCTTATTATATATACCTTAATATCTATGTTTATTTCTACTTATATAAATATTTGTATCTTGTTGTTTTTTATATAAAGATCTTATACAGCTATTTTACATATTTATTATCTATTTTTCAATAATGCATGCATATCGCATGATATGCATGCAGCGTTTTTACTTGCCTGCATTTTTATTGAGCACCTTAGTGTCTACCTTGATTGCGAATTTAATGAAGTCCTCCCGGAGCTTTTTCCCCAAAAGATCTTGTATATTGGAGCGGATTATGTTGATGCGAGGGGCACTTTTGGTGTTATTCCTGTCTACCGCGAAGAAGGAGCAGTCGAATATAATGTGTTTTGTGGGGGGTTTGCGAAACTCCAGGCTCACAGGTACACGACGGGTCGTCCTTCAACTTAAACCTGTTCAAGTACTCAGAAAACCCGCCGTGCCCTTCGAAAATTTGGGTGGTGATGCTGCTCACTTCCATCTTCCTTATCGTTCTATACGCGCACACCGCGTCGGGAAAGAAAAAGAAAAGTTGGGCCGTTAGCCTGTCTGCAGTGCTTCAACAAAAAAAGACATATTGTGCTGACCCCTAAATAATTGGGAGAAGGTGAAAGAAAAGAGTTTAATGTAGGTTGACCTGGCTTGGATAAATAAGTATCCGATAACTTTTGATCCTGGAAAATTATAGTTTTTGTAAGACATAGACCCGAGTATTACGCAAACGAAGTCGCGTTTAAACTAAAAGTCATAAACATACTTCTCATTTAAAAAAATAAACGTTACCAAAAACCAATATCAATTTACAAAATACACTAGAAAGGGTGGATGGAGCGTATCTTGTGAACTTCTTGAAATTTTCATTCGTATTTATAAACCGTCCAGTATACCTAGAACCATCCAGCTACATAAGGCAACCTTTAGATGCTCTGTATCTCTTAGAGCTGTACGAGGGTGGGAAGCTCTTGTTATAATTGCGTTTATAGATCACCGCGTTTGGAGGGTCTTGCGATTTACAACCCTTTAGCTACAGATTTATGTGGCGTTCTTGGGGTTAAGTTAACCCCTCACATGCAGAAAAGATCGCCTTTCTTTTATACGTGGCATCGGAAATAGAATGTTTTTTGAACGCAACCGCAGTTATTTATGATGTTGATGTCGAATGTAAGAGTAATTGAGGGTAAGTCATAAAATAGTTTTTTAATTACTTGACTGCAGATACACGGGGTTTTTGGTTAATGCCGGGTACTATTGCCGGGTTTGCCTTACTTTAGATGAATGCAAAGTGTACTTGCCACGATAATCCAACACAGGAAGACTAATATGTAAACCCGGGTAAAAGCTAAAGGGTTTTACAGATTAGTATTCTGTACTTGCAGGTTTTTTTATGATGCTTGCCTTCACCATCAGCAGTCAGTAATCTATCTTATATATAAAAATCAATTGCTGTTCGTTAGCCACGCTAAAACTCGAGAATGGCTGGACTGGTTTGGCTAATTTAGGTTTTAAATTATTTGTGGAAGTCCAGGGAAGGTTTAAAAGATGAGTGAATATGAAAAAAAAATGATTCTGAGGCGATACGAAGTTTGCTGGGTCAGCTAGTAATATTATAAAATTCTGTATATAGAAGCTATTAAAAAAATACAATGGTAATAAACTATATGGATGTAGAACACGATGCAATTTTTTTAGATTTCTTGTTTCTTTCTCTGTTTCTTCAGGATTCACGTAAAAACTACTCGGCCAATTTCCATGTAGTTTTCGCTGATCGACAGCAAATTCTTAGACTTAAAATCTGCGCTACTTTTTGTTCTGGAAATACCTCGGGAATTTACCCATGAGCGGTTTGAAGTTGTTCAGAAGCATAAAAATCATATTCTGGCACAGTTTCCACTAAAACGATATCTTACATTCTTTTTTAAACGCTGCGATACTTTGTATCCCGGGAATCCCGCGGGAATTTCAAGTCAAGAGTGAACGAATTCGCGGGCATATGCTAGTAGTAAAATAAAAATATACTTAATGTTTTCCTAAGTTTTCGCGACTAGTATGCATAATAAAACTACGCTTTAACGGTTCTAAGCGCGATAATTTATTTGATTTCTATTGTTCCGACGGTTCAGCCACTTTTCAGTTTCCTTGATCACGGTTACTGAAAAGTGGCCGAAACAGCGGAAAAATAAAAGTCAAATAAATTACCGCGCTCAGAACCGTTAAAACGTCGTTTTATTAAAAATATACTTACTTTTTCAAAAAAACTCCCTAAGCAGTGAACATTCCCTGGACATGTTTCAAATCCATGTCATTAGAATAAGAGTCAAAATCTTAACCATTAAGGTATTATGCTTCACAGGATGGTTTTCTAAAATTTCAAGCTTAATTAGTATATGGTACTTCCTATGTGAAACCACATGTACTGCTTCACTTAGTTTATACTAGGCTATTATTTTTATTATCATACCTAGTTTGTGAGCAAGCTGTCACAATCCATTACTGGACGTAGACATCTCCAGATTTGAGCCACATCCGCTATCCTCGGCATTTTCAGTAAGCCCGACTAAGGACCTTCAGCCGCGCATAGAGAGAAAATCGCGGCCGCTGTGTGGGGTTCGCCTAGTCGGGATGGCCACCCCGACTTGAAGACAATAGAATCTTTAGATTCTATTGTCATACCACAGTTAGGGATACCCATTAAAACCCCTTGGTATTCCGTCGTTTGGCCTTAATGGCAAGGCCACGGGTATATGAACTAATCTCTCCGCTATCCTCATCCAGCCCCAAGTAACAACCTTGGGTAGGTCCGACAGTCTCGACGTTCACTGGATTAGACAGAGGTCTACACTGTGTTTGCAGGGCCTTAGTTTATACGGTTATACATATTGTATTAGGTATTTTTTTTTATTTAAAAAAGTTAGTGGCTCTCTTAATGACCTACCTTTTTAGCAAACCCACCTGCGTCTTAATTTCACAGTTCAAATCTGTGTTCAAATCCTGGCCACAAAACATGTACCACTTAGGAAGTTTTTCTAGCGTAATGGTTACATTAGATCTTGTGCTAGCGGTGTATGAATACATCTTGATGAAGGTTGCCTAACTGCTTTGGACAAGCGTGGCGGATAAACTCTCCGTTTCCCTTAATAATAGGGAAGCTTGAGCGCACCAGTGTTATATTTACTGGACATTGATTTATATATATAATTTAAAGTAATAATACTCTTACGAGTTGCAGGACTCGAATTAAAATGCCGTTGGAATTATTATAGAGTTTATTAGAACTATACAAACACGTATAACACAGGTACAAATATAACCGAACACACCAAATCCAAACGTAATTCAGAAGGTCGTAATTCAATAAAACGCGCAAAGTCCGTCACTATTAGATTCCCGGCTGTAGTACACACGTCGCGCTTGTATCGTGGTTCTCGCTCGCCTGACTTCCTCCCTCAATCAGGCCATCGTTTTATCCTGCATAAGTGCAATATGCCCGCCCGTCCACGTGGACTGAATTTCATAGAATCAGCTTGTACTTTTAAAATCCGTAACACCTGGCTAACGACTACAATACAACAATAGGCTCTAGAAACGAATGCCAATAAATAAGTAAACAAAAGAAGACGATCATAAAGGAATTACAATAGTTTCAATGTTATTAGTTCAAATGCCGACGGGTAATAAATGTGCTTCTACAAATCTGTATGTGGAATTTGTCTTTGTCGGCGCTTAGGTTGTAACAATATAATAAAAATATCTTCATTCCACATTAATTCCGGCTTGTGAATGAAAAACAAAAAGAATCAATAGTTTTATTACAGTGGCGTGCACTAAAAGTTACCATATCGGCCCTCATTACCGTGCGCCGTGCACGGTACGCCGCATGTTCGTGGTATCGATGTCAGTTAATTTACCACCAAGTGTAATTACCGTGTTTCGCTTTGTTTTTGCTACTAACTTTATTTGCATAGAGGAATAAGGGCGAGCGTCTCTCGTTTGACGGCACAGCGGATGGCTTGGAGTAACTGTTATTTAATAATAATATATAAATTAATAATAATTTAAAGAAATATAAAGCATTATAAAAATATAATTTGTGACAGTGTTCTGGTAGGGCTAAAAGAGTTTTAGTTCAGACTTTTGTTTGTAACTATTATTATTATTTTATATTTTCAGTTAATTTATTACAAAGTAACTTGGAAGGGAGTGTACTTTATAATTTATTATAGTTTAAATTTAGGTAATTAAAGGTCTTTTAATTTTTTATATCATATATTTAAAATGAAATGTTAAATAATTCAAATTAAATATAGAAGAAAACATTTAAAAAATCATACGTTTGTAAAAATTAAGTGATTGTTAAAATATGCTAATAAATCTTATATGTGAATAGGGATATTCAAATAAATTAAACACGAATATTGCTCTTTATCTAAGAATGATAATTTAGTTTTATATAAAAATTGAGCATAGAATCTCCACAGTTAGAATATCACCATGCTCTCTATGAAACACGATTTTATTTTAGTTGAATATTTTTCAAATACAGATTCAGTAATGAGTACCATCTAATTTAGAGTAAGGCTTATTTAATTTAAATATGTGTTAGTGTATAAGCCATTCTAACATAAAATAATTACTAACTTAAAATCATATGCGACCATATACGACTCTATACAGTTCACTGTTGGCATCTCAAACCACGGAATAAGCTAATAGAGACATTGTTCGGTGGCTCGTTAGAGGCATCGCGATGCTTTGCGCGGCGGGGGTCCCGCGCGGATGCGCACGCGCACCACCCTCGCGCTGCATGATTCTTAGTCCACGTTAGAGTTGATTGACTACAGAGTTTTTAAACAAAGTTAATTCGTTAATATTTCATGGCTATAAGTGTCTGATCATACCCTATAGACAAGTGGTCTTAGTGCTGAACGAATAAACTAGAAAATGTATGGGGATGACATATCGTTATGCTAAGTATTGTCATTTCCATACATTTTTCATTATATTCGATTAGCGCTAATACTACTTATCTACAGGTCAGGTCGTTAGCCAATCGACAAGACAACAAAAACAAAATGTAACTAATTTGTGTTAAACTAAATACGATACTTTTAATTAATAGATTATGTTAAGTTTTTATCAATTTTAAAATAGGAAGAGGTTTCCAATTTTGTCTGTATATTATAATATTTCTTTTTGTGTCTTCGTGCAAAAAAAGAAATTCTGAACGAACATTTTCAAAACTATGTATTAGGTTTGGATAATAATTTTAGTGTGTATAATTTACTATTATTTGTGTTCTTTTTTTAATTATTATAAGTACCCATTTTTTGGTTAAGATATATTTTGGACTTAATGTATAGAATTACTGTTGAATACTATTTAATAAATAAGTAAACAAGGCGACAAATAATAAAATCATTAAGTTATTGTATTAAAAATCGACTTGTTTTTTTTTCTTGAAGTCCATTGCGTTTTTTATATGTAATTCCGGGGAGATAGATAATGAAATGTAACTTTAAGATTTATGAGTGTGCTAAAAGGTTCAATTATGAATATGCAGCTAAATAAATCCTAAAAACGGAAATATTAATACCTATATCTTTGAATTAAAATTCACACACTTTTTACTACATATAAACACGGACATATTACACTCTATTTATTCTTGCAAGTAATTCAACATATAGGTATTTCATCCAAGTACCCTCAGTTCTATTTTTAAACAATATGAACGCAGTATGACAGTTACAGCTGTTATGACAGTGATATGACAATAACCATATTTTGCTCGGTTTTGTCACTTTTGTCTGGTGACTGTATGAGTGAAGGGTTTGTAAATGGGTAACATTATTTTAGGATAACACTTACGGGATGACTAAGTTAGTGCTCATATGAATTACATGTTATTATGTGATGTTCAGATTGGTCAACTTTTGGATTACAACCATTGCCATTATTTAAAAAGAATAGCAAATTTGTCCAATTTCAAAACCTAAGTACTGACATTGTTTTAATTGAATGTTTTATGCATTAATCATCTTAGCTTATTGTGCTTAACCGAAGGATGTAAAAAGTGTATCAAAATATAGTATGGCATATCGTTGAAGTTCTATGTTGTGGCGTGACGTAAAATTTCATATAATGTACATGCTAGGTTTTAAAATTGCATAGCTAAAATGTCCCACAGCTGGACTTCGGCCTATACTTTAAATTAACGCACACCTACCTGCCTCGCTTGTCCAAAGCAGATTAATGTATTTTGTACGTCGGTTATCTCAATGTACAAGTTTCATAGGATGTTTTCTTTCACTATCAGCATATGGTAATTACAACAACAACAAAAGGTATACTGGAGTAAAAAAGGAATACCTACTAGAATTTTTATCTCATGTTATTCAATTTTCATACATACATTTTTACATCTTTGACTGAATTCAATATAGCTACGTATCACATATTGTGGACGTTCCAACATTTTAATATTTTCGATTCGACCCATTTCTTACAGCTTACCTAGCTCACTTATATCAGGATTTAGACGGGTTCTCTTTGCATTCAAAGTGTTATGACCACGCTTTAAATTTTCTCAAGTATGCAACTGCATATGTAGTCTTACGATAGACAGTTCATTGGTTTTCCTTTTAAGTTCTTAGTATAGTAAAAATGTTTTTTTTTAGTGTTTAGTTTACATATTATGATATTTTTGGTATCTTAATTATGTTGGGGTACACTGTTCATTACTATGATATTAGTATTTTTTTTTAATTTAATTATTTTATTTTATGTGTACAAGTTTCTGTTAAAAGTCTATTAAAATTTAACTAAATAAAAATATATATATTAAAGATTAAAATAAAACAATCTTATAAAAAAAGCTAACTTAAAAATATACATAAATTATATATAATAGTTTAAAAAAATATTTATAATTTCTAGGTACTTATTCTATTTTGTGGAGTCTTGCTGTTACATGTTTGTATGTTGTGAAGATGATATATGTATAGTATATCTACTTATTAATTATCTTTACATAGTATAAAACAAAGTCGATTTATGCATCTGTCTGTCTGTATGTCCGCTAACTACTCCTAAACTACGCAACTGATTTTTTTACAGTTATCACCATTAGTTAGGAAATTTTCCAGGGAAGGTATAAACCTTATATGTATAAACATATCTATAGTTGTTAAATTGTTAAAAAATCATATCTATACTAGCTTTTGCCCGCGGCTTCGCTCGTGATTTAGTATAACTAAATCACGAGCGAAGCCGCGGGAAAACCTAATTAATTTAAAATATTGACTTTGTGTGTTGTTGTATTTAGAGTAAAGTGCGTGTGGTGTTTTGTGTGGATATTTATACTGTTTGATACGTGTGATATTATAAAAGGTAAATATTAAAAAAGTATACTTTGCTTAAATAAATAATGTAGGTAATGAAATTAAAAATATTACAATACTATTTGGAACTGTTAGGACAGATTTTAATATCCACACTGTATGCAATTGCAAGAACATAAGGGTTTCGCCCGTCGTGGTCGCTAGCCTTTGTTTCATATTTCAAATGTCCTCCATACACATAGAATGCGGGTGTGTCGTTTGTCGCGGTTCTTATGTTTTTGGTCCTTTTGTCGTTATCGCGTCACATACTTTTAATCAAAATTTATAGTTAGATTTTGTTATTAATATTAGTTGGGGAAAATGTTTCTTCGCATTTTATATAAAAATTCAAAAGGTTTTTGTATAAAGTTTATTTACATTTGACTAAAGTATGTAGGTACCATTTTGTTGGATAACTTTTTGCCATCTTCTAGGTAGGGACGTGATCCCATTGCTATAAAATTTTTGGGGCTTCTGATCAAAAAACTGCGACAAATGGTTTTGGCAGTCCTCTCGTGATGTTAACCTGAAACTGCCTAAGGAATTCTGCAGAGACCGAAACAGGTGAAAATCTGAAGGTGCAAGGTCAGGCTATAAGGCGGATGCATTAACACCTCCCAGACAAACTCTCGTAATTTTTGCTGAGTGGCTAAAGATGTGTGAGGTCTAGCGTTATAATGGTGAAAAACCACACCCCTTCTGTTAATTAATTCCGGCCGCTTTCTCTCAACTTTTTGCTTTAATCTCATCAGTTGTTCGCAGTACAGTTCAAAATCGATGGTCCTGCCTGGCGGTAACAGCTCATAATGAATAATGCCCTTCCAATCCCACCATACACACAGCATCACCTTGTTGCGAGTTAACCCGGGTTTCGCCACAGTCTGTGAAGCCTGACCGGCCTCTGACCACGATCTTATTCGCACGTTCTTGTCGTACGTGATCGACTTTTCATCACCAGTTATCAGCTTCTTCAAAATTGGTTCGGTTTCATTACGTCGCAATGAAGAATCACAAATAAGTACACGGTTCATTAGGTTTCTTTCAGAGAGCTCATGAGGATCGAAATTTCCGGATTGAAAACGCTTAAACCAAATTTGCGCTACTCTCACAGATACTGCATTAGGTCTATAAACATCACATTTTTTTTTCGCGGTTTGTGTTGCATTTTTACCTTTTTCGTAGTAAATTCTTAAAATTTATCGAATTTCTTCATTAGGTTCACTCATTTTAACAATAAGAAAAACAAACGAAAGTCACTCATTTTCCTAATTTGAATTTGGAATTCTCTTCTTTAAAATTAAAACTTTTTAATGATACCAAAACCAGCCAGATATAAATCGTATAGCCAAAGAGATCTTATTGCAAGTTCATACATACTATATGCGAAAAGACTTTTTCCCCAACCTATTATTTATAATAATAAAATAATTACATATTTTAATCAAACTTAATTTTTTTTTTCTTTCTGTCCGGCATTTAATTAATCTTTTACTTTACAAAATCTTCCGTCTCCTCATTTATATTGTTTTCTAAATAGAACTTTGCGCGGTTTTCATATCTAGCCTGTATCAAGTATTCCCAAATATTCAGGTCTATATTGAAATTAGATATACTATCCACATGGGATATTAGAATAATTTTTAATCGGAAAATTGGAATTCGAAATGTACACGAGCTAAGCCACGAAAAAAACTTTACTTTTAAGCTCAAAATATTCTATTTTATTCAATAATAGCTTCTGCCCGCGACTTCGTCTGCGTGGAATAGTCAAAAAAAAAGCAAGTTAAAACAACCCTCCCGATTTTAAAACATTCTTCATTGGTGCTCCGCTCCTATTGGTCTTAGCGTGATGATATATAGCCTCATTGTTTTTTAATGTATAAATTGTTTTATTATATAATGACGATACCGGCAATATCAATACTTAATAAGTTGTATAATAAGCTGTTTAAGTAATTAAAGATTTTTAAGTATCCCACGGGAACTCTTTAATTTTTCAGGATCAAAAGTATCCTATATGTTGACCAGGGATATAAGCTACCACCATACAAAATTTAATTTAAATCGGTCCAGTGGTTTTGGAGATTAGCCGGTAGGAACAGACAGACAAACAGAGAAACAAAAATTAAAAAAAATATCTAAATTAGTTTTATTTCACTTCCCTCATCCCCCTGATTCCGTTTTTAGCATTTTTTTCATTGTACAGAAATTCGACCTCTACAATTGTATTATATGTATAGATTATAGGCATACCATAAATCACAATTGACATATTAATGTCCAGTGTGCTATGCTTTTATTACAATCACAAAGCCATACAACATTCACAAACTTGGTCTATTAAATTAATTAATGAGGACTAAGCACGCCATGTCTGATGACAAAACCTTATTATGTATTAAAATACTTAAAAATATATTGATTGAGCAAAAATTTATATTTGAAGTGAAACTTCTTTAGAATCGTTGTGATTTGATACTCGATAAAACGAAAAAGCGACACTAAAAATAGGACTAAGCCTGTGAGAGAATGAGATAGAATACATTATATTTAATAATTTAAACATTATGCTCATACAGATAGAGTGGGAAATGTTTTGTAGATTGTCACACTTTGTTTCACTTCTATTGCGTATGAACTGCAGGCACACACAATTTTTATATGTTAAAATAATATGTAGAGTCATGTGAAAGAGACATTGGTCTCATGGATTTTAGGGTTTCGACGTTAAACTTGAAGATATTTGGATACAAGTGTAAAGGTAGACCCAAAACAGTTCAATGGATTGTGTATGACTTAATAATTTGTGATGTAACAGTGGACATGAGGCAGAATAGAGGAGTATGGAAAAAATGACACATAGTGCCGAAAGATGCTAAAAGAAAAGAGTGTTTTTTATTGCATGAGTTCAGCATACAGACAGACTGTCGATCTGATGGCGATTGCCAAAAGGTAGACAACTCAGTTAATGGAAAGTGGTTTTTTTTAAATACAAAATCTACGCACTATATGTTCCATACTACCTTTTTTAAGTGAATTTAATTTAATTTTACTGGAATTTGCAACGGTTATTTTTAATTATTGATTGTAGTGTTGGACATTTTATTGAGTGTTGTTTTGTGTTGGAGTATACCTTAAAATTAATTATAATAATGTTTTAAATCTAGGTTTTACTCTAAATACTTATTCTGATGTGGAGTGTTGCTGTTACAATAGTGTAAAGCCATATTACCGAATAAATTAAAAAAAAAAAATGTTAACATTCACAGTGACATTTGTGTGTAAGAGTCCCCTTTTCGAATGCCAATATAATTCATATTTAACATATAAGGTGGCTTATTCTGCATTAGCAACACC
Source organism: Dendrolimus houi (assembly GCA_039645545.1). Classification (NCBI taxonomy): domain Eukaryota; kingdom Metazoa; phylum Arthropoda; class Insecta; order Lepidoptera; family Lasiocampidae; genus Dendrolimus; species Dendrolimus houi. The sequence continues at coordinate 9,158,988 of CM077136.1, forward strand.
GCAAACACAGTGTAAAAGTATCACATCCCAAAGAAGATCGCCGAAGAAAAACAAGTGAGTCGCACACAAAATACCTCATAAAATTCCAGCCCATACAGTCCACACCCTTTTCTACCCAGTGTGGTGAGATAGAGCTTGTGGAGTGTTGCTTAGGTCTATGATATATATATATTTTTGTGTGTTATTATAATTATGACATATACCTAATTTCTTAAATTATAACTTAATTAATGGAAAGTGGTTACCGTCGTGTATAGACATTTGCAACACCAGAGGCGATGCCAACGCGTGGCCAGCTGTTACGATGGCATTAGGGGGACTGAATAAGAGAGGTGGGATAGAGGGGATGGGATAGAGGAACGGAATAGGGGAAGAGGAAGTGGGCCGTCGGAACACTCACTCATCGCACGAAATACTAAGGCTGTTTCACGCCCATATTGTGTGAGAACGTGGTATCGCACCGATCGCGTCGGCCTTAAGAGCTGTAATCAAGTAATGATTTCAGCATGACTTTATGACGTATATAGAGAATTCTTTTGTACGCTGGGTGGCTATAAATCTCGTGTTATGCTAATTAATATTATAAATGCGAATATCAGTTTGTTTGTATGTTACGTGTTCGCACCTTAACTACGCAACACGTCGTCACGAAATTTTGCATACGTTATCAGGGGTATAGAGAAAGACTTAGTGCTCTAAGTGTTAGGTACCACTTTCGCTAAGAAAAAAAGTGTGTGTGTGCAATTGATATCGAGATAAATATAGAATTTCAGGATAATTATAAGGGTTATTATTTTGTAATATTACCTCCGTACCCACAGTTTAAAAATATTATTCACATTCCATGTTTTCACTTTGAACAAATGACAAAAGAGGCTTGTGGTAACTAAAATAGGAAACAAATGCTCTAGTTTCAATTTGGTTTATATCTATCTTTGTATGCATAGTGTTTAAATTATTATTAAATTCACGGCGTCACGCTTTTTCGTTCCCATCGAAGTAATTCATTCAGTATGGCGGCTAAAAAATATTTATTTCAAAAATTACCATTCCCGAAGTATCCTTTGGGATCCATCTTTTCGACTACATCTATCTATTGATAGATATAGTCGAAAAGATGGCTCTGCAATCGCGTTATTATGGCCGCCACCGTTGCAATTATCAGTTAGTTATACTTCGTATAACAACGTGGAGTTTAGGGTGCGTTTTATCCCGGAAATGGGATCGTTTTTATGGGATATCGTTTCGAAATTTACTGTGGAAGCCGTGTGAAATTGTATTATTACAAACTGAACTAAAGTAGTGCCAATGAACTTAATTCACGTATGTAGCTATGACGACGACATGTATTTGGCTATATTCATCTATCCCAAAAAAACGACGGAATTTATCGGGATAAAAAATATGCTAAGTATTAACTTGGGATATAAACTAGCTTTGTGTCAAGTCTCATTTAAATTCATTAAACAGTTTCCAGGCTGTTTTTTTTTTCTTCTAAGTCGTTCCCGTCTTGCTGAGCGTCGTGTCTTTGATGGCAGTGAACAATTGCCCTCTTCTACCGAGATCGGTTGTGAGCACGGTAGAAAGCCGAGTTTATTGAAGTGTTCAGCTGATCAATTCACCTATTTGGAGATCTACCCCGAGGTCTCTTGCCTTCAACTTTCCCAGTGCCCACAAGTCTCTCCATGTTATCCGGTATCTCTCGGGATATGTCGCCGAAGTACTTTCAGTATACGTTGTCGGCTTACTACTGATAGCCTCTGCTGATGTCCAATCTCGAGCTCTTGCAATCTGGAGGCATTTGTTCGCCGCGTTCTACATGGAATGCTAAGCATCCGATAATATGATGCTCTAAAAGACAGTATTTTCATAATTTTCTGGTCCATATTAGCACCAATAATCCTTTTTTCGTATTTCAAATTTGTACAAACTAGACAACCCCAATAGATTTAGTATATTATAAACTATAGATAACATACATTCCAATAGATAAAAACCAAGAAAATGTTGGGCTTTAAATTTAGTTCATAAATTTTCTTGTAAACTGGCTTAGCCATAAAGAGAGATATATAAAGCTTGTTTCAAATCAATAAATTACTCAATTAACTTTATCATTATGGCAAAAACTCAAGTTGAATGTAACCTGCGAGCAAACGATTGAAATATCACTTCGTTATTGTAATACTAAAATATCTATAAAATGTCTAAACAGTTGCTGAGGCGAAAATAAATTATTTGAAAACAATATTATACCACTCTCTTATATCTTTAATAAATATTATAAAATTCTAAAGGTCCCGTGTCTGTACATTAAAGCTATTTATAATAAGCATTAAAAACGACTGGAATAGACTATATAAACGACGGAGAACACGTTGCAGTTTTTTTTGGTTTATTCTCCGTTTCACTGTTTGTTTCTTTATTCGAAATTTACGTAAAATCTACGGGGCTGATTTCAATGCGATTTTCGCTAATCGAGAGCTAATTCTTAGACTTAAACCCTACGCTACTTTTTATTCTGGGAATCCAGCGGGAATATATCTAGGAATTATTTAAAAAATCGAATTCCAATGTGATTTTTTTACTGAGCGATAGCAAATTTAAAGTAATAAAATGTGTGGTATTTATTGTCCCGTAAATCCCGCGGGAATTTTCCCGAGAGCGGTTTGTAGTTATTCTGGTGCATAAAAATTAGATTATTTTGGCAGAGTTTTCACTAAAACGATAACTTACGTTCTTTTTTAAATGCTGCGGTACTTTACTTTTACTATTTTTAATTTCAAGTCAAGCGTAGACGAAGTCGCGGGCATATCCTAGTTAGATATACAGTTATACAAACCTACCCACTTTCATGGCAGCAAGCAATAAAGCGAAGGAAGTGGGCAGCCCGATTACAACTATATAAATACCATTATATATATATATATATATATATATATATATATATATATATATATATATATATATATATATATCTTAATATATATAAATTACGTGTCACGTTGTTTGTCCACGATGGACTCCTAAACTACTTAACCGATTTTAATCAAATTTGCACACCGTGTGCAGTTTGATCCAACTTGAAAGATAGGATAGGTGTCATTTTAATTTATAATATTTTTATTTTACTGAGCCACAGCAACGCGTGACCGGGTCAGCTAGTATATATATATATATATATATATATATATATATATATATATATATATATATATATATATATATATATATAATTGTATAAGTATACAATGCTAAGTCATCTACTAACAAATATTTTTTAACAAAAATAAAACGGACTTGAAACTAAAAAGCAAAAAATAAATGTTTAACCGATTTCTTTCTACGACATCTTGAAGTCACTTTTGTTTTTGTTAGCATTATATACTTATACGATTATATGGATTATTTTTTAAGTTCTGCTATCATGGTGTTAGTAATTTTCTACTCTATAATTCAAAAATGTCCTAAAGTCGTAAAGGGGGACACTTGAAACTGGTAGTGAATAAACCTCCGCTAATTTACTTAAATAAAAAATCAATTTTATTATACATTATTGTGCAACGGCACAATTATAAAATATCCATTGTCAAATTATAGCCATAGAGTACCCATGTTATATTTTTTTGTGTGTCACATCGACTTGTCTGGGACGAGTAGGACAATTTTATAAGGTTTTCTTTTTTGCCAAAAATCACCACCAAATCCTAAATACACAAAAAAAAAACATTGGTACCGTTAGACAAATTTTCAAAATTATTATCAATATATCTTAATGACTTTTTCATTTTAATTAATAGGCTGTGCATAAGGTTTTTAAAACGCCATAAAGAGGCCTATTAGCTCTAATCTTAAAATTGTTATTAACATTTATGTAAATTATTTTGCATACATGATCAAATAGATATTAATGACTCAATATCCCGTTTGATATACTTTAAATCATTTGCTTGCCCACGAGCAGCAAAATTCCAGAACATAGTATTTAGCAATTAAAATAAAAGACCTAAACAGTGTTAGATTGAAATATTACTAAAGACATTAAGACGAAAATGTCCTCTTAATTGAGCCACAATGAACGTAGACGAAATAAAACACACGGATATACAAGAATAGATTGAATAACAAACAGATGTCACTTTTGAAAAAATACGTCTCGTGTAACGGGTTAGAGAGGGTTGTATACGATCTAGTGGGAGGAAATCGCTACGGAATTTTTATTATAATAATAAAATGATAATAATGATGCAAGACGTAATTTACCGGCATTAGATTCTAACAGGCTGTTTACTAAAAACTATTATGTATAAGGGTTCAATTTCAAGTGCCTACACACTTATTAAAAATATAAAAATTCGCTCCAAGAAATAGTGTATGTATTCAATGAGGTAATGGTACCAGCCTTCTAGACACACTGCCCAGCGACAGTGGTCTGGTCGGACTGGACCGATTGTAGTGTTACATGCCGTCAAAGATAAGCGCACAGCTGTCTGTCGTAAGCGCAGCTTATTGTCTTCCCAGATTTAGCAATTCTTTTGTGTTTTGAATTTGTAATTAAGAAAAACATGCTATTGTTTTTCTACTTGTTTTATAACCATCATTAGCGTCGAACTAATCCTTATTGTTATTGTTTTCGACTTCGTTAGCCGTTCGCAGATGTGCAAATTACTATTTCTCGGAAACTCAGTGCGCGCAGCCAATTTCTTTGTACTGTGTAGTGAGTATAAGACAATGCCCGAATGGAGGGGCGGGCAGTCAAGCAACGACTACGAGACGAGTAAGCCGTTTGTAGTACTCTCGATTAGCGATATAGACGACGGACTTTACGCGTGTCAAATTGCATAGAATCGTGCAGTGCAAACTGGTTGCATCCAGTTTTATTTATATTTGTTTTATACGTGTTTGTACAGTTCTAATAAATTATATAGTAGTTCCAACGGCATTTTTAATTCGAGTCCTGTAGCTCGTAACAGTAGTTTGTAGCATGTTCTTTGTTTTTAGTGTATATATTTGTCATTGATATATTAATAGGTATAGGTTTATTTATATTATAGTACGAGTCATTTTAACAACATTGCCCAATAAAATGTCTATGTATCTGGCTCTATATACATAAAAAATAACCAAAACTAAAATAATAGAATTACATAATTAAAACCACCGGCAGCTTGTCCATCGATACGATTTTGTGAAAATGGAGGTGCCTTATTAGCAGTACTATCCAGAGTCAGTTCTCACAAACACTCGTGCCGCGCTCTACTGGGATTAATTTATTATCACGGACAGGATTATTACAACCAATAAGCCAAATGTCGTGATAGAAGATCGATTTGCAGGACGTGCAATGCTTGTTGACATCACTCACACATGATGATAATCTCGTGACGAAAAGAAAACTGAGTAAATACTTAGATGTTTCTCACGAGGTTACCGCCATGTAGCGTCTGGATTCAACGTTCATTGTGCCAATAGCTGACACAGTCAACGATCTTATAGCGAATTGCCTCGACCGTTACCTATAAAGCCTATGGCTAGGGTGCTCGGTGGGTGAAGGGCTACATTCAAAAGGCAGCACTCTTGGATACGGCTGGAGTTGTAAGAAGGTTCCTGGAGCCCTAACCACCGATAGTTGGGACCCCAGCCCCCGCTACAAGCGAGCTTCAAGATTTTTGTTTTTTTTACTAGATTTATATTAGACATATTCTAATACAATAACAGAAAACTTAACTTATTTATATTGTATTCTACCTATAGTCCTTCAAGACTGTAAATAGAATACTGAGCCTAGATCACCGTCTTCTATGGGTAAGGTGTCCAGAAGGCTGGCTACGTTTCCTCTCTGGATTGCCATACTAATCCGTCGCCCGAGGTAGGTACCAGCCTTCTGATCACCTGAAGAGTCAATAAGTCGTTTTGATAAATTTTGTTATAGGCTCACGGCCTCAGGACCCCACGGTCCAAGCGTTTCAACAGCAAACGGCACAAACATATAACTCTCACTGAGGGTTGCATAATTGCGCCGATTATGCAACCCTCAGTGTGTTGAAGTTTGAGTGAATTTAGATGTTTCCGCCGCCGAACCGGCTGATCTAGACCTGTTTGGTAAATGGGATTCGGCGAACGTGTCCACAACGCAACTCACACCAAAGGCTTGTCATGCTGCCAGGTAATTAGAGTCGGTCCGTCAGGCGTATTTTTTATATTTTATTAAATGGGTATTTTATTTTCGATGTGTTTTTATAAAATACTGTTTCCTAATTTATTATAATAATGTTATTTGGAAAAAAATATATGCCACTATAGGTAGGTAGGGGTTATCACTATACATTAAACATACACCACTATAATATTGATAATTATTATTTACTTGTATTACTACTTACTACAAATCTATATTTGCTGTATAAGTGCTCTACCTTACTTTTCCTCACTCAGTCAAAAAATTAAGAGCGGAAACGCTTTTCACTATTTAAGCATCGTTTATTTCACTAACTCAAATAAAAAGCAATTAAGAAATATCGTTAAAATTCTTCGATATCTATCTAACGATACCTAAAAGTTTTCAATTTTTGGCTTGAATGCATGATCGTTAACCCGAAATTTTAGGTTTTCCACGATTTCTCTGCACATAAATGTTAATATCTTCTATAAAGAAATTAACCCGCTTAATACGGTAGTTAAATTTCAATAAATAATGTATTATTAATCTTCGCTGATGACTTTATAAGACCTGTTAAAGAATCCGTGAAATTTTTGATATACATGCATCTAAATATATAGGTCTGTTCGTATTGTTACAAATCTGGTCCCGACAAAAACAAAACCCACCTGCATATCTGAAACAAAACACATTTTATTATTACCTACCGGCATTTAAACTAATTGTAACTCTTTTATGATCGTCTTCTTTTGTTTACTTTGTGTATAAAATTTGTGACTACAAAGCAGCCCATTGTTTTATTGTACTCTTTTATGGCAGTTTTCAGCAGAGTTATTAGCCAGGTGTGGCGGATTAAGCCAATTTAGATACGGGGACATTGCATTTGTGCATTATAAAACAATGACCTGATGGAGGTGGTGACAGTCGAGCGAGAACCACGAGCGAAGTGAGACGTGTGTACTACAATCGGGAATCTAATAAGTGACGGACTTTGCACGTTTTATTGAGTTACGAACTTCTGCATTACGTTTGGACTTGTTGTGTTCGGTTATATTTGTAGGTGTGTTATACGTGTTTGTATAGTTCTAATAAACTCTATAGTAATTCTAACGGCATTTTAATTCGAGTCTCGCGACTTGTAACAGTATATACATATTATTAATATGCATGTACTACAAGTCTTTTAAATTGTATATGTAAATGTGAAAGTAACTTTGGGCCCCCACGTACTGGGCAGCATGGCTGAGGTAGTCAGGTTTTGCAGTAATTCCGAAGTATGGAGGCTCATTAAAATTTGACGCACTTAGTGGCCAAGAATGATTAGTACGTGCATGATTGCATGCTAGGCAATAAGGTATTTGACAGTCAAATCCACTGAGCCTTTTTTATCTCAAAAACACCGAAACAGCCTAGATTTTTTAAAATTTATAAAACACCAGCTAACCCGGTGAACTTCGTACCGCCATATTTTCTGAATTCCTAAAACACTTTATTTCATGACATAAAAACAAAATCACCAAAATCGGTCCAGGTGATTAGAAGAATTCTAGAACCCGATCTCAGCGTCACCTACCGTTTCTAATTGTGAATCTAAACCATCCGGGAACCCATTCAAACACACAAAAACAAAATCGCTCCAGGTGATTAGGAGGATTCTAAAACCCAATCTCAGCGCCACCTACCGGTTCCAATTGTGAATCTAAACCATCCGGGGACCGATTCAAACACAAAACAAATATCATCAAAATCGGTCCAGCCGTTTAGGAGGAGTTCGCTGTCAACACACGTACAGGAGAATTATATATTATATATATGGATTGCCAACGAGTGTGTCGTGGGACACTTCAAGCCAATAGATGGCGCTGCGCAATAATTGACGACACAAAGCATTCCCGACACGTAGAAAGAATATATTCAAAGGCGACGGGTGGTTTTTGGCCCCCCTTAGGCCTCATATCACCCGGCACCGTCATCAATTAGTCAATCGTTGTCGCCATTTGCCTAGCATTATTAGATTCAATCTCTCTTATGGTAACAGTTCAGCCGAGATAACGCCCCCTGGGGAGCTCCCTCTACCAAGTTGCCTTTGGGCTCAAGCATTATCGCTTTACGAAGGTGCTCGCCCCAAAAACCCCGGTAAAGCTGTATGGTCTTTGGACAAACAGGATAAAGTCAAGTACATATAAAAAAAGTTTTCAGCCTAAACGTCTACAAAGACAAGACTTATACTAAAAAAGTAGGTTTTTATTTATTATCTTTTTAAGTTTATTTTTTTCGTTTCATCGAGTTTTAAATCACAACGATTCTAAGGAAGTTTCACTTCAAAAGAAAAAGTGCTGGTGTACAATTTGGGCAGGCATCCTGTGTTAATATTGTTACGAGTTGCAGGACTCGAATTAAAATGCCGTTGGAATTATTATAGAGTTTATTAGAGCTATACAAACACGTATAACACAGGTACAAATAAAACCGAACACAACAAGTACAAACAAGGTCATAATTCAATAAAACGCGCAAAGTCCAGCACTATTAGATTCCTGATTGTAGTACACACGTCTCGCTTTGATCGTGGTTCTCGCTCGACTGCCTCCTCCCTCAATCAGGCCATCGTTTTATACTGCACAAATGCAATGTGTCCGTATCGTAGCCGACATAAACCAAAACACCTGGCTAATGAGTCAGCCACAAACGTATGCCAATAAATAAGTAAACTGCAGAAGACGATCATAAAAGAATTACAATTCGTGCAAATGCCGGTAGTAAAATGTGTTTTTTACAGATATGCAGGTGGATTTTGTTTTCCTCGAAACTTAAGTTGTAACAATATAATAATAGACACACAAAAAAAAAGAAACCTCACCAGAACGCACAGCCGGAGCCAAAGCCGCACCGACTGCCTGCGACCAGCTGCAAAGGAGACGCTATTTGTCGAAGATACTTCCTATTATAGTTTACTTGTTTTTCAAACTCAAGGATAATTTGTCTGTCAATACTGGAACTGTCTGCAGCTGTATCTATTAGGTAAAAATTGGGATTGTATGAATATACTCTTATATTAAATTTACAGGCAAACAATTTTCTTATCTTAACATAAATAAAATATGTTAAAAAAAATCAGAGTAAAACACTAGACTTAAATTATTTTAATTAATAGAAAGTAAGTATATTTTTCAAATTCGTATAGAGTCTTGATGTGTGTATAAACTGTTCGTATTGTTAATTAAGCTGCATATACGAAGAATAGGCGAATATTTTGTAGCAGCATTGTAAGTCATGACGTCGTTTCTTCAATGAATGAAGTGGCGTAGTAATTATTGTTTAAACAGTAATTATAATTATTTTTTTTACAATTTTTTAAAGGTATAGGTTAGTGAGGAAATTCCATACACTCTCATTATTTCCGTGTTTGAATAGTTACGACGACAACAAATCAGTCACTGAAGCTAAGACATCATTGAATTCTGTCTTCGAATTCTAGTTGGCGTTAAATTCCGTTTTAAAAGTTACAAAACGAGCGGTGTATGAACTTAACCCATTGACGACGGACTTCGCCACTTTGAATATATACAATTATATACATTGTTTGAGAATTTACTGGGAAATATGTATACTACCCCATTAGGTAGATGAGACATATTAAACTGAATTCCAAAACTATTTTCATATAAGAGAGCAGACGTTAAACTATCATACTTACTATTATTTTTATTTTCAAATATCTTGATAAACGTAATTTTAAATGTTTGCAACACAAGCCTTTTAGTGTAGGGCCCTAAGAGCTGTAATCAAGATGCTTCTATAATTGCTCTACTACGAAGAAATTTTTAAATCATTACTTGACCCAAAACAAGGATTCACACAGAAACGTCGAAAACAGATAATACAGTTTCGTAATTGACAAATGCTGTGGTCATCTTTCTTAAATTTGTTATTTTATTGTAGTTTATCATAAGAAAAATACTAGGGTTACTTGTATCCTGAATGAAAAGAACTCTCCTCCTTTTGTGAGAGTGTAATGCTCTCGACGGTAAAAATATGTGGCTAATACTAGATACCGTAATACAAAACTTGCACGAATAGAAATTTCTATTCTATTTGTATAGCTAAAAATGCCTGCCAATAAGTTATCAAAATAAAATTCTAATATTTGAATTGAATTTGTTCAGAGATTTTTATTTTTGTTCTTATTTATTTGAATATGATTAACATTTTAGACTATCGTGACTGTCTTCAATAAAAATTATATTAAATAAAATTTATATGAATCGTATTTTTACCACAACTCAAACCGTAATAATAGCACAATAAAATTTTATGACTGTGATTTTGTAGAAATTTTTCTACAATTAATGAATTTATTGCCATCTATATACAACGTAAGAGCAGCGGTAATTTTATTTTAATGTTCTGGAGAAGTTTATATTTCATGTCTCCTGTAAGATATCTAAATGAATTACAGGGGAACTGAATGAATTACCCACCCTATTATTATGATAAAATAATAATAGGGTAATATTTTATATTATTTTATTCAAAATATAAAAAAAAAAAAATATATATCTATCATTTTGTGGCTATACAATGAAAAAAAGAAATAAAGAAAGCACTATACAGGACAGAGCAAAATATTCATAAAAAAATTATACCTCAAAAAGTAATGCATTTAATTTCTGTCAATACGTAATTCAAACAACTAACAAATAGCTATAAAATGCTAATATTAATATTATTGAAAGGCTACAAAATAAAAATAATAATATCTTGAATTGTGCTAAAAATTGAGTGGATGCCAACTATAGTATAATACAATTTGTCCGTGCAGGAACGGAGAAAGAATATAATTTCCTGCGGCCAGGTGACCTGTCGTAGGAGGCGATAAAATAACCCAGAGTAAGGTAGCCTACCACCCTGGCAGTTGCCCGTCTAGATGGCTACCACCCCTGGTCTAGAGCATCCCACAATAATAACCTTGAGATGTAAAAATATACCCTACTCGAGAATCTTATGTACAGTAAACCTTTTATTATTGTGTACAATAATTTGTGCAATACTTTCTAGGTAGGTAAAGTATTTAGAAATAATTAGGGGAGATATTGCAAGCCGAAGAAATAAGATTTATTCTTAGTTTCGGTTTCAGATACTTGTATTGTACTGTTATTTATTCTCAAAATTTTATATATTTATAATTCATTTATTTAACACGTTGGCTGCTAAGCCAGTTTTCTTGTATTTCCGTACTATGTATAGCCAGGATGATTAGGCACGGTGGAAGTATATTTGGTGATGCGTACCAGGCGCCTTTAACCTGGTTACATCCGTTATTGTAAAACCTTCTCTAGCAGCGCCGAATAAGCAGCTATATTAATCAAAATTTGTATTTTTCTAGTTTTTTAATGTACCAATCTACCACCGGGTTAGCCTTAGGATTGGACGAAAGAAAGTTGATTTTTGAAGATTTAAATCGCCAGGTCTGCTATTATATCTCGTAACGCACTAGTAATAAAGTTACCATGTTTGTTAAGCCTTGTAATGCACTAGAATTTTCAATTTCTGGATATGGGACAGGGACTAAAATTAAAATCTATCGATAGGCACGTTTAAATTATATTTATTTTTTAATAAAATGCTGTTTATTAAAACAAGGTAAACAATGTGACCTATTGCATTTACTACATTCTGATTTACATTTACATTGAAACAGAAATATTACGTATTAATGGGAAACTTATTAGTAATGTTCAAGCATAAACTAGCATAGCATCATTTACAATTACTCAGCCAAATTTTTCAAATTCTACCTTATCATTATGAGGTAAGGAAGCAAATGCAACTTTAGAAAATTCACTGATAATGGACGTCGACTATCGATATTCAAAAGTGAACTAAAAATCGTCGCTGCACTGGTCGCAACGATCGCGCGCTGTCCCATCCGCGAAATGTTCAGTGCGGGTAGCAGGCCAATAAATCAAGGCCTGGTATAGCACTGAACATGAATAATTTTATCCGTGTGCGAACTAGGTCGAAAAAACACTGTACACTTTTTAATAGCCTATTATGATAAGTTACAAAAGTAAAGGTGAAATATCTGATTGGCTCTTTCATACGTCAAATATTACCAAAGTTACAGGGTCCGCACTGAATGAAACGGCACGAATTCAGCGCCCGCACAGGCAGAAAGATACTCACTAGGCTTTGAAGACCTAGTTTAGCAGCGAACGTGTTAAATTTGCTGGTTTAATGCCTAGAACTTTTATAAAAATCTGTTAAGCTTTTTTCGCAGAAAATAATTGGACAGTTGGTTTCTTGCCAATTTAACCTTTTAAATATTTGCGCAGTGAAAACGTACTTTATGTTTAACCTTACAACAATGTTTAAGAAGTCATCCATAATTGATTGTTCCAAGTTTCATATTACTAAAGGTAAACAAAAAACGAAGACAAAATTAACCCCAAGCTACCACCGATTTGTTAATTGTTAGGGCGATTTTTTGTTCATTTTTTATTTTGAAGGGTTTATTTATGAATTTAAATGGCCCCTAAAGACCGAGGGTTGAAGCTAATTTGAATTTTATGAACTTTATTTTTATAATCTGTAAAGGGGTACTGTCCCTTGAGAGGAGAGTTTGAGATGTGAATCAGTTTTTGACGTGTCGTTTCGATGTGTATTCATACGGCCTTATTTATATTGAACTAGAGTAAGTTTGTAAGCTTCTATAAGGATATTATACATATTTCTTTAATAAAATAACATATATATAAATATACTAACTGACCTATGCCCACTTCGCTGGGCATCAGAAAAATATTAAAAAATACTTATTATTAATCACGATCAAATATACCGTATGTCACTCAGGAATAATGTAGCTTTCAACTGGTGAAATAATTTTCAAATTCGGTTTAGTAGATCTAGAGATTACCCCCGACAACGTCACTAACTCACAAACTTTACCTCTTTATTTTTTGTTGAGTTTAATTACCTACTAAGCGAATTCAAAATATTTTCCCTGCCGTAATGCCCGTACCCCAGTGACGCCTACATCGCATAAGCCTATCTAGTCGAGTAGGGTGCGCGGCGACCACGCTACTTTTTTTAATACTTACATTTTTAAACTCGTGATATCTTTCGAATGGAATGTCCGAATTGAATAATTCAAAAAGTTATATAAAGGTATTGAAGCAGTCTTGAATATGAAGTAATTTATTTAGATAAGGATGAATACCAAGATACAAATAAAGAGCCTTTTATAGCGACGGCGTTTTAATTAAATTTTAAAAATAAAAGAATACTTATTGTGGCATAACTATAATAGCTAGACATATACTGTCACGACACTTTTTATAAATAATGATGTGTTCTTCAAAGTCGTAGTACATTATTTTATTCTATCATCGATAGTTTTTGCAGCGCACGCGATTTTAGGTAATTGTTTTACACCTTGGGTTACACTATTGAATTTTTAGTAAGGATCCCTAATTTTTTGAAAATACAATATAGCCTATGTTAACTGCAGATAGTGTAGCTTGCCAACAGTGTAGGCATCCTTAGGAGTATGGCCCTGTACGGTGCACCCGTATGGTCCACTGCACTTCACCGCCACAATAGGACTTTGTTGTGCCGCGCACAACGGGTCCTGGCGGTGAGAACCATCCGAGTATACCGTACAGTGTCGTGGACGGCGTCGACACTCTTGGCAGGTGATCTGCCCTGGCCTCTCCAGGCGGGCGTGATAGCCAAAGTTCGGCGCTCCCGACAGGATGCCCTCGCCCGTGGCCTGGTCTATGGCCAGGCTGAACTCCAGGTGATCAGGACGCGAGAAACCGCGGCCATGATCCAATCTTGATCAGTATAGTTGGAAAACCCTGTTGCTGGCATTGACACGGTGGAAGCGGTTCGACCGCAGCTGTTGCGATGGCTCTCGCGGAAACGCGGGACCCTGACCTTCAGAATGACACAGATACTTACCGGGCACGGTTGCTTCGATAAGTATCTGTGTCAGATTGAGGGCTGCTTGCCTTCACCCCAATGCCGCCAGTGTGGCGCGCTAGACACGGCGTTACATACGCTAGTCGAGTGCGCAGCATGGGCACCTCAGAGGTTTGAACTCGAGACACTTGTAGGACCGATCGAATCGCTGGGCGATCTAGTGTAAGCCATGCTGCATAGCGACAATTGGTGGGTGGGTGCGGCCAATTTCTGCGAGACGGTAGTGTCTCATAAGGAGGCCGCGAAACGAGATAGGGAGAGAGATGGTAGTGCGCATGCGTCTCGCGGGCGCCCACGTCAGTCGGGAGCCCGGAGGCGCAGGTATGCGCATGACCTTCCTCCCTGAAATACCGCTGCTCTAGCATCTTGGGAGCAGAAGAGTCTTCACCCCTGTTGACGAAGTGAGTTTGCCTCTCCCGGGGCATTCTCAAGCACTTGTGCGCTAGGATCGGTGTGGGCGTAACTACGTTCTGTATCTCACGCCTTTTCTACCATAAGCGCGGGGCACATGGGAGGAGGGTGGTTTTAGTGGGGTATTGATTAGTCGAGTCTCCACATAAGCCGGTTGATTATTGTTTGGATTGCCTCAGTGGAAAGCCTCCGTGATCAACAACGGTCTAATCCCTATCAAAGGACCCGGTATGTGCGAACTGCATTTCCCCCGCCTTAAAAAAAAAAGCTTGCCAACAACAACAAAGAATTTTTTAAATCGGTTCAGTAGTTTCGGAGATTACCCCCTATAACGTCACAAACTCACAAACTTTACCTCTTTATAATATTATTATTAGTATAGATTAAAAATATATAAGATAACAGATCTCCGCAGGCGGAGGGTACTAGGGTAGGGCTACCGGTGGTTAAGGCTCCAGAAACAGGAACCTCCTCACAATGGGTGCCGTTTCCAGCAGAGCTGCCTTCCCTTCAACCACAAACCGAGGGAGAGCATTTCAAGATAACTTTTTATTTGTTATGCATATATGTCTCTCAAGACCACGAGCCATAAAAATAGCCCGGGCTTGCGTGGGGCCATAGGGAGGCCAACACGTAAAGTCCGGCCCCCTTGACAAATTTAATGTAAATGTGACATAACACTGACCGGCGATTATCCCTGTCTACACCATATAAAAATGCACCCAAAGACAAGCCCCGGGCAGTGTAGGAAATGAGAATAAAAGGTACCAGGCTATTGGGATGAACTGCTAGTGGAGTTATGGATCTGGGCTATAGGGACTATGACGTCTAACTAACTCCGTTGGCTCAGCGACCCAAAATGTGTCTTGACCTCCGAGATGAAAACACGCCATCTACTTCTGTCCTACGCGATCTCATGCCAGTTACGGGCCTGAAGCTCACACAGGTCAGCCTCCACTCTGTCCCTCCACCGGTACTTGGGACGACCGACCGGGCGTCGCCCATCCGATCGTCCCAAATAGGCCCCCTTCACACTTCGATCTTCTCCCATCCGTTCCACGTGACCGAACCAATGGAGGCGGTGAGATTTTATCTCTCCTATAATGTAAGGCTCGGCCACGAGGTTCTCAATTTCGACGTTGATTCGGACCCTCCAGCTGCCATCGTCTCTCCTTGTTGGTCCCAAAATCTTACGAAGAACCCTTCTTTCAGCCACTAATAGCTAATATAATTTATAAAACCTTCATACGGGCCATCCTGATGTACGGTTGTGAAGCCTGGACGCTTACCCTAAAGGAAGGCTATAGCGTCTGCTTGTCGTAATGTTCGGGGAACAAGGAAAGAATGAGCAGACAGTGACTCGTCACTCCCAGAAATAATAAGCCCCAGAAAATGCCGTACAAATTGGCGAGGGGCAACATTTATTATTATTATTATTTCGGTTTTAGATTGATTATGATATACAAGAGAGAAAGAATAAAGATTTCTTCAAAACTACAATAATAATCTTACTAATACAAAAATAAATGGCACATACAATGGAAAATGTACCTAAATATTTAAAAAAATAAAAAGAACTTCTTAAATGAAAACGAACGATGAAAGACGTTTAAGAGTAAGCCTTCTGACTCAAAACCTTCGACTATGAGTGAAAACGAGTCATCGAGATATTTAAACAATCGACTTGAATAACTCGTCATCCCACATCGTTAATTTTAAGTCAACATTTAAATATCCGTGAAAATAGAATTGTCGTGTTATAGTTAAATTTATGTTTAGTTATTTTTGCATTTATTTTATTTTTATTGATTTCATAGTCTTTAATTTTATAGTCGTTGATCACAATCGTATGTAAAAATAAAATTTTCGATTAATTTAAATTTTTAATTTGTTCTTTTATATCCTTTTGTCATGACATCTTGTTTGTGAAAAATTTTAACCGACTTGAAAAGGAGGAGGTTCACAATTGGACTATATCATTTGTATGTTTGGTACGCGATTTCTCCGTCAATTGTGGACCGATTTTGTTTTATTTTTAATTCGAAATAGTATAGTAATGAGGTAGTCCCGTTGTTGCCAAGTCAGGATCTGATTAGTGGATCCCAGGGAAATCGAGAGCAACCCTCGAATATTACAAATACGTACAGTGAGTTTCATTTTTTTTTCTAAAGTTATTCCAGTATTTGCGTAAATAAAAAGTAGAAAAATAAACAAAATCGACTTCAAATATACCTAAAAAGCCAAAAATAAATATTTTCAACAACGTATTGAAGTCGGTGCCAACTAAAATATAAATATCAAATTTGCAAAATATAGTAAATAAGATTTCAATTGTATTCAATACAATTCAATTAAATTTTATCGGTGGGTGGAATGCAATAGAAATTACGCTATAGGTATTTCAATTAATAGTAGGTTCATTCTGGGTGTTACTGGAACCGCCCCTAATTGCGTCCCTTGCTTACGAATATAAAATGCATGACTTGGACATTATATATATTTTTTACATTCATACGTAAAGCTATTTGTGACCTCCAACACAAACTTATACAATAAATATAATCCGACAAAATAACAAAGTGCCCTAGTCCTTGCGTCGTGAAAATTGTTCAACATCAACCCAACTTTGATTGGATTGCCTTGGTAATCCGCGCGAATCACCACGATGATCTTACATTAACTACTATACAAAACTGACCAACTTGAATTGAACTTCTTGATTGGTTTTCGTAAATTCATGTGATAGAAATAATAATAATTGTATGCCTTGAATATTTGTTATTTTCTTAGTTCTTTTACTTCGCGTGTAATCCTTTTGAAAATAAGGCTGACAGTTGTTCAGTTTTTTGCCGAAGTATTGGATATTTCATCCTTTCATGAATCTTCTCTCTTCTTCTATATAAATAAAAATGAATCGTGGAAATGTATATATGCGCATAACTTGAGAAAGACTTACCAATAGGTCCCCGAATAATTTAGATTCACAATTGGAACCGTTAGGTAGCGCTGGGATCGTGTCCTATTTTATTTTAACATCTGCCAGGACCTCTAGTATATAATAAAAATACCTCTGTAAATAATATATAAACCAAAGTCACTTTCCGCGTCTGTCTGTATATCCGCTAACTCATCCTGAAACAGATGTTTACGCGGTTTCACCATCAGTTAGATAATTTTTCAAGAAAGATTTATATATACACTGGGTTTTCCGTGGCTTTGTTTGTGATATATAAAATTTTATTTAAAATATAATTTTATGTAAATAAAATAGAGATACTGACTCGAGTTAGACCTGAGGTGTAGCCGCGGGGAAAACTCTAGTTACAGTATATACTCCAACCTCATCTTGAGAGTACGTCTTGTCACAAATTGGGCAGTTATTCAGTACAACACAGAACCATTCCAAATAGCCGGTACAGCGGCGGAAACAGCCGAATCACTCAAGCGGCGCAAGTATGCAACCCTCAGTGAGAGTTATATATTTGTGCCGTTTGCTGTCGAGACGCTTGGACCGTGGGGTCCTGAGGCCATGAGCCTGTACCAAAATTTATCGAAACGACTCATTGACTCTTCAGGTGATCAGAGGGCTGGTGCTTACTTCAGCCAACGGATCAGTATGGCGATCCAGCGAGGAAACGTAGCCAGCCTTCTGGGCACCTTACCCATAGAAGACGGTGATCTGGGTTCAGTATTCTACTTATAGTATTGAGGGACTATGAGTAGAATATAATACGAATACGTTAAGTTTTCTTGCATTGTATTGTCTATATATAGTATTGCTATGTTATTTGAAATAAATACATTCATTGTCTCATTAAATATACAAATACATTTATTTGCTCAAAAACATAGTAATTTTGATTTTTATTTCATGAGCTCAACAGACAGGCAGACGGCCCACTTGATGAAAAGCGGTTACCATCGCCTATCGACACTTGCAACACCAAAGGTGCTACAAATGCGCTGCTGCTGTCTTAAGGGAAACTGGAACCTGGTCACTAATGCCGGAACACAACACAAGGTTGTTATGGCGGCATGCTCTAGATCAGGGCTGGTAGCCATCCAGTCGGGCAAACACCCTACCTACTCTTACTCTTACGACAGGCCGCCCAGCCGCAGGAAATTGTATTCTTTCTCCGTTCCTGCACAGATAACAGGTAAAAATGTAAATTAAAAATATTACAGGACTATAATAATTAAAAACCCCTTAAAAAGCAACATAGTCCACTACAACCAATATTTTTATATTTATCTATCACTATATTGTAGTTTCTTATGCTCCGCCAAACATTATAAAACTACGTTTTAACGGTTTTAAGTGCGGTAATTTATTGGATTTTTGTTATTCCGACGTTTATTATGTATACAAGTCGCGATAACTTGAGAAAATATTATACGTAAAACATTGCTCTCAGATTCGGCCAAAGATGGCAGGTAGGAGGAAGTTACACTTAGCTTGTATGCTGTTTGGTGTAATTTCCTCGCAGTACCCTAAATATCTGTACAATAAGATGGACTGGAGATGGGATAGGTCACACCATTATACTATGCGGTCTGTTACGAAACCTTTAATAACAGCGAAGCACAAGACAGCTGCTATCAGAGGTTGTTTCAAATTTGCTGCCACTCATTGCTGGAATGATATTCCTCCACCAATTAGAGACCTAAAAACAATAAATTCATTTAAATTCCACTATAAAAGACATCTTCTCAACTTACAAAAAGATCATACATATGCATTGATAAGCCTTTAAATAATTACAATGTAGTTCAGTTACTAACTCACCTTGATATGAATCCAAATAGAATTACATACATAGACAGGCAAATCGAAGTGCAAATGTAGCGTGGTTTAGTAGTTCTTACCCAAAATCACTACGATAATTATCGTTCTGGAAATTGTTATTATAATTTATTGTTGGGTTTATTCAAATGTATTTATTTATTTTTACTAATTAAATATTATATAAGTAGACTTAGTTTTATAAATTATTATTATTATTCATTAATTAATTAACAAATTTGGGTCGTTTTGGTCTTACGCCAAAAGGAAGGTTTGCACTGAAAATCAGCGTTGTGTCGGATATATTCCCGGCACAGCAATGCAAACCTTGTTCGTTGAAAATGCGGCGTACAAATTCTCAAAATATGCTCTGTGTATAATAATGTATAACGAATGTAATTACGTCGCTATTTCTTCGAATAAAGTTTTTCTTTCTTTCTTTCTTTCTTTCTATTCATGGAATTTAACTGAAAGATCCATTACAATTTATCCGTAAACGTAAAAACCTCTTTTACAACATACTAAAAATCCAAGCAATTTACCTCTAATATGCAGCCCTTGCTGAGGATTACTTCTTTGCCCAGTTTGCTGTTAACTGTCTTGAAGCCATGAACTAGAAAATGAGCCCTCTACAATGTTAACCAACGCTTTGGTGATTATTGGTGCATACTTAAGGTAATTAATCAGATGGAGATTTAGCGAGGTAACGCAGCCAGCCTTCCAGGCACATTGCCCAGAGATGACGGTGACCTGGTTTCTGTATTTTATTAATCTTAAGGGATTATAAGTAGAATACAATATAATATAATAACTATGCCTAATATATATATATATATAAAATTTATAAAATATGTAGTTTATTTATGATATACCCCTAATAATCTGCACTACTTACATCGCCAGATTCGGATCGGCCCCAGAATGGTCCGTTGTATATTACCCATAACACAAGCGTAACTTGCTTAATTTGGGGATATACAGTGTGTGTGTTTGTCTGTCGATTTATTATTATTATTATTATAGATTATATAGGTTAAACTATTCCTTACATTAGGTTGCTGGGAAGAGATTGCTTTAAGCGATAAGGCCGCCTATTGTTTCTACCATGACAATATTGTAATTGTGTATTTTTGAAATTGTATATTTGGTGAGCAATAAAGTGTTATCTATCTATCATCTATCTACAATATACCAAAAATAATATAATAAAAAAGCACATACTATAACTATGAAAAACTAACATTAATTAATGAATTAGGTTTAGTTAAGGTTAATTAATTAGTAGATATATAATATTATATATCCTCGAAGACCACGGACCATAAAAATAGCCCGGCCTTTTGGAGGGCCAACACATAAAGGTATATATGTAATACTAGCTTCTGCCCTCGACTTCGTCCACTGGGAAAGTTTTTTAACTATCGGAAACTCTTAAATTTTTCGGGATCAAAAGTATCCTATATGTTATACAAGCGATATAAGCTTCCACCATGCAAAATTTCATTTAAATCAGTCCAGTCGTTTCGGAGATTAGCCGGTACAAACAGAGAAACAAAAATTTGAAAAAAATCTAAATTAGTTCTATTTCACTTCTTATATCTCCCTGACTCGGTTTTTAACATATTTTTTTTCATTGTACAGAAAACCGACCTCTACAGTTTTATTATATGTAGTATATTGTTAACATTTTAACAATAATATTATATATAATATTTTATTTTATTATCAAATATATTATGCTTAGAAAAGAGTTTTCATTTTTTATTACATTTCATGAAGATTATTTGTGAAAACTTTAATAATCTTAGAATTTTATTATCTCAAAAATGTCATCCTAATGCCCCGGCTCCATCTGGGATAGTTCTAGTGTTTTTGACTATTTAACGTAGATATAGTGATAGATTTAATGCCTTATTCGTGATGCGAGTTGTTATTAATTGTTAATGACGTTAAACATTGCCAGATAACGTATGTATACACACAAATGCAGCTAATAATTAGAGGTGTTATTTTTAACGCTATAAATAAGACACATTTGGTCGCAGTTAGTAAAACTAACGTTATCCCAAATGGACTAGAAACATATGGGTTACTTCCAATTTGCATAGCTATTTTCAATTCGATTTACAATTTTTAAATTAATAAATAACATGAATGATTAGAAATTATACAACGTCGAGAGATCGCTTTAAGCGATAAGGCCGCCCTTTGTTCAACATTTACTGTACCTAGTTTTAAGAACGTAATTTTAATTTTTGGTGAACAATAAAGTGTTTTCATTCATTCATTTCATTCGTTTCATTCATTCATTCAATGTTAAAACTTAGTTCAAATAATGTGTCAAGATTCTTTATTAATATTTTTACGACCTAGGTGCCGACAAACACAAATTCACACCTGACTACCTGTAAAAACTCATTTTATTACCTTTTCGGCATTAGGTCTTCTTTTGTTTACTTTGTGTTTAAAAATTGTGATTAAAAAAACAGCCCATTGTGTATTGTAACCTTTTACGGCCTATTGATGTATTGTGATCACTGCCAGGTGTCTCGGATTTAAAGTACAAACTGATTCTCAGAAATTCGGTCCACGCGGCCGGGCAGACATATTGCATATGTGCAGTATAAAGCAAGGCCCCAATGGAGAGATGAGCGAGTCAAGCGATAACCATAAGCGAGGCAAGACTTGTGTACATTCGGTAATCTATTTAGTGACGGACTTTGCGCGTGTATTTGAATTACGTTTGGACTTATTGCGTTCAGTTATATTGTACCTGTATTATACGTATTTGTATGGTTCTAATAAACTCTATAATAATTCCAACGGCATTTTAAATCGACTCCAGCAACTCGTAACAATATGTTCATATTCGTGAAAACACACTAAAATATAAATCATGTAATACGTAAGTATGTATCCTACTGATCAACTATAGAAGCTATGTTCATAACCGCTCGAAGATATAACACTGACAACGAAAAATTACAGTAAAATAATCGAAAATAACTTTTTTGTATCATATTATAATTGTGAAATATATATCCGAAAGCTACTTTTCATATTTCACATAAAAATTTTACAGCGTCAACGTTTCCTGTGTTCTACAAGTTAGTGATCACATAATTTTGACAATACGTCAGCTGTTTATCTGTTGACAGTAATTGGTTATTATTCTATATTAACGCCTAAAACATTTTAATAAAAAATCCTATTTATTTAAATCTGTAAAATTTTTGTTAAATTAACACTATTATTTAACACTGTTAGTGAGGAGAGATCAAAGGAAAATTTATAAAAGATTCGCTTGGTAATGATGGGGATATTTTAGCGTGGTTAGATTATGACAGTAATGGTTCTGTAGGGTAGTCTTAATATTTATAAATATGTAATAAAAAATTGATGACGATGTGAATCAGATTACTAATATTGAAACGTTCTGTAATGCTAATATTAGGCCGATCAACCAAAGTTGTATCATCATTTTGGTTGAAAAGCACAGTAAGAAATTTCACCGTCTCTGTGGCAGATAGGATCAATTCATCATGTACACGATAAGAATTTAGTCGCATCTAGCCACGAAAATTTGTCGTGTCTGCTCCAGACAAGATAAATAGGAACGTGAAAACGACGAGATTATTTTCGGGCAATCGGCCGGCCTACCTCACTGCAACGCAGAGGTTGCGGGTTCGGTTCCTGGCATGGTCAATTTCGGAAAAAGAATTTTTCTTTATTTACTATGGTACCTGGGTTCGGTCTGGGATCGGCCCCAAGGTAAGGTATATTACCAATAACACTAGCGTAACTTGCTTAATTTGGGGATACACAATGTGTGTTTATCTGCTTACCAGTTATTATAATAAAAAATAAAAAATCGTTCGTGGGGGATGGTAGGTGCACTAGACAAGGCGCCTTTTCCTATCCCCTCACCAGAACAACACAGAGCGCGTCGTGTCTAGCGTAGACAAGATTTTTTCTTCGTCAGGGCCGCATACAGTTCGTGTGTAAAACGACACGAATTCTAGCGTAGACACAACAACTTTTCTTAACGTGTATACAAGTAGCAAAAGGATACAACGGTATTTATTTCATTCACTGGCATCAATGATTAAGGTTTATGTTTATAGAGGGTCACTTTGGTTGATACACCCAAATTGAAAGAGAGAAATAAACAATCTAATGTCGGCTTAAAGGCGACGAATGTCCATTGTTTTTGCATTTTGCAACGAAACTCTTAAAATTATGAGAATAATCAAAATACCTTATAACTCAAAAATATTTTCCATTTTTCCGCGGTGAATCCGTTCGCGCACACCCCACTACTCGAGGACATGTTTAACAGTGGGGTAGTGTGGAACTTGCTGGCTGCTTTTTGCCGGAATACCCACTAAATACCCCGGTGTTCCTTTTGACGAACTATGCCAGGATCACGAGAACATGCTGTGGTGGATGCCGCAGCCCTGGCTGACATGATTTTGCCCCTACCCCTACAGGTGATCTCAAAATACTTAATAAGTCTTATTTAAGCTAATTTATATTAACAGTTTTTAAGCTCTACGTTGATTTGAATTTTCCATTTCGTAGTTTAACATTTTGGAAGCGAATATCTTGACAACTTGACTTCAGTGTTTAGTAGTAGATTACATATTTCTACTAAATTTCATATATAGATTCATTGGTGTCCGAAAAAAATTACTGTATCATACAAAGACGCTACCATTTTAACAGGGTCCCATCTTTATCAAAACTATCACAAAATCCTTAAAAAATACCTTTAAAAAGAAGTTAAACATATATATTCATAGTTAAACATATTGAGGAGAGTAAATAAAGCTTTTACAGCCTGATGTACATAGTCTTATAAGTACAATGTACTGTAGTTCAAATAAAGTAGAAACTTTTCTATCAGATGAAATGCTTTTGGCAATACAAAACCAATGTCTTTTGGAATATTTTATAAATCATTGAGTATAACAAATATTTAACTGGAAAATAATAGATGCAAGAATAAATACCAATTCCTGGGGCCAGGGGCCTGTAGAAGCATAAGAAGTGATAAACCAAACAAACAGCTAGTTGGTAAGGAATTTACCCATCCCAATGTCTAGAGTTTGTCGCCAGTACAGAATTGACTTGTGTTCCGGCATTAGTGGCCAGGTTCCAGCATCCCTTTTTTTTTGAGGCAGGGGGAAATGCATTTCGTACACTACCAGGTCCTTTGTTGGAATTAGACCAAAGCAATGAGAGTTATCCACTGAAGATAGCGCAGATAACTAAGTCAATTATCGGCTTGTGTGGAGATTCAGCAAGGTACCCCTATTAAAGAGGTAACCCATGGGCTAATACGCCACTAAAACCCCCTTCCTCCCATGTGCCCCGCGCTCATGGCAGGAATATCGTGAGACTTAGAACGTAGGTACGCCCACAGTAATCCTGCGCATCAGTGCTTGAGAATGCCCCGGGAGAGGCAAACGTTCCAATATCCCTATGAGGCCGTCAGCACATTGGTAGTTCTGCAAATGGCCCAAGGCGATGGTAGCCACTCTCCATCAGCCTGATTTCTGTACTGTAACCATAAAAAGAACAATGGTATTTTAGTTTTCAATATACCTTTCCAGTTTCATTTCCCTAATTCTTCCTTTTTCTACAATTCTCTAAATTAGATAATGTCTGTTACAACAGGAAGTTTCATCACCTGGTGACCACATATGACCGTATGAGACGATAGTCCCTTAATTAATTAAAGTCTTTCTATTTATGATAAAAGAAATATATTTACGACATAAAATGTCTTGATTGTCCACTTCAATGAAACTGGCTCAAAAATTCACTGGAAATGTACATTATTAGAAGATAAGATAAATTACACGTTTGGCTTAGAAAATCGTTGTTTGTAACAATTTCCTGCGGAACTCTAAAAATGTTATAATTTATACACGACGGAAACAAACTGTAATATAAACAATAAATCTTATTGGAAACCCGCCTTTTCATATTATTTTTTGTGAAAGAAAACCAATAAAACTATCAAATTATTGCATTCTGTGGCACGCAGTTTGTAGGGGAATAACGAGAACTTTTTATTTTAAGTATGAATTATCTTATTATTAAGTACAATAAAATCTTTGTTCATACTGCATTTGGTGTAAACGATCTTGGTATTTGAATGTGTGTGGAAATTGCAGTTAACAATTCCATAGTAGTCTTATTAAAAATTACAATTTTTCCCAAACAACCTTTATATATAATATTTTCTTACGTTTTCGCGACTTGTATACATAATAAAACTACGTTTTAACGGTTTTAAGCGCGGTAATTTATTTGATTTTTATTATTCCGACGTTTCGGCCACTTCTCAGTGGCCGTGATCATGGAAGACAAAGATGTCAAGTGTCAGTGAGTATTGTTAAAGTTTAAACCTTTAGATAAACAAAAAGATTATAAATTATCATTTCTTCAAAGTGTATTTGTATAATTATGAACTATAACAAATTCATAATTATACAAATACAAGATCTTATAGTATAGTGTCGATCTATAAGATCATTTGGAAAATTTCACAATTTCGTTGCTAGTTTTTCAACTCAGATTTAAGAACATCTAGACATAGAAACGAATATAAAATAACTTATTAAGTAATAGAAAAACAGAGATTATCAATATGGCTTTTCGGTGGGCTTAATATATAAAACTATAACTTTATCATAAACCAGATGTTCTCAGGTGCACGTTACATTAATAAATGAAATATTTATTGTGATAAAATATACATTTTCAGCTATATAAAAAGACGATGTTCTTGAATAATCCGTCAATTTTTACACATTCGTAATTGGCATCATTGAAAGGTCAAGTTGTTTAACTTCATAATGACTATAATAAATGGATATCTAAAACACAAAATCACCTTAAATCTTACAACTAGAACATATTTGATTAATAACTTATAAATTTTGTGTGTTTATTATTTAAGATCAAATATACAATATCCGTTTTGCAAAAAATATATGTGAAACGTAATACATTGAATATTAATATGTTTTGATTTATTTGATTTCCATACACTAAAGTTGTTCCATATATTTTTGATTAATGTATTGCAATATTAAATCAATCTTTAAGAAGATGTTAAAAGTTGTCGTCCTTGATATAAAATGAAATAATTGTAGATATTATTTGACTTGTCTGATCTTATTGCATATGTAATTAAAATAAGCTTCAAATAGTACGTAAATGCTATTGCCAAAATTTCATGCAAAATTTTAGCAAAAATGCCTGCACAGAAGCGACACTTTTCATACAATATTAAAGATAAGGTTTGATGCGGACTGCACTGTATAGTTGCAATTATATTATACTGTTTTTAAAGTATCAAAATGTCACAGTCGAATATCAACAGATATGAGTTACGACCGCAGTCTGCTTCCATGCGACACCGCATAAAATTAAATCCACTCACTAAACTATTTATAATATTATAATAATTTTCCGCCCCAATTATTCGGACGGTGACAACTTTTATTAGTATATATACGATTGTTGTTCTTAAACCGGCTAATAAATAATACTTTTATAATTTTCTCTCAGTTAAAATATTATAAACAAGCCTACTATATGACTACAGGCTGATTCAGAAATCTCTATGACTGGAGAATGTTTCTGAAATAGCTTTTTGACTGCTATCATTATCGGAGTTATGAAGGCTATAGGTAAGTACCATCTTATATGGAGGGAAAAGTGTCCAGCAGTATATTGAAAATAGAGGTTCAAATACCACCCACAATAGCGCTGGCGTACCAAAAACTACGATATGAATTAAAAATTGTTGAAGTGCCATAAAATGAATAAAATATCAGTATACAAAAGTTCAACTATTTACGTAGTCTAAAATAATTTAGTAAGTATAATGCTGCGAGAAAACTTGAAGAGTGATATAATTATTGTGAATTTTTAATAATAAAAAGCAAACCAGAAATCTTTCGGTCCTTGTTTATTTTCCTATCTCACTCGAATTACTTTTGGCACTCCCTTTAAAATGAATCCTGTGCTACCGCAGCGCCACTCTTATTATCCGCGTTTTGACAGATAACTTTTTCGACACAGAGATGGTAATCCTTGCTATATCCTCCATAACCGGAATAAAAATTGACATGGATGAATCGAGATTTGAAATTGGAATCTCGTTTCAACTTTTTTAAAGATAACTTTTCACGATGTTTATTATTTAGCCAGAATAGAGTATCCATAAGCAAAACCTCATTAAAACTCAGAGCTTTCAAATAATCATACCTTAGCCGGACCCATATAACAATGTAACAATAATAACAATATGATTATTGTGACAGATAAAAAAACACATTTCAATTAACAGTCTACTCTTTCTACACAAACACACACTTCTTGCATAAAATGTATATATAATATTCTACAACTATCGCTCATTTTTTATCAAACTTTTTGAAAATGAAATTGCACAGCAAAGCAAGTTCAAGCTCTCAGCAAAAACGCCGGTTTTATAGTCATAGATATATTATCTTGAGATAATTGAATATAGAATACTTTTAATGCCTCTGCTACACTTATGTTAGTGATAGCGTCAGTGACTGTGGCCAAATGCGTCTTGTTGATAGCGAGATAAAAAACGCAGTTAATGATCAGTTACGTTACTGTATAATACATGAGTTATCTATCAGTTTTTACGTTAACAATCAACATCATCCTAGCGTTGAATCCCGTTTGCGCTCGAGGCGTCTGCCTCGAAGCCCGGGGTCCGCTTTCCTACTTTTTCTTTTCCACTTCGCGCGTTCTTCGGCATCCCTGTTTTTGAGACCGTTGGTATGCATGTCATACTTTACAACGTCAAGCCAGCATTTCTTGGGCCTACCCCTTCGACCGGGACTTGGTGGGGGCGCCGTTCCCCACGTATTACGTTTTGGAATTTATCCGCTATGTCTCGGATATGGAGGCTGCCGGGGATGCGAAAGTTTCTAGCGCGGTCCCTCCGCGTAACTCCACACATCCACCGCAGCATATTCATCTCCGTGACACGCAGCTCTTGCTCGTGTCGCTCAAGTACAGGCCACGCTTCACTGTCATAAAAAATGACAGGTCTAACGATATATTTATAGACCTGTCCCTTTAGCTTAACCGGCATTTTGGGGTCACAAATGACATCAGTTATTAACAATGTCGCATCTAAAATAAAGCATTAAATCGTTGGCTAAATCTGCGTGCCATGGTCACTTACACTACCATTATCTTAGTAGAGCATAAGTGAAAAAGTGACTCAAATAAAAATCACAGAAGAAAATGTCAAAAATATAAAACTCCCTGTAAACACACACATACATAACACACTGTATTAAATAAATAATACGATTTTGTCACATGCAACACTCATGACTGTTAAACATGGCTGTTTACATAACATGCGTTTTAATGCTTATCATTAAATTTTTGAATGTCTTCAAACTTTATTGTGTTATAATTTTGGATTTGTATGCTTTATATATGACTTTTTTTGAAATTTCATGAAACATTTAATCCTATTTATGAAAATTCCAGTGTCAGTATAATTTCTCCAAAGTATTAAGTGATTTTGACATTTCTCTTTATAGATATTGACTCATATTTGACTCCATTGGGGAATGATTTTTTGGTAACTTATTTATTCATTCATTATACATTTTATGGCATCAATAAAAATAAAAGTAATATTGATAATTTTGCAAAATTACTAAAAAAAAATGGCAGTCTTATCACTGAAAGAAAATTACTGTGTATAAATTAAGATAGTGAGTGCCATTTGACAATTCTGATGATTTCAATTGATTAATGGTTTCTTATGATGTTCTACAATAAACCGTATATTAATTGAATTTTACCTTAATTATAATTTATTTCTAAAACATATTATGTAGAAAATTTGGTCGTTTTTTCATATTCAAACTATTATGATACCTCTTATTTACCATACTATCATAGATTCAAGAATTTTACAGACTCCGGATATTTGACCATCTGTCAGTAGCGTATATACTAAGTCGTACTAGTATGGTTTTTTATGAAAGTGCAGACTCGGAACGAAGTTTGTGTAAAATAAATATATACGTGATTTTGCATTTCTTACGTTCATTAGCAAAAACTAATAAACTAAACAGTGAAGAATTAGTGTCATCAACTCGCAAATTCGCTGATGATATCAAGTACTAATTGAAAGAACTTAAAGCGTTATACATCAAGAAAATCTTGTACTTACTGATAAAGTTTATGACATTACATCACATAACAAAGAGTTTTGATCAAAGAAGTCATCGTGTGACAATCGTAGTCCACTGATGGAGGTAGGCTTTACGAAGTTTTTATCACCGATCCGATCCTCTACTCTCATCTAGCACCCAATGACGATTGACGACCTTGCGTAGCACATTGGTCCTCCGGACTAATCTAGTAGTACGATGGTGTATGAGAAACGGCAGGATCAGATTACGTTCACTGCGGCTTGAGGTCGAAACTACCTCAACGTATACTTTAAGGATCTACCTAAATGACGTTCGCTGTCTCGCTCTCATATTAAGACATTTTTGAAGATATAAATTCATAAAATTTTACTAATTAACTTCCATTTTTTTTAATATATTTTATATTTTTGAAACTTAATAGCTATTAAAGCCTTATTACTATTTTTTCTCTCTTCCTTAAATTAATTATATTATAATTTTTAAAACTACAAAATATCAAATTGCATCTAGTGTTTGCCTATAAGTAATTACTGCATTTGTCATCTTTTTTATTATATAAAGCTATGTACATCCTTTGTATTAGTGCAAGTAATTGTTGGTAAACCAAATAAATAAATAAATAAAATTTACATACGACAAATGCTTAAAATTTTGATTCAGAAAAGATTTCATACATAAAAACTGTTTTTTTTTCACAAGAATTATTTTCTATATATAGAAATGTAATACGAAAACATTCGTAATTTTTTTGGTAAATTTCGTGTAATATGGATTTGTTGCAAGTAAATTCTATGAATTTATATATTCAAAAATGTAATAATGTTTGAGCGACATAGCGAACTTCATTTAGGTAGTATTTAGCCCTTAAGCTGGTGCTGCGCGCAAAACTCGTGATGTCTCTCTGGTGCGGGAGCTGTCTACGCTTAACCGTAAGACGGTTGGCATAGACAAATATAGTTTTCTTTATGTCTTTGAAGCCTCGACTCATTGCTATAAAACAATGTTTAAATTAAGCCTAAAACGCATTATAAAAGAATTCAGGTTGAAGCCAAGGTTGCCACTTTTCTTTAAAGAGTAGTATTTTTGTTTTTAAGCTGCAAGAATATAGTACTTTTGGGAAATTTCCGGGAATAACAGTACATACTGATTTTTCGTTATATATTTTATATTGTTAAGAGTTGCAGGACTCGAATTAAAATGCCGTTGGAATTATTATAGAATTTATTAGAACTATACAAACACGTATAACACAGGTACAAATATAACTGAACACAACCAGTCCAAACGTAAAGCACGATTCAATAACACGCGCAAAGTCCGTCACTAAATAGATTACCGAATGTACACAAGTCTTGCTCCGCTTGTGGTTATCGCTCGACTGCCGATCTCTCCATTGGGCCATTGTTTTATACTGCACCGATATAATATGGCTGCCCGACCGCGTAGGCCGAGTTTCTTAGAATCAGTTCGACACAGCCGGCTAATGACTGCCATATAAGATTACAATGTTTTCTAATTACAAACTTTAAACACAAAGTAAACAAAATTCTGTTTAAAATTTGTAATTAGAAAACAGCCCATTGTGTATTGTAATCTTTTATGAGAGTCATTAGCCGGGTGTGTCGAATTGATTGTAAGAAATTCAGTCTACACAGTCGGGCAGCTCAATTGTATTGGTTACTGCACCAGTACAATTGAGCTGCCCGACTGTGTAGACTGAATTTCTTACAATCAATTCGACACACCCGGCTAATGACTCTCATAAAAGATTACAATACACAATGGGCTGTTTTCTAATTACAAATTTTAAACACAAAGTAAACAAAAGAAGTCCAAATGCGGAAAGGTAATAAAGTGTGCTTTTATAGTATGCAGGTGTGAATCTATTTTTGTCGGCGTGTAGGTCGTAACACCATGTTATTTATTTCATTTTTCATGTGTATTTAGAACTACTCTTTGCTTTGGCTAGCAAACATCTATTTTATTTTTCAAAATATACATAAGAATCAGAACAAAAACCGTGACAATTTAATTAGCAAAGAATATATAGTACATTTCGTACTATATTATTTTTGTATAATATATAGGACAATTGGCTAAAATATAGTACTATACTATATATCACAGTAGAGTTGGGAACCCCAGTTGCAGCTGATTCAACATCAACGGCACTAGTTGAAAGTAATCTAATATTGGTTCTGCAGTGAATGTGTTGGTAACGTCTATTGCAGCTTGTCCAAATTTCCATAAAAAACCCATTGAAGCTTTTGAAGATATGCAACATTGACAGAATTTTCTTACGACAAATCTATATTCTACGAATCTCGATAATAATAACACGAATTTTTCACATAAATTTGATTTTGATTTCATACACATTTTTACATATATTTATATATATGTAAATCAATTGTTATAAAAAAGATTATACATGAAATCTTATATGGATCAAAATGATTGAATGTGAAACATGATTAATATTATTGTTGAGTTCTATCGATTTGTATCTTCAAAAATATGGAGTGATGCGTAGCACTCCATTTAAGTAGCTCCTAAATTGGGGTGCGGACAGTCAAATCAACTTCCATCCAAATCAACAAATATTTTTTATAACAGTAAGTCGCAGCCTAATAGAGTTTGTGCGAGCATAACTACTTCTGACGTCATAAGTAGGTGCAAGTAATGGAATCAAATAATGCATTAAATTGTTTTTTGAGAAATAATTGAAATTATTTCTTACATGATATTTTAAAAGTTATGTGATAAAATATAATTTTTAAATAATAAACCGTTGTTCTTTTATGTGTAAAAATATTAGACTGTACTGTATGTAACATATCTCCGCATCCCTATTATGCTATGTACTTTGCCACACAGTAATTTACCGCAACTAGAACTTCAGCAGAAAACAAGTAAGTGAAACTTCATAAAAGTAAAACCAACCGAAGAAATAATTGTGTCCTAATCCGCAAAGCCTTATAAGCTTCTTGTAGAAGTTTGATTAGCACTCGCGGTTATTATGTTTGCTTTGGCTTACATCATTATTATACTTGCACCCTAATCTAACAGATATTTGTTGTGTGATTAGATGCGTCCTATGACAGGATTAAAGAAACGTTCACACTTGGAACAAAGTGTTATGAGCATGGTGCAGTTTAATAATATTTTATATTATGAAATAACAATAACTTTGTGGAACTGCAGGGGAGCTTTGTGGAACCGCAGGGGGGCTTTGTGGCGAAGCCTTAGGTGAGTAGCGCCACCTCAGACCTGACTCCGGGGGCCAAGGCAAGGCCCCCGCCTCCGTGCTTGCTTTAGCCAGCCGGCACGGAGTGGAGATCGCTAGAGCTAAGACTCAAGCTCCAAGGGTGGAAATGATAAATGTCATAACGTCGGAAGTAGCCTCGGTGAACCTGCTGCCCACCTCTCAACACCCCTTAGCCACTCACAGCCATGTTGTTTTCTATGGCATTTTTTGGGGCCAATGCAGAGAGTGGCGAGTCACCGTCTGTCCATTTTTCCATTTTCATCTGTTCCATTGCGTCGGGCAGACGCCATAGTTCCCATATTCCCAGACCCTTAGTACCCTTAGCAGTTCACCACAATAGTCCGGTACTTTTGTTCCCATTACCCACAATAGTCCTACATCGGCCGGAGTTTGTACTTGGGTGCATTATTATATGGTGTAGGTAGGGACAACCGCCGGTCAGTGTCACGCCACATTTCCATTAATTTTATCAAGGGGCCTCTACGTGTCGGCCTTCCCATGGCCCCACGAAAGCCCTCCAAAAATCAAGGCCATTTTCATGGCCCGTGGTCTGCAAAGATGTACATAATAATGATAATAACAGCCCATAAATGTCTCACTGCTGGGCTCGGGCCTCCCATTATAGGGGAACGGACAGTATACCCGCCACGCCTGTCCAAGGCGGCTTGGCAGGTTTGACATCGGTTATCTCTATTTGCAGGTTTCATTACGATATTTTCCTTCACCGTTGTTGGCACGTGGTAATTGTAACAATATGTACATTAGGTCAGAATACTGCCTAAGTGGTGCATCCGTTCTGGCCAGGACTCGAACCCGCGCCCTTTGGATTTGGGACGCGTGCGCTAGCCATTATGCTATCATGCATTATTTTATATGTATGAGCAAAAATATTGTTAAAGACTATTATTTGTATAAAAAATGTTCCAATATAGAGAGCGTTGGTAGCTTAGTAGATCATTCACACGAAACTCGTTCTAATGACGTGGATTCGGATCCTGGCCGGGTTGCATTTATTGCTTACGCAGTTCCTTTTCGTGTCTATTATTACAAGTTGGGCCACCTGCATACCTATTGACACATACCGACAAAAAAATGCTGCGCATCTTGTTTATTGCCCCTCCCGCAGTTCTTTTTTTATTACTTTGTATTTAAAATTTTCAATTAGACAATAGCCTATTGTTATTGTTTTCGACTTTGTTGGCCGTTCGCAGGAATAGATAACCAGGTGTGCAAATTAGTATTTCTCGGAAACTCAGTGCGCGCGGCCGTTTTTTTTTTGTACTGTGTAGTTAGTATAAAACAATGCCCGAATGGAGGGGTGGGGAGTCAAGCGACGACTACGATACGAGTAAGACGTTTGTAGTACTCTCGATTAGCGACATAGACGACGGACTTTGCGCGTTTCGAATTGCATTGAATCGTGCAGTGTGAACTGGTTGCATCCAGTTTTATTTGTATTTGTTTTATACGTGTTTGTACAGTTCTAATAAATTCTATAGTAGTTCCAACGGCATTTTTAATTCGAGTCCTGTAGCTCGTAACAATATTGTTAAAATTACCACGTAATAATTTTAAAAGGAAAACATCTTAAAGTAACCTGCACATCGGAATTGTCTATATGTGAAATCTACCAACCCGTCTTGAACAAGCGTGGCGGTTATTACTGTACGCTAGATAGGTTGATAACTCTTTCTTGTACACCAAAGCATAGACAAACAGAAGTAGAAAAATACAAAAGATAGTGAGTACAACGGGCGGTCTTATCGCTAAAAAGCAATCTCTTCCAGGCATCCCTTGGCAGAGTTTAACAGATTTTTAAAACTGACGGTAGTTTAATTGTTACATAATATACATATATAATATAAGTATATTAATGTTACCTACTGATCCTTTAAACTAGTTCAAACTCACACACATGCACCAAACACACACCACATACGTGGTACGTATATATGTGTGTACACACATATATACTAACTCATATATACATTTCCAAAAACGTCACAATTGCATAAACATAGTATTCTTAATCCTTGCTTATAGCTTAACCTAAAAATTATGCACAAATTTTATAATAATCGAGTTCTAGGAAGTTGGCGCTAAAAACTGCAACACTGTATATTACTAAAGTAATTATTTGCTATACTAGATTATTTTAGTACAATTATGTTAATCCATAGTATTATAAAATTCTAAGCATGCTGTGTTTGTACTTTGACGCTATAAAAAAAAGAACTGGAATAGGCTACATAAGCAACGGAGAACACGATACAATTTTTTTTAGATCTCTTGTGTGTTTGTCTGTTTGTTCGGGATTCACGTAAAAACTACCGTACGTTGCTACTACTACTTAGTCTTAAAATCTCCGCTACTTTTTATGTTGGAAATCTCGCGGGAATTTCAAGTCAAGCGTGGACGAAATCGCGGGCATATCATTTTTTTAATAAAATTCTTTAATTTCCTTAAAAATGTTAGCTTCCAAAACTCCATTGCTTCATAGGTACCTATCAGAACAATAAAACAAACTCATACCGCACCTTTGTGCCTTACACCCTCAAAGAAAAGGGGAGCCGTCATAATCCTTAATATTCGCCCGGCTCGATCATAACCCGGACTCCAACCACAAAGGTGACGTAATAACAACCGCTAATCCCTCATTGTGGCTCCATCTCTTGGCAGATTGGTGTCGCGTTGAATGGAGATTATGCGCTTTTCCGCTAGGGGCGCTTTGTTCGATATGTTATTATAAAAGACCCATTGTATTGCGGAATGTTAGGGGATAATTTGTTTTTCATAGGGCTTTTGGATTTGCGATGATTTGAATTTTTGTTGATAAAAGAAAATTCTAATAACAACATATTGGGACTATATGTTTATTAATAAGTTGTGGCATAAATCTAGATATATGTGGAAAAGTAGAATTTTAAGCTGGGGACGCACCTGTATATGTAATTAAAGTTAAAATAATATTAAAGTTATAGACTGACATACGTTATCTGTAAATATGTAGATCACGTCATTAACAATTAAAAACAATATAGCATCATAAATAACGCATTATACCACATTACATCGCCTGCATGCGTGAAGGGGCCTATGACTGTCATATTATCCCAAAATGAGGCCCCATCTTTAAGTGTTATTCCATGTTCTTCTTCGTTCGTTTTAAACTGACATATTTTTAAAAATAACAGGCATTGATCTTATTTATCTACAAAATACAATACAAATAACTAATTTTGTTTGTTACAACTCCATTCATTCTTTGAACAGTAATTGTAATACAACTTCTATATGTTTAAAAAAAAGAGCCTGAGATAATATATAAATAATTAATATGAAAAAATCTATTTAGCTAGACATGTTGCTGGGGAGTTTCTTGCCGCTTCTTCTCCTTTGAACAGCGATAACACATCGCTAAGCAGTGTACATAGAATAGGAAGTAGATTAAAATTTTGACTTATATGTATGACATTCAAAAAGTGTGCTCCAGTGGAACTTATTTTGAATATTTTTTTTTTAATTCGAATTTAAAATCTACATAGCTTAAATTTTTAAATCACAGTACAGTAAAAAACTCAAATATTACCACACATATGAGACGGAAAATTCTGAAAAAGTCAAGGTGTAGAGATTCGGAAATATTAATAACGAAAATTCGTTATTGAAAAATATTACTAATTATTTTATGTATTTAATTAATTTATTTATTTATTTAGGCGTAAGAAGAAAGAACTGGAAAAACGTATGTTATATTTTAGAGAGATCCTTTTAATAAGTTTTCTTCTATAATGTTTTTGGAGAAAATTGTGTTTATAAAGACCAGCAGTATTCCGCCATCTTGTATGGACCCATCTTCCTGGTGCCTTTCCATATCACTTTTAAGTCCTGGTGGAAGCGCTCTTCCCATTTTACTCTAAATTTTCCAAAATTATAAATAAATCTAAACCAGGTAACTGTGGGGAAAGTATAACTTCATGCTCAAATTCACTCTAAAAATCTTTAAAAAACCAAAGCCAACTCAGCACTTTCATGAATTTATTCGCAAACTCTGTACTTGAAAAATTTGTGTCGACCTGTGTTATATAATATATTAATTTTAACTTCAACATTTATTAATAAACATAACAAACAATACACATTCCGGCGTTAATTTGCGAGGCCATCAATAACACCCCCTGTACCCCCTATTTCCGACAAATTACTTTGAGGCTGTCAAATGTGACGCAATTATTGAGCCTATCCATCATATTGGCTGACGTGGTACACAACTAAATAATTTTCGGGTTAAACATTTAATTCTATAGGGTATATAACAAGGGTGGTTACGTATCACCCTTAATAGGGGTAGGGACATAAGGGTGTTATGGCAAAGAACGTAATGTGTTTAAATCTAATAAATAAATCTATATATACAAATTAAATACAAGACCTTATGGCCGAGCCCAACATAATTGGGGAGATAAGATCTCACCGTCTCCGCTGGCTTGGTCGTGTAGAGCGGATGGAGGAGGATCGGGGACTGAAGAAAGCATACTTGGGACGACCAATCGGTCGGCGACCGGTTGGTCGTCCCAAATATCGCTGGAAAAATAGAGTGGAAGCTGATCTGAACGCACTACAAGCCGACAATTGGCAAGACACTGTGCAAGACAGAGGAAAGTGATGTGCTCTGGTTTCGGAGGCCAAGACTCACTTTGGGTCGCTGAGCCAACGGAGTTAGTTTAGTTAGTTATACAAATAAAATTAAACTATAAAAGCTAGTGCCAGATCGCTGTCAGTTGGAAACGTGCCCAAAAGACTGACTAAATTACCTCGCTGAATGTATAGACCAGTCTTTTGGTCACGTGAGACGTCAACCACGCGTTTCGCTATATCTCGATAAAGTTGTGCGCCTCAGGCCCACATAGTCCCAGGGTCTCGACCCCAAACGCGGCAAATATGTAACCATTTCTGATAGCAGCATATTAGCGGTATTTTAGGGCCTCCTAACACAACAGCTGTACCGGGAGACATGCTAGTGGCTGAAAGATGGGACAGCGCCAGAGTATCGACGTAAGAAGCGTCCCATGGTAAAAGGCGACCCATTCTCCAGGGCATCAATGACATAAATGACGGCAGGTACCCCGGCGGCGTCAAGAGCCCGACGGATTACGTCATTAAGTGCTGCTAATAAATTAATTTAAAAATTTGTTTCTTTACGATTTCAAAATAATTGCCAATATAAATCAATAATAGCAGCCAATGTCTTGGGCCCCTAGTCTGTAACTCAAATTGTCAATCAAATCAACTTTTTTTTGTTAAGTTACTGACTTAGGGTGGCTCGGGGATCCCATTTATAGGGGAAAGTTTAGTATACCCGCCACGCTTGTCCAAGACGTATCTCGATGTGCAGGTTTCATCACGTTTTCATTCACCGTTAGTTCGTGATAACTGTTATAATATGTACATTAGATCAGAAAACTGCCTTAGCGGTGCCTGCTTTCCGGCTAGGAATCGAATCCACGCCCTTTTAGTTTGAGACACGACTGTACTAACCACTGAGCTATACGGCTATAGTAGAAGCCAGTAGCTATTTTTTTTTAAATCATGGTATGGGTTCGCATTTGATAACTATCTCACATGGTATTAAGTAACGATGCCACCTAGGATAGAGCACACTTACCTAATAGATACCTATTCACTCGTTACTTGAAGACCACTCGTTATTAGGAATCGGAGAACTCTGCTACTATTTTTATATAACATCAACATTGGGTAAATTTATTTTCATAATGTCACTATGTATTATAACTTTTATGTATTATACACAACTCTTTGCGGCACGAATAAACCTATGAGGTTTTCGTGCCACAGTCGAATATGTTTTATGAATATGAATATAAGTATATTAGAAAATAATTGAAAAAATATTGTGTGTGTGTGTGTGCAGTTCACACGCAGTAGAAAGTGAAGTGAAACCAGGTGTGACAAGAGGTGGGAGGGATTTTTAATTTCGTGACGTCATATTTCATATATTATATCGTTATAATATATTTCAGCTTTAAAACACGAAATTTGAAGTGTTAACGAAAAACTTCCAACAAAACATTTCCAACTCTATCTGTATGAGCATAGTGTTTAAACGATTAATAATAAATATAATGTATTATTTTTCATTCGCTCGCAGGCTCAGTACTATAGATTTATGTGTTTATCTCTTTGTAGTGTTGCTTTTTCGTTTCATCGAGTTTCAAATCGAAACGATTCTAAAGAAGTTTCTTCTCAAAAACACAGACTTTCTAAAATTGTTCCACTCGACGCCGGTGCGCAAAAGAAAAATGGAGGCAAAACAACGAAAACTTTTTCTACTTTCGTGCCTAATCA
The DNA here is from genome assembly GCA_039645545.1 of Dendrolimus houi. Taxonomy (NCBI): domain Eukaryota; kingdom Metazoa; phylum Arthropoda; class Insecta; order Lepidoptera; family Lasiocampidae; genus Dendrolimus; species Dendrolimus houi. Next base: position 9,198,197 of record CM077136.1, read on the forward strand.
TGACCGTTTTAGAATTATTGTCTGTCAATCTGTGTAAAAGTTAGTCTCAACTATGCTTCCAAACATCTCAGTGGCTTTCAACTAAATTTTTAAGGACTAAAAAGATATAGAATTACGCTTCATTTCGATATCATAGAGTTCAGGACATATAATATAAATCTATAATATTATAAAATTCTAAACATGACGTGTCTGTACATTGAAGCTATTAAAAAAAACGAAATAGACTATATACACGATGGAGAACACGATACAATTTATTTTAGATTTTTTGTCTGTTTGTTCGGGATTCACGTATAAACTACTGGGCCGATTTCGATGCGATTTTCGCTGATCGACAGCAAATTCTTAGGATTCAAATCAGCGCTCCTTTTTATCCTGGGAATCCCGCAGGATTTTTTCTGGGAATGATTTAAAATGGCCAGATTAAAAAAAATCGAAATCAAATGTCATTTTTTACTGCTCGATAGCAAATTTTATGTAATAAAATGAGTGATATTTTTTATATGGGAATCCCACAGGAATTTTCCCGGGAGCAGTTTGAAGTTTTTCGGATGCATAAAAATTAGCTTATTCCGACCAGTTTCCGCTAAAACGATAGCTTACATTCTTTTTTTAATTGCTGCGATACATTGTGTCCTGGGAATCCCGCAAGAATTTCAAGTCAAGCGTGGATGAAATCGCGGGCATATCCTAGTATAAAATACAAGTCTCGAATTAAATGTTAAGTACAATTATAATTCATCTATTTTGATTGGCAAGTTTTCTCAATATGTTTTCCTTTCAAGGCCAGCACGTGATAATTGTAAATAATGTTATGCACCTTTTATTAAATTTTGTAGGTCATAATAATATCGACGTATGCAATGCTCTCATATTCCTCAGGGTATCTTCTTACATGGAGCGCTACTTCATAGATATGATATAAACATTAGGCTAGAATAACTGCCAATGTGATGCTTGTTTCGCTGTGAGTACTCGAACCCAGGTCTTTGTAATAGGAGGCAGGTACGTCAGCTACTAAATTAATACGTTTTACTGCAATACTTTTTATAAAATAATGAATGTAACTTTTCTACAAGATCATAACTTTTTTACGTTATTACAACTTGTATATTACGTAAAGCAATTGTATTATGCATGCCGTGTTTGACGGCCTCTGTGGTTGAGCGGGCTAAGCCTTTGCCGGTTTACCTCACTGCAAGGCAGAGGCTCCGGATTCGATTCCTGGTATAGTAAATTTCTGAAACATATTTTCTCCGTTATTTACTATGTTCTGGGTTCTGGGATCGGCCCCAAAATGGTCCGTTGTATATTACCCATAACACAAACGTAACTTGTTTAATTTGGGGATATACATTGTGTGTGTTTGTCTGCTGATTTATTATTATTATAAACAGAATAGTGTTAAGCTATGGAACGGTTTAATATTCAATTTTGCAAACCAATAAAAAAATCTTTCTTATTAATATATATGTAAATATATTTCAATAATATTACAGAATAACTCTTCAAAGCAAACTATTAAATAGATAGGCTAGAGCTATTAAAAATAAATTATAATAATGAATGTGACAATGATCTTAACACCGTGTATTAAGATATATGCGGTATGTTGGGAATTAAACTACTCTAGTTTTAAATTTAGATTTATTTTTGGAAATGTATTCAAAATGCAACTATTATCACCACTATTATGTTAAGGCTAAGTTCGGTTTCTATGTTTTAAAAAATATCTTTTCTTTTTTTATTAGTATATATATTTTAATTAAATTAGTTGCCAAATAAAGAACCATTGCTTCAGTGAGATTACAGATCTTATAATCCTTCATTGGTATGGTTAATTATTGCTTTCTCCCAATAAATTTTATAAATAATAGAAATAAAAATATTTCATTTTGATAAAATATGTTGTTGCCTTTCTAAAAATCAAAGACATATAGACTTCAACGAAATGACATAAATTTATATTCGTTTCTCACAAACATATGCTTGCCACGGTTAGGTTAAGTTATTTTGAAATGTCTAATAATAACTTACGTATAATAATAAATAAGTCTTGTAGTTACACTATTCAATGCGGACTAATTTTCTGTAAGTGCGTATATTTTTTTTTCATTTCTCATATTCTGAAAGTACGCTTGGAGTTGGCTGATCATAGGGATGAAAACAGCATTTTTCGTCCCTGGGAAGCGATTCTCCCTGCGGGCAAAAAAATTAGAAAACTATGCGAACCATAGATATTACATGCAACTCATGTTCTAAATTCTTTTACAGCCACTGTTAAATCGTGGCATAAATAGTAATAAAAAAATATCAACAATTTTGTAACATCATTTTATATTATACCTATAAATTACTTTTCACTAAACTATTGTTTAATTTACATAAAGAGCTAAATATTTACTATCATCAGTGAAAAAGAAAAATACTGGCTGGTAGAATGCCACAGAGAAAAAAAATACTTGATGTTTTATATGTGACGTACGTGATAAAGTTTCATCAGATTTAGATACGGCTTTACCGCATGATTTTATTAGAGAAGTAGTTGTTTGTTTAACTAATCAGTTTTTATTTAATTCCTCATATTTGAAATGAACAGCAGAGTGTTAACCTCGGGTGAAAGGTCTATTTAGACACTCGAATTATTAGCGCACTCCAAACCATCTCGTACCTAGATATATCACTTTCACCTCTCATGGTACAATCAACTTATTAGCAATAAAAGTTCTTAACATTAGTCAAATTTATCATATAAAAATGTCATAAATAAATAAATAAAACCATTAAGTTTGCTTTGATGAAAGCCCTGAATATTTTTCCGCATTCTCTTATGTATCGGCTACTGTAATGCTAGCTCAGAGGAACAAAATCCGTAGACCGAGCCCCGAGTTCTTAGAATGAAGTCGGCTAAAGGAAGCCGATCATACCGCAGTGCGTTACGAAACCTTAGTATTAAATAATCAAATTAGTACAGGTAAAGGTGGAATAGTTTCCAGAGGATACATTACTATTAACCACACAGACGCAAACCACGTGTATACTACATAAGTTTACGCACACAAGTTTTTGTAAAACGCTGCTTTGACGGTTTTGTTCACATATACTCCGTCTACTATACCTTTACTCGTTCCTCTGAGACTGCTACCTAATTTCCCTACACGTTCCCTTAATTTCAATATTTAATACACGCTTAGAGGCCGTTCATTTGCCTTATTATCGGTTAAAATTGAACATAAGCTCCATACAGTTCATTTATCCGTGTAGGAACGATAAAAAAATACAATTTCCTGCGAACGGGCGGCCTATCGTAAGAGACAACAGAATAACCCACAGCTAGGTGCTAGGGTACTTGCCTGACTAGATGGCTACCAACTCTGGTCTATAGTATGCCGCCATAAGAACCTTGACTTCTGTTGTGGCATTAGTGGCCAGAGAGAGAGTGGCAGCACATTGGTAGGACCTTTGTTGTTATAAATGTCCATAGGTAATGATAGTCGCCTTCCATCAAGTGGGCCGTCTGTCTGTCTGCTGAACTCATGCAATAAAAAAAATACTAGTAATGCTTAGGTATTTTGGCCCTTATTCGTAATAATTTTATCTAAATTGCTAGAATAAAGTTCAAAATTCAATGTTACGCATGTGTATCTACGTATCTGTTACGTCTACTGTCTACGTACTGTCTACGTATAAAATAATATATGTCTTAAATATACACAGATAGAACTAAAATTCATTAGAAATCTTTTAAGTTTTATTTAAAGGGAAAATTAATACTAACGGGTAAAGAGAAATATGTTTTATTAATAAATTATATATACCAATACATAAGGTAAAATTTTATATGTTTATCTCTCTTGAATGTCGCTTTTCCATTTCCAAAAAAGTCGTGGTAGCGTAATGGCTAGCGCACGTGTCCCAATCTCAAAGGGCGTGGGTTCGGTCCTGATGCAACCTGCACATCAAGATAACCGATGTTTCAAACCTGCCAAGCCGCCTTGGACAAGCATGGCGGGTATACTGTCCGTTCCACTATAGTGGGAGGCCCGAGCCGTGGGACGTTTATGGGCTGTTATTATTATTATTTTTCATTTCGCTTTTTCGTTTCAACGAGTTTCAAATCACAACGATTCTAAAGAAGTTTCACTTCAAAAATCGAGTAATGTCAAAATTCAACCGATGGTAAGGCAATTGAATGAATAATAAGATATAGGACTCGGCCACAAGCACACGTTACAGTTGAAAACTCTGGTAAAATAATATCGTATTCTCCTTAAATATCACCGTGTCACATTATAGAAGAGTTATATCGGTAAAAACGCAACAAAAAAATATCATTAGAATATTTGTTTGACGTCAACAATGCTAAGAATATATTGCTTGTATCCGCAAATTAATTGCTCCAAACTAAAGATTAATTATTCTGTTTATTGTATTGTATTATGTTAATATTATTCTTTTAATAATATGGCACCGATTAGAGTATATAAAATATCAGTTTCTTAACGTCCGATTCAAATAACAGACGGTTATGGTGCGTATCCTAAAACGACAGTAATAATTTTAAACAAAACCTTAGTTAAAATTTAAATATAAAAATAAATTGTAACGGAATTCTTATTTATTTTAGTAATTTATTTCTTTTTACATATGACTTCGTTGAGTTTGTGAATTAAACCACTCGTAAATTATTTAACAGTGAAAACCCCATATAAATTAGAAAAATTAGTTGAAAAAAAATATTTTTTACGTTTTATTTGATAGTCGTGGTAGCGTAATGGTTAGCGCACTCGTCCTAAACTCAAAGGGCGCGGGTTCGATCCTGGCCGGAACGCATGCACCACTTAGGCAGTTTTCTGACCTAATGTGCATATTGGTACAATTACTACGTGCTAATAACGGTGAAGGAAAACATCGTGATGCCACCTGCACATCGAGATAAGCGATGTATCAAACCTGCCAAGCCGCCTTGGACAAGCGTGGTGGGTAAACTGTCCGTTCTCCCTATAGTGGGAGACCTGAGCCCAACAGTGGGACAGTTACGGGCTGTTAATATATATTTAGATATATTTTAGTTGCACAAATACTTCAATAGCCTTAGAAATAATATATTAAGCACCTGTATAAATTGTACAACTGGCACGCGTATACAAATTTGCCATCTCACTCTTCGGTATATATGCTTTTCAACAAGGTTTGCTCTCGATTTCCTTGTGATCCACTAATCAGATCCTGACTTGGGACCATCTCACGAGTTAAAAAAAGACAATTTAATAATTGGTCCATAATTGCCGGAGGAATCGCGTAAAATGCTTACAAAAAATATATCGCCTGTAGAAAGTGTAATGCTAGCACGCGTATAAAAGCTTTTTGGAAAAATGTAGGCTCTCGGCGTTCTATAATAAGGGTTACTCTCCATTTCGATCAGATCCTGACTTGGTGACTATGGGACTACCTCGAGAGTATACACTTACGAGTAAAGAAAACAATTTGAAAATCAGTTTACAATTGACGGAGATATCGTGCTACGAAGAAGTTGGTTAAATTTGTCGTAAGTTGCCCTGATTCCTTGGAATCCACTTATCAGATCATGACATGGTGGCAATGTGACCAATTCGGGAGTATAAATATATATATAAACTTTCGATTAAATTTTTTTTTTTGAAAATCGGTCCACAATTGACGGGGAAACCGAGTAACGAACATAAAAAAAACATACACACGAATTGCGAATCTCCTTCATTTTGAAGTCGGTTAAAAATAAACAGTCGCGAACTTCTAAAGAAAAGCTGCATAACTGCTTTAAAAATATCATACATATTACATGCGTTGCTCAATTTTAACAAAACCTGTCTTAAAGCTGTAAAGAAAATATTCCTTATCAAATTCCCACTATGACGTACAATGTAGCTCTTTTCTCTGGCTTACCCACGTTCACATTATGCCCACATCCAGTGCAGCAAGCGGGAAAGTGGCCTCAGAAGTGGAGAGCGAGAGTGCGCTATGTACTTATATTGTGTTTACAAACGCACGCTGCCCATTTACCTCGTCCCTTTCCTGCTTGTCGTTGTGGAAATGGTCATAATGTAAATAAGACATGTGTCTAAACAGTCCATGTGTCTGGCTATTATGTTCCCCAAGATCTTGCCAGATTTGATTCATCGTCTCAACTGTCTTAATCTCAACGTCTTTTGGCGTTCGTTTTAGTTTTAGAACTGTTCTTCTTGTTGAAATGAAACTTCTTTAGAGACGTTGTGATTTGAAACTCGATGAAATGAAAAAGTGACACTAAAAATAGGTAAACACATAAATCTATAGGACTAATCCTGCGAGAGAATGAGATATAATACATTATATTTAATAATTTAAACACTATACTCATAGAGATAGAGTTGGAAAAATGTTGAAGTTTTTCGTTAATACTTCAAATTTCGTGTTTTAAACCTTAAATATATTATAACGATATAATATATGAAATGTGACGTCACGAAATTTAGAATCCTTCCACTCTTTGTCTCACTTTGTTTCACTTCTACTGCGTGTGAACTGCACACACACATTTTTTTATTTTTATTTAAGTGTATTTTCCATTGTATGTTCCACTTATTTTGGTGTCATATGCGCTATATTATTGTAGTTTTAAAGAAATCATTGTTCTTTCTTTTTTCTGTCTAAAATTTGGCTCTTTGGGTTGATCGGACGAAAACGCACGACAAGAGGCGTTTGAGAGTATGGCCTATAGATAAAACTTATATTGGTAAAGCCTTAGCTTCCATTTTAAATCCCGAATCTACTTTCAAAATTCGTAACGGTCACACGTTTATGACATAAAGACAAATGAAGCGGGATCCAAAATAGAATGCAGTCGAATTATTTTAAAAACAGCATGAAAATAGATTAAATAAATTCAAATCAACATAGCACGTTGTTTTACAATTGACTAAATACTAGATGAGCTATTTTTAACTGTAAGACACTGAACATTAGGTTTCTTATCGGCCGCAAAGTTTTAGATTTTTCACAAGGCACTAGTGATGTCCCAGTGTAAACATAACCGTCACGTATCTTTAAATGTGTCAAAGTATACTTTAGTTGACACGACAACGCTCCTGACACGATAATCTCGACGATTTAAACCGCTCAAACACGTGGCATCCCTTTAAACATCGTGATAATTCATTGTCCATAGAAAAAATGTAAGAAAAGTACAAATTACATTAATTAATTTTCATATGTTAGTTTTCTATTTCAATTTGTCACTTTTTTAGTTGTATAACAGTCACAGTTTCGTAATTAAACACTGTATTCATTTTGTATATAACTGATGACTAAATAGTCTTTAATTACAGATTTTTGGCATCAAAGGAACACTAAAAAACAAATACACAAATAATAAAAAATAAACTTTACAGCTAAATTAAGCAATAAAATCGCATAAAACGAGCCCTTATTATGGTGACAAATATTTTGATTAGCATAAAAAATACGCGACTAAAAACGGAAATATAAAAACATGCCGTGATACTTAAACAAAAGCAGTAAATAATATCATTAAAACTTGGAATTAACCGTAAGACATGCAGATTATGCATCAGTAATAATTCCATAACTCATATTTACATTAACACCGGCTATAAATAACAATGAAAAGGAGAAAAAGTTATGTTTATATTCATAACGGGCCGAGGCGGACAATGCGCCAAGAAAAATAAATAAAAATAATAATATGGCTAACACACGGAGGCAATTTGTCACTCATTTGATGCCACACTGAAAATTCCATTGTCTTCGTTAGTTCTGTCTTCAATAATCACCTGTCAACGCCCCAACACTATTGTCAACAAGAAAACATTGTTTCTATTTTCAAAATAAAAGGAACCATCCTATTGTTCAATCGACTTTATTTTAATTTAGAATTTATTCAAATCCAATAAAGCTCAAATTAGAATGTATTTAAAAACAGAGTTATGACCATAGATTTAAAATGTCTTTTAAAAAGACGCAACAGAAATAAAACAGAAGAATTTTTTGAAAGTGAACATTGAATTGTTTCGTAGTTTTAAAACAATGGCTTGGTTATTTTTGGATATTTCTTTAACAGAAGTGACAGGTGCTGATTTGTTACTGATTCCTCAAATACCAGAATAGAGCTGCACGTCAAAACAACAGTGTTGAGTGGAGATACGGCTTTTGTTGAATTTGTTGCAACATTTCGCGTGCCGCTAATTTTCACACAAATATCTACGTGTCTGTTAAACTGAATGTTTGTATCTGTTTTTTCTTTACATATTTTATTCAATAGTAAGCTTTGATGTTTGGTCAAAAATTATTTGAGATAAAATAATTGGCAGTTATGAATTTTATATGAAAATGTACAGAGACGGTAATTACTATCCCTTTTGCACTTTTTTATACTTGTGTTATTCAATCGTATTATACAAGATGTTATTTGAAAAACAATTATTTGCAATAAATAAATATGGCATTAAGAACAACAATGTCATCAGTATCTTGACATAATATTTTTGAAATAAATAGCACTAATTTACGATCTTACCCTTACTTCAGGAATAAAAATCTAGTCCAAACAACAAATTTTCTATGAAATTCCAAAAAATATACTCACATTTACATAATAAATTATATATACATGAAAATAAAATACCTTTCCGTTATTTATACATTGGAAAAAATAAAGAAAATTCAACATTGTATTGTAGTAATTTACGAGTAACACAAAAACACTGAGAATTTACAACGCCTTGAGGCCACGATTCACTTGCTTTTAAAACAATAAAAGTAAATCTTTTGATGAGTAAAAATTCAAAGAACATTATTATAGGTGAGGAAATCGTCGTTTATAATCGTTGGAAAAGTCGCCAGCACATAAAACAGTCTGTATTAATAAACAATGGCTAAGTGACAATAAAGAGATGTAGTATAGACCGCGTAATGAGACAAGTTGCCGGTTTAGAATGTAGATTATGTTAGATTAGAAGTGATATTTGTATTAAAAAAATAGATCTTTTGGATTGTTATCTATAATATTATAAATATCTAAACATGCCGTGTCTGTACATTGGAGCTAATTAAAGAAAAACAAATGTAATAAATAGACTATAGAAACGATGGAGAACACGATGCAATTATTTTTTTAATTGCTTCTTTATTTGTCGGTTGTCTGTTTGTTCGGAATTCACGTAAAAAGTAGGAGGCCAATTTCGATGCGGTTTTCGCTGATCGACAGCAAATTCTTAGACTTAAAATCTGCGGTACCTAATTTTTATCCTGAGAATCCAGCGGGAGTTTTTCTGGGAATGGTTTAAAATGGCCAGATTAAAAAAATCTAATTCCAATGTGGTTTTTTTCACTGCTCGATAGCACATTGTATGTAATAAAATGAGTGATTTTTTTCCCAGGAGTTGTTTGTAGTTGTTCGCGCACGTAAAAATCAGCTTATTCCGATACAGTTTTAACTAAAACGATAGCTTACTTTCTTTTTTAAATGCTGCGGTATTTTGCGTCCCGGGAATTACAAGTCAAGTGCGGACGACTAAACTATTATGAAAATATCTTCTATGTTGTTCCCTAACTGCTGAGGATCGTGACTTTGATCTTCAACGAGATTGGTTTTGATCACGATGGAGAGCTGAACTTTTTGACATACCCAGCTGGTCAGCATCCTAGATGATCCGTCTATTTAGAAATCTGCCACAAGGTCTTTTGCCTTCAACTTTAGCAGTGACCACAAGTCTCTCCGTATTGTCTGGGTTCTTTCGGACTATGTGGCCAAAGTCCTTCAGTACCCGTATGAAAATATTGTTACGAGTCGCGAGACTCGAATTAAAATGCCGTTAGAATTGTTATAGAATTTATTAGAACTATACAAACACGTATAACACAGGTAAAAATATAACCGAACACAACAAGTACAAACATAATGCAGAAGGTCGTAATTCTATAAAACACCCATAGTCCGTTACTTATTAGATTCCCGATTATAGTACACACGTCTCGCTTCGCTCGTGGTTCTCGCTCGACTGCCTGGTCCCTCAATCGAGCCATTGCTTTATACTGCACAAATGCAATATGTCCGCCTCGCAGCATGGACTGAATTTCCTAGAATCGTAATACGCACACCATGGCTAATTATGCCTGCAAGCGGCCATAAACGAGTACAATATGCTGTTCTCCACAAGAACCAATAAATAAGTGAACAAAAGAAGACAATCATAAAAGGATTACAATTAGTTCAAATGCCGACGGGTAATAAAATGTGTTTTTATGGATATGCAGGTGGATTTTGTTTTCGGAACTTGAGTTGTAACTATATATTTATATTGCAAGTCGACATTTATTTTATATTATTTAAATAAAATAATTTTTAGTTGTATTTCATTACTAAGAGAAAGTATATTTTCCAACAGTGTTCGAGCAGCATATACTTAGTAATCTGTAATAAAAACAACATTAAAAAAACCAGAAAAATTATAGGACCTATAGTAGTCTTTTGAAGGATCCCACAGAGACCCAATCTAACAAATTTAAATTTGTTAGTAAATATAAATTCGCCTTTAAATAAAAGGACAATTCTTATTTTTATCTATTAAAGTTAATGAACGATTAACTGACTCTGAGTGTGGCAATAAGGAAAAAAGATAAAATTAGTATAATATGAAAAATACACAAACAAATAGAATCTTTTATAATTTTGAAAAATACACTTCATTTCCTGAACTAAAAATATTTAATTGAACACTTAAAAGCGTGACTCGGTTGAAATATATAAATTGCACGTCTATCAATCTATTCTTTGAACGCAACTGAGGAGGTGGTCGCGCAACAGAAATAGACGGTCAAAAATATTGAGTAGTGATGAAAAATATACGTCAAACAACTATTGAGAATAATAAGATGCGACGACAAACACTGGGGATCTGGGCCACAGTTGGCCGATGCCGAGTTCTTTCTTCATTGCTGCTTCAAAGTGAAGGATATGTCGCGCAAATATGCATGTAATTTCTATATTATAGTAGCCATAACACAATTTGCTGACTACAATCTTACTAAGAGCCGAGTGGATGGATGAAAGTGACGTAACAAAAATAATGTTAAACTACAAGATTTATGGGTACAAATGTAAAGGTAGACCAAACAAGAGATGGATGGATTGTGTGAAGGATGATATGATGATTTATGTGGTGTGACAAAAGACGTGTGTCAGAATAGAGAATTATGGAAAGAATAAACACTGTGCCAACCACAAATAAATTGCGAGAAGGTAAAAGAAAATAGAGAATCTCTCTTAGAGTTTATTACGAGCGGTGACAGGAGTTCAGTAGACAGGCAAGTGGTCTACCTGGTGGAATGCGGTTACCGTCGCTTATGGACATTTGTAACACCAAAGGTGTGCTGTACTAATGTGCTACCGCTCTCTAAAGGGAGCTTAGAATATGGCCACTAACGCCGGAACACAACACGTTGTTATGGCCGCATACTCTAGACCAGGTGGTAGCCACCCAGTCTGGTAAACGCCCTACCACCCGGCTGTGGGATATTTTGTCGCCTCTTACAACAGGCCACGCGGCCGCAGGAATTAGTATTCTTTTCCATTCCTGCACGGATAATTGTAATTGATAATTGGCACGGATGTCCTTAGATTCATTGTATATTTTTGACATATTCGTCTGTACGGCTACCAGCCCTGGTATAGAGCATGTTGCCATAACAACCTTGAATTGTATTCCGACATTAGTGGTTAGGTTCCAGTCCTCCCTACGAGCCGTAAGGTAGGCAACACATTGCTAGCACCTTTGGTGTTGCAAATGTCCATGCTATGGTAAATACTTTCCCTCAGGTAGGCCGTCAGCCTAACTACTATACACGCATTTTCAACGCTGTAACTTTTGAAGTATGCAGTAAACTTGTAAACTTAGTGAACTGGTGAACTTAGCGAAGTTGTAAACTTAGTGAACTAGTGAGCTTAGTGAACTTCAAAAATACATTCATGGAGAATTAGTTCGAACAAATACATTTTGAGTAGTTTTAAGAACTTTACCTTTGAGAAATAATTTTTTATGGTTTCGTAGCCAAATGATGAAAACAGTAGACATATGTCAGCTCTATCGAACCTTTCATAGTTAGTGCATTACCATGCACTTGCCCGTTTTTTTTTATATCAACAAGTCAAAGCAGAATGACTTGTGGAGTCCTGAAGAGTAGAAATGTTAGATATGAGGCTTTTTCAAATTCAGATTGATATATTGCTCACCAAAATAACTCACACAATACACTATTTACAGTATTTTTAGACAAAACAATAGGTGGCATTATCAGTTATCACATAAAGCGGTCTCTTTCAGATAAATTCACTTATAGGATATTCTTAGCTAATCTGGCGATGTAGGTGGTATGCATAAATTAAGAATATATATCTTGTTAAATATTTATCTATACTTACATACTGAAGCCGGAAAGCATGCACTACTTAGGCAGTTTTCTGACCTAACAGGCATATTGTTGTAATTACCATGTGTTAACGATGTAGCAAAAAAATTGCATATCAAGATAATCGATCCGTCAAACCCACCAATCCGCATTGGACTAGTGTGGTGGGTATATTGTCCATTCCCCCCTATATAAATTGTTTTAATGTTAATACATACAATAAGTACATACTTATGAAATATGTATATTTTTATTAATGTATTTAACTAGTGTCATTCCTATTCTTCCAAGCCCGAACTATATCTATCTAAATCATTCAAAATATAGAACTTGAAAACCCATTTATTCCAATAATAATCTTCAAACAAAAACGCTTTATTACTTCAATATTACAGCAGATCTAAAAACACAAATTATCTTAAGCCGGTAATTCTGTCTCGCAGTGTATTCCCCACTTTGATATATTATAAGAACGGTCTTGTGTATTCAAATAAAGATATTAGATAATATAGTTTTAAATAGTTTTACTATAATAACTTTGTTTTATACATATCTCATGCTCTTATTAATGCTGGCCGGGTTGTTATCTATGTGAATATAATAATAAAAGATGCGGTTTTTAAAAGTAATGGGGTTTATATTTATTTAAATTATGTTCTTATTTTTAAAATTTACATATTTTAAAATTCTTCAATTTATTCATAGTCTATTTAGTTTTTAATGTTGACATTTTTTCCTAAATTAGATTATTTGTTTCATATATATATATATATATATATATATATATATATATATATATATATATATATATATATATATATATATATATATAAAACAGTCGTGTTAGTTACACCATTTATTTTATAACGCAAGAACGGCAGGACCGGTTTTTATGATTTTTGCATTTTTGGAATTGTCTTCGTCCGGAATAGGATAATAAGTATTAAAATATGATATTCATCAATAAAAAACAGCATTAAAAAAGCATCAGTCACAACATCAGTCTAGCCATTCATTTGTTATGATCTTTCCCGGCCGATTTCGGCAATGGTGACATTTAAACTCATTTTCATTTGTCTGATTTTGGTGAAATTGTTTTTATGCGTGTTCAAGTGGATCCCGGGATGGTTTAGATTCACGATAGGACCCGGTAGGTGGCGCCGCTGAACACCTCTTTAACGGTGGGACCGATTTTCATGTTTTTTTTTGTGTTTTTTCAAGTAGATTCGAGAATGGTTTAGATTAACAATTGGTCCCGGTTGATGACGCTGCAATCATTTTCTAGATTTTTATTTTTTAAGGGCAAGACATCGTCGCCCGAGTACAGCTAGTTTTAAATAAAGCAAGTGATCTAATACAATAAAAGAAGACTTAACTTATTTATATTGTATTCTACTCATAGTCCCTCAAGACTATAAGTAGAATACTGAGCCTAGATCACAGTCTTATATAAGATTGGTGCCCAGAAGGCTAACTATGTTTTCTTGCTGGATCGCCATACTGATCCATTCCCCGAGGTAGGAACCAGCCTTCTGATCACCTAAAGGGTCTATGAGTCGTTTTAATAAATTTTGGTAAAGGCTTATAGCCTTTCTAAATAATAATAACCCGTGAAAATATAAAAGACAAATAACATGTGGTGCTATCTAGTTATGAAGAACCTACTTAGAGTTTTTTGTAGCAACTTTTTTTACTAGGCGCTCATTTCTAAAACACTTCTTCCATGCCGACGGCAAACTGATGAACTATTAAGATGTGTAGTTTTAACGGGTTCATACTCATGCATTTAACTATCTTGTCTGCTATTAGGCCCCAAGTCTGTTATTACAATCGTGTCAGAATTTTTTTGTCACAATTGTAATAACAGACTTGATACCCTGATGTCATTTTTAAGTTCAATGCATGCTGACATATTTGATAGTGAGTTGATTTGTAGATCTAGATTTATTTACAATAAAACACGAGGTTATAGATGCTGTAATGTAAATACTATTCAGATTCTGTCATAATTTTTCTTGTTCTGTAAATATTCTAAAAGTACAGTGTAATCCGTCCTTCATTTGCATTTCTTCTCGACCTAGAGAATTGAATAAAATGCATAAACTTAAAATGTGTTTTAATCCTGAAAAATGGGTAAATTTCCGAATTTATGCTTTTGCATTCAGAATGTATTCTTACTTATTTAACAATTTATCCTTATGATCATCCAATAGTTTTCCTATACTGCAAAACCAGGTATCATACAAGGCGATTTAATCTCAGTATTTTATCCATAGTCTTGAGGACCTGTAGCGATAAAACCTATATAATAATTTGAAGTTTTAAATTGTATTATTTAAAAAAATATTAATGTAAGTATTTTTTGTTTGCAGGTAAGAAAACTGGTGTGTGGTGCGAATATGATCCGGTATTTCATTTTAACACAGTATAAACAGAATTCACATTTTTTTGGTGCCACTGTTGCAATTTACTAACAAATACACATGTGTCATCATAGCAACATAGACGATGAATCGCTGCTAGTCGGTCGTATATGTATATATGTAAAAGAGATGAGATGATTACTAACAGTAATCATGGAGGGGCTTCATCTGCGTTAATATTACAGACTTAGGCCGTTTAAAGCAGATAAGGCATTAGTTTTAATACGTTATTTGAAATGCGACATTGTTAATGACGTTAAATATTGACAAATAACGTATGTATACACACCATGGGGCGGTGTGTTAATGCAATTATTTTTTAACGCTTTAAATAAGACGCATTCGGCCACAGCCGAACAGTATTATTCATATTGAGTTAGAATAAGTATGAAGGATTCTTTACAACCATAAAGAAGCCTTCAAACTTACGCTAACCCCATATGCATAAGATATATAATAAATATAGAACACAGTATTAAGAAATGTATAGTATTTTTTTCATCATATAAATTAGTAATAGTGATTATTACTAATTTATATAATGAAAAAATACTAGCCCCATAGTCCCCTTACCTGACATGTGTAAGGGGTTAAGAGTTCTGAACAATAAAAAAATATGAATAAGACAGCATAATACATAAAATAAAGGCGAACTAAAAACCCATTAGACATATCTTCCAGCAAACCAAATTAAGACTAACAAAATGTAGAAACATATTTCTTTTTTTCATTTATTATCTGTAACATAAGAACTATAATTAAAGACACAGTGTCCCCTATTATTTTGTGCTATAGTAATAATAGATTTTTTCGTGTCCATGTGCTTTTTACCGTAAAGCGTTACTAATACCGGCGCGAGCGCATCACCATCGATCACGGTTCGCTCGGGCCGCAACGATCTTGTTTATAGGAATGTTAACCGTGTTTATTTCTATGGTAACCGTTGAAGATACAGGGAGGAAAAGTTACTACACTGTTTGACTGAAGACACATTCTGGATCCTCATATATACCGTCTTAGTTACAGCGATGCGTTAGTGTGAATAAAAAAATTACATGATTTTAATTGATTGATTGAACCCACGTATTTGCTTTCAGTAAGTCTCGGATACTCTTAATTTCTCTAGGATTCACTCATCAGATCCTGACTTGGTGACTATGGAACCGTCTCGGGAGTATACATACTTACGAATAAAGAAAAAAAATCAAAATCAATCCACAATTGACGGAGAATCGCTCCTGTATAGAATGTAATACCTACACGCGTATACAAGCTTTTTTCCAAGAATTTAAACGCATGGCGTTCTTCAAGGGTTATGCTCAATATCGCTGGGATCCGATCCACTCATCAGATCCTGACTTGGTGTCTATGGGACTACTTCGGGAGTTACGAGTAAAGAAAATAATTTGAAAATTGGTTTAGAATTGACGGAGATACCGTGTTACGAAGAAGTCTGTTATTGATTTTCGTAGGTTTTTCTAATTCCTTAGAATCCACTCATCAGATCCTGATATGGTGACAATAGGACCAATTCGGGAGTATAACCTTTCGATTAATAGAAAAATTTTGAAAATCGGTTCACAAGTGATGGAGAACTCAAGTAATGACCATACGAAAAAAAACATACAGACGAATTGAGAACCTCCTGATTATTGAATCTATTAAAAAAGTGTGTGTCAATCCCGACTCGCGACTGGAGTTTACTCCTAAAGTACGAAGTGAAAGATGCGCAGAAAAACCTAACGCTTCTGTTAATTTTACTCGTCATAAAATTTCTATACCGGTGGCTTTATGTGAAAATCGATTCTTAAGGAAAAACTCCAAATCTTTATTTTTCATCTTAGTATGTGTACTTTATTAATATTTCCAAAAGCATCCTATAGTAGTAAATGCGGAACGGTATCTTGATAAATACAGGGCGTGCCGTGACAAATGGTAACAGAGTGTTTCCATGTATTTATAGAAACAACACCGCGGTGTGGCCCACTGTGTTACTAATTGGACACACAATACGTTTTCACTTTGCTCAGCGAACCGTTACTTTTCATGTTTTTTAAGGGAAAACACGTGTAGCCATTGTCTTTTATGGTTTTTATATAATTCGATGACTGATTTTAATTGTAACTCTGTGATTAAAATCCTGCGCTTTATTTCAATTATGTCAGGTTGATATTGTAGGAGGTAAGAGTAACAGAAAATAGTATAAAATGCTGTTTCGGTCTTTTTGACGAGACATTCTTTAGTATACCGTTTTAACGTGTATTTAGGGTTAAATAACAATTTTTGTCAAAAAGGAACCCTTACAAAATTGACATACCAGTGTATTCCTTTCTCTTTTTATGTAGATACTAGATTCTGCCCGCGACTTCATCCGCGTGGAATAGTAAAAAATAGTAAGTTATAAAAAACCCCCCGATTTTGAAACATTCTTCATTGTTGCTCCGCTCCTGTTGGTCTTAGCGTGATGATATATAACTTATAGCCTTCCTCGATAAATGGGCTATCTAACACTGAAATTTATATAACTGAATTTTTTAAATCAGACCAGTAGTTTTTGAGATTAGCGAGTCCAAGCCAACAAACAAACAAACACTTCAGCTTTATATATTAGTACTAGCTTCTGCCCGCGACTTCGTCCGCGTGGAATAGTTAAAAAAAAGTAAGTTAAAAACCCCCGCATTTGAAACATTCTTCATAAGTGCTTCGCTCCTATTGATCTTAGCGTGTTGATATATATAGCCTATATATAGCCTTCCCCGATAAATGGGCTATCTAACACTGAAAGAATTTTTGAATTCGGATCAGTAGTTTCTGAGATTAGCGCGTTCAATCAAACAAACATACAAACAAACTCTTCAGCTTTATATATTAGTATAAGATGTTACATCTCTTAGGAAAATGTTCCAATAGAAACCTTCAATGGAAGATAAAGTAAATTACATCGAATCTGAAAAATTAAAAGAAAGAAGATTGAACTGGTAGGGACATTCAATAAGGAGATATGAAAATCAGGTGCTAGACAGATTTTTATGTTGCTGGTATGTGGCACACAGAATGACGGTCCCAGTGATGGAAAATGGTTACCGAAGCCTACTGACATTTGTAACACCAAAGGTGCTAACAATGTACTACTGATTTTAAAGAAGGACTGAACCCTGAAGAATGTAAAATTGATTTATTTTGTTATAACACTAAGTGTGGGCTGATGAAAAGATGGATAGATTGTGTGATGGATGCTATCTAAAGATTTGTGAATAGAGGATAATTGGAAGGAAATGACATACTCTATTAGAATTGTATTCATTCACTTGTTATTTAAGTTATTCTCCTTACATGTATAAGCTCTAGGAGTATTCTTAACAAAATTAAAAAATACGTCTCATAGATAAATATATTATAATTCGCAAAGAATTTCACCAGAAAAATGTCCAAATACAACACTGAAAAGTAAACTTTCACGATTTATCATCTATTAAACTCTAATTAAATAATATTTCCCAAACAAAACACGGGTAAAAGAGCGGAAATGTATTAATATTACATGATTTGCTTTGTTTTACTATATGATTTATAGTATAAGTATCATTCAAAATCAAATAAAAATATACCATATTTCAAAGCGATAAGGTTATTAATTTTTATCTGTTCGTTAAGATAAGTATTTAAGGTATTAGAAAAAACTAAAAATCAATTAAATACGACTTACTTATTACAACCTAATATAGTCTTTGGTGACTATATTTTATGTGTTAACAGAACTCATGGAAAAATAAACTTTATTCGTAAGAGGAAAGGGTTTGCAACTACACAACTATAATAAAACATATACTTTAGAGTAAAATTAATGGTGGTAAGATTCATTTAAGAAATTTAATTAATTTGTGTAATGAAATCGTGTTAATCATTTGCCTGTTCATTATATAGTGCCGTCTAAATTGAAAAAAGTATAAGATTACAATTCAATATATTATTAATTTATGCTATCTTCTTTAGTCTTGTTTATTAATATTTTTAAATAATTAAGTTTTAACGATCAAGTTTTTGCTTAAGCTCGGCCCACTCACAATATAATGATTAGTTCTAGCTTATCCTGGCCACGCTTCGTTGTGGCTCAGTCATGTACATAAATTATTAGGGTAGTAAATCCATCGACTAATTCTCGATATTTGCAGACATAAAGATATAGAAGCTGATTTTGTATCAATAGAACAAAAAGTATATAAAAATATTCTTCCATCAAAATTCAACGTTATGGATAAATCTCAACATAATCCATTAACTACCTTTCGAGTTTTAAGGCCACAAACACATGGTTGCTGAATTTTATATATTACTAGTTTTTGCAAGCGGCTTCGCTCGCGTTAATGTTGACCCAAGAGAACCCTATATTTTTCCGGAATAAAAAGTAGCCTATGTACTATTGTAGACTATAATCTATCTTTGTGCCAAATTTCATCCAGATCGGTTCAGCCGTTATGGCGTTATTGAATAACAAACATCTATCCAAACTTTCGTGTTTATAAACCTGTTACGAGTTACGGGACTCCTATTAAAATGCTGTTGGAATTACTATAGAATTTATTAGAACTATACAAACACGTATAACACATGTACAAATATAACCGGTCGCAATAAGTACAAATGTAATGCACAATTAAATAACACGCGCAAAGTCCGTCACTATATAGCGTATCAAATTTCCACACGTCTTACCCGTATCGCAATCGTCGCTTGACTGCCTCACCTCTCCGTTTGGGCATTGTTTTATACTAACTATACGATACAACAATCGACCGCTTGGACTGGATCTTCCAAGAACTACACCTGGCTAACGACCATCATAAAGGATTACAACACACAATAGCCGGCTTTTCTAATTACAGATTTTAAACACAAAGTAAACAAAAGAAGTCCAAATGCGGGTAGGTAATAAAACTTTAATAAACTGCGCTTTATGGCCGGCTGGTGTGCATTCACTTTTGTCGGCGTGCTTTGTGGAATTTTGGCTACGTTGTAACAATACTTTAGTATATTATATGTAGTATACAGTATAGTATTGTTACGAGCTACAGGACTCGAATTAAAAAAATGCCGTTGGAACTACTATAGAATTTATTAGAACTGTACAAACACGTATAAAACAAATACAAATAAAACTGGATGCAACCAGTTCACATTGCACGATTCGATACAATTCGAACGCGCAAAGTCCGTCGTCTATATCGCTAATCGAGAGTACCAGAGAACGTCTTACTCGTTTCGTAGTCGTCGCTTGACTGCCCTGCCCCTCCATTCGGGCATCGTCTTATACTCACTACACAGTAAAAAGAAATTGGAGGCGCACACTGAGTTTCTAAGAAATATTAATTTGCACACCTGCGAACGTCCATAAAGTCGAAAACAATAACAATAAGGATTAGTTCGAGGCTAATGATGGTTATAAAACAAGTAGAAAAGACAATAGCATGTTTTTCTTAACTATAAATTCAAAAGACAAAAGAGTTCCTTAATCCGGGAGGACAATGAGCTGCGCTAACAATAGGCTGTGTGGCTTATCTTTGACGGCATGTAGCAGTATTATTAGTATAGATAAAAAATTACTTAATAACTAAATTTGATTAAGTTCTGTAGCCAAATGACCAAAACATACGTAGACTTTACGAAACTCATCAACGTGCGTGGTCCGACAAGTACTTGGCTATTTTTTGAATCCACTACCCCTCTTACTTTCCCCACCTCTATAAATGTCGCGGAACAAAATATCTAATAATATTCATAAAATCTATCTGACAGATCAGGAAACCTTCTGTTATTAATTGTCCAAAAACAAGTTTATATACGAGCCAATGTTATTTCTGTCCACAGAAATAGACAATCGGGCCACCCATCGTGGTCCAATGTCGCTGGTTGTAAAACTAAGTGACTTCTTTAGTATTTTTATTGCTTCAAATGCTACTGATATCAAATACTATCTTGTAACTTGTAAATATTTTTAGGGATCTCTATGGTTGTATCTCAAACCTCCTTAAAATAGGATGGAACAAAATATAATAGAACAGAGCAGCACAGAATAGAAGAGATTAATTTGGGAAATTTATTCCACAAGGAATCGAAAGTAGGGATAAACATTATATCTATGTTAATAGGACAGACACAATAGAACACAGAAGCAGAAAGGATGACGTAGAAATGGTTCGTACTGGTGGAAATAATTCCACCGGTATGAAATATTCCAAAACGGAACCCATTATCGACATGTCCAACACCTGCTTTCAATTCTGTTAATTAGAATTAAATAAAAGAAGTATAATGACTATTAATGAAGATAATAAATTGCTTGAAGAAATTTAAATCCGTTTCATAATAGACCTTCCTAATTTTATAGATTTAGTTACATTCACTTTAGATATCATAATCTTAATTTTTTTGGGAAATTGTCACGCCCACCGTATTCTGGTTTCCTAATTTTAAATAACAGTAAATTTTTGAAACGGTTTTGAAAATAATTGTAAGTGTTAGATAACTAATTGACTCCTGGTTTGAGTTTCTCGTCCATTATTTGTAATTAATATTAGAAAGGGTCTTTATCATTAAAACATATAGATGAAAGTTCTTGGCTGGAAATTGAATGGTGATGTTTTGCAGGGCAATTTAATTTTATACAGAAATAAATAAATAGTTATTTTTTTTATTGCGTAAGTTCAGCATAAGGGCAGATGGCCCACCTGATGGAAAGCAGTTAACATCGTCTACGGACATTTATAACACCAAAGGTGCTACCAATGTGTTGCTGCTCTCTAAAGGAGACTGGAACCTGACCACTAATTCTGGAACACAACTCAAGGTTGTTATGGCGACATGCTTGAGACCAGGGGTGGTAGCTGGTAGCTATGCAAACGGGAAATTGCCCTACCACCCGGCAGACGGGCAAATGCTCTAACCACACCGGAGTAAAATAATTATAATTACTGTTTATGCGCTCTTGGAAAGCTTTTGCTTACACGAACTTATAACGTCATAGTAGTATACAAAATTTATGAGGCTGCATTGTTTTGAGAGATAATAAGTGAGATCTGTTAATTTGACTTGCCTGTCCGCTCTCCTATTGCAAATGTCAAATGTGATAAAATTTATCCTACATTATTTGTAATATGGACATTTGCAAATTGTCAGTTTGGTCCCGGTATCTCGAAAATAACGTATACACATATATAAGCGACATGTTAATACAAGCTTCCATAATAATGAAAGCAAAAACTCTTCACGTATTTCCATTGTTCTCGACAAGATTGTTGCAAAAAAAGTCAGTTTCACTAACCCAAATCTCATTTACGAATTAAAATTAACAATTACTTTTTTGTATTGTCAAATTGGGACGTAGTAAAAAGTGTAGTCGTTGCCACACAATTAGAGTCTACGAATCCAATGAATTTAATTAGTAATCATGATTTGCGGAAATCGCTCTGTGTATTCTACATCCGTTGCATTAAAATCAAGAGTGGAAACTCACTTGAGATCAGCATTGCCAATAAAGGGTTATTTTGCTAAATCAATGATGTTTAGTTATCGAATCAAATGCTCCGTCCTCTCCCAAAATTGTAACTAAATCATATTTGGAAGTGAAACTTCTTTAGAATTGTTGTGATTTGAAACTCGATGAAAGGAAAAAACGAAACGATAAAGCGACTCTAACCATTAGCTAATCATTGTGGTAATTTTGTATCATTGTATTGTTTGTATTAAATAATTTTAACGTCATTTTCTTCGTTTTGGTCATTTTGTACTTTACAGATAGATAGACAGATAGGGGATAGATAAATAAAACTAGAACGGGTTGCAAAAGGAGATGAAAGTTTAGGAGACCAAATTATTCCTCAAATTTATAGACATAAAAATTTACGATCTATAAAAAAAATATGTGTGTGCAGTTCACACGAGAGTCTGAGACAGAATACATTATACAGCGTTTCATACTCACTCACTTTTGTCTACAAAGCGTTGTAGACATAATTATAATCGCCTGTATATTCTTTGAAGTTGCACTTCTACTGCGTGTGAACTGCACACATATGTAGTTTTTTTTTCTGAAGCGGCAATCAGGCAGGAGGCCTACCTGTAACAGAAGTTGGTTACCGTCGCTTATAGCCGTTTGCAACTCCAGAGGCGACGTATTGCCGTAGGATGGGATAGAAAGGAGATAGAAGTTTTGAGATAGGGGGATGGGATATGGAATAAGGGAGAGGAAATTGGGTCATTGGAACTCTCACTAATCGTAAGAAACATGCTTAGTTTAAGGCCGTATCATGTCGATATTTTGTGAGAGCCCGGTACCACACCGATCAAGCTGGCCCAAGGACTGCAATCAAGACAATGATTCCAGCATTGCTCTACTACGTCAATTGGGACTATATGACAAGTTTAGAAAAGTAATGAATGTTTTAGTAAGTTATGTTGTCATGTCACTATCATGTTGACACGACGATGTGTTACTTGTCAGTGAATTGCAATAGTGGCGCCAATAAACGCAATCGCATCGCCATGTTTTCGTCTGTCCTTCGGGAACAGCACTTTTTTCTGGATGAAAGGTAGCTTATGTCTTTTTCTATAATTTATTGCCTTGTTAACGGGTGAAAGCGTCACAAATAAACAAACTCACATTCGCATTTATGATATTAGTTATGCTAAAAATAAACCTATACACCATATCTATAACCTTTCGATTTCCCGCCAAAAACTCAACGGAGAAATTTAATTTCAAGTTAAGAACAAAAATAATCACAAATCATTCAGAAAATTAGTTTACGCCTAACGGAATATTATACAATCCATTAACAATTGTGACTAATTGTATGGAAATATCTCCAAAGCAATTGTAGCAAGTGAATGAGTTGCTAAAAAGTTGAGAATTCATTTTGTAACTTTCAACGCTCAACTCTTTAACAAAGTAAACAATTGATTGATGTCAGTTGACTTGGCACTTTTTCAATGCTGCTGTTCACAAACGGTACTCCCTACAAAGTTTAAAAGACTCGAACTGAAAAAGAATGCAACTAAATGGCACTATGGTCATGAAATAGGCAACTAAAGGTGATTTTCAATGATCCAGCTACTGCCTTCAAAAGACATTGCTCAGTTTTTTAGGAAAGTTGGGCTTCTTATAAAGCCGCACGAGCCTTTACGATTGTTTACGTCATATACGTTAAAAATATTTACCTCATTGAACCAGGTTCAAGAGAAATCTTAATTTTATCAGAGCAATATTTCTTAGAAAAAAATAAATTCAAAAGTAGATGATGCTGTATGTTAATAAAACGCTACAATTTGCTGACTCCGCTTCCATAGAATTAATCTATTTTTATTTGTAAACGATTTGCTGTTTATGGACATAGTGGCGCCATTATAAGTTTAAGTGTCCATATATCAACCATGTATGTTTTATTTCCAGAAGTACATAAGTGAGTTCCATAGTCAACAATATTTAGGGTTATTGAATATTGAAATAAAGAGTAAGAAGTAAAGTATCACAGTCAATAAAAACATAAAAGTCAAGATACGAACCATCGCTGTTAAAGAAAAACATGGTCATGTAGTTGTAATTTCTACGCTGGGGTACTAACAATTCTATAACTTTACTATAATAATATAAAAAATAATGTAAGATTTTGGTTAAGGCTCAAAATGAGCATTGTTCTTTGAAGGAAACCAGTGCTGACTTCATACTGGCATCGTACAAATTGATTTGATGTTAGTACAGCGCTACCAAGTCTGTTTTACTTCAATCAGTCGGTCCGCTCTCCAAGTCAGTAGCTGGATCAATGTAAACCAGCCTTTATGTAGATTTGAGTCAAATTTAACATTGTTTTCAGGTGTGTGAATTATCAAAATATGGTATAGCTCCCAATAAACTTTATAATAGTTATAAAATGACATGTCGTTGAAGTTCATGTCATTGTTTTGTGATGTTTAGTGAAATTTGTTTGGTAGCAGTTGCTAGGTTTTAATGTTTACAACTGAGTAATGAACATTTTGAAGTCGTTAAAGAAATGTCATGACTCCTTTTTTAATATACCTCATAATCTTATCACGAAGAGAGATCCCCAATAGTGTTACAACTTAGGCCCTGACAAAAACAAATTCCACTCCTAATCTGTAAAAGCACATTTTATTACCTGTCGGCATTTGAACTAATTGTAATCCTTTTATGATCGTCTTCTTTTTTCACTTAATTATTGGCATACGTTCCTAGTTATTGTGGAGAACAGCCTATTGTTCTATTGTACTCGTTTACGGCCACTTGCAGGCTGCATCACTAGCCAGGTGTTACGCAGTACAATTACAAGCTAATTCTAGGAAATTGCATTTGCATTTGTGAAGTATAAAACAACGGCCTGATTGAGAGGGGAGTCAGTTGAGCTACAACTACGATACGGACGTGACGTGTGTACATTCGGGAATCTAATAGTGACGGACTTTGCGCGTTGTATTGAATTACGGCCTCCTGCATTACGTTTGGATTTGTTGTGTTCGGTTATATTTGTACCTGTGTTACACGTATTTGTATAGTTTTAATAAACTGTATAATAATTCTAACGGCATTTTAATTCGAGTTCCGCTAACTCGTAACAATAGGATATTCAAGGAATCAAAGAACGTCTTAGTTATTATATCTTTTATTCATGTCCTGAATTATACTAATGATATGGACACCAACACCAAGTGCCAAATAATTTATTGAATGTTTATGATAAGAATAAAATGCGGCGTGGACATTTTTAAATCAGAAATTTGCCTCAAACAAAATATCCTTGTGTTTCTTGTGATCTTTTAAATAATTTCACTTGTAAATAAAAAGGTTTAATAATCATAAGAATTACGCGTTTGCGTGTGTTGTTTCATGACCGGTTATTAATATCTTGCTATTCATTCACTTGCTTCAATATTGGTAGAAATTTGACATTATTTCTATGGAGCTTATTTCAAATTTTAACTAATCGTAACGCAAATGAATAAACGGTTGTATAATTACAATGATAGTTGAACTCCATATTAATAAGTAAAAGTTATATTTAATAATTATTTTGATATTTAAGAAACATTTGCGCTTATAACAGATAGACGGTCAGCTGTTTGTCTCTGTGATGATAATGTTTCTGGTACAGATGTGGAAATTACATCAGTTGCAAGAAAACAAGGATTTACGACGTATATTTTTTCTGGCCTCCGCGACCATCATTTTCAAGTGTAATTGCGCAAAATTGTATACTTTTCTGTTTGACGAAGATTATATTACTTTTTACGCAATCATTATTTTATCTAAACGATCTGTAAAATGTCCAATTAACACAAACATGGGCTCATTAATTAAAATTAAACTCTAGATCTTTGTGGACCGGAAATAATATTTTTTATTAATTAAACATTATTGTCATTTCTTAGAATATTTGGGTATTTTTAAATAAATATTGCTCGTGAATTATACATCAAAGATTTCACGTACATATTCCTTATATTTTTGTGTTTTAAAAGTTCTATTATATATAACATAATATATATATATATATATATATATATATATATATATATATATATATATATATATATATATATATATATATATATATATATTACAGTAAATGTAATTAATTATTATGTATAATAACCGGTAATTATGCATAATCACCAATAAACTTGGTAAATGTCATAAAAGTTTCTACATATAGACGACACGTGCCAAGCAAGACTTGCAACATAAATATATTATTATATATCAACTGGTTTATTCATTGATAACTATTTAAACAATGGTTAAAGTCGATTCTGACGGCTTTGGTCTGAAGCTAACCTAACCTGACCCACTGTCCTTGTCCAACGAAAAAATATATTTCTGAGTAGTAACTACTCAAAAAAAACTGCACTCTATTCTATTGGCCCAATCAGCCATGATATTTATCACATTTACCATTACCAGTTGGGAATTATGTAAACAAACCGGTTAATTTGATAATTTTTCATTTATTTATCATATTTACCGACATTAATGGTGATTATGCATAATTATTGGTTATTATATATAATTACCAGTTTATTACTTTTACTGTAGCATATGTATACAAGGCAGCCCATTTAGTATCGGTCAGAATGGGCTAATCTGAAACTATAAGACATAGAAAGAGGTGTTCTTAGGAACCATGTTATCGATTTTAATGACAAGAAAAACTGCATACAAAGGTTTAAAAAAAATTGTGTGTGCAAGCAGTAACAGTGAAACTTCATAGAATATACTCACAAATAATTCTTCTCTATTTTTTATTAATATAGATATAATACTTTAGCCTACATCCGGCAATATATTATAATTCAAAATAAACTTCTTAATGATCACTTTAAATTTTTCACTGTTTTAGTCTAAAAAATATTATTATCAGTTTTATTTCGGTCCGAATTGGACCTATGTTTAATCATCGGTCTTATTGACTATCTAATCTTTGCTGCACATTATAAAACTCGTATCTCATTCTCTCGCAGGCCTAGTCCTATATATTTATGTGTTCATCTCTTTTTCGTATCGTTTTTTCGTTTCATCGAGTTTCAAATCACTACGATTCTAAAGAAGCTTCACTTCAAAAACTTGTACTCAGTTCCGGATTCGAATGTAGTCGTATTGAAAAATAAAACTTACAATATTTCTATTTGGATATCGATTGTGTGGGTAGTAATGTTGTATTAAAAATGTTAAAATTTTGGTTACAAGGTCCTGCACTGACCCCGATGATATTGGAATATGCTGTGTAAGTTAAACCAATAAAATCTACATAATATTATAAAATTCTAAACATACCATGTCTGTATATTGAAGCTATTAAAAAAAACAACTGCAATAGACTACATAAACGATGGAGAAGACTATGCATTTTTTTTCGATTTCTTGTCTGTTTGATTTCTGTTGTTTATCTGCTTGTCTGTTTGTTCGGGATTCACGTAAAAACTACTTGGTCGATTTCGATATGGTTTTTCGCTGATCGACAGCAAAGGATTCCCAGGAGCGGTTTGAAGTTGTTCGGGTGCATAAAAATTAGATTATTTCGACACAGTTTTCACTAATACGATAGCTTACATCATTTTTTAAATGCTGCTGTACTTTGTGCCCCGGGAATCCAGCAGGAATTTCAAGTCAAGTGTGGACGAAGTCGCGAGCACATCCTAGTAAATAAAGTAGTGATTCCGTGCCCACATATCACATGTCCACACCGCAATCAATTGTGCCCGAAGCGGAGGCGGCATAAATTTCGCGGCAGTAAGCGCCGCTAATTAACCCTAAACAGACGGAACGGGCATGCCTCGCTAATAAATCACCTGGAATAATGGTTGAGCTTAATTGAGGACGCACGGGATAAAAACAGGCATTGTTAAGGATCGCTTCCGTATGCTGGATTCTGGGTACGAGAGTAAAACGACGCGGACTGACGTGTGACAAGGAGATTTGATTTAATGAATCAATTAATATTTAAAAGTAACTGGCCCGGCGGACGTTGCCCTGTCCTGAAAAATAAAAACCTAGGACCTGATTCCAGCGCAACCTACCGGGTCTAACTGTGAACTAAACCATCCGGAGCCCTAAGCGTGCGTGACATGAGCTGTAAATTGCGTAAGAAGGTGAAGATCCGAACCTTTTTTTGCAGTTTTCGATTTGTTCGATAGTTAGTCCGCTATTTGGGATGGAGACACATCCAACAAATCAAAGATTATAAAAATCGGGCCAGCCGTTCTTGAGTTATAAATGGCATATATATATATATATATATATATATATATATATATATATATATATATATATATATACGCCGTCGAAAGTCCCACTGCTGGGTTTGGGTCTCCTATTTTTTTTATTGCAGGAGTTCAGCAGACAAGCAGACGGCCCACTTGATGGAAAGTGGTTGCCATTGCCTATAGACATTTGCAACACCAAAGGTACTACAAATGCGCTGCTGGTCTCTGAAAGGCTCCTCTTACTCTCCTCTATTTAAAGAGGAATGAAGAGGACAGTGACACCACGCTTGTCCAAGGCGTATTGTCAGATTTCACACATCGGTTATCTCGATGTGCAGCTTTTGTCACGATGTTTTCTTTCACCGTCAGCACGTGATAATTGTAACAGTATGTACATTACGTCTGAAAACTGCCTGAATGGGGAATGCGTTTCTGCCAGGATTAAAACCCGCGCCTGTTGGCTTTGATGCGCAAGTGCGCTACTACGCTATCACGACTTGATCAAATATTCGTATTTATTTTAACTTATTGAAATGATAACTTCTTATGGGAAGGTAAACCGCTTCGTTACGTAACGCGTTACGGCGCCAGGCTGTCTGGCTTCCCTTTCTCTCACGCATACGGCAGCGGTAGGTAAGCTCCTCCTATCTCATTCTAACCCACAGCGCTAGCCGTATTTCAGACAGAATATTAAATAGTTCAACTTATGTTAGTTTAACTTATCACTTATGTCGGGCGTCCCAAGACGTACACGTTTTATTTTTTTAAAATTTACTAGGACTCATTTTTCAATCACCAGATACAAGCTATTCTATAGAATAAAAGAAAATTAAAAATGACATTTACATAATAAAACAGTTGAATTGTTTCACTTTTGAATTTAGTCACGTTATAATAAATAAATAAAAGTCACAAAAGTCAGTTGTCAGATTGTATAAAATATGAGCAATTTTTTATACAAAGGTATTTATGAAATAAAATTCCAGATAAAATAAAAATGCCGCAAATATTCCGACATCGGAAATCGACCCTGGGACCATGGGGGCCTGAGGCGCACAAACTTTATCAAGACAGTGAAACGCCTGGTAGACGTCCCAAGTGACCAAAAGACTGGTCCTATACTATACCTCGGTCAATGCATTAGCGTTGCCATACAACGAGATAATGTAGCCAGTCTTTTGGGCACGTTTCCAAGTGACAGCGGTCTGGCACTAGATTTTATAGTTTAATTTTAATTTGTACATATAGTTTTATTTAGTTTAATTATATAATTAAATTATATTCGTACTTAATTTTAATAAAAATAAATTATAAACTAAACCATCTTAAAAATTAAACTACCCTTCAAAAAAAAGATATATTAACAAGCAAAAAACGTAGTCAAGATCGCTGTCGGTGGGAAGCGTTCCCAAAATGATTATATAATTAATTAGACTGATAAATTTTATCTGATGATTGAAAAATCGGCCGTAAATCGACTGTTCTACTCTTTATACCATACATTCTGTAATTACCAAGAACTCATACACACACGCGCGCACTATCCGCGAAGCACACACTCTTTAATTATAATAGCATCCCAATCCTTTATATCACAGTTGCACTAGTTTATGCTACAGAACTTTCATTTTCATCAAGACTAGACACTAAATACACTTTCTTACAGTATGGTTATTTATTAAAAGCTTTACTAATATTCTAATATAATGTTACGAGTTACGGGACTCGCATTAATATGCCGTTGGAATTACTATAGAATTTATTAGAACTATACAAACACGTATAACACAGGTACAAATATAACTGGACGCAACCAGTACAAACTGCACGATTCAATAACACGAGCAAAGTCCGTCACTATATAGCTTATCGAATGTACACGTCTTGCTCGTATCGTAATCGTCGCTTGACTGCCGGTCTCTGCGTTCGGGCATTCCTGTATACTCAGCTTGTAATATGTCACGATCGAGAAAACAATGGTTCCAACAATTACACCTGGCCACTGCCTACCATAAAGGATTACAATACACAATAGGCGGCTTTTTTAATTACAAATATTAAACACAAAGTAAACAAAAGAAGTCCAAATGCGGGCTGGTAATAAGCCGTGCTTTATGGCCGGCAGGTGTGCATTCACATTTGTCGGCGTGATTTGAGGAATTTTGGCTAAGTTGTAACAATAATATATAAAATTGTATAAAGTGGCACAAATGGTTATGGTTTTGATGTATTTTATTTTTTTAGTTTGAGAGGATTTAAATAAAACTTCTTTTTAAAAAAAAAGAATAAATTTTTCACAATTACGTGTGATAATCTGAAAATTCAATTTGTTTCATAATGCGTTCATGCAAATCGCACTTGTCTATTTTACGAACTCCTAAAACACAGCATTCCATTAAAAATAACATTCATTCGATTAATGACAATATTTCCAAGATTAATTGGCCACTTAAGCCGTTAGAATTTTCAAAATATATATTAATACAATGCAAAATATATTATTATGTGAAATGATTTAGTTATATTTAAGTAGAAATATTCGGTGGAAGTCACGCATAGAACGAATATTTCATAATAAATGATAACAACTAAAGCTGCTTATGACGTCTGTATGATATAGTGGTTACGGTTCGTTATAGTTTTCGAAGCTATTATTAAGTATTGTGTTACACTTGTTATATTATTATATCTTTTTTAGTTACTGGAAAGTTTTGTAGAAGGAAGCCTTTAGAAAAATCTTTTAGAGACACTAAAAAAATTGAAGTGTCTCGCTTGTGTAAAAAAAATGACAAAATATAAGTGTAAATTATTGCGGTGCTTTGTCACAAATAGTTAACCATTGCAATCATTTTTATCTGTCACGAATAGGCTCCGAAACGGGTGTACGCATAGTCAATGAAAATTTTAAGGAGAAAATTAAAATTTTAGAAGTTTAAATACTATAAGATATTATGGGGTATGACTGTAAAGTGTAGTAAAGGACTGCTCTCATCTTAAAATTAATCGTACGCTGTCTATATACCCCCTACTGAAAGGTACTGGTAAAAAATACTGATTAAATGTTTAAAATCACTCAATTATGGCGAAACGGAACATTTGCTGCGTTTAACAATGTAATAAGTCTATCTACTACTCTATCTACTCTATCATGCTTTATTAGAATTATTACATACACATACACACACATGCATGAACGCACATACACTCCCACACACGCACCCAGGCGCGCACACACACACACACACACACACACACACACACGCACACATGCAATCACACACACACACACATATTACCTTATAATTAGTATCTAGTTTGTTTTTCGCCATGTAGTGGAGCACTGGTGACCTGTAGTACAGATCTGTACAAATCTACAATGGGAACCAGTCTCACACAACAGGTCTTATACCACTTGTAAATTGTTGTGTGACAAAATAAAAGAAAGTTTCTTTCTTTCTTCTTTGATATGGCACAGCCAAATACTAGCTCGAGACACTCGAGTCAATTGAGAGCTAGGAAGGTGATAGGCGATAACCGGCAATTCGATAGGAGGTTTCAGAGCCTAGATTATCGACGCAGAGTCGCTAGCTTGTCGGTATTCTATAGCATATTTCGGCGAGTGTGCCACGGAATTGCGCGTATTAATTCCTCTCACCCCTTTTTACCACAAGACAAGCAGACGTACGAGATCACGCCACCGATATATGCTTCCGCTTTTGTCATACATATCGCTGAAGAGTGGAACTCTTTGCCGTCATCTGTTTTTCCTAATACAATTTGAGTGTCTTCAATTCTCGCGTGAATTATGTACCTAGGTACATAATTCACATTTCATTTCATAGGTAGGTACCTTCTGGGTAAGCGTGCTCCATGTTAGACTGGATTTCTATCTGGCATCAGGTGAAATGTCGGTCAAACACGAACCTGCACAAAAAAAAAAAAAAATGGGTTAGAGAAAATTTTAGATTTAAATTGAATATTAGAAAATTATTCCACAAACGAATTCCTTAATGACAAATTTGAAACATAATATCAATACACAATTCATAATAATATTTTAATTAAAGACATTTAATAATTGTCATACATAGATTGAAATAATAATTTAAAAAAACATACAGATATCTAAGTCTCTCTTTTCTTTCACCATATCCCAATTATTTGGGGTCGGCACAATATGTCTTTTCCTTCCACACTCCTCTACTCTGATATACATCTTCTGTCACACCACATATCATCATATCATCCTTCACACAATCCATCCATCTTTTTTTTGGTCTACCTTTACATTTGTACCCATCTATCTTGAAGTTTAACATTTAACATACAGATATCTAAATATAGAATTAATAAACAAAGGTAACAAATATTATCCAAGTTACATAAAAGGTACTAAATGAAATAAATAGGAACTAATTATTTAAATAATGACGATTAAGATCCTGCTTACTTGCCCACCATTGAAACTGGTGAAATTTGATCGAAAATCACAGACTTGAAAGGACAATAATTCAAAATCGCGTTAACTCATATACGGATAATTTTGACTAGTTTAAGAAAATCGAAACACAGAAATGAAAGGTCTAATACCAACTTATAATATGTCAGAGATAATTTTAGATTTAAATTGAATATCAAAAAACATCTCACGGCGAATGTAAGCGAATTGTCTTTTCTAACGTCCACGTTACATAAGTATTAGCAGAGGTAGGTTGATTAACAAAACGTTCGTCTCATAACATTATTTATTAAATTTTCGTGTATGTTTCATCTCGATATGCAGGTTTAATAAGATATGAATACAACATATTTGCAAGATATACACGAACCAAATGGTGACTATAAATAGTACTATAATAAAATTAATACCAAGAATCTCAAAAATAAACAAGCGTTAAATAGGCACTTTATAAGAACCTCGCAGAATAAGAATTATGCAAATTGTAAATTTATGTGACCCATAGGACCTTATTATCAAGAGGTGTCGAGTGTCAGTAGTGGAATGCTGGTGTCTAATAAGATAGACTTTTGGACAAATCGTTTAACTGCCCGGGGATCCATCACAATTTAAACAAAATGGAAACCTTATACAACCGCCTAGTTGTTCCGTCCGACTTTTATCTATGGATGAAATTTGACAGGAAGGTATTTTTACCAGTATGCGGGACTCGAATTAAAATGCCGTTTGAATTATTATAGAGTTTATTAGAACTATACAAACACGTATAACACAGGTACAAATATAACCGAACACAACAGATCCAAACGTAATGCAGAAGGTCGTAATTCAATACAACGCGCAAAGTCCGTCACTATTAGATTCCCGAATGTACACACGTCACGCCCGTATCGTAGTTGTAGCTCAACTGACTCCCCTCTCAACCAGGCCGTTGTTTTATACTTCACAAATGCAAATGAAATTTCCTAGAATTAGCTTGTAATTGTAATCCGTAACACCTGGCTAATGATGCAGCCTGCAAGCGGCCGTAAACGAGTACAATAGAACAATAGGCTGTTCTGCACAATAACTAGAAATGTATGCCAATAAATAAGTAAAAAAATAAGACGATCATAAAAGGATTAGTATTAATACCAAATGCTGATAGATAATAAAATATGCTTTTACAGATCTGTACGTGGAATTTGTCTTTGTCGGAACCTAAGTTGTAACAGTATTGTATTTTTGCGACTAATACGCATACTTAAAACTACATTTTAACGATTTTAATCGCCGTATTTGATTTTTATTTCGACATTTCGGCCACTTTTCAGTAGCCGTGATCACGGAACACAAAGATGTCTAGTGTCAATGAGTAACGTTAAAATTGTTATTTAGTCTTCCTCCAACTTATTAATTTTAGTTATTGTATTTTTTGTTTATGGTTATTATAATTTACTCTATGGGAGCCTAATCTAATGTACTACCACTTCTGTAGAATGGTATTGTCTGTATGGCCCTAGAACGATATACAGTGGTATTGGGAAAAGAATAAAGATTAGAGGCGGGCGCCCTATATATGATTAATTGTAATATAACAATGTTATTAATTGCTTTTTAATGAAGGCAATATCTGACGAGAAATAAGTCCCGGAGCTGTGAAAATTCAAAATTGAAAATTTCGTGGCGGAACGTAACGAGTGGAAGAGGATCGCTGCGTGAGGAAAGCATATTTGGGACGTCCGGCAGAGGTCGGTGTCCGGTCGGCCGTCCCAAATATCGCTGGAAGGGCAGAGTGGCGGCTGACCTGTCGGAGCTTCGAGCCAATAATTGGCAAGAAACTGCGCAGGAGAGAGAAACGTGGCATGATCTCGTTTCAGAGGCCAAGACCCACTTGGGGTCGCTGAGCCAACGGAGTAAGTAAGTAAGCTGTGAAAATTGCATCTCCCCCACCTTTCAGACTATGAGGTAGAAAATTGTAATAAAAAGTATTGTATGTTTATCTCGTTGTAGAATATATAAATACAACAAACTTTAACATGACCTGTTTGATCACGAGGACCTGAAGGTGAAACAAACATATAAATATATCAATAATTAAACACAGTCACCATCACATAAATGTTAATATGGATTTTCTACATAAAAATGTACACTGTTATTATCTTAAACACAATAGTCTTGTAAAGCTGACACTTTTTGTCCCCTACATTAATTTGTATAGTTGGACTTAATTACCCTCTCATATACAAACACTATTATCATTATTATTAATACAATGAAAACACATGCAACGGTATGTAATTAATATTATACAATGTACAAAAGTTTGAACACAAGTTCAGTTGTTTTCAAACTTTTGTGCGAAGAAAACAAGTCCCTCATTAATTTATCTTTTTTTGTAAGGCGTTATACACGGTGTCCCATTGAGAGGCGCATCGTGTAATTACAGCGACAAAGTGTGGTTGACGTCAACTCAAATGTTTAAGAGACTGTAAAGTCTATACAAACACCACAATACCTTTGAAGCGACTTTGTCTCACTTCGCAATTATGACACCCCTGTACGTATCTCGACAAAGTTTATTATGCAGTTTCAAATAATTAAACAGCAGCAATTTTTTTATTTGTAAGCTGATTTTGAATTGACTGAACGGAATATGTAATGTGGTTTGATATGTTTAAATTAAGAATGCTTGGTTGGTGGCGAGGTATAAATAAGTATTTTAGTTTGGTACATGCAAATTTTTAATTGAATTCCTTTGTTAATGAAAAAAAACTACAACTTTTTTTTTTTAATACTGAGTACAATTTCCAGCTTTTTATTTAAGGCTTATCAGAGGTTATCAAACGCCTTCGCTTATAATAAATAGTTTCAGTGACTTGTATTAGCAAGCACTTTTACTAAATATAGTAGTTTTCGTGCAAATCTCTTTTATTAAATTTACATTTATCTATATTTCACAGCTGATTATCTCAGAAACTAATTTGACTAGAAATATGAAAGGCAGAAACCTAACAAGAAAATAAGAGCAATAAGTTACACGGAACACCTCTTTTATGAGATAAAGAGGGGGCAGATTGTATCATCATAACCGAATCTGTGGGACATTTATTTAATAATTCAAAAAACTGACCTATCGAATATCCAATACAATAAAAATAAACAAAAAGGGGAATATCGGCCTGAAAATTTAACAAAATAATGAGAGTGGTCCGTGCATCCATATTTAATTGGCACAGACGCGGCCGGAGACTAGTTTATAGCTCTCAAAAGGGCAGGGGTGATTTTACATTTTTTTTCAAATGCCCGATAGCTTCAAGTAGTATTGTGGAGGACATCACGTGGTTCCGTTGGAAGTATACGGACATGACCGAAATATACCTGGACTTATACGATTCTTAAAAAATCGATAGTATTGTTTATTTCATTTAATTTGTTGGCAATAGGCTTGTTTAATGATTACACTGTCATTACTACTAATATAATAGTTAAAAAGACAAAAACATAGCAGTATGTATAACAATTATTGCTTTTTTAAAAAAAAAAATACTTTAATATAATATATAATATAATATTAAAGTATCACCATCTGGAAGGAAGCATACCCAATTTATATTATATAGTCAAGGTGGGAAAGTCCGTCAGTGGGACAAAGTCGTACACCTCTCGTTTTTTAACGAAGTAGCGAGAAGTGTATGAAGTTCCCCCACTGACGGACTTTGACTATACCAGATAATCTTTGCAAAACCTTTATTTTTATTCAATACCACATATTTTCTTTTACATGTTCTTTTCTCTCTGCTATATTTGATATTCGAATTTAGACATTAACACATGTTCTCCTTACTGCCTAAGGCAGAAGACCGATAAGCAGACTGCTCACCTTGTCGTAAGTAGCTATCGCCGCTTATGGGCATTTGTAATATCAGGGATGATGCCGACGCGTTACAAGCCTCTAGGATGCAATAGTAGATAGTAATATTAGTCATAGTAAATTCTGAGGTGTGGTCATTCTAAATATATAATAAAAAATGTAAATATTGTAGACTGATTTTGCCCGTGCAGGAACGGAAAAAGAATTCCTGCGGCCGGGCGGCCTGTCGTAAAAGGTGACAAAACAACTCACAGCCAGATGGTAAGGCATTTGCCAGACTGGATGGCTATCACCCCTGGTCTAGAGTATACCGGCATAACAACTTTGAGTTGTGTTCCGGCATCAGTGGTCAGGTTCCAGTTTCTCCTTCAAGGCCGGTAGCACATTGGCAGCACCTCTGGTATT
Source organism: Dendrolimus houi (assembly GCA_039645545.1). Taxonomy (NCBI): domain Eukaryota; kingdom Metazoa; phylum Arthropoda; class Insecta; order Lepidoptera; family Lasiocampidae; genus Dendrolimus; species Dendrolimus houi. The sequence goes on from CM077136.1 coordinate 9,235,554, forward strand.
GCTAATGTCCATAGGCGACGGTAACCACTTTCCATCACAGTTTGGCTGCCAGCCTATCTACTGTGCTTCAGCAATAAAAAAAAACTATTAGGCACATTTTATACTGACGCTAATTCTTCATAAAACACATACGTTATAGAATTTTGTAAATCAAAGCTGTTTGTTATATTATAGATAGATATCAGTTTATTAGACACCAGTACGGAAAACTTAGAGGCTAGTTACCTACTATTCTAAGTGCACGCTGTGCATTATATCATTTTTGAAATCATATTGTCGCCAAATATGCTCGAAATAAATTTTAAAAAATTACCTAAAACTACAAAAATATTATACTAGTAATAAAGCCATCTACATACAATATTGATTTTACTGTTATCAGAAATTTGAAGGAAATCTTGTAGCATTGTTTGGTATAGTAAAATTTAATTATGCAATATTTAACTTTGTATTGTAACTTCTAAATATTTTTTCTAAAAATAATAATTAATTATTCAATAGTCACATCTACATGTTTCTCAACTGACAAGGGAAGCGACGCGACGGTAGCCTATATATCGAAAAAAAAATACGGGAAATAATATCGAAAAGCCATAAAAGTGGGAGCAGCATCGCTATAAAACACAGACAAATACGGCAGATAATCGAAGCGAGTGCTGTACGTTACTTATTGTACACTCTTTATGTCCATCGTAATATTTTACTGCGCGATGCTTTGGATGCTTTTACAGAAACGCGGCCTCTCGCTCAGTTTCGATCTCATCTCAATAATATTGATATTGAAACCAATATTGTTTTTAGGAAAGTTAATATATTATTAGTACTACTAAATACTAAACTCTTTGTGGCCTATGTACAATGTATATATTTATAACTATAAATGCAATTGGGCATTTGATAGTCAAATAAATAGAGATACTTTTTTATCATTATAAAAAATGTCATAGCCTCTTTATATAGATGCTCATTGATTAACTCATATAGTCAACGAGTCATATATATATGACTCATTGACTCTACAGTTTTATTATATAATAAAATTGTAGAGGTCGAATTTATGTACAATAAAAAAAATGCTAAAAACCGAGTCACTCCCCTGACTGTTAAGAAGTGAAATAGAAATAATTTTTTTTTTTTCAAATTTTTTGTTTCTCTGTTTGTCTGTCTGTTTGTACCGGCTAATCTCCGAAACGACTGGACCGATTTAAATGAAATTTTGTATGGTGGTAGTTTATATCCCTGGTCAACATATAGGATACTTTTGATCCCCAAAAATTAAAGAATTCCCGTGCGATAGTTAAAAAACCACACCACGAGGACGAAGTCGCGGGCATCAGCTAGTATATATATATATATATATATATATATATATATATATGTATATGCATATATGTATACATACATATGTTATAGTCAAACATCGAAGCTCTGGTGCTCCTAGGTTTGCGTAGACAAACCCTTAGTCAAAGTCCAAATAAATGACGTTTTTCTGGCTTTGACTAGCGAATTTTTGTCTAACCTCGAAGAGACTAATTTATACAGTCATTAAACATGTAACAAGTGGAGTTAGAATCGAAGTTTGAGCGAGTCTGCCTTAGTCGCTTCTAGGATCGACTAGGCAAAGCCCGAAACAGATTATTTTACGTTCGACGTTTGACTAAAAAGTTAGGTACTTCATCTAATTATCTTGACGCTTGTGGCTACATATATACCTAATTATACGCCTGTAGCGTTATTTATTGCCGGTTTCTATTGACAACGTTGTCAGTCCTTAGGGTGGGACAAGGAGAATAGGATAAAGGGATGAGATCCAGGGGTCACACGTGAGGCATAGGATAGAGAGGATAGAATAGGGGGAGGGGAAATGGGCTATCGAGACTCTCACTCCTGGCACGAAACACGATAAGCAAGGATTAACCGTTTCACACAGATATTCTGTGACGTGGGGGTTCTTTTATGTTGCATGGTGCGGCTATGTTGATTGTAATAATATGATGGGTTGTACTCTCGATGTATTTATTTACTTGCTCAATTTATTTAATATTAAACTTGAAATGTGATAATATTTGTAACCTACTCGTATGTATATTCTGAACATGTTCATAGATGCATCACAGAAGATTTTTTTTGTTTTCTGTATTGACAGATTTTGGCATGTACATGGACTACTTCAGTTTTAACGTTGCTAGTTATTTGTATATCTGTAAATGGTTTGATAATAATGATGATGCGTCTAAACATGTGAAAACTACTGAACAGATTTAAATGAAACTCGACACAGAGCAGGCTCATATCTCGGGGCGTAACTTAAGATACTGTTACAACCTAGGCCCCGACAAAGACAAATTCCACGTACAAATCTGTAAAAGTACATTTTATTAGGCATTTGAACTGATTGTAATCCTTTTACGATCGTCTTCTTTTGTTCACTTATTTATTGGCATACGTTTCTAGTTATTCTGGAGAACAGCCTATTGTACTCGTTTGTGGCCGCTTGCAGGTGTCATTAGCCAGGTGTTACGGATTAAGTACAAGCTGATTCTAGGAAATTATGTCGACGATGCGATACGGACACATTTGCAGTTTTGAAATATAAAACGACGGCCTGATTGAGAGAGGGAGCAGTTGAGCGAGAACCACGAGCAAGGCATGACGTGTGTACAATCAGGAATCCAATAGTGACGGACTTTGCGCATTTTATTGAATTACGAACTTCTGCATTACGTTTGGATTTGTTGTGTTCGGTTATATTTGTACCTGTGTTATACTTGGTTGTTTAGTTCTAATAAACTCTATAATAATTCCAACGGCATTTTAATTCGAGTGCCGTAACTCGTAACAATACTTTTTATCCCGATGAATGACGTTGTTTCCGCAGGATAGATGAAAATATCGAAATAGGTGGCGCTGCGATTGCATCCTTTTTGAAAACTACAGAATGTATATGAACGAAACTCAACACAAAGATGGCTTATATCCCGAACCAACGCTTTGATTTTATATGCCCATAAATGATGTCGTTAATATAGAATAGATGTCGTTAATATGATTAGCTAAATAGATGGTGCTGCAATCGCGTTCTTTTAATTCACTGACAAATACCTACGTTGGCATAAACAACATGTCATTCAGTGTATTACTTCAAATCAGGCCATGACATAGTATAGGTAGTCTAACATAATATATGTTTGTTTTGTCCACAGGATGACAGAAGGTCCTTGCAATCGAATGTCGGTTAAAGCCTTTTTCCTTGTTATTTTCTCACACCTTATGTGTCATTGGCAAATCCAATGCCAAAATTGGAACAAAAATAGAATAGAACAGGCCATGACAATGACACCGATCAAGCCAGCCCTAAGAGCTGTAATCAAGTTAATGATTTCAGCATGACTCTACCACGTAGGTACAACGTACCACATACATCTGCGTGAAACGGTTAGTAACACTAACATTATCCCAGTTGTAGCGGAAACGTAACGTAAACAATCAACGTTTTTTTAATGAAAGGATGAAATAACGAATAACACCTGTAGACAACTTAATTCAAAATACGTGCTGCAAATCAAGTTAATTTATTATTTAAATTTAAAAATTAATAATGTTGCTTTCATGTAATTATAATAAAAAAAGAATACTTTTTATTTGATAAAAATGTTCGATATTTTTTAATTTGAATACAGTTACCTTTTAAATTTAATACTCCTGTATAAAACAGTTAATTCGTGTATTTTCATTATATATTTTCGATCTTCTTTTAAAATTTATGAACATGTCTGATATTTAAATGTAAAAGAAATCATTTGTTCAAACAGAAATACGTCATTAAATGCAGTCTATAAAATGAATCTTTGTTTTAAAATATGTGGATTTTATAATATTTCTAAAACCATTTTCATATAAATTAGCGGGTTTTAACACGTTCACAGAAACACTGATTTATCTATACGTTCCATTCCTGCGGTACGGGGCGTTTTAGACCCTGTACTAAACTTGACTTGTGCGGCGGCACGACACCTATTGAGCCCCATAACGTTCTAAAAACTAAAACCTTTTTTGGGTTATATATAAAATAGTTTATGGATAATTGTGTTGTGTTGTGCAGTACTAGGTCAAGGTAGCCCCTTATTATGGTAGATCTATAATATTTTCAAAAAAATTATAGATCCTTACTAAAACTCCAATAATGTAACCCAAGGCGTAAAAAAATTACCTAAAATATTCTTTACATCGCGTGCTCTGTGAAAACTATTGATGACAGAATAAAATAATGTACGACGACTTTGCAGAACACATAATTATATACAAAAAGTGCCGTGATAGCATATGTCTAACTATTATAGTTATGCCACAATAAGTGTTCTTTTATTTCAAAAATTTAATTGAAATGCCGTCGCTAGAAAAGGCTCTTTATTTGTATCCTGGTATTCAACCTTATGAAAAAAATTCAATTCAAGTCTTTTCAAACTGCTACAAGAACTCTCACCTATGGCCTCAGTCGACAATCAACGATTTGACTTAGGCTTTCAATTAAAACATTATACTTAAAACTTGTATATTCAAGAATACTTGACACTGGCTATATAAACGAATTGCATCGTGCAAAACGATGTATAAAAAAAGGAAAAATCAAGAATCCTTTTTTAGGACGGTAAAAAGTTTCTCAGTTGATTTCAATTCTTCTAAATCATTCGAACTTAGAATTCATGGCTCAAAAATGTCCCTAACGCTAACACTAAGAATTCAATTTACGTTACCAATTTATCAACAAAACGATTTCTATAAAGGGAACATGTTTCAAAACTACAAAACGCTCCAACTCATCTCTAAAATCCCCATAAATAACCTATAATCCTAACACTATTGAAGCAGACAATCTACAGTGTAAAATAGCGTTCCTTCTACCAACAATATCTACAACTGTAAAATTCATTTAAAAATAATTAATATACATTGCTGAGTTATTATACTCAGCGACGAAAATCAAATTGTTCTAAAGAAGCAATGGATGAGTGCAAATTTGATAAAGTAGATGTTAGAGGAGCAGAAAATGGTTTAGATGGTACAATAATGAACAACGGTACAAACGCGCTAATCCTTGTATTGTTAACAGGAATCCAATTTAAAATTCCATACAGATTTCAGACAAAGCTTGATTGATTGTGCTTTCGGTTCGTACTTCAGTGACATATAATGTACGGGATTTTTAAAGTTACATAGGTAGTGAATTGGTGATATGTAATCGAAAGGAAATACTGACACTAGTTGTAAAAAATTATCAATTACTTTAGGGTTAACAGATACTTTGTAAATTCGTAGACTAACGAAATACCTGTTTTTTTTTCTCGATTGTTAGTAATAAATTCTCGTATATTTTATGTAATTTATTTCCCTTCCTCTAAGCCTTCCCGTTCGTCCTTATTCTTGCCGCGTCAAAAGTGAAGATGTCACCATTTCGAAAACTAGTAATAAAAATGCTATGATAAAAACCGCAAGCCCTGACCTTCTCAGTACGTAGTTTGCACCACGCGCTTAAATTTCATCGTTCCGCCGTTATATAAAACCGCCCCTAAAATCAAGACTGTGCGCACGTCTCGCGAAGTGACAAATATATAAATAAATTAAAAACTCATCAGACCTGTTGCTGAGGCTGAAGAAGAGAACCAAGAGCAAATACGGTGAGTTCATTTTACTTCCAAATTTGAAATCAAACCTATTATACAGTTCATAACCACCCCTAATTAAATGATGAAATTATTTTTCCACCAATTGTTAACCTTATATGAGAGAGTTGTTGCCAATCATTCAAATCGTCAAAGATCACATCCGCTATTAATAAAGTAATACAATTAATAGAATAATAAATAAATTTGACAATATAATTCTTGTAATATTTATACGGAAAATTAGTTTTTTTAAAGAGGTATCTATTTTTGTTTTAAATGTATAAAACTCGTGTAGTAGATTAGGTACATCATATTTCAAAAACACGCTTCTAGAGATACCCGTATTTTTAATCTCAAAAATTATAATTTTGTTACGAGCTAGCGGGACTCGAGTTAAAATGCCGTTAGAATTATTATAGAGTTTATACAAAACCGTATAACACAGGTACAAATATAACCGAACAAAATAAATCCAAACGTAATGCAGAAGGTCGTAATTCAATAAAACGCGCAAAGTCTGTCACAATTAGAATCCCGAATGTACCCACGTCACGCCTAGATCGTAGTTGTCGCTCAACTGACCCCCTCTCTCAATCAGGCCGTCGTTTTATACCGCACGAATGCAAATGTGCCCATCCGGGAACGTCGACATAATTTCTTAGAATAACCTTGTAATTATAATCCTCAACACCTGGCTAATGATGCAGCCTGCAAGCGGCTGTAAACGACTACAATACAACAATAGGCTGTTCTCCACAATAACACGAAACGTATGCCAATAAATAAGTAAACAAAAGAAGACAATCATAAAAGGATTACAATTAGTTCAAATGCCGACAGGTAATAAAATGTGCTTTTACAGATCTGTACGTGGAATTTATCTTTGTCGGAGCCTAAGTTGTAACAATATTTTTTTATAACTATTATAAACTGTACATGTTGACTTATTTGAACATACCGTAGGTATAATTTTATTTTTGAGTTATTGGTTGCGCGATTATTACAGTATAATTAAAAGAATAAATATCAACTTGATAGTATTCTTCTTCGATATTAGCAATAATGTAAGTAGAGTTCCATTTACCCGACCGTTAATTTTAAGCCGGATTTAATTAATTTACCTTTCTTAGCCAATTACGCGCTTTTCTCGTCAACCAACTGAATGGGCCCGCTTTGTATTTCAGTTTCATATTCGATGTTGTCTTTTTACCAAAAGCTGCTTTCCGGTGGACAATTGCCAAGAAATACTATCTTCCATCTCTTTTGTATTTACGATTCTAATATATTTGCATCCCTTTTTATCGAACAGAATTCTCTGAATGAAAGGATCTTTTAATCGTTTTGTAATACCATTGGATCTTGAGCCAACTAAAGACTATATCTATAAATTTATCTGTCTTAGATATGCGAATTCAACCCCAATAAGACAGGAATACTATTCTTAAATTTTTAACCGACTTCCAAAGGGAGGAGTTTCTTAATTCAACTGTGATTTTTCTTTGTATGTTTGTTACGTGATTTCTGCGTCAATTGTGGATCGATTTTATTTATTTTTTTAATCGTAACAGCATACTCCTGGGTGGTCCCATCGTCACCAAGTCAGGATCTGATGAGTGGATCCCAGAGAAGTCCGAGTGCCTACACTCTTCGAAAGGCAAATTTGTATACGTGTGACAATCAATTTCTACAGGCGCTTGATATATTATTTCTAACGCCATTCAAGTATTTCTGCAACTAAAAAGTAGAAAATATTTTTTTTAACGAATACAAAACCGTACAAAACATTTCAAAGTGAGCCTTCTCGTATATCATGGTCCAGTGAGAGAACGTTGAGCCGCTCCTTAGTTGTTGTCACTCATCGTGTGCGTGCGTGGACATATGCCGCTGAAGACATTTGTTTTTCTCATGAAAAAGACAAACAGCCCCAATTGTGAGACGTGTAATAAAAGACAGGACATATAATATATCATATTCTTGTAGAATGCACCAAAAATAACAATGAGAGACAGCGACTAAGGAGAGACTTACGCTTGGGCTTCCTGGACTTCGGAGTTTTATATTCTTTTTTAGCCAACCCCTTGTCTGTAAAAACAGAGTTTGTTTTAGACTTTATTGTTAAATGCATAAAATAAGTGATTTTGCATGCATTAACATGCAAAATCACTATTATTTTATGCTTATTTATTTATTATCATTATTTTATGTGCATGTAAGGTTTTGTCTTCACGGACTGATATGGACGCATGTCCAAAAGTCCTTAAAAAACATTTTTTTTTTAATTTATAGTATTAAGTCGATTTTGTATTATTTTTTTGCAAGCAAAATTTCCAAACTTTAAACGCTTATATTTAACAATCGCATATTTCGGATAATGTCGCCTTGATTCTTAACGTGTGATTTGCGTCTTGTATATTATGACATCAAATTTTACATGGTTTTAAATATCAATTTAGACAGCACAATACACTTAATTGTACAGAATTGTGCTTCACTTTCTTCGCGTCATTTTATTAATATTGCATGTCTAGAAGTTTTAAAACCATTTTTATCAATTTAATTTAGGGAAAATATATTTACTGCTATATCAATCTTTTATAAGTTGCGTGTAGCGTTGCATATTTTTGCATTGAATATATTGCTAATTTAATCAGCTTAGCACGTTGACACCTCTTTCGGACCTTTATTTGACTTTGGCAAATATGTCAAAGATTTCAAGACTCATAGAAGGCAGGCTGATAGAATATTTATAAGTTTAAGCATCTGTTGATTTAGATGCAAAATGGAAACAGAAAACTGTGTCTCGAATTTTATACAAGACCGACGTCCACTGCTTGTTGTCCAAAGTCTGCTAATTGACCTGTATCATAAAATTCATAGCTGTTCTGTTTCTGTATTATAGACAAATAGCTAGTAGATGAAATTAAACTTCCTACACATCTTCTGTACTATAATAAATCTGTAAATGGTTCAAGTTTATACAATGCGTCTAAAAACGTGAAAAAAATCAAGAGGGCTAATTCGGACCAGCAGATTCAGAAAATACAATTTTTAGAATTTTTGTTTGCCTGTCTGTTGAGCATCACGTGAAAACTACTCAACGGATTTAAATAAAACTCGAAACGGAGCTAGCTTATATCCCGGGTCGTAACTTAGGATACTATTTATCCCGATAAATGACATCCATCCAATTTCCAAGGGATAGATGAGAATAGCAAAAAAGATGTCGCTGCGATTGCATTTTTTTTAAACTACTGAATTGATCGTATCTTTTTTTGAAACTACTGTATATGAATGAAACTCGACATAGTGCTGGCTTATAACCCGAGTTAACACTTAGAATACATTTTATCCCGATAAATGACATTGTTTCTATAGTATAGACGGATTAGCAAAATAGATGGTGATGCAATCCCTTTTTTTAATTCACTAACAAATACCTACCTTATCATAAACAATATGTCATTCACTGTATTACTTCAAATTAGGTTGGCTTCAACACGCCTGTTTTGCTGGGCAGTTGTGTAGACTGTATGGTCTTAGTTTCTTTGTATTTATTATTACGTGCGAGCGGGGTTCGCATTTAGGATTGGAAGAAAACACCAGTTTTTAACTAAACGCTTTTATTAACTTACACAGCCGTAAGTGATACCTCTCCACAGGGTCGCCCCTACACGCACAACGACGCACTGTCCCGACGATATGTTGTCTCAGTCACAATACCGTCGCCGATATCGCGTAGACACACCTTCTGCTGCTGCAGTGCTCACCACAGAATTTACCGCGCGTAGCTCGCCTCTGGACCTCCTTTTAAACTACGCGAAACTCCTCCTTCACTAAACTACTGTCCACTATACTTTTCACTGAATTCACCACTAAAGTCGTCACTGTCTTCTATTAAACTCTTCTTCCAACTCTTTCGTATCACACTTGTCGCTTCACTGTCTTGAACTGAACTCAACTGTAAACTGCCCGCTAGGCGCGCCTTACGCTGCTTATATACCCGGAAGAATTTTCTGGAACCCATAATTTCGTTTATACATCTCTCCCTTTCTAACATCTATATATCTCTGTCTTTTCCTTCCCGAACTTTCTATTCTAGAACTTTCATTTATCGTCTATCCCTTTCCAACATGTATCTGTCCTTGTCTTTTCTTGCGTGAATATTAAATAACACACTTTGCGCGTGTTACTTAATTGTGCATTACAATTGGACTTATTGCAACAGGTTATATTTGTACCTGTGTTATACGTGTTTGTATAGTTCTAATAAATTCTATAGTAATTCCAACGGCATTTTAATTCGAGTCCCGCACTTGTAACATTATTATATGTAAATAACCAAATTAAGTTTTTGTGTGAGTAAAATAAAGCGACTATAGCTTTATGTTAACTTTAGTATCCAAAAATCTTGTAATATTGGACACATTTTCAACTAAATGTATTGACTCGTCATCAGTAGTAACTTTAAATTTATTAACACTATCATGATTCATGTAAGGATACAATAAATCTATCATGTATGTTTATACGTTTTATGTAAGTATATCATTCTCAGTCTGGATGCATTGTTGTTATAAGAATAAGGGAACAAAACGAGCGTAGGAAATGCCCCGGATTATCATTTCGCTTCATCTTATTATGTAGAACTGAATAACTTTAGAAGAGTCAAATTTTATATTTATAAAAGAAAATCCTTTGCTCTCATATTCGGTTAATGGTCAATTAACATTAGACAAAACTATATATCATGTTAGTAAATAAAGTGAAATATGTGTACATCGTGTATCGTACTCCCATTATTTTAAATTACTAATAGTTAAACATCATTTAACTTCTCTGACTGCACCAGTAATAGTGCGAGGGATGTGTGTAACCTATATAATACTGTTATGACCTACACGCCGACAAAAGTAGATTCACACCTGGATACCATAAAAGCACACTTTATTACCTTTCCGCATTTGGACTTCTTTTGTTTACTTTGTGTTTAAAGTTTGTAATTAGAAAACATTGTAATCTTTTATGGCAGTGATTTAGCCAGCTGTATCGAACTGATTCTAAGAAACTCGGTCTACGCGGTCGGGCAGCCATATTATATCGGTGCAGTATAAAACAATGGCCCAATGGAGAGATCAGCAGTCTAGCGATAGCCACAAGCAAAGCAAGACGTTAGTGACGGACTTTGCGCGTGTGATTGAATCGTGCATTACGTTTGGACTGGTTGTGTACAGTTATATTTGTACCTGTGTTATACGTGTTTGTATAGTTCTAATAAATTCTATAAATAATTCCAACGGCATTTTAATTCGAGTCCTGCAACTCGTAACAACACAATCTGTACATTTTTTATTAAGGGAGGATCATTTGTACATTTTCTAATTGTCTGATTTTTTTGGCAGCTGAGCAAGTTACCACTGGTTAATATGGATTCTAGGTACGATCCCAAACACCCGGACCAGAGTAAATAACGGAGAGTATATTTACGAAATTTGCCTTGCCGGAAATCAAACCGGAGACCTCTGCGTGCCAGTGAACTAGGCGGCTCAAGGCGCAGCCCAGTAGATTACAGACGGAGTCAACCTTGTCTATAGAAAGTTATCTATAATATTAAGTATAAAATTCTAAGCATACAGTGTCTGTATATTGAAGCCATTAAAATAAAAACAACTGGAATAGATTACATAAACGACGAAGAATACGATGCAATTCTTTTAGATTTCTTGTTCGGCATTCACGTAAAAACTACTTGGCCTATTTCGATGCGGTTCTCAATGGATGACAGCTAATTCTTAAACTTATAATCTGCGCTACTTTTATCCCGGGAATCATGCTGGAGATTTTCTGAGAATAATTTAAAATCGCCATATTGATAAAAACTTGAAATTTCAATGCGATTTTTTCACTGATCGATAGAAAATTTTATGTAATAAAATTTGTGATACTTTTTTTTTCCGGGAATCCCACGGGAATTTTCCCGGGAATGGTTTTAAAATACTCGCATACATAAAAATTAGCTTATTCCTACCTAGTTTTCACTAAAACGATAGCTTACCTTTTTTTAAATTCTGCTATACTTTGTGTCCCGGAAATCCCGCGAGAATTTCAAATCAAGCGTAGACAAAGTCGCGGGCATATCCTTAGTTCTTAATAAGTACTAATTAAGTTTTTTCAACAAAATAAGGACCTAACAGTCGGACTTCTAGAACACTACTCAAGCAGAGAGCAACACTCAAATTATAAATTATAATTCTGTCCAATAAACCTCATATTCAAATATACTACATGTTACTTGGCGGCGTGACATTTAAACTTTACTTATTATGTTAAAAATCTTAATTCTGGTTCATTATTTGTATTTTTATTGGTATTTGGTAACTGATCTAGAATAAACTTAAACACTCTTTTAAAATATAAATGACAGTTTATTAATTTTAATTAGTGGAATATATAGTTTTAATCTTTTATTTAAATTTTTTGATTTATTTATATATAAGAAACTAGAGATTACCCCGCGGCTGCGAAGGGGCAACCTCTAGTGCGTACCTCTTGTTCAAAGAGCAGGTAGTAGGTACATGTTACATTGTATTACATTTTTATGTATTTGCCCCCGGAAGATTTACTTCATTTTATATCGCAAACTATCTCATCCCTCGTCTATCTGTAAACTACATAAATGACAAAACTTGACAAAAATGACAAAAAAGACAAAATGGATGAAATGGCCAAAATAGAAATAAATGACAAAATCACTAAACCTATCCTACTTTTCGGGATAACCTTCACATAAATCAATCCCATTATCCGGGATGAAAGTATCCCTTGGTATTAAAATCACATATATACTGAATTTCAACCCAACCGATCTTTCCATAAAAGCATAACAAACAGAGAGACAAATACATTTTCATCCCGGATACTATCCCATTTTTCGGGATAAAAGGTATCCTATGTTCATCCATCGAAAATATACGTATATACTGAGTTTCAGCCAAATCGGTCCAATAGATTTCCGTGAAAGGGTAACAGACAGACAGACAGAGTTACTTTAGCATTTATAATATTGTTACGAGCTACAGGACTCGAATTAAAATTCCGTTGGAATTACTATAGGATTTCTTAAAACTCTACAAACACGTATAAAAAAGGTACAAACATTGGATACAACCAGTACAAACTGCACGATTTAATAATACGCGCAAAGTCCGTCACTATATAACTCCTCGAATGTACACACGTCTTACTCGTATCTTAGCCGTCGCTTGACTGCCTCCCCCCTCCGTTCGGGCATTGTTTTACACTAACTATACGATATAACAATCGACGGCGTGGACTGGATCTTCCAAGAAGTAGACCTGGCTAACGACCATCATAAAGGATTACAATACACAATAGGCAGCTTTTCTAATTACAAATTTTAAACACAAAGTAAACAAAAAACTCCACATGCGGGCGGGTAATAAACTGTGCTTTATGGCCGGCAGGTGTGCATTCACATTTATTGGCGTGCTTCGTGGAATTTTGGCTAAGTTGTAACACTATTAATAGGGATTTAAATAATTAATTCTCTACTATATTATAAATATATTTAACTTTGCTATTATTATCTTTACATTTATTTTAACAGAATACTATGTACATTTTATTATTAATAATCGAATACAATAAAAGAAAACTTAATTTGTGTTGTATTCTTCCCATAGTACCTCAAGACTATACATATAAGTAAAATACTGAGAGAAATATGTTTAGTAATCATATTTAATTGATGTTGAACAATAAAGTGATTTTATTCCTTCATCATGCTTAACGTACCGCTATAATTTGAATAGATTATTGTTATTCGAGCTAATTTCAGATTATTAAACGTGTAGCTCATAAAACTAGAAATAAGAGTAATTTAAAAATGTACTTTTTACGGCAATTTGTTGAAATAACCCGAGTTATTTGTATGCCAACTATTTTTAAATATATGTAACATGATATAATGTAATAAAATAAAACATTTCCATATTCATGTCAAAAACAAAATAAAATAAACCAATAAAACCAAACATAGTAATAAAGAGCGGTCGGTAACATTTCTCAGTAAAATATATCACTTTTAAATTGTTTCTACATGTCAATCAACTCGCAAATTTAAACAATTTTTTGTCATAATTTTGTAAAAAAAATTAAAATCCACTAGATAACTATATATAAATAAATATACATAATTAACTTTCGAATTGACCTTATAAAATTTATTGAACCTGACCAAGGCAACAGATTGTATATTAATATATACTAACCTATCTAACTATGTTTAGAGTAGATACTTGAGGTGTTTGGGATACAAACTTCGGACCAGCATTGGCTCTAAGACCAGGGCCATCGTTAGCCGGAGGTACAAAGAGTACGTAGTACCCGGGCGCAAATACCTAATAGGCGCAAGCCGATTGACTTCAATAAAAAAGTCGTAAAAGGACATCATGATTTTTCATTATCTGACTAACGACAGTTAAATATATTACACCAATGTGCAGCCCCATATAGACTACATCTTCCTGTCAAATTTCATCAGTATATGGGATAAACCAAGTAGTTTTTGTGAAAAATTATTGTGACCTACAAATTCAGACGGATAGAGATGATGAATTCGTAAGGATTTCCAATTTTCCAAATAACTAGGGATCCTTAAAAGTAAAACGTAAAAATTAAATGCTACTTTTTATTATTGGTAGAGGGGCGCAAATAGATTTTCGCACTCCGCGCCCAATTTGCTTAAGATGGTCCTACTGAAGACAGATTTCTATAAATTGGATGATGATGCTTTTATACACAAAACAAGCGGCCGTGTCTAAGTTGCACTGGCGCAAGATATATTAGGTTGGGAAAAAGTTTCTTCGCATTTTATATAAAAATTCAAAAGGTTTTTTTATAAAGTTTATTTACATTTGACTAAAGTGTGTAGGTGCCATTTTAAAGTATGTAGGTCTAGCGTTGTCATGGTGAAAAACCACACCTCTTCTGTTGATTAATTCCGGCCGCTTTCTCTTAACTTTTTGCTTTAATCTCATCAGTTGTTCGCAGTACAGATCAGAATTAATGGGCCTGCCTGGCGGTAACAGCTCATAATGAATAATTCCCTTCCAATCCCACCACACACACAGCATCACCTTGTTGCGAGTTAACACGGGTTTCGCCACAGTCTGTGAAGCCTGACTGGCCTTTGACCACGATCTTTTTCGCACGTTCTTGTCGTACGTGATCCACTTTTCATCACCAGTTATCAGCTTCTTCAAAAATGTTTCGGTTTCATTACGTCGTAATAAAGAATCACAAATGAGTACGCGGTTCGTTAGGTTTCTTTTAGTGAGCTCATGAGGCACCTAAACATCGAGCTTTTTTGTGTACCCAGCTTTTTTCAAATGCGCCAAAACCCTTTTGTAGTTAATTCCCAGTTCTCCAGCTACATCGTAACTACTAATATGCCGATCTTGCTCCATTTTTTCAAAAATGGCATCAATTTTGTCCGTAAAAGGGCGACCAGAGCGACGTGCATCTTTGATATCAAAATTTCCGGATTGAAAACGCTTAAACCAAATTCGCGCTACTCTCACAGATACTGCATTAGGTCCATAAACATCATAAATTTTTTTCGCGGGTTGTGTTGCAATTTTACCTTTTTTGTAGTAAAATTTTAAAATGTATCGAGTTTCTTCATTAGATTCATTCATTTTAACAATAAGAAAAACAAATGAAAATCACACATTTTCCTAATTTGAATTCGGAATTGTCTTCTTTAAAATTAATTTTTTTTAATGATACCAAAACTAGCCAGATATAAATGGTATAGCCAAAGAGATCTTATTACAAGTTCATACATACTATATGCGAAAAGACTTTTTCCCCAACCTATTATATTAAAAGTCTTAAATAATTTTGAGTTAGTGGCTCTGACGCTTTCCGTTCGCTATCATTATGTAGACGTGGGGCGCTGGTGCTAAAACACTTACTGCTTATATTTTTGATTATGTAAAAAATTATAAAAATGTAGACAATTGGTTTTAATGTACTATTAGAACCCTTTCTATTCATTTTTCAGGTTATTACTCAACTTTTAATTTCAATTCAAATTATAGCGATGACGAGAAGAGAATCACGGTAAGTCAAACATTAGTTTTCCTAAGTATGTTTTCTCCGTTACCAGTTTTGTTCATAATTCCATGTATTACTTCTATCTCTTTATTAGCTCTGCAGCCAGTAGCGGTGCACCGAACGCATTTGTATTTCTGGCTTGCCATCAATGAAAGAGAGATTCATTCAGATATTCACCACGTTTAGAACAATCATACTTCACTGTAATGGAGCGGTCAATGGTTCTGTTACAATGTTTCACTTACACCTTTATTCTAAGTCACTTCACTCTCTCTCTCCATAACGCGCTGCTTCTAAGACACAGCACCACCAAATGTGATTTTTCTTTTTCAATTTTTATTGAGAAGCTGGCTAACAGGTATTTGGGTGTGGAGTTACAGGTCTTGAAAAATGATATCAATATTTCTTAGTGCCTGCTTTTATTAAATTTTAAAAAATCAAATTGGTTTGAAGTGCTCAGTTCATTAGCTTTTGAGATAGTTTTAGATTCTTTAGATTTAATTCTTTTCAGGGTTATTTAGTTGCTATGTAGTGATAAATGCGGCGACGTCCCCTAATTTTTGAAATATTTAGTGGAAAATTCTAGAAAAATACGAGGTTAAGACTTAAAAATACTTTTAACGAAAATTGATTTGAACAAGATCTATTGAGTAAATTTCGACATATATACTTGTAGGTGTGTAAATTAAGTAATGAGACTGATGATTAAATATTTAAATGTGATTACAATTTAACGTTGTCTGCCTTAAAATAATTCCCATTGGGAAGCCACACAGCGTTGGAGATGGTTCTCCACTCCTTGTAACAGTGTTGCAACTCGGATATTGGAATTGTCTTTAGCTGGTTGGTTACAGCCGTTTGAATGTTTTTGAGTGTCCCAAATATGTCCTTTCAGATGAGTTTTTAACCTTGAGAAGAGGAAAAAGTCGCAAGGACTCAAGTCAGGCGAGCAAGGAGGCTGAGGAGCTACAGAAATGTTTCTATTGGCCAAAAATCTTTTGTACCTGCGAGAGATTTTTCGAAACCATTTTCGAGCAGATTTTTCCCATTCCTAATTCATTGGTCAAAATTTGATGAACGGTGATGTGACTCATTCAACTGTTCCCCGATCATTCTGAGGGTAAACCGACGATCTGAACACACAAGTTTGCGGATTTTGTTAACATTGTCATCGGTTCTTGCAGTTGATGACCTTCCGCTACGTGGCTAATCTCCCATCGACTCTCTTCCTTCTGTGAATGCCTTGAATCACCAAAAACCCTGGGCTTTCGACAAAATATTGTGTGTGTTGTAAGGCTTCCTGAATTTTTGAAAAACTTTCTGTTGCACTTTGCTCAAGTTGATTGAACCAAAACCTGAGAGCGCATCGTTGATCGAAATTGATGTCTTTCATTTTTGACTTAAACACAGTAAGAAAACCAAGTTCATGGGAAAAATGACAGCGGACAAATAAATGATTTGAACGACTTCAAACTTGTCCTGCAAATGTATCACATATCCACTTGTCGCCTCTGCATGCCCCGTGCTTCTCGTGAGGCCATATCAAACGCTACGTTGTCAGACTCAACAGAACAAGGACTATAAATTTTTAGTCTCGCTTAACTATGATGCTACTGAAGTGCTTGTTAAGTAACTTAATAAACTTAAAACTTTTAATTTTTTATCCTACTCTCTTCTTCCTAATCTCCTTCTCTACAGACACTCACATGCACACACACATCCTAATATATATGTATATGAATATGTCCATATACACACAACATGGTGATCATAAATTCTAACACTGGCAATTGTCGTAAGGAACCTCTGATTGACTCATATTACAGGTAATTATACCTAGTTTGAGAGTCAGAGACAACTTAACATCTTGTATAGTGTTTTTAGCCTATAAAATGTGTTTCACTCTTCATTCATTCATTTTTGTACTATGTTTTTATTAAAGGCTTAATAAAGATATTCTGTATTATATTTGTACTCATTTCTTAATTTACACACCTCGTATGTGAGATATTTTTGATTAAACGCTCTTTTTAAAGTTTCGTAATCATTGGCATAAAAATGGGACTTCATCGTTTATACGGACCCTTTCAATGTACTCCGATGCACGCTTAGCCGATCTTATAACAAAAAAATGCAAATATAAGTAAACAAAATCTAATATCAAATAATCTACAAAATTGCATTAAAAATGTCAATGAACTTTGTTACTAATCAGAATAGCTATATTAAATATTAACGATTACATTCACAGCAACCTGAGACCGAGTTACGGATATTTTATTATAATTATTGAGTCATAAGACATTATGAAATTGAATTTACATCGCAAAACAACTTTTATGATAATAAAGTATGTTTAAATTCAACGATATATTGTTAATTTTGTGTTAAGTTAAATACTTCGTGAGCTATGAAAGAAGAAAAATGATTTTAAATAAGTAGGAATTTACTTATCTTTTTGGCCACATTTTCTAATGTTTAGTTTTAAAAAGATATCTTTATAAGTGACTTTTTTGTATGTTAGGTAAATATCCTCTTTATGGACTCCTTATCGGGACATGTGGTGAGGGAATGTGTATAATCGATACAATTAGATTGAGAAAGCGTTTGCTCTATGCTTTGCTATAGATGGATTAAATATTGTGGATTCCACCCTGGCCAGAAAGCGTGCACCATTTAGGCAGTTCTCTGACCCAATATGAATTTTGTTACAATAGGGTCGTTGACAGTCAACTTAACTGAGATACTATTTATTATCTTACAAACCGCCTAAATTTTATACGAGCGTTGCAAATTATGATGTCATATCTATAACAAGTCAAATAGCCTATAAATGATTTTTTAAACAATAATAAATGTTATTTCTACGACGACGTTTTAAAGTTATGATGTTAACGTTATATTTATTATGAAAATGTCAACTTCCCTATTACTACCTGTTGATGGTAAAGGAAAGCATCGCAATGAAACCTTCACACCGAGATAACTGTTTTGTGAAACCGGACAACTGCACTTGGATAAGTTTGGTAGCTGTACTATTTTCCTAAAAACTATGGAAGCCCGAACCCAGCAGTGGGACGTATGTGGGCTGATATTATTACAAATTTTCCAGCAAAACTGTGAACATTAGAAAACAGAATAAACAGACTCGTATGCGAACGAAACTAACTAATATAAAGCCATCCTAAATCGAATACTAGTTGGTTGACACAGCAATTGCGATGTGTTACAACACTATCTCACGGAGCCTACGGTTCGATATAATTTACATATTATTGACATAAATAAAATATCGAGTAAGTTTAAAGACACTTTCTATTTTTACTAGGGCTCTCCCAGTTGCTTTACTTATGTAAATACGAGTTGCGTATAGCAATGACTTTGTCAAAATGACATGTAATAGGGTAGCTTATAGGCGAAACAACTGAGACACCTTTTATCAAGTTAAAAAACGCGAAGTTATCTAGATTTTGTACGAGCGTTGTAAATTATGACGTTATTTCTATAATAATCAAATAGCGTAGAATTTTTTTAACAGTAGTTAAAATTATAACTATCGTGATATACTACTACCTTTTAATTCGATATCTTTCAGGGTTTATAAGATAATATATAAAGTACAAGATCCGCTGGAACTAAGTGGTGACGACAGCTAGTTGTATAATGTCGAATATCATCGAGAACATAGTATTATTAATTTCTTTTTAAACCTTAAAAATAAATAAATTAAACTATACTATAACTAAAGCTATAAAAAATTGACTCCAAATCGCTGTCGGCGGGGAGCGTGCCCAAAATGCTGGCCGCATTTCCGCGTTGGATGGCAACGCTAATTCGTTGCCCTAGGTGTAAGCCAGCCTTTTAGTCACGCGAAACCTCAATTAGACGCATTGAGAGATCTCGGTAGAGGTGATGAGCTCCAGGCCCCCACGGCCCCAGGATCTCGACCCCGAAAGCCACAAATATGTACCCATTACCAATGGACACATATTTGTGACATTTCAGGGCCTCCTGGTGTGCAGAAGCAGCCTCGGCTGTCACGGCTGTGTCTGGAAGATGAGACGCTGCCAAAGTATCGACACAAGTTGTGTCCCATACTAGGGGGCGTCCCATCTTCCATGGCACCAACGACATCCCATCTGGTCTCTTACCATCGTCGCGGCACAGCCCATTTGGTTCAAGAACAGCTGGTGCCCCGGCGGTGACAAGAGATCGACGGATAATGTCATTAAGTGTAGCATGCCGTGACATTCTGCCAGCGCTCCTTGCGCATGACAAGCCATGGTGTCCTAACTCATCAACTCCATCTCCGCACCGACAGCGATGAGGCACTACAACACCTGCCCCCAGACGAATGCAAGCAGCAATCCTGAATGTAGTGTCATCCAAGAGAGTGCCTAAATTCGCCGAGGGCAGAGCTTGGAGCCACAAACCTGACTCCCATTTAGAGACAGCTAAAAGACGGGCTCGGTCAGTTTCGCCAATACAAGAAGACAAAAGGTTCTCATGTATTAGCTTGCTGAGCGACCCGTCCCATAGCTTCTGAGACTTCGGTTCCACGGGTAAATTTTGCGATGGGCAAGCCAAGGACCAAACATTTCTGGCCTCAGTCAAGTATGGAACCTCAAAGCCACTAAGTGATGGATTTAATATTTGTCCTATGAGGTCCACAGTACTATAAACTGAGGACAGGAAGGCAGGTAGTGCTATATCGGAAATTTTGCGTACACCCAAGCCTCCTAAGCGTATTAGTAAGGATGCTTGGGTCCACGATCGATCTTCCAAAGGTATGTTTATAATGGAGGTTAAAGTTTGTCGAATAATGTTTTCTAGATTGTATAAAATATTTGGATGCCTCCAAAGTGGAGAGCACCGCAAAATGTACGTGAAATTTGGAGTAAACAAGCAATACCGAATAATAAAATAGGCACTATGTGCGCTTATTTCTTTTAAATTTTTTATTTATGACTGAAAGTTTTGGATTTTATCGTCAACGAAATAAGGAAAAGATTCATCGAAGATAGGGGACCCAAGGAGGCTTAGATTGTCTTTCTTTACTAATCTTAAATTTGGAGCCAGAACTTGAAAATCGGAAATAATGTTGTTGTCTTTTTCATTAGCATTTGGTATAAAAAGTTCACATTTGGAATAATTCAATGACAGACCTATTTTGCCAAACTCACTTATTAAATATTTCAAGTCATTTTTTAGTGTATCTATGTCACCTCCTAAGATCCCATCATCAAGATACCATACGTTAAATTTTGAATTTAGTTTCTGTATGATTGGGTGAATAGCAAGCGAAAAGATGGCTGTCCCAAGAGGGTCACCCTGTTGGCAACCAGTTGCCGAATGTATAAGGTTGTCTTGGTAAACCAGAAAAGAATTTTTACTATAGCATTGCTAATGTAATTGTAAATTTTTGGAAATCGGTTTTTAATTTCGGCCAACAGAGTGCACCTATTGACCGAATTAAATGCATTTTTGACATCCACCTTAAGGATGGCTTCACAAGCATTACTGGTGACGAATGTTCTTAGCGCGTGTACCGCCGCCTCGCAGCCACCTTTGGTTCCAAAACTTAATTGGTTTGGAGGAAAGTAGCTGGAGCTTAGGA
The DNA here is from genome assembly GCA_039645545.1 of Dendrolimus houi. Taxonomy (NCBI): domain Eukaryota; kingdom Metazoa; phylum Arthropoda; class Insecta; order Lepidoptera; family Lasiocampidae; genus Dendrolimus; species Dendrolimus houi. The sequence continues at coordinate 9,256,971 of CM077136.1, forward strand.
CTTTTATGGTTCGACAGCATACTTTAGCTGCGAGGTGCCGGTACGTGGTGCCAACTGCTATGGGACGAATACTGCCATCTTTTTTTTTCTAAAGCGCATACGTTGGCACCGTATATTATGGATAGTATATCCATATTCACACTACCCGAAAGCATTAAATTAATTAAATCTGTTATGTCTCTCAGAAGTGTCACGCTTGAGGTGCCAGTGGCCCCACTTAACAAATCTTTCAAATGTTATGGACCGAGGCCATCTAGCCCTCCAGCCGAGCCACTTCTGAAGGACATAACCGCCTTGAGTATTTCCTCCGGAGTAGCGTAGATACTGCTGTTATTGGCATCATCGTCATCCAGTAATTGAGCGTTTCCTAAAGGTGGGTGCTTATCCCGTAAAGCACGCAGAGTAGTCTCGTCATTAGGAGCTACATCGTCGTTTGAGAACAGAATCCGTGCTGCTCCCTTTATATCACCGTCTGACAATTTTGATTCTATAAAAAATTTCAAATGAGTTTTACAATATGGGTATTTTTTCGTTTGGTTAATCTGTTTATCTAATCTGTGTGCAATAGTTTGTATAATTTTACAATTTTTCCTAATTTTCGATGCAACCGTATCTTGATCATCTTTATTTATATTGAGTATTTAATAAGGGAGCAATAACAAATCCTCCCTGGTACGTAAGGTATTTTGTGCCAAAACTTTTTGTATATGTTTGGAGAATATTTCACATATACTAACTAGATCTTACTGCTCGAGGGGTCCTTTTTAAAATTGGTGCCGAATATTTTAATTTTGAAATTCTTTGCTAAAATGGAATTTGGGTGCTATCCGACAATGAGTCAAAAACAGGTTGAGGATGAGGCAAAGAGGCCGAGTGTCCATCTCGGTCCTTATGAGCTTTGCCGATATGGATCCTCAACCCTCTTTGACTTTAAAGTACCGTACCTGGGAGCATTCATGACACTGAACTAAGTTCTCAAACGACAAATCAGATTGTAGCTGTTGCATTCAAAACTGAACCTAAAACTTGTATAAAGGAACTAAAGTAAAAACTTAAAAATATTTCTAAAATAATAAATCTAACTATATCAACTTCACAAAATAGAAAAGATGTTCGTAATATTATCGAAGGCACCAGCACTGTTTTATTTTCTTTTCCGCTAAATGTAATTGGTGATTGTTTGTCGCTGTAATTGAATTTATCTTGCTAGGTCTCACGGTAGAAAGAAATGTCTTCTTTTCCTTAATTTGCATTGCCATATAATACATAATTAGAATACCTCTCTATTATCATATTATTCATTTTCCTATCATAGGAAACTGCGTCGGTTGCGTAGTATTTTTTTTTAATCCTCTTTATCCACGATTTGAAGAGGTATTGTATACTGGGATAGTCCTGGTGGAAGCGATGAACAAGAAAAGTATGGAAGAGAACTGTAGATTTATATCATATTATCTGACGATGTCCTTAACACTTGTACTATATAATTTAAAATCATTTGAACGAATAAATTTAATATTGAATATTTTAATTTTGTTAGACAAATTTGCTAGACAGCCTTTCGTGTTGACGTTGTCACTCGAGTTGCCTTTTAATTGATTTTAATAATAAATTCATTCTAAACTGGGTCAAAAAATATAGTATTTTTAGAGACTTCTTTTAAGTTACATTTTTTTACTAAATAATGGCATGACGCTGCAGGCTTCATCCAATATGCAGTTCGTTCATATACACCACACACGATTAGTTTAAACTGTTCAATCTGTAGTAGAAGCCAGGGCGTTACCAATGACAGATGACAATTTTTTAGCCATCTTGGGCATTTTACTCGTGATAAGGAAACTAAAAATGATTATTATTGTAAAATTATTGAAAAGGAATCTGTTTTCTAGTACAAATTTAATAACAAAAAAAATGAGCATTAGCTAAATCATTATCGTAATTATTTACGAATGAATGAATAAACTTACGACGACCATACTTAGTCCAATTGGTGGCGTGATCCAACGGCTTGATCAAGCCAAAAGAATTGAATTTCGATTATTTTATCAACCACACACACCCACACAGGGTCAGTTCTACTTGATCCAATCGGCAACTTCAAGACTATTGGACGCTAGGCAGTATACTGTATAGCCACCGGTAGTATTCTTCTTTCACAGTTTTTTATTAGTGGATTACAGCAGAGACAGGCTAGCGGGCTACCTGACGGAAAGTGTTAACCTTCACCCACAGATATTTGCAACATCAGAGGTGTTACCAACGTGCTGCCAGCCCCGAAATAATCTATCAATGCCTTGTTAAAAAAAACCCCGTATCTTAGTGCTCAGGGACTTTATTATTCGCAAAAAACTATACTCGATCTTGTATCGATCGCACACGCAATACATCGACTACAATGCGCGTGGGCAATGTTACAACTCAATCGCTTGTTGTCGCCTTGTAGACTCATGTGTAAATCGTAAACTAGAATGAAAACAGACACAACTTCCAAATATGTATATTGTGTTAAGTTTGCCTATAATAAATCGATTTGAGAATTAGATATGTATCGCTGGATGGTAATGCGATTTGATAATGTTATTAAATGTGTTATTTATGAATAGTTAATGTCACATTCGTATGTTGATTATATTTGATAATCTGATATCATTGTGATTTAAATATAGATTTACATTAGTTTTTTATTTCAGGTATATAGGTTAAAGGTGCCGTATATGAGATACAGTTTTCATTTTTACGTATTTCTCGTAAAATATCAAAGCCAGCTAGGTAATTTTAATGGATAATACTGAAAATTTAATGTATATTACAAATCTTTAAATAATTTAGCAATAGTGCTTTCTATTTATGTTTTATAAGTAATTTAACAAAAGAACTCGAAAATTTTATTCAAGCAGGAAGGTCTTCTAATTTGAGATACTTGTGATGCCTGAATTATGGTGTTTTTTTTTGGGCAAGGGCAAAAGGCAATTAACTTTTAAGCTCATGTAAATGGAAAACACAACTAATTAAAATATTTTTATTTACCTTAATCACACGCTAAAATAACAATCACTTTTCATTAATCATAAAAATTATAATTAACTTTTTTCAGCATATTCTTTTGATGCTTTTAGATATCCTATATATTTGTATAGTTTTATCTGCAGAAACTTTTTGGAACAAAGTTCTTTTACAAAGCCGTACAGTAGTCAACTGGCAGAAATCGTCACGTAAGGAAATAGCGATATGCTCCTTCCAGGCGAACTTCGTTCCTGGTGAGTATCTGGCTAAAAAAGGGATATTACACTATTGAAGAATACTTAAATGACAAGAACTTCATTTACATAGCAGCTCACTCCAACCTCATATACTGTATTTTGTGCGAGTATAACGTTTTTATCTTGCCATACTTGTAAGGAATATATGGAGATATTCTGCAGAAAAAAAATGTTGTACGTCATGTCTTTATATTTATAACTATAATAATATTTTTCTATCCTTTACTTGTGTCTCTGTCTTATTGAATATGCACTGTTTGCTACAACTCCATTAATTCTTCAAAAGTCATTCTGTAACATACTTCTGTATAAAACTTATCAAAAAAAAAAACTTGAGACAAAAATAGAATAAGAAATATAAAGAAAAACAATTTTTAGCTAGACTTGTTGCTGGGAAGTTTCTTGCCGCTTCTTCTCCTTAACAGCAATAACACGTTGCAAAGCGGTATACATAGACTAGGAAGTAAAATTAAATTTTAACCTATATTTATGACCTTCAAAAATTGTTCTCCAGTGGAACTTATTTTGAATAAAAACTTTTGAATTTGAAATTGAATTTAAATTTGATGGGGTCCCCCGACCGCACATTTTTTATGTTTATATCGGTTCGCGTTTGATCACTGTCTCAGGTTGAGTGATGACGCAGTCTAGAATGGTGTTTGTTTACTTAAAAGATATCTATACACTCGTAACTTGAAGACTTTTAGGTTGTATTTGTCAGGTAAAATACACCCCAGCAAATTATTCCATATTGCAGCAGTGCACACCAGAAAAGATTAAGCGAAACGCTTCTTGTAGTCCTCACCATGTAACCAGGTAAAGCTGTGCGTCTGACTATCCGAAATTAAAATAGGGATGAAGGTACCAGTTCATGCAGTACTGAGGAACACGTGTTTATCTATGCTTAAGACTGAAGTCGCACATTAAAAGAACGAATATTGCCGACCAGTGATAAAATGACATTGGAACTCGATTTTTTTAATCTGGCCATTAAAATTTTAATCATTCCCAGAAAAATTCCCGCGGGATTCCCAGGATTAAATGTTGCGCAGATTTTAAGTCTAAGAATTTAATGTTGATCAACGAAAACTGCATCGAAATCGGTTTAGTAGTTTTTACATGAATCGAGAACAGACAGAATTCTAAAAAAATGACATCGTGTTCTCCATCGTCTATATAGTCTATTCCAGTTGTTTTTATTTAAATACCTTCAATGTACAGAAACAGCATGTTTAGAATTTTAAAATATTATAGATAACAAAAACAAAATATTTTTGTTAGGGTTTCGTAACCATTGTAATAAAAAAAACTCAGTCGTAGGACTACACGTCAGATTGAAACCTTTGTATCTGAACGTGACGGCAACGTGAGATCAATGCTTTTTCTCCATCCCAAAAGTTTCCAACGTGCCTAAAGAAGTTTTCTGTTGTTAGTTTTATGAAATCTTAAGCCGTCTGTATGTCACTGTCATTTGTCGTAAACTATTCGTGCAGGAACGGATAAAGAATACCATTGCCTGCGGCCGGGCGGTCTATCAGTCTGCTTGACCATCTGGATGGCTACCACCCCTGGTCTAGAGTATGCCGCCATAGCTAACTTGAGTTCTGTTCCAGCATTAGTGGCCAGGTTCGTCTACCTTTAGAGAGCGGCAGCACATTGGTAGCAACTTTGGTGTTACAAATGTCCATAGGCGACGGTAACCGCTTCCCATCAGGTGGGCCGTCTGCCTTTCTACTGAACTCATGCAATAAAAAATAACCACGGGGAGTATATGGAGTGGATTATTTATGAAGGATATTGGTTAAAAAAATAACGAATTTCAATTAAATATTGTATGTAAATTGTTATATGTTGAAACTTTGCCCACTTCAATATTGAACTTTAGCGGTTTTCAGTAAGTTCATTAAAATATTTTGACACTATTAAAAAGTCTCTCTCTGGTTTAATTTACCTTATTTTAAAAACAAACTGCGTGACAGATATTCCATTAGTACCATTCCATGTAAAATAAGCTGGTTTACATATCTTAATACATTTTTTAATTACCTAAAGTTTTTTTTTATAATGAAATATTTTAATGATACCCCATTAAACAAATACCATCTAATCTAAAATTACAGATAAGTAACGTAATTTTAACCCAATATAACTAACATCATTTATATTAAGAATTATTTAGTAACACTTTTCTTATTGAATTTAAGACTGAGGTCTCATTAGTGCGTTGCGTCGTTGCAGCGTCAACACTGCGTAGTTTTACTTATATATTTTTAGTGACATGCCATATTATGCGTTGCGTCGTCGCACGCGACGTTTCAACGGATCGATAGACGAAGCTGGGGAGGGCGATGTGCACTGCGCTGTCGGAGCTCCGCGCCGTGCATCATTGCGATAATGCACTCAAGGGATATCCTTTATTTTTCTACATTTGTTTCGGCGGTGGCGTAATAAAAGCCATAATAGAACACGTTTGTTCCGATCCATTGTCGTAAGTCGACTGAAAGCAACGCTTCACACTGAGATCCGTAGTCACAATCTGTGGCATACAATGCTCTGATACGTTGCGACGACGCAATGCAACGCACTAATGAGGCCTCAGCTTAAGAGCGGGGCCTATCTATTAATGTTGATCTTTTGTCGTCAGCCATTCGCAGTCCACTGCTGGACGTAGGCCTCTCCAAGTCAGCGCCACTCATTTCTGGCCTCTGACTCCCTCATCCAGCGCCTACCGGCGACCTTGCACAGGTCGTCGGTTCAACGGGCTGGAGGCGTCCGACACTACGTTTACTCCACTCCAGGCCTCGTCTGCTCCATCGGTGCTGCGGCAGACGTGACCGGCCCACTGCCATTTCATTGCTTGTTTCAAGCAATTTTGCGGGCTATGTCGGTTACCTTGGTTCTCTTACGGATGTTGATCTTTGTAAGTCTATATCTTCAAATATAGTATACGGCTTTAATATTAATACAATCGAAAGGTTAACTATTAGACTTTATTTATACGTGAAAACAATTAAATGGTTATAAATATTTTAGTAATATGTACTTAGCTATACACTGTTTATTTTAAAAATAAAATACTTTATCTCAGAACTTCAATGGATTTTCAGAAAAAAATCTAAACTCAAAGATAGATATTTAGATATATAATATTGATTGTGCATAAACAATAAAGTTAGAGAGTAAAACTAATCTAAATATGCACAAAAGGCGGTCTTATCATTTAAAAGCGATCTCTTCCAGACAACCCTAGAAATGAATTAAATATAATTTATGAGAATAAATACATAATTTGACGATATTTACCAAAGAATTACCGAAATGACAGGTTTATAAGGGCTCGTTTAGCTTCTTTTAATCAAATATTGTTGTGTTAATCATCATATGATGTTAAAGCTCTTGCTTACAAAATTATGATCATGAAAATTATCATTATTATTAAAATTATCATCATTGGTATGGTATGGACAAAATGCGTATGTTGTAAATAAAGCAACTTGATACTTGCACGATGTTTTACGTAAGACTAAAAATTATTTGTAAGTATCAAAATTATATTGGAGTTGCTAAAGTTCAGGCAAATTTGCGAAAGTGGTGCCCATATTATTTTTAGTCTATTTGGCTGTACTTTAAAATTTATAGCATTGTCATAAAATTAAAATCTTATACAATACAAAATAACTGCTACAACCTTTAACCTAGACCATCGCGTGATTAAAAGGCATTATTTCACAGCGCTTGGTGTAAGTACGAAATGATATCACTCTATCAAATTGATATAAATGCATTGTTGGGGGAGCAACAAGTGGCTTTGTTTATATCCAATCTTGTTTCTAAGGCTGTCAATTTTCGCGATTCATGAACCATTGTCTTTAATAAGTAATTCGACGGTGGAAATTTCAAATGTCTAATGTACAAACCCTACTTTTCAGAAGGATTCAAAACTAAAGGAGACGGGAGGACGTCTTTGAGCCAAAGAAATGTAATAAGTTGGCTCAAAGATGGCTTAAAAAAGAGTTATATTTTTCTATTACAATATGGAAAATATCAGCCCTAAATTCTATCTGAAACAGAAATCTTAAAAATAAAGACACAAATAAAATAAGTTGTCGATTTGTTTAAATGAATTTCAAAATAACTAAACCAACTACAAATATAAAAAATATCAACATAATAAAAAGAAATGTTAAAATCACTCTCATCTTTTTACATCCTGGGCCCAGAAATATATGAAAGCGCATCCGTCTCCTTTGGTCTCCTAAAAATTCATAATTGTTTATTTTTTCAATTTTTGGTCTGCATTATGTTGACAGCCCTACATATAATACAACTCCAAATAATAGGGGTGAAAGCGATCAAACATTAACCTTGTAGAAGGGTGTAGTGTAAACCAGTACACAGTATTCAACAAGTTGCTAACAAACACAAATAATAATAAATCAATGTGAAGACATTACATTTAATTTCAAATGGCGGCGTATAACTTCGTCAGATATTTAAATAACCTACAATTATAAAGCATACATTTATTTTCCATAAATTAGGTAAACTCCGTACTGTAATTCACGTTAAACAATTACAAAAATCAGTAGTTTTAGAGAAAAAACGATAAGTTTATCGTGAACAGAGAAAGAGAATTTTCTGCGTCCGGAAGGCGTGTCGTAAGAGACGACAAAACCATCTATAGCCAGGTGGCAGGGTACCCATTTGGATAGCAATCAACCCTGGTCTAAAGTAGGCTGCCATTACAACTTTGAGTTGTGTTCCGGCATTGGGGACCAGGCAGTCTCCCTTTAGAGAGGGGCAGCACGTTGGTAGCAACTTTAGTGTTACAAATGTCCATAGGGGAGGGTAACCGCTTCCCATCAGGTAGACCGTCTGTAACTCATGCAATAAGAAAATACTATCTTGAACATCCGAATTAAAAATATAAAAAATAGGACTGGATCTCTTAAGATGGATTTTCAACCCACTTAATATAAGTTCGATTTATTGAAAACATATTTAAATAAATTGGACGCCGAGAAATCTTTAAAAAATAACATAAAGGAACACGGCAATTGAGAACCTAATTTTCGGTGAGGGTCGCTGGAAAAATTTATTCCACTTTTTATATTGTAAATAAACGTATTATTGAAAAACAAATCATTCACTTCCGAGCCTTTACAAAAACTTCTCTTGCCAGGTTCCAGCCTCCTTCCGACACCCGTAACACATTGGTAGCGTGTTTGGTGATGCAAATGTCCATAGGCGAGGGTAACCGCTTCCCATGAAATGGGTCATCTATCTGTCTGCTGTACTTATACAATAAAAAAAATGTTTTAATGGATTTTGAAAAAACCACTACGGACCGTACTTGAATAACTTAACACACAACAAATAGCAAGACACTCATTACTTCACAGTAAATTACTCGTATATAAAACGCTTGTAAAAATATATTAATATGTCATCAAATATTAAATGGCGCATATCAAAAACTGTCACCTGAAAACATTATGTTATAAATAAGATCGACTGATGTGCTAAAAGAAGCGACATGTGCACTTAACCTGCGCCAGCGCACAGCCGGATGCGGCGATTGTGCGCTCAAGTGCACGCCAACAACCGTTGTTATTATACGCCATTTTTAGGGTTCCAAAGTAGTTATTGGAAACCGGAATCCCTCTAAAAATGTTAAGTCCAGCCGTCTATCTACCTGTCCGTCCACCTATGTGACAGCCATATTTGTTAGAAAATACTAGGCTTGTATAGAAGATTTTTGGTAGTAATATGTATTTAATTATACGTAGGTATATATCTATCTCTACGTTCATAATAGTCTAGTGAGATTGTCAAAAAACAAAATAATGTAAAAATTGTGTGTGTGTGCAGTTCACACGCAGTAGAAGTGAAACTTCAGATAACATACTCACAGATAATTCTTCTCTAACTTTTATTAGTACAAATACTTCTCTAACTTATATTAGTACAAATATTTCATTTTTAAATTTTCACTGTTTTATTCTAAAAAATATTATTATCCGTTTCATTTCGGTCCAAATTGGACCTATGGTTAATACTCTGTCTTATTGACTCTCTAATCTTTGCTGTATAATCTAAAACTCATATCTCATCCTCTCGCAGGCTTAGTCCTATCGAGTTTCAAATCACCACGATTCTAAAGAAGTTTCTTTTCAATAATATTAAAACGATATAATATTTAATAATGTAAAAAAATAAATAGCTATTTCTTTTTTTACATTATTAAGTATTATACCGTTTTAATTTTTTTATCAATAATTATGTGGTAAAAATATTCAAGCTATTTATATTACTATTTATTAGCCAACGTATTATTAGAAAAACAGGTATCGTTGGAAGCTCTTCATAACTTTTATGAACATCTGGGAGCCTAAAGTGACTGATTTTGGAGAATCGATTAATAATAATCTGACGCGTGTCTAGGTATACTGGAATGCTAGAACGTAGCATAATTACCCACTTAATTTTGACCCCTGAGCTATCGTAAAACTGACATACATTAGATTAGTTCTGATATTAATTATTTCCACTTATATTTATACCTATATTTGAATATAGTTACAACTTAGGCCCTGATAAAGACAAATTCCATGTACAGATCTGCAAAAACACATTTTATTACCTGTCGGCATTTGAACTAGTTGTAAACCTTTTATGATCGTCTTCTTTGTTCACTTATTTATTGGCATACGTTTCTAGTTATTATGGAGAACAGCCTATTGTTCTAATGTACTCGTTTACTGCCGTTTGCAGGCTGCATCATTAGCCAGATGCTGCGGATTACGATTACAAGCTAATTCTAGGAAATTGTGTCGACGTTGCCCGGCGGGCACATTTGCATTTGTGGAGTATAAAACGACGATCTGATTGAGAGGGGAGTCAGTTGAGCTACAACTACGATACGGGCGTGACGTGTGTACATTCGGGAATCTAATAGTGACGAACTTTGCGCGTTTTATTGAATTACAACCTTCTGCATTACGTTTGGATTTGTTGTGTTCGGTTATATTTGTACCTGTGCTATACGTGTTTCTATAGTTCTAATAAACTATAATAATTCTAACGGCATTTTAATTCGAGTCCCGCTAACTCATAACAATATAATATAATTCCACTATTCGTATTTTTTTTTAATTTCTATGAATATTTTCTTAAGTTTTCGCAACTTTTGCGCATAATTAAATCTAAGTTGTAACGATTTTAAGTTTGTCTTCCGTGATCACGGCTACTGAAAAGTGACCGAAACGTCGTAAGAAAAATAAAATAATATGATGCGCTTAAAAACTTTAAAACAGATTATTTTTTTATGAAAAATAGAAAAAAAATGAATATACTAGTAATAATTAATGAATGGTGTGAAGTTTATGAAAACACATTGTAAGTATACTTTCATGTATTCATTCCTGTATAAAAATTAAAAATCAAATATTTTTAAAAATATTAATTGCAGTCCCCCAAGCATTCGTTTCTGAGAATAAACAGAAAAAGAAAGAATGTGTTTTCTTTAAACTTCCATTAATCCATGCAAAATGTTTACAGGAAACTCTTTCATTTGATATCAAAACATCCGGTGATACATTGAAAAAATATTATTTCAATCTTCTTAATAAATTTGGAGACGATGTGTGATTGATACTACAATGTAGTGTTTTGAGGATAATATGACGCTATGAGATAAAAGTAATATTTTTTTAACTAGAGACAAAATACAGCCTGACGGCTAACCTGATGGAGAGTAGATACCGTTGCCCATGTACATTTGCAACAGCTTAACTGCTACCAACGCGCTGCCAGCGTCGAAAGTATTTTATGATACATTTCTGGAAAAATGCCATAAGTACCTAATAATATGGGAAAACCTCAGCTGAGTCTGTGAGCTCATCTCAAATCCCATGTTCTTGCGAAAGTATGTTTTACGCACTTGAGTATATATTAATTAAAAGCGAATAAAGCCGCCCGCCCTTCTTGACATAAGCAAGAAAATATTGTCGCAAATTAATGCGCACATAAAACAAAATATAAACTGAGTAGTCTTCTTAAGACTTACATATAAACATAACACATGAGGATATTTTTTTATCATTATATAAAATATCAAATTTTACATAACATTTCATTTATATAATAAATATATATAACAATAACAGCCCATAAATGTCCCCCTGCTGGGCTCGGACCTCCCACTGTAAGGGAACAGACAATAAACCCGCCACGCTTGTCCAAGGCAGCTTGGCAGGTTTGACACATCGGTTATCTCGATGTACAAGTTTCATCACGATGTTTTCCTTCACCGCTGTTAGCACGTAGTAATTGTAACAATATGCTTATTATGTCAGAAAACTGCCTAAGTGGTGCATGCGTTCCGGCCAGGATCGAACCCGCGCCCATTGAGTCTGGGACGCGTGCGCTAGCCATTACGCTACCACGACTTACGTTTAATTTAAATAAGAATACATCTAAATACTAGAAGACTTCGTGCGCATTCTTTGTTTACTTTCCTAGAAAATATGAGGCTGAGCCATAGCGAAGCGTGGTTGGGTTTAGCTAGTTAAATATAATTAACGTTACCTATACATGCAATTGATTCTATTCACCATTCACCATCGGCTGGGAGTTCATCCTCACTTCCTTGAGCCGCTTCTTTCATGTTCAACCATTCTCAAGAACGTTTCTCTTGCGTACCGTGGGAATTTAGAATGAGCTCCCATCTGCGTTTTTCCCACCGCGCTACGATATGGGGTTTTTCAAAAAGGGTGTCATAAAACTTATTCGAAGCCGGAAGCGCACTGGTGACATCTCTGGTGTCGTAAACATTCGTAGGCGACGGTAATCGCTGTCCATTAGGACTATATCTATTGTACTCCACCTTTAAAAAAGCTATATCTTTTTCAAAAGCAATAACGTCTAAACCTAAAACTAAGTGAACAGCCGCACGCGAGAGCGTTGCCCATTCTTAAAGCGAGTACGCTCAGAATAGACTACAATAATTCATAACCGTTATGCGCCTGCGCACACTTCGACAATAATGCAATCCGCGCATAAAATATTCGTACTTTATTTGCTCTTCTAATTGTTATGGTTATGTTACTTTTTGTTGGCAAAAATGGAATCCATATGAAATCGTAATGTCCGCGCATCAATCTTGAAAATTAAAAATGTACTGATGCTATTTGAAGCTTTGATATCAATAAAAATTGATTTAATAACCGATATAAGCGTTTTAATATTGTTACGAGTTGCAAGACTCGAATTAAAATGCCGTTGGAATTATTATTGAGTTTATTAGAACTATACAAACACGTATAAATACAGGTACAATTATAACCCAACACAACAAGTCCAAACGTAATGCAGAAAATCGTAGTTCAATAAAACGCGCAAAGTCCGTCACTATTAGATTCCCGATTGTAGTACACATGTTTCGCTTCGATCATGGTTCTCGCTCGACTGCCCCTCTCTCCATCAAGCCATCGTTTTATACTGCACAAATGCAAATATGCCCGGCAAGCATCGACGTAATTTCCTAGAAATCATAATCCGCACACCTGGCTAATTATGCCTGCAAGCGGCCATAAACGAGTGCAATAGGCTAATCTCCACAATAACCAATAAATAAGTGAACAAAATAAGATGATCATAAAAGGATTACAATTAGTTCAAATGCCGACGAGTAATAAAATGTGTTTTTTCACAGATATGCAAGTGGATTTTGTTTTCGTCGGAACTTAAGTTGTAACAATATTATACACGTAACACATTAGATAATGGCAAAAAGGAAAAGACAAAAAGGTAGCGCTAGTGCACATATTAGTGACGAGAGTTTTGATTCAATCGACTATCATATACGTTTAATAAATAGCGAAATATCAATTTTTAAACTCGTGAAAATTGTGTCATCTAATTTTGACTTTTTTTTTCAGTTCTCCCAATTATTTGGGGTCAGCACAATATGCTTTTTCCTTCCATACTTCTCTATTCTGACATATGTCCTCTGTCACACCACAAATCATAATATCATCTTTCACACTATCCATCTATCTATTTTCTGGTCTACCGTTACATTTTTACCAGTCATGTATTCTGGTTTAACTCGTAATTTTCATCCCTTCTCATGCCCATACCTTGAGTCGTTTTCCTCTCAATTTATTTTTGTCACGGAAGCAACTTTTAAAACTTTGATAATTCTGAACCAAATCAAGTTTGTGGAGCTCGAAAAACACTTTCAACAAAAACTGGTTTAAACAAAATTATATGCATTCAGTAGATTTTGAAATATGGGATAATTTTAATGCTTTTCAATGGAAGTTACGTCTTTGTTGCGTGATATGCCACGAACAATTCTAGAACGGATCCTACACGCTCAGACCAGAATAAATAACGGATCGTTCTTTTTCGAAATTTACTCAGCCGAACCTAGCCGAACGACCTCTGCGTTTATTTTTATTACTTTTTTATTGTAGTTACAATCGCCTATGTACATTTGCAACACCAAAGGTGCTACAAATGCGCTGCTGCTCTCTCTCTTAAGGTATACTGGAACCAGGCCTCTAATGTCATAACTCACATAACAAAAAATATACATTAAATTTTAGTAACTTCGCACAGTAAGTAACATATTGATTTAAAATCTTTCGACCTAACCAATTAATTTTACAAACATAACAAGCTCTACATTTATATATTAATACTTGGCCTAGAATCCGTTATGAATGCACAACCGCAATAATAATGTACTTTTGAACAATTAATAACATTCAAGACACACAATGACCGCTCACTTTGACTCAAGCATCCGTTTTATGTCTGACTTATGGACGGCAAAGTCAATTGTCTCGGCTAAATCTGGTTTTCAAATAAGTATACAATTCTGTTAGGTATTAACATAGTATTATAGCGAAGCGATTAATACAACGGTGCTATCTAAAGCTAAAACGAGTTAGTAATCGCTAACCATTGTTTCGAAATTCAGGTTGGTGAGTGACTCAGCGTAGTGTCGTCGACTGACTACAATTTAGTAGTACTAATAGTATAACTACGCTAATTTTCGAACCTTGCCTATAAATCAGTGTTTTCTAATAAGAAAATTAGTTGCGAGTGTCTAGTCAGTCCACGCCCACCATCTGTTCCTTGTCTCTAAATCAGTGTAGCGTGTAAAAATGTACACCTTGTGCAAATGTAATTGTATAATATACTAGGATATCCCCGCGACTTCATCCACACTTGACTTGAAATTTCTGCGGGATTCTCGGGACACAAAGTACCGCAGCATTTAAAATAATTGTAAGCTGTCGTTAAGTGAAAAATGTGTCAGAATAAGCTAATTTTTATGCACCGGAACAACTACAAACAGCACCTGAGAAAATTGTTGCGCGATTCTCGGGATAAAATATCTAACATATTTTATTACATTAAAATTTGCTATCGATCATTAAAAAATCACATTTATTTCGATTGTTTTTAATCTGACTAATTTAAATAATACCCAGAAAAATTCCGGTGGAATTCCCAGAATGAAAAGTAGTGAAGTTTTTAAGTCTAAGAATTTGCTGTCGATCAGCGAAAACCGCATTGAATCGGCCACGCAGTTTTTACGTGAATCCCGAACAAATAGACTAAAACAATTGCATTGTGTTTTCCATCGTTTATATAGTGTATTCTAGTTGTTGTTTAAATAGCTTCAATGTACGGATACGGAATTTTTAGAATTTTATAATATTACTGATTTCTGTACTTTAGAAGAAAGCTTGAGCTGAATAAATATGAATTATTTTTTTTAGCAAGAAATGTTACTAACTTGTATGTAAGATCTCTAAAAAATGTTCTCCGATAAAATTTAGTTTAAAGCAAAGGTTTTGAATATAGTGCCTGGTTTAGATAACGTATCATTATGACGTTCTAACTAGATATCGAGAGATAAAAAGCTATTTATTTCATACTACATTTTGTGACAGACTTAACGTTATGGATTTTGTTATTTTTATGTTTTACTCGTAAGGAAGTATGAAAAAAAACTGGCTTGTAATTAAAATTTACAAATATTCTTTGTTGTTAAATATAGTCCATAGTTTATTAATACTGCTTTTATGGTCATTTGAAAATCTAAGTCCTTCTTCTGACACATTTTCCAAGTGTCGCTTGAAACATAGATAGACTGATAAAACTAATTGAAAATCATTTACACGACGGAAGTACAAGAATTAACACAATTAAATCTTATCTAAGTTGAATAGTGGATAATTTTTTTTATTATTTTGATTAAAATAGAAAATATGCCTGTATTTTAAATCATTATACAAAATTTAGGAAGTAGTTTATATTCCAAGAAAGAAACATTATTGAAGGAAATATATTGAACTTAAATTATAACATTCTCTATAGTATGAATTCTGTTAAAATAACAATTGTTACATCATCTGAAATTTATGATTTTAACGCTATTATAGCTTTAGTTGAAGTGTAACAGTGACCTTAGTAAAGGGCTAAGAAGAGCTTAGTTCAAGGCAGAACGTATTTTATTTGATCAAACAAGACATACGAACACCGTTGTTTTTCGTTGACACTAAAATGTCAGTGTTAAAAGCACTTTATGACCAAGTTGTTGAAACACTGGTTCGGCTTTAATAATAGAGGATTCTCCTGACTTTGTCAAAAAATAATGATAGGAATGGCAATTGCTGAGTAAAATACGTCTCTAAATAGTTTCCAAAGTGTACGTATCTCACAATTCTTGACGTTTTATTAAAACGTCAAATTAATGATTTGTAGATGGCCTCTGTGGTTGAGCGTGTTACGCCTTTGCCGGTCAATCTTACTACGACGCAGAAGCTCCAAGTTCGATTCCTAGCATGGTAAACTTCGTAAAAAAATACGAATTATCGGTTATTATTAACTATGGTCTGGTTGTCTGGGAACGATCCCAGAATGGTCCGTTATATATTTTCCATAACACAAACATAACTTGCTTAGCTTGAGGATATACAATGTGTGTATTTGACACAAAAAATAATTTTATTTACACAAGATACGAAAAAATCTCGGACGAACCAAATAAGTACACCGAGCCCCAACTTCTCAGAAAGAAGCCGGCTAAATGAAGCCGATTTCATAGTAGGAAGCCGATCGCACCGCAGTGCGCTACGTGAATTTAATATTAAATAATCAAATTAGTACGATGGAATAGTTCCCAGTAGATACATTACTATTAACCACATAGACGCAAACCACGTGTATACAAAATTAAGTTTCAGTACACTAATAAAAAAATGCTTCACTTTATTTGACACTTGTTCAAGCAGACTCCGTCTATATTTTATTCGTTTGTCTGAGTGCAAAATTAACAATTTTTCAAAACTTATAAAATTTTACAGTTTTGAAATATAATATACTAGCCGACCCGTGCCCACTTCGCTGCGCGTGATTAAATACATATACACCCATGCACACATGCACGCATAACAAGGTTTAATTAAGCTTTGTAATTTTTAATTAATTCATAAACGCAGAAAGCATTTGCAGTGCCTCGTACGAGGATGTGCGCAATTATTCCAAGGAAAGTTATTGCTGTAACATTTGACAGGCGTTACCGTGCTCACTTCGCTTGGCGTAAAACATTTTTACGTTTTTCGTTTATTAATCATAATTAAATATAGCCTATGTCACTCAAAAATAATGTAACTTCCTACTGGTGAAAGAATTTTCAAAATCAGATCAGTAGTACCGGAGATTACCCCGAACATCCAAACACACAAACTTTACCTCTTTATAAAATTATTATAGAAAGTATAGATATATTGCAAATAAGAAAACATCAAAAAGCGAGAGAAAATTGGTCTGTAGCGCCATCTGACCCATTATGGTTTGAGAGCTTTATAAAAATAAGGTTTTTACTTTACTTAATGATGATTGTAGTATTCGTCTCCCATGTTTCAAATTAAATTTTGTCGGCGTTCTTTAACGACGATACGCAATTTTTTTTTTAAATCACAAGCAAAATTACATTAAAAACTATAACTAAATAAAAAAGGTAATATTTATTATTACAGATAAAATATTGGTTCCAAACCACTGTCACTTACAAAGACATTTTTTTATTGTTTAGCCTAGTATTTATAATTTCAAGGTGTTGTTGGTATCCTCGGTAGTATAGTGGTTAGTATCCCCGCCTGTCACGCGGGAGACCGGGGTTCGATTCCCCGCCGGGGAGAAAATAATTATTGTAACGACGTACCATCGTTTTTCTGCTTTTATTACTTAAAAAATACTAAACACATAATTTTAAAGTACATTTATTCTCCGCTTAAGGCTTACTGATATTATTATTCGTATAAATGTTATTTTGTTTATTTCTTCGACATAATAATCACAATATCTAACATAAAAATTATTTAAGTTTACCTTCAGTTTTTTTCTTTACATATTAGTTTAACGTAAAAATATATATATTAGTCAAATAATCGATATGATTTAATAATAAAAAGTATATGTGGATATACATGCATTAAATTGTACAAAATATGGTATTTTTATCGCCAATTGTGATGTAACGACACTAAATACTCAATAGTAAAGGGTAAAAAAACAAACAAAACTAATCAAATTCCTCATAAACCAAAAGTGAAGACAAAATACTTCATAAGTATTTTTCTAAAAGCGTAGTTGAAATACTCAGTCAGTCACAGAGGATACAATAGGGAAAGCTAACTAACATACTAAAGTACATAATGTACGCACACTATACATACTATCCACACCACACTTAAGCATATAACAAATAACATTGTACAAATTAATTATATATCCATAATTATGTTATAGCATCTTAATAAAACTAACATAGTCTGAGCCTATGAAACGCACACCACAACACCTACAAAAATACAACAAAACGTTATAAATGGATATTTTTATTATTTTGTAATCTCAATAAACGTACGAAACTGCAGTTCATAGATGTAGTATTATAAAAAACTAACACCTTAATCAAACTAGGGCTTAGATAAATCATAAGTCAAAACATTTTTCTTTCCAATTACTATATTCACGCCACACTAAATAGCTTTGGGGTGGGCAGTGAATAATATTATAATAATTTACGACCAATTAGCGCGGGAGCCGGGCCGCTGCAGACGAGGTATCATGTTTTATGACCTATGTATTTCGGCTACTGTTCATTAAAGATCTTTTTTTTTAGCATTAGAACTTCCTGCAAAGGTGGTCGTGAATTTAGGTGGAGAATATCAACGCACGAGCCGAAATAATCGCATTTTTTATAAAGAATAATCGGCAGATAAAGTCACATTACATAGGTAACCTAGATCTAAGCACTACTTGCTCGTGTTATAAGTATGGGTACAACAAACAATTCTCGAACTGATACCAGACACCTAGACTACAGTAAATAATGGAGAGTTCATTTACGAAATTTACCATTCCAATAAACGAACCTGGCACTTTTGTGTTTCGTGTTTGAACCGTCGAAATACGGAATATCAGTGAGCAAAGAAGTTTGAGGAATTATTGACATAATAATATCAAGCCAGAAACGTTCCACTTCTGGAATAGAGCCTACTCACTTTTAAGGGAATGGCTAGTATACCCGCCACGGTTGTACGGCGAGTTTCATACATTATTTAGACCAAATGTGTTAATTTTTTGCCTTTTCCTTCACCGCCAACATGTAGTAGTAATATTAACAAAACATACTGAAGGTCAGAAAATATGTTGTTTTGTTTAAAATTTGTTTTCCTTCTTCTTTGTTTTCGTCAGAACCTTGGGAAAAAACGTTTTATACATGGAGATGTAAAACAGTGATTAACATTGGGTAATTTTTATTCCGGAAATGGGATAGTTACTGCGTACGAAGTCGCGAAACAAGGGTCAATAATCATTATAAAATTAAGTGCAAAATATGAGAATCAAATTAAATTATAGATTTGTCTTGGTAGTATTTATTAAGACGTAAGTAAATGAATAGGTAAACTCAATCATACAATATCTATTGTATGTTTTGTTTTGTATGTCCGTTCTAATTTAGTTCAGCTGTGTCCGCGTGACATTTTGTCTTCGCACAAACCACTTTTGTTTCATTCATGTTTTGTTCCATGTGGGTATATGGAACAAATTCAGAGAAAACAACTGACTGCATGTCACTACTAAGCAACTGACTACAATTAGCTATACGTCGCTTTTGTGTAATTGGTTGATTGATTCAGATGACTATACTTAGTGACAGCAAAGCTAGCGAGCAATATTGATATGATAAAAATATTATTGGTAACATGTTCGCAAAAAAGATAGTAAAGTTATGGTAACTTAATAAAAAAATAATAATAATGCAGGTTTGAATCTTAGATAAGAAACATGCCCCTCTTACTCTGTTTTTTATTGCAATAACTACCCGCTGGTGAGGAAACATATACATCGAGATTATCGATTTGTGAAACCCGCTATTCCGCTTTGGATAAGCGCGATAGGGATACCAGCCACTTGTCTATTGAGATTGGACGCTCGAGCCCAGAAAAAGAACGTTCATAGGTTGCTATTATTAAACTCTTGATAAGACGTTCCAACTCCTTTATCCTATCTCTCGTATTCCATCTCCTCATTTTTAAACGAAGAAAAACACAACTGAGCGCCATCAGCCGTGGGGGGTCGCGGGCGGTGTGCGAGACTCGGCAGGTTAGGGTGACACTAGCACCTCAAAAACTAGAAGAACTAGAAGTGGTATTGCCACACCACAGGTAGGGGTGTCTTAAAGCCCTCGGTGTTCGTTCCTGTGCCCTATGCCAGGGCTACGGGAAAGTGGAAGCGAAACCAACTCCGCGTGCCCTGGAAGGCAGGGGCCTCTGAAGTCACATCCACTGTCGAGGGTCTACTTTTTATTTTCCAGCTTCTTCTAGGTTATTCTGCGTGTGGCGGTTTGTAACGCGCCCCACGGGAGGAAAGGTGACGGCATAATGCCGGGTGAAAACCCTATCCCCGTGCTACCCACTACTACTTACAATGGCCGAAGGTCGAAAGCTGCCCTCCGGTACCAGCCGACGCTATAAGCTTGCCGACCAGCTACGGCGCGTCCTCCTTTGGCGGTAGCGGAGCAAAGACGTCCGCTCACGCTTCGGCATCCCCTCTATCCCAAACTAAAGGCAGGCAACGCGTTGACTTCACCCCTGGTGTTGCAAGTCTATTTGGTAACCACTTCCCATTAGATGGGCCGTCTGCATGTTAGCCAGCTTCGCAATAAAGAGAAATAGTTTGGAAGGGCTGTTCTCTCTGAAATATTACCATATACACGCACCTCATTTATCAGAGTATTAATAACAATAGATTACAGAACATTGAACACGCAACATTTGACATTATGGGCACGGCGTTCAGAAAATCTCGTCCACATGCGACCTATTTGACGGATAATTCGTCATACAGACTGCAATATTCAGAACTATGTCACGCATCCTGGATTCAGCTTGGCTTGGTTTTGAGTGTTGATCATCAGTGATAAAACTTTGTTGTGGCTCCTCTCCAGGGTCTTCTTCCTCTTTATCTAGAATGAGGAGGTTGGGGCCTCGAGGTTTTACCTCTTTACCCCGGCTGCAACTCAGTGGGCAACTACCCACCGGTAACTGGTTTGGAGCTGCTGGAGTCGTCAGTTGTGGCTAAGCCTGTGTATTTTTATGGTTCCGTGTTATGATCCGTAGATCGTTCCGTAAATGTTTTGGTACTCGATATGATGCTATAATATAAGGATACCTATTGTCCGTCTGTTTGTAGGTCACAATCATGTTTTCCGAAACTACTACGAATATTCTGAAAAGAATATTATGTAATCTATAGGCTGTTAAATAATGGTGCAAGGAATTAATCATAATATGAATAAATAAAGATCAAGGCTGGCCATATTAGTTGGTCAGATTTAGATAAACCATGTTCTAAATAATGATGAATGACAACCAGCAATCTGCTGAGTTAAATCGAATTTAGAACTTATATTCATATGTTTTTTTGTTATTGCTATTTAGTATGCTTGGTATTGTATGTAGTTACAAATCAATACTTTTTATTTCTTTTCTAATGACTTGTTTTATTTAACTCTATAGGCTGCAGAGATAATTTAACTTTCAAAACCTTAACATTTTTGCAAGACTTTATTTAAGACTCAAGAAGTGAGTTTGGAGTTTGTTTAACTCCAAACTCACTTCTTGAATCTTTCTTAAATATAAACCTATATATACCTTGCAATGATAACACTGGCCCACAAAAAATAAAAACTGGTCTCTATTTTTGACCAGATCCGTATATTGTTATGTTCTTATGTATTTCGATGCGTTGAATCCGAATCTGGTCCATACTATATATACTATAGACGGCAGAGATAATTTAGCTTCCAAAATCTTAACATTTTTGCAAGACTTTATTTAGAGTTAGATGCCCCATTTACTAGAAAGTGGTTACAACGTGTTTGCATCTTTACAGTACAAGACGCATCGTTACCGCATTGCTAAGCTCGAAGAGTTTTTATGGTGCGGTTCTTAAATTACTTCATGACTTAGTAGTCATAAAAAGAAAACTTTGTTTGGTGGGAAGTTCCCCACAACTCCCTCACTCCTCATCTCCCTACAACAATAATTTGATAAAAATCGGGCCATTATTTTCAAAACTATTTAGAGTAAAATCATTAAACAAACTCCAAATTCATTTCTCAAATCTTCTATTAATATAACCGTATCCTGGCCCACAAAAAAAACTGGTCTCTACTTTTGACCAGACCCATATATTGTTACGTTCTTATGTATTTCAAAGCGTTGAATCCGAATCTGGGGTCAGTTTGGTCCATACACTCTCATCATTTATAGGGCGTATGGACCAAACTGATCTCAGATTCGGGTCTGGTCAAAGTACAGACCAGTTTTGTATTTTTGTGGGTCAGTATAATCGTGCAAATTTACAGCAAAAACTTAAATTGAAGTATCTGCCTGTGATTTAAAAACTAAATTCAACAACAAATACATCCACTTGTATGTATTTTTGGTAATTAGCTAAGCTTATAATGCTTCATTATAGTAGGTATAGCTCACATTCCTTTATGACTCGTCACAAAGTGTCTCTTAATTTCGCCTCCCCCAGACGAACGCTACAAAGTTGTGTCTTCTATGTACCGATAGCATACAAAAAAAAATGTGTGTGTGTATGTGCAGTTCACACGCGGTAGAAGTGAATCAAAGTGTGACAAGGGATGGCATGGATTCTAAATTTTGTGAGGTGACATTTCATATATTATATAGTTATAATATATTTAAGCTTTAATAAAACACGAAATTTTAAGTATTAACGAAAAACTTCAAAATATTTCCAACTCTATCTGTATGAGCATAGTGTTTAAATGATCATATATAATGTATTCTATCTCAATCTCTCGCAGGGTTAGTCCTATATATTTATATGTTTATTTCTTTTTAGCGTCGCTTTTTCGTTTCAACGAAATTCAAATCACAACGATTCTAAATGAGTTTTATTTCAAAAAATTATCGGTCTACCCATTAGAAGTGAACCTAATTATATTTTGTGCGATGAGTGAGGGTTCCAATGGCCTATTTCCCCTATCCCATCGTGTTCAATATCGAATTCTTCCTATCTGAGCCTCACAGTCCATCCCCTTTATCCCGCCTCCGTATACAATGCACGATTTCAACACTTTATTTTACTTTCCACATCTAAACACAATTTAAATCATCAACTTTATACTACACTTTAACCTTTACAAATTCACGAATCACGGTCGAATAATCCGATTCCAACAAATACTAGCCGTTTTTTATATTTTTGTGCTACGACTACTACCACTCACCGACTTCTGTAAACAATCGGTGTGTCAAGTGACGCCATCTTTAAACAGCCAACGTTCGCGGGAACAAGCGTTTTGTAATAATGTTGTATTATTTAAGAAAGCTTATTTTCACAACTGTCATAGTTATAACATCGTAAACAATTACTTAGATAGTTTTATATAATCTAATAAATTATGCCATTACTATACGAGTAATTACTACAACTGTACTTTCACATCTCCTATAAATACACATTAGCGTCCATTTATTTTAGGATGCCAACACAATTAAATTACAAAAATCACACATTTCTCGTAATATTCGGAAGTTTCGGTATGATTTAAAGTTTTGTTAACATGGCAATATATAGTAGTGAAAGAAAAAAAGCCGGAAATCAATACCTGAACACAAGTATCAGTTGGCTGTGTTCCCCATTGATGTAAACACGTGGTCAGATCGAAGGTGTTGTCTTATAAGTTGAATTCCCATATAAATCTCCCCTGTTATCTGACATTTAAATAAAGTTCCCAACGGGCTTTTTGACACTTTGACCCCTAGCCGTTTACTTTATAAGTGTACATCGATTTGTAATGTAAGAGAGATATTTGTTTTTTTAAGAATAAGCACCGTATACGTAATTGCCATGTAACTAGACAGTTTTTAGCAGAAACTTGAAGTGCAGTGTTTCCTTCAAGAATGTTAAATTAATTAAAAAAAGAAAGTAAGAATTCTGTCTGTCCTATATTTTAACTGTTAACTGAAATGTGACATTTCGACCTGCCACAAGAATTCTTTCATATGGCGTCAACCGAAAAACCCGACAATTTGACTAAGGCTTCTGTTGCATGAGTCCGATATTTCGCCAGGAACCTACGTGACGTCGTAAGGGATGATATGCGTCCCAATGTTCTCACAATCAGGGATACCAATAACTGCGCAAAACAGAGAAGAAAACATTGGAAAACGGACCCCGAGCTTCAATACTATATTGAATATTATTTTAAAACCAAACTTCTTTACTTGTATATTTGCTTGAAAAATATTTTAAACATGTTTTATTTTATATTTATTAATACTTGATACTAGTAAGATACATAAATCATACAAAGCCTAATAGAAGAAGAACTATAAATTAAATTCTATAAACTTAGTAAACATATGATAACCATATAATAATAAATATTTTTGAATTGCATATATAGGTATATCTTTGTGTAAATTTCCTTGCAGACCGTACTTTTGCAGGGGTGACACACAAAGGCTAGGCTGCTCTTTCCTCCACTTCAACTTTTTACTTTTTGGCTCAATCCACCCCCCTAGCGTATCCTCTGTCGGACATAACGATGCAGAAGAGTTTTTGTTCTTTTACACATGTATTTACTGAGTTTGTCTTGTTTCTTATTTACGTTATAACCTACCACAAATATTTATGAGGAAATATTTCATTATGGCTTTCAGAGTGTGGCAGTAAAAAGACGAAAATAACATTTTAAGGATAGAAAATATTCTGTTATTCTCTGATCTGCTTTGTTTGTTGAGAATTCAGGACAAAACTAATATAAAGACTTATGTATGCTAACTATGTTAGTTTTATTTTTTATATTAGTTAGTTGTGTTAGTTCATGTATAGTTTTTTTATGTAAATAAATATATATATATATATATATATATATATATATATATTCTTAGGTATTTTTTTAAGAATAACAATAACATGAATATTTAGATTATTGCTTTATGTAATAATTCTTAGACACCACACAAAAACATTTTTCCAAAATCAAAACTACTGGACAGAGTATATAATAGGTGATATTCAACAGTACTCATATTATCTACTCACACTCTCTTAATCGTCTTTCTCTCAATGTACAAGTTATATATCATAACCATGATAATACGTACATGTTTATAAACAAGATGTCTCCATAGAATGTTCGATAGGGAGTGAATAGAAGCGAGTAATTAGAAAACAAACCCGCCTTCCCTCGGGTCCCCAGGCCATGGGTTCTATATCAGAGCTCACTGTGGCACATAATTTTGATGGCTGTAAGAGATGATGAATTATAAATACTAGATATACTTTGGTAGATAGAGAGTAATATTCATCAATGAAAATGCCAATAATATACTAAGAATCATGGAAAAAAGACTACTAAGTAATACTAAAGATAATAAAAAAACATACCTCGTAACAGATTGTTTTACCTGAAAAATATTTAAGTCTCGCGTAAACAAGTACCTTCTGGGTAAGCGTGCTCCACCTTAAGCCGCATTTCCTTTTGACATCAGGTGCAATGGCCGTCAAACGCAAACTTATTCAATATAAAAAAAACACTCTGCAATCACAGTTGGCGCCGCCAGTTCATTCTTGTTTTTATAGAAAAATCAATAAAAATTTCAATCAACGTCATATGATTAAAAACATATTTTTTAGACTTAAATCAGTTATACCTAGATTTAAAATTCTAATAAGCTCCTAATAGTAATAAAGTAAAAAACCTTGGTGTCATATTTGATAGTGAGCTGTCATGGCGACCTCATATCACCGAATTAAGTCGGCGGCTATTCCTTCGTCCAAATCCCTTCGGAGGTTGAGGAATTTCTTACCCATTACCACCAAAATTAAGCTAGCAGAGTCTCTATTACTCCCTATCCTTGATTATGTTGACGCTAGCTATCTAGATTTAACCCAAGAACAACTTAATAAACTTGAGCGTCTCCAAAACTTCTGTATAAGGTTCATATTTGGCCTACGGAAATATGACCACGTCTTTGTATTTCGTAAAAAACTCAAGTGGTTCCCAATTCGTGTTCGCCGGAATACTCATATTCTTTGTCTTCTGTACAATATCTTATTTGTCCCGAATACTCCTCATTATCTTAAAGAACGCTTTGACTTCATTTCGTGCTCCCATAGCTTAAGGCCTTCCACTAAACTGAAACTAAACACCGCTGCGCATAGTTCAAATTTCTACAACAATTCTTTTACCGTCAAGGCTATAAAGCTTTGGAACTCGCTGCCAATTGCTATCAAACAAGCAAAATCGCTACCAATATTTAAAACGATGATCAGAAAATTTTACCTTTCCTTGGAATATGACGATATTTAAAATATATTTATCTATAAACATTTATATATTTTTGTAGATATATATTTGTATGTTATATATATATATATCTATTTAATATATAGAACATCCGTATATTTTGCATTTATATATTTATTACTAGAATGTAAGAAATTATACTATGTATTATGTGTACCACCATCATCATTATATTCTCAATTCATTCCTGGGGTTGTCTGGAAGAGATCGCTTTTTAGCGATAAGACCGCCCTTTGTGCATAATGAGACATAGTTTTAGTCTGTAAGTTCTTTTTTGTATTGGTGCACAATAAAGAGTTATTGATTGATTGATTGATTGAAACTCCTTTCCAATTTCATCAAGTTTACAAAATTGAAAAGGAGTTATATAAGATTTTCCAGTTATGACTGATTTAAGTTTAAAAGACATGTTTTTAAACCCATTGTACAAATTCGAACGATTTATTGCATTAAAGTTCGAAATTGTATGATAAAAAAACCTAACGCTTTTTAGTTAAGGCTTGTATTAATTTCTCTCCTTATAAAATTTTGCATACCATACATCATATGTAAACTGATTCTTAAGGTAAAGTCCAAAATTATGTTTTACATAATAATAGGTTGATTGTAAGTTTAAATAGATTTTTTTAAATAAGCACAGACAGTTGATGCTGTTTGTGTCAGAAGTGACTATTTGCTGAGCGATTGTTATAACTTGTATTCTTTTTCCAAGATATTACTACTAAGAAAGAGGCCTCCTTAGTGCGTTGCGTTGTGTCGTCGCAAAGGATGAACACATTGTTTGAACACCTACGATGCGACGACGTATGACGTCGCGGCGCAGCATTTCAGTGTGGATTTCAGTTGACTTTCGACAATGGATCGAACAAACGTGTTCTATTGTTGCTTTTATTAAGCCACCGCCGAAACAAACGTGAAATAACAAAAGATTCTGGATATCTTGTTTGCATTAAGAAATAGTGATGGACAGTTTTTTATGCGGGAGTATAGTGAGTTGCTGTTAGATGTAAGCGCGAAGCTCCGATCGCGTAGGGAATCACCTTCCACCGCTTCGTTTCTCGTCCGTTGATTCTTTGTAACGTCGCGTGTGACGACGCAACGCATAATGTGACATGTCTCTATAAAATACAAATATGTAAAACGCCGCAGCGTTGACGCTACGACGACGCAACGCACTAGTAAGGCCGCTCTTTTACTATGCTTTTCTCGTTAGTAATCTTCTTCTATGCCGTTAGTAAATGAAATTAATAGACAGACATTATGGCAAACCAG
Organism: Dendrolimus houi; assembly: GCA_039645545.1. Lineage (NCBI taxonomy): Eukaryota > Metazoa > Arthropoda > Insecta > Lepidoptera > Lasiocampidae > Dendrolimus > Dendrolimus houi. Next base: position 9,284,457 of record CM077136.1, read on the forward strand.
CTTATTATCTAAGATCATAGGTGTATAAAAGGTAACTGAACCACAGTTTACGTAATTAACCCAACTCAATACAGACTCCGCCAACTCACAGACTCACACAAAACATAATCTATAGTCTGTGGTATTGCCTTTGGTTCATTTCAAATAAACTCCCCCACATACCTATACGAGGTTAAAAACATTATCAACCATTCACCTTGAACTTCCCCGTCAGTCTCTGTTCTTATATAATTTGTGAAAGACGAGGAAACGTAATACATTTTCCCGGCTCAAGTTTCGTTGGACATTGTGTAACAGTTTTGCGGGTGAAACAAATCTGTTTGCAGTTTATATCACTCTTATTGCCTTGTTTTAAAGTATGTTTTAGTTCTATTGGATGTATTTGTATGGTGGTAAGATGTGTTAAAGGGTGTGTGTATCCCCCTATTCTCTCCCCTTAGGAGGCAACGTCTTGGAAATGTTTAGTCTTGCCTGTATAGACGTTTTGTTTGCCTTTTATTCTGTGTTGCCTTTATGTGAAACAGATAGGCGCTTTTGTATGGGCTTGAAATGTATAGAACCTTTACATACCGTCTTGGGTTGAATGTTTTAAAATAGATTTCAAAACTTCCTAAAATAAGAGACTTGGGTAAATTAGTGACACTTGCAACTATTACCGGGAAGGGGATACCCACTATGCTTGTCTAAGGCGGATTACCGAGTTTGACACACCAGTTATCTCGATGTGCAGGTTTCATCATAACGTTTCACTTCATCGATAAATGTAACAATATACAAAGTGGTAGACCACAAACGTCTCCATTCAACTGAGATGAGAATGTTGAGATGGGTGATATTACAAGAATGGATAAAGTAAGAAATGAGTACATAAAGGGATCTTTGAAAGTTGCACCCGTGACTCAAAAATTGAGAGGAAGAAAACTAAGGTCGTATGGGCATGTAATAAGGAGGGATGAAAGTCACGTGACAAAAATAATGTACAACTAGGAGATTGACGGGTACAAACGTAAAGGTAGACCAAAAAAGAGATGGATGAATGACGTAAAGGATGATAATAATATGATGATTTGTGATGTGACAGAGGATGTATGTCAAAATAGAGGAGTATAGAGAGAAAAGAGATGCATATTAGGTCAGAAAACTGCCTAAGTTGTAAATGTGTGGCGCTGGCAACATAAAGACGCATACTCACCTGTGAGTCATAACCGTTTCAGTTACTGTAACTAAAAATCATAGTTTGTACAGGCTGGCAAAATAAAGTAGAAAATAATAGGGGCGCCACTTTCACAAATTTGCCTAAATTCTAGCAAATTCGATATTATCTACGAATATTATATATTATTTAGTTACGATGTACGTATTTTATCACCATATAATACTTCTGATATTTACTTTAATAATAATGACTATAATTTTGTTAGTAAGAGCTTTAACACCTTGTAATAGTTAACAGAACAGTTATTTAATTACAAAAGCTAAACTGACCATTACAAACCTATCATGTCAGCTGTTCTTTAGTAAATATCGTCGAATTATAACGAAAAGATTTTTGCTTCAAATTCCGTTATATATCCTTGGTAAACTTTAATAATCACTACTCACGTGAAACTGGTCTTCTTTTTGTGAACTTTAGACTCTGATCAACGTTAAAATTAAAATAACATGGACAAATTCACTTTGTTTATGATTCACTATTGCAAGAAGGTAAAAAATTAGTTCTCGTTCTAGACGTTATGGCCAGGTTATACTAGCTCACTAGCTTGAGGCGAGCGGCACGCGGCGCGCTCGCGGCGACCCGACAAAGCGAAGATCAAGGTCGGCATACATTTTAGAGCACGTTACTGTATCCGTTCGGGTACAATTATGGCCGCAAATGAGTACGCGGCTTAAAAATGGCTTTTAACAAATGACATTGTGGTTTTTTTCTATTTCAAAAATTTGCAATATAAATATTTAATGTAATGTACCTAATATCTAATAATTAAGGTAAAATATTTATTCACTATGTCGTATAATCTACTAAACACTAATTAATACCAGTAACGTATTCATAAATTTAATTTCATAGTACAGGGGGTATCGTTTTATTATCGACATGAAACATGGTAAGGGGTCGGTCAGTCAGCGACACCTGTTCTCAGCATCCGGTCTCGAGATACAGTGCCCATTGCTTCTTAATGAACTCCGCTAAAGCAATTGTAGATAACGTACACGTTTGTGTTCAGTTCTCATACGAAATAGTGTGGAAACGAAACGTATACTCGTATTGGTGAAGCATATTTTGTTTTGATAATAAACTCGGAGTTTTATTGGGTCAATTTAGTATCAATATAGTCAGTCGGAAATCAATATAGTTTATTGTAATTAAAGATTGTTTTGATGAAGTTCATAGAATTTATGGTTTTAATTTTATTCTTGGTTTATTTATTGATATAGCTAAGTTAATCAAAGAGGTTGGTTTAGAATGAAATTATATTATCTAATATTAATGTATCTAAGTGAAATAATATTGCCGGTGTTTTGGAATCTTAGTTATAGACGATGACGCCATGATTCAGTATTACAGAAATAATATCTATTAATGTGTTTTTTTATGTTTACAGGTAAGAAAATGGGTAGACGGGTCACCTCATGGTAAGTGCTTACTTACTGCTACTCGTGAATTTTTTCTATTGTTCAAATTTTACATGTATAAATAAGTGAAAATGCTCTCTCCAAGACAGGTCCAGGTGTAACCTTTCTTTTATTGTCATACTTTAATACGCAGATTATTTTCAATTGGGCTTATTTGTATTTTAACACTATCTTATACGGTCACCTTACCAAATTTCATAATAATCCGTATAGATCTATGGTTCCAAGGCCTTGAAGAAGAAGAAAAGAACAATTCTAAGAGTATGATGATCAAATTTATGTATTGTTGAATATGGTTGATATCATTCCTATTTAAATTTTTTTATAGTACCACTATGAAACTGCATATTATATATTTACATACACAACTGTAAACATACCTAAGCACAAAGTGATCAATCTTTTAAAATGAGACACATGAACATTTTACTTGAAATAACAATGATCGCCTACAAGGCCTTTCATTTTATGAATAGTCGTTCTATTTTTGAACTTAGGTGTCAAGTCAGATAGCGTGCAAACGTGTAATTTATTTGCGTTTGTTTTTTGCTTGAACGTCTATTTGATAAAAGGTGTTAAGGATGACGGTTTATTTTCTTTGTTTTTGTATAGTTGATTGTTGGTTTTAAATACTAATAAGTGTAAAAAGGTATTCAATAACAAACGTTGTATCACTAGTTTGCGTTAATATATGTAAATTAATGTTGTTATTACATGTGATAATGTACCAAATAACTAATTGCGTTTTATTAAATGTATGTAAACTATGTTCAGTAACCGTAGTAGATGAAAAATGCGGAGAGCCGGAATAAATGCGTAAGTCTAGTATTTGATAGAGATTACCGGTTTGTGAAACCCTATAATTCGCGGTAAACATTGATTGCATTGAGTCTTATTTTTCTTCTCCATCCCAAGAACGACGATGTGGTAATCATATTGCATTTAGGCACCATAAAATAATAATCAATTGGTCAATTTACTTGTTTAAAATTTAAACCAGTTCAGTTTCATATTATATACATTTTCGGTAAAAAGGTGCTTTAAAAAAACCCGTGTTAAGAAAATGAAAATTGCTTCAATAATTTGATAAGTTAAAGCGCACTTTATGAATATTTGAAATATAAACTGATTCATTAAAAACCAACCCTTTGCCTTAGTTGGCCTTTTGACATCCCTTCATAGAAATTGATCCGCACAAGGTACACTATGATTTATAATAATATAATATATCATAGTTGTAAAAAAAAAATATGGTTACCAGTTGCGGGACTCGAATTAAAATGCCGTTGGAATTCTTATAGTGTTTATTAGAACTATATAAACACGTATAACACAGGTACAAATATAACCGAACACAACAAATCCAAAGTCGTAATTCAATAAAACGCGCAAAGTCCATCACTATTAGATTCCCGATAGAACACATGTCACGCTTTGATCGTGGTTCTCGCTCCACTGACTCCTGTCTCAATCAGCCCGTCGTTTTATACTTCATAAATGCGAATCTGCCCGTCCGGCAACGGCCACCCAATTCCCTAGTAATCGTAATGCGCATACCTAATACATACCTGGCTAATGATTCTTGCAAGCGGCCATAAACGAGTACAATAGGCTGTTCTCTACAATAACTAGAAATGTATGCCAATAAATAAGTGAACAAAAGAAGACGATTATAAAAGGATTACAATTAGTTCAAATGCCAACCGGTAGGTAATAAAATGTGCTTTTTCAGATTTATACGTGGAATTTATGTTTGTCGGGGGGGGGGGGGGGGGTTGTAACACTATTATTAATCACAATCAATTCAGCCTATGTTATCAAAAATAATGTCGATTCCTACTGGTGAAAGAACTTTCAAAATTGGTTCAGTAATTCAAGAGACATCTTACAAACAAACTCACAAACTTTACCTTTTTATAATATACTATAGATAACACACAGGTTATACAAGTATTTAGAACCTGAAAATCTAATTGCACACTTGTTTTGAGATACAAACTGTTATCTCTCCAATATCACAATCTTCTTCTATCCTGTAGACAAATTAAAGTATGAAAAATAGAACCTTGACATAAATTAATCCTTACAAGCTACACTATGATTTGGTATAATAATTCAGTGTGTATTTTATTTTCCAAAATCAGTCTCACGAGGGAAATTGATTTTTCAAAAGTCTAATGACACCACTTTAATTTTCGTCAGAATCGGCGCCAGGACTCCTTTGAATGTTTTTCCTCTATAGTTGAGGATATGGCCCTGAAGGCCTACTAGAAAAAAATTCACTTGTATACACTAAAGCATTGTTTCTCAGTTCTTTTTTTATATTGGAGATTTTATTTTATTTATTTTGTTTTTATATCGATTATTATTTCGTGATCCACGAAAAACACCAAAAAGTTAAGTAAAAAATCTTACGACTCCTTCAGTACGTAATTATAATAATACCTATTTTAATTAATAGTTTATTTATACGTTTTATTTGTATAGGTTTTAATTTGTGACAGACCCCAGTGACTGGGACCCCTGCGACTCTCTTTCAATAACAAACACTAACCTAAGTTGAGAAACAATGCACAATGTAGCTAATCCTTAACGCGTTATTTTTTAACGCTATGAGTATTTCGAATTTGGTCACCGTCATTAATACTGAAGCAGGTAGAACAGGGGCACAAAAGATAGTTTCTTAAGAGAGTAGTAGAAACAAAGATGGTTGCCAAATATCTCAACGGTAAATAATAGTCCTCAATTCAAATAATTTTAAATTTGGAACAGTACACATTATTCCAATTCGACAATAGAACCGCGACGGCATTCCAATTCGGCGCGCTATTGTTGTATGCTGAGTTCTAATTGGTGGAAACGCACAATGGGCCACGCCCACAACACAATGCCCTATTGTCGTCCGTTTCACAAATACCGCCCAAGTACGTTTCACGTAGATATTTCAGTGTGCGCTTTACCTAAAGGTGGGGGCTGCGATAGTGTTACAGATATAGGCCGTTTCACGCAGATATACCGATGGGTATAATGCGCCAATTGAGACGCGACATTGTTAATGACGTTATTTATTGACGCTTTAAATAAGACGTATTGAACTACAGCCTAAATCTTTAACATTAACGCAGATAAAGCCCCAGCATATAGGAGACGGGAACTTATAGGCCAAAGAAATGTAATGCGTTGCGATATGTTTTAATAATAGCCTTATATTTTTCTATTACAAAATACAAAACAACAGCCCTAAATTATATCTGAAAACGAGAAATCTCAAAAATTTATTTCGAGATTTCTCGTCTTCATTCTCAAAATTCAAATTTAAACAATTAATATTGTGAAAACATTTCCATCACACGATTAATTAATTCAAAATAACTAAACCCACTACAATTATAAAAAAATATTTTTTACAATATGGGCCCAAGAATATATGAAAGCGTATATATCTTATTTTTTTCATATAAGATAAAATTTCAAAAAGGAATGTAAATATGGTTTGGACGCGTATAATAGAAGAATGGATGAAAGCAGAATCACAAAACAAGTATATGACAGCAGAGTGAATGGTAGAGTTGGTGCTGGTATACCGCGACATACACATCATGATCAAACAGCAGAAGTGTTAAAGAAAGGTCAGGTAAAAAGCACCTCAAGTAAAAGTGCATCTATGAAGAGATTAATTAAAGTAGATATAACGGAAGATATTTATCAGGATCGTCGCAAGTGGATATTCATCGTCTCTGCCTACCCTATGGAAAACAGACGTGATAATATGTATGTATGTTTTCCTTTTCATGTTTAGTGGCCTGGGAATTCTTGTGCTTAATTCCGGAAGCAGTCAATCGATTTCCGTTTTGGATGCCATAGCAACTCATAAACCGATCGGGCACCGGATTTTGTTTCAAAATATGCGCTAAGATTGTAAAATCTTATAAAATTCTAAACATGTCGATCTCTACGTTGAAGCTATTTAAAAAAACAAATGGAATAAATAGACTATATAAGCGCCGGAGAACACAATGCAATTTTTTGAATGAAGGTAATATAAACTTCTAATAATTTGAACTACCGCACAAAACATTGTTACTACCGTACAAACATTTCATACTTTTCTAAAGATTAGATAATAATATAGTTAAAATGTTGTTTATTGTTGTTGTTGGTGTATTGTTTTAACCAAGACAATATTTTAACCCTGCATTTTTGTAATTGTTCATTTGGTCAGCAATAAATTATTATCTGTCTATATAACATTACATTATGAGGTAAGTATTTTCATTTATATAAACGGCATACTTATGAACTTATCATTATGATGAGAACCACTGAGACCAACGACAGCATGTAAACCACCAATAACTAATAATTAAAAATACCCTACAAAACATTTTTAAATTTTTAAACGTTTGAACATAAAATGTTACTAACGTCTGCAAATGGAACCATTAGTAGAACTAATCTCCATTTGTGGAACTCCCAACAATATTATACCCCCTAAACCCCCAAAATACATCCCCTAAATTATACCTCATGTCCATTTCACTTAGTTTTTAGGGTACCGTAGTACCATATAAAATCGTCATACGTCTTTTCATCCATTCATTAGATGACAGAGACATCTATATCTATAATATTATAAAATTTTAGTCTTTTGTTTCCTATTTTTTTTGGTCTGTTTGTTCAGGATTCACGTGAAAACTACTTAGCCGATTTCGATGCGGGTTTCACTGATCAATAATAAATTACCGGATTTATAATCTGCGGTATTTTATATTCCGATAATAATACGGGAATATTCCCGGGAGAGGTTCAAAGCGGCCAGGTCGAAAAAAAATGTACTGCGTTGCGAAATTTTCACTAACCCATAAAATCTTTAGTAAAACAACTGTAATTGCGTATGTCTTTAATAACATTACTTATCGCAAGTTTTTACGGAAACTTCCGGGATTCATGTATTTCTGCTGCTGAATATAACTTTTGATTTTATAAGTCGCGGGCAAATGATAGTATTTCTGTAAAACTACTAGGTTTGTATGGACGTTAATAAGGTGTAGGTATCGGTACGTACCTATTTTATAAGCCGCTATAGTTATAAGGGTGTGGTGAATTTGTATATAATAGAAATTCTGTGAGACCACCGTTTTACTATTTCCTTTTTTTCTATTTATGTAGGTATGTATATACCTACCTAGTAAGTATGGTAAAAAATATTATTATAGCGTTTGAATAATATTTTCAACGAAAATTCATAAGTAAAAGATCCGTTTACAGATTTCTGAAGTAGGTATTAAATACTTATTTTCAATTTAACTCTTTTTTCATTTCGCATACTTGGAAAGTACGCTTAAAATTACCTGAATAAGATACTTTTCGTCCCTGGGAAAGGATTTACCCTGGTGTCAATGAATTTAAAAACTATGCGAACCATTTTTTTTATAAGATATAATCCGCCGTGGACACCCTACTCCTCGGGAAGTACGGTAGGGTAGTGTTGGAGTCCCGATGGCATGCTCGGATCTACCAACTAAACCACCTCTTTGTTCCATCTTGACGCCGTATATCGGGACCTCGGGAACCAAAGACATCCGATAACCCTGAACGCATGCGAGCCACGTCTGAACTTTTTATACAGCCACTCTGTTAAATGGAGACATAAAATTGTAATTTTGTAACATGACTTTTAAATAGATATTATCTTACCAACATTGTTTATTTGTTTCAATAAAATATTGTTTGTATAATTAGTCAGGACATTATTTACTTTCCTCATATAATGAAAAGCAGTGTGTACCTCAGGTGGAAGGTCACTATCATCCATTGTGTATCAATTTCCTGCGACCAGGTGGCCTGTCGTAAGAGGCGACAAAACAAACCACAGCCAGGTGGTAAGGTATTTGCCCGATGGCTATCACCCCTGGTCTAGAGTATGTTGCCATAACAACCTTGAGTTGTATTCCGGCATTAGGGACCAGGTTCCAGTCTTCCTTAAGAGAGCAGCAGCGCATTTGTAAGCACCTTTGGTGTTGCAAAAGTCCATGGGCGATGGTAACCGCTTTCCATCAAGTGGGCCTTCTGCCTGTCTGCTGAAGTCCTACAATAAAACTGTTATTGTAGTCCCATCGCTGTATGACAGAAACAGTACGTATACATTCGTCACTTTTACAAAACCCTTCGTAGAGTATGGGCTGACACGCACTTGGTTGATTTTTTAACGAAGCTTTTACCTAAAAGTAACCGTCGCCTTTTAGAGCATTTAAGTGGTATCCATTTTTTACTACAAACAGACAAAAAAGCGAAAGAATTTATTACCTATTCCGTACAGTTTTAATGTATTTTGGGGCGTTTCAGGTTTTTCCGTACTGAAAAACATTTGTATATTAAGGGAGTTTAATTTGCCGCTTCACTAGATACTTTTTTAAACATTACTAGACTGTTCGAATTATTACTAATAAAACGTTTTTAGGAGATTTTGATGGAGAGATTGATGGGACCTTAACGTGTATTTATACATTAGGTACATAATCTATTTCCAAATCAGAGTTTGCTTCGTTATGTCAAACCCTACGCAGTAGCTTTATTTTGCTTACATACAAAATTAAATTCGGTTTTCTACATATAATATAATTACATTTGTATAACGATGATAAAGAAACTATGTCCATGTGGTCTAGACAACTGCCCGGCAAAACATGGTGATGAGTTGAAGTCAACCTGATTTGAAGCAATACATTGAACGGCAAAAACGCGATTGAAGCGTTCTATCTATTTTGCTAACCTGTAACCATTCTAGAAAACGACGTAATTTATAATGATAAAGTATATTCTAAGCGTTAATTTGGATTATAAGCCACTATGTCGAGTTCATTGTACGTTCAGTAGTTTCCAAAAAGATGCGATCACAGAGCCATCTTTTTCGCTATTTTCTTTATATCTCAAGAGAACGTCGTCATTTATCGGGATAAAAAGTATCCTAAGTTACGCCCCGGTTTCATTTAAATTCGTTCAGTAGTTTTCACGTGATGCTCTAACAGACAGAAAAAATTACAAATAAAATATTTTCGGAATGTGCTGGTCCGAATTTGACCCCATGATTTAATTCACATTTTTAAACGCATTATACAAACTCGAACCATTAACAGATTAATTGTAGTATAGATAGATTGATAAATCTGCGCAGTTCCACGGATTCCACGGAAATGACATCATTTATCAGGATAAAAATTATCCTAAGTCTTTATCCGACATATGAGCTCAATAGTTACACACGACGTTCAAAAGATAAATAGATGAAAATTCTAAAAGTTGCGTTTTCGGAATCTAATTCAAAATCCGAAAATGCTTAGTTTATTATTTTCTTTCTCGTTTTTAAAGACATTGTACAAACACTATACTCCCAATAGATTTGTCACTGGAAGATATAATAACAAAACTCAAAAAAGAAACTCAAACCTATAAAGAACCAAGGACCGTGAGAAAACATTCACCTTTGTTACAATATTAAGTAACTTATTAGCTATCGTATCGAATCTTTATGTATCTACTAAAAGGATGGACATAGGGTTATCTTAGATGTCATCTAATTGAAAACAGTAGTAATTAATAGACACATTAATTAACTATGTAAGGTAGCGAGCGACTGTGCTCCATTAGTATTTAGGTATAAATACGAAAGTCGTGGTAGTAAATAAGCCAAGGGCTTCTGGGTTTCAATCAAATAATGTAGGTTCGACTTTAGGCGACAATTATGGATAGACAAATTTTCAAGCCTGATTTGCATGTTGCAGATCAAATTCGTCTACCATATTGGCCACCGTGGCGGATTAACCATGAGAAGGTCTGAGGTCTGAGGGTGTTTATAGGTTCATGTTGTAGGTATATTTACATACATAACTATAATAGAATACCTATAGGTAGGTGAATATAATAAAAATATCTTAATAATAGTTCTTATTCCACTGCTGAGCTCGGACCTCCCCATTCTTTAGAGTGTAACGAACAGTATCTACCTATACTCGCCACACTTCTCCAAGGCGGATTGGCTGGTTTGATAAATCGGTTATTGCAATGTGCTGATTTCATCACGATATTTTCCTTCATCGCTAGCACTTGCTAATTGTAACACTTTAGATTAGAAAACTGTCTAAGTGGTGCATGCTTTCCGATCAGAATTCGAACCCACATCTCTTTTGCAATGCAAGTTTGCAAACTAGAGAGCGTTACTAACTAAGCTACCATGGCTTATAGATTTTAGACCCACTTCTGTAGGAACTTAGTATCAGAGTAGTTCAAGGACTGGCAAGTTTCACACATTGGTTATTGTTGTTTTTTTGTTATAGGTTTGTTATTATTATTATGTTATAGAAACTCACACAAAATTTTGTATGTCAGTCCATACTTCGTATTTTATGAAACTACACTTCCTCTTTCCTTTTAAAAAGAGATCGTTTATATAATTATTTATTTTTTATTATTTTCTCATAGGTATGGAAAGAGAACTTTTTATTTACTTTTATTTTTTAATGTAATCTCTTTTAGGTAATACTAGCGGTACCGACAAACTTTGTCCTGCTTTGAAAAAAAAAATTGTGTTTGTATGCAGTTTACACGCAGTAGAAGTGAAATTTCAGAGAATATACTCACAGATAATTTATCTCTAACTTTTATTAATATAAATATAATTCCTTTAGCCTACACCCGTCAACATATTGTTACGAGTGCGGCACTCTAATTAAAATGCCGTTAGAATTGCTATAGAGTTTATTTAGAACTATACAAACACGTATAACACAGGTACAAATATAACTGAACACAACCAGTACAAATGTAATGCACGATTCAATAACACGCGCAAAGTGCGTCACTATATAGAATATCGAATGTACACACGTCTTGCCACGCTTGTGGTTATCACTTGACTGCCGCACTCTCCATTGGGGCATTACTTTATGATGCACGATGCAATATGTCTACCTGGCAAGCGTCGACACAATTTCCCAGAAATTGTACACCTGCTTAATTATGCCCGCGAACGACCATAAACGAGTACAATAGGCTGCTCTCCACAACAGCCAATAAATAAGTAAACAAAAGAGGACGGTCATAAAAGCGCTTCAATATTATTAGTTCAAACACCGACGGCGGGTAATAAATGTGCTTTGTTTACAAATATACAGGTGGCCCAATTGTAACAATATAATTCAAAATAAACTTCTTAAGTATCACTCTCAATGTTTCACTGTTTTAGTCAAAAAAATATTTCACCAAAATTGGTCCAACGGTTTAGGAGTTCAGTCACATACACACGTACAGAAGAATTATATATGTATGTAAGCTCACCGCCCACAATAATACAATAATAATCTGAAATATTAAAATCAAAGTTTATTACACTAGAATTATTACAATTACAATATTAAATACAGCAAAATTATACACAGAAATATTAGGACAACTCCAAGAGTTGCATCCACGCTTGTCAGGTGTCGAGCAGCAATTTACCCTCAAAGAATATTGCGATTATCGGACAGTAATTATCGAGCACAACGTATTATGTGCTCCTTGTCCAACAGAGCATTCGCTCTGTTTAACCGACGAACGTACAATGTCCCCCCCTATTAGGCGATTTCACCTCCATATTGTCGAACCAACAACACAGTGTTCACCTTTTAGCAATCTGGTAAACTGAAACTTATTACAAGGGTTATTAAAAATCCTAAAAACATTTATAAAGTGCTCAGCAATATAAACCTTACCATATAAATACAACCTAGTTTTTAATAAGCTAAAACAGTACTTAATAAAATCAAGTGCAGGTATTTTAAGAAAAACATAAGTACCCTCAATTTAAAGTCACAGTGTGTTCTCATCACGGCAAATACTTAATTTCCATTTATTAAATACTTTCATATTACCTATCACGGCCATACCGAACTCCCATATCAGATATTACGTTACGAAATTTTTACAATTACATCGCAATCTGGGACATGTATATAAAGATTTATAGCTTACGTATTAAATATTTGTCATCTTAGTGTCATAACCATTATAATATGTATCTCATGTAATGGTTACAAAACAAGTAAATAAACCCCAAACTTAACACAAACAGAGTACAAACCCTTTATAAGGGACCAAGTTTTCCCATCGAAACTAAAGTTATGTTATTATGACAAAACGGTAGGGTGGAGATTAACCCGTTATCCGAGGGTCTCGGATGAACCCAACAAAAGGGTCGTATCTGGATTTAATACAGATTATAAAGGATCTCGGCTATATGTATGATCTAGTTAAGAATATCGTATAATGTTTACTATAAGTGGCGATAAATAATGATTTATTTAAAACGTACCATCTAGGTATATCTGTTATTAAAATCAGTACTACCTATGAATGTGTACATAGGTATAAGGTATTTTTTAACATACTGTTACGAGATACAGGACTCGAATTAAAATGCCGTTGGAATTATTATAGAATTTATTAGAACTATACAAACACGTATAACACAGGTACAAATATAACTGAACACAACCAGTACAAACGTAATGCGCGATTCAATAACACGCACAAAGTCCATCACTATATAGATTATCGGATGTACACACGTCTTGTCTCGCTAGTAGTTATCGCTTGACTGTCGATCTTTCCATTGGGCCATTGCTTTAAACTGCACCGATACAATATGGGTGCCCACCCGCGTAGATCGAATTTCTTAGAATCAGTTCGACACACCTGTTTAATGAATGCCTTAAAAGATTGCAATACACAATGGGCTGTTTTTTAATCACAAATTTTAAACACAAGGTAAGCATAAGAAGACAGTCATAAATAGTTTCAATATTATTAGCTCAAACGCCGGTGGGTAATAAATGTGCTTTGTTTACAAATATGCAGGTGGCCCAAATTGTAACAATACTAAAAGCATATTCATTCATGATAATAGCTTATATACGTCCAAGTGCTGGTGGGCCCGGACTTCCCCCCTATTTAGGGGGTCGTTTTAATAATATGCCCGGTTATCCAAAGCGGATTGCATACCTTGGTTATCTCGGTATGCAGTTGATTCCGATGATGTTTTCCTTCATTGAATTAATGGAACTGTCGTAGCTGGGAAGTTATATGCGCCACTTAGGAAGTTTTCTGACCTAATGTGCAAATCTATAATTACTACATGCTAAAAATTAAACTGCTATTGGGTTCTTTTGGATTTGATATCCATTATTTTGTTTTAATGTCATAAGTTTCGATGTCACTTGTGAAAAAATTGCTATGAGAACAAGTCACCATTAAATAATATAGAAGCGAAATATCATTAGTTTTCATTAATTCGCTATATTTAAAACAAATCCGCAACACCACTTCGAGACAAAACTCACCAATCTACCTTGGACATGTTGGTGGGTATACTGTCCTCCTCACATGAGATAGCTCGGGCCCAGTAGTGGAAGGTTTTTTATTGTATACGTTCGCAGACAGGCGGACTGCCACCGTAGGGAGCGGCTAACATCGCCTACAGACATTTTTAGCACCATGTGATGCCGCTGCCGTCAGAAATTTTCTTGATGACCAATTAATTCTAAATTAAATTTGACACACATAATATATATCTTATTAGCATATTTTTTATATTTTATTAATGTATATTATAAAATGTATGTATATATTTATAAGATACTGATTCAGTAGTGGGAATAAAGCAACATACCTCTGTTCTTATGAAGTTTCTTGTCCATTCAAAGGTTGTCTGGAAGAAATCACTAATAGCGATAAGACCGCCTATTGTATTGTAAAGTTTTATTTCTGTTAACTGTATCTTTTAAAACACAATAAAGTATATTCATTCATTCATTCATTCAATATATACTTTGACAAACTTTTATTTATTATTCAAATATTTCATTTTTACAATTTTGGCATCGTATTTTGTATGGAATGAATCTGTACTTGACATATTTACATACATTTCAACATTTTCAACTTTAAATTACTATTTGCATGCCTGAAAGGGATAACGTATTGTCATATAATGTTTTTATTTACCATTTTTTAAGCAAATAAATGATTTGATTTAATTTACTGTCTAAAAGGAGACTGGAATCTGGCTAATGGCCGAAATACAACTGAAAGTTGTTATGGCGGCATATTCTAGGGGTGATAGTCATCCAGACGGGCAAATATCCTATCACTTGCTGTAAGTTATTGCGTCGCCTCTGACGACAGGCCGTCCGACCTCAGGAAATTGTATTCTTCCTCCGTTCCTGCACGTATAAAAGGTTTGTGTGCCCATTTATTTATATACACTTAGAAATCAATCCAAATAAGTTGTATACAACAGAAGTCACCTTTGTCAAACGACGAAGGTTATCTATAGTACAAGTTGAACTCACGGTTGGGGGTAAGGCAATTACTTGATTGGTTTTCGCTATTTGTTTACGAAGAGGGTTGTTGGAGGACGCCCTTAGTTTCCAAGATTATACTCAAAGGAGATTTTGCATGTCGATACAACGTCTTCTTTAACGAACTTTGTTAATTATTTCTTTTGACTCAGTTGTTTAGTTTATAAAATTGTTATTTATTCGACTGTGTTTTTGAAATTGTAGTATAATATTATTTGGATAATGGTGTTGTAAAGTTTTCTTACACCTTTCAACAATATCTGTACCTAGCTAGCAATTGTGTCAATACCAGAGTCAGGTAAAATTAAATTGTGTGAAACGAAGTAAGGTTTTATTAAATTTTTGCATACAACAAGAACTGGGGCCCAATTCTGCTATTTCAATATGTTGGTGTTGTGAACATATTCAAAGTACGATACCATTGCGATACTGTCAAAAATTCATATTTTACTAAATCCACAATGTCTTTTCGATATCGTTGCGGTAGAATATCTAATAGTAACATAAAATTTCTTTTCACGAGTTTTCGCTTATAAATATTTATATAGGTAGGTTGACGTGCCACGGGCATGCCATTGAAATAAACAGAATACCGAAATCGGGCAAACCTAAGAATTGAGATTATAGTGTCCGGCGGGTTTGACGACCTAGTAATAGCAGAATTAGGCCCCAGGTGTACTAGAGGCAAAGAAATAAAGGCTTTATTTGAAGAAATAGCGACGCACTTACACTAATACTTACATATTTTATACGGCCTCTGTAGTTGAGCGGACTAAGCCTTTGCCGGCTTACCTTACTGCAACGCAGAGGCTCCGGGTTCGATTCCTGGTATGGTAAACTTCGGAATCGAATTATCTCCTATATTTTACTATGGTCTGGGTGTCTGGGATCGGCCTCAGAGTAGTCCGTTGTATATTACCCATAACACAAGCGTAACTTGCTTAATTTGAGGATATACAATATGTGTGTTTGTTTGCCAATTATTTATTTATTTATGACGACAATAGTATTAAAACAATATCAATTTTGTAGTACGCCGCATTTTCTGTAAACAAGATTTGCACTCAGCATATTGCTGTGCCAGATTTAGGTATATCCAACACAACGCTGAATTTCAGTGCAAACTTCCCTTTGTTGTGATACCAAAAATGACCGAATGAATGTATTAATCTAAATTTATATGCAACTTTACAATTAATAAACTATAATACAATATACGTAAGCAAATCAATGAATACTGCGTAAACTTAATGATTAAAATAAATTTAATGCAATACATCTTTAATGGACAATACAATGCAAGAAAACTTAACTTATTCGTATTATATTCTACTCATAGTCCCTCAATACTATAAGTAGAATACTGAGCCCAGATCACCGTCTTCTATGGGTAAGGTGCCCAGAAGGCTGGCTACGTTTCCTCGCTAGATCGCCATACTGATCCGTTGGCTGAGGTAAGCACCAGCCCTCTGATCACCTGAAGAGTCAATGAGTCGTTTCGATAAATTTTGGTAGAGGCTCATGGCCTTAGGACCCCACGGTCCAAGCGTCTCGACAGCAAACGGCACAAATATATAACTCTCACTGAGGGTTGCATACTTGCGCCGCTTGAGTGATTCGGCTGTTTCCGCCGCTGTACCGGCTGATCTAGACGTGTTTGGTAAATGGGATGCGGCCAACGTATCTACGCAAGTAGACACGTTAAAATAAATGAAATCGAATACATCTATTATCACAATTTATTTCCACGTACCGAACATGTATCGCATCAGTTAATCGAATATAGTCAGATATATTGATTACCGTATATTGTGGCATAAGATACACATGTTTATTTTCTGATACAGAAAAATGAGATTAAAAAAGAACAAATTCGAATTGAAATCAATTCTAGTACGTCGCCTTCGGAACGAAGTTCAGCCGGTGTCAGCGAGGGCGCGCGTCGGCTAATTGGCTTCACTTAGCGCGTCCGCGGCATCTACCTATTTAAAGATCTCCCGGTTCGGATCTCTCTAATCCCGCTCAGTCCTCGCATTGTGCTATTTCCGCCTCCTTTCACTGTTTTATACGTTCCTTTTTTAATTAGCGCTAACCTTTGTCCGATTTCCTACTTTGCGATTTATTAATGCTGATATAAGATAAATCACAATTACTGCAGAGTAATTGTGATATAGAGAAGAATATAAGGAGAAGATGTCATGTTATACGGGTCCGAATGTTGAGCCACTAAAGTGATAGACGATAAACGTCTCCACTCAGCTGAGGTGAGAATGTTGAGATGGGTGTGTTGTTACAAAAATAGATAAGGTAAGAAATGAGTACATAAAGGGATCTTTGAAAATTACACCTGCGACTAAAACACTGAGAGGAAGATGATTAAAGTGGTATGGGCATGTAATGAGGAGGACGAAATACACGCGCCAAGAAGAATGTTAAACTGCAAAATTGTTGGGTACAAAGGTAAAGATAGACCAAAAAAGAGATAGATAGATTGTGTGAAGGATGATATGGTGATTTGTGGTGCGACAAAGGAAATGTGTCAGAGTAGAGGAGTACGGAAGTAAAAGCATGTTGTGTCGACCCCAAATACAAATAAAAAGGAAGACGAATCAACCAAATTGAATAAATTCGGTTGAAAGGCGCAGAACTGAAGACGAGGTGATATTCAATGACATTGAATGCTTCAAGTTTATAATTATACAGAACACTGTGGTTGTTTCGTCTAACTTAAAAAAGAGAATTGAACTATCTAATATCGGCTTAAGCTATGTGATAGTAAGGGAATTTCAGCATGCTTTTCTACATTAATGTTCAAGAATTCTAGGTCTCCGTGTAAGTCAGATTTCATGATAATCTGTTTATTCTTAAGATCGTAAAGGAGGAATAAGGAATCATACAAGTATAAAAATATTTGAACAATATTGCATTTATAAATTTACTAGCATTTTCCAATGCTTCGCTTGCGATAATTTACAAATTTAAATTTGTAAATTATGACATACTTGTCATAAAGGGGACAGTTATAATTCATAGAAATGGTGAAGTTAATTTTTAATTCAAAACACCTAATGATAAATACCTGTAACGCCATCTAGCGAAGATGAAACTAATCATGAGAGCAACGCGCAAATTATCGCTATCATTGTCGTAGACATGATAATGTATTTATTAGCTAATTACAGCTTATTTCTATGATATTTGTAGATACGAATACTCTAAAATACACTACACATACAATATAGCTTATATTAGCGTTTATCTACACTAATTCGTCGTCAGCTAATCACAGCCCACACCTGGACGTAGGCCTCCTCAAGTCGGTGCCACTTATCACGGTCCTCCGCTTTCCTCATCCAACGTCTACCGGCGACCTTGCGCAGGTCGTCATTCCATCGGGCTGGAGGGCGTCCGACACTTCGTTTACCGAGGTGCGGTCCCTACTCCAGGATCCGTCTGCTCCATCGGCTATCATTCCTGTGACTATGTAACCGGTACAACTGCCCATTCTTTAATTAACGTTTAATTTGATTTCAATTTTATTTATAACTAAATTATCTTTGTAATTGGTGACGAAATTGTACACAATTTATTTACAAATAAATTTAACAAATACACAAAAATATTATTGCGCGGTAGAGGGCAGCCTCTTGCCCGTATTTGTGTGAACGATCTTTACTCCACAACGTAGCTAATAAAAGCCTGCCTGCGCCTCATATAATGTGCAGGGGGTGTGTGGGGTGACATACATTCCTCGACGCTTATGCCCCACCCTTATGTAGGTCATATTGTTCTTGTTTTGTAAGGACACTCACACAGTGATATTGTTTTACTATAGTAGGTATGTTTATACGTATAATGGCCATGTATGAAAAGGTCACCAAATGAAAGTAGATAAATTATGTGGAGTATTATAGTCTCTGTTTACCTGCTCTGTGGAAAAATCGCGTGGTTGTTATACGGATCCTTTTTTCAAATCAAACCAATTTATTTGTTTAAAACATGGTTATAAAGTTGATAGTTATATGCTGTAGGGTTACACATGTTTTGCTCACATAGGAGCATACAAATATATTGTTACAACTTAGGCTTCGACAAAAACAAATTCCACGTACAGTCTGTAAAAGCACGTTTTATTACCTGTCAACATTTCAACTAATTGTAATTCATTTATGATCGTCTTCTTTTGTTTACTTATTTATTGGCATACGTTTCTACGTTATTGTGGAGAACAGTCTATGGTTCTATTGTACTCGCTCATTAGCATCATTAGCCAGCTGTTACAGATTACGATTACAAGCTAATTCGAGGAAACTGTGTCGATCTTATCGGGCGGGCACAATTGCATTTGTGGAGGATAAAACGATGGCCTGATGGAGAGAGGAGTTCAGTTGAGCGAGAACTTCGATCAAGGCGTGACGTGTGTACATTCGGGAATCTAATATTGGCGGACTTTGCGCGTTTTATTCAATTAAGACCTTCTGCATTACGTTTGGATTTATTGTGTTCGGTTATATTTGTACCTGTGTTATACGTATTTGTATAGTTCTAATAAACTCTATAATAATTCCAACTGCATTTTAATTCGAATCCTGCAAGTCGCAACAATATGTATATAATAAATATTAAACTATAATACACGAAATTTACTGATACTGATCAACCTCAAAAGGAAAATTAATTAAGTATTAATATACAATTATGTCAAAGTATTTATAATTGAGAAATTCGTCCACCGGGTAAAACATTCTATTTAGGAGCCATTCTTTAAATTCAGTTTTTAACGTTTATCCGTCATGGTCACCTACCGAGATTCCCCGTCTCACCGCCCAAGGCCGTTGTCAAGGCGGAAGGAGTTGGTGGTAATTCCTTCTTCGACGCCATGGTTTGCGGCGGCGGATGAGTACTGAGGTAGTTGCGTCTTCACTTCCCCTTTCGCTGCCCCCTTCTGTGACGTCACTAAAAACCCTTTTTTTAACAAGGTGTAATCATGGACACCCTACCGACCAGGGATAGCAGTGAGGAAGTGTTGGACTCCCGATGGCATGCTCGGACCTATCAACTAAACCACCTCCATGTTCCATAACAACGCCGTAATGTCAGAGTCTCGGTAAGCAAAGATACTTCCGATAACCCTAAACATACCTACCTATAAAACGCCCTATTAACTATTCAGGTGATAAAATTTAAAAGTGTGATTTTATAACCATTACAGTTTCGTAGTAATTTTGATAAGCATATTCGTCTGTCTACGTTTTTCTAGGTCGCAGTACAATTCTTCTCAGATACTTTAGGGTCTCGTAGACAGCCAATCACCGTCCACTGCTGGACGTAGGCCTCTCCAAGTCGGCGCCACTCATCACGGTCCTCTGCCTTCCTCATCCAGCGCCTAACGGCGACCTTGCGCAGGTGGTCAGTCCATCGGATTGGAGGGCGTCCGACACTACGTTTACCGAGACGCGGTTCTCCACTCCAGGACTCGTCTTCTCCATAGGCTATCGGTCCTACGACAAATGTGACCGGCCCACTGCCACTTCAACTTGCTAATTTTGCGAGCTATGTCGGTTACCTTGGTTCTCTTACGGATATCCTCATTTCTAATATCCACAAGAGAAACCCAACATTTAAGGCTCTTTAGGGTCTATATTGTTGAAAATTTACAAGATATGTTCTAATGCCGCTACACTCACTATAATGGTAGTGAAACCGGGAAAAAGCTAAAAAATAGGGGTGGTTTCATATTAGGTAAATCATCTGCTACTAAGATACCCACACATTGTTTTTTCTTATAAAATCATTTTGTTACAGAAAACACAACACTTTTGAAATTAATTACAATATTTAATGGTTTTTAAATATCTTAGTCAACTTAAGGAACGTCTAATGTGAGATATTAAAGTGGAAAGTGTTTTAAGTTAACCGTCTAAACTCATAATTTAACAAAAATTAATATATTATAAAAAGAAAGATTAAATACCGTTATTTAGATTTGTAAGGATGATACTTATATTTTTTTTATTAAATTCTATAGGTGATGAGGTTTTTTGTTTTCAAAATCTACGCCGCCTCTAACTTTAGAACTGGAAAATTCTGAAAAATCAAACTGGGTAGTACTTAAAAGATGGTACTTATAACTAGAATTAGTTTTTATATTGCAAGACCCATATGTCTCTCAAAAATTTCTAATTTGTCCTAAGGTTGTCTGGAAAAATTGCTTAATGACAAGACCGCCTACTGTTTTTCGTAGTTATTGAACTGTATCTTAATGTTATGTAATAAAGTATATTTATTCTATTGTATTAGTTTAAACAAAATACGTTAAGCAATTTTTATAAATTAGGTATTTTCGATATTTTTTTTGGGTTATTCAAATTATGAAAAAATTAAACATTGGTAACATTTATGGAACTCGTTAATGTGTAGAAAATTATGCACTAGGCCTATTAATTTTATTTCAATACATTATGTATTAATACAATTACGTGAGTAAAACTTAATAGTCGTACAAATTTATTCGTACTTCGTAACATAATCTCTTGATTGTGAGAAATATTTTAAATTGTTATCATTCTTAAATCTGATTTTATATCATTTTTACAGCTCAATAAAATTATGTGTCAGCCATAAAATAGAGACACTTTAGCGGTACAATTATAATCAATGTTAAAATGACAATCTAGTTTAAGACGTTGATTATTTTGTTGATAAAAGTTCAAGATCCTGTAACAGACGCCGTCGCTACTACTGTATCTTATTTTTAATGTTTTAAATTAATATTCATAATTAAGAGAGGACGTATGCCAGAAGAGAGAAATATAGACGGGAAATATGAATGTACCGATTCGACATAAAATGCAAATAAAAGGGAGAAAAAGTATCTCCTTTCTTTTGAAGGTGAAAGACGTGAGAGCTACATAATTGACATTTCTGTCTATAATCTTAAAAATTAATGCCTTAATTCAAATAAAAACTACTATTTATACAAAACCTGATTAGGTTTATATTGTTATGAGTTGCAGGGACTTGAATTAAAATTCCGTTGGAATTATTATAGAATTTATTAGAACTATACAAACACGTATAACACAGGTACAAATATAACTGAATACAACCAGTCCAAACGTAATGCACGATTCAATAGCACGCGCTGAGTCCGTCACTAAATAGATTACCGAATGTACACAAGTCTTGCTTCGCTTGTGGTTATCGCTCGACTGCCTCATCTCTCCATTGGGGGATTGCTTTATATGGTACAAATACAATAGGTCTGCTCGGCCGCGTGGACTGAATTTCCTAGAATCACACCTGGCTAATGACTACCATAAAAGATTACAATACATAATGGGTTGTTTTTCTAATCACAAATTTTAAACTCAAAGTAAACAAAAGAACTCCAAATGCCGAAAATGTAATAAAATGTCTACAGGTATGCAGGTGTGAATTTGTCCTTTGTCGGCGTTCAGGTTGTAACAATATAAATGAACGCTTTTGGAATTTTTGTCTATCTGGGATTATCCACATTTTTTTTAATAATTGGCAGAGAAAGATGCACATAGTATATCCCCAAGCTAAGCTAGTTACGCTTGTGTTATGGGTAATATACAACGGACCACTCTCTGGGCGATCCCAAATACCGAGACCTTATAGATAACACAAAGTCCGTTTCCGAAATTTACCATGCCAGGAATCGAACCCGGAGCCCCTGCATTCCAACGAGTTCAGCCGGCTAAGACTTAGAATAGACTTCGAGACAATTCTAAAGATTTCAATTAAAATTTTGTTTATTAAGAGTATTGTCTTAAATTTTGCTCTATGTTTTATCAAAATATCTTATAGATTTCAGGAGATTTAAGAATTAGGATTTAGGAATTAACGAAATGGCGGTATAAGATAGTGTTTTAAATACAAATATATATTTTAATTATGTTCATCATTTTAGTCATATGTCAGATGTCAGAGGTCATTTTTGTCACGCTTTTTGGCTTTTTTTTTATTTAAAGGATGGAATAAATGATATTTCTGTATAGGTAGTACAGGTATTCTAACAATCTGTTTAACTTTGTACTCAGAGTCAGAGATTTCGGAAGATTACCGGGCATAATTTTATTTTTATATGCACCTGACATTTTACCACTTAGGATCAATGCAAATTGCGTTGGGGATATAAACCACGTTAAAAAAGGAAAATAGAAGAACAAGCTTCTTTCTTTTAAAATTTTGATTGGTTTGATCTTAAACATATGTTTTAAATAATAAAAGTTACAAAACCAGGTTGGAGTGACTTGTAGCGTCATCTAGTCATGTAGAATTTGGAAACTTATCAGTTACATCATTAACTGAGAGGTTGTTATTTATTAGTTTAACTTTAAAAAAACACGCTTTAATTGTTAATAGAACTAAAAAGTAAAATATTATATTTAATTTATAATATTATAAATTTTTAAACATGCCATGTCTGTACATTAAGGCTATTAAAAAGAAACAACTGGGAGAGACTATATAAACTACGGAGAAAACGATACATTTGTTCTGTTTTTCGGTTTATCTGTTTGTTCGGGATTCACGTAAAAACTACTGAGCTGATTTTGATGCGGATTTCACTGATCAACAGTAAATTCTTAGACTTAAAATCTGCGCTAATTTAAATAATGGGAATCCCGCAGGAATTTTTCTGGGAATAATTTGAAATGACCAGATTGAAAAAAGTTTCGAATTCCAATGCGATTTTTTCACTGGTCGATAGTAAATTTAATATTATAAAATGTGTGATATTTTTAATCAAATTAATAAGGAGCAATTTGAAATTGTTCGGGTGCAAAAAAATTAGCTTATTCCGACACAGTTTCCACTAAAACGATAGCTTACATTCGTTTTTAAATGCTGTGTTCCGGTAATCCCGCGGGAATTTCAAGTCAAGAGTGGATGAAATCGCGGGTATATCCTAGTATTAAAATAAAATGACTAACGAGAAAATTAATGTCATTGTAGTAAAAGCGTGGGATGCTTTTACAACAATGACGTTAATTTTCTCGTTAAACATTTTATTCTTATATTAACAAATGTCGGTTACTTTTTAGTTCGATTAACTATAAAAGCCTTTTTTTTTAGTTTTAACTATAATTTATTTAAAACAAACAAATTATTAAATTATACTATTGTCATCGATTCTTGTCCAGTGCAAAATTTCCGATTAATCTGACCTTTTAAAGTGGGTAAAAATCAAGTTCAAAGAATCCGTTTACATACAACTTAAAATATAAAGCGAGTAAAAGTTGGTACATTTTACAACTAAATTATGGACCTTTACAGACCAAATTCAAATAAAGAGAAAATAATTTAAATTAAATTACAATTATGTAATTACAATAAAAATCTTAAAAATTAATCAGTGTATTAAGCAACTAAGATCATATTAATATGATGCATAAAAATACTACTATTTTTCCTCTATGAAACATATACGAACGTTTTTGGATATATACCTATTACCTAGTATATTTTTTAAAAATACTAACCCCCTTTTTAGTTTTACGAGTAGAATACACTCATTAAAAATGTTATTCACAGTAATCACAGTTTGATAACTTTTTTACGACTCGTTTTTAAACGAACGAAAACGTGCTTTTTTAAAATCTCGTATAACTGTTGTTCGGAGGATAAATCTACACTACATTAATTGAATATGATTAACATGCAAATAAGTTATATGTAGAAATATAATAAATTATTTAGGTTGTAAAAAAAAATTGATTCGCATCATTTATAGTAAATAAAATAATTTTATGTATTTATGTAATGAAAATGTATGCAAAAAAGGGTTTTATAGGTTTTCAACAGTTTTTAATTATGGTGAGAATTTATTTTCTAGGTTTGTTGTTTGTTTATATATACACTTGTACAACACCTGTTCTATACGTATTGTAATACTTACGAATTGTAATCATTGAGCGGGCGGCATTAGGGACTAGATTCCAGCCCTTTGAGGTCAGCACATTTGCACGGCTTGTTCCCCAAGTACCTACTAAGAAAAAAGTTTTAGGAGATTGCCTGTATAAAGTTGAGATAAAAATGGCCCCGCATCCTGCCTCTTGCCTCTCGTTTAATGGCAGGTTTCTATATTTTATTGACTGTTAATTTACTTACTACAGGTTAAAATGCAATATAGCCTCCATAGAAATTACCAGGGGCGGATTTAGACATTGTTATCTAATGCAGAGAATTAATGTTTAATTTAGAATAATCGTACATTAAAAACTGCAATAAAAGTTATTTGGTTCAATTACAAACAACAAACTAGAAAAATATGTCGTTTTAAAGACGATGAACCAGGTAATTTTAAAAACAAACAAAAAAAATCGTATAATGATTACAGTGACACTTAGGACATAGGGATCTATGGGTTAAGGGTAGCTCTTGATCCACCCAATCCCCCAAAAAATTTTGTCGGTCCATGCGCCAAACACCAGTTGTTTTTTTAAATAGCTTCAATGTAGAGACACGGCATGTTTAGAATTTTATAATATTAATTATAGACAATTGTTTATGTGGAGTTCACGGATCAACTCTTATTAGTGTGAGTGGACCTAATAAAATTTTATAATTATTACTATGAGTTGAATAAACAGGTAATAGAAATCATATCTGTAATATAATGGCTAATTATGTGGAGAACAAATGCCGCCAGGTCCCGGTCGAAGGGGAAGAATGAATTGTAATACTTGCAACAACTCAGAAGGGTTTATGGTAGTAAAAGAACAGCAACTGGTCACATATTTATAATCAGAGAACCTTACGGTTTTAACACATTGAATACACTGACTTTGAACACTCGACAAGCATTTTTAGAACACCTCGACATCCCTCCAATTTTACAGTATATGAAACTTAGCATATTGGCACAACCGATAGCGGATTTAAGTCTTTGATAAACTATTTTAATTAAAGGGTTATGCATGACAAGAATTTAATACATTATTGTTTGGATATATCAGATAATATTTTATATAAGATATTGTATAATTTATACTTAAAGTTTTATATGCAATAAAATAAGCCGAACACAGTATAAATCTAGCGCGTCTGCCAACGTGAAAATAAAATGTAATGAATACCGTCTATATATAATTGAGAGGTTTGAATTATAATCTGTACACAATTATCACATTATACAAATGATAAATATTGTAACAAAATTATTGTAAATTATAGACAACTACTCTATACAAAACCGGCGCTAATTACCGAATAAATAAAAACATAACATTATGATTCAATTAAGGAAATGGCCGATCGTATCGTTTAGAAACAAGAGGGTACATAATAAAATCAATTATTAACTCCAAAAAGAAACACGACAAGAACAACTATGCTACTCACTAACTGTAACAGAATTTCAACAATTAATATAATAATATGAAAACACTGTCACCATACTATTATGTCATTCAAAATAACTCAACTTATACAATTATAAAAAAATTCAAGATATAAAATGAAATCTTAAAATCATTCTCACCTTTTTACAAACTGAGCCCAATAATGCATGAAAGTGTATCCGTCACCTTCAATAATTTAAAAAAACAAGAGATATAGGTGCGAACAAAATGTCCTATAACTGCATTAGCGTCTCAAATATACATCTCTTATAAAACGGATAAAAGGGTACTATCTGGTTTTAACCGTTGAAAAATACAAAACATAAACATGCATACATTCAAGATAATTGTTGTAGATTAAAAAATTAGATCGTATCTGATAACTTGGCTACAATTACTTTAAGAATTTTGTATTCTGACCCATGTTGTATTTTTTCGATTTAAGTACTACAAGATCGAGTTGCAATATGCATACAAAATACAAAGTTATTGGTACATTATACTGGTCTACTTTTTTATAATACTGCTATGTAGTTAGTTAGGTATACTTTATAAACTACTTTATAAAAATAAAGTTGTTTCAATATACTGAAGTAGGTTCGATTCCTAGCAGAAAACACACGAATGGCATTTAATGTTTTTTTCTTATTTAATGTGATTTGGATAAAAACATTACTAATGTATACCTACCTATATTCGGTTACCTATGTGTGTGACCTACTAACTTGTATTGGACAGGCATAGTCGGTGTTAACCGTTTTTGCCTTCAGGTCTAAGCTACCCATATTTTTATTTATTCACTTTAAGGTACCCACTTCCAGTCATCTGTAAACACCTGAAAGACTGCTGAGCGCCTATATATTCATTACTGAGAGATTAGCTGCTGAAAGCAGCGTAATATTTGATTTTGTATGAAATACCGTCTATTACGAAAGCATTAGTTGCCAACTATTAGGTATAAGCGGTAATAAATTTTGGCGGTATAAAATAACTTCAAGGACTTTTTATTAGGTCGTGATGGATACCTGGCTACCTACTCTAACGAATGGGTCATATATCATTTCGAAATTTTGAAAAACTTCAAAGAATTTCTTTAATTATGGTCATTTAAAAAAAATATGAGTGTCTTATTAGGCTAATAGATCAGGTCTAATTAATTTTATGTTCTAAATGATACCATAACTAAATGCCTACGAGAGCCGTTGCGTACAACGTAGCGGAAATACGTCAACCGATACGAATACTAAAAAGATGCCAATGTATGTTAATGTATGCAGAAAAAAATCATCTCGTACATCAAAATACACATTTATAAAGTCCAAGGTTTTCGATAACCATTATAATTTATGTGCCACCAAATGTATTTTCGATCGATAAAAATGAAATGACTTGATATGAGTTATGACTATTAATATCCGTCCAGGCGGACGACCGTCACGACAGTGGGAAAGTCTATCCAGAACAATACCGCTCGCCAATCGGAACAATCGTACGGCGTACAATAGACTGTTTTCCTTTGGCCACGCCTCGCCAACACAATGGAATAACAACACGCCCAGTTAGACCGTGTGTATAGAAGAAAATTTTCTCCACAAATACTAAAAGGTGAACGTATTGACTTTTTAAACGCCTTCGTTGATAGAGCGCACACCCACCTGTGTTACATTGTGTGCGAAACTGTGTGTTACGAACACAATGCCCCTGCACGCACACAGTGCACCCCGCGGCACACTCAAAGACGTCCGCCTGGGCGGAGCCTAGAGCGAGACAAAATCTGGCCTAGACGGCGAGCGGAGCGGAGAGAGGCGCCGGCCACGCACACATGCCCGATAGAAAAGGATGGCCACAACCGCTTTGTATAGATTCCGCGGGATGAAAGCTGTTATTCCGCATAGACAATTGATTGTAAATTAACTCTTGAATACAAGCCTACTATGTTTATAACTTATCATCTTGCTAATGCTCTAACATGACTGAGATTAGTAGCCAAATATGAGGTTTTATTCAGATTATAGGAATACGAGGCTCCGAAGGACGGCATTGTTCACAGGGCAGTGACATTAGGTCGGTGCGTCCTTGTCGCACGTGGTGCGGGGCGGGCGGGGGGCGTTAGTTATTGTAGCGCGCGCGTATTGTCGGCCAGCTTCGATCTGCCAGCATTGTGTACCGGCGGCGCGTGTTTGTAAGACGTGTATCGCGTTCGATATTTGAATTTCGTATTGCGTTCGATCGCGGAACGTCACTACGACCGTTGACTTTTTTTATAACTTGTTTTGTGTTCGAACCTATTGTTATTTATTTGTGTTTTATTGTGTATTTTTATTTGTGGATTTTGTAAGTAAATAAAAACTGAGATTACTGTGAAAATTATGCCAAAGAAAAGTGATAGGACTATAACGTGTTGAGTTTGGTTTTATTTCAATTATTTTTTGTAGTTTTTATTTGTCGCTGTATTTTTTCTGATGTCTCAAAAGGCGAGAGGAACGATGGTAAAGCATGTAAAGGTAAAGTGTTATGTTTACTTTAGACTATATATACTCAACATTTTTATAAATCTAGCATTAATCCCACTAGTTTCATTCTTAATACCTAATTACAAATATTAGTATGAACCTCGTTCGTACCATGACACTTGCACATTTATAAAGCTTAAAATACGATTAATTCGAAGAACATTCAAAATATGTTATTTAATTTTTAATAGAAAGGTTTTTGTAATTTAAAAATTTTAAGTAAATAATATTCAGTCTGTTTTTTCTTGGGCGATACCTACTTGGTATGTATACCATTGAATAAGACGAGGCTCTCTCGCTTATTGCGATCTCCTTCAAGCTGCCTCATTTAGATACCTATGTTAAAAAGATTTTTAATACCTATTATTAAAACATAAATAAAACAATAAAATATTGTAGTACATAAACTGACTGAACTAATTTTAATATTAATAATATTAGTTTCATAATATTGTAGTTATTAGCTGTTACTTGCGACTACGCTGGCATTTTTTTTAAACAAAAGCGTAGTTAGGTATGAGTTTCATTTTCTAAATGAAAAAATAGAGAATATATTGCCCATACAAATTTCTACTTATGTATAATAAGTATACATATATATATCGACATTGTTTTTAAGATAAAATATAGACTATGTTGTTCTCTAAGATCCAATTTATCCCCTTGACAAATTTAATTAAAATAATTTCAGGCGTTTTGTAGAAGTTTATATGTAGATAAATAAATTAAGTTCAACGCAATACATAGCTACAAATGTGCAGCTAAATAATATAAATATAATATAATAATAAAGCTATAAAAAAATATATAGGTAATTTAATATACGTAATTTTTATTTCATAAACCACTAACGGTGAGAGGTCATGTAATTAAGAACAGATAATTACATGACCTCTCACCATTCATTATATTTTTAAACTAACGACCTGTCCCGGCTTTGCACGGGTAAACATATTAATTTTTTAAACATTTTGTGATAAACATATAAATATAACCTATGGTACTCAGGAATAATGTAGTATTCTAATGGTGAAAGAATTTTTGAAATCGGTCCAGTAGTTTTTGAGTTTATTCGTTACAAACATATAACTCTTTCCTTTTTATAATATTAGTATGAGATTGTCGAGTGGAGGATTACCGTAGGTGAACATCCTGGAGCCTAATTCAGCTATTATCTTGTCAAAATCGCCGGACACTATCGTCTCAATCGTAGGTTTGTCTGATTTCGGTATTTTGTAAATTCCAATGTCCACTCTATCTTCACAAATATTTATAAGCGAAAACGTTGGTAGCGTTTCACCATTCATTTCGGCTAACGCCATTTCTGCTAGTGGTATACCATTTGTAATATCATTCCGCCGCGACGATATCGAGAATATTGTGGATTTAATAGGATACGAATTTTGATACTATCGCAATAGAATCTCACTTTAAATATCTTCGTAACGCCAAATATAGAAATAGAAGAATTAGAATTAGGACTCTGTACTGCTGGTAAGTGACCCGAAAAATATTAATATTTTCTCGTAGTACGTGGTAATATACAACGAGAAAATATTGTGGGTACATAACACGGACATAACTTGTTTAGAATATATTATTTTGTTCTCTAGGAATTATTTATTTATGAATCGACACATACTTGCACGTATGTGCAAGTTTCGTTTTTTTAAATTTCTTTTTGTTGCGAAACTGGGAAACAGGCAGATAACCCACTTAATGGAAAGTGGTTACCGTCACCAAACACGTTTGCAACGCCAATGCGTTGCCAGCCCTCAGGATGGTATAGAGGGGATAGGGATAGGCCGAGGGGTAAATGGCTAATCAAACGATTACTCGCACACACAATATTATTGCCAATGCTAGGCTGCAATATTATTGAACAATTTAATCATATCCTCTCTTTTCTTTCACCTTATCCCAATCATTTGGGTTCGGCAGAATATGTCTTTTCCATCCACACTCCTCAATTCTTACATACATCTTTTGTCATAACACAAATCATCATATCATTCATCCATCTCATTTTTGGTCTACCTTTACATTTGTACCCATCCATCTTGTAGTTTAACATTCTTTCTGTCACGTGACTTTCATCCCTCCTCATTACACGCCCATACTACCTTAATCTTCTTCCTTTCAATTTTTCAATCACGGGTGCAACTTATGCAGGTACTCAATTTAATTTACACAATTTAATCGTAACATACTAAGCAATATAATACTGCCCGTAGACGAATAATATTATTGACAATAAGTAAATTATTGCCAATAATACTGTGTATGTGTGCGGGTAGCCGAACTCTCGCTTGTCATACGAAACGAGATTAGCTAACAAAACATATCAAGGATAACCGTTTTACGCCGATATTCCGTGAGAGCGTGGTATCAAACAGCTTAAGCCGGTCCTAAAAGCAGCAATATTAAAGATAATAGATTGATTCCAGCATGGCTCTAGTTTTTGAGTATCTGTTATAAAGACAATGAATATGCAAATATGCATATTTATTGTCTTTACAACAGACCGACCGACCTCAATACTTTGTTTTGAATATTAAACATTTCAGATTAGCCCGATATCCAATATATAGATGAGGAAATGAGTTTGTTTGTAATCTACCTTCCTTTGCTTTTTCTTTACGAAATTTGAAATGACATCTCATTTCAAATTTCATAAAGAATAAATTTTCTATTTATCTCGGAGTTTTGTGTAGGTATAATAATACGTTTTTGATAACAGAGATGAACATAAGTTTCTTATATCATAACTTTTTTCCAAGAAAATTTAATAATTTCTGCTGAATACAAATTTTGTTTTTATATGAGTGTAGATGAATGAACTGAATATCATGACATTTGAATTATATACTTTAAAGTTAGCTGGCAATGCCCCTGGCGTTGCTAACGTCCATACGCGACGGAAACCACCTTCCATCAAGTGGACCGTCAGCTTGTTTGTCCGCTAAAGGCAACATAAAAGAAAACTACATGTTACTGAGGGAAGCTGCGTGAAAAGCTCTGGTAACTAATATCCTCTGTGACATATTCTGAGTGTTAGTAACTCTAGTTCATTCGAATACAAAGGTCCCAGGTTCAACGCCCTGAATGGTAAATTTCAGGTAAACGAACTTTCCTGTATTTGCTCTGGTCTGGATGTCTATGATATTCTCTGGAGTTGTTGTCCAGAGCTTGCTTAGCTTTGGAATATAAAACGTGTGTATTTGTTTGCCGATTTTTTATTTGATTAGACACTATTGCTATAAGACAAGCCAAATCCCTACCGTGCTTCAAAAATCAGGTTCAGCAGCATTACTTTTCTATTGTGTATAATATTCTTAATATTATTATATAAGTGTATGTATGTTTGTATTGTCATATGTATATGTGTGTTTATATGTATGTGTATATACATTTTATTTTTGTTTATAAGCTCATGAAGGCTTTATTCATCAGAATTCATCATGGCATGGCATGGTGTATGTGGTTATATTTATGAAATTTACATCTTTTGTGATCTTTACCAAAATAATGTTTCTTTTGTTTAAATAACAGTCATCTCTCTTGATATTAACACCGATTACGTTATAATTCACTTTGGTTAAGGCAATGGATCGCGGTTCGTCGAATACTTGGTGCGCTGGCGACCATTCTCTAGAAGAGGTTCTATATCTTTCTTCTTACGGCCACCTCGCTTCCTTCGCACCAGCCACGACGCTCCGTGAGAGTCACATTGACAACATATCACTCTTGACAGTGTGATAGTGACGTTTCAGTGAACCTTTTACATACGTATTAATATGTGCTATGTTTATTTATTATTCATCATTATTTATTAACTGCACTACGGTCAGTATTAAAAATCTATCAATCCCTGCCAAGGGCTGCCTAGAAGAGATCGCTTCTTAGCTATAAGGCCGCCCGTTGTACCATCCTTTATCTTTTTCTACTTCTGTTTGTTTATGCTTTGGTATACAATAAAGAGTTATCTATCTATCCATCTATCTACATATGTGTCTTTAATGTGTTAAGCCTAAAAATATTGTAATTGTTCAAAGTTTCTACCACTTCATCATCCTAGCGTTAAATGTCGGTTGCATTCAGAGCGGCCGTTTTGAAGCCCGCTTTCATATTTCTACTTGTCCATTTCGGATGGTATAAAAGTCTACGAGGAAGTGAAGATAGCGTTACTTTGGTCTACTGCTTGTACTAAGACCTGGTGGAGACGGTATTAAAAGTTGCTTGTTCCACACATAATTTTTGGGATTCCATAAAATATAGCGGTAGGTTTGATCACTGTTGCAATAAGACTACCACCTAATGGAAACACACAGACGGCCCACTTCATGGAAAGCGGAAACTTGCCTATAGGCGTTAGCAACACCGTGAGCCAACGCTTTGCCAGTTAGAATAGGAGAGATGGGATAGTAGTCCCCCGGCAGTGGATCTGGCCTTCGAGGTCCCCACCTGCCAGGACGGGTACACGGAGTTGGTTGAGCTTCCGTTTCCCCGTTGCCCTGGCATAAGGCGCTGGAAGTAACACACAGGGGTTTTAGTGGGCATCCCTAACTGGGGAGTGGCAAAGGCATCTTTATTTCTGCCTAGAGGTGCTAGTGCCATCCCCGATCTGTCGAATCCCACACGGAACTATCCCCCCTTGCGTTTGTCGCGGTCTATGGTCCTCAATGGTATTTTCAATGGCAAATAAATGGAGAGATAGGATAGAGGGGATGTGATAGAGAAGTCAAACAGGAGACATGAAGTAGACGGGGTGGGATAGGCGAATGGAATGGAGGGATAAGCTAGGGGAAGAGTAAATAAATCATCGGAACTTTCATTTATTCTACGAAACACAATTAATATAAAATATTGTGTGTGTGCTGTTCACACTCAGTAGAAGTGAAACTTCATAGAATATACTCACAGATAATTCTTCTCTAACTTTTAATAATATAAATATAATTTCTTTGGCCTACATCCGTCAACATATTATATAATTCAAAATAAACTTCGTAAGTATCTTTTCAATTTTTCACTATTTTAGTCTAAAAACATGTTATTATCAGTTTTGTTTTGGTCCAAATTGACTATCTAATCTGTGCTGCATAATATAAAACTCGTATCTCATTCACTCGAAGACTTATTCCTATAGATTTATGTGTTTACCTCTTTTTAGTGTCACTTTTTCATTTCCTCGAGTTTCAAGTCATAACGATTCCACAGAAGATTCACTTCAAAATAAAAATGAAATAAAATAAACTCTTTATTTCATAAGCCATACAACATAATTATGTACATTTAAAAGGTACAGCAAAGATAAAATTGTACAAAGAAAACTGTGTAGTCAGGTGGTTGCTAAGACCACGTACTTGAATCAAACCGGTGTTACAGTTAACATGGCAGCGATCTGACTGCAAGAAAATACTTGTAGTTAAGCTAGTCGTTTCACGACGATATTATGGGAGAACGTGGTATCCCACTGAGCGAGCCGGCCCTGAGAGCTATCGTTAAGGTAATAATTCCAGCATTACGCACCTCTCTGCCTCTACCACGTTCATATAGAGTCTAGTTTTACACATCACTAGCCGATTGCATAATATTGTTAAAATGTTTACTAAAATATTCAAACAACGACTTGCACTGTTGTGCAAAATATCGGTTGTCGTCTGCTTATTGTTATTTAGTTACGTAACTAAATCCTCTTATAGTGATTTGAACATGCATTGTGTGATGTCAATTGAGGCATTGTTAATATATGAAAACCGATTTTATAAGTTTTAACAAGTTCCAACTAGCAAGCTTATTTTAGTCATTTTAATTATTCATATTGTATGTATTATTTTATACCTCAAATATCAATTTTTTTTTTACATTTGCTGTAATGGGCTCCATCTGGTATAATGTTAAAGTGGACTAAAAAGCAATACGCGAGATCTTCTACCATTAAAATACCAGCAACTCATTAGGTTGAAAAATACTAAGGCCGCGGTGTATAATATTTTATACACTTTACTTCCATCGTTATAAAATTAGAAGACAAAGTCCCAATTAAATGTGGAACAGTACAGTTTTATTTCGGTAGCCACAGTCGTAACTTAAAGTTGAATGTATCGTTAACAAATTGACACATTTTTATTACTTTGTGTTGAGAATAAAAAATGTGGACGAATCATTTGAATAAGCACACCATTTAAAACAGCTTATTACGCAAGGTTCTTTATATTTAAATATATTTAATTAGTTATTCTACTAATTGGGTTTGGATGAAAATAAAATCTTATGGATGGATTTAAATAAAATCTTAAGCCGGCATCAGACTGTTCATTTCTGTATTTCACTTTGAAAGAATCGACCAAAGTGATGCGTATAAAATTGAACTTCAATCATTTAATTTCATCAAATACTATCGTGTAATTTCAGTTTTTCATTATTGCACGAATTCAGCAGACATGCAGACGGCCCACCTGATGGAAAGTGGTCACCATCGCCTATGGACATTTGCAACACCAAAAGTTGCAACAAATGCGCTGCTGCTCTCTTTAGGGATACTGGAACCTGACCACTAATACCGGAACACAACTCAAAGTTGTTATGGCGGCATACTCTAGACCACGGGTGGTAGCCATCCAGATGGACAAATACCCTACCACCTGGCTGTGGGTTGTTTTGTCGCCTCTTACGATAGACGCAGCAAATTGTATTCTTTCTCCGTTCCTGCACGGATAGTCATAGTCAGTTCTACACCTTTCAACCAAATTAATTCAATTTGGTTGATCCGTCTATATCAGCATTACAGATTACTTATTGAACACCACAAGTCTACCACAGCTCCTAAAATAATTTTAATTACTGTTAAAGGAGAAGCGGCGCAACAAACTCCCGGCAACATATCTTATTATAATGTGGGTACATAATACTGGTCTTTTTTAGGTATTTTGAACTAATACAAGATTAAACAAAGTAATTTGTAGAAATAATTACTGAAAGAGCTTGGTAGCGATCGCATTGTTCGTATTCGGTGCGGTCGTCTCGAAAATTATTCGTCATATAATAAGCCTTCTCGCACAAAAGTTGCTTTACTAATTTATTAAATTTATTTACAGAAAGCTCTAGAACGTTTTCTGGGATTTTGTTAAAGAGCATGCTCTATGTAATTGTACCTATATCCAGTATTAAGTATTCATAAAGATTGAAGTTTTAGAATAATCTTGAAATAATTACATTTACACATTAGAAAAGTTATTATTAATGGTTCCGTTCATTACCAAAGACCCCTAAACTGTCAGCATCGTTATACAAAAAAAAGATCGGGTTAAAACTGTACAGAGAGCCCGATTTGTACAAACAACAGATCAATTTACTTAAATTTACTGCCTACTTAACATTAAATTTTAATTGAGGTAATTTGGATGTCAATTTACCTGTTTAACAATACGGTGTATTTTATAATACTTTATACTTTTATTATGGAGCGGTTTAATTACCACTCCACGCTGTCATGGTGTCGGGACCATAACAATCCGCTCTCGATTTAGGGAATACTATTATAATATCTTATAAATTATGTTTATTAATTAATACAATAAGGGATTCGGACACGTGTTAAGGTGCTCTTACAAGAATTTTTTTTGAACAGTAATTACAATTGTTGACGATAGAATCCGTTGTGCGAATGGCCCGCTCGGTGTTGCCTGTTTAAATTAAATGAAATACATTAAAAAATTAAATACAAATAATATATATATAATATGTATAAAGATGAAATTTAAAATAATTGTGTATTTACATGTGTGTGTTTTGTAATTAGTGCATAGAGAACAACTGAACGCACGTACTTCACTCCGGATTGTCCTGAGTCAGTTGCCCGCGAATATCGACCGTGCTATACGTCCCTGCATTCGATTCCCTCAAAGCACTCAACGGCTAACTTCCAAACCCTAAAAAAACTTGTTTCCCTTCTTCTTTGCATGATTGAACGTTGTGTCCGTTACAGCAATCAAGTGGAGCAATAGCAATAAAATGTGGCAATTATTTCGGGAATATTGCTTCTAATTACTCCATATATTACAAAATTCTCAACGTCGCCATATG
Source organism: Dendrolimus houi (assembly GCA_039645545.1). NCBI lineage: Eukaryota > Metazoa > Arthropoda > Insecta > Lepidoptera > Lasiocampidae > Dendrolimus > Dendrolimus houi. Next base: position 9,321,459 of record CM077136.1, read on the forward strand.
AGGTGCCGAATTTCTAATCGGTTTAGAAATTACTAGGCAATTTTCTTTCTATCTCGTTTGTCCTATAACTACGTCTCGTTTTCGCGAGAGGAACATGCAGACGGCGACGTGCCTAATTTTTTAAGTTGCTACATATTGCATGGTATTGTGTGGCCGTATCTCAGCAACATCTTGCTACATATTGCCATTGCTTGATGTAGTCTTGACGTCACACTTGACGAGAATTTAACCGGAATAAGCAATTTTAGTTGCTCGTGTAGAGCACCTTTGCAATAAATTCTAATATTTATACACATAAAAGAACAGGCATTAAAATAACATCTTATTATCTAACTGTTAATATATCATGACAGGAATAATTTTAATTAATTTTCAAACAATAATGAATGCGCTATTTGATTCATTTAACTTGTAGCTATTATTACTTCTTAAGTAGGTACGCTCGTACAAAGTCTATGATACTGCGCCGGTTTTTAATTTTATAAAAAGTGTCTCAGTTGATTTGACTATCCGCTTCCTTATTCCTTATTTATAAAGTAAATGTAGGGGGTTTGAGTTTGTATAATAAATTTCAAAATGATAAAAACATCAGGAGGCTAAGTCTAAGTAACAAAATTCGAAAATGCAACTTTTATAGTTTTTATTTGTCTCTCTGTTAAAGCATCGCGTGAAAACTAATCAACGGATTTAAATGAAACTCGACACAGAGCTAGTTTTTATCCCGGGTTACAACTTGGATACTTTTTATCCCGATAAGTGACGTCGTTTCCGTGGGATAAAAGAATATGGTGAAAAAGATGTTTTTTTGTGCTGCTACTGCAATCCAAGGTCCTCGGGAGCCAAGATACTTGCTATAACCCTAGAGTAATCTAGGTTGATTTTTGTATCGGTGTATTAAATGATATGCCGTCATAATTTCAAAACATTAACTTGTAACTTTTTTTATACAATAATAAAAATTATTTTCAACATAATATTTCTAACAAATGGTAAGGTATGTTAGCGCCCGCTCTTTTATAGCTAGGTATATAATTAGAATTTATTGTAAAATGTGTCAATTCTTTAACATGTTGAATCCATATTTGCAAAACTAATGACTTTGAATTGGCCAATGTCTCATTCCAATGACGTGGTCTCGAATACCTACTAGAAGAGGACATTAACCTAACACACAAGTAAACCTGCGGACAGGCGTCAATAGAGAAAAATGGTAGCTATAAATTTATCTCTCTCCCAGCAGTAAGATGCTCGCGGTCCAATATAGGCAACTACTTAAGGAATGTACCCATACATACTACGTGACCCATTTTTTAATTTATATTTTTTAAACCCCCCTCCTTCAGTTACCACCCGTAGATAATGCCAAGACCCCCCCTGTCTAGTTTTCGTAGTAATTCATAAATATGGTTTTAAATATTTTTTTGTAAACAGCAAGTTGAAAAATATATCTCATTAATCGTTAAAAACCGATAAATGCAGCACGCTATATTTGAATACAGCTCATTATTAATTAGAGGGGGGGGGGGGAGTGAAATTAACTTTTTACAAATTTTACAAGTAAAAGGAGTCATACAGCGCATTAATTATTGTTTAAAAATAATTAAAATATTTTTATCATAATATTTGAAAAGTTAAACAATAACATGTTATTTTAACGCCTTTTCTTTTGTACGTAAATGATTTAAGAATTTATTGTATCATGTGTACGCATCCTAATTATAGATGAAAGTTTAGGCTAGCGAAGCCGCCGGGAAAGTTTTAGTAAGTGCATGTACATTTGTTTATTTCTTCATAACCATTTATATCAAAGGAAGCAAAGGAAATGAACAAAAAATTAAAGTCATAAAAAACCGCATCAGAGTCAGAACTTAAGCAATACTCAAAAATATAACGGCTACACTTCATGTGCTTTATCATAAAAAATCTAAAACTACCCGCAATGTTTGATTTAAAACATCCAGATCTTTAAGAGAAAACCACATCCTATTGATTTTTAAACGTAATAAATTGGTTATTAAATATTGCCGCAAGCTTTTTTAACGACTGTACTGGTACTGACGTTATTATTTATATCACTAGGAAAATTTATACATACCTAATTACATGAGTATAGGTACATTATTAAATAAGATTTGACATTTGATTTTAGTCTCTATGATTGCGTGGTCTTAGCCTTTGCCTGCCTAGGTCCCTGGAACGCGGATGTCCCAAGTTCAAGTCCTAACTTGCTAAATTTAGTAAACGGATTTTCCGTTATTTGCTATGGTCTGGGTGTTTCGGATCCTACCCAGAGTTGTCCATAGTGTACGTGTGTTCGTCAATTCATTATTATAATTTTATGAAACACTCTTTTTATTTTTTTATATCCACACACTAGGTCAGTGGCATTCCGTCACTCTCAAATTATTATTTTGAAGTGAAACTTCTTTAGAATCGTTGTGATTTGAAACTCGATGAAATGAAAAAGCGACACTTAAAAGAGATAAAAACACTAAAATCTATAGGACTAAGCCTGTGAGAGAATAAGATACGAGTTTTACATTGTGCAGCACAGATTAAAAAGTCACTAAGACCGATGATTAAACATAGGTTCAATTTGGACCGAAATAAAACTAATAATAATATTTTTTAGACTAAAACAGTGAAAAACTGAAAGTGAAACTTAAGTAGTTTATTTTGAATTATAGTATGTTGACCGATGTAGGGTAAATAGAGAAGAATTATCTGTGAGTATATTCTCTGAGCGTCGTAAAAGTCGTGGTAGCGTGAAAGTCGTGGTAGCGTAATGGCTAGCGCACGCGTCCCAAACTCAAAGGGCGCGGGTTCGATCCTGACCGGAACGCATGTACCACTTAGGCAGTTTTCTGACCTAATGTACATATTGTTACAATTACCACGTGCTAATAACGGTGAAGGAAAACATCGTGATGCAACCTGCACATCGAGATAACCGATGTGTCAAACCTGCCAAGCCGCCTTGGACAAGCGTGGCAGGTATGCTGTCCGTTCCCCCTATAGTGGGAGGCCCGAGCCCAGCAGTGGGACATTTATGGGCTGCTATTATATATATATATTCTCTGAAGTTTCACTTTTATTGCTTGTGAACTGCACACACACACACACACACAATTTTCATTTGTTTTATTTACTAAAGCTGGAAATTCACTAACAGTTTTAAATAATAAAAGTCAGAGAAGAATGATGTGTAAAGCCATCTAGTTATGTAGCCTTTTAAAGTTTTTCAGTTACGTTTTTACTGGGCATTTGTGATTCCTGTATCCATATCCATGATACTAGCCTGGTGTGTAAAATAAATGGTTGAAATTCATCTGACAAAAGTATATTAGACTTGAAGATTAGGAATATAAGAGTAAAGGTAGAACTAACAAAGATGTATTGAGTTAGACTGAAACAGGACGATGTACTCTGCAGTGTTCATTATGAGTGTAGTTAGAGCTGTAGTTTTAAACGAACAGTACTTGGTGGTTTTTGAGTCGTAATTATGTATTTTTTATGAAAAATGTGAACTATGTAGTCAATTGTGGCCTTTCGAGTTGTCACAAGAATTCCTTTGAATGACGTCAGTTGATAACCTACAATTCAGCTGAGCTATAGGTAGGCTTAACAAAATGAAGAAACTATATTGTATTCTAAGATCTTACTAAAAGGCCTAAAACCAAGCCATAAACCCAAATAAAAAAATACTTATACTAGAATAGCAATAAAGAAAGAAAAAGAATCTTATATGAAGAAATAGCGACGTAATTACATTCCATATACATTATTATATACATAGCCTATTTTGAGCATTTGTACGCCGCATTTTCAGCAAACAAGGTTTGCACTCGGCATATTATTGTGCCGGAATTATATCCGACACAACGCTGATTTTCAGTATAAACCTTCCTATTGGCGTGAGACCAAAACGACCCATTTTTTTAAAACTAATTTTACTTATGAAATAGAATAGGAAAATAAAATTAAATAAAACCAACAATAGAGGAGTGCGGAAGGTAAAGACATATTGTGCCGAGACTAATTTTCTACTAGTATGTAAGTACTAAATACGTAATGAATGTACTTCAGGTTTCATAGAACCAAAGTCGTATACATTAGGTAGTTGAGCTTTATTGTTATTTTTTATTGCGGAACCACAGCAGACAGGCTTACGGCCCAACTGTGGTGGAAAGTGGTTACCGCACCTATGGACATTAGCAATACCAGAGGAACCTGGCCACTGATCCCGGAACACCACTCAAAGTTGTTACGGCAGCATACTCTAGACCAGGGGTGGTAGCCATCCAGTCGGGCAAATGCCCTAACACCTGGCTGTGGGTTATTTTCTCGCCTCTTACGACAGGCCGCCCCAACGCAGGAATTTGTATTCTTTCTGCGTTCCTGCACGGAGGACGGTGAGTATGTTTAGTTAAATAGTTTCAATTTTTTTAATACCCATCGCATCCGGCCCGTATGTTAAGGTTTATATTCGATTGGATTTACGACTGTTTTCATTGCGGGTACTGTTTTATATAAATAATAAATACTGTTTCCTGTTGGTTAATAACAGAAATAATATTTATTAAAAACAATTGGTTTCATGCGATGTTTAATTTCTAGTTTCGGGAAATTGTCGACGTATTTATTAATGCGGTTGTTAATAATGCGGTTTAATGCTTTTAATATATTTTCTTTACCTGTTGTTATATAATATATATTTCTTCTTTTTTTTAACATCGCTTCGCACGACTTGTGTATTTAGCCAGTTTCAAGATTTCATGATTAAACCAGCTTTAGAATAATTTACAGGCAAAATCTTCAGCCAAATTTAGGTCTTTGACTGACGTCAAACGAGTTCTTGTGGTAGTTCGAAAATGCACGTTTAAATAAACAGATAATTGAGATTATGAACAAAAACTCGTTTTAGTTTAATAATGAATCAATGCCCTAAAACTATGTTAATTTTTTTCCAATTTTAGGATCATAATATATTTTTGAGAATAAAACTATCAGCAAAATATAACCCTTCAAGCTCACACCAAAATCTCTGCTTATACTCACTTTAAATAAGTAAGTAATATGTATTTTTACGTAAGATTGGTTTGATACATTCCCATGAAGTCGGTCGTAAAATATTATAATAAGTTTTAACATTTAAAAAATCAATACATTAATATTAACGACCGTGTCGAAGCCAAGATTTGCTTAAAAATCAAATAAAATCGCTTTATCATCCAAAATATATTCTACAGTTTGAAATAAATTATTGTTTGCTTGTTCTTTATTATTAATTTTCTGTATCATAGAGCACAGGTTCTCGTTTCTCTCTTTTGTCCTTTCTTTATTACTCGTAAATGAGTTCTAATTTTAAAATTATGATATTGTTTTTAACATTCTTTGTAAACTAATATTATTATTATTTTCATAAACAACTATGAAATTTCCCCAAGCGCAATCATAAACGATCTCTAGTAGTGAGTATCTTATACCATTTTCTGGCATATTTCTATTTTATGACATTGATTTTCATTCAATTAGAAATAAATGAATTTCACGTAAAACCTTGTTTTATTAACGTTAAGATGAATTATTTATTCACAAAGATTATATCTTATAATCATTATTTTTCCATAAACAGATTATTAATTAATATTAAGTTATGGTAGACCTAAAACTAATAGTTAACCAAACATTAATTGGCATTATTAGGATTGAACGCATACTTTTTTGGAAACATGTAAATTATATGTAAATTAATATGGATTTCATATTAAATATTATATTTTTTATATATAAGCTGTGGTAGTTTATGGGCTGAAACACTTGAGTTTCATTCTAATGACTTGAGGTCGATTCAAAGAACATCCACACGTTGAAGAGTTTATTTGACCTAATATGCATATTGTTACAATTATAATAACAGCCCATAGACGCCCCACTACTGGGCTCGGGCCTCCCTCTATAGGGGAACGGACAGTATACCCGCCCCGCTTGTCCAAGGTGGCTTGGCAGGTTTAACACATCGGTTATCTCGATGTAGGTTTCATCACGATATATTTCCTTCGCCGTTGTTAGCACGTGGCAATTGTAACAATATGGACATTAGGCCAAAAAACTGCCTAAGTGATGTAGGCATTCCGGCCAAGTTTCGAAGTCGCACTCTTTGAGCTTGGGACACGTGCGCTAGCCATTACATTGTACACGATTGTTACAATTAACACGTAATAACTATGAAGGAAAACATAGTGAGGAAATGTACATATCAACATTATCTACTGATTTGGTACCTGCCTAAACATCTTGATATAGGTATTACATATAGCCATTACGTTATATTGAAGTACCTGTTATACCTGAATGTATATCTTGGACATGATACAATATTAATATATTTAAAGTGAAAATTTTGGTTTACATAATATGGGTCTTTAAGGATTAAAGTAACTGAGAGGTATGTACTACTTCGAATACATATTAATTATTCATTTAATAATATAGAGTAAAATAAATCAAAAATAGATCTTATATTTCCATAAAGTAACTGGCAGTTTAACATTCTTTTTAGAAAAATTTTCTTTCCTCATTATATGCCAAATTTTCCAACATTCTCCGCAAAGATGTTCATAACTAACGCAGAGAAATATCCCTCATACAGAAGAAAGTGAAAAGCTATGATTACGATACTTTCCGTTACCACCCATACAATTGAGAAGACAAATCTCTTTATAATACGCGACAAAATTAAGTAGGTCGATCACGTACACCGTTAGCATTGTGACAAGGGGTTGATCTAACTCGACAGGGTTGCCACCACCCTAAATTTGCCCTCAATTTTTTTCTTAATTCCCGACACGTCTCGTCGTGCGAAGCTTTGTTCGTCCCATTGTGAATAACATGTGTTTGAAATAGGAATACGCCCTTGTATTATTGAATGGAATTTTCGTATTTTGCGTCCTTCTTTGTATCACTGTACTTGTTGTATCTTGTACCAATTCGCTGAATGAAGTGATGCTTGTAGAATTTCGAAAGTACATGGATTTACTATTACGTAATATTGATTTTTCTATATTAGTGAATAATAATGTAACATTAATATAGTCATATAAAAGTTAGGGAAAATAGGATTATTACCCCAATCCAAACATTGTGTTGTTTCAGTGTATAAAAAATCCAAATAGTTTATTTAAATGACTAATAAAATAATATTCAATATTTAGTATTTTCAATTGAATATATATTTCGAATTTTTTGACAATTAACTTATTTAATTAATATTTAACAATTAAAAATTAATTTTTAAAGTGAAAGTTCTTTGGAATGGTTGTGATTTGAAACTCGGTGAAATGAAAAGCGACACTAAAAACAGATAAACACAAAATTCAACCTTATTTAGTTCAAAATAATACACATTTCTCTTTACCCGTTAGTATTAATTTTCAATTTAAATAAAACTTAAAAGATTTCAAATTAGTTTTAGCTCTATTTACATATACTTAAGGCAGATATTCTTTTATACGTAGATCAAAGAAAGTTGTGCGTAACAGTGCATTGAATTTTGAACTTTATACTAGTGCTTTAAAGTGATTAAATTATTACGAATAAGGTCTAAAATACCTAGAGTAAAGACGTCTATAATAGAATAGAAATGTGAAAATTCTTTTTCTCTGAAGTTTCACATCTACTGCGTGTGAACTGCACACACACCTTTTTTTATTTAAAGAATTGCTTCCCCAACAATTTGGTGCCGAAACCTGGGACCAAATTGCTGAAGAAAGAATGAAGTACTTTATCAATGTAGTACATGGTAATTTCCATAGTACCTACATGGAGGTAGTCGCGAATGTGGGAGTTCTTTAAATGATTGTCTTTTACCCTCCGCGTTTGTTGAATGGAATTCTCGTGTTTTGTCCCCTTTGTCCTGTACCCAAGCTTTGTGAATTGACTTACACGTGTTTATGGACTTAGAAGGTACGTGGTAATTGCAGGTGGATAGACATAATGTACCCCACTAAAGAATGAGTTGTAATTCAAAAACAATTATTCTGAACTATTCAGACGATTTATTGAATGTTTTGTTTTAAAATTTGTCGAGTTTTCTTTGTGATTGCGTACGGTACTTTTCTACTATACTTTGGATGTTTTGGTCACATGTTTCTATAGGTGCCTTACATACTTAAGAGTGCATCCTACGCACTTAATTTATTACACATATTTCTAATCGTATTGCGATTTTACTACATTATTATGTAGCGCCATATAGAGTACATGACTACACAATCCTGATAAAAATCATTTGTATAGGTCTAGTAGTTACTGAGAAAAAACGGGGGCATACATATACAGGCGGACGGACTGACATAAGTAGTTTGATTTTGTATTTAATACTTTTATTGCGTTTGCAAGTCAAAACACTTTCATATTTTCAAGTATTTTTTATCACAAAGCAAATTAGCGACCCCTGCACAAACCAATTCAGTCCAATTTTCATGCCAAATAAACCCCATTGGTTCCTAAACAATGGTATTTGTCTACGATTGTCCCCTTGGTTTCGAACCCTTCGCTGACCGACTTGTTGATCTGAAGACAACCTTCCGCTTCTTTCATTGAGTTGTCTTAAAGGGAGAGCTGTTATTTAATGGGATCACGTCATAAGTGATTAGCGTTGTTCACAAATAATTTTAAGAAACGTTTCAAATTTTGATTATAATTTTAGATGACAATAACACTTTTGAGAATTGAACTTAAATATATGTTAGGCATAACTTATACACACTTATATACAATTATACATTACACGCAATTATATACACTTATAGACAATTATATATATACAATAGCTCTCACGCACTTGTAACATTCAGCACTATTTTGTACGGTTATTTTTTTGTGTCTAGGGAGAGGACCTGGTGATCAGTCAAACAGGTTTTGAACATAATACAGACCCCAGGCTCTCTTTAAATCAATTTTAAAATGTTTGATTTATTGAGAGCAACTAAACTAGTTATTATTATTCCATCCATTCTAGAGTATTTATTTCTAATCAGAGATTTAAAAAATGATCGTACAGATTTATTATTATTATTACGTACTCATAAGTTTGATGCGGTTGTCTTAGCCACGATCACGATTTGAATAATTTGAATAAATTTTAGGCGAATATTTATTCTGTCAGATAATAATTACGTATTTCATTCTATTTTCAAGGATCTGTTAAGGCTAATAGCATTCGAAAATTGCATAAATGAAATTCATTATAATCATCCGAGCATTCAATCCCGGTTGCGTTCAGAGGAAACCCAGGGTCCGCTTTCCTACTTTTTCTTCTCCAATTCACGGGGTCTTTGGCATCTGTTGTTGTGTTGGTCATTGGTATGCATGTCATCCTCCACAATGTCAAGTAAACGTTTCTTGGGCCTACTCTTTCAACCGGGATCTGGCGGAGGCGGGATGGTTAGACGTTTGGTCCTCGTGCAACTGGCCGGCCTCCGTAAAACGTGGCCGTACCAACGTAAGAGACTCTCTTACAGTTGACGTGAAGACTATCGCGGATGCGGGCGTTCCTGACGCGGTATTTCCGCATAACTCCACGCACGCAGGTCTTGCTGCTTGCGTGTATGCTCACATCGTAATTAACCATTAAATTTAAATAAGTCTACCTATATCTAACTACTGTAACGATGTTTACAGTCACTTCTATGTGCAAAATTAAGTTAACCCTAATTTTATTTTTTAAATTAAATGTAAACAAAAAAAGACAAAAGTTCATAACTCGGTCTACAGATATAAAAGTACAAGTACAGAAAGCACCTTTTAGTACTCTAGCATTGTTAGCATAGAACCCTTCTGTTTGTATAGCACGTGTTTTATTGTGCAATTACATAACAATAATTGTGGGGAGTGTGGAGGAAGTGCTATTGTCACTCACAATATCAGGGTATCTGGAATTGTCTACTGAATTTAGTACAATATTTTATTGAAGTTTACTGGAAAATTGATTCCTTCAACGATATTTTAATTCAACAACTAAATTATACCGAGGTAAATTGTTTCATAAGATGTTATAACAAAATTTAAAACTGTGTTAAGGTAGTTTAATCATGTAGTGAGAAAGGATGAAAGTACAAACGCAAAACAAGTATATGACTGCTTTGTGAATGGTAGAGGTTATGTCTGTAGACTGTGTCGTACACACCATGATCAAATAGCAGAAGATTTAAAGAAAGGTCAAGTAAAAATCACTTCAAATAAACGTGCGTGTATTTAGAGGTTAATGAAAGTAGATGAAGCGAAAGTTGTTTGTCAGGATCGTCTCAAGTGAGGATTCATCGTCTTTGCCTACCTCCACGGAAAAAGGCGTGATAACATGTATGTATGTGTGATATACTAAACAATATGTCACAGTTCAGTACTGCTTCATTGCGATGGTAATATCGGTGCGTGCGGACGTACTGTAGTTGAAGGCATATGCTTCATGAAATAGTTGTTATATTGAAATCCCACAATCAATCAGGACACCACAGTATGTATGTATTTTAATTCGTGACAATAACCTCTTCTGATTAACAATGAATGGCGCAATAAATGGTTTTAGACAAAATTAGGTTTTTCAGCAACGGTATTACTTAGCTAATATGAATAATATGTCAAGTTTGGCGGAGACATACTAGTAATACATACTAATATAGCAAACATTAATAAAATTATTGATTTATGAAACTAGTCAATCTGCCCTTGGCAGTTATCTTCGAAGACCATGGCGAAATATTTTAACCCTTTATAGTATTCACAAAATTAAAAAGCGATGACCTTTGAATCAAATTGTATATCAATACTTTGCTACCAAAACTTCGATATCGTTCAAAAGCACCCTAATAATGCGCATTACACATACGTGCCGCCTCTTACCTCAACAGGATCGTACAATAAAGGGTTTCCTGTACAATTGTCATAGGACTCAGCCCTTGGTCTGGAGGAAATGCCCATTATTCCACAACAAGACGTCACTGGCACACGTGCTCCCGTTTCGTGTTGTTTTCTCTGGGAACGGATTTTGTGTTGTTTGACTTGATGATTTGAATATTGGAGTATTGGTTGATATTTGAGCCAATATTTTAATATGTGTATGTGACACATACAAATATTTCAATCATATGTATTTTTATTATGGTGTATGTTAGACTATTAAAATCGTAAATGCGAAATTAACCCATACTTCAGCATTCTTGTTGAAACTAATGTTGTTATTATAAATTTAGATGAGCATAATCCATTTGATTTAATATATAAAAAGTCACCGTGAAACATTATCACTTACATATATATATCTACGAATATTACGTATTCAATTACATGCACTTTATATCCCTAAATTGTAAACAAATCTTATTCTTTTCTCAATTTTGCAAAACCATTTATTGGTTCACAGAAGATTCTTTCTTCTGAAATTTTATTTACGTAAAGCTAATATAATTTATCTCAGTTTTTAGTTAGTTTTACATAGACAGCCCATTGTCACGAAATGATAGAAATTCAGTTTTGGGTATTTCATTGTGGAAATTTAAAGGAGTAATAATGAATCTAAAGAATCAATAACATCTCGCAACTGACTACTCTTTTAGATCTTATACGTAAAAAAGAGACAAAAACAGCTTATTCTAAATCAATCCTATTACAATATCGGAGCAATAATTCAATCGAATTTTGTTCCGCCAGCCATTTTTCCTTTGTACAAACAAACAGATGTCCCGATAGTAACGTGTTTACTTTCAACTGTCTCCGTTCTTTCAAATCGTAGGAAATCACATCAATCATTGTCCAAACGGTTGAAAGAATCGATCCAGTGTGGTCTTATTAAGATCTGTGGTTGTATGGCTCTTTTATTTTAGTTGTTCTGTAATTGAGTACAATTTTAATAGAATAGATCTTTTTGGTTATACCGCTGCTCTACCTGCCTTAGTATTAGTGACTGTTCCCAAATGAGACTTACTTATAGCGTTAAAATATAATTATTTAGCTATATTAGTGAAAATAATTGAGATATCTGCCAATGTTTGACGTCATTAACAATGCCGCATCTCAAATAACGCATTAAACCCTTGGTTACACTATAATGTTAGTAATACAGACACACACTAATTTTATTCTAAGTGTAGTTGAGACATTAGAACACTGAATAATAAGTGGATTGTTGTGATAATAACTGGCTTCGGGGTCTACTTTTGCTTTGTAAATTTCCATCTCGTCATGTCCCATTTTTAGTGTTCTGTACACATTTTTGCATAAACAGAAGAGTTACGCATTCGTCAGGTACCTCCATCTGCCCGTCTGTTTATGTATGTCATATCCTTTTTTTGGAAATGTCATCAAAAATGATTGCATCTATATGGATAAAATTTGGCAAAAAAGTGTATTTATTATATGTTAAAAAGTTAGGGGTGCTCACTAAGCATGAAACTCAGGCATAAAATAAGCTTCAGTCTATATAAGCAGATGGGGTACCTATCTATTGTTAGATTGGTATATGATATATACATTCAAAACCATGTACTAGAGGAAAAAAGAAGTATCCAATCAAAATTGATAAGTATAGTAGTATAAATATTTTAAGCTACCATAATTAACTGTAAATGATGTTAAAGATAAATTTAGATTTGTTTAATAATTAGAAAACGTCTTATATTATCGCAGACATAAGCGAAGTCTGTCTTACATGACGTGAACATTATTTCTTCGTAAACTTTGGAAGAATGAAACCTCCGTGTTACATAAGTATATTAGCTACGATATTGTACTTTTATGTAAGATTGCCAAGGCCAATGATACACCACCAGCAACGATATAATGTTGTATAATAAAGAAAAGTATTCAGTTATATGTAACAGTGAAACAAAAACAAAATTGAAAGTAAAACTAACTTACAAACATAAAATATCATCTATTTCGGTCCATGAATGGAAGCTATGAATGGATTATAATAAACTAAAACGAAATTTACGACAAAAGTCGATCTATAAAAGCAAACACGGTTCCACATTGTTCTTACAAAGGCCAGTCCTGTGCATCCTGTTAATATTTTTGATATACAAATATAGTTCGATGCATGAACTCATAAAAACTCTTTATTATCATTATAAAAGTGAGCGATAGTTAGGGTTACCATATACTTTTAATTTAATCCCTATAAAGAAATTGAATAGCATTGGTTCGTTAAAAAAAACATAATATTTAATGTACAGAGACAAATTATAATAGACGGTTCAATTGAATGCTGAAAGATATAAAAGCAATGACAGGTTAGGAAAGTAGAGTGATTGACGATTTTGCAGGAATGGAATAGAGGACAACAAAGAAGCATATTATGCTAAGTATTTTATAAATAGGAAAAAGTCCAGTTCAAACATTTAAACACAAAAGTGTTCTTAGCTCTAGACCATGAAAATAATTATATAGGTATACATTGAATCAAGTATTAGTTTTTATGAGGTATCTATCAAAACCTAAAGATACCGGTATATTTCAGTGTTTTGTATTTATATCTTGTTAGCCGTTTTTATAACATTAAAAAAAAAATAGTATGTAATAGGTGGGTCAATTCAAATTGACATTTTGCCTTCAAAGTTCCTATCTGAATTCTTGTAACTTCAGAGATTCCCTCTAACATTACAATCGTTTAGTGACATTGTAGAAACAATGTTTAAATTAAATGTTGTAACTCGATTTAATATCGTAGCAACCCAAACTTTCCAAGTAATTTCACGAATAAAAGGTACCTACCATCTTACGAATCGTAGTTCGTTTATGTATATCCATGTGTTGGGACTTCCGTTGATCTACGCCAAATGCATCTGGTGTTTTGTGTACATCTAAAGAGAGCTGCAAATCTGTTGTTTAAATGTCCCTATAATTTAAAATGTGGATATAATCTAATTTATTTAGTTATGATTGAAATGTAACCCACATAAGATAAATGGAATTGTTGCTTATAGGAGATTGATTTCATGGCCCAGCATTGTGAATGTTAAGGACAGGATCATTATATTTAGGTATACCTCAGCAGAACTTGCTGCATTATGTGTCATGCAAAGGCACCATCTGTTAATTTTGACAGACTTTACCTTTCCATGACATGCCCTTAAAGGTACTGCTGGCCTGGGGTTTCCTCACATTTGAAGAAACAAATCCCTCACATGTCCAGGACAGATTGACGGATAATAAGGGTTATTTTAACATGCAAGTTCATCACGTTGTTATTCACCACCATTAACACATGATAATGGAAGCAATATACACGTTTAGTTATATTGCTATAAAACAAAAAATTGAGATGACTGCTACTGTTGATGTCTGCTCTCAAAGAAGTAGAAAGAGGGTGTGTTTATTGCTAACAAATACAAAATACTGAAGCAAATTACTAAATAGTAATGTAATTAAAGTTTCATATTATTTGTAACAACAACTTTAAAGGGCAAGAATCATTACAATCACTCATTCAATAAAATCCAAACCAGATTCATTAATCAATGAAGGATAATTATATTTAAACAAAAGCCAATCTAAAAATACAGGCACATTTAATATCGGTAAGCATTGTATATTGTAAGAGAAGTCGAACTTGTCTTACATGATACAAGAGTAATCTGAATGAGAGTCACCACTTCGAAATAGTGTTATATCTTAAAAGTGATTATCCAATTTCTTCAAATTAATAAGAATCTTATTTTGACATTTAGTAACTTACATGTAGGTTATACATGATTAATATATATACAATAATATAATGATTTTTTTAATTTTCTTTATTTTTCTCATGATATTTAATATAAATAGTTGCCTTTCTTTCTTTCTTTCAAACATTTACTTTATAACTAAGCCCTTACCAATTTCCTTGGTCGCCTATACTTTACATTTTTACCCGTAAAATACTGTTGCATTTTCATTTTAAAGTTTCACCACGTTTAATGTCAGGTCTCTAAAATCTATATCAAATATCTATCTTAAATGGAATAAATAGTGGTAGGTACTATTGTAAGTTTCTTCACGCAACAACGAATAAACATATAAATACGCAATTAAACTCACTCTTACATTTCTGGAATGACATGTTCGAATCCTGACCGGAATGTATGGACTGCTTATTCAATTTTCTGATCTAATATGCATATTGTTACAATTATCTCGTGCTGACGGTCAAGGAAAACATTGTGAAGGAATTTGCAATATAAGATAATCAATGAAACCCTCAATCCACCTTGGACAAGCGAGGCAGGTATACTGGTATATAAATGGGGAGAACCGAGATCAGTGCGATGTTTATGAGGTGACATTATTTTATATAATTAAAACATTTACTAAATGCGAGTTTAAGTATAAAATCGCAGTTTCAATTATGTCTAATAGTCAAAAAACCTAAGGAAGTACTGCATATAATACCTAAAACCGCGTACTAACCTGCGAGCCCTAAACGTAACCTTTGCATTTACTGTAATCAAATATCATAGTTTGTGCCTACGTGGCTCGCGAGCTCGAGGCAAGCGGAGCGCGGCGCGCTCTCGATGAGCCGACTAAGCGAAGGTAAATGTCAGCTGGAGTAGATATAATAACGTTATTAGAGCACGTTACTGTATCCGCTCGGTTACACTTACGGCTCGCATATGAGTACGCGGCTTAAGAAAAGAATCGTATAGAAATTAATTTATTTTATTTTTGAGAATATAGTCCATTAAGAACATGTATACTTTCTGAGATTATTAAAACCTTGTCATAGACAGCTCCCTTCTTTGTTGATTGATGAATGAAACACATGCACTGCATTAACACACATGGGCGCAGGCCAGTAAAAGTAAAAAGTAAATATCAAATTTCCCCATTGAGTCCCTTTGCAATTTTTTTGGTCGAACTACAGATGTGGGCGCCTTTTGTGTAATTAATTTTCTTTATTAGATTGTTGTCAGTTTTTGCGATTTGTCCAATATCGATTTACAATTTTACAATCGAATTGTCGACGACGTAGGTGTTCTTTTTGGTAAAAATTTGGGGTCAATAAACAGTTTTACAAGATAAATTTGTATGAACATATTTATTTGCATGTACTGTTTTGGAATGAAAATTGATGTATGATGTTTCTTTATAATAAACCAATTAGTTATATTTAATAAGAATATCATATAAGTAATATGCATTGTTTGAATAAGATATTAAATATAAAGGATGTATTTTAATATCACTACAATTGATTAAATAATTAAATCGTTTTGAGCTACATAAATGAATTATATTTTTTGTAAATAATTATCTTACTGTCCAATTTAATTAATAATATTTTATTTGTAATAATTAAGTATTGTCAAACAATACTAAAAAATTTGATAAGCAGTAAAGAAATATGTATGTGTCTCATTTTGTTGTACTAATGTATTTTCTATGTTTAATAATTAACAGGTTTTCTTTTCTATTTCAGGTAAATAATCAACCAACTGCATCAAGTTCGTTGCACCATGACTTCAAGCTAGTAAGTTGCATAAATCTTTGTTAAATTTGTTTTTTGTAAGAGGACCAAAATCAACTTTTAGAGAAGGCTAAGTCTTAGTCTATGACAGGTGAGATGGTAAGCTATTCAAGAGCCACGCAACATTTAAAGAAAAACTAAAAAAGCGCTTCAACTGCCAAAATTCCAAATTCAAAAATGAAGCCCCAATCGTCAGCCATATTGAATTACCGATGGCGCCTTTCAGTAAAACATTACAAAGCCATTTTGTCTCTGGTCAAGTGTTACCAGACGTCTGCCGGAGCATAGACAATAACATCTTTGTGGCAACGAGTGGGCACATAAAGCGCATTGTGGTCGAATCAATTAGTTCATAATGTGGCCATTGTGAAATTGTAACATTGTCTTAATGTATCTCGCTGGATGTATCGTAAAATAATTTTTATAGTCCTATTTATGGCCTCTGGGGATTTATTGGGTGGATCCATTTCAGTAGCGATCCGGTTTAGTATTACTGTAAGTTGCAGTACGATTTATAGGTTTTGTTTGGATCGTCGTAAAATATTGGGTGATAATACTTACTGTATTTTAGATGCATTTTATGTTTTACATAAGAAATATTTTTGGTTGCTTTTTATTGATGATAGTTGCCAAGTTTCATAATACAATAGAAAAACTTATTATATTTTTTTATTATAACATTTTATTGAACGTGATCACACTCCCAGCGATACTTAAAGAGTTGAACGTGTATTAATAAATTAAAAATGATCTAAGGTAAATTAACGTAATCTAACTATAAATTAGTACAGTGAAGGAAACTTATATTATTGTATTCTACCTATAATCCCATACGATTATAAGTAGAATACTGAGCCTAGGTCGTCGAAGTTAAAAATGATATAAAATGTATGTAGAAGAATACAGAAAAGTGTAAATGTTTACATTTATTACACTGGTTTTCCGTTTATTTGTAAAACCCAGTTGTTTAATATATGCAATCAAAATGGCATTTGTCAGAAAAGATCATCTGACGGCCTTTATGGTGGAATGGGATAAGCTTTTCGATTCCTGAAATGCACAATTTAGTAACTATACGTTATTTGTTTCTATGGTCTGGGTGTCTGGGATCGGCCCGACAGTGGTCCGTTGTATATCTATAACACTGGTGTAACTTACTTAGCTTACGGATATAAAATGTTTATTTGCCGAATATATTTAAATAAAAACAACTTGTAATATTCTACTTATATTCTTGAGGGAATATGGGTAGAATACAATACAAATAAGTTAAGTTTTCTTTTATTGTATTAGATTATTTATAAATGTCTTCATTGTACTATATAATATATCTTTATTTTAGTGATCTGATAGCTGTCATATCTATCTATTCTTCTTTCAAACTACGAGTAATATAGAATATTCAAAGCCACTATTCACAACTTAGCAAGTAGAACATAGTTCACCTGTTGATTGATATACTGAAAGCTTAATATCGTATTCCACTAAAAACTCTTAAAAGGTAAAGATCAAAGCAAAAGGTGCGTTGACACCACGCGTCCGAAACCAGCCTAAACGTTGTAATGGTATCTTCAGATATGAGAATCTTTGAAGAGCAGTCATTATTGTGAAGTAACCTAAAACCGACACATGTGTCACATATCGTCCAGGATTGCGATGCCACATGTGAAATAAGCTGAAAAAAGACAAAAATCTGTTGTCACTACTCCCTAAGGTACGAACAATGCCGCTCAGAATGTTAGTGTTATTCTAATGCAAATTTAAACTCTATATCATGTATCTTAAGATTAAAACTGTGTTGATAATGTATTCGCATACGGTCGATTTCGCTGGAACATAGAATGTTTTGTGATGGTGTTTTTTTGCGACAACCTTCCGTAACCTTTAGCCTGTGACATGGATTGTAGATTAGGCATATTGTTGACCTTTTTTGCTTCGATTTCGAATGCACGTGTACTTTTTGTTTTTGTCTCACTCTGTTTTTGCTTTTGCATGTGTGAGAAACCGGCGCTTGGCCTGCGAGCAGTGTTTCCAGATTCAAATAATAAATTATCCATGAATTAGTGCTTTTATAACAACTCACTCACATACAAATCGATACTTGTAATGATAATCCGTCCAAATTTGAAAGATTATTTGATAGTTGTAAGGTAACGCCATAAATCTATTTTACTTCTTATAATTGCAAAGGTCAGGTTACGTCTGAATATTGTACTGGAACATGGATTAAAGCGTTGACTCAATTCCCACTAATATAAACAGCGTTCTTCCTTATATTCTTAACTACTGAAAACGATCTTAAACTGTATGTTGTGTATAGAAATCGTGCACAAACGATTTGCTTGAAAATATACGTATGTTTAACTAAAATATTAGTTAGGTACATAATTAGGTACATAGTAGGTACCTATATTTCTCGAATATTATTTGGCCAAAACTTTTATAAAAACTGAAAGCTAAACAATGTTGAACGTCTACATAATATATTTTTGTTAGTTCCATTAATATATACAATTGCACGTATTTTTATTCTTAAAGATTTTTTTCTTATTGTATTTTATTTTCATAACTCTCAGTCCCATTTAGTCCTTTAAAGGTTGTCTCTATTTTTGTTACTAACAGCTGCAATAAATATTTGATACCATACGTTTGTGTGTGATTAAGTTACTTTTAGGTATTACATTACAACTGTTAATATTACTTTCTGATTTTTTTTAATGAATAGTTTTATTTTTATAAACTTCAAGTTCAAAAGTGCAAATAAAACATAAATTACTCAAATGCAGGCATCAAAAATACTGAATCACAAATACTGGGATTTTGTTCATAGCGAGTCCTGAATTGCTAAATAGTCGTGGAGAACGCAAGCCTCTGGCAACCCTCTCTGGGAGACATTGTTTGAAATCGGCTACAACAAGACATTTGCGTCGTTTAAATTTCCTGTTAGATTTTAAAACGGCTGTTGCTATGTCAGTTGGGAATTAGATTTATTGAATCTCGAAGACATTTTGTTGTAATACGAACGGAAGTTCTAATATCGTCGTGCGGCGGCCAGCCGTGGCGGCTGTTGACAAAATTAATGTATTATTATGAAACAATGAACAGAATTGTGTATCTGATTAATAAAGCGTGGAGTTTGGTCTGCACATTTGTTTGCCATGTCCTTCAGCGACGTGTATCAAACAACTGGATGTTTCATGAACATCGTTTACTCTTATTAACTCCGGTATTTGTTTGATTTCATTGCTCCATCCTAACATATCCTACGTGTAAAGCAAGGTATATGATATGCATAATTATCATCTTTCACGACTTTAAGCCGACAATCAGCCGGCTAGAAACTCCTGTATCATCGGCAGTCATTAAGTCTAATACGTATTAGAAATTCTGTAAGAGTCGCCTACTCTAGTACAGCCATATTTTACGGAGATCAGCTAGTTATGTGGGAAAACAATGTCTTGCCATGCTGCATCTGTCAGGAATCGTTACACTCAGTAGAAGGAGTAGGCCTAATAAAAGCTATCTTGATGGTATAAAAGATGTAATGCGTACCAATGGACTAACATTAAGATATGTCAAAGGCGCAAAGGGGATAACAAAGGGTAGGTAAGCTCCGAACGCAATCGGAATTTGACACTAGGATTATATGTATTACACAATATTAGCAAATTCTCACTGTAACACTGCAGACGGCCAGGTGGTAGGGCATTTGCCCGACTGGATGGCTACCACCCCTGGTCTAGAATATGCCGCTATAACAACCTTGAGTTGAGTTCCGGCATTAGTGACCAGGTTCCAGTCTCCCTTAAGAGAGCAGCAGCGCATTTGTAGCCTTTGGTATTGCAAATGTCCATAGGCGATGGTAACCGCTTGTCATCAAGTGGGCCATCTGCCTCTCTGCTGAACTCATGCAATAAAAAAAAATAAAAAAAAGACTATTCAGGATTTCTCCGTGCAGGAACGGAAAAGGAATACTAATTCCTGTGGCCAGACGGCCTGTTGTAGGAGGCGACCAAACAACCCCAGCCACGTGTTAGGGCACTTGCTCGATTGTATGGCTACTACCCCTGGCCTAGAGTATGCCACCATAACAACTTTGAATTGTGTTCCGGCATCAATGGCCAGGTTCCAGTTTCTCCTTCGAGGCTGATAGTACATTGGCAGCACTTCTGGTATTGTTAATGTCCATAGGCGACGGTAACCACTTTCCATCACAGTTGGGCCATCAGTCTGTCTGCTGTGCTTCAGCATTAAAAAAAAGACGACCCTCTTATAGCTTATCTGTTACGTAGCGGATGTGAAGGCTGCCGCAAATGTAGGAGTTCCTAGCGCGTCCCTTCGGCGTGGCTCCACAACATCTACCGCAGCATAATCATCTCTGCAACTTGTAGTTCTTGATTGTGTTTAAGTACTAAGCTTCACTTTAATAAAAAAAGAATAGGTGTAACAATCTATTTACAGACTCGTTATTTTGTGCTAACAAGAATTTTTGAGATATATCAGCTCAGGATAGTCAATAACCAACCGCTAGTCGTGGTAGTTCAATGTCTAAAGTACGGACATCTGCACATCGAGATTAATATGTTGTATAAATAATGTAATATTGTAATCAATTGTACGAGCTAAATCTGCACGCCAATCTGGCAAAAACATGTGTACTTAAATATAATTATTGTAACACCTTTTAAACCATGTTTTATGCAAGTAAATAAATTTGAAAATAAATTTGAAATTTGAATTTGAATAGGATTTTAGACGGCTCATTTCTGTCTTTCAATTTGGAAGAATCAACCAGAGTGATCTATATAAACATAAACTTGAATTATTCAATGTCATTGAATACCATCATGACTTTTCAGTTCTGTGCGTTTCAATCGAACTAATTAATCTTAATTGATATATAATATGAGCATCATCTACCACCAATCTGTTTTGAACAAGTGTGACGGGTGTAACGTTCTCCAGAAATGGTTAGGTCCGAACCCAGAAATCTGACGTTAATGAGCTGCTATTGTATAATAAATCCCAGCCACCAGTCTATAATAACAACGTTCGCAATTAGGTGTTAAAATTCACATTCTAGGAATCATTCACACCGCACACCAGATTTATGGACAAATCTCTGAGATGTTACTAATAAAAATAATAGAATTGTCGTTTCTAATAATATAGCAGCCGTTTCCGTTGGACGTTATGGTTTATTTTGGTTGTGGGACGCGAATATTAAACGCGTAATGCTCATTCAGATCGGTCGAGATGGTGCGGTTTTACGGCTGCTCTTTTATTATTTTTAATTAATCTATGCTGCAGTGTACTGTGTATATTATAACACGCGTGGTTACGCTGTTTCTGTACTATTCTTAGTGTTTTCTGGTACTTTTCCCTTTGCTTCACTCGTGTAAACTTCCAATATTTATTCCGAGGAAACTGTCTCGTTTCCGGGGTTAAAATTATCACAATCATGTTTTTCATCCCAATTATCGATACGACGTACAATAATTATAATAATAAATCGCAGACATTGTATATCCCCAAATTAAGCAAATTACGCTTGTGTTATGGGTAATATACAACCGACCACTCCAATCCCAAACACCCAGACTATAATAGTAGATAACGGAAAGTTCATTGATGAAATCTATCATGCCAGGAATCGCTCATGATAGCAGATTTATTCTCATAACAGTGTCTAAGGAATAATTAAACGTGCAGTCTCTTTCATTATTGAAGAAGAATACTAAGAGGTTCTAGGCAGTTAAAAGCATTTCTGGAATAACTCCTCAACCAATATTACACACCTTAGAGCAGTGAAATAATAATATGCAATCTTGATCGTATTTCTGAGGGAACCGTCCTGGTGAAAATGGAATTTCGATAAATTTTCTTGATAAAAAATATTGCAATTTTGCGTCCAGCTTTAATATTTGTTATTTAATATTCATTTTACTTACGGCTTGGTGAACTTTTTCACCTGTTTGTCACCGTAAGTACGCGAACTTTTGGAAGCGATGAAGTACGCGTAATTACTCGCACGTGTATCACGTTCTGGGTATGATGAAAATAGCCCAGTGAAAACCTAACATGGCGTCACAGGTCGTTCTTCTTTAATTTGTTGACTTTTTAATATATATTTTTTTAAAATAGTAAAAATATAAAATAAAATTATTGAGACTGATATTGATTAACTTATTTAAATAACAAATCGTCAAAAACCGATTTTTTTTATTGTTTAGTTCAGGAGACAGACAGAGGGCCCACTTGATGGAAAGTGGTTAGCCTCGCCTATGGACATTTGCAATACCAAAGATGCTACAAACGCGCTGCTACTCTCTTAAGGGAGACTGGAACCTGGTCACTAATGCCGGAACACAAACCAAGGTTGTTATGGCAGCATACTCTAGATCAGGGTTGGTAGCCATCCAGTCGGGCAAATACCCTACGACCCGGCTGTGGGTCGTTTTAAACTTAGTCATTCTTTTTTCTCTCTTCTTTCTCTTGCTATGGTGTCATTTAACCAACTAGGATTTAGGCAATTTTCAGAGTAACTTTTATATTAGACGA
This sequence comes from Dendrolimus houi, assembly GCA_039645545.1. Classification (NCBI taxonomy): domain Eukaryota; kingdom Metazoa; phylum Arthropoda; class Insecta; order Lepidoptera; family Lasiocampidae; genus Dendrolimus; species Dendrolimus houi. The sequence continues at coordinate 9,344,521 of CM077136.1, forward strand.
CTGTATTTCATTACATTATTTTTCCATGGTAGGTATTTAATGCTCATTTTAACATAGGTCAGCCGGTACACAAAATTGACTTAATAATGTTTTTTTTAAAGAGAAATGATAATTAGAGTTTGACCTATAGTTTATTTAGAGTGATTCATATATTTTTTAATTTTTCTTTTTTATTTCATTACAAATTCTTTTCAAGAATATATCAAAATAACCACTTATAACATGTCATTATGTCTAATAAAATTCAGTCACGTTAATATATGACCACAATACATTATACCAGACAAAAGATCTTTGAAGACAAAAGAAAAATTAAAAATAATTTAGTGTGCCGTTTCGAAATTATTCGAATATTTTTGTTATAATATAGTATGGGGTAATAGAGGTGACTTGTTACAATGTGCATATATAAATAATTATCGATAAGACAGCATTTTGAAATGTTAGTAAAATATGAAAGGATTTAATTACAAATTAAAAACAACACAAAGTAAAATTATGATGTCCAGTTAAGATATAGCAACACGCAGTCAAGTAATAATAACGAGGTATAGTGTAAATACAATATGATAGTTTTTAAATAGGTTTAATTAAAAGACAAACCAATCAATCTAAATCATTATGTCACATAAAGTTTACTTATCTGGGGATTAAATTGATTGGGTTGATTATAAAGGTAAAAAGTATAGGATCATCTTTTATTATATACTTGTATAGTATATAATCAAATAGGATTTGTTCGCACTGAAATGCCACATGCGGTGAATTCATATAGGTACTTTAATACTTTTACACTCTTAAGTGAGACTTTCAGTTAATCTTAATGTGTAGTTTTCCTTTCGAAGTTTTACTTTAACAGCATCATTACATGAGACTTGCAAAAATATACCTGCACACATTAAACCTGGAAAAATTACATAATGCATGCTCTCTGCCAGTATTCAAATATAAGTCAGAATATCAGAATACACTACTCTACAATACACGAGAACCAGACTAATTAATACTAGTCCGATGTAGGCCGAAAAATAAAGTCTTAACAAATTATCGATAATTTTCCTTTTAGTGTTACCGATACTTTCTCTTCACTATTATAGTTTTGTACAATGCTGAAAAATTCTTTCGCAAGCAATTACTTTGTTTTTTAATAATAATATTCGTTTTCAGACTTTGACAGATGTCGCGGCATGTTTCAAAGGCAATAAAGATCACTCATAAGCAATAATTCATTAAAAAAAAACCCATATTAAAATGGTGTAATTTCATTCCGAATGACATTGTTCTTAGTTGATTTATTCGATGGCGTCTAGAGACGGCTGGGTTCTTGTTATATCAATTTAATGTTATGATTGTTAGAGACTGGCCATTGTATATTACAGTAGTGAAGCAAACATTATTTATAGTCTTTTGAGATTGTAAATGTAATTTAAAAAGTTTCCATAATTAATCAATCTTAATTATTTTTACCACCTCTTCTCGATATTGATAATAATGTCCTCGTGGCGTCGCGTTATAAATCATGCAGATATTTTGACAGAAATTAAAGAATTTAAAAACATCTCAAATGAACGTACCTACATATATGAAGAGGCTAATGAATGTAGATGAAGCAAAAGTTGTGTATCAGAATCGTCGGACAAAAAGTGAACATACATCATATTTGCCTGTTTACCATGGGAGTAATCAGGCTGGATAATATGTATGTGTGTACGAAAAACGATTAGCAAAAATTTTACTGTGTAGGTTAATTAAAGAAAAAGTACAATTTATAGTATTTTCTAAACTTTTCACAACTAGTCCAAATAACTAAAACTGCATTTAAACGTTTACGCGCTTAAGCGCGTCATTTTATTTAATAACCTTTCGCTCGCTCTTGTCACGGCTACTGAAAAGTTGCCGAAACGGCGAAATAAGAACAGTTAAAACGTAGTTTCAAGTATAACAATCTTTAAATGTCGAAGACGAGAAAATATTACAGATTAATAACAAAAACAAATCGATATTCTATATTTAAAATATTATTTGTGGCCAGCACTAAACAACGTTAGACATTGAAAACGTATTGTTCGAGATACCTATCTAATACATACCTATACAATTGTGCAAACACATACTTTTGTTTATTCCTCTCCTACACAATGCAAACCAGAAACAGACAATAATCAATTGGATTAAAAGAAATTAAACAGTGTACGGTAATAAAAACTTCATCCTTCTTAGAATATGGAGCACTTTCGCCAGTGTTGAAGTAGAACGAACCACTTCTGTTTTATTGTCGGAGCCAATATTTTATGGCTGGATTGTGTACAGTTTTAGAATATAATGGACACTTCACATCGGGCCGCTCGTAGCTGCAGACGTTTTATTTTCGTATGTTGGTTAAAGGTCATGTAAATAAAAATAGGCTAACTATGTAGTACGTGAGAATTTCTGATGTTTAAAATATAGAAAAAAGATTAAAAGGATCTAATTATAACTACACTAACACATTTTAATCCGTTATAAATTTGATTTTTAACCGACTTGCGAAAAGGAGGAGATTCTCAATTCGACTGTACGTGTTTCGCGATTTCTTCATCAATTGTGGGCCAATTTTCATTTTTTTCTTTATTCGAAAGAGTATAATCTTGATGTGACCCCATTGTCAGCACGTCAAGATCTGATGAGTAGATCCCAACGAAATCGAAAACAACCCTCGAATATATAGGCACGTACAACGTGTTTCATACATTTTTTTAATTCTAAAGCTATTCAAGTATTTGCATAACTAAAAAGTTGAAAAAATAAAAAATATAAAGCGAAAAATAAGTATTTTCTACAACACCTCGAAGTCGGCGCCAAGTAAAACAAAAAAAACATTAACTTTGAAAATATACCTTGTCATTTTTAAGTTTTACTTCGCACCGACTTCAAGATGTAGAAAATATGTATTTTTTTATTTTAATTACTTTTGAAGTCGGTGTTGTTTTTAGTTGTACAAGACATCCTTGGTAGTTTCTGAAAAAAAATACTTTGACAAACATAGAAAGAAAAGAAAGAAAAACTTTATTTAAGGAAATAGCGACGTAATTACGTTACTTATACTTAGTCCGGCCATATACTGTTACAATTAAAAAGAAACAAAATATTACATTTGAATTTCGAATCTGTCATTTTTATATGATTGTTCATTGTGTTTTCTCATTTTGGCGCCAATACATTGTACAGCATTTTGCGATATTAAAATGGAGTGGGGCGATAAAGAGAACTGAATCGCTGTGATTGCATTACACAAAGTAGGTATGGAGCCAAATGCCATTTTTAAAACTCTCCATACGCTTAGTATTAGTCAAATGTTTGTGTACCGGGCTATTAATAGGTACAATGAGACCTCCTCTGTTTGTGACAGAAAAAGACCTGGCCGTCCACGTAGTGTTCGTACGAAAAAGGTGGTCAGAGCAGTAAGGGAAAGAATTCGAAGAAATCCTGTCCGAAAGCAAAAGATTTTATCTCGGGAGATGAAGATATCACCTAGAACCATGTCGCGTATTTTAAAGGATGACTTAGGACTTGCAGTCTATAAGAGACGCACTGGTCATTTCTTATCTCATAATTTAAAAAAGAATAGGGTGGTAAAATCGAAACTACTACTGAAGCGGTACGCAAAGGGAGATCACAGAAAAATTTTGTTTACGGATGAGAATTTTTTACAATTGAGCAACATTTTAACAAACAAAATGACCGTATTTATGCTCAAAACTCCAAGGAAGCTTCTCAATTAGTCGTCAGAGTGCAACGTGGGCATTATCCGTCTTCAGCGATGGTTTGCTGGGGTGTTAGCTATGAAGGAGTGACTGAGCCATATTTTTGTGAAAAAGGTATCAAAACATCGGCACAAGTGTATCAAGATACCATTATTGAGAAGGTAGTTAAGCCCCTTAACAACACCATGTTCAATAACCAAGAATGGTCCTTCCAGCAAGACTCCGCGCCGGGTCATAAACTCGGTCCATGCAGTCTTGGTTGGAAACGAACGTTTCGGACTTCATCAGAGCTGAAGACTGGCCGTCATCTAGTCCCGATCTTAATCCGCTGGATTATGATTTATGGTCAGTTTCAGAGAGTACGGCTTGCTCTAAATGCCATAATAATTTGGCGTCCCTAAAACAATCCATACGATTGGCAGTGAAGAATTTTCCCATGGAAAGAGTGCGTCCTTCTATTGATAACTGGCCTCAACGTTTAAAAGACTGTATTGCAGCCAATGGAGACCACTCCGAATAAGCTTTTTATATTTTAAATTGTTTTATATTTATGTATTAAACTAACACACTGTAAAACTTATAAATGTTATTTGCAAAAGAAAAAAAAATCTTTGTTGCAATATTTATGGCAAGACTAGGTATATGATGATTACAAAATATTTTGCAAACTTTTATGCGGCATTTTCAGCCAACATGGTTTGTACTCAGCTTATTGCTGTGCCGGAATTATACCCGACACAGCGCTGATTTTCAGCGCATACCCTCCTTTTGGCGTGATACCAAAACGACTCAATTTTTTGCTAACCTAATTTTATTAATCAACTGTTTGCTTAATAAACAATATAACTATAGACATAGACGCCGTCTTAATATATTATAACATTAAAAATAATCCCCATCTTTATCACCAAAAATTTAATTACCCTTAATAAAACAATTTGTAAGAAAGGTGTAAAAAGCGCCAAAGCATTTTTTATTTTTTACGCTTCAACATAACTAAAATAAAATAGTTTTAATTAAAGTATAAAAATCCCATAAATAATCACGAAACTAAACCAATTACGGTAATCGAGTAAATTATTTTAAATATATAATTTATTAATAACATACACCAGCCACGCCTGTTTTGTACAACGCTTAGCATAATTTGTTATGAATAAATTTATTCAAATTATTCCCACAGGTATTCAATTACTAAATAAATGTTTACTTTCATTTTAAGAACAAATGATTTGATAAGTATCACTTGTAATTGTAAATTTTATTTAAAAAAAATTTTTGGTTTATTTGAAACATTTTGATAATTGTAAGAATTTATTTATGATTCTTTTTATTATAATGTTTAGTTTTGTGATTAAAATTTAATGACGTTTAGTAAAAAGACTTCGTTGTTGATAAATTACTAAATCACCTGCGTTTTATTTCAACTATATAGGTTTGATATATATCAGATATCATGTAACTTGTAGGCAGTTTTTTGGTTTAGTATATTAAACCAAAAAACTGCCTAAGTAAGCCTCTCTATTCTATTAAAGCGTAAATATTTTTTTAAAATTCCAAAGAGACAGGCTACGCGTTAATCTTAGTGGTAGTGTGTATATGTTCATTTAAACAGTAATCACTTACTATCAGATGAACGGCTTGTTTGCTTACCTCCAAACAAAATAAAACTACATTATTACAATTGTAGTTTATGTTTTGATATGAAACATGCACATCGAGGTTATCGATATACGAAAATTGCGAGACCGCATTGGACAAACGCGGCTCGTATTCCTTGAAAAGAGAAGGCCTAAACATGAATAAACCTATCCAGAAAGCTAGCGTCAAATTGGCAGTGATAAGTCACTCACTTCATGGATTCTAGAAAAGACAATAAAAGAACAACATTAAAATTTGGTTGATTAGCCGCACCTTCTCTTCAATAATTTTTAATAAAAATTGCCTATCCATACAGTCCATTTATTTATTCACTACAGATTGACATACAAAAATGAATAAATGATATAAAAAACAATTGACAGAGCAATATATGACAAATATAATGTCTTAAGGTTTTTTATGGCACTAATTATGCAGACAGGCAGACGGCCCAGCTCATGGGAAGTGGTTACCATCGCCTATACTCATTTGCAACACCAAAGGTGCAACAAATGCGCTGCTGCTCTCTTAGGGAATACTGGAACCTGGCCACTAATGCCGGAACACAACTCAAGGTTGTTATGGCGATATACTCTAGGGGTGGTAGCCGTCCAGACGGGTCAATACCCTACCATCTGGCAAACTTTCTGGCTTTGAACAATGATTGTAAAGAGTAAAGGGTATGAAGAGGTTTGCTACACTTTCTACATTAGGGTCAAGCGTTATTTGACTTGGAAAGACAAGTGGCATTAGCGCTAAACGAATAAAATAGAAAATGTGTGGGCATGACATAATACTTAGCTTAATAATAGGTATATCATTCCCATACATTTTTTATTCTATTCGTTTAGTGCTAATGCCAGTTGTCTACAGGAAATGATGTTAAGTGGTGATACAATCTATGATGAAATACGCTTACCTTCTATTTACTCGTGATTTGAACATTCTAGATTGTATGTAGTAGTAGAATCAAGTAGTCCTGTTGTTATATTCAATCTAGTGTACAAGTTCCTTAATTTCAAAGATGGTCGGACGCACTCTCCACACACAGTGCTCAATCAGACGACTGTTCAGCTATCTCCAATGTTATAATGAAACTTTTATGACTTCAATTTCGTTATACACATATACAAACAACATAGCTATTATATGGAGATATATGAAATTTTTTATTACTTCGCGAATCTTAGAAATAACAAAGAATGTTTTTCTTAGACCTACATCCATATTTTTACTGAATTCATAAGTATCTCTATTGGCTCAGCAGTTCAGTGTTTTAGCCTCAGAAACGAATGCACGCCACTTCTCCGTCCTGTATAATTATAATTATAAAGTATAATTACCCGACAATCGCTGGCTTATTAAGAAATATATTTTATCTACTCACTTCTTACTGATTTATACTAATATATAATATAGGTTTTGAGTTAAATCCATTCCAACAGACAGATAAAGAATTTTTTCTTTATCTGTCTGTTGGAATGGATTTAACTCAAAACCTATCCGTCAGATTGTGATAAAGCTAGTTTTAAAACATTTCTTATGATTCCAAAAATGCCGTAGTTATATATGATCCACGGTTTTCAGTGAAAATTTTAGGTGCCCATTACCTATAGGTATAAGTTATAGGTACCTCAAATTTCCTTGTGTTTCATTTTGATATTTTTTTAGGATTTAGAAGATTTATGCAGAAAAAATATTTCTAATCCTACGCAACAAAATCGCGTGCTTGTAAGAATATAGTGTCATCTTATTTTTGTATTAAGTAATTTTCGTTATCTTTTTCTTGTATTTAACAAAATGGTTCCGCCACCTTCAAGATTAATAACATAGATAAATGAAGAAGATACCATAAATTGGTGTTATTTATAGTTCTTTGTAAAACATTACATGCATACTAATTCCCAGTAAAACAGACCACGTTTGACACCTTATTTGTCAAAGATAGTCGTGTCAGGAATACATTAAGCGTTTTGAACAGGCGAGTAGGCGTCCGTTATTGTACCGGTTGCCTAAGTAGACAGTATCAAATACTTACCTACATTACATAAGCTATATTTTGTTTAATAATAATCAGCCCTGGAAAACTCCATGGTTTCAGAACTTACTAAAGTTGCCTTCTTTATAGAAAGTACGTTAATATTGGTATGTCCACTGGGAAAACGGCCTAGTAGCCAAGGAAGAGATGGATTGTGTGAAGTGTGATATCATGATATGAAGATTTGTGAATACTAGGTATGGAAGGAAAAGACATTATGCAGATCCTAATTAACTGAAAGGTGGTATATAGAAAATAAAGGTTCGTAAGATGTCTTTTTCGTGGGTCTAGCTAGAACAGCATGACTATTCAAGATTTATATTTTTTAAGCAAATAACCACCAAGCGAAAGTTGAAAACATAAAAACACTCACCTGATCCTCAGCCAAATTTTAGGTCTGACTGCTACCAAACAACCAGTCCTTATGGCAGTCTAACAACCCAAATATCATCCTCAAGTTGCAATCTAAAAACCGATTGGGCTTAGAGTAACATCATAATGTGAATTATTGGTCCCTTAATAGGGTAGATCTTGCAAAATTTAAATAGAAAGACTGATTAACTAATATTCGAAAATATCATCCATCTATACTAATATATCAATGCGAAAGTAGTTCTGTTTGATATATGCTTCTTTCTATAATTAAACATTTGGACGGATTTTAATGAAATTTATCAAAATATATTTATAGCATCACAAGAGGAGGATATACTACCTTTATGAATGGGTGAAAAAGAATGAAAACATTTGTATGGGCAACTCATATATCTTCAAGTTCTGAATATAAAAAAAACAATTAGGTTTTTGTAAGAAAATTAATATTACGTTTCTCTTTATTTGGAAAGTAAAATAACTACTTATTTTTTTATTTATTGGTATGTGTGTCTCTAAAATATGTGTATTGCATTTGTAATATATGTTATTTAATAACATTCAATAATTCGATTAATATTATTCTCCCTTCACGACAATTATATTTAATCCATTCATACATTTATCATCGAAAACACAACAATTCAAGAAAACACAAGTAATTGTTATAACACTAAAATCAAAATAACACTAACTAAATGTAATGACGATGTAAATTTTGTTAGCAATAAAACTAAAAAAAATAAGAGACAACACAACAATGACTATTGTGCGGCCGGTTGCAATCATTAGTGCTGATGACGCAAACTTTAGTTGTGTTGAAAAAATATTAAGAGCCAATCAAGTACGTACAGAAGCTACAATGTGGTATCTAATAAAGAATAAGGTTAATCTCATACTTCGTGCTTCTGAGCTCTGGAGTCTAATGTGTGTTGAATTTACGGAGTTTCAAAAACTATAAACATAGGAATACCAGTGACAAAAGATAAGTACGGTGGCATAGAATTGTTGAAGAAATAATTATCATAAGACAGCTGTTCTTACTAGACAATTATGTACATTAAAATAATATTAATGATAAAATCCTAAATTAGCAAAAAATTTAATAACTACATATGTTGCGATGAATGGCTGCTGCGTAGTCAGCAAGTAGGTGAGGTCAATAGGTGAACACATGTCCAGAGATGTCCTAAGTCGATTAAAAAAATTAAGGTGTTTTAAATAACATAGATATTTTGGTTAGGCATAGATATAAAATATTAGTAAAAATAGAACTTTTATATTCTAAATTGTTATTGTTAAGTAAAAAAACATATTAATATATGGTAATATGGTATCTATCTGACTAACAATACTTACCCCACGCTGAAAAACATGTTCAATCCTCAGTTACTTGTATGATAGCCAACTGTAATCCTTACTTTATTTGTGATTTTTGTACAGCATTATGTAAATATATAGATTACATCTTTCTGCTAAATTTTACTAAGATGTACTCAGTTGTTTCCTAAAAATATGAGTGAAATATTCAAAGATAGACTCTATCTGATATAGCTCTATCCGAGATAGGATTCTATCTGAAATAGCTGCCAAACTCTGTAAAGATAAATTCACCTTGACAGATTTTATTCTCCGTGCATGAAAAAAATCGACGAATCAGATCTTTCTTAATTATTGTCTTTAATTTCAAATGAGTCCCATATTGTCCGCCATATATGACCTGCCTAAGATCAAAATATATTTATACAGACGGTGAGGGCAAACACAAAGGCCAAGAGCGTAATGATTTGGAAGAGAGTGGATGTGTAAGGATTGAACCATGAAAATTACATGTGGAGCTCAATCGCAGCCGCTCCTTTGTGTTATACAATAGCAACAATACTGGCTCAAGGACTTGCTGCGAAGGACAAAGGGTTGGCTACCAGATGAGTATATTTTGACGTTGTGGTCTTATTGCTGGGAGTTTCGCAACATTATTGAATTGATTTGGAGATAATGTTGATTTTTTATTGTGTGTACGAGTCTGATTCGCGCAATATTCGTACCAAGGCAAGGATATGATAGTCACAAATAGGTAGATAACACTTTATTGTTTACCAAAGAAACAATTTCAAAAATGCAAGATTATATGATTGTCTTGATAAAAACAATATGCGCCCTTATCGCTTAAAGCGATATCTTCCAGGTAACCTAACTTTAAGAATAATCTTGACTAACATGCGGTCTAAGTGGGGCAGAGTATTAATTAGGACTTAACTTAGATACACATACTTAAACTGCTTTATAAATTAAATATATATGATCATATTTATAATATATATTTTTGTTAGTTAATAGTATAAGATATGATAAAGTTTTTGTGCATTGTACATACAATTTAAGTAATAATGATTATTCGATTAATACATTACCTAGTTACATTTATCACTAAAATCTAAAATGACTATATTAAATGAGAATAAAAAATTAGAAAATAATAATAAAATTAGACTGTAATGACTATAATGGTGTAAACGTCAAATATATTTATGCAATTTTCCCCATAATTTAAAATATTTGGAAAATCATTGTATTTTTCCTTCAGTGTACTATAGCTAAATCAAGTGGGAAAGTAATGATATAATATTTTAAAAATTTTGCTATTTCTAGGACTTTAAAGGTAGGGCGTATATTTTCGATTATAGCTTTAAAATAACTAGATTAAAGGTATTTAAAAAATATTACGCAAGAAAAGGTTGATTTTGACTTCGGTAACACAAGTATCCAGACTTCTATACATACAATAAAATTGTAGAGGTCAAATTTCTGTACAATGAAAAAAATGCTAAAAACCGAGTCAGGGGGATGTAAGAAGTGAAATAGAACTAATTTAGATTTTTTTCAATTTTTTTGTTTCTCTGTTTGTCTGTCTCTTTGTACCGGCTAATCTCCGAAACGACCAGACCGATTTAAATGAAATTTTGTATGGTGGTAGCTTATATCCCTGGTCAATATATAGGACAGTTTTGATCCCGAAAAACTAAAGAGTTCCCGTGGGATAGTTAAAAAACCGCACCACGCGGTCGAAGTCGCGGGCATCAGCTAGTTATTTTATAAATTAACATAAATCTGTTAAAAGTTCAAACATGCAAATCCAGCCCATTTGTACCACCACTTTTGAGTCAGTACATCACACATCCATTGTATGTTAGAAGCATCAAAGTGAGATCACGAATAAAGGCATCCCAGACTCGACCCCAGGGCTGTCGCCTTTGTACGAGTATTACATACATACATACATTATCATGCCTGTTTCCTATGGGGGTAGGCAGACACGGCGGATCTCCACATGCGACGATCCCGACAAACAACTTTCGCTTCATCTACTTTCATTATTTAACATTAACCTCTTCATACAACCACGTTTGAGATTGATTCGAGATATTTTTACCTTACCTCTCTGTACGAGTGTTGAGTTCTATATTAACTGTAATAAAGCGCTAAATTCTGCTAGACAATCGGTTATAATAAGAACTAAATTGTGCACCAATTTTTAGAAATGCTATAATGAACTTTCAAATTATTTAAAAAATATTATTCAAAATATTTATTCAATTGTAGGTTCCTATAATTTTTCGTAGTCTTGGACTATTTACAATTATTATTAATATAGAAAAACTAAAAAACAAATAATAGCTATTTGCTTACCATAAAAAATACGCAAGATTTGGCACTGAGCATTGCTTAGTAAAAATGGGAGCTAGGTTATGCTCAATAGCGCTAGATCTATAAGTAGTACCGAAAGCGCTAAGGTGCCATCCCTGCTGGACCCTAAGGGGTTGTACCTACACAATGTCGGACAGGTCCAAACAAAAACTGACAACACAATACCTTAGTGGCCCAACAACAGTGGCCGCTCATAAATCAAACTCCGACAAAAGTAACAATAGTATTGGGGTACCTTATAAGAGATCTTAGCATTGTGTTTATTCTTTGATGTTCACTAATAAAACCTTTGATTAATATCGTATGGATGGAACCGGTTGGTATGCAAATGTGAAAAGATTTTTGTCGGTAGTCCACACGTGCTGGGGTGTGGACAAAGACTAATGCCGCGTCTTCAGCACAATGCTTTTGTGATGGTATTCTTATAAGCCGTTGGTACGGAGCTGACCGATTGATTCAACTAAACGTCCTTTTATATGCCAGTCTTTTATACCCATCCTTTAAACCTTTACTCTAACATCAGACTTTAGTGTCCAAAATTTAGATTATAAAAATTGGCTAAGTCCATACATACTGATGATTTATTTAGCTATGAGATACTAAAAAAGCTTCTAATTGAAAATAACTCGTATAACTAAATGTCGTGGCATACCATTGGTTAGAACTAAACGGTTTGCCTCCATCTTTCTTTTGCGCACCGCTGTCGGGAAGAATTTGGCGGAGTCTGTGTTCTCAACTTCATATAAACGAGTAGTCTTCAGTCACGAGTAAATAGGTATCTTTTAGGTAAGCATGCTCCATCTTAGATCGCATCGTCACTTAACATTAGCTGAGATAGCTATCAAACGAGAAGCTATACCAAGATAAAAAACTACGCAAAAGATCTTGCTCAAACCAATTTTCATTTAAAGTATCTATATTTAACCTCCTAGCATTATGCTTGTTTGAGAGTTGTCCACTTTATAGTTTAAAAGTAAGTAGGGAGATTTTTGGAGACGAAACAATGTTTAACTACATCCCACATCTAACTAAATTTAATTCATATAAATTTAGTAGTTACCGAGAAAATGGACTGTAATATACTAAAACAGACAGATAGACGGAAGGGCATTTGACAAGAGTTCCGTTTCTGCCAAAATTACTGCCGAACTCTAACAAGAAAGAATACATATATATACGCATTGCCTAAACTTCATTTTTTCCCATCCATTTTAATTTTAATATATATATATATATATATATATATATATATATATATATATATATATATATATATATATATAATTCTGTACGTGTGTTGACAGTGAACTCCTCCTAAACGGATGGACCGATTTGAATGAATTTTTTGTATGTGTTCAAGTGGATTCGAGGATGGTTTAGATTCACAATTGGACCCGGTAGGTGGCGCTGCAATCGGGTTCTAAATTTTATTTCTTTAGGGCAGGACAACGTCTGCCGGTACAGCTAGTATTATATAAAATTATAAAAGCTAGACATGTTGCTGAAAAGTTTCTTGGGCCACTTCTTCTCTTCAAGCCACAATATGCTGCCAAGCGGTGGTAAATTAGATTAGATACCCAGAGATTGAAATTAAATAATAACCATAAACAAAAATAAACACTAAATAATTAACATGAACAAGTTGGCGAGAGGCTAAATAAAAACTTTAACATTGACACATGCCATCTTTGTCTTCCGTGATCACGGCTCCTGAAAAGTGGTCGAAACGTCGGAATAAAATTCAAATAACATATCGCGCTTAAAACCGTTAAAACGTAGTTTTAATTCATTGTTTCATGTTTGTACATTATCTTAATTATTTATTCATTTAATTGGGTTAGTATAGATAAATGCAATTATAACAACAATTAGGTTTATGTGACTTAAGAAAATAATCTACTTACGGCCAAAATTTAATCTGGGTCGTGGTTTTTAATTTATTATTGCTTTAATTGTTTTTAAGGTTCAAAGGCTAATATTATACGTGGCAGACTAAGGTGGTTTTAAAAAAATATATAAAAACGTATTAAACTATAACACTTAAATTTTTGTAATCATTTCATTTTGACGATTAATTGTTTAAATACACGTTTTTTAGACTACATAAATTTATAATAACAGTCTTAAAGAGTTTTCTATTCAATTTTGAATAATTTAGTCCAAAATTGTTGTCCAATATGTAAGTTTACGGTAAAAAGCGAGAGGAAAACGACCTTTAGCGCCATCTACTTTGTAAGATTTAGGACTTATAATTACTTAAAAATACTTATTAAGTATTTTTCCTTCATGGATATAGTTTTTACGTTAAATTAGGTATGTATATGCATGTGTGGACTGTATATTCATTTAATCTAATTTAATTAAAATATATATACATATTATTAATAAGTAAAATGGAAATAAACTAAATTTTATTAGGCCCACACAAACAATTTTGTGTGTCACCACGTAGATATATTTTTCTGCAATTTTGCGTGATTGCAACAATCGTACCAATTACGGGAAAAAGGTAGCGTAATTATTATGACGGTAGCACACAAATCATAGAGTTACGTTTTCACTGTCAAAAAATGTAATCAATATAATAATTATGTACAAAGGTATAGAATTGTAGTGGTCTCTAGGGGAGGTAAAGTTTGAATAGCCTACTGGCGGCAAATGTGTAAATCTTCTACTGTTTTGCATTACGTCTTCCAATAGGTAGTCTACTTGTAAACAATTTATACAACACACTAACATCTTAGCAACATTTTATTTCAATATTAGCCTTGAACCGTAAAAACAAACTCAGGTTATCTGCAGGTCAATAGCTGTTATTTGTTTGATAAAGTTTTACCAACAAATCCATTGTTGCAAAGGTCGTTGGCCGTTTACATAATTTTGTAATTATATTTACTTATATTATATTTTTGCTTTTATTTATTTCTATTACAATGTCTTCAGTGCTAAGGGTGTCGGCAAGAGAAGTTAGTGATGTCAGGATGACACCAAAGCAGTTGTCTGAACCGCCAGCTTCTGTGTTTGAGCTGGCTAAATCTTAGTGTGCTAAACTCGCTGGAACCCAGAGGCTCCGGGTTCGATTCCTGGCACGGTAAATTTCGGAAACGAACTATCTGTTATTTAATATGGTCTGGGTGCCTGGGATCGGCCCCAGAGTGGTCCGTTCTATATCACCCATAACACAAGCGTAACTTGCTTAGCTTGGGGATATAGGTATAATATATGTGTTTGTCTGCCGATTATTATTATTATTTCTTTGAAGACCACGGGCCGTAAAAATGGCCCGAACTTTTGGAGGGTTTGCGTGGGACCATGAGAAGGCCATGTAGAGGACCTTTGACAAATTTAAGGTAAATGTGGCGTGACACTGAGCGGTGATTATCCCTGTCTACACCATATAATAATGCACCCAAGGACAAGCCCCGCCTAGTGTAGGACTATTCTGAGAAATGAGAACAAAAAGTACCGGGCTATTGGGGTGAACTGCTAGTGGTACTAGGGGTCTGGGAATATGGGGACTATGGCGTCTGCCCGTCGCAATGTTGGGGGAACATGGAAAAATGGGCATACAGTGACTTGCCCACTCCTTGCATGGGCCCCAAACAACCCTATGGTAGACAGAGGCCACTTAGTCTTTTTTATTGTAATTATAGCTTGTACTAGGATTCAACCTCTTCTATTTAGCGAATTTTTTCGTATATTGTTTGCTAATCTCATAAACATATATAACGTCTCATAAAAAGACTTCCAAGAGACTGACGGCCGGATTATGGTAGACCAATACCGTTTTAACAAAAATGACTACAGAATATCACGAAGCTGTAATAAAACGTTTATTGGATAGACACTACAACGATACAATATATGTAATTGTTACAATACAGTTGCAAAATATCCTTTCTAGGTTATCACTATGTGTTTGTTTCCCCATTTCTGACGAGAGTCCTATCTAGGGTTATCGGAACAATGTTTTTATCTAAATTTTATTTAAACATTTCATTGTTTGTAAGTATGGAGTCAGTAAACTATTGTTTCTATTAATCACTTTATATTATACTTATTACATAGTTGTTTTGGAGTTTACAAAACTGGTCTAGATGGTTTCAATTACACATACAAATATAAGAGATAATCTATGCAAATAAATTAAAATGAACGTAGAATCCTAGACAGAGGTTTCTTTATACAAGATTACAAAATAAATGCGAAAATCTAAGTGCATACTGCATTTATATTATATATATATATATATATATATATATACTATGTATCACAAATCAAGAACGAATAGCCAAATTAATTCCCTTGAAAAACATCCGTTTTATCTTCATTTTTCGTATATGTTCTATTTCGATATCTTGCAGGGTCCAAAACTTTGAATGTAAAATACTTTAATATAATATGAGCCTATAATTGACCCACTGCTGGGCTCGCCCCCCCCCCATTTCTTAAGAAAAGGGACAGTATACCCTTCGCGCCTGTCCAGGGTTTGAAATATCCGATATTTCAATGTGCAGATGTTGTTCTTCGCCACGAGCACATGGTAATTATAATAATATGCACGTTAGGTCAATAATTTATTAAGTGATGCATGCTTTGTCGGCTGGGTTTCGAACCTTCGTCATTTAAGTCTAAGACGTCATTACGTTAACCACTATGCTACCACGGCTCTAAGTACTTTGATAATCTTTTTTAATTATAAATTATTGAAAAATACAGTCCACTTATGTAGGATACCTTCGTTTTTTAATGGTATATATGTATATAATATATTATGAAAGATTTGATCTTTTGATTATTTATTTATGATTATCATTTGTTTTTCATTCTCGATATTTCTGTATTATCATAATTTGACATTTTCTCGTGTAGTACAAACCACATACAAATCGCATCAAAAAGATTCCTTCAATATTGTCCACATTCATCAAAGAAAAAAAGAGATTTTATCAAACAATTTTCTTACATTTAAGATTTATTATTATTTATATCATAATATTAATATTGGATTTGAAAGTGAACATGATAAAATTCGGTGAAAACCTTTTGATCTATTACAGACAGTTAAACTAGTCATAACTTATCACCGTGTGCCTAGTTTTCATTTTCAAAGAGCCTAATCAAATGATATTTGTTGTATGAATGCATTAAACCTTGATCTAAAAAAATTAATATGTATTCTAGATTCTTTTCGGAAACGAATGAATCTCTGTCTGGCAGTTTCTTTTATTATTGGAAAATTAAACAGAACAAAGTCGAATAGAACAACATCCGTTTCCTATGGCAATGAATTCTCTTTTATATTAATAACAGAATACATTTTTTATTTATTACGTCGAGAAGTTCAGTCGATGTGATTGTAATTTTTTGGAATTAACCAAACTTCTTATTACTTGACAAAGCTATAACAAAAGATACGTTATCTTCGTTGTCACTTTCTGAGCAAAATATGGCTCCTAAAGAACCCTGTACTAGGCAAAGCCTGTATCGCAGGGATCATATAATTTTACACACACATAAAATAAAACATTATTTAATACATATTTATAATTATGAAAGTGTGAGCGCTTGAGTATGATGTGTATGTGTGTGTGTGTGTGGGTAAATTCAGGTTACGAAATTCTTAATTGTCATGAATTCGATCATCATTATAAAGTTATATTCCTGTTGAGTTAGGAGCATGCGCTTTAGAGCTCTAGGTCCGCTTTCCTAATGCACACCTTATTGTGAGACAATTCGCACACATATCACCTCTCGACGTCAAACCAGCTCTTCTTGAGCCCATTCTTTTTTACCGGGATCTACCAGAGGCGGTATGCCTAGACATTTATTGCTCATAACCAGCCGCTTTCCGAAAACCGTTGCAGTAATTGGATATGATAACTACATTTTATAATCAATCCTATAACAATTTACATATAAAAGAGCTTTTGCTAAAATAGAATAGAATAGAATTTGCTGTACAAGTCTGCTACATAAAATCAAGATCTTTAATAATATTCAAGTAGGTACCTACAATCGGCGATTTCTTCCAAGCTATATTTGGATGGAGTATAAGAAAGACAACAAATGTCGGTAGATGCTAAACCAGCACTCGTACAATAAATTAGTTAAGAATAATATATTGTGTTTGAGTGGGCCCCCGAATTAATTAGATTCACAATTGGAACCGGTAGGTGGCGCTGGGATCGGGTCCTAGATTTTGAAAATAAACAATATTGCTGTATGGTTTTTCACTTTTAGGAGTAGGTGCTGTCATAGGCTTTAGCATTGAGGTTAGGTTTTGGATATGTTGGCAAGCTGGAACTGAAGTCTCAAAAATAAGGCGCGCACTAGATATAAAGATAAGATTTACTATTACGTTGACATTAAACGGATCAATTCTGTCTATCAATTTGGATAAAGTAACTCAAAGCGATCCATATAAATTTCAAATTGATTCATTTATAGTCGTTGAACGTCGTCGTGTCTTTCAATTTTCAGCTAAATTGATTCATTTTGGTTGATCCGTCTAATATCAGCATTACAGCCCACAACGCATTACTAACAGTCCATTTTATACAACGGTATTTTAAAGTTACATTTTATAGTTTTATACATTTAGTGTATAATGAAATCACATAAATTGTAACAGTTGTTTCAAAATCCCACATAATTTGGTTCAGGAATTTTCAAAGTGCAATAAAACCTTTGTTCTATGACATGAAATTATTTCTACGGTCGATAAGTGGTCAATAAAATAACATTTCATCGGCCATTTGGTAACAATACATATTAGAGAGAGTTACAGAACAGGACAGTACACGAGTTTGGCTCAAACGTTTACTACACAATATAAAAAATAACAAATGCGTAAAGTACCAATGTGATTTACTGAATACCAATTAATTGTCATAGCTTAAAACTTCTGATCAGGGGCCTTAAAGAGATTGATTTCGAAAATTCGTATTACAAACATGTCAAGTACAAAAATAAATTGCAATTTTATGCCATATCTTATCACTACCTCTATATCTGGACACGTGTCAATTTCCTTACGCATTTCTCCAAAAAGTAATCGCTTTAATCTTTAGACAAAGATTAATTCTATTTTCTTAATTTAGCAAATAGAGTTTGATCTTGTCTGCTTATTACTATGGGAAACAAGCACGATAGTATAAATGTATTATATGTACCTATTGACCTAATTGAAGACTTCTGAGATTAGTATTGTTAAATATTACTCAATCATCTACATATACCTAAAATATAAGTATTTTTAAACACAGTAGCCATCTAAAATATTCGACTTTTTATTGTTATTGCCAAAATCAGGCAAACGGGCAAAATGTCCATTTAATGAAAAAAGTTCGCCGTCGAATATGGACGTTTACAACAGCAAAGGCGCTAACGTTTTAATAACCTCAAATAACTTTTATGACTACCTACACGCGACTCAACTCTAATTAGATAGCGATCTTATATAAAAATCTAAGACTATTATCTAGTTACTCCACTGAATTGTACTGTGTACCAAATAACATTGTTTGAGAAATGTCACTTGCTACTATGTTACCGTTAAATTTTATTTGTTGCTTCCTTTGTTCTCAGAGCGTTCGTTGCCAACATTTCATTCTATTTGTATTGAAATATTTCTTCTTATAATGTATGGTTGCGGTGAGATAAATATTGTTTTTAATTCTATTATTTTAAAGTTTCTTTGTTATTTTCCTCTCTCATAATTTATGCTGAGTTTAGAACAGGTGGCTCGGAATAAAAGTAAAAATTGTGTGGATAAAATATCTTATTATGTTTGTATGAATTTTGTTGTTCGATCAAAGGTTTAATATTCATCTTCACTTTAGCTTTATTACGATGTTTTACTATGAAACGGGCAATATTTTAGTCTTAAAATAGTCATCCTTTTATAGCATTCATAAAGGTATTTTACCTATACTTTAGAGTGTGTCACTTTTTGCGTTAAATATTGTCTTGAAAACTACAATTTAAAAGTTTAAAACAAAGCATTTTGAAACTAAAAATGCCATTATAACGTCCATTTCATAAATATAATTTTTGTATTTGATTTAAACAAATACAACATTACGTTAATGTATGTTGATGTGAATGATAAATAATCGCAAATGTTAAAACCTGTAATACTAATAATAATAATAACCCATCAAATAACTTACCATACCTAAAAATTTCACATAAAGATTGGAGAATATATGACAGTATTGCCAAAATAAATTTTAAACTAAATTAAAATTTGAATTAACTCATATAACACTCTATCATACGGCACTTGCAGTTTTTCACAATATCATATTTTATACATCAAAGGCTCGCCGGGTGAGTGCAATAATTGGTAAATGTTAGGCAGCAACGACGCAGAACGTGCGCCCGCGCACTGCCAAAAATTAAGAGGAAAAAGAACAACAATATTGTTTATGCGACGCCTTATTAACGAATGATTTATAACTGACGTGTGCGATTTTCCGAAAAGAATCTCTTTTGTGATTTTTGTCTTGTTCTCGGCTAATTTTAGAATTTCCAGTTATTGTTCAAATAATGCAATGAATAATAGAAATGTAACATGGCTTTAAAGGGCGCGCCACTTTTCGCGAGAAACGTGGATGTGGAACCCCGTCAGAATTGGTTCCACATGATCGCTTTCCGCGAGAATGTAGAGCGCTTTTAACTTTATCTATCTATAATATTACAAAATTCTAAACATGCCCTCTGTACATTGAAGCTAGTTAAAAATACAACTGGTTTGCACTATATAAACGACGAAGAACACGATGCAATTTTTTTAATTTCTTGTCTGTTTATCTGTTTGTTCGAGATTCACGTAAAAACTACTGGGCCGATTTTGATGCGGTTTTCGCTGATCAACAGTAAATTCTTCGACTTAAAATCTGCGTTACTTTTTATCCCGGGAATCCCGCGAGAATTTTTATTGGAAGAATATAAAATGGCCAGATTTAAGAAAGTCGTATTTCAATATGATTTTTAACTGATCGATAGCAAATTTTATGTAATAAAATGTGTGATGTTTTTTGTACCGGGAATCCCGTGGAAATTTTCCCGGGAATGGTCTGTAGTTGTGCAAGTGTATAAGAATTTGCTTATTCCGACACGGTTTCCACTAAAACGATGGTAGCTAACATTATTTTTTTAAGTGCTGCGGTACTTTGTGTCCCGAGAATATCGCGGGAATTTCAAGTCAAGCGTGGATAAAGTCGCGGGCATATCCTAGTCTGCTGAAAATATAAATCTACAAAAAGAATTGTACTTAGTTTTATGTAATAGGTAGGTTTAATATGTTTGTTTTATAAGACTAGTGCTAGTTATATACTCTTACACAACGCGTCATAGGTTTTTTATATGCAATGTTTTTACTTTAGGGACTCAACCTTTGTTGTAGTTTTTGTTAGCTATATTTATTGATTGGACTGGCGTCGATTTGTCGAACATTTGTTTTTAGTTTATGAAAGTCAAAAGTTTTTATTGAAACTAATTTTTTACAATGCAATTTTTTGAAGGTCACAAATACATACATATATATTAGGTACATTTATTATAGAACAATCTATGGCATCTTACTATTAGAAGAAATTTGATATCACTTGTATGGAGCTCATGGTAAATAAGGCAAATGAACGGCTAGCAAGATATAGGAATCTGCCATACTTTATACCAATTATACTCCATACGCCCAATGTACCCAGACTGTCATTTCTTTTCGCCCTCAATTGCACATATAGTGGCATACCCTAATTTTATTAACTAGATGTGTTGGTAGGGAGGGATGTTCTTGATGCTCCTTCTACTGAAGCAGCAAAAACACGTTGCGAAGCTGTACACATAGAGTAAGTAGTAGACTTTTTTTTAATTATATACAACGCCTTTGTCATTGATTTTTCTAATTTCAAAGTAAGAAAAGACCCGTAAATGTATAAACCTTTAAAAATGTTATTCAATGGAACTTATGTTGAATAACAATTTTTGTATTTCAAAATTTGAAATTTTCGTGATACACTCTATTGTATAACAAAATACTAATAGAATAACTTCACGTCTTTCAGTACTTAGCTCATTATGTGTCATTAGTTCCTTACATTCGCATCAAATATTATTCTACATTACATTATATAGTAAAACTAACCAAAACAAACAATATTTATTTTACAAACCTTTCAAATAACATTATTAAAGCTATAACTATTATTATGAGCTATCTGGAAAATGTTCACAGCTTTCGACATCAAAAGAAATACTTGTAATATGTTTTCATCGAGTACTATTGATTGGGTTCTCTTGTCACATCAAAGGAGGCATTGTATGACCTTCATTTTGTAATATTTTCTTTTGATTAGACACGTTAATAATACATTGCATTAGCTTTATAAGATGTCTGAATGGTTCGTGATGTATTGTGATTATAGGAAAAAGTCACTTGTGATTGTGTTATCAATACTTCTATATTATATTATAAGGAAAGATTTGTCTTTTTATATTATTGTAACTAATAAACTCAAAAATTACTCGACCGATTTCAAAAATTCTTTCACCATTAGATAACTGCGTTCTTCTTGAGTAATATGGGCATTTAATTTATATATAAATAATCGGGTTCTAAATTTTTTCCAAGGCAGGAAAATGTCTGCCATAACCGCTAATTCAAGATAATGTAGGAATATTAAATATTATATGGCCTCTGTGATTGCCTTTGGCAGCCGACCTTAATACAACGCAGAGCCTCCCCCCGGTTTAATTTCTGACATGATAAATATCGTAAACAAAATTTCCGCTATTTACTATGGTCTGGGTGCCTGGTATCGGCTCCAGAGTAGTCTGTTGTATATTACTCATAACTCAAGCGTAACTTGCTTAATTTGGGGATGTACTATTGTATGTGTTTCGCACTTTTTTCTTTCAACTTCTCTTAAATATTTGTCTGACGTAAATAATTAAATAATAATTATCAAAACATTATTCGAATTTGGTTTGTCTTCTTAAATTATATTTGAGGTCATTTGTTAAAATTATAATATATAATAAAAAAATAAGAAATTGTAATCCGACTATGGAAAAAATTAATAAGAGTTAAACAAAAGCTCCAAAACCTTCAACCCGACTAGGGATAAATAGAATTAACTACAAAATAAGCAACAAGTTGGTGCTGTTTGCTATTGTAGTTTTATATTGTAACTAACTAGACTTCAAGATGTTGTATCAAGAAAATATATATTTTTTGCTTTTTTGCCACTGACTATTAATTTGGCCCAGGTAGCAGAGTAGTCCAAGTACAGAACTGTCTGCTGTCATTATTATAAAAATAACCTCATAAAAATGTTATTCAACAATAACAGAAACAAACACCGCATAACATCACGGAAATCGATTCTAATTTCGTTCTCGATCGAATAGTCTTTCGATGTATCGAGAACCCTCTTGTTTGTCGAATCGATTATTCCACTTCATCAAACTCTTATTGAGTTCAAACAAGTCTATGGAGCCCTAAGTTGGGAACATACGTTTCTATTGCTTAATTACCTCGTTTATATTGGGTACGTTCAAATCTTAGTCATTTTCATGAAGGTTTATTTTATGACATTTTAGTACAGAAACAAAATTATAATATGGAATTAGGAATATTTCATACAATAGGTTGTTTAATATGTATTCCTTTAAGCAAGTAAAAATATATAAGTATAAAATTAAACAATTTACATAAAGGTAATTTTTGTATAGTCAAAAGAACTCCCTTGTTTAGCGTAAGTTAAAGACTTACAATTTGAGCTAAGCTAAGAATAAAAAATAAAGCGATGAATATCAAAGTATTGACTTAAAGAGTTGTGGTGCCAAGCTAGAAAATCCAAAAGAAACGTTGGAGTCTTCTAAAATGCCACTTTCCTCTGATGTTCGTCATTTATGAGTCGCTCAATGGAAAAGTGGTCTAATCCACAAATTTACAGTAACAGAGTTAAGTAAATTCTTGTTCTTTATGTGTAGATCTTTGGAATCATAGTGACCTAAGTTTAATCTCGGTCATTTTTAATAGATGTTTAATTAATAGATGACACAAATTTAGACCATTATGGTTTCAAAGATATACACTCAATTCAAAAACTATGGACTTCGAATTTGTTCCTGTAAATTAGAACACTTTTTCTTGAGCAACAACAAATGTATGTTCTACCTTAGCTTCCAAGCGATTGTTTAGCAGCTCGGGACCGTATGCGTTCTTTTACGCTCCGCACACCCTGCGTTTACTCCGTATATAGGTACATACCCATTGACCATCTGATTAATTTAAACTATGGCTAAACTGTGCAATAACTATATTTGAATTTACATATAATACTAAACAATTGTCACTATATCGTATAGTTTCTAGTCATAGTAAAATAACACCATTGTAAAGTCAACGTGAATTCCCATTCGGTTATTAATGCCTTTGTGCCACACACGGTTTTAGTGAAAGCTTATTGTATTGTTTTCTATACAATTGTTAAATTAATGTGTTGCCGACAGTTGGTTGATTGCGGTAGTGTTTGTTTTCGCAAGTGTGAAATTATGTTCCAGGTAATTGTGTAGTGGGATGTGTTATTAATCGATTTTTAAGATAGTGTGTAGTCAAAAAATATTTACTTACGCCTTAAGGGTTTTCTTTTTATGCATTTATTTATTTTTCTAGAAAATAATGTGCCTACATTTTTTAGGGTTAGATATCTAATTTTGGGAAAAAAAACAGTAACGCTTATGCAATCGTTGTATGTGACTGTTTGTGTGCTTCACAACAATTTTTCTCACACACTAAGGACTATATGGTTAAAATTCAACAGGAATATGTGTTCTATGTGCCGCTATACATCAATGTGGTAAAATCGCGAAAAATGTTTTGTTTTTGCTATACTTTATACATAGATGCGTAGGTACTATGAATATTTTCAACTAGCGTCAAAAGGGACACATTTAGCTTTCATTATGTGAAATTCCTATTTATTTCAATCCATATCAGCTTACGATTATATACATATTTTTTTAAAATTTCAATAACATTTTCAACATTATTGTTACTATTAAATTTTTCAAATTTTGTAAGTTCTTTTTTTAACAGGATTCTGCTCTGTTCCACCAAAAAAAAAAAACTAGTTATCTTCTATCTTTCTTTATTCGTTCTTTTTTGTTCTTATAATTCAAAGAATATTTCGAATCATTCGAATCACTAGCGGTAAAATCACCATTCAATCTATACATTCAAATTCTGAAACAACTTGTACTTATAATTCTTTAGCTTCTATATAACGGTTGTTAAACATTTCATCAAAGTTGAAAATATTCTCTTGACATTCGACTAAGTAATCGTCAGTTAAAGCTACACAATATAAATCTCATTATACAAATCCAACTGTATTGTGTGGGCACAAACAAGCATTTCACGAGTTCACAAGCCAATTATAGTAATAAAGCAAACCGCAAAGCTAAACGACTTAAAACGTTATAAAGTTGATCGTAAATTTTCTAAAAGTATGAATGTTGATGTTTATGAGTTTTATGATGACAAATTAACAGGCATTATTAGAATTGAAAATGATTACGTATGTTAGAATAGAGGAGTATGGAAGGAAAAGATATATTGTGTCGACCCCAAGTAATCGGGAGAAAGTGAAAGAATAGAGATTAGAATTGGAAATTCTATTGTAATAAGTGGTACAATTAGTAGACCTGTTGATGGTATCAATTTCTTTTTATCATTCTGGGAATCATCATTAAAACACATATTTCCTCCGAGATTCTGCAAGACCAATGGTGGTATTTCATTATTTTCTCGCTTTGAGGAAATTTAAAATACGTTTAATAAATCAAACTACTCCATTAAAAAACATTTATCAAGACATTCAAATTTTGATTGATGTTGTGTAAAAATATTTAAAAAAATATAATATCAAAAAGTGATAGAAATATAGTCTGTAGTATAATCTAGTCTTGTAGGGTTTTTAGTTTGTTTTTACTGGGTGATTATAATTCATAATATTATTTTTCCATGATATCAAATCATTAATATTTATTATAATACCTACTCATTTTACTTTACTTTGCATTATCTTCATCGCTAGCACTCTATTCTCAGGCCCTCGTGTTTTGCTTTAGCTTCAGCTTCTATAAAAACTTCTACATTTCTACGGTTATCATAATTATTATGATTTTACGTTTATTTGATCTGACCAAAATCGACTTTGGCATTTTTTCTTCTTCACTTTGAATATTCTACGACGTCTCTGATTGTCAGACTATTGCTAAACATAATATCTTTCACGACATTAAGTCATCATTGCCCTTTTCTTTCCTTTTGTAATCATCATTGCGCGATACTTGGTCTATAAAGGTGAAAGATAGAAAGAGTATGCGCACTATCGTCAGTCTCACGTCGAAAGTGCAAGACAAAAATTAGATATATATCATCGAGATATAGGGCAAAGTTACATTGGTTTCGGCTAACTTTAATAATACAACGTCTTTCTAAAATCTTGCGTACAATTTTACTATTGAGGTAGTTTCACAGACCTATGATATTTCGATCCACACAACCGTAACATGTAATTGTGGATCTCTGAAAGGGTTAATAATGTCGACAGATTGTGTTGTGTTACTCGAATAACCAAGTTAGAGGCGTCTTAGATTGAGGTATTGTGAGCAGGGAACAAGGCGGCGGCGATTAGAAATTTATGTTGGTATACAAACAGTTCATCCCAATCATCATTTATAAACAAGTTGACTATTATTTATTTTCTATTAGTAAAACTAAAGTGTGTGTGTTTATGATTTCAAATTAAATACTGAAATTGAAGTGAAAACTGCTATATATAGGATATTCAATCATAAATGATCGCTTTTAGAATTTTTGTTATTCAGTCTGTGGGGAAATTTGACTTTAATACACTTTAAAATTTTAAAGATAAATATTGTATTATATTATTGTGAATTTCATTTTGATGTCTTGTAAAGTTCAGAAGATATAAATATAAAATCCAAATCAAATTCATCAATCTGTAACTTATATAACACTAAGCCAATCTGATCGTACACTTATTTAACAATTAACAAATCAAAATGGTTTGATGGTGCTTTCCAAGTTCTTGAGATTTGCACAATCAAACTCATAGACAAACATTATACAACTATTATATAAAGGCATTTTAAACTAAAGTATATTTTATGAGTAAAAACAGTATATATTTGACTCAATATCATACAAATCATATTGTTCAACACTTAACACTGTAACCTCTATAAACTCTAGCAGTTCAAAATAGCTGACATCGAAAAGTAATCCAGATTAACCTTTTCACCATCGCCTTTCTCGACCCCAAGCCATGTTACAGGACAAACACTGTGACAGACCGCTGCCCTTGCAAAAATAATAATGTCTCATATCTAAATTATTCAAAAAGGTGTACCTACTACCCGCCCTTATGAATTATATATGAATCATTCGATACCATTCTACGTTAACTTCCCGTGTTTTACTAGGGTAATTCTAGTTGAGAGTTTTTGTTGAGGATATTTTCAAGGTTTTTATTTTATCTCGTACACGAACATGCTACAATGCTATGTGATTTGTATCGTTTATTTGAGCTATAGCTATTTCTGTCGTTTCATTTGTCAATTTATTATATAAATTAAATCAATAGTCATAAAATAAAGATTTATAGCTTTAAATCTGTGTTGCACCTGCACCTTCTATTTTAATATCCACTTTTGTATATTCTCTCTTTTTTTATAAAACAAAGTCTTTTGGGCCGTGCATGCGTTACGAATATTTCAGTGCAATTATTTTTTTAACGAAATCTGTAACCTATAGGATTCTAGAATAGCGCACACCACGGAATTAATTGCACACTATACTTGAATTCAGCCTGCGATTTTTTCCGCAAAATGTTCTCTAACCTATGGAACATAGATCCATAGAAATGCGCACAAAATTCCGATTTGAGGCGTGCTCTAGGCCTTACATACGTATAATGATTGTATTTATTTATTTATCATAGCAATTGTGTTTATCATTTTCCTTTGTAATATTGTATAATATATAAACTATATTTATATATATATATGTATATGTATATGTATATATATATATATATATATATATATATAAATACTATTTATATATATATATATATAAATAGTATTCTATTTTATAAAATCTGGAAAAGTATACTAAGAATGAGGATCAGCGACCTGTAAAAAACGTACCCATTTAACTCTTAATACTTCTAAATCCCACGTGCCGCAACAGGTGGCTGTCTTTACGCCAGTTGACCTTTTATTATTAAAAACATTTTTTTTTACTTCAAACCTTCAAACATTAAAATAAAAATAAATAAAAATTTTATTGACACCAAAATTGACACATTTCGCCTTAAAATCAGGACTATTTATTTGGGTACTAACACCTAAACTAGGCCAAACCCGTCTCCTAGATAGTAGTCTCTTCCAGAGACTTAAAAATTAAATTGATATTATTAGTAGAAAAGGATATAAAGTTAATACGTTGCTTTTTAATTTTTGATGACTCTAAAAATATGTTTTAAATAATAAAATGTCAAAGAGCTAAAGAAAAATAACCTGATGTACTATTTAGTGATTTAGATTTAGGAACTATTAAGAGCTAAACATGTTTTTTACTGAGTGCTTCATTTTCCTTAAAGATACTTTTACTTTGTTTATATTGATCCTTCCTATAGAGTTCTAGAAGAATGTATCGATTTAAAATGAAATCTATTATGTAATATTTACTTTCGATAAAATCGACATAAACAGGATATGTTTTATCTCCGAAACTGGGAATATGACATCACGCCCGTGATTAAGTAATGTATCGGTGTGAATCGATTATTCTTCAGCTACTCATGTTACGTACGATGAATGAGAGTTTCGTTGGCATACTTCCCCATCCTCTTATGCTATTCCTCCCTTTTTTTTATGACACAGGGGATCGTCTTTTCCTGGGACACCATCCTCGGGCCTGGGGGAAAGGCTCGCCGTGGCATGTGTGGGACTCTTGATCGGCCGTATGCTACCCCCATGGGATTCGAGCGGAAGACAGGAGGATGGTCGGCCGTCAAACTACCCACTACTATTTACCTGCGTCCCCTGCTCACACGTTTTTACAGGGCGCCACAGGAACTAGACCAATAGTACTGCATCTGTGATGCCCCAATGCTTGTCGACGGACCCAGGGTGTCCTGTGGGGGAGGACACCTTCTTCAACAACCTGGGAAAGTTCGCTATCCCATAACTATATCTCATCCTAAAGGCTAGTAACATGTTGGTTTCGACCCTGGTGTTGCAAACATCTATAGGCGGTGGTAACTACTTTCTATTAAATGGACCGTCTGCTTTTATGCCAGCTTCGCAATACCAGAATCTAATATTCTTAAAATTGTTCTTTACGTTGCTATCGACGATGAGAAAAATATACACGTAGAAAAAATAAAGAGACAGTAAACCGCTAAGTCAATAAACCAAGATGTCAGCAAGGCAGACAGTGCTGATGTAACAATAAGTGACCGGGGACCCCGGGGCTACAGCCGATCGTCTTCATTTCCCCTTCAACACTGGGGTTACATCGAACTACGAAGCAAATGAATACGGCATAAGGTTTAATAATAAAACTACTTTAATATAATAATAATGGCAGCCCATAAATGTCCCACTGCTGGGCTCGGCCCTCCCACTATGGGGAACGGACAGTATACCCGCCACGCTTGTCCAGGGCGGCTTGGCAGGTTTGACACATCAGCTACCTTGATGTGCAGATAGCATCACAATGTTTCCCTTCACCGTTATTAGCACGTGGTAATTGTAACAATATGCATATTAAGGTCAGAAAACTGTCTAAGTGATGCACGCGTTCCGGCCAGGATCGAACCCGCGCTCTTTGACTTTGGGACGCGTGGGCTAGCTATTACGCTACCACGACTTTCTACAAGAAATCTACTTTAGATACTATTAATTAATCTTAAATTACGCTTCACATCCTTTTAGGGTTATATGGGACCAAAAGGCTAGTTAAGTCTATACCTCGGGCAACGCATTATCGTTGCCATTGAAAGAAGTAATGCGGCCAATCATTTGAGAAAGTTCCAACCTGATAGCGGTCAAGCACTAGATTTTACATAAAATATAACAGCCCATAAATTTCCCACTGCTGGGCTTGGGCCTCCCACTATTGGGAAACAGGTAGTATAATTACAATGTGCTAACAATGATGAAGGAGAGCATCGTGATGAAACCTCCACATCGAGATAACCGATGTGTCAAATCTGCCAAACCACCTTAGATAAGCGTGGCAGATTTTTCACATTACTTTTAATTTGTAAATGTAGTTGCTCTAAGTATTTAATTTATTTTAAGGTTTAATTTGTAAGTAATATTTTAAAAATGACCAAATAACGAAAATTATATATAACAATACAGGTGTAAATAATTATATTGAAATAAGATTCCATAGGCATTTTAACAACAGAATGACATGGAGAGAATAAGTTGGAAAGATAGGAAGAACAAGGAAGAAGTGTTGTATATGGTAAAGGAGAAGCGCACAACTTTAAAAAACTCTGGAGGAATGAGGGGGAATTTGTTTAGCCATTGGCTACGACGATACGACACATTATGCCCGTTGATCGAAGGTAAAGTGGAAGCAATGACAGGGAAGGGTAGGCCAAGGCCAAAAAGTTGCTGTGGTGTCGTACAAAGAAGTAAAACAGCTGGCCCATAATAGAGAAGATTGGAGGAGACTCTACCGACAAGAGCACAGTTCTTAAATGATAGATAGAGTAATATAGTCATGTTCGTGCGTCTTCTATGTATTTCACAGCTGTTTTTGTTTATGTCTACTTGGTCTGTATAGAGAAAATTATGCAGGAAGGTATAACTACTATGCATCTACATGTGGAATGAAATTTTTAAACAAATAGAAATCATAGTTATATATATGACTCAGGAATGAAAAATAATTTCAATCTTTACCGCTCGTGTAGACGGCACCGCTGCCATACTACTATTCTGTGAAAATCCATGTATATGCGAACATTGTCAACCCTCCAACACCGTCGTCTTACCACTAACACCAGTTTGACAGGGTAAGGTGGTGGTCTGTTACAAATGACATAGGCTGCATACGGCGTGAATGTCTATTATGAAAATGCACTATATTGGTCTCTCTCAAATGCTTAATGTTCATACATTAGGCGTGTGCCAAAATCTGATTTTTCTAAATACCACAAGAACTTCTTTCTTTGGCGTCAGTCAAATATCAATTAAGTCAATTTGGCCGACACTTCTATTACATGAGTCTGATATACACCCGATGAATTAATTGAAAAATTTCTTAAAACTTGGATATTTAAGAACACAGCACGTTGGCTAGGTACATAAATGGTGCAAATAAAAAAAGAGAAACTAAACTGTTCTAACTATACTATATAATAAGTAGATATTAGTAAAAACAAGGTCGACTTTGTTTTTTATTTAGTGAATATTGTTGAATTCGCCCTCTTCTTAGTTCATGTCCTTACTTTACCCCCGAGATTTGCCAATAATTCTCGATAGCTCCACAATTCCACAACTACCAATGAATACTGAATTACTAACCGGGTTCCTTAGACACAAGCTGTTTCAATCTAGATTATTCCTCCGACGTGTATCCTTTATTGTGTCTTCATTGAAGATTTAGTTATAAATATATATCTTATTTTATAATCAGAAAAGTATATATCTAGTATGAAATGAATGCACTGAACACTTTTCACTCTACTTTCATTACTATAATCCGTATCACGCAGGTGATATTTAATTTTCCATATTATGAAAGCAAAATACCTATTAGGAACAATAAAAAATAGAGCTGCGAACACAAATTTAGGTACGTATAAAAGAACTGGCTTTAAAATAGATTCATCTTTTAAAATATCGTATATAATATATATTATAATATAATAGCAGCCCATAAGTGTCCTACTGCTGGGCTCGGGCCTCCCACTATAGGGGAACGGACAGTATACCCGCCACGCTAAAATATCGTGCTAGAAATAAATTTAAGTATTGTTTAAATAATAAATAATTTGTTTTTTCTTCATATTGATATTGTTACAACTTAGCCAAAATTCCACGAAGCACGCTGACAGATGTGAATCCACCTTTACCAGCCATAAAGCACGGCTTATCACCTGCCTGCATTTGGACTTCTTTTGTCTTTGTGTTTAATTTTCGTGATTAGAAAAGCCGCCTATTGTGTATTGTAATCCTTTATGGTAGGCAGTGGCCAGGTGTGATGCTTGGAAACCATTGTTTACCCGGTCGTGACATATTGTAAGCTGAGTATACAGGAATGCCCGAACGGAGAGACCGGGAGTCAAGCGACGATTACGATACCAGAAAGAAGTGTACATTCGATAAGCTATATAGTGACGGCCGTTGCGCGTGTTATTAAATTGTGCATTACATTTGTACTGGTTGTGTCCAGTTATATTTGTACCTGTGTTATAGGTGTCTGTATAGTTCTAATAAATTCTATAGTAATTCCAACGGCATTTTTAATTCGAGTCCCGCACTCGTAACAATTTGTATTTTTTTTTAAGAAAGTATAATTTATTGCTAAAAATTTATGCTGTTATTATAAATTAATTTAAGTTTATAAAATAAAAACTAAAATATCCTATAAATAAACCTAACTAAAAAATATATATACAATAGTAAAAAACTAAAATTAAAATAAAACCTATTTGAAAACCCGTCCAGCTCCACCAGACCACTGTCGCTGGGCATTATACCTAGAAGGCTGGCAGCATTACCTCGCTGGATACAGAGGCTGATCCTTTGAGCGAGGTAAGCTCCAGCCTTCCGGTCTCCTGTTGTATCGACCAGAATCTTTTGAAATAATTTGTGGGCACTTGGCCCCCGTAGACCCAAAGTCTCCACCCCAAACGGCTCAAATATTTAACCTGTTCCAAGGGTTGCATATTTGAGCCGGTCGAGGTTTTCGGCAGAAGTGGCAGTGCGACCGGCCCCAACTTTGGACTCCTGGATATGAGAAGGCGCCAGTGTGTCGACGCAGGTAACGTCCCACACAAACGGCCTTCCCATGCTCAAGGGAACTAAAATCATACCGTCGGGCCTCTTGCCATCGTCGCGGACCAGGCCGTTCGGTTCGAGAACGGCTGGCACGCCGGCGCTGACAAGAGCTCGACGTATTATATCGTTGAGGCCGGCATGTCGCGGAATTCTACCTGCACTTCTACCACATGATAGGCCATGGTGGCGAAACCGGTCGACGGCCCGGACGCAGCAATAAATAATTACTATTTAACTATTTTATTTGTACAAACGTATGACGTCATAAATTGCTAGGCTCGTACAAAATCAATGAGGCTGCGTTGTTTTGTAAGATGATAAAAAGCTTCTCAATCATACATCATAGTCACACGTCTCTGCCATAGGTAATTATGGTATTGCTTATTGACGTTTGAAGATACTTTACATTTACTTTATCAGGATAAAATATGGCAAATTGAAACAATGCCGACTGGATTCCAAATGTAAATAAATGAATGAATTCTCATCGTTTGTTTAATTCATTGACCTGTCGAAAATTAGCAGATAACGTTTACAAAGGCGCCTTATGAAAGGCACCGCCCCGTTTATTCAACGATCCGCCACTCTTTAATCTCCCATCGAAACAAAACTTCGGGATCCTAACAGGATTGTCCGTTCATTTACTTAGACAAATTATTCTTTGTCGAACGGAAGAGAAGGCTTTGAATCCATTAATTCCCTGATGGGGTCACAAAGAGGTGGTACGAATTAAAATAATGTATTCTACAACTTCAATGGGGGACCCCTCGTCCGGTGTTCGCTGTTATTACAAGAATAATGTATTTAAATCAGAATATGCTTTCAGATGAAGATGTCTTTGTGAATACGGCGAATAAGTGATCACGTACAGTGCTATTAGGATGGGTTTTATGTGCAAATTATAGGTTGTCCATTTTTGAGAACGCTCGGATTTCAACTCGGAGTGGAGTGAACAATTCAGATTCGTTAGAGCTGTTTTTAAAGTTGCTGGTATTTTGTATGTAGACAAGTAACCTTTTATGTAAGTCCTTAGGAGAAGTAAAGGCTTCGTTCAGTTTTTTTAAGTATTTTATATAGCTTTCAGAACTTGTAATTTTTTTATTCATTTTCGGATTTATTATGAGGTGTTGTTTTAAAATCGTAGCAGGTTTAGATTCATCTTCTCTACATACCATTACGGTAATTACGATGGAAAAAGTATGTTACAATTGTACAACAGATATGGGTTAATAGATTTGTTGTAGGTGCAAAATATTAGTATCTAGTTTAAGTACGACTGAAAAAATTATAGCAAGAAGTGTAGGTATAGTAATTAAGTGAACAACATATATATGTGACAGTAAGTAACATATAAATGGATCAGTTTTTGGTGTACGATTTTTAAGATATCAGATACAATCTTAACCCTATTCTTTAGCAAATCTAAACAAAACGGCTTAATAAATGTGTGGAGTATATGATATATTTTAATATTTTAATATTATTTGTACCTATATATAATTAACTACCATTTGGTAACAAATCTAAAACCGTAATGGAACCTTCCATGTTATGATGCCCCATAAAATGGATTCTGAAATTATCCAAGAATTTCAATGTCCCACAAAATTCCACATACGTCTGTGTCTATCATCATATTAATTGCAAATCCGTGCACAGAGACAAATGTACAAATAAACGGCAAATTAATCCCCGCCATCAAAAGGGTTTCGTAAACTACCCTCTGTTAACAGATAATTTAGAATATGATCACCCCCATCGCCGAATATTTCGAAACAAACATTTCGATGTATTCATTCTGGTGTTTATTTTGAAGCGTAATATGTCGTGTTCCACTTTGATGTCGTGAAATCGCTTCTGTTCTTTGTCAACCGCCCAAGGATTTACATCTATTGCCACTGTCGTTTAATTCTCGGTTTTATTACTATCTATTTTAGATTTAGATTCCTTTGTAACGTGATAGGGGTTTGCGGCGCTTCCGAATCGGTTTGGTTTGTATAGAATTATTGCATATGGTTGGCTGGAGTTTGTTTGGCAGTATGAATGGTTCGTTATATGTAGGATAGGAGCGGTACGGAGATAATATTTGCAATGTATACCATTGTTTATGATTTGGACAATTGTTTGTGTTTCACTGTCAAAGGATGTGCACTTGTTTATTTTATTGCGACTGGGGGTGCACAGTAAGGATGGCTTAATCTAAACAACGTAACTATTAGTAGCCTAAAGACTTCATACTAATCAGGTATTTGTGATGACTAAAAAGATATACAATTGTGAAAGCATGTCTGTTTGTTGCTTGTTCACGACATTGAAGACATCTAGCCCGGAGAATAGGGAAATTTTTTAGAATACAGGTCTAAAGTTTATGTGAGAGAAATTGCATGTGAAGTCCGAGTTGAAAAAACTTATAACATAAAAGCCCTTTAATTACTCATAATTAAATTAAAATACAGATAGCTTAGTAACTATACTATGAAAAAGAGAATATTTTTTAAACTACGATATTCCCGGGAATTCACCCACGCTTGACTTGAAATTCCCGCGGGATTCATTCATTTAAAAAAGAATGTAAACAATTATTTTAGTAAAAACTATGTCGGAACAATCTCATTTTCATGCATCCGAACAACTACAACAACTTACGAACCGGGAAATTTTCCGCGGCATTCCCAGGATAAAAAATATTACACATTTTATTACATAACATTTGCTATCGATCAGTGACAAAATCATAGTGGAATTCGTTTTTTTAATCTGGCCAGATTAAATCATTCCCAGAAAAAAATCCGCGAGATTTCCAGGGTAAAAAGTAACGCAGATAAGTCTAAGAATTTGCTGTCGATCAACGAAAACCGCATCGAAATCGACTTAGTAGTTTTTACGTGAATACTAAACAAACAGACAAGAAAACTAAAAAAATTGCATCGTGTTCTCCATTGTTTTTTATAGTATATTTCAGTTGTTTTTTTAATAGATTCAATATACAGACACAGCATTTTTAGAATTTTATAATATTTTAGATATCAATAAGCCACAAACAATTACAGGATCACAGAAAAACGATCAAGTGATCCTCATGTCAAACATCTCCGTAGAAAGCGTTCCTTTACGAGTAGTTTGCATAGAGGCATCTTGACTCAAAAGCCGTGCTCATTCTCGTATTCAACTATTTTGACTTCCAACCAATGCTCCTCTTTTTTTGCATTTCTCCAGTTATTTGCTGCTTAAGTTTCCGGAAATTTCCCGTTTTGCAATTCGTTTCGTTTGTGGTTGCAGTTTTTGTTGACGAACTCTTGTAGTTTGGAGTTCAGTTTTGCTTCTGCTCAGTGTTGTTTTTATGAGAGGTGCTTTTGTTGAATTCATTTTCCCGTACTTGGTGAAAGTGTAAAATTACGCATTTTTTATTGATGCAGTTCAACAGACAGGGCCCACTTGATGAAAAGCGGTTACCACCGCCTATGGACATTTGTAACACCAAAGGTGCTACAAATGCGCTACTGCTCTCTTATGGGAGACTGGAACCTGGTCACTAATGCGGAACACAACTCAAGGTTGTTATGGCGGCATACTCTAGACCAGGGGTGGTAGCCATCCAGTCGGGCAAATACGCTACCACCTGGCTGTAGATTGTTTTGTCGCCTCTTACGACAGGCCGCCCGGCCGCAGGAAATTGTATTCTTTCTCCGTTCCTGCACGGGTAAAATTTATATGACTAGTCACTTATTTTTTTATAACAAACTAGAGATGGAACGTGACTTCGATGGCTTTGTATTCATATGTACTACCAAAAACTGTTTTACGGACATGTTTATTTATTAATTCAGTTTCGCCTGCAAAATCTTTGAATCTGTATAAGATAAACGTAATAGAAAGTACAAATATGACCTACCACATTTAAGGGTAATCAATTTAATCTTAAGATTCCAAAAAAGAAATATGCGAATATGCATACAAAGTTCCTTTTTTAATGTACTATTGTATATGTTTTAATAAAACTTAATACTTTCGATGAATTATTTTCAATTTCATACTCGTGTGTACAACATATAAAAAGCCAAAGAATATCTCGAAATATGGATGCTAAAATAGGGCGGCTGCAGTTATACTATTGGCCTCTATTGAGTTGAATGAGGGAGGCGGAATTATCGGTGGTTTATTACAAGAAAACTCGCGACCTATGAACGCATTTGTATCTATAGAAAAATATAGGATCAAAGATTTAAGGAATTGCTCTGGAAGTGTCTATATTCGAGAATATATAAATTTTGTAAGTATCGTTAGGATTCTATAGCATGGGAGAATGAGAGTTATTAAGATATGAGATGTGAAATGACGAGCCTAACAATAGGGCCTTTAGGGTCATATATTTTTTTATTATCAACTCTGCGGACTCTAGTTCCGTACCCTTTTATTACAATTAAATTTAAGAAGAGGTTAAGAAATTGTACGCGATTACTTGTTATTTAACAATTGTGTGTGACATTAAATGAATGTATGTTTGTATTGTGGTGTACCTTAAGAATAACTTATTATATTAATTTATTCTAATGGGCCCATATACTATGAATAGGGATTACTACTACTACTTCAGTTAGGGTGCTAAAGATATTTTTTTCACCTTCCTCCTCTTTCATGGTATAAGAAAGAGGTTCTTATTTTTCTTTACTTTTTATTTCTATCCCTTTTTTATTTTTGTTTTCTTTAGTTTTACTTTTTTTTATCAAAATAATTAACTCTGTTTACTTAAAATATTACGAATATAAATCGTCGGTTTATAGTGGAGTCCTAGATTTAAGTGGTTAAAATCGTTATATATATCAAGATTGTAAAAGGATGTTGCAGGGGACAAACACAACCATAAATATTGCAATAAATTCGTCAATTAATGGGAATTAATCTAACAATATTATTTATTATCAAAAGCATTTTAAATTCTATCGGTTGAAGTCAAAACATCCTCGCCATTCTCAGTTTATGTGAGCTACTATAATTTGTCAGCGCTAATATATGGAAATGAGTTTTGTATATTGTTACTACCACTTAGAAAAAGACGCTTTGAAGTATAATAACCTGTTTGCACATCATTATGTTGTTATTTTTTAACCATATTCCTTTATTTTTGTGCTAATAATTCTGTATTTAACATAAAACGTACTAAATTTTCATTAATGGACATGGTTTTTAATATTACAATTGTAGTCGTTACTTTTTATGTTTTATGCAGTGTTATGACTGTATTTGAAGATGGTCTCTATATTATTAGGTTTTAGCGGCAGTTCAATAGAATTTAATCTGATATTTGTAACGAGTTTTAAGCGCAAGTTTTTAGTTATGTGTCAAATAATAAATATTAATCATCAAAATCGCTGTTCTTGATATCAGTCTGTAGCCGATGTACAAATTGCCAAAATGTTAGATTATAAAAAAACATTCCGTTTCAAAACCGTTAGAAATAGTTACAATTTTGTATTTGAAGACTTCTGTAACCTGCTAAATTAGATTAATAAAAAATACAACAGTTTTTGTTCAAGCAAAGTTGTACTGGGTAATTTCTTTTGAATATCTTATATAATAAGTTGAAAACGAAATATATTTTCTAATCCATGTGCATGCTTCGTTACCGTAATGTTACGAATATGGAAATATTTTGATTAGTTCGAGTCCTCGCTCTAAGCAATTGCATTAAAATTTACATAAGAAACAAAAAAAAAGTAGTTTGATGAACTGCTTATGATCATTTATAAGCATTCATTTCTAAGGTAAGGTTTAGTAGAAATTAAATCTGTAAGTATGTGTTATAGGAATTTAATAGGTAGGTATGTATAGAAATAATAATGTAAGCATATTATGGTAGATAGTTGAAAATAGCTTCTCTTAATACAAATTAAACAATATATAGTAATTTGTCAACAGTGGTCATATCTAGAATAGTTATAGTCATTATTAATCATTGTGCAAAGAATTTTCTTGAGATTGACAATAGGGGAAATCACACGACGGGAGCGCGACAACACGCGGCAAGTAGCGTCGGGTTATTTGGTATGGAGATGGACTATTTGATTTTTTTTCGTAAAATAATATAAACTAATAAAAAGTATATGTATCAATGTCCTATCTAATACTCTGCACCACCTACATCTAGATTAGTTTAAATTATGCTTCAAGTTAGGGTGCCTAGAAGAGATTGCTTTAAGCGATAATGCCACCTATTATTTTTTCAAGACAATATTTTAATAGTGCATTTTTATCTATCTAATAACACTACTTGGAAAAAAATATAAAATAATAGAATATACTTTACTACTCACAAACAAGATACTTTATGTAATTACAAAGCTACGTATAATTGACAACATTATCGCTTTTAGCGTTTCCTTCCAGACAACCTTTACTTGCTGCTTACTTTTGTATCAAAAGAGAAAAACACTTTTATGTAGTAAGTATTAGAATTAAATAATACAACAATAATAATATCAACCCGTGTATTTTGTGAAATATAGCTCTCGAAATAGTTGTAATGTCAGTTTTAATTTAAACAATTAAAATAACAGTCGATTTCAACGATTTTAGCCCTATTTTTCTCATGAAAGTTTTAGGAGAACAATAAAGAGCTACCTAAAATCTTCAATGTTCAGCAATTTTATTTTTAAATAATATTGTTACTTACTGCTATGGAAGTTTTACCTAAATACAGAGATGGTATAAATGTATGTAGAGGTAAACTTTCAATCCATACACAACTAAACAACTTAAAAATACGTTTTGTAACATAATATTTTATGACAAATCATTCATTACACTTTATTACATTTCGTTTTATACGTGGTTACAGCATTTTTAGCGTTAGTGTTGCCTCCCATGTCGACAAACTCTGACTAAAATAAAAGATAAAATAATTTAAAATGAAAATACCTCCATACTTTCGTACAGACACCGCCCTACAGGGTAATGAGAATAGATTACGATTACTGGATAGCAAACAATACTGTTAATAACACATGAACAAT
This sequence comes from Dendrolimus houi, assembly GCA_039645545.1. Taxonomy (NCBI): domain Eukaryota; kingdom Metazoa; phylum Arthropoda; class Insecta; order Lepidoptera; family Lasiocampidae; genus Dendrolimus; species Dendrolimus houi. Next base: position 9,384,162 of record CM077136.1, read on the forward strand.
GCGCCAATCACCGGTGATGGCTTTGTTCACTATTGTAGCTATGAAGATTTGGAACTGGGAGTTACGAAAAATATGATATATGATATTTTTGCAGTGTCTATTCGTGATTCTATCGAATACGCTCCGAAATTACAATGAAATTTTAGGGATATAAACCTCTATTTTATCTATATATAATAGTTTTTATATTTTATTTTTGTCCCCGATAATGTTTGCTTCGTGTCCAAAAATATTGGGACATATGTAATTTTTGAAGTGAAACTTCTTTAGAATCATTGTGATTTGAAACTTGATGAAACGAAAAAGCGACATTAAAAAGAGATAAACACAAATCTATAGAACTAAGCCTGTGAGATAATGAGATGCGAGTTTTACATTGTGCAGCACAGATTAGAGGGTCAATAAAACGGATGATTAAATATAGGTCCAAATTGGACCTTAATAAAAGTGATAGTAATATTTTTTAGACTAAAACAGTGAAAAATTGAAGGTGATACTTGAGAAGTTTATTTTGAATTATAATACGTTGACAGATGTAGGCTAAAGTAATTATATTTATATTAATAAAAGTTAGAGAAGAATTATCTTTGAGTATAATCTCTGAAGTTTCACTTCTGCTGCGTGTGAACCACACACACATTTATTTTTCTTAGGAACGTAATAATTCCAGTCTAGCACTAAAATGTACTTAATAATTACGATGGTCTGGATGTCGTGTTACTTCTAGAGTAATAAATTTGTTAAATTGGGGCTTTTTTCAAAACGCAATCAGGCTGTATGTATGCCACATTTTGTAGCATCCTCTTTAATACATATTCTGTAAACAATTAAGGTATTATAGAGACAAGCAACTCGTCGGCGATTTCCCCTAAACAAGAGCGCCTGATGAGTGCTATTGTACTCCCTTCTTAGGTCATTGCGAAACGAATTGCGAGCTGAATGAATGAATAAAAGGCTGTAAGGTATTAAGGTGCAATTGTAATATAAGCTTTCCGAAAAAGAAACATTTTAATGTTTTTCTCCAATACAATTTAGACGCACAAAATGAACATAAAAATTCTTAGATATATTGCTGAAGAGTTTCTTAACGTTTCTTTTTCTTAAATCTTCCATTACTTTTACAGGATTTAAATTGAAACTGATCGCGTATCTTCATTTTCAGAAAGAGAGAATCAGTCCGGCTTATCCGTGCAGGAACGGAAAAATAATACAACTTCCTGCGGCCGGGCAGCCTGTCGTAAGAAGCGGCAAAACAATCCACAGCCAGGTAGTAGGGTATTTTTGCCCATCTGGATGGCTACCACCCCTGGTCTAGAGTATGCCGCCATAACAACCTTGAGTTGTGTTCCGGTATTAGTGGCCAGGTTCCAGTCTCCCTTAAGGGAGCAGCAGCGCGTTGGTAGCGCCTTTTATGTTGTTTATGTAGGCGATGGTAACCGCTTTCCATCGGGTCGTCTGCTGAACTCATGCAATAAAAATTTTTAAAAAGACAATATCCAATACAGTACAAATAACCCAAAAGTCACTCTCCCGTTATGTACGAGAAGACCTGGATGTCAAGTACCAATACGACACGACATTCATAAAGTAGCAAGAGTAAACAAGCAAATTATTATAACAAATTGAAAATGAAATCAAATTCAGGAAGCGTTCCAATGAAATGGCTGTCTTGAGAGGTTGTCGTCGTTCAAAATACAATGAGAAATAAAAATTAAATACAAAATAATATTATAGAGCTCGTAATTCAATGAAGGCGCGAGAAGAAATATTTTTCTTTTCCTTATGCAAAAAGAAAAAGAGCCAATTCCGTATTGGAGAAAGGGATCGAGTTCCGTAGGTTCACAATAGATATTTATTCTTTGAAACAAAATTTTAGCAATGTTTGTAACATGTAAAATTATAACATTTAAGAGAAATCTTAAATAAAAAAAATGTTTTTTTCTAATTAATCAGTTTTATGTTGAAATAACCTACAAAAACCTATAAATGTATAAGGGGCTTTTCTGGATGTTTTTTTATCATTTTACACTGACTGAGAATTTTTTATTTTTTTTATTGCAGGAGTCAGAAGTCAGGCAGACAGGCGGCCCACTTGATGGAAAGCGGTTATCATCGCCTATGGACATTTGCAACAACACCAAAGGTGCTACAAACGCGCTGCTGCTCTCTTAAGAGAGACTGGAACCTGGAAAAAAAGACAGAATAAACCGATTGCTATGAAAAGTGATAACAGTGGATACTCTTTTTAGTGACAAAGGGTTAGTTTCTATGGAATACAGATTCGTTTTCTACGGGAGCTAAGCAACAAAATTACTCATTATTCATAATTTAATATGTTTTTTCTTAATAATAACTTTTTGCATAGATATAATTTAAAAAAAAAACGTGTGTGTCTCGGGATGCCAGACAGAAGTGATAACTTAAACTAATCTAACTTGAACTATTTAATATTGAATTTTTTTAACTCGAGAAAAGCTTAGGCTATTACTTAAATTTTATGTATATAGCGCGTGGGTTAAAGTGACAGAGGAGGAGCCTGCCTACCGCTGCCGTATGCGTGAGAGAAAGGAAAGTCAAACAGACTGGCCCCGTAACGCGTTACGTAACGAAACGGTTTACCCTCCCATAAGAAGTTATCACTTCAATAGGTAATATTACTATACGAATTTCAAAATATCGGATAATAAAAACTATATCCGAGCTTACTCATAGAGTAATGAGTTTGTCAAAAAACGGAAATAGCCCCTTTTTTTATTTCGACACACGATAAATATTTTCAAAACCTATTATATCCTGCATGATATAAAAAGAAAAGCCAAAAACGTGAAATCTTCATCAAAATATAAAAAAATGCCATAACTTGTTACAATTAACTGGTGTCTTGGACTAGCTTCTATTTAAAAAAAAATATTACATCTGATATTTATGGAGGTGTTTTTTCTGCTTTAATGCGGAATGCTAAAATGGTCGATAGAAGTATTCCTAAAGGCTCGTAAGTGAATTATTTGCTTTTCAATAATACGTTTATTCACAATATAAAAAGTGGAATAAATTTTTCCAGCGACCCTCATTGAAAATTAGGTTTTCAATTGCCGTGTTCCTTTATGTTATTTCTTACAGTGTTATCGGCGTTCAATTTATTTAAATATATTTTCAATAAATCGAACTTATATCAAGTGGGTGGAGTCGAATGAATCGGTCTTCAAAGCCCCTATTTTTTATATTTTTAATTCGGATGTTCAAGGTAGTAACAGAAATATAGGCTTCTCTGCCATCTGCGTGCTTGGTAGTCCATAGTTGTTCTTTGGTTTCTATGAAGTTACGTCCACAATATACCGGTGCCCCATGCTGCCATGTCTGTCTGCAATCGGATAGCCGTCCGATTGTTAAAAAGCGAAACCCTTCTACAATCGGACAACGGATTTGTGTCAAACTGTATTGTGTATGTATTGGAGACAACATCTTATTCTCTAACATCGTCATGTAACAGTCGTGATTTGTTGCATGTAATATTTACTTAAGTTTTCGCGACTAGTATACATGATAAAACTACGTTTTAACGGTTTTAAGCGCGGTAATTTAATTGATTTTTATTATTCCGATGTTTAAACGAAGTTTTATTAGTTTTTTTTTTTTAATCTTTATTTATTTAATTATGAGGGTTTTTTCAAAAAGAAAATGTCACCCCCGTTATTGCTCACAAAAATATATAAAAGGAACATTAATAATTAATTTCTACTACTTAAATTTAAACAAATAATTTTAAACAGCATTCTGGCCTCATTGGATAGTGGTGAGGCCAGAATACTGTTAAAGAAGCCTAGATTAAAAGTTCTAGCGCCAAATTTGAACTTTTATTAGTTAAAACGTAATTTTATTATTGTTGCATGTACTCATGCAATAAACAAACCATGACAGGAGATAAGCAGATGAGCTGACGGAAAGCGGTTGCCATCACCTATGGAAATTTGCAACACCAGCGGTGCTTCTAATGTGATGCCAGCCTCGAAACGGGGACTGAAACTTGTTTACTGATGCCGGTACACAACAAAATACAAAGTGATTATATCTATCTTTTCTTTCATCTTCTCTTACCGTACTCTTCTATAAACCCCTATTCTGGCGTACGACCTCTGTCACACCACAAATCATCATGTTATCCTTTATACAATCAATCCATTTTTTTGGTCTACGTTTACATTTGTACCCAAGAAAAAATTATATTAACATGTGCTGCTTTTCTTTTTTTATTTGGTTGTCAATTGGCTCGTTCTTTATCGAACCACTATTACTGCCAGTGTCAGGTGTGAAAAAAAAACAGTGTCTTTATGATGTAGCGAAGACGTGATAATAGTAGGGGAGCCCAAGATGTTAAATGTGGAGTTACTCGAGCGTCGCGGTGACTTTTTGGATTGGGAAGATTAGATGCTAAAAAGAAAAAAGGTTATATGATGTATGCCCTTTCACTGATCGGGGGAGCGTGTAGAGGTTTTCCAAAAAAGCGGTCGCACAGAAATACTCAAGCACGTCAGATATTCAAAAGAGATGTTAAGTAACCCCTAAAAGAACTCCTATTCAAAATGCTGACGATTTGGACGCAACCAAAAGTCATGGCCGATTTTTGAAAAAGCAAAAAAAAAAAACGTAACATTGAAATACTCGAGCGCGTCAGATTAATACCGACGGTTCAGCTTGATGTCCTTGTCGTGCTGACCCATAATCTGACAATTATGTGGAGGAATTTCCTTAATCTGACGGTTTGAAAAACATATCTTTAATGAATGAAAAATACCCCCATCCTATATGAAGGGTTAATATGTGGTGGGGGGTACATAATAGGGTGCAGGGTTTCTCCCCTTATGTTATTCTGCCACGCTCGAGTAAATCCCAAAATCCCCGCTTGGCCTCCCCTACTATAAGTAATAGAAAGAAAAACAAGAGTGAACATGAGGAAAAAAATTGTTCAGATGTATTAACATGTGTAGGCGAATAATTGAAATGTCATTGTCAAGAGTGATATGTTGTCAATGTCACTCTAGCGAAGCGTCGTGTCTATGGGAGCGAGGCGGCCGTATGAGCAAGAGAATTCACTTCTTGGGAAACGGTCGCCAGTTCACCAAGTTTTTGGGGAATCGCTATTCATTGCCTTAATTATAGTGTATTATAACGTAATTAGTGTTAATTTCAAGAGTGACAGTTGTTATTTACGCAATAGAAACATTATTTTGTTGAATTAGAAAACTGTCGTTATTGCAGTTCATAAAAGATGTTAATTTAATTTCATCAGGTAATGCCGTGGTATCATGAATTCTGATGTATAAATCCTTCCTGAGCTTATACGTCCTTGATATCGATGAGCATATACATATTTAAAATGTCTTCTTAAGACTGCCTGACAGCATCGATAATGTGTAGTAATAACTAGAGATGCCACGAATATTCTGCTGTTATTTGGTATTCGGCCCATTCGGCCACTCTTTTAACTAATTCGGCTGAATACCGAATACCAAATTATAAAAAAAACGCACATATTGCTCAAAATTGTATACATTTTTATCAACAATTGATAGTTACACTCTATTTTAACAGTGTTAAATGGGATTTTAATTTATTTTCAATTTAAATATTACAATTCGGCCAGTTTTTAAAGTGTTAAATCAAATCAAAAAGCATTTAAAATCGCGCTTAAAATCGTTAAACCATACTTTTAATTATGTGTACCCCAAAGTACCTTAGTCGCTAGAACGTAAGGAAATACTTAACAAATTATTGCTTCAATACCAACCTACTACGCGCGAATTTCACATATCTTACACCGAACATTCGGTAGCCGAATATTCGACGCTTCGGCTGAGAACGTGACCGGGTATTCGGTATTCGGCTAAACCACTATTCGAGGCATCTCTAGTTATAACTATTAATCGATTTACCTTATCTTTAATCTATATCTCACCTTACTCCCTAGATTAGTCGGAGACGTCACCCGTTTATCTAAGACTAGTCGGCAATTTCCTTCATCTTGATTGGATAGACATTCGTTGCATCGCGCCGGCCACGGGTCGCCTCGAGATTAATTTATAAACGGATGCACGTATTAATATCTCCTATTAATTAGAAGTCAACGTGAATAAAATTTGCTGTGGAAATATTATGCCTGATTGCATGTTAAAATGCCAGTTTTGTCTGCCTTTTTATTCTTTCATAGGTCCCTGCTCCATTTGTGATAATGTTCGTGTTAGTGACTGTGGCCAAATGTGTCTTTTTTATAAACAATAATTTTAGAGTGATTGATTTTAAAATAATTACACGTATTCAGCAGACAAGCAGACGGGGCCCACCTGATGAAAAGCGGTTACCATCGCCTATGGACACTTGCAACATCAAAGGCTCAAGTGAGACTGAAACTTGGTCATTAATGCCAGAACACAACACACAACTCAAGGTTGTTATGGCGGCATACTCTAGACCAGGGGTGGTAGCCATTCAGACGGGCAAATACCCTACTACCTGGCTGTGTGTTGTTTTGTCACCACTTACGACAGGCCGCCTGGCGGCAGGAAATTGTATTTTTTTTTCCGTTCCTGTACGGATAAATATGGTTTATATATTTACAAATGATTTATACACTGTATGTATATACAATAATGTAACTAATCACTAACGCCATTATTTTTAATGCTATATAGCATTGATAACCCCATTATTGACTTTTCAAAAATCTAACGATATCTTTTTATTTTTTATGAGAATAGGCCCCGAGACTCTTTAGTATTTGAGGATTTAGCACGCCTCCATTGACTACTTGATAAAAACTCTATATATAGGTATAATTAAATCCTCTAATTCTGATTTATTATCAATTTACCCATTGCTTTGTATTGCTAGTGATATAAGCACGCATATTATCTATTATTGTCACTTATTTAAATATTAAGTCATTATTATAATGAAACTATGTAACATGCAAATTGAAATATAGATGCATTATAAGGTAGTTAATACTCAATACGTATGTAACAGTTGTAGAACTAGAAATAATTCAAGAAACCTATTAAGGTTACATACAGCGAGTTAAGATCTTGCTGAATCTTGTTTGAGACAAAATCGATTGCAATCTTACTTAAGTGCTATGCAAACTAGACTTATTATTTACATTTGCTATTCTGTAGGTAGGCAACTGTAATAATAATATTTACATCAATGTAAATAATTTTGGTCATATATATATATTTTTTTAATAACATTAACATTATTTAAACTGTAACCACATATTATTACGTGTTATTATTATTATTCAATGAAATACAATTATGACATTGTTTACCTCAAGCCGATAATTATTAATTAACACTTCGTTTCTGTCTTGTAATTTTGATAAATCAAACAGTGAGCCATATGTATATCTAAACATAAAATTTAATGATTCATTGTTATGCAATATCGTCCTGCCCTTTATTTTTTTTGTGCCTTTCATCTAAGTTAAATCAATTTGGTTGATTCGTCTAATATCAGCATTAGCTATTACAGCTTACTCAATCAATGCAAAACAATTAAAGTTATCTATAATATTATAAAATTCTAAACATGTCTGTATAATGAAGCTATTAAAAAATACAACTGGAATAGACTATATAAACGACGGAGGACACGATGCAAATGTTTTTAGATTTCTTGTCTGGTTGTCTGTTTGTTCGAGAATCACGTAAAAACTATTGGGCCGATTCCCATGCGGTTTTCGCTGATCGAAAGCAGATTTTTAGACTTGACTCCCGTATAAATTTTTCTGGGAATGATTTAAAATGGCCAGCATAAAAATAAATCGAATTCCATTGTGGTTTTTTTACTGATCGATGGCAAATTTTATGTAATAAAATGTGGGGTTTTTTTTCTCGGGAATCCCGCGGTAGTTTTCCACGGAGCGGTTTGTAGTTGTTCGGGTGCATAAAAATTAGTTTATTTCCACACAGTTTTCACTGAAACGATAGCTTACATTCTTTTTTTTAAATGCTGCGATACTTTGTGTCCCGGGAATTTCATATCAAGCATGGATGAAGTCGCGGGTGTATCCTAGTGTTAAATAAAGAAGCTAAAAATTTAACTCAGAAAACGTAACCACAATGTTGTGCATTTATGTTATTAAACGTAACCCGCCTTCTTGGCACCCTACCCATAGATGAAGGTGACCTGGGTTCAATGTTCTACTTATAGTCTTGAGGGATTGTAAGTAGAACACAATATAACAAAAGTTAAGTTTTCTTTATATATAGTTTAATAAATATTTTATGTATTATAGAAATCTAATATTGCTCTAAACAATTTAGTTCTTGATTATGACGGAAGGGGTTCGCGTTTAGTTGACGAAAACAATTTACTAACAATTTTGGGAGGTTATTGTTCGTCTCGACACCCTTGTGACACGAAATTGAAATCAACTGTGCACTGTTGAACACAACAGGATTTCCTTAATGGCTCACTGTGATATATTTGCAGAGTGATTTTAAGAAAAATTAGAATATTTCGTTATATTTAGAAAAGTCAACTAAATTATATACCGTCTGAATTCAATAGCGAAATAATTTACTTTTCACTGTTCATATAGGTTAGTATGGTGTATGTCCTTTGCCTGGCTTATTGGTAAAACTAAATAAACAGCAATCATACAACTGTCAATTTCATTTTGTAAAGTTGTATTTTCAACCTTTAATATCCATCCATGCAATAACTTTATCTAGTGATTGACAAGTCACCCATTGAACTATTATACTACTACTACTATATACTATAAGTGAAGACAAAAAGAACATACAAAAAGATATGTCTTAAACAAAAAAATAACACACATCTAATATGCTACAGGCAATTGACACAAGAAAAAATATCGTACGAATTTTGTGACTCCACTCACTTGCGATTCACATGACGTGACTTCGAATCCTGGTAACATTTAGGCAGATTTGTTACTTAATATGCGTATTGTTTACAATTACTACTTGCTGATGGTGAATTAAAAGACCTCGATGAAACCGTCGAGGATACCGATGTACGAAATCTATTAATTAGCCCAAATTAATTCGGCGAATATATTTTTAATTCTTCTGACTAGAAATGAGGTCTAATATAAAATTTTTTCATGTCATAATATAAAATACGTGTTCTTTGTCACTTTGGCATGTTTCATAGAACAGGAAATAAATAGTTAGTTGTAATATCAAAAAGGAGAAATAAAAAACAAATAATTTCTTATTTCCTAGATTACTTTTTCTCAGAACTCATACGACGCGCCAAAACTCTGATTACGTCCATTAATAAACCGTTAACTAAATATAAACAAACACCTCGCTTAATATTGACCTGCCAAATTTCCCGCCAATTCGCCATATTGTTCCTGCCACTGCGTGACGTCATTGTGCACGTAATGAAAAGGAAATTAATAGTCTCATTCCTCAAAATTATTAGTTTACCACAATTGAACCTTATTATGTAGGATATAGGGTCGAATACTTTTTTGTGTGCACTTTCATAATATTTGTCATAAGTCACACAATTGAGGAAACATAGAAAAGTGATTGCAACGATAAATTTTATTTTATTTCTTCACTCCTTTGTCTCGTAAAATTTGGTTTATTCCGATTAAATAAATTTGGAAATTAATTCTGAATATTATAACTGGCATTTCACTCGACATCGCTAACGTAAACTTTTTATTCCAAAAACAATGGTGTTTTTGTATAGTTCACACGCAGTTAAGGCGAAATAAAATGTGAGAAGGCGTGAGAGGGATTCTAAATTTCATGACTTCACATTTCATATATTATATCGTTACAACATATTTAAGCTTTAAAACACGAAATTTGAGATATTAACGAAAAACTTCAAAACATTTCTAACTCTACCTGTATGAGCATAGTGTTTAAATTATTAAATATAATGTATTTTATCTCATTCTCTTGCAGGCTTAATCCTATAGATTTATGTGTTTATCTCTTTTTAGTGTCGCTTTTTCCTTTCATCAAGTTTCAAATCACAGCGATTCTAAAAAAGTTTAACTTCAAAATGGGATAGTCTCCGTGGTCCTCATACATTGCTTCTTCTCTTTCTACAGTAACTAAAATTGCTTTGGAAGCGGTGATAGATTCATGATTTTCAATAAGCAATCTGTAAGATTTCATTCTGAAATAAATACATTTATTTTCACTTTACATGTATTAAACAGAAATCATTACATTATGGAGAAAGTATTCTATTCTCCATAAAAGATGAGTCTAGGCTGCAGCTGAACAAGGTCACTGCGGATCTTATGGGATTTGACTGCCACAGCGTTCAATACTTAGTCAGTGGTACCTTGCAGGATGAAGGCGTTGGGAAAGCTGTTGCTCTACGACTAGTTTGGGTTACGGAATGAACGTCACGGTGGTATTCCCACAACGCTATATGAGTAGAGAGGTTAAAAAACAATCATCGTGACAAAAAAAATATCATTCAACTAAATATTAGGAGCTCTGTGTTCACTGTTCCCCGATGTCAACGTTTCCTAATAAAATTTGTAGTAACCGTGTTAAGGGGGCTTTCTATAGATTCATTCGCAGAACCAGTGACCGATTGAGTTTTCAACCTTGCTTTCAGAAAGAGAAAAAGTAAGTACAAAAGTGGGGTGACTAATAAATATTGTCTATTGAAAAAGATCTGTTTCAAATTCTAATCTACCAATTGAATATTTATACAGTCCGAAACAATAGTGTGTGTATATATACCATGTACATACATATGATCTTTGTACTTATATAGATATGTATTATTTTATATCAAAACAATAATAGAAAATTTTCATTATCTGTTTACAAGAATTGTGACTTTTGGACTGCTACAAGAACTCCGTCGTTCGTCGATAATCACATATCTTCAATTTAGCTGAGATTGGTTTTAACATCTAAAATCCAACGATGTATTTATAAGATTGTTCAAAAGGCCAAATTTCTTGAATCATATCTCAAAACTTTGTAGTGTGAATATATTTTTGCTTTTGACCGTCTCAAACAAACCGTAAATATACAATCACAACTGGTTGATTCAATATACAAATATAGCAATTTCCACTTTGAATTAGGCATGACTGATCGAAATCTCGGGTCAGACGTCAAACGGTGTATTTGTCACCAAACTCCCCGGACTAGTTACGAAACTGGCTTCGTTAAAGCACCTAATTGAGCTCTACTAATTGTACTAATTGCAGTTACTGCCTCCTTTGGACTTAAGGTGTCCACCGGTCCGAGATCGCCAAACACCGCTTTGCTTCCTGTCTCTATACCTATTTTAGCATTCCGTGCATACGTATGTATGATTATTTTGGTTAGAAATTCAATTTGTATTACGCACTCTTTCGTAGTTTGTTTTTTATCAATTTGTTGTAAATTACATATTTTGTATGTATTTGGTAAACAGTTTTGTAGCTTCAATAAAAGCCGTTATTGTTTCCCAACATTTTATTCATTATGATCTATCCCGAAGGACCAATATGCTAGTTAGGTTAGAAAAATTGCCTAAGCAATGCATGCTCGCTGACCACGATTCGAGCTCTCGTTATTGAAATTAGAGGCGTGTTATTTTGTCAAATTCAATTTTTTTATTCAAAATAAGTTCCACTGGAGAACATTTTTTGAAGGTCATACATATAAGTTAAAATTTAATTTTACTTCCTGGTCTATGTACACCGCTTCACAACGTGTTACTGCTGTTAAGGAGAAGAAGCTTCAAGAAACTCCCCAGCAAGACGTCTAGCTAAAAATTGATAATTTCAACAAAAAAGAATTATACAGAAATATGTTAAACAATTACTTTTCGAAGAATTAATGGATTTGTAGCAAACAGTGCATACTCAGTCAGACAAGGATACAATAAAAGAAAAGAAAAATATTATTATAGTTATAATAATGATATAACGTACTTAAATTTTATACTGCAACATATCTCCATAAATTCAATACGAGATAAATAAAAAAGTTATACAATATAAATACTATATATAGTATAAGAGATTGGAGCGAGCTGTTGTGTAAATGAAGTTTTGTCTTTTAAGTATTCTTCAATAGTGTAGTATCTCTTATTTAACAAGATACTTTTTAAATTGGGTTTAAATTTAGTGAAAGGCAGATCTAACATTTCATTCGGAATCTTATTGAAGAAGCGTCGTATACCAACCCCCAAGAAAGAGGACAATACTTTTTCCAATCTAAGAGATGGCAATATCAGTCTATTATTAAGCCTGGTGTTGAAATTGTGAATATCCTTATATTGTTTATAGTCACTAATCTACCGTAGGTATTAAATACATATCAATAAATATTATTAAGATGTTGTACATATATAATGAACATAGGAAGGTGGAAGGAAGTAAATATTAAGTAACCAGACAGTTTAAACATCTAAATATCGAGTCAATCAATCAATGTCTTGAAACCTACCCAAACATTGATTTAATTTGTCATTAATTCATTAGACAATTACACAAACGCAAGTTTGAAGCACCAAACGAAGGATGTCTTGATTCGTTGTGCTAACAAACGAAGTCTTAGACTACGTCTGCTTTGATGTCTGTTTGTTTTCTCCAATTGAAGCCCTGATTATACACTGTTTGCATTAAAATAATACTTTTGATTGGCTTTAGGTTGGAAGCTTTATTTGCTTAAGACTTAAAATTTTGTTTGTGACTTTGGAGTCCATGAAAATTTTAGTAAGAAAATTAATTATTCAAAAATCGTCAAGAAAAAAACTTTATAAAAATCTAATCTAAATAGTTTAAATATCGATATTTTGAAAAAAAATATTAATGAAAGAAATTCTTAAAAAGGAACCAATGATTATATATTTTGGTTTATGCGCTGGCTGCTTCGCTTACAATTAAGTTTATTGGTCTTTAAATATATGTATGCTAAATCTACGTATTTATCGAGATTATAGTTTCAGAAACATACAGCAGTCTTACTAAATATAAATGTAGTGATATTCATTTTCAAAGAATCTTTTTTTGTTGCAGAAACATGTCATCTAAACGAAAGTCGCCTCCGTCGAAATTGCAAGAAGGTGCTGCCAACAACGATAAGCCCGAAGCCGGTCCAGCCAACGTGGACTTTTCAGAAAGTCACGACTCGGATGACAACGAGCAGCAGAGCTATTATAAGTTCTCCCCTAGTTCTTCCACTAGAAGCTCAATCAGTGAGGAGGATACCAACAATTACGAAGACGAGCGACCCACAAAGAAACAACGATTCGAACAAACATTAGACATGACAAATAATCTTCTAGTCCCATCGTCCTTCCTAAGTCTCCACCAGGTCAACGACCTCCAAACACGAAGGCGTGGGTCCTCAGAATGCAGTAGTCCTGGGGTAGATGCAAAAGTTTTGGGTCTCTGCAACAATAACAATTCATTGTTAAATCACAATAGCGCGTTGTCACTAGCACCGCCCCACAAGCGGTCGATGGACGACGTCTTGAAAAGGCTAACTTCGAAGATGAACAATAGCACAATAAAAGAAGAAAAAAGGCCGACTCCCTCCACGACGCCTGTTAAGCAAAACAAGTAAGTGCTATTTATAATTTGTTATATTACAGTAATTTTTTCAAGGGTATTATTTTTAAATTCTATTGCGTCAATACTTACGCAGATATGATTCTATTTTTAGATGTTTTAATTTATCTTTTACACATGTTGTAAAGAGTTAATGTCAACAAATTATTTTTCATTGATTTTAACTCGTGCACATCGATGAATCAATTTCCACTTTGATGGTTGAAATGGTCGTTCACTGTAACTAAAAATCAACGAACAATTCGTTAATTTATGGAAAGTAGGTGTAGTAAACTTTTTTTAGTTCAATTTATGGGATTTTGTTATATTGTCGCCATAATATGTTCATTTTAGTCAAAGGAAAGGTTGTCTGTAATCTCATCAATGCCTCTGGTTAATCATGTCCTAAAATAGTAATTTTATATTTAGTCAAAGCCATCCATGCAATTATAATATCTTGGTTCTATTATAACTAAACAACACTGTTGCGCCACTTACCGAGTCATATTCACTATTTATAGCATAGTTCCTGAATACTACATGTCAAATTCCAAGAGTTCCCCATTCAGATTTATACATCCATTAACATCTACCACCTTATCATTCTTAGCTCTGACATTATAACGTTCATTTACGATATTATAATATAAAATCGTAATTAATCTCTAATCAGAAACATTGGCAGTTTCCAATGGAGTGGCTATCGAATGTTTTGTTGTATGTTTACTCGGAGACAAGGAAATCATTATTATTGATTCCTTGATAAAACTGTTTACATTTCGATACTTTTTTTATCTCAGCATGATCTTTATGATTGTTTTGACTAAAATCATTTAGACGTGATTCATCTAAACAATATTAGTGACTCAGTTGAAAGATGTTGAAGTAATTATTCACGTGTTTAGAGTTTAAAGAATTTATATCAGTAAGAGGATGTGTGTAAATACTTGAATCTACATTTCATTATTTCACTAACTAGTGATGTGAAATATTACCGTAATATTTTCAAATCTCGACTTTACAAGATTGTTGAAAATCTTATATTTTATTACGTATACACGATATTACATTTTTTCTTTCTTGAAGAGGGCTTTACATGATCTGTGCGTCTGTCTAGCCAATGTCAAGTATTCATAAACATTATGTTTAATAACAATCTTAAAAACAATAGACAGCAGGGGAAAGTCAGATGCCTATAACCTACCCATCCCAGTTCCATCCAATTTCTAGGTATTAACTGATATTAAAGACCGGAAATTCTGTGACAACTCATAAAGTATTGAAAGTGTAACTATCCGTGTAGAAACGAAAAAAGAATACAATTTCCTGCGGCCGGGTGGCCTGTCGTAAGAGGCGACAAAGCAACCTACAGCCAGGTAGTAGGGTATTTGCCCGTCTGAAAGGCTACCATCCCTGGTCTAGAGTATGCCTCCATAACAACCTTGAGTTTTGTTCCGGCATTAGTGGCCTGGTTCCAGTCTCTGTTTTTATAAAGCGGCAGCACATTGGTAGCACCTTTGGTGCTACAAGTGTCCATAGGTGATGGTAACCGTTTTCCATTAGGTGGGCCATCTGCCTGCCTGCTAAATTTATACAATAAAAAAGTGACAATAATCGAGGAAAAACTAACGAGACGTAAACGATAAGTTCCTACGTGACTAGATGATGCTCTTTGACATTTTATTATTTAAAGTCAGTTTATTAGTTCATCAGCTGAAAATCAAAATGAAACTTGTTATTACAACTTTCAATTTCACTAATTTTATCCAATAAATAATAAATCAAAATAGATTCTAATCAACAAAATATCGAAAAGTGAAAAATTATTAGCATGATTCAGAAGCTCTTTTATTGCTGCAGGCAAACATACAGTCGACCTGCCTGATGGTAAGTGGTATTCTTCTAAGTGGCACTTTGCTGATAATATTTGCTCTCTTTCATTGAGATCGGTTTTGAGCACGGTGGACTGCTCAGTTTATTGAGATTTCCAGATGCTCAGCAATCTGAACAATCCACCTATTTGGAAGGTTACCACCTTCCAACGCCGGCGCCTATGGACGTATGCAGATTTTATACGCCTTTCACTATCACTAGGTGATGTCATTTCTAAGATTATTTTATTGCTTGAGTTCAGCAAACAGGCTGGCGGCGCACCTGATGGAAAGCGGTAATCATCGCCTATGAACATTTGCAACACCAAGTTGCTACCAATATGCTGCCACTCTCTAGGAAAACTGGATCCTGGCCACTAATGCCGGAACATAACTCAAGGTTGTTATGGTAGCATACTCTAGACCAGGGGTCGTAGCCATTCAGGCGGGTAAACACCCTACCATCTGGCTGTGGCTTGTTTTGTCACCTCTTACGACAGACTGGCCGGTCGCAGGAAATTATTTTTTTTCTCCGTTTCCGCACGGATAAAAAATTATAGTATTCTTCTTCCATAATCATGATCAACACATTACTCTCAACATTTGTTCTTATTAATTCCTTTATCTCCATTGTCCCTGTCACAATTACAAATAGATGACGCAATATAATCCGTTTTAATTGCCCCTTATACATGCGGCGTTCTCGTAACCGTCTTAGTACCAAAATAAAACTAAATACATTACGTGACTATTCCCGGTTGGTCGTTTCACCAGAATTTAATTGGCCATATTATAGCTCATTAAAAACAATGTTAAGAGCTTAGACCACCGCAAGTTCACTATAAAAGCTTTAAACGCTGGTTTTACTAGGCTTTTATAGATATTCCTAACGTCATTTGTCCGCTTGGCGACACGAGGGAAATCGTAAACTTTGCGGCTTGCTGTATTGACATTGGAATTTTTTTAAAGATTCCCTTTATCAGATTTGTCAACAATGTTTTTAAAATTACTAACTCCGTTACCTCAGCGTCCCAAAGTGACTCATAGAAAATAACTGTTACATGATGGTTAGTTTGGAAAATATTTTTAACGCAATTTTATTTACTGATTCCTAAGCCCAGGTGGCCTATCGAAAATTTACCCACAGCCAGGGGATAGGGAATATTCCCGTCTGGCTGGCTACCACCCCACGCGTAAAGTATGCCATCATAACAACCCTGAGTGGTGTTACGGCATTAGTGACCAGGTTCCAGTTCCCATTAGTGTACTGTTAAAATATTGATTTCTTTAAACTTGTCTCGCAAGGAATCCAGTACTCCTATGTTGTAAATTGAGTAAACAGCACGCGTCTGCAGGACAAAAATAGCATATATGTACAATAATTAATTTCTTATCAAATTAAATATACGTTTATGTGGAATCTCCACCAAAGAGTTTTTAATGTGGTTAGTAAGACGTGGGACTGGCAACTAATAATAACTTTTAAATATATTCTTTTTTTTATCTGACATATTTTTTCTTCTACATTAAATCATCAATACATGCACGTGAATTTTTAATTATTATTTTTTGCACAGTCCACTATAATATTAATATTTAAAGAAGTGTTTTACGAATAAATTTACAGTTTAAAATGTTGTATAAAAGATTTAAATTATTGCTGATAATAGTTAAAATGTACAGTTGCGTTCTGAAATTTTAAAATTTTAGCACAACTTTTATTACCAAAACTTCTTGTTAAACAAAAATAAATTCTCGCTAAAATCGTTAATAATAAGTTTTATCTTAAATTTTACACGAATATTATGTGCAATAAATAAAGTTTAAAGTAAGTATAAAAGATTATCTTGAACTGTTTAAGTAATAAAAAATATTCAAAGCTAGTATATTAAGCGATTCTATATATCGAACTGGTTTACAAAATTGTTTATGATATGGAACAAAAACATAAAAAAACTAAAAATTTATTAATAAAAATAAGAATGTCTCAACAACTACTACACGGATATTGTTCAAATCAATTTTTGTGGAAAGCATTTTTTAAGCTCTACCTTGATTTTTTCAGAATTTTCCACTTTGTAGTTCTAAAATTAATGGGGACACAGGGATATAATTTTAACAATTTTGGAAGTAAATATCTAAAATAAAAAGTCAAAATATATCATAAGTGATATAGAATCAACACATTTTCAGGCCTTACTCTAATTCCAAGAAGCTTTTGACAAGCTACGCGACTATCAATTCGCTTTCCAATAACGATGATACCAGAATTCGACTATATTGGTCCTTGACCTAACTATTAAGTCAATTGAGTCTAAAGATGGAAGACTTTATTAAATTTATTACCAATAAAGACGAAAAACAAGACTGGATGCAATTGAATGAAGGTATTGGTAGAAATATCAAAGGTAGAGCATGGAAATAATGACAATAAGTTTACTGTTTTTCATAAAATAACAGAAAAAAATGATCAAGTACAAATTTCATATTTACTATTTGTTCCGACGATTTGTATACGACGCGTATCTGAATAGAGTAGTGTACGAATTGTTAGGTATTACAACCTCTTTTGTATTCTTTATGATTGTGAATTGTGAATATAATTGATACGAAATTGTTGGAATAATGTCACAGAGCACAGAGCGGTTTTTTTTAAATTATCTCCGTAATTTATCAAGTTACGACTATCACTGAGAATAGCATGCAATAGATTAAACGCGTTGTCGACGCGTCGCGTAATACGCGGAAAATAGTGAAATCATAAGGCGCCTACTGACTAGCGACCAGTATTCTGTGCAGGCAAAACTTAAATTACTTACTAATAGCGTCGTGGAAGAAGAGCCTCAGTGACAGAGTTGCTTTTTTACAGAAAGAAAACATTTTTATTACCATAAAAAACGACGCCAGTACTATAAAATTATAATATAATAATAAAGATTCACATAAGAAATTGTATGTCGACTTCTCAGTTAATGACGCTGACAGTTCAGCAGTATGTTCTTCCGGAATTTTAAAAAAAGCGACTGTATATTGTCTATACTTTTTTATTTATTTATTTGTCAAAACAAAAAAAGCAATATACAATTGAATGATTTATGCATAGTATTGGAAACCTCTAGGGTTTATATTTTTACAACTTAGGCTTTGACAAAAATAAATTCCACGTACAGATCTGTAAAAGCACATTTTATTACCTGTCAGCATTTGAACTAATTGTACTCCTTTTATGATCGTCTTCTTTTGTTCACTTTATTTATTGGCATACGTTTCCAGTTATTGTGGAGAACAGCCTATTGTCCTATTGTACTCGTTTAAGGCCGCCCAAGAGCATCATTAGCCACGTGTTGTGGATTATAAATACTAGCTAATGGAAATTATGTCGACGTTGCCGGGCGCGCACATTTGCATTTCTGAAGTATAAAACGATGACCTGATTAAGAGAGGGGGTCAGTTGAGCTACAACTACGATGTAGGCGTGACGTGTGTACATTCGGGAATCTAATATTGACGGACTTTGCGCGTTTTATTGAATTACGATCTTCTGCATTGCGTTTGGATTTTTTGTGATCAGTTATATTTGTACCTGTGTTATACGTGTTTGTATAGTTCTAATAAACTCTTTAATAATTCTAACGGCATTTTAATTCGAGTTCCGCAAACTCGTAACAATATTAATACTATGGTTGACAGCGTCTGTTGCATATAACAATTTAAAATTACGATGATAAAACTTATGATACATATACGTCGCATACACACATATACATAATACATATATACACATACGAAGAATTGATTAAGCGACTACAATCATTGAAGTATTGTTCTTCATAATTAAGTTAAATTATTAAGTATATGTTAAATTTTATTTAAAGATTTTAACATGTCTCTAGCTAAGTTACTCAGCTGTAACCAGTTTGTGAGGTCCATAGGTAGGCTCGTAAAAATTACGTTAAAGTTTGCAGCATATTAAAGCATATCTAACGCATTCAGTTATGGTCCTGTAGTTATTACGTTTTACGCGGTTTTAAGTGCTCACTCTGGATTATTTATTGCCTATAATATATTTTACAAGCTGGTTTAATGTCAAATAGAATCAAAATAAATAATAAGATATTAACATGGAGGCAGAATATAGAAAATATTAATTGTCAAGTAAAACATTAAGTACCTATATCCTACATTATTTAAAAGAAGGCTAAACTTATTGTTCTCTTGCGCTTTGATATATGACCGATTTCTATGTCTTACTACATATTTACAGGTAATTTAACTTCGAGACTTTTTGCGTTTGTAGTAGTGTACTTACTGTCAACACATAAATAAATAAATTAATACTTTTTATATATATTTTATAGGCAGGTACTTAATATGAAACCACTAATATTAAACGATATTAAAATAATAAATATTAATACTAAACATAATTTTTAATACTATAATACAATATTATATTAGATACTATAATTTCAAGGAAATTTAAATATCAAGTTTATAACTCCTGTAAATATACAAATACTACTACAAACGTAAAAACGCCTCGAAGCTACCTTACCTTACCTGTACTCAGTTACCTTATCATCAGTAGATATTTAGTAGATATTACTTACTTACGTCAAATATAACTTACAAGATTAAGGAACAATTAGTATAGCAACCGGCCAATAGTAAATAATGCTAAACTATTAACCAATAATTTAATATTTCAAATGGGTACTCGAAAAGTCTCGTTTTACTGTCAAAACAGATTATTCATCCAGTAAAATGTAACTTTGAATATCTTCTAAAATCTACATTACTAGATCCGCCACAGCTAATTTTTTAACGTTTTATTATTTGAAGGACAGTTTTTATATCAATTCAGACAAAAAATGAAAGTAATCTACTAGCATTATCATTGTTTGATTGATGTGCTCTATAATATTTTTAAAATTTCAAACGATATATACAACGAGAATAGAATGATCTGTGACGTAAATCATGGCTCATTAACATCTTGCCCATTTCTTCGCCAGGAAGCAGGAAAGTAGATAGCGCGAGTATGCCATGTTCAATTTGTGCTGTTTATATACCCGCGCTGTCTATTTCTTACTTGCTACCATGAAAGCGGGTAAGTAGACGAGGAATTAGTCATATAGGATTTAGGAGGTTTTATATTGCAGCATAACATTTTAGTACGTCATGTCATTATTATAACTATAATAATATTTTACTTTCCTTTTATTGTGTATTTTATTGGTCTTATTGAGTATTCACTGTTTGCTACAACTCCATTAATTCTTCAAAAAATAACTCTGTAACATACTTCTGTATAAAACTTATAAAAAAAGAGAACTTGAGATATAAATAGAATAAGAAATATAAAGAAAAAATATTTAGCTAGACGTGTTGCTGGGGAGTTTCTTGCCGCTTCTTCGCAACTGTTAAGTTGCGAAGCGGTGTACATAGAATAGGAAGCAAAAATACTTTTTTACTTATATGTATGAGCTTCAAAAAGTGTTCTCCGGTGGAACTTATTTGGAATAAAAACTTTTAAATTTGAATTTGAATTAGTCTTACGGTTTTAATTAAACCGGTGTTATTTCTAGTATTCTTCTTTCCTACTACTGTTACACGTGGTAGAGCCATGCTGGAATCATTATCCTGATCACAGCTCTTTGGGTCAGCTTGATCAATATGATACCACGTTCTTACAGTATATAGGCATGAAACGATTAGACTTGAGCTAATCTTATTTCGTACGATGAGTGACAGTTTAAACGCCCCACTACTCCCTGCCCATATCGCATCTTCTCTATCCTATCCTAAAGGCTAGCAATGCGTTGTCTTTTCTCCTGATCCTGCAGACGTCTATAGGGGACGGTAAATAGATATCTTGAGTTGGACTGTCCGTCTGTTTGTTAACTTTGCAGTGAAAAAAGATAGACACATATATAGATAGACAACTTGTTATTGAATAGTAATATAAAAATATACTCATAAATTAAAGTATAACTGATTGTGTACAAAGGGCGGTCTTATCGCCAAAAAGCGATCTCTTCCAGACAACCCCAGGAATGAAATCGGATGAAAAAGGCGATTGTGTGGTATACTTAACATTAGTACGACTAGTTAGGTTTTAATAATAAATACTTATATAAATAAATAATAAACATATATACCAAAACATTTTCTTATTCAAAAACAGAATTCAATCTTGATTAAATTCTAAATTATTTCAATACTATTGATTTCTAACCACAGGTAAGTAGGATAATATAGATAATGATGCCAATTAACGAAATAAACGTTTGTTGGCCCACAGTCATCAATTTGCGTTGTTACGAGTTCAAAAAATAGATTTTATTATATGAAATAATACCGGGCCGTGATTGAGGTGAGATTGGGTTTAACGAGTGGCACAAACTTGTTTTAGTTTATTAAGCTTTTCTTTGCTTAATTGTTCGATACGTTCCTTTATGTCATTAGCGTTCACCGCAGAATGAATTGTT
Organism: Dendrolimus houi; assembly: GCA_039645545.1. Taxonomy (NCBI): domain Eukaryota; kingdom Metazoa; phylum Arthropoda; class Insecta; order Lepidoptera; family Lasiocampidae; genus Dendrolimus; species Dendrolimus houi. The sequence continues at coordinate 9,406,088 of CM077136.1, forward strand.
TATGCTTGCTCTAATGCTAATTATTGGAATCTGTTTTGTTATTGATGAGGATCGAATATCATGATATGTTTTTAGATATTTTTAATCAATAAATTAAGTCGTACATTAAAAGAAACATGTTCTTTCGGATGATTTAAAACATGCCAAAAACATTAATAAGTATGTTGAATATTCGTTAGGAATTTATTTGCTAACATAATAAAAAGGAAATTTTTCTTTTGGGCTTCATAGATTTTATTATATTAAGACGGCAACGGAGTCCTCTTCTTATAGAGCTGTTAGAAGTGTTGAAAGTGTTGTCTCGAGCTACACTCACAGGCGGGGTGCCCTGTTCCTAGAGGAAACCCATCGTTACGGCTTGCATCGAGGCGCCACGGCGAACTGTCTATAACAGGTGTCGGACCGCGGCGGAAATGGCGGACCGCGGTCCGTACTAAATAGGTCGCCATTTTGTACGGACCACGAAAAAAAATAATTTTTCTCATTGATACTTAAAAAAATACCTTTGTTATTTCCGTAAATACATTAGTTTAATAAATATTTTTTTCTATAAAATGTTGTGCGGACCGCGATGGTCATTTCATTTCTTAAAACGGACCCCGAGCGAGACTAATTCGTGACCCCTGGTCTATGACATACATGATGGCGCCTCAAAAGACGTGAAGGGACACTGGTAGAGCTATGCCTCACCATCTGTAGAAATTTGACATTACTTGTATAGAGTTTCTATCAAATGAAGCGTTGTTAAGATATAAGAACCGGCCATTAGTAGGTTATCTGGCGACCAGCATCTTACAACTTCTTGCTGATGGAAGGTGTGTGCAGAGCAGGCTTCTGGGAGGCCGACATACCCCTCGTAAACGACGTATGGTGCGAAAGGATGTGTAAAGGCATTATATTTTATTACGCTTGCTATTTTTTAAATATAGCTTTATAAAGGATTGGTATCTAAACTGCTAAGCTCAAGCATTACACAGACGTATAAATTTTTTTAATTGTATAATACTGTAAATCAGTGGTCGACAACCTTTTAGCAGGCAGGGGCCACAAAGTGACAAAATTTAGTAAAAGCGACCGCACTTGTGTATATATATATATATATATATATATATATATATATGTGTGTATGTTAGCTTTCATTTTAGTAGTTGCAATTCGTAAAATGGCTCTTAAATGCTTATCCGTGAGACGGGAAGCATATTTATTTTTTCGGTAATTAAGGAGTGATAAAGTTTGCTCTCATAAATAAGTACTACCACGAATTGTAATTAACTGCTGAGCAAACATTTTCAATTCGCGTATTAGCGTGGTACACTGCAATGCACGCTTTCCCGCCTACTTAATAATTACGTTATAAGTATAATAATTATTTATTTTGGTAGGATCCCACAAAAGTTTTATTTATAAAACAGTCATGGGCCGCATGGAGGCATCTCGCGGGCCGCGTGTTGCCGACCGCTGCTGTAAATCACGAACATAATAACGTACCTGTCTAATTACATCTAATGTTTCGCAATAATAACAATACAATTAATACTATCTGTGATCAATGTCTAATAATAGGAGATAAATGGAGGTTAAGGCGGTGTCAAATGACACGTCTGGAACTATGTCAATATTTGTATTAACATTATCATATTATAGTGTTATTATCGCGTATCAACTATAATTAATAGCTTTTGTTGATAGTGACGATTGTTTTCGCGGATGTTGCTTCGTTACCAACAGTTACATTGTTTGTCATTGATCTAAATTTTCAGATTGCAAAGTCACTGTATTGTATTTTGGTTAAATAATTTCTATTGTGTCGTAAACGAGGATACACTTTAGAAATGTGTGATATGATAAATACTATGCAAGCTGTATAATACATATGTATATATAGTGAAATAAATATAAACTGTTACGATGATGCTTTGAATACCAATAAAACTTTGTTAAAATGTACTGAACTAAATATTATTAAGAACAACATCTTTACTGGGGGGCCCAATTATGCTGTTTCAATATCTTGGCGTTGCGAAGATATTCAAACGATTCTATTGCAATAGTATTAAAAATTTGTATTCTACTAAACCCACAATATCGTCTCGATATCGTTATAGCGGAATAATAATAGAAAAAAGTGGTATTACCATTAGCAGAAATAGCGTTAGCCGAAATGAATATTGAAAATGTATCAAAATTTTCAACATTTATTTAGCGAATTTTCGCTAAAATATATTTTAAAGGCAGAGTGGCGTGACACGGGCACACCATTGGACTTAACAGAATGCCGAAATCAGACAAACCTATGATTGAGATGATAATGTCCGACGGTTTTCATGAGATAATAATAGCAGAATTGGATACAAGGACAGGCAGACGGATGAACGGACATGACTATTGTATAAGTTACATTTTAAAAATAGCAGTACATAATAATTAATCGCCGGTCAAAAGTATGATTGACCTCCGTCAAATCACGTCGTCAACAAATTCTCACAATTTAGTAATACCACAAAGTGAAGCCGGCACATTGTCCCGCGGCTGCACTAATTAAACTCCCCGGTAATCGCCGCGGCCGCAGATTAAGCCGTGAACGCGTAATGTCCAGCAATCCATCTCCTTTATAGACTGTTGTGAATCCAGCTTAGGTGTGTGGTACAAATGAAGAAATTATAGCGGGCAACTTATAAAAACAACCCTCACTTAGCTCACATAAACGTTCCATTGCTGGGGCCGATACCAACACATTTAGTTATCTTGTTTCATCATGGTAATATTTTCTAACACCGTCAACACATAGTATACGTAAAATATTATGACTTACTTCCTGAGGGATCATGAATATTTATATTTATATTAAATCAATTTTAAGAAATAAAAATACAACATATACGAAAATTTAAGGTAAAATTTCTGTATTGATTCCCAAAATATCTAAAATATTTTAAGCCGTTTCGGAGCTTAATGGGGACAAACTTTCCAACAGACTGATAAACAGAAATTCTAAAAGCGTTAATTTATGCCTAGGTATCGTGAAAACAGTAAATTTGCCTTTATTTTGATGGTCATTTTTGAAGTGATAACTTCTTTTGGGAGGGTAAACCGCTTCGTTACGTAATGCGTTACGGCGCCAGTCTGTCTGGCTTCCCTTTCTCTTACGCATGCGGCAGCGGTAGGCAGGCTCCTCCTCTCTCACTCTAACCCACGCGCTATATATAAAAAATTTAAGTAATAACCTAAGCTTTTTCAAGTTAAACGTTTACAATATTAAATAGTTCAACTTAGATTCGTTTAATTTATCACTTCTGTCGGGGGTCCCGAGACGCATGCGCCACATAGATTTTGTACTAGTATACCAACATAAAACATTGTGCAAGTATAAGGAGTCAAAAGTGCATTAATTTGACTACCGTTTAAGAGTAATTAAAATTATTTCTATCACGATATTTCAAAAATAAAATGTTACTTTGAAGTAAATGACAGGCAAACAACGTTGCTATCACCCGCTCCTGCATTAAACTTATCAACGCTCCAGACTTCCACGCACTGACACTGGTCTTGCGTAATAGTTTTTAACGATCTCGAGTTTTGCGTATGTGATTGTCACTAAGAGGGTCGCGGGATGCAATGCGTTTTAGCAGCGCGTGCAGGCGGCCGCGCTAAGGTGCAGTGTAGAGCGGCAGTGAGAGCAATACCGGAACACGTTTGTCCACTTTTATTTAACTATTTAAATCAGGGAAAATTATGAAGTGCCCCAAACATACTTTAATACTTTCTTGTAAAATGTTGAAACTTTTATGAAAAAATATTATAAGCGACATAATTTAGGCACTTCACTTTTTTATTAGAAAATAGAGTAAAAATAATTTAGATCCTAATCAAGATAAACAAAGAACCTTTGGCCCATATCTGCAATAATGGCAACATCTGTACTAACATATAAAGCTGAAGAGTTTGTTTGCTTTTGAATGCGCTAATCTCAGAAACTACAGATCTTATTTGAAAAATTCTTTCAATGTTACATAGCCCACTTATCGAGGAAGGCTATAGACTATATATCATCACGCTAAAACTAATAGGAGCGGAGCACCAATGAAGAATGTTTCAGAATCGGGGTTTTTTTTAACTTACTTTTTTTAACTATTCCACGCGGGTGAAGTCGTGGTCAGAAGCTAGTTATGAATATACTAAAAATTGAATATCTGTGAATACTGCATTAGAAAATAATTTGTAAAGTAGCTCTTGTAATTTTTGATATACATATGTCGCTTACGATGTTTTTCATAACCAGGGCAATATGTCCACATTCCTATTTTGTATTATAAAATCGCTTCAACTCATACTTTTGAACCATATACCAGAAACAAAACGTTAACAATGGACGAAGAAGTAATTTGTAGTGATGTATATCCAAGTAACAATATAACTGTGTTACATTTATAAAAAGACCTGTAACATTAGTTAATGTGGATATCTTATTTATTATAGTTATGAGTGATGGGTACCCCGCGGCTTAGAATAATACAATGCTTTTTGAGCTCTGATGATAATGACTAATAATTATTTAGCTTGTAACAATTACACAAGGAAAAGAGTGATTGCTGATATTATCATCGAAGATGACTACTAGGAACGACATTTGCCTATTAAGCTGCGCGCTAACTGGCCACCGGCCACACGTGTGCGGCAAGTCCAAAATGTGTGAAAAAACGAGTAAACTGCTTGTCGCTGACCATGAAATAAGTTCTATTGGAGAACATTTTTTGAAGGTCATACTTGTTAGTCAAAATTTAAACCTACTTCCTATCTTCTGTACACCGCTTTGCAACGTGTTGACGCTGTTTAAAGCAGATGTCTACCTAAAAAAGATTTTACACCATAATTATTTATATAGCTCAGGCTCTTTTATTAAAAATATATATATAGAAGTTGTGTGACAATCACTTTTCAAAGAATTAATGGAGTTGTAACATACAAAAAACATTGTTACCGTCGCAATAATGACATACTAAGAATTCATCCTGCAACAAATCTCCATATTAGATACCTTATATGTTATAAGCAAACCGACGTATATATTTTATAAATAAATTCCGGAATTTTCTTTTTCGTTTTCCTGGTTTTATATGGTAACCCTAGGAACAAGATTGAGACACTCGACGGAGTGACAATTATTTTAATCTCGTCCTACATTTTGTCTTCATAATTTACGTAGTAGCTTAGTTCTCAACACAATTTATAACAAAGATAAATGACAACAAGGAGTTACACTATCAAGCTAGTTAGTCTAATGATTATTTAATGTTAATATTAAAAATACAAACTATTTTATATAATAAATGTGTTTAATTTACACCGTACGGCAATAAAGACTGAAAACCAGGCAAGAGCGGGTCAGATCAAGCACAGCGATGCTCGTATTGCGGGTAAAAACCAGAGTTTCGTTGTTAAGTTACGCAATATTAAACATACCATATAGTCCAAAATAGCCCATTTATCACAAAAACTACACGATACAACGACTGTTCTATCATATAATTTTAATCCCGAATTTTCTGAAATAAATCTAACTACTAAAACCTTTTTTTTTATAATGAATAGGTTCGCGTTTGACTAACATTGCTCCTGACGTCAGGTGGAAATGCAGTCAAAGGTGGAGTACGCTTACCTAGAAGATACCTGTTCACGCGAGACTTGAAGACACCTAGATTGTATTTTTGAGGAAAAACAGACGACGGTAAAGAGGAAGGAAATATTTTTTCTGGATCGAGAAACGCATAAAATATCTGACCAACTATTGATTTAACTTACAAAGTTATTATTAAATTCATTATTTATAATCACTTTATAGCATTTTCTAATAAAACTAACGTGCTTATGAACACCCTTCTACCTCCCACCATGTACCTTTTAATTATTATATTTTTCAACATTCCTTTCATAATTTCTATAATAGTTTTCAATTGAATTCCTGTAGCAAACGGAAGGTACGCAAAAAACTCTATCAAAAGTCAGTGGATGAAATTGTGTTGCAAAACACTTACTACACGACAACCGCTCCCTATAGCGTTGCCTACAACGCAAACGGTATTTCAATTTACAATTCAACCGAGCCAAGGCGACCTGTCATGTGGAGACAATTGACAAGGCTGCACAATACCTCTTTGTGAGTTACAATAACTCTTTATGGGCCGCGACAAAGTGGCATTCTGCAAAGATTTACCCCACACACGGTCAACTGACAATGGGCACCGTTGTTCTATTAAATGGAATTGTCTATTCTGAACGTTTTATGCTTTATTGAATGTGTGTGTGTCGTGATGTAATTATAAGACGTATGTTTATGTTGATGTTGATGTTGATGTTGAATCGTCGTCATCTTTAAGCGGGCATTACATTATCCAATTAGCAAAGCGTTGAATCTGGTGCGCTAGATGAGCAAGCGTGGCAGTGTTCATGCGATAGGATTAGATTGGATCACTAACTGCCTAATTGCCTTTACACCATCCAATTTTAGCAGGCTAGCTCACCTAGTGCTCTTCAAATTGGACAATGTAATGTCCACTTTATTTAAATTAGGTATGTGGATGGTGTGATGTTTGACCATTACAAAAAAATATGTTAAACCTTTAGATTGTATACTACTAAAGTTAAATATATCATTATGAATGAAACCATCAGCGGTTTTAAGTGATCTCTTCCAGAAAACTTTATCGGGTATTTTACATTATTATTGTTATACTAGTGGTGCGCATAGACGTTTAATTATATAAAAAAACACTGAAGAAAAAAAATATCAATGAACTAGTATTATATACACGTAAGTACCTAAAATAATAACACAACCTGTTCATTAAATTAAATCGTAGGTGACAGTAAGCAATTTCCATGAAGTGAGCTAAAATTTTACTTGGAAAGAATGTGATAAAATATTTATTTAGATTATACCCGACCACTGATATCTTAATCATATTGTGCGTTTGAACTGAGAACACAATATTAATTTACCAATCGTATTTTCTTTGCAATCGTTAGTTTTAAATTATACCTATATATTGTCAAAAACTCGGCATTCCATTGGTCTGCTATTACCTCCTCCATAGCAAAGATTTCATACTATTTTTATATCAAATTTTCGTGTCCAGGAAAGATAACTTGTTTTGTATTAGCACTTTTAAAAGAATAAAATAGCAAAATGAGTTTACCAATGTTATCATTATCACAAAGAAGGCGCACGAGCTCGTTCCAAATAAACTGTGACATAACAATAAAACCGATAGTAAATTAAGACAAACAAAATATAGGAACAACAATTTCGGCTATGTCGAAGGTTATCTCTGCCAATTGACGACGAGTTCGTGATCTACATTAAATAATTATATGTATATGAGAACAATTGATGCACTGTTATGTGAATGTGTAATGCGTGGATTGTATGCTTATTTGCTTAATCTGTAGGTCTTTGTGAATTGACGGGCAATTTAGATTTTTAAAATAACTCTATAGAACTTCCAGTGTATTCAAATATTGCGATTACGTAATTTTCGTATATGAATTAAGTACATCCTAATTAATATTATAAATCTACAATATTATAAAATTATTAAAATATTTTTCGAGATTCACATAAAACTACTATGCCGATTTCGATGCGGTTTTCGTTCATCGATAGCAAATTGTTAGACTTAAAATCTGCGGTGCTTTCTATTCCACGAATCCCGCGGGAATTTTCCTGGGAGTGGTTTAAAGTAGCCAAAATGAAAACAAATCTGATTCCAATAAAATTTTTCTTTGCGACTGTTTCTATGTTAATTAAACATATTTAGTAGAATAATTGTAGTTGTGTATGTCTTTAGTAACATTATTCATACCGGATTTTTACGGGATTAAATGTATTTGCATTACTCAAAATCTATTGCTATGCTGGAAATATCCTTTTGATTTAAAATATTGCAAAACAACTGTAATTTGTGTTACCTGTCCAACGTGGACAAAATCGCGAGTGAATTTTAGTGCGAATATAAATAGGTATATTCGTTTGTGACGTTATCACGCCTTAACTACGCAACAGAACGTCACTAAATTTTGCATACATATTGTCAGGGGTATAGAATAGCACATAGGGTACCTTTCATTCAGAAAATAAATATTGTTACCGAGGGATAGTTGAATATGGCTAAAAAGATGTCGCTACAACCGCCTTTTATTGGCGCAACCGTTGCACTTCACTAACAAATATATCGTCATGGCAACGACAATGATATGACAACGACTATTTTAACGCGTTGCTCTGATTGTTAGTTCCACCATCGCTTTACTGGATGGCATTACGGGTATTTATCATTAGGTACTTTGAAGTAAAAATGAAGTTCGACATTTCTAGGAAGTATAACATCTCGACAGACACAATTTAAGTATGTATCCTATTGCTATTCAATGCTAACGAAGCCGGGGACAAAACCTATATACAAACCGCTTAAATATTACGTAGAATTGTATTTTTCCTGCCCCTGCTTCACCTGGGATAATATTAGTGTTAGTGACTATCACACAGATGTAACCAAGGGCTGAATGCGTCATTTGAAATGCAACATTGTTAAGAAAGTTAAAAATAGCAGATAACTCATGTGTATACATTATATACTAATGTAGCTAATAATTAATGGCATTATTTTTTACGCTTTAAGTAAAACGCATCTGGTCCACAAAACTAACACTAACACAGGTGAAGCAGGGGAGTTCTAAGTATTGATCCGCCTAGTTAACTACAAGTCAGAAGTATGGGATGAATATCTGGTAGACTTGTAACCGCCTTTACCTGCATTTGCTAGGGTCTGTGTGTTCCTGGGATTAAACTTACAATTAGCTGCTTCCGTGTTTTATATAATTTACCTATGAGGGATATACAGCATATAAATATAAGTACTTCCTTATTTTGGAAATACACTTTGTGTCTGTCTGCCAACTTTAAAAATTTATACAAATATTATATAATAAATGTAACCTGTTACACTGACTGGAATATCTTAATAATAACAATACATAAAAATTTAAAATAATATAAGAACTAAATCAATATGATTTTAAATTACTCACACTTATCAATAAATACTATAATAACTTAGTCATTTTTACACTTCAGTTCCAAATAAGGAAAATCGTAATTAAGTTTAATCGTTTAGTTTATATCATACGTATATCCCTTCGGCCTTATTCATAGAGAGTTAAAGTAAGTTTGGACGACTCTTTATGGTTCTTAAAGAAGCGTTCGAACTTACTCTGACTCTCTATGTATAAGACCCCTGGTCATTATTCAATACCTGTAAGGAAAAACATACTCTTTTCCGACTTTATTTGAGATCTACAATTACGCTTGCAGTCAATTATCGTCAAGCAACGAGCGCCTACATACCAAACTACAACCAATTTGATTGTGTAACAACAAATTATGCCCATTGCAATAGTTATTACATTGCAAAAGCTAACTTTGTCACAGCGGTTTCCCGCCTTCGCATTTTGAAATGCAACGCAGCGCAGCACCGTGATTGGCTCATACAATATTCAGGGCGGCCAATAGCAGAGCGGCTGTGTCGCCAGTGCATCAAAAATTCTATCTGAATATACCAGTGTGGCGAGCACTAAAAATGATAATGCCCTAACATGGCATGGTCATACAATTTCAAATGAAGAATTCATGCATTTCTCTCGTTTACATTTGGAATGTATTTTTATTGATCATAGTGAAACGGTTCCATTTCGTTTTATTTATTCGATCTCCCTATTACTTTTCGATGGTTTTTTGTATCGATATTGTGATCGAACGTTTTTTTTCCTTTCTAAAATTGGTTTAATTTGTTACAGTAGCAGTAATGACAATAAATTATTATTAAAACAACTCTTATCATGAAGTGGTAAGAAATGTTAAGTTATTAGAACTTTTTTATCGTCCGTGTAAACATATTTTGGGATAAAATGCAGGTCAACTTCAGTCTCCTTAAGATGTTAGTTGTTTGATATAGTATATTTTTTTATTTACCACAATAATTCCGAATCTTGGCATCAGATTAAGACGTATAATTTAGCTAGGCCAGGAGTTCATAAGGATTCGGCTTATACCTTGTGTCTATTTACTGCAAGACTAGGTATTCTAAAGTTTGAATATCCGCGAATCCTTCACCTTGACTAAATCCGCAAATAAATATTTAATTTAAGAAATTTAAAAAATATACCACCAGAAACTCCCAAATAAATAGGTTAGACATAGGTTGAGTATCGAAATAAAATTATCATTAGGCCGCTTTCTAAGCGTACTAAGCGCCTATGTTTCTCGATATCGCATAGTTGCTGGGAGCGTCACACACCGAGCGAATCAGGAAACGCTCACAGAACTATAGGCGCTTGGTAGGCTTTCGGTACCGCGTCAATCGAGCATACCGATTCTGCGCCACTGCTGCACCGACAAATCAGAAAGCGGTCTTATACTGTACTTTGATTACAATTTCTCAATGTTCATTATCTGCTACAAATCTATACAAAATCATGGAGGAAGACCTTATTTTCAAATTCTTAATCTATTAGTTATGAAAATGAAATAAATGTTAAGGAATTCGCAATTTTCCTCTCCTATACGCTCTACCAACGAGGTAGGTTTGTGTTGACCTTAACCTGATTTAAAATGCTATCAGTCCCCTACCGACGCGGCGTCCCCTGTCCCTTCAATGTACCAAAACTTTACCGTTGAGCTATAAAAAACTACATGACGAACGCCTGCGTCTCACTGTTTAATAATAATGAGTGTATTGTTCACAGTCGGAATGGTATGGATATGATTGGAAAAATAATAAGTGTCATTAATTAATTAAGCGTTTATTGTGCTATTCAAGAAATATTTTTAAATCATTATATCAATAATTCTTCGAGACACAAATATGAATATTTCTTATTAAAAAAAAACTGTTGGTAATATTTAGCAATAACGGGACGGGAGCGGTATTTTTTTGCATTTTTTTGATTAAATATCGGAAAATATGTGAAAAATATTTTTACAAAGTAATAAAATTACTTGACATTTTTTTATTAAAATAACATAACTTTTATTTATTTAACAACATTTAAAAGAGACTATTTACGTTACAAATAATAACATTTTATTTATGTTAGAAAATAATATACAATCATTAAACAAAAATAAAATTTAAACTAAAAGTAATAACTAATAAGAAAAGAAGAAAGAAAGAAAATATTAAACTAAATACTTTAAAAAAACTAAATTATAAATAAATTAATATAAAGTATGTAACAAATCGCTGCCAGAGGGAAGCGTGCCCAGAAGACTGGCTGCATTGCCACGCTGTATGGCAATGCTGATTCGTAATTAAATAATAACATTTAAATGTAAATATAAATTATAATTACTAGCAGTATCTATATATGTAGGTTCCAAGTCGTTGTTCATTGGGAGCGTTTCCAAAATGCTGGCCGTATTTCCATGCTGAATGGTAACGCTCATTTTTTAATTTTCTTTTTCGGGCTCTCGTTTCTATATTTGAAAAAATGTGTGTGTGTGTAGTTCACACGCAGTAGAAGTGAAACAAAGGGTGACAAGGGTTGGGAGGGATTCTAAATTTCGTGACATCACATTTCATATAAGCTTTAATTTATAATATTTAATTATATTTTAATTTCGTGTTGAAATTTGAATTATTAACGTAAAACTTCAAAACATTTCCAACTCTATCCTATATGCGCTTAGTGTTTAAATTATGAAATATAATAAATTCTATCTTATTCTGTCACAGGCTTAGTCCTACAGATTTATTATCATGTGTTTATCTCTTTTTATTGTCGCCTTTTCGTTTCATCGAGTTTCAAATCACAACTATTCTAAAGAAGTTTCACTTCAAAAATGTTTTCGATTTCTTATTCCATTGGTCTAGACAAAAAACACTTATATATATGTGGCCGATTTCATATTTTAAGTTGCACAAATGGATGTAGTCGTTTTCAAGATAATCAACTACTATACACAGACAGACACAGGAGCGAAGAGGGTTACTTTTTTGCCTTTAAGTAGCGAATCTCTAACAATCTGCTAATTTGAGTCTTTCCTTATTACACCCAAGGTTAACTTCCTAAAAAAATAAATGATGAATATTTTACTTAAACTAATTTTAAATTTAAAATAAAATCAATTTTCAAATATTTATAATATTTTAAAAGTGTTGCATGGATGTTTTCTGTAATTAATGTGTGTGCAACTTTTGTGTTGGTGAAAGTGTCGTCATATGCGTAGATATATGGCCGATATACAACGCAGCGGCCCCAGCCATTAGTTTCAACAAAAGCAAAATTTCGATCATGGTGAGGAAAGGTCATGTCCACTGTAATCTGTCTTAGCTGTCGCGAGGGGCGAACAAGACGGATAACCCTACGAGTGCCGTTGTCTCGCGCTAAGGGATTTTTTTATTGTTGCCAACAAATTGTGTCGGCGTGTGGCGACCCTACTTGTGCATACTTTATGCTCCACAAACGATGCGTGCTTGCCCGCCAGTTATTTGCTCTTACGTTGTGTTATTACCATAAAGTGGTAATACGACGAGTGTTTTGATGATGATGGAACAAGTAATAGATGTATATGAAAGTCTTACAGTTAGTCAGGTAAGATCTGAAGTACTTTATGATAATAACAACAGTCCATAATCTTCCCACTGCTGGACTCGGGTCTTCCATTTATAGGGGAACGGAGAGTATACCCGCCACGCTTGTCCAAAGCGGATTGTCGGGTTTTATACGTCACTCGGTTACCTTGATGTGCAAGTTTTCTCACGATTTATTCCTTCACCGTTAGCATGTGGTAGTAGGTAATTGTAACAACTCGCATGTTAGGTCAAGAAACTGTCCAAGCATTGCATGTTTTCCGGCCAGGAAAAAATATAAAACTGTCTTTCTTTGGTTCTATGTTTATTCGATTGTTTTAGCAAGGATTGTGTCTGTGTTTATAATCTCAATTGATCAGTGAAATGTGACTCTTTGAGGTACCACAAGAAATTCTTCATTTGGCGTCAATCAAAGACCTATTAGGCTGAGGCTTTTTCTTGTAATTTTTTTTCAATCTTGTATATTCATGAATACTTAACTGGTTAGATACATATAGTACAAAATTATATTTAAAAATGCCATAATAAAAAGGGTATACCTAACTACTTCGAATGTACAAATAATGTTTCATTGTCTTTATACGCATTACCATAATTACCTAACAGCCTTGAAGGTTACTTGAAACCAGCTTTTAACCAACGGAAGTCCATATCAATCGATTTCGATCTATAGTAATTAATTGGGTAAAAAAGTGACCATTTTTTATTACGCTAATAATATATTGTTTTAATTATAATCAATGTCCGCTGGTTCAAGTTCGCTTCGAACATTTTTTACTTAAATCAATCAAATTGACATATTGCAGCCATCCAATTAGTATATTAGTTAGACGTTGGAATGGACTTTAGTTTGAAGAGTAGGTTAGGTATAACCAGTAAATAAGAATACTGTTTTTCTTTATTTAGAGATTCAAATAGAAAGATATATTATACATTAAAATAAACAGTTACAAAATGCATAATAACAATACATTTAGGCCTAGCACGCACTACGACTGTTTTGTTTTAGAAAATCGTATGAATTGTTCATTTCCAACATGGATTCGTCTTGCCTTGCTCATTTGCTAGAGGAGGAAGAATAAAAAAGGATTAAATACTGGACTTATCCTTTCATCTCTGAAAAATATGTCAAAGATTTATTTATTTGAAACACAATGATCTTCGACTGTATTCCAATTTTTTTTTGCTAGAATGAAGATTTAAACATTTGACAATTACTCAGAATTATCGGACTTGTAATTGTACATAATAATGCCCGGGTTGCGATATTATTGTCGCGGTGCGCTTGAGACCATACAATTTCATACGCTGCAATTTATTTTTGCGACAATCGTATCACGAGCATTTGCGGCCAAATGTGAAAATCGCGGCGACTTTTTCCTCGTATAGAAACGTACTGATATTATTATAACGACCCATTCGTTACATTTCGACAATATTATCGTGCAACAAAAAATCGTGGTGCGCGTTAGGCCTTACGATGAAACAAAAGACAGTCTTATTTATGGCTTCAAGATATCTCTTCTAGGCAACATGAGAGGTACAATTAATTACCAAACCACGCAACTGCTAGAAATTTTACAACAGTAAAAAACATTTCATGAACGTTAACTACAAGCAATTCCATAACAAGTTATTAAAGTCTGTTTTAAATAGGACTGTATGGGAGAAATTATGTTAATAGAGAAATATACATCGTGATTCTATAAAATTATTGTTAAATGGTAACTGGATTATATATTTTTATACAATTAAAATTAATATTTATGTCATAAGAAAGTTTACAATAACGCTACAAATGACGTATTATGGATAATTGTCACCCATACCGTCTTTTTAAAAAAATAGACATTAAACTTATCACGGAACCATGACAAATTAATTTTGTATTTAAATTAATAATCCGAAACTGATACCACAAAAGAAATTGATACAATATCAATGCTTAATTAAGAAACGATTAATCACATTGTAGCCCGGTAAAATTATAATGTAATACCCAGGAAGCCCCGTTTCGCAATACACGAGCAATTATCTAACTTATTTCCATCGAGTGCCATCAAAAGAATTTTGATCGTAATCGAAGCGGGGGAAAAATCAAAGAAAAGTTTCCGAGTAAGAAAGAATGAACTTTCGTAATAAAGAAGGAAGATTATGTTTTTTTTTCTTTTCACAATTATGACACCGGCAGGTGAGCGTGACGGCTACTTTATTTCCAGATCGATGTTCCTGCAACGACTTTCTTTTAAAAGTCTTCTGAAGTTCGACTATACAGGATGTTTCAGGGGCTTTTTTAAATTTTCTTTTATGGTGATATTGGTTCGTATTGATGAAGATGCTACACTGGTTTATTATTGAGTATTGGTTTATTTAAAAAGGTGTTTTTGAATCGTCAATTCTTTGCCTACATATATAGTAGGTATTTATTTGTTTTCTGTATTTAGAAAACACTTTTCTGACATATAAATTATCCCCATCATAAAGTATTTAGAGAGTTAGGCATTTAACACATAATAAATTCTAAATCATTCTATGCACATGAAAAAGATAATACGTTGCAATTATCTTATTTGTGAAATCTCATACAAATAGTGTTATCTACCTACAATAAAATTAATCAATCAATAAGCTATTTGGCTCATGGCATCATCGCATTATACACAATTAAGAAGGATGTCACATTTTGCATGTTAATAAAAAAAGCTCAGTTGATTTGACTGTCAAGTACCCCATTTCGTGTAAATCGGTTCATGTTTTAAGCTTTAAGGAGAGTAAAAACGACATCGGTCACTATGTCGCTTCTTGCATTTATTTATAAATCCCCAGATTCCTTTACACTTATAGTTGCTGCTTTACTCCCATGAGTCGTAGCGTGAGGATATATTTCCAGTAATATTTAATATCTAGTACAAAATTATTTTTTATAACAAACTCCTATTCAAAGCTACAGACTACAATAAAACTATAATTGCGAGTTATTATTCCCTCACTACAGTTAACCTAATTGCGTTACATAAAACATCATGCTGTATAATGTCAAAATTCATCACGTCAGTCCCATGGCATACATTTTAATGACGTCACCCCTGCTCCCGACGTAACCCTTGAGTCTCGAATCTCACGTCGACTTCTTTTGTTTTTTTGACTCGCAAATACCTTATTTGCGAGTTAAAAAATGGTTTCATTGATGTGATTTGAAACGACAAATTGACATATTATTATCGTGAAACAAGACTATAATTTTTCGTATTTTTTTATTTATTTCAAATATAAATATTATTTATATTTGAAGAATTGTTGATTAGTTTTCATATAATTTATAAAATATTATAGTTTTCGAGTGAATTATATTAGGTTTATTCTCATACAATTAATTTAAATAAGAACAATGGACATGTAAATTTAGGTATTTTGAATGAGAACAATTTGAGTAAGATATCAACTAAGCCGTGATCAAAACGTCAAAAAAGGAAGAACGTCAGACTACAATGAAAGATCAAATTCGAATTGCACTTAAAACCGTTAAAATATAGTTTCAGTTAAGGTAAATAAAACAGTATGGTCACGGTTTAAAAATAAAAGAACAAATTGATTCGCTACTCTCTGAATGGGAATAATGAATTGAATAAAGAACGATCGAGCGGTAGTCGATTGCTCTATTAGTCCACCCTAGCTTAGTCACGGCCCCCTCTTATAATAGTGTTATCGCTAAGTGTATTGTTTTATTCTTTTAGTGGCCTAGTACTACTTTCTTTGGGAAAAGAACTAAAAATCATCACTTTTTTATTAGCGTCTCTGCTTAAATTGGGATAACGTTAGTGCTAGTGACCGTTTCACGTAGATGTAATGATGGATTTAATGCCTAATTTGTGATGTGACATTATTATTAATTGTTAAGGACATTAAACATTGACAGGTAACGTGTATATATATGTTGATGTAGTTATTTTTTAACCTTATAAACAAGACGCACTTGGCCATAGTCACTAAAACTAACATTATCCCAGATGAAGCAGGGATATTACTGAAAATATATAACACAAGAAATGCACTATTACATGCATACATCATGGCATCACTTGAAAAAGAACGTAAGTTATCGTTATAGTGAAATCGTATTGAAATCAGCTAATGTTTATGCAATCTAACTAATTTGTACCATACCCCAGAAAATTCCCGCGGATTTCCCAGGATACAAAGTATCGCAGCATGTTAAAAAAGAATGTAACCTATGGTTTTAGTGAAAACTGTGTTTTTATGCACCCGAATAACTTCAAACCGCTCCCGGGAAATTCCTGCGGGATTTCCAGGGTGAAAAGTAGCGCAGATTTTAAGTTAATAATTTTCTGTCGAGCAACGAAAACCACATCGAAATCGGCCTAGTAGTATTTACATGAATCCCGAACAAACAGACAAGAAATCCAAAAAATAGCATAATGTTCTCCATCGTTTATATAGTCTATCCCAGCTGTTATTTTTAAATAGCTTCAATGTACAGACAGACACAGCATTTCTAGAATAGCAATATTCGCATCTACTTCTTACTGTTTGCTTCTTGCAAAGGATAGGTTTATACAATGTATTTCATTATATTGTTAATAACCGATTTCGGTTAAAGCGACCACTATCTGAAGTATAGAATTAGGTCTTTGATTTCCAAAATGTTCGTTTGTTGGGGCATGTGGCGTATGTTGGCCATGTTATATCTCTCAGCTGAGCTTAAGCCTCTCTATTTCAATGGAACGAATGGTATACACGCCACGTTAGTCTAAGGTAAATTAGTGTGTTTCACACATAATTTATTCATTTTTGATTTCATCACGATTTGCCTCTTTACCGTCAATATTTATTTCATGATTTCAACAGATAGGCGGACGGCTCACCCTGATGGAAAGTGATTAATATTGCATTTGTAACACCAAAGGTGCTACCAATGTTCTGCCGCTTTCTAAAATGAGACTGGAACCTGGCCACTAATGCCGGAACTCACCTCAAGATTGTTATGGTGGCATACTTTAGACCAGGGCTGGTTGCCATCCCGACGGGAATATACCCGTATCACCTGGCTGTGGGTTGCTTTGTCGCCTCCTACGATAGGATGCCCAGCGTTGGAAATTGTATTCTTTTCCGTTTCTGCGCGGATAAAGTATACATATGTGTATATATATGTATAAGACAACTATTTATGACTTCAGGAATTTATGGAATAAAAATGATGTGTTTCTCTGAAAAGTCAAAGAAACAACATTCATGGTCAATTCACATAAATTCCTATTTAAAATTTCAGAAATATATAGAAAAATACAGCATGAAAAATAAATCTAAAATTAAAAACTAGAACTAAATAAAAAAGGAGGGCATAATTATAGGTAAAATATTGGTCCCAAACCACTGTCACTTACCCGGAACGTTCCCAAAAGGCCGGCGGCGTTACCACGTTGAATAGCAATACTTAGCCTTTGAGCAAAATAGAAGCCAGCCTTTTGGTCCCGTGAGAGGTCTACTAAGCGTTTGGCGACATCTCGATAAAGTTTTAGAACGTTAGGATCCCACGGACCCAGAGTTTCCACCCCAAACGCCGCAAATGTGTAACTATTTTTGATGGCGGCGTACTTGCCGCACTTGAGGGTCTCCTATTCGGCTGCAGCAGAACCGGCGGTAGCGGACGTACTTGAAAGATGGGATGCCGCCAAAGTGTCAACGCAAGTAGCATCCCACACTAAGGGGCGGCCCATCTTCCAAGGTACTAACGTCATCCATCCAGTCTCCTGCCATCGTCGCGGCACAAGCCGTTTGGTTTCAGAACGGCAGGTACCCCGGCGGATAATGTCGTTAAGTGCCGCGTGACGAGAAATTTAAATAATAAACTGTTATTTAACACTAATCACTTTTCAATAAACTATTTTTGTGTCCACCGTCATTCGCAGATTTAACTATGTGTCACTTAGGCCGCGTTCCACTTGAATTGTCACATACTGTTTTATTGAACATTTATGTATGCGTTCACTGGGTAACAATTTCTAATTCTATATTTAATTTTATTACATACTAGCTGTACCAGGAAGACATTATCTTGCCCTTAAAAAATAAAAATCTAGAAACCGATTGCAGCGCCATCAATTGTTAATCTAAACCATTCTCGAATCTACCTCAAAAAACACAAAAAAATCATCAAAATCGGTCCCACCGTTAAAGAGGCTGTTCAGCGCTGCCACCTGTCGGGTCCAATCGTGAATCTAAACCATCCCGGGATCCACTTGAACACACACAAAAATAATATCACCTAAATCCTGGAATCCGATTGCAGCGCCGTCTACCTGGTTCAAATTTGAATCTAAGTGGTTAAGTATTCTTAAATTTTCTAATTTTCCGCGCAGTTTTCTTTCATAAGGACCTTTTCCTGACAATAACAAATAACAAAAAAAAATTAGAGAAATCGATCCAGCCGTTCACGCGTGATGGCGTAACCAAGGGTATAGGGATTCATTTATATATATATAGAAGATGTAAAAAAAGAAAGAAAGAAAGAAAAAACGTTTATTTGGACATCACACAACGAGACACGTAATGAATAGTACGGTGATATATACAAAAAAGTCTCGCAATGGTACCAAATAGGTGCAGTTTAGCATCTGAACTGAACCTATTTGGTACCATTGCGATGTCTATCCATTACTATGTCTGATGATTGTAACAATATGCATATTAGATGAAAGGAAATTGACCAAGAGGTAAATGCTTCGGGTTAGAATAGGAGACATGGATGCCGTAGCAACGGAATTACTACAAGTTAACTACAAATTTATTTTCATATAATTCTTTCCTCTATTGACTACATTACAATCCAACATTTGTTCTTGAACTAAATCGAAGAAGATAAATCATACATGTCGTTGCCATTGAACAGGAAAATTCAACGCGTTTGTACAAATCGTGTGTGTCATGCCGTATATTGATGGGTGATCGATACAACATTTATTCTGTGTTACTACGCGAGTAAAATGTTGTTGTTTTCTTAAAAATGAAGACGAGCCAGCTTTATTTGTGGTAAACACGCATCTGGGGGCGTGTGATCAGAAGCTGGTACAATTGGACTGTACCTACCTATACTCGCAACTGACCGTTTCGTCAGATACGCACATATAAACTTTCAACCCGCCAGTAAAGCCTAGATTGTGGATTCAAAAACTATACTCTTTTCAACGATCGTATGCGCTCGGTAAACAAAATACTTTTTTAGAGTTTTGTAGTCATTGTGGCAAGAACAGACAACTTATAAAATTGACATGACTGACATTCAATTTGAGTCATAGACATTTTTTAGGATTTCGTAGCCATTTTGACAAAAATGGACCTGTGTGTCGCTATGTGTATCAGAATGTCATATTTTATGTGTGATTGAGGGTTCAATTTCAATGTAGATAGTCGTTTGTACCGTTTCATATATATATCGTTACAATCGTTAAAACAAGTATAGTTTTTGAATCCACAATCTAGGCTAGGCTTTACTCGCGGTTGGACGTTTATATGCACAGTGAGATAGTGTGCGTATCTGACGAAACGGTCAGTTGCAAGTATAGATAGGTACCGTCCAATTGTACCAGCTTCGGATCACACGCATACAGATGCGGGTTTACCACAAATAAAGCCGGCTCGCCTTCATTTTTAAGAAAATAACAATTAATAAACAACAATTAAATTATCAAGAACCTAACTAAAATGGACAACGTGTTGCGCAAACTGCCTGTTATGAATAAAAGAAAGGCAACGCGAACAGGATAAATCAGTGTTGAACTTTACTTTTTAATTGCAAAAAAGTGGACCATACCCAATTGTCTCGGGCGTCAAGTTTGTTACTTGTTTTACAAGTGCTTTATTTTCCCTTTTAACAAAAGCGGACAGCTTTCTTCGAAATGTGAAATTTATTCTGTAGAAAAATGTATTAAGGGAACCCTAATTAAAGAGCTTTTGTCGTAACTGGAGCAGATTTTTTTATCGGTGAGTTGTTAAATGTTTATTAAAAATAATTTTAATCTGTAACTAAAGAATTTAACTATAAATGATATCCTAAAAACAATAAAAAATCAGTAATAAAATTAGAATAAACCTCTATACGTAAGTAAATTTTCTTTAATGGTGTACAATAAAGAGTTATCGATCTATCTATACAAACTAGTAGTTCACATACATATTGTCACGCCTGTTTCCCTAGGTAGGCAGAGATGATGGATCTCCATCTGTTACGATCCTGACAAACAGTTTTCACTTCATGTACTTTCATTAATCTCTTCATACATACCTACATGTTTAGGTGCTTTTTATCTGACCTTTCTTAAATGTGTTTTAAATATGATCACGGTGAGTTCGCCGCATTCTACCGGTGTCGATTTGACCAGTCACATTTTTTTTTATTGCATTAATTCAGCAGGCCGGTAGACGGTCCACCTGATGGAAAGCGGTTACCGTCACATATGGACATTGGCAATACCAAAGGTGTTACCAATATGCTGCCGGACTCGTGGATGGGACTGGAACCTGGCCACTAATAACGGAATACAACTCAAGGTTGTTATGGCAGCATGCTCTAGAGTAGGGGTGGTAGCTATTCAGACGGGAAAATGCCCTACCACCTGGCTATGGATTGTTTAGTCGCCCCTTACGTCGGCCGCCCGGCCGCAGGAAATTATATTCTTCCTCCATTCCTGCACGGATAACTTTTTTTATAATTCTGCTTTTATTAATTCTCTCTACATGCTCAAACCGCCTTAACGTAAATTTAATTTAATATTTTCTTTAGTTTTCGCGACTTGTATACATAATAAAACTATGTTTTAACTTTAATTTATGTTATTCCGACGTTTCGGCCACTTTTCAGTGGCCGTGATCACGGAAAACCTCGCTTAAAACCGTTAAAACATAGTTTTATAATGTTAAATTTCATTGGTTTACTATTAGGTACCTACCATTTTTTAATTCGATTAATATATATATCTCAATTGTCTCAAGACTCTCAAAATCAATACAATCTATACCCAGACTTCGTAGTTCTATTCAGTTGTTTGCAGCGGTTGTCGTAAAATTTTATTCCCGGCCATCTTGTGTCCATTACTTTGATCTGTTATTGTGATATCATAGTAAAAGAGCGCCTTGAGGCTCTGCTTTACTTCCCTAGTGAAGCGTTTTTTTAAATTTCTTATTATAGATAGCCTCCTATCTGTGCAGAAACAGAAAGAATCCTAACTCTAGCCCAGTGTCTGTAGTAAGAAGCGACAAATCAACTCACAGCTAAATGTTATTGTATTTGTCGAACCTTGTTAACTATCACCATCGTCTTATTACAATAACTTTGAGTTGTACCCCAATATTAGTGGTCAGGTTCCAGTCCTTCTTTCGAAGGCGGTACATAGCACCTTTGGTGCTGTGCAAATGCAAATATGGCAATAGTAACCATTCCCCATCAGGTGGCCCGTTGACCTATCTGCTGTACTGCAGTAATAAGTCCATGTAAAATGTTCAATAGCATATCAACAAACATGAGTAATTAAGGATTATGGAACAGAAGACGTATAGCAGCAGTTTTTATAACAAAATAGACACCTTATGAATAACTGGAGACGGGTACTGGGTACGTTACGTCATCTTGAAAGAGCAGGCAGAGCCCGCAACATTAATAATTCAGTTCCGTCCTCCGATGCATTTGTTTGCGGTGCGGATGTATCAAACCACTACCAATATTAATGAAGTAGTTTTGTTTCGACTTTCAATCGAGATATATCACTAAAGTGATATTACAAAATCAAAGCATCCAATGTTCTAAGTATGTTCCATTAGTCATCGATACTCGTCTCATTTGATTGAAACGAACCCCTTTTTTCAGAAAAATCTTATTTATTCAAACAATAACAATAATAATATAAAAAACTCAAATAAACCAGCAGGGGGCTTTATGGCAAAGCCTTAGGTGACTAGCGACACCTCGGATCCGACTACGGGGGCCAAGGCAAGGCCCCTCCACCTCTGTGCTTGCCTTAGCCAGCCGGCACGTAGTGGAGATCGCTAGAGCTAAAACTCAAGCTCCAGGGGTGGAAGTGATAAATGGCATCATGTTAGAAGTAGCTTCGGTGAACCTGCAGCCCACCTCTCGACACCCCTTAGCCACTCACATCCGTGTTGCCCCTGTCTTCTATGGGATTTTTTGGGGCCCATGTAGGGAGTGGCTTGTCACCGTCTGCCCATTTTTCCATGTTCCCCGAACATTTCGACGGGCAGACGCCATAGTCCCCATATTCCCAGACACCTAGTACCACTATCAGGTCACCCCAACAGCCCGGCACTTTCTGATCTCATTTCCCACAATGGTCCTACACTGACCGGAGCTTGTCCTTGGGTGCATTATTATATGGTGTCAACAGGGATAATCGCTGGTCAGTGTCACGCCACATTTACATTAAATCTCTCAAAGGGCCTCTACGTGTTGGTCTTCCCGTGGACCCATGCAAGCCCTCTAAATATCCGGGCCATTTTTATGGCCCGTGGTCTTCAAAGACATACACTATAATAATTATAAAACATAATATTATTGATAGAACACTATAATGTTGTGTATCTGTGTGAAATAACAATTTAGTTTAAAATGTTTGATTTAGACTGAATTCTGATCTGATGATTGAAAGATCAAACAGTTTAAATGTTATGCATACCTATATAATAAAAATCTGCTTTTTATATGTAATACCAAATCGCTGTTTTAAATACAAGAACCTTCCCATCAAAACGCCTACATAAACATGTTTGAGATTATGCAATATCAAATTAGGATCATATAATATGTCACACACGCGGTTCCAAAATGTATCTTGAAGTAGTACTTACTCTACTTAATTAATATATTTATAATTAAAAATAAAAACCTCACTTTAATTGTTCACTCTAAATTTTCAACCTTTATATACATACTAGTTTTATTCATAGGCTCAAATTTGAACAATTTACACTATCATTTGAAGCGAGTTTAAATAGTAGTATCCCTATAGAGCTGGGACGGTTAAAGTTCCTCCGTCATATACGATCTTTGTTTGTCGATATTATAGAAGCTAGTGCCGCCATCTGTAACAGTGTTGTTGTTATGAATTATTCAACTAGTACAGACTCCTGGAAAGTTGTTTATTATCATGTTGACGGAATTAATAACTTTAGTTGATTGATCTGATAGACGTAAATCCCGTTCCTATCGACATTCTTCTATCTTTGAAGAAGCAAGACGTATCAATGCAGAAAAGTATGAAATCGTATTTTAAATAATATTTGATTATGATATAACTTTCTCGTATTTTCACATCAGCATTTTTATTAGTAATTCGAATAGATAGATAGATAGAAAACTCTTTATAGTTCACCACAAACACATAAAGGAATTTACAGTTTTTATTACAGTATTTGGGAATATACAATACGTGCGTTGGTCTGCCGATTATTTAAAAAAAAATACAGTGATTTCCTGTGAAGGCAATAACAATGGGTGGCCTTTAGAGCGATCTCTTCCAGACACCCCATCTATGGATTGCGTGTAAAGAAATCGTAAATAGTAATCACTTATTATGATAAGTGATTATAACCATAGAAGAAATATAGATAGACCACCACTATTTATTCTTCTCTAGTTTTTGAGCTTTTATTTTTTAAACATATATTTTTAGATTATAATCAGTCAATCAATCAAATTTAACGTCTTTACCATTTTCTTTTATATTTTTGACTAATTGGTCTAAATATAATCTTTTAAATAATAAACCTTCAATATTTAGTTAGTTATGTGGGGTTTAGGAGCTATGTTTTTAGAGTTTCCTACGTTTTTTAAAATACGATTATTATCATTTCTAATAAGTACTCGTTTCCCATACTGGTAACAGAGAAATCTGTTTACATTCTAATAAATAAATAAATCTGTACCCTTTATTGCCTATGTATTTCCAACAGGCCTTTCTTAATTCAGGAAACATAGAACCTACATATTTCGTAAAAATTTCAATAAATACAGTTTGTTTGTGATTTGTGAGGGCAAGGTAGAAAAAGGACTTACCCGACCTTTGATCCTCTCACCTGGGCACCGCACAGTTTGGATATTTAGAAATTTTTAGTTTTACCTTGAACGTACGTGTCGGTTGAGAGATAAATTATTGACAGCGTCTGATGTTTCTGCAGTCAACTGCGTATTATTATAGGTCTATACAATATTTTTCTCTATCTTTTGATGAACTATACTTTGTTATGCATTTACATTAAAAGCACTTCTCAAATTTATGTGCCTAGTTAATTTCGCATTAAATCATAAGCAAACACCCACTACAAACGAGTTAGAAAGCATAATAAATCCTTGATCATATTTACAAAAAGACGGCCAAGTACGTGTCGGACGCACATAGAAGGGTTCCTTAGAAGTCGTCGTTTAGCCACGGGATCCTTAAATAAGCTTTTAATGGAAAATGCCCCATATATCAAAAAAGGAATATTATTTTGAGTAATGTATATCGAAAATATTTTGAAACTCTACAAACTTGAATATTTTTAGAATTTTCCACTTCCTAGTTAAAAGGAAAACAATATATTCAACTAGGAAACGAATATTTCCATACCTATTAATTTAAATAACAAGTCGCATTACTAGGTATATACAATAGACAAGAAAGAAGAAAACATAGACTATAGTAAACTTGTAAAATAGTGTTGTGGATACACCACAACCGTTATGATGAGGTTTTAACGCTAAAATTAACCATTATTTAAATGTATGTAATTTATACTTTTTTCCATTCCTATAAATATTATATGTATAAGTATTTTCGAGAAAATTGCCTGTTTTTTTAAAAAGATAAATTTTTAACGGACTTCAAAAAGGAGGAGGTTCTCAATTTGTATGTTCGTTATTCGATTTCTCCGTCAATCGTAAACCGATTTTCAAAAATTGTCTTTTAATCGAAAGGGTGGGTATACACCCGAGGTGGTCTCAGGGTCACCAAGTCAGGATCTGATAAGTTTTAATTCTGTCATTTCTTACTTTATTACTATGCATAACTTTTATCTGGTGATTGAAAAATCAGCCCTAAGACGTTTAAACATAATTAAATATTGTAATTTATTGCACAAATCGTTTGTGTGTGTTGTACCAAAATGATTTTCACGGGAAAAACAATCGATAGACAGATGGACAGACATACATCACGATTTTATAAGGATTTCGTTATAGTTAAATGGTTAAGGATCCCTAAAAGCATATATCTATGTACTGCAAT
Organism: Dendrolimus houi; assembly: GCA_039645545.1. Taxonomy (NCBI): domain Eukaryota; kingdom Metazoa; phylum Arthropoda; class Insecta; order Lepidoptera; family Lasiocampidae; genus Dendrolimus; species Dendrolimus houi. The sequence continues at coordinate 9,432,021 of CM077136.1, forward strand.
GATCATCAAAGCAATATATTGTTTACATATTTTTTGCTAATACCTACTTCGTTATAGTTTTATGGTCGTTGCAAAAAATGCAGTCTGTCTGTTGAACTCGTTGTATGTATCTAACGTCTTTCATGTCAGTAATTAAAATATATTTTCAACAAAATTTCGTTTTTTAACGGAATGGACAAGAAAGCAATTTTTACAGAAATTCAGACTGTTATATTAATACTATTACGAGTTGCAGGACTCGAATTAAAATGCCGTTGGAAATATTATAAAGTTTATTTTATTAGAACTATACAAACACGTATAACACAGGTACAAATATAACTGAACACAACCAGTCCAAACGTAATGCACGAGATCGTAATTTCATAAAACGCGCAAAGTCCAACACTAAATAGATTACCGCATGAGGTACACACGTCTTGCTTCGCTCGTGGTTATCGCTAGGCTGGCAATCTCTCCATTGGGGTATTGCTTTTTTTGGTGCACAAATGCAATATGTCTACCTGACCGCACGGACCGAATTTCTTAGAATCACACCTGGCTCATGACTACCATAAAAGATAACAATACACAATGGGCAATTTTTCTAATCACAAATTTTAAACACAAAGTAAACAAAAGAAGTCCAAATGCGGAAAGGTAATAAAGTGTGCTTTTATAGTATGCAGATGTGAATCTACTTTTGTCGGCACTAGGTCGTAACAATACTATGAAAAAATAATCGGAAACATTCTAAATTCGTTTTTGTCTTCAAACTCTTGTTTCATAATCTAAATCTGATTATGAAAGAGGAATATAAAGAATAAAGGAATTCTGTAACCGTTTAAAGCTTACATGACTTCGTAGCCATTGCTTCCGAAATATCCAAATTTTACTCGAGTCGTGTCCTCATCATAATATCAGTCCATAAACGCTCGACTACCAAGCACGGATCATTGTATCATTGTGGGTTTCCACATTGGGAAATAAATAATAAATAAATAATTTTTTCTTTGACGTCAATTTTGGGGTAAGTATAAAAATTTATCTCTGGAATTTAAAAACTCAAGCCAAGCACTATTCTGTATCCGATAATAACGATGATTTGGATGTTATATTATTTCTGGCATAGTGAATTCTTCACATTACAAAATTCTACATGGGAATCTTGCCCATCACGCATACTTGTTAAAAGGAGGTTTGATAACTTGGCCCGGGTACCTCAGATGTAAACACAATTTTTTGATGTCACTTTTTTTTTAATTAAATGATCTTGTATTGCTAATTTTCAATCATTCAGACACTCGACCTCTGCCGATCCCAAATTTCCACAATGTTCAAAGCGAATTCGCTGGTATCAGACACCGATTATCTCGATATGCAGATTTCCTCACCAAGTTTTCCTTCACCATATATAATAGCAGCCCATAAATGTCCCACTCCTGGGCTCGGGCCTCCCACTATAGGGGAACAGACAGTATACTCGCCACGCTTGTCCAAGGCGGCTTGGCAGATTTGACACATTGGTTATCTCGATATACAGGTTGCATCACGATGTTTTCCTTCACCGTAATTAGCACGTGTTAATTATAACAATATGCACATTAGGTCAGAAAACTGCCTAAGTGGTGCATGCGCTCCGGCCAGGGTCGAACCCACGCCCTTTGAGTTTGGGACGCATGCGCTAGCCATTACGCTACCACGACTTACTCCTTCACCATAATGATAACAATATACAAATTTGATCAAAAAAACTGTTTAAGCAATGTACTCTTTACAGGCAGGATTCGAACTTACAACATTAATATGAGACTAGTACTTTAGCCACTTAGTTACCACAACTTTCCTCAAGTATTGATAAACAATTCCTTGTTCACAGCGAGCGGAGAGGAGTATTAGACGCGGCGGCTTTACAAGCGTTAGCTGGTGAAAGCGTGTTGGAGAAGGAAAGACAAGTCTCCGAGCTGATACTCCAGCTCCAGATGGTGAGAGAGCAGCTACTAGCACAGCAGGAGCATGCAAAGGTCAGTGGTAGCCTATAAATGATTTAATATAAGTTTTCTAATGACCTAACATTACATCGATTGAGTTAGTCCTGTATAATTTTACAAGGTTAAAACTGAGCAAAAAGGATGAATTATGTTAATACAGAAAATAGGTATCGCCTTTACAGATACGGGAGACCATATAACAATTAATTACTTTTACTATACAACAAGTATTTATTAACTTCCTTTTTTTAATATATAAAGGCATTTTTGTATAAAAAAAATAGAAAACGTTATGCTTTTATAAAAATATATCCAAATTAAAATATTTAATAAAAAAATGGAGTTCGCCGGCAGCGGGTCCTGAGGTCCAAACTATCCGTAGTTCAGGCTCCAGATACAGGAACTTGATCACATTCCAGTGAACTAAACTTTTAAAATTAAAAACCAAAGTAAAATCACCCTTAACGCACACTAATTAATAGAAAGAGTAAACGGTATTTCAATATTTTTTTGTTATCATGAAATTTCACCAGATGAGTTTAAATTAATAAATAAACAAGTAGCTTTATTCAAAGCTTTATTTAAATTGCAGGCACCCAATTAGGGGCGAGTGGCGACACTGTTCACAAAAGCTTTTATCCTGAAGGTCCAGACGGCACTTTGCATGCCTGGTCACGAATTCAAAAGGGCTATACAAATCAGACTATTCTCTTAGGATTTTTTTATATCAACTCTTTATTCTAATATTAATTTCATAATTCTGATTTATTATCATTACGTTAGTATCATACGCTGACAGTTCATATCAATATTCCATTACTATAAATATACTTACCTATGCTAGGATTTATCTAGCAATCGACATTACACAACATGGAAACAAAGCTATTGCAAAATGATAAAACTGAAAAAATTGTTGAAAATACTATAACAAATATTACGTAAATTAGTAGATACCTTAATAACTTAAAACCTAGTACTCATCTATCTAGGTATGTAAATAATTTTAAATTATAATTAACCGAAGAACATTCTAAATCGCATAAAAAGCAATTTGACTTTATATAATATAGCATGGAATACGAAGGGAAAGTTTATACGGGCCTATAATACTAAAAATTGATGAAGTACAACAAAATGTGAATATAAAAAATGTTACAACAAAAAAAAAGAAGTTACTGATCTGTATACAAAAAACTATTTCAATTAAAACAAAAAAATGTAAAACAATGTCACAACATAAAACGTTACAATCAAAATATTACAATGTATTCTAATGAAAATGAGACGAGATCAAACATTTCTGTCATCAAAATTTTTATGTGTCGTTAAAATGATTCAACAATGAAATTGGCGAATGTAAAACGACAGAATTATCGTGAACCGAACAAAAGGCCTCATTAACCCCACATATTACAATGGAGTGACACATAAATTTTTCTAATTTCCAAAATGAAGTGGTGACAAGTCGTCTGTTCACCCATTTTACACCGCCCTGTCAGAAACATTGCCAACGAGTGTGACTTGGAGTTAATTAACATTACGTTTGTTATGTCTACAGATATTTTTTTAATTTTCTAGTTTAATTTTGGAACGCGGTCTTTTGGCGGGTAATCAGATACATGTTAACAAGTAGATAGATAACAATTTATTGCTCACCCAATAAACAATAGGGGAGCGGACTGTGAAATCAACTGAGATACTTTTATAAACTTACAGTTCGTTGCAGCCTCATAGATGTTGAACGAGAGTACTTACTTATGACGTCATAAGTAGGCACGCGTAGGAGTCAAATAGCGTGTTAATTATTGTTTGAAAAACAATTAAAATTATTTCTTGTCATGATATTTTAAAAGTAAGATGTTATTTTATATTTGTAACATGTGTCCACATCCCTATTAAAAATGCACGATTACAATATTGTCTTGTTCAAAACAATAGGCGGCCTCATCGGTTCCAGGCAAATAGAAGAGGTTCCAGCAATCTCTTCCAGGCAACCTAGGCTAAATAATAATTTAAACTAATCTGGCGATGTAGGTAGGTGACGCAGAGTATTAGATAACTAATAACTTAAATACACATACTTAAACTACTTTATGAATTAATTACATACAATCATATTTAAAAAATATATATTGTTTAATATTTTATTAAGTTTTCGCGACTTGTATACATAATAAAACTACGTTTTAACAGTTTTAAGCGCGGTAGTTTATTTGATTTTTGTTATTCCGACGTTTCGGCCATTTTCAGTGGCCGTGATCACGGAAGACAAAGATGTCAAGTGTCAATGAGTATTGTTTTATTTATCCTACTATTTAGGAACAGGTTGGAGGTAGGATACATAAAACTTCAACAATACTCGTTAACGCTGAATATTCCGTTCATACATAGCCGCTGAAGCTAATAGTATAATTTTGTTGCTTTTAGTTGTTGTGTAAGTGTTTGTCGAATAATAATAAATGAACACAATAGACTATTATATAGACTCACCCAAGCCCCCGTTGACTAAGAATCCACTTTGGCTTCTGAAGTCTTGCACATATCTTGAAACTAGTTCAATGAATCATTCAAACAATAACGATAACTTTTCAGGGCGGCCGCCATTGAATATAAGTTCATCAATCAACTCACTGCACTTGCCAAAAATCCTTTATTTCACATGTCTGTCGTCTTAACTCCGCAAACGAACCCGACAACATAATTGCGACAGCTTCCATGAACTAAAGAGAAATTGGGGGGGGACAGAGATAGATATACATACATACCAGTATACAAAAAGAGAAGGAAATATGTATGTATCAAGAATGTGTATTGAAGTTCGAACAAGAGATGGCGGTACCATGACTTAAAAATCATTGTGCAACATTAAATAATAAACAATTAGTGACGCCTTAAAAATATTTTGATGACTAGGACATGCCACGTGTTAGCTTGTTTTTTTATTGCAAAGCTGGCAAACAGGCAGACAGTGCAACTAATGGAAAGTGGTTACTGTCGCCTATAAACGCTCGCAACACCGAGGGGGATCCAACGCGTTGTCAGCATTTAAAACAGGATAGAATGGGAGGGATGGGATAAAGGGATCAAACAGGAGCAATGGGATAGAAAGGATGGGAACGTTTAAACTTTGATTTTGAATCTATAACAACAGTAACTGATAATTTTTACGTGTAACTAGAGTATTTTATAATTTTAGATACCGATTTTCTTCGAAAATCGTAGGTGTTACGGCTAAAAAGCGTAAACAATAAAACTAATTTACTTTCACGTTTATACCTATTCGGTGTGGATTTTATGGAAAACGAAAAAGTTCGAGCAATTTTTCCTTCCAAGAAGCCTCGATACCTAAAAGGCATGGTTGCACAAAGCGATCTCTTTCACATTGTAATTCAGGCCTCAGTCTCCAAGTTTTTGTTTACCCTTCTTGCAAATTAGGTTTGTTTTGCCCTTTCTTTTGAGACTTTGTATCTTTTTAAGCCGCCTTTTTATGTTTGGGAAAGTGATTCTTGTTTTGGTACGCTTTGAATGGGCTAATGAAAGTTGTGCAGATGTTTGTCAATAACAGCGTATTTGAGAATATTTATTTTATGTTTGTTTATAGCTATTTCATAATATTGACAAAATTGTGTACTTATATGGTTAATTTAAAACAATTATCTAACTTTGATGTTTTTTAACTTGATTAAGGGTCGGTTGTTCAATCATCAGATAAAAGTTATCAATCGAGAAAATTATAACCTGACAGAATTCAAAAGTGAAACAATTCAACTGTTTTACTCATGCAACTGACATTTTTAATTTTTCCATGTTGAATTTTATTCCATGAATAACTTTTATTTGGTGATAGAAAAATCGGCCCTAAGACATTTAAACATCATGAAATACCAAAATGATCTTCCACGGAAAAACAATGTACAGAAGAAAGTTTGCATCAAATTTAAATTTATTATATTAGATAAAATCCTTACTTAAAAATGCAGCTCGGCACGTATATACAATATTGTAGGTAGTTTGCGGTCGTCTCTTTGACAATGATGATACTTTAAAGCCATTTGTGCATTAGAAAAATATTCCCATACGAATCAATTTTCACGTTGAATGGATATTGTACAGGCACTCCCCAATGCAGTGGCGCCGCGGTGCGGCCAACAAAGACACTCTCATACTAATGAATCAGCGATAAAAACTCGAACAACACTCGATCACATGCCCTCATTGCAGGGCTGTACGTATATTTTAAGAGGACTTTAATTTCACTAATTTGGGGCTCACCGAAACGACCGCACTCATTCACTTAAGTGAGTTTTGAAACTGCCTTACGTTACGCGGGTTCAATATTCAGATTAGTGATAATATAGGAAAAGGAGCAATGATTGTTCATTTTAAATAAATTCATGTTTAAAATGTAAACATTATTTTATTCATATTTATATAATAGGCCCAACATATATGTAAGTATTTTATTTTAACTGAGCATGAATAATATAAAGATAGAGGATATTGTAAATTACATCTTTCTTTACATTGTATAAAACAAAGTCGCTTTCTGCGGCTTTCTGTCTCCATATCCGATCACTCCTCATAAACAACGCAACGGGTTTTTAAGCGGTTATCATCATCAGTTAGATATTTTTTCAAGAAAGGTTTGTTTGTATATACTAGCTATTTCCCGCGGCTTCATTAGCGATATACAAAAACCTAATTAAGTATTTTATATAAGTAAAATAGACATAACGGGAACTGCTTGACCCGTGGCGTAGCCGCTGGGAAAACTCTAGTAATATTATTATGTAAAAAGTTATTTATTGAAGCTATAGTTATATAAATATTGCAAAAAAAATATACCTAAATGTAGTTTTTGCTATTAAACAGCGTCTGGCACCATTTTATGTTAAGTTTAATAAAATATTAATTTTAGTCATTTATCATTATCAACCCACAGGCTACAATCAAATTTTATAGTTTTATTAATTTAAACTGTGAGAAACACTTATTTGTACTAATGAAAAGTAATCAAATATGGATATTAAATCATAAAAAGTATTAATTATTAATCATGCTGTGCAAGTTATTGATTAAAATCAAATAAGAACTTTAAATTGTTTCTCCAACTGTGCGTAGGCACCATAATTAAACATGTGTTTTACCAAATATCTGATTATATTAATTAATAGATTTAGATTATATGTGTATGCTAATGAATTACCAAATATAATATTGTGGTTTTGAAAAAAGCGTGTAATGTTTGTAAAAATACCTATACATACAGTGGAACCAAAATATGTGCGCACTTACTCATTAATTTTGTATGTATACGTTTGGCCTTCAAAAAGATTTTGTGTCTCTCTGCGTTTCCATTATTACAATGGTAAGTTTTTCAAGGAAGTCCTCCAGCTGGTGCAATCACCCTCTTTTTACTACCGCACCAATCCCCAGCAGCTGAATGTTTTAGCCCTGTAAACAAGTAGCATTAGCGCTAAATAAATAGCATGAACATGTATGGGAATGACGTAATACTTAATGAAACGATACGTTATTCCCATACATTTTCCATTCTATTCATTTAGCGTTAATGTATGAACTGCTACGCTTGTGTGTGTATATACAAATGTCCTCAATAAGTTTCTCTCGCATACTCTAGGGATTTGGCATTAGCTTTCCGGCTAAGGTTTTCCTACTACGCTAAGGGTATTTTATTTTAAAAGGTGTCATACAATTCCTTCGAGCTCAGCAGCATTTGTAACATAATAGTGTATAGATTTTTATACTATTGGTTCAAAAATGAGATATCAGTATTGTAAGCAAATAAAGTTTAGATGCAAATGCATCTCTTTGGAAATGATTTGCTGACGCTTATGGAGATCAGACTATAGTGATAGTTTGACCAGGGATAGGTATTTCAATGTAGACACAATCGATAGGTAGGTATATTATTTAATGTTTTTGTAAATATAATAAATAAAAAATTTAATTGTATGATAAAAAGTATGAGGCAGCCCTGACATTGTTGACGGTATATATTGAAGAGGCCTGCCTTCTATAGACATGCTGCAAATGGGAACAGCTAATGGCGGGGCCACGTTCGCATTCGCGCGCTTTTTTCAAATACAGAACATCCCTTTGTTGACTCCTGTGCCGGATGCATTCCGAATAGCGGACTCAATACTGGCTGCTTTGATTTCCAATTTATTTTTCTGTTTTTGTTGTTCCTCATTCGAATTTTGTATGCAGTTTCCTTTGTGCAGAATCATTCGATTTTCAATTTGTGCTGTCGTTGGCAATTTAAACTGAAGGTACCTACTTTTTTAATATCTTATTATTTACACATCTCAGCATGGGCCTCGTATATTCAAATTTTAAGATTATTTGAATTAATATCAAATAGTGATAATGAAATTTATCTATTTTAGTTTTCTAGTTTAAACAATACTTACATAAAGGCTGCTTTATATGGAACCAGCTATTAACTATGGGAGCGGATTGACTTCAAAATGATTAATCGGGAATATTTAAGTCAACACTTGAACACAGATTTCAAATCAAATTAGTTTTTCAATTTACACGATGCCAGTATGAAGTCATCACTGGCTTGCTACGATATTTGAAGTCCAAGTAGCTGCATCAAAGTAAATCAGCTATAACAGAAAGTTATCTAGGTAAATATAATGATGTATTATTCATTTTAAATATTTGCAATGATCCTTGGAAACCCTTGTATACATGCCGAAAAGATTATAGCGAACTGTTCCAACAAAAAAGCTTATAACCCAATCAGAAATAACTCCATAATGTTGATAATATCGTATCATATTTGTAAAAATTAAAAAAGCGGTAAATAAATAAGCTGTCTGGAAAGCACTCTGTCGAATTAAATAACGGACGGGAATGTGCGAATCTCCCTACATTGTAACCCCCTTTCAGCCAGACAAACGGAAATATGAAAATGAAACGTTGAAACGGAAAAACGCATCGAGAGACGAAACACATGGCGTGTCCATAACAAATGCTCTATATCAAGAATGCATTCAGCGAAAGTAGGATTTTTTAGGCGAGTCTTTATAAATAACAATAAAACACTAATTAAATTTGTATATACATACGTAACACAGAGGCCCTGGCCAGGGTTTTCGATGCGTCGTAGCCGCGGAGAAAACACTTGTAGGTATATATTTTCATTATAAATCATTTTAGATATTACAGCTATTCGTCGCTTGCACGGCAGCTCGGCTGTCGTTCAGAGGACAAAAAATGAACACAAACGGACGGTTAATTCGCAAAAAGCCCGTTTGATGTCGCTAATTGACAATCAGTCGAGGGACGCGTCTCATTGGTCCGCGTTTCCTCGTTCCGTTTTTAAAAATTAAAAACAAATAAATTAGTGAGTGACGCCATCTTTGTTATTTATACTGGCAGCTTTAAAAGTGTTTTGTAATGGGATACGTACGAAATTAGGATTTCATATTAATATCTTTTCACTTTTGATTGTTACCTTTATTGTGTCACTAATTTACTAACAATTTCTAGTAAGCAAGAGACCTAAAAACGATTGATCCAAAAATATTAGAATAATATGTATATTATTAGATCTAATGAATATTTACAATTTTTTTGATTTTTAAACTGTATTGACTTACCTTTAGATACATAAAGGTAAGGTAAGTTTAGTACATAAAATAACCCTAATAGATTGAAGTAATTTTCCAAATACGCAAATAATGGTCAGCTATTTAACATACTTGAGTACAGACTGGAAACTAAATTACTTATAAATTAAAAAAAATCTATACCAGTGGGAATTGAACCGACATGGGTTTATGAGCTAATATTACAATTATGTTACCTATAGCATTACTTGTGTAGCGAACAATTTTTAGTCATGCCACCTCCGCCTAATTCCCGTAAAAGAAGTAGTTGCATAATGGCTTGACTCCGTGAGAAATTGTCTCACATTTAAATATCTCGAAGACAAGCAAAGTTGAAAAGAAAGTAGGGAAAATTATCCCGGGCCCAAAAGCTGATGTTCTGAACATAACCAGGATTTAACACTAGGATGATAATAAACAGCACGTGTTTAACAGATCAAAAGATTTAAAAAACATGCAACACGTAAAAGTATTTCAAAATCTAAAAGGTGTCAGTTTCATTAAATCCAAATGCGTCCTTTAAAATCAAGCCAACGACTCACACTTAAAAAAATATCAAATTAAAACATACATGTCCCTTGACACACCGGGGGTTACCAGCGTCAGAGCAATTAGTCGGAGAAAGGGTACTAGTTACTACAGCACTACTGACAGATGGACATAGCGTATGCCGACAGGCATTTGATTAAAAACATTTAAAAAGATAACATTAAAATGTTGCGGTTTGACTTTGACACTTCACTATTAGTGATGTTACTCTTTTTATAACCGGTTTTTATAATTAATTAAAAAAATACACTTCTAGATTTTCACGGACTATGCCCACCATAATTTTGTTTTTGTGTCCTAATGATACCTAAAGAAACCGAGTATTATTTTAATAACATAGATTCGAATATTGATCTGAATATATGCACCGCTTAGGTAATCTTTCGTACCTAATTCTTATAATTATCATGGGATGATAGTGATTGAAAACGTTCTGAAGAAACCTCCACACCGAGATTAATGATCGAAGCTTGCCAATCCACCATCATTCGAGCGTTAAATCCCGATTGTGATCGGGGCTTTCGCTACGACGCCCAGGATCCGGTTTCCTACTTTTTCTTCTTCACTTCTCGCGGTCTTCAGCATCCTCCATTTAGAGATCATTGGTACGCATGTTCTGTTTCACAAGTTCAAGCCACCATTTCTTGGGCCTTCCTCTTCTACCGGGACCTGGCGGAGGCGACATGAATAGACATTTGTTCCCCACATAATTAGCCGGTCTCCGTTTTACGAGGCCGTACCAGCATAAGCGACTCTCTTGCAGTATGTCTGCTATGTCACGGACATGAAGACTGTCGCGGATGCAGGAGTTCTTGACGCGTGACTCGACATATTCATCGTAACTTATTCATCTATATGGCAGGCAGTTCTTGCTTGTGTCGCACAAGTACAGGCCACGCTTCACTGCTATACAAAAGGACAGGTCTAATGAGGGATTTATAGACCTTTCCTTTTAATTTAACCAGCATTTTGGGGTCACAAATGGGACCTGTCACCTCACGCCACTTGGCCCAAGCTGCTGAGATACGGGCCTTCACGTCATGGTCGATATCCCTGAAGCTGGCCAATCCGCCTTGAAGAAATGTAACCTATAATAATACCCAGGTACAGTTTGTTCCTTACCAATTATGGGGAGGTCCAAACTTAGAAGTTGATTAGCTGACATTATCTTCCCTACGGTAAGATATTGAGAAGACTAGAAGGAACATACAACCTTACAAATAACCATCCCACTTTCTAGAAATAAAACTATCCTTTGTTCATTGTTCTTTATTGTAAGTACCTGTAGGTATAATGTAAGGTAGGTATAAGGTACCTATATAGTATACCTATACCAAACATAAGAACCGTTCTATTTCCGAAGCAGTAAAGGAGGGACAAAACATCGAAACTTCTTTTACATTAATTCAATAGTTGCCCAGCTTAATTTAGTTTCATATTCATTAAAACTTGTGGCTGAAATATTGATATCGAATAAAAATTAAAATCAGCCAACGCAATTTTCACAATTTTCCTCGTAACGATATCTCATAAAATCAAATGTGCGGCTCTATAAAAACAACATCGTAAATCACGCCTACGTTTCAGCGACGCCAATAGACTTCCGGTCAAAACCATAAACTTATATTTATACCTACATCACCATACCCATTGTTTTCCCAATAATAAAGGCCGGATCAAATTATTGGCTGTATGACGTCATATTTCAGCCACGCAAAACCAATCCTTGTTGTGTAAAGAATCGTTCGAGATTCAAGCTCATTTTCGCATGCGTCATACGCACTAGGGCAGAGCATTTCGAAGTAGTAGGGATAACAATTGTCTATTGTTACGCCTATCTCTTTTGCGCATCATCCACCGACCCATTGTTAGAGTGGGACGCGAATATACAGCTGTTATCGTCTGACACAATGATCGGTGGAAATGGGCAACGCCTTTGTGCCATAGATTTTCTTCCATTCGTCCGTTTATGTCTTGATCAGTTGCTTTATGCGCATGTCCAATTTTTATTGTTAATCGAAATAGACTTTAAATGTAAATGAGCATGGGTTTTACAATCCTTTTTTAAGCGGGCAATCGTCAGAATTGTCATCTTCATAATATTTCCTTATCACAAATTTCCGCAACTAGACTTCGAGTTAAGACCGTTCCTAATTTCGCAGCACATTCTTCCATTTATGAATAAGAATAGACAATGATGTGAATTAAAATAGAATTATCGATGTTACGGTATATAAAATCCGCAACAAACATAGAAAATTCATAAGTAAAGAAATACTTCGGTACCTACTAAACTTTAAAGATATATTATAATTAGGTACTTTAACATATTCATATCTTATCTCTGTATTTATGATAATCCAAATGATTATAAAGAAGTAACAAAGAAATATGAACATATAAGTTTGCTTTGTCTCACTGAAAGAATAGAAAAAGAATTCTAGGATTGACTATATTCCAGTAAAAACGTAACTGTGAAAATTTCCATAAAACTTACAGGAGTAGATAGCGCCACAGGTCATTCATCTTTCGCATTTTGACTTTTTATAATTTAAAACATATTTTTTAGACGGAATCAAGTAAAATTTCAGTCTTATTAATGTTTAAATGCTTTTTAGAACTACTTTTTACTAGGCGCTTGTTACCCTCATACACATTTTCTTCTTTCACGCTAAGAGTGAATAACAAATTATTTTTATCATTGAGACCGGAGAGTGGCGTGAGAATCCTCTATGTAAAGGTCAAGGGTGAATTTGATTTGAAAGCGTAGGTTGTCTCGATAAATTTTTAGACTTTCAACATGTTAAATATATGGATTCTATTAGGAAATAATACAACTTGAATTAATCATCCATAGATTATGTTGCTTACTACAAATCTGTATTACGCTATTCTAAGCTATTAAAATTCTAGTTAATATTACTAGAAGAGACGTAGGTTTTAATTTGCACATAATATAATTGCTCGGTCAGATGTAGTTAGTTATGTATGACGAAACAATTTTAGTAAAGTAGGCGAGTGAGTGCCAATCATTGAGCGTTTTACGTTGACTAATAGTCTTGTCAGTGAGTTAATCGATAATCGGAAAATCGATTACTGGCCGTCCCTCATCCTTAATTTAAAGTGTTACGAAATTTAAAAAATAGTCTTGTTATGTGTTATTTTTTTTAATAATGTTGTGGTTTTGTGAGTTAGTCCTTAGGCTACTTTGGTAGCGAATAATATTTAACATATTGTTCCTTTTACAAAATTACACTAGGGGAGCGGATTGTCAAATCAATTGATATACTTTTTTATAAATTTACATAACGTTGCAGCTCGCAGCCTCGTAGTTTTGTACGAACCTGCCTACTTATGACGTCATAAGTTGGTACATGTAAAAAAGCCAAATAGCGCATTAATTTATTGTTTGAAAAGTAATTGGAATTATTTCTATCGCAATACTATTTTAAAAGTTAGATGATAAGATGTCATTTTAACGCCTGTTTTTAATATGTAAAATATTATATTACTGTAACATGTGTCCCCATAGCTGTTGCGCGATTCAGAAGTAACGCTACGATTTGCCAAGCCGAAATTGAACAAGGAAGAAGAAAAAGATTGGTTTATTAACTGTTAATTTTTTAAATAATCATTATGTAATCGTAATTAAAATTAGTTATATCGTTATAATCGTAAACATTGTTATTTTTGAAATTGTCACTTAAGAGTTGCCACAAAAACTCCCGTTGTTTGGTGTGACGTCAGTACGAGGCCTACAATTTGCTTGGGTTCATAGTTAGGTAAAACCTACAGATGTATAATATATGTAGGTAATAAGACAAGGCTGTATATACTTAGTTCTTTGATCTGTGATGAACTGAATAGCTAACTAACGTGACATAATCGGTTTAAAGCTTTTAACATTTTAATCACGCATCGAGCTAGACAGACGTACCTACAAGTCGTAAATTTTATATAGTTTTTATCTATCAATTTGAAACAAACATGGCGCTTACATTATAATACGTTTCTACGACACGACTATAAAATTTCATTGCTTATCATATTCGGTAATGGAAGCTATTGGATAAAATGTCGTTTAATTTATACTTTTGTATTGTGAATAGGTGTCAATGACAAATATATTTGTGTGTTATGTTTTAAAATTAAATATTTATGGATGCTGTGATGACCTGGCAAAGGTTATGGGAAGGAAGGCAGGTGTTGAATCTTGTACATGTAAAGTGTGTATGACACAAGAAAAAGGTTTTATATATTAATTAATTATAGCTTTTGTCCGCGGCATCGCTTCGCCCGCGTTAATACACATAGTGTAGATAAAGTGGAGGACAATCCGTTGGAAACCCCAAACTACCGTGGCCGGAGGTAGTTATCAAAAGAAGTAGTTTCCGTAAATATGTACTTTAAAAAACCATGTTAACAAAATGAACACTGTTTCGAATAATCTGCTACGTTAAACGCAGTCTATGAATATTTGAAAATATAAACAGATTTATTAAAAAAAATAACCTTTCCCTTCGTTTCCTTCATAAAAATTGATCCTTACAAAGTACACTATGATTTGGTATAATAATACACAACTTTTTTTTTTTTCAAAATTAACATATTCTATTCCTGTTAAGAATAATTGATTTTTCAAAAATCTAATGATATTTCAGTTTTTTTTCCTTAGTGTTTTTTGCTATTTCATATAGTTTTAGATTTGGCTCTAAAGGCTCGGCTTAAAATTCACCTGTATATGCACATGAAAAATTTCATGTCCAGTGACTTCGGAAAAATGACTAACAATTATTACAAAAATGTCCAATTCTTATAATTATATAGCAAGCCTAAACAAACACACAAATAAACGGACGTGATAATTATACATATAAGGATTCCATTTACTGCTACGGAAATTGTTACCGACTTCTAATAATATTAAAAAGGATATTTCAAAAATATTATCACTTCTAACAAAGCAGTAGGCAGTAAATAGTAACTTTATATAAAAAATAAATAAATACATAATAAATAGGAGTAGATACAATCAACGACATATTTTGGAAATAAGGAAAATAGAACCATTCACGTCAAGGAGCTGTATCGACAAAGAGCTTAGTGAAAAGTAAATTAACCTCCCCATCCGGTGAAACTCATTTACCGCTACAAAACAAGTCGGTTGCGAATAGAGTCCCAATCGGAAAATTCCAAATGAAAAGATCCCCGGAATGTTTGGTTTGTGTAGACGAACTGCATTGTGTAGTCGAAGATTTCGTGATTCAATTGACTTTGATTATGAAGTCTACTTGATGAAATTTAGGAGTTCTTCGCTTTACAAAAAGTTCGAAGTACCCCTGATTACGTATGCTACCCTGTACTTGATCTAGCTTATAGGTTGTGAATTGGAATTGTGGCTATTTGAGGCGACGAGTAGTTTAGGGCCTACAGAAAAGGGTTCGGTACTGTTGGGGCCTTTCCGCTTTTTTTCCGTCTTTCAAAGACTCTCGTTGGCCTGTCTGTGGCGTCCAATGACCGTCGCGGCCTTTGCGTTGGCTTCGTCTGCAGCTTAGCTGGTGTTCGATTGCCATCTCAGACTTATAAATTATAATTTATCGATTGTGAAGTTTATAAAGAGCTCTTATTTAACTATTTTAATACGAGTAATATAATTAAAACTTTAATTAGAATATAGTATAGTTTAATAAAAACAGACCATAATTATACTAAGTTGTTATACTAGCTATTATCCGCGACATCTTCTGAAACCAAAAATAACTTTATCGTAAAAATATGGCTCATGTTTACCAATCCGATACAGTACATTTTGCTGCAAGTAATAATTGACCAAGTGTGTGTTAGTCAAACTCACAAGTGAAGGGTAATTTAGAGAAGACGAACATCCACTGTTTTTCTTTGCAACTGAAAAGCATTGCACTGTGACAAAATTTCAACTAGATGCTGAATCCAAATCCCTAGGTTCAGCAAAAGAGATGTTCTTGAGCTAGACGAGCGTAGCGGCTCAATGAAATGGAGATGAATGCCTAGCCGATGCACGGCTGGACGGATACTGAACACCTTTTGTATTTAAAATACAGACATACGTACTTGTTTCTAAAAAGGACTTTCTGGCAGTTATTCCACAAAAAAATGATCTAAATTTTATAAATAAATAATAATACACTGAGCAATATTCTCAAAATTGCCCGTCTGCGGTATCCTCCTGCAAGGAATCAACTGAAACTGTTCTCTTTGTGAGTGGCATTCAGCCGGGGGCACACAAATGCTTTTCTTGGAGGCTTTCATGGCTTTTCTATGGCGGCAATAAAGGTTCCCACGGACACAATGAGCCAGGCAACGTAAGGAGAGTGATGAAAAGTTTTGAATCTGGGCCGCGTTCCCGAGGCGAAGTAGTGATGTAGTCTTTGCGACTACCTCACCCTGTAAAGTTATCGATAACTTTGCAAAATAAACTTTATATTATACAAAATACTCTTTTAATTATTTTTTTTATTGCTGGAGTACGGCAGACAGTCTCACGGCCCAATTGTGATGGAATGTGGTAACTGTCACCTTTGCAACACCAAAGGTGCTACCACTGTGTTTCCGGACTGGAAAATGAGACTGGAACCTGGCCACTAATGCCGGAACACAACTCAAGTTTGTTATGGCGGCTTTCTCTAAACCAGGGATGGTAGTTATCCAGAGGGACAGATGACCTACAATCTGGCTGTGGGTTGTTTTGTCGCCTCTTACGACAGACCGCCCGGCCGCAGGAAATTGTATTGTATTCTATTCTTTCTCCGTTCCTATACGGATAAAATTACTTACTTCCTTTTTATTTTTACACTCCGCAACAAATTTTACATTTATCGATTGTATTATAGATACGTTTTAAATTTTATGAAAATCGGTTTGTAATTAAAGGCTTGAAAACGGTCTACACAAATTAATTATCTTTATACTCATTAAGATAAAGCTTATTATGTTATATTAGCCGTATATATTATATATTTAAGTTCTATTTACTGTACTAGTTGGTATTTAGTTAATTATCGTTTAGTTTTAGTATTTAATTATTTATTTTTAATGTTCAATTTTGTTTTAAAATTCAATAATAAATGAAATATATATATATAATAACAGTGACTTAAAATAATTAATATTGGTACAATTTCAAACAAACACGTTGCACTGGTAATTTAAATATAAAACACATCCAAATACTTTCACATTCATAAGCATACATTACGAGAAACGCAAACACGTTTATAATCGTGTTGTATTATCGACAAATGAAAAACTTGTCTCACGCCAGCCCTGCGTTTAGATATTCCCGTCACTTTTCAATTATTTTTGTGGGCTTTCTTTAACTCTATTCTATATTTCGCATTCATTTCGCAACATAATAGATTCCGAGTTTTAAGGAATTACCACCTTTGTTAGTGCCCAGTCCGTACTGGAGCTTAGTTTTTCCTTTTATAAACTTGCGGTTAATTTATTTAATAAGTTGTTTCTGAATAGAGCTCCGAGGAACCCGAGTGGGCTGGGATGAATCGTAATTTCCATTTTCGTCCTTTATTTAGGTATTATATTTATTTTTCCACTGACACAAAAGTCTTGGATCTTACCAGTCTCTGAAAAGAAATGGAATCTTTACTTTTTATTCTTTTCTTTTATGCCAGTTTGTTTTAATTTTTTTTTGCTAGGAAAATAAGTTTTTTTTTTAAATGAACAACGTTATAAGGATTTCTTTGCTGACATCGAATACTTGCTGGGAATGTCAAACGCCTGGTAATAAATACTACTCTAAAAGGCACCTAATTCCTACATAACTAGATGGTACCACAACAGTTTATTCTCCCTTTTTGACGCTTTATTATTTAAGGCATACTTTTTGGACTTTAAATCAATAAAAACTGAAAAGTCTTAATTGATTGTTTTGCAATGTTTGTCTTTTAGTATTATAAAATACTAGAGGTCCTGGCAGACGTTATCCTGATCTGAAAAATAAAAATCTAGGACCCGATCCCAGCGCTACCTACCGGTTCCAATTGTGAATCTAAACCAACCGGAAATCCACTCAAACACACAAAAAGTCACCAAAATCCGTTCAGGAGACTAGGAGGTTCTTAGAACCCGATCCCAGCGCCAGCTATTGGATCCAATTGTGAATCTAAATAATTCAGGGACCCACTCGTTATACAGTCGTTCTCAAGTATTTATATAGATTTTCATAAATTTCACACTGTTTGAAGACACACAAAAGTGCGTTATGAAAAATGTTAGATCTCTAGCCATAATATAGTCCTTGGGATAATTGGTCCTGACACAAATACAGACAGATATTAGAATGGGATTATGAGATTCTTTTTGACCTTATCGAAACCCTAAAAACAAGTGGCTGGATGGAGGATTTAGGTTTCGACGTCTTTCGGCAAGATTTAATTTCGACACTTTAATCTCAAATGAATTATTCTTACGGCGGTATTCTTTAAAGACATCGAGATACGCCTGCCAACGGGTAATAAATCTTTCGCGTTCCACAAAACATTACAAAACAGTCATGACTTTCGACTTTCGAACAATTATTACCAACTTACTCGACTTTTCGCGTTGCAAATGTGCTGTGTATGTGGCGAAAATTAACTCGCATAATGGAGGTTTTTTTATTACAATTCTTGTGTTAAGAATAGGGTTGCCAGATCAGAAGAAATGCGGATATTTGAAATAAAACTGAACTCTTTTTTTTAATGGGCCAAAAATCATACATGGTACATCACCAATCTAAGTAAGTTGTACGTAACACATTAAACACACACGTTATACGTCTACTAACTGTTACTAAAGTACATATACAACATATGTTTAAATTTCGGTTGCGTTCGGAGCGTTTGCTTTGGATCCCTTGGTCCGCTTTTCTAGTATTTTCTTCTCCACCTCGTGCAATCTTCAGTATCCCTTATCAAGATACCACTGATAGATACCTACGCATGTCATGATTCAAGACGGTCCAGGTAGCATTTCTTGGGTCTACCCCACCTGACGGAACCTACCGTAGGCGGCATATCTAAACATTTAATTTTGTTCCCCACACAACTAAGTAGCTTCTGCAAAACGTTGCTGTAGCAGCGTAGGCAACACTTAAACTTAGCCATATCACGGACATGAAGGCTGGTAGTTACTACCGCAGTCCTTCCGCGTAACTCCATACTTCTACCTCAACATATTCATCTGCGTGACAAGCAGCTCTTGTTTGTGTCGCTCAAATACAACGTGTGTTATTTTTATAAATTGCTGTTGATACTGGAGAAATCCTACTTTATTCCAAAAAATAATCCCCCAACAAAGGAAAAAAATAAAAAAAGAATGAAACACATTCGAAATCCGAATTCATCAAAATAATGCGCGGAACGTGATCTCGTGCACCGAGTACGGATGAACGTTTTTCGTGATACATTTGACGCGTGATGCGCGGGAGTCGAACATTTTCATTCTTTTTTTGAATAAGAAGTATGTTTTTATTAATCACTCGCCCATTGTTGGGTGGCCGGCGGGAACATTTTGTGTTTATGGGAACGATTGTTTCTGTTTCCATCACTCTAAGCTGGGATTAAACTCGATTCAGTTTAAAGTTATCGATTTTTTAAAATTTCTTTTGTATTTGTTATGTTTCTATATATACATATTGCTGTTCGTTATTCTCGCTAAAACTCAAAAATAGCTTGAATGATTTAAATTATCTTTTGTGCGTGTTTGAGTAAGTGGATTTAGGGCCAGGACGTTTTAGGTTAACAATTAGCTTCGGTACATGCCGTTGAAATTGGGTTTTAGATATTTATTTTTTCCGACAAGATAACGATTGCCGGGCCCGCTAGTTTATAATATTTAAGTGTTTTAATAACACATACAATTGTAAATTTGTTTTTATGCGGCATAAAGTAAATAAAAAAAAATTCTACTATAAACCGCTACATAAAGGAATAGTGAAATCTCTGAAAACACTGTTACATGCCGTCAAAGATAAACACAAAGCTGCCTGTCGTAAGCGCAGTTTATTGTCTTCCCGGATTTAGGAATTCTTTTGTGTTTTGAATTGTAATTAAGAAAAACATGCTATTGTTTTTCTACTTGTTTTATGACCATCATTAGCGTCGAACTAATCCTTATTGTTATTGTTTTCCGTTCGCAGGTGTGCAAATTACTATTTCTCGGAAACTCAGTGCGCGTGGCTAATTTTTTTGTACTGTGTAGTTAGTATAAGACAATGCCCGAATGGAGGGGTGGGGAGTCAAGCGACGACTACGAAACGAGTAAGACGTTTTCTAGTACTCTCGATTAGCGATATAGACGACGGACTTTGCGCGTGTCGAATTATATCGAATCGTACAGTGTGAACTGGTTACATCCAATTTTATTTGTACTTGTTTTATACGTGTTTGTATAGTTCTAATAAATTCTATAGTAGTTCCAACGGCATTTTTAATTCGAGTCCTGTAGCTCGTAACAATACTATAATAATAGGGGTAGCGGCTATACAGACGGCTAAATGGAAAATAGAACGTTTTGTTCAAAAACAACCCTTTCTCTTGGTTTGCTGTTTGACCTTCCTTGACAGAAATTGATCCTTATAAGCTATAACACTATGATTTTGTATAATAATATAGGTGTGATTATTTTTTCAAAATCAGCCGATTTGATCTCTGGTAAGGGTAATTAAATTTTCAAAAATCGAATAATACCACTTTAATTTTGGTCTATATCGGCCTCGCGATGCGAGTGTTTTTCGCTATTTCGTATAGTTTAGTATTTGGCCTTGAAGGCCCACTTGAAAAATTCGTTCTGTAGGTATATATAATTAAGGTATGTAATTTTTTCCATTGCATCGTCGTATGGCGTTTGGTTAAACAAGTCTTCAAAAATATTATAAAGATTATTTATGAAAAATAGGTTCGTCTTTGAAGATGGAGCACGCTTACTACGCTTAATTCACAAGAGATTTGAAAATACGTGGATTGTATTTTACGGGAAACACGGACCCTGGTAGTGCAGTTTACAGTTCTGCCTTACGCAGAAGGAACGTAGAGGAAAAACGTTTGGTTAGCACTGGTGGTGTTTCCACTGTGAAACGATGGCGTAGACCAGAGCGACTTCTAGTTCAAAGATAAAAAGGTGTAGGGGGAATCAGCTCGAACAATTAACCCGCACACTCTCCGAAATGAAGCCCATAGAATACCGATAGACTGGCAACCCGGCGTCGATGCTCTAGGCTTAGATTTATTCACATGTCTTATCACGTACTTTATAAAAGAATACAATTTCCTGCGGCCGGGCGACCTGTCGCGAGAGTCGGCAAAACAACCCACAGCTAGCTGGTAGGACATTTGCCGATCTGGATGGCTACCATCCCTGGTCTAGAGTATGCTACCATAACAACCTTGAGTTGTGTTCCGGCATTAGTGGCCAGGTTCCAGTCTCCCTTTTGAGAGCAGCAGCGCATTTGTAGGACCTTTGGTGCTGCAAATTTCCATAGGCGACGGTAACCGCTTTCCATCAGGTGAACCGTCTGCCTGTCTACTGAACTCAACCAATAAAATAGTGTATGTATAAAAAGATTTATGAAAATTGATGGAACGAAAAATGTTTGTCAGGGTCTCTGCCTACCATAATGGGAAACAGGCGTGACAATATGATTGTATGTATGTTTACCCACGATTTTTTTATTACAACCAATAAGATATTTCCCTGGAGTAGAGACGGGGTCTCTGTAAGGGTATTGTCGGACGCCCGCCAGCCCGATGAACTAACGATGTGCGTATAACCGATGGCAGGTGCTGAATGAATAAGGTGGAGGACCGGAATATGTGGCGCGGACTTGGGGAGGCCTATGCCCATCAGTGGACCGCGATTGGCTGGCAATAATAATGTTATGAGTTAGCGGGACTCGAATTAAAATGCCGTTAGAATTATTATAGAGTTTATTAGAACTATACAAACACGTATAACACAGGTAAAAATATAACCGAACACAACAAATACAAACATAATGCAGAAGGTCGTAATTCAATAAAACGCACAAAGTTCGTCACTATTAGATTCCCGAATGTACACACGTCACGCCCGTATCGTAATCGTAGCTCAAATGACTCCTCTCTCAATCAACCCGTCGTTTTATACTTCACAAATGCGAGTGTGCCCGCCTGGCAACGTCCACCCAATTTCCTAGTAATCGTAATCCGCACACCTGGCTAATGATGCAGCCGCAAGTGGCCGTAGACGAGTACAATAGAACAATCGGCTGTTCTCTACAATAACTAGAAACGTATGCCAATAAACAAAAGAAGACGATCATAAAAGGATTACAATTAGTTCAAATGCCGGCAGGTAATAAAATGTGCTTTTACAGATCTGTACGTGGAATTTGTCTTTGCCGGGGCCTAGGTTGTAACAATAATAAGATATTCGCTTCCGAATTTTTGAGTTCAGTAGCTCTATCTTTTGAATAACCTAGACTTATATTGTAGTAATATTACTGATTCACATGTAGTTATATTTTAAATCTCGTACAATGATTGCATCTCACATTACTGACTTATTTTTTTTATCAATTTTTATCTTTCGTATTATTTTGAAATTTAATTGCTATTGTCCTAACTATCTTTCAATGCACTACAATTTTCGTACTAGGAAATATCAAATTGCATGTAGTGTTTACCTATAAGTAATGACTGCATTTGTCATGTTTCTGACTTTAGAAAGCAATCTACATCCTTACTATTATAATAAAGCCTTTATTTCCAAAATCTTTTTACAATAACGGTTTTCATGTGCATACATATAGCTTGTTAGTGGTTTGTTAGTTTTGTTAGATGTTAGTTGTGATGATAGTGTGTAATAGTATATGTTTGTAGTTAATTAAGTTAGTAATTTTTGGTTAGTGTTGATTTTGGGCCCCTCTTCGGGTGAAGGCCTCCTCCATCTTCTTCCAGATTTTCTTGTTTTTTGTTTTGTGTCTATCCTTACTATTAGTGAAGTTAAATGTTGGTAAACCAAATAAATAAATAAACTATTAGGTATCCAAATGATAAAAACAGTGGACATTTGTCGTCTCTAGATAATATTTCACTGACTGACACTCACGTGGCTTACTTTATCTGAAAATAAAACTAACATCACCCTTAAAACGCCCCGCCAAATAAACCAATTAAAACATTGAAATATGTTTAAAGAATTATATTTTTTAACTGAAAAACAAACGATTTATAAATATTTTTAAAAGCGTCCAAAACAATTTTTATATAACTTATGTTCTCACAGCGGAAATAATAGATGTCTCAATCCTTTGATTTGGACGTTCTTTAATAATTTTCGCCCACAAATATATGAATAAAGTGATTTTTTCTTAGAAATCTCAATAAATTCACTATGTTAAAATTGTAAATAAGTTAGCGGCTCAATCTATTGTTTTGTTTCTGCCAAATCATAATACAGCGGATATATAAAGTTGTCACAATATCATAGCTGTAGGCCACACAAAAGAGCAATGGTTGTCAATATATTAACAACTCAATGTATGAGCTAAAAGCGGATACATGCACGATAGAAAACTATTAAAAAGCAAGTACGATTATAATCTACTAGCTGTGCCCGCGACGTAGTCCGCGTGAAATTTGTTTTCAACACCGCCCGATTTTAAAACATTATTCATTGTTGCTCCACTCCTATTGGTCTTAGCATGGTGATATATAGCCTATAGTCTTCCCCAATAAATGGGCTATCTAACACTGAAATAATTTTTCAAATCAGACCAGTAGTTCCTGAGATTAGCACGTTCAATCAAACAAACAAAGAAACTCTTGAGCTTTATACATTAGTATAAGATTAATAATTACTAGTGGTCACCCGTGCTCGAAATTCGACCATAATAAATAATTTCAAAGACTATACTTTTATAATCACAGTTTTCGCCAAGACTTCACCTGTTAATTTGACTTGAACAATAAACAAAAGAGTATATATGCGTGTGTGTGTCAAATACATGGTAGTGTGTGTAATGTTTTTTTTTATTGATTTAATGTATTCTTTATGCATAATTTAAAAAAGTATTAGCATTCGTCGTTTTTTTTTTCTATATAAACTACAAGTGTGCGAAATTTCATACTCCTCCGTCCGCGCAAATATTCGTAAAAAAGGGTACAAAGTTTTTGCTTCACGTATTAATATATAGATAATATAATTATATTATGTTAATGGGGATGTCGGTTTTAATTGTATTCAGAACAACTGATTCTAAAAATGCAACTTTAGGAATTTTTCTGTCTCTTCGAGCATCAGGTTAAAACTACTGAATGAATTTGCATGAAACTTGACACAGAGTATAAATTAGTTATAGGACTTAGGATACGTGATATCTTGATAGAGAAGGTTGTTTCTTGGGTCGTTTAATGGGTAAAACATAATACACATATTTTAGTACATTATAGTACCCAAACTAGGTCAACTTGAAACTTGGGGAACTCCTTCCTAATCGATACAATTTTGTTCGTGAAATAATTTTTCACTGTTGTACTAATTACTCACAAACGTGCGTGTGTATGTTTCGTCAAGAGAAGTTAATTATAATATCACATGTCATTTCACAATCATCAACCGTAGTAGCTAATGCTGATATTAGAGCATATATTGGACGAATCTAACAAACGAAATTAGTTGAAAGGCACACAACTGAAATGACACGACGATATTCAATATCATTGAATGCTGCAAATTTATGTTTCTATGGAAAAATTTGGTTGATTAATCCAAATTGAAAGAAAGAATTGAACCGTCTAGTATAGGCTGAAGCGCATAGGTAGGTACTAGGATTGGCAATAAATACCCTCTTATCTTTTTACAGCTTAAATCCGCGATATTGAGAGACTCCTTTGAGTGTTTTTCGCTATTTGGCCTAGTTTGGGATTTGGCCCTGAAGGCCCACTTGAAAACTTCAGCCTGTATATACGCATACATACACATAAAAAGACACACACACCCAAACACACCAACGCACACGTTCTTGTTTTCTTTTATTAATTATTATTATCTATGTTCTATACTTAATGAAATTAGTACATTAACTAATTTTAATTACAATACATATGTATAATGCAATATTTTTAATATCATTCTTATGCCCTCTATACCATGAAAATATTTAGAATCTAAGTACGTTTAAATACTACACAATATAATACTTAAGTAATTGAAGAGCGAGATCTGATACAAGTAAAACTTGCTTAAAAGAAGATCCCAACAATAGACCACTAAATGTACATTGTGTTTCTTGAAAAATACATATTTTCATTTTCAGTAGCAGTGGGTAAAATACTGTTTACGAATCTATATATATATAAATCAATTGCTGTTCGTTAGTCTCGCTAAAACTCGAGAACAGCTGGACTGATTTGGCTAATTTTGGTTTTGAATTATTTGTGGAAGTCCAGGGAAGGTTTAAAAGGTGAGTAAATAAGAAAAAAATGCTTGGAATATAGAAAAAACAACAATTTCGCTTTCCCTTAGAAACTGCGCATAGGCGGTACGAAGTTTGCCGGGTCAGCTAGTAACTACATAGTTATATTTTAAAAGTTAGTAGAAATGCCGACCAAAATCGGACATTTTTATCCATACCTTTGTATTAATCCTCATCCAAAAAAATATTTCGTATTCAAGACTGTTTCAATAACTGTGATTACTTTTTGAATTATTAAAATCGGACATTCAAAAGATATTACGAATTTAAAAGTGACAATCTAATCAAAATGTTTGGCACTGAAATCGGGATCTAGCAATTCGATGAAATTTTGTGTGTTTGAGGAGGCTTAGATTCTTACATTCACAATTAGACCCGGTAGGTAGGTTTTTTATTTTTTCACGGCAGGACAACATCTGCCGGGACCGCTAGTATTAATTGAAACACTGGTCATATAAATCTCTAAGAATTTTTCATACACTTGTAATACAAATAGCTTATTTAAATTACGATTTCTGCTATTATATTTTGTTGTTATTCCGAAAATAATCATTCTGAAACAAAAATCTTGATAGAAATATGGTACTTTCAATGGAACTACACTTGAGTTCTAAAATTACACCGCCCATTAATTTCTCACGCACCGTTATCATCTAAAACACAATAAAAAGACTCTAAACCTAATTTACAACACACATTTCTCGTTTCCACAAAACAAGAATATTCGCCCGTTGTTTTTTTTTGTCATGCGGAATTCTTGTTGCTCAACGCTTCCACTACACGGTAATTACACGCCGTACGGTCTATACATCTGTCGTCGAAAACGATCAACGTTTTCGCTAAGAGATTGTCGCGTCAATTTATGTAATGAAAGCCAAAGGGGTCTATCACTTACTGGCCATTAAACAAAGGCATGTTTGTACAGAATATGAGTGCGAATAATTTTCGAATTTCGAATCTTCGTTTGATCTCATGCAGTGTGTGCCAAAGATAATATTAAGAAACTATTCTATTTTTGAACTAAAGTCCGCGCCACAAAAGAAGTCCCACAGACGCGGGTCTGGAATCACTGTAATTAATCTTGCCAGAGTAATTATTTGCTAATCTGTAAATCGATGTAGTTAATTACTGAATAATAAATACAAAATATTCCATAATTAAAGCTATAAATTCAGTTCCTGGCTATTTTACGAACAAAATTGTATGAAATAGCTTTTTTACAGTTCCTTTTAGTTGCTTTATTTTTCGTGTGACTACTTTTGTGGTGCGGACTCTACTATTATCATGCTGCCATGAATAAATATATAGATTATAGATTCATCCATATCTGGACATAGAGAACAAAGATTAATTCTATTAGCAGTAGACTATACTTGAAATCTTACTGCGTAATGAAATTGTAATATTCCCTTTATCGATAATTATCAAATTCATGACTTTATTCTTTAGTGGCCTATGCTTACCTATCATGTCTGAAAAAATAATCTTAAAGCGATAAAATACGCTATGAAATTTACACGGGTAACCCAATAATTTCTCAAGATATGGATATAAGAATGAATATTTAGATTTTTGATAAAAAAATTTGTTTCAGCGTTACAGTTGCGTTTTTATTTCACTCGGAAACAAAAAAAAAATAATATGATAAAACCCCAGATAACAGTTAATATACTACAATTACATTTAATGGTTGTTAAAAACTCGCGTTTGACAATTTTTTTTTAAAATAGACAGACAATAACTATGGCCTGGGTGTTTACTCTGTTTACCCCCCGCTCCATAGCCCGTTGAGTTGTATTATTTCACTCCTCAAAAATTTCCATTCCGGGGGCCTTATATGATAATTGATTCTTAAGGAGAAAAATCCAGTAAGATTTTTTTTTTTTAACAATTCTACGTACTCGAGTTCCGTACCCTTTTTATAACTTAATTTTGAAGAAAGTTTTAAGTATTTATACACGCTTCTGGGTAATTTTTGTTTTTGTGTGTGACATTTATTTAATCATATGTGTGTTGTGGTGTACTTTACGAATAACTTATTATATTAATTTATTCTAATTTTAATACTAAACATATACTAATATAGAGTGTATTTGTTACATGCTGGTGTTGAGGAAGTGCATGTGCAGTGTGCCTTATGTCTATACCTATATATCTTATCTTAACTAGTGCCATGTGTGTTGTTTTTTCCTTTCTGTGTCTGGGTTATTAATTTTTAGGCTCTTTAATGTCTTGGTTTGTTTGTGAAGTGTGCGTGTAATGCAATGCGGTGGTAGTGCGCGTTGGTGTGAGTATGTGTATAAGTTTTGTTGTTAGTTGTGTGTTTGTGACTTTGTGTGGTGTTATAATTTAAATTAAGAGTAAATTCCAATAAGAATATTAACAAACTTGGAAATACCTCCAGAACTTATTTGAGTTACTTCGCAAGAGGACTAATTTTATCTAAATAGTCTTCTGTTGAATGGAAACAGTGTCCCCTTAACTTGTCCGACTATAGTCGGAAAAATGTCGTATTATAATACGACATTTTTCTGTCAACGGACCGTTTATTTCAATCCAAAATTTCACTCTCATAGGTTTAATTCACCCGAATAGACAGATTTACGAGCGGAGTCTTCTATTGTGACTAAACATTTTATAATTTTACACTTTTCATTTGTTTTTCTTCGTATTTTTAAGAATTAAATGTTTACCTACTCGCGAGATATTTAAACTCTTTCATATCTCGTGTAAAATATATATTTTATCACGTGATCTGACACTTAGTTACTCACCTGCGCATTTGGGCGGCTAATTTTAATAATACCTACTACAGGGGGTATTACAAAAAAAATTATGTTATTTAATCTTCTATAACATTACAAAAATCTAAAATGACGTGTCTGTTCATTGAAGCTTGGAAACAAACTGGCCTACACTTTATAAACAATGGTGAAGGTGATGCATTTTTTATTTATGTATTGTCTGTTTGTTTGGGATTCACATAAACTACTCCGCCGATTTCGAATGGAATTCATAGACTTAAATTTGCGCCGCTTTTTATCCTGGGAATACCGCGGGCCATTTTTCTGGTAATTATTTAAAACGGGTGGATTAAAAAAACTCGAAAGCTGATGTAATTTTTTGATCGACAGCATATTTATGTAATAAAATGTGTGATATTTTTCATCCCGAGAATCCCGCGGGAATTTTGCCGGGAACGGTTTGTAGTTATTCGGGTGCATAAAATTTGCTTATTCCGACACAGTTTTCTCTAACACGATAGCTTACATTTTTAAATGTACTTTGTGTCCCGGGAATCCTGCGGGAATTTCAAGTCTAACATGGATGAAGTCGCGGGCATATCCTAGTAATCTATAAGATTAATAGAGTACACTAAAATACTATTTTTACATGTTTACTTTTGCGAGTGGGTATACTAGTATAGTAAAGTATGTACGTAAATGCGAAAAAATACCTTTTTTAAATGTTTAAATAGTTGATACTCTTTTTTATCAATGGGTACTCTTATTTTACCTTCTTTCAAATCAGATATACTCTATTTCTTCCAAAAACTGTTGGCAACCCTAACCGCATTTCACCAGTCTGGTCCCTCTATCTCAGCTCCCATCCCATCCTAAAAGACTGGCAAACGTTGGTTTCACCCCTGATGTTGCAAACGTATATTGGCGACGGTAACCACTTTCCATGAGCTGGGCAGTCTACCTGTTTGCCAAGTTTGCAATAGAAAAAAATGCGGTAATTGTAATAATATTACCTTAGCACTTTAGATCAGAATACTACCTAGTTTGTTGTAATATATTGTTACGAGTTACAGGACTCGATTTAAAATGCCGTTAGAATTACTATAGAATTTATTAGAATTATACAAACACGTATAACACAGGTACAAATATAACAACACGCGCAAAGTCCGTCACTATATACAAAGATAATCGAATGTACACACGTCTTACCTCACTTGTAACTATCGCTAGGCTCCCAATCTCTCCATTGGGGCATTGTATTATAATGCACCGATGCAGTATGTCTACCTGTTAAGCGCGTCGGCGCAATTTAAAAGGAAACGTAATCCACACACCTGCGTAATTATGCCTGCGAACGGCCATAAACGAGTACAATAGGTTGTTTTCTAATTACAAATTTTAAACATAAGGTAAACAAAAGAAGTCCAAATGCCGAAAAGGTAATAAACTGCAGGTGTGCATTGGTCTTTGTCGGTCGTAACAATATGATACCAATCACTATAAATGATCTCCCAGAGGACATGCAATCAAAGTACAAAAATAACCATAAATCGATCAAATATAATCTGAAAAGATTCTATATTGATTCCCAAAGCGGACCATCAGGCTCACTTGTGCAGACCTGGGACTTAAAACAGAACCATATAATAGAATGATGATAGCCCCGCTTTTATTATCAAATTAGAACTAAACACTAGAATGATAACAATTACTCGCCTCTGCTCCTATTTCTGATATAACAGTATTGTGTACACGACTCTTTGCGGCACGAATAAACCCATGAAGTTTCTGTGCCACAGTCAAATGTATTTCTAATATATATGAATCTTCCATAATAAATAAAAAAAAAAGTTATATCGAACGCTTATAATTATAAAGACCTAAATCAAAACTTTGGGTCATTGGATTTAAATATGTATTACATAAAAAATTTGGCACAAAATTGAAAAACTTGATATTTTTAATTAGGTCTCTATAATGCTATGGGTGCGATATGTACTTTTATATTTAAATGTTTCTCATAGTTTCTAAGCAACCTTTGTTAGGGGGCATCCACAAATTACGTCACACGAATTTCATGATTTTTTTTATTCCTCCCCCGTCCTTATCACAGCTGGTCACATTCGTGAGACTCCTCCCTCCCTAGTGTGACGTCACATGTTTTGCAATTTTACATCAAGATATTAAACTAAAACAGCTGTTCCGTAATTAGTTTCATTTACATTAAAATTAATTTTAATAATTCTAATAATAAGAAGTCTATTTTTTATTTACAGCATAAGTGCTGCATGTTTTTGAGCCAGGATTCGAATCCATGGCATTTGAGACTCTTGTTTGTACGTTAACCACTAAACTACCTAGATTTAACATTGGGCGCGTCTTAAGCGTGCGCGCGTATAACCGCACGTAAGTCCTAGTTATTAATACTACGCAAATATGAAAACGTTAAAAAAATAGTTTACTTGTCAGACGATTATTAAATATCATATTTTGTGGCGATGACGATTATAATCTAACACTAAAGATTACCTCATTATAATTTTATGCATGAAATATCACAATTTTCCTCATAAAAAAAGTTTGCAAATATTTATGTTATTTCCTTGTTTTCCTGGTTTTATATGATGATAGAAATGTTATTAAAACTTTGGAATAACTGTTTTAGTTTTTGTAATGTTAGTTCACGAAAAGTGCAAGATGCTGTAGAAGCTAATATATGCTCACTGTTTCTGTCATTTGGCTATGAAACGTAAACAAATATAAGGTATATTTCGAAAATAATTCAAAAGATCTTGTTCAAATTCATTTAAGTTGAATCATTTTTTTATTTTTTAACACCTTGATTTTTTTTCAAATGTTTACTTGATATGTCATAAATTTAGAGAGATGTGGTATACTTTTTATGAGTCTGGAAGCGAATATGTCACCTCGTATATTTTATGAAGTAAAATTATTTTTATTATTCATATGGAACAGGTGGGAGGCTGACGGCCTATCTGGTGGAAAGTGATTATCGTCGGCTACGATAATTTCTAATACCAATGTGCTGCCAGCCTCAAAGCGGGGGAGGTGCGTTGAAACCTGGCCGCTCATGCTGGAACACAATTCAAAATTGTTATTGCAGCATTCTCTTAACTAGGGGTCGTCGTCATCCAGATGCCTACCACTTGGCAATTATACTAACTTTTATGTATAATCTTCAAAATGTTCTTCAATGGAACTTATTTTCATTTGCAACAACAATAGCCAAGCCAAAGTGTTGCCAGCTTTTAAAATATCATAAAGGGATGAGATCGAAAGATCAGACAGGAGGATTGAGATAGAGGAGATAGGATATGATACTGGAATAGCAGGATGTGATAGGGAAGGTGAAATAAGGGAAAAGGGAAGATCGGAATTCTGACTCATCGCACGAAACACGTTTAGTCCAGGGCTATAACCCTTCCACGTCCATATTTTGTGAGAGCGTCTTATCACACCGATCAAGCCGGCCCTAAGAGCTGAAATCTAGCTAGTGGCTCCCACCTGGGAACCTATCTGTAATATAATTAAATTCTAAAAACATGCCGTGTCTGTACATTGAAGCTATTTAAAAAAAAAACAACTGGAATGAACTATATAAACGATGGAGAACACGATGCATTTTTTTTTATTTCTTGTATCTGTCGGTTTGTCTGTTTGTTCGGGATTCATATAAAAACGACTGGGCCGATTTCGATGCGGTTTTCGCTTATAGACAGCAAATTCTTAGACTTAAAATATCCTGGGATTCCCGCGGGAATTTTTCTGAGAATTATTTAAAATGGCTAGATTAAAAAAGTCGAATTCCAGTGTGAGTTTTTCACTGATCGATAGCAAATATGTAATAAAATGTTTAATATTATTTATCCCGGGGAACCCACGGAATATTTTCGGGAGCGGTTTTTAGTGTTCGGGTGCATAAAAATTACCTTATTATGGCACAGTTTTCACTAAAACTATAGCTTACATTCCTTTATAATGGTATTTTGTGTCCCGGGAATACCGTGAGAATTTCAAGTCAAACGTGAACGAAATCGCGGACATATCCTAGTTTGAAATAAAATCTTTAATTTGAATAACTGCTCTTATTTATTGGGTTTAATTATCAATTAAGAATAGAAGAACATTGTCTTTAATTAACCATTAA
The DNA here is from genome assembly GCA_039645545.1 of Dendrolimus houi. NCBI lineage: Eukaryota > Metazoa > Arthropoda > Insecta > Lepidoptera > Lasiocampidae > Dendrolimus > Dendrolimus houi. The sequence continues at coordinate 9,464,591 of CM077136.1, forward strand.
ATAGAACAGGATGATTAAAGTGGAAATATAATGTTACCTGCTTGTGTTACTGTTATCCTATTACGTTATAAATCTTCCATTTTCTTATACAAACGTTTTAATTGCTAAAGTTTTTGATTTCACTCGTCTAAAAGTGTTCCCCTTTGATTTCTATTTGTATTGGAAGTTAGTTTTCTTTAGCTAAATAAATGTTCCGACAGATTCTTGTATGTTATTTGAAAGCAGTTTACTGTTTGTTTGCCTGAGTTTCTTTGTATCTTGTTCATTATTTTAAATATGAACTGAATTTCATGAATTTTTTGTACTACATATTTTAGAGAGTAAAATATGTACTGGTGTTAAAATAATAATCGGTAAACAAGCACACACACATTTTATATCTCCAATCTAAGCAAATTATGCTTGTGTTAATTATGCTTGTATACAACGAACCATTTTGGGCCCGATTTCAGAAAGTAAATAACAGAAAATTCATTTACGAAATTTTAAATAGTACTAATTGAACCCGGGGCCTCTGCGTGTTAGTAAGATAGACCGGCAAAGGCTTAACCTACTCAATCACAGACGCCATCAAACTAAGTAGTGAGTAAAAACTTGGAACTGAGTGTATATTATTGTTACGAGTTACGGGACTCGAATTAAAATGCCGTTGGAATTATTATAGAATTTATTAGAACTATACAAACACGTATAACACAGGTACAAATATAACTGGATACAACCAGTACAAACTTCATGCACGATTTAATAACACGTGCAAAGTCCGTCACTATATAGCTCATCGAATGTACATACGTCTTGCTCGTATCGTAATCGTCGCTTGACTGCATCACCCCTCCCTTCGGGCATCCCTTTTATATTGTACAAATACAATATGCCTTGACGCAAAACAATAACAACAAGGATTAGTTCGACACACCTGCCTAATGACGGCCATAAAGCAAGTACAATAACAATAAACAAAAGTAGTGCAAATGCGGGGAAGGTAATAAACCGGGTTTGTGGCAGGCAGGTGTGCATTTACTTTTTTTGTCGGCATGTAACATTATGTTTGATGATTATTTATATTTTTTTGGCTTTCGTAATCATTTTGGCAAAACGAATCTCTTCTACTATAGTTATAACAAGTATGGCGGATATACTGTCCTCCATTCTTCTCATAACAATTACTACTATTATAGTTGTAGTGTATATGTAACATTCAAAGGTACTCAGTCTCTTCCCGGAATTACTTTTTTATTCTAGGTTTGACCAAGGCCTTTCGACAAAACCCGAAACAAATTCCAATTTCGGCCTTTGACTAAAGTAGTATTTTTAGTCAAATCTAGAAGTACCTAACTTTTTAGTCAAACGTTGAACGTAAAATAATCTGTTTCGGGCTTTGCATAGTCGATCCTAGAAGCGACTAAGGCAGATTCGGTCAAACGTCGATTCGTACTGCACTTGTTACATGTTTAATGACTGTATGAATTAGCCTCTCCTAGGTTAGACAAAAATTCGTTAGTTTAAGGCAGAAAAACGCCATTTATTTGAAAGAAAGAAAAACTTTATTCAAAGAAATAGCGACATAATTACATTCGTTATACATCATTATACACGGAGCATATTTTGAGAATTTGTACGCCACATTTTCAGCAAACAGGTTTGCACTCACCATATTGCTGTGCCGGAATTATATCCGACACAACGCTGATTTTCGGTGCAAACCTTCCTTTAAGCGTAAGAACCAAAACGACCCAAATTTGAATAATGAATAATTAATAAAACTAATTCTACTTATATAATTTGTATCGAATCATTTATTCGAATAAAATTCGCTAGAGTGCTTGCCGAGTCTTACCACATTCTGTGTACCACGTCACTGACATGAGGCAACAAATGACATTTTACTTCATAATCTATAAAATATTGAATGTGTTATTTTACTCTAAAGATATGAAATGTTTAATATATTTTATTTTCCTACTCTATATACTATATAGGCCGTGCACAAGACTGACTCGCGTTACAAGTAAGTTGTCAGACAGTGATATATGTATACTGTAAAAGTATAAATTGCAAATTTCAGAACGATAATTGTAGTGATTTTGGGTGAGAACTACTAATCCACGCTACATTTGTACTTCAATTTGCCTGTCTGTGTATGTAATTATATTTGGATTCATATCAAAGTGAGATAGTAAATGAACTACATTGTAATTATTTAAAGGTTTATCAATTCATATGTATGATCTTCTTTTTGTAAAGTGAGAAGATGTCTTTTATAGTGGAATTTAACTGAATTTATTGTTTTTAGATCTCTAATTGGTGGAGGAATATCATTCCAGAAATGAGTGGCAGCATATTTGAAACAGCCTCTGAAAGCAGCTGTCTTGTGCTTTGCTGTTATTAAAGGTTTCGTAACAGACCGCATAGTACAGTGGTGTGACCTATCCCATCTCCAGTCCATCTTATTGTACAGATATTTAGGGTACTGCGAGGAAATTCCACCAAACTGCATACAAGCTAAGCGTAACTTCCTTAAGTGTAACATGGTTTCTTCTTGGTATGTCATAACAGTAACGGGCACAAGAATTTTGTATGCGCTGTATTAGACGCTCAGTATTTGGACTTTGACAAAAACTTTATGTCAGACCTGAGGTTTGACTAGGCAAACCTAGGAGCGCCAGAGCTTCAATGTTTGACTATAACATAGATACTATACTAATAGTAATAGCAACCAAGGAGTCGGACATATATGGACTGCTTTTACTATTAATATTTTCATCTATCTACGTTTTAAGTGATATTCTGTGTTTTGGCAATTTAGATTATAATCTATTCATTTATAATAAGTACTTTATTCCTCACAACATATTAGTAATAAACTACGCTAAATTATAACACATATAAAACCAATGTGTCGTAAAAAATAATTTAAAATAAGGAACATGAGTTTCGTTTCATTGGAAAAACGAAGCCGTTAGACGCGTCAACATTGTCACCGCGTACGAAATTAAATATCCCGTCATATTAGTTTTATGACGTTCCAGATCAAAGCTCAAAGATCCTATTATTATTGTCACACGGACACACTGACTCCGGCACCCGCCCACAATATAACCTAGAAACAAGAGCTCATTTATTATAACCCTGGCGAATGACTTGCGCCGAGCATATTTATTAAAATGCTGAGTTATTATTTTAATTCTTATGTTTTATCAATTAAAATTCTTAAGAGTATGGCTAATATGTTAGTGTGTGTTTGTTGGATACGGACAGGGAAATAATACAGTACATAACAAGAATATTAGCAGAGTCTATTCCTATATTTATATACGCGTAGCGAATTACAGTTCACTTGGAAACCTAATAACATAGAGAAGCAAAGATGTACTTACTATATTCTAATAACATTCAAATATAGAAAATGCCCTACAAAAAAGTTCTTGTTGAAATGAGAGGTTTATTTTAACAGTGTTCTTGGAAAATCTTGCAGAATGTTTCCTCTATATAATATTTTACATATACTGTACATTAGTCTTTTCTAAAACAAAATACATTGCAAAAATTTTGTTTAGTTTTATGTTTCAACCAGAAAAGAATTCTTAGCCTATGTATGAGAAAATTACTGATATTTAAAATCCGATTTAAACAAGCAAAGCATGTATATCGTCTGTTCTCCTGTATAGCGATGATGTTTCAGTTCCGTATTGGGAACACATTTATGGGCTGAATAATGAGCAGGAAAACATGTTTTGGCAATAACTAGAAACAATAATAACAACGGGCTTCATCAGTGACTCATACACGAGGCTATATTATTATAATGAGTAGGTTTCTACCATTGATAACATTGTTACAACCTAGGCCCCGACAAAGACAACTTCCGCGTACAAATCTGTAAAAGCACATTTTATTGCCTGTCAGCATTTGAGCTAATTGTAATTATTTTATGATCGTCTTCTTTTATTCACTTATTTATTGGCATACGTTTCTAGTTATTATAGATAACGGCCTATTGTACTCGTTTATAGCCGCTTGCAGGCATCATTATCCAGGTGTGCGGATTACGTTTACTAGGAAATTGGAAGTTGCCGGGTGGGCATATTCGCATTTGTGAAGTATAAAACGACGGGCTGATTGAGAGAGGCGGCAGTTGAGCGAGAACCACGATCAAGGCGTGACGTGTGTTCAAACGAGAATCTAATAGTGACGGACTTTGCGCGTTTTATTAAATTACGACGTTCTGCATTACGTTTGGAATTGTTGTGTTCGGTTATATTTGTACCTGTCTTATACGTGTTTGTATAGTTCTAATAAACTCTATAATAATTCCAACGGCATTTTAGTTCGAGTCCCGCAACTCGTAACAATATAATTTTTATGAACTTCTTGATTAAAAGGTCAGATTATGATTAAAGTGGTATGGTTAACAAACAATTTACTCATATAATTTTATTATTTATTCTTAATAATGTGTATGAAGTGATTGATAATCATAATTGAAGTGACAATATTCTGAATATAATCTCTTTTAATGAACATTCTTAATTTAAACTACTCTTAGTGGAGGATTTATATAGCAAAATACATAGAATTTGAAGGACTTTTAATTTTGACCTCCGAAAGGATAACGCCCGATTCACAGCGCGTTGGCACTAGTTATATAGCGTTGACAGACTTATACAAAAGTACCTTCATTATTTTAACGTTTTTTTTGTATTGCATGACTTCAGCAAACAGGCAGACGGCCCACTGGTGGAAAGCGGTTACCATCTCCTATAGACATGTAGAACACTAAAGGTGCTACAAATGCGCTTCTGCTCTCTTAAGGGATACTGGAACCTGGCCACTAATGCCGGAACACAACACAAGGTTGTTATGGTGGCATGCTCTAGACCAGAGGTGGTAGCCATCCAGTGGGGAAATACCCTTTCACCTGACTATGGGTTGTTTTGTGTCCTCTAACGACAGGCCGCCCAGCCGCAGAAAAAATGTATTCCTTCTCCGTTCCTGCACGGAAAAACACTTCTACAGTTTAGTCTGATTAGTTCTTTACACAAATTATTAAATGTTCATAAAGTAAATATTAGACTAAATCTTTAACAATAGATGGAGACACTAATACCAAAGTGAGTAGGTGGCGCTACTAATAACAAATGCTATTAACACTACTTACATTTTACTGTAATATGAAATTGTCCCAAGTCAGTCGTCCAACTACGTCCACCTAATTATAGGTGTATGGAGTGTCAAGACAATCGATTTCCGGTGTCCACAAAAGACCAATAAGTACTGGGGGTCAGTAGTCTAATGTCGGAGCAAACAGTAACATAGGTTACATTGTAAACGTGTGTGAGGTGCGCCTTTGATCTCAACCGTATGGCATCTAGGGCTAGCAAAGATACATGGAAATTTGAAAACTATTTAATCCCAAGCGAAATTTGTATGGCAATCTAATCTATGATAACTTTGAAAGCAAATATCTCACTGCCTTACCGAAATACAATAGCTAATTAACGTGGTAGAGCCATGCTGTAATCATCATCTTGATTATTGCTGTTAGGGCCGACAACTTGATCGGTGTAATATCACGCTCTCACAGAATATCGGCGTGAAGAGTTCCGATAGCCCACTTCCTCCTCTCCTATTCCATCTTCTCTATCCAATTCCACGTCTTTTGATCCCTCTATACCATTCCTCCTGTCTGATTTTCTATACCTATCCCACCTCTCTTATTCTATCCCCTTTATCCCATCCCTCCTATTCCATCCCCCTATCCCTTCCTAAAAGCTGACAATGCGTTGGCTTCGCCCCAGGTGTTGCAAACGTCTGTAGGTCGCGGTAACCACATTCAATTAGATGCGCCGTCTGCCTGTTTACCAGCTTAGTAATAAAATAAAACACATTTTTTGTGAAAAAAATATTTGTTTGAATCCTTTTTTTTTTTGTGAAACATTCGTAATTTTATTAATATATTTGTGTAATGCAGATTTGTCGTAAGTAAATTCCGTCAACTTATCACACCTCTTAGATAGCTTTTTAATATGATTTTATTTTTGAGTTGTGTACAATAAGTATAGTACAGTAAAGAAACCTCGGAAGGTCGGCCACCCCTAACAGGCACAGAGTAGTGCAAAGAACAAGAGTTTACATTGGCATCATTCAAATGTATGAAGCTGCTATTTACGTTTGAGCAGAGCACTCATTACGGATTGTTATTGGAATAATAAAGAGAGAGGGATGCTCGCATCCGTCTAGCTGAGATCGTAACGTATTTCCAAGTATTACTTTATCCATTGCGAAACGTGATCGCTTTATTCTACAGAGGTTTATTCCGCGAACTGACACTTCTGTTGTTGTTTATTAATCTGTGTTTATCTGAGCTAGTTTTATGGTTGATAGACTGTTTGAAATTGTGAAGAGATTAGTTTTTATTAATCAAATAAAATGCACGTTATTTTTGTTATCATTTTTGAGATGCCATTCGCGTGTTCTTAATTCAACATTGGCGTAACAAGGCATGCTTTTAGTTAAAATAATAAACAAATGGAAGGAATGCGATATATTGAAATATATGTAATATATATTTTTTTTATAACAAGTTACGTTATTCGATGTTTCTTGTGGTGTTTATAAATGGATCATATAAATTTATATTTAAATAATTTATTCCATAAAATATGATTATTAAAAAGATATCAAAAATGTTATTTACAAAAATTACTTTCTTAGTTTGTTCAATGTTCAAGTCTGTAAAATATTATTATATATAATTTACGATTATAAATAAAATTAGAAAATTACTAATGTCGATTATGGTGATCATGTGTATGTGTCTCAAGACCACGAGCCGCGGCAAATGGCCCGGACTTTCAACAATTTAATCTAGACTTTTGTATGCACCATACAAAGATCCACCCAAGCATAAGCTCCGGGTAATAATAAATATAATAGAGTAGATAACACTTATTGCTCACCAAATATACAATTTCACAAATGCACAATTACAATATTATCATGGTAGAAACAATAATAAATGTTAGTATAATTATCGTTTTTCTTTTTTTTTCAAAAACTTTAACATGACAGCCCGGTCACGAACTTGTCACTATGAGCGACAAGAAAAAACAAAACTAAGACATTAATAATACGATTTACGAAGTATCCCATCAGTCATGCTCAGCCTCCGTCGCGACGCTCATCGCCTGTTATCCATCGCTAAGCTCAAGGTGGTGGACGGGCCGTAAATATACACCAGAGTGTTTCTTCTGTCACCTTAAGCCAGAATCTTGGGGCAACAGCCTAGCCAGTGACATGTCCCTGGTAGGTGAGTTCCCGCTTGCAGGCATCTTCCTCATAGCCAGGGAGGATAAAGTAATTATCATTCTCCCATAACCTGTCGCGTATTAAGCACGGGAATGTGTTTTTACGTGAATGTGAAGCTTATGAGAATCGGTTTCATATTAACGTTTCTGATGATTTTCGCGAGAGTGTAGATGGGCCTTATACTCGTAGAGTGAGAAGCGTAAACACCTGCGCGCCCCCGTCACGGCAGCCTTAAAGCATTAAGCTACTATAACGATACGCATCGTTAGACAACCAATTTTTCGACACCTACGCATGTCGATAGACTAAATAATGTTTGCTTTTTATTTAAATTCGACATTTAAATCATAATCAAGTAACCAAAACCATAAAGATTTACATCACCATACCATAATATAGCTATATTCGATTACACTAAATAGTTCTATAAATCAAACAAATCGTTATCGGTTGACGTATTCGACAAATTAATTATGTGACGGTGGTATATTTCACTAAAACTTACTATCTGATGATACCTTCCGTTAAAGTAGGAATTTTATTTCTTTACATACTGTTTGTTCGTCAATAATATTTAATTGAAATAGGTCTGTAGTTATTTATAATAGTTTTGTGTTTATTTGATATTTATAATTTACAATCACATTAAACAAAATTAAAATATGTACAACTTAATTTACAAACGGAATGTCGTTGATACCTTGGAAAATGGGAAGCCCCTTTAGTATGGGGCGCAACGTGTGTCGATACGTTAGTGGCTTCCCATCTTCCAAATACAACCGTCACTACCGGAGGAACTGCCACACTTCAAAAAACGCTGAAACGCCGCAAACGTCATCCATCGGTGACGGATACATATTGGTGAATTTCGGAGTTGAGACTTTGGGGCCATGGGAACGTGAGGCTTACCAACTTTATCGAGACCTTTTAAGGCGATTGAAAGAAATCTCGCGTGACCAAAGGCTGGCCTATATTTAAGGCAACGGATTAGCGTTGCTATACAACGTGGAAATACGGCTAGCATTTTGGGAACGCTCCCAACCGACAGCGATCTCGACTACATCTTTTATTCGTAAATATGTTTACAATAGTATTTAATTTTTAAGTTTCTTTGTAATGTGTTACTATTTAGGTATATGTATTGTTATTGTGCTCACCAAAATAAACATTTACAAACCAAAAAAAGTTACAAATAATAAATGGGTTCCAAGTCACCGTCAATTAGGAACGTTCCTAAAACGCGGGCAGTGTTACCAAGTTGTATAGCGTGGTATCACACTGATCGAGCCGGCCCTAAGAGCTGTAATTAAGTAATGATTCCAGCATATCCTCTACCACGTCAATACGTTTATAATCAATAAATATGAACAAAATATCTTTTCAAATATATCATGTACTTAAACATATATATGTTTAAAGGCTGATTCCTCAATTATCAGATAAAACATCTAATAACTACGGAACGAATAAAGTTATCTGGCTGTTATCGATTATTCAAATGTCATTCAACTCGTGAATTATAACAGTGGTGTAGCTATTATACGCCCGTTTTACTGGTCGGCAACAGTACTAACTTCAGAGTGGTGAAACAAATATGCCGATTAAACATGCGATAGAGCAGGACAGACTATGTCCATGAACGTCGACTGGTCGAGCCATTTTACATTTTACATTTGAGAGCGCTTAAGTTTGGACGTTACTCAATTTATACATTGGAAGTTATTACAATGGAAGTGATGCGATTAAAGAAAAGAGAGCGCTCTGCAAATTTTGTTGCCAACGAGACTCAATTACTGATGAGATTAGTCGACAAATACAAACATATTATTGAAAATAAAAAGACTGATGCTAAGACGAACAAAGCTAAAATGGTTGCATGGAAGAGAATAGAGATTTCGTTCAATTCATTTCGAATAACAACAGTTTTTCGCTCGTGGAAGACCCTAAAACTAAAATATGAAGGAGTACGGAAAAATACAAAGAAGAAATCGTATAATCAACGACAGCAGACGTCTACAATTGGAGGGGGACTTTCAAATAATCCCGAATCTATTACAAGTAAGTAGTGGTCAAGAGTCCGTTTCATAATCACCAATTCATGTTTCTAGAAACTTACTTGTATCAAAATTGTTAATTCAGGGCCGATTTTTCAATCATCAGATAATAGTTATCAGTCGAATAAGTTATGTATGACCGAACTAAATTCAAAAATGAAACAATTCAACTATTTTATTAAAGTAACAGTCATTTTAAATTTTCCCACGTTGTATTTTATTCTACGAATAACTCTTATCTGGTTATTGAAAATTCGGCCCTAAATTAAGCTCTTCATCAGTATCACAATCATAAAGCGACAAGTAGTGATACTCATGGAACTTAATAGGTAAGCTTGGATTTAGTTGTAAACCAGAAGAAGAGGCAAATAGAAATATTCTAATGTGCCTAGACTGATTCTCCTCAAAGAGTGGTTTATGATACATTTAAAAGCGTTGTTGCCAGCTCGTTCTTGTAGTATCTTTCGAGTAACTACTTACCAGATAAAAATATGACGTCGATCATTATGGAAAGCAACGTATTTTAATGGAAGATTTAATCATATGATTATTTTAGTTGTTGATTATCTACTTTGAGCTTTAATGCCACTCTATGAGACAGGCCCTTATATAACTAATCATAAAGAAGCATAGATATTTGTATCAAGTTTTAGGCGCGAACTTTTTGAAAAAATGTTTATTATTGGCAAAACAATAATATAAAAGTTTCAAAATAAGATATATAAACAGTAGTTGTAGGATGTCGATGGTTTTTAACGGGGAGTTTTTGTGAATATGAGTGGAAAATGACAATTGTGTGTTTAAATCAGCATATTCGTGGATATTTGAGACTGGCTAGATACACTAATTGTGCAGCATCATTGTAAAAAAAAACAAGATATCTGAATCTGTTGATTTAAAAGTTCACCATGCTCATAGTATAATTACAGTGTCACATATAAATAGCAGATCTGGTAAACCTCATGCTTACAATTCTACTGCCAGTATCTCGTCGTATCTGAAATTCAATAACTTAGTAGGCTAAGAAGAATTTAGTTTCATACATGTTAAAGGCTAGCTCTAATTATCATATTTAAACAATCGCCTGCTAATCCTAAAATTCACACCCTTTATTTTTCTAGTTCCATCAATATTTGAGAGCAATATTGTAACGTTAGACACAATAAAAATAAACACTTTGGATACTAATGATCAAAGCGAACCCACAGAAAGTCAACAATATAAAAAATTTACAGGTACGTCGTACATTATAAAATTACTTACATTTGTCTTTTTTTATTACTATACTTAGTAAATTTCATATAACATCTTATCGTTTTAGATTTGGATGAATCGTTTATACTGGATTTTAAAGAAGAGGGAGGTGAAAGTCTTGGAGGTATCTGTCCTTTGAATTTTATTGTTATCAACTTTTAACATCAAGAGGCTTGCTTTGCCTACCAACTTTTTGATGTATATAATAATGTTATTAATTCTTATTATTATAATAAAATGATTTGAACAATAGTATAGTGATCAAACATGTACATTGAAGTCACCGATTTGTAAAATTCTCCATTTCGGGGTGGACAAGTGTGGTGGGAAGATTGTTTATTCCCTTCTTCTCAAACAAAATTGGGACATTTATAAACGAATATTACTATCTATACTAAAATTATAAAGAGGTCTTCATTATGCGCACCGGATATTATGCCGAAGTCCGTTTTTCCCGAAACCTACAACTTGGGTGTCTTCAAGTCCCGCGTGAATAGGTACTTTCTAAGTAAGCGTGCTCGATCTTAGACCATATATCCGCTCGAAATCGAGCAAGATAATGGTCAAACGCGAACCTATACAGTAATAAAAAAAGGTAAAGTTTTTTTGTAGGAAGTAATCTCTTGGATTCGATATTGACAATTCTTTCAAGATTAGTAAGCTACATTATTCTTGAATGACATAGGCTATATTCGATTGTTATTTTTTTTTGACGCCATGCGAAGTGGTCACGGGTAGTATATGACAAAACTATTCTTCCAGAAGCTAAATGGCATGACAGACAACCAGAAGCTGTAAGTAGAAGGGTATCTAGTGAATTGAACATAGGCACAGGGACCCAGGCAAGTACTACGGAGAAATTAGACGAAATGAGTATTGCTCGCTTGGAATTAATCCAACTGCAGATGGAGACCGTCAGAAAAGAGCAAAAGTATATGGAAGAAGAACACAAATTAAAAATGATTTATTTGGCTAATGAAGAAAGACGAAAACAAGAACTTCATGAACTACTCGTACAGAAAATAAATTGTGCTTCTTCTGTCATGGATAGTATATTATAACAATGTAAATTTGTCCTCATATAAATTGTGTTTAAAACTTTGTCATTGTAAAACTAAATATAAAATAAATAATTAATTGGTTTTAATTTAATTAGCTTTTTTATGGACCTTAAGCAATAAAACCGCCCGTTGTACCTTATAATGTTTAATTTTTTAGTGTTTTCTTTTCATTATGTTGGTGTACAATAATTAAGTACATGTTTTTAAAGGTTTCTTCTATGGCTTCAATCCGGGCTGGAGGAGCAAGCGAGGTGTTTTAGTGGGTGTTCCAACCCACGAGATTGATATTGGTCGATTAATGTTATGCATTTATGATTTAATTAGAAAAACGAACTTTTACGTATTATTAAACAGAAGCGCTAATAAAAATTTATTGGTAGAACCAACGGTTGATTTTCATTTCATTTAATGCTTGTATCCACAAATCTATCTACGGGGTGCCATATAAAGTCGCTGTTGTCGCCATTTTGCCTGTCAACGCGCCGACAAGACGCTCGTGTAAACTTTTGGAAATTGAACGAAGGGCACACGTATATTCTACCGTTGAGTAATTGACATTAATCAACATTGGTATTTGAAAAAGGAAGTTATTAACAGTTGTTTATTGATGTACTAATGTATTTTGATTGCACTAAAACGATAACATTTATGTACCTACCTACCTAAACACAACATAAAACTACCAAGTGTCTTTGGACAATATAATGAACAGTTCCGTAGTGCCGAATAACTTCTATAGTTTTGACAATTGGTTACGGAACTTAGTAAAATGAGTATTGCGTAACCAATATTTTTTTTACTGCGAACCTGGCAAACAGGCAAATGGCCAACTTAATGGCAATTGAAATGAAGCCTTTTGCATCACTAGGAATAAAACCAAGGCATTGCCAGTTATGAGGATGGGATGACTGGGAGGGAAAAAAGGGGATTCGATAGGAGAATGGAATAGGGGGAGAGGGAAGCAGACGGCATGTAATGAAATAACTGAAAAAATACTGGCTATATATATTCTTTAAACAATTTTTTCCTTGTATGTGTTTTAGTTCAAAGAAACGTCTTTTGTAGTGTAAACTGACTAATCATAAATTTAAATGCATATAGGTATATACTCCAGAAAGTTCAGAAATTGTGGACTTGAATAAAACTGACCAAATACTTGTCAGATACTAAATTGTTATTACTTTAGGGTTCCATAACACACTAAACTGCGCGCAGTTTAGTGTGTTATGAGACTATGTTTTTGCTATTTGGCTATTGAACACTAAAATATATTATTAAGCTGCCAAAGGAAAACTAATCAAAACATACATTTAAGATAATCAGCTGCTTACATACTTATAATAATAATTTAATTTATTACAAATAACAAATATTAATAAGTATATTTTAGATTATATAAATAAACAAACTTGCATTATTTTCAAGAAATCTTAATATCCTTATGCTGGATCTTTATCTGCGTATGTGTTCAAGGTTTACGGCCTTCTTCATTGTGAGTTAGAATAAGTTTGAACGCTTCTTTAAGATTCTTAAAGAAGCATTCAAACTTACTCTTACTCAATATTAATAAAACCGTAAGGCTGTGACCAAATGCGTCTTATTTAAATCGTTAAAAATAAAAATAATAAAATAAATATTTAAGGTCATTAATAATGTCCCTTCTAACATTGCGCATTACACCCATCGCCACATCTGCGTGAAACGGCCTATACCTTTAACTTTATTCCAGATGAACCCACACCATTAATGACATCATTAAAAAATCTCTTTAATTTAAAAAAAAATACATAAACTATCATAATTATGCGTGGAAAACTTAAATCGGATCTCCATAGCAAGAAAAGTAGTGAAAGAGCGGTCCGAGTACAAAGTGCCTTAAATTTTTAATTGCTACCACGTTATGTTTATTATTCGGCTTTGTGCATTCAAAGAAACACGTGTGAAGGCTTTGCATGGTTAATGTGCCAGCATATATTTAGCGAATGGACCAAAATGAAAGACATGAGCGGTTGTAAAAAGACCATAAAGTTTTTTTTTTATTATTTACAAAAATATAAAAATACTAGCGAACCCGGCAGACATTGTCCTGCTCTAAAACAATGAAATCTAGAACCCTATTCCAGCGCTATCTACCGGCTCCAATTATGAATGTAGACCTTCTCTAATCTACTTGAAGACACACCGAACACCCACAAAAAATCATCAAAATCGGTACGACCGTTTAGAAGGAGTTCAATGACATACACACGAATATAATTAATTATAGATAATAACAGCCCATAAACGTTTTCATCCGTGCAGGAACGGGGGAGAATACAATTTCCTGCGGCTGGGCGACCTGACGTAAGAGGCGACAAAACAACCCACAGTCAGGTGCTAGGCTAGGGTATTTGCCCGACTGGATGGCTACTACCCCTGGTCTAGAGTATGCCGCCATAACAACCTTGGGTTGTGTTCTGGCATTAGTGACCAGGTTCCAGTCTCCCTTAAGAGAGCAGCGGCGCATTTGTAGCACCTGTGGTGTTGCAAATATCCATAGGCGATGGTAGCCGGTTTCCATCAAGTGGGCCGTCTGCAAGTCTGCTGAACTCATGAAATAAAAATAAAAATAAAAATAAAGATCCACAGCTGGGCTCGGGCCGCCCATTTTTATAGAGGAACGGACAGGATACCTGCCACACTTGTAAAGCGGAATGACGGGTTTGACACATCGGTTATCTCGATGTGCAGGTTTCATCACGATGTTTTCCTTCACCGTTACCACATGATAATTATAAGTAATAATAGGCATATTAGGTCAGAAAATTGCCTAAGTGGTTCATGCAGTCTGGACAGGATTTGAACCCCCGTCCTTTGAGTTTGGGACGCGTGCGCTAACCACTAAGCAAGCTATCACGGTTTTTTTTAATAAAAATATTAAATTTTCATAATTATTGCTATAAATTCTACAAAAGCGGCTATAAATTATTCTTGTCTGATTTCTACTCATTCTTAATTTGTCAAATACACAAAAACGTGATGTTTAAGTGGCTTGGAACATTTTAGGAGCCTGGCCTTTTGAAAAAAGTAAAAAGACTGATAGGAATGCTAAAACATTCAAAACTGTTTATCATATCATAAAATACTATTAGCGCTTCCTGTATTTAAAATTCTTCAACTTGAAATAAAAGTCTACTATGTATGTATATTAGTACGTTTATGAGTTTGCATTAATATACGTCTAGATTTCTAGAATATAGGTACATAAAAAATTTTCTTAATCACCATCGGCCCTCAAAAAAGTGGTCTTCTATTCTTATGTATTTTGATCCGCTGAAGCTAAATCTCAAGCCCATTTGGCCCATTAAGGCCTTGAAAACACAAACTGCATAATTACAGCGCATCGAAATACATGAGAATATATGGGCCTGGTCAAAAGCACAGACCTCTTTTTCGTGGGCCGGTGTATTTATTACCTTTTATTTTGTAATATTATGTATAAGGATCGACGTGATATAGCTGACTTGATAATTTTATTTAAAAAAAATATATTTTGATAGAGATTGTCCAGATCTAATAAAATCAACAATAACATTCCGGCCAAGTCTGTACTAATTAATTATCCAATAACCTTTTTTTATTTCTATCAACTATATAGTAGGTAATTTAAATCTTCTTTTTGAAGGAATTATGTGCCAATGCAATTTACATTGATTTGGCCAATGTCACAGTAGGTGGTAAAATCTCAGGTGCATATAAAAAATATAAAGAAAAATTTGGTCGGTAATTTTCCAAATCACTTTCTGTGATCCTGTGGACAAAAGGTAGGTGAAATATAATCTTATTCCGAGCAAATAAATATTTAAATAATATAAATTGGTAGAATAATCTTGACCAATTTGGGATCAGTATTTCGGGAGCCAAGCGTTGTCACAGCCATAATTTTTTGAATGACTAGTTTTGTAGTGTACTCTATATGGCTGCGTGTTACTTACATATTATTTGCGGAAATCTGTTATTGCCTGTGTGATAACAATCATAATTGTTTATTCATGCCTGTAGGTTTTCCACCATTAAATACATAAATTTTCCACATCCTGTAGCTTTCACCGCAACGTTAGAATTTAATAGTCGCTCCTTAACCAACACCTTGTGTGGACCTAACAAGTCTCTTTTGAGTTGGCACAATATTACGAATATTATGCTCATTAGTGGTGGTTTATTTCCTGGTAACTTTGCGGTTACTGCCTCTTGTGTTATATATAAACGTGTACATATCAGCCGCGCGCAGAAGGTTTGCCGATGACTACTTACTATTATTGTATATACTTATGTAAATGTAATAATGTATATACAATAAAATTAAAAAAATACATTTATTGCAACAACTATTAATGTAACAGTCATTGTCAAACCTATTGACCATCGACGCGTCACATCACGAGGCTATCGGCAAACCTTCTGTGCACGAGTAGTAGGTACGTTCAAACAACAAACAAACAAATGATGTATGTAACAATTTTGTTGTTGTTATTGGAATACAGTAGACTGGTTGACGACCCAACTTATGTAAAGAGGTTAACCATGCCTGCTGACCAAAGGTACCGCCGGCCTCAAAGGAGAACTGGAAGCTGGCGACCTATTCTGGAGCACAATTCAAGATTTTTATGATACCAATCTAGAGCAGTAAAGATAGCCATCCAGACAGGCATATTCGCTACCACCTGGCAAACGCCCTCTATACTATAATAAGAGCCCATAAATGTCCGACTGTGGGGCTCGGGCTCCCACTATAGGGGAACGAACTATATATCCTATACTTGCGAGATTTCGTTTTTGTAAATTTTCAACTTCAATTTGTGTAGTAAAATTTTTCTTAAATTTAAATTCACGATAATGATAAATTATATTTTTCTTTATTTCAGGTAAGACCATGGCTTGAACCTCAGAAAATGGTGAGATCCTATTTCAAATATCTTTATTTGTATAAAACACGGTGACAGCATAGATTACATTGAAATGGATAAAATACAGCATGTTTTATCCCATTGGGGTGCACCAGTGTTTAAGTGGAGGCAAAGATAAAAAAATCTATTTTAATATTAATTAATTCATTTAAGATATAAAAGAAAGAAAATGTTTATTTGAAGAAATAACGACGTACTTTGCTTGTATGTAATTTTATTTAATTAAAATGTTTTGAGAATTTGTGGTCCGCATTATCAACAAACAAGGTTTTCACTCAGCTTATTTTGACACAACGCTGATTTTCAGTGTAAACCTTCCTTTTAGCGTCATACCAAAACGACCCAAAAATATACAGGTATGTATATTTTTTAGATATTGACTTTGTTAGGGGGCAGATACTACAAGACACCTAAAAGCATTGGAGGAATGACCTTATCCTCCTTTAAAATAGATAAGCAACTTCACCCAATATCGGATACGTCGGGAGTGTCTGCTTTTTCTGCTACACTTTGCAGCCTCACAAATAAATAACGACACAATTTAAATTAAAAGAAAACCAAGTCCATTCCTTACACGAACAGTGTCACGATATACTATTAGTGCTACCACGGTCTGAACAGTAATCACTCGGCGTTCTTAAGAGCGGACTCTATATAATTATGGTTGTGTTCAATTATCTATATCTTTAATTATGTACAAGATAGGAGTTAAATGTTTTGACAATCGAAACTTTAACCATTTAGGTCATTAGAGCCACCCGGTACCCGACCGGCATCGTCGTCTACAGGTGGACGCCGCGTTGCCGAGCAGTGAACAGTGAAATTCATTTTGTACACCACTATGTGGTAGAATGTACTGTATCTACAATTGTATAACACCTGTATATACTACATTCTTGCTAATAAAGATATTATTGATTGATTGATTGAACCTTGTGTGGTCAACGATTACTACTAGGTCTATAAGTGAATCTCCAAGTAGTGGGTTGTCGCCGAGTAATCCACTCGTCGTCCACGCATGAATAACTTGTGCAGGTGATGTGATCCGATGCTGGTCGGGTGTCGGATTACTATAATGAGCTTTAATATTTATGCGCTCTAGCGTAGAAAGGCGACTTTTGAAAACTGTCTCCAAACTTTTTAAAAACCTTAATTACTACACATTTTAAGATTCTTATCACAAATGTAATAGATTTTCACAAAGACCACAGATGACGTAAGAGATTTTCAAGTGAAGATTCGAATTCTTTATACCTTCTTAACTCACAGCACAATTATCTGACGATTGCATCAATGACACCATAAAACAAACTTTCAAATTTGAGAGGAGATAATCACAACGAGTTTCATTATTAACAAGAACCGACGAACGGAGTAATTAATAACAGAAGTTCCCACAAACGTACCGGGAAATACGAGATTATGCCTCCTTATGTTTTAAATACGTGTTTTAATTGCGACCCATTACATAACTCGGACGGCGTCTTAAGAGCTTACTTCTAAACCACTGTGTACACCAATAACTAAAATTGAAACGTTTGTTTGTGTATTTCAAAATACATGCTGAAATGTAAGTGAAAGCTGCTACCTATACCACGTGGAAAGTGGTTACCGTCGCCTATAGACATTTTCAACGCCAAAACTATTTTCAATGTGCACCGATCTTGAGGCCGGGGACTAAAACCTGGTTATTTATGCCGAAAAAGACTCAATTTTTAAAGTTGTTATACCGGTATACTCTAAACCAGCGATTATGACAAAAATAATATTAAACTGGAAGATTGACGGGTACAAATGTAAAGGTAGATCAAAAAAGCAATGGACGGATTGTGTGAAGGATGATGATGATTTGTGGTGCGACAGAGGACGTAGGTCAGAATAGAGGAGTATGGAAGGAAAAGACATATTATACCGGCTCCAAATAATTGGAAGAAGGTAAAAGAAAAGACGAAGACTAAAGCACTGGTGGGTTTTTTTTATGCGCAGGGGGAATACATTTCGTACCATACTGAGTCCTTCTCGGCTGTGGGTGGGTGTGGGGGTGGGACCAGACCGCGGCGTAAGCCCCGCGCAGCGTGTGCGAAGGCTCTGGGTGGAACCAACTACTCCGCTAAACCTAAACCTGCGTCCCATACCCGAGACATCCCTTGTGTGGAAGAACATGAGATGACGAGCGAAGCTACACCCATTGTTGAACCGCGCAACAAGCTTAGGTCACCCCGGGATGCAGAGTGACCCACTTCACCAACAAAGGTTGGACCCGTCGCTCAGGGGTTCGAGCCTCGGCCTCGAGCTCGAACCCCTGAGGTTGCCAAGCAGCGCATTCGACTAGCGTGTGAAACGCAGTGTCTAGCGCAAAGCACTGCTGGTAGCCATTCTACAGGCGAATGCTCTACCACCTGGCTATGGATTGATGTGTCACCTCTTACGACCATTACCTAATCGAAAATAACTTTTTTCAGAGGTTTTGTCTTATTGCCGTGAAAGTATGTCTCCAATAGGCTTCGATACAACTTAATGGATTTCAAAGAAAACTTTAGGGATTGAGGCTAGGGCTTAATTACACCATATCTCAAAAATTACTCAACGAATATTATTTAAAGTATTTTTTAAGCTTGAAAAATACTTCCGTAATTTTTTGAGCATTTTCCATCTCATAGTTTAAAAGTTAGAA
The DNA here is from genome assembly GCA_039645545.1 of Dendrolimus houi. Taxonomy (NCBI): domain Eukaryota; kingdom Metazoa; phylum Arthropoda; class Insecta; order Lepidoptera; family Lasiocampidae; genus Dendrolimus; species Dendrolimus houi. The sequence continues at coordinate 9,483,891 of CM077136.1, forward strand.
TGAATCCATGTGTTACGACTTTGGAAGTGGATATCTTCCTAGTGATTTAGGGCCGATTTTTCAATCACCATATAAAAGGTATTTATTGGATAAAGTACAACATGAACAAATTAAACATTACAGTTGAATTTATTCACTTTTAAATTCAGCCAGGATATAATTCATTCAATGGATTACTTTTATCTGATGATTGAAAGATCGGCCTTTAATTTTTTTTAATAATCGGCAGACATATTTTTTATCCGCAAATTAAGCAAGTTACGCTTGTGTTATGGGTAATATATAACGGACTACTCGGGGCACATTCCCAGACAGCAGACTATAGTTAATAACGGATAAAATTCGATTCCGAAATTTACCATACAAGGAATCGAACTCGGAGCCTCTGCATAGTAGTGAGGTCGGCCGGCAAAGACTTAGCCCACTCAATCACAAAGGCCGTCAAATTAAATAAACCACATACAAATGTGGTGTCGTAGTTAATAGGAAGGTAATTTTAATTAGGATATTGTACAGATTTTTTTGTGAAATTGGAAAGACGTAGCCCAGATGTAGATACTATGTATCTGGGTTATTTTTTTACATTAATTATAGGTGGTCCTATACTTAATGTAAAAAAATAACTCTCAGATACATATCTACATCTGGGCTACGTCTTTACGATTTCACAAAAAAAAACTCTGTACAATACCTTCCTATTAGATTTCATTAATAATATAACAGAAATCAGACCAAAAGTGAAGTCTTCAAAGCTTCTTATTTATCAAAAATCTATCGGAAAATATCCCTATTACTTAAACATGTCGTAGTCCAACTCGATAGCTATAAATAACTAGAAAAAAAGCCAGCTAAATTAAATATATTGATATTTTATACAGCATTAACAATATATTGGTAAAATCGTATGTACTCGCAACATTACAATATGACATTATAGCTATTTTCTTTTCTAATGGTTTTTAATTTCACGGCTTTAGTTTCAACAAATACATATTAGCATATTTATGTTCTATGTCCACCTTCCGAAATTAGAGTCGTGGTATTTATCATTTGAAACACGGACCTACTGGTGTGACAAAGCAACTCTTAAAGCAATAAGTTTTGATAATAACCCCTCGAGTCTACCAATAGAAATTGTAACGTATTTGTTAGACTATAAGTTCGATATTTGATTGAGATTATATTGGGAGTGTTCAATAAAAATTCTAATAAAATATAAATAATGATAATTGCCAGTTCACACCGCACTGATATCCAGTCCCACGCTTCGACAGCTTCGACAAAACCATCAGTGTTCTCAGCCCACTTGTAGAACGCTGTAACGAGCCAGGGTTTGGCCTCAGTGACCGCGAACAGCGGGGACAACGTATAAAGTGCATTGAAATATGTATATGATTACATTTGGCTATTTAGCTAGTCATCTTTGAGCTCATGGATGGAAATAGTGAATATTAAAGCAACGCTTTATGATTACGTGATAGATTTAAATTTGGTAATTTGTTTTTTAAATAATTTCGTGATCAAAGCAATTCCGGAACGATTTATCAATTGTAAATACTAAATACTAAATTAAAGTTATGAAAAATAAAATGAAATTATATTGTCGTAATACTGTTTCAATTTGAGTTGCATCAACTTGTTTCTTACATTTTATATATAACTAGCTGACCCGACAAACGTTATTCTGTCAGAAAAATAAAAGAAACACCATAGGAGAGTGAAAAATACTTTTCATTTCTCATATTCTGAAAGTAATTGCCGCTTGGAGTTAGCGGATCATAGGGATGAAAACAACACTTTTCATCCCTGGGAAGCGATTTTCCCTGCTGCCAAAAAAATGAGAAAACTATGCGAACCATAGATAATAGATGTGACTCATGTTCGAACTTTTTTACAGGCACTGGTTAAATCGCGGCATAAATTGTAATAAATAACTATCAACAATTTCGGGGACAAGATCCTGGGGCCGTGGGGGCCTGGAGCTCATCACCTCTATCGAGACCTCTCAACCGGTCTTTGGGTCACGTGACCCAAAGGCTGGCTTGCACCTAGGGCAGCGAATTAGCGTTGCTATCCGACGCGGAAATGCAGCCAGCATTTTGGGCAGGTTCCCCGCCCACAGCGATTTGGAGTTAATTTTTTATTTATAGTTTTATGTTATTTTGTAAGTATAGCTATATTTATAGTAAGTATAGTTTATTTATTTTTAAAATTAACTTTTAGATTTATTATTATAGGTTCTATTCTATTCTTCTTGGTACGATATTAAGATAATTTTTCTTTGATTGACAATTTTGTAACATCATTTTATACTTATAAATTACGTTTCACTAAATTATTATTTAATTAACTTAAATTTAGCTAAATATTTACTATCATCAGTGACAAAAAAAGTACTGTCTCTATAAGCCAGTATCTATTTTTAGTGCCACAGAAAAAAAATATTACTTTACGTTTCATATGTGACGTACGTAATGACGTTTCATCAGATTTAGGTATTTATTTACGGCCTGATTTTATTAAAGAAGTAGGTGTTTGTAGTAAACTAATCAGTTTTTATATACTTTCCTCATATTCGAAGTGAACAGCAGAGTGTTAACCTCAGGTGAAAGGCCTATTTAGACACTCGAATTATTAGCGCCCTCGCTACGCTTTTTTTTTCGGCCGTCGTCCGTAAATATGTCACTTTCACCTCTCGTGTAACAATCTACTATAACGACCTATTCTCATGCCTACCAAATATACAAAAAATAATTAAAATCGGTTAATCCGTTTCGGAGGCCTTCGACCACAAACACCGTGACAGGAGATTTTTATGTATTAGATTAGGTATACATTCATTTGGTTTTACGATGAGTGAGAGTTCCGATTGCCCATTTCCCCGTCCTTCTGTCCCATCTTCCCTATATCATTCCCCTATCCTATCCATTCTATTTCATTCCTTCTGTCTGATCCTCTCTGAGACTGGAACCTGGCCACTAATGTCGGAACTCAACTCAAGGTTGTTATGGCGGCATACTCTAAACCAGGGGTGATAGCCATCCAGTCGGGCGAATACCCTACCACCTGGCTGTGGGTTGTTTTGTCGCCTCTTACGACAGGCCACCCGGCCGCAGGAAATTGTATTCTTAATCCGTTCCTGCACGGATAAAAAAATTGCTATATAAAAAAGCACTGGTTAATATTTCACATAAACTCTATAAAATTAATCGATTTTCTATCATTTCTAACGTAAATAAATGATCGGAATTTTTTTAAATCCAAAATACGTAAAGATCGTATCGATCAACTGTAACAGTTATTGAGTAGCATAGTTGTTTTTGTCGTGTTTCTTTTTAAACTTAATAATTGATTTTGTTATGTACCCTCTTATTTCTGAACGATACAATCGGCCAGTTCCTTAATTGAATCATAATGTTATATTTTTATTTATTCGGTAATTAGCGCCTGTTTTGTATAGAGTAGTTGTCTATAATTTACAATAATTTTGTTACAATATTTATCCTTTGTATAATGTGTTAATTGTGTACAGATTATAATTCAAACCTCTCGATTGTATATAGACGGTATTCACTACATTTTATTTTCATGTTGGCAGACGCGATAGATTTATACTGTGTTCGACTTATTTTATTGCATATAAAACTTTAAGTGTAATATTTTATACAATATCTTATATAAAATATTATCTGAAATATCCAAACAACAATAATGTATTAAATTCTTGTCATGCATAACCCTTTAATTAAAATAGTTTATCAAAGACTTAAATCCGCTATCGGTTGTGCCAATATGCTAAGTTTCATATACTGTAAAATTGGAGGGATGTCGAGGCGTTCTAAAAATGCTTGTCGAGTGTTCAAAGTCAGTGTATTCAATGTGTTAAAACCGTAAGGTTCTCTAATTATAAAGTATTGTGACCAGTTGCTGTTCTTTTACTAACCCTTCTGAGTTGTTGCAAGTATTACACAACTTCATAAAATTATCAATGTTCTTTCATTAGGCAATACCAAACCGGCCTTTGGGAACAAATAGAATAGTTCTAGTCTCTGATATGTTGTTTAACTATTGTGTATCTATTATAGATAAACATAATCTTTATTATTCTGAAATGTTGCATTTGCATTTTCCTGGACAAAAAATATTTTTTTCCAGAAAATCAACCGTTGTTTCCACAGATACGGGACTTAAATATAAATGGGAAAAGTTTAATATTTTTTTTTTTACTGAGGCATATTTTATCATTTCCGGTTCATATAAATCATTTATCATTAATTTCATTGAAGTTAAAGCAATTTTTTTCGCTCTTGTCGCCATTGAAATAAAAATCAAATAATATCAACAAATTAGTTTGGGCTCCCACAGAGAAAATAGTGAACATAAATATTTTTGTATAAAGAATTTAAGTTTAGACAAGCCAAAAACGAAATTAATATTCATATTGATATCTGTAGCCAAGTCTTAAGTAGATTTACTTCTTTTTAAATATGGTTTTAGTATACTTTGTATACCGAACCACCACTAAGGAACGATTTTTGAAAATTTAAACCCTAAGGGGATGAAACGGGGGATGACAGTTCGTATGAAAATCCGTAATTTTTAACCTATTTCTGGTTAGAAATAAAGGTACACGTGTATCGGCGTTTTTAGAAATTCAGCCCTTAAGGGGGTGAAGTAAGGGCTACCTTTTTACTTTTTTTGACTACTCAAACTTGTCTCTTTTTTCATCTACGCCAGCGAAGCCGTTGGCAACAGCTAGTTATATATACAACTATATCTAATTGCGTTTTTAATTTATTCAGAAAATCCAAAAACAAAAACGGACAATCGCGAGTAACAGCATATAATAATTGAATATATAATCGCTTATCACATAAACAGTGAACCCATCCACCTAATCACAACTAGCTACTATTAAAAAATGCAACTTACGTCCATCTGTATATTACTGCTGGCAACAAAAAAACCATATTAATATGATTTATTCTCTATACATCCAAAATTAACGATCACTTACCTCATTTAATTTAAAAGACAAAATAGATCGTATCTTTGGTAAGCGGTAGCGTTTAATAGCTTCTGGTATCTGGGAAACGTAGAAATATAATGTACCATTCCTTCCACCTTAAAATCTTTTGATTAATTGTCATATTAGTTCACTTCCACATTCTTTGAATGAAAACGATATTAACATTAAACGAGAACGTGAGATTTCTGATAAACGATTGTTTTTATTTATTTCCTATGTGACTGGATTCGCTTTAATATACTACCCGACAGTATTCTGCAGCGGTCACCTTGGCCTATGCACAGTGAAATTTCGGTTCTTGTTTTAAGTATGTGGTATTTTTTTTGCTCGATTATATCGCTTCTATCCCATACCTCATTCTCATAATAATAATAACAGCCCATAAACTTCGCACTACTAGGATCGGGCCTCCCACTAAAGGGGTGCGGACAATATAACCGCCACGCTTGTCCGAGGCGGCTTAGCAGGTTTGACACATCGGTTAGCTCGATGTGCAGGTTTCATCACGATGTTTTTGTTCACTGTTGTTAGCAAATGGTAATTGTAACAATATGCACATTAGGTTACAGAACTGTCTAAGTAGTGCATGCGTTCCGGCCAGGATTTCAACCCGCGCCCTTTGAGTTTGGAATACGTGCGCTAGCCATTACGCTACCATGACTTACTATCTTTACTCTCTTTCTACTCATTCTTATTAACGAGGGGATATCCGTAAGACAAGCCACCGCGGGGGAAACGCAGTGGGGCGTATGAGATTCGCCTTGTTGGGGTGGCACTAGCACCTCCGAAGAAGTATTATCCCTGGACGTTCAGTCCTTCGCCTTTAAGCCAGGGCCGCAGATAAAAGGCCTTGCCATTCCGAAGGCCCTGGAGCCCAATTCTATCCTTTAAATAACTTAGAATTGCGAAGATATTCAAAGTACGATTGCGATAATGACAAAAATTTGTATCCTACTAAATCCACAACAACTTCTCGATATCATCGCAGCGGAATAATAGTAAAAATAATGTTATTACTATTAGCAGAAATCAATGTTGAAAAGCTACCAAAATTTTAAACATTTATTTCGCGAGTTTTTGTTTATAAATATTTATAAAGATAGAGTGGCGTGTCACTGGCACGCCATTGGAATTAGCAGAATACCTAAATCACGAAGTTCGAATGGACATAAGAGGTACGTTTTTATCAAAATAGCTACGAGACCCTAAAAAACGAAACAAAAAAGTATATTTACTTCTACGACTCTAAGTACGACAGTTAATATTTAAGAGAGGCTAACAGGAAAACTAAGCAATTATAAGTTCTATAATCAACTTTCCCGTCATATCGAAACACAGTCAATTACATTAATTTGTATAACTAATGAATGTTATAAACACATATATCTCAAAACGGAAACATTAACAAACGCGCGATTAGAAAAACTCAACGTGTCGTACAAGTTATTGTTGGGCGGAGAAAAAAAATGTGTGTGTGCAGTTCACACGCAGTAGAAGTGGAACAAAGTGAGACAAAGGGTGGAGGGATTCTAAATTTCGTGACGTCACATTTCATCAATTATATCGTTATAATATATTTAAGCTTTGAAGTATTAACGAAAAACTTCAAAATATTTCCAACTCTGTCTCTGAGTATAGTGTTTAAATTATTAAATATAATGTATTCTATCTCATTCTCTCGCAGGCTTAGTCCTATAGATTTATGTGTTCACCTCTTTTTAGTGTCGCTTTCTCGTTTCATCGAGTTTCAAATCACAACAGTATAAGTGAATCTTCAGAGAATATACTCATAGATAAATTCTTCTCTAACTTTTATAGCTATAAATATCATTCCTTTAGCCTACATCCGTCAATATATTATGAATTAATAAAAACAACACTTTAAATCACTAGCATAAAGTTCAAAGTTCAATGCACTGTTACGCACAATTGCCTTAGATCTACATATAAAAGAATATCTTGCCTGAAGTATATACAGATATAGCTAAAATTCATTGGAAATCTTTTAAGTTTTATTTAATTGATTATTAATACTAACAGGTAAAGAGAAATGTGATTTATTCCGAATTAAATAAGGTTGAATTTTATGTCTTTATAGTTTCATCGACTTTCAAATCACAACGATTCTAAAGAAGTTTCACTTCAAAAACCGAAAAATTAGTGAAAACGAAAATGCATTTAAAAAGTGGCCTAAGGACTGATTTTTCAGTCGTCAGATAAGAGTTATTAATCGAATAAAGTAGAACACAAATAAATTAAAAATTACAGTTCCGTGAATGAAACTGTTCAGCTTTTTCACTTTTACATTCAGTAAAGTTATAATTTATTCTATGGACAACTTTTATCTGATGATTCAAAAATCGGCCCTTAGAAACCTTTTTTAACAATTAAATTCGTTTTATTTATTGTTTATATCTCATTACAATACAAATTAAGACGGAAATGAACGCGTCTTATTTCGGCTTATTATCAGATTGATTTGGATCAGTACATGTATTGTAAAACGGATAACTAAATTTAAGACAGAATCACAATTCGCTATGAGTACAACGAAAATCAGCACTGTTCCCATAGTCAAAGATTTTTTTATTTATTTTTTTATTGCACGAGTTCAGCTGACAGGCAGACGGCCCGCCCACGTGATGGAAAGCCGTTACCATCGCCTATGGACATTTGCAACACCAAAGGTGCTACAAATGCGCTGCTGCTCTCTTATAGGAGACTGGAACCTGGCCACTAATGCCGGAACATAACTCAAGATTGTTCTGGCGGTATACTCTAGACCAGGGGTGGTAGCCATCCAGTTGGGCAATCACCCTACCACCTGGCTGTGGGTTATTTCGTCGCCTCTTACGACAGGCCTCCCGGCCGCACGAAATTGTATTCTTTCTCCGTTCCTGCATGGATGGAAGTCAAAGAGAGAAAGTCAAATAAATCATACTAATTTTTATTACAAAAATAAAAATAACAAAACGGATACATTAAAACACTCGTATTTAGAAGTATTTTACATAATCTTGTAGTAAAAGGCATTCAAAGCCTTTCTGCTTATATAAGCATTCAACGGCTGTCTTTTCAGTTGTCTGTCTGTCTGTCACGGACAATGGACGATGACAAAACAAGCGATATTTTCCCATATGGGCGCACAATGTCCCTTTGTAGATGCGTATGCCCATCTATACAATATGGCGGCGTTTACAGTCTAACTTATTGTTTTCTCGCTTCTTAGTATTCTAAAATGTTTTGTGTGATTTATCCCTATTTGTGTGCCTGAGAAAATGAATTTTATGATTGTTTTATAATTGGCAGACAAACACACACAGTTTTTACTTCACGTATTATTTATTTATTATATAGATAAGTAAATAAACAAATAATCGGTGTACAAGTACACAATGTATGTCCCCAAGTTAAACAAGTTACGCGTCTGTTATGGGTGATGTACAACGTTCTACTCTGGGGCCGATCCCAGACACCCAGACCATAGTAAATAACGGAGAAAATACGTTTCCGAAATTCACTATACCAGGAATCGAACCTGGAGCCTCTGCGTTGCACTGAGGTAGGCCGGCAAAGGCTTAGCCCGCTCAATCACAGGGGCCGTCGAAGGTTTTGTCTTACCTCTATCGTAAATAGTTGATAATAATAAACTAGATATTGTGTTTGAGTGGGCGAAGCCTTAACCGGCCGAGCTTACTGCAACGCAGTGGTTCCGGGTTCGATTCCTGGTATTGTAAATTTCGGAATCGAACTTTTCGTTATTTACTGTGGTCTGGGTAACTGAGATCGGCCCCAGAGTAGTCCGCTGTACATCACCCATAACAGACGCGTAACTTGTTTAACTTGGGGACATACAATGTGTACTTGTACACCGATTATTTGTTTATTTATTTATCTATATAATAAATAAATAATACGTGAAGTAAAAACTTTATACCCCTTTTCACGAAAATTGCGCGGACGGAGGAGTATGAAATTTTGCACAATTATAGTTTATATAGAGAAGTAGTGACAAATGCTAATATTTTTGCTTAAATTATGCTAAAGAATACATTAAATCAATAAAAAAATATTACACACACTACCATGTATTTGACACATACACGCATATACACTCTTTTGTTTATTGTTCAAGTCAAACTTGGCGAAATCTGTGATTATTGAAGTATATATAGTCTTTGACAACAGAATCTTAATAATGTTCAAACTTATAATTTAAATTAATCATGGTCGAATTTAGACCACTAGTAAACCTTTAATTTGTATAAAGTTTTAATTTCTTATCTTGTAATTAATAACGAACAATGTCTCTAAAAATCTTGTTTAAATAAAGGTTTCGTGAAATGTTAATGATTGATTATATTTTTCATTATTATATATTTGAGATATTATGTAAAACCGTTTAGACAGTTCATTTTTATCTTTTAATGTATATGAAACAATCAAAGTGATCCATGTAAAAATATAATATATATTCAATGTTATTATGAATTTCGTCGTGTCTTTAAGTTCTACGCCTTTCAATCCATTTGGTTCAATTTGATTGATCCGACTAATATCAGCATTAGTTACTCTTTAATTTTCTGTAATGAATTAATTAAGTAATTAATTTTTGTTATAATAATAATAATCAATATAATTTTTTTGATATTTTAAAAGTCAAATGACAGCAAGGTATTTTAACATCCGCTCTTTTAAATAATTCAAGAATTTATTATATATAATCAATCTTATGTCCAATAGGTTATTGGACAGACAAATGAACTGAGATAATTTTTATCAACTTCCAAACGTCGAAGCCACCTAGATTTTGAGCGTCGCGAATTATGACGTCATGTCTGTAAAGAGTCCAATGGCGTATTAATTATAATTTAACCAGCAATAAAAAATATTTTTGTCGTAATATTTTAAAGTTATGATAATGACATTGTATTTGAACGCCCACTCTTTTATATGTCATTCTTTCAGAATTCACGAGTATATGTATCAACTACCTTATATATTTTATCCGACATGTCCATTGCTATGCGTAAAGTTAGAAACAAAGAGTTTTTTACAGAGCAAACATTTTAAACGCCCCTCAGTCCGTGAGAAACGTGCAAATATTTGCGAGAGGGCCACGTTTTTTGTTCTTTTTAAACACATTTAATGATTCCGCCGACGCACCGCACTACAATACTTCAAGTCGACAAAGGAGTGTGAGGACAGGGCTGTCAAAAAAAAAGATTCCGAGCAAAAAGTAACTACTCGATGTAATATAGAACCATTGGGTGTTTCCCTTGTGCACAGAATCAGAAATTAAGATATCCGTGAGAGAACCAAGGTGGATATATGTCACAATATCTGCCGGAGCAGTGACATCAGTCTGCGACTGATGGCCGATACAAACGAGTCCTGGAGTAGTGAATACGTCTTAGTATACGTAGTGTAGGGTGCCCTCCAGCCCACAGTACTGGCTAACTGCGCAAGGTCATCAGCAGAAACTGGGTGATGTTATACACGTTAAAAATACAACCAAGTGTTGCTTTTATAATTCGTATTGGAATTAGTATGTGACAGCCCTAAACGGAGGCATAGACAACGAGCGAGGGTTTTGTCCCGAGCCATAGACAAAAGCTCTTTCATTGGCGCAACAATGGACGTTCGTCTTCGCCTCATTTATCATACAGCCAGGTTACTTTCATCCGATAATTACAATGTACTGAATTCAGACATTGAGAGAGGCTTTGAGGGTCGCATTGTGAGGAATTAATTACACAACTACCTACTTATTATATTTCATTTGCTTTGTCGCAAGTGGGCCGATTAGGGGATTTTTACTTCTTTTGAAATGAGCTGATGATGGAAACATACCTCAAAATCAATATAAATTTATATTCACCTCGAATAATTAGTTCGCAAAAATTGTGAATTCCAAATAATCTTCATAAACTTCATATTCATACCTTCCGAACCCTGCAATATATTGACGTGAAGTATTCACAAAAGTTAACGTGAAGGCCGGATGTATTCCCTATGATTTTCATTGAAATTTATTGAGTCGTTTCGGAGAAAAGTCCAGACAAACTTTCAGATAGACAGTCAGTCTCAGTAAAAAATAAATGGTAGTTCCACAAAAATTACATTTATTTTGAAAACGAAAAGAAAGCGACACTTTAATATTATTACTGCAGATGTGTCAAGTTATGATGTGGGATAAACAAAATTATTTTTGGTTTTTAAGGTTAATATATTCAGGTACGTAAGAAAATTTTGTATGATAAATTACTTAACACTTGCAAACTTTTGATTTCTGCTGTGCAGGTTTGATTTCAAAAGTCATATAAAATTCAAAATACAGAGATATAGGATATGGATATTATAATTATGTGTTGGTATCCTAACATATGTGGCAGCTAGTACGTATTTGTAGGCGATGTCATGAAACTATATTTGTAGTAATTACTTATATAATAATACCATAATTTATTATTTAAGTAATTTTATACGATGTATAACTTTGACAGTTGTGAAAATAAGTAGTTCTATTGTTATGCAAACCTTGTTCCCACGAACATTCGCTGTTTAAAGATGGCGCGACTTCAGATTACGGAAATCGGTTGGTTTTAGCGGAAAAATATAAAAACGGCTAGTGTTTATTGGAAACGATTATTCGACCGCAATTTGTGTATCTGTAAAGTGAAGTTTAAATTCAATTATTGGAAATGTGTTTAGATGTGGAAAGTGAAATAAAGTGTTAAAATCGTACATTGTATTTTTCTTAAGTTCGGCGTCCCACAGATGTTTGTGTGAGAATTATGAGCTGCTTACTGAAATATTACTTTTTGAATTGCTACAAGAACTTCGTTGTTCGACGTCAGTTAAAACAGTTTACAATTCAACTGAGGCTGAGCTTTACAAAATAATCATAGATTAGTCTGCTATTATTATATTAAAGACGTCATCATCAAAAATTCAATTCGATTCAATTAATAATGTGGGCTTGAGATATAACATGTCTAGAGAGAGCATTGCTAACAAACAACACCGCGAAAAACGGCATCGAAAACGCGAAGTGTTGCTATATTCACTCTACAAAAACTATCAATGTGTGCTTGTTTTGGGGATATCAGCTAAACAATATTACCCTATTTTTTAAATTAAATATTTTTTACGTAAGTGAGAAGTTTAAATGATCCTTGTGATTTAATCGCTTTATGTGTTTTAATTTTAATATTACTCAGAGGTTTTAAAGTTTTTTTTAATACTTTAAAGCATTACCAATAAAAGGCGTGTGTATTGGAACAAGCCATAGAAAATAAACTACATGCACAAATGAGTTTTAGTATATGTACTAGTCATTTTAATTTATATTAACATGCCTGTACAGATTTTAGTATTTATAAGTCTCTGTACCAATACTAATGTAATAATTATAAAAAACTATTCGTAATGGAAAAGTATTTTTGTATTTACACAACAAGTTGACAAAGGTTATTAGACTAGTTATGCCCCAAAGATTATCCCAAGCTAAAAGTCATGGAAATAAGTTGTAATAATGGACTTGGATCGATTCGATGGGTTCATACTGGGTAGTGGGCGTTATGTGTAATCCAAATAAAAAATAATTAAAAAATGTTTGTGTGTGCCAATCACACGTAATAGAAGTAAAACAAAGTGTGACAAGGGGTGGGAGGGATCTTAAAGTTCGTGACGACACATTTTATGTATTATATCGTTATAATATATTTAAGCTTTAAAACACAAAATACGAAGAATGATCGCAAAACTTCAAAAGAAAGAAAGAAAATGGCGACATAATCACATGTTTACATATTATTATTATATATATAGCATATTTTCCAAAACGTTTCCAACTCTATCTGTATGAGCATAGTGTTTTATATATATTAAGATTAAATATAATACATTCTATCTCATTTTCTCGCAGGCTTAGTCCTATAGATTTATATGTTTAACTCTTTTTAGTGTCACTTTTTCGTTTCATCGAGTCACAAGGATTCTAAAGAATTTTCTCTTCAAAAACCATAACCAAATCTCCCCAAATTTTGGAAACTATATCCCATTTATCACCTGATAACATTAATCAATTCGATTTATCGAAATTAAATTTCGTGTTTTCATAAAGAAATCATGAGGAAAGTGTTAAGCTTTCCGACGAAATGACATCTTCTCCTTATTCTTTCCTCTTTGAAAATAGTTCCGACACAATTTAATAGCGCGGGACGGCAATGATTTTTTTTACGAAAGCTCTAACCAGTAAAGTATTCGAAACGACACTAACGGGCGTGGGGAGCAAGTGCACTTTTTTATGGCCGTATTTGTGCAATTCATACGTTATCTAGACGTTTATATGATCTAAGAATGTGGGTAAAAATATGTTTTGTGATTAATAATATAAAATATCAAATGAACGTGTCTTGCGTTAATAAAATTAAAAATGCCAATTCGCTGCATTATAAATGAAAACTTTTTTTGTCCTAGAATAAAGTTCCTTTATGCTCACTGATTTTTTAAACTTAAATTAATGCAGTCCATTTTCGGTCCAAAATGAAGTATTACTAGAATTGCCATCAATATTTGTCGGTCGGGGAACTCTTGTTTAATACATGCATACTAATATTATAAAGAGGTAAAGTTCGTGAGTTTGTTTGTCTCTTGAACTTATGAACCGATTTTGAAAATTCTTTCATCAGAAAAAAGCTACATTCTTCCTGAGTGACATATGCTATATTTGATTGTTATTAATAATATTTAATTTTTTAATGACCCCAACGAAGTGGGAACGATTCAGCTAAAGGTAGAACAAAAAATACATGGATGGATCGTGTGAAAGATGATATGATTTGCGAGGTTTTTTTTCTATTTTTATAGCTGGAGTACAGCAGACAGGCTGACGGCCCACCTGGTGGAAAGTGGAAAGTGGTTACCGTCGCCTATGGATGTTTGCAACATCAGAAATGTCACCAACGCGCTGCCGGCGTCGAAGAAATTTTATGATACCCTTTTTAAAAAACTCCATATCGTAGCGCTGTGGGAAAACCTCGGCTGGTAGCTCATTCCAAATCCCCACGGTACGCAAGAGAAACGTTCTACAGAACCGTTGCGTACATGAGCGAAGTGGCTCAAGGAAGTGGGGGTGAACTCCCAATCGATGGCGAGCGGTGCGATGGTAGAAAGAAGACGAAGGCACCATTCTAAACAGTTCTTCGGAACACTCCCCGTAATACAATCGGTAGAATACGCAGACAAAAGCAAAGTCTCTCCGAAGTGTTCTTTATGCGATGTTAAAGGCTTGGCCACACCGTAACAGCGCGGCGAAAGCGATGCTACATACATCTTGCTACGCCGCGTTGCCGAGTCGTGCAAATGTCGTAGTGACCGGTTTTGGAAAATCACTCAGTAAAATTGACACGTATCTCGATATACTAGGTAGGTAATAGACATAGCATAAACTTCAATTTTATTTTGATACTTGTCATATTCATCATACGAATTTACTAAAGCGCCCCCATTTAAGCCCTCTCATAGCCATCCAGCATCGCGTCTGTCTTACGATTCCGTCGTTCGTTTCGTTTTTAAATAAAAATTCAAATAAAACCATTCTATGAGGTCAATGAATTTATTGACTCGGTGTCAACAGTACATACATAAATGCAATTTTGTTTAATTTTATTGTGCGATTTACTCTGATTTATGACCATATAAAATATTTTACAATCTCGTTAGTATCGCAGACGTAGAGGTAAATATTAATTAGCCTATTTATTTACTCCTAACAAAATGATCTGAAAGAATATTTATATAAGAATTTACGATTTATATTATTTTTATACATAAAAATGTTAATAGACGAAAATTTAAATTATAGAATTTTATACATTTGATTTTAGAAATCATATAAAGCTGTTTTTAAACGTTGGGAATGGGAATAAATTATTGGAGCTGAGAAAAAAATAAACTTTTGCGAATTGAATACCGTGTGCACTGTACATATACAGTCCCCGCAATATACGAGTTTTCATACAAAGTCAAGCACCGAAAACCATCCGAAGTAAATTAAATAAACCATTATTACTTTGTATCAAATAACACAAACTTAGAAAATATTAACACTGATACAGTCGTTTTGATACAGTTATAAAATGACCTTTGATAATAGACTAGAAAACTGAAGGGACCAATGAAAAATGACCTGTATTATGGTTAAGTTATTGGGAACTCATAGCTATTTTTGAATGGTTAATTTCGAGACCCATATCTTTTACAAATTACGAGCTAGCTTTAAAAAGGAACATTAGTGAGATAATAATTATTCTCAGAATTTCTTTGTAAGAACTGTTACAAAAGTTGGACAAAACTTGAAGTTGTTAGGTAATTAAAACGTACGTAACATTCTCACTTATGTTACAAAGGTAAAGCTTAGGACATGTAATTGTACCAACATCCAGTGAAAATAAACTATTGTTATTTTTAATTCACAGACTGTTCTTAACAATAACTCTTCACATAAAGTTAAAAAAATCCTGAATAGTAATAATTTGAATTAAATAAACTAGTTCAAGATTATGAACATACGTTCCACCTTTTAAACAAATATACATTTATAATTTTTTAGAATAATTTCTCACTTAGGTAGTCCCATTGGTACTTTTACAATAACGTATGGACTTTAACAGAAACATCATATAATATAATCACAATAAACCATAAATGTCCCACAGCTGGCCTTGGCCATGCTTGTTTCAAAGAAAAAGACAATAAATACCAAACAATATTTCCAAAGAGTATTGAATGACTTTACCATCAAAGAAACATATAGAAATAACAATCACACAGTTAAAAACGCCACTCAGAAAAGTTCCTAAATGGCGCCATAGATAGTTAGTTAGTTCTGTTCTAGTTTTATATGCGTCGGTTGTCTAATTTATTGAAATGCAAAGGCTTCGCATTCCGTTCTCGTCAAGGTAAGTATCGTAAACGAACTGTACGTTTTTTACTCTGGCCTGAGTGTATGAAATCGATCCAGAATTATCTATTGAATATTAGTAGATATGAAAAATGTACAAGTATCATGGTGTAATAAAAACCATTAACTTATAAAGCTCTTAAATCCTACATAACAAGACTGCACTATAGAGTAATTCTTAAAGTAATTCTCTCACTTCTTGATATTTTATTATTTAAAACATATATTTTTAGGTAATTGCTTTTTTTGGATTAATGCAATAAAAAATTTGAAGCTTCCTAAATCTCTAAGTTCAGTCACTTCGTTTTCCACACCACCGTCCAGTGCAGCGGCGATATGAACTAAGCTTTACAATTTAGTCAACTTCTTGTAACGACGCGATTAAGTTACTTTACTTACATTTTTATAGCTTTTGTTACTTTGATTATCTGACGGGATATTTGATCTCATTTTTTTTTAATTCTTTAATTATATATTAATTTAATATATCGAACAGGTTCAACGCTCCGTTTTATCGATATCACTATAAGTATGGATAATTTCACTTTGATATTCCACGTCGCGCATGAAAATTTTAATATTCCTTATTTGGAAACGATTTTCATAATTAAACTTTATTCAATTAATTTCCCCAAAAGAAAAATTATAATTAGTCCTATAGAATGAAATAATTCGTTTTAACTTAAATTTATGTAATGTTAAATAAATAAGGACAAGAAATTTCCGATAAGGTTAATAAATTCAGTCACGAAGTGTTGACACAAATTATGCAGATCGTTTAGCAGAGTGCATACATACATTTACTAAATTTATATTTAGTCTTATATCCAAATAATTTTTTTACAGCCATAAAATGTAAATTATAACGTCAAAGAAATTTTAAATTACATATTAAATTTCAAAGATTTTTGACCGTAAACTGTTGTATTGAAAATAAATTTTATTTTTTTAACTATAAATCGAGCCATAATAATTTGATTATCTATTTATTTAATTTATTAAATAACAATGTATTGGTTCGTTTTTTGTTCAGTTCGCCACAAAGACAACGGAATCGAGCCTATATATAACCTTGTCAGGTATAGCAATTAAATTATGAGTAATGAGCTCAACTAAATTTCGCTGGGCGCTATTTGCGAGATTATTGCGGTGACTCGAACATTTTTATTTCTCTGAAATGTTCATGTTTCCCACACAAACACACCATATTTGCTTAAAAGCAACGAGCTACGACTATTGTTAACTTTTATTATATATAATATTTGTAACATTTTTAGAAAATAAAACTACACATTAAAACATCACCCATTTTGTTAATGCCAAAAACTTTCCGTATTTTCTTTTTTACAAAAACATAACTAGTTTTCCCCTAGAGTCTTTCACTAGGGTTTGACCTATCTGAGAGGCTCTGTTTTAATTACATAATGTTGCGGCGCAACACTAGTTCAGTGGCGCGGCACTAGCTTCGCGTCTGCGCCCTGATTTGCTATTTTTTCTTTTGGTTTTCTCCTTAGTCACCGCAAAATGTACTGAACACGCAAAACATATTTCTATTAAAAATCTATTTACATTATAATTTTCCAACTGGAGTATGTATTATATGTTTAATTGCTGATATCACCCATAAACACATAAAACTTAATTAGGTAAATGTATGTCACAAGCAAAGCCGTCGGAACACACATATATATATATATATATATATATATATATATATATATATATATATATATATATATATATATATATATATATACCGTCCCTGAAAAACCTTACCTAAGTAATAGTGAAAACCGCTTAAAAATCGGTTGCGTGACTTAGGAGAAATTAGCTTACTACAACAGACAGACGCGAAAGGGGACTTGATTTTTGACCGACTTCAAAAAAGAGGAGGTTTTCAATTTTATTGGTATTTTTTTATTTATGTATACCGATTACGCTGAGATTTATGATCTGTTTTACGTGATTCCCTTAAAAATTTAACATACTTTGGCCCAGTAGTTTTCATTTTATGAACATTTTTTTTCTTGGGGCCTATATTTTTTAAGGCGCGCGGCACCTTTCGTAGGCCTACCCATAAGCTAGACACTAAAAAGTAACAAATAAAAAAAAACTTCGTTTAAAAAAACCGACTTCAAAAACTAAAAAGTATGAAATAACTTATTTCTAAAGCTATTTTTAATTATAATATACTATGTAAAAATAATGGATAAAATGATAGAAATAGTTGTAATTACTGTTATATAACCTAAAAGTACGTGGGTATTATAAGATATTAATATATGTCACAATTTATCTTACGTATGTTAGTGTTCGCTAAACTAAAAAAGAAGGCGATTGATCGACATCCGTAGAGTCACAGCGAAGCGAGACCGAATTTAGCCAGTAATGTCTTTTTTTGCAGTTTATGGCCTTTAAACCAGACAGTAATATCATTAACCCAATATGTTATTCGAGTTGTACGAAACAAGAACATTCTATATCCAAATATGTTTATTTTTTTAAAATATCTTCGACAGAAATTGTGTAAAAAGCGGGAAACGGTCTGCTGGTTGAATTGGCGGCAGCAGTGGTGCAAAGTCAAAGACGGAATGGCTTCCAGCCAGTCGGAAGCTTTTGCCGGGGGATTGTATTGCCGTTGTTCCGGAGTGCACTTACGCGCTAATTGTTTGCGGAAAGGGTTCCACTAGTATTGTTCACGGACCCGCAGAGTTTATATGGTCAGCAAAAAATATACTTTATTAATTTGTACTTTTACGTTTATTGCGGTTAAATTTTATGTTCTTCTGTATTGTTATATGGAACACCTCAGCGGTTAAAAATGAAGGTAGTGTATATTGACATTGAAATCTGCCAGTCAACCTTAAACAATCGTGGACTGTTTTTGACGAGAACTAACTACTGTATTGTTTTCTAAAAGTGTGTAAGTACTACTTTAAAATAAAACAAATCAATGATTAAGACAACGTGGTAACGCC
This sequence comes from Dendrolimus houi, assembly GCA_039645545.1. NCBI lineage: Eukaryota > Metazoa > Arthropoda > Insecta > Lepidoptera > Lasiocampidae > Dendrolimus > Dendrolimus houi. Next base: position 9,502,867 of record CM077136.1, read on the forward strand.
GCCAGACTTTTGAGAACGTTCCCGATAAATAGCAGTGGTTTGAGACCAATATCTTTAGTAATTATTCTCCGTTTTTGTTTAGTTTTATTTAATTTATCTAGGTCTATTTTCTAATATAGTTTAGTTTTTAATTTATTTTTAAGTTTATATTATATTTTAAATGAACAGTATTTGTAGGATATTGATAATTTTTAAGTAGGAATTGTGTTTTATGAGAAATGTGAACTTTCTAGTCTAATGTGGTTTTTCCAGTTGTCACAAGAGCTCCGTTGATAGGCGATAATCAAAGACTTGATACGTCAGATTAGGCTACATGAGCCAAGTTCCTTTGCCTGCCATTGTGGCGCATTGTACTATACTACTTAAATAAGCGTGGCTCTAGTCTATTCCCCCAAAACGGTTAGCGATCTGAGCTCAGTAGGTAAATCTTATGACTTCATACTATAATTAAGAAACATTTTTTGTCTGACGCTCCACAATGCTTGCGCACTTGGCAAACGGCATTTTTTTTTCTCTAATTAAAATGAGATGCCGATTGCGGAGGCCGCGCCGTTTGTTGTGGCCCGTGACGCGTGCCGTTTTGAGACCACTTGTGCTTTTCAGTGCCCGCGTTTACCCCCCACCGAACTACATGCGCCTGCTTTAATTGTTAAAAAGTCATGTTTTTATTTTCATATCATTGTTGTTGGCAAGGGCTTTTTGATGTCAATTTCTATTTTTAATCTATACATATAATAAAACTGTAGAGGTCGAATTTCTGTACAATGAAAAAAAATGCTATAAACCGAGTCAGTTTGTTTGTCTAATCTCCGAAACGACTGGAACGATTTAAATGAAAATTTGTATGGTGGTAGCTTATATCCCTGGTAAACATATAGAATACTTTTGATCCAGAAAAATTAAAAAGTTCCCGTGGGATAGTTAAAAAACCGCACCACACGGACGAAGTCGCGGGCATCAGCTAATATTTAATCACTTTTATGGCTTTAAGTCTTTTATGATGTCCCGTGTTTTAATGATTATTTATAAGTATCTATATAACTACTTAGTTGTTTATTGATATTCGTATTTTTCTCGTAACTATAGATATACATCGTTTATTTGCTATATAATATTCGTCGGTTCCATTTATTGAATATTTTTTAAATTGCTTAGATACCTTATCCGTATGTACTGATTTATATAAATTCCAGTATTATTAAGTAGATGTATTAGATGAAATTCTCTTACTCTGTAGTAATTTACAATTTTAATTAATCATATTTTTTTTATTATTAAAAGAAAATTATGAACAAAACAGCCAGCCAGCGTTCGCTTTCAGCGGTTATCAGCTCCAAAAGTTCTTCCAACACATTAGCCGAGAACGCATATTGTATGTGCGACATGAGACGCGTTCCCGCCAAAAAAAGTGAGATAACCGTAGACAAATCGTGCCGGGATGACGTTGCGTTTGCGCTAATGACGCAAAAATACGCTGGTATCAACAACAGATTTGAGATGGGATACGTAGCGATTTTTGCGCTTCAAGCTTACATGACACAAATTTTTTGATGCGTTATTATTTTGTGTAATTACTACATTTTATTAAATATATAGAACTAGCGTTTGCCCGCGGCTTCGTTTGCGTTAAAAAAGGCTATGTATGGCATGAAATGGGCATGTTATAATTCTTAAAATATCGACTTTAATTTTTAATTCAAAGTATCTAATTTAATCATAAATACCCGTAACGCCATCTAGCGAACGTGGAACTAACTAATCATAAGAGCAACACATTAAAATAGTCGTTGTAGTTATCGTCGCTGTAACGATATATTTGTTAGGGAATAGAAACGGCGGTGTGAAAAATATGCGATCGGTGCGCCATCTTGCCTCGGGAACAGTATTTTTTCTTGATGAAAGGTAATCTGTTGCGTAGTTAAGGCGTGAAAACCTCACAAACAAACTAACATTTAAATTTATAATATTAGAATAGGAGAAATATATTAAAATTTGAAATATTATTTTATAGTATACTTAATATAGTATTTATCTCCCTTCAAGTCACATGAGAATAATCAACGGCGTAATAGCTAATCGTTAATGACGTTATTTTTTAATACTATAAGTCACATTTGGTCAAAGTCACTAACATTAAAGCAGGTGGAGCTGGGCATTATAACAAACTTGACCATTAACAATGTATCTAGCTATCAATAATTTAAATTTCGAACATTCTATTTTTAAATCTATTAGCGCAATGTATGTCAAAGCTCCCAAGCGCAATATCGCTGAATATATCATAGACACGATGACAAGCACTGAGACAAAACGCTTGTTTAAAAAAGGAAAGGGGGTGGAAAGTGCGCTTTGTGGCCAATCGAACTGTGATTGGTTGCGGTTTTGTTTGATTTTTCTCACGTTAGACTCTGATGGTTGTTTAATTAGAATTGATGATTATTGCACGCTACCGGTTTGTTATGATTGAGGGTTAACTATTTATCAATGTCTATAATAGATAACCGACTGTCTTTAAATATTGTCTATGCAGTATTGTTACTATCTAATCTGTATTTAAGATTGTTCATTCTTTTCTGGACCTTTTTAAAGGAAACTTTGCATATCCCGGGGTTTTTTACTTTTTTGTGGCATGAGTTTAGCAAACAGGATGACGGTTCAATGTGCTCCCGCTCTCCAGGGCAGGTGGGGAAGGGAAACTGGAACCTGGCCACTAATGCCAGAACACTACTCAAGGTTATTATGGCGGCTTACTCTAAACCAGGGCTTGTAGCCATCCAGACGGACCAATACACTACCGCCTGCGTGTGAGTTATTTGGTCGCCTCTTACAACAGGCCGCCCGGCTGCAGGAAATGTATTCTTTCTCCGTTCTCTGGTTGGCCTAGCTACACAACTACAAGTATGTATATAACTGTACATAAATATATTCTACTAGTATGAGTTGCCGTGACGTTGTTTACGCGTGAATACAAAAATTAACGACATCTACCCGCTTTTGTGATTAATCTTGCTCATATTGGGTGCCCCATCAAGAGTGCGTAAAGCGGCCCTGTAAAAAGCGATGAGTGGTATTTACTTATTAGGTAATAGCAGTTCATAAACGTCCCACTACTGGGTGTAGACGCCGGTGTTTCACGGACTGCTGGGATTCCCGCCACTCAACGCCGATTGGCGAGTGTGGCGAAAGTAGGTAACCTCACATTTTTTTTTTTCACAGTCATCACGTGGTAGTTGTAACAAGATGTAACGCTGATATTAGACCGCTCAAACAAATTGAATCATTTTGGTTAAAAAGCATGAGTCCCAAGTCTGCCCTTACAACCATGTAGGAATGGTCTTTCATTGGTGTCATACTATTTAAAAAATCCACAATTATAATTAATTTTGTATGTATAAGTAACTATTGTTGTACCATTTCGACGCCATTGAACGACTATTTGGACACAATTGTACCAGCAGGTTTGAGTCCCTTACAATGACGAATAATATTAACTTTAACAGAACATTATAGCATACAAATAAACTTAAAGTAACTATAAAGACATTATTATTAACAATTTTGAAACAGTTCATTGTATTTATTGCTTGAGTAGTTAAAAATGGCGGTATCTTCCTAGCTAGGTAAGAAAATAACCTTTGTTAAGGAGAAACAGCGTCCTAGAATTCGTTGGAGTTGTTTGTATCGATCATTTTGCTCGATTAATCTAAAATACAAAACAGAAATAAATTTTCTTAGGTATATCGTCGTTAAATATTAATGGACACAAATTGTTTAACCGGTGTTTACCCATCGACCAAGATTCGAATTAAAACTTTGAATAAATAAAATAAGCGCTAATATGAAGAAAAGTAAAATAAATAAAAACCACATTAGCATTTCTTTAATCCTAATGAGGTAGGTCAGTGTCCTTTGGTCGTCAAATTAATGTTATGAGCTAAAAGATTTATTATAATATAATTTCGAACTAAATGCTACGGTTATGTTTTATGTAAATCGTTTCTTTTAAAATAATTTTTCGAATACTTTAATAAATTGTGATAAATCTTTTAAAGATTAAACACGTGTAAATAGTAAATACACATTTTAAATTAGAGTGAAATATTTATTTCCTTCTTAAAATTGATATTTTATTGAAGGATCTGTCTAAATGGAATACGCTACCTTGCTTGGGCGTTTTCACATTTTTAAAGATATAAATAACAGAATTTAGTTATGACAAATCTGTATTCCACAAATCTTAACAATAAAACTACGAATGTAGCATCCGTCATCCGTGCACGAACGGAGAAATAATATAATTTCCTGCGGCCGGACGGCCTGTCTCTAAGAGATGACAAAACAAACCACAGCCAGGTAGTAGGGTATTTGCCCGCATGGAATGCTACGACCCCTGGTCACCATGCCGCCATAACAACCTTGAGTTTTTTTACAGCATTAGTGGCCAGTTTTCAGTCTTCCTTTAGAGAGCGGCAGTACATTGGGAGACCCTTTGGTGTTACAAATGTCCACAAGCGATGGTAACCGCTTTCCGTCAGGTGGGCCGTCTGCCCGTCTGCTGCACTCATGCAATAAAAAAAAGATTATTTCCTTTTCATTTAATTCATGGAATTCATCCAAATGTAGGGCTTGGCCTCCAGTACAGTACGGTATTTAAGCACTAGCGCGCACTCATGCGGTGTTAGCGGTCGGTGAGGGTAAGAGCCGACTCTTATTGATTGAAAGTTGAATCGAATAAGATTAGAACGAATAAGATTCGTATAGTATTTTATAAAAAAAATCTAAGTTAATTCACACACGTTGACAGTCATGATTGACAATAAATCTGCACACTAAAACAACAATACTTTAACTTTCTGCCATATAATCCTATAAATAACTTTAAATTTAAGTTATACTGACGTGAAATGATATGGATCAAATCATACACCTACTAATTTCAAATCGGTCTAAACACCCTTCCATCGTTCTCAAATTCTCAGAACAACACAAAATTACTAACAATAAATTAATAACAAAAAACATAAGCAGCTCAAAAAATTATCCGACCGCATATCACCGCCTTTTGTCTCCTTTACTCCCATTCGAAAGCACATTAACGAGATCAGGACAGAGATATTAAGTATCATGTTTATTAGGAGGGTTAAAATCGTAGGCATCATCAACAGTATTAGCCGATCCCATTAAATAGGCACCCCCAAAACAAGGGCAAAAGCTAACAGAAGGAGCTTCTTTGTTTAGCAAGATAAAATCTCTTTGACAATTTGTGCTTATTCAAATAAGCCATCCCCTGATACGTAATGACTTAATATTTCATCGTGTGACGTTCCCTGCTTTAAAAAGTTCTAAATAACGGTTTTCTGAGGTGTATTCGTCGAATTTACATAACAAGGCTCCAAATCTTCTACGAATATTACAATAGCGTAAATGACAGTTGCCATTATACGTCGGATGTTTGTTGGAAAATGAGTAGTCAATTTTTTTTTACAAAAAATTAATAACTCACATTTCAGTTGAATTCTTCATTATATTTCATACAACATGTAACCAATGGCAAAATTCGGGATTATACCAGACTCAATATTTGATTGGCGGCGAAAGTTGACTCCTCAACTGTTGAGAAGGAGATCAAATCATTTCAAACGCTTTTTTTAATTTTATGTCCATGCTCCATTTGAGATTTTGTGTTAGAGACTCTGTCACGCATATATAGCTAAGGATTTAATATTGTTACGAGTTAGCGACACTCGAATTACAATGCCGTTGGAATTATTATATAGAATTTATTAGAACTATACAAACACGTATAACATAGGTACAAATATAACCAAACACAACAAATCCAAACATAATGCAGAAGGTCGTAATTCAATAAAACGCGCAGTCTGTCTCTATTAGATTCCCGAATGTACACACGTCACGCCTTGGTCGTGGTTTTCGCTCAACTGGCTCCTCTCTCAATCAGGCCATCTTTTATACTACACAAATGCAAATATGCCCGTATCGTATCTTCGACATCATTTCCTAGAATCAACTTGTACTTAATCCGTAACACCTGGCTAATGATGCCGGCTGTAAACGAATACAATAGAACAATAGGCTGTTCTCCACAATACTAGAAACGTATACCAATAAATAAGTAAACAAAAAGAAGACGATCATAAAATAATTACAGTTAGTTCAAATGCCGACAGGTAACAAAATGTGCTTTTACAGACTGTACGTGGAATTTGTCTTTGTCGAAGCCTAAGTTGTAACAATATGTATGTCTAATGTGACAATGTTAATAATTAATTTGACGGCTTCTGTCGTTGAGTGGGCTGAGTCTTAGCTGGCCGAACGCGCTGAAACGCAGAGGCTCCACTTTCGATTGAACGAGGACGTCATACGAGCGTACTACGAGGCGACAGATATAGGAATCAACCTCACTGCGTACCGTGTACTGTACTCACTTATTATTATTATTATGATGTCTTTGAAGACCACGGGTCATAAAAATGGTCCGGACTTTTGAAGTCTTTGCGTAGGGCCATGGGAAGGCTAACACTTAGAGGCCCCTTAACAAATTTAATGTAAATGTGGCATGACACTGACCGGCGATTATCCCTGTCTACACCATATAAAAACGCACCCAAAAACAAACCCCTGTGTAGTAAGTGTAGGACTATTGTGGGAAATGAGAATTATTATAATTATTTATTAATTATTAATGACGTTGAACATTAACAAATAAACACTAATTTAGGGCGTGGGTAATTAGCTGCGTTACTTTTAACGCTATTAACAAGACGCGTTTGACCACAGTCACCAACTCTAACATTACCCCAGATATAGCAGAGGCGTTGCGTTTCCATAGAATTTGTATGAGTGTACAAATATGACGTCATAGTTTTGTACAAGTAAAAAGATTCAAATAGCGCATTAATTATTGTTTAAACAGCAAGTAACATTATTTCTATTATGATTAAGTAGTAGTAAGTTGATAAGATGATGTTTTAAAGATGTTTTATTTTTTTATATGTAGATAACGTTAGAATATACTCATATTCTATGTATCACCCACCCAATTATATTAGTATAATCGATCATTAGCTTCACATCTCTCCTGAACCATTCTTTGTGCCCAGACTGCCAAACAGTTATCCGTTTTTTGACCATTTGAGTGCAAAACTCCACAATTTTTCCTTGTACTTTCTGCTATTTAAATTGCTTATATTTTCTGCTGCTACATCCATACGCCATATTTCTTCTACCTTCTTTTCGAAGACTAGAGGCTATTTTTGTTATCAAGAATCTACAAAAACTTGCAAAATTAACAGTTATAAAATCAAATATGGTAAAAATATGTTGGGTTTGAGTCGCAGTCTAATCTAGTAAAAAAGTCAGGTTGGTTATAATATAAATGCATGTTTATTTCTTGTCATTTTACGCAGTCCCAGGTTTAAAAATAAATGGATAGTAAATTTTTAAACCTGGGACTAAATTTACATATTTTTTTAAATAATAATTTGTTTATTTACTTTCCATTAGAAAGAAAAAAAATGAATACAGACTGTGTACCGTTTTGAAATATATTTATTTATTGCTAATGCCACATATTCACATTTTCATCAATAATATATTTATTCATACGATATACTGTAAATAAAATACGTTAAAATATAGCAATATATTTACAAAGATGGTCACAGCTAATTTAAATATTTTAATTTATTTATTTTAACACGTCGTCTTAAAAGTGACATAATTTGTTTAAAATGAAATAATGGGCGATTTCTCAAAATGAGCACGATTTATTAATGAATAATTTAACTGTACCATTTAAATATCAGTTACACTAGTTGTGAATTCTTTTTATTAAATTCCTAATTAATAATAATTTCATAGAATAATTTAAATTTACTAGTTATCCTATGTTTAAAATAAATATTTTTTTGTAATAAGAAAATAACTATAAACTAATAAAATAAAAGAAAACTTAACTTATTTATATTGTATTCTACGTATAGTCCCTCAAGACTATAAATAACAATGTAAATAATTATTGTATTTAGAAATATGAAGGACCTGTAGATCTTGAAGCAGTGGCTGGCACGAACCCCGGATGAATCTGAAAACAGGAACACTGATGATTTGGGCTTAGTGATATAGATGAAGGGGGATATTTTTCTTATCTGCGACAACGTATGGCTTTCGTGAAATGTAAATTTAGACTAAATAAAATTGAATAAAATAGGGGACAAGAAATATATGCGTCAAGTAACTGTATTGTATATATATGTTTTTTTTTACCTATATGTTATATATGCATATGTGTTTTAGTTAAAAGCTTTCGGCTATTAATGTGCCAATAATTTTAGTATTACATTTTTGTTTATCAATTTGTTTATTGCCTCTTAATAAAATGAATGTGTATCGATTTTCTACAACTAGTTGTCATGTCTATTTTACTGGTTCTTAATATGCCTCTTGGTAGATTAATTGACTCCGCGGTACCAATGAAATTAAAATAGTATGTATACGAAATTGGATCATTTCTAAATTTTCATATTCAAATTTAATGTGTACATATAGATTATCTATTTTTTTTAATGCGTTTTTTATTCGATTTACTATAACCTCTTGACAGATTTATTGATTACGTGATACCGTTTAAATTCACAATTAGAGCAGTATGAATACTAATTTTGATAGTTTCAAAAATTGCATATTCTAATTTAAAACAATTATACGTACTTTATTAGATTGATATGTAAAAAGCATGAAATTAAATCGCGCATACCTATCAAAAATCTGTAATATTACAGCTGTGTCGTGAATTAAACTTCAGACGAACTAAATACCTAGACAGAACCCCGAGCGCTCAGAATAACGCTGGCCAAAGGAAGCCGATGCTCCACATTGTTTATGAATACTTTTATTAAATTATCGAATTAGTACGAATAAATATGGAATAGTTTCTAGTGCATACTATTTACCCCACAGCTCAAACCATGTGAATACTAAGTACGTAGAGCACATAAGTTTTAAAAAATGCTTTCACTTCATTTGCCACTTTTTGTGCGTAGGCTACATGTACTCTAAGATTTTTAGTCGTTCGTCTGAGGTAATAGTATGATTATTATGAAAACGCCACTCATCTTGTACCTAAGGTGGCTGCTTATATCTAATCTATAACAATATTTTTAAATTGTAAAGTGTAGTCTTTTTTTTCTTACATTTTTTTGTGTTTATTTGTTTGTTCGAGATTCACCCAAAAACCACTGGTCCTATTTGGATGGGGTTTTGGCTGTTCGATAGTAAATTCTCGGACTTAAAATCTGCGGTACTTAATATCCCGAAATTTTTTTTGGGAAAGTTTTAAAAAACTGTTTCCCATGCAAAATTTTCACTCATTTATAAAATCTATAGAATAACAAACGCTATGCTTTGTATGCTTTTGGTAACATTACTGTCCCGAGTTTTTACGGGAATTTTCGGGATTAATGTATTATCATACTAAAAATCGATTGCCCTGCTGAAAATAACCTTTTATTTTATATTTAGCAAAATAACTCTAATATTTGTTACCTGTCCAACGTGGACAAAGTCGCGGGCAAATGCTACTCTCGGATTAAGAATTTAAGGTACCTCCATTTTATCGGTGCAGGAAAAGAGAAAAAATACAATTTCCTGCGGCCGGGCGTCCTGTCTTAAGATGCGACAAAAGAACTCACAGCCAGGTGTTAGAGAATTTGCCCGTATGGATGGCTACCACCTCTGATCTAGAGCATGCCGCCATAACAACCTTGAGTTTTGTTCCGGCATTAGTGGCCAAGTTCCAGTCCCTCTTTATAGTGCGGCAGCATATTGGTAGCGCCTTTGGTGTTACGAACGTCCATAGGCGATGGTAACTGCCTTCCATCAGTTGGGCGGTCTACCTGTCTGCTGACCTCGTGCAATAAAAATAAAAACTTCATATCTAACACCTTAAACTTTTTCAGGATTGCGTAGCCAAAATGTTTTTGTCACATCCATCTGTCCGATTGTCTTTATACGTCACCGATATTTTTTCTGGAACTACTGAATCTATATATGGATGCAATTTGACAGTAACGTGTATTCAGATATTTTCAATAAACATATTTTTATGGTTTTGTAACCAAATGATAAAAACAGTTGTCGTTCGTCGCCTCTACAAAACCGTTTAAGGCTTGTAACAACGCCAACGTTCTTGAGGATTTTTCTGTACTGATTTTTCGGGCGATAGCAGAGAATTTAATAGACGCGATCGTTTTTCAAATGCATTATTATTTTATTGTAATTAAAAATTAACTATCATTAATTAAATAGTAATCAAAAAAACAATGAAACCATATTATTTATCTCTCTTTTATAAAAGATGTAGATGTATTTTTTATCCTGTTTTAATAAAAAATTTACGAGTGAAATGGTTTCATGTCAATAATTTGGAGGTGATTTGGTGATTTTTTTTCTTAACTTTAAAAAACCTAACCTGATAACTTAACCTAACCTTTAAATAGCTGCAACATGCTGCAAGATGTTTGATATTTTACATATACTTATGTATATGTATATACATATTTATGCCGTAATAGGAGCCTTAATATCCGTGGACAAACACGCACATGTACGATATTTTAAGCATAAAATGTAATATCCCCCTTTGCCTATCCCATTCCTTATGTCTGATCACGCTATCTGATTCCTTTTAACCCATCCCATACTAAAGGCTGGCAACGTGTTGGCCTCGCGCCTGTTGAAAAGGTCTAAAGGCGACGGTAACTACTTTACATTAAGTGGGCCGTCTGCCTGGGGCTCAATTCTGATATACTATCTCGTCAAAATCGCCGGCCAACATCGTCTTAATCGTAGATTTGCCTGTTTTCGGTATTCTATTAATTCTAATGCATTTCCGTGGCAAGCCACTATATTTTTTATAAATATTTATTAGCGAAAACTTACGAAACAAATGTATTTTTTTTTGTAGCTTTTTAATATTAATTTCGGCTAACGCCATGTCTGCTACTGGTAATATCAATTTTTTTCTACTATAATTCCGCCGGGGCGGCATTGAAAAGATATTTAGGATTTAGTAGAATACGAATTTTTGACACAATCGCAATGGAATCATATTTTGAATATCATCACAAGGCCAAGATATTGATGTAGCAGAATTGGGACCCTGTCAGTTTCACAATAAAAAAAATAAAAATAATACTTAAAAATAACTGTTTAATATGCATCATTTAAGACGTGCAAGACATTTTATTGGTGGTATGATTGCGAAATTCCTTTTGCAACAGGAAATCTAACGAGTTTTGTTAACATATTTACAACTAGTATCTCTCTATTCGAATAGAAATTGCTTAATTTTATCATTGTTTAATATTGCTTAACGTATTAGGTATTTATTGCCCAATCTAATAAATGTTTGATTGTTTGACCATCAAAGCTCGCTGTAACGATTGTAGATAGTATTTTAAAGGTTTTTTTAAATATTTTAGCAAAACAGGTCCTCTCTTTGTACTTATATCTAAATACTAATCGGCAGACACTCACATACACAATGTGAGTATCCTAAGTGTGTGTGTTCCTAAGATACCTTTGTGTCATGGGTAATAACCCATATTATAATAATAATAATAAACCCGCAGGGGGCTTTGTGGCGAAACCTCAGACCTGACTCCAGGGGCCAAGGAAAGGCCCCCGCCTCCGTGCTTGCCTTAGCCAGCCGCCACGGAGTGGAGATCGCTAAAGCTGCAAAGACTACAGGAGTGGAAGTGATAAATGGCATAACGTCAAAAGTAGCTTCGGTGAACCTGCAACCCACCTCTCTACACCCCTTAGCCACTCACACATTCCAGAGCCCAGACATTGAATGGCGAGTCACTGTCTGCTAGTTTTTCCCTGTTCCTTGAACATTGCGACGGGCAGATGCCATAGTCCCCATAGTCTCCGATCCGTAGGTCCACTAGCAGTTCATCCCAATAGCCCGGTACCTTTTGTTGTCATTCCCTACAATATTCCTACACTAACCAGGGCTTGTCCTTGGGTGCATTTTTATATAGTGTAGACACGGATAATCGCCGGTCAGTGTCACGTCACATTTAGATTAAATTTGTCAAGGGACCTCTACGTGTTGGCCTTCTCATGGCCCCACGCAAGCCCTCCAAAAGTCCGGGCCATTTTTATTGAGGAACACACATATATACTTTAACGTTAAGGTGGAACGGATAGGATAGAAGTTTGTATGTCACACAGTCATTTTTCTCAAAAACTTCTCTGTTTATATAGATGAAATGTAATAAATAAAGTGTAGTCTATATTGTGCTAAATTATAGTGTAGTAACATCGAGGATCAACTAAAAATCAAGGCTGGCCGCTATTGGCGCCAGGCCATAAGAATAAAGCACCACTGGCAACCCAGAACCGATGCTACTAGACAACTGTCACTTCTGCCTTTTGTTAAATACGCTAAGTGCTAAGAAAATTATTAAAATTTAAATTTCTACTTGCATCCAAACAAACCCAAGTGAGCTTCGGCATCTAATTGTAAACCAAGCTCGTTTCTTCAACCTAACTGTAAGAGTCATTTCTTCAAAAGAAGCTGTGAAACCCTGCAGCCGCAATAATGGTGTAGTTTACCTTATATTTTTATTATAATAAAGTACAACTCGAATTATGTACTCATGTATAATGATGTTTTGAAAAGCCTAATAGTCAAAATTTAAAAAACATTTTCTCTCCAATGTGATCAGAATTTTGTTTCAATTTATTTCTCTTTGAAGCATCTTTCAATAGTCATTTGTATAGGGTAAAACAAATAGGCGTTAACCGTTCCGTTTTCATTCGGGAGCTTAGACGGCCGGGAACCGCCGACAAACGTTTGAAAATTAACAAAACAGATTACATTCAGCGTCGTCAAAGCGGGGCGCGTTGTTTGCCGCCAATTCTTTACATTTGCATAATCGCGTATCTGGAGAGCGTATTCCGTGAAACACCTTTTGCGAATTGGCGCCATGACAAATGTCATGTCAAATTTGCTAGAGAGTAAACAACAATAATAGGGAAGCGGACGAAGTCAAATCAACTGAGATATTATTTATAAACTTACAGAATGTTGCAGGCTCGTAGATTTTGCACGAGCGTAATGACATATGATGTCGATAAGTAGGAAGAAGCAAAAGGAGTCAAAAATCGTGATATCTTAAAAGTTATATGACAAGATGTTATTTTAAGTCCAGTTTTTTATATGTAAAAATAAAAATGAAATGTAAACATTTCCTTCATTACTTGAAGTGTTTTAAGTAGGTTATTATTAATCTTGCGATTTTATAATGTACATAATTATTCTTAAAATAACCTAAGGCATTTTTCTCTTAAATTAATATTCCAAATTCAAATAATTTTCAAGCGTTTGTCAAATTACCTCACTCCCTTTCATCACACCCCAACTTGGAGTTCGATCTTTAAAATTTGTAACTGATTGTATGTTTACATTTTCTTTGCTTATATTGAATTCAATCGACTATTTTAAAAAGATCCCAGATCTACATTTCGTTAGCCCTCTTTCACCTTATTTGTATATAAGAGACCGCGGTGTGAGAGGTCTGTGTAAACTGGGAGCTTTATTAGAACTCGGTACATAATCGTTCCAAAATCAAAGGCGTACGAATTTTCGATTTGGTGATTGTGTACCCAATAAGTAGCTTTGCTGAATTAAGCTCTGTTCGTTGTATGTTTGTTTTGTTCTAAAGCAACTCCTTTGGTAGTCTTAATCGACTTTGTAAATTTATTTTTATTATTATATATTATATTTTTGTGAATTAGTATCACAAAAAAATCAAAATTAATATCCAACAATAATTCGGATACCGGTCCAACAGTACTGCCAAAATACCGCCGGACCACGAGACCCGCATAGTTATTTTTGGTGTTTCATTGTATAAAAGAAATAAATTTTCCTTTAATTTTGATTAGGACTAAATACTTAATAATAAAAGATTGATTAGTTTCATATTAATACAGTATATTATAGTTTAATATAGTAATATGAAGGGTGACGTATTATGGGTCTTACAGACACGAGACCTGTGGTATATTCAGAGATAGATGTCATATGTCGGAATATAACTCCGAATGATAGTCAGACCTACCCAACTTTACTCCCAACATTATCTACTTGTTCTTAATGTAAAAATCTAATTATAACAATATACAAACAGTCGATATTAACTGCACTTAAATTTTCTTAAGAGAACCATCGTATACGTGAATGTTAGGGGAAATAATTTAAAGATTAAAAGGGCCCTCATTGAAAGAACGTTGACCACTTGCATAAATTATTTCTTCTTAGTACACGAAAAATCTATCAAAGAGATACCGAATCTTTTGTGTGAAAGAACGGATCGGAAAAATTAATTTAGATTTTTTCCCTAAGTGTACATCAGAGATGGGATGTTTTTTATATCGATATCTTATAAAATTTATAATTAATAAATTAAGATTGTAGTTATCGATAAAGATTACATCTATAATGCGCTTGGGTGTAAACAAAATGTAAAAGTGACTTTGTATGGATGCTCGTTTTTCCTTTTTTCAGTTTTTTTTCTATATGATTATGTACTTTTGATCTAAAATAACGATCACGAAAATGACTAAAATTTCAAAATAGAATTTTACAGATTACTTATTGATTAATAGAAAAGAAATGTGAACATAAAATGTGTTTTTTCCTGAAACATAAAATAGTTTCTGCGAGATACGATATCATAGTTAATGTGGGTGAAGTTGAGTAAACTTATGGATTTTTGTGTATATGTAAGTACTTCTGATAAAAGGAATAAATGTAGGATACCTTTAGTCCGAAATATTATATTGTCCTTACTGAATATAGAATCATTATTGAAAATCTGGCTGTTTCACCTGACGCCAGAGAGAAGATACATCATAACTAATAAGTAAACAGCACCTTTATTAAGTTTCGTATCTATTCAGACAGTCATGGCTGAAGTTAATGATCTATCAGAATTTCCAGTAATAATAGTAATATTTATTTTAAATACGTACAGCGTAACAAAACGTATATATGCAAAGCAGTGGGCTTCTTACCATGAGTCTATATTTCGATTGCCTTCATGTAAGTAGTGATTCTCGAATACATTATAGATTTTATCGATAATTTGAACAGTCGATTGATACAACATTAGTCACTGTTTCTATTGAGTGTTATTATAAAAGATCGCTCATTTTATATCGACGTCCCCTTCTGATGTCTCAACCTAAGGTATTAGATAATGAATGTATTTGTCTTTGATATTCAACTGCCATTGACGGTATTTTATACGTGTATTTTCTTTTTTATGCTTCAGCGGATATCAATTATCTTTTCTTCCTGTATTTATCATACAATTTTCTTACATTACGAATTAAAAATTTGCATTATATAAATTTGACTATTTTTTCAATGGTATCGTTATAATTTATCATCAATCTATCTACACTATAATTATTCTGTAAATGGTCGACTTTGTACAATCCGTTTAAAAATGTGAAACAAATTAGGGGGGCTAATTCGGACCAGCAGATTCCGAAAATATAATTTTTAGAATGTTTGTCTATCTGTCTATCTGTTAGAGCATTACGTGAAAACTACTGAACAGATTTAAATGAAACCCGACATAGAGCTAGCCTATATCCCGGGGCGTTACTTATGATATTTTTTATCCCGACAAATGACGTCTTTTCCGTGTGATAGTCGAAAATAACGAAAAAGATGGTGTTGCGATCGCATCTATTTTGGAAACTACTGAACGTATATGAAGGAAACTCGACATGGTGCTGGCTTCTAACCCGAGTTAACACTTAGGATACATTTTATTCCGATAAATGACGTCATTTCCTGAGAACGGAAACGGACGGATTATCAAAATAGATGGCGCTGCAATCGGGTTTTTAATTCACTAACAAGTACCTACGTTATCATAAACAACATGTCATTCATTATATTACATTAAATCAGGTTGGCTACGACTCACCTCTATGTTTTGCTGGGCAGTTTTCTAGACTACATGGACATAGTTTCTTTTATTCTTTATTATACACAAAACGTTACATACAAAATTATAGAATAGTGGTGATGTACAAAGGCGAGCTTAACCCTAAAAGAGTTTTCTTCCAGCAAACCTATGAGTCTAGCGAGAAGGGGAGAAGCAAAAGTCAGGGTTGTGTACACTAAAGATATTTAACGATATAACATATATTTAGAGACTTAGTTTCTTTGTTTTTATTATATGTAAAAAACTAAATTAAGTTTTTATGTAAGTTAAATAAAGGTACCGACTAGGGCTTGACTCACGGCGTAGCCGCGGGGCAAACTCTAGTCTACTATATAATAATTATATAGTAGACTAGAGTTGATTGTATTTCATGGGTTTCTGTAGTGATTTAGACGAGAATTGGTCTTAAATTGTGATAATTCCTGCAATAAAGGAGTTTCAAATTGAAGTAAGGGAAATCGCGGGTAAAGTAATTACATATTATAGAACTGCATTGTGTGCATCCATCAGAAAAATAAAAATTATCTGAATATTATAAATTAAAAAACCTCAATCTAATAATTATTATTCATATTTAAAAATCATTAAAAATCGCAACACAAGATTTGTTTATATAGTTGATATGATGAAATATAACATAAGTAAGTACAGGATATGAGAACAGACCTTAATATTAGTATAAAAAAGCTTTAGAACAACTTCAAGCATTTCTTATGTGAGTACCAGGCAAAAGCTGGGTGGACCCCTGGACAATTCAAAAAGTCATATTACATTCACTTGCGGTCTTATTTAAATTGAGTTAGAGTAAGTTTGTGGGCTCCTTTACGAACCTTAAAGAAGCCTACAAACTTACTCTAACTCAATACGAATTAGACTGTTGATATTTACCATCTAATTACCTAAAACATAACAATTGTTGGAATCTCCAACAAAAAGTTTTTATAGGTATTTGGTGCGGTATAGTCCTGGCCACCAAATGTAATGTTTGAATTTAGAACTTAGGTGTTCTTACATTTTTAAACGACTCCAGAAAGAAGGAGGTTCTTTTTTTTTCATCGAAACAGTATAGGCACTCTTGAGTTGGTCCCATTGTCACCAAGCTAGGATCTCATAATTGGATCCCAGGAACCACTAGGCATCGACTTCCAGATGTTATAGAAAATATTGTGTTTTTCTGTCGATTATTATCCTGATACTAAAAATAGAAATGTACTTACAAAATAACATAAATTTATAAGTAAAAAATTGACTCGCAAGTCGCTGTGGGCGGGGAGCGTGTCGAAAATGCTGGCCGCATTTCCGCGTTGGATGGCAATACTGATTCTTTGCCCTAGGTGCAAGCCAGCCTTTTGGTCACGCGAGATCACGCTCATTTAGACGCGTTGAGAGGTCACGATAGAGGTGATGAGCTCCAGGCCCCCACGGCCCCAGGGTCTCGACCTCGAAAGCCACAAATTACGTACCCACTACCAATGGACACATATTTGCGACATTCCAGGGCATTCTGGTGTGTGACAGCAGCCCCGGCTGTTACGGCTGTGTCTGGAAGATGGGACTCCGCGTAAAGTATCGACACAAGTTGAGTACCATACTAGGGGGCGTCTCATCTTCCATGGCACCAACGACATTCCGTCTGGTCTCTTACCATCGTCGCGGCACAGCCCATTTGGTTCAAGAACAACTGGTGCCAAGAAACCGACGGATAATGCCATTTATTTTATGCTATGCAGAAAATATTTGTTTTATGCTTTATTGTTACTCTTGAAGTCTGTTTCTTTTTTGTTAGAAATTGCTTATAGTATATTCTTTTCAAGTTGGTATTCATTTAGTTTACCTTATGTCAATTTTTTTCTCTCCCAATATACATACCTAATATTCGTCCTATATTTCCACAAGTATTTTTAATTTTATATTTATCATTCCCTTACATGTTAATATTTAAAGAAGTATGTTACAACAGCTGTAGCTGGCATTGTTTGTGTAATACAACTTTTCAAAATATTGTACAGTACTAACACCTAATCATCGTTGAAGTTCCCGTTAGAAACACGATTAGATTTAAAACTGCGAAATAGACACCATCCAAAATCGAGCTGGCTAATGCTAAATGGAATGTAAAAGTACAAAATCATTGCGCACATCCATCATTTTGTTTTATCGCCGCACCAGTGTTGAATAGACAAAAGCGCACTGTTTAGTTTGAAAAGAACCGATGTATTTAGATCCGCCTGTACGCAGTAACATTGAACAGCGGCCGATGTTTGTTATTTTATTAAGTGTTCGAATCTCTGTACATTTATTGTAATACCCATCAGTACATCACAAAGACCAAGTTGTTTAGATTAAAAGGCAAGTGGTTGCCGCGTGCGGCGTGTACGCTTTCCAAATTTTATTCGTGAACTATTCTTGAATCTTCACAGTTCTAGTTTGGATTCTGTTTATATAAATATTTACATTTCACTCTGTGTATTGTTGACGGCGAAATGTTAATTTGTAAACGTGCCGTTGAATGACATAGAGGATTGACTTATGCCATATTAAAGTTTAATGAGTTATGATCTTTTGTGATGATTTCATAATTGATAGATTAATTGTGCTATTATTATTTGAGACTTTTTCATATTACATTTGTCAGCTTGTTAACAATTGCAAAGAATATATACGAAAAGTTGTTATTGTGTAAAATTATTAGTTTTTAACACGTGGCTATTTTACGGCTAATATTGTTTTTAAATTGTTTTATTAAATAACATTTCGAATAAAAACAATTCTTAATTTGAAATTTTTAATCTTTGGTACCAGTTAAGCCATTCTGCTCACCTTTTATCTGGATATGTCTTCAACCAACGCATTTGACATCAATTTTAGCAAAATTAAATCTTTGTCAAAGTCATAGTCAATTTTTTTGTGCGTCCAGGTAAAATTATGCCAGTTTAACAAAGTATAGTATCGTTGTATCTTGCCTAGGGTTGCTATTCGTCTCCATACGTCGGGACATTTCACCGTTTTTACCAATGTCGTCTCGACGTCCAGACGACCTTTAAAATGTCCCGACAAATAAGACCCAACCAACCCAACTAAAACTGAACACGGCAAATCGCGATGTGGACAAGTATGATAGCAACTTGGTCGGGGTTTGGAGCTTGCGGCTTGATGCTGCCCAAGTGAAATCATCTCATAAATACAAAAAAAGATTTCGATTTTTATCCGTGCAGAAACCGAGAAAGAACACAACTTCCAGCGGGCGTGCGGCATGCGTAAGAGGTGACAAAACATCCCATAGCCAGGTGGTAGCGTATTTACTCGTCTAGATAAATACCACCCCTGGTCCAGAGTATGCCGCCATAACAACCTTGAGTAGTGTTCTGGCATTGGTGTCCAGGTTCCAGACTCCCTTTAGAGAGCGGCAGTACATTGGTAGCACCTTTAACGTTGCAAATGTCCATAGGCGATGGTAACCACGTTCCTTCAGGTGGACCGTCTGCCTGTCTGCTGAATTCATGCAATAAAAAAATGAAGAATAATTGTATCACATACTCTCTAATCAATAATGAATGTTTTACAAACTATCTATTAGTTTTTGCTTTTAAGTTTAAAGTGGTTATTTCACCCACAAAAAAGTGTTCCTTACCAAAATGTCCCGACGGCGTCTTGAGACAATATTATGGCAACCCTAACTCTTGCCGCATCTGTAACTTACAAAATATTTAATAATAAAATCAACAATACAAATTAAATTATTTTAAAAGTTGGCATTATAATAAGCATTTCGTCTTCAAATCTTATTTGTATTTTTATATAGTAGCAATAGTTCTATACTTTCTCTTCAATTTTTATAAAGTATGCCAAGTAATTGTTTGAAATATCGAGGAAAGTATATACCATTAAAAACTTTACAACAAAGTCACTTATTTTTACTCCCGCAGAGCCATCATCACATCCATAATATTGTTTTAATAAACAATCAACGAGGTTGAGTTCTTTGCCGACTTTTCTCGCGTGGCGAAGATTGACGGCGTCAATGGTGATTGATTTGACAAATCATTGTTTTTAATCTTTTCGTCGGTTCCAATATAACATGTTGCGAATTTATAGGCGCTCTTACAAAGTTATAACATCAGAAATATTATGTTATGTTTTAATAGTATTATTGTTTTTAAGAATTATGTAGGTAGTAGTAGGTAGATACTAGTTAACAGTGTCTGAGTCGGTGATGTGAAGTGATTTTTAGAATTGCGGGTAAAACTTATTTTCTGTAGCTGTCAGTAGGTTATCAAAATTGAATCCCACTAAATGTTCAGTAAATTGTGTAAAGCATTAATTGAAAAAAAAAATGTACGCGGTAACTTTTCTATAAGTATATATTTCTTAACAATGCTTACGTAAAGACTTATTACATCCATCACTTAGTATGTGCAGTTACTCCTTCTAGTTTATACTTAGGGAATATTTAAGTATTTAGTTTTTTTTATACAGTATCAAGTACCAAAACCTGTACGTCCAACTCTACAAATATTTCGTCCAACATTCCAATATCGGTCCAAACCCAGACGTTTCTTTAAGGACGTCAGCTCGGTTGCATCCTCGTTACAGCATTGCTTGTTATCCGGATATAACGCAACTTGCCTTTTACCCGGTTCATATCCGGATAACTCGCTTGTTACCATCCGGGCGGTTAGCTCGAGTCTCCTCCAATTACTTTCATTTGGAACTGAAATGTAACTTTTAATTTTTTGGTGCTTCGAGTTTGAGAAGCCTAAAGATAGCGCCATAACTGGACCTTATTTTAATTTTAAGAGCAAAATATCATAGCATTTACATAATGATCTATCTATCTAATTTAGTAGAAGCTAGTTATTAATGCACCCACTTGTCAGTTTGATCACTTGGATTCGAATCCGGGCCGGATCGCACAACAAAGACAATTTGCAGATCTAATATGACCATTGAACATGTATTTAAAGTGACGAAAAATATAGTGATGAGTCTGATGAGACTTGTTAATCAAAATAAAAGATATGCGAAGTCATGACGATAAAAACATATTGTGTGTAAATTTGTATGATTCTTTCCAAAATTATTTTTATATTTTCTTCGCATTTCCTATATTTCCCCTTCACCTTAGAAGATTACGTAGACCGGTCCATTAGCGACAAAGGACAGGTGTTGAACAGCTAAGCTTTATTAATCTTTTCTCTTATGTGGTTTCGCACTTTTGTGGCATCAGCTCTATTGATGTGGGCAAATCTTAAATAATCTTTAATGTTGTATGTCTTATATTGTTAAGGCGATTTACGTCTTTATTCTGTGTTTAAATAGTTAGTAGTTTTTCTTGACATATGTTAGGATTTTTGGCGATTTTGTCATATAAACTACGTTTCTATATTGGAAACGTGCAAATCACAAGATAAAAAGCAGACTATTTGCACTGTCGATCTCACAGCAACATACTAGATGTATATATTGAAATTAATATGATATAAATGCCCGCGTAAAATAACAAATATATACTAAATCAAAAGTTTTTATTAAAATTAAGTTCCACTAGAGAACATTTTTTGAAGGTCATACATGAAAGTTAAGTCTACGCCCTACTCTATGTACAATTTTATTTGATGGAGTACAGCAGCAAAGCTGACGGCCCAACTGTGATAGAAAGTGGTTACCGTCGCCTATGAACATTTCGAACACTAAAGGTGCTGCCAATGTGCTGCCGGATTCGCAAATGGGACTGGAGCTTAGTTGTTATGGTGGCATGGTCTAGACTAGAGGTGGTAGCCATCCAGGCGGGCAAATACCCTACCATCTGTCTGTGGATTGTTTTGTGGCCTCTTACGACAGGCCGCCCGGCCGCAGGAATTAGTATTCTTTCTCCGTTCCTGCACAGATAGCTGTAGATTGTAAACCTTTTATGTTACTTTTAAGTTAGTATAATATTAACATGAATTCATTGTTTTATAATTTAATGAATTGACAAAATGTTAGGTGGTCATAACTAAACCCGCTTATTAAAAATGTATAATATAGTGTTTTCTAAGAGTTGAGATAGACCAAGAGAATCTTATACATGAAACTAATTGTTAAGGGATTAAGTACGTATTTGATTTTGATTCTAATTGTGACGTTTCAGTTGTTTAAGGGACGACACCGAAAATCCTAAAAATGTAGGTAATTTTAGTCAAGAATATGTAAATTCTATTCAGATAGAGAAAAACATTTGTAACAAACAAAAAGTGTATGAAGAAACGGTCTGGTACTCAAGCCATTGAGTTATTTATAAATTAATGAATAGTATACGTGTATTTATAGAATACGCAGTTTGTTTTCATTGCTCGTAAGTCGGGCGTTGTTTTTGTAAATGTGGTAAATTACAGAATTGAATGAAGGGATGGATATAACGACGCCACTCCACGGACTCTGTTCACAAAAGGTCATCTTGGGGAAATGTAAGGTTAGAGAGGATTTACTTGTAGGGAATAAAAGTGGTGTAGAGTCAAGGCTGTTAAAAAACTTTTTTCGGTTATCATCTTAGGGAACGTACCTACGTGATTCATTTTTTTACAATTTTTATCCCCCTCCTCCCCCCCACGGTGACCACCTATAATATATGCCAATACCCCCTACCTCTCCAGTTTTCACGTAGTGATTCATAAATATGGTTGTAAATTGTATTGTGCCGACAGAAAGTAAAAAAAAATATTTGGCTCATATTTCTGTATACTACTATTAGTATCAGCACGAATTTTCGTCGACTTACTTGACAACTGCACTGCACTACAAACTCATAGTTTTCAATCAGCTGACGTCCCGCCATGTGTACGTCAGTGTTGGCACCTGTTAGTTTAAAAAGCATTAAACACTGCGCGCCATATTTAAATATAGCTCGAAGAACACAAGATGTAGAGGGTAGTGAATACGTGACGAAAACGTACACATAGTATGGGTACGTTCCCTTAGCTGATTGTGGTACACTGTTCGATGTATGAGTTCTCTAGTTTACTCAAAATACTTGACCTTTCGCTTTCTTTATTCACTGACTGCTTTGACTCTGAATTGATGGTATGTCCGTCTTTTTAGTGTATGAATATTATAAACATAATTAAATCTATATTGTATTCAGCTTTGGTGATATCACCCTCTCACGGAACATTGGCGTGAAACGGTTGTACCCTGAGCTGATTATATTTCGTACGGTGAGTAAGAGTGCCAGTGACCTATCCCATCCTGCTTATCCCGTACCCATCCCTCAATCCCATACCCTATATGCTTTTTTATTATTGCGTCAGTTCAGCATACAGGCAGGCGGTCCACCCGATGGATAGCGGTTACCATCGTCTGTGGACATTTGCAACACTGACGGTGCTACAACTGCGCTGCTGCTTTTTAAAGGGAGACTGAAGCCTGACTACTAAAGCCGGAACACAATTACCAAATACCCTACCACCTCGCTGTGGGTTGTTTTGTCACCTGTTACGACAGGCCGCCCGGCCACAGGATTGTATTCTTCCTCCGTTCCTGCACGGATAAATGTTATTAATTTTCTATGTTAATAATCTGTATAAAGAAAAGATTAACCATATTTTTCTAAATAAATCTTATTCGTGTATTCTCCATAAAGTAACCTTTTCCATAAAATTAACCGCAGCGGTGTATCCATGCAAACCGAACGTCATTATTTCCACCGGGTTACGAAAAACAAAAATAAACAAGTGTAGGCAAGGAATAAAAGAAACGCTGA
This sequence comes from Dendrolimus houi, assembly GCA_039645545.1. NCBI lineage: Eukaryota > Metazoa > Arthropoda > Insecta > Lepidoptera > Lasiocampidae > Dendrolimus > Dendrolimus houi. The sequence continues at coordinate 9,526,663 of CM077136.1, forward strand.
AGTGGGACGAGCAACCGGGAATAGGCAAGAGGCAAGATACTACAGGCTTTCACCGCATAAAAACCTCCCTGATAACTGTAACGTTAAAGATTCTAATAAAAAAAATGTAAATAAGTATATAATACTAAAGAGTATATTTTAATGGAAATCGTATTATTATTCGGTTTATTATTGTTATTTGAGGTCTTATAAAATAATAAAGAACCTAAAGAAAAATAGCATAGTAGGCTATAACAATGTAGCTTCACAAATAACACACTGAACCTATCGGTACAGCTGCGTGCAACGATTAATAACACCAACATTATTCCATATTGAACAGGGACATAAGAAATGACAATCTTTGTAAGAAAAAGGTAACTAAGGTAACCGACGTAGTTAACAAAATTAGTAACTTGAATTGGCATTGGGCCTGTAACGACTCTTGTAAGATGATTGTCATTGGAGTCAATCGATCAGACTACGTTTTGGTAATCTGAGTGTAGGATTCCAACTCCGTGGGCTAAAGAACTGCACGAGGTCACCATTAAGTGCGGGATGATGAAACAGATGAAGCGGGTTATGTTTCTGGACGCCTACCTCCAACAACGTGTAATAATTAACTGACATCGTCGGTCTTATTTTATCATTTACTAGAGGTTCCGGAAAACGTTGGTCCCGCCTTAAAAAAAATTCTAGAACCCGATTCCAGTGCCACCGACCGGGTCTAAAACCACCCCGGACCCACTCAAACACAATTTATTACACCATGGGTTACATTTTTGAAAAATTTACTAGGGATCCCTCATGTTTTACAGTAATGAATATAGCCTATATTTATCTGGGATAATGTAGCATTCGAGTGGTGAAAGAATTTTTGAAATCCGTCCAGCAGTTTTTGAGTTTATTCGTTACAAATATACAAAAATACAAATCTTTCCTCTTTATTATATTAGTATAGATTAGCTGGGTTTTTATTCAGCTGGAACTTGGTATAGGCGGGTCGAGAGGCCGCAGGCCGAGAGGCCTGGGGTGTTTAGCAGTTCAGCCTCTCGGGACAAACAGGCATCACGATCATCCCTTTACGGTTTTGGCCTCTCCTTTGTTTATTACCGTGTTTTATGCTTACGTGAGTTTGTTTTCGCTATGAGGTTTGAATAGATGTATTTTAAAAATATAATAAATATGTAATTCTGAAAGTATTTATATTATCAAATGTTTCATTAGTTCTATATTTAATAGTATCTAATATTAATTTAAAAATGTACTGAGGGGATTGCCTATATAAATAGGTATTGTTACGAGCTACAGGACTCGAATTAAAAATGCCGTTGGAACTACTATAGAATTTATTAGAACTGTACAAACGTATAAAACAAATACAAATAAAACTGGATGCAACCAGTTCACACTGCACTATTCAATACAATTCGAACGCGCAAGTCCGTCGTTTATATCGCTAATCGAGAGTACTAGAAAACGTCTTACTCGCTTCGTAGTCGTCGCTTGTCTGCCACCCGCCCCTCCATTTGGGCATCGTCTTATACTAACTACACAGTACAAAGGAATTGGAGGCGCACTCTGAGTTTCTAAGAAATATTAATTTGCACACCTGCGAACGTTCCCCAAAGTCGAATACAATAACAATATGGATTAGTTCGACGCTAATGATGGTTATAAAACAAGTTATAAGACAATAGCATGTTTTTCTTAACTACAAATTCAAAAGACAAGAGAGTTCCTTAATCCGGGAGGACAATATGCTGCGCTTACAATAGTCTGTGCGGCTTATCTTTGACGGCATGTAACAGTATTATAAATCTACTTAAACACGTGAAGCGATCTTTTGTAACAATGAACATGTTATATTGTCAATTTTGAAATTTTAATGAAAAATATAGTCTTAAAACATTTTTGCACAAGTTTGTTGACACCCACTTATCGGCTGCGACTTGAAAGGAGTCCACGATAGTGACAATAAAAATTTAGGATCCATGTGGTGAAAATAGGGTTCTCCACGATTATGGATTTCACACATAGAAAGACTCATTCGTCCACATTACAGCTACGATGACTTTACAATATTTAGTTTATTCACCTTCGCTCGCGTAACTTAGGTAACCAAACTCATCATCGTCATTATTATCAGCCAAATGACAAGGCATAACATAGCATGTCGCCCTGTTTGCCTAAATAATATGTTATCTTGCGAATTACAATTTTAGAAGAGAGTTTTTATAACCTTTAAAAAATAGCCGTTTAGATACAATTATTTTTTTGAAGGTTAAAATAACTCTTGTCTAAAATTTTAATTTTCAATATAATAACACATTTTCGAAGCAAAGAGGCGATTTGCGGCATATATCTACGGTATAAGAAACTTTGGTGACCTCTGCCTTAAAGCAACATCTTAGCTTATTAGAAAGTCGTTGACGCGCCCTTGTCAAGACCGGAAGTCTAAAAACTGTTTTGTTATTAGTTTCATTATAATAAAAAGTAGTTTCAAAAAGGCTGCCGCCCCTCTGATGTGGCGGCGCCGGCATAATTTCTTGATTTACAGCCGAATTTTGTTTGATATGTCCCGTGTCAAGGAAGCAGTAAAAATATTAAAGTTTAAAGTAAGTCTTGGGCCTAAAATGGGCACACTTTGTTATGTAATCAAAAGCTCTTTTTAACCTGTTGAGGGTGTGATTAGCAAGGGAGGACAGAGATTAAAGAGAACCAAGTCTTTGATAGATGATGAAAGTAGATCCGATTGTTATGATTTTTAATTTCATACAAGGTTTTAAATAGATAGATAGATAGATAACTCTTTATTATACACCGCTAAGGAATGCGTACTAAACTAACTATTTTAATTATGTACAAAGGGCGGTCTTATCGCTAAAATGTTATCTCTTCCAGACGCAGTAATAGAAAATGGCGCACGCAGCATAATTGCGCCCCTTTGTAAATTATCTTAATATAAAAAACAGATACACTAAATAAAACAGTCCTAAATCTTACTTACAAAACAAAAATGAAATTACGAAGTAAATATGTATAACTAAATATAATTTAATAATAGTTGATGATTTTGCGCGCCCCCTTCTACAGACGCCCCGCGCCCAGGGCTAGTGTCCCACTTACCCCACCTTAGCAACGCCTCTGCTTACAAACAAGCCATGGCAGGAATATTGCCGATTTGGAGTGGCGATGGTGGTATACATAATTATAATTATTGAACAATTATTTATATTTTAGAAGAAAAAATCTTTATTGTTTCCCCACATACACATATAGTAAATTTTCAGTCATTTCATGTAAAGGCAGGAACAAAGAGCGATCTTATCGCTTTAGAGCGATGTCTTCCAGACAACCCGGGCTGTGGATTGTGTAAAAGGAATCCAAAGTGTATGGCGGTGGTGTGCATTTTAATAATCAACATATAATTATGCTATACATATAGGTTACATATACAAAATGTAGAAATACAATACAACTACTCATAGACATAGATATAGACAACACTTTATTCTTCACCAAATCAAAAATTACAAAAAATGCACAAGACAATAGTTACTTGGTAAAACAAAAGGTGGCCTTATCGCTAAAAGCGATCTCTTCCAGCATACTTTACTCATACATAATAAACATTATATAATATATGCAATACAGTACATAATTACATATCATTTTATTGCAGATAGTATTTTTTGATCATGGTCTTGAAAGTAAATAGAGTTTTTGCTTGTCTAATAACAACAGGCAGCGTACTCCACAATTTGACAGCCTTAACTGTGAAAAAATTGTTTATACTAGTGTTCGCCCGTGGTCGAAATTCGACCATAATAATTAATATTAAAGACTATACTTCTATAATCACAGATTTCGCCAAGGATACACTGTTAATTTCACTTGAACAATAAACAAAAGAGTATATAATATATGCGTGTGTGTGTCAAATACATAGTAGTGTGTGTAATGTTTTTTTATTGATTTAATGTATTTTTATACATAATGTAAACAAAATATTACCATTCTGCACTCCTTCTCTATATAAACTATAAGTGTGCGAAATTTCATACTCCTCCGTCCGTGCAATTTTCGTAAAAAGGAGAATAAAGTTTTTGCTATGTTTTTGCTTCACGTATTAATATATAGATAGATATATCAGCTACATAGGCTGATTGTGTATTTGTAGCTGTAAAAACATAATAAACACCTCCTGGGTGCAAAGAGTGGTGAAGTAGACCTGTGGTCTATTCAAATTACGATTATACGATTCGTATCGGACGTCGTTGTGGCACGTGCCAACTTGACGAATTACTCATTAGGCTCCTTTTGACACTCTTGAACCACGAGGGTTGGGATACGAGGGCCTATAAACGAAAGTTACGATTTCACAAAACTAATTTTCCTTTGTGGCGTTCTTTTTGCCGATGTACTTACAAAGTCAAACCTTAAAAGCTGACTTAGAACTAATTCCTTTATACTTACTTATAACTTTGCAATTCTACATGCTTGTTCAGTTCTGATAACAGAACACTAAAATATATATTTTTTTAATTTATAGCTAAATATACAAATGACGGTTTAGCAAATATTACATACATATTGTCAGGCCTGTTTCCCATTGGGGAAATTATAAATTTATTAAAAAAGAAACAAAATTAATACATTTATATTATTAATAAAAAAGTATATAGATATTTGTATTATTAATACCCTAGCGAATATTAATAATATAAATATTTAAAAACAAGCTTTTTTTGTTTCATTAAACCACCATTTATAACTAATATAAATTTATTTTTTCTTTCATAAAAAACAAAAACTGTAAATGCCTTGATGTGATGCTTTAAACATCTAAATATTTAAGCCATCACGATTAAATCCTTGCAAAAATGTAAAGTCCAATTAGCAAAAACGCTATAACATTGATCAATTATCATGTCATGACGATACTGCAAAATATCAATATTTAAAATAACTAACTATATAAAACACATACAAGCCCTGCACACCCAGTTTTCCCTGCGGGAGACTGTCCGTCTGTTTATCTCATGTTTTTATCCACTCATTGTATTCGATTTGAGTGGCGGCGTTCGATCATTTAATAGGGTTGCTAAAAATACAACATTAATAATAGCACCTAAATTAAAAATACTATTAGTCTTAGGAATTTAAATATAATCTAAATTAACTAAAATTATTCACGCTAAGAAAGCGGCCATTAGCAGTTTTCTTATTGTCTCTATTAAGGCGAAGACACTTTTCATGTGTTCTGTATTAATAGCTAGCACATTACACTACACTTTAGTTTTTTTTATAGTACTAGTTCAAAAGGTTTTATCCTTTTGGAGCCTTCGGTTTATGTCCGTGTTGTCAAGGAGCTAGATCGCCTCGAAGCTCACATGATGTTGAAGCCGATGCTCGCGGGCTTCAGCGTACTTCTTAATCAGAATTATTTAAAAGAAAAAATAAATAGGACAAGCGCTTGGTCAATCCGCGCACAATAAAGAGTTCCGTAGAGATGATAAACGTCCTCCATTTTTTGTCATTTGGATACGGAATCACAAAAAGATAACTTGATCGAATATACCTCATACCTCAAAAACTAATCATGAGATGATATCACGTACATCAATTTTTCTTTCAAATATTTATAAAGCTGTACCACCTTAACTTTTTTGGTTTTTATTAGAATCTCTAACAAAAAGTTTTTAATGTGGTTAGTAAAACTTAGGACTGGTCACTAATAATACTGTTACGAGTTACAGGACTCTAATTAATAATGCCTTTATTCCATTACTATAGAATTTATAAGAACTATACAAACACGTATAACACAGGTACAAATATAAGTGGACGCAACCAGTACAAACTGCACGATTCAATAACATGCGCTAAGTCCGTCACTATATATATAGTTCATCGAATGTACACACGTCTTGCTTGTATCGTAATCGTCGCTTGACTGCCGGTTTCTCTGTTCGGGCATTCCTTTATACTCAGCTTACAATATGTCACGACCGGGTAAACAATGGTTTCCAAGAATCGCACCTGGCCACTGCCTACCATAAAGGATTACAATACATAATAGGCGGCTTTTCTAATTACAAATATTAAACACAAAGTAAACAAAAGAAGTCCAAATGCGGGCAGGTAATAAACCGAGCTTTATGGCCGGCAGGTGTGCATTCACATTTGTCGGCGTGCTTCGTGGAATTTTGGCTAAGTTGTAACAATCCATTTTAAATATAAGAACGTTATTGATCTCTCGTTTATATATGTCAATTTTTTCTCTATATTAACTTGTCTTACATTTACGCACGTGTCGTTTTAATTATTATAATATTTACAATCCATTCCAATATTAATTAATATTTAAAGAAGTGTTTTGCAGTGTTTTCCATCTCATAGTTAAAATAACAACTTATGATCTTAATTTTAAACTATTATTATAGAAATCATTTAAATTACTGTTTAAGAATGCGCCATTTGACTCCTTTATCTGTTTGTTCGAGATTCACGTAAAAACTACTGGGCCGATTTCGATGCGGTTTTCGCTGATCGACAGAGCTAATTCTTAGACTTAACTCTGCGCTACTTTTTATCTTGGGAATCCTACGGAAATTTTTCTGAGAATGATTTAAAATGGCCAGATTAAAACAAAATCCAGTGTTTTTTTTCCTGATCGATAGCAAATTCAATTTAACAAAATGTGTGATATTTTTTATATCGGAAATCTCGCGAGAATTTTCTCGAGAGTGGTTTGAAGTTTCCACTAAAACGATATTCTAGATTATTTTTTTAAATGCTGCAATACTTTGTGTCCCGGGAATTCTGCGGGAATTTCAAGTCAAGCGTGGAATAAGTCGCAGGCATATCCTAGTTTATACATACTTATGAAGCCCATGAGGCTGCGACATTTTGTAATATGACAAAAAGTATCACCCCTATTATTGTAGTACATTTATGACCGGTTTCCATATCTTTCTATTCAGTCCCTTACCTTACCATCGGTTGACTTTTGACATTACTTTTATGGAGCTTATTTAAACGATAATAAGGCAAACGAACGGTGGGAAAGATATAGTAACCGGCCATTATTTAACTTTTATAAGTATGAACTCATAGAACGCGTTGGCGGCACCCCTAGTGTTGCAAACGTCTTTAGGTGGCGGTGACCACTTTCCATCAAGCGGGCAGTGTGCCTGTTTACCAGATTAAAAAAATCTAATGTTTACAAGGATTTTTATGTGGCAGCCCTATTAAAATGCATTGATCTTATCTCACATCAGCAGTACGGTGATTTTGCGATTTGCAGGGCGCTTAATGCGCCCGCAAGTCAATCACGGTTTTTGTGTTTTTCTTACAGTTCTAAAAAAACATGACAGTTTCAATAATTATTATTTAATACACGGACCTTTAAGAACAAGTAAACACACTATTATATATATAAATATATATATATATATATATATATATATATATATATATATATTTTTTAAATTTATGTCCAATATGCTTACATTCATATACATTAGAAACACATTTGACTGTGGCGCAGAAACTTCATGGGTTTATTCGTGCCGCAAAGAGTCGTGCACATAATATTGTTGTATCAAAAATAGGAGCAGAGGCGAGTAATTGTTATCATCATTCTAGTGTTTAGTTCTGATTTGATAACAAAAGCGGGGTTATCATCGTTCTAGTATATATTTTTCTATGATTTTTGTGACACGCTTTTATAATGTAGTATTCGGTATTACGTATTGAAATTATCCTTGCTTCCTTTTTTGACGTTAATGTTTAATTATTAAATTGAATGTATATATAAATTGTTTTAAGTTTAGTTATTGGATTTTCACTTTTCTCAAGAGATTTTTTATTCATTTTTCATATTTTTGCAGTTGAATGCAATTTGAGACTTAATTTGCAGATTCTGTAGGTAGACTATTTCATTTCTGAAAATATAAAGAGATTGACTTGGTATAATTAAATAAAGCTGAATTTAATTTCATTATATTGTTACGAGTCGCGAGCCTCGAATTAAAATGCCGTTAGAATTACTATAGAGTTTATTAGAACTATACAAACACATATAACACAGGTACAAATATAACCGAACACAACAAGTCTAGACGTAATGCAGAAGGTCTTAACTTAATAAAACGCGCAAAGTCCGTCACTTATTAAATTCCCGATTGTAGTACACACGTCTCGCTCGACTGTCTACTCCCTCAATCGGGCCATTGCTTTATACTGCACAAATGCAATATGTCCGCCCGGCAGTGTGGACCGAATTTCCTAGAATCGTAATCCGCAAACCTGGGTAATTAGGCCTGCAAGCGGCCATAAACAAGTACAATAGGCTGTTCTCCACAATAACCAATAGATAAGTGAACAAAAGAAGACAATCATAAAAGGTATAATTAGTTCAAATGCCGGCGGGTAATAAAATCTGTTTTTATAGATATGTAGGTGGATTTTGTTTTCATCGGAACTTAAGTTATATCAATATAAATTAAGTATATCTTGGGAAACATTGCAGTAACTTAACTATCATCACAGTTATATCGGACCTGCAACCAGTCGTTGTAGCAACCAGTCAAAATAATTAATACAAACTCATTATATAAACTGTGCTCGATATTAACAAAAATATATGGAGTAGTCATGTAAAGCGACAATTATCTCTTAAACTGCTATGAAAAATAAGCAACATGTTACAATATCTCGCTCTATAACTTGTACGCGTCTTCTTCCCACGCTTAAATTTCAGAGGGCCTAAAAAGGTCTTTATCGCATATTTATATGATGAACACGGCAAGTATCAAAATAAAGTGGAACTTTATGCTATGTCTTACAACTACCAGTATATCTAGACTCGTCAATTTCATTGAGCGATACTCCACAGGCGACCGCTTTAGGCCCTCAGTTCTGAATTTCAAAATGTACCAAAACAAAAATACTTATTTTATTACCTTACGAAGTGTACAACAAGACAAAATTACGTTCACCTCCGTTATCTAAACATATCGACACAGGATATCTAAAACATTTTAACTTGAAAATAGTGTGCATCGATAAATGTTCATATGTACCAAATCTCATTAAAATAGTTTCAAGTGAAATGCTGTGACACAAACTTAAAGTTAAATTATGTATTAGTATGAATTGTAGCGTTAGTGTAAATTATAATACTCTTCTAATGCCTACTATTTGTAATTATATACTGACAAATACATATTAATATCTCAAAGCGAATGCGCTTTGTGTGCTTCGCCATTGAAATTTTGCATGTACATCTATATTAAAAAAGACTTGTTTACACAATATGTATGGCAATTGTACTTGTATAAAATCATTTTATTTCTATAAAAGGTAAGGGGGGCTACCCATGAGATTTGGCATCATCTTTTATTGTTTCTGTTGGGTTATTTTTCGCGAATTATATCCTTACAGCAAAAGTCGTCATGATGCTCTCAATTAAATTACAAATATATACACATACATACGCTCGTCGTAGATTTTTAAAATGGTGCTGGGACTACTCTGTATGAATCATTTACGCCGAATCACTTTTATGTTTAATTGATGATAAATAAAATGGGCCAACTCTATAAACTACGTTTTGGAACACTTTCCAATGCCAAGGTAATCTTACATAATTTCAAACGGGTACTGTATCTTCTACAAGATTTTTATAAAAGTATATAATTATTAGCAAAATAGTCCTTAAATTTGAGTTTTATAACACTTCGTATAATTTGTATTTGTTCTTTATAAGAGCTTTTTTGACGACAGAGCTGGTTTACATTAAAAACACGTTTAAACTAAAAACGTCACAAACCGCGAGAAAATGATCTGTGACAGTATCTAATATTTATGTAGGACATAGAAGCTTTGAGAGATAGGTTTTTTAATGGACGATTTTCATATTATGTACATTCTTCTTCGTTGCTATAGCCCAATATATAATAGAAAAATAAAATATTATAGTACTGTTTCATGCATACTAAACACACACTGACATGCTAAACAAGTTATCTTTATATTATGGGTAATATACAATATACTACTCGGGCTGATCCGAAACACCTAGACCAGAGTAAATAGCAGTAATATCGCTTACTACATTTACTCTGCCGGAAACCGAAACTGGCACTCTGCATTCCAACTAGACAAGAGAAGACCAGTCTACCAATGGCCGGTGAATTGAACATCAATTCGAAAATATAATTTAGGTTTATCGTTTGTCTTTTTCTATCATGTTGGTGTACAATAAAGAGTATGCTGTCATATTGTATCGTATTGTTTTATTTTTTTATTGCATGAGTTCAGCAGACAGGCAGATGCCCCACTTGATGGTAAGCGGTTACCATCGCCTATGGACATTTGCAACACCAAAGGTGCTACAAATGCGCTGCTGCTCTCTTAAGGGAGACTGGAACCTGGCCACTAATGCCGGAATACAACTCAAGGTTGTTATGGCGGCATACTCTAGACCAGGGGTGGTAGCCATCCAGCTGGGAATAATGCCCTACCACCTGGCTGTGGGTTGTTTTGTCGCCTCTTACAACAGGCCGCCCGGCCGCAGGAAATTGTATTCTTTCTCCGTTCCTGGACGGATATTGTATGGCATTGCATTTTATTGTATTGTATATCTATGTTGTCAAGCAAACATCCACTGCACGCCATCCTTGTTCGCTCTTGTTGCATTAACGATTCATTTTGATATGTCATCGCTTCGCTTTGCACCGACAAATACCCTTTGCGGCAACCCTGACGAGAAGCCCCAAACCGATTGTAATCCCTTTTTATATTGCATTATTCAAATTGCTAACACTTTGTCTGTATACTTATCACAGATTTTTACTATAGAGGGCGACTAGCCATAAATAAATTATGATTTATAACGCTCCTATATGATAAGCGGGTTTTATGTTTTAAAAATAATATCTATTGGCTACCATAATGGTGTCAGTCACTAGGCAATATCGTAAGGATACTCATTTTAACTGTGGGCTGGTGTATACATTTATTCATTTCGTAAACATACTAGAATGTTACGGGACGTCGCTTGCGTAAAGTATATCGCGGAAATTACCAATTTTCTAGGATAACAAGCATATATTGTTCATTCCCGAGCGCGAGAAAAAAATATCAAACAAACATACAAACAAACCTATTTATACATGAATGAATGAAAACACTTTACTGTTCAACAAAAAATAAAAGTACGTTGTTAAAAGCTAGGTACAATTAATGTTGAACAAAGGGTGGCCTAATCGCTTAAAGCGATCTCTTCCAGGCAACCCCCCATACCAAGGAAAATATTAAAATATGACAGTGGCGGTGTAGAAAATAAATAATATGAAATATTCAAAACATAAATGAATAATACACTTCATAAACAATACAACCATATAATAATACATAACCACAAAAAGCAGTACTATTAGACCTGAAAAGACCACAAATAATTAGCAACCATTAATTACTTTAAAAGACGACACTGATGTAGCTTGTTTGATGCTGAGTGGATGTGTTTTCCATAAACAGACAACCTGTACCGTGAAGGAGTTATCAACGAAGGAAAGAAAAAGTGTGTAGAGAAGAGATCATTAAAGATAGATTCTACATATATGTTATCATACATTCATATATGTTTGTAGAGATATATTCAACGCCATAAATGAAAATAGTTTAGATGTTTAGGTATACTTTGTATTTATTCTAATATGGTTTCTGTAACATTAGCTAAGACAGGCGAGTCTATTATTAACTAATATTAAAAAAGCAACCGATCCGTTCTTTGTTAATCTACGGTATTATGGGTCTGTGGCATCAAAAAGCCCGGGCGTTACTGAAAACCTGAAACCATTACTAGAATAATCTATCTAAGAATGAGCACACGTCGCACAGTGACAGTAAATATTATGATTTCAGCCGCGATCGTGCATCTCTTACGTCAATGTGACGTCTGTTTCATTATACAGCTTATTCTCACCTAATCTCTTCATTTAATCTACATAGCTCTTATTCCTTTAGATTAAAGGATAAATTCGCTTGGCTCGTTAATGAAAAAAGTTGAAAAGCACTATTTTGATATCGGCGCCGGGTTTATAAATTAAACCGTGGCATGTCCGGTCGTTTGGTACTCTTTGTCAGTTTTAAAATGATCGGTGATATTGTTTGATATGTGTGGCACACACTAAGCTCTGATTTCATTCTAATCGGGTGGATTTCGATTGTCTGGTGTCGTTGACAATAGCTTTGTGGGGATTTGTTGGGATTCGTGTTTGATTAATATTAGCGTGGAAGACTTACTAACTACAATCGGCTAATAAAATATGTTACTTATAAGCTTCTAAGTCCTATATGACCAGATGGCATATCATTCTTCTTTTTTTATATTTTGTTATTTAAATAAATTTTTAGACCAAATAAGTGAAGAAAGAAACAAAATACTTTACTTGAATAATAGCGATGTATGTATACTAATTACAGAACATGTTTTTGAGAACATGTACGCCGCATTTTCAGCAAATGAAATTTGTATTTATTTGATTGTTGTTGCGGAATTTTATCCAACACAACGCTGATTTCAAATAGGTCAAAATTAAATAGCAATAAGTCAAAATATAAGAATTTTAATCTTTCAGTTTCGTATTTAAATAGAGGATTAGAATTAAATTAATAAATCTCCACATGATACGTTAAGTACGTAAAATTACGCTGAATTTTTACTAGTGCCATCTAGTGACCAGAATGAACTAACTATAACGGCAGGACAGGTTGTCATTTTCAGTAGTTTTCTTCCATGACAACAATAATTAAGTTGATTACGTAAACATTAGGTATAATACCCATACGGCCGTGCGGGCGACCGGCGGGGAAACCGGATTCCCCGCACACAAAGGTCAGAGAGGAGGGACGCGCACCTATCCGCGCCCCCCTCTCACCTCGAGGTGAGACCCGAGGTAGCTGGGGAGACCCAGCTCCAGAGAGAGGGATCAGCCCGTAAACGAGCCGGCCGTCGTCCGTCCGGGCTGGAGGTGAATGCGCAAGCGAGCCCACAGCCCGGACAAGGGGTATTCGAGGATCGGCCAGGGATTTTAGAGGGCATTCTAAACTGTGGCGTAGCAATAGCATTGCTGCGGGGATGTTAGTGGCACCCCGATTAGGCGACTCCCACACAACGGTCGCGACTTTTCCCCCTTGCGCGGCAGATGGCTCTCAATCGGATTTCCCGTAGTGAAAAAAGGTAATAACTACAATACGCATAAGTATTTCATTGATATAATTTAAAGATCTTATAAGATATTGTCTTTGGTATAATTCAAGGATCTTATATCTTATGTAATCGTTAGCACAATGAATATAATTAAAATTAATTTTTACACGCGATTTCGTCCGCGTGGAATTTAATTTAATTTGCTTTCCGGTGCGGCAACGGCGGCAGCGTACGCGTGGACCTTTAAATTATTTTTTTCTGTAATAAAATTAGCCTAAGTTACTCCGATAAACTCAGATATCTGCCAGTGAAAGTCGTCCATAGATAATACACTATCTAAATCGGTCCAGCCGTTTCAGAGATTAACCTGAACAGACCAACAGACACTTAAATTTTATTTATTTGTATAGATGTATAAATAATAATAATATTGTTTGGAGTCAGTTTACGTTAGCGAATCCGCCTGTGAACTATTGTACAGAGGAGCAGAAACTGGATTGAAAGAACATTTTTCACCTAAACAGCATTTATGTTGAAATCACAGACAGACATTTCAATTTTATTTATTGGTATAGGTTGTGATGTAATTGAAAAATATAATAATTATAATTAGTATGTAATACGTTAGCAGTTCGCATGTGTTTTTCCAGACTTCTATTTATAAGTTCGGCCATTATCGACTGGACATCGGCGAGCGCAGAGCAAGCCGCCGCCCAAATCTCGCTATTGGCACGCCGTCCATTGTCTTGCCCCATACCTTCATCGTTTACGTCGACCGCATACCAGTATCATATTTACGACAACCCGGTCCACCTGCGGTTGTACAACAATAAATTGTCACTCCACAGCTGGTGTCCTCTATCAAAAATCACATTTTTATATCATCTTCAACATTAATAATGCTATCAAAAAGCTACTTTAATGCCAAAACGACCGTCCGCGCGTAAAATATAAGCGCCAATTGCTAGGATATCTCTGCAAAGCTATTAAATAAAAGTCTTTTTGCATTAGATAAATCGCACACGTTATTTGGGAACATCTGTCCCTTGCCGATTACGCCCATACATTATGCTCAGTTTGTTGTTTTTAATAAAAAGTTTAATCCGTTCGGTTATGACGGCAATTTGTCAAGCCGATGGAAAAAGTTGCTCGATTACCGGTGGCGCTGGGCGATTGCGTATCTGCGCAGGCTTCTATTGCCAGTCAATGCCGCCTTAGGGTTCCAACGCTTCTAAAGAGAATAAGAAACCCCTATGATCTCACTACGGTTTTTAGTCTATCTGATTTAGTTTGTTGTTTCAAGAACTACTATAGTGTTAAAGGCGAGTGAGATTTGTTGCACGTAAACCTAAGAATGGAATCAAATTTGGGAAATATTTTTTAAATATTAAAGGCATAATAAAACTGCTTACTACTATTACTAGTCGCGAAAACTTAAGAAAATACAATATTAAAAGGCCTTATCTACCCGAAAGCAAAAGTTGAAAATTAAAAAGTAAGCAATATTATTGAGTGCGGTATATCAGATTAAATGACGTTTTTGACACATTTCAAACATATCTATGTTTCATTTATTTATTTTTAAAATATTAGTACGTGTAGTAGGTAAAAAATGTGAAAATTATAATGCATAAAAACCATTTATTTTACATAATTTAGTTTGAGACTTTGGGACGTGAGAGGCATATCAACTCTATCGATACCTTTTAATGCGATTGAAAGAAGTTTTGCGTGAATAGAGCTGGCTTGTATTTAAGACAACGCATTAACGTTACCGTACAACGTAGAAATGCGGCAGCATTTTGGGAACGCTCGCCACCGACATCGATTACATTTTTTATTTGTAAATATGTTTATATTAGTTTATGAATTTTTTTAAATTTTATATTATATTTCTGTAAATAAATTGCAGACAAATAAGTATTTCGTTTAAAAAATGCAGATTCTATTTTAATTGAAGTGAAGGGAATTTATATATAGTGATGATTAGAACAAAATAAAATTCGCTTATTTAGACTAGACGAACAGGATAATAATGGAAAAAAAAATTCAGGAAAGGAAATTATTTAGTTAACCTCATCTATTTTATAACCTCACTTTTTGTTATAAAATAAGTAATAGAACCATTTTGACTATAGGCACAAATATTTTATTGTTTGCAACAATATTTTGTTCATCGAAACAAGTGAATTGTCAATTCTTTAACTAAACGCCACGCCTACATCTAATTTTATAGGGAACCCTGCACGTGCATGTCCAACTCGCATACGGCCCGTCCGTATTTCATTAACGCAATTATGTCACGTTTATTTATGCATTCGCTTTTGTCTTCCATTAGCTCTTTTCCTTTTTATCTGCGGTGATTCACTTAAAACGACTCTCGTATCGAATGCATTTGCTGGGAAACTTTTAAAGTAATCCCTTCGCATATTTGAGTTGTCCGGAAATATGTATCATCAAGTTGACTCGATTTCGTCACCTTATAACGTCTTATTTCCCGTGGCCATTAACGATTCAATACACGCGTTATGTAGAGTCGATGAAATGCATATTGTTTCATCGGAACTTCCAAGCGATTAATTGAGTCCGTTATTTTTTTGGCCATTTGCTTTACGGCCTCAGAGATTTAGTGACGGTATTTCGGCTTGATTTGTGCACACATTAATGTGAATTCTTTGTTATGGTCGAAGCTTAAGTGTGCGATATATTGGGAGGAACAAATTTCTTGCTGAGAGAAACCTCGTTAAGGATGATCACTTATTGCGCCACAATTCAAAATCGCTTCGATGTAAGAGTTTTTTTGTTTTTTCTCTTAATAAAAATATAACATCATAATATCGTGTTGATTTTGGGCGATGGCTTTTTATTTTTTTTATTGCTGGAGTTCAGCAGACAGGCAGACGGCCCACTTGATGGAAAGTGGTTACCATCGCCTATGGACATTTGCAACACCAAAGGTGCTATAAATGCGCTGCTGCTCTCTTAAGGGAGACTGGAACCTGGTCACTAATCCCGGAACACAACTCAAGGTTGTTATGGCGACATACGTCAGACCAGGGGTGGTAGCCATCCAGTCGGGCAAATGCCCTACCACCTGGCAAACACGGTAACAATAATTTAGCCATATGATTATAATTTGAATTTGTTTTTTGGTTTTATTTTTATTTTTATTAGATATGTATACTCTTGCTGCCTACATCGCCAGATAGCTAAGAATTTCCTTTAATTTAGGTTGTTTGGAAGAGATCGTGTTTAATTTGTTATCTATGTTTTTTTCTTATCTATGGAAAATCATGTGTGATTACAGATTGCACGAGTAAATAAAAAGTTCAATACATATTTCAAGTGCTTTTTATAATTAAAATAAAAGCCCACAAAACTAATTTGAACTCACTGATAAATTATAGAAAACTTTAACTAGCGTGTTAACAGATCGCTTTAAGCGATAAGGTTACCTATTGTAGTGCCTAGAAATAATTGTAAATACAGATTTTTTTGTAATTATTTTTTTTCTCTGCAATAAAGTGTTATCTATCTATATATTCTTGATCTTAATATTTTAATGTCGTTATAGATGCGACGAAAACACCCGCTGGTCATTAGGCGGGCTGCTTCGACATTTTTCCTGGTCTAATACGCAAATATTTTTTATAATTACCACGTGCTGGTAGTGAAAGAAAACATTGAGACGAAAACTGTACTCATATCAAGAATACAGACGTATAAAACGCGCTGATTTACGCGCCTTCAAGAAGTAGATACGCCCGGTATTCTATTTCACAAAAAATGGAAGCTCCAACCTAGCAGAAAGGACACTTTTGGACTAATACCTATTGTTACGAGCTACAGAACTCGAATTAAAAATGCCGTTGGAATTACTATAGAATTTAGAACTGTACAAACACGTATAAAACAAATACAAATAAAACTGGATGCAACCAGTTCACACTGCGCGATTCAATACAATTCGATATGCGTAAAGTCCGTCGTCTATATCGCTAATCGAGAGTACTCCAAACGTCCTACAATCGCTAATCGTCTATGTCGTACTACAAAACGTTTTACTCATTTCGTAGTCGCCGCTTGACTGCCCGCCCGCCCCTCTATTCGGGCATCGTCTTATACTAACTACACAGTACAAAAAAGATTGATCGCGCGCACTGAGTTACTGAGAAATAGTAATTTGCACACCTGCGAACGGCCACAAAGTCGAAAACAATAACAATAAGGATTAATTCGACGCTAATGATGGTTATAAAGCAAGTAAAAAGCCAATAGCATGTTTTTCTTAATTACAAATTTAAAAGACAAAAGAATTCCTAATCCGGGAAGACAATAGACTTCGCTTACAATAGGCAGCTGTGCGCTTATCTTTAACGGCATGTAACACTATTATTTTTCATATATTATAACAACTCGAAAATTCATAAAATATACAGACGAATTGAGATCCTCCTTTTTTGAAGTTGGTTAGGAAAAAGTAAACGATATTTTTTTTAATTACAGTTGAGCTCAGTAGTGTAAAATATCTTTAATCAAATTGAATGTTTGTTGCTCCACAGAGCATAGGCAACGTGACAGCCGAGTTGGAGCTTCAAAGACTGCAACAAGAACAGCTCCGGCGCCAGGAGATGGTGCGGCGTGGACAACACGGCTTGTACCCAGGTCCTCCCCTTGGACTACTACCCTTGCTGGAGCAAATGAGACCACAGCCACAAGCACCACCTAACGTAAGTACAAATATTAGTTTACAACATTGAATCACATATTTAAAGATAGCCTATCGAAGTATAATCGATAGTTTTTCCGTAGCAGTTAGCGTGACCTGCAGTTTATAGCGAAGCTGGCAAACAGCTTTTCCTTAGCAGTTAGCCTGATCTGTAGTTTATTGCGAAGCTGGCAAACAGCTTTTTCTTAGCAGTTAGCCTGATCTTCATTTTATTGCGAAGCTGGCAAACAGCTTTTCATTAGCAGTTAGCCTGATCTCCAGTTTATTGCGAAGCTGGCAAACAGCTTTTCCTTTGCAGTTAGCCCAATCTGCAGTTTATTACGAAGCTGGTAAACAGGCAGGCAGCCCAGCTAATGGAAACTGGTTAGTGTCGCGATCGCCTATAGATGTTTGTAACACCAGGGGCGAAGGCAATACATTGCTAGCCTTTAGGATGGTATAATGAGGATAGGAGGATAAGATAGAAGGACCAGACACGAGGAATAGGATAGAGGGGACTGGATTATGGAGTACGGTATAGGGAAGCTGGGATAGAGGGAGAAGTAAGTGGACCATCGAATCTCTCACTCATCGCACAAAATACGATTAGTTCAAGGCTAAATGTTTCACGCCGATGTTCTGTGGGAGCATGTTATCAAACCGATTAAGCAGGCCCTAAGAGCTGTAACCGTGAGCTGTTTATCATGCTTTTGTTACTTTCAAGGCGCTGCTCATAGCTTTTTCTTCATACGGTTAATGACAAACTTTATTGCTTCTCTATATTAGCTGCGAAATATTGTGCATCTATTTTTTGCACTAGCTGTTGCCCACGGCTTCGCTCGCGTAGATTAAAAATAACCATAGTTCTTGAATAGTCAAAAAGTTAAAAGGTAGCCCGTTTTTCAATCCCTTGGGGGGAGAATTTTCAAAAACGTGTATATTTTCTTTCTAATCAGAATCAGGTATATAAAATACTTACGTATACGTACTTCTCTTTAAAAAAAGAAACGGATTTTCAAACATACTTTCATCCCCTTTTTCACCTCCTTAGCAGTCGAAATTACCAAAATTCTTTCTTAGTGCACAATTATCGTATAGAAACAACCTGTATGCAAATTTTCACGGTCCTAGCTCTAGTACATTGGGCTGTCCGTTGATATATCAGTCCGGTCAAGTAATTATATTTACTTAGCGTCATCGACCATGACGATACGGCCCATATCTCAGCAGCTTGGGCCAAGTAGCGTGAGGCTATGGGTGTTATTTGCGACCCCAAAGTCATTTTAGTGAAGTTAAAAGGATAGGTCTCCAAATCCATCATTAGGCCCGTCTTTCTGTATACCATAATCTGTACTTGAGCGACACAAGTAAGAGATGCGTGGCACGGAAATGAATATGCTGCGGTGGAAGTGTGGAGTCACGTGGAAAGACCCTAGACCCTAGGACCCTACACCCCGTCAGGAACTCCCGCATCCGTGACAATCTTCATGTCCGTGACATAACAAACTGCGAGAGAGTCGCTTACGATGGTGCAGCCACTTTTTACGGTTTGCGTAGAACAAAAGTCTGGCCATGCCGCCTCTGCCAGTTTCCAGTAGACCTAAGAAATGGTTGTTTGACGTTGTGAAAGATCATATGTGTACCAATAATCTTAATACAAGGGATGACAAAGATCACGCGAAGTGGAAAAGCAAAAGTAACAGAGCGGACCGTTGGGCTCAAAGCGATCGCTCCGATCGCAACCGGTAATTAATTCTCGGAAGATAACGATGATTTTGTGTGAAACAAAGTCAATGTTATTAACAAATTTAATGAAAATTTATTTATTATTAACCTGTAAGACGAAAAAACATTTTTAAACTTATTATTTTGTATAAGTCTCAAGTATAACGAAGATATCGTGAGAATCAGTCCATCAAATTAGATCCAACAACCTGATTAAATATTCTATTGCTCATTTGATGTCACCTATATGCGATAAATATGAAAATTAAAGAAATAATGACTCTGTCAACCTTAAACGATAGCATGTATTAGGGTTGACAATAATTCTATTCTTATAACGCCCCTTCTACACCTGGGATAATGTTAGTTGTGTTATTTGTGATGCGCTATTGTTAATGACGTTAAACACGACTGTTAACGCGTTATTTTTAATGCTGTCAGTAAGTCGTATTGGGTCAGTTACTAACACTAACACATGAGGAGGTGAAGCATAATAAAAACTGAAAATTAACGAGCAATTTTTTTAATTTCGGGTACTTAACATTAATTGGGTAACCTATTTTAGTAGATAGATAAACCACCAAAACACAAACTTACCAAAATCACAAAATGCTTAGTTACAAAAGTAGACCACCTTATCGCTTGCCGATCTTTTCTAGAAGAACTAACGTAAAAAAGCCTTAACTAAAATGGCGATATTGGTAGAGCAGGAAATGATGGAAACCTAAGAAAATACACATACTTAAATATCCTAAGCTACTTACCTAAGTAAGTCTATATGTTAAGGCTTGTAATCTATACTAATATTATAAAGAGGAAAAATTTGTATTTTTGTATGTTTGTAACTAAATAACTCAAAACTACTGGACTGAATAATATAGGCTATATTTATTACTAGAAAAAATAGGGATCCTTACTAAAACATCAATAATGTAACCCATCAATCTAAACAAAATACTTAGCGCTGGAATCGGGTTCTAGGAATTTGATGAAATTTTATGTGTGTTTGAGTGGGGGTGGTTTAGATTCAAAATTAGTCCTCGTATTAAAATTATAATCGGGTTCTAGATTTTTATTTTTTCAAGGCAGGACCACGTCTGCCGAGACCGCTAGATAGCAATATTTTTAATTACGTATAGGTTTTTTTTTCTTTTAATTGCAAGACGAGTTCAGCCAACAGGCAGACGGCCCACTTGATGGAAAGCGGTTACCATCGCCTATGGAACATTTGTAACACCAAAGGTGCTACAAATGCGCTGCTGCTCTCTTAAGGGAGACTGGAACCTGGTCACTAATGCCGGAACGCAACTCAAGGTTGTTATGGCGACATACTTTACACCAGGAGTGGTAGCCATCCATTCGGGCAAATGCCCTACCACCTGTCTGTGGGTTGTTTTCTCTGCTCTTACGACAGGCCGCTCGGCCGCAGGACATTGTATTCTTTCTTTGTTCCTGCATGCATAATTTACATGACAGTTTATCTATAAGCCCTACTAAATTGAATAAATAAATTTACGAATAAATAACATAATAAAGCCAAAGCGCAAAAGATTTTAATTTTAGGATTCCGTAGTCATTTTGTCAAAAACGAATCCCGTATGATTTCAACATGTCCATCCGGCCATTTGTTATCAAAATGCCAAAAAGTTAATATTTTTCGCGTTCCATGTTGCAAGTAATTATGTAAAAATAGCTAAGCAAACCTGAATATTCACAATTTCTTTCAACAACCCTAGTTTTTCATTTCAACACCAACATCCTCTGCGGTCTTAATTGACATTGTATTTATCTATAGTTGAGTAATCGGGATATTGTTTAAAATATTATTTCTATGATGACCCGTTTGAATTGAAAGTAATTCGGAAACATGAATAAAAGCTAATATTACATTGCTAATATACTCCTTTTTGTTTTGATGACGTAGGAGAATGTCTTTTCTTGTGATACCATCCTCAGGCTTGGGGGAGGCTTTACACCGAGGGATGTGTGGGAATTTGAATGGCCTTATACCCAACGTGACCGCCGAGCGGAGGCCAACGGGAATGTTGGCCGTCAAACTACCCACTAAACTTAATCCTGTACCCCTATCTCACAATCTTTTACGGGATGCCACAGGAACTAGACCAATAGGTACTGCATCTGTGACGTCCCAAAGCTTGTCTGACGAGCCCAGGGTGCCCTGCGGGGGACACCCTCTTCAACTACAAGAGGAAAGTCCGCGGGATCCCCCGATTCCGCGCGGCTTCCTGTGCTATAATCATGGAAGGAGATGTTGTGTAGTGTTAATATACTACCTATCCCGTCCATCATATCTCATCCCCACTATCTCATGTTAAAGGCGGACAACGCGTGGGCATCGCCTCTGGTGAAGCAAACGAATAAGAGACGGTAGCATCTTTCCATTAGATGGGGCATCTGCATGTTTTCCAGCTTCGCAACACACACACACACAAACAAAACAATAGTATATAACTATAAAGAAAACTATAAATATACAACCATGAACAAAGCTATAAATTAAAAGTTAGAAACAATAAACTCTGGATTGCAATTCAAAACAAGTGTGATAAAGAAAATTTAAGCGTGATGATAGTAAGGAATAAATTTTTAATAATGTATATATAATATTCAGTAAAACTAATTTCAAAGATGTCGACACCTATGTTATTTTTAGCCAACTTTTATAATGTCGAGCCATTTTCACAATGGTACTAAAGTGTCATTAATATTATGTTGTTTTTATGAACTGCTAAAGTTTTATCTCCTAATCTATATATATATAATTCTTCTGTACGTGTGTTAACAGTGAACTCCTCCTAAACGGCTGGACCGATTTTGATGATATTTGTTTTGTGTGTTTGAATGGGTCCCCGGATGGTTAAGATTCATAATTGGAACCAGTAGGTGGCGCTGAGATCGGGTTCTAGAATTTTGTTTTCGTGTCTTAATCACCTGGACTGAGATCGGGTTCTAGAATTCTCCTAATCACCTAGACCGATTTTGGTGACTTTTTTATGTCATGAAACAAAGTCTTTTAGGAATTCAGAAAATATGGTGGTACGAAGTTCGCCGGATCAGCTAGTTTACTTATATAATAGTTATACGATGTTTAGAGTCTCCTCAATAAAGTTTTTTTATTTACAAACGTATTAATAAACGAGACTTATAAACTCGTTAAAAACGTTATCAGTGTTATTTATAAATGCATTTATGTATTATCAAGTCTATAATATACACCTTGTACAACTATTATGAATCAAATCAAATCATCATTTATTCCATAAAACATAGTACATACATAGGTGGTAAGAACATTCCAATAACATCATACGTTTTTATCTCTACGGCGTGCAATGAAGTATAATGAATAAGATTGAAGTATTCTCTTTGATTAATCAAGAACTTCGCAAATTCCAGGTGATATCAAATGCTCCCTGGCCAGCGACGGCGCAGCTCGCCCAGCTGACGGCAAGCGCCAGGTCACCACCTCCACAAGACCCCGACACTCCCCTAAATCTGAGCAAGCAGAGGTCACCATCGCCAGGACAGGCGTCCATGATGCTGCCCCGCTTCGTGCCATATCCTCCTATGGAGGAATCAACACCGTACAATGTCTCCAAAGATGAAGATTACAATGCTGCTTGTAATAGTAAGTACTTTATATTATTCTTATACGAAGAAAACAATCATTTTTTTGTACCTATTGTATAAAGAAAACTACTTAAGACTCAAATTATAGACTTCTGCTTACGAGTAGAGGAAGAATTAAATATAGAAGAAATTAGCGTCATTCAATAAAGATGGAGAAACTGCACATCACCAAATTTGTTATACTAACTATTTACTATTTACCAATAATAATGACAACGTTCGTCCTGTTTTTGCAACAATTTTAACACCTATGTCATCTGTCTATGTATATTTAAGGGCCGATTTTTCACTCACCAGATAAAAGTTATTTATAGAATAAATGTGGAAACAATAAAAATGTATAGCTTTTGAATTCACTGAAGATAATTTAGTATATTACTGATAACTTGTATCTGATAATTGAAAAATTGCCCTTTAGTTGATATTTAAAATTACGGGCCGATCTTTCAATCGTCAGATAAAAGTTATCAGTCGAATCAATTATAACCTGTGTGAATTCATAATGACATTTTTAATTTTTCCGTGTTATACTTTATTCTATGAATAACTTTTATGTGTTGATTAATAATCAGCCCTTCATTAAATTAGAAGAAATGTTAATGCGTGTTATATTACCAAGATAATAATATTTGACAGAAAAAGAAAAACAAAAGAAAATTATAACATATACCTACACAACAATAAAAGGTTTAGGTACGTCCAAGCAGCTCTGGACACATTTGTATCTATATGTACACTACTATCTAAATATATACCTATATTATATAAATATATATCTATCTGTACAGACTTAGCGTGGAGTAAGCAAAAAGATATATGAAAATAAATTTAAACGGTACAGGTGCCATTTCAAAACTACATACAGTAGCCAGCATATAATGACTAAAAAGTAGACTAAACATCAGATTAAAATGAAAAGGCCAATAAAAATCGCGCCTAAAACCGTTAAACCGTAGATTTATATCAACAGTAGTTAACACCTGAGAAAATTCTTTAAAAAGTAATTTAAAACCGGAAATATCACAACGCGAAGACCTTGACATACCTGAGTTTTTTTTAATATGCATTCTAAATGTGAATCATTTGACACAGTTTCACTCAAATCTGCAAATACTAATGTATCTGATAATAATGACGTAAAAGAGTCGTCACACGCGCGTAAGAGTGCCAAAAATACTCGCGCGGCTGTCTAATCAAATCATTTATTAGCCATACACAACGGGCGAAGCATAACCCTGTCAAATTTAAAAGTGGACAAGGTCTATTGACTGATAAATACGTTAATATTAATTGAAACATGTTCGGTTTGCATCGATTCGAAGATGGTTTGTTTATATCATTAATCTGTCGACCAATATTTTACCTTGGAATATTGGAGTGGTGTTGGTAACTAGTTTTTCTTAAATAAATCTGCAGGCAAAGAAATAAGTTGTATATTGCCTAATTAAGAAGTAACGCTCGGCTAAATATTTAAAACTTCAAATTCAAAAGTTTTATTCAAAATAAGTTCCACTGGAGAACACTTTTTGAGGGTCATGCATATAAGTTAAAATTTAAATTTACTTCCTATTTTAAGTAAAGTAAAGAAACTCCCCAGCAACACGTCTAGCTAAAAATTGTTTTTCTTCATATTTCTTATTCAATTTATATCTCAAGCTCTTTTTTATAAGTTTTATACAGAAGTATGTTACAGAATTACTTTTCGAATAATTAATGGAGTTGTAGCAAAGAGTGCATACTCAATAAGACTAAGATACAATAAAGGAAAGAAGAATATTATTGTCGTTAAAATAATGCTGAGACGTGGAAGCCAATGTTATATACTAGGAACTAAGAATGACAACCGTCCAGTAAAAAACGTGATTGGGATGCAGACACATGTTACAATATGTTTACATAAACAAGAACAGGCGTTAAAATAATTAAAAATCATGATAGAAATAATTTTAATTACTTTTCAAACAATAATTAATGCGCTATTCGACTTCTTTTAGTTTTACCTACTTATAACGTCTTAAGTACGCTCGTACAAAATCGAGGCTGTGACGTTTTGCAGGGTAAAAAGTAGCTCCATTGATAGGACTTTCCGCTCCCTTGTTCTCCTCTAAGACTTGATTGTGCTAAAGGTCATTTTTAGATGTCTCCTCTTTTTGGCGTTACTATAATATATTATTTAAAATATACTTTTTTAATTTATACCAAATCAGTTAAAGATTGAAAATCTTAATTTATTTCTATTGATTTTTAGAAATTCGACTGATATGATCTATAAAAATATGTTAAATAATAAAACGTCAAAAAGTATGAAACATGTGACGCCATCTAGATATGTTACAAGGATTTCTCAGAAGTACTTTTTTTAGATTATTGTCATTTCTAGGAGTCTTCTTATATAGATTTTAGATAAAGGTTACCCAGTGATGGACTTGTTTCCTTGTACATCTAAGTACCTATTATTTAAACTAGGATGAACTGTGTACGCGCCATTCACCCATTCGTAAGCTCCTTCCCATTTCTTACTTAAAATCTTCCCCCTATCTGTTTCCGAACTTACGAAGTTCCACACAAAAATCCTTAAAAGTAACACTAAAATAATTAAAATTAGAAGATGTAAGAGTGTTCTCACTCATTATGTGCCATACTTTCGGTTGAATTTTTACATTAACTGTATGGACTTTTTTTACCGATAGTAAATCGGTAATATATAAGAACTGGCCATTATTGGTGTCTGATGCGTACCCTTTATCTCACAAACTGTGATCTTTTCTACTGAAATTCATTTTTTTATCGGATATGTTAATTTCTAGGAACGTAACAGAAGTGAGAAAATCGTTGCGCCACGTCCATTCGCTCCGGCATATAACTTTGCTATTTTATAACATATGCCACCGCTGAGGTTGACCATTCTAAATTATTCACAAGATAAACGATTGTTTGAAAGCTTTTTCTGAATGCCGTGACAATTTGTTCCCTACATTCAAAATAATTTGACAGTTCTCATGTAAAATACAAGTGTTTATTTTTAGGACATGAAAAATTTTTATTTCGATAAGTTTTGGCGAAAATTTGAGACGCGTCGTGTGAATTAATTTTATTCAATAAAATACGAGAAGAATTATTTTGTTTTTGTATAAGTGTCAGGTTTAGTAAAACATTCGAAAAAACACACAGCGTCATGTTCTTTGTTAGACATTAACCAAGTAAACCTCTGATATGAGAATTAATGGTGATTTTCGCCGTTCATTCTCTAAGAAGGTGGCCTATTACACATACCATAGGCAGCGTAAGTATGACTCTATTTTCCATCTATCTTCCCCATGATGTGTCAAAACAGTTCCTAAGGCTGTGGTATCTTACAAATGTCATAGGCTGCATACGGCTTGCCGCTTCAAACCAACTGACGAATTCTTATTATAAAAATTCATTATCGTGGTCTCGCGGCCGTTACAAGAATAATTCTACATCGTATATGAAGGGTTCCTAACATTTTGTATATTCATTCACTACACTAGCTCGCTTATGCTCACATGTCTTGGTTAGTCGCATTTTCTCCTCACGCCCATGGCTCTCGTGACAGAGTTATTTTCTAACCCTCACCAGGACACGCGAGACAGCATATGTAGGTATACTATGGCGCATACAGTACAATGTGAATTTAATAGAAAAAATAACAAAAACAAAACCGACTTCAAACTACAAAGCTAAAAATAAATGTTTCCTACAACATCTTGAAGTCGGTGCATTTTACAATTTCATTGTTGTTTTTTATGTTTTGCATCTGCTTTAAAATGTTGTAGAAAATATTTATTTTTTGCTTTTATACCTATTTTTATATTATATTATAACCATATTTTCCCGTACGCGTTCAAAATTCCACCGATGGTAAGGCAAGTGAATGAATAGTAAGACAGATATAGGAACCGGCCACTAATCAGGATTGGAGTTATTTATTTTATTTAGTCTATGGATTCATAAAAGCTACAACAAAACAATATTGCTCAAATCGCTGATAAAGATAACACCGCCTATTGCAAACTATCATTATCTCTTAAGGACATTTCTTAACATACAATAAAGTATATTAATAATTAAAATTGTAATTACAAAACCAAATCAAATTGTTACTACAATTCCTAACTTTGATTATTCGAAAACGTTCTGACAAATCTTAAATGAAGATAATGTTAATGTAATAATTTCAATACATAATCGATGTTGAAATCTGCAAAATACAGTGTGTTGTGTTTCATAACTAAGAACTAGAAATAAACAAGGAATCACTTTAGATAAATAGTTTCTTGCATCTCGAAATGTTAGAATGAAGAAATGTCCCGTGTCGCCGCCAAACATTTTGATGCTTCGTATTTAATTGCTAAATATAATTAATATGTCTTGTACAACGCAAAACGGCTATAGTCCGGTAAATCGAAAGATATTTAGGACACACGATAATAAATGCATCCAACGAGATTAGTGCAATTATTGAATCAAAGACTGACGGCATATTTTAGACTTTGGGTGAGTGATATCAGTGTTATGTTTAAACTTTAGCGTAACTATGTAGGTACCTATATGACTGTATTTTTAATAAATTTTAAATTCTTTTTTTTAAATTTATTGTCAAATATGCTTACATTCATATACATTAGAAATACATTTGACTGTGGCACAGAAACTTCATGGGTTTATTCGTGCCGCAAAGAGTCGTGTACACAATTGTTATATCAGAAATAGGAGCAGAGGCGAGTAATTGTTATCATTCTAGTGTTTAGTTATCTTTTAGTCCCAGGTCTGCACATGTGAGCCTGATGGTCCGCTTTGGGAATCAATTTAGAATCTTTTCAAATTATATTTGATTGACTTATGGTTATTTTTGGACTTTGATTGCAGGTCCCCTGGGAGATCATTTACACTGATTGGTATCATATATTCCTCGCGCCTTGTCCCATACACGTTATTATATTTAGGAATAATAGCCTCTTTGGGGTAAAAGTAATTCACTAGAACGTAAAGACCTGAGCCCAATTTCTGACATGGTTTTCTTAAACGAATTTTCTGGTATTTACTATGTTCTGGATTTATGGGATCGATTTAAGGGTTGTCCATTGTTTATTACTTACAAAAATAGTGTAATTTGCCTAAATTAGTAATTAACAACATGTGCTTGTCTGTCTTATATAATGTAAAGGTCCTGAATACTACATGGCTGGATAATCCAGACCATATGATCGGGACATCCGTAGGCCGATCAAAACTTGTAAGGAAAATGTTACACCATTTTAGTAGGTAAGAAAATTTTATGGGACAAAGTCAATGTTGTTGGTGTTGCTACTCTCTGTTTTTGAAGTTTAATATCTAAAATAATTCTAATACGAAATGAATCAAGATTTTAAATTCTTAATGTATCTTTTGAATTTCATTTAAACAGCTATCCATGAATACTATTGTTAAAGAACCTAAGTTATTATCTCTTTTACATTCAGAATTATTATTATTTCTTGTCTCTATTTTCTTTGCTAGAAAGTATCAACTACACTTAATAATAGATCCGTTATTTTAAAGCTATTGTTTTAAAATAGAAATAAATCACAGAGGTTTGAATAAAATAATTAAGATTTATTGTATAATAAAATAACAAACATCGTAATTAAATCAGAATAATGACTCGTTGGGGTATAAAATTAATTTCATAACTTTAACACAACTCCGCCAATGTTCGGAACAATAAAAGAAACATTGAGTACATTGAATAGTTGGCTGGTTACCAAACCAAAATGGTTACAAAATCGGGAGTGTCATTTGGTTTCCTTTACAACAAGAGAATCGCAAAATGCGAAATAGATGGCACTTTAGACGCTAACTTCCGGTTGCGACCATTCACGCTTATTTATGTACAATCAGATATACAAGTGTTATTGATGATTTGTTCAATAAGTCGATTTTCTAATATTTTCTTAATTTGAAGACAGGAGGGTTTTAAGCGAATATTAGCAGCGCGAGACAGTATGCAAATTTGTAAGTGGAACAAAAGTAAGAGTGCATAGCAAGCAACACTATGCAATTACCGCTTGCGAATAAAGTTCAATATAGATTTTATTTACATGTCAGAAACCGGTAGGCACATTTCCGCGCAAACGAAAACTGCCGATCGGAATTTTAAGTTGTGTAAAATTGTACCACTGCTTAAACTAGTTAAGAATTCAGTGTAATATATACCTAATAATTTTAAATTTCTTTACAGTGCAGTCTATAGCTATAGTACTAATATATGCAACTTCTAGTATGTCGTAAAATATACCATAGTTAATATATACCACAGCTAAGATCAGTAAGACTACTACAATAGAAAAATCACATTTAATCTTCATAAAGATTTGTTAGTACAGTTTGTTGTACCATAGTTCTAACTCATTATGTTAACAAAACAAGATATTTTGGGTTAGATCTAGACCTATATTTTAATGCAAACAACAAACTTTTATACCAAAAAGAACCTTATAATGTACATAATTAAGGTGTATAAAATAAATATATCTTTGTATAATACAAACACACACACACACACACACGCGCGTATACCTGTTTCCAATATTTTACTATCCATTTTTATTGGTTGGTAAAAATTTGACATTGCTTGTATGGTATTCATGTCAAATTGTAACCAGTAGTTAAGTAAATGAATGTATAGAGATACACGGCAATAATTAAATATATATTATGAATGAAATAGAATATGTTGTAAAACTTGTGCACACAACAATACCCGCGGCCATAACGTAAGACAGTGTATATCTCGGATCAACCGCAGTAGGATGTAATAAATTATCCAACAGCGTGTCAAATTAATTCGAGGAATGCTTCAGCATACACTCGAATATGTTTCCTCGGTCAGCTTATTAATTGTGTGGACACTTGTTTGCAAATTCGTCAAACGAAATGCTAACGGACACGTATGACCCAAATGTTCGGGATAGGAATTCAATATTGTGCATTTAATGTGATTTAGTAATCTGACAGTATTATGTTATTACGAAGGAAACTGTTCTTTCATATCTGTTAAAATTATAATCTTTTATTGAAATTTATAGTCGGATGATTTGAAGATCTTATAAATCGGGATGTTTGTGAGGGTGGATTTTGGTTGTTATTTCATGCAATATCTATTGAGTAGATTTTGGTGATGATGATAGAGTTTTGGTCATAGCTAATTATTATATTCTTATATAATAATTAGTTGTGACTAAAACTTCGTCCACGCGTGATTGGAAATTCCGCGGGATTCCCGACACACAAAGTACCGTAGCTATCGTTTAAGTGAAAACTGTGTTGGAATAAGATAATTTTTATGCACCTGGACAATTATAAACCGCTCCTGGAAAAAATTCCACGGGATTCCCAGAATAAAAAGTATCGCACATTTTAAGTCTAAGAATTTGCTGTCGATGAGCGAAAACCGCATCGAAATTGGCACAGTAGTTTTTACGTGAATTCCGAACAAACAGGCGAACTGACAAACAGACAAGATCTTAAATAAAATTGCATCGTGTTCTCCGTTGTTTATATAGTTTATTCCAGTTGTGTTTTTTTAAATAGCTTCAATGTACAGACACGGCATGTTTACAATGTTATATTAATATAGATACGTAGAAATTATTATTGTACTATTATTACTATATTCTAATTATTTACGTGAGAGGTGTAGAAGTCCACTCTGTGTATTTACATTTCAAATTGCATACCTGTCTCATATCCCAAAAACTACTGAACAGTTCTCATACAAACGTATTTATTGTTTAATGTTAATCTATATAGCACCTTGTATTTCTGTAGAATTTACCATTTTATAGTTTTATAGTTTGAATAGGGGAGAGAGGTTATCCCCGAGTTAAATGATTGTATTGCATGTTTCGCAATTTCATTCGTATAGATAGAGCAGTTTCAGAGAAAGAGAGCTTGGACACACAGAGAGATACAGTAGAACATACAATAGCAGTATCATAACCGCAAAAGTATGATATATTTGTCTATGCCCAGCTTTCTCTCTCTCTCTCTCCCTCTGGACACGTAATGAATGGACGACTAAGTCGATTTGTAACGCTCGATAAATTAATAAAGAATCGTGAATAGAAGAGAATTTTAAAACCCAGTGCCAAGCAATAACGCTGATAATTAGACGAATTAACCAAACTGAATCAATTTAATTGAAAGGTGCAGAACTGCAAGGACGTGACGATATTTAATGACATTGAATAATTTAAGTTGATATTTACATGGATCACTTTAGTTGTATCATCATCATCTAAATTGAAAGTCAGAAATGAATGGTCTAATATCGGGTTGGTTCTGTTTGTATTACAACGCTAGAAACTTTTCAGGCCCTGTAGACAAGTGGTATTAGCACTAAACGACTAGAATAGAAAATATATAAATGTACATATTGTTACGCTAAGTACTTAAGTATTATGTCCTTCCATACATTTATACCCACTACTCCTCCTGACTTCAAGGAACGCTTCGAAATTTTGAACGTATCTAGCTCCCACAATTTACGCCCCAAAACTAAATACAGAATAGACACAACTGTACATCCATCTTGTTTTTCCAATAACTCTTTTACTGTTCAGGCTGTGCGTCTATGGAATGAGCTACCTATTGCTATAAGACAATATATACACACACACACACATATGTATATATATATATATATATATATATATATATATATATATATATATGTAGATATATTTATATTGTTTTTGTACTTATACGTATTGTGTATAAACTGCACTGCCGTTAAAAACATCTATCAATCTCTGTCAAGGGTTGTCTGGAAGAGATCACTTTTTAGCGGTAAGGACGTCCGTTGTACTGTCTCTTCTATTTTTCTAATTCTGTTTATCTATGGTTTGGTATATATTAAAGTGTTGTCTATCTATATATCTATCTATATTCTATATTCGTTTAGCGCTAACGCCATTGTTTTTAGGGGCTGGAGTGAGTTCCTATCCATTTAGTTTACTATAGTATAATATTTACAGAATCACACCATGCCCTTGGGTATAATAAATGTTTTGTCGTTACCACGATAAAAATATTCAAAATATTTTTTGAACAATAAACAAAACACATATACGTACTTCAAAAATATTATATTGTCCGACGTGTACAATACAAATACTCATAAACAGTGAACGAATGCAACCCATTAGATAATTTATTAGAATAGTAAAACAAGAATGACTTATGATTTTACATGGAAGGTATGGGAACAGACGACGGTGTAAAAATTACGACATCTTTTAAAACTACATTCCTAAATACCACTTATTTTATGTGACATATAATTCTTATTTCTATTCTAATGAAATCTTCACTATTTTATGATGCTTGAACGCTTTTGTAAATTATATTGTTTATTTCTATTTTATTAGGCTTTGGGTGTCTCTATCATTTTGAAAATTGTACCAGAATGAATGGAAATACTTTATTGTTCAACATCAATTATGGCCGGTTTCTATATCGCCGTCATTAGTACAGGACTTAGTAACTGCATTTTTTTTACATTATTAATTTCGTCACAGCTATTATTACATGCGTCGCAGAACAATTCTGGCGAAGAAAATATTATAAAAAAAATCTAATTACAAGGTCTTGCGCTTATGCCGACGATACTTCAACGGATTGTAAGATGAGTGTATGAGATACACTCATCTTCCCATCCGTTGAATTTTGACATTACTTGTATGGAGCTTATGTTAAATTTTAACTGATGATAAAACAAATGAACAGTTGATAAGGTATAAAAGAACGGGCCGTAAAAGGTTCTTATAAACTAGATTCAATAAGATACAACAGTATCACGTTTATGTAAGCCTATGTGTGGCCCTAGTTAGTAACAAGGTAAAAAAACTCTTTCAAATCTCTAAATATGGTTTCGCAGAGTTTATGGGCCTAGCCAATGTCAACATTTATGAATATTCAAAATTTACATTTACATTAACAGTCTACCATAAAGGCGCCAGGCGCTAGGCGACAGCCGAACTCATAAAACCTCCCACCTACGCAAAATTGAAGCTACAATGAATACCTATCCAACAGATATTTTTAATTTTTGACTTTTTATACGTTTTTAAATAATTATCCCTTCAAGTTCCCAGGAAAACTCACCATCTTTTGGGTAATATATTTCTTCAAATCGAACAATATTTATTTATTTTTGAACCTATTATTATCAACGGAGGGATTCGAAGATGGATCCATGTGTGAAAAATTGGGATAAGGACTACTAAAGTGTATGAGCATTAGGTATATGAGGTAGGATAAAAATTATATGAAAAAAATGGGTTTTAAACCGGATAGAAGGATATGAAAGTAAAGGTATATAAGAGATGGAATAGATTGTGTGAATGAGGAGATAATTATTTATCTTGTGATAGAAGACGTAGGTATTCCCGAATAGTGTATAGAAGGAACATATTGTGACGTCCCTAAATGTATGGGAAAAGTTGGAATGACAGAAATAAACAACAAAATCATAACCATTTCGTATCTTGCATCAGACACAAAAATCGCTGAAGTAAGTAAGTCATTAGTGAATTGAGTTTTACGATTGTTTTACTGCCGACGTTCACAGCATCGCTTAATTTATATGTTGATTTAGTTCAGCCTCCGAATGTTTAAGACAATAACGTTATAATGTTCTGTTTCGAAGTTGGACGTTGTAGACACCGCCTTTTATTAATTCTGCTAAATCCTCATTTTCAGAAAAGGTCATCTACTTATATTAAATTCCAACAGACATTATGTTTTAATTTAATTTGACTGTCTATAATTTATTGGAACCGTTCTATCAATGTAAAGGACATAAACATTTTTAAAGCCTCATAGAAGTAGGCAACGTATCGGTTCTCATATTTACATGAAAGACGTTAGACATTTAGGTAACATGTAATGGATCGGGCTCATTGTGTGGGTGTTATAATTAACTGTATGGTATACTCTAGTACTTAAGTGTAGTATAGAAGAAACAAGAAGAAAGAAGGATGAATGAAGACCAGATGAAAAGAAATGAATTCTCTATTTCACTGAGCATCATAACTATCCAGCTTTCGACGATAATGGAACTGTATCAGAACGTGCATTCTCTTTTATCGCCACGGTCTGTGTATGTGAGGTTCCGAAGGATTACATGGATTATAATGAACACAGAAAGCAAAAGTCGAGATTCTGACCGACAGGACGCGCCCTGTGAAATAGCAAAATATTAAAAATTCTACATCTTGTAATCGATTCCAAGTAAAACAACAAAAATTGCTATACATATACTACAACTGCAAAATATTGAAAAATATCGTATTTTTTTGTTTTACATTGCAGCGACTTCAAGATGTTGTAAGAAATTATTTATTTCTTTGCTCTTTAGTTATCCCCGAAGTCGCTTTCTTTTTGCAATTTTTTATTTAACCCTCTTATTTAATACAGATTCTTACCATTCGTACCTATCTTGTATCTACAATAAACCAAAAATCATATTGGTATTCATTTTTTCATTTTTATTAATTTCAGCTTCATCTTCATGGGGCCAGTCGCAATCAGAAGAGTCTGAGAAAGCCAAGCTAGTACGCCAACCAAGACGCGACGAAGCCGGAAAACCCCACATCAAGCGACCCATGAACGCTTTCATGGTGTGGGCTAAGGATGAACGCAGAAAGATATTGAAGGCATGCCCTGATATGCACAACTCCAACATATCCAAGATACTCGGAGCCAGATGGAAGGCGATGTCGAACGCTGAGAAGCAACCCTATTATGAAGAGCAGTCGAGGTTGTCCAAACTACACATGGAGAAGCATCCAGATTATAGGTAAATATTTCTTTATTTTTTTATAGTCAAAATGTTTGTATAGGCATACAGTTGTAACACAACTAATAATTCCGATGTACCTGTGCAGTAGACAAATTTTAGTAGCGCAGGAAATGTCGATCCCGTGTTGCGAGTCGTGTAAGCGGAAAAAAACTAAGCACCACTGTATTATTTCTGCTTGCGAATAAAGTTCAATGTAGATTATTTAACTACATGTCGGAAACCGGGCTGCACTTTTCTGCGCAAGCGAAAATTGCTGATCGAAATTATAAGTTGTGTAAAACTGTAAACCCGTGAAGGTTTATGTATGAAAGCGTTTTGCTGATAATGTGGTCAAACTTGTGACAATCCTGTTTTAATTTCTAAACATTTTCATTAATATCCGTTACGCCTTTTTGGAGCCTATTTGAGATCAACTTTCTGAGAGACTGACAGACAAAAACTATAATTTATATAGGTAGCAGGTTTCATTAAAATTTGGGCATTTGTTTTGAAATCACAGACGTTACAATTTTACTACACAATATATTTTTTTTACAGAAGTTTATCTAAAAAGCTTTCTAAATTGTTATTACAGGTACAGACCCCGACCGAAGAGAACCTGCATAGTGGATGGCAAGAAGATGCGGATATCCGAATACAAGAACCTGATGCGTTCGCGCAGACAGGAGATGAGGCAGTTATGGTGTCGGGACGGAGGCAGCGAATTGGGGTTCCTCCCCACACTCTCATCGCCAGGGCCCTCTAACTCCTCACCGCCTCCTAACGGCGGGAACTACATGAGCCCTGCGTTCTCTCCGCAGCTGTCCCCGAGAGAGGAAGATTGAGGGTCGGCGCGCGGCTGGCCGTACCCGCACGCCGCGCCCCTTACCCATCCACTACCCCCTTCGCATCATCCCTGGTAATGTCTTGATAAAGACGGATATAGAATCTCTTCTACAAGTGCCATGATGTCAGGACGGTGGCAGCGAATTAAGGATCTTCCGCACACTCTCATCGCCGAGGGCCTCTAATTTCTCCTCTCAACAGCGGAAAGTACACGAACCCTGTGTTTTCTCCTCAGCTGTATCTGAGAGTAGAAATTTGAGCCTCGGAGCGCATTTGGCCATATCCGCACGCCGCTTTCCCTCCTACCTGTTTCCTCCTCGCATCACCCCTGGTAATGTCTTGTTGGTAAAATAAAGGGATATTGCATCTGCGGGACAGTGGCAGCGACTTGGGATTCTTCTTCGCGCGTCATCTACACGGCGGGAACTACACGAGTCCTGCGTTCTTTTCGGAGCTTTCCCCAAAGGAAAAGGAATAAAGGTCGGTGCGCATCACGCCGTACCCGCATGCCTGTAATGTTGCATTGTTGCTACAATAAAGACAGAGGTTTTAAAATGGCCACCTTTAGAGATTTGCATTATAAAATTGACATGTCTAGATATACTGGTAACTGGGAGTCGCTTCATATGGTACTCATAAACTCACTTATTCATAACAGTGTTGTTACATGTCAAGGATTTATATGTATTATTAATGTTTATAAACTGTCGTAAATTTTGCATATCTAATAAAATGTTAGAAATGTTAATGATCCATCAACTTTATCAAGCTGTAGGTGTGCTCGATTTTCTTCTTAAGAGCTACTTATTAATCTGGCAAGTGAATATATTTAAACTACCGGAGAGTTTGATAAAATTTGTTATATATGGTCGGCGTTCATGTGTGTTGTGTGTTCCATTTCTACAATCGTATCGGAAGCGGTGTAATAAATACTATGTCTGTTCCTAGTTTCATAAGAAATATGAATATACCTATGCTTCATATACACGGAATCTAACGGTAGGGTTAGAATTCCTAATTTTATGTAATAGGGTTTAGCAGACTCACTGTTAGGTAACCCCAGAATAGCGCGTACAGCCCTTTTCTGCATTCGAAATACCCGCTCCCAGTCGGCAGTTCCATGTCGATACTTGTCATATTATTATTCGTTATACAAATCTACGAAAGTGGCTTTTTTAATACACTAGATATTGAATCTCTTCTGTAAGTGCCAATAGCCCTTCGAAACATCATTGCAAAATGACGAAATAATTTTATTCGTAATTTTTTAATTTAATATTAAAACTAAATGTGGACATGATAATACAAGCAACTCATAAGAGTTTATCTTCCAATATGTTTCCCTCCTTGGAAATACCCAAAATTTATTAGGAACTAAGAATTGTTTCGTCATTCTACAACACTAAAAGCAGCCAAGTTAATTCCACCGCGTATAAGTGCTCTATGGCAATAATCTCGTACACAAACTGTATATAATGTATATAGAGGCCCTTATTTCTTTATACATAGGTTATCTAGCCAGTGTCTCAAATTGGATCTCTCGTTTTAACAAAATATCTAAGTAATGTTAATGAGATTATTCCATTAGTGAATTAAGTAAAGCACCCGTATTTAAGGCTAAAGATCACAATCGATTTTCATTCTAAAAACTAACAAACATTTGTCAAGAAACCGCTTTTCAATCTGTATAAAATTTATACTTTTAAAGTAGGTACTTATCTATTTTATTTTTTCTAAATAAACCGACACAAAATAATACTTCGATTAACAGCCCGTCAAAAAATACCAGAAAAGCTTCTAAAACCTACATGACTAGATCGTGCCAAATAACATTATTCTCTCATTCGTTGATTTTTAATATTAAAACTTATATTATTATTAATGTTACTTTAGACCAAATCAGCCAAAAATATTAATTGAAAGTTAATAAGATTCATAAAAAAATTCTTTATAAATAATAAAACGTCAAAAGTGAGATAATAATAATCTGTGGCATATTCTAATCATATGAGTAGTATTTACAGTATTTATAGTACGAGCAAAAATTAAATGCATTCGTGAAGTTTATATACATCATTGCTTAGTTCACAGACAGAGTTGAGACTAATGCGCTCTCGCTCGGCTGTTTTTCAGAGGCGTATGTTATCTCTGTCGCACACCACACCGTAAGGTGTAATAAATGTTTAATATTTGACTGGGCCTGCGCAAACTAACTAAACTAACTTCACTTGAAGCGCATTTAAGTTTTGCGCGTACTGTATGAGCTCTTCAGAGGAACATTTTTGCAGGAAGATTGTAATTTCTAGTATATTCTTCGAAGAAAAACACAACAGCGCGTAAATATTTTAATTTGTGGAAATTAATTTTATTTATTTTGTAACTCCTGTTATTTATATATAACAGGCGCTACTGAATAAACACATTACCAAGTAATAGTTAAATATTAATCAAAACATTTGTTTTTGTAATACCTATATATATTGTATGAAAATCGGACTGATATAGGCGTTTGGCCCTAATACTTTCATTGTTGTTCACTTTAATTATCAATATGTAATTAGGTATATTCTTTAATTAGATACCCGCGGGTGCTGTTATGTATTTGTAAATTATACGATCCTTAAAATTAGTCTATGTATTGGATAAACTGTAGGATTTTTGGCACAAACTAGGTTTTCGAATACAAAAACAATGTGCCAAACATGTAGGTATTAATTAATTAAACTGTAGAAGATTAAATATAAATGTATATAGTAACTAAGCTCGTTTCTCTTCTATATTTAAGGAAATAAATCAGTTGACGCCGGTTCAAACTGATCACAAATCTCTGTAAATAATTAAGAGTACATTGTAGATATTATTTTCAGCTATGCAGCTAAAATTTCTAGACTAAATTTAGATATAGACAACTTCGAAACTTGACTTTTGTGTGGCCATGTATAAACTTAGTGCGAAATCTATTATAATAATGTTAATTTTGTAGATGCTCGTAGTTATTTAAGCGATATTGAAATATGTATGGAGAAACCAAAAATTTTAAGCAGTGTGCTTGGAAATTTATGTGTTTTGAACACGGGAAACTATTATATTGAAATCCAGTGAGATTAATAAAAGCATAATAATCGTCTTTATAATAAACAAATACTCATAGTTTAAGAGTTTGTCAGCCATGCATCTATATACTACCGGGCATAGGCCTTCTCGATTGTTTTACTTGACGTGTAAATTGGTTAGTCAATCTTCATTTCATTCTCGAAAGAACTGTTTTGACAGCAATGGTTTATATTATTAATATTATAATATAAAGCTTAGGCGAATATAATTAAGATAGTGACAACTTGACCATAATAACATTTAAAATTGGAACGATTATTTCGCTTGATTGGGCAAGCGTTGCTTATGAGTTTAGTCAATAGTCGATTGTCAATTCCGTTAACCCTTCTAGTTTGTTTTAGATTGACTTTTAAGCCTTAAATTGGCAGACAACAAAAATCTTGAAAATACTAGAAAGAAAGAAACAACAGAACCGTTGTTCAAATGAGTCAAGAAGTTGCAGGAAAATAATGAAAAAATATTTATATTTTAAGTCTTGAAAAACCTATGTATGATGTAGCATACACTGCCAATTGCGCGAAGAAATATTAAGTTTTCATGTATGTTCTTGCATACTTTACTTTATAAATAAAACTTTAAATATAGGCAAAAAAATAGTTTTGTACTAATAACATATTTTTTATTTAAAGTAAGTGAGTACTGTAATAACATATTTCTTATATAAAGTAACAAGGCATCACCAACCCTGGACTAGTTAAATTAATGAAAATACAATTTTCCCCCTAGATAGGTATGCTTTATGTAGATGGTCTATTCCTTCACTTTATCAATTGCTTTCTGAAATTTCAAAACTTCAGCACATTTTTCTCAAATCTGAAGTTTGAATTCTCTGTTTTTATGAATAAAAACAAAGAATTTTCAACGACACTAGCGTCGAGTTTTAGCCAGGATACATTTCTGACCCTCGAAAGCCAGTGCTCCAAATTGTCTGGTTTTTATTTAGATATTAGAGTGCACTGTTGGTATTTTAGTAGATTTTACTACAAGTAAAGAAAGAAAAAAGAAAGTAAAAACGTGATGAAATACACTTTGGCCACACAAACCTAAATTTAAATACTTTAAAAATATAATATCTAATTGGCAATGTATATCACAGCATATATGGTTACATTTCAATAAAATTGACAGTGTATTTGGTGACATACATAAAGTTAGAGATTGAATAAAAGTATGTTAAATTATGATTTATTGCAAAATAGTGTGATTGTTTGTTTGCTTGATGTCTGAAGCATAAAATAAGTCATATACATTACAAACTACCTTCAAAATAAAAGAAATACAACTGATTCTGACCTTGATGAGCGTCATTTGTTTCTTCGTCGTCGATATTTTCATTTTTATAATTTTAAGTAGGGTGCGAAACTTTTAAATATTTTTTTATTAAATGTACAATGTTTTTACTAAAAAATTGGAAAATAACGTATATATACATATTTTTTTTCCATGATTTAGAATTTATTAAATGTTGTGTATGCCACCACATACAGTGCCAATTTAAGGGTACAAAATAAATGGTTTTTTAATTGACATAGAATGACAATCTAACGTCCTTCTGACTCGTTCTATGCGTAATGAAATCTTTGAAATTAGTAATCTTGACACAGAACATGAATAATTTGTAAAAATGACTTATATAAGTCAGTCAGTAAGCTGAATACATTTTGCATCTAAAATGTGTTCAGCATAGAAGTCATTTTTATCTAGAAAGATTTCATTAGAATTCGATAATTAAAAATTAGCTATTTTAGGGTTGAGCAACCAAATGGCGAAAACGTTACCTTTATAATTTCGTCATCTATTCGTCTCTCTGTATATCTATATCAGAGACAAAAATATCCTGTAATAAACAAAGCATTTTAATATAGTTTAATAACATAACGGTTGCAACATAGAATAATGCTTATAGGTCTGAAAAGTCAAACAACATTATGCTAAAAAGTTAATTTTCATTTTCCACAAAATTATGGATTTATGGTGGCGTGTATGTTGACATTTATTATGATAACAAAAATATTCGCTTTATTGAATCGTGCAATTTATATAGTAGATAAATTAATAGAAAATAAGCAGTAGCTTATACTTGTAATGATTATCAACATTTACAATTACAATAAGAACTTGTATACTTTTGTAAAAAAAAACTTTGTTTCCAATCTCGTTGATGATGTTCTACTTTTTTTTTATTGTTATTTATTCTTTTAAAATATTGTTTTCTCTTTTTATTCTTTTGCTTTTCTTTACATTGTAATAACGTTTTGCCAGTACTTTACGCGAAAATTTAGAGTTAATGTTTAATGAATAGATAATGTGTATGTGAAAATGTAATGTTTATAAGTAGCGTGTATTCTTAGTAAATGTGTAAGGGTTTAGATACTGTGCCGTTAAATTATTTATTTTTATGTTGAACTCTTGTAAATACGCGAATAGTTTTGATGTAAACGTTAGTATTTTGTGGTTATTTAATGGTCGATACTTAATATTGTGTCACAAATGTATGTGTTAGGATCTCGATTTGAGTTTTTACTTTTTATTTATTGAGAAATGTTCGAAGTTATCCAACCCATCGTCTTGCCATATTATAAATGTAAATCTTTAAACACAAATAAAACTTAACTTTTTTAAAAAAGTACTTAATAGCAAAATTTTGTTTTATATATTTTTATTGTATTCTTTAACCTTTGATTCTTTATTCCCCAGAATACTTTACTTATCATTGGAAAATATTTCAAATGTGTAAGTAGGTAGAATTTAGGTTTTACCTAGTATAAATCAGGACACATTATTTAAAAATTGTGCCAAAACCCAGAAGTATATTAAAAAATAAACATTAAAAACCTTAAAATCTGTTTTTTTTATGCCTTTCTAGTCCTACCTCCATATTCTTAAAAGTATTACTTTTGAGTCAATAATAAGTAATATACGAATGAATAAAATTCAAATGTATCGTGGTGCTATGACACTTGGTGTTTAAAGTCAACAATATTTTTTAATATTACTTAATTCTTCACAATGGCAGGCAAAGGAACTAAGTAAATTTAAGGTATTTCACAGAAACCAACCAATGATATCTTGTCGACCTTTCCATTGTTGTTTGGTACTAGGTTGTATTTCGTGAAAAGAGACATTTTACTAACCAGTTAGCACTTTCATCACAATCAGTTATTGCCCAGAAATAAAATGCACAAAAAAACATTACTCTTTAAATACAGGAACCTTTCAAGACGTAGATAAAACAAACATCATCTTTATACATTTTATTTCGATTCCATACATAAATTGTAATACATCTTAAAATACAAACGTATTGAGAAAAAAAATTCAATATGATATGGCTACACAGTAATTATTGCATTTATAAAAAAATATTTTAGATTGTTATATAACATTATTCAATTTTAATATATTCTTAAGTACATCATAAGTTTTGTTTTTTGGTTTCATACGTAGATAAGCTAGCAACCCAGTGATTCGGCCCCTTTAGACTCAATGGACCAAAAAATATAAATTATACTTCAGAGGCTTTTTTAGATTAGCAACAAATTGCTTTATCAAAATCATCTATCGTACAAATTATCCGTCAAAGTAGATTTAACTGTAAAAATCTACACAGTTTTGATGAATTTGGTATTTGATACACCTTACAATAATTTAAAAAAAAGAGGTTCATAAAAGCAGATAGTAGCCGCAAGTGGAGATCCATAGTGTCTGCCTAAATAATTTCTAAAAAAAAAAAATGGTGTGTTGTAATAACTTGTTATCATCTTACTTTCAAAATTCCATTACAGAAATAATTTTAATTACTGTTTAATGAGCTATTTGACTCGTTGAAGTGGAGCTTCATTTGCGTTAGTGTTAAAGATTTAGGCAGTTTCGTACAGATATGGAGACGGGTTTAATGCGTTATTAGAGATGCGACATTATCGATGACGTTAAATATTGATAGACGATGGATGTATTTTTTACCGCTTTAAATAAGACGCATTCGGCTACAGCCTAAATCTCTAACACTAACTCAGATGAAGCCCAAGCATTAG
The DNA here is from genome assembly GCA_039645545.1 of Dendrolimus houi. Taxonomy (NCBI): domain Eukaryota; kingdom Metazoa; phylum Arthropoda; class Insecta; order Lepidoptera; family Lasiocampidae; genus Dendrolimus; species Dendrolimus houi. Next base: position 9,569,793 of record CM077136.1, read on the forward strand.
AATTATATATCACAACACAGTACACCCAGAAAAAAATTAAGAAGGCTGTGAACTTTTAAAAAGTATGTGTTAATTTGACTGTCAAATAACCCAGTTGCAATTGTCTAATTCTAAATAAGAAGTTACTAATTCAGTACTTTATAGCATGGAATAGGAATGGCAATAAGGTGCCAAATATACATATTTGTTAAAACATTATTTATGTAATGCTTAATAAAATGAATGTGAATGAAAATCAATAATAATGATTAATATAATTGATTTTCATTCAAGGTACATTATGCAACACCATAAATAATAGTTTAAATTAATTATGCTGATATTAGACGTGGAAAGTGTAGAACTGAAAGGACATGATGGTTGGATGGACATATTCAATGACATTGAATGCTTCAAGTTAGTGTTTGTTTCAACTCCTTTGGTTGATTTACACAAATTGAAAGACAAATGAACTGTCTAAAATTGGCTTGACTGGGGAACGAGTTTTTACTGCACAGGTATGTATAGATCAGTCTTCATAAGTCGTAATAATGATTATTGATTACTTTTTTATACAAGTCAGTAGATGGTGCGATATTAGTTCCCAAAGTTAAAATGTTTTCTGTTTATAATTTGAACTACGGGGTGGAATATTCCGGAGAAATTGATTAAAAAATTGTTTGGACAAGACCCAGTAAAGTTTCAAGATATAGGGCATCAAGTTTTATTTTATTCTTCTGCAATCTGTAGCCAGATGATATAAGCAAAATTCATAGATCACCTCTATGAAATACATCATTGTACTTAAACAGTCACTTGCCCAATTTTTAGGGTGCCGATCCCTAATGAATTACTATTTAATAACATGAGAACAAGATGGGCACAGTTTAATCGTATTCAAATCTAAACAAGCACCATGAAACACGTGACCACATTTAAATACCCATAGTCCACCATCTATGATTAATACTTCATTCTTTAATGGCAAACCACATAACAAACAATCTACAAAACCATTAGTAATATCCCCAAGATTCTGCAATACATCTTCGAAAGTACTGTATTTTAACATCTCTGTTACATTTTTATTATCAGTTATTTCTTCTCTCATCTTTATTAAGATCTCTTGAGTTATTACATCTTCAGCTGATTGTCCTAGTTTCTTTATAATATTCTCTTGCATTGTTTCATCTTCAATTATATTACCTCTTTTCGTGTCAGAAGTATCTGTTGTCATTATGGCATTTAAGCCCCAATGATTTGATTTCGCTGCGACTAGTAATGGGAGTGCTGTGTTCTTGACTTCACCATTCAAAGAGTTACGAAGCAGTTTGCATAACTGAAATACATGTTTAGATAATAAACAATTGATGCTGATTTTCATTAGCGTCTACTAATATTTTTTTTTGGCAGAAAATTGACTAGAATAAGCCCAGATTCACTATAGTTACCATCATAGAAGGAGAATTTCAAATGCCTTACAAAAGATGTCTCTAAATTATTTCTTCTGTTATATGTAAAGGTGAAACTGTTACATATTATTCAAACTACTTATCTATAATATTATAAAATTCTAAACATGCCGTGTTAACATTGAAGCCATTAAAAAAACAACTTGAATATTAGGTTGGGGAAAAAGTTTCTTCGCATTTTATATAAAAATTCAAAAGGGTTTTTTATAAAGTTTTTTTACATTTGACTGAGAATATGTAGGTGCCATTTTGTTGGATAACTTTTTGCCATCTTGTAGGTAGGGACGTGATCCCATTGCTATAAAAATTTTGGGGCTTCTGATCAAAAAGCTGCGACAAGTGGTTTTGGCAGTCCTCTCGTGATGTTAACCTGACACTGCCTAAGGAATTCTGCAGAGACCGAAACAGGTGAAAATCTGAAGGTGCAAGGTCAGGACTATACGGCGGATGCATTAACACCTCTCCCAGCCAAACTCTCGTAATTTTTGCTGAGTGGCTAAAGATGTGTGAGGCTATGTTATCATGGTGAAAAACCACACCCCTTTTGTTGATTAATTCCGGTCGCTTGCTCTCAACTTTCTGCTTTAATCTCATCAGTTGTTCGCATTACAGTTCAGAATCGATGGTCCTGCCTGGCGGTAACAGCTCATAATGAATAATGCCCTTCCAATCCATACCATACCATACACACAGCATCATTTGTTGCGAGTTAACCCGGGTTTTGCCGCAGTCTGTGAAGCCTGACCGGCCTTTGACCACGATCTCTTTCGCACGTTCTTGTCATACGTGATCCACTTTTCATCACCAGTTATCAGCTTCTTCAAAAATGTCTCGGTTTCATTACGCCGTAATAAAGAATCACAAATGATTACACGGTTCGTTAGGTTTCTTTCAGTGAGCTCACGAGGCACCCAAATATCGAGCTTTTTTGTGTACCCAGCTTTTTTTAAATGCGGCAAAACCGTTTTGTGGTCAATTTCCAGTTCTCCAGTTACATTGTAACTACTAATATGCCGATCTTGCTCCACTTTTTCAAAAATGGCATCAATTTTGTCCGTAACAGGTCGACCAGACGAAGCGACGTGCATCTTTGATATCAAAATTTCCGGATTGAAAACGCTTAAACCAAATTTGCGCTACTCTCACAGATACTGTATTAGTTCCATAAAAATCACAAATTTTTTCGCGGCTTGTGTTGCATTTTTACCTTTTTTGTAGTAAAATTTTAAAATGTATCGAATTTCTTCATTAGATTCACTCATTTTAACAATAAGAAAACAAATGAAAATCACACATTTTCCTAATTTGAATTTGGAATTGTCTTCTTTAAAATTAAAACTTTTTAATGATACCAAAACCAGCCAGATGCAAATGGTATAGCCAAAGAGATCTTATTACAAGTTCATACATACTATATGCGAAAAGACTTTTTCCCCAACCTATTATAAACAACTAAGAACACGATGCAAACTTTTTCAGATTTCTTGTTTGTTTGCTCGGAATTCACGTAAAAAGTCCCAGGCCAATTTCGATGCGGTTTTCGCTGATCGACAGCAAATTCTTAGACTTAAAGTCTACGCTACTTTTTATTCTGGGAATCTCGCCAGAATTTTCTGGGGAGCGGTTTGCAGTTGTTCGGGTGCATAAAAATTAGCTTATTCAGACAGTTTTCACAATAACAATACATTCTTTTTTAATTGCTGTGGTACTTTGTATCCGGGAATCCCGGGTGAATTTCAAATCAAGCGTGTACGAAGTCGCGGGCATATCCGAGTATAGCATAAAAAATTATTATTTCATGTAAATCGGTTAATTTCTAACACTACGAAGAAGGAACAAACAAATAATATATTACATAGATAAATCAGATAAGTGACAGATATAACTTTATTATTCACTAGAACCAAGCCATTATTCTGAAAATAAACTAATGGTGGTATGAAAATGATACATTTACTAATAAAAGTAAAATCAACAGACTATAACGTAACTCACCTCCTCCCTGGAATCCTTGAAACAAAATGAAGTATATATGGCATCAGTCAATTGGCTGACTATTGTGACATCATATTTCTCATACATTGTAACCAGCAGGCAAGTGTGGTAAAATTTTACAGTGAGCGCTCCTGGTTCTATTAGACTCGCATGTTCTTCCATTACTTTAATAGCTTTTCTACCACCAATGGATTTGATCATTAAAGCTCCCATATCATCCCAACTTAACATCTCCTTGACAGAAATGTTATAAAATTTTTTGGAACAATTTAGACAAATGTTTGCATGTAACGTCGCGTATAACTGAACGGCCCTATTCCAAGTGTCCAAAGTAAACTGTGGCAAGAATGAATGCAACAAATTTTCATCCAGTATCTGAAGGACCAACCTCAAAATATTCATCAGATCTTCGTTTCTTCTTAAATAAAGGATCTTTCGCCACAAATATGGCATTCTTTTGCAAATATCATAGCACTGGTCTCTCGTTTGACTCGACCACTGTCTCTCAATAAATTCGTCTATCAGTTCAGAAAATACTGGAGTTTGATTTGTTCTCGTATAAGGAAGAGGAAATCCACATTCACACCCAATATTCGAAAGTCTCTGAGTTTTCATATTTACAGATATACAAGAATCTACAAAATATTTATAAAGTGCTTCATCTTTTGTAATTAAATCCATATAGTTACATTTTTGTGATGAATTTTTAAGGTAATTCAAGAAAAGATAATTAGGAACAAACTTTGACTCTTCAGATGCTCCTATTATTTTACAATATTTCTCTAATTCTAACATCAGGTTATAGATCTGGCTAATATCACAGGCGTTACTCTCTATTATAGAAATTAAATTCGATTCATTATCTTCATTACTCACTAAACTTAAACTAAAATATTGATACAGAGATTTGCATAATTTAAGCTGCTCTAGACCATTATGGTCTACAGCTATGGGTTTATGACTAGAGTCTTTGAATACAATATTATCATCGACAGACACTGGTGTGTGTTCTATTATAGAATTCTCGTCAATAGATATTTTATGCAGTAAAGGTACTTCTTGTACATATTGTTTTTCAATACTAAGATGTTTCACTTTTTCTTCAAGGTCTCCCCATTTTTCTTTTAATATTTTTTTGCTTGTATTCAACTTATCACTAACTGTAACACTAAGATCTTTCAATGTTTGTATCGCCTCAGGTGGGACACTCGTAAACTTGTAATCCTCAGTCAATCTTGCAAAATCTGATTTATCATCTAATAGAGAAGTTTGTGCATTGTATGTATTGTCCATTACATATATTCCAGATTTCATTTGAATCGCATCATTCAACTTTAGCTGTTCAAACTTATCTAACAAATTATTTATTTTAGACAGTAATTCACTATCATTAATCTTGTCCTTTAATCCGACCAAAATATGCAGTTTAGGAGATAAATCTGATGAAAGTAAATATTCACTAAAGAAGGCACTCATTTCTGCACATAATTTAAATTTATCATCTACATAGCACATTACTAAAAACTTGTCTATTTTCATAAATTTTAGACTAACAAGTGATCCATCAGATAGCCAAACATATACCATGTCATGATACACTTTACAGTCTACAATATCATTGTATTTATCAAACCAAATCGTATCGTTGACATCATCTACATTTAAAAAATACAGAGCATCCTTTTTAAATGAAAATATGGCACTATTTACTGTGTAAATTTTAAGAAAATTTACTGCCCTCCCATCTTCCTCATTGGAAGGGTTTTTGAGAGAAACTTTTTGGGTTTGATACCCTTCCTGTGAAACAATTGGCAAAGCTTTTCTTCCTAAAATATGTCTAAACTGATGAGTTCTTTTCACTGTCCCATCAATTGTAGCTTCCCAAAGCCTTGAAGATGGTCTAGCACAATATATCAAAGTATTTTCTAGACCTTTACCAATTGCAAAACTTGATTCTTCATTTACGATATTATAAGTTTTGACCTCAGTTGGTTCTTGTCTAGTATTATTCACAGTGTTACTGTCTGTATTTTGTTCTTTATTAACAAAGCAAGCTCCAAATTCACCATCTCTCAATTTCTGACCAATTTGCCTGTATTGCTCTTGTCTCGTATCACAAATATAACAACGCGTGAATGTTGATACCAGCAACATGCACGATTTCACGTCAATCTGACATATGCGTGAGTCTAAACACATTATTATTTGTGATGAACTTTGGAATATTGTCTTCGCCTGAAAATGATCAAATTATTACTTATTAAAAATAAAAAAATCTATGTACAAAATATTGATTTGTCATAAATTAAAAATATTATAAATAATAAATTAATTGGGAAAAGCATTAAAAAGCTTGATAACTATTATGAAGAATTATTATTACAAAATATACAGTTCAAAATACTGTAGTTTTAATTTTTTTTTAAATCTAAAACTTCATTTTACTTTTTAGTTCACATTGGTGTTGAAGCATTTTTAGCTATAATTTTATTCTACAAAAGATTATAAATTCTTAAGTTTTCAGATTAATCAAATGTTTGGTAGTCAGTGAAAATTAGTTGCAAGGATTATGTTAATTGATACATACAGTTCGGGGTAATATGTAGCATATTAATAAATAAGAACACTTACAATGAAACTTTGCATTTGTAAAACAGATACCCTCCCCACATCATCTCCAGCAAAGAGCATGTTGTTGGTATCCCAAGCCATTGCAGTAACTTCATTGCCTTGGTGCTCCTTGGAAGTTATTGGAGAATGAGTACCTAAAGATTGATCACATGCAGTTACAGTCACAATACCACGTCCATTTGCAAAAGCTATATATTTTTCATCTGTTGATATAGCTAGCCTTGTTATCGCACCATCCTGTAAATGCAAATGCAAACCATAATATAAATTATATAAAAAAAGTAACTATTGCCAGGTGTTTATTTGATTAAGAGTTGCTAGACATCTAGAAGAAGGCATTTGAAGCACTGGACATTTACAATACTTCTTGAAAGATATCTGAATACAAAAAGGAAGACCTGGTTGAAAAGTAGTGAAATTTAACTGAGATACGAGATATTTTAAAAGTTGTCTTCAATTTATTAGTGGCCTGCAGCACATTGGTAACACTTCTGGGCGTTACAAATATCCATAGACAGTGGTAGGTCTAGTAATACACCTAGTGTGAAAATCATAACTTTGTTTAGAACACATATTGTATTATGTTCTTTGAATTATTAACAATATAGTTAGGGTTAGTTAGGGGGGACAGAGTTATTCGCGTCCGTAGGAACTACCTAACCACTACCCTACACGTGCCCCCTGGGTGGTGCTAAATGAATAACAACGCCGGGTCTTGGCCGGCGGTTAATTAGCCCGACCAAACCAGCCTAACCAGCTTGGTCTAACAGTGAGAGTAGGAAATGACCCCCACAAACCGCAACCCTGTGAACGCTGCTCGCAGGATCGGTAGTCTAGGCTTAGTTGCCCGGACTATGAAGAAGACAACTTCTATAAAAAAATCACCCTAAGTCTACGGTGAGATTCGTGCCAAGGGACTGCATGGCTGGTGGAAGAATAGTCGCTAACGATCCACATCGACGAACCTGGCAAACGTCGTTGTAGTAGCCTTCTAGGGAGAATAGGCGTCACCTTCCTAGGGACCTGTTATATCGGCCTTACTCGTGGGACTAAAATGAACCAATTAAATACAAACAATCAACAAACCTTACCAATCTCTAAAAAACTGACCAACCCTACCAGCATGATCCAACAAACTTTCCATGAAAGCATGTTTATTCGGAACAGAAGCAACTCAACATGTTCTCTGCCAACAAAGCTTAATGACTATGACTCCAACCTACAAAACAAGGAGAAAGACAATCTGGACTCACAAACCGAGACCCAATTTTCCAGTGACAACACAACCTCAGACCATGAAGAATGGCAAAGGGATGAAATTCCCACCAGGAGAAATAAGAGGAAAGATACAAGTCCAATTTACAACGACGGGAATAAAAAACAGAAAAATTCCCCAGACTTTGTGATCCCTACACGAAATAGTTTTGAACTACTCGATACGGTGCCTACGGATAAAACCAACAAAACAGATAAAGTATACGTAGAACCAGAACCCATCTTTGTTACTGGCGTAAGTAATGTAAATTCTCTTAAGGATGTACTAAATAAATGTGTAAAAAGCGATCTTTACCTCATGACCACTCTTAGACCTGGACACGTTATAAAAATTATACCTAAAGACATCCAGATATACAAAACGATTAGAGAGAACTTCATTGCCAATAATATCTCACACTATACTTACCAGCTTAAAAGCGAGAGAGCATACAGAGTAGTACTACGCGGACTCCATGTATCAGAAAATACCACAGAAATTTCAAAAGAATTGTGTGAAATTGGACATGACATGAGACAAATTGTCAATATCAGACATCGAGCTACAAAGGAACCTTTGCCTGTATTTTATGTCGATTTGGAACCAAAGCCAAACAACAAAGCCATTTTCGAAGTGAAATACTTGAATAACATGAAGATTACTTTTGAAGCCCCATATAAGAAAAAGGAAATCATTCAATGCAAGAGAGATTTGGGCATTCCAAGAACCAATGTTTTAGGCCCTATCGCTGTGTTAAATGTGGTAGCGCTCACCCTACAACAACATGTACTAAAAAACCAGACACTGAGGCTACTTCGCGAACTGTGAGGAAAAACACCCCGCTAGCTACAAAGGATGCAAAGTGTACAAACAATATAGAGAAAGAATTCTTAAATTAGACTCTAAGTCAAGAGCAAAACCAATGCCTAAAAATATAGAGATCAAAAACCCGGATCCCCACCCGGGTTCTAAGTCCAACCGCACATATAATCAAAACTTAATTAAAACCTATTCAAAAGCTACGAAAACCAAAGAACAATATACTCAACAAGACACAAAAGACGACCTGGCCGACCTTACTGACCTAGTGGACATAATGTTTGAAAAACTACAACATTCAATGTTGACAATGATGGAAAATGGTCCACCTAGTCAGCAGCCTGGTAAAAAAATGATCCGAAACATCCAAGTAGTTACTTGGAACGCCAACGGATTGACGGAACGACGTCAAGAATTAGAATTTTTCCTCAGAACAGAAATGATTGATATAGCACTAATTTCTGAAACAAGATTCACACCAAAGACACACATAACCTTTAATAATTATACAGTGTACTCAACCAATCACCCAACAGGGAACAGCCATGGAGGAACAGAAGTAATTATTAAAAGCAACATTAAACACTACCCTATAGAGGAATACCGAACAGAAAAAATACAAGCACAATACAAACATGGGACAATTGAACAGGTACACCGTATAGTTGACACCATTAGCAGATGCTTTGAAAACAAATTATATTGCTCTGCAGTCTTTTTGGATATCAGCCAAGCATTTGATAAGGTATGGCATGTTGGCCTCCTGTTCAAGCTAAAGAAACATCTCCCGCATTGTCTATTCCGAATACTTAAATCCTACTTAGACAAAAGATGCTACCAAGTGAAGTACAGCGATGATCTCTCAGAAGTACACGAAATAAAATTAGGTGTCCCCCAGGGCAGTATCTTGGGCCCTATACTATACCTCATTTTTACAGCAGATATCCCAACAACTGACTACACCACGACTGCGACATACGCTGATGATACGGCGCTACTGTCGGCTCATAGCGATGATGTCGGCATCATTACAGTTGTAAAACCACTTGACAGAAGTTGAGATGTGGCAGAAGCGTTGGAGAATAAAAGCCAATGAGAGCAAATCGGTATATGTAACATTTACACTTAGGAGAGAAACATGTCCACCGGTAACGCTAAACTGCAAAGTTATCCCTCAAGATAATAGCGCAAAATACTTGGGCATGCACCTAGATAGGAAACTTACATGGCAAAAACATATTTGGACACAGCGCAAACAACTAGATGGAAGACTGCGGTCACTGAACTGGTTACTTGGACGCCAATCACAACTAAATCCTAGCAGCAAGATATTAGTGTACAAAACTACCATAAAACCAATCTGGACTTATGGAATACAACTGTGGGGAACGGCCAGCAACAGCAATATAGATATCCTGGAGCGATTCCAAACCAAAGCTCTGAGAACAATGTTTGGCATCCCACATTGTATAAGTAACAGATACATATATCTCGACCTCGGCTTAAAAACAGTTCGGCAGGAAATAGCTCAAAACAATCTGAAATACCAGGAGAAACGAACAGTCCATGTAAACAAACTAGCACACACTTTAAGTGGAGAAGGCGCTCTTCAGCATACCCAGCTAAAAAGAAGCGACATACCGAGCCTACATAAAAGATTTACCACCTGACATTAAGAGAGTCGTGTGAAAACAATTTTCATACAAGTATGGCTCTCGAGGAAGACATAAACTGAGAAATCAGACAGGGAAGTGGCTTATTGTTGGAAAACAGATTGCCATAAAGCAGAAACATCAAAAAAATTAACAATATTGTATCTATTGTATATCTTGTGATTTAATAATAAATTTCATAGTGAGTGGCAAGTTACCACCTGCAGATTTTATCCATGTTCTTTGAACTTTACAACAGCCCTGCATAATCCCAGATCTCCAACTCCTCTAGCAATATGTCACAATAGCCCAGTTCTTTTTGGTGTCATTTCCTACAATAATTCTATAAAACTGGGGATTTGACCTCAGATGCATTCATATTTATAGAGCTTACAGAGGTAATCACAGACCAGATTTAATCATATTATTTCTATGTTGGCTCTTTTCGTGGCCCTACACAAGTCCAGCAAAAGTCTGGGCCACTTTTATAACCAGTAGTCTGTAAAGATATACATGAGCTAATTTCATAGAAGATACTATTCTTTGCAATGTTATGTATATAATGCCAATAATGTTTAAGTAAAATGACTCTGATGATGAAAAAAAGGGTAATTAACTATGTAATAAAAACCTAGGTTGGAAACTATATATTCCAAATCCTTAAGTTTTAAGACTACTTTATAGCTGTCATGTATTATATTGGTTAGGTATTTCTTGTACTTACTTTGTTTGGTATAAGTTGAATAAATTCACATGGGTGCCTGTTGAATATGTAAATACCACCACTTGTAGCTCCAAATGCTATTAAAGATTTGGAAACATCAAAACTTGTGTACTGAAAATCAAAACATAATAAAATTATGATTAAATTATGAATAATATGACATTTTAATAGTTTTAGATGTGATTAAAACAGTTTTAATTATGATTAATAGCTGTGAAAACTTGAAAAAATACTATTTGGTAAAGTATATTTCCCCAGATAAGAATAAAAGTAGTTAAAATATCTAATTTTAGCAGTTAAATTTAGTTTCATACTAATAAATGTGTTATATATTATTTAAAAAAAGATATCATCTCATTTAATTAGCCAAATAATTTATAATATTCTCCCTTTAAATTACTGATTATGCAAGCATAATATATTTCACTCAGGTAAATGGATGGGGTGAACAATAACTTATTTATTTATTTACTAGTTTTCAAACCCTAGATGACCTAGACAGTAGCTCTATTTTATTTATAAACTTATAGGCTATAAAAATAACTTGAAGGATGATATGTGTACAATAGTCTCATAATGAGGTATATGGAAAACTATGCTGAGTAAAATATTAAACATAAGAGAGAGCTGCCTCATATTACAAAGTGGATTCTAAAACTCAAATAGGAATAATTTCAACATTTCTTGAGCATTAAATTAAAGTACTTTATTTAGAAATACATCATCCTATCAAACAGAGTAGATTACAAGTCTTTTAATAAACAGGATTTCATCATGGAGATATAAAAACTGATAACCTCAGACTTCCTAATTTTAAGTGTACAGATAAGATATTTCACATTAATCTCAATGGGCCATACCTGCATAGTTTTGCTTCACCATCAGCATAAGGCAACCACAATATTGTGCATATCTATAATATTATAAAATTCTAAACATGCCGTGTCTGTATGTCTTGAAGTTATTTAAAAAAAACTGGAATAGACTATAAATAATGGAAAATAGAATGCATTTTTTTTCTGTCTGTTTGTTTGGGATTCAAGTAAAAACTACTGTGCTGATTTTTATGCAGTTTTCACTGATCAACAACAGCTAATATTTAGACCTAAAATCTGCACTACATTTTGTCTTAGGAATTCCAATGTGATTTTTTCACTGATTGATACCAAATTTTAAGTAATAAAATGTGTGATATTTTTTATTCCAGGTATCCTGCAGGAATTTTCCCCGGAGTGGTTTGTAGTTGTTTGGGTGTATAAAAATTAGCTTATTCCAACACAATTCACTTAAACTATAGCTTCAATTATTTTCTAATGCTGCAGTACTTTGTGTCCCAGGAATCCCACAGGAATTTCAAGTCAGGCGTGGACAAAGTCACGGGTTATCCTAGTTATGCTATAAAAAACTAGCTCAAGTGGTGTAATTCATTGGTATGAGATGCAAGTGCTTTAACTAAAAAACCGCCCTGACTAGTATTTTCTTTTATTAATACACCAACAATAGATCTCTTTAATGTGTATCCACCCACTGTTTGCAAAGAGCTCAGTGCCCATCATAGACTTGACACTGTGAGCAACCACTAAGTGATTGCGATGTAAACTATATTTCTAGGTAGCACTATTTGTCCTGAAATAGCTACTCCTGATTAACAGAATATAATCATACTATTGTATTTATTATAATGATTTATGTATTTTGAAATAGTATATAAGACTATGTGTGTGTATATTTCATTTTTAAATTGGCTTAAGTATTTATGTATCAATTGCCCCTTTTCCCTGCACCATCTACATCACCAGATTAGCTAAGAATTTCCTGCAATTGAGATTGCTTTAAGAGATAAGGCCAGTATTGTATAATATAGTAAATATATTTGTGTCGCTCATCACTAATCCCTAGTCTGTAGCAAGGCTGTAAGTCTCAAAAGCCTTTCGTTTATTTAAGATGTCGTTTTAGTTTATGGTTGTTTTTCCTTTGTATTGTTAATTATACAGGTTACAAACCTTACATACTTGTTTTACTTATATGTGTTCATCGTAAAACTAAACCTGTTTTCTTTCTGATTGTTTTCATTGAATTTTTCAAGTGGATTCAAAGAAAGGTCAAAAACTTAAGAATGTATAAGATCCTTTATACTGATCTCAAACGAAGTTTAATTCAATCCAAAACAAATATATAGAATAGAATAGAAAGACTCAATATATGTTGAGAAACAGGTACTTTGATGGTAAAAGATTATTTTTGAACATTCCTATACAACCATGAATCATACTTTAGAGGCGTAAATACTAAAGTAACATTATAACAAGATGAGAATGTTATACTACTAAGACCTGTAATTGCGATTGCTGTTTAAATAGTAACATTATTAGCCTTACTTCTAAATATAAATGTACATACAATAATTGGATATTTTTGAACAAAGGCCAAAGATTTCTTTACTTCAACTAACCTTAATACGCTGAACATTTCTTATCGGATAATTAATCGATTCGGTGATGTCTGGAAGTTCCAATAAAATGTGGGGCGACAATTTTAGACAAGACATTTTAAATCAACATTTTCTGTACACAACAATTCATTCATCAAATGATTAAATCCACTAAAATAAATAAAAGAACATTTATTCGAATCCGAGTCCGACAGACAGATTAGACGTCTTGCGATTATCAGATGATTGCACTAAAAGATGACATTGACATTAACAACTGACAGTATTAGCACCAATTTTTTTTATTATAATGGGAAGCAAAGAAAATAAGTCCATACACATTTGTCAGATAGATCTTTATTTACATCCCAACAACGAAATTCTTGTACCAACTTTGAAGTGATCGTTTGTATGTAGTGATTTATTTTGAAATTCGTTTTTGTATTACCGTCTTTATTCCAAGTCAAACCATGAAACAAAAAGCATAAAGGTCATAATTCTATTGTAGCTGGCTGAAGTGAGAAGGTTGCTAGGTGTATTCGGAACGCAATGGGTTCGTTCAAAACCCGCATTCCAATCGACGTACCACTTGCGTGATATTTGCATTATATTGTTACCTACATAAGTAGTATGATGTACTAATCCATCAGTCCCTTTAAAATCTAAATAAAAAAAAATGCCAATGTAGCAGGCCCTTGGTCGCCTTATTCGAAATATGAATTATGATTTATGTTCTAATAAGAAGGTGATTAACTTTTTATAAACTTACAGAAAGTCGCAATCCAAAAAGGATTTTGTACAGGGGTATAACCTACTTTCGATGTTATAAGTATAAGTTACAAGTAAAATAGCGCATTAATTATTATTTGAAAAGTAATTAAAACTATTTTAATGACGATATTTTAAGAATTAGACTCTTTTATATATAAAAATAGAATTTATTGTAGCATAATGTTCGCATCCATATTGTAGGTATATATCTGAAATCAGATAACTTCAGTTTAATTTATGCATTCCGACAAATTTATGCGCCTATCTGAATTTTTTTAATATAGAAAATCATTTTAGTTTTGATTCCGAATATTGATTTATGTGGAAATAGTTCTGATATTTTCTATTTTTTTAGATGGTAAACTTAGGAGGTCGGGGCGATCAGTTTACGTCCATTTCTGATTATAAATCGCTAAATAAAAATACGAAAAATAACTCCTAAATGAGTCATATAATTACAAAAAGAGCCTTTTCATTTGATACTTCAGGTAATAAAATTCCTGAACACCCTCAACTCTTTCCTCAGAGTCTCCCTTTTAATATAAAAAATATCTTTGTAAAAATTTCTACATATTTAGAATAAGACAATATTATTAATACATTATCTCCATTCTTACTGAAATTAGTCACTTACAGTACTTCCATTTATTCTAAAAATTGTTAAGCTGGTAAGAGGAAAATTAGAAAACGTAAGTTATACTTTTATTTGTTTTTGTTTTTATAATGAAAAAAAAGTAACGAAATTGCAGTAGGTACACCTCTCAATATCCCTCTTACACTAATGTTGCCCCGGGAGTTTTTGGCGGGAACTGAAAGGAGATGTTGTGCTGTGCGGTTTTATTTTCTAAAAATGTGTAAAACTACTCTAAAATGAACAATAGTTGAAGGATATTGATAGTTTTTGAGTAGTAATTATGTGTTTTGTGAGAAATGTGAACTGTATAGTCAAAAATGGCCCTTTGAGTGGTCACAAGAACTCCGTTGAATGGCACCACCTGATAACCTATAGTTCAGCTGTGCTACACATAGGCTTAAAAAAAATGAAGAAACTACATTATAATCTAAGATCTGGCTTAAAGGCCTAGCTGCCAAGCCATAAACTTAAATAAATAAATAATGTTGCCCTTCGTTGTTCTTTTATAGCATTTTGGGGTATGAAACCCCATTTTTTTCTTTTTCCATCGTGGGAAATGCATTTCGCACATACCGGGTCCTTTGCTAGGGATTAGACCGTTGTCGATCATGGAGGCATTCTACTGAGGGCAATCCAAACAGTAATCGACCGGCTTGTGTGGAGACTCGAACCAATGGACAAATGCCCAAGGGCTAATACCCCACTAAAACCACCCTCCTCCCATGTGCCCCACGCTTATGGTAAGAAAGGCATGAGTATGAGAACGTAGTTACGCCCACGCCGATCCTAGCGCAAAAGTGCCTGAGAGTGCCCCGGGAATCAGAGCAAACTCACTTCGTCAACAGGGGTGAAGACTTCTCTGCTCCCTAGATGCTAGAGGGCCCCTGCAGCGGTATTTCAGAGAGGGAGATATCATGCGCAAATCTGCGCCTCCGGACCCGCAACTAACGTCGGCGCCTGCGAGACGCATGCGCAATTGTACCTCTCTCCCTATCTCGTTCCGCGGCCTCCTTTTGGGACATAACAGTCTCGCAGAAATTGGCCGCACCCACCCAATGATCATCGCTATGCAACATGGCTTGCACCAAACTGCCCAGCGAATCGATCGGACCTACTATTGTTTCGAGTTCAAATCTCTGGTATGCCCATGCTGCGCACTCGACTAGCGTATGAAACGCCGTGTCTTGTGCACCACACTGGCGGCATTGGGGTGAAGGCATGCAGCCCGCAATCTGGCACAGATACTTATCGAAGCAGCTCGGCCAGGCCGTACACCTGGCCACGTGCGAGAGCATCCTGTCGGGGAGCGCCGAACTTTGGCAATTACGTCCGCCTGGAGAGGCCAGGGCGGATCACCATCCAAGAGTGACGACGCCGTCCACGACACTGTACGGTATCCTCGGATGGCCCTCACCGCCAGGACCCGTTGTGCGCGGCACAACAAAGTCCTATTGTGGCGGTGAAGTGCAATGGACCATACGGGTGCACCATACAGTGCCATACTCCTAAGGATGCCCATGTAGTTTCCTATTTATCCCCCCGCGTTGGGAAGGAGCCGAGAGAGGGCACCTGCGGACCTCACGAGTTTGAGAACTAGCTGCTCAAAGTGCGCTTTAAACAGCCATTTCCCATCGAGAATCAGCCCCAGATATTTCATCTGGGGACTTACGCGATTATCCACCCCTTGGACTGTAACGGTCAAGTCCGCAGGGGGATTACGAAACCACCTATGGAACATGATGGTCTCCGTTTTCGCGGGGGAGACCTTCAAGCCCAGCCTACCTATTCTCTGGACCACGATCGCCAACCCAGCGTTGGCGAGGACGGATTCCGCTAATGACGCAGCGCATGCCGTGAGTAAGGTGTCATCCGCGAAGCAGATTAGCCCTATTCCGGGCAGGACCGAAACCCGAAGGATCCAGTCATAACCGACGTTCCAAAGTACCAGCCCGAGGACCGATCCCTGTGGGACGCCACACGCGATGCGTCGCTGACCTACCACTCTGCGGGCGGCCGTATGTGTGGCGAATGACAGGTCGATGACCGATCCACTCCGCGCACGAACGCAGGTCTGGACCGATCCCTGGTTCAAGATGGACAGGTTGGATTGAAGCGCCCAGTCTTCAACCGCCCGTCCCCTAGCATCGGTAAACGCGTTTCCCCAGGATCGATGCTTGGCATTGAAGTCGCCTAGGACGAAGATCGTCATCGGCGCTAGTCTGCCGACGGCTGCCCTAACGGAATCCAAGGAGAGCTCGAATTCCGCCAGAGGGTGGCTCAGCGAGAAGTACTGCCCCAGCGTGTGATAAGTTACCATCTGCTCTTTTTTAACCTGTTCCTATATTTTACTGATCTTCCGTTTGCCTTATGAACAGTTAAAATTTGACATAAGCTCAAGTGATGTCAAATTTATACCGGCAAGTGAATGAATAGTAAGATATAAGGACCGGCCATTTATCGAATATTGCGACGAGTAAGTAGATGTTGTAGTTCCTACCATAATCCTACAACCCTAGCTCATTTAACAGTGCATTTCAATGGTCCAGTCGAGTTTTTGTCACATCAGATTTAGATTGAATTTCCAAAGGGCCTCTATGTGTTGGCAGTTGTGCTCCCACAGCCTACCGGGCCCTTCAAAAGGCTTGGCCATTCTCATGGCCCGTAGTAGATAAATGACAAACAACAGATTTTTGTGT
This sequence comes from Dendrolimus houi, assembly GCA_039645545.1. Lineage (NCBI taxonomy): Eukaryota > Metazoa > Arthropoda > Insecta > Lepidoptera > Lasiocampidae > Dendrolimus > Dendrolimus houi. The sequence continues at coordinate 9,586,852 of CM077136.1, forward strand.
TAATATTGAAGTTGTAGCTGGACGTTAAGAAAAGCATAAATAAGTAATATTTAAATTTTACTATAGTAAGAGTTACGTGTAAATGTATTAAAAAAAGATTTTTAAACCTAAATAAATCAAACTATTATACATTCTAGCTATGTGCTCAACATTATTAAATAATTACATGTTAATTAATATCCAGCGTACTCAAGAAAGAGAGCTACTCCACCATATTGCTATTGTAAAATGTTAAACAAAATCTATACAGATAAATAAAATTGAAGGGTCTGTTTGTAATATAAAAATATAAGTTTTTCACTAAATGCATATGAAATTATATACAGTACTTATATCATTAAACAAATTTTTAAATTATATCTGTCTGTCTGGATGTTCCGTCTAATCGCTGAAACGGCTAGACCGATTTTTATATATATATAGATAGTGCACAGGCAGTTGAGGAGGTACGGAATAAGCTTCAAGTACATGAAAAATGTCTGTCTGGGCATGAGGAATGAATATCGGCCGTGGAAGAAGATTTGCAGAGAGTAAAGGTTAGGGGTGTGCCAACGTTAACAGTACAACTTCATCTGCGATGAATTTTAAGGCACCTCCTTATGATGAGGCATCTTCATGGATGGCTTACAGGCGACAATTCGAGGCAGTGGTGCAGATGAATGGATGGGATAATGAACAAGCCAAGACTGCGCTAATTCTGGGACTCCGGGACAAGGCGACGAATGTATTAGAAGCTGTTAGCAAGGATTCCTCTTACGAACAACTAATGGAAGCTTTGGAATCGCGGTTTGGTGACTCTCATTTGGAGCATGTGTTTCGAGCCCAACTTCGAGGGCGGTATCAGCAAGCTAATCATGTAGCGAGCTACAGCAGTGGTCGCTGGAGGTGGAGAAGCTGGTACGAAAAGCATATCAGAGTTCGCCTTCGACGCTTGTTAACAGCATACTTCTTCAAACGTTTGTTGACGGTATATCTGACGTTGAGATAAGAGCAGCTGTACGATTAGGACACCATGATAACATGAAGGAGGCTTTGGCACACGCTGGACGCATACGTGAGATCACGTCGAGCGATGATCGCACGGAAGGTTGAAGGACCTTTATCCTCAGAAGTTATGCCTGTGATGGTTGCGGCAGACGCGGGCGCAAGGAGCGGGCCCCCGCACGTGTATCTCGCGGGACACAGGTTTCTCGGAATTAGCAACATACACCATGGACATCGAATACAATACTAATTTTCTATAACTTTGAGCTGAAGCATGTTCTTACGCTTTTTATTTATTTACTACCCATTAAAGACAAAATACATACTGAACATCCAATAGGAATTAAGTTAGGGAAATTTACGAAGGACTACGAGCAGGAACCTATACCTTACGGACTGTTCATTTGCCTTGCTATCGGTTAAAATTTAACATAGGCTACACACACAAGTAATCTCAAAATTCAACCGATAGTAAGGCAAGTGTATGAATAGTAAGATTAGGAACCGGGAAGACAACTCGTATAACACAAATATTGGGCGCCTAAAATCCGTGCAGGAACGGAGAAAGAATACAATTTCCTGCGGCCGGGCGACCTGTCGTAAGAGGCGACAAAACAACCCACAGTCAGGTTGTAGGGTATTTGCCCGTCTGGATGGCTACCACTCCAGGTCTAGAGTACGCTGCCATAACAACCTTTAGTTGTGTTCCAGCTTTAGTGGCTAGGTTCCAGTCTCCCTTTAGAGAGCGGCAGCACATTGGTAGCACATATGATGTTACAAATGTCCATAGGCAATGGTAACCGCTTTCCATGAGATGGGCCGTCTACCCGTCTGCTGAACTTAAACAATAAACAAAATATAATTATCTTTTCCCGCAGGCAAGAAAAGAAGGTAGATAAAAAGTTACTTTCCGTAATACGAATAGTTAAATTTAATACCTGGATCATTGAATGTTGCCACAACAACGTCTTCGATTTGATTGCTTTTTACTTCCAGAATCAGGTCCATGATTTTTATACTTCTGCAGACATGATACTAGCAGTATTTGAAGTAGGAGTAAGAAGAAGGGATTCCAAAAGCTAGGTCCTAACATCTAACAACTGGCGCCGATGGTATACTATTTCCAATATAGAAATGAATTACCGCTTTCAACTATTTATATGAAATCTATTAACAATATACTGTGTAACGGAAAACATGTTTTTCGTTTTAACTGCGGTTTCTCAATCGATTTTAGATACATAGTAATTCACTTTAATAAAAGTATTTAGTTTTATAATTGATATAATTGACGCCTTAGAAAAACGTTGTGTCCGACCGTACATTAATTTGTCTTTTTGTTATTTATACGAGTCGTTGGAAATTGACGTATTTAAGTGTATTTCCTATTATGCTGCTACATCTATCATCTATCCTGAAGGTGTACTGAATCCAACAGAAGAATCGTGTCGATTCAGAATGGAAATGGGTTCAGAAACATAAAAAGTTATGACTGAACATAAAAAAAATATTTACATGATGGATTGAGAACCTCCTCTCTTTTTTGAAGTCGGCTAAAAATTTCACATTGATATACTTCTGAATGTGTTTACTCTTCCTAAAATTAATATCTAAGATCTACTACAATACAAAGTTTTTACTTTGTTTCAACATTAAATGTTTTTTCTTGAATGCAGACATAAGGGAAGAATTGTTAAGAAAAGTGAAGGGGAGAGTAACCTAAAAAAGATATATGCCTTAGATCAGCTGGCATATGAAAGGGGTTACGAAGTGATAACACTGTCTCCATATCACTGTCAATATAACCCCATCGAACTCATCTGGGCTCAAGTCAAAGGAGAAGTTGCTGCAAAAAATCATACATTTAACATTGCTGATGTTGAAATTTTTCTCCACAACGCTATTGATAATGTTACTCAAGAAGACTGGGCCAGATGTGTGAGACGTGCCGAGGAGCTCCAGGATAAGGACTTAAAGAAAACTATTTTAAGAGATCAAGCACCACCTCTGATAATTAACCTACAGGAAGATGACACAGATGGGGAAGATACGGATGAGGATTTTTGAAGAACTAAGAAATATCCCTAGAAAAGATAAAAACGGCCCTTTTCAGGGCCACGTTACGATCTATACAGTTTCTCTATGATTACGTCGAAACAAACATTTTATCTTACAAATTAAAAACTTTTATTTTCGCGAAAAATTATTCCTATTAATACTTAACATAATTTAGCATATCGATCGTACCTATCCCGTTATCGATATGCACCTCTACAATTCTTACACACATCACTACACCTCTCCATAAGACCTGTAAGTGCGAGCGAGACAGACAGATAAATATGATTTATGACCCGAAGCCTCAGATGCGTCGACTATAGATGTATGCAGCTACCATAGTACCGCACATAACTTTAAATCAATTTACATGATGCCAATCTGAAATCAGTACTAGCTTCCTTCAATGTAAATCGCCATTTAGATTAGGCAGCGGAAATGTGGTATGCTATTTACGTCAGTCTTTTAAAGTAATAGTGGGTATATTGTGGTTATTATCCAATACTGGTAAATCCACATTGATTAGATTATGACTGAATATTCGATAAAGTCAGTGCTTATTTTGTTTTTTTTAAATATTATTAGAAATGAAATCGGGTTTTTTCTACTAATTAAATCGGTATTTATTTCGATTGGTGGTGTAGGTAAACAAAAGATTCACATATGAAAAATGCTAAGGTTTTACCCGTCTCTGTTTCGATTGTTGTGATTAAGATTTTATCTTGAACTTGGGGAAGGTTCTTAGAAGGATCTAACAGTTTTTTTTAAGTTTGATTAAAGATGAGGAAACTTAACCAACAAATGGTGGGCACCACTAGTTGGGACTGGCTGCTCGTCCAGACGCAGATGGGACGCCGTATCCTCCTTCTACGCGCGCTTAACGTTCGCCAAGGAGAAGGCGGTGCGGGAGCATAAGCGTACGAGCTTGCTGCGCTCTCATCAAAGGAAGACACGCCGGCGCCGGAGGGCGGATTTCAACCTACCTCCGTCAAATACCACGCGCACTTATCTCTTTTCTCGTGGAGTGAGAGATTTGACCGCCCCACGTTGGACCTGTGAAGGATGATGCCGGGGGTCATGCTGGCCCTCGGCAGTGATGTGACTCTAAGGGCCCCCGCTTGCCAGTGCATGTGGAGTTGGTAGAGCTTCCTCTGTCCCGAAGCCCTGGCATAAGAGAAGGAAGGAACATTGAGGGGTTTTAGTGGGTGTCTTTAACTTGGGTGGCAATGGTACTTCTGCAGGGGTGCTAGTGCCACCCCAAAGTGGCGAATCCCATATGCTCTCGCTGCGCTTCCCTCGCAGCGATAAGTCCTCGATCGGATTTCCCCTCGTTAAAAAGAAGTATCCGCTCGTCCGGGTCGGAAGAGAATTCGCAAGAGAACCCGGACATAGAGTGCTAGGAGTAACACCGGGGTGTCAATTTTTTAGAGAAGGCACCGCGGAAGTGCCGTTACTACTCCATCTGCTCATCTGGGGTAGTAATAGTACTCTCCTGTTGGTGCTGTGGTCTCATCGTGGTGAATCTGTAAAGAGGCCATCTCGTGCTGGCGTAGGTACTCGCGTTTGAAAGGACGTAGGTTCGAATCATGACGGGTAAGTATATACCATTTAGGCAGTTTTGTGACCTAACTAAGTTATCGTCACAACTATTACATGTTGATAGTGAACTAAATATAAAGGAGTTCTCTGAGGCAGACTCCAAACAACAGACCATAAGGTCTGTCAATAAGTCAATAACCGAAAGTTTATTATGAAATTTTGCATGGCAGAAATCGAACCCGAAACCTTTGCATTCCAGTAAGCTAGTCGGCCAAAGGCTTGGACCACTCGTCTAAAAAGGTTATCGATTTTTTTTGGATATTTAATTTCTAGTGTTTAGTTTTTTTACGCCTCCACCCGATGGACTAACGATCCGCGCAAGGTCGCCGATAGACACTGGATGAGGAAGACGGAGGACCGGGATGAGTGGCGCCGACTTGGGGAGGCCTACGTCTAGCGGTGGACGGTGATTGGCTGACAACGATACGACGTTTAATTTTTTGAGTATCCGCACTTTTATTTACTAAAACACTACAAGATATTCAAAACTGAAATACGGATATTTACACAATATTAAATTTTTGTCATGACTTGCCTAATATCGACCCCCATTTGCAGTTCGCAGACTCTCAGATTTTGTTTATTCTGTTGTGGACCCCTTGAAGTTCGAAAATGACCCGCAGCGGTCCATATGGACTACTTTGAAGACCTGTGCGCTATCACCTTATAAAATAGTCATTACCATGCATCCGTCTGTTTATTCAGACACTGTATGTGGATTTTATTCAGAAATTATTTACTCTATATGAATGATATTGTTATGTGCCAGCGGAGTACGCACGTAGGATTGGAAGAAAACACCAGTTTTTAACTAAACGCTTATATTTACTTACACAGCCGTACGTGATACCTCTCCACAGGGTCGCCTCTACACGCACAACTAAAGACGCACTGTCCCGACGATAAGTTGTCTCACTCACAATACCGTCGCCGATATTGCATAGATCACCTCCTGCCACTGCAATGCTCTCCTCCGAATTTACCGCGAGTAGCTCGCTTGTGGATCTTCTCTCAAGCTACGCTACACTTCTTCTTCACTAAATTCACCACTAAACTTGTCACTGTCTTCTATTAAACTTCTCTTTCAACTATTTCGTATCGCATTTATCGCTTCGTTATCTTGAACTGAATTCAACTCTAAACTGTCCGGTAGGCGGCCCTTACGCTGCTTATCTACCCGGAAGAATTTTCTGGAACCCATAATTTTGTTTATACATCTATCCCTTTCTAACATCTATCTCTTTCTTTTCCTTCCCGAACTTTCTATTCTAGAACTTTCGTTTATACATCTATCCCTTTCCAACATCTATCTATCTCTGTCTTTTCCTTCCCGAACTTTCTATTCCAGAACTTTTGTTTATCGTCTATCCCTTTCCAACATGTATCTGTCCTTGTCTTTTTTTTTCAGAACCTTCTACCTTTTTCTAAAAGTCTTGAGACCGGCTTACGTTGGCGGAAAGTTCTACCCTCGGTCGCCACAATATTTTACAGCCCGGGATAGTCTCTACAGCACTACAGTTATGTACTACAAAAAAATAATCTTATATACTTACAAAAATCAATTGCCGTTCGTTAGTCTAAAATTTGAGAACGGCTTAACTGATTTGGCTAATTTTGGTTTTGAATTATTTGTGTAAGTCCAGGGAAGGTTTAAAAGGTGAGTAAATATGAAAAAAAAATGATTCTGAGGCGGTACGAAGTTTGCTGGGTCAGCTAGTCTATACTATTATTATAAGAGGTAAAGTTTGTGAGTTTTTGATGTTGTAGGGGGTAATCTCTGAAACTACTGAACGGATTTAAAAAAATCTTTCACTGTTGGCAAATTTAAAATGCAAGGAGAGATTTGGGTAAGAAAGTACCAAATATACCAAATATTAACTATTCGGACAGTGTTTCCCCTTTATTGTTCAGCCTTTGATGTGAATATTCACACAGCACAGTAAGCAATGAACACCGTCTACACGCCACTACGCCTTTTATACGAAAATGCTACCCTACAAAACAATAACATTGCATCATTGCTAAAAATAGCAATTACATCATAGTGTTGCCAGGATCATAAAAACAATTATAATAATTAGTTACTGATGCACTAAATTATCTAGATGATAATTTAGTGGGCTTATAAAATTAACTAACCGGTAGAAAATGGTAATTTAATTATAAATCGAATCATCTGATAAATCGACTAAAAGTATTATCTATGACGATTGTCCATGTCATATTAATATACACTATGGTTCTCATGACTACTGTGGTGGTCATCTTGTAACACAAGCTTTTTTTTTTTTTTTTTTTTTTTTTTTTTTTTTTTTTTAAGGCGGGGGAAATGCATTTCGCACATACCGGGTCCTTTGCTAGGGATTAGACCGTTGTTGATCATGGAGGCTTTCCACTGAGGCAATCCAAACAATAATCAACCGGCTTGTGTGGAGACTCGACTAATCAATACCCCACTAAAACCACCCTCCTCCCATGTGCCCCGCGCTTATGGCAGGAAAGGCGTGAGATACAGAACGTAGTTACGCCCACACCGATCCTAGCGCACAAGTGCTTGAGAATGCCCCGGGAGAGGCAAACTCACTTCGTCAACAGGGGTGAAGACTCCTCTGCTCCCTAGATGCTAGAGGGCCCCTGCAGCGGTATTTCAGGGAGGAGGTCATGCGCATACCTGCGCCTCCGGGCTCCCAACTGACGTCGGCGCCCGCGAGACGCATGCGCACTACCATCTCTCTCCTATCTCGTTCCGCGGCCTCCTTATGAGACACTACCGTCTCGCAGAAATTGGCCGCACCCACCCACCAATCGTCGCTGTGCAGCATGGCTTGCACCAGATCGCCCAGCGATTCGATCGGTCCTACAAGTGTCTCGAGTTCAAACCTCTGAGGTGCCCATGCTGCGCACTCGACTAGCGTGTGTAACGCCGTGTCCAGCGCGCCACACTGGCGGCATTGGGGTGAAGGCAAGCAGCCCGCAATCTGACACAGATACTTATCGAAGCAACCGTGCCCGGTAAGTATCTGTGTCATTCTGAAGGTCAGGGTCCCGCGTTTCCGCGAGAGCCATCGCAACAGCTGCGGTCGAACCGCCTCCACCGTGTCAATGCCAGCAACAGGGTTTTCCAACTCTACTGACCAAGATTGGATCATGGCCGCGGTTTCCCGCGTCCTGATCACCTGGAGTTCGGCCTGGCCATAGACCAGGCCACGGGCGAGGGCATCCTGTCGGGAGCGCCGAACTTTGGCTATCACGTCCGCCTGGAGAGGCCAGGGCGGATCGCCTGCCAAGAGTGTCGACGCCGTCCACGACACTGTACGGTATCCTCGGATGGTCCTCACCGCCAGGACCCGTTGTGCGCGGCACAACAAAGTCCTATTGTGGCGGTGAAGTGCAGTGGACCATACGGGTGCACCGTACAGGGCCATACTCCTAAGGATGCCCATGTAGAGTTTCCTAGTCGTCCCCCCCGGTCCCCCCACGTTGGGAAGAAGCCGAGAGAGGGCGCCTGCGGACCTCACGAGCTTGGGAACTAGCTGCTCAAAGTGCGCTTTGAACAGCCATTTCCCATCAAGAATTAGCCCCAGATATTTCATCGGGGGCCTACACGAATGTCCACCCCTTGGACTGTAACGGACAAGTCCGCGGGGGGATTGCGAAACCGCCTATGGAACATGATGGCCTCCGTTTTCGCGGGGGAGACCTTCAAGCCCAGCCTACCTATTCTTCGGACCACGATCGCCAGCCCGGCGTTGGCGAGGTCCACGGATTCCGCGAATGACGCAGCGCGTGCCGTGAGTAGGGTGTCATCCGCAAAGCAGATTAGCCCTATTCCGGGCAGGACCGGAACCCGAAGGATCCAGTCATAACCGACGTTCCAAAGAACCGGCCCGAGGACCGATCCCTGTGGTACGCCGCACGCGACGCGTCGCCGACCTATCGCGCGATTCTCGGACTCGCCGCCCTCCCAAAGGATGTATCTATCCTGGAGGTACGCGCCCAACAGCCTCGTGAGGTACGGGGGGACTCCGTGTGCACGAAGCCCCTCCCTAATCGTCTCGTGAGGGAGGCTGTTAAAGGCTCTTGTAACACAAGCTACACTATCCCCGTTTGACATAGGCTATATTATATTTTGAAAAAAATTAGGGATCCTTACTAAAACTCCAATAGTGTAACCCAAGGTGTAAAAAATTACCTAAAATCGTGTGCGCTGCGAAAACTATTGTGATAGAATAAAATAATGTACTACGACTTTGCAGAACACAATTATTTACACAAAGTGGCGCAACAGCATATGTCTATTTATTATAGTTATGCCACAATATGTGTTCTTTTATTTTTAAAAAATAATTAAACTGTCGCCGCTAGAAAAGGCTCTTTATTTGTATCTTGGTATTCATCCTTATCAAAATAAATTACTTCATATTCATGACTGCTTTAATATCTTTATAGAACTTTTTGAATATTCAATTCGGACATTCCATTTGAAAGATATCACGAGTTTAAAATGTAAGTATAAGAAAATAGTTGCATGGTCGCCGCGCACCTTAATCGGCTAAATAGGCTTATGCGATGTAGGCGTCACTGGGGTACGGGCAGTACGGGAGGGGAAATATTTTGAATTCGTTTAGTAGATAATCAAAATCAACAAAAATAAAGAGGTAAAGTTTGTGAGTTTGTGACATTGTAGGTGGTAATCTCCGGATCTACCAAACCGATTTTGAAAATTCTTTCACCAGTGGTAAGCTACATTATTCACGAGTGACACGTTTTGATTGTGATTAATATTTTTTTTTCTGATGCCCAGCGAAGTGGGCACGGGTCAGCTAGTGTCGTATAAGTTTTGTGCTCGTCTTTCTAATTTTTAAGCTGGCGAATTCTGAAAAACATCACGGTTTTTAGCTGAAAAATACTTTCAATGAAAATTGGTTTGAATAATTTTCATTCAGTAGTTTTCGAGATGTGGTTGGTGTATTTTTATCATATTATTTTTTGTGCTTCCGTAACCAATAAAACTGGGGACGCTTATCACCCTTTTGGAACTTTTTGCATTAACTACCAAACACTAACAGTTTTGATTTTAAATTACCCTATTAAAAATATTTTTTAAATATTCGTCAAACTGCAAATTAGTTTATAGGCAGGTTAGAAGGATAATTATGAATAATACAAATTGTATTTGTAATCCCGCGAATATACGGGCATAGCTAGTATCTACAAAATAAAACAACAATCATTTTTCACGGGAATAATATTTATTTTTCAAATCAAATCAAATCATTTATTTGCTCAAAAACATGGTAAATAAAAACATTAGATGACAGTATGTTATTTTATGTTCCACATGTTTTTGTCTCTTCAGGCATGCAAATGGTATCTAAAAAACTCCTTAAAAATCAACACAGGCCATACACCATTATTTTTACATTTATATATGACTATATTAATTTGGCTTAGGGCAGAAATCGTATATTTTAAGGCACTGAATTTACAATAATTACAGTTATGTGTAGTCATATTTATTAATTTAGATTTTAACCATGCAATTTATAATTTGTGTAAACATTACTTAGTGTTTATGCTTTTGATTCAATTTTTTATCACATAAAATCTTGAGTACAGTAAAATATTTAACACAAGAACTCCACTTAAGAGCAGTTCCTATATCTTATACTATACTATCATATACATTCACTTGCCTTACATCGCTTAAATTTTGACATTACTTGTATGGAGTTTATGTCAAATTTTAACTGATAGCAAGGGAAATGAATGGTTGATAATATGTAGAAATGCGCCGTAAATGGTCGGTTCCTATATCTTACCGAAGGTCCAATTAATTGCCTTTCTGTCTGTTAAAATTTGACATAAGCTCCATACAAGTACCTAATGTCAAAATACAACCGATGTAAGGCAAGTCAACGTATAGTATAAGATATAAAAACCAGCCATAAAACACTCTCTGAATCAGTCAGTGTCAGAGGCCTTACTCTCAAATGGCTTTCGGCATTTCGGAAATTTTAGATAGAAGAGAAAAGAATCCGAGAGACAAGTAGATATTCCTGCAGGAACGGAGAAAGAATACAATTTCCTGCGGCCGGGCGGCCTATCATAGAAGGTGACAAAACAACCCAGAACCAGCTGGTAGGGTTTTTGCCCGTGTGGATGGCTACCACCCTGATCTAGAGTGTTACGTCATAACAACATTCCAGACCCAGTCTTATTTTAAACAGCGGCACCACATTGGTAGTACCTTTGGTGTTACAAATGTCCATAGGCGTTGGTAACCGCTTTCCATCAGGTGAGCTGTCTGCCTCTCTGCTGAACTCACGCAATAAAAAAAAAAAGATTTCTGTAAAACTATAATGAATACTTTAAATAACACAAAAATAAATTGAACATATAATGGAAAGTGTACTTCTATAATATTATAAAATTCTAAACATGCCGTGTCTGTACATTGAAGCTATTAAACAAAACCTGGAATAGACTATATAAACGAAAGAGAACACGACACATTTTTAGATTTCGTGTTTGTTTGATCGAGATTCACGTAAATACTACTAGGCCGATTTCGATCGACAGAAAATTCTTAGACTTAAAATCTGCACTACTTTTATTCCGGGAACCCCGCGAGAATTTTTCTAGGAATGATTATTAAAGAGCACAAAAAAAAAAATCCAATGTGATTTTTTCACTGATCGATTGCAAATTTTATATAATAAAATGTTTGGTATTTTTTTCTCGGGAATCCCGCGGGAGTTTTCCCAGGAGCGATATGTGGCCGATCAGTTGCATAAAAGTTAGCTTAATCTGACATAGTTTTCACTGAAACGATAGCTTACATTATTTATGAAATGCTGCGGTACTTTATGTCCCGGGAATCCTGCGGGAATTTCAAGTCAAGCGTGGAAGAAGTCCCGGGCATATCCTAGTAATCAATATTAATATATTATTTTATTGCGAAGCTGGAAAAAAGGCAGATAGCCCACGTACTGGCAAAATATTACCGTCGCCTACAGAGGTTTGCAACGCCAAGAATTAATCTAACGTGTTGTCAGCCTTCAGTAAAGGTTCACAGAGTACATTAATATAATAGGAGAGAAAGGTTAAACGGAATGAGATAGCAGGGATGGGACAGAAGGGAAGGGATAAGAAGATAGACAGAGATAAAGGGACTGGGATAGAAGGATGAGACAGGAAGAATGGAATAGGTAGGGACGGGATAGGGGGAAGTGGAAGTGGGCGTTCGGAACATTAATTAGGCGAAGTTTTATGTAATGATACTATCACAATGATTGCACATATCTATTTCAACTGTAGATTTTCTTGTTTAATTAATATTGTAATACAGATTGATATAAATGGAGTTCAACATAAATGTGATGTCAAATTAGATAGCATTCAGTAAAAGTAAATGCTTTTTATCTTTAAATTAGATCAGCCATACTCAACCTTTTTTGTTATATGGGCCGCATAGAGGTATTAGATCAAGTTCCACGAGCCGCAACTATTTTTATTTAGGTGTTTTTTTACTATAAAAATTCATACCAAACGGACTAGTTATCATTCGTCCATGTGATGAAAAGCAGTTATATCGGCTATGGATATTTGCAGCACCAGAGATGTTACCAATGCAAATGTCAAAAAAGAGCGGCGGGCCACAGATTGAGTATCGCGGCATTAGATTATCTAACGAGATTCTTGTAGGCAAGACCAATGAACCTTTTTCAGACTTATCTAACAAATGACCAAAAGTAGCTATTACATTGGAAACTTAAATAGTCTTCGGCATATCAAATAAATGTAAATTTCTCAGGTGTACTCAGTGGCGCAGCTAACGGCGGGGGCGGCCCGCACCGGGTGTCACCCGTTTAGGGGTGAAACCCAACCGTTAACATCAGTTATAGTGCCACCTATAAAAAGTCGCACTAAAGTTATTTCTAACGATATGTGCATCAGATGCTTCATGTGAGAGGAGTTTAAGCAAATTGAAATTAATTAAAAATTACTTGCGATCTAAAATGACTGAAACCAGATTAAACAATCTTGTTGTTTTAACGATAAAACATGAAACAACACAAAATATAAATTTCGATGACGTGCTTTCGGAGTTTGCAAGTGTTAAAGTTAGAAGAAATTTAAATTTTTGTTAACTAAATTTCTTTCACATGATATATAAAAAATATTTTTAATACTCGTATTTTAATAAAACGTAAAGTATTATTACTTTTCTTTTTTATTTTAACAGTTTTGATTGAGTTTAGAGGTCACACCTACAATATCCGCCCCGGGAGCCACCCATTCTAGCTACGCCACTGGGTGTAATTAACTTAGACCAATCATAAATCTTTAAAGTAAACACCATTATATAATGCTTGAACTCCATTTGAAATAATGTTATAGTTATTGACTGTGGCCAAATGCGTCTTGTTTGTACCGTTAAAAATAACGCCGTTGTCGAATAGCAACATTAGTGTATACACATACGTTATCTATCAATATTTAAGGTCATTAATAATTATTAAAATCGCATCACAAATAACGTATTAAACCTATCGCTAAATCTGCGTGAAACGGTCATTAACTATAACATTATCGTAGATCGAGCAGTAACATAACGAAAACTAAATGTGGCGTGTAGCCTTAATAATAATGTTAGTCGATGTTTCCATTGGGTGCTTTGGGGATGAATTTCTCCAAATACTCATCGGCATTGCAGCAGTATGTAAACTTATCCGTGCTGTCCAAGGTTAATGATTCATACAAAGCACCTTCGCAAGGCTTCGTACAGAGGATATCTTCATTCACTGGAGCCGGGTCGTTAACGTGCACTAATACAAACTTTAATTCTTCTCCTTCCATTAATAACTGGAATATACAATTTAATTATTCGTTTTAACCTGATTCAAAAAAAGGAGGACAGATGGATCGTCAGCCTCTGTGCTTGAGTGGGCTTATATTATCTCGTCGTCAGCCAATCACAGTTCATTGCTGGACGAAGGCCTCTCCAAGTCGGCGCAACTCATTACGGACCTCCGCCTTACTGATCCAGCGCCTACCGACGAACTTGCGCTGGTCGTCGGTCCATCGGGCTGGAGGGTGTCCGACACTACGTTTACCGAGACGTGGTCTCCACTCCATTATATCTACTTAAATAGTATTATGGAAAGGCACCAATAAAACCATAAGAATTCTATAATTACTTTGTGTGCGCAATCGCCCTTAAAATCGGCTCACCCTTGACCGCGACTCGCACAGGACCAGGATCCTGCGAGCGAGGCGCGGTCGGGTGTAAGAAGAGAGGAGTCTCACGTAATGGCCGCCATATACGCCAAGCTAAATATAAGTATATAAAGCTAAGCATAGTATACATTTTTAGTGTATCGTAAGGCCAAACATTCCATGTACATTTAAATATTGTTACCTGGTTAACACGCATTCAATAATATATATAAAGTATAGACTTAAGTGGTTGTTTCAATTAAACACCTCTACCACTACAACTTTTTTAAGCACAACCCAGATTCTTCGATACTTTATGTTAGGGAATCCGGCGGTAATTTCAAGTTTCAAGCGTGGATGAAGTCGCGGGCATATATAGTAGTACAATATAAAATAAAAATCTGCGAATTTACTAGTAGAGCATGTTTTACGCCTTTTGAGTGGCTGAATGTATACATAACTAGCTTTTGCCCGTGGCTTCGCTTGCGTTATTGTAAATTTTATAGACAGAGTGGAAGAACGGCCGCTGTGAGTACCACACGCCGTCTGTGTAAAACAAAAACACATATAACTCACGGGAACCGTACACTTTTCTAGGTTAAAAAGTAGCCTATGTGCTGTTCCAGACTATATTCTATCTCCGTGCCAAATTTCATCCAGATCCGTTTAGCCGTTCTGACGTGATTGAGCAACAAACATCCATCCAAACTTACGCATTTATAATACTAGTAAGAATGATAAATGCATTACATACATATACGTAATTTAAATGAGTGATTATTACCTGCCACAAGTATTTAGGTCTAGAGCCAGCGGCGCTGGTGTAACTGGCACCAGAGACCACTTTAACGTCATCATTTATGGCAACCGTTGTTATTTGTTGCTTTACATAATCCCAAACCTGTAAACATAATAGTCTTGAAGAGAATGATGACAATTCCGATGGCCCGGTTTTAAAAAAAACGTATTCTACGGACTTCATGCTCCGTGCCTTTTTTTAGAATTTTAATTGAAAATATGTTAAAAATTACACTCTATAATTGTATGTATCAGAGACCACGGGTAAGAAAAATGGCCCCGACTTTTGCGAGGGCTTGCGTGGGGCCATGGGAAGGCCAACACGTAGAGGCCCCTTGATAAATTTAATCTAAATGTGGCGTGACACTGACCGGCGATTGTCCCTGTCTACACCATATAAAAATGCGCCCCCAAGGACGAGCCCCGGTAAGTGTAGGACTATTGTAGGGAATGAGAACTAAAAATACCGGGCTATTGGAATGAACTGCTAGTGGAGTTACAGATCGAGGACTGGCGTCTGCCCGTCGTAATGTTCAAGGAACATGGAAAAAATGGACAGACGGTGACTCGCCACTCACTGCATGGGCCTCTAAAAATGCCAAGATTGGAAAAGGGCAACAGGGGTGTGATTGGCTAAGGGGTGTCGAGAGGTGGGCTGCAGCAACGAAGCTACTTCCGATGTTATACCATTTATCACTTCCACCCCTGGAGCTTGAGTCGTAGCTCTGGCGAACTCCATTGTGTGCCGGCTGGTTAAGGCAGGCACGGAAGCGGGGGTCTTGCCTTGGTCCCCGGAATCAGGTCCGAGGTGTCGCTACTCTCTTAAGATTCCGCCACAAAACCCTCCACGCTATATTATTATTTGTTGTTGTGTGTGACAATTTATTGGGTGCTTCTTTATATATTGGAGTGTACCTTAATTATCCTATTTTTTATTGCTAATTTCTATTACTATAGTACTTAACCTAATGTGAAGTGTTACTGTTACAGTGGTGTGATGAGGAAGTGAGCCAACGTGGGCCGATGGCCTACTTCCCCCTCCCCAATATTCCAATATTCCAATCCCATATCTTATCTCTTCAATCCCATTCCTCCTGTCTTTTCCCGCTATCTCAGCACCCTATCCCACGTGGTCTATCCCATCCTAAATGCTGAAAACGCGTGGTCTCGCCCCTAGTGTTGAAACGTCTATAAGCGACTGTAATCACTTTCCATCAGCTGGGCCGTATGCCAATATGCCAGCTTTGTAATAAAAATTTAAGGTTTTGGTTTTAGTTAGGTTGAATTAAGATAATTATACACTATATGAATTCATGAATCCTTATTTGCAGGGAATTATTTATTGTATTGTTACGACCTACACGCCGACAAAAGTAGATTCACACTTGCATACCATAAAAGCACACTTTATTACCTTTCCGCATTTGAATTTCTTTTGTTTACTTTGTGTTTAAAATTTGTAATTAGAAAACAGCCCATTGTGTATTGTAATTTTTTATGGCAGTCATTAGACAGATGTGCTGTACTGATTCTAAGAAATTCGGCCTACGCGGTCGGGCAGCCATATTGTATCGGTGCAGTATAAAGCAATGGCCCAATGGAGAGATCAGCATTCTAGCGATAACTACGAGCGAAGCAAGACGTGTATACCACATTCGGTATTCTATTTAATGACGGACTTTGCGCGTTTTATGGAATAACGATCTTGTGCGTTACGTTTGGACTGGTTGTGTTCAGTTATATTTGTACCTGTGTTATACGTGTTTGTATACTTCTAATAAACTCTATAATAATTCCAACGGCATTTTAATTCGAGTCCTGCAACTCGTAACAGTATTATTGCCGTCAGACATAGAATGAGTTATCAATTTTTTCAGTGTAAATTTCCGTCTTTGATGTGTCCTTAAAAATCGAGAAGATGTTAAGTAAGTACTTAATAACTTTTTTTTATTTAAAACAAGTAAGGAGGACAATTGCTTCCAAAGTCGTAAAAATTGTCCTCTCTATCTTTTGAACGAGTAAATGGAACATTTTTACAAAGTTAGAAGAACAAAAATACTGTCGATAAATTGAATAAAATTCATTGAGTCGATTTTGGGATACGGAGTATATGTAATTAATGCTTTATCTAAGGTTCTGTAGTTAAATTTCAAAAACAGTAGACTAATTTTATGTTCTAGGTAATTTGTGTTGTTATTACTTACAGTTACCATAATGTTCACGATAAAAGAAATAGTTTATAAAAAGTAAAATTTGAAAACATGAACAGTCACAGTTCATATAAATATGATTTCTGACGATCCTGAAGCAGGAATTAAAATTAGAACAACCATGAATATAATAGACTTTGGAATACATACATCACTCCCCTTATCACAAGATCTCCACTCGGGTACATTATTAAAATTAATTTTGTCTATATATGTGCTCAACTGTGCACCACTGCTGTAGGACACAAATTCTGCGTTCAATAACTGACTCTTAGCATAACAACAAGACGACGCACTCTTAGTACAGTTGTATTGATATTGGTAGCTTTCGTATCCAGGAACAGTTCCAACTTCTCCCCAAGTACCTTCTTTAGTAAGTACAGAATGAGTAATTGCGTTTTTACTGTCATAACATGCTTCATAAAGCTCAACAAATTTCGATGCCTTAAATCCAACTTTTAATTTCTCAATTCCTTCTATGTGACATATCTCTCCCGTGTTAACAACCGTCGCGGTTACTTTTTTATCGCATAATAAATCTGAACTTTTATAAATTGTCCCATTTATAACGAAGTTATCTTCGTGATCGCATGTGACATCTATCTCGTAAATACCAGGAAATCTTTTAAAGTAATTAGGTCTATCATCATCATTCGTACAAGACAGTGTAATAATTTTATCTGCGTGTATAGTATAGTAAGGATTGCCTATTACATATTCTGGCCACGTTAGCGCAGATTCTCCACGATTATAAATTTTAATAAGAGGTAACGGTGTATTCTGCGTGTAATCCAAGCGTTTTATCAAGCAATCTGAAAATTAGAAGTTTGAAATTTATCTTTTTTTCTTAGTCTTATTTATTGTATACCTTCAAGCTAAGCAAGTTCCGCTTGTATTATGGGTAATATACAACGGACCACTCTGAGCCGATACCAAACCCCAGCCCATACTAAATAATATAAAGTTTGTTTACAAAATTTACCACACGAGGAATCAAACCTGGAGCCTCTGCGTTTCAGGTTTGATTTGTTGAGTTGTTTAGAGGTCGGCTGGCAAAGGCTTAGCCCATTTAACCACAGAGGCAGTATTAGCTAGCGTGCATGGCGGTAATGGATTTAACCAGTAACAAGTA
The DNA here is from genome assembly GCA_039645545.1 of Dendrolimus houi. Classification (NCBI taxonomy): domain Eukaryota; kingdom Metazoa; phylum Arthropoda; class Insecta; order Lepidoptera; family Lasiocampidae; genus Dendrolimus; species Dendrolimus houi. The sequence continues at coordinate 9,604,855 of CM077136.1, forward strand.
TGAATGTAATATATTTGAGTTTGAAAATATTTAACCAGCATTAGGTATTAAGCAGATTCGATACAATTAAAATCCCTCCACTCCAGATTCAGGAAAACTATGATGTTGAACTATAATATAAAACTGACACACACTCTTTTCATGCAAAGTCAATTCCTACTTATCTTTTAAGGACTAAACTAAAAATATTATTACAGACAACTAATTATATGCCCATTGTATTTAAAATTATTACCTCTTGATTTTACAGTTATCGTCTTTTCGGTGGTATCATGAACGTTGCTAGCTCGACACGTATATTTCCCCCAACCGGTTATTGGACGCACTTCTACATTACTTTTATCATCTATTTTTTTATCGTTATAATACCACTCTATCTGTAAAAATAAAACAATATAAAACATATAATAGCAGCTCATAATCGTCACACTACTAGGCTCGGGTCTAGTGGGCTTTATTATTCTATCTCTCGGGAACAGCACTTTTTCTACACTGTCCAGTGAAATCCTTTGCCGGAATCTATGTTCCTTGATTCATATTTTTTTATTGCACGAGTTCAGCAGACGGGCAGATGACCCACCTGATGGAAAGTGGTTACCATCGCTTATGGACATTTGTAACACCAAAGGTTGTATCAATGTGCTATCGCTCTCTAAAAGGAGACTGGAATCTGATCACTAATGCCGGAACACAACTAAAGGTTACTATGGCTGCGTACTCTAGACCAGGGCCATATAAATCAGTGGTCTTGAAATCATGAGCGACTAGGTTATTACTAGGTAAGCGTGCTCCATCTTAGATCGCATTGTCACTTAACATCAAGTGAGATAGCTATCAAACGCAAAATATGAAAAGTAAAATATGGCCTTGTGGCCTATGCTCCTAACAACGTGTGTGCAAAATTTCACGATGTACAGTTGAAAACAGTAAAAACAGCAAAAAGTTGGCAAATAATTCGACTCTGCTTTCGTTAGCTACATACAAAGTATTACATACATCTATAATATTATAATTATAATAATATTCTAAAAGTGAAGCCTGTGGTTTCTTTGATTTTTTATGTTTGTCTGTTAGTTCAGGTTAACGTAAAAATTATTGAGCCGATTTCGATGCCGTTTTCACTGATCGATATTAAATTTCTGGACTTAAAATCTGCGATACTTTATATTCCGGAAATCCTGTGGAAATTTTCATGGGAATGGGTTAAATGGGCCAGAGTGAAATAAAATCTGATTCCGATGCGATATACTCACATCTCGATAACAAATTTTACATGTCCAAGGTGGACGAAATCGCGGGCCACTGTTAGTAGGTATATATGATTTCAATATTAAATATTTACCTTTGCCTCTGGTTTCGCTGTTACTTCACAGTTGACTTGTTCATCATTTAATCCAGTCCACTCTAAGTCATTTACGTTGGACTCGAATTCGGGCGGAGTTCCAAGATCCAATACAAAAGTGTAGGAGCTCAAAGAGTGTTTATCAGTAATACGACATGTGTAATTACTGTCAGTATAATTAACAATATTAATTGTTGGCCCCGTCACATTGATACTAAAACCATCCTGTTGAGTAATGAAAAATGATTTATTATCTGTTGAAATCTATATCTGAGTAAAATAATATCACAAATTATTATCCATTTTATTTCTATTAAGGGTTCCGTAGTTAACAGAAATCTGGACATATATTGTATAACAAACACTTTTCATCAAATGTATCGAGTCTAAAATTTAACGTACTGAACATAAAGTACGTTACGTAAAAGTACTGGAATTGAACAAAACTTAATATGTGTCTTACATTGATGGCGTGGCAGGCATGCAGAAGGGCAAATAACATTTTCCTCTACTTTAATTAGTTCATCGTTTAGTCAATTCGAAGTTAAGTGTGTAATGTAATAATGTGATTTGGAATGTAATTAGTTGAATGGGTGACACTATATAATATCTTAAAGAGTAATTGGGTTAAAAATTGAGAGAACAATGTTCCTCTAGCATAAAAGTAGATTTTCCATCACCTCGCAGATAATGTAATTTCTATAAATTAAATAGTTCCTTTGAAGTCACCAAATCAATGTTTACTGCTGGCATGGAAAAAGAATTCTTCTTTCATGCTGCTAGATGTAGGCCTCTCTAAGTTTGCGTCGTATTTTCAGCCCTCATCATTTGACCCAACGACTTGCACATGATTGTTTAATTTCTTGTCAACACGTAGTCTTTATTCCAAGACTCGTCTGCTCCATAGGCCTCCAGTTGTATCAAAGACCTGACTAGCCCACTGTTATTATGGCTTACTTATCTTAAGACTTAATGGCGGTAATTTTGGGTATGTTACAGATGTCCTCTTTTATTACCCACCCATAAGAAAATCTTTTAATCCAGCTTGCTGAAATACTTTATATTTGCAAACCAGTACTTACCCTCAGTGTTCGAATCAAACTACGATTTATGACCTCAACAAACTGTAAGGAAGTAACTTTAAGAAAATTCCTTATACCCTGTACTGTATCAAAAATTATTTGTTCAATACAGTGCAGTAAATACTGTCAAACCTTTTTATTGAATATTGAACGCAACTTACCGAAAACCATCGAATAGATTCAGGAGCTTTGTATGGCAAAGGACATTTCAACTTTTTGTCATCTTCGCTTGGAGTGAAATCTTTTCTCTTGTAAATATTTTTTATTTCACCATAATCCATTAAATGATCTGTAAAATATTAATAAATTTTATAACCCTCTAAAGCAATTCTTCATTTAAAATATTCAAACTACTTATACGATCAATGAACCGTAAGTGCCAATGAAAATGATGTCAATGAAAATTGTTTCGATAATATAATACCACGACGTAAACAAATAGGTAGTCGCCTATGAACTCTCTCAGAATGTCGTTTTCATACCAATAATCGCTATACTGCAGGCATACCTCAAGTTTGGGTATGACACACGGCCGGTGCTTATATCTTAATACACAATCACTTGCCTAACCATTGGTTCAATTTTGAAATTACTTGCATGGAGCTTATGTCAAATTTTAACTGATAGCCAATAACCTATCTGCGAAAACTTGGATTCATATTTGCCTTTATCTTACGTTGTCGTACCCCACAGTCTTCCTTCGCCTTGTTTGCAATCAAACGGTATTCACAATACTGAATACATATAATATAATTCCATATATTTGGCTTTGAGCGTAACGAGGGGAATGGCGGAGATTTATTTGTCAGGAGTACAGCAGATAGGCTGAGGTCTACGGGATGAAAAGTGGTTACCATCAACTATGGACATTTGCAACACTAAAGGCAATGTGCTAAGGCTTCGAATGAGGGACTGAAATCAGATCACTAATTCCGGAACGCAACTTAAGATTGTTACAATTATTTTGCAATTGCACAATTAACAGCTGGTTTCATTTAAAGGATAAGTGCTCAAAACATTTGCTTATTGTATCAGCTTGTTTAGTCTTTAGCTGGTTCATTTCAACTAAATCTTTACTGAGTTTGCTACACTCTAATGTTATTTTTAGACTAAACACTATCCCGCAGTATATACACTAATTGTTATACTTACAGTACACCGACACAGCGAATGTTTTAGAAACTGAACCAAATTCATTACTCGCTTCGCATGTAAACGTTGATTCCATTTCTTGCGGATTCTTAATCAAAAGATCACCTTCATCTATAGAATAATTTCGACCTACAATTTAAAGGATTTATGTTCGTTATTTTTATAAGATAAAAATGGTATGCTCATAACAAGTAAATATATTTTATTTATGTGATTGTGATGTAGTAAATCAGCATAATATACTGGGGCCCAAATCTGCTATTTCAAAGTACGATTCCCTTAGGATAGTTTCAAAAATGCGTATTCTACTAAATCCACAATATCTTCTTAATATCGTTGCGGCAAAATAATGTAGAAAAATGTTTTGCCAATAGCAAAAACGGTTTTAGTCGAAATGAACATTGAAAAGCTACCAAAAATTTAAACTTTTATTTCGCAAGTTTTCGCTTATAAATATTTAAAATTAAAAAGTTAGAGTTGGAATTAACAGAATATCGAAATCAAGAAATCTACGATTGAGACTATAGTGTCCGGCAATTCTGACGAGATAGTAATAGCAGCACTGGGCCCCTGAACTGAGGACAATATAGAATAAGTATCGCAGTTGTACATTCATACTTTTCTACTAAGCGATTTTCATTTCCAATGTTTTTCTTCCAAACTAATACACTGTCAATTGTTGATAATGTTGATATTACACGGACGAACGGAATTGAATTAATTCGGTTAAAAGGCACTGAAAGGACGTAACGCTTTACAATGGACATTGAATGATTCAAGTTTATTTTTATATGGCTTAGTTAAGTTGATTCATCTAAATTGAAAGACAGAAGGAAATGAGGGGTCCAATATCGGCTATACAGCGACCTCGATTTATTTTAATTCTTAAAAAAACATCTTTTTCTTACCAGGAATAATCACGTTCTCTTTATTACGCCAGGCAATGATAGGTGCCGGATATCCGATGACTTTGCAAGCAACTCTCAAGTAGGGGTCGCCGAGTACACCTATATATTCTGTTTTATTCGATATGATTATTGGAGGAGCTGCAAAAATATTTTAAGTACTTGCATTTATAGAATAGTGACACAATTAATTCATAAAGGATTCGTCTTTGGCATTTAGCAACGGAGCTCTAGGAAACTGATCGTTCCTATTTTATTGTTATTAAAAAGCATTGAAGTTCTCGTAAAGTATTTTCATTTGACGGTGCGGAGTAAATTGGATCATTTTAGGCTTGTCCTACCTAACCGGAAAAAAGATATTTTATTATACCACGATTAACAGCCGGGAGAAATACACCGCTACGTACAGCGTCAAACGGGAGCTCATATATTTAGTTATGCCAATACATGCTTTGCCAAAATTGTCGACAACATTAATTTCTTTTTAAAGTATATATCTATGTAATATATAAAATTTCTGTATATATATATATATATATATATTTTTATATATTACATAAATATATATATTAATTGTGTCATATATATATATATATATATATATATATATATATATATATATATCATTTATGTATTTATTATTAAAAAGTAAGTGTTCGTACTATATGTTCCGTATACCACCACCGCCTTTATCATCTCAATTAATTCACAGGAAGTGTCTGGCAACTGTATATCTTTGTTTATAACAATATTATATATGATATATGTAAAAACTAGCCTTGCAACTTTGACGTAACTTAGCATGGTTTTTTTCCACCTTTGATACCTGCTACCTGAAATACGGCCCCGCTTTTAGCTTAGCGAGTATCAATTCCTTTCTAAGTTTATGTTAAACTACCGATCCCAAAAATTTAATCTTTCCTAAAATCACGTAAGTCTGGGGTGACTGGTATCTTGAACTAATACGGCTATTTGGCTTATCACTATGGGTATGCACTAGGATACTCACTAGCACTAGTAAAGTAAACATTATATAAAAAAAGACTATTTTAGTGTACTCTATTAGTCTTATACATTATAAAGTATACCTACATGATAAAGAGTACACTAGAAGAAGAGAGTACTCTATTTTAGAGTACGGTTGGCAACCCTAGTCGTCTGCCTGTTTGCCAGCGTCTAACAATAAAAAAGAAGGTAATTGTGCGTATTTCTATGTCGTTAATATTTTTTTAAGATTGGACATCAGTTTGAGAGAAATCGCAATCTCAGCAATCGATAGCTTTTTTGAGCTGTTTCCTACCTGTTTGCCAACTTCTAACAATAAAAAAGAAGGTAATTGTGCTTATTTTTGATGTTATTTTTTTAAGATTGGATATCAGCTTGGAAGAAATCGCAATCCCAGCAGTTTCATAACCATCGAAAGCTTTTTTGAGCTGTTTCTTGGAGAGAAACAGCCGTCGAATTGCATGAGCCTTTATGCGCTACTTACATTGAACAAATAAAGTTGTCTCCAAGTGGTCGATACCCTCTCTGTTTTCCGCTATGCATTTGTACTCCCCGGCTTGCGACAGACTCACTGAACTCAATTGTAATTCCTCGCCGATTTCACTTAATGGCATCCATGTGGAATCCTTCGGCCGCCATTGCCAACTCACTTTTGGTTTGGGAATGCCATTTGTTACTCTAAACATACGATATTATGTTAAAAATAGCCCTTAAATATTCGACGTGTTCGGTCCGGATGATTTGGAAAGTACGGCGGGTATATAACCCCTGAAATGGGAACGCCCAAGCTCAACCGTGGAACGTTTTTCAGCTTTTATTGTTTGTTATTAAACATTAGGGGAAAAAGGAGAAAATATTATATTTCGTATTTTTTACTATAATCAAAATATAAAAAATACGGGTAGGGTATAGTTATACGGCACATTTATATATTATGAACAGATCCGAACTCTTTTAATATAGGTTAGAAGGCTGAGGCGGGTGCGAAGCGAAGCGGCGCTCCCGCCTTGCGTTCGTGGTTATTTTCTTTTTATAACCACCCAAAGTTAATTTTATATTTTAAATAATAAATAAATGTGCCCTATAGCCATACCGCACCCAAAAATACTTCTAAAATTGTTTCTTGGGCCCTTACAGCTTAGTCGACAATATTTATTAACTTTTGACTTTTGGGCCTCTTTATAAATTTTGAACATTATTTTTCTAAAGATGCTACAATTTTATAGACACAGTCATTTTCTTTTTATCAGAGTCCAGTTTATTGTAATTATCTAGGCTTAGTAGCTACTTTATTAATTACTTGTGACATAGAGACATACAATAGAGTGTGTGTGTGTGTGTGTGTGTGAATATTCTTTTTTAGTTTTCGGTGTCAGAATCTTAAAAATATCGTAATCCATACTTACTTGCAATTGATGGTAAGAGACGTATTTATAAATGCTTTGAGCTGTTTGACACTTTTATCGATCTTAGGTGCTCCTGAAAAAGTTTGATATTATGAATTAATAATACTATCAAGAATAATAACTAGAACGGTATGTAAAATTATGAAAATTATGTGACATAAAAATATTACACTGAAGGATTAATGAAGATACAAGTAAAGGTAGGCGTGAAAGAGGTGGATAAATTGGTTGTAGGATGTTGTGGTGATTTGTGGCCTGACAGAGGATGTAATAAATATTTCAAAATAAAAGGGTATGAAAAGAAAATTTATATGTATTATAGTAATCCCAAATTATGGAAAAAGGTGGAAGGAAAAGGAGAGAAGAATAGGAGTATGTAATGATAATCTCTTAGATTTAACATAAAAATTTATCAATAGATCATGTCAAAACCAATTTTTATTTAAAAAACATCTTTAGTTTTTATTTATACTTATATTATTCTTTACCTGATTTTTTTACAAAAGCTTTAATATCACATTTTTAAAGTTAGAACACACACACTTTTTCGATTTTAAGCATCTCACAATATGTAAAAAACACTAACTATTAAGAATTATATTTATGAGTTTTGTCGACCTGCCTAACGATACTACGCCAACGTACGGTAAAATTGCTTCATCATTCTGTTATATATAAGGCAATCTCCGTAATTATTGCTTATTCCCATAACTTTAATATTACATTGTGTAGTGGCCTAAAGATCACATCTTACTTTCAAAATTCAGCGATATAAACTTTGTAATTCTTGAGGAAATGAATGATGTTATTCTCCTATTATATTAATTTATTCCGTGTATGTTACATATATAGACAACCAAGCAGGTGGATAGACTGACAGACGTATTTGCATATCAATTTTATAAGTGTTACATTTTTTTCCAAAATGACTACAAAGCCATAAAAGGTATGGCTCAGTTTATTAGAATGCTTAGTATCCTATTTATTAAAATAATTACCATAAACAGTGAGTTGGAATTCTTCGGAGGCATAGCCATGTTGATTACTTGCCCCACATACAAAGTTTAATAATTCACTTTCTTTCGGATTTTTAATTAATAACCCTCCATCGTAGATAGTATAGCTTGCACCTAGAAAAATAAACTATCTTATTACTACTTTTAACAATTATAATATAAATTAATTACGAAGGCCTACTTTGTCGAAGCACTTTTTAAATTTAGAAGCTGTCTTAAAAAGCCCGGAGAAATAAATAGAATGCCATAAGAATGTACATTAGGTCAGAAAGATTTGCAGAGTTGAATGCTTCTCAGCTATGATTTTTAGCTACATATTTGATTAAAATGCGACGTACATAAGTGCTGTAGTTTGTAAACTAACATAACTTTATGATGATAGCTTTAGGAAAATATTTATCCGAGAAATAAAATAAAAAATCATAAAAATACCGTTAGTTATAGGATTTTCTCCTTCGTGCCAAGTAATTGCTGGCGGCGGGTATCCAGTAACATTGCAGATAATTTTCACGAAAGGAACGCCGGCAGACACTTCGTAACTGCTTTTATCTATTTTGATGACTGGGCGAGCTTTAAAACGAAAACAAGAATTCAATAATTTTATTTAAAACCAATAGGGTGGATCAAAAAGTTCTTTGAATCCAATATTAAAAATGCAAAAATTTTAACAAAAATATTTTATCTTTCTACATAATCCCTCCAATGCAATGCATTTAGAATAACGCGTTTCTAACTTACTTATTCCTTGCGAAAAAAAATGATTTACTTGAGTCTCGAGAAACTCCTCTACGACAGCTATGACCGCGTCATTATTGTGAAATTTAGTTCTACGAATTTCCTCTTTTAATTTTGGGAATAAGTAAAAATCACTTGGGGCTAAGTCCTGAGAATATGGTGGGTGGTCAAGGAGATTGAAGCCAGCACAGCGGATCGCGTTGAGTGTTATCGTGAAGAAACAACACGCCCAACGACAGTTTTCCACGACGCTCTTCTTTAATCGCTTCACGCAGTTTCCAAATTAAATTTTCATAATAGGGTCCAATAATCGTCTGACCTTTTAGCATGTAATCAATAAAAAAGATTTTTTCACTATCGCAAAACAGTGAGGCCATAACTTTGCTAGCAGTAGGAGCAACTCAAAATTTCTTAATGGATAGAGAGGGTGGTCATTTCCAAGATATGCTTTTTCTTTTAGCAAAACTAAGATTGAAATGGTGGACCCACGTTTTATCCAAAGTGACAAGGAAACGACAAAAATTATCTAGAGTACGCTGAAACATTTCGAGATTACCCTTAGAAATTTTAAAGGTCGCTTTTTGCTTTTGTTAGTTAACATTCGTGGCACCCACCCATCTTGCCGACACTTTTTTGACCCCCAGTGAATCAATCAAAATGCATTGAACGCTACCAAAAGATATCCTTAGGTTATCAAATATATTTTTTATAGTTATTCTTCTGTCTTCCAAAAACAGATTCTCAACGTTTTTGACATTTTCTTCCGTAACGGATGTTGAAGGCCGCCCAGAACGCGGGTCATCTTTACAGCTTGATCTACCTCTTTAAAATTCAGACACTCAGTACGGAACCGTAGAATAGTATACAGCATCATTCCCGTAATGTCGGCTGAATGTCCGAAAAAATTTCTTTCTTAGAGATTTTTTTCAAGCTAAGATATTTTATCACCGTACGTAACTCACTTTTATCCATAATTTTGCGTTCTTAGCAACTCATTGCACAAAAAACTTATTACACGCCAACGAACTGACAAACACAAGTGACAGTTAGCATAAATATTGTGTGATTGACACTCTTTAATTTGAATATTGAACCTCTCCCAAAAAAGTTTATATTATATATGCACTTCTAAGAACTTTTTGATTTACCTAGGTATGCTATAAATCGATTAATGCATGTTATCTCTAAAGAAACATTCAATAGAATACGGACATTGATGAGTTACGTAGAGATGACGAACTTCTAATAGATTTATCATTTGACTACGCAACCCTGAAAAAGCATTCAGTTGAAATCATTCTGTAATTTAAAACTATTTACCACATCTTGTTTAAAATAGTTTCCGTTGAAAATATTTAAAATTATATTATTATAAAATTTATATTATGTATCCCATTGAGTGACACTCAAGAATTTGGGCATAGTCATCGAAAGTGCTGTCTTGGAAGCTTCACCTCTCCGAATTAAGTCGGAAAGTTTTTCTGTCTTCTATATCTCTGAGAACGCTGAGAAATTTTCTGCCTACTGCCACTAAAATTGTACTTGCACAGTCTCTTTTGCTACCCATTTAAGATTACGCTGACACCTGCTATCTTGACTTAACCATAGACCAGCTAAAGTAGCTTGAACGATTTCAGAATTTTTGCATTAGGTTCATATTTAGCTAGCGAAAATATGTCATGTTTCTGATTTTCGTGAAGAACTCAAATGGCTCCCTATTCGCTTTAGCCAGAATACTCACAATCTCACACTACTTTGTAACATATTATTTATTCCCAGTAGTCCCCTTACGTTAAAGAACGTTTTGAATCCCTTTGGCTTTCTACTTCCTGCAATTTGCGTACTCGTACGTATCGTAAACTCACTACACCTGCATACACTTCATCCTTTTATGATAACTCTTTTACAGTGCAGGCTGTCAAACTTTGGAATACGCTGCCTCTTACTGCCAGAGAGACCAAAACACTGCCTACATTTAGGAACGCACTCAGAAAACACTACTTTTTCTTATATATTTATACCTAATTCTTATACTATAGAGTCTAGACTAATTAATATATATCTTATAAATATGTTTGTATGTATTTAATTTATAAAGTAATTTAAGTATGTGTATTTAATTTATAAAATATGTAGTTTAAGTATTTTTGTTTAAGTTCTACCTCATCATTTGCATCAACTACGTCGCCACATTAGGTTAAATTATCCCTTTAGTTATGTTGCCTGGAAGAGATTGCTTTAAGCGATAAGGCCGCCTATTGTTTTTACCATGACAATATTGTAATTGTGCATTTATTTTAAATTGTATATTTGGAGAGCAATAAAGTGTTATCTTATCTGATCTTAGTTTAGCTGTTGATTAGATTCATTTTAGAAATGACTACAGCATAGTTAAATGTTACAAAGGGGACAATTTTTAATCAAAATTTTAAGCGAATAGCTTTCTCGTCTATTTATTGGAACAAGATTTTTTTTTAACTTTTCGTGAAAACTGGATTTAAAAAGATTCGTCGAGTAGTTTTTAAGATATTAATGTAACGTTGTTTCGTGTTTCTCAAAATGGCTATAGGCTCAAAACTTATTGAAATCATACTCACAATTAACAATTAATTTTATATCATGCTGGTCTATTCCCTCGCTATTTTTCGCTACACATTTGTATATACCAGAATGTGGTAGTTCTACATTTGGTATTTGAAGTTCATCCCCAATAGAATTTAAGAGTACCCATTTGGAGTTATTTGGTTTCCATTGCCAAGTCACCTGTGGTTTTGGAATACCTTTGCTGACCCTAGAATCAAAATAATTGTTATAACACATTAAAATAATTATAACTAGCAGATCTACAAAATAATGGATAGTAATAATAAATCATAAACTTCACACTGTAGGGCTTGGGCCTCTCTATTGTTAGGGGAGCGTACAGTATATCCGCTACGTTTGTCCAAGGTAGATTGGTGGTTTTAACACACCGCTTATCTCACATTGGATACGCAGGTTTCATCACGATGTTTTGTTCCACCGGCAGCATGGAACATATAATCTTATTGAATGTCTCCTTTACTTTGCAATTTAATTTTAGAATCTACGTAAAAATTTTAAAATATACAAATACTGTATCCTACAGCTTAATTAGAAAAAATAAGATCCTAAAACACCGACAGTTGGGAAAATTTCCAAAACGCTGGATGCGTTACCACGTTAGATGGTAACACTTATGCATTACCCAAAATACAAACTAGCCCTTTGGTCGCGTGTGGTAATTGTAACTATGAGCACATTAGGGCAGAAAACTGTTTAAAGTAGTGTGTGTTTTTCAGGCAAGATTTGAATCGACGTTAAATAAGATGCAAATTTCGACACAAATGCGTTAACTTCCCTGTAAAGTAAATTTTTGATATCGCAGGACACTTTTTATCCCCAAAAACGGGATTCTTATCGCGGGACCTGAATTAAAAATCTACACAAGCGAAACTACAATTAATGTTCTTATGTATCTAATAATACAATACAAAATAATAACGGTCTATAAAGAAATGATACTGAAATTATGAGGAGTAGATAAAGCAATAAACAATTTGACTAAAAACAGCTTACTTGCAAACTATTGTTGTAGAAGTATTTACAAAAACGTTAATCGAGCGGCGGCGTTTGTCAATCGCAGGAACCTCTGAAAATATTCCAAATATTTAGTGAATTATTGGAATTCTTGCTCCATTTTTTATACAATGACAAAACAATTTTTCTAAATTGTTCCGTTCCATCCAGTTCCGTTCAAGTAAATTTTTAAATCCAGTTTCAATAAGCCAATCTGTCTAAGCGGTGCATGCTTTCCAGTAAAGATTCATGTTAATGTTATTGAAATGAACTAAGAAGAAACATTATAATAAAATAAAGAAAACAACGGTTTCTAAGAAATTCTTAAATATAATAACACAGTTATAAATTTCTACACACCATTACCATCAAAATCTTTCAAGCTTTATTATAACAAATAAACTGTGAAAACTTTTTAAAATTATAAAATAACTTACCAAGCCCGACTACTTTAATTTCAGTGTGAAGTGTTTCTTTCTCATTCTCATCACCAACTAATGTTGCTTCACAAATGTAGACTCCAACTTTCTCCTTATCCACGTACACTATTGTTAATTCTTTTCCATCTGTCGAAACTTTGTAACTACCCGACACAGTCAGCAGGTCTTTGGAGGACGATTTGCTTTTTTGTAAATACCAACGAGTTCGAATAGGCAACTGAGATCGAATGTCGCATTTAATTGTTTTTGATGTACCATATTTGGCCTTGGTAGTATCTGCAAGCAAAATATAAATACCGAGTGAGTAATTTAGACGATTTTATTACATAGCTATCACATTCATAGCTGCTAAAGCCTGATCTAAATTTGCATTAGTTAACTTGCGAAACGAGTCAAGTCCAAATTTTCAAACAGACTAAGTTGTACAGTAGATGTATTAGGCTGTTCAGAACGCTGTTTAGAAATACGTTTTATATTGAGTGGTTGCTGTCCATAGTTTCTTCCATATTACAATATAAGCATCTATTCATTACCAAAATATTTACCTGGAAGTGGAGTAGAGATTTGGAAATAGTTTACTTTGATATTGATAGATTTCTTGGTTGATAGAAGTTCATTTTCAGCATGACAGCTGATTTGTTCTGATCTTCTCACATTGTTCAATGTCAAATAGCTTACGTAATCGTATGGTTGCAGTAATAATGAAAATTTCTGAAATTCAATGAAGTCACTGCGTTATTATTGATGATAGTAGTAGCAGTAGATAATCATAGTAGTAGGCTGGACTAACTTACACAAAAATAATGAAATTTTAATACACATTTATTGTTTCTCCATAAACGTCCTACTGTTGGGTACGGTTTCCCAATGATTAAATTTCCATTAACTAAAGACGGGTGGCGAGTTTATCACCCTTGCTGGATGGTGAGCCCGTCACTTCTCTTCAAGGTGTATTGGTGGCTTTCACACTTTGGTCATGGTGGTGTCTAAAGTTCATCCCATTTTTTTAAACATGATGCAATAATTGCAAAATATACAAAAACATCTCAAAGTTGTCTATGGTTTCCGAGTAAAATTTTAGTAATGCAACGCGGGTACAATGAGCTGTAACGATTTCAATTGCTGGTTTGATTGGAGCTAATGGGATAATATCCCCATACCACTGGGATATCAAGTTAAATAAACTGAAGTAGTAAATTATAGATGGAGTTCTTACTCCTTATAAAACATCTCAGGCAAAAACCTTGCACCTTGTAACTTTACTGCATCTAACATTTGGTAGATTTGTATTTTGTGAAATTTTCGAAAGTTCTCCGCGAGCTCTTTCATTGAATTTGACTGAAATTACAATATTCTATAACACTATCTTTGCTATATTTATTTAGCTGTCTTCAAAATTATATTTGATCGGCTCTTCAGTAAAATATACATTTGGGGTACCAGAAATAGCTGTAGGTATCTTCGAGAAGCTTTTCAAGAACAAGTATATGTTTGTATTTATAAGTAGTTTCAAATATAGGTATATGTATATACACCATGTGTATATAATGTAAGGTACATACCTTAGAGAGAATTTTTCCACTGCTGTCTTTCCAAAATATATTTGGTGGCGGATAAGCTGACACTTTACAAGTTAATATAATAGACTCTCCATATTTGGTTTCTAAGTATTTTCCATTATCTTCACTAATTGTAATCTGAGGTTGTTTTTTTGGTATAACTGTAAGATGAAATAAGATTATAATATTTATAATTTGTCATTATAATAGATACTTATAAGTACATTTCATTCCTAACTTGGATTTCATTTGATTAATAGTTTTTACACTACTACTAGGTTGGCCTCTTCAGTTCCACAAGCATTAAGTCTTAGGACATGCGTGTCTGGATGATTTAGGCTAGTTGTGCATATTTACTAATAAACCAAATTTCATCGATGATCGAAGCTCGGGTCTTTTTTAAATAATTATTTGGTTTGATATTAAGATGATATTTTTTTTGCTTGAAGACAAATGGTCAAAAAGTCTATTTGAAAGTAAGTTCTAACCGCCACGTATAGACATCTGCAACACTATAATAGATGCGTTGGCTACCTCACGGATATGTTAACCATGTGCTCGTTATTGAATAGATATGTTATATTATGCCTTTTTGAAAAAGCCCCACATTGTAGCGGTCTAGAAAATTTTCGAAAAGTATTTAAATCTTTCGGGCCCTCTTTGCAATATAAAAATAAATAAAAATGTAGACCATGAGTATCTCTTTTATCTTTAGGTATTGGAACCCTGGTAATGTTTTGAGGTGAAGTTTTACCAACCTTTTGGTTTTGGTTGTGGTTGCACAGGAACTTTGGCCGTTCGCGAAATATTACGTCCAGTTTTTTTAACAATACCATTTACCTGTATATTTAAAAAACAATAGAGTAAATTTACAAAATGAATATAGAACGAAAGAAAGATAGAACAAAGAAGAAATTATATTGTCGCTATGTGAACTCAAATGAGAAAACACAATTAAATAACAATATATTTTCATTTTATATTTGCATAAATACAAAATTATAAGGCCGTTAGAAGCTACCGGTGGTCACCTGAGGCCATCGAAGGCGATCGGAGATCATCTGAGACCACCGGAGGCCATCGAAGACCATCGGAGACCAATGTATATTAATATACAATGGTCACCATTTTTTCTTTCGTTAAGACTTATTTCATCTAGCCCCCATCCTTCGAGTAACGTGCGATAAGGAACTTCCTTCTAAAAAAGTCGCAGAAAATTTTAGATCACATTCACAGCAATTAGGCTAGAACTCAGCATAATGACGTGACAAGAGATGACGCAGCGCTGATTTTCAGTTCCAGCCTTTATTAAAACATGAATGATCCAAACAAAAGGTCTCATTTAATTTCATACAGAGTTTTCTTTATCCATATAATGTTATGAATTCCCCAAATTGAAATATTTGTCATAACCGAAATCGGTTCAAAATACTGGAATAGATACGATGTAAGATTGACTTGCACTTAATAAAGAATACTTACGGCAATTTTGAATCTGTTACTTGGCGACACGAATGGCGCAGTTATATAAAAGTTTTCACCCATATTAATCAAAGGAATTTTAAAGATTGTTGTATCTTCCAGAGATAAAATTTCAACTTCTTTTATAAAAATAGCTTCAGATGGATCGTTGACCAATATTGACAAATAGTTATGGGTATCTGTAAGACAGCATATTGTTATTAAAAAAAACTTACTTTAGATACTATTACTACTATTGTAAATATTTGAATATAAGGATAGATAAAAGATTTTAAATATTATTGAACACATACCTACGTAAAAAAAATATTTACAGTACAGCTATAGGTAAATAATGGACGGTTTTACCACTTTTGATCAATTTTTTTAGACAAAGCTCATTTATATTAATAAAGAGCTAAAGTTCGTTTGTATGAAGTAGGTAATCTCCTGAACTACTAAAACGATTTTGAAAAATCTTTCCTCAGTTGTATGCTACATTATTCCTGGGTGACATAGGCTGTATTTTATTGTGAATAATATTTTTTAAAGTAAAATATCAATTTAGAGAAAAGCAGGCTGATGCCTTGGTTAATCGGCGTGCGCTGACTAAACAATAAATAAGTCCCAGGGTCAAAAATTCTTTCTGGCGGGCATTGACTTTAGAAAGGAGTGTTTCTTCCATGGGCAATGTTCCATCTTTTAATATTACGTTCGATTATCTCGAGTAGCGCCCAACGAAGTGGGCACAGAAAGGAGTGTTTTTCCCATGGGCAATGTTCCATCTTTACCTAGTATAAAGTGGGTAAAACATCGCTCCATCGATTTTGCTCTCTACCCTCTTTTCTGTGTGAGGCAACGGCTAACGCAGCAGGGTATAGGCAGCCATTTTAGTTTGTTTCCAAGTCAACGTTTGATAAAGTTTACACACTGCGCCGTGCGCTCATCTTTTCCTTGCAACTATTCTGAACTTCAACTAATTGTGATTACTGGCCGTGACAAGAACTTTTACGATACTTGGACTTTGTTCTAAGTGCTCTAAGGTGGAATCTAGTGCCGTGTGCTGTTCCTGTGTGTAAACTGACCCGAGCCAGTAGAGGGCGGATCTCAAGCGGAGCTTCTACTTTTCTAGTGCCAGGATCTAGGTCATATCTCGTAGGCTATAAGCGCCCCACAGGCAATTATATGTTAGCTTATCCCAAGTTCCGCCTAGCGAAAAGGGCACGAGTCAGCTAGTATTCAAATATAAAGAATTTAAAGTGAGTTTAATAAAGTTTTTGTGACTTAATTTTCGATTACCTTGAACGCACTGTCATGAAATTTAGCTTATAAGTATCAAATCAGGAAAACCTAATAAAATAATAATACTACTAATAGTACATACTATTTAGAAGTAGTATCTTGAAGTATAAAAAAAATATATTTTTATTTAAGTTAAGTGGTTTTATTAAAAAGAAAGATACGGATGATGTAGCTAATGTACTAAAAGCTGAAAAATAATTAGGTAGATGCTAGAACCAGTCATCGCAGCACTGTCCTCATCAATCTAAGGCATTAATCAAACTCAAAATTAAACCGTAAATAAATAAATTGAATTGAATAATTGTATAAATGAATATACAGAAATTCCAGTCTTACAATAACATACCTCCAATAGGTTGCTTTGTGGTGTCATTCATTGTTTTAGGCCGCTGTTGAGAGAAACCATGTTCGAACGTAAAATCAGTCCTCCCTGCTATTTCTATAGTTACTTTACCGTGATCTCTAATTTCCACTTGATAGTCTCCAGGCTCTGGGTTGTTCAATTGTACTGCCTGAAATTATTGTAATAATAGAATAGAATATACTTTATTAAAGAAGTTTAAATACGGAGAACAATAGATGGTCTTATCATCAAAAGCAATTTCTTTCAGACAATGATAAGGGGCCCTGCAGTGGGCAGAGTTTGCAGGACTCAAGAGGCATTCTGTTTGGTGTCGCCGGACGTAATGCAGGCTGCAACAACATTCACAGTCCTGCATTACGCAGCAGACTGCTAGACGGATTGCAATGCAGGACCACGAATGACCCCTTTTAGGATGGATTAAAAGATTGTGAAATATGTGAGTTTGCAATATAGGTAATTAGGACTAGCGACTATCCAGTATAGTGCTCCCAATTTATCTGTAAAATGAAAAGCGTCGCTGTGTTGCCAATCTATGAATAACCATCAAAGACATTTGAATATATCACAATAATCTAAGATAATCATATATTATAATGCTCGGGCAATTTTAGAGATATTGACTATGGCTACATGCCTCCTATGTATGGCGTTAAAAACGCCGGTAATGAACTGGCAGTCCTAATTTGTATGAAATTTGAACATGGCGGCTGTAGTTCCATTTTTTGCTACTTCACAGCTAAGTTGGGTGCGATAGAGTCGAAATTCGGCCAACTGACGGATGGTTATGAGTAAAACTTAAGGGTTTTGGTTTTTCCAAAACGACTACAAAATCCTAAATATACATATATATAATTATTATTCTTTACAGCAACTAACGTTGCGTACTGACTGGTGTTGCAGACCATAGTGTACCATTTGCAACGCGCATGTTACGTTACGCCCTGTCCTAAAGTCCGTGTAATAATAGGTTGGGGAAAAAGTCTTTTCGCAAATAGTATGTATGAACTTGTAATAAGATCTCTTTGGCTATACCATTTGCATCTGGCTGGTTTTGGTATCATTAAAAAGTTTTAATTTTAAAGAAGACAATTCCAAATTCAAATTAGGAAAATGTGTGATTTTCATTTGTTTTTCTTATTGTTAAAATGAGTGAATCTAATGAAGAAATTCGATACATTTTAAAATTTTACTACAAAAAAAGTAAAAATGCAACACAAGCCGCGAAAAAAATGGTGATGTTTATGGACCTGATGCAGTATCTGTGAGAGTAGCGCAAATTTAGTTTAAGCTTTTTCAATCCGGAAATTTTGATATCAAAGATGCACGTCGCTCTGGTCGCCCTGTTACGGACAAATACGATGCCATTTTTGAAAAAGTGGAGCAAGATATTAGTAGTTACGATGTAGCTGGAGAACTGGAGATTGACCACAAAACGGTTTTGGCGCATTTGAAAAAAGCTGGGTACACAAAAAAGCTATATATTTGGGTGCCTCATGAGCTCACTGAAAGAAACCTAATGAACCGTGTACTTATTTGTGATTCTTTATTACGACGTAATGAAACCGAACCATTTTTGAAGAAGCTGATAACTGGTGATGAAAAGTGGATCACGTACGACAAGAACGTGCGAAAAAGATCGTGATGAAAAGCGGATCACGTACGACAAGAACGTGCGAAAAAGATCGTGGTCAAAAGCCGGTCAGGATTCACAGACTGTGGCGAAACCCGGGTTAACTCGCAACAAGGTGATGCTGTATGTATGGTGGGATTGAAAGGGCATTATTCATTATGAGCTGTTACCGCCAGGCAGGACCATCGATTCTGAACTGTACTGCGAACAACTGATGAGATTAAAGCAAAAAGTTGAGAGAAAGCGGCCGGAATTAATCAACAGAAGGGGTGTGGTTTTTGCACCATGATAACGCTAGACCTCACACATCTTTAGCCACTAAGCAAAAATTACGAGTTTGGCTGGGAGGTGTTAATGCATCCGCCGTATAGTCCTGACCTTGCACCTTCAGATTTTCACCTGTTTCGGTCTCTGCAGAATTCCTTAGGCAGTGTCAGGTTAACATCACGAGAGGGCTGCCAAAACCACTTGTCGCAGTTTTTTGATCAGAAGCCCCAAAAATTTTATAGCAATGGGATCACGTCCCTACCTACAAGATGGCAAAAAATTATCCAACAAAATGGTACCTACATACTTTAGTCAAATGTAAATAAACTTTATAAAAAAACCATTTGAATTTTTATATAAAATGCGAAGAAACTTTTTCCCCAAACTAATATGTTCGTTTTGACCTTTTTTGGAATCAAGTAACACTCAACGGGATTCGCCAAAAAACTGACAGTGGGCGGAGCACTCGAAACGAGTGGCTCATAGCTCACGTGTTCGTGCTCGTTTCCATGTACTGACTGCATGAATGCTCGCTTTGTAACACAGTTCATTACGCCCCGTAACGCCGGTCAGTACCCATCTTAAAGTAATTAAAAATTGACAGTACTTAGTTGTAAAATATTGGCTCTTTTAGAAAAGAATTGCGTTTTTGTTTATAAAGTGTAAACTCTTTAGTGAATTCAGGCTTTTTAAGTTGCCATAACAATTCCGATCATTAGGCATCAGTAAAAGTAAGACCTACAATTTGGCAAAGTTTATTAGTGACAATTAATATTGTTACGACCTAGGTGCCGACAAAGACAAATTCACAACTGCAGCCCTGTAGAAACACATTTTATTATCTTTTCGGCATTTGGACTTCTTTTGTTTCTTTGTGTTTAAAATTTGATTAAAAAAGCAGCCCATTGTGTATTGTAATCTTATACGGCCTATTGTTGTATTGTGATCACTGCCAGGTGTCTCAGATTTAAAAGTACAAACTGATTCTAAGAAATTCGGTCCACGCGGTCGGGCAGTCATATTGCATCTGTGCAGTATATAGCAATGCCCCAATGGAGAGATCAACAGTCGAGTGAGAACTATGAGTGAAGCGAGACTTGTGTAGATTCGGTAATCTATTTAGTGATAGACTTTGCGCGTGTTATTGAATTACGATCTTCTGCATTACGTTTGGACTTATTGCGTTCGGTTATATTTGTACCTGTGTTATACGTGTTTGTGTAGTCCCAATAAACTCTATAATAATTCCAACGGCATTTTTAATTCGAGCCCTGCAACTCGTAACAATATAATTCTTGTTTTAATTTTTTTTGTATTGTCTTATTACTAGAGTTTTGCCCGCAGCTACGCCATCAGACCGTAGTAAGAGCTCTATATCATTTACAAAGAAAACCACTTAAAAATCCGTTGCATGGTTTAGAAGGAGTTAGCGGATATACAGACAGACAGAGATTTTCTTTTATACTTGTAAAGATAATGCGAATATATTCATAAACCAAGATCACAACGAGTTTCATAATTTTATAGTTTAGTTATACATAATGTATGGATTTTGTAATCTGCTTTATAAATAAATCTATAATAAATCTGTAAATGGTTCGAGTTTGTACAATGCATTTAAAAATGTGAAAAAAAACGGGGGGAACCATTCGGACTAGGAGCGTCCAAAAATGCAATTTTAGAATTTTGTCTGTCTGTCTGTCTGTCTGTTAGAGCATCACGTGAAAACTACTGAACAGATTTAAATGAAACTTGAGATAGAGGTAGCTTATATCCCGGGGCGTAACTTAGGATACTTTTTATCCCGATAAGTAAGGTCGTTTCTATGGGATAGACGAAAACTGTGAAAAAGATAGCGCTGTGGTCGCTTTTTTTATGGAAACTACTGAATGTAAATGAATAAAACTTGATATAGAGCTGGCTTATATCCCGAATCAACACTGAGGATAATTTTTATCCCTATAAATAATGTTGTTTCCACAGAATAAACGGATTAGCTAAATAGATAGCGCTGTAATCGCGTTACTTAATTCACTAACAAATCACTACGTTGTCATAAACAACACCTCATTCATTGTATTACTTCAAATCAGGTTGGCTGCGACTCGCTTCTGTTTCGCTGCGCAGTTGTGTAGACTATATGGACTTAGTAACAAGAAACAGTAAAGTTTTAGGTATAACACCTAATAAAAATTGTATATACGTAACACAGAGCCACTATCTAGGGTGAAAAACTCTAGTAAAAAATAAAATATTATTACGAGTTGCAGGACTCGAATTAAAATGCCGTTGGAATTATTATAAAGTTTATTAGAACCACACAAACACGTATAACACAGGTACAAATATAACCGAACGCAGTAAGTTCAAACTTAATGCAGGAGATCGTAATTTAAATACACGTGCAAAGTCCGTCTCTAAATAGATTACCGAATGTACAGAAGTCTTGCTTCGTTTGTGGTTATCGCTCGACTGACCCTTCTTCTCAATCGGGCCATTGCTTTATACTGCACAAATGCAAATATGTCTGCCCGGTAAGCGTCGATGCAATTTCGTAGAAAACGGAATCCGCACACCTAGCTAATGACTGCCATAAAAGATTACAATACACAATGGGCTGTTTTCTAATCACAAACTTTAAACACAAAGTAAACAAAAGAAGTCCAAATGCCGAAAATGTAATGTGTTTCTACAGGGCTGCAGGTGTGAATTTATCTTTGTCGGCACCTAGGTCGTAACAATATGTTAATTTCTTTAGTTGTTATTGTGGGTAACCTAAATAATCTACATGCAATTGGTATGCTATATTTGTTAAGTGTATTAATTTTAACACAAATTATTGTACGGCATCTTTTGATTCAAGATAATTTTGCATAAAGATAGACCTTGACAATAACATACATCATACATCATAAATTGTATACGTGTTTATTTTTAATATTTTCAGGAATCAACTTACTTTTGTGTTTTCAGCCCAAATAATTCTTTTGCCATAAACGGATTTCCTATTACGTAAAATTTTTAATTCCGTTGCTCGACCAGTAACTGTTATCAAGACATATTCAACTTGTTCATCGATGGTGAACTGTAAATGACAACAAGTGTTAAAACAGATTTTATTATAGTGGTACCAATCCAGGAAAATTATAGAAGTAAAGCTTGAAATTTCGCTGATATTATAAACGAGATAGTTTGTCACGATGGCTGGATGTCTCACGCAGAAGTACTGAACGGGTATTAATCAAATTTACAGTAATTTCAAACTGTACATCAATAACACATAGGGGAAATATGTATACAAATATGCAAACGGCCCACCTGATGGAAAGTGGGCACCGCCGCTTATGGATGTTTGCAACACGAGGGGCGTTGCCACTGCCTTAGCGGCCTCGAAGAAATTTTATAATGTCGTAAATACAGTTTTATACCCCTTAAGTCTTTTTATTCTTTTGATCTGTATTTTTAAAATTGTAAAAATCCATTGAGATCGTCTACTATTTTGTATATGCTTTTTTTATTTTTACTTGTAGGCAAACTAGCACACGGTTCACCTGATAGTTAGTGGTTAGAGAGCGTTCATTAATCAGATCAAGCGTATTTGGTAACTTTTCAACCCCCCCTGGTGAGATATCTTGAGAGACCCAATCTCACGTAAGATTTCAAATGTGTGTTTCTAGAGTAAATAGTATTCTAAAAAAAACATGATTTACTCAATATTTTTATTTAAGACTAATATTTAAAACTGCTTAGAGTGTGGACTAGAATCACATTGACATAACTGAATAATAAAATACTTAGTGGGCTTAGCCATATTTTATTGACGAACTATGTTTCTTTTACACATATTCTTGCACAAAAAAATTACGTGATATTCGCCGAGATCCCCCTCTCCCTAAAGTTAGATTACATGAGATTCGGCTCGAACTTCACTTCCCCTAAAATATCTTATGTAATTACTGGACGCCCCTTTACCGTCAGCCATGGACATTAAGTATTTGGAGCGGAGCTGCTTGTGGTTTAAATAGACAATTACAAAAATAAAGAAAAAGTGTTTTACATACGTTCCTTGTAGTCGGAAACCAACTTGGACGAAGGTCATAAGAGCTGAGAATGCTTATTTCACCCTGAATGAATATATTTACCCAGTTGAATACCTGAAATAATAGACATTTATCTAATATTAGGTCACTGATAGAATGTAGAACATTGTATATTTAAAGAAAGAAATATCAATTAGAAATTTGTGAATTAAAATAAGTATTTATATCAAAAAACAATACCATTAAATATACTTAAAACCAGACTAAAGAAATTGTTAATAGACAAATCATATTATTCTACAAACGAATTCCTTAATGACAAATTTGAAACATAATATCAATACATAATTAATAATAATATTTTAATTAAAGATATTAAACAATTGACATACACAGATTGGAATAACAATTTAATTAAAAACAGTATATAATTAATAAATAAAGGTAATAAATATTATCCAGGTTACAGAAAAGGTACTTAATAGAATAAACAGGAACTATCTATTTAAATCCTGCGTACTTGCACACCAGTGAAACTAGTAAAATGTACTGAACCAAGTATTTCTAGAAATAATACCTGTATACAACTACATTTATGCAAGAATAAATATTTCATTTCATTTCATATTTCAAACAAAACGAAAAAATAAATATATATTCCCCAAATAACTAAAGAGAGAAAAATGTTAAAATTCTAACTTTCAATCACTAAGCGGAGATTATCCCTGTAAACATTATAGGTATGCAGCCAAAGACCAGACCAAGTCAGCACAGGCCATTGTTGGAAATACAATTCACCCCTGACGCGTAAGGTATTTTGTGGAAAAATAGTTATTTAATAGAAAACATTTTTAATAAAAAATAAGAAAAAAAAACTTATGCGTCTCGAGACGCCCGACAGAAGTGATAATTTAAACTGATCTAAGTTGAACTATTTAATATTGAAATTGTTTAACTTGAGAAAAGCTTAGCTTATTACTTAAATTTTATGTATATAGCGCGTGGGTTAGAGTGAGAGAGGAGGAGCCTGCCTACCGCTGCCGTATGCGTGAGAGAAAGGGAAGCCAGACAGACTGGCGCCGTAACGTGTTACGTAACTAAGCGGTTTACCCTCCCATAAAAAGTTATAACTTCAAAAAACAGTCACTTTCTAGGAACAAGTGTAAAAAATGAGAAAAATGACCTTTATTATTACAATTACTACGTGCCAGCTCGTCGTTAGTAATTGAAGTAATTGATTGACATTACTTGCAGATTTTGAGATTAATGATGTGTGAAACTTGTCAATCTATTTGGACAAGTATGGTGGGTATATCATAAGTCATGCTTCAAATGTAGACTGGCACGTTTACGGACTGATATTATGATTATTTAAAATATTTAAATAATACCTTACCTCACTAATTTCTTCAGGCTTCAAAAACATAACCTTTCCGGAACATGCTTTTGCCACTTTATAATAAACATCGAGTTGGTAATCAGGTCGAGGCATGCATTTACCACTTGCTATTATGAAAGTAACCTAAAAGTAAAAGTATCATACATTATGAAAAAGTAATTACCAATATTTTTTATATTCTACTTTTTAATTACGCAAATACTTGAATAACTTTAGAAAAATATATGTAACACGTTTTACGTGCCTATACTATTCAAGGATTACTCTCGATTTCCTTGGGATCCACTCATCAGATCCTAACTTGATGATGATAAAAAGTATCCTATGTTCATCCTCGGCATCGAAAATTCATATATATACACTGAGTTTCAGCCAAATCGGCCCAGTAGTTTTTTCCGTGAAAACGGTACAGATAGACGGACTGGCGCCGTAATGCAATACGTAACGAAGCGGTTTACCCTCCCATAAGAAGTTATCACTTCAAAAATAGACTGGAGCCGTAACGCACTATGTAACGAAGCGGTTTACCCTCCCATAAAAAGTTATCACTTCAAAAAAGAAAACAAATAAATTACTAAACCTTCTTATATAAATAACGATAAGCCCCAGATTCGCTGCAGGAGGCAGTTGCCCCCGCTGGCAACTTCCAGCCCGATGGAGTCAGGGTGGTTTACATCGGCACCGTGCCGGAAATGGGCGCATCTTATGTGATGTGTCCGATCCCGGCAGCGTTGCCACTTGCCGAGCAGGGCCACATTCTGGTGGGGCTCAGCTCGGCGAGGGTCGAGGCCAAGGAGGCTCGGCCTATCCAATGCTTCCAATGTTTGTGGATAGGGCACAGTGGATAGGATAGCTCGCATATAACAGCGGTATACCCACGAATGGGCACCAGAGTCAAATCGCCGGCTTGTGTGGGGAATCGACAACTCAATACTCCAGTAAAACCACCCTCCTCCCATGTGCCCCGCGCTGTAGTAAGAAGAGCGTGAGACTTAAAACGTAGTTACGCCCACATTGATACTAACGACCATGTGTACCAACTATTGTCAACACACTACCTGTATCTCTGCAAATAAAGAATAATTCATTCATTCATTATTCAACCATTTACTCAGCTTGGATTAGTTAAACAGACATTTAATTGATTTTTAACTTTTGTTACGGATTTGTCGGGTGTGGATTCAAAATGCCATTGAGATTATCACAAAGTTTATTAGAAGTTCACATATGTAATTTACAGTTCTTACAAGTACAACTGAATACAACAAGTCCAAACCGTAAAGCAGAAAATCGTAATGATATAAATCGTGCAAAGTCCATCGTTATAAGACACTCGCCACGAAAGTACGTTAAGTAACGCCTCGATCGCAGTTGAAAACTCGAGTAACTCAGTCCCCGACTGCCCGACCTTATATATTTGCCGAATAGACATACTCCACAGCAACAAGCCCATTATTCTTTGGAATGTTCGAAGTCGTAAGCTTAATGGCATCTAGGAATGTGCAACGAAATTCAAACAAAAGACGGAAGGATTTGTGACATCTTACTGAGGCGTAATACAAAGAGATTAACGCGCACAATAGATCACATAGATTCAAAGGGATAATAAAATACCTGCAAAGGGCCGGTTTGCAACACTTTTATAATTCGTGTAGGAATACTTACCATGCTTTGCGTTTTTTGGCAAAGGTCTATCACTTGAGTATGAAGATTTTTATCCTCGGCTCCCGAGTCGGTGAACACAAACAGCGATGATCCAGATCTACTATTATTCAAACCGAGATAAATACCACTCATAGCATATTCAGGACACGGATTATATTCTTTGTCAGTATGAGCATGTATAAGGCTCAAAGCCTCCGTAATGTAGTTGCGATTTCTTGATTTAACCCGTAATTTTGTATCTGTAATTAAATAATATATTTTTTATTAAATTTTGATAATAATAAATGCATATAAGTACGTGTAACGGACTTATACGTTACGTAAGTAAGGTTTATATAGATTATGGAAACTTAAAGCGGGGCAGTAAGGGGAAGTACTTTAACCGTTGCCGCTATACGAAAATGGTCTTAGGAGACTATCCCTAATTTTTTGTGCTAAATTTTAATCCCTAATCACAGATATTCAAAAAATGTGCAGTTTGCAAGAAAATCGCAATTTTACACAAAAAATATTTTTCATGCCAATAGATCCTGTTTCTGATACTGTTCAAAATTTCATATAAGAACAACCCAGGTTGGAGTATATAAAAAGCCAGAAATCCGGGAGTCGGGAGCGTGAGCGCACTGTTATGTGGGACCGGGTTAACCTCTTTTTTAAAAAAGGATAATTTAACAAAATTACATATTAAGAGACGACCGTCTTGATTGGAAGCTGGATGGAGACTGAGGTGTGTGTGGATGGGCTCATGGGAAGCTAATGTATGAAAGTGATGACCAAACGGAATAGGTGTAAGATCGGCCGAATGGGGTGCATAGACTATCTATAATAGCACGTCATTGCTCCGCTCCCGCCAAAGGAGAACGCCTCGGCGCCAGAGGGCCAGTCTGGGCCTTCAGCCGCCATGACCGGGAGGCGCGGCTGAGTCTCTTGGGGAAAAGGTTTCTCACCCGCCGTTATGCCATCGAGCTGGTGGTGTGACCTGTTCCGTGCACGCTCAACTCTCCTCCTGTGGGGCAAATTACAAATCGCCCCACGCGTAAAGAGCTTGAAGTTACCGGGGGATAAAAGTAGTCCCCCGGCAGTGGATGAATCCATCGGGCCACCGCCTGCCAGGGCTAGCGGTGAGGCTAGGGCATGTACTCGTAGCCCTGGCATAAGGCCAGGTTTGCCAGTTGGTAGGGTATTTTCCCGACTGGATGGCTACCACCCCTGGTCTAGAGTATGCCGCCATAACAACCTTGAGTTGTATTCCGGCATTAGTGACCAGGTTCTAGTCTCCCTTAAGAGAACAGCAGTGCATTTGTAGCACCTTTAGCGTTGCAAATGTCCATAGGCAATGTTAACCGCTTTCCATCAAGTGGGCCGTCTGCCTGTCTGCTGAACTTATGCAATAAAAAAAATAAAAAATAAGGCGAAGGGTGAAACACCCAGGGGTTTTAGTGGGTGTCCCTACAGTGGAGTGGCAATAGTATCTTTAGCTCTGTCTAGAAGTGTTAGTGCCACCCGAATCTGACGAATCCCACACACGGTTTTCACCTTAGCGCTTGCGCTTGCACGGTCTGTGGTCCTCAATCCGATTTTCCCTGGCTAAAAAAAAACTAAAATAGTCAGAAAACGTAAAAATCTTTTCCCATACATCTTTAAGAAATACAACTTACCGTTTTTATTTATCAAATATTTTTGTTGACTAAATAAAAGGGTAAATTTGAAATAAAATTAAAATTTCGAACTCGTTATTATTTTATTTCCAATGATAATTGTGCATTTTTTTAAATCTGTAAATGGACATCAAAATTACACGAAACATTGTGAATAGTCTCTTATGACCATTTTTGTGTAGCTGCAACGATTAAGGTACTTTCTCATAGTGCCCCGCTGAAAGATTCCACCCTCTATACTGGCTTTTACCCGTCCACGTCTTCGTTCGCGATATGTGAACCTAATTAAGTGTTTATGTAAATAAAATAGAGCTAATTGCCGAGATTTGACTCGCGACTACGCTACGAGGAAAATTTAAGTAATAAATAAATAGTTCCTTTTGCTCCAAAATTGATTAAATAGACGCGTTCTTACACGACGGTTTTAAATGAATTCATTGATTCCAAATTAACAGACAAAAATGAACCCTCTAATATCGCGGGATTTAACTACCAAAAGCTAAAACAAAAGCTCCAAATTGGCTTTAAGGTTGAGAGAATATTATCTATTCTTATTTAATAATCATAAGATTATTAAAAGTACAAATATGAAAAATATTACTATTACAAATTCTAATTAATTGTATTACAATAACCAATTTTCATTACACTAGACGAAGAATACCGTCTTTGTCTCACCAAATATTAAACTGCTCGACATATACCTGAGTTGAAAATCTGGCGGGTACACATTACGTAAAAATTCATAGATAATAATCTCATCCTAATGTCTTCTGTTGCATAGATCAGAAGACACTAAGGACGTCCTGCTCATGATTTTTTAAGCATACTCAAAAAACATAAAATACAATTACTAGAATGAAACCATGATCTAAACTGTAGTAAAGGAAAACAAAACAGCTTTAATCATGCGGAAAATACGCAATATAATACAAACAAGCTGCATGACAATTAATATCAAAATTAATTTATGTAGACGAAATCAATAATTATAATTAATAAATATTACTGTACGACCTTAATAATAAGGCTTGATTTATATTTGTATTAGTTAAGAAGCAAGTTAACTGAAACTGGCGAATTCAGCTCTTTTGTGAAGGTGACGTTACTGCCTGGCACTGACGGAAGACCAGCGTTGGTTGTTATCAACCAGCATTTGCTGAGTTAGGGCCTGTTTAGAGTTAGATAACCTTTGTTAATCTACTTATATAAAATTTCTATTTCAAATAACTCGAAATAAACATTATTTTCTTTCTTCCTCTCTTTCTCTTATTATCGTTTGGACAGAAGTTTTACAATTAAGTAATAAGTTATTGATTAAGTAGATATAGGTTAGGATTGATTCCAAAATCTCCCCAGTGGCGCGGCCATAGAGTACATTAATATAATAGGAGTGGCGCGGCCGAACACGTAGAGGGAGGACGTGTCCACGCATCTCGAGCGCTTATTCTATTACCGGTGGAAATTTCCTGTGTTAACATGCGTTATTCATTGTTTTTTTTCCGTTGACTTGGCTCGATCTTTGGTTGATCGTTTCCAGCGTTGCGTTTTTGACTCAGCATTCGTTTTCTGGTTTTGGTTTTGGTTTTCTTTCATTTTTGTTTTGACGTGGCTTGTTTTTCGATTAGGTGGTTCTGTCTATCTAATAAGACTCGGCGTGTTCTTGGTTGTTGGTTTCCACTTCAAGCGGTTAGTTTTAGGTTGTGGGTAGGCTTCCATCGGTCGGTGCTCACATGGGGCCTCGCTAATAGCGGACCCCGAACCCCGTCTAGGGGGCGAGCGCGGCCCGTAAAAGGTCCCGCGTCCGCTTCACAGTCCGTACCAGGACGTTACAGATGCCGATGAATTAGCAAACAAAAGCTGCTGTGACCCGGCGGAGCAGGAGCACCGTCGGACGTGGCAGAGATGCGACGAGAGCCGTATCGGTAGGCGCCGCGCCGAGGGTTCGCCCGCAGGATGAATCTATGGGGATCACCTCTGTAGCAGCAGCGATTACAGGAAGACGCCGGAGGCCACCCCGTGGGGGCCAAAGGCGACGCAAAGAGTAAGGGAGCCAGGTCGAAGGCCCGCCCGCAAGCCGATTCTGCGGGGGAAACTGACGGCGCGGCATTACAAAAAGACGCCATAGTCGCAACATTACAAAAAGAAGCTGAAGTCGCGGCATGTGAAAAAGACGCCACAGTCGCGATAAGTAGCAGTGGCGTAAAGTCGCAGACGATCCGCAGAGGGGGCGAGCCAGCGGATCTGCTGGCTCACAATATCGCTTTCTGCGAGGAAATTGAGCACATGCAGAGCGCCCGTCAAAGTGATAGTGAAGCCTCCGAGCTCGCTACAGATTCAGTCGACCTGAGGAAGGGCGACATAGAAAGGATGGGGGCCGAGAATCTCCATGTCTTAGCAGGCTCCCACGTCGCTGACATTTTTCATGTCACCCAGACCTGGGGAAACCTCAAAGGAGGTTATATAAAAAAATTAAAAGAGACCGCTAGGAAACTCGCCGACATCGTGCACAGCCTGTTGGCGAGGTCGACTAGAGAACCGGAGGCTCACGCTTGAGTACCTCCGGTTAAAAAGAGAAATAGACTTGGTGGGCCTTGACTTCCATCCACAGAGAGTTCAAGGAGATGCAGGCTGCGGATAAGGCTGACGGCCCTACCAAAGAGAGGGAGGCGGTGGTGGTTTCCAGTTCCACCCTCAACCTAGATGAGCTCAAACGAGCCATCATAGTGTCTCTGGGTGAAATGATTAACGCCCGGTTCGCCGGGCTTGAGGACCGCCTCCTCCCTTCGGGAGGAAATTGAGGAGAAGAATTTGGTCTCAACAGTAACTAACGCACAAGAAAAATATCAAAGAGAATACAGAAATACATGTAACAGAGACACCACAATTCATCTTACCATATTATCAAAATAAGCAGTCATATACGCCTTAACCATAATAATCCATAGGTAACACGTTATTACCACTAATGCAACATTTAGATCAAGATAAATCACGAACTCCAGACACAAAACACACACCGAACATATAACAGTATAAAGTTAGAGGAAAATTAATAAAGAGAACACAAGATAATGCCCGTATAATACAAATAGTGCACATATTTGCAAAAAGATTTTTTTTCTCGCGAACAATGGGACGCGATATTTTTAAAAGTTGTAAAAAGTAGAAAGATAAGTATATGATAGATAGATTATGATGATGTTACACGAGAGGTGAAAGTGACCTATTTAGGCATGAGATGGTTTGGCGCACGAGCGTAGCGAGGGCGCTAATAGTTTGAATGCCTAAATAGGCCTTTCACCCAAGATTAACACTCTGCTTTTCATTTCGAATATTAGGAAAGTAAATAAAAACTGATTAGTTAAACAAACAACCATAGATAAAACGTACATACTTCTCGAACGGGCGTTAAATCCATATCTAAATCTGACGAACTCATTTAGTACGTCACATATGAAACGTCAAGTAAATTTATTTTTCTGTGGCATTCTACCAGCCTGTATTTTTGTTTTTTCGTCACTTATTATAGTAAAATATTTAGCTCAAAGGGCTTGGGTAAAATTGGCGTCGTTTTGAATTTCCGCAGCCGCTAATGAAACTTGTATATTATGAAAGAATAGTATTAAGCCATCAATAGTTACTGTGGGCACACTTCTCTAAACCATATCGGAGCGCAGATATTTGGGTACATGTGGACCTTTGAAAATCGAGTCATTATTACAATATATTGCATTATTTCCGTTTCTTGCCATATTTCTACAATTCTAAGTAAAATAAATTATTTTTGATTAGCAGAAATCCATTTACTACATACCCACCACAGACTCGACTCGAGAACTCAAAGTTTGCGGTAGAACTTTCATTGCCTTTTCCCACGATCGCGAGAAAATGTCATGACTAACAGCCCAGACCCTGGTAGGAAATGGCCCAATGGTCTCCTCCTGAATCGGGGGAACCAAGACGGCGTCATACGTCTTAGATAAATCTTGAGAAACGTCGATATGACTTGAATTCGGTAATAGAAAAAGCTGGTGGGAGCCACTCATTAAGGACTCGTCCGGTCTCTGTGGTTGAGCGGGCTAAGCCTTTGCCGGCTTACCTCACTGCAACGCAGAGGCTCCGGATTCGATTCCTGGTATAGGAAATTTCGGAAACGTATTTTCTCCGTTATTTACTATGGTCTGGGTGTCTGGGATCGGCCCCAGAATGGTCCGTTGTATATTACCCATAACACAAGCATAACTTGCTTAATTTAAGGATATACAGTGTGTGTGTGCTTGTCTGCCGATTTATTTATTTATTTATTTATTCATGGATGGCATCTATCGAGCTATTCATGCAGGACGGATTTTACCATTTACCATGCGTCATCCTCAATCATCTTTGGCAAAGAATCTTTGCGCCACTGCAAAAGCAATATAAAGTCCTTAACCTCAAAATTATGGGGATTCGGTAAGTAGTAAGGCAGCTTCAAAAAATATCCATCGTATGGTATCCCTTTATCGCTCTGACGTCCAACATTCACTTCACCATCTTTGGCAGTGCAGTGTTAGTTCACCGAGTCGTTAGGCAGTCTGAACAAACAGACGCTCCAAATATCTCCACTATTCGACGAAGGCAGATGGCGCCCTGGCGGAAGCACAAGGCAAGGTGTTGAACGTTCGTGATATCAAACGACTCCCAAAGTGACCTCGCCTTGGGAAACCGTGTTCTGTTAATCTTCTCAAGCGCATGATGGCATCAAAAATGGAGTGCCTTTGGGGAAAATTAAACTGTCTGTAATTATCATTCAGTCTGGTATGTATAGGTATAATCATTCGCCAATTCCCGAACGAGGTGGTTTGCAATAATTTTTTCAAAGAGTTTACCCATCACGTTCAGTAACACAGTGAACTGATAGGCGGATGGCGAGTGTGCCTGGTGTCCCTCCTTTCGCAATAGGATCATTCCCCCGTGTATCACCGGGGTTCCATCCTTGCTAGAAGTCTGCGTTGAGACAGTTCATCAGTCGGGTCTCCAAATGAAAGAACTCACGCACGTACTGCGTATGCCATCAGGGCCGCTCTCGGTCTCATTGTTGTTATATAAAACCATAAAAATAAGCCTATTTTTATAATAAAAATGTAATTAATCAGCTTAAATTGACTATATTTTTCAAGTCTTCACGTGCATTATATCTCAGCCCCGATATTGCTTAGGGCAAAAATTGAATGAATTATAATAGGTTGGGGAAAAAGTCTTTTGGCATATAGTATGTATGAACTTGTAATAAGATATCTTTAGCTATACCATATGTATCTGGCTGGTTTTGGTATCGTTGAAAACTTTTAATTTTAAAGAAGACAATACCAAATTCAAATTAGTAAAATGTGTGATTTTCATTTGTTTTTCTTATTCTTAAAATGATTGAATCTAATGAAGAAATTCGATACATTTTAATATTTTACTACCAACAAGGGAAAAATACAACAAGAGCCGCGAAAAAAATTTATGATGTTTATGGACCTAATGCAGTATCTGTGAGAGTAGCGCAAATTTGGTTTAAGCGTTTTCAATCCGGAAATTTTGATATCAAAGATGCACGTCGCTCTGGTCGCCGTATTACGGACAAAATTGATGCCATTTTTGAAAAAGTGGAGCAATATCGGTAGTTACGATGTAGCTGGAGAACTGGAAATTGACCACAAAACGGTTTTGGCGCATTTGAAAAAAGCTGGGTACACAAAGAAGCTCGATATTTGGGTGCCTCATGCGCTCAGTGAAAGAAACCTAATGAACCGTGTACGCATTTGTGATTCTTTATTACGACGTAATGAAACCGAACCATTTTTGAAGACGCTGATAACTGATGATGAAAAGTGGATCACGTACAACAAGAACGTGCGAAAAAGATCGTGGTCAAAGGCCGTTCAGGCTTCACAGACTGTGGCGAAACCCGGGTTAACTCGCAACAAGGTGATGCTGTGTGTATGGTGGGATTGGAAAGGCATTATTCATTATGAGCTGTTACCGCCAGGCAGGACCATCTATTCTGAACTGTACTGCGAACAACTGATGAGATTAAAGCAAAAAGTTGAGAGAAAGCGGCCGGAATTAATCAACAGAAGGGGTGTGGTTTTTCACCATGATAACGCTAGACCTCACACATCTTTAGCCACTCAGCAAAAATTACGAGAGTTTGGCTGGGAGGTGTTAATGCATCCGCCGTATAGTCCTGACCTTGCACCTTTAGATTTTCATCTAAAGACATCTGTTTCAGTCTCTGCAGAATTCCTTAGGTAGTGTCAGGTTAACAGCACGAGAGGACTGCCAAAACCACTTGTCGCAGTTTTTTGATCAGAAGTCCCAAAATTTTTATAGCAATGGGATCACGTCCCTGCCTACAAGATGGCAAAAAAGTTATCCAACTTTTGTTGGATAATTTTTTTGCCATCTACCTACATACTTTAGTCAAATGTAAATAAACTTTATAAAAAAACCTTTTAAATTTTTATGTTAAATGCGAAGAAACTTTTTCCCCAACCTAATATATTTAACAAAAATAGCACTTTGAAATTACATTAAAATTATTAGTGGCCGCTGAAAACAAAAATGACGCCACTAGTCCATACAAAGTTACCCAAATCCCTTTATGCAAATTAAATAATAATTTGGTGAAGAGTAATTTATAAGTATAAAATGATGTTACACAATTGTTGATACTTTTTATTGCAATTTATGGCGCGATTTAACAGTGGCTGTAATAAAAGTTGGGACATGAGTTGAATGAATACTATGTAATGTTCGCTTAGCTTTTAAATTTTTTAACAGCAGGGAAAATCTTTTCCCAAAGACGTAAAGTGCTGTTTTCATCCCTGTGATCAGGCAACTCAAAGTGTACTTTTAGAATATGAAAAATTAAAACTGATTTTAAATAAGACGAATAGTTAGTTAAATATAATACCTGGGTCATTAAAAGTTACCACAACTACGTCCTCGATTTGACTGCTTTTTACTTTCAGAATTAGGTCCATGATTTTTATACTTGCACTTTTTACTTTTTCTATAACAGGATCCATAGAAATAGTATCATCTATAACAAAGGTCAAACTGCTCTTCTGCAGACATGATGCTAGCAGGGTTTGAAGTAGGATTAAGAAGAGGGGGTGCCAAAAGCGAGACTCCACCATAATGACAGCTGGAACGGATGGATGGTCCACTATTCCAAACACTAAAATGAATTACCGCTTTAACTACCTATTTATATAAAATTGTCAATAGTACACTGAGTAACAAAAAACCTGTTACTCAGTTGACGTTAAAAAAATATTATTTATATTATAGCGTTTTCCCTGTGGTTTGTCCCATAAAAACACTACGTAGTAGTAGTTCTATGTACTTATATAAAAACTATTATGTTAAATACTAGCTGCATCCGGCAGATGTTGCCTTGCCCTTAAAAAATAAAAATCTGGAAACAGATTGCAGCGCCATCAACCGGGACCAATTGTTAATCTAAGCCATTCTCGAATCTACTTGAAAAAACACAAAAAAATCATCAAATTCGGACCCAACGTTAAAGAGGTGTTTAGCGGCGCCACCTACCGGATCCAGTCGTGAATCTAGACCATCCCGAGATCCACTTGATCACACACAAAAATAATTTAACCTAAATCCTGGAACCCGATTACAGTGCCATCTACCTGGTTCAAATATGAATCTAAACCATCCCGGGACCCACTTGAACATACACAAAAATAATTTACCTAAATCAGGCAAGTGAAAATGAGTTTAAATGCAGTCACCATTACCGAAATCGGCCGGGAAAGATCATAACAAATGAATGGCTAGACTGATGTTTTTTTTACGTTTTAACGCTTTTAAGCGCGGTAATTTATTTGATTTTTATTATTCCGACGTTTCGGCCACTTTTCAGTAGCCGTGATTACGGAAGGCAAAGATGTCAAGTGTCAATGAGTATTGTTAAAGTTTTATTTAGCCTACCGCCAACTTGTTCATTTTAATAATTTAGTTTTAAAAGTTGTTTATAGTTATTATTTACTCCATGGGATTCTAATCTAATTTACCACCACTTTACATGTGGCTTGAAGAGAACAATATGACCAAAATAACATGTTTGGTTAAAGGAGTTATAATTTGTATTTTTTTAGACATAAAATTTTCTGTTTCTAGTCAAATTCACTAGAATAAGTAAGAAACTAAGTCCATGTAGTCTACTAAACTGCCCAGCAAAACAGAGACGAGTCCAATCCAACCTAATTTGAAGTAATACAATGAATGACATGTTGTTTACGACAACGTAGGTATTTGTTAGTGAATTAAGAAAACGCGATTATAGAGTCATATTTTGCTAATCCGACTATTCCAAGTAAACGCAGTTTTTTATCGGGATAAATCGTATCCTAAGTGTTGATTCGGGTTTTAAGCCAGCCTTAAATTGAGTTCCATTGATATACGTTCAGTAATTTTTAAAAAAAGGTATGATCACAGCGTCATCTTTTTTGCTATTTTCGTCTATCCCAAGCAAAGGTGTCATTTATCAGGATAGCTCCGTTTCAAATTTTGTTTAAATCCATTCAGCATTTTTTTTTCATGGTGGTTAACAGATAGACAGAAAAAAATCTTAAAATTGTATTTTTGGAATCTACTGGTCCAAATTAGCCCCTTAATTTTTTTACAATTTTTAAACGCATTGTACAAATGTGAATCCTTAACTGGTTTATTATAGTAATAGATATATTTAATATAAATATTACTGGGCATTAGAAGTAAATTATGTCGCTTTAAACTCAATTATTTGTTCGTATAGTTTCAAAATATAAATCTTTAAAGTACTTTCATAAATATAATTTATCAAATTATATGGTGGACTGGTCAAATTGTGTTACCTTTTGTTTTTATGTCATATTTTTTTCAATATCGGATTGTGAACTCACCAAAGCCTATGAATGTTATTTTATAATCATTATTATGAGCCTATAGTCTTAAAAATAGACGCTATAGACGCATACATTTGTCCAGGATGATTTAGTGTGTAGTAAGATGCCATACATGGGATGTTCACTTTCATTTCTTTAAGATACCACTTTCAACTACGCAGCGTACAATAACGATTTGAGGGAGCTTCCCGTCGAAGTTTTCATCATCGCTGAGTTCATTTAAGAAGGGTGTTATGTAATTTGTTTGAGGCCGGCAACGCGTTGGTAGTGCCCCTGGTGTTGCAAACGTTCATAAACGGCGGTGACCTCCTACCATCAAGTGGGTTGTTTGCCTGTTTACCAGCTTTTAGTAATTAAAATATGCACGATTTCTTTGTGATGTTTCCATTTGGTAAATGTACCAAGATGTACTTTACCAACATACCTAAGTGAATTCGAATTTTAGCCAAGAACAACGAGGATTTTGTTACACATTGTACATTCATAGTATATTGCTACTCATACTTTAATACGAATTTCATTGTAAACAGTTTTCCTTTCAATAAATGAATACTTGTTACATTAAATTAGTCACCGTCAATCGGTCTTATTCATAGAGAGTTAGAATAAGTTTGAACGCTTCTTTATGGTTCTTAAAGAAGCGTTAAAACTTACTCTAACTCGCTATGAATAGGGCTGTGTATGGTTAAATAATACATATATAGTTATTTAAGTCACCTTTTACAACATACCTATGTAAAAACTGTTATACATCTGATCTCTACCCAATGCGTAGGCTCTACGCAATGTGCATTTTTATATACTTACGTGGGACACTCAGAAAGTTTTGCGAAAATAAAAATAAATGTTCTGTACGTAAATATTTTTTTAATAAATCTTTTTAAAGTACTCTCTATCAGCCTCTATACAAAGTTACATGCCACTGAACCACTTTTCAAAACACTTTTTCCAGTCCGCCGCAGACACGACGTTTACAGCTTGCTCGAACGCTGACAGCGCATCTTCCGGCGACGAAAATTGTATCCCTTTGAGCTGATTTTTTTATTTTCGGGAATAAAAAGAAGTCGCACGGTGCTACGTCAGTACTGTAAGGAGGGTGACCCAGGAGTTTGACCGGTGTGCTGTCCAGAAGCCCCTCGTTTTGAGCGCGGTATGGGCGGGCGCGTTGTCGAGGTGGAGCAGTAGCCCGCGGAGCCCTGTGTTTGGTCGCTTGTTGCTCACAATAGAGAAAACTTCTGGCAAGCATTTAGTAGTATACCATTCGGCGTTGATGCTTCTTCGGTTCCGTAAAGGAATTGATACCAAGTAGCCAGTCAAATTGGAAAAACTCGCGATCAAAATCTCGTGAAGGCTTCCCGATCCAAGCTGTAGTACGTGATGAATCTCTTGATACGTAACTCGCTTATTGTCTTGGATTAATTTTTTTCACTGCTCGCACGTTTTCTTCTGTAACAGCCGTCAAAGGGCGACCACTTCTTTCTTCGTCCCCCAAAGTTAGTGAACCGCGCTTGAATTCGTTGTAACAACGATACACGTTTGCCTTAGAAGGGCCTTGTTGAAATAAACCTCTTCATTTCAACAAGAACCATTTTGTAGGGTCTTCTATATTTAAATCATATTTTAATATAGTACGTCTTAGCGTCTGTTATTTATTAAGTTTCCGAGTAAACTGAAGACTGAATGTAAGAATACTCTGCTAATATTATAATATATGCTGTATTATTTCCCGATCCATAACCAACAGGCCTTCATCCTAGAATGCCATTTGAAGTCTATCGTACGATTCGTCCGGTTTCAGGCGACACTTGAAATCGTAAAAAATCATAGCGCTAAAATGTTCCCGGCGCAGATCCATTTTTCAATGACGCACGATAATTTAAATTAGCTCGCAAACAATGTGGAGGGAAATTTTGAATTTAGAACATACCTATTTTTAGTTATAAATAATCATATTTTCAAAATGGATTATAACTAGCCAGTCTCTCATGCATAAAAACTTTTTTCGCAATACTTTCTGAGTAGCCTGGTATATAAGTTTTATTTATGATTTGCATCAACTTGTTCGATACCTAAAAATTGAGTATTTGACAGTCAAAAACATGTCAGTTGATTTGTCAACTTACATGTTTTTTATCATCGTACAAAATGTGAATAGTCTCCTTGATTTTGTATGAGAACACTGGCTTATGACGTCACAATTTTAACGAGTCAAATAGCGTATTAATTATTGTTTAAATTATAATTTAAGATTATAAGCTATTTTGACATCTTCTCTTTTATATGAAAGCTAATTTAGAATTGATTGTAATATGAGTCAAATACCTAATTACAACATGGGCTAATTTCTTACAACGCGATTGACTCGTGGTTGGTTTCTATATCTTACTGACCGTTCATTTGCCTTACTATTGTTTAAAATTTGACATAACCTCTTTACAAATAATGTCAAAATTCAACCAACGGTAGAACAAGTAAGTGAATGAATAGGAACATGGAATATAAGAACGGGCCAATAACGATGAAAGCAGTAGCAAAATGATACACAGTGCTTCTTTCTTCTTCTCGTGAGCGGTTTCCGTAACTCGAACACAGAGCGCCTATTTTCCTACGAAAGTGGAAGAGTGGTTACACTATCTAATTTAACTCTTCCAGAACGGCCCTCAGTTTATTGACATTGCCAAAGACCTCCTTGAAATTTTTGCTATATCCTCATACTTCGTCCTATAGGTAACCATCTCCCTGCACTTCAACAGGTCGTAGGCGGCTATTCTTATGCCTCCAGGCAAGTATGCCTACAAACTGCGTAGCAATTTGGCAAAGTATGTGTTTGTAAAATCTTATGACTGTGAAAATAAGTAAATAAATAAAAAAGTTCTACACAGAGGGGTATCCGTGACACTGTAATACAAAGAATCTTTTTTATGCTGCAGAATTTGTAGAACACGATACAAAAGGGGAGGGAGGGGGACTCCGTATACATTCCGGATTTTTCTGTTTTATTATATTACCCTGATTTAGAGACTAAGTCTGTCTCTATGTCATAAAAAAGTGGAGAAATGTGGCTATTATATGAAATAGGTATGCCCATGTTGATTTATTTCCACTGTTGTTATCACTGCAAGGTCAAATAACTATATCGTCCAATGTATAACGGGATAAAAAAATATTTATAAAAATTAAATAAGATAGAAATAAAACTTGGATAGTAATAAATATGTGTCAGATAGTAAGATTCGTGAAGTCGTAGTAGTCTAATAATACCTACATAACAGTATACCTACATAATATCGTAATATTTCATAATACAAAAATTCTAAATACTATTTTTTTTTTCAAAAGTATATTTATAAGGATGGCAGTAACGTTGGTCACTAGGACTAGCGACATGGCATTATCAAACTACAACCAAGAAAATTATATGTATGTGGGATTGTAATATTTCCGAAGTTACATTAACGATGGTTAAAGGAATGTAAAATAACAACCAAATCCTATTATCAGATGAAAAAGTCAAAATGTAGTAGTATATTAATTTATATACTGACGCTCCTTAAGTTAGCTACATAAAATCATAGACCATAAATAATAAAGTATAAAACAAACATTTAATTTAATATAAATTATAATATATATAATGCTCTATTTCTAAATGCGTAAGAATAATATGTAAATGAGGTAAATTACTATTATTTTCCTACCATTTAGGGGAAGACAGGGTATTTAAGGTTTAAAACGTAATATATCGTCGATAACAATTATATTTAATTTCACTATTGTATATTTTATTCTTTAAATTATTAACGGTAATTAAACTTAACAAATTGCATATAATATGAAATAAAAAAATAAGGGTTGCGAAAAAGTTATGTCCCATATATCTGGTAAGATGGAATATCCCTATCGGGGACACATGGAATACAAAATATCTTATTTAATTTGCTTTCTAAATTAATGTTTAATAAAAAAGAATTTGAAAGGTTTGACACAAATATTTCTTGCTGTATTATACAGTTTATTTTACATAATAAAACATATTAGGGTAACATTTTTAAATATAATCTCTGACTTTATTGACACTTGTACGACCAATAACTGTAATGTCGACAGATCTTTAGATGCAAGATGAACATGATTACTCATTTGTTAACACGTTCAAAGCCCATGTATACTTGCAGGAATGGAGAAAGAATACATTTCCTGCGACCGGTGGCCTGTCGTACGAGGCGACAAAACTACCCATAGCCAGGTGATAGGGTATTTGCCCATCTGGATGGCTACCATCTCTGGTCTACAGTATACCGTCATAATAACCTTAAGTTCTGTTCCGGCATTAGTGGCCAAGCTCAAGTCTCCCTTTAGAGATCGCGAGTACACCGATAGCACCTTTGGTGTTACAAATGTCCATAGGCGACGGTAACCGCTTTTCATCAGATGGACCATCTGCCTGTCTGCTGAACTCGTGCAATAAAAAAAGCCCAGTACCTTGTCTTATACGCTTATCCGCTACTACGTTTTACCCCGCCTTCCCCCATATACATTCACACATACAAGCCATGGTTACAAGATAAACGACTACAATTGAAATACGCAATAAAGAAACTTACGTAAATAACTATGAGCTTTAAAAGCATTCAGGAATGACTAATAATATTATTTGTGAATATAGTTCAGATCCGTTTTATACGTTACTATTCAAAATAAACTAGCTTTCTGTACGTAAATATAATCGACAGACTAACACACATTATATATTTTCAAGTTAAGCAAGTTACGCTTATAATAATAACAACAGCCCACAAACGTCCCACTGCTGGGCTCGGGCCTCCCATTTCAGAGGAACAGATATACTATACATGCTACGCTTGTCGAAGGCGGCTTGACATGTTTGACACATCGCTTATCTCGATTTGCAAGTTTCATCACGATATTTTTCTTCATCTTTGTTATCATATGGTAATTGTAACAATTGTGCATATTAGGTCAGAATTCGAACCCACGCCCTTTGAGTTTGGGACGCGTGCGCTCGCCATTACACTATCACGACTTCAGTCACAAGACAAGTTATGCTTGTATTATTGGAAATATAATACAACGAACCACGCTACAGCCGATCCTAGACACCAGACCAGACCATGGTAAATACGGAAAATTCGCGGATCCTCTGCGTTGCAATGACATAGGTCAATAAAGGCCACTCAACTACAGAGGGTGATTCAAATATAGCCATTAATTTTATTTTAAAACAGATCCTAATATGGGACTTTCATACAAAAATATTATATTTTCATCAATTTTCTTCTTTTAAATATGGCTCTGTAGGATTTGTGTAACTAGCCTGTGTCAAGTATCCATGGATATTTAAGTTACGGAATAATCATCCAGTAAAATCCTAAGCCAAATTGTAGATCTTAGACTGATAATATTTTCTTAAGTTTTTGCTTATCTTAAACTGATGCCAAAAGAAGGCGTTCTTGTAGCTCGAGCGCCATTTTTCATTACTGTCTATCTCAAATATGATAGAATGTAACTTGTAGCAATATCTTATAGTACTTAATCTATGAATTATATACAAATTTTAATTATAAAGGTGTAAATTAATACTTCTTGCTGTTTAAAAGTCATTTTATAATTAAATTCTCGATGTTTTTCTCTTTCTTTAAGTAATTTTCGTGTAACATTTATTATCTACCTGACGTTTTAAGGTTACGTACTAAGAACATTGAGATTATTGAGAAGTATGCTTAAATTTAATAATAATGTTACGAGTTAGCGGGACTCGAATTAAAATGCCGTTAGAATAATTATAGAGTTTATTAGAACTATACGAACACGTATAACACAGGCACAAATATAACCGAACACAACTAAATCCAAATGTAATGCAGAAGGCTGTAATTCAATAAAACACGCAAGTCCGTCAATATTAGATTTCCGCATACACATACGTCACGCCTTGATCGTGGTTTTCCCTCAACTGACCCCTCTCTCAATCAGGCCGTCGTTTTATACTTCACAAATGCAAATGTGTCCGCCCGGCAACGTCGACACAATTTCCTATAATTAGCTTATAATCATAATCCGCAATACCTGGCTAATGATGCAGCCTGCAAGCGGCCATAAACGAGTACAATAGAACAATAGGCTGTTCTCCACAATAACTAGAAACGTATTC
Organism: Dendrolimus houi; assembly: GCA_039645545.1. Lineage (NCBI taxonomy): Eukaryota > Metazoa > Arthropoda > Insecta > Lepidoptera > Lasiocampidae > Dendrolimus > Dendrolimus houi. The sequence goes on from CM077136.1 coordinate 9,647,994, forward strand.
CAATAATTAAATGAATAAAAGAAAACGATCATAAAATGATTACAATTAGCTCAAATGCCAACGGGTAATAAAATTTGCTTTTACAGATTAGGAGTGGCATTTTCCTTTGTCAGGGCCTAAGTTGTAACAATAATGTCAGTTTTAAATAATAAGAAGTATTAATTTATTTCTATATAATTAAAATTTGTGTAATTCAAATAAATAATAGGTTGGGGAAAAATTCTTTTCGCATATATTATGTATGAACTTTTAATAAGATCTCTTTGGCTATACCATTTGTATCTGGCTGGTTTTGGTATCATTAAAAACTTTTAATTTTAAAGAAGACAAATCCAAATTCAAATTAGGAAAATGTGTGATTTTCATTTGTTTTTCTTATTGTTAAAATGAGTGAATCTAATGAAGAAATTCGATACATTTTAAAATTTTACTATAAAAAAGGAAAAAATGCAACACAAGCCGCGAAAACAAATTGTGATGTTTATGGACCTAATGCAGTATCTGTGAGAGTAGCGCAAATTTGGTTTAAGCGTTTTCAATCCGGAAATTTTGATATCAAAGATGCACGTCGCTCTGGTCGCTCTGTTTCGGACACAATTTATGCCATTTTTGAAAAAGTGGAGCAAGATCAGCATATTAGTAGTTACGATGTAGCTGGAGAACTGGGGATTGACCACAAAACGGTTTTGGCGCATTTGAAAAAAGCTGGGTACACAAAAAAGCTCGATATTTGGATGCCTCATGAGCTCACTGAAAGAAACCTAGTGAACCGTGTAATCATTTGTGATTCTTTATTACGACGTAATGAAGCCGAACCATTTTTGAAGTAGCTGATAACTGGTGATGAAAAGTGGATCACGTACGACAAGAACGTGCGAAAAAGATCGTGGTCAAAGGCCGATCAGGCTTCACAGACTGTGGCGAAACCCGGGTTAACTCGCAACAAGGTGATGCTGTGTGTATGGTGGGATTGGAAGGGCATTATTCATTATGAGCTGTTACCGCCAGGCGGCACCATCGATTCTGAACTGTACTGCGAACAACTGATGAGATTAAAGCAAAAAGTTGAGAGAAAGCGAAAGAAAGCACACATCTTTAGCCACTCAGCAAAAATTACGAGAGTTTGGTTGGGAGGTGTTAATGCATCCGCCGTATAGTCCTGACCTTGCACCTTCAGATTTTCACCTGTTTCGGTCTCTGTAGAATTCCTTAGGCAGTGTCAGGTTAACATCACGAGAGGACTGCCAAAACCACTTGTCGCAATTTTTTGATCAGAAGCCCCAAAATTTTTATAGCAATGGGATCACGTCCCTACCTACAAGATGGCAAAAAGTTATCCAACAAAATGGAACCTACATACTTTAGTCAAATGTAAATAAACTTTATAAAAAAACCTTTTTATATAATATGCAAAATGCGAAGAAACATTTTATTATAAAATTTGTGTTCTAATTATCACCCAGTGTACTTGATTTGAAAATTAATTCAACATTTTGTAAATAAAACTGTATATATTATTAATTATTGTACACATATCTATAACTTAAAAATATTTCCAAGCGTATCTGTATGAGCACAGTATTTAATTTTTTACAATATATGTATAATATTACAAAATTGTAAAAGTGTAGTCATTGGTTTTTACATTGTTTGTGTTTGTCTGTTTGTTCGGGATTTACGTTAAAACTATTGGGCCAATTTCGATGCGGTTTTCGCTGATCGATAGCAAATTCCCGGACTTAATCTCTGCTCTACTTTGTATCCTAGGAATTCCACGAAAAATTTCTTGGGAGTTTTGAAGTGCCCGGTTAAAAAAAAAAGGATTCCCATGTAATATTTTAACTGATCGATAGCAAATTCTCTGCGATAAAACCTGTGACACTTTACATCCCGGGAATCCTCCAGGATTTTGTCTGGGAGTGGATTCAAGTTGTTGGGACACGTATAAATTAGCTTAATCCGTCCAACGTGGACAAAATCGCGGGCGAATTTTAGTAGTTACATATAAAACTAAAAAATAGTGGTGATGTATCTAGGCGAGCATAGCACTAAAAAGAGTTTTTTTCAGCAAACCTATGGGTCTAGCAAGAGTAGGAAAACAAGAAGCAGGGTTATCTACAGGAAAGTTTATATGCATAAGTATATAGGTACTTATACCTAAATGTACACTTGCTTATCTGAAAATAAATATTTACATAATAAAATACATTCATACATACAGACATATTATCACGCCTGTTTTCCATTAGGGTAGGAAGAGACTGGATCTCCACGTGTGACGATCGTGACAAACAACTTTCGCTTCATCTACTTTCATTGCCCTCTTCTTACATGCACCTTTATTTGAGATGCTTTTCACCTGACCTCTCTTTAACACTTCTACTATTTGATCACGGTGTGTACGTCTCGGTCTACCGGCATCAATTCTACCATTCACAATGCTGTCACACACTTGTTTTGTGATTCTACTTTTATCCATTCTCTCTACATATCCAAACCACCTTAACATTCCTTTTTGAACTCTTGTTATAACATTTTATTTTAATCCACAACATTCCCATGTCAAACTGTTTCTCATTATATAAATTATACATACATAAACAAATATATCAGTAAGTACCAATTTTCCCTTGCAAATTAATACTTAGCTTGTAAAAAAGTCATATACATATAAATAAATTAATTAAATTATTTTAAAATGTAATTAAAATAATTAACATTCAATTAAAATTAAAATTAAAATAAGACAGATAGTACTCTTTAACCTTCTTTTAATAAGACAGTATAAATAGATAAGTAGTTAATCAAAGAAACAGACAGTAAGAATGTATTAATAATAAGAAAAGTGTAAAACTAGTTCAGTAAAAATTTAATAGTTCATAAGTTTTTAAAGAACCCCTTTCCCCGTGTTGAGTTATAAGAAAATAAATAAGAAAAAGAAAATAAAGAACCTCTATCTTGACTCATGATGGAGGAGAAGGCGATTAAAAAAACAACACACACACCAAACAACACGAAAAACATTCAAAAGTCCAAGTTGATCTCTAGTTGGATTAGACATAAATTTATTAGTCAAAGTTCGAAGCTCCGGACTTCTGACCAGGTCTGAGGTTTACCTAGTCAGGTTACATATTTAGGAGCGTTGAACATAGAAGCTTCGAATTATGATTAGACAAACATAAATATTATACTTTAATGTTGCTGGTTTTTTGCAATAAATTTTTCATATGACGCATCAACACATAAATAAAAAATTATAGGTACTTAGTAATATTTTGAGAACAGTCAAAGTACAAACAATTTAGATAAAATAATAATCTATAAATATTACACCATACAGGAAAATAACATACTGGAAATAAATGTGAAACCCACGTTTACTTGCTATTGTTCAATAATATTCTTAAATAATAATTATTCATATAAGGACCAATTTTCTTATCACTATTCTTAAAATTCCAGACTAGCTATCCACGTGACATCTCTCGCTTAAACTTAATGTCAGCCCCTATCTCGTATAAAATAATTAAATATGTTACTTTTAAAGGATAAAAATTGTCCTTCAATTATCGTTGCGATCTTTTGATTACAAATTATTACGACTTTTGTGTTTGTTAGAGTCATAAAGGTATAATATGTCTCAAAGGTATTCTAGCGAGATTGTAAAGTGCTTTACACAATCTACCTAGAATGTTATGTTTAGGACACCCTCCCAAAGTGTCATCACAATCTGACCAATGGTTTAGGAACTCATAAAGGACAAACATACAAACATTGATTTTTATTTATAAGAAGAAGATAAGATGTCATACAAAAGTGTATTTTTAAATATTACGAATATATTACTATTATTTTTTTTTCTTTCTCAAGTGACTAAAATATCCAAAAAATATATTTATTTATTATATATAAAATATATTTCATCCAAAATTAGCCAAATTATAGTTTAAACTTTAAACGAATTATAAAATAATTTTCGAAAATAATTATTAACAAAACAGCATAACAATGATTAATGTTTATAACGTCATTATGTTATTGTTTGAAATAAACTTTCTCTCAACTTTTGTCGGTTTCTGTAAATATCCCATCCCGTTGCCCAGGGAAAAGAGATATTTATGTCCCTATTGATTCTGGAGGGTGTGTGTGTGTCTCTTCTTCGTCACATTCTTCACTCTTCCTCTAACTATCTGTGTTTATGTAGTTAATGTGTGTACCTCACTTCGGTGTATGTGCGTGGTGAATGTGATGTGTGCTCTGGTTGTTATGTTGTGTTGTGTTCTGTGTGTGTGAATTCGGGATGTCTGTTTTTACAAATACCGTATCACCTAGTACCTTGCATAGAATGTTTCTGGTGTGTAACGCAACCTGCTTCTGTAAAATGATTAATGTTTAAAGTATATTTTATATTATAATATTTAATAATATTAATAACAAATTTACTCGTTTGAATTATGACACAATAACCTAGTACACGCATATTAAATCAGGCAGATTGCGAGGTTTTGCTAACAAAAATGTCCGAGTTGATTTGATTTTCTGCTATCTCATTTATTATTCACGACATCTTATACTCCAGTCAAATAAGGTCTGAAATCAAAATTTTGGCACTCAACTTTGCATTTTTATGTAAAGTAGTTTTAATGATACAAAAACAATGTTTAAAGGTTTTCGCGTCCGCAAACCCCGGCAACGGTTGAATTTTTTTAAAGGTGTCCTTTTTCAATTACTCGAAAACGGTAAAAGTTCGACAAAAAAGTTATACTAAAAATCTTATTTAAAAAATGTTCTAAACTTTTTCTCTGGTCAAAATTAACCGAGCTAGGGAAGTTTTAAGTTTTGATGTGAAAGTAAATTTTAAAAAAGAAGAATATAAATGAATTTTGTTTATTTTATTTTTAAATTGTTTAAAAATATCTAATTTTTTTTTTGTTATTGTTAAAAAATATAACAATATGAAATTTTCAAATTTCGGAAGAATGATTTATTTACATTGATCCAGCTACTGACATCAAAATATTAATTTAATTAATCGGGAATATTTCAATATTCCCGATTAATCAATCAGCGCTACTAAGTCAATCAGACTTAGTAGCGCTGTACTGACTTCAAATCGATTTACACGACGCTAGCATGAAGTCCGCATTGATCCTTCGAATTTAAAATTCAGTGGCTGGATCAGTATAAATTAGCTTTTATTTTTTCTTTTATATCAGTATTTCAAGTCAAAGTAAAAACTACATAGTAGTAGTAGTAATAGTAGGCAGCCAATCACAGTCCACTGCTGGTTGGACGTAGACCTCCCCAAGTCGGCGCCGCTGATCACGGTTCTCCGCCTTCGTCATCTAAAAACGACATAACATTTATTTCTTTATTTAATTCCTTCCTACTATATTTCTAATAATTATTATTTCTATTTAATAATTCCGTCCTATAAAGACGGGAGAATTCGGATCAACGGACAGACTAACATTTTATAAAACAATTAAAAACAAACGAGTTCATCATGTAACATAAATAATGTGTCTTATCAGCGATGGAAAAAACGCTGCAATTTTAATTACACGCGATATATACAGTGGGGGTAAAGGAAATAAGCTTTATTAATTCCAAAACCGCGAAGACGCCGGTTTCTGAGTTCAAGATGTCTAGACTTGTTCTGTATTTGTTTCTTTTCATAAAAATCATATTTGTTTCGTCTGAAGGTAATAGTAGTTTAGTGTTTGTAATAGATGATACACGGTCTATGAAATATGACATTAGCCAGGTAAGAAAAGAAGTTGATTCCATCATGGATATTGTGCTCGACGAGAAGGCATCTCAAATTAAAGATATTGTTCTGATCACCTTCAACGATCCGAGTAAGTATTTTACTGTAAAGTATAAATAGGTAGTTTATAAATAAATTCAGCTATAATTAGATGTCTTATAGTCTATCGGGCTTAGGACCGATTTTTCAATCATCAGATAAAAGTTACCCATCGAACATATTATAACCTGACTGAATGTAAAAGTGAAACACTTCGCTTTATTGACGAAACTGTAATTATTCATTTATTCATGTTGTATTTTATTCGTTGAATAACTTTCATTTGACGATTGAAAAATCGGCCGATTATTAATATTGAAATAGAGTAAGTTTGTAGGCTTCTTTAAGAACCACAAAGTAGCCTTACAAACTTACTCTAACTCAACATGAATAATGTATGTTGTATGTGTATTCGCCGAAAACTTGTTTAAAAACTCCCAAAAACTTCCATAACAACTCAATCACTTCGGAACTGATCTGAATAATGGTTGAATTACTTTGGGAATAATCTCAATTATCTTTGGAGTACATTGAGACATCAAAATAATACTTTTGAATTTTAAAGTTTTAACAAAAATTTCGAATATAAAAAAAATATATTAAATTATTGGAGGAGTTTAGCAGAAAAGCTAACGGCCCACTTGATAGAAAGTGGTTACCGTCACCTATGTACATTTGCAACACCAAAGGTGCTACAAATGCGCTGCTGCTCGCTTAAAGGACACTGGAACCTGGTCACTGATGCCGGAACACAACACAAGGTTGTTATGGCGGCATACTCTAGACCAGGGGTGGTCACCATCCAGTCGAGCAAATACCCTACCACCTGGCTGTGGGTTGTTTAGTCGCCTCTTACGACAGGCCGCCCGGCCGCAGGAAATTGTATTCTTTCTCCGTTCCTGCACGGATAAAAACGGAATAAATGTATGATGTTCTTTTTTTAACCAAAGTGTTAAAAGTACTTTGGGAACAAACCTACCAGAAAGAAGTGTGCCCACAAGGCAGGCAAAACCACCCTGGATGGTAATGCCGATTCGCTTTCGAAGTATGAAGCAGCCTTCTGGCCATTAGTAGCATCAAAGAGTTTCTTACTTTCTTTAAATAAACTCTGTCGATGGATCCCGCTGGGGGCTTATCATAATAATATTTTATTTTTATACGGTACCTATATAATCAGTCAAAGTTAAATTAGTATGTACAACGATTGGCATATATGATACCTTAAAAAATTGGCATCTTACGTGTCAATTCACATCGAAGTAAGGGTTCCGTGAGGGTAAGAAATGTATGTTTTGTCATTTGGCTATAAAACTCCCAAAACCGTTAAAATATACCTCACATCCTTTTAACTACCTTGATTATTTTCAGAATTATTCTACGTTGACGGTACGTTTGTTACTAAGTTACCCTGATAAACATAAAAAAATATTAAAGAAAATACTAGGAATAACAAACGTAATTCTGAAAAAACAAATTTAAATCTTCCATCACTAGATAACGGCATAGGAGATTATCATCTCGCTTTTTGACGTTTTGTTATTTAAAACATATTTTTCAAATCTTCGAAATTTTTAAATCAAAAAGAAATTGTTTTTTTAATAAGATGTATAATAAAAGACTAATTATAAATTAAACTATTTTATAAATAAACTAAACCTACAAAATAACATAAATCTACAAGTAAAAAATTGAATCCAAATCACTGTCGGTGGGGAGCGCTCCTGAAATGCTGTTCGCATTTCCAAGTTGGATGGCAACGCCGATGCGTTGCCTAGATGCAAGCCAGTCTTTTGGTCACTTTTAATTAATTTATCCTAAAAATATGATCTAAATAATAGAAGTTCAAAAAGCTTGACAAGAATATGTTTTCTGGAACCATCATATAATCCTATATGATATGATATAGGTTTTAACTAAATTACTTTAAATCTTAATATAAACTGACTTTGATCCCATAAGCCACAAAAACATATTCAATTGATAAAGTGACAATAATATTTATTTAAATAATGTTTATATTTTCGTGATACTAGTTCACCTTGTCTTACGTCGTAGACATGTGTACCGATTTTCGTTGCATACAAGCGGTTAAATGCATATTAATAGAGTAACGGATTTCAGGATCTAGCAGAAATAATAACGTAGGTTACCAAATAATTCAAATTATTAATAATATCCCCTTTATCTTACGATATTACTGATACTAGATACATTTTATATGTATGTATATATTTTAAAAAACAATGTAATGTATACTTTTATAATAAGATGGTATTGTATACTATTATTATGTTGAGGCAGATAATAAAAATTGTAAACATTTACAGCGGCGAAGTTAAGACAGATTACAAATGATCGTAAAAAAATTAAAGCCGCATTGAGGTCTATAAAAGTCGGAAACTATGATAATCACGATTGCCCAGAAGCTTCTATGGAAGGAATAAAACTTGCTTTAGAGAAGAGTTCCCCGAATTCATATATATACGTTTTCACCGATGCAACTGCACACAATGTTGAAACTTACGATGTTATAGAGAGAATGTGTCAATCTACGCAGAGTCAAGTAAGTATCTCTAGGCTATTATTATTTTTAGATTCAAGATACGCCTACTTAAATTGTAGATTTAATAATAATAGTAAACCCGCAATGGGGCTTTGTCTCGAAGCCTTATAGAGTAGTGAGACCTCGGACCCGCCTCCGTGCTTGCCTAACGAGCCGGCACGGAGTGGAGATCGCTGGAGCTAAGACTCAAGCTGGGGTGACAAGGGGTGAAAGTGACAAATGGCATAACGTCGGAAGTAGCTTCGGTGAACCTGGAACACACCTCTGGACTCCCCTTAACCTCTCACACCCGTGTAGCCCCCGGCAATCTTCTGCGGCATTCTTTTGGGGCCCATGCAGGGAGTGGCAAGTTACCGTCTACCCATTTTTTCCACGTTCCCCGAATATTGCTACGAATAGACGCCATAGTCTCAGGTCCTTGTTCCACTAGCAATTCATCTCAACAGCCTAGTACCTTCGGTCCTACCTGCGGTCTTTCACCGTTAGCACGTGCTAATTGTAACAATATGCACATCAGGTCGGAAAACTGTCTTGCATGTTTTCCGACCAGGATTCGAAATCGCACCCTTTGAGTTTCGGACGCGTGCGCTTACCACTAAGCTACCACTGTTTTTTATAAACTTAGATTTAAGTTATATCGAGGGGTGAAGAAGGACTATTTGTTTTAAGTGATAATTGGGAGAGACTTTAACATGGTGGGTTATTTGCCCTTCCAATGTCTCAATTAAAGGAAATATAAAGAACCTTTCTAATTAAAATCTATATATATTTTTCATTTTGGAGTTTACTCCTAAAGAATCAATTTTCATATAAGGAAAATTGATTCTTTAGGAGATTTCCCCCCAATATGGAAATTTTTTGAGAAGTATAATTAATACAAACGTTAACTCAAAAGCGTTAGGTTTTTTTATTATACAATTTCGAACTTTAATGCAATGAAATACGATCTAAAATAGTATACATATATGTAAGATACGGTGTTTTGAATTAGAAGGTCTAGTGAACGCCCTTATTCAGCCGCAGCATTGCATAATCAAACACAATCATACTTAAGGATTAAACTCCGGCCGTGCGTCGGAGCTGACAAACATTTTTTAGATAAATTGCAACTTTAAGCTTTTCTGCCGAGACATTTTATAGTGTCGCGAGAAACAAATAGCTTTTCACCCCTCAGCTATGACCAATATTAACGTAATCTATAATTATATAAAATTCTAAAAAGCCGTGGCTGTAAATTGAAGCAATTTAAAAAAACTACTGGAAATTGAACTATATAAACGATGGAGAGCAGAATGCATTTATTTTAGATTTCTTATTTTTTTGTCGGTAGGTGTGTGTGTGTTCTGGATTCACGTAAAAACTACTTAACCAATTTCGATGCAGTTTTCGCTGATCTAAATAATTAAAACCCGCACTACTTTTTATCTTGGGAATCCAGCAAAAAAAATAGGAATGATTTAAAATGGCCAGATTTAATAAAATTTGATTTGATTGAATTTGATGATGATTTTTGCACTGACCGATAGCAAACTTTATGTAATCAAATGTGTGATATTTTTTTATCTCCGGAATCCCGCGGGAAAGTTCCCACGAGCGGTTTGTATAAAAAATAGCTTAATTCCGACATAGTTCTATCTAAAACGATAGCTTACATTTTTAAATGCTACGGTATTTTGTATGCCGGGAATCCTGCTGGAATTTCAAGACAATGAAATTATGTGTATTCACATTAAAGGAAAATATGAAAAAAGCATAATGTGAGGAATAATTCTGTCAGCTGTGTAGCTAAAGGGCCATAGAATTAATATGTACAGAACCCGTTATATGCCAGTAACGTGAAGCATCTTTAAGCAGGACCCTAAAAGACTCAGTTCGCTTGTCGACGCGTCGGTCCCGTCAGTCCACGAGACAACTTCTCTGTGTGACGAGCTGTAATAGTCTCAATTCCCTACTTTTTAGAAAGACCTATATACTTGATATATTATTTATGCTTTCGTGTGCGTGTCAGCGAAAATAATTAATTACAAGGCGCTCATGGACATATCGATTGGTTTTGTGCTTCAACTCTGAATGTAATTTTGTAGGTGACTATCTCTCTAGGTATTATTACTCTAAGTAAAGGGCTATAAGTGCCCTAAACATGATTTAAACTTTAGTTCCTTTTGACATTTATTTTGTAATGATTCTGCCACCCTGGGATAATGTTAGTGTTAGTAACTATGTCACATAGGTGTAACCAAGGGTTTAATGCATTATTTAAGATGAGATTCTGTTAACCACGTTAAACATTGACAGATGACTCATGTATATACACTAATGTAGCTAATCGTTAACGCGTTATTTTTTAACGCTATAAATAAGTCTCATTTGGTCACAATAACTAACACTAAAGCAGGTGGTGCAAAGGTATAAGAAGAAAAGAAACTCGTTCTATCTTTTCTTTAAGTAATAGATATTTAATTTTAATATGATAATAGTCAAAAAGTTGAGTGTTGAGTAAAGTCAAAGTTTAAGTATTTGAGATTTGTTCTTTATTGCGTCGTGTACAGGAAATTCCAATGTGATAATATGAAAAAAATATTAGCGATTCATTTAGAAAAATGTAATATTAATAAATAGTCCATTTTAAATACAAATATAAAGACATATAAATATAAGCTATTTACATACCTGACGGACGAGACATTTTATTCGATACAGGTATTCTTGGATAGTAATAATAAATGACTAAAATATTAGATAAAGGTTATATATATATATTGTTACAACTTAGGCTTCGACAAAGACAAATTCCACGTACAGTCTGTAAAAGCACATTTTATTACCTGTCGGCATTTGAACTAATTTTAATCCTTTTCTGATCGTCTTTTTTTTGTTAACTTATTTATTGGCATACGTTTCTAGTATTATGGAGAACAGCCTATTGTTTTATTGTACTCGTTTACGGCCGCTTGCAGGCTGCATCATTAGCCAGGTGTTACACATTAAGTAGAAGCTGATTCTAGGAAATTATGTCAACGATACGGGCGTGACGTGTGCACGTTCGGGAATCTAATAGTGACGGACTTTGCGCGTTTTATTCAATTATGACCTTCTGCATTACGTTTGGATTTATTGTGTTCGGTTATAGTTGTACCTGTGTTATACGTGTTTGTATAGTTCTAATAAATTCTATAATAATTCTAACGGCATTTTAATTCGAGTCTCGCTAACTCGTGACAATATATATATATACATATGTAAAATTGTGACTAAAGATAAATAAACACACTAACATCAAAATATTTATAACAATAAGCACATGCGTATCGATATTAGAATTTTTTCGACATTATAACCTCCTGTTGTGTGTGTATGTGTAACTTATGTATGTAATAAATAATTTTATTCATATTTGCAATTTCATTCATTCATAAATAAACCTACATACCTTTGCTAGGAAGGAATAAGTTACTTTAAAATTATTAATGAAAATATAAAAATTATTATCATGGACTAACATTATTCACGGTTGCTTCTAGGCTTTATCTCTAAGCCTGTGATACTTTTTGTTTCTTTTATTTTTTATTCCGTGTGATCTCCGCTAACTTTTTTGAAAAACATCAGGTCACTCTGGCCATTTACAACAATATCAAAATCTTTCCATTTACCTACTCCAAATGTGAATTAGTGGCTTAGATTATTTTTAATTTATAAATATATATTATATTTTAGGTGACATTTGTGCTAACAGGCGACTGTGGTAGCATACATACTCCAGGTTATCGGGTCTACAATAATATTGCTACTGTCACCGGAGGTCAAGTGTACAGAGTTGATAAAGATGAAGTTAATCAGGTGAATAAGGTTTTTTATATATTCAGAATTATCCCAGAGGTGTAATATTGAATGAAAATATTTTCGAGATAATTATGTTGAGCCAACATTAGACGGTTCATTTGTCTTTCAATTTGGATTCAACCAAAGTGATCAATATAAACATAAACTTGAATCATTAAATGATATTGTAATAATTGATTCTATTTGAGTAATCGGATTGATCGGACACTGGATCAGTATGGCGATCCAACTAGCTAGCGTAGCACCTTGCCCTATAACTTCTATGACCTAAGCTAGTCCCTAAGGGATTATAGATAGAATATAACATTTTATCAATAGACATTAATATTTTAGTTATGTTTTCTTCTTTATACAAGTTTATAATTTATGAATACTTTGATATGAATCATAGGTCCTCTAAGTGGTCCACATAAACCTCTTTGGGGTTCACATCGTACTTCACGGGCTCCACGTCAGCGAAAAGAAGATCTGAGGGTCCGCGAGCTGCAAATAGGGGTTCACAATAGTAAATAAAATTTAAGCTAGCAGTATGGTAGTGCGTGTTTGTACTTACAAGCTATAAAATTTATATGGGACTAACTAGAAGCTATATATACTAAGCTATCTATTCTACGCAAAAAAAAAACTAGTTGAAGAATAAAAGAAGCTATGGTTGAACATACATAAAAAAATATTTATGCATGAATTGAGAACCTCCTCTTTTTTTATGTCGCTTAAAAAGATAGGGGGTCCTCCGAATGCAGTAAAAATTGGTAAGGGGTCTAGAGATAAAGTAGTTTGGAGACCATTGAGGTAAATAAATAAGAATTTTTAATTTATTCTACTTAGAGACTCCAAAAACATTTTATAGCAATAGTTAAGCTATGTATAGCTAGTAAATAAAAGTAGCAAGACTTATTACCACACATTAAAGTCTAGCATGATGTAAAAATATATCAAAATATAAGCATTGTAGTAACTCAAACAAGATGCCAAAATTACTTAATGGTTCTTATATAACAACTATCTTGCAGGTACTTAATACATTGAAAGAAATGATCAAAGGAAAAAAGGCAGCTATTATATCACAAAAAGTGCCAAAATCCGATGAATATGTGGAGATTCCTGTAAGTCTTTTTTTAATATTACTATTTATGCATTAAGGCTTTTCACGGTGCTTCAATTACGTAACCTATTATGTATCCGATGGAAAGTATTATAATTTTTGAGATAAAATATGCTTAGTGTATGTTCGTTTTTGAGAGTACATACAAGCTGAAATTTAATTGAGCTTTGGTCGCGTAAACTTAGAACGTCTTAAAAATATATAATGTACTATTATAATTAAAGCAGCCTTCCTGACTGGTTGGTCTCGATATAAATAAGACGAAAGTTTTGTTCAACAAACACATGTTGAGACACGTAGATGACGCTCCTCTTGAGGCTGTGCAGGAATAAGTTTACCTGTCAAAAATATCCAGGTAGATGGGCACAATTTCCGACGAAAGCTAATTAATTGGAGGACACAGTTGGGCTGGGCAGCGTTTAGAAAACTTCGTCAAGTCTTCTCATTGGGCATTCCGCAGTGCTTGATAACGAAAATCTTCGAGCAGAGCATCTTTCCCGTACGGGGGCCGCGTATGGGCGATTGACGTTCAGTAAACTATTTTCGAAATCTTTCTTATAGACAAAATACAAATTAAGGATATCCTTAAGAGGTTACCTAAGTAACCAATATAGTTCGTAAAATTTTCTAGCTGAAGTGGCATAGGTTAGTCTGATGTATCTTAGAACGAACAGTCGATCGAGCAGACGAGTCCAGGACTGGACACTGCGTCTTGGTGAACGTTTATTAAAGACCTGAATGTCAATAGGCGCTGGATGAGGAAAGCAGGGAACATTTAGTGCAAACCTTGTGGACGTCTATATGCAGTAATGGATTGTGAATAGTTGAAGACGTACAAGTCTTAATTTCCATGATTTTTTTGAAGTAATACATATTAACCCTTATTAAATAAAGTTTTGTCGTGTGGAGCAGATCGATCACTTCTTATATCGAACTATTTTCATATATCATACATAAAATATCTTCACTGGGATAACAGTATTTTAATATCAATAAGATCTTAAGCCCCTTAATATATTTATTTGCAATCCTCTTTGATATCTTTCAATTTAGCCTGTAAGTTGCTGTATATTTTAAAATCCATTTCACTTCTCGCTATATGGCCATGTTGTAAACAAGACTACGAATAGTACCTTTAGGTTTTATTGTTAAACTGTGTATATAATGATTGTTTCAATATACTGGAGAAATAACAGCTTGTCTAATGACGGTGTGAGCATCAAATAATGTACTATCATATATTAAACATGAAGTACTAAAACATCATTTATTTGCTATTTTCAGTTCACAATTGATGATAAAACAGAATATGCAATCGTTTCTGCTTCCGGCAAGAATGTGATGTTAAAATTGCGTGGGCCAAAATTACGCACTAAGAAACTCATGTGGACCAGGAATAGCAAGGTAAACACTATAAATGTGTAAATGTAAATGTATCTATTCTATCAAATAGTATTTACTATTAAACCAGGCAATTTTCTTAGAATATTTAAATCTATGTGATATATTTTTGCCGCGGCTTAGTGTACTTTAGATACTAAACAGGAACTATATATTATTTTGGGGTCGGATACCCATACACCTATGTTCAAATATCGGACAAATATTTAACAAGAGCAACCTTTGAGGGGAGATATCATGTATTTTATTAAATTGAAAAAAAGTAAAGTCAAAAATTCCTCGAATTTAATAAATTTATTTATTTAAATCTTGACTATCTCATCGAACTTCATTTGAGTCTAGATCTGTTAGTTCTGTTATCGTTCTAATAAAAGGTTACAGCATATATGGTGGTATCGCTCTTTTGGGAATCTATCGTCTAAACTCGAAGACTCTAGACAGTCCTATCGTGCAGGCTCTATATGATAAACTAAGAGAAGGGCGGGTTATAGAAGAAGTAGCCATACTCCCACTTGCAATGTTCTACTATTTTAATGATAGCTGTGCAATTTCAAAAATTAGCAATTAACATGTTTTTTTAAATGAACGTTTATGCACGCATTGTCTCGCTAGCCATTTCCTAATACATTGTGTTTCTCAAAACATGCGAAGACTATACCAAGATATAGTTATAGCTTTGCTTTTAATGAGTTTAATAAATGATTTTGAAATGACATATAATGGAAGTTCATGGCAGCTTTTGTGCTGTGTTGTTAAATTTCTTGGGAAGCACTTGGGAAGTGGAAATGCCCAAGACTTTCTGCTAGAACTTGTTTTAAATTGTGATTTCTTTTCGCACAGGTAGTAAAGATTATTGACCCAGTCCCAGGTGATTATGTGGTCAAAGTAAAAGGTAGCGAGTCTCCTAATATAGTTGTTTATGGAAGAACGGATTTCACGTTCACACCAGGATTTTCTGAGTTTCTTCCCAAAAATTTTGATGATACTGCAAAACAGCCAGTTGCCGGTGAGTTTACTTATAAATTGTAGTGAGTAATTTATTTAAGTTTTTGTACAATTAAAACTACAAGCCGCCCCCGCTCTTTGTTCAATATTTATTGTACCTAGTTTTTAAGAATGCAGTTTTGACTTTTGGTTAACAGTAGCGTTTTCATTCATTCACTACATACTTATCAAATATAATGTTTTAAATTAACTTTCATACCTCTCTAAGTAGGTTCGATTGATGATTATTAATTTTATTATCCTCATTTTATATTTACCTTGGAATAAATATTGAGATTATGGAATCTCAATACAAAATATGAAATATAAAAATACTTACTTACTCTATATAGCTACTATACCTTACCGGTAAGCACTTTGGCATATCAAAAAACCGGCATGCATATTAATCTATTAAAATAGTATTAAAAGTGGAATTAGCAACATTTGAGTTTTTTATGAAATTCAGAGACGTGGTCATATTTGCGTAGGTCAAGTGTGAATCGCACACACACCTAGAGACGCTAAGTTTATTAAGATGTTATTGAGTTAAATCTAAATAGCTGGCGTCAAATTAATCAACCTTGGAAGTATTGTGAACTCTGGTAGCTTCATTTTGGTGATAGTGGGCAATAATTCCTCCATCTTCCAAGGGATTTAGGTGAGAGAAATGACCGCCGACTTAATTCGGTTATATGAAATAATAGGAGTTCTAAGCTAACTATTAATTATTTTCCAGATACCGAGAATCACTTGTCAATACAGGTGGAAGATCCCGAACATGAAGTCATTATTGAATCTGCCCAAATATTAGACATGGACGGAAATGTAATCAGGAAAATACCACTCATCCAAAAACAAGATTTCTATTACACACGTAACGTATTTCGGTCACCTGATAGTTTGTTTCATGTTGCGGTAAGTAAATATTTATAGATATCATTGGCGTCAGTGCAGGGCCTTGTAATTAAATTTTTGGTGATGTAATTTTTGTTGTCAGATATTAATTGGTAACCGGACGAATAATATTAGTCTTCTAACCGGACGACTAAACAATCCAAGATCCTTTTTAGGTGGCTGGTTGTTCGATTAGTGGACGAATAATATTCGTCCGATTAACGAATGACTAGCAAGATCCATATTAATTCTGCTAAATTCAATTATCCCTATTAAGGGAAAAGAAATAAGGAATACACTTTTATCCAAAGAAGATTGGTTATTTTAGATTGGTAGTCTCGACGTGTTTTTTTCCTCATAATTTTTTAAGAAGTATTATGTAAGAAGTTATAAAGTAAGTAGTAGTAGTAGTAAATAATTTAAAAAGTATTGTGACAAGGTCCTGCTCTGACGCCGATGATAATTATTAACAGTACCAGCGTAACTTCGTTCGCATTGCAATGATGACGATGTATATATTTGTTAGAGCAACGGCGGAATCTGAAAAACGCGACTGCTGCGCATTTTTTGCTATATTCGTCTATCTCTATATGCGTCTATTTGTAGAGTTTTGGGCTTACAAGCAAATAATTAAATATATTTATTTGAAAATTTAATAGAAGATGGTTTCTTCTTTAAGATATATTAATTAAAAAACAATCAATATAATATAAAAAATAACATTCAATATTATAATATACATAGTATCCTTGTGCATATTATTAGATAGCTCTTGAGAAATCTTAACGAAGTTTCTGAGTTACTTCTTGTTATTTAAAGTCACCCTTCTTACACTACTTAGTTTTGATCGCGTATGCCTCTAAGGTTAACTACGATTCATGAATACCGGAATCAGCTGCGAAAAGATAAGTTCGGTGTTGACACATCTGAATTTCCAGATTACGCTGGCGAAGCTCCATAAGGAAATATTTATAATACACTTTCATTTTAATTCAATATAATGATTACAGGTCCTTGGAAAAGTTGAAAAAACTGGTGGATCTATAAAGAGAGTAACGTCAGTACCAATTCAACCCCAAATTCCACCACGTAAGTATTTTATATTTAGAAAAGAGACGAGTGAATTGTATTAAAAATTAAATAAAATTTTGTTGTACGACAAAATAGAGGAGTATTGAAGAAAACCGTATAATATTAACAACCCGTAAACTGGATTTGGGGGTCCCAAATTTTAAGGAATCAAAATACCTGCTACTTTTATGCCCAAGGTGATTTGGAGCATTGACATATCGATGATATAGTTGCGCAGGTTTCATTACGATGTTTTCCTTCGCCGTCAGCAATTGTAACAGTATTAGGTCAGACTACTTAAGAGGTACATGTTTTCCGACCAGGATTCAAACTGGCGTCATTTAGATATGAGTTTAGAACATGAGTGCTTTAATCACTAAGCAACGATGACTTATCAAGGCAAAAGAGACTGAAATCCCGGTCTACAATTATTCTAGGTCCCTGATGTGGTTAGAAGAAGAAAGAAGGAATAAAAATAGCAAGTTTGGAAAAATTGCAACACCACATTTTTAGTAAACAATAAGCATATTTTATGGGAAGTTTTAATATTGTGTAGAATATAAAAGAATTTAATATTTACATAGCTGACATTAAAATGGGAAATAATTTAAATATTTTTTAAATATGAAGATATAGCTGATTAGTATTGCATTTTAGTTGAAAGGCATTGATTTAGATTTTTTACGATTATACCACTCTGTATAGAAACAGTATCATGCTTTTATTACTCGGTCTTTACAACTTTAAAATGGGTAATTTGAAGAAACATTTTAATAAAGTCTTAGGGGATATTAGTTCCACATGTATGTCTCTGCAGACCACAGGCCATAAAAATGGCTCGGACTTTTGGAGGGCTTGCGTGGGGCCATAGGAAGGCTAACAAATAGAGGCCTCTTGACAAATTTAATCTTAATGTGGTGTGACACTTACCGGTGATTGTGCCTGTTTACACCATATAAAAATGCATCCAAGGACATGCCTCAGTAAGTGTAAGACTATCGTAGAGAATGAGAATAGAAGGTCCCGGACTATTAGAATGAACTGCTAGTGGATAAGTTAGTTCCACTATTATTAATATAAGGAAAACGTGTAATTAAATGATATTTTTCTAAGTAAAAACTGCCTCCGCGGCGTTTTATATTTTTACTATGGGGATCGTTTTGTTATCAAATAAAAATAATTCACCTAATTTTTCAGCTTTTTATCTTAAGTATTTTTCGAGTTTTTTTTGTAAAACCTATTTTTCCGTTTTTTTTTTTTTTCAATAGTTCAAAATTACAAATTAACTCATGGCGAATTTTTTACCAATATTTTGGAGCAAGAGGCTTAAAACTATTTTTTGTTGAAATTATTCATTTTTCAATGCTAAAATAAAATTAAAATATTTTTTATCTCGAGTTTTTGAAAATTATCTATCACCAATTTTTTTCTGAATATGTGCTGTATAATACCTTCTACTCATGATTTTTTCAATATTTATGAAGTGGTGGAACAGTGTCAAAAAAATTAAAACTGTTTTTTTTTTCATAACCTTGTGTTCTATCGAAATGATATTCTTTTGATTTTTAACTCAAACATATAACAAAACAATCCCCATAGTATAAGTAGAAAACGCCGCGGGGGCAGTTTTTGCTTAGAAACCCTGCTATGCCTATTTTTTTTTTAATAAATAAATAAATTTCAGCATTCGTTCCTGATACGGCACCAACTGTGTCGATAAAAGAGGGGTTAGAAATACACAGTAATTATAGCGATGATGTTGTTCTGACCTGTGATATCGTGGGCAAACCCAATCCTACTATCATTTGGAAAGATAGTAAAGGTCGTAACCAACAATTTGAGGTCAGTGTCTTGGTTTTTTTTATCGCGATTTATTACTCTATTAATACCTAATGCTGTGGGCGCTATTTTGGTCGCGCTGGACTATTATTAATATAAGGAAAACGTACGTATTAATACGAGATATATTTATTATCTTATGAATCCTACTAGATATCAAATGGTACTTCATGAAAATTTAAGAAAAAATCATAGAATAAACCAATTTGCAAGTAGTCGTACAATGTACACATACCACCATCGTCATTATCATCTGAATTAGTTCCTGGAGTTGTCTGGAAGAGATCGCTTTTTATCAATAAGAACGTCCTTTGTGCACAACTAGATATGGTTTTACTGTGTGAGTTTATTTTTGTACTGGTACTGATACAATAAACAGATATTAAAACTGCACAGCAGTATTTACAGTTTTACTGTATAGTAACTATACAGTAAAACCGGTAAAGTAAAAAAATATTCAGATAAAATGTTTTCTACATCATTTTGAAGTCAGTGCCAAGTAAAAAACAGCAAAACAAAACAACAACAAATTAAAATACACCGGCTTCAAAAAGTTGCAGAAAATATTTATTTATTGCTATTAAATTTTAAGTCGGTTTTCTTTGTTTAAAAATGTTTCCTACTTTTATGTTGTTTAAATAGCTTTAAAAATAATATTTTAAGCTCCTGTAGAAATTATACTACTGACACGCATATACAAGTTTTGCCTTTGGAAAAAGTGTGGGCGCTCGGTGCTCTTCAACAAAGGTTGCTCTCGATTTCCCTAGAACATACTGATCAGATCCTGACTTGTTGACAATTAAACCACCTCAGGAGTATACTCTTACGACTAAAGAAAAAAGTTTGGAAATCAATAGACAATTGACGAAGAAATCGCGTAACACACATACAAAAAAAAAATCCAGTTGAATTGAGAACCTCCGGAGGAGGACGGGTTATAACTGAGAAAACTTTTTGTTTCACCTTTACAGAGTTTCTTGCGACTTGTGCCAAATGTGTTTGTTAGTTACCTCCGTTTAAAAAAAGTTAAAGAACCGGAGACTTACGAATGTACAGCAAGTAACATTCTTGGGACTAACAAAGCTAGTATTCATGTTGACGTAACTCCTCCCTTCACAGTGAACTCTCTTCCTTCGGGTGAGTTGTAACAATACTTTCATGTCATGAGAACAAAAGGACTTCTTATTCTTTTTAAATACAGATTTGCACAATTTGTGTGTGAAACCTAGCCAGGCTCAAATATTTATTAATGTTCAATTTATTTTTAATAATTTTTAAGTAAAAGCCTTTTTATTGCATGATTTCAGCAGACGGTCCACCTGATGGAAAGTGGTTAACATCGCCTATGGACATTTTGTATAACTAAAGCTGCTGCCAATGTGCTACCGCTCTAGAAAGTGAGCCTGGAACCTGTAATTTTAAATTGTACTTTTATTTTTCAAATATCAATACTGAAATAATTTTAATTACCTATTGTTTTTTTTTTTAAATTTCTTACTTGAAATTTTAACGAATTATATAATATTAACCTAATTTATATTAATCTAAAATAAAACTAATTTATAAACTAAACTATCTTAAAAATTAAACTACACTACAAAAAATTACAGACAGATAGATGGGGGATAGATTAATAAAACTAGAATGGGTTGAAATAGGGGATGAAAGTTTATATGGGAGACCAATTATTTCTCAAGTTTATACATATAAAAACTACTAGGAGTACTGGATCAGTCTTGCTGTAATTTGGTTTAAATGTAGTTTTAATACCGAAAATGCACATAAATATTTTTCATGCCGGGAGATGGGATAATTGGCAATATAAAACGAACTGAATCTTCAGGGGGCAAATAGCACTAACATAAAAATTTAATACAATATAACCTGTATTAACGACTGCTCTTTAAAAAAGAGGTACGCACTTGACTGTGACCCGCGGCACGGCCGTGGGGTAAACTTGAGTTACATATAAAAAATAATCTCATGATGGTCGGGGCCCAAAAAATCAGTTAGACTAATGCCCCAAAAAACTATGATGTGCCCCTGCCCTAGTGATCTCTAAATTTACCATTACAGGAAGTGTAAGCATACCATACGGAACCGATAAAACGTTTACATGTGACATCGCATCGATTTCTTCGATGGACTTGGCTTGGTATATAACTAAGAATACTGGAGAGACCCTAATCGAACCTTCAGACAAGTATGTGATATCACCAAACAAAAAGCAACTCACGATCAAATCGATGGATGCTGACCTGGAAGGGAAATACTCTTGTAAGGCGTGGCTTGCTGAAGATAATAGTACTAATACCCAGTTGAATGTAGCTACTGTTACTACGGATGGATTATGTAAGTATTGCTTAGGCTTAGGTGATGTCTTTTAAGGAACCGCCCATACTCACGCCACTGAGAGGAGAGCGAGCAGATATTCCGCGCACGCCACTTTTAACACAATTCGAGAGTGCAGTTATTTGGTTGGACCAACTATTCCCAACCCCAGCAAAGAGGTGGGCCCATGTCAAACAGGATCGTGGCGTCAGCATCTCCTTGGTCACGTGGCCCTGACTTCTAGTGACAAGGAGAACTTCGAGGTGTTTTAGTATTTGGGGAATATCACTCTATTCCACTGTTATGTCCGAGCAGTAGAGTCCGCATATGAATGGCACCTTAAAAACCATATTACTTATACCAGAGCTTGAAATAGCGGTAAAAATATGGTATCGTTATACATACTGTTACAACTTAGGCTTCGACAAAGACAAATTCCACGTATAATCTGTAAAAGCACATTTTATTACCTGTCGGCATTTGAACTAATTGTAATCCTTTTATGATCGTCTTCTTTTTGTTAACTTATTCTCTTATTCTAGTATCGTGGAGAACAGCCTATTGTTCTATTGTACTCATTTACGGTCGCTGCAGGCTGCATCATTAGCCAGGTTTTACGGATTAAGTACGAGCTGATTCTAGAAAATTATGTCGACGATACGGGCGGGCACATTTTGCATTTGTGCAGTATAAAACGATGGCCTGATTGAGAGAGAGGGGCAGTTGAGCTACAACTACGATACGGGCGTGATGTGTGTACATTCGGGAATCTAATAGTGACGGACTGCGCGTTTTATAGAATTACGACCTTCTGCATTACGTTTGGATTTGTTGTGTTCGGTTATATTTGTACCTGTGTTATACGTGATTGTTTAGTTCTAATAAACTATAATAATTCTAACGGCATTTTAATTCGAGTCCTGCAAACTCGTAACAGTACAATAATTATTATGCTAATTGCAGATATCGGTAAAAAAGACATGTAGTTAAAAACATGCTGTTATTTCTAGAGCATTTTATTGTTAAGTAAATATAACGTTAATATGAATTTTGTCGTCAATTTTACCGTTTATATTTTGTTACCATTGTCGCTCATATTCACTCGCAAATATCGTAAAACAGCATTGATGCTAAGAGCGCGCATACATGCTTATCCACGCGATTAACTTTCAAATAATATTGCAATTGATTTAAAGTTATGTCTGTTTATTATTCCGTTAACGTAAAAAAATACCGGTAAGTAAAACGTTAAACATACGATTGTTAAAGTTATATTTAACATTAAAATTATAAATATTACATAAGTAACGGTACAAAGTCGTACCGGCATTGCAATAACTTTTTCGAAAATACTGGAAATTAACTATATTTTTAATTTTTACAAAATCCCCAAAATCGGTCCAGCCGTTTAGGGGGAGTTCACTGTCAATAGACGTACAGAAGAATTATATATATAAAGAGATAGATAATTATGTGCTTAACTTATAAAATAAAACTATTTTAGTAATAAAAGTATTAAAGTTATGTCCTAACTAATGCTCTGCACCACCAACATCGCCAGATCAGTTTGAAATATTCTTTAAGTTAGGCTGCCTAGATGAGATTGCTTTGAGCTATAAGGCCGCCTGTTATTTTTATCACGACAATATTGTAATGGTACATTTACATACTTATAATTGTTTATATGGTGAGCAATTAAGTTTTGTCCATGTATCTATTTGAATGTATACATTCTGAGATTATAAGTCAGATTAAAATTAATTTAAAAATGATTTTGAAAATGTTTTCCTCTACGGCGCATGGAAGTTCTTAATGGTATTTAGGTCTGTGTGTGGGCGTCGGAGGTAGCTGAGTAGAAAACTCAACTCAGAGTATAAGCAACTTTTACAGACTAATATTTTGGTATTTTTAATAGCTTATTTTGATTTTTTTACAGTACCACCAATTATAGATAAAACTATGAAGACAGTAACTGTTAAAGAAGGTGAACCAGTATCTCTGAATTGCAGGTATGACTGTAATTGTTAAGTTTTTTGCGAATTGGACAATATAAATTGAATGTGTTTTTCAATTCTCAGTATTTCATATCCTGTAATTTTAGTTCTATCTCGTCAAAATCATCATAGCTTGAAATCCCGGTTGTGTTCTGAATCTGCTGTCCTACGTTAATTTATGAACTTTACGCGGTCTTCTTGTTTTTTGTGCGACCATTAGCACGTTATATTTTACGACATAAAGGCATATTTCTTAGGCTTTGACCTTTCTACCGAGACCTGGCGAAGTTGATATATATAGGTATAGATATTTGATCCCCTCATGACTAGCTGGTTTCCCTAAAATGTAATCGTAGCAACGTAAGCGATATGCTTGCATTTTAAATCGACTCTAATTTAAAAGCTGTCATGCATACACACGGGAACATATAGTTCAATCTATTCTTGACATAATTAACAATCATGTAACTCTCAAGGAGATTAAATATACCTGTCTTAATTTTTGACAACAGGTTTTATTCAAATAAATAATTATGTATATTGTATTAAACAGGGTTGTAAGTGGCACTCCGAAAGCGTCAATAAATTGGCTTCACCAAGATCGATCATCCCCGGAGACATATGAAACCAAATTCACTGAGGTGGACATTCCGAATGTGGATGTGAATGATAACATCCTGAGCACAAATGGCTCAGAAATGGGTCTCTCAGGAAAATATAAATGTGTAGCCAGTAATTCTGTTGGTGCAGATGAACATATCATAGGTAAGTTCTTTTTTCTTTAAATACAGATTATGCATAAGTCTTGCCATTTGACTACGAAACCCTAAAATGACCATTTATATTAAATGGGGGCATTTTCACTATTTCAAAAACTACTCAGTATTTTTTTTTAATTATTATAGTTGTAAAGTATTTTTTAAGTTCTACCACCCTGATTTTCTTTATTAAATATCCGCTGTATTTTTCAAATTAGAATATTTAAGGAAACATAGTAGCTCTGAAGCGAGTACTTTAGTACCATCCGAGACTTAATAAAAAAGTAATTGTTAAACATCTTTATAATTTTCTATAACCTCACAACAAATAAATACATCGTACTGATTGATTGCTTTTCATCTCTTGTTGACTTGTACCACGATGTCACCATCTATTAATTCTTGTTTTTTCGCGATTTGATTTCTAGGATTATGTATTGCCATACAAAAAAAACCTCCATGCGAAATTTAGCCATGTTGATAGAATTGCTGTTATATACACAGATAGATGACTGGACTTATACATTTACATAATTTAAGGCGCTATAAATGTTTGTTCTACTTTTTATGTCCTACTCATTATGGCATACGGTGCCGAGGTGTGGACACTGGCGGTGGGATTGATCAACAAATTTCAGGTTTCTGAGTTGGCTATGGAGCGTGCTATGTTGGGTATTTATTTCTCTTATGGATAGATTAAAAAATGAGGATATCCGTAAAAGAACCAAGGTCACCGAGATAGCTTGCAAAATTAGCAAGTGGAAGTGTCAGTGGGTCGGTCACATCTGCGTAGGAGCGACGGCTGATGGAGCAAACGTGTTCAAGAGTGGAGACCGCGTCTCGGTAGGCATAGCGTTGGATGTTACCTGCCTAAGGTCGCCGGTAGGGTCTCGATAAGGAAGATAGGTAACTGAAATATGTGGCGCAGACCTGGGGAGGCCTACGTCCAACAGTGTCCACTGTTTAATTAATTTACTGAAAAAGAAGGTTTTCAAAGAGGCTATAACGCTAAATGAACTCTCCCGTTTTCTTATTTTTAAGTAGAAAAGAAACCATTTTCTACAAATAATAAGAGGTGTTATAAAATTACTATGACCTTTGTTACAGAACTTATTGTAAAAGGAAAACCAGTAGTTAATATTGATAAAAACTCAATGACTCTTAACTATGGCACAGCGGATCACATAATTTGTGATGTAACCGCAAATCCAAAGCCAAAAATCGAATGGAGAGACGATATGGGAAATGTCATTGTGGATTCATCACATCAGGTAATAAATATAAAGATAAAATTAATTTTAAAAGCAATATCATATTCTATCTCATGTATATATATGCTTTGATGACGACTTTAAACAAAGTAGGTTTTAACTAAACATAGAACAGTTGTACTTACTAATTCGCTTATAATATATGTTTTCTTAACAATCTGGCTAACGAAAAATTCAACAAGCGCATAGATAAGGTACGTTCATTTTTTGTAATGTAATCCCTGTGATATCCCAAAAATATCTTTGGTCTTAAGAAATGCTTAACTTTGATTTAACGAATAATTATCGTTGAAAGTATATTTAAGTTCAGGGGTGTGATTTTTTCAGAATTTTCTAACTCATACATCAAAAGTCAGAAGAAAGGGGGCACAATTTTTACGCCTAAGGAAGCCCCAACACTAGTGGGCATGGAGTCTAAAAATACAAGCCAAAAAGAGCTTTATGCTTACGACATAAGGGCGTCGTAGGCGTAGTTATTTTTGGCTTATATTTGTGCGAATCTATGCCAACTAGTATAGGGACTCCTTCAGGAAGAAAACATATGTCACTAGCTATTGACTTAAATAAAGAATCACTAAAATGTAGTTTAAACCGATATTAGACGGTTCATTCCTGTATTTCAATTTGGATGAATTAACCAAAGCGAGGTATATAAACATAACTGAATCAATCTCATTGTACACCAAGTCTTTTCGATTCTGTGCTTTTTGGTTAAATTTGCATAATGTATAATGAATTTAAACTGCTGACAATCATAAATAATACCAGTATTGACAGATGATTACAGATGTGCAGGTTTTCTTAGAATCATGACGCTAATGTTACTTATTTTTTCTAATAGAAAGAGACGGGAATGTTCCATATAGAGTATGCTCTCGAAATGATTATTGGCACTGGAGTAGGTGTGCAAAACTTTTACTGTTATGCTGAAAATGATCAAGGCGTTGGATTCGGTAAATTAAGAGTCGAAGTGCTTTCGCCGTTAGACATTGGAAAGGAACCAGGTGAATATTTTAACCTACTAAACTTTGTTTATTTCACTTAACTCTTATATATACATATATGTAACACAAACTTTTCTAGTTCATCCTAAGATTGTCTAGAAAAAATCTTTTAGTAATAAGACCACCTATTGTTTAAAATATTAAAACTTCTATAACTATACATTTTTACGTATGTACGTTATTTATATATGCGTCTTTCTGCATTTTTTATCTGTATAACCGTCAATATTTACAATGAACTGAGGAACTTATTCAGAATGATGTCTTCGTTCTGTTTCTACAACTATGTTCATTTTACTCACAACTTGAACCATTACACTTTTGTATTTAAAGCATCTCAACAAAAAATCTTTTTCGCAATTTAAAGATTTGCAATCAACGTCTAGCCATTTTTTTCCAGAGAATTATGATATAAGATTTTTTATTTTATAAATTTCCTCTTTAATACGTCGATAAGACAACTGGTGTAGCAAACCTACATAGGCTATGGTGACCGCTTACCATCAAGGGAGCCATTGGACTATCTTTTGCCACAAGTTTGTATTGTGTTTAAGGTTTAAGCAATAACTCTCCAACAAACATGACTTACTAATAATTTAAATTAGAAGTGTAATGTCATGTTATAACTATAAACTGTTGAAACGTAGGTTTAATGATCGAATAAATGATAAGTATACTTCGTTACTTAGTAATAAGTTAAATTAGGAGAATTTATAAAGAAAATATATTTTTTTATATTTTTAACATTACAGAAGAACCAATCTTATTAGAATATGGCAAACAGGCAACATTGTACTGCAATATAACCTCTAATTATCCAATGATAATTAAGTGGTACAAGATCAATAAAGAAACAAATCGTAAGGAATTGGTCAATGATCCTGATAAAGTTGCGCTGTTAGCTGATAGATCCGCACTGAGAATACATTATATGGACATGGATCTTATTGGTCAATACATTTGTGAATCTGAGTTGCTCCATGATAAGGCAGTTAAAGGAGTATACAAAATGAATGTCGCTATTAAGGATATAGGTTCGTAATATCTGTATTAATATACACACATAGTGTTTTTCCTTCTTTAACACACACCGGCACAATTAGTGGAACGTTATTAAAAATCCCAAAACTTGAAGCATTTAACAGTTACGTATCAGTCACCAAGATCCTCCCCAAGACCATGAATCCTATTTATTTTCACATATTTTAGGTTTTCATTGTTAAAACTTTTCTAAGTTAACATGAAATCTGAAAGTGTTCTTTGCTATAGTAGTAGTGCTTTTTTTCCTTAAAAATTACTTCACACTCTACAAATACCAGATTAAGAGACGTTAATTTACTTATAATTAAGTTCCTAATATACTTCTATATTAATTATTTTAGATATAATATATATATCGATATTCTTTCTTTTCTCGGATCGCTACATAATTTTTTGCCAAGTCAGCTATTATAAAATAATGAATTACTTTATAATTTGATTACTAGCCGTAAAAAGCAACAAGAAGTGTTGTTAATGGAACATTATGCGTTATGTCTTTCATTTTATCGATTTACAATGAACAGTATCTAAAATGAATTTTAAAGATGGGAAAGCATGTTTAGTTGTAATGCCCCAATGTTTTCTAAAATGGGGTTTAAATGACAAAAACCGCTTAGAAAATTAGGACATTTATTATTATTTGCTTTTCCGCTACTCTAGAAGTCGGTTTCTTTTTTGCTAGAAAAAGTTTATTTTTTACTTATAAATTATGTATGTGGTAACCAATAATAATGAAATTTATATATATCAAAATCGGTTCAGAAATAAAAAAATATGCCTGAAAAACCACCAAAATTTCATCTTCTCTGTCCGATTTTAACGAATTTATTCTTGCTTAAGAAACTATTGTTTCTTTTTTTTAGAAATACGTAAGCAATTAATACCCAGTTTCGATGCAACGACTAAATTATATATTATTAATAGTAAGATTATTAATAATAAAATTATTTGGTAACAAAAACAATACACATTTATTAGTACATAAAGAAATTGAAAGAACATGAAATCGAGTAGATCTTAGTTCTGTTAGAAAATATTAGAATATATATTTCAAGTTCTCGTGTGACGTCCATTAAGAGCAAAGTAGATTATTAAATTTTATTTATGCAACAAGAGTAAAATGTACCTATTCATTTTAATTTTACAAAAAAATTTAATTATATTTTTACTAAATTTGTGTTCTAAGTCTGTGTAATTGTATATTTAAAAATTGTATTTGTATATTGACAATAAACACATACAAAAAGGTATTTTACATGTGTAAAATTTTGGAATTATATGCATTTTAAAATTGTCTACAGTGATGATGTAAATTTATATAACAAAAAAAATCTATAGACAAAAATATTTTTGAAATTTACTTATTTAGTCCAGCAGCCTAAAGTGTATTTGAAACAATAAATCGCCAAACTGTTCTTCATAGTTTGTTTATATTCCATAAATAATTATTAAGGTTACTTTATTCTTGTTATAGAAGATTATTTTCTGAAAACTTTCAGGAGCCCTTGAAATAGAAAAGACTCCTGTAGTCGTCGAAGTAAACGAAAATGAGGTAGCATTCATACCTTGCAAGTAAGTACTATAATAATTTCTCGTTCTAGTACACTGGAAGAAATTTATCAAATCCACATATTAAAAATGTTCTAATTTTTATAATGTTAGCAATTTCTTTTCAGATTACTAAAAGGTGTTCCACCACCTACCATCCGTTGGGAGTTTATGAAACGAGGCTCCGTGTCTTACGAGCGTATTTCAGGTGCTGGCCAATATTTGCGTATAGCTCGTGCAAGTCTCGATGATGCAGGCCGTTTCCGTTGTATTGCTAAGAATGATTTTGGAAAAGACGAAAAGATTACAGGTCAGTATTCACTCTTTTAGGATTAATTGAAACTAAGCAACAAATTCAAGAATTTTAAATAACAGGTATACATATGGCTTTGACACATTTAGCCTTCATGTTGCCTATGTCCATTATTTATTTCCGAGCTAAACAAGTCACGTTTAGTTTGTTTACTAAATTTATCCTGCTGAAAATAGAACCCGAGTCTTCTGCGTCTTAATTAAATAAAGGAACTAGCGCTTAGTCTACTGTACTACAGATATTGTTAACTTATTTATAGAAACATTATATGTTAATGGTACTTTTTTATTGTAATTCATCATTTATAATTTAATTCTTCAGATCTGATCGTATACAAACCACCAGTAGTTAACATAGTAGAGGGTACAAAAGTAGTCCTTAAATACGGCGGACCACTCACTCTTACCTGCAAAGTAATAACATATGAAAAGCCTAACATTACATGGCAGGATCATATAGGAAATATTCGGGAAGCTAAGGTAATTTATTCATATTAAAATGATGTTCATTTTTGTCCCCGTGCTAAGAAAGTTACGCTGGTGCTATGTGTAATAAACACAAAACGGACCACTACTAAAGTATCGTAAATAATGGGAGGTTCATTTTATTTATTCCTTTAGAGTGTGTGAAGTAATAAAATAATGTAATTTCTTATTTTATTTTTTTTAATTAGGACGTAGTACAAGTTTCTGAGTTTGAATACAGGACCATATTGGGAAAAAATAATATGAAAGAATCAGTAACTTACACTTGTAAAGCAAAGAATGGTCGAGGAGTTGGAATCGCTGAAATAGAAGTATCAGTTAGCCCTAGTATTAATCCCACTTCACCACTTCCAGGTTAGTATGGTTATAAATATGGCCCTAAATTTTGATAGTTTATGGGCCGATTTTTTAATCATCAGATAATTAATATAATCATATTATCATTAAATCATAAAAAGATGTGAATAAGTGTTATCTGGTGATTTAAAAATCGGCCGTAAGTTTTAAAATGTTTAAGATTTAAAATCTCTTTGGTGAAATGATATTATGATATTAGACTGCTCATTTTTTCTTTTCAAATTGAATGATTCAACTTAAGTGTTTCATATAGACAGAAACTTGAATGAAATGTCATTGAATACCGTCATGTCATTGGAACGTGGTCTAAAGAAGACCAGTCATTTCGCTCAACTCGTTGCTTTTGGAGCCATTTTCAAAATTTCGCGCGGATCGCCCATTGTCAAAATTCAAAATGGCGTATAAAACTTCCGCACCGGGAAGTTCCCTCCAGATCATTGTTGTTCGCGGAATAAATGTTTTAGAGAAACAGAGAGAGAAAGAGCTCAAAGAAATGGGGGTGAATATCCCGTCACTCACGAGCGGTGCGGTTGTAAAGAAAAGCGAGGTGCCAACACCAGATAAAACAGTTCCTCGGAACACGCCCCGCTATACAGGCGGTCAAATATGCAAAGGGACGCAGTCTCTTCGAAGGTTAAGCGATTATAAACTGCTTGTTAGTATGGGACCGTCGACGATACGAACCGCGCGACGCTGGATGGAGTCCACGGGGTCAGTCTGGGTGTTTCGGCCATAGATTTATACAGCGCAACTCGTTGCCGCGGAGTGAAGTACTGCTTACACCGGCTTATCACACCAAGGTTTTTGAAGGCAAGTTTAGCCTTGCCTTCCAGATGACCCCGAAACTACATGTCGTTCGTTTCGACGCCAAGGATCCCGATACTATAGGTGATAGTAAGATGTGTTCCTTGGATCTGTGGCGCAGGAATAAATGGCGTCTTTTTGGCAGAAAATGCGCAGATCTGTATTTTCGTGGGGTTAAACTGGACAAGATTTATAATGCAATAAAGTATATTAGTAAATTAAACAATTAAAAAGAAACCATTAATAAATCCATACTACCTTTGTGTTATACACTTATAAATGTGAAAACAAGTTTATTTGGATGTTTGTTGATGTATTTGTTTGTGCCTTTTTCTAAGTCTAATAAAATTTTATGTAGGATCTTCAGTGACCGAATTTCGATACAGGATACATTTTAACCCCAAAAACACGATAAATAGGTTCCAAGGAATTGGAAATGAAGTTATGCAAACAAATTAATTCAGGGACACTTACTCATTCCGCTATTGGAAATGGCTACATATTTGCGGCTTTCGGGGTTGTGACCCTGCGACCGTAAGGGCTGAGGCACACAAACTTTATCGAGACATAGCGAAACGCCTGGTAGATGTCTCACGTGACCAAAAGACTGGTCTATACCTCGGACAACGCATTACCGTTGCCATTCGGCGAGGTAACGTGGCCAGTCTTTCGGGCACGTTTCCAACTGACAGCAGTCTGGCACTAGATTTTACAGTTTAATTTTAATTTGTATATTTAGTTTAAATTTCGATTTATGTTTAAACTTTTCGATTACACATTAATATCCATATAGATCTTTAATATAGACAAAAAAGTGAAACACTTAATAATTTATTATTTACTTTTATTTCAGAAACAACAAATGTGGAGCATGGCAAACGCGCAGTAATTCCATGCAGTATTGACTCTGATTCACCGATTAAAAGAACTTGGTACTGGTTGAATAATTCAACTGGTATAAAGGAACCGATAGTCCCATCAGACATGCTAAAGATCTCTGCTGACGGAAAGGAACTTACCATAAATTCTATGGACATGGAATTAGAAGGAGAGTACTCATGTGAGGGTGTTCTCGTAGCTGATGAAAACGAAAAGAAGGAATTAAAGACTAACCTTAAAGTAACTGGATTAGGTAAGTTTAGTCTCTATAAAAGTTCTTTTCATAATAAAACCGTTGTGACTGTAAAATATGATAACATTGCAACTTTTACTTGAGAAAAACAAGGTAACAAACAGTACCAAAGTAGGAAAGGTTGAATACTGTTTACTCGTCAAAATAAATAAATAACAATATATATAGATAATTTCAATTGTAATTGCAGAAATGTAATATGTATTATGGGTCATGGCTGCTATTAGGTGTCTTGTTTGGATTTTATGATAATAGTTTGGTAATAAAGTCGGCAAGGTAACTTGAATTTGAGTTTTTTATTTAACAAAGGTTACTTCTTACTGAAACTATCTTGCTTGACTTGTTCCAATAATCAAACATCATTGTCTGTATCTATTGTTTCTACCCATATTATTATAGAAATAATGTAGAGTTTACAATAATGAGTTTGCTTTAAGATTATTTTAAATTACTATAACAATTTTGGCGTATACGATCGTCTATTCACTTATCATTATTACATGTAAGAGTATATAAACTGTTACATATTTATTTAAACGTGATCGTGTTTTTTTTATAAAGAATTCTAATAATTTGTGTTTGTAGTTTGTATTAGATTACTATTTGTAATGGTTGATTTTTTATAGTGGCACCTGAAATAGACAAATCAGTGGTAACTGTGAAGGTATTTGAAAATGATACTGCTGCAATTAAATGCATGTAAGTATAAACAAGTAACTATAGTTGGAAAACAAAAGTAAGATACTTTTTGTCCACGAAGATGGGAGATAGTTTCCGTGGAATATTTATGCAAGTGAAGCTGCATGAATCGATTTTCTTCAAATTTTACATAATTATGTGTAGTTTCAATTCTATATATAAACATAGAATACTTTTCACCCTAAAATATGGGACAATTTCATTCATTACACGAATCGCGAGGTT
Organism: Dendrolimus houi; assembly: GCA_039645545.1. Taxonomy (NCBI): domain Eukaryota; kingdom Metazoa; phylum Arthropoda; class Insecta; order Lepidoptera; family Lasiocampidae; genus Dendrolimus; species Dendrolimus houi. The sequence goes on from CM077136.1 coordinate 9,681,465, forward strand.
ATGATATATCCAGTCACATTTATAAACTGTCGATAAATTGTCAACGCGTTATAAAGTTCACAATACAAGTAGACATTTATGTTTGTTCGTCAAATTATAAGTTATGGACCTCACAATTGTGAGTTTTTCCTTGCATAATCTGTGTGTTATAATAGGAAGGGGTCTTCTTTATAAGAAGACCCCTTCCTATATATACAGTGAAGAATAAGTTGCGAGGTGCAGCCGAAAGTTGCAGCGTGTAGTCACCAAAGTACTCGAGACATAGATAGCACACCACAGCTATAACCGGCGGGTGCCAGCATCATTTTCACTGATAATTTTTTAAGTCCGTTCACAATCTATCAACTGCTTAAAATCTCACTAGATTTATTATAAACCAAAAGTTTATACAATGATACGATAAAATGAGTTGTTATAATAATTTTAAAGCCTACAAATAAGTTTACAGATGAATAAGTAAATTTGATTTCAATTGAATAAAGCCATTGAAGACTACAGTATATTTCTTCACCAAAGCGAATTGTCTTAACTGAAAAAATTTCTGCTGTACTACTAAACTATCTCATTCAACAGAATACAAAAAGGAGCGCCAAGGCCAACAATTACTTGGCAGTACAAAACTTCTGATACAAAGGAGTTTGTAATTTTTGAAAGAACTGATGAAATTTTACAATTCAAACGCGCAGCTATCAACGATTCAGCTGTATACAGATGCAAAGTAACTAACGTTGCTGGATTTGATGAACACGAGACACAACTCATAGTACAAAGTGAGAATTTCAATCGTTATACTTTTTTCTGTCACCTCTTTTCAATAATTTGACGTAGGTACTGTCATTTTTTTCCTCTCGTGCTCCTTTATGCTGACGTCATCCTCTGTCAAATCAGAGATATTCATGTTATCCTTCACATATGACAGTCACCTCTTTTTTGACCTATTTTTCTGATACTCAGCAATCTTCTGGTTTAACATTCTTATTGTGTCATAATTTTGAATCCTCTTCATCATATGCCCATACCACTTTAATCTTCTTCCTCTCAAAATTTCAGTCACAGGTGCAATATGTTTATTTCCTATCTTATTCATTTTAGGAATACCAGAAATGAACATTTACATCTTCTCTGAGTGAAGACGTTTTTGGTCTATCGCTTCAGCTGCTCAGTATTCGGACCTATTAACATGACTGGGTTTATTACAGATCTATATATCTACTCTTTTAATGTGGGTGGCAATAGTTTGTCACATATTATACCGCTTACTTCTCGTCATTTCAACTACCTATATCATTAATATATACCTTACTAACAAAAGTATTTAACGTCGCCTGGGTATTAAATAATGTTGCAAGCCGATACTAATCCTTTGCAGGTTCACCCTTTGAATTTGAGTGATCTATTGTGCGCGCTAATCTCTTTGTTCACGCCGCCATAAGACGTCATAAAACTTTCTTTCCTCTGTTGATATTTCATGCGAATTCTTGGAAGCCATGAAGTTGACCATTTAAAAAATTCTAGAACCAGTGGGTGGCATGTTGTTAGGAGGCCATGTCTAATTTACAAATGGATGAGGGTCGGTCAGTCGGGAAATGGGCCAGTCGTGTGCTGACTGTGAACGAGGCGCTACCTAGTGCACCTTCGGAGCAAGTATCTTATAACGACAAACTTTGCGCGATTTATGTGAGAACGATTTTCTGCCCTATAGTTAGTTTTGTTGTATTAGGCTATACTTGTAAGAACTGTGAATTACGTGTGTGTACTTCTCATAAGCTTTGTGATAATTCCAACGGCATTTTTTGAATTTACATCTTACAAATCCCCTACAAATTCGTAACAATAATTTACTTATGGCAATGCACCTTAAACCATATTACGTTAATCGCTACAGTTCTTATTTTAACGATGGGAACATGCACCGCATAACCTAACAAGGGTAGTAGATATACGCTACAGTCCCTTGCTAAAGTAGATAAACGCTCAGCCATTCGGACGTTATATATTGATATTTTATACCGAGCCAATGAATTAAAACGTCAGTATTTAATTTAAATAGTTAATAAATTGTTTGCGAATGATAATAATTCAGTGAGTTATGGTGAAAATCAATCGTGTACAATTAAAAACAATAATTTATAACCTCCGCACCCGATAAAATGTGCAACCTCTCATCAAGATCAGAGTTATGTAATTTGAAAATGAGAGCAATAATCATACCTAAATTTGCCACCTCAGATTATAATGTACTTATTGTGCATTAATAGAAAAGGTACTACTCTTAATATCTAACAGGACGGGCAGCCGTTGTAACGGTTTTTCTTAAATAAGATAAGGCCTCAAAATATCTCACAATCGAAATACAAATTTTATAAATTATATTAAAAAACTTCTTGTTTATTATTGTATTACAGAGCAGCCAGTGATTGTGATAGAAAACGACACACGGTCATATATAGGAGTTTTGGGTGATATGCTACTAAGGATTCCATGTAAAGCTATTGGGAATCCTAAACCAGTTATCACATGGCAGAAGGACGATACAGAAATTGTTCCAGGTAGGTGACGTGCATACCTTTACACCCTACATGAGTTTATGAGTAGCTCCACTGGAGCTTATACGTATATAATAGGTTGGGGAAAAAGTCTTTTCGCATATAGTATGTATGAACTTGTGAATAAGATCTCTTTGGCTATACCATTTGTATCTGGCTGGTTTTGGTATCATTAGAAACTTTTAATTTTAAAGAAGACAATTCCAAGTTCAAATTAGGAAAATGAGTGATTTTCATTTGTTTTTCTTATTGTTAAAATGAGTGAATCTAATGAAGAAATTCGATACATTTTAAAATTTTACTACAAAAAAGGTAAAATTGCAACACAAGGCGTGAAAAAAAATTGTGATATTTATGGACCTATTGCAGTATCTGTGAGAGTATCGCAAATTTGGTTTAACCGTTTTCAATCCGGAAATTTTGATATCAAAGATGCACGTCGCTCCGGTCACCCTGTTTCGGACACAATTTATGCCATTTTTGAAAAAGTGGAGCAAGATCAGCATATTAGTAGTTAAGAGCTAGCTGGAAAACTGGGAATTGACCACAAAACGGTTTTGGCGCATTTGAAAAAAGCTGGGTACACAAAAAAGCTCGATATTTGGGTGCCTCATGAGCTCACTGAAAGAAACCTAATGAACCGTGTACTCATTTGTGATTCTTTATTACGACGTAATGAAACCGAACCATTTTTGAAGAAGCTGATAACTGGTGATGAAAAGTGGATCACGTACGACAAGAACGTGCGAAAAAGATCGTGGTCAAAGGCCGGTCAGGCTTCAGAGACTGTGGCAAAACCCGGGTTAACTCGCAGTAAGGTGATGCTGTGTGTATGGTGGGATTGGAAGGGCATTATGAGCTGTTACCGCCAGACAGGACCATCGATTCTGAACTGTAATGCGAACAACTGATGAGATTAAAGCAAAAAGTTGAGAGAAAGCGGTCGGAATTAATCAACAGAAGGGGTGTGGTTTTTCACCATGATAACGCTAGACCTCACACATCTTTAGCCACTCAGCAAAAAATACGAGAGTTTGGCTGGGAGGTGTTAATACAACCGCCGTATAGTCCTGACCTTGCACCTTCAGATTTTCACCTGTTTCGGTCTCTGCAGAATTCCTCAGGCAGTGTCAGGTTAACATCACGAGAGGACTGCCAAAACCACTTGTCGCAGTTTTTTGGTCAGAAGCCCCAAAATTTTTATAGCAATGGGATCACGTCCCTACCTACAAGATTGCAAAAAGTTATCCAACAAAATGGCACCTACATACTTTAGTCAAATGTAAATAAACTTTATAAAAACCGTTTGAATTGTTATATAAAATGCGAAGGAACTTTTTCCCCAACCTAATAGTTACAAATCAATTAGACAATTTGTTTAAATTTGGTGCCATGGAAGATGGGACGACCATTAGTATGGGACGCCACGAGCGTTGATACTTTGGCAGCGCTCCATCTTTCCGACACGGCTGTAGTAGCTGGTGCAGCTGCCGCCCGACAAGAGGACCTAAAACGCCGCAAATATGCATCCGTTGGTAGCGGATACGTATTTGTGGCTTTTGTGTTGAAACTCTAGGACTATGGGGTCCAGAAGCCTACCGCCTTCATCGAGGTCTATCAAAACGGTTGTTAGATGTCTCACTCGACCAAAACGCTGGCCTGTATTTTGGGCAACGCATAAAGCATTCCCAAATAACGGTGATTTGGGACCCAATTACTATTTGTAATTTTTATCTTTTGTAAATTAAGTTGTATATAATCGAATACAATAAAAGAAAACTTATTTGTGTTACATTCTACCCAGAGTCCCTCAAGACTATAAGTAGAATACTGAGCCTAAATCACCGACTTCTATGGGTAAGGTGCCCAGAAGGCTGGCTACGTTTCCTCGCTGGATCGCCATATTGATCCGTTGCCCGAGATAATCACCAGCCCTCTGATCACCTGAAGATACCTTTACACCTATACTAATAATATTTATATTCTATTCCAGTTCTATATATACATTATTGGTATATTTTAGTATTAATTTTTTTGCGTAATGATTGTAAATAATAGTTGTAAGATTTCATATAATTATGTATATCCCACTCATTTTAATATTATATAAAATTTGGTATGAATATATCTTAGAATGATATAAAGTTTATGCTAAATATAAAGCATTAAAAAAGATTTTTCCGACTATTTTGTAACTTACATTGCTTTTTTCCCTTTGTTTCTTTATTAATTTGTTTTTTTTTCTACTATGTAAAAACAAACGCAACACAGTTTAAGCATTATTCAAATGCATAAACATTAAGGTATTGCTGTGAAATACCTTCACCGTTTCTTTTACTATAAAGAATAAAATTAATGATTACAATATTTTGTGCTTTGTGTGTGATGATTGGTAATAATATTTTTTCTGTTAATTGTTTATTAATCATCACTATAAACTCACTTCTGAAGTTAAAAGTGTGCCTTCTTATAAGTTTTTAACTTTAGGATTTAAATTTTGAACAAACTCAAGGTATTACTAGTTATTGAAATGTGGGATATTTTCAGATTCAGATTTTTTTGCCCACCAAAAACAAAATAATAAGTTTCCGAAATTTACTATACCAGGAATCGAACCCGGAGCCTCTGCATTGCAATGAGGTAAGCCGGCAAAGGCTTAGCCCGCTCAACCACAGAGGCCGTCAAAATAGCTGTGATCATGATCATGGAAGGCAAAGACGTCAAGTGTCAATGAAAATTGTTAAAATTTTATTTAGCCAACTTGTTTGTTTTAATTATTTTAGTTTAGTTAGTGACATCTTTGTCTTCTGTGATCACGGCCACTGAAAAGTAGTCGGAACATCAGAATAATAAAAATCAAATAAATTACCGCGCTTAAACCAGTTAAAACTTAATTTTATTATGTACACCAGTCGCGAAAACTTAAGAAAATATTATTCGGACTACTTTCCTAAATCTTATAGATTTATGGTCTTATTCATATTGAATTAGAGTAAGTTTGTAGGCTTCGTTAATTTTTACTCAATATGAATAATAACCAAAGGAATAACCGTTATTCCTTTAAATGTAGGTACTTAATATTTAATATGTTGTCCGCATTTGTTTCAGATAAGAAAATTTTAATAGAAGATGGAGCTCTGATAATAAATGAACCGGTGGAAGATGATTCTGATGAGTACACATGTGTAGCGACCAACGAGATAGGGGTTGATACCAAGACTTTTGAAGCAAGAGTAACAAGTAAGTACACTAGTTTAGATACTACCATCAACAGAAAATTGACATTACAAGTATTGAGCCTATATCAAATTTTAACTATCAAAGCAAATGAATGATTAGTAAGATATAGAAACAGGCCATATCACATTTTTACGTAGTGCACATATTGTGTGTTGTATCCTGGACATCGAAATAATCATTGTCAGAACCCGTCAATCCAATTTCAACTTTTTTATTTGATTTCTTAAATCTTTCTATACATTAAAAATCGTCCTAACCTAATAAACGTTATGAATATTGTAATTTAACAAACGAGCAATCAGAGCAGAGCACGTGCCTCGCGCGGGGTCGAGGCGCCATCTGTACTTAAGGGATGCGGACGAGTTTTAGAGATACATTGGGTCGATAGCAACGGATCGAGTTGGATCGTTGAGAATTTAAAAGGAAAGGGTTAAAGTAAGATCGGTCTCCTGAACCCGCTGCTCGGTCTTAACTGTGACGAAGTATTGTTTAAATCTAAATTAAAAGTGTATAAACGGCGACCATTGTGTTTTGTGCTCGCATTTTACCCTGATGACGCCCACTAAACCCACAACCGCTAATGACGATATCAGCCAGAACTATGCTTCTCCGACATACATATATTTTTTTTTCATTTCTTTCCAGTGTACCTCGAAGAATTCGGTCCAATAGATAATGTATATATCCATGTGGGTGAAAGTAAAAACATTGAATGTCAATTACCATACACTGATCCAAACTCAGTAAGATGGTATATGGTAAGTACAAAAAGAGTCGCAAGTTTGTATTTAGTAGTACATACAATGTTACGCAAATTATAGAGGCATTATCAATAGAAAATACAATATTGTTGATTAGGCACCTAAGAGATTCTTAACTAAGAGGTATTTAATCATTTCTTAGCAATATTATAAGTCTATAAATGTTTAATATATTATTCGGGATTGCTTAGTGGTTAAGGCACACTTGTCAAAGAATTTTTACAGATAATATTGCTTGTACATCAGAGTAAAATAGTCCATAATTTATAGCGGTATTAATTTTGTTCGCGGCTTCGTATGCATTAATTTCGAAATTGACATTCAATTACAATTTAATAATTATACCTATAACTGTTTGTATAATGACCGTCTAAAAAAATTTGGGACCCCTCATGAATAGTACTTTTTCTTGATGAAAGGTACTCTGTGTCCTTTTATATAGACCAGACAACGTGTTCACAAAGGGTCATGATGATGTGTTGTGTAGTGAAAGTAACAAAACACATTCAAATTTATAATATTAGTACGGATTGGTCGTTGCCAAAATGGGTGTCAAGTGAGAACATCGTCGCTGTGCAGGCTCCCCGACTGTGGAACTCATTGCCTGAAATCATAAGACAGGCAAAATCACTCAACATATTCAAAAAACTTTATTATCTCACACTTTAATAAATACCTTATTTATATGTAAATTAACTTATTGGTATATAGGCTCACGTCGTGCGAATGACATGACACCGAGAATAACACAATAATAATCTGAAACGTTATAATCAAAGTTACTACATTAGAATTATTACAATTAAAATATTAAATACTGGACACAGAAATATTAGGACAACTCCAAGAGTTGCATCCACGCTTGTCAGGTGTCGAGCAGCAATTGTCCTCAAAGAATACTGCGTTTATCAGACAGTAATTATCGACCGCGATATATTATGCGCTCCTTGTTCAAGACTACTTCAGACTATCCGTGTAGACTGTCATTGTGCACTACTGGTTGTAGACTGTCGGTTGAAGACTGACCCCTCTGCCCGAACAACGAGTATTTATAAGGTCCTCGTAGCGCGTCCGCAGCGACACCATCCTGTAATGCTTTGGCGCCACTTCAGTTTCACTTCCTTCATAACACCAACTTCCGCCATCCGTAATAACTTCTAATTTCCGGTTACTCAATTTCTAATATTTGTTAGCTTTATAATAAATGCTTCTACGTTGACATCCGGTTATATGACTTCCCATTACTACATGAAAGTATGCTCTATCCGGTTATTAACTACTTCCGCCATATGGTTACTTTATAATAACAAATACGATTCCTACAGGTATATATATTAATATAGCATATATTAATGTATTATGTATTATTGCTATTATTAATATTATATAGCTGTTAATATACACATATTAATAGTCAATATATCTGTATATATATATATATATATATATAATATTAATATGTGTTAGCGACTATTTTTTTTCTCTTTATTTATTCTAGTTATATGTACTGTGTAAAATTTATATATCCAATTTACATGTATTTAATTTGCATACCACCGTCATACACTTCGATTCCTTTCACACAATACACAGCCCGGGTTGTCTGGAAGAGATCGCTCTAAAGCGATAAGACCCCCTTTTGTTCCTGCCTTGACATGAAATGACTGTAATTTTACTATATGTGTATGTGGTTAAAAAAATTCTATCTATCTATAGTCGCTATAAGTCGTAGTTTCCGGGGGCGCGCAGTGTGAGCAGGACACAAGTGTGGTAAATAACACGCTACTTCAATGGTTAGACAACCAAAGGTGGGCAAAGGCTGCCATTTTTGACGATTGTGCGCATATTACGAATTTTCAAGACAACCACAATCTGACCGCTAATATTCTTATAAATATAATGATGAACATACAACAAAATATTTCAGAAAATGTTAATATACTGAAATATTTAATTATTTTGTTTCAATAGGAAGAAACATACTTAAACGTGACTGGTCCAAGTTTGAATTTACTGGAAGCTAGTGTATCAATGGACGGTAACTACAGCTGTCGAGTATCTGATAGAAATATATCAGCCACCGAAACGCATGCAGTCGATGTAGGATATCCCCCAACACTTGCAAATAAAGGGGAAAACGTCAAATGGCGCGGAGGAAATGATGAGGTGGTCAGTTGTGATGCAGATGCTAAACCGTGGCCTAAGGTGAATACCGTTTTAAATTTATTTTCTTTAATCGAAAGAGTATACTCCTGAGGTGGTCTCATTGTTACCAAGTCAGGATCTAATGAATGGATCCCAAAGAAATCGAGACCAAACCTTGTTGAAAGGCGCCGAGCGCTTATATTTTTTGAAAGGCAAAACATGTATACATGTGCCGGTGGTATAATTTCTACGTGCGCTTAAAATACTATTTATAAAGCTATTTAAGCAACTACATAGAAGAAAATATATATATTTTTAAACTTCAAACTAAAAAAGCAAAACATTGATATTTTCTACAACACCTTGAAGTGGGTGCCAAGTAATACATAAAAAATAACAATTAAATTGAAAAATGCACCGAGTTAAACATGTTTACAAAATATTTATTTCTAGCTTTTTAGTTTGAAGTTGGTTCTGTTTTCGTTAAAAAAAATAATTACTTATATAATTATATATTATATAAGTATAGTATACTTATATACTTATATAATTGATTATAGGTTAGACTATATATAAAATTAGGCTATAAGCTAATGAAAGACTACGTATATGTACCTCCCGACACGGTTCTAGAGCGGTCATTTTTTCCTACGAACAGTGCAATCTCGATCCTTTTTCGAAGTATGAGAAATCAATACCTCATACTTCGAAGAAGGATGTCTTTGTTTCTTGTGTTTTTGTTTCTTATTCTATAAATATAATAATATATTTCGAGACAAAAACATAATATTGTCGATAAATCTCTTTACATTGGCTACGATCAATGCGCAAAGCGATCCCTACTGTTCCGCCGACCGCTCAAGATCGGTGCCGGGAACTACACCACATCGCTGCCAAAAGGAAGCGTGCCCAGAAGGCTGGATGTCAATGCTAATTCGCTGTGCCTACTTATAGGTTGATTTTTCGTTGTGTGTTTAATTTTAAAAAGTATAATATCAGTTAATATGAACATCAGTTATATTATTATGATGTTTATATTGTTTTTAAATCTTAATTTTGTGTTTATAAAAAGTACAGTATAATGAATGTGATTTTTTAGCTGCCACAAAAGCCTCGTATGCGGTCAAATATTTACCGTTTAGTTGAGGTTGGACTTCATTTTAGATTTAATAACAATTGATAAGATCAAAAGGTTTTCTAGCTAAAACTATAAAATATTAGTAAAATTAGTAGTTTATAATCTTCATGCACAAAACGTAATACTAAGCTACATATTTCCAGGCTGGAACAGAGAAAGAATACAATTTCCTGCGGCCTAGCGGCCTGTCGTAAGAGGCTTACCAACCATAACAACCTTGAGTTGTGTTCTGGCATTAGTGGCCAGGTTCCTGTCTTCCTTTAGAGAGCGGCAGCACATTGGTAGCACCTTGGTGTTACAAGTGTCCATAGGCGACTGTAAACGCTTTCCATCAAGTGGGCTGTCTGTCTGTCCGTCTGCTAAACTCATGCATTTAAAAAAAATAACATTTGTGAAAGCGCCATTTTTTTCAATATTATAATACAGGGTGTATTATAATATTGAAAAAAATGGCGCTCACTGTTTTGTTGTCCACTGATACAAACTTAAAATTATATTATCAAGCTGATCATAGCATAAGTTGCAAAACAGCAACTTATTTTAACTTTCTTAAGGTTATAGGCCTTTGAATTGAAAAATATTAATATTAGAATCAAGTTTATTTCGACATTTTAGAACAGACATTTAATAAGTATAATAATAAATAATATTTATATTATTAATATTTATTTTTATATTATAATAATTGAATAAGTAGAAGAAAACAGTGTGACCAATCTAAAATAATATAATCTTTTTTTATGCATTTGAGTATTACCACACATAATATATTTTTCCAACAAACCTTCTACAAATAAGTTCAGCACCGTATTTAAGCTCCTTAGATATAAAGTTGTAGAATTATTAAAGCAAAACAGCTTAAGACTTTATGATAGAAAAAAATCTTGTGCACTGAAGACACTTTGATGTCTCTGACCCATCTCCCGTTAGGTACTGTAAACGACGGTTTGATCCTAGAACGTAGTCAAAACATACCGTAACTAATTATTTTTGATCTATTTCAAAGCTTTATAGTAATTTTTGACAGTCTAGAATTCTTGATAGATACTTCAGTGATGCGAAATCTAATTAAATGAAAAACCTCTTCGTTTTTTATTGTATATACAATTTAACCTCTTTCTTGGCTCATGAAAGAGGGAACTATGGATCTAGAAGACTACTATTTGATTCTATATAATACAAGATACTTATTTTCTAATAGATATTATTCCTACTAAGTTATATATTATGCTCTATTATATTATATTTAAATACTTCTTTTAAAAATATATGCTTACGTATTTTTACATTTATCTATAACATATATACAAGTAGTAAATAATTATAATTGGGAAGTTCTAATTGTCTATGCTAGTTAGTATCTTTATCTATTTTGTTTTTTTTTCTAAAACGCAGATCAACTATATCTAATATCCTACGTTGTTAACGAATAAGTTGTTACATATATCCTTATATATGTAACAACTTATTATTTCTAAGTACATGTTATTGCTAATTTATTTATTAATAGGATATGCCTGTGACTTCGTCCACGCGGGATTCCAGGTACACAAAGTATCGCAGCAGTTAAAAAAAGAATGTAAGCTATCGTTTTAGTGGAAACCGTGGGAATAAGCTAATTTATATGCATCCGAACAACTTCAATCTGCTCCCAGGAAAATTCCCGCGGGATTCCCGGGATAAAAAGTCTAACACAGCTTATTACACTAAATTTTGTTATCGACCAATGAAAAAATAGCTAAGGAATTTGATTTTTTTCAATCTGGCTGTTTTAAATCATTCCTAAAACAATTCCCGCGAGATACCCGGGATACAACGTAGCGCAGATTTTAATTCTAAGAAATTGCTGTCGATGAGCAAAAACCGCATCCAAATCGGCCCATTAGTTTTTACGAGAATCCCGAACAAACTGACAAACCGATATAGATACTGGAAATTTAAAAAAAATATGTATCGAGTTCTCCATCGTTTATATAGTCTATTCCAGTTGTTTTTTTTAAATAGCTTCAATGTACAGACACGGCATGTTTAGAATTTTATAATATTATAGATAGATAGATTTGTACCATTAATACTGACGCTATGAAAATATATACGCTTATATATCTATAATGTCAATTATGCTATAAGCCTCTTAGGTTAAAGTTGCTTTTAAGGCAATTGAAATGCTGTTCGAGTAACGTATATTATGTAACTTTTCAGGCTAAATGGCTGTTTAACGGTGAACCTGTTAACAGTACTGATCCTAACTCTTTAGCGTTAACTATAACAAATATCGGAGTTTACACCTGTGAAGTAAGTAACGTGCACGGATCCACAATGAAGAATATAACCGTTACTGCTTCAGGTAAGACCGTAAGATATACCAAAACCTTCACTAATAAAGTTCTATAAAGTACAATTAAAGACCATGGGTAAATTAGTATGGAGTCTGGGCCAAATACTCAAGATTGATAACACCCATGCCATTTGAAAGCTTTTGGAGTTTTATTTAATTCATATTTTGGCAGCCATATCATAATCTTGCGCAAACATGGTGTTTTGGAGCACGCAAAAATATAATTATTACTTTGGGAGTTAACAGCATTAGCATATTGTACTTTATAAGAAAGAAACAACTTGTTTATGTTTTTACATAGATATATTATCATGTACATAGATTTAAACATTTTTTATTTGAATACTTATAATTACAATCATGTTTTTTATATTCACATTTATTTATAGATATATCACATTTATCTATAAGGCATTTTACATACTAAGAAAACATTGGTATACAGCGAAAATATAACATAGTAAGTACTACATTCCTATTTTCCATTTTAAGATTATTTGGATGCTTTGTATATATATATATATAATAGTTATAAGTATTGAAATTAAAATGTTTAAATCTATGTAGAGACATGATAATAAACCAATGTAAAAAGATAATATAATAAATATATATGTTTTTTTTAATTTAAATTTAAAACAGAGTATGCTGATTCTATTAACTCAAAAGTAATTATTATATTTTTACATGCTCCAAAACACCACGTTTGCGCAAGATTTCGACGTGACGACCATAATATGAATTTAATAAAACTCCAAAAGCTTTCAAATAGCAGGGGTTTTAGCACTGCTGAGTATTTGGTGCAAATTGCACATGGTCCTTTCATAAAAATTTCACGCTACTTGAAACTATACGTGGAGATTTTGTTTAAATTTTTGTTATTGTTACAGTTTGTATCATAGACAAAAGGAGGGATTCTAAACTAAATTCACCACTTTTATTAACAAGACTATATCCAGATGAACCAAAACTACTATGGCCCGAATTAGAATCAGCAGGAGATAGTATGATTATTGAGGAAGAAGACACAGTCACTCTATTATGTCCGTCAGATGATGAAAATAATAACACATTCTTAAAGTTCCCCGAAATTAATGAAATCGATGTTATATGCGATCACGAGGATATTTTCAAAATAAATGATAGTTCCTATCATCTCTCTGAACTATATTGCAAAGAAACCATAAAACCAGTAATAGTAAGGACGGGGACGCGTTGCTTAAACAATGACACGGAATGGTTGTTAATAGGATTCAAGGCCCAAATATTCCTTAATGTTTACAAAGTATGTTATGATACGTTGAATGGAATTCCCTTAATCACAAACAGTATCATGTTTAACACAAATTATATGGGACCGAGCATTGACCAAGACTGGTACATAGACGAAAGATTTGAAATGGGAAATGATGCATACAATTGCACTGAAAGTACCACATCCTGTTGTTATGCGAAGCAACAGTTTGTGAATGTGTTAGATGTCACCTATGGCCCGTCACAGATTAGCACTTATATAGATCACGTCAATTCTATTCCTGTTTGGCAGTCATGTTCTACTTCAAAAAGGGTAAGTTAACACTTTGGGGTCAGTGTAAAGTCATTTTTAATTGTTTGCATACTTTTAACAGCATTTTTTTTAAACGCATCAGGTCATGTACATACATCGTAACTATGTATTTCACACTTACTTAAAAAAAAGTCCTGCATCGTTATATTATATACGAAATTTAGCAGGAAGGTGTATTGTATAATTTACATATCAACATACATTACGTACATTTACGTACAAAAACATATTTATGGGTGGCAACTATGCATTATGATCTTGTATGTCTCAAAGACCACGAGCCATAGAATGGCTCGGACTCTTGGAGGGCTTGCGTGGGTCAATGGGAAGGCCAATACATAGGGGCCCCTTGACGAGTTTAATGTAAATGTGGTGTGACACTGACCGACGATTACCCCTTCCTACACCATATAAAAACGCACCCAAGGACAAGCCCCGGTAAGTGTAGGTCTATTGTAGGGAATGCGAACAAAAGGTATCGTGCTATTGGGATGAACTTCTAGTGGAATTATAGATCTGGGACCATGGGGACTATGGCGTCTGCCCGTCGCAATGTTCTAGGAACATGGATAAAATGGGTGTGATTTGCCACTCCCTGCATGGGCCCCTAAAAATGCCGTACAAGATTGGCAAAGGGCAACATGGATGTGAGTAGGTAAGGGGTGTGGAGTGGTGGGCTGCAAGTTCACCGAAGATATTTCCGTCGTTATGTCCTTTATCACTTCCACCCCTGGAGCTTGAGTTTTAGCTTAAGCGATCTCCACTCCATGCCGGCTGACTAAGGCAAGCACGGAAGCGTGGGCCTTACCTTGGCCCCCTGGAGTCGGGTACGATTTGTCACTAGTCACCTAAGGCTTCGCCACAAAGCCCCCTGCAGGTTTGTCGCGAAGCTACTGATTATTTATTATTATTATTGATATTATGTGGTGGAGAGAAAAAATATCTATATAAGCGCGTAAATTTTTCAACAGGTATTCAAATATTCTACTGATGTTCTAATTATTTCTATTTGAAGTCGAATTGGTACCAAGATAATTATTTTATTTCAAAGTTTTGAAATCATCTCTTCCTCAAACTTTTGAACTGTACCAATTAAAATATGGTAAAATTCGAGTTAGTAGAGATAGAAACATATTTTCTTTTTTGATTATTACTTATACGTTAAGCCTTTATAAAGAATTACAATATTTTTTTATTTGCATAAAAATACTCAATTAGTCTTTCGATTTCAACTCTCTTTTCGAGATTTCCAACCTTTTTCGTTCAACTGACAGAAAAAACTGCTATATTTCTATTTCAGACTCAAGTTCACTATGGGTCGTTAGCCAATGGGGTAAATTCGCAGCCTGTATTAATTGCATAAATTTCAGGTGACCTGGGGTAAAATTGAACAAACAATTAGAGATCAGCTACAAATGGAAAACGTACTTAATGTATGGTCTGGTGGGAGTCATTTTGTAGAGAATGAACTCGGAGGAATGGTACCTCGATACTTGTGGAAGGTAACTCAATTTAGTCAATTTCGGTATTGTTTGTTTACTCCAAATTTCACGTAAATTTTGCGGTGCTCTCCACTTTGGAGGCATCCAAATATTTTATACAACCTAGACAACATTATTCGACAAACTTTAACCTCCATTATAAACATACCTTTGGAAGATCGATCGTGGACCCAAGCATCCTTACCAATACGCTTAGGAGGCTTGGGTGTACGCAAAATTTCCGACATAGCATTACCTGCCTTCCTGTCCTCAGTTTATAGTACTGTGGACCTCATAGGACAAATATTAAATCCGTCACTTAGTGGCTTTGAGGTCCCATACTTGACTGAGGCCGGAAATGCTTGGTCCTTGGCTTGTCCATCGCAAAATTTACCCGTGGAACCGAAGTCGCAGAAGCTATGGGACGGGCCGCTCAGCAAGCTAATACATGAGAACCTTTTGTCTTCTTGTATTGGCGAAACTGACCGAGCCCGTCTTTTAGCTGTCTCTAAATGGGAGTCAGGTTTGTGGCTCCAAGCTCTGCCCTCGGCGAATTTAGGCACTCTCTTGGATGACACTAGATTCAGGATTGCTGCTTGCATTCGTCTGGGGGCAGGCGTTGTAGTGCCTCATCGCTGTCGGTGCGGAGATGGAGTTGATGAGTTAGGCCACCATGGCTTGTCATGCGCAAGGAGCGCTGGCAGAATGTCACGGCATGCTACACTTAATGACATTATCCGTTGGTCTCTTGTCACCGCCGGGGCACCAGCTGTTCTTGAACCAAATGGGCTGTGCCGCGACGATGGTAAGAGACCAGATGGGTTGTCGTTGGTGCCATGGAAGATGGGACGCCCCCTAGTATGGGACGCAACTTGTGTCGATACTTTGGCAGCGTCCCATCTTCCAGACACAGTCGTGACTGCCGAGGCTGCTGCTGCACACCAGGAGGCCCTGAAATGTCGCAAATATGTGTCCATTGGTAATGGGTACATATTTGTGGCTTTCGGGGTCGAGACCCTGGGGCCGTGGGGGACTGGAGCTCATGACCTTTACCGAGATCTATCAACGCGTCTAATTGAGGTCTCGCGTGACCAAAAGGCTGGCTTACACCTAAGGCAACGTATTAGCGTTGCCATCCAACGCAGAAATGCGGCCAGCATTTTGGGCACGCTCCCCGCCGACAGCCATTTGGAGTCAATTTTTTATTTATAGATTTGTTATTTTGTAAGTATAGCTTTATTTATAGTATAGTTTAATTTATTTATTTATTCCTAATTTAAATAATGATTGTTCCAAAGTCATTGTAACAAATAAAATTTAGTCAATTGTCCATGTTAACGAATATATTGATTTCAAAAGTAAATCAATATATTCAATCATTTAAAAGTAAAAGAGACTACATATTGAAAACCATGATTCTACCGCTTCTGCAGCAATTTCAGATGTTATTAAAGGAGAAGAGACGTCGTTACAAACTCCTTAACAACATGCTTTTTTTACTCAATATTATATAATATATATTAACTTTTTAATGATAAAATCAACTGGTCACAGGCTCTTTAAGTGGGAACTTTTTATTCTTCTGCAGATTCATTTTTATAAAACGATCACACATACGCTGAACACTAACAGAATATTAATTGTTTATAAGTAAGAATTGTGTTTCTGCTCTGCCTTTTTTAGCGCCAGCCAAAGACCTACAATTTGGGATAAGCTTTTGTTTGATGCTTAGTTTTTAAAGATTACTCTAAATATGTATATCCATAAACACCTGACAGTGGACAAATCTACAAAATGTATACCTTTTTATCCGTGCAACAAGGAGAAGGAATACATTTTCCTGCTGCCGGGTAGCCTATCGTAAGAGGCGACAAAATAACCCACAGACAGCTGGTAGTGTAATTGCCCGTCTGGATGGCTACCACCTCTGATCTAGAGTACGCCGCCATAACGACCTTGAGTTGTGTTCCTGGGTCAGTGGCCAGGTTCCAGTCTTCCTTTCAATCAGTTGGGCCGTCTGCCTATCTGCTGAACTCGTGCAATAAATAAAAAGTACCGCTGCATATACTAAGAAAGAAATGCCGCTCTTTGTGAGTTATATTGTGAAGTTCTTTACTTGATTTCTTTGCCTTTTAGGTCGTGCTTATCGACGAATCTAATACCGTAGCAGTGGTGTATGTTAACGACCAGCATCCTAACGTCGCTGATATTCTTTGTAAGAACACATGTGAAGATCGTATGATAGGGAAGTTGCCATGCGATGATAAATATACGTATACATGTGATTTTAAAGATTTCTTAAAAGGTTTCAATCTAACTGAAGAAGACATTGCATTTTGAAGTTAAACAATTAGTTTATATAATGCATAAAAAACTTTATTTTAACATTTTTAAGTGCTTTAATTTATTTGAATTTTAATATTCCGACGTTTCGACCACTTTTCAGTACCCGTGGTCATGGAAGACAAATGTCAATCAATGAGTATTGTTAAAGTTTTATTTAGGCTATCACCGATTTGTTCATTTTAAATATTTAGTTTTAATTTTGTTTATGGTTATTATTTACTCTATGGGAGCCTAATCTAATTTACCACCGCTTCGCAACATGTTGTGCCTTGAAGAAAAGAAGCAGTGCAAGAAACTCTTCAGCAAACATGCCTAGCTCTAATAATTTTATATAATACTAGCGGCCCGTCCCGGATTCGCACGGGTATCTAAAAGTAACTTTTTTATAGCCTATACCAACCGGTGATAGTGTAGCTTGCCAACAGTGAAAGAATTTTTCAAATCCGTTCAGAACTTTCGGAGCTTATTCAATGCAAACAAACTATCAAATTTTTGCTCTTTATAATATTAGTATAGATTAAAATGGGTGGGAGGCAAAAATGGCTATTTTTTTAAACCACAACATGTTGCGAAGCAGTGGTAAATTAGACAAGGCTCCCATAGTAAATAATAACCATAAACAAAATTAAAACTAAATAATTAAAATGAACAATTTGGCGGTAGGCTAAATAAAACTTTAACAATACTCATCTACACTTGACAACTTTGTCTTCCGTGATCACGGCTACTGAAAGTGGTCGAAACGTGGGAATAATAAAATCAAATAAATTGCCGCGCTTAAAACGGTTAAAACGTAGTTTTATTATTAAACATGTAGTATTTTTTAAATATAATGCCATATTGTATTAGTACAAGTAATTTATTAATACAATGTGGCATTTTATATAAAAGTAAGGTATTAATATTCTGTTTTAAATGAAATAATTTTTTTATACTTTTATGCGAAATATTTCGCTCTTATTGTTTTAATTTGGGAAAATATTTATTTACATGCTTGGTATATCGAATACTCTGTGAAAACTGCAACTTGTGGGATTTTTTAATTAACATACATATATTTTACCGAAAGTATTAAATAAACATTTTGCTTAAAAATTTAGGGGTTTTATTTCTTATGCTAAGGGCCGATTTCTCAATCACCAGATGAAAGTTATTCATAGAATAAAGTATAACACGGAAGAATTAGAAATGTCAGTTACATTAATAAAATAGTTGAATGGTTTTGAGTTCACTCGGGTTATAATTTATTCGACTCAAAACTTTTATCTGATGATTGAAAAATCGACCCTTAGAAGCAAATGCATTTTAATCTTTAGTTAAGTAATTTCATAGTGATAATGTAAATCATATTATCGCTGCTCCAGAACGGTTCTGTAAGCTATCTTTTACTAGCTTTTATTGTGAACACTCCTTGTTGCTGAAGGAATAATAGTCAATTTGCAGTCAGCCTTAAAAAATGTTCCACTTACAACATCAATCATAAATAGAAATAAAACCAATTAGAATTGATTATAGTTTATCGTACTTGCAAGTGATATTTAATTCTATCGATTCCAACAGAATTTTCTGCCACACATAAATAAGTTCCATCGTTAGCTTGCGTCAAGTTCATTAGATGAAGCGTGTTGGTTGATTTACTCCTGTTAACAAATGCAACAAAAAGTATTTTTTTAAATTCTTCTTTCTAAACGTTTCACATCAATTAAGGCCACTAATGGGAATAAATTTGAAACTGAATTTTTGGCCTTAACTATAAAAGCTCAACACTTTATCGATATACATATTTCAGGCGACATTCATTATTGTTCGTACATATAAAGCCATAAATTGTGTCTCTCATATCAGGTAGCATAAGTAATTAAGAATTATTTAATCATGATTACGGGAAAGGTAACACCAACGTTATATTATTATTACTATAGGATATGCCCGCGACTTCGTCCACGCTTGACTTGAATTTCCTGCGAGATTCCTAGGACACAAAGTACCGCAACTATCCTTTTAGTGAAAACTGTCGAAATAAGCTAATTTTTATGCACCCTAACAACTTCAAACGACTCCCAGAAAAATTCCTGCGAGATTTCCGGGATAAAAAGTATCACACATTTTATTACATAAAATTCGATATCAATCAATGCAAACACCACATTGGAATTAGATTTTTATTAATCTGGTCATTTTAAATAATTCCCAGAAAAATTCTCGCGGGATTCCCAGCATAAAAAATAGCACAGATTTTAAGTCTAAGAATTTGCTGCCGATCAGCTAAAACAACATCGTAGTCGGCCTACTAGTTTTTCGTGAATCCCGAATAAATATACAAACGGACAAGAAATAATTTTAAAAAAATGTATCGTGTTCTCCATCGTTTATATATTCTATTTCAGTTTTTTTAATAGCTTCAATTCTGAAAACGGCGTGTGAAGAATTGTATAATATTATAGATATTTTACCTTTTTAAAACGATAGCAGTGTTTGAGATAAATTCCCATTTAACAGCTGGAACAGGATTTCCAAATAATACATTACAAGGTAACATAACCTCATCACCAATTCTAGCTGTCACGTTCTTACTTATCGGCGTTTCTATATATGGCGCCACTGTAATAAAATTTTATGGTTGCTTGAAAAACTTACTTATTACCATAATAAGGTTTAAGGAACGTATTTACCTAAGACAATCAAAATTATACTTTTGTCTGCTCTTCCAATTTTGTTCTCAGCAATACAGTGATATTTGCCAGAATCCCTCCATAATGCGTTAAAACTAAAAACAGAGAGGTTTCATGTTTTGTGAAATATAATAATGTGAATTCTGAAACGTAATAGGTGCTAAAGCAACACAAGCAGGAACGGCAGGTCATAGAAATTATAGTCTCTAATAAAAAATAATACTTTACATCTCTGGAAACGATTTCCCAGTTGTCAAAAAATTTCAAAACTATGCGAGCCTTGCCCAAACCTTTATATAGCCATTGTTAAATTAATAAACTTGTTGCAGCACAAAATTGTAATTAAAAATGTCAACAATTTTGTAACATGATTTATAGATACTAACGGTCTTACACATATTGAGTTAGAGTAAGCTTGTAGTATTTTTTAATAACCTTAAAGAAGCCTACAGACTTATTCTAACTATTAAGTTCGAGTAAGTTTGTAGGCTTGTTATTAATATTAAATTCTCAACTAATTGATTAACAATTTACTTTTCACTAAATTATTACTTAATTAACATTAATTTGAGCTAAATATTAACTATCATCAAGGTTAAAAAATACTCGCTGGTAGAATGCCACAGGAA
This sequence comes from Dendrolimus houi, assembly GCA_039645545.1. Taxonomy (NCBI): domain Eukaryota; kingdom Metazoa; phylum Arthropoda; class Insecta; order Lepidoptera; family Lasiocampidae; genus Dendrolimus; species Dendrolimus houi. The sequence goes on from CM077136.1 coordinate 9,702,328, forward strand.
AGAAATTTACTTAACGCATAAATGTATAAAATTAGTTCATCAGATTTAGGTAATTACGCCTGTTTTTATTTGATAAGTAGTTGTTTTTTTTAACTAATTAGGTTTTTATTTAGTTTCTCCGTAATCGAAATGAAAACCAAAGTGTTCACCTCGGGTAAAAGACCTATTTAGGCACTCAAACAATTAGCAACCTCGCTACGCTCGTGCGATAAACCATCTTGTGCCGAAGTAGGTTTCTTTCATCGCTTGTGTCATAATATATTATTACCGATGTGTATATCGATCGTCAGTTGTATGTCGTTCATCCAGAACTATGATGTTATATTGAGACATTTCCCAGCGAACTGTAGCTTTCGGGGAAGCTGAGACGTTACAGCTCATTTCCACTGGGTCTCCTTCTTTGACAACCATTGTAGTCTCTGCATTGTTGCTTATTATTGGAGAAACTATAAATATGAAAAAATACAAGACAATTACTTAATTTGCAGTTTTATGCACAGATTTCACTTTTATCGGCTTAGAAATTTTATAATTTAATAAATACCTATTGGTTTTGATAAATCAAATCTATCTAGCAATTAAAGAACAACTGATTGAACATAAAAATGATCCAACTGAACAATTTAATCTAAAGATAATTTTGTGTGTGTTTAATTTATCATAAGAAAACATACTTATATGGTAATTAAAAATATGATTTATAAGTGTAGTTGCACATTTGATGATATTTAATGAAATAATACTCATTACTCACATTCAACTTTGATTGCTAGTTCACGAGTATCTTCTCCAACGAAATTTGAAGCTTCGCATCTATATAACCCTTCATGCTTCAATTGTGCTGACTCAATCTTCAATTTTCCATCATCTGATGACACACCACTTGGTATGTAGTCGAAATCGTAGCTATTTTCAGATTTATATAACCATGTCACTGTTGGTGACGGTTTACCTTTAATTACTCTGAAATATTTTTTTAGATACTCACACTCATCAATTTTCAACATTTCTTTTGATGACCATACATGGACCCAAGCCACCCTACCAATAAGATATGGAGGTTTGGGTATACGAAAAATTTCTACAGTTTCTTTACCCGCCTTTCTGGCCTCAGTATAAAGTACAAACGACTTCATTGATGAAATATTAAATCGGTCACTTGGTGACTTTGAGGACCTGTATTTGACTGAGGCCAAAAATGCTTTGTCTGTGGCCTGCCCATATCAAACTTTACCCATAAATCTAAAGTCACAGAAGCTATGGGACGGCCCGCTTTGCACATTGGTGCATAAAAATCTTTTGGATACGTGTGCCAATGAGACGAAGCATGCTCGCCTCCTAGCTATCTCGCGTTGGGAGTCTGGCTTGTGGCTACAGGCACTCCCCGCGGTGAAATTGGGGCACTTTTCTAGACGATAACACGTCTAGAATAAGTGCTTGCATTCGCCTAGGGGCGGCCTCTGTTGTCCCACACCGCTGTCAGTGTGGAGATAAGGTGGAGCGTCTCGGTCGCCTTGGGTTATCGTGTATCAGACGTGCCGGCAGAATTTCACGTCATACAACACTTAATGATATAATCCCCCGGGCTCTTGTCACCGCCGGAGTACCCTGCTGTTCTAGAACCGAACGGCTTGTGCCGCGTCGATGGCAAGAGACCCGATGGTATCTCATTGGTGCCCTAGAAGACGGGTCACCCCTTAGTATGGGACGCGTCTTGCGTGGATAATTTGGCAGCGTCCCATCTTCCAGCCACTAGCATGTCTGCCGGTATATCTGCTGCACAACAGGAGACCCTAAAACGCCGCAAATACTCAGCCATCGGAAATGCCTACACGTTTGCGGCTTTTGGGGTCGAGACCCTCGGACCATGAAGGCCTGAGGCGTACAAGCTTTATCAAGACATAGCTAAACGTCATGTCTCATGCGACCAAAAGACTGGTTTATACCTTGGGCAACGCATTAGCGTTGCCATTCAGCGGGGCAATGTACCCAGTTTTTTAGACATGTTTCCGACTGACAGCGGTCTGGTACTAGTACTAGATTTTATAGTTTAATTTTAGTTTGTATATATAGTTTATTTTTAATTGAGTTTATTGTATAGTTTATAATTTAAATTCTAATACGAAACAATGTTATGCTACTAGGTGATACATAAATTTGAATATTTTTTAAAAACGTATTATTAGGTTTATTTATAAAATATAAGAAATCTAGATAATCAAACTTAACACACTATTTTTAGTTCTGTATCCTGTTTATAGTCATCCGATACTGTAAGTTGAATATTGAGCGTAACCATAGAAAGGGAATAATATTAGAAAAATGTATACCATGCTTCTAACTTTTGCTGTTTATAGTGAATCATTCTGATAAAATCAAGGAGAAAGAGCTTAGAAACTATTTTCAAATACATGGTTGGTAAAATATTCCGAGAATATTCTTTGAGTCATTTAGGTGTTTTCGATTAAATGTTTTTTTAAGGTTTTTTAGTCAAATTACAAAAACAGTGATCGTTCCTTGCCGCTACAGATGCCTTTAATGTGTCACAATCTTCTTATACGCCCTTGGTCAATTTTGATCTTAGTTTCGATATTAACAACATATTTTCTACATCTGTCTGTCCCTTTTTGGGAAAGTTTTTTGGTGCTAATTCTATTGCGCAAGTTAGTTATCTTACTTATTAATTACTTCTAAATTCCATACAATTCTGGACTATAAAGTATAGTACTGTTACGAGTTGCAGGACTCGAATTCAAATGCCGTTGGAATTATTATAGAATTTATTAGAACTATACAAACACGTTTAACACAGCTACAAATTTAACTGAACTCAACCAGTCCAAATGTAATGCACGATTCAATAACACGCGCAAAGTCCATCACTAAATAGATTACCGAGATGTACACAAGTCTTGCTCCGCTTGTGGTTATCACTCGACTGCCGATCTGTCCATTGGGCCATTGCTTTATACTGCACCGATACAATATGGCTGCCCGATCGCCTAGACCGAATTTCTTAGAATCAGTTCGACACACCTGGCTAATGACTGCCATAAAAGATTACTATATACAATGGGTTGTTTTCTAACTACATATTTTAAACACAAAGTAAACAAAAGAAGTCCAAATGCGGAAAGGTAATAAAGTGTGCTTTTATGGTATGCAGGTGTGAATCTACTTTTGTTGGCGTGTAGGTCGTAACAGTATACACAATAATATATAGTATAAAGTTTTTGTGTTATTCTGATTTTTATTACTGTTCCTAATAAATGTTTGCAAAAGTCATAGAACAGTTTTTTTACAAAGGCTATTTTTTGGAAATCTTATCCTGGTAATCTTGGTTAGATATACTGGTATGTTTAATATGTTGCTTTTATACTTGACATATTCATAATCAAAATCCGCAAAAGTGACCATTTTAACCCCGGAATTAGTTTGATAGTTAAAAACGGTAATTTGTTTTGTACAAATATTATGCCAAAATCGAAGAACTGGTGGATGAGCCCAATATAATAGGCGAGAGCAAGGCACATCACTTGCGCTGCTTTGGCCACCTACATAGAATGGGGGAGGAGTGAAAAGAGCCTATCTGGGCAGATAAACGGGACGACGACCAGTAGGTCAGCCCAGAAATCGCTGGAGTGACGTAGTGGAGGCTGATCTGTGCGAGCTTCATGCCTATGACTGGCAGGAGACAACGCTGAACAGGAAGGAGTGGAGTATTCTCATTTCGGAGGCCAGGACTCATTTTGGGTCGCTAAGCAGCAGCAGTTAGTTAGTTAGTTAAATATCATTGGTAGGTACAAGATTGAACTACCTGCATTCTATTTCAACTGATTCTCCTGATGTCAGAACTAACTCTCTTTTTTCCAAATCGACTTTGGGTGTTTCTGTAATTTAAAATAAATTTAATCAGATTCGTCACTAAGCACAAAAGAGAATTTGAAAATAATTTAAAACAATGATAATGTTTTATTATATTACCTAACCCTGTAATATCAACTTGAGCTGTAAATGCTTTTGTTTCAACGTTATTTTTTACTTCACATTTGTATTCACCAGGATCAAGTATGGTCATATTTTTAATGATTAAAGCATTTTCATCTGATTCCCATTTTATATTATCATTATCAGTTATGGACGAGTCATTATGGTACCAATTGATACTTGCTTCAGGATAAGCGTCGACTTCACAGTATAGTTTTCCTTCAGTTCCAAATTCTATAGATGTGTCTGAAAGTAGAAAATTAAAGATATTGTTTGCGCCGAGGAACACCTTTTAATTTCTCCCTCCTCATCTGGCCATCCAGAAAAGATAAACTTTCAAATGAAGAATGCGCTAAGAAAACAAGAAACTCTCACGTCATCGCAAGTGTCACCGCAATACCTAATGATGGAACACGAATCAAAGATAACCACAAACAACTCATACATATAATTAAATAACTTTCTTATTCTCCTTAGTTTCAATCCTAGTCGTGTGTGAAAAGCCCCCGTGAGACAAGTGTAATGTAATGAGACAAGTCTAGTGGCGAGGTAAGTCCTTCTACCCCTTGCTTCTTCTTCAACGTCCCTCTGCCTTACTCCGGCCATCGCACCGTACCCACAGAATTCTTATATCTTTAAAAATTATTTGATTTATTGATGACAAACGTGTTACTAAGATATAACGTATGGTGTTACAACTTATATTGACATGTAATTAAAACTAGGTTTTAAAGGTTTTGTGCGCGGCATTTTTACTACTATATTATTTTTGTCTTTATACGCTAAAACTTAATTTTTTTTTATAGTGGTACGATTTAAAAAAATATGTTTAACATGATAAGAGGTTTTTTGAACAAATTTTTAGTATGGGAACGATGCGATTGCTAAAAAGGTCTTGGGAAAGAGAATTTATTGCGTTGTTGTAGTTTTTAAAAATGAATTTGGAATAAGTGGTACAGTTAATTAGTTCAATAAGTACGTAATATAAGATTGGTATATGATGATACTAAATCTACTATTGCAAAAAATGCTCTAACAATTATATATGCATTTTTTTATATTTTAGTGCGAAGCTAACAATCGGCCCGCTTTATGGAAAATAGTTACCGTCGCCTTTAGACGTTTGCAACACCAGAGGCAAAGTCAACGCATTTCCAGCCTTACATAATTCTACGTGAATTATGAATTATATTATTTATTGTATTAAGTTTTGTTATTGTTCAAACAGATATTGAGTTATTTTAAACTAAACTACCTTTAAAAAATCGTACTTACAAAAAAAACCTTAAAATTAATTTAGTACTAAAAATATAATATACAAATTAAAATAAAATATAGAAAACCTAGTGCCAAACCGATATCAGGTAGTAAAGTTCCCAGAAAGCTGGTCGCAATCCTTCTATGCATGGTAACGCTAAGAAGTTAAATCGATGCAGGAACGGAGAAAGAATACAATTGTCTGCGGCCGGGCGGCCTGTCATAAGAGGCGACTAAACAACCCACAGCCAGGTGATAGGGTGTTTGCCCGTCTAGATGGCTACCATCCCTAGTCTAGAATATAACACCAGAAAAAAATTGAGTTGTGTTCCGGCATTAGTAGCCAGGTACCAGTCTCCCTTTAGAGAGCGCTGCACAATGCTAGCACTTTTGGTGTTAAAAAAAAATATAAGTGATGGTAACCGCTTTCCATTAGGTGAGTCGTCTGCCTGTCTGCTGAACTCAAGCAATAAGCAATAAAAATAGTGCGATGAAAATAGTTTTACAAAACATGAAGTACCTGCTGGTGTTCGTAAGACCTCAAAACTGTAGGTTCTGTTCACATACAGATCAAGACTCTGGCTTGAGTCACCTTCTGAATTATCTGCCTTGCATTGTATTGTAATATTTGTGACCATATTCTTAATGCTTGCGTAACTTATGTAAGTATATGGAATTTCTAGTAAACTAGCCTGTAAAGCAACAAGGTTACTTGTATTAAGATGTGTTAATGAAATCTTAATCTCACATTTTAGAAAAATAATAATCCTAATCTGGATCTGAGTTGATTAATGATAATATTATTGTTTAATTGAGTAATAACTATGGGTCTTTTCAAGTTTTAAAAATATAATAATCCTGAGTTTGATTACTTATCTTGACTTCAAAAGTGAATCGATACTATGTTCTGTTCTCGAAAACCTGCCAAATGTGTATTATCTAAATTCACCTCTGATAATAACTCAGCTCCAGTACTGTCTTCCCAATGTATATTGGGTTTGGGATATCCTGTAACCTTCGAGGCTATTCTAACGTCACTTTTATAATCTACGATATTTTTTTCCATTTTGATTATTTCTACTTTTGGTTCTTGTGGTAGTATATCACTGGACACTGAAATATAACCAAATATTGTAAAGCGCAAAAGCTGAATAAACCTTTAGCAGGAAGATGTAATCTACATGCCTTTACAGAACAATGCAGTGATTGACAAAAAATGAATTGAAGTCTAAAAATTAAAACTGTTCGTCATATATGCAACTGAGGGAAGAATTTAGAGCATAAACGGACGTGTTTGACATTTTTAAGCTACGTACACACAGAGCCAACCAAGGTCATCGAAGCCTACCTCCTGCGGGTAATATAGTAGGATTGAATCTAAGATTTTGGTAGTTCGACTAAATTAACACAAAGTCAATAAAGCCTGTTCGTTATTCTTTGTAGGCTCTGTGTGTACTCGGTCTTAAAATTGACTTGAAATATCATAATATGATGTTTTTAATGACTATGCTAGCTTCCAAAGTTGTAAAAATTAAGGTACACAACAAGAAACTAAGTAATGTTACCTGTTTTCTGTGGACTGAAGTATTCTGTTGCACTGGAAATTTCTAAGAAGCTCTTTGGGTCTTGAAGTTTAACCTAAAGACAAAATTTACTTTAAAGTTAAAGATGTCGCAACATTATTGGAGGTATTACGTTTCCCAAAATTTGAATGTACATAAATTATAGACACATTGATGACATTGTAATCTAGCAGTCTAAGTGTGCTTCCGTTTATTGTAACGTAGACGACCCTGGTTCGATCAGATATCGCATGGTAAATTCCGTAAACGATATTTACATTATTTACTATAGCTTCTGTTGCGAACGATCGACTAAAAGAGTGTCCCCTTAAAATTATTATATTATCCATAACACCATCATAAACTACTTATCTTGAGAATATACAATAGGTATGTGTTGTCTGCCGATTTGCAATTGCATATTCCGCTCAAGAGTAATCAATTTATTTATTCTGCTTTTCCGACTCATTTGAATAAGGTTAAAAATTTACAAGTAAGAATATTGAAAAATTTAGTTGATAGAAAAGTAAAGGAATATTTTAAAAATGATTACGAAAAATTATTTAAAATTTGTAAAATACTGCGTATACAGTATAAGTTTAAACTAAATATCATTTTAGAACAACACAAGAATACTGAATTCAAGAAATTAATATCGCGGAAATATCCAACCCGACAAGTGTCTAATAAACTCAAATATGAACTACCTAAAGTAAATAATTACTACGGGCTACGGAACAGGAGATATGTATGTTCTAAGATATATAACGAGATACCCAAAGATATGCTAATGGAAAATATGTCCAAACAGAGTTTAAAATGTATATTACGTAAGTATTATTTAGCATTGTGATAAGTGATGGTGCATGTACGCGGTGAGATATGGTACTATCATCAAGGAATCAATGGAAACGTTTTAAATGAATTCACAAGAAATTTGGTGTATATGTACTTTAGATAACGGTGGTAATTAAAGCAAGACGTAATACAAAAATTGGTTAATCCAATCACTTCATTCAATTTATATTATAATTTACATTTAAAAAAGTGTACTTCAGTATATAAAACAGAAGTTATGAGGTATAATTTAATGCGATCCACGATAACGCTGCCGACAAACTGTGCTGCAGTTTGGCAATGTAATTGTTTGTATGATCTTGTAACTTTCTTTTATTGAAAATAAATTTTAAAAAAAAAGATAAACAAATCAGTGGACTGGTTTGGATCTGCTAATTCCAAAAAATGCAACTACTAGAATTTCGTCTATGTCTGTTAGAGCATCACCTAAAAACTACTGAACGGATTAAAATAAAACTCGATACAGAGCTTATGTCCGGGTGACTTAGGATACTTTATATCATGCTAAATGATACTGTTTCCGTGAAATAGACGAATATATCCAAAAAGGTAAGGCTACGTCGCGTTTTTGGTGAGTTTTTGTAATTCACTAACAAATGTGTCAGTCAATATAGTAATGAAATTGCGGTAGTACTGCTTCTTTAAAATACTGTGTTACACTTTGGTAATAAAATTAAACTTACATAGATTTTGATCAATTGATTAGCTTCTATGTATACCCGAGTAATATGAATACCAGGCGTAATCTCTTCGATCTCCAAAATTGTTGCTATTTCTCTGCCTAGAGTGTAAATTTCTACACTCTGGATGCTTAACGTACTCTGTGGTTGAATCAGTATGTAGTTGGCTCGACCTGTAAGTTTTTTTTTTGGGTAACAGATTGTTACACCTGACATCATACCTAAAATCTGTCTTAAAAGATTTGACAAGTTATTTATCATTATTACAATTGCAGCTATCCAAAATGGGAGTAAGCTTTCCGATTACCACCATTCCTTTCTTTTATGATTTAATTATTTATTGTGTTTATGTTTGTATATTAGTTAATGCACCATACACACCATCCTATAATCTTCTCTATACTGTTTTTCATAAATGTCCTAGATTTATTTATTACCCGAAAGAGATCGATCACTGCCGGTTCCTATATCTTACTATCTTATCTTCATTTGCCTCACTATCGGTTAAATTTGACATAAGCTCCATAAAGTAATATAAAATTTCTACCGATGGTAACGCAAATGAATTGGATGAATATTAAGATCATAAGTGATTAGACAGCCTTTAGTTCAACGTATACTATATCTAGTTTATAGGAAACCTACCTTTATTTTATTATTAATAATAAAGTGTTTTCATAAATTCATTCTAAAATGTATATTGTTTTAAAATGTATTTACCAATATGCTTACATTCATATACATAAAAACATATTCGACTGTGGCACAGAAACCTCATGGACTTATTTGTGCCGCAGAGTCAAAAAAGAGCGGAAATAACACGCATAGTTGATTATTATGATACATAGTGCTATTTTGAAAATGAACTTATTCAATATTATTGTTATATCAAAAATGAGCAGGGGCAAGGAAGGAATTGTTATAGTCATTCAAGTGCTTAGTTTAGGTTTGATAATAATAAATGGAATTATCATCATACTAGTATTTGGTTCTGATTTAGTCCCAGGTCTGCATATATGAGCTCGATGGGCATCTTATTTATATGGAATCTTGTGAGATTGTATTTGGTTGATTTGTGGATATTTTTGCTGGTCCTCTAGGAGATGGTTTATAATGATTGGTGTAGACATTTGTAAAAATCTCTATCACATTACACATGATCAGAAGACTCAAATTTTGCCTAGTGAATTAGCATTGTCACTCAGCGTGGCAATGCAGCCAGCCTTTTGGGCACGCTTCCCGCTGGCAGTGATCTGTTACATAATTTATAAGTTTATATTTAGGTATTTATATTTTCTAGTTATTTTAATTGACAGTCGCATAATTTTATGTACGTTCATAAATGTATATTACATGATTGGTGTTATCTTCGAGCCTTGTCCCATATACGTTATTGTACTTAGGTACAATATATTTACATACGTCAGATCTCGGTCCAATGTACTTAATAAGTCTAGTCTAAATACTTACCGGGTATTGGTTTCTCAGTCGTTTCCAGTAAGTTAAAAGGGGATGCTGTTGAAAATCCGTACTGGAAAGCCAGTTGACATCTAACAAACACTGCTACAGATGTGATGCCTCCACTCCTTATGTTGAGAGTGTACATGCCAGTATCAGGGTTAAGAAACCTTAGAACCTGTAAAGACAGAAATTATTCATCTAATTATGAAGATACTAGCGGTCCCGGAAGACGTTGTCCTATCCTGAAAAATTAAAATTCTAAGACCCGATTCTAGTGCCTCCTACCCGTTCCAATTGTGAATCTAAAGACCATGGTCGTTATAGTCGCCGCGAAAACGTGACTAATTATGTCATCATTTTGACCCATATCAAGAGGTGGGTGGAAATAATTTTTGACCACAGAACATTAATTCTCTCTATAGAGACTTTGACAAAGACGCGATTTTCAAACCAACCATCAACGGTTCATAATTCATTCCACTTGAGTTCATGATTGCAACGCCCGCAAGCAAATGGGACGGGAATACCGCGGTCGTGAGCGTGGTCGTTGTGAGCTTTAAGCGAAGCGCGCCCAGTGTGTGTGTCAACGCCCACATTCGATAAGGTATTGGTCAGTGAAGTCAATTAAGACACTTTTTTAATTAATACGGATGTATTGCCTTGTGATGTCATAATTCTACAAAGTCAGTTGATATTATTATTTAAACTGTAGCTAAAATTATTTCGGTGATGACTATTTAAAAGGAAGACGATAGTAAGGTATTTAAAGCATGCCAAACTATATATGGAAAAGAATTAAATCTGGGATATATTTTGTTACTGTTTTCCTACAAAGCTGGCAAGAGGCGATAGACCGAGGTATTTGATTGGGTATTCCAGCTGAGTCTACGAGTCCGACACCCATATCGCCATCTCCAGATGGTGGGTAGTCCGTAGAGAACATTTCTTCTTAATAATAAAGGACAGTGATATATTGCATTTACCTGTGTATTTCTAACATCGACGACGTGATCCAATGCACGTTTTAGTCCGTTCATATCGACTACATCCATAGCAGGTAAGGGAGCCTCTGAGGAAGCCACCACCACCATTTCTTTAACATATTCATGCACAGGTAACTACAAATAAATACCAAATGTTTTTATTGTGCAGGGACACGTTAAAATTAGATAAAACGGGCAACTCTGACACCCAAACATATGATATAAGGTAACGTTGGAGCCTAACCGGTACTGCTCTAAGAAGAGAGGAGCCCCCAACGCTGCAATCACACATCAGTATATAGTGTATTATCTATGAGTCCACTTTATACCGTCCGGCGACGCTAGCGCATACAATAATCCGTACATCATTTCTATGGTCACGTATAATAAATACTATGTTGTCGAAATAAAGCTCATGCCATTAGAACAGTCCACTAATTACTCCAAGAACCCCATACCACCCAGGGAGGAGCCTAGACAAATTCGTTTACGAAAATTATGCTGGCAGGAATAGCACCCAGAACCTCTGCGTTTTAATTTAACTCCACTCACGATCCTGACGAACAACTTTCGATTCATCTACTTTTAACTGACCTTGTTAAATGCGATTCACGAGAGACGTTACAAAAAAAATGAAAATTTACTCACAGATTATCTGCTTGAATCCTCTAAAGCTTTCGAAACCTTTTATGCCACTCCATTCAGTTTTCATAATTTCCTTCATATAACGAAAAGCCTGAAATGATAAAAAATACACAAAAATATTAAACCTACCTTTTTTTGGGATGGAAACCCACCATGGTTGTCCAGGTCGAATTAGCAAGTTTTAAAGAGTAATCTCGATATGTAGGTTTCCTCGGAATATTTTTCTTCATCGTTACAATGTGGTATTTTGGTGAATCTTATACTAATATATAAAGCTGAAGAGTTTGTTTGTTTGTATGTTTGTTTGATTGAACGCGCTAATCTCAGGAACTACTGGTCCGATTTGAAAAATTCTTTCAGTGTTAGATAGCCCATTTATCGAGGAAGGCTTTAGGCTATATAGCATCACGCTAAGACCAATAGGAAAGGATCACCAATGAAGAATGTTTCAAAATGGGGGGTTGAAAACAAATTCCACGCGGACGACGTCGCGGGCACAGCTAGTAGTAAATAGACATCAGGTTAGAAAAGCGGAGAATTTGGATTAGGCACTATGCTCACTACGTTTATCCAAGGTGAATAGGCGAGTTTGACACATTCGCTGCTAGCACGTTATAATTGTAACAATATTCACATGAAGTCAGAAAACTGCCTAAGTGGTGCATACTTTCTAGCCAGGATTCGAACCCGAGCCCTTGCCTCTAGGACCCGAATGCGTTAATCACTTAGCTACCACGGCTTATATAGTAAACTAGTTCGCTCTATCAAATTTAATAGAAAATCCTGTTATTAGTCCTACATTTAAAGTAACTTTCTCAGTTTGTAAAATTGATATATATGTTGTTATATTTTCAATAAATAGATTAAAATGATGCCAGAGTCAGTCAAGTATCCCATTTCGATCTGGGACCGTTTCCTGATAAAATCATAATATACAGTCGACTATTATTTCTAAACCAACATTTTCAGACAGAGTCTGCATCTATCTGCGTATTCTACCGTCTGTACAATGGGGAATGTTCCGAGGAACTGTTTGATCCAATGCCAACGCCACGTTTTTACTATCACATCGCTAGCCATCGGCGGGATGTTCACCCTCATTTCCTTGAGCTACTACGCTCAACTACGGAATGGTTCTCTAGAACGTTTATTCCGAATATATAACGACTAGGAGAGAACTTCCTTTTTCTTCCGTTTTCCTTCTGCGCTGTGACATGGGGTCATTAAGAAGAGGCTTTTTTTTCGAAGCTGACAATGCGTTGATAACGTCCCTGATGTCGTAAACGTCCGCAAGCAATAGTAACCACTATCTGTCAAGTCTGTTTACCAGCTTTTGGCAATGAAAATAGTTCCAATCGAGTCTTTAATTTTAAAACTTACTTGTCTTAGATTAAAATGGTCGAAGTGGAATACGACGCCAGAGCAAGATTTTGTGAGCTCATAGTAGACATTCACGTCTTGTTTCCAATTGCTTCCTGATGGTAGACAAAATCCGCTCAGGAACACGTTTACCTATAAATAAAATATGCTTAATGCTACAGCCAACATACATGATATGGAAAACCTATATATAGCTTCCAAAATAATGACGCGGTTTTAAATTGGTATAAAATAGTGAAGGTGGATCAACAGCACTTCGAAGATTAGTCTAAATTCAGATGTTTATGACTGATTCAGTTTAAATATCTTCAACAGTAGAGGAACTGCAGGATATTTCGACACCTCCAAGGGATAGTACGCCAACTTAATTTTAGATATTTTCTGTTTTTAAGGGAAAAGCGTTCATTAATGTCCTAATATTATGTTCTTAAAAGGGTATAGCAGGGTTTCTAAGTAAAAACTTCCCCCGCGTCGTTTTCTACTTTTCTATGGGGATCGTTTTGTTATCAAATAAAAATAATTCACCCAAATTTTCAGCTTTTAATCTTAAGTATTTTTCGAGATTTTTTGAAAAAACTATTTACCGTTATTTTTTCAATAATAAAATTACAAATTAACTCATGGCAAATTTTTTACCAATAATTGGGAGCAAAAGGCATAAAACAATATTTTTGTACTAATTCCCAGATGAAAAGCCGATTTTTGAAATAAAATAAAACTAAAATATTTTTTATCTCGAATTTTTGAAAACTATCTATCACCATTTTTTTTTCAAAATATTTGTTTTACAATCTTTTCTACTTTCGAATTTTTTCAATATTTTGAAGTGGTGGAACAAAGTCAAAAGAAAGAAAAAAAACTGTTTTTTTTTCATAACCTTGTGTTCTATCGAACTGATTATTCTTTTGATTTTTAACTCAAAATACATACCTATTTGAAACGATATTAAAATAATAACTTCCTTGACTTTTGTTCCAAAAATAATACATTATAAATTATATAATTTTTCTATATGATTAAGAATCATTTTTTTGGTGTTAATATTTTAGATAGAAATTACTGATTCTAAAAACAATTCCCAATTTTGTAAATACTGTGTAGTGCCTCAATATGAATGTACTACCATTAAAACTTTTAACTAACTGCTGCGGCTCAGCGACCCAAAATAAGTCCTGGCCTTCGAAACGAGATTACTCCAATCCTTTCTGTTCAGCACCAATCGCGCCAAAAATCCATTACCCCTGGCAAGAGCAGCTGATTTAAAAAAATCTAATGATAACACTTTAATTTTTGTCAACATCGGCCTCGAGACTCCTCTAAGTGTTTTTCGCTATTTCTTATAGTTTAGGATTTGGCCCTAAAGGCCCACTTGAAAAATTCACCTGTATATGAAATATAGCGTATAGTGCGCATTTGGAACCTGTCTACTTGTTCCTTATTATTTCATCTTGAGGCATACAAATTAATAATTTTGAGTGTTTGAAGTTTATACGAATGTGAGGCTTGGACCCTAACACTTAAGGAGAAAACAAGCTGTTGGTGGCTGAAAGAAAGGTTCTAAGAAAAATCCTGGGTCCGACATGGGGAAGCGATGGCAACTGGCGGGTCCGTAAAAAATCTGAAATCGAAGAGCTGGTGAATGAGTTCAACATCATAGACGAGACCAAGACACGTCGCTTGCACTGGCTTGGCCGCCTACATAGAATGGGGGAGGATTACGCTACGCTGTGAAAAGAGCCTATCTAGGCAGACCAACGGGACGGCGACAGTTGGTCGGCTCAGATATCGCTGGAGTGACGTAGTGGAGGCTGATCTGAGCGCGCTTCAAGCCTAAGAATGACAGGAAACAGCGTTGAACAGAAAGGTGTGAAGTATTCTCGTTTCGAAGGCCAGGACTCATTTTCGGTCGCTGAGCCGCAGCAGTCAGTGGGTTAAAAGTTTTAATGGTAGTGCATTCATATTGAGGCACTACACAGTATTTACAGAATTGGGAATTGATTTTAGAATCAGTACATAATTTCTATCTAATATATTAACACCAAAGAATCATTCTTAACCATATAGAATTTTTTTATAATTTATAATGTATTATTTTTTATGGAACAAAAGTAAAGAAAGTTATTATTTTAACGTCGTTTCAAAGAGGTATGTGTTTTGAGTTAAAAATCAAAAGAATAATCAATTCGATAGAACACAAGGTTATGAAAAAAAATCAGTTTTTTTTATGACACTGTTTCACCACTTCAAAAAAATTGAAAAAAATCATGAATAGAAAGGATTATAAAACACCTATTTTGAAAAAAAATGGTGATAGATAGTTTTCAAAAACTCGAGATAAAAAATATTTTAGTTTTATTTTTTTTTTTAAAATCGGCTTTTCATCCGGGAATTACGAAAAATATTTTTTTATGCCTCTTGCTTCCAAGTATTGGTAAAAAATTCGCCATGAGTTAATTTGTAATTTTACTATTGAAAAATAAAAAAACGGAAAAATAGGTTATTCAAAAAAGCTCGAAAAATACTTAAGATAAAAAGCTGATAATTTGGGTGAATTATTTTTTTTGGATAACAAAAGGATCCCCATACTAAAAGTAGAAAACGACGTGGCATTTTTTACTTAGAAACCCTGCTATATCCTTTCATAAAAAAATATTGTGAAACTAAAAAGTTTTAGATTCTTAATAGTTTTTATGAAATTTTAAGAACACTACTAAACAGGGTGGCCAAAATAGTAACCTTCAAAAGAAAAAATAGTTAATTTACATGAAGAGGTGCCAAAGGTAAAGCCCATGTATGTTTTTTTTTGCTTTTGAGTAGTTTTTTATCATTTTTGGCAAATTTCAAGCACATCGGCTTTAAGTTTGTTATTTTTTCGTATTTTTCCATCTCAGTACGTTTGAAGGCCGGTTAAAGCAAAAAATAGCATATTAAGAGTAACTTTTTTGTATCATTGTAAAAGGTTAGACTTTTGCGCAGTTATGAAAGTCTCTTCGGAACTATGGAGTTGCCGTTTTCTATTTTTAATTTGAGACTCAAAATTCGAGTCTGCCTGATTCCTTCTGAGTATTTTTTTTCACTTTGAAATAGGTATAATTTTGGAAACTTATATTGATGTTAGAGTGCTGATTATTTTACGTGTCAAAGTACAATTCATAAGGACTTAGTTCAAAAAACCTCCCAAATAAACGTAAGAAAAATAAAATATTTAAAACCGATGCTTTTGCCATTGATGATAGTAAATATTTAGCTCAAATTTATGTAACTTAAATAATAATATAATGCAAAGTGAATTATAAGTATAAAATCAAATGTTACAAAATGTTGATAATTTTTAGTTCCAGTTTATGCCACGATAAGTCAGTTGCTGTATAAAAAGCCCGGATATAGCTCGCATAGTTTTTGAATTGTTTGATAACAAGGAAAATTGTTTCACATGGATGAAAAGTACTGTTTTTATCCCTCCGATCAGGAAACTTCAGGTGTAATTTCCGAATGTGAGAAATGAAAAATATATTTTACATCTTTGAAACATGTCTAATTTATTTATATTCATCAATTAACATTCTTCCATTAATATTTAAAAAAATATTTTACACTAACCTGACTTTGTTTTTGTTTGCACAAATTTATTATAGCAGATACGTTGCTATAACTTTTAGCGGAGGCGTCGGTGAACACAAAAATATACGAGAAAGGCTCGCTTATTTCCAACGCAGTTTGAATACCAGCCAATGAATTTTCAGGGCAATCCTCACCACCACCAGTTCTAATCGAGCTGAAGGAGTCTATGAACTCTCTTTTGTTGGAATTGGACATTACTGTCCCAACATCTGAAAATCATGTCAATCGTGATGTCAAAAACAAAAATGTTATTAGTTAAATTACGATTACCGATGCAGGAGGACTCGATAAAATTATTTTCTTCAATTACTTTAATATTGAAAATTACAGTAATCCCTATTAATATTATAAATGCGAAAGTAACTCTGTCTGTCTGTTCCGTTTTCACGGAAAAACTGTAGGACTGATTTGGCTCAAACTCAGTATATATATATTTTCGATGCCGAGAATGAACACAGGATACTTTTTATCCCGAAAAATGGGATAGTTTCCGGAATAAAAATATATTTGTCTCTTTGTTTGTTATGCTTTTACGAAAAAACTACTGGATCGATTTGGCTGAAATTTGTTATATATGTAATTTTAATATCGAGGGTGGACAAAAGATACTTTTTATTCCGGATAGTGGGATAAATTTATGTAAAGGTTATCCCAAAAAGTGGGATAGGTTTTTTGTGATTTTGTCCATTTAATCCACTTGGTCCCGTTGGTCCTGTTGGTCCCGTTATTCCCGTTGGTCTCGTAGGTCCCGTAGGTCCCGTTGGTCCCGTTGGTCCCGTTGGTCCCCTTGGTCCACTTGGTTCACTTTTGTCATTTTTGACAAGTTTTGTCACTTAGACAGATAACTTAGTTTACAGATAGATGGGGAATGGTATAGTTTGCGATATAAAATGAAGTGAATCTTCTGGGGGCAAATACATAAAATATTAAATACAATGTAACCTGTACCGCCTGCTCTTTGAAGCAGGCGGTATACATTGTATACAAGAGATACGCACTAGAGGTTGACCAGCGCCGCAGCCGCGGGGTTAACTCTAGTTTTTAATATATTAAGGGCGCCCTCCAGATTCGAGCATCGAATCACAGTTAATAAAATTATTACCAAGTGACAGATTCAATGCTCGAATCTGGAGGGCCTTCCAACGCTGGTGCATTGGTCAGTCTACTAGACCTCGTGGTGTGGAGTCAACAATAACCTAGATTTGGTAGTATGCCGCTATGACCATGTAGTCTGTGTCAGTGGACGTCACACTATCAATAGGTATAACAAATACGCCATTTACAAAAACTTGTAAACAACATTTCAGAATTCTGGAGTCACTTTGGAAAAAATGGGAACGATTATATTTTCACCGTCACGAATATTCCAGATTTTAACTGATAAGGCCGTTTATTGAGCACTTTTAGAATCTCTCCGTGCTATCCGTGCAGGAATGGAGAAAGAATACAATTTTTTGTGGCCTGGCGGCCTGTTGTAAAAGGCGACAATACAACCCACAGCCAGGTGGTAGGGCTATCACCCCTGGTCTAGAGTATGCCAGCATAACAATCTTGAATTGTGTTCCGGCTTTAGTGACCAGATTCCAGTCTACCTTTAGAGAGCGGCAACACATTAGTAGCACCTTTGATGTTACAAATGTTCATAGGCGGTCATAACCGCTTTCCATCAGGCGGGCTGTCTGCCTGTCTGTTGAACTCATGCGACAAAAAAAACATATATTCTCACCCTATAAGTTTTTACTGTCATGGTGTACAATAAAGAGTTTCTTATATATATTACAGTTTGGTAATATTATTTGAAAACTATTGTATGGATTAGTATTAATTTAAATTTAGTAATTCAAATGTTATAAATTATGATTAAAACTTTACTCACCTGTATCGCTGAAAGGTACAATAATATAGTTATTTATATCATCCCAATTTTTAACATTAATAACAGACCCAATATTGGCTTTTATAATGTCGATTTCTTCTTTCATGGATATAGTTGTATCTAGAACTACTGTAAAAGTTTTTCCGAAAACAGTATTATTTATTATAATGGGACACCAAATTAAAATAAATTTCCAAAACTGGTCCATTTTTATATGATCACATGTATCTCTTGTGTTGTAAAGAACTGGAATGAACTCAATGTGGACTTGTTCATAAGACAAACAGCCCTTTGTTAAGGCCTAGTTAATTTTATCAATTCTGGAAATTACATGTAATAAATTACAACAGAAGCATTTGCTCGTTGCTTCACTCGTGTTGTTATATCGTAAGGTTCTATTAAAATTGCCGGTATATCTAGGATATATTGTTTGTTTAGCAAGCACTAGGCTTCGAAAACAGGACATAGATACAACATTTTTCTGCAAGGGGAAATCAGCTTAAGAATTAACCGCCGCGGGAGAACCGTGGCGGGAGCGTGTGAGATTCGCCACCTTGGGGTAGCACTAGCATCTCCGAACAGGTACTATTGCTACCCAAATAGGGACTAAAAGCCCAGGATGTTTCTTTCTTCGCCTTATGTCAGAGTTACGGGAAAAGCGGAACCTAAACTAACTCCATGTGCCTTGGTAGACGGAGGCCCAAGGACCACATTCACTGCAGCGGGGAAACATAGCCCTAGCATCGTCCCTCAGTACCTATGTAGTGCAGCAAAATTGGTCGCCCCACGGGAGGAAAGATATCCTTCCCCAGGGGATCCGCCACCTGCACCGCTACATAGATGAAACGTTAATTCAACGCTATAATGGTTTGATAAGTTTTGAAAAATTAAGAGTTTCCTATCAAAAAAGAAAAAAGCCTGCAAAGATTTAGTAAGATCCTACCTGAACACATGTAAATAGAAAGAAGCTAACAGTGATAAATAAGCTTTGAAATTGGATATCAAGGTGGATTAGCTGAGCTGGCTCGATCGATGTGAGCACGCTCTTACATAATATGATCGTGAAACGTTTACCCTTAACCTAATCGTGTTTCGTAGAATGAGTAAGAGTTTCAATGGACCATTTCCATCTCCCCCTATCCCATGCCCTCTGTTTCATTCTTAATATCTGATTGCTCTATCCCACGCTAAATTTTGGAACGCGTTAGCTTCCTTGCGAGACAAGTTTAAAGAAAAAATATTTTAACAGTGGCTTCACAGTATATAGTTGAAAATGTACTATATGTTAAGAAAAATATCTTGGATTTTCCCAATTTAGGTGATGTGCGTTGTAAAAATACTATAAGTAAAAATAAATTATGAAGGCTCAATAAAGTTAATAATAGTTTCCTGGGGTACGTGGGTATAATTCTTTTCAACTAAATTCCAGAAAACTTCAAAAGTATTTATTTAATGATCAAATTTAAAAAATATTAAAGCAACGTTTGTGCAAGAAGGCTTATTATACGACAAAAGATTTTTTAGACAACCGCACCGAATGGGTATAATGCGATCACCACCAAGCTGTTACAGTAATTCATGTAAATTAAGTAATTTTATTAAATATTTAATTATTAAATGAAGTTATTAAATCCTGTATTAATATACACTACATTAAAAAAACAATAATCATGTTGTAAAGATATGTTGCAGGGGAGTTTGTTGCACCGCTTCTAATTAAAATTGCTTTGGAAGCGGCGATAGACTCATGACTTTCAATAAACAATCTGTAAGATTCCATTTTGAAATAAATACATTCATTTCCATTCGTTCATTTTCATTTTCTTTGTCCCTGGTATTGGAGACGTCCGTAGATGATGGTAACAAATTCCATGGAATGGGCCGCCTGCCCATTAGTGAGCTTCACAAGAAAAATAATACGCTAGTTTTCTATGTATTTTATTGACTCTACTTACAGTTGCTTAACCTTTTTTATTTTGTCTAAATCTGAATAAATTATAATTAAACATGCAAACAAACAACATTTTTATTTATTGCTTTATTTAGGTATATGCGAAAAAAATCATACATTGTTCGTATCGTATACATAAGAATGATTGATAACATTTTAAAAATATACAGCAACATCCTTTTTAACAAACAAAAGAACTTTAATAAACTTTTAGGCATTCTAATTATACTATTTTTGCTATACAACATTGTACCTATTTCCGATAATTAGCACAAATACATTGTTATTTAATGTGGTTTCGTTGAAAATTTTAGATAGCATAAATAATATTATTTAGAAGTCATGTTTATCGACTATTGTTGTTGGGTATTCCCGATATGTGTTATAAGGTTTAGAATCATACAGCATTATAATATTAATACAGTGTAGTGCAGATCTTAATAAACTAATAGAATAACATGATATTTACATCTGCAGAACACATTAAGGTATTATTACCCGTACTATACAGACATCTGTTTACAGTTTTAAGCTACCTATGGATTATATACATAAATGAGTTTTGATATTCTTCTCTATTCCTGCTTTACAGCAAAATATTATACACTACTTTTATACACTATATAAGTGAGAAAAACTATATAAAAATAAAACAAACGAATATAATTTCGCATGTGAAAAGTTTAAAAAGCCTAAATAAAACTCTCGCAGATTTGAATTACAAATACAAAATATTTTTATTAAGCCTTTACGAAAAACAAAGTACAGAAATGAATGAATGAAGAGTGAAACACGTTTTAAAGGCTAAAAACACTATACAATATGTTAAGTTTTCTCTGACTCTCAAACTAGGTATAATTTTACCTGTAATATGAGTCAATCAGAGGTTTCTCACGACAATTGCCAGTGTTAGAATTTATGATCTCCATGTAGTGTGTATGTGGTGTCTGGGGATAAGAAAGAGGAGAGTAGGATAAAAATTTAAACTTTATATTACGAATATAATAAATGTCAAAATGATGTGAAACTTTATGTTATTCCATAACCTACCAGTATATTTAGACACGTGTCGGTCTCACTATCAATAAAATTTTAAAAAATAATTGTTGCCCTAGATATGACTGCAGCGTTTTGTAATTTCCAGTACACAATTTGCGTGATATATAATCGTAGAAGTACTGAATTAACTTCAGTTCTTAAGACTTTTAGAGTGAATATGAGGATAAAGTTACAATTTCTCCACAGTTACATGGTTTAGATTTCCTGCTAATCTTGAGAATTTGAACGTGGAATAAGGTCAGCACTTCTACCAACACATAATAGTGATGGTGGAAAGGTACCAGGGTAGTCGGGGCCGTTACATGACGGCAATTTACTGTTGGTATTTTTAACGGCAATTTTCTCCAAAAATGATATAGAAGAAAATCTTACAGGTGTCTCTCTGAAGTAAAAGATAGATTTCACCAGATTTTCTCTCTTTTTACGTCAAAATATATAAATTAATTTAACATAAAACAAAAGGATTAATAAGCAGTATTTCTCAATGAATTTTAGGTATTAATGTATATAATTTTAGTGTTTATTTCATGCTTACTGGTTTTCAGTGTTGTATAAAAATGGAAATAAAAATAAAACTATTGCCATTATTCGAAAATATTTCACATATTCATTAATTAGTTCAGAAAAAATCTTCAAAGCCATTATAATATCTAGGGCAATAAAACCACTGTCGACCAGTGTAATTATTCAAAAGTGGCTGCTTTAGGCCCCCAGTAGAGATCAAACAATCACTTAGTTCGGTTGAATGCTAACTGTGGCTGAACTGGATGCCAATTCCTAGGTAATGGGGGTGGTTCTGTTTTTGATATCGCTAGAAAAATGTATTTACGTATTCCCTTAGACCCTAGAAGAGATCTACGAGCTACAAGGGACATGACATGCTTCAGGGTGGACTCTTACATACCTGCCACGGTCGTGTTATTAGTAGAACCGTTTACCAATGACCCTGGCTCGGGTGATAGAAAGATCTTCTGAGGTTTTAGTGGTCCAATAGAATCGGTAGTTCACACCATCTTAATAATTGTATCAAGATAGTGTGGAATAGACCCGAGAGGTGGGTACAATGTATAATGCATTTTCACCTCGACAAAAGTGACTTTTTTGTTATTGGGTTAAAAAAATATTTAAAAGATTTTTATACAAAATAGCAAATACTCAAAAACTATTTAACAAATATCGACCGAACTATTATTACTAATATTCATTGAAAATATTTTTAGCTTTATTCTTATTATTCTATTCTTTATTGCCTACATATTTATTATTTTATGTTCTATTTTTATATCCTAGAATATAATATAATAGAATATTCTTTATTGCACAAAAGAAAACAGTAAACGCGAGTTAACAATCATTTAACTAGTACAGTAGGCGGTCTTATTTCTTCCAGACAACCTACTGGAGATAATTTGACATTTCTAATAGTGGGTCGGTATTCGGTGCGCATAAATAAAAAAAATACACGTACATATTACATACAAATATATGTACATAAATTACTGTTTACAAATTTAGATAGCGATCTTAGAGGAGTTTATTAAAAGCTGTAAGTGACTTTGCACTTCTGATGCTCATTGGTAATGCATTCCACGACCTTTTATAACCTGCATAGTAAAAGATTTCTTTCAAAATTCCGTAGAATTTATTGGTGTCATAATTCGTAGATTTGTTGAAGATCTTAAGAGCCTTGTACTACTTTCTTGAAAGAACTCGAAGCGTTCCTTCAAGTAGGAGGGTGTCCTATCCTATTACATTTAAATCTTCTACTTTGTGTTACCATTATTTACATTTACTTCTTATGCATTTATTTTAATGACTATCTTATTTTCATATCTACTAGTATAGAGTGAGATCCCAGTCACCCCAGACTTACGTGACTTTAGGAAAGATGAAATTTTTAGGATCGGTAGTTTAACATAAACTTAGAAAGGAATGGATACTCGCTAAGCTGAAAGCGGGGCCGTTTTACAGGTAGCCGGTATCAAAGGTAGAAAAAAACCACGCTAACTTAGGTCAAAGTAGCAAGGTTAGTTTTAACATATGTCATGTATGATATTGTTATAAACAAAGATATGCAGTTACCAGACACTTCCTGTGGGCCATAACTTGTGACAGACACTTTTAAAAAAATGTGGGTACTTACGTCATTTTAGGAAGGTTGAATTTTATATATATTATCAAGTATAATATTTTAAAATATTTTCCAATGAGCCAAACAAATCTGACGGGCCAAACATTTTCCCAGACTCGTTAAGAGTTCCGCTGTGTGAGGAAGCGCGAGAGCATAATAAAATAAAAATAGAAGACAAGACTATTCTCCTTAATAATGCAACAGAGTAATATTTCGATAACCTTTGTATTGTAGCAGAAACGGGTGCATTATCCTGTATATTTATTAATAAATCTTGGATGTATGTGCAATATAAACATTCTTCATATCAATGGATGTACGAAACTTATAATTGATCACTAATTTTTGGGTTACGCAGTACTACCGGATTTATATAACAGATGGGTGTCATAAAGGTTGGTTACCTGAGTTTAAGACGCCCTTGAACTGTGTAGCCGAACAGGGACACGAAATCTTGAATCATTTGATCCAGAAGTTATGAAAGCCGTCCGGTGCAGGGCTTTTCCAGTTATGTGCCGAACATATTGCATAACCCATGCCTGATTATGCTGACACCAGTTATCTCGACTTAACACAAGAATAATTGAACACGTTTAATCGACTTTAAAATGTCTGTATACGGTTCATATTTGGGTTGCGCAAATATGACAACGTTTTCGAATATCGTAAGAAGCTTAAATGGTTACCTATTCGCCTTCGCCGGAATTTTCACTTACTCTCTCTTTTGTACAACGTCCTTTTTGATTCTTTTACTCCTCCTTATTTGAAGGAACGTTTTGATTTCCTACATCTTTCTTATTCCCGTTGTTTGCGATCTAGTAATAATCTCTCCTTAATGACACCTGTAGACACTTCTCCCTTCGTTGATAACTCCTTCATAGTACAGGCTGTCCTTTTATAGAACTCACTACCATTCAACGTCAGACAGGTTAAATCAGCATCTTCTTTTAAAATCATGGTTTTTAATTATTTTTAAAAATAAAGCGAATCATAGTGTTTACATTCATTCATCAGATAGTTCAATGGTTATTGGGTCCATTTATGGCACCAGTTCGCGTTTCTCTTCAACAACACTTCTTCAGTTGTCTTCTGTGTAATTGATAGGCACCGAGCAAGTCCCACGCCAAAAATCCGAAATGGCATTAACATTTGCAGGCTGCCTATCATATCAATCACTTGCTAATTCAGTTGCACCCAACGTATATACACCCCCTTTTAGTCCCTTTGGAAGCGGCGATTAAGGTAAAATCATTCCCATGCACATACTTTCTGTTTTTTTAAATCTGTGCACTCCGAGACCCATTCTTTATAGTCAGTCATTAGTTCCAGCGAATGCTTGGGTCACGACTCGCTTAATTTTAAGCATTCTGCTTAAAATTAAAATTAATGTTTCTCAATCGGAAGCAGAGTGGCTTGGCTATTAAGGTTCTAGCTATATTGATTTGACATTTTATTCTGTATCGCCTAGCTGGTTTCTCGCATGTGTACACAGTTACAGCACGGCAATACAGAATAGAGTATGTTCCAATTAGATCTTTACTTTGTATAGGGTGTAAAGCCAAAATTGAATGCATATGGCCCATAATAGCCAAGCTACGTCTATGAATGCCCAAACGAGGTAGTCGCGGCCTATTTAATGCAGGAATATACTTAAAATCCTTAGCCGCTGCTTCCAAACTCCTCATATTTTCATCATCTTGGCTACTTACGTATTCAGCCATAGGGTTATCCAAAACTACCGCTGATGGTACCTCTGCTGTTGGAGTCAGTTTAGTTACTGTAGAAGTTAAATTAGTTATTTTTGTTATTGGTGTGCGATACCGGAGGTTGCGAAGCTTCGGTAATCCTAAGGTTGATTCGTACTTCAGTGAGAAGTTACCTATTGTATATATTGCGAATACCTTAGCTGACAACCCCTAGTTAGTAGCTCCATGTTACTTACGTAAAAACTCAAATAGGTTTTTTATATAATATGTTAGACCTAAAATTTTAATGTTTCTTGTTCAATTCAAACAATGAAACTAAGTCCATATAGCCCAAGCAGCTGCCTAGTAAAACATAGAGATGAGTCGAAGCCAACCTGATTTGAAGTAATACAATGAATGACTCATTCCCCCCTATGACAACGTATTTGTTAGTGAATTGAAAAAACGCGATTGCAGTGCCGTCTATTTAGCTAATCTGTCTATTTTATGGAAACAACATCATTTATCGGGATAAAACGTATTCTAAGTAGTAACCTCGGGTTGTAAGCCATCACTATGTCGAGTTTCAGGCATATACGTTTTTTTCGCTATTTTCGTCTATCCCATTGAAATCATGTCATTTATTGGGATAATAAGTATCCTAAGTTACGTCCCGAGATATAAGCTAGCTCTTGTCGAGTTTCGTTTAAATCCGTTCAGTCGGTTTCGCGTGATGCTCTGACAGAGAGACAAAAATTACACTTTTGGAATCTCCTAGTCCAAATTAGCCCTAATGATTTTTATTAGCCCTAATGATTGTTATACGATATCTTTGTCAATTGTAGAGCGATTTTCATTTTTTTATTTGTTTGTAAGTCTACACTCCCGAAACGATGGTGGTGGTCACCAAATCAGGATGTACTGAATGGATTCCAGGGAAACCGAGAGTAACACTTATTAAAGAACGCCGAGCGCCTACATTCCTATAAATAAAAAGCTTGTGTACGCGTGCCAGTATTAGATTTATTTCTAAAGGCGCTTAGTTTTTGTGCGCATGTTACGCGATTTCTCCGTCAATTATGGGCCATTTTTTTTAAATTCGATTATATATATTCCCGAGGTGGTCCCATAGTCAACAAGTTAGCATCTGATGAAAGGATCTCAAGGGAATCGAGGGCAATCCTTGTTGACGATACGCATGTCAGTACAATAATTTCTACAGGCGCTTAATATATTATTTCTATATGTAATCAAGTATTTTCACAAATAAAAAGTAAAATAATAATTTTAGTTTAGTTTAGTTTTTTTTGGTAAAAAAAATTCATTCATACATTTAGACCTATTAGTTCGTGTGAAATGAGACTATGACATAACACAAGCAGATTGACCGACGGACATGACAATTTTACTCGGTTTCCGTTTCTTTATATGGGACGCTAATAATAAAACCAAAATTGCTTTTTTGGGGCCCAATTCTGCTATTACTATGTTGTCAAAATCTCTGGACACTATCGTCTCAATCGTAGGTTTGTCTAATTTCGGTATTCTGTCAATTCCAATAGCGTGCCGGTGGAACTATAAATGTTCATAAGCGAAAACTCGCGAAATAAATGTTTAAAATGTAGATAGCATTTCAATATTCATTTTGGCTAACGCAATTTCTGCTAATCAATTTCTTTACTACTATAATTCCGCCACGACGATATCTAGAAGATATTCTGGATTTAGTAGAATACGAATTTGAATACTATCGCAATGGAATCTTACTTTGAATATCTTCACAACGTGGAGATATTGAAATAGCAGAACTAGGCACCTGTTTGTTTTTCTGTAAAAATTGCTATTTTGTTTAATACCAGTTTGTTTTTAAAGGTTTAATAAAATCCACAAGTACTGACGGATATAAACTATACTGTGCAATTAATTCTGTTTTAAGATACTCATATTTATTTTCAAGAGATGGTTGAGCTATATATCCTCAACTACATCGGCTGTCTGTGAGTCAGACATGGACAGAACGTGGGATATATGCTATACTTGGTGGCATCCTTTGTAATGCTAGCTATGGTAAATTGAGCCTCAGCTTGTGCGAACCAGACTGTTAGTTTATCATACCAAAACGCTGAAATCTTAACAGAAACGCCGTGAACTGAAGCGGGAAAGAACTATGGAACCTGTGTAATTAATAAATCTAATTTACTTTGTAAGTCCTTCACCTGTTGTTGAAGAAAGTCCTCGTGAGACATTTTTTAATTTTTATTTTTTATTGCAGGAGTTCACCAGACAGGCAGACGGCCCACTTGGTGGAAAGCGGGTACCATCGCCTATGGACATTTGCAACACCAAAGGTACTACAAATGCGCTGCTGCTCTCTTAAGGAGACTGGAACCTGGTCACTAATGACGGAACATAACTCAAGGTTGTTTTGACGACTTACTTTAGACCAGGTGTGGTAGACATCCAGTCGGGCCAATGCCCTACCACCTGGCTGTGGGTTGTTTTGTCGCCTCTTACGGCAGGCCGCCCGGCCGCAGGAAATTGTATTCTTTCTCCGTTCCTGCACGGATAGTGAGACACAAATATAACAGAGCAAATTTTAAAATTAACAGAAACAGGAAGGAAATAAAAAATTAAGAGTTCACAATTCACCTATCTAAAATCGAGAAATAAATACTTATATGTACAAGATTAACCATTTACATAACAACATTAACAAATGAACATAGTTAAGATTAAAGAAAAACCAATTTAAATTATTTGGCACACGATGTACCTTATAGTCGTCCGTATGTGATTGCCTATATTTCGCCATTGAAATCGTTGTTATAAACTTAAAAAAGTTTTTTAACATATAAAAAACAATAATTCATGTCCTACACTAAACTGCATTTAATTTTTATTTATTACATTTGGAGTTTTGCGGGTTGTATTCGTAAACATATAGAATTCGAATAATTAACTGACTCGGGGAATTCCGACATAAAATAATAATATGAACTCGCCGATATGACAAAACAACGAGCATTGATAGATAGAGTAATTCTCGCGCTTGAAAGGTTCAGTATATTCCATCTTTTTAATGACAATCCGACTGTTTCTTCTATCACCAAAAAACTATTATTACACACACCAATCGCTTACGGTTGGTACACACGTATTTAAATAGTATGTATGTATTTAAACAGACAAGTAAATTTTACGTACAAATTCTTCTAATTTATTACTAAAATCATGAAAGTTACTTAAATTATACTTAAAATTAATTTGTATTTAATACCTACGTGTAAACTAGCCTTTAGTCCTGTATTTTAATATAGGGGTGCAGACAGTCAAATCAGCTTACATTTTATCATCTTACAAAACGCATTGATCCTAGATTTTGCATGAGCATACATGACGTCATAAGTTTGTACAAGTAGAACAAGTCAATTCATTCATGTATTTATTATTGCTAAAATAATAACTAAAAATATTTATATCATTACATTTTTTAAAGTAATATGATAAAATGGTATTTTCAAGCCTGTTTTTATACGTAAACTAGAGTTTACCCCGCGGCTACGCCGCGTATCAAACGCTAGTCCGTGCCTCTTGTTTAAAGAGCAGGCGTTAATACATTGTATTATATTTTATGTTGGTGCTATTTGCCCCCGAAAGATTGACTTCATTTTATATCGCGAACTATCCTATCTCCCGGGATGAAAAGTATGTATGTCGATTTTCGGTATTTAGACAGACAGATCGAGTTACTATCGCATATTTTTTATAGATTATGAATTTTCATATCTATAAACTTGAGAAATGATTGGTCTCCCTCCCATACAAACTTTCATCCCCTGTTTCAACTCGTTCTAGCTTTTATATATATACCCCCGTCTATCTATGTATAAATACTACAAAAACTACCAAAACAACCACAACTACCAAAACTATCAACTAAAACTACAAAAACTACCACAACAACAAAACTACAATAACTACCAAAACTACCAAAACGGCCAAATGGGCCAAAATAAACAAAATGGCAAACCACAAATAAAAAACCTATCATATTTTCTGGGATAGTCTTTACATAAATCTATCCCAAAATCTATCATATACTCCGGGATGAAAAGTATCCCATGCCCACCTCAGTATAAAATTTACATATATACCGAATTTCAGCCAAATCGGTCCATTAGTTTTTCCGTAAAAGCATAACAAACGGAAAAACAAATATATTTTATCCCGGAAACTATCCCATTTTTCGGGATAAAAAGTATCCTATGTTCATCCTCGGCATCGAAAATTTATATACTGAGTTTCAACCAAATCGATCCAGTAGTTTTCCCATGAAAACGGAACAGACAGACAGAGTTACTTTCGCATTTATAATATTAATAGGGATAATGTTAGAATTTATTTTAATAGATATTGGCATTCCTATTCTGCAACGCCTAAAACCTAAATGATTTAATAGCGCTACAGGTCACTCTTTTCTGACTTTATAACACTGCTATTTAACTATTTGTAGGGTTTTCACGTACACACGCACGCAATAAATGAACGTTTCCAGGTAGATGAATTCGAAATGTACTCAAGCAAAGCCACGAGTAAACTTGTAGTGTCTTATATCGGATAATATTAATTTTAAAAAATGTCTAGTTATATAATAAATAAGATATATCTGCAGAACTTAAATTTTCTGAAACGAGTCACGTGAATTCATGCAATATTTTATGCTTTAAATAAATTGTTTATTATTACATACTAGTGGGCCCGACAGACATTGGCATGAAGTGAAAAAAATAAAATCTAGAACCAGGTTCCTCCAATTGTGAATCTAAACCTTCCCGGGATCCACTCAAATACACGCAAAAAATTTCATCCAAACCGGTCATGCCATTTTTGAGTTTTATCCAGACTAACGAACAGCAATTGATTTTGATATAATTATAATATTTATTTATTAAATCTAATCTATATACCTATATAAAAATGAATTATAGAAATGTATGTCCGCTCATGAGAACGACTTTACCGAGTTTGATGATATTTTCCGGGTGGTATAGATTCACAACTAGAACCGGTAGGTGGCACTAGGATCGGAATCTAGGATCCTCCTAATCTCGTGGACCGATTTTGATGATTTATTATGTGTGTTTGAGTGGGTCCTCGTATGGTATAGATTCACAATTGGAATCTGTAGGTGGCGCTGGGATCGGGGGTTCTAGGAACCTCCTAATCTCGTGAACCGAGTTTGATGATTTTTGCGTGTGTTTGAGTGAGTCCCAAGATGGCTTAGATTCAAAATTGGAACCGGTAGAAGGCACCAGAAACGGGTTCTAGATTTTTAATTTTTTCAGGGCAGGACAACGTCTGCCGGGACCGCTTGTATATTCCATCGGGTGAGCCGTCTGCCTGTTTGTTGAACACACGCAATAAAAAAATATTTAGTTCATATACAAGTGTACATTGTATAATCATAATAAATGGGTTTCATATTTGACGAGGGAACCGCATTAATACAATTCAATTTCAAGCGCTGGGTCACAAGATATCACTCGTTAATAGTTTTGTATATAAACAAAACGCTTTGTAATCAAATAACCAGTACCGACTACGCCACTAAGATACGAGTTGTATCTGCAATGAGATCTCTAAAAAAAAATGTTTTTGCTCTACTTGCGATATTATGTATTAAAACGATTAACGTGAAAAGCGAAAAAGATATTAAAAGTAGTTTAACTTTTGTTATTGACGATACGGGCTCCATGTGGAATGATATCGAACAAGTAAAAATGGGTGTTAATGATATATTTGATGCTGTTTTGAAGTCATCCGATTCGCAAATAGAAAATTATGTTATCGTAACGTTTAATGACCCTGGTAAGTTAATTTCAAATTAATTCAAAATTAATGTGAGCAAAACCACACACACATGTAGTTACTTTTTACTATTCTTATCCACTGACTGAGATACAAAAATTAATAAAGGGCAGTTAGACAATTCATTTCTGTTTGTCGATTTAAATGAAGTAACCAGAGTGATCCATATAAATATAAGTAATCTTGAATCATTCAACATCAGTGTATATCGTCGTGTCCTTTTAGTTCTTTGCATGTCAACTAAATGCTGCTGCATACAATCTTTGCATTTTGACATTTCTCTACTTATAGTCTCGAGGGACTATGGGTAGAATACAAATATAAATAAGTTTTCTTTTATTGTATTCAATTATTTATGATATTATAATTGTAAATTATATAATTTTTCTTTGCATGCCAATTTGGCTGATCCATCTAATATCAGTATTACTGACTATTGCGTCACTTTTCATTCACCAATTTATCTTATACAAATATATAAAGCTGAAGAGTTTGTTTGTTTGTTTGCTTGAATGCGCTAATCTCAGTAACTACTGGTCTGATTTGAAAAATTCTTGCAGTGTTAGATAGCCCACTTATCGAGGAAGGCTATAGGCTATATATCATCACGCTAAGACCTATTGGTCTTAGCGTGATGATATCTCCTATTGGAGAGGAGCACCAATGAAGAATGTTTCAAAATCGGAGGTTTTTTAAACTATTCCACGCGGACGAAGTCGCGGGCAGAAGCTAATTTATATATAATTTCGCACAGTTAAATACTATGGTCAATGCATGAACGTGATGCTGAAGTAAATACGGATGATAGATGATGTATAGTGTTAGAACTGTCGATAGGATTGGGCGTTTTTCTATATCATCCAAAATGTCCAATCTCATAAACTTGTAAATATAATATTTAATAATGATTGACTCTTCGGGTGATCAGAAGGCTAGTGTCTACCTCGGGCAACAGATTAGTATGGCGATCCAGCGCTGAAACGTAGCCAGCCTTCTGGGCACCTTACCTTTAGAAGACGGTGTTCTAAGCTCAGTATTCTACTTATAGTCTTGAGGGACTATGGGTAGAATACAATATAAATAAGTTAAGTTTTCTTTTATTATATTAGATTATACATACTGTAACGGAAAAAAAAAATATGATTAGAATATTAGTGTGCACATCACGTAAACGATAATAACATTACATTTTAACGGTTTTAAGCGCGGTAGTTTACTTGATATTTATTATTCCGACGTCTCGGCCACTTTTCAGTAGCCGTGATCACGGAAGACAAAGATGTCAAGTTTCAATGAGTATAGTTAAAGTTTTATTTAGCCTACCGCAAACTTGATCATTTTAATTATTTAATTTTCATTTTGTTTATAGTTATTATTTACTCTATGGGAGCTTAATTTAATTTACCACCGCTTCGCATCATTTTGTGGCTTGAAGAGATGAAGTGGCGCAAGAAACTCTTCAGCAAACATGCCCAGCTCTAATAATTTTATATAATACTAGCTGACCCGGCGAACTTCGTACCGCCATATTTTCTGAATTCCTAAAAGACTTTGTGTCATGACACAAAAACAAAATCACCAAAATCGCTCCAGGTGATTAGGAGAATTCTAGAAACCGATCTCAGCGCCACCTACCGGTTCCAATTGCAAATCTAAGCCATCCGGGGATCCATTCAAAACACACAAAACAAGTATCATCAAAATCGGTAAAGTCGTTCTCAAGTTATGCTCGTATATATATTTCTACGATTCATTTTTATATATAAGATTATATTAAAATGGGTGGGAGATAAAATAAAAATAAAAAGTGAAAAGAAATAAATTACCGCGCTTAAAACCGTTAAAACGTAGTTTCATCAAGATCAACTAGTTTTACATTTATAGTTCAATTTTGATTGCTGCTACTGATATTTAATTTTTTCTTTCCTTTCACTTTGTCCACTTGGGATAGGTAAAATATTAGGTTGGGGAAAAAGTTTCTTCGCATTTTATATAAAAATTCAAAAGGTTTTTCATAAAGTTTATTTACATTTCACTAAAGTATGTAGGTGCCATTTTGTTGGATAACTTTTTGCCATCTTGTAGGTAGGGACGTGATCCCATTGCTATAAAAATTTTGGGGCTTCTGATCAAAAAACTGCGACAAGTGATTTTGGCAGTTCTCTTGTGATGTTAACCTGACACTGCCTAAGGAATTCTGCAGAGACCGAAACAGGTGAAAATCTAAAGGTGCAAGGTCAGGACTATACAGCGGATGCATTAACACCTCCCAGCCAGACTCTCGTAATTTTTGCTGAGTGGTTAAAGATGTGTGAGGTCTAGTGTTATCATGGTGAAAAACCACACCCCTTCTATTGATTAATTCCGACCGCTTTCTCTGAACTTTTTGCTTTAATCTCATCAGTTGTTCACAGTACGGTTCAGAATCGATGGTCCTGCCTGGCGGTAACAGCTCATAATGAATAATACCTTTCCAATCCCACCATACACACAGCATCACCTTCTTGCGAGTTAACCCGGGTTTCGCTACAGTCTGTGAAGCCTGACCGGCCTTTGACCACGATCTTTTTCGCACGTTCTTGTCGTACATGATCCACTTTTCATCACCAGTTATCAGGTTCTTCAAAAATGTTTCGGTTTCATTACGTCGTAATAAAGAATCACAAATGAGTACACGGTTCATCAGGTTTCTTTCAGTGAGCTCATGAGGCACCCAAATATCGAGCTTTTTTGTGTACCCAGCTTTTTTCAAATGCGCCAAACCCGTTTTTTGGTCAATTCCCAGTTCTCCAGCTACATCGTAACTACTAATACGCCGATCTTGCTCCACTTTATCAAAAATGGCATCAATTTTGTCCGTAACAGGGCGACCAGAGCGACGTGCATCTTTGATATCAAAATTTCCGGATTGAAAACGCTTAAACCAAATTTCCGCTACTCTCACAGATACTGCGTTAGGTCCATAAATATCACAAATTTTTTTCGCGGCTTGTGTTGTATTTTTACCTTGTTTGTATTAAAATTTTTCAAAGTATCGAATTTCTTCATTAGATTCCCTCATTTTAACAATAAGAAAAACAAATGAAATTCACACATTTTCCTAATTTGAATTTGGAATTGTGTTCTTTAAAATTAAAACTTTTTAATGACACCAAAACCAGCCAGATACAAATAGTATAGCCAAAGAAATCTTATTACAAGTTCATACATACTATACGCGAAAAGACTTTTTCCCCAACCTATTATGTAAAATAAAACTACGTTTTAACGTGGTCGAAACATCGGAATAACAAAAATCAAATAAATTACCGCGCTTAAAACCGTTAAAACATAGTTTTATTATGTATACAAGTCGAGCAAAACTTAAGAATATATTTAAATATTGTTACGAGTTGCAGGACTCGAATTAAAATGCCGTTGGAATTATTATAGAATTTATTATAACTATACAAACACGTATAACACAGGTACAAATATAACTGAATACAACCAGTCCAAACGTAATGCACGATTCAGTAACACGCGCAAAGTCCGTCACTAAATAGATTACCGAATGTACACAAGTCTTGCTTCGCTTGTAGTTATCGCTCGACTGCCAATCTCTCCATTGGGGCATTGCTTTATACTGCACCACGCAATATGTCTATATGACCACGTGGACCGAATTTCTTAGAATCACACCTGGCTAATGACTACCATAAAAGATTACAATATATAATGGGCTGTTATTTTAAACACAAAGTAAACAAAAGAAGTCCAAATGCTGAAAAGTAATAAAATGTGCAAAACAGGTATGCAGTTGTGAATTTGTCTTTTGTCGTCGTTCAGGTCGTAACAATATGTATTTTTCTCTTATGCTCCTCTAAGAGTAGAGTAAAAAGTATACTAGAAAGTGTACTTTTTTAATATTGCTACTAGGATTCGCCCGCGACTGCGTCCATGTTGGACAAAATAGCCTAATTTTTACGTGTCCTAACAACTTGAAACTGCTCCCGGGAAAAATCCCGCAAGATTTCCGGGATATTAAATATCACAGATTATGTGAAAGAGAATTTGAATTGATCAGTGAAAGTATTACATCGGCATCCGTTTTTTTTTTCTATCGGGCCACCTTAAACCGCTCCCAAGAAAATTCCCGTGGTTTCCCAGAATATAAACCACCGCAGATTTTAAGTCCGGGAATTTAAATACTGTTACATGCCGACAAAAAGTAAATGCACATCTGCCTGCCATAAGCCCGGTTTATTACCTGCCCGCATTTACACTTCTTTTGTTTACTTTGTGTTTAGAATTAGTCAGTAAGAAAAACATTCTATTGTTATTGTACTTGTTTTATGACCGTCATTAGGCAGGTGTGTCGAACTAATTCTTGTTGTTATTGTTTTGCGTCAAGGCATATTGTATTTGTACAAAATAAAAGGGATGTTCGAAGGGAGGGGTGAAGCAGTCAAATGACTTACGATACGAGCAAGACGTGTACATTCGATGAGCTATATAGTGACGGACTTAGCGCGTGTTATTGAATCGTTCAGTTTGTACTGGTTGCGTCCAGCTATATTTGTACCTTTGTTATACGTGTTTGTATAGTTGTAATAAATTCTATAGTAATTCAAACGGCATTTTAATCTGAGTTCCGCACTGGTAACAATACTATGGATCAGTGGAAACCACATCGAAATCGGCCCATGAGTTTTTATGTGAATCCCGAACAAACAAACACGAAAAATATAAAAAACAAAAGACTACATGCACTTTTATAATTTTATAATATTACTAGCTGTTATGGGACTTCATGTGGATCAAAAATGATTCTTTGATATAAGTATCGTACCATACTTTCACGTGCATTTAATAGAAAGTTGTTATTTGACATTACAAACAGACACTTCAATTATATTTATTTCTATAGATGTATATAGTACATCTAAGATTTACTCTAGGGAACTTAATCTAATATACTAATTTTGGGCATCTAAATCATGATAATCTATATATA
This sequence comes from Dendrolimus houi, assembly GCA_039645545.1. Taxonomy (NCBI): domain Eukaryota; kingdom Metazoa; phylum Arthropoda; class Insecta; order Lepidoptera; family Lasiocampidae; genus Dendrolimus; species Dendrolimus houi. The sequence goes on from CM077136.1 coordinate 9,738,328, forward strand.
TATATATATATATATATATATATATATATATATATATATATATATATATCTAAATCAACTTCTGTTCGTTAGTGTCGCTACTAGTTTCGCTAGACTAATTTGGCTAATTTTGGTTTTGAATTATTTGTGGAAGTCCAGGGAAGTTGTAAAAGGTGAGTAAATATGAAAAAAATGCTTGGAATATAGTAAAAACAACAATTTCGCTTTCCCTTAGAAAGGAAAGTATTCCTACCCGTCAAACATCTGATGTCCATCCCGTCGTTTAGAAATCATTTAAATTTAAAAGTCGTTCAGAAATTAAATTAAATTTAAAAGTGAAGTTTTCTTTTTCATTTTTTTGGTTTTGAATGTCAAACGTTTGATGTTCGTGCCGTCGTTTAGAAATCAAATTAAATTTAAAAGAAAACTTTTTTCATTTGTTTTTGACATTTGACATTGACAACCAACAATTTCTGATCGCAACTATAATATTTTATGGACTTTGGCGGAAATCTGGGCGTAAAGCTTTTTTATTTATTGATTCTGAGGCGGTACGAAGTTTGCCGGATCAGCTAGTATGTATAATAAGAAAAAGAGAGTCTGAATATTTAGCCAAGCCTCGCGCACTATCTGTACGGGGTCCTTAATTCAATGTAATGTAATAAGGGTTTAACTTATGACACATTAAATCTTATTAATATTATGTAATATAATCTATAATATAAAATCGTAGTGTAAGTAGTCGTTTGTTTCTTTTTAAATTTTTTTTTTTGTATTTGTCTGTTTGTTCACGATTCAAGTAAAAGCTACCAGCAAGATTTCGATCTGGTTTTCGCTGATGGATATCAAATTCCTAGACTTACAATCTGCGGTAATTTTTATCCCAAGAATTCTACGGGACTTTTCCTGGGGATGGTTTAATGTAACCAGATCAAAAAAAACTTTCGAAATCCGATACGATATATTCACTGATCGTTAAATGTTTTCCGGAAGCAATTTAAAGTTGTTAGAGCAATTAAAAATTAGCTTATTCACACACAATTGAAAGTAAAACGATTGCTTAGATTGTTTTTTAAATGCTGCCCTATTTTATGTCTTGTAAATCTAGTATTTTTTTCTGAGAATCGATCACACCTTTATAAATAGTGTTACGAGTCGCGAGACTCGAATTAAAATGCCGTTAGAATTACTATAGAGTTTATTAGAACTATACACACACGTATAACACAGGTACAAATATAACCGAATACAACAAGTCCAAACGTAATGCATAAGGTCGTAATTCGATAAAACGCGCAAAGTCCGTCACTTATCAGATACTCGATTGTAATACACGCGTCTCGCTTTGCTCGTGGTTTTCGCTCGACTGACTGTTCCCTCAGTCGGGCCTTTGCTTTATATTGCACAAATGCAATATGTCCACCCGGCAGCGTGTACCGAATTTCCTAGAATTGTAATACGCACACCTTGCTAATTATGCGTGCAAGCGGCCATAAACGAGTACAATAGGCTGTTCTCCACAATAACCAATAAATAAGTGAACAAAAGAAGACAATCATAAAAGGATTACAATTAGTTCAAATGCCGACGGGTAATAAAATGTGTTTTTATAGATATGAAGGTGGATTTTGTTTTCGTAGGAACTTAAGTTGTAACAACAGGATGAAAATTGGCCGTATTACTCGTATTAAGATATATTTTGGTACTATATAACATTTTTATTCCCATTCCGGATCTCTTATATGTCCCGAGATTTCCTAACTTCAAAACCATGTGGTTTTAGGACTTGCTTCTTGTAACAGTTTCTATATTTATTAGACATCTTTAGTAGAATTGTTGTAGTTGTGTATGACTTTAGTAACATTAGTTATCTCCGGTTTTTTACGGGAATTCCCAGGATTCATGTATTTTCATACAAAGAAAATCCATTGCTGACAAATCCCTTTCATTTTAAACATTGGCAAAATAACTGTGATCTTTGGTATTTAACGTGGACGAAGTCGCGGGCTAATACTAGTATAGAATATAAACGAGCATGAGTCGCATATTTTTTTTATAAATTCACAGATGTAATAACTCGAGCGATTACTAAAGACAGAGAAGATTTTAGAAACGCTTTAAATGCAATATCAGTAAATGGAGGTGGCGACTGTGAAGAATACTGCATGTCTGGCATAGAAAGGGCATTAGAAATCAGCTTGCCTGGTTCATATTTATATGTTTGCACGGACGCTACTGCAAAAGATTATGATCGTTACAAATACGTTAAAGCTCTTGCACAGAAGAAAGGAAGTCAGGTACTGTATTTTTATTATATCGTCTTTGGAATCGTATACAATTGCTTCCGTGTGGTTATCTCTATTATAACATCAATGAACAGGTTTTCTTGGGTTGGTGTGATTAGACATTTAACCGACGGTTAGAATAAAATGTAATGTAATCTAATATTTATTTACAAAACTTAGCGTTAAAACAGTAGATTATAAGAAAAATGTAACCCAAGACAGCACAAAAGATAGACATAAAAAACGTAGTAGAATTAAAAATAGTAGATAATGTATAACTGTTAAATATATATATATATATTCATATTTATAAGTTATTGAACCGATAACGCTAACAAACAGATAAACTACAGTTAAAAGTACCTCAGAAACCGGGCATAAGTGAAACATGAAAAATGTATCTAACATACTAATGCCCGGTTTCTGAGGTACTTTTAAGTGTAGTTTATCTTTTTTGTTAGCGCTATCGGTTGACTAACTTATAAAATTGCGTTTCTGAACACACCATCGTACGATAGTTAAACTAGGTTCAACATAACTGACCAATATTAGGCGTTTATCTATTCCATATCTTTTGTTTGACGTTTTTGTTTGATGTCAATAAATATTTGATATTCCTTCTTAAATAGATCCATCTAGTAGCGTGTTTTGGTAGTAGTTCTAGGTTAACAGTTAACCTTAGTTTATCTATTACATAACATTATGGAATCAATTCGTTCGTAGTTCGTAGTACCATAGGGCAGGACTAATTTACTTAATAAGGCGCCGATGACACAGGCCTTGCGAACATTGAACAAGATATGTCAACAAATTGACATTTTTATCTGCACTGTGACTGAGTTCATAAGAACTGCGTATTATATTATATGTTATGACGACTGAATATGTATATATATGTATATATATATATCTATAATGTATTATGTGTACCACGCTATCGTATTGGTGACAACTGTAATGATAGCGATGTTTGTAAGTTAATAAATAAATAAAATTGTTAATAAACTCGTAGCTGGTAACCTCGGAAACCAGGCATGGCTAATTTTTTCTCTGTTTTTTAGTACTCTGATCTTTGATTAGATATCTTAATTTATTTCTATCTGTGGTGATTTGTTAACGGCTCACTATCACTAATGTTTTAATATAATGTGAATAGCTGATAGTCATCCAAAAATTGATTATTACAATGTACAATATTAAAAAATTCTAAGCATGCCGTGTCTGTATATTGAAGTTATTTAAAGAAAACAGCTGGAATAGACTACATAAACGATGGAGTATATGATACATTTTTTTAGATTTCTTGTCTGTTTGTTCGGGATTCACGTAAAAACTACTGGGCCGATTTCGATGTGGTTTTCGCTGATCCACAGTAAATTCTTAAACTTAAAATCTGCGCTACTTTTTATTCCGGGAATCCAGCGGGAATTTACCCGAGAGCGGTTTTAAGTTGTTCGGATGTATAAAAATTAACTTATTCCGACTCAGATTCCACTAAAACAATAGCTTAGATTCTTTTTTTAAATACTACGATATTTTGTCTCTCGGATATCCCGCGGGAATTAAAAGTCAAACGTGGATGAAGTCACAGGCATATCCTAGTAAAAAATAAAATCAAGAAATATTACATTTTATATTTTTAAAATTTTAGCTACTATAAGTAGACATCATTAAACTACCTACGGTATAACGTTCGGCCACTTTTCAGTAGCCGTCTTCCGCAATCGTGGATTTAGCAGTTTTATTTGACTACTTCCAGGTTGTGTTTCTTTTAACTGGTGATTGTGGTGGTTCTGAAACCAGCCCTGATTACAAAGTATATTACGATTTGGCAAAAGCTACGACTGGACAAGTCTTTCATTTGGAAAAAACTGATATACATGATGTAAGTATACCTAGTTATAATTTAAAATGCTGGTGGGGTTAATTTTTAGACTTTGGTAGAAATTAGTGGTTAAAACTGGTATACTCATTTTTTCGTAATGTTTTTCCGTCAGTCTGTTTGTCTGTTGTATATAATATGTTTCACATCTAACTATTCCTCTATGAACGAACTTTGATAGAAAAGTGTAGTCTATGTGGCTACTGTACAAGTATCCGTAGTATCCATAAATTATGTATTTGAGGGTAGAATTAAATAAATCAATGTATATAGTCATATAGAGTATTGTTGTAGATTTTGACACGTCACAACGGTCTTTATTAATCATTTTATAATAAAGTTATTAGATGGAGAAATATTATCTTCTGAATTCAATTTTGAACTTTTAAATGGGAATTTCTGAAACAAATCGACATTCTAAAACTTAAAAAATACTTATTTTCATAAGTTTTCGCGACTTGTATACATAATAAAACTATGTTTTAACGGTTTTAAGTGCGGTAATTTATTTGATTTTTATTATTCCGACGTTTCGGCCACTTTTCAGTGGCCGTGATCATGGAAGACAAAGATGTCAAGTGTCAACGAGTATTGTGAAAGTTTTATTTAGCCTACCGCCAACTTGTTCATTTTAATTATGTTTATGGTTGTTATTTACTCTATGGGGTCTAATCTAATATACCACTGCTTCGCAACATGTTATGGCGTGAAGAAAAGAAGCGGCGCAAGAAACTCTTCAGCAAACATGCCTAGCTCTAATAATTTTATATAATATTAAAATGGGTGGAAGGAAAAATAAAAGTGGCCGAAACGTCGGATTAACAAAAATCAAATAAATTACCGCACTTAAAACCGTTAAAAAGTAGTTTTATTAAAAAATACTTTCAACTAAAATGAGTTTATACAATACCCGTATTTGCGATTTAATTACTTTTTATGGTTTCAAAGTCAAATGACGAAAACATTCTATGTTTGTCATCTCTGCGGAACACTGTTATGCGTGGACTGTCAAGCATTTACTCAATTTATCCGTGCAGGAACGGAGAAAGAATACAATTTCCTGCGGCCGGGCGGGCTGTCCGTAAGAGGCGATAAAACAACCCACAGGCAGGTGGTAGGGCATTTGCCCTACTGGATGGCTAACACCCTTGGTCTAAAGTATGTCGCCATAGCAACCTTGACTTCTGTTCCGACATTAGTGACCAGGTTCCAGTCTCCCTTAAGAGAGCAGCAGCGCATTTGTAGCACCTTTAGTGTTGCAAATGTCCATAGGCGATGGTAACCGCTTTCCATCAAGTGGGCCGTCTGCCTGCCTGCTGAACTCCAGCAATAAATAAAAAATATTCTTTTCTTTTTTGAAATAAATACCAAATACAATATATTATTGTTTCAGATTTTAGATTACGTCATTCTAAACGTAAAAGGTAGGAGAACGCCCCTCGCAACTGCAGAATTTCCACCGGGAGAACACAAATTAAACGTTAGTAATGTTTTACTTTGCATCATGAAATCAATATTTAAAAATAAGGCGAATTTATCTAAAGCTTGAATTTTTATTTGGAGACGTAAATTTACGTCTACACATTATATTAATTTTACAAAATTTAGTAGACCAATCATTTGTTAGTTGAATGAATGAATGAACGAATGAATGCAAACACTTTATTGTTCACTAAAACTTAAAACTAGGTACAGTAAATGTTGAACAAAGAGCGGCCTTTTCGCTTAAAGTTGTCTCTTCCAGGCAACCCCTAAACTAAGGAAACTATTAAGACAACATCGGCGGCGAAGACAATAAATAATATGAAACATTCCAAGAATAAGTAAAAAATAAATAATAATATACTTTATATACTATACAAAAATTATATATACCATACTATATATAAAATCAGCAGCATGTTTTAGACATGCGAGGACCAAAGATATGTTAGATATGTTAGTTGTACTTGATTAACAACTCAACCACATACGACATAATAATTAAGAGTGTTATTTATATTAACAAGGTCATTTTCGATCTTGTCAGACTTCAGTGTAAGCATATTGTTGTACGTTGAACATTACACTATATTATAGCAGAATGTTATTGCAAAAGCTTTATCACGTCTGGGTAAGGATTGCAGTACAGAGGAGGAAAATTAAAAGCAAAAGTTTACATGAGACTACTACTTCTAATCAAGATTATTCTTAAAATTTTGATGTCTAATACAGTAAGAACAATATAATAATTTAGTTGACAAGCTTAAATAAAACATTGGTTTAGAATTTATTGCAAGTTAGTAGGCCCGGCAGACGAAGTTCTGCCCTGAAAAAAATAAAATTTAAAACCCAATTGTTGTGCCACCTACCGGATCCAATTGTTAGTATAAACCGTCCCAGGATCCACTCAAATACATACAAAATTTCTTACCTATTCAATTATCATACGAACAACGCAATATAACACAAAAATGGATTAAACTGATCTATCCTTTTGAATGGCAATGTAGAATAGAATAGAATATACTTTATTGTACAATAAAATTAATGAATTAATACACTAAAACAGCTTAGAATTGGGTAGAAATGGCGGTCTTATCGCTGACAGCGATCTCTTCCAGACAACCTTGGGATGGAGAGAAATATGGCACAAAAGCTAGGGCAGGGTTTGTTGCACAATATTTTAAAAATGTTAAATAAATTATATACTAATATTATTATATAAATATACATATAGATTTATATACACATTATTAAATACATAAAAATATTATACTACATATATATATATATATATATATATGTGTGTGTGTGTGTATATATAAAACAATACATATTATATAACAATTCACTAAATAGCATAAAGATACGTAAAATAATAACAACACAAATTATACTTTGAGGTAGTAATCCTTAACAAGTCTATTAAAGGAGGATACTGATTGGGCTTGCCTCACTTCCAGTGGAAGCATCTTCCATAATTGGACACCTTGAACACTGAATGAGTGATTAAAACTTGAGCGGTGTTTCTAGTCTCATATTCACTGATGACCTAAGGAATTTCTCCTGATTCACATTAAAAAATTGGAAGCGTTCCTTAAGATAAGGAGGAGACTTAGGACTAAAACATACATTGTATAGTAGAGACAGGATATGCGTATTCCGGCGAAGGTGGATAGGAAGCCATTTGAGCTTAGTGAGAAATTCAGATATATGATCATACATACGCAAACCAAATAAAAAACGGATACACAAATTCTGGAGTCGCTCAAGTTTATCTAACTGGTATTCTGCGAGGTCGAGATAGACAGCATCAGCATAGTCTAGAATGGGTAAAAGAAGGTATTGTGCCAGTGCAATTTTTGTGGTATGGGATAAAAATTCCGCAGTCTCCGCAAGGAAGCTGCGGAAGCGAATACTTTGCGACTAATCTCTTTAAGTTGGGGTTCCCAGGATAAGGTTTTGTCAATGTAAATCCCTAGGTTTTTCACTGAATCAGCGATTGGGATTTGGATTCCGTCAAATGTAACAGGGAGTAACGCTGGCCATTGAATTTTTGCAACCATCCTTCAACTCCCAACAACAATACTTTGCGTTTTCTTTGGATTCACTGGTAGCCCATAAGATCTGCTCCAATCTACGGTCAACGATCGATCCTCATTTATGATCTTAATATCATCTGCGAGTTCTTCAATGGGAGCAGGCGTATAAATTTGGAGATCATCTGCATAAAGGTGGTAGGAGCATCGAAGATTGTTGGAGATAGAATTAATAAATATTGCGAAAAGTAGAGGAGATAAGACTCCACCCTGTGGCAGGCCGGCAGACGTATTGCACCAGGATGAATGGGATTCATCAATACGGATTCGCTGCCATAGGCCAGACAGGTAATTTCGAAACCACTCAATTACCTTTGGAGATATGTTAAGAGAGTAGAGTATATCGAGCAGGATATCGAAGTCAACAGCGTTGAAAGCATTCCTGAAATCTAACAAGGTGAGCATTGTCACCTTGCCTTCATCCATAGCGAATCTTATGTCATCGGTGATTTCAATGCAATGCAATGTATCGTGGTCCTTACATACGCGACACGGGCTGCGTATCACAGAGATGAATTTAGTGCGTTAGATTTGAATACTACACTGGTCATACGTGACACAGAGAATAAATTGCAAGAGATTAGCGTACGCTCGTATGACCAGGTTTTCCGGTACCGGCTAGTTATGTAAGCAACGAATGTTTAGAAATACGGCCTCTCTCAGCTCCTAGTAGAAGGAGTAGGCCATAGAAAAACTGGCTTCAAGTTGTAAACTTGTTGTTACAGTATTGGATGATATTCCAATACAGTAACAAGGATTGTCTTCAAAAACCACATGAAGTAGAGAAGTACAGTAAGTAGCAAAGGATCTGAAAATCACGGAATGTCAAGTCAAGCGGAGACGAAGTCATGGGCATATCCTAGTATTATTATATAATCATCATCATCATCATCATCATCCGAGCGTTAAATCCCGGTTGCGTTCGGAGCCTTCACTCCAATGCCCAGGGTCCGCTTTCCTACTTTTCTACTCCACTTCGCGCGGTCTTCTGCATCCCCCGTTTTGAGACCATTGGTACGCTTGTCATATTTCACAACGTCAAGCCAACATTTCTTGGGCCTTCCCCTTCGACCGGGACCTGGCGGAGGCGGCATGGCTAGACATTTGTTTCCCACATAGTTAGCCGGTCTCCGTAAAACGTGGCCGTACCAGCGTAAGCGACACTCTTGCAGTTTGTCTGCTATGTCACGGACATGAAGACTGCCACGGATGCGGGAGTTCCTGACCCGGTTTTTCCGCGTCACTCCACACATCCATCGCAGCATATTCATCTCCATGACACGCAGTTCTTGCTTGTGTCGCTCAAGTACAGGCCACGATTCACTACCATACAAAAGGTCAGGTCTAATGATGGATTTATAGACCTATCCTTTTAATTTAACCGGCATTTTGAGGTCAAATGACACCTGTCACCTCACGCCACTTGGCCCAAGCTGCTGTGATACAGGCCTTGACGTCATGGTCGATATCCCCGGATGCACTAAGTACAGATCCCAAGTACTTAAACTGATCCGTACGCTCGACCGTATCTTCGCATATGCGTACGGATGTGGGATCTGTAGTATTGCAGGCCAAGTACTCAGTCTTTGCCACATTTAGCTTCAGACCACCGTTCTCTAGCGACCTCTTCCACGCATTTACACGTCGCACCAGGCGCCCCCTGTCCGAATCTGCCAGCGCGATATCGTTAGCATACATGAGCAACCATGGAGGTTGCTCATGCGCATCTCTGATGCTGTAAGACACTTCGTCTAATATCACGCTGAACAGAAACGGGCTAAGGACAGATCTCTGGTGCACTCCTATGGTTATGGGGAAGAATGTGGTTTCGCCAACAGCGGTCCGAACTATGAAATCGGAATCACGGTACATGTCCCGAATAATGTCAATATACGTTTCTGGAACCCTTTGGACCTCAGTACCCACCAGATCATCACGTGAGGAACACAGTTGAAGGCCTTCTGCAGATCCAAAAACAGGAAATGCAGAGGCGTATTCTTCGTCCTGTATTTCTCCATGATGATCCTTAGGGCAAAAACAGGGTCCATAGTACCATACCCGGGGCGAAACTCATATTGACATCCCGAAACAGTGCACTCCTGTCGGATCCGAGAGTCGATTATGCGCTCAAAGAGCTTCATGGTGTGGGACATTACCTTTATTCCGCGGTAGTTTTTGCACTCCTGCACCGATCCCTTACCTTTGAAGACTGGGGTAATAACACTCAGTCTCCATAGGCTTGGGATGTTTCCGGTGAGGAGTATGCGGTTAAAAAGGTTTGTTAAAATGCCCACACCACGAGGACCCATCGCCTTCCAGGCTTTGATGGGGACTCCATCGGCTCCGACAGCTTTCCGATTCCTCATGCGGCGAAGAGCCCTATGGACTTCTTCAAACGTTATCGGTGGCACTAGTCCTTGATTCGGAGGGAGATTCGGTGGCTGTACCTCTTTGTGCTGCTTATTCAGCAGCTCGTGGAAGTACGAGCGCCATCTCTCCTTCACCACGAGGTCCTCGCATAACAGGTTGCCGCCACGGTCTTTAACACAGCGGCACTTGGAAATGTCCTGTGCCGGTTTGATTCCTGGAACGTGCCAACTTATAAATGAGCTTCTGCCCCTCAGACGATTCCAACTTATCGTACAACGATCGAAAGTGGTCTCGTCTGACTCTGGCTACAGCTCTTTTAGTGGCACGTTTTGCGGCCCTGTATGCGTCGCGATCTTCAGGAGATCTGGATGCTTGCCACTTTTTGAAGAGGGTTTTCTTCACCCTAACCTCCTTCTGGACTGTGTCGTTCCACCACCAAGTCTCCTTATCACACTTGCGTCCACCCTTAGGCACACCCAGCACTGCCTTTGCCGCTTTAGTAATGGCTGCCTGGATCTTGTCCCAGTGGCTCTGAACTAAATCGCTATCAGCTCCGACACACATGTCGACGGATGCTGAAGCGAACTCCTCGGATTTGCCTTCATCAAGCAGCCACCATCTAATTTGGCGTCGACAGTGCTCAACTGGTTTGTCTTTGGGTTTTACGCAGAGGTCCATGACAAGGAGACGGTGTTGTGCCGTGAGACTCTCTCCGGGTATGACCTTGCAGTTGGCTACTTGGCCGATGTGGTATCTCCTGGTGAGTAGGTAGTCGATCTGGGTAGCATGCCTCCCGCTCTTGTAGGTGATTAAGTGTTCGGATTTCTTTTTGAAATACGTGTTCACGATGGTAAGATCGGCAGCCACACACATTCGGAGGATGCCCTCCCCTTCTGCGTTGCGGCTTCCGTATCCGAAGCCACCGTGGACATGCTCAAATTACTCCCACTTCTCACCTACCTGACCGTTCAGATCACCACCAAGAACAACCCCCTGTGATAACGGGATGTCACGCAGTACATCACCGATTTGATCCCAAAACCTCATTCTGTCATTCTGTCAGTGTCGCTACAACCAGCCTGTGGCGCGTAGGCACTTATCAAATGGGTCACAACCCCCTCAATAAGAACCGACACGACCATAAGCCGGTCGCTGAAGCGTTTCACCTCCAGAATGTTGTTTTGGAACTCCTCGGAGAGCACTACAGCAACATCGTTTTCCCCACCAGGAGCACCCGTGTAAATCAGCTTGTAGCATTCCTAATGAACCGGGATCTGCAGCCTTTCCACTGAGTTTCCTGCAAGAACGCCACAGCCACCCTCCGCCTGGAGAGTACTTCGGCCAACTCCCTTGCACGTCCGGTCAGCGTAGCAATATTCCACGTCGCGAAGCGGAGTTTCCTGTTCTGAGTGTGGACTCGCGTCGTTAGCCGTGCCCGCCCTTGACACGGTAGCCCTTTCCCACTTGTCGCAGGTGTAGGGCGATGTGCCTGCTCGTCGTTTTGCAGCGACGCCCTAGCCCTACCCAGCGTTCTTATAAGTCTGCCCATAAACGATACGGCGAATTGTGGTTTTAAGTGTAACGGCTGCCGCCCGACCTACACAACTCGTATATGGAAACCAGAAAGGGATAATAGTATGTAAGAAGGAGTAAAGATGAAGGATACTAGGATGAGGAGAAGGGGGGACACCACTGTCACGGAGCAAAGGGAAAGTAACAGTGGCCGCGTGGAGGACCTCGGGCTTGCGTACCCGTGTGCGCTATAAAATGTCGGACAGGCATTTTACAGGAGGCACCCCCTGAAGAAAGTATTATTATATAATGACTATTGATAAATCAAATTAATATATTCCTACTGGTGTGAAAGAAACCTTAAATTTATTCATTCCTTTCTATATATAAAAGAATTTTTGTACATACATATACTGATTAATTAATATTAATAAAATATGAATTAATCGGAAAATGTGTATATTTAATAATATTTGTCCAAACAGACTACAGATAAGAAGAACTAACCTTGTACCTTGAAATACGAGTCTGTTTTTTATGTCATATCACCTCTGATACACTTTATACATTTAATATCTCTATACTTTCATTGGTTATTGAATCTTCTTTTGTACATATTTATGTATATTTGGTATATTTAAATCAATAATAAAGGTTTCTCCGTGCAGGAACGGAAAAGAATTCTAATTCCTGCAGCTGGGCGGTCTGTCGTAAGAGGCGACAAAACAACCCACATCCAGGTGGTAGGGCATTTGCCCGACCAGATGGCTACCACCCCTAGTCTAGAGTATGCCACCATAACAACTAAGTTGTGTTCCGGCATCAGTGGCCAGGTTCCAGTTTCTCCTTCAAAGCCGGTAGCACATTGGCAGTACCTCTGGTATTGCTAATGTCCATAAGCAACGGTAACCACTTTCCATTTTGGCACAGTTGGGCCATCAGCCTGTCTGCTGTGCTTCTTCAGCAATAAAAAAAAAACAAATTTAAAAGTTTCGTTCAGGTTTACATTTTCGATTTCACATACAAAGAAAAAATTGTTAGGTTCCATACAAATCACCATACTAAACCTTTTTTTCATAAGGGCCACATAGATGTATTAGATAAGTTGCTGCGGGTTGCAAAATTAGTTTATTTGGTGCTTCTTTTTTACCACCGTTCCGCAAACATGCTTGCGGGACATCTGATTGAAAGAGATTACCATTGTTTACGGACTATTGGAACAACAAAGCTGTTATCAATGTAGTTCTGTCTATAATACCCTATGGAAGTTTGTTTACACCCGTATCATTCGGTCCATGCGGTTATATCCATTATCTTTATCCTAGTGACAAATTTCATTCCCATTGTTACTCTTCCTTTTTATTTCATGTAGCCTTCGACGCCATCCCTTCACGTCTTGTATATGTTGGTCCCGTTTTTGTCAAAATTACCACGGAACCCGTTAAAGAAATTTTATTAAAGACACTTTTTAATATTATATTGTTAGTATTCATTTGAAAGAAAGAAAGAAAAAGAAAGGACAAAATTTTATACAATTAATTTATTTTTCAGTTCACTGCTGATCTTAAAACAACTGATATAGTAATAGCAGCGGCAGGTAAACATCCAGTAATAAGTATCACGGATCCCGATGGTGAAAAGGGTAGCCTTGACAAAGTTTTGAAAAAGACAAATGTTGGGGTTAGTGTGAAAATTTAAAATATTTATTTCTGATTAGATTTATTTTAAGATATATTGTTTGCTTTAGACCATAAACTGGCCTTATATAATACTGAAGTACTAAATATACATGAGGTCAGGTGTGCTGGAGCGCCATTTTTCGCTGTATTATGCTAGAAAAAATGTTGCTGTTTTGAGTACCAGAGGAATTTAGAGTATAAATGATCATACACTTGTATTTGTTGTACAGATTTATAGTAAAAATATAACTAAGCCTGGAGTACACACTGTCACAATAGAGAGTGTTTCTAAGACATCTGTTGTGGTGACGGGGAAAACTAAATTTAATTTTAAACATGGATTTTCAACATTTGTGCCAACTTCTGTCGACGATGCAGCTACTAGGCCACCTTCAGGTAACACAATTCCAATATCTCCTTTAAAAGTAATAAAACTATTCGAATTATAGTTCAATTATAAAAATTGTTTGATTCACTTCAAATCATATGACTTGTAAAATAAACCCTCTAGTCTCTAAATATAGTTTATCAAAGAAAACTTCCGACTCCAACTTCATTTATGTCTCATAAGACATTTGGCCTTCTATCCGTAACTCACGGAAATCGATCCAATATCGTGATGTAAGAATTTAAACACTAACAAATTTACAAACATCCAAACAAACTTTTGAATCGATGTGTTGGCTAAAGTTGTCGAGTGGCTGGTTGAGTTTTTTCTCTATCATGCACGATCTTTGATATCCACTTTACGAGGCTATCTAACTACTAAACTTCTGCGACTGGCGTTTATTTTCTAAATTATCTTTTTTTTATTTCAGGTTTAAAAACTCATCTTTCGATTCAACTGGTAGAGGCAGATGGTGTCGAATTAAAAATGATTAAATTTAAAGACATCGATGATCATGACATCGGCGAGGAAATTCCTTTCACTGTGGTTGATGAGAAGCGTAAATTTTATTTGACTGACCTTATCGATACACCGAAGGATATGTTCAAAATTTCTGTAAGTGTTATAATTATCGTAACAAATCAATTTATTCAATATGGATACATACATGGATAAAATAAATAATAACTTTTCAAACTAAATACGAAAGTTTCTATGCTAAAATTTAGCATGCGATAATCGGAAGCACAAGAGCCGACAGAAAATATATACTACAGATATATGTGAAATCAACTTATGCTTATCATTAATGTAACAATCAGACGTTAGCATTTAAAAATATTTTTTATTATGACTCTTTAGGGTTTTCGAATTTATTAAAGCTAATAAAGTGATCGCTAGACATTGTAGAGCTTTTAGCTGATAAAAGACAATTATTTATATGTGTGCGTTTATATGTGTGTGTGTGTGTGTTATAAAAGGTTATGTTTATTAACAGAAAATGTATTATTTAAGGTTCTTTTAGGATTCCGTAGCTAAATGACAGAAACAGTGAAAGTTGCTACTACAGAATTATGCACAGTGCGTGGACCAATTCGACTTGTATTGTGATTCACGTTTCAGCACGATTTTTCCTAATACTAAACAATGATAATATGGTCTGAAATAATAATATTTATATACCATAAGGTCTGACATATTTATTTATTTAATTTGTTTGAGAAACATACAATAATTAATATTCTTAAATACAAAACACAAAATTAATACATATATCAATTAAGTTTCCACTAAAAAATAATTTATATATTATATATTTATATTATCTATTCAGACAAGATTTAAATATACTACTAATTACGATTATGATGATGACATGGTGATATGGCGTTAACATACTCAGTAACACATCACACGCTTCATCAATACAGAGGAATTACTAAGTTATCTATAAAGGATTGCTTAACAGCGATTAGAATAAGACCACTGATTAATTAATCATACCTTCACATATATTGCAAAATAAAATAGAAAGATTGAATTACTAATATGATGACTTTAGTGTTATTATATTTTATTACTGTTCTTTTTTTACTTAATCTTTTCACCGTTAGTTGCAATAATGGATAATGTTCTAAATTTCAGATAATGTGCCATGATTCTGTAAGTGATACCTACTTAATTCGAGTTACTCCAACAATGATAGAGGCATCGACGGTACTTGGTATGTATTAAATATAAGATATAATTTATTTCATAATATTAGGTTAACACTGAATAAATGATTAATTTATCTAGAGATAGAATCAGTACCAACGTATCGTATCGTACCAACAACCAGCATGGTAATCGCATTATCAATTCGACACTTTATGTTTAAAAATTCCGAAGGGCTTTCGTTGCGAGATTGGTCATCTTTCGTAAGAATATAGGGCCTAGATGCATTTACGATACCCTCAGTTTTAGATATCTATATTCAGTCTATTTTCTTCTATACTTCAATTTCTGCCACTTCAGAAAAATTTGCTTCAAAACATTTTTGCTTTTGTAATAGTATACTGTCAGCACATAAATAAATAAACTAATACTTTTTACATGTTTTTATATGAAACTTAATATGAAATTAATAATATTAGACGATATTAAAATAATAAATATTAATATTAAACATAATTTTTAATACAAAATTTCAAGTAAATTTAAATTTAACTTTTAGAAGTCCTGTAAATATACAAATACACAAATACAAACGCAAAAACTTCTCGAAACTAATTTACTTGTAATATTAAAACTAATTTAACCATTTATGTTTTAGACCCACCGAAATCTAAATCGCCCAAAATATCTATTGAGGGGGAACCCAAGATCGTTGCAGAATTTGATGCTCCACTAAAACTTAAGTGTAAAATTCACGCTTATCCTAAACCAAGTGTTTTGTGGCAAGTGAAGGAAACTGGAGTTTCTATCAATTCTACGGTAATTCTTATTATTATAATAATATCAGTAAAGTTCAATTTACATCTTCCTAATCAAAATTACACATATGCCAATTTCCATTGTAATCGATGCATTCAGATTCATATTTTGCATTCTCTTTGAACAGTAATCCTGCAAAATCTATCCATTTTTATGGACAAAAGGTTTTTATTTCACGATCGTGTCCTTTATCGAAAGCACGTTAATTTTATGCAATTGGTTGATTCCCGAGGCCGTAAACCATAAACTGACATACATCAAAATGAAATCACTATTCATTATTAATAGGGATAAATAGACCATTGAGAAAATTTGTCATTAATTTTTATATTTATTAGCTTGTAAGCTGTTTTACTTAAAATTATAGTTTGTTGTCTTTGAATCTCTAACCAGACACGTTCAGCAAGCCCACAGAGCAAAGAAAAGAATCATATTCTCACAGTCTATCTTCGCAATCAAGGGCTGCCCGACGCGATGAAATTCCATGCTCTGTGAGGAACTCAAATTAACTAGGCTCTATTATTGATTGATAGAATAATCAGTTTACGAGAGACTCAAATTCAGCACTCGAAACAAAATCAAATTTCGTCCTACCGATTTGGATTTCATTTTTCCAGATTTCAACAAAAGAACCACCTTACGACTACATAAGCATTGCTGAAATTGAAACAGTAAATAAAATGAAACTTACCTGTGTTCAGTGGTAAATGAGCATGGGAAGGCTTATAAAGAAGTTGCCATTGAGACTATCAATAAGTATTACTTTAATGTTGTAGAAAAACCAGAAGGTGAGAATAGTGTATATATAGAAATCGACTCAGAAGTTAATTAAAAATAATATACAGAATAGATTTTAAAAATATAATCTGATATAGTAACAACAATATTAGAAAGATACAACACCAGAAATCATTTTTCCAATGTGGCTGCAAAGCTTCTAATTACTGAAATAGTAATGAGATGGGCCTTTTATAGCCCTGAATCATGTGTTATGTGACCAGTTCAGTAAAAATACCAGCTAGAAAACACCAAAAATACCAAAGTTTTGAAACCACTTAACGTTTTGGGATCACCTTCCTAACATAAGAATATTGAAAATGTTTATATTAGTCAATCCTGTGCATTCAAACTGTTATAAATCTGTATATGTGGGTGATTATTTTTATTAGAGACGTCACGAATGGCGTTTTGGCCGAATACCGAACAATGAATATTCAGTCACTCTTCGCCGAAGCGCCGAATATTCGGCTACCGAAACTTCAGCGCAAGATATGTGCGATTTGCGCGTAACAGGTTATTATTGAAGTACACAATTTGTAAATTACTTTTTATATTCCGCGAATGATAAGTACATATCGTTACGAGTTACGGGACTCGAATTAAAATGCCGTTGGAATTATTATAGAGTTTATTAGAACTATACAAACACGTATAACACAGGTACAAATATAACCGAACACAACAAGTCCAAACGTAATGCAGAAGGTAGTAATTCAATAAAACGCGCAGTCCGTCACTATTAGATTCCCGATTCTAGTACGCACGTTTCGCTTCGATCGTGGTTCTCGCTCGACTGCCTCTTCTTTCCATCAGGCCATCGTTTTATAGTGCACAAATGCAAATATGCCCGCCCGGCAAAGTAGACCCAATTTCCTAGAATTTGTTTGTAATTCGTAATCCGCGACACCTGGCTAATGACAATAGGCTGTGCTCACAGTGAGTAAACAAAAGAAGACGATCATAAAAGGATAATAAATAGTTCAACTGCCGCCAGGTAATAAAATATGCTTTGTTTCAAATATGCAGGTGGATTATGTCTTTGTCGGGATCTGAGTTGTAACCATATAAAAACTATGTTTTAACGGTTTTAAGCGCGATTTTAAATGTTTTTTTAATTGATTCTGACATTTTAGAAACTAGCCTAACCATAATATTAAAATAACAAAATATTTTAAATCGCATTTACCACTGTTAAAATGTGGTTTAACTTTCAATTTTTCAGCAAAATGTGCGGTTTTTTTCACGATTTGGTATTCGATATTCGGCCGAATAGTAAACGGTATTCGGCCGATTTCCGAATAGTTAAAAAAGTGGTCAAATATCGAATAGCAGCCGAATATTCGTGGCATCTCTAGTTTTTATACTGGCTCACAGTCATGGCCAGAGAACCAAAAACTTCTTCTTAATGATAACGTTACTCTCTTCAATTTAATAAAAAAAACACGTCATCATTAGCATCATCATAATACAAGTCATCAAACTATCCAAAGCCACACTCAATGACAGACTGTTTTTCTATATAATTCTAACTACAACTTATCGCTATCTCCTTCGGTTTCCATTTGCTCCTTTATTCAATTCACGCATTATTTTAAACATCTCTACAACGCGGCTTCTCTGAATTTCAATCTACCTTGACAACGCTTTTTTCTAGAACGACGAAGTTATTGTTAACGTCTTAAGTATGAAATAAGTAAAAAACTTTGTTTTTACTATATATATACCTTGAAAGTTATTGTCAGCAGACATTTACATTTGAAATAATCTATTTATCTAAATAATCTTGATCACGTTACAAATCTTCAGCAATATTTAACACTAAAGTTTCACAAGTAATAAAACGATATAATTATTACCATAATTATAATTAGCACTTTTTATTATCATTTCATCATTAGAATAGTTACATAAGAGTAAAAAAATATTTTTGAAACTTATATTTTATCTCTTCACAACTAATTAATGACTGTACGGGCCACATACATTATGTATGGGTTTTACATAAACCACCCATACTTATAAATGTTCGTATCAACCGAACACAGCAGAGTTCGAATCAAGTAGCGTATACGCTCGGTCGCCCTCACCTGTCGTATACAGCACACACGGTCATTTTAGCAAACATTATCATTTTATAGTATTTATCAATCATTTATTATTATCATTAGTTTCATAAAGTTATCATTTTGATTTAATATTTACTTAACATACATCATTATAACCATACGAGTGGCTATCATTTATCACCACATTCCATCATCATCATTATCATTTATTGTAGGGGTATTGCGCCGTAGTCTGATCATCTTCTTGGTCCTTCAAGCCAGATCTGAAACAGGGACCTATGGATTTTAATTTAAAGAAATCCTAACAACATGCTGAAAAATGAATGTTCTCTTTATATAACAACAACACTTTTATGTTTATTATTAGGTTTCTAAAACATTTTTATGTAACTTTCAAATAACAAATAAAATCATTTTCTTGTAACACTTACTTTTATTTATCCTTGTTTGAAACAAAACAACTACATCGTATAAGCTTAATAGTATAACGTCCCTACTTCAGCTGGGATAATGTTAGAGTTAGTGACTGTGACCAAATGCGTGTTGTTTATATCGTTAAAAATAACGGCTTTAACGATAAGTTACATTAGTGTATATACATACGTTATCTGTCAATGATTAACAATTAATAACAATGTCGTAAATAACGCATTAAACCCTTAGCTACATCTGCATGACACAATCACTAACACTGTGTCTAGGGTTGCCATCTGTTTTTTAAGAATATATAGTATTTTTGTTTTTAAGCAGTAAAAATATTTTTTGGGAAATTTAGGGGATAAAATAGGATCTACACATTTATTTTTCATTATTTCATTATTGAATTTCCCATTTGTATTTATTACTGATTTTGCTATGACCAGCAAAGATGTTTTATTTTTAAAATAATCATAAAACCTGAACAAAAAGCGCAGCAATTGAATTGGCGGTGAAAATATAGTACATTTTACACAATATTATTTTTCTATAATTTTCTACATTTATTGTCTAAAATATAAAACGATACTATATATTACAGTACGGGTGGCGACCCTAACTGTCCCTAAAGTATTTTACGGGATAATTTTTTACTTCACACGCTTTGGTATTGGTATAAGTACACTTCTTCTTCTTCAAGAATCAAACATCCATTCATGATACTTCACAAAAACAATCGGGTGGAGCTTAAAAAATGTATTATCATCAAAATGTTTTAGTGTTTCTATAGATAAATAAAAAATCTGTAGACGTTCGTCATTTTAAATACAAAACCCATCACTAATGCGTGGAATTTGCTTGCCTGGTTGTTTTTAGAATAAAATGTTGATTACAAATTTTAATTTTCATTGTAAATTTAACAATTAATGCAATGTATTTATTTACGATAAGTAACAACAGATTATTCATTGAAAGTTATAATTCTACTATTATATATAATTCTAGTATTTCCTAGAATTATCAGATCACTACAATGCACCTTTATTATATAGTAAAGCCTGATTTACATTTGTAGTAGTTAAAGCCGCGTACTCATCTGTGAGCTGTAATTCTAACCAGCCGAATACAATAACGTGGTCTAATGTGTACGCCAACATTCTTCCAACTATTTGGGGTTGGCAATATGTCTTTTCCTTCTATACTCTTTTATTCTGACTACGTCCTCTGTCATACCACAAATCGTCCTAACATTCTTCATCATTACATCCTAACATCTTTAAGTTGGTTGCCTGGAAAAGATTGCTTTAAGCGATAAGGCCGCCAAACAATATTTTACCATGACAATATTGTAATCCTACCAATATAGTGTTGTCTATCTATCTATCTATCTATCTTTCACACAATCCGTCCATCTCTTTTAAGGTCTACCTTTACATTTGCAACCATGTACGCCGACATTTATTTTCGCTTTTTCGCTAGCTCGCGAGGCACGTACGTATACACTGTGATTTTTGGTTACAGTCACTGCAACGGTTACGGCTACGGCTCGCAGGTTAGTACGCGGCTTAAGAAGCGAGCAAAGTTACGGAACTGGAGAACTTTTTTTTATTTTATACAGGGGAAATACATTTGAAGACCATAGGCCGCGCGAGGGAGTAGGGTCGCGGCCCGTGTGTAGGATTCCTCAGGTTGGGGTGGCACCAGCACCACACGTATAAGTGCCATTGCCACGCCACAGTTGGGGATACCCACTAAAATTGTATACCGTACATACTAAATGTTCATGTCAAATATTAAAATATATCCAGTAGTTTATGATAAAAATGACTGTGAGACTGTAACGTACAATGCCATTATTGTATCATTGTACGTTACAGTCCGCCTCCATAGGCGGACAATGGGCATAATGATTTCATAAGGGTTACGTTTTCCGCCTGTTCCTATATCTTATCAACCGTTCATTGGCTTTACTATCTGTTACAATTTGACATAAGATCCATATAAGTAATGTCAAAATTTAATCAATGGTAAGGCGTCGCTTGTTTACGTTAACGTCCCTTATTCGAGCTGTGGGCTCACTTCCGCATTCACCTCCAGCCCGGATGGAGGAACTGGAAAGTTGCTAATTAAGTAATAAGTTCTCCGTGAAGTAGACTTCTGTCCAAACGATAATAAGGGCAGATGTAAATCAAGGTTAAGAGCTTTTCAGAATGTATTAAAGAAATATATCATAATTTACAGATACCATTATCGAATACGCTAGGGATGGTGAAATCAATTGCAAAGTTGACGCATTTCCAGCAGTTAATGTGATGTGGTTTAAAGATGGAGTAGAAGTTATAAATGCTCTATCAGATGAAAACATGGAACTAACTGAATATAATACAACATTAAATATTATAAATATGCAACCTGATCTAGTCGGAAATTATATGTGTGAAGCAAGAAATGAAATCCAAAGGAAATTATTCCATTTTAAAGTGGGAATATCAGGAATAGGTAAGATGTATTGAATAAAATTCTACTTAAATCTTGACTTGATGTCAGTACATCTAGTGAATATATGAATTAACTTGGTAAAAGAACTTTTTTATAAATGAACATAACATCATTTATACATATAATAAAATTGTGAGGTCAAATTTCTGTACAAAGAAAAAAAATGCTAAAAACCGAGTCAGGGGGGTGTAAGAAGTGAAATAGAACTAATTTAGATTTTTTTTAATTTTTGTTTCTCTGTTTGTCTGTCTGTCTGTTTGTACCAGCTAATCTCCGAAACGACTAGACCGATTTAAATAAAATTTTGTATAATGGTAGCTTATATCCCTGGTCAATATATAGGATACTGTTGATCCCGAAAAATTAAAGAGTCCCGTGGGATAGTTAAAAAAACTTTAATTACTTAAACAGCATATTATTAGGTTGGGGAAAAAGTTTCTTCGCATTTTATACAAAAATTCAAAAGGTTTTTTTATAAAGTTTATTAACATTTGACTAAAGTATGTAAGTGCCATTTTGTTGGATAACTTTTTGCCATCTTGTAGGTAGGGACGTGATCCCATTGCTATAAAAATGTCGGGGCTTCTGATCAAAAAACTGCGACAAGTGGTTTTGGCAGTCCTCTCGTGATGTTAACCTGACACTACCTAAGGGATGCTGCAGAGACCGAAACAGGTGAAAATCTGAAGGTGCAACGTCAGGACTATACGGCAGATGCATTAACACCTCCCAGCCAAACTCTCGTAATTTTTGCTGAGTGGCTAAATATGTGTGAGATCTAGCGTTATCGTGGTGAAAAACCACACCCCTTCTGTTGATTAATTCCTGCCGCTTTCTCTCAACTTTTTGCTTTAATCTCATCAGTTGTTCGCAGTACAGTTCAGAATCGATGGTCATGCTTGGCGGTAACAGCTTATAATGAATAATGCCCTTCCAATCCCACCATACACACAGCATCACCTTGTTGCGAGTTAACCCGGGTTTCGCCACAGTCTGTGAAGCCTGACCGGCCTTTGATCACGATCTTTTTCGCACGTTCTTGTCGTACGTGATCCACTTTCTATCACCAGTTATCAGCTTCTTCAAAAATGGTTCGGTTTCATTACGTCGTAATAAAGAATCACAAATGACTACACGGTTCATTAGGTTTCTTTCAGTGAGCTCATGAGGCACCCAAATATCGAGCTTTTTTGTGTATCCAGCTTTTTTCAAATGTGCCAAAACCGTTTTGTGATCAATTACCAGTTCTCCAGCTACATCGTAACTATTAATATGCCGATAGGAGCCGATCCTGCTCCACTTTTTCAAAAATAGTATCAATTTTGTCAGTAACAGGGCGACCAGAGCGACGTGCATCTTTGATATCAAAATTTCCGGATTGAAAATGCTTAAACCAAATTTGCGCTACTGTCACAAATACTGCATTAGGTCCATAAACATCACAAAAAAAATTTCGCGGCTTGTGTTACATTTTTACCCTTTTTGTAGTAAAATTTTAAAATGTATCGAATTTCTTCATTAGATTCACTCATTTTAACAATAAGAAAAACAAATGAAAATCACACATTTTCCTAATTTGAATTTGGAATTGTCTTCTTTAAAAGTAAAACTTTTTAATGATACCAAAACCAGCCAGATACAAATGGTATAGCCAAAGAGATCTTATTATAAGTTCATACATACTACATGCGAAAAGACTTTTTCCCCAACCTGTTATACAACTTAAGCACCTAATTAAGTATTGATATTGCCGGTGTCATCATCATACAATAAAACAATTTATACATTAATAAACAATTAGGCTATAAATAACATATCATCATCACGCCAACACTAATAGGAGCGGAGCACCAATGAAGAATGTTTTAAAATCGGGAGGGGTTTTTAACTTACTTTTTTTTAACTATTCCACGTGGACGAAGTCACGGGCAGAAGCTAGTATTGTATAAAAAACCGACCATTCCATAAAAATCTGACACAAACTCTGTCATAAAATTTAGCATAATTATTATATCTTACATTTTTAGTGGATTTTCCAGAGCGCTATAATATATTATTATGGCTCTTCGAAGAGATTATACTAATGTTATAAATGCGCATGTTAGTTTGTTTGCTTTTTATGCTTTCACGCCTTAACTACTCAATCAATAATCATGAAAGGATACGAATACTACTTTCATACATTATTGGACCTAGATTGTAAAAAGATGAGATTGATTTTAAGATTTCATTTTCTTATAATTGTAATGGGTTTAATTATTTTGAAGGAATTAATCGTGTCGTGTGTTTTTATATTATTAATTGTTGAAATTAATTCATATAAATCAATTATGGTAATAGATGACTAAAGAACATGGGTACCTGTAATCTAGATGAAAGTACTATTCTTGAGGAATAGAAAAATGAGTTTTATACAGACGTTATTGAAACAGTTATAATTACACTACTAATTATTTAACTGTTATAGATTGACAAAATCTGTACTAACGCAAGCGATGCCGCGGTTAAAAGCTAGTATATTAATAATATCCTAATGAGGTAGAAATTTTTTGATGGATTTAGACCGTTAATCAATTTTTTAAACTGCAAACATAAAAAATCATAAATAAGGTATCATTTTTTTTTAAATATCGTTAGCACGACATCGCCAACGTGCCACTGTCGAATTTTTGCTGTCAAGTAGGCGACAGCGGTGGGGTGGCGGTAATACACAGAAATTGACAGAATAGCAGGCAGCGTGGCGGCGCGGTGGCGTGCTGGCTGCGTGTCCGCGGTCCTGTTTATACGAGCGCTTATACTTTAGTTCTATTATTATTTTTATTTATTTCCATTAATATATGAAATAGCAAACGTTATTATACCTATACAAGACGGTGATCTAATTTCAGAATACATACCAAGTTTGGTTAGGTTAATTTTATATAATGCTTTTAGATTAGAATTTGGGGTAAAAATTATTTTGTTAACACCATCTTTCATTTTTCAGAATCTCCAAAAGTAAATAAGACTATCAATAGAATTTATGTACTTAAAGGATCCAAGATTGATTTAAACTGCTCGTAAGTCTTTAATAAGTTCTTAGAATTTAGATACATGCATATAGATAATAATTAAAACATTATTTATAAGATATTCCTAATAGCCATATTTTTGTATGAAGTTTATTTGTTCGTCCTTCGAAGGCTTGGAAATAAATTGGGTGTCATAATATATATTGATAGTAGGGTTAAATATTGAGTAGTTTTTAAAGTTAACACAGACGAAGCCAGGACAATTTTCTAATATACATATGAAATTAAATAAACTAAATTCACTCTTTATATTTACTACTAGGATATGCCCGCGAGTTCGTCCAAGCTTGACTTGAAATTCCGGCGGGATTCCCGGGACACAAAGCATTTTAAAAAAGAATATAAGCTATCATTTTAGTAAAAACTGTGTTGTAATAAGCTAATGGCTGCAACTTAACAATCTGATACACAAATTATAAGTAGTAGGTGGGCTTAGTGGGTGGGGGGGGGGAGGTATACTTAACCCTACTACAACCCCTAAGGTCCGGAGGTCTTAAATTTATTTTATTTTATAAACATAACTTCACTTATTTTTGTTGTAAAATTGTGTCACTTTTGATAATAATAAACCGTGATTTCAGTTTATGAATGTACTCACGAATTACATATAACTGCCAGAACTTTTTGTAACACTGAAACTGTTTTTACTGTAAAAACAAAGTTTTAAATTTAATTGACGCATAAGTACAAAATTCATGCTAGACATATAATCGATTGATTAAAAAATGACAGTTTTTATTGTCACTTTTGTTTTTAATGGCTTGGCTAGCAAGGTGTAACGATAAAAATAAATTAAACGATTTGTCAATAATACTTATCGATCTTTAGTTAACAAATACGAAATCTTGAGTTTTAATTAATATATTGCTTCATATAATTTTCGGAAATCGACATATTTCTATAAAAAGAAAATATTGACAAATATTTTGCAATTCTTTTTGCCGCCATTTTGTTCCTTTTCAGTTAAGTGAATGTGCTTTTAAAGTTAATTAAATTATATAGGCACTATATTTTATTTAAAGAGATCCCTTACCTGATAACAGAGCCGAGCGAGCGAAGCGAGTGTACCGCAGCAGCGGCCTGCGAGTGCTAGGACCGACTTGTAACTATTAATTTTATACACAATAACAGTCGGTTAGGGTAGGTTATATGCAGACCAAAACGCACGAGCCGAACGAGTGAAGCGAACATGCAGCGGCTGGTGAGGCAGCGGCTGGTGAGAGCCAGAACCGACTGTTACCATTTACTATTTACTTTATACACACAAACAGTACGACGCCTTAAAAGTCTCGTATGAAACATTTGTCTTATTTATCAATTTAGTGGACGACTAGCAAGTTCGTTTTAAATAGGGCAATGAATCAATATATCAATGATATCAATTTTATATACATTGCTGAACATTTTTTTTAAAATATAGGGTAAATATAAATTAATGCAATTACGTAAAAAAAATCTTCTTTATTGGTCGCCATTTTGAATGGTTATGGTATATGAATGTGTTCTATTGTCTTTTTTCTTCATTTTTATCCAATTAAGCTGGTTTTTGGTTATTTTGGCTGTTTTCATGTTTATTACTGGCTTTTTTGAACTTTGAAAGGATTTTTCAACTTGGGACCCATGATATAAGTGCGATATAAGTGCAATATAAGTGCAATATTAGCGAAAAAATCAGTGAAAATAAGTGAGGTTATGTTTATTAAAAAATATATATTTCAAGATCTCTGGACCTTAGGAGTTGTAGTAAAGGTAAGCATGCCCCCCTCCCCACTGCACCACCCCACTATTTAAAATTCCTATATTAGAATTTAGCCACATTTTATTACATTAAATTTACTATCGATCAGTAAAAAAATTACATTGGAATAAAATTGTTTTTATTTCTGGCTACTTTAAATCATTCCCAGAAAAATTCCCACGAGATATAGAGAATAAAAAGAAGCGCAATATTTAATTCTAAGAATTAGCTGTCAATAAACAAAAGCCGCATTGAAATCAGCCCTGTAGTTTTTACGTGAATCCCGAACAAACAGACAAGAAATTTTAAAAAATGGCATTGTGTTCTTCATCGTTTATATGGTGTATTCCAGTTGCTTTTTTTTAATAACTTTAATGTATAGATACAGCATGTTTAGAATTATATAATATTGTTACAAGTCGGGCCACCTACATGGTTATTGTCACATACCGACAAA
This sequence comes from Dendrolimus houi, assembly GCA_039645545.1. Classification (NCBI taxonomy): domain Eukaryota; kingdom Metazoa; phylum Arthropoda; class Insecta; order Lepidoptera; family Lasiocampidae; genus Dendrolimus; species Dendrolimus houi. Next base: position 9,765,507 of record CM077136.1, read on the forward strand.
GAAACGCTGCGCATCTCGTTTATTGCTTCGTATTTAAATTTGAATTAGACAATAGCCTATTTTTATTGTTTTCGGCTTTGTCGGCCGTTCGCATGAGTAGATAACCAGGTGTGCAAATTACTATTTCTCGGAAACTCAGTGCGCACGGCCGATTTTTTTGTACTGTATAGTTAATATAAGACAATGCCCGAATGGAGGGGTGGGGCAGTCAAGCGACGACTACGAAACGAGTAAGACGTTTTGTATTACTCTCGATTAGCGATATAGACGACGGACTTTGCGTGTGTCGAATTGTATTGAATCGTGCAGTGTGAACTGGTTGCATCCAGTTTTATTTGTATTTGTTTTATACGTGTTTGTACAGTTCTAATAAATTCTATAATAGTTTCAACGGCATTTTTAATTCGAGTCCTGTAGCTCGTAACAATATGATAGATTTATGAATTATTTTATTTTGTTTTTTCAGATTAATATACTATATACATGTACAGATTTTGAGAAAATGAGTACATAAGGGGATCTTTGAAACTTGCACCTGTGAATGAAAAATTGAGAGAAAGAAGACTAAGGTAGTATGGGCATGTGCAGTGAGGAGTGATGAAAGTCACGTAACAAAAAGAATGTTAAACTGCAAAATTCATGGATAATAATGTAAAACGGTAGACCAAAAAAGAGATGGATGGATTGTGTGAAGGGTAAAATGGAGATTTGTGGTGTGACAGAGGAAGTATATTAGAATAGAGGAGTGTGGAAGAAAAAGAAATATTGTGCCGATCCCAAATAATTGGGAGAAGGTGAAAGAAAAGTGACACATGTACAGATTTATTAAATTATACATTACTATTTATCAAGTAAAAATATCCCATGAATAAATACATTGGTTTGTAGATATTTATCTTAAAAATTTAAATGTATTCAAAAAATGTAGGAACATTAAATTTATACACCATCTATCCTAACAATTTTAACTTTTTAACTTTCAGTGTAATCGCTGGGAAACCAAAACCTACGATTTCTTGGAAATTTGTAAATAAGTTACACAACGTTAAGTCTTTCTACAGAGATGTTATCAGTATTAAGAACGTTGGCTTAAATGACGCTGGCATTTATACATGTGTAGCCAATAATTTAAAGGGAATCGATTTTCACGCAACGGAACTAGTTGTTGAATGTATGTATAACTGTACATTTATTTTATTATTATTATTTAAATTGCCTGTCGCCTGATGATATTCTTAGGGGTGTAGATAGTTTCTTAATTATTGTTTATAATTGTATATATATTAAGATAAGTTAAGGTAAGATAAGATTAAGATAAGACCGCCCTTTGTACATAACTAGATATAATTTTAGTCTTTAAGTTCAGGTTTGTATTGGTGTATAATAAAGTGTTACCTATCTATATAATCTAAAGTGGTAGTCGTGGCTGACGCAGGGGCTGCATGTTAAAGAAGAAGAAACGGTGTAATAAACTCTCCAGCAATATGTTTCTTATACTCCAGCAATATATATAAAGCTGAAGAGTTTGTTTGTATGTTTGCTTGAACGCGCTTATCTCAGGAACTGGTGGTCTGATTTTAAAAATTCTTTCAGTGTTAGATATCCTATTTATTGAGGAAGGCTTATAGGCTGTATATTATCACGCTAACACCAATAGAAATGGAGCACTAATGAAGAATGTTTCAAAATCAGGGTTTTTTTAACTATTCCACGCGGACGAGGTCGCGGGCAGAAGCTAGTATTGCATAATCGTAATAGCGGGTCAGGCAGACGTTATCTAGACTTGAAAAATTTCATCTCAATCGGATGAAGATAACTGCTTTCAAATTCGGTTGCAAAATTTGACCCGAACACACATGTACATATTATAGATTGCAAGTTAAATAAAAGCATCGAGACGCTTGGACCGTGGGGTCCTGAGGCTATGAGCCTCTATCAAAATTTATCGAAACGAGTCATTGCCACTTCGCGTGATTAGAGGGCCGGTGCTTACCTCGGGCAACGGATCAATATGGCGATCCAGCGAGGAAACGTAGCCAGCCTTCTGGGCACCTTACCCATAGAAGACGGTGATCTAGGCTCAGTATTCTACTTACAGTCTTGAGGGAGTATGGGTAGAATACGATACAAATAAGTTTTCTTTTATTTTATTCGATTATAAGTCATTTTATACTTGTAAATTATGTAAATATACTAAGTAAAAAGAAAAATAACAGCATGTAAATATAAAAATCTTGAATCTGATTGTAGCACCATCTACCGGGTTTTTAATGTGAATGTAACCCATCCCGGGACCCACTCCAAAACCGGAGAAGCGGTTTTAGCTGAGTTTAGTGGCATGCTCCAGCTATACAGGGTTTCATTTTCAAAATTTTTTAGTGTAGAAATAAAATTTTGTCTCGGAAGTAAAAAATCAATCCGAGCTTTAAAATGTAACTAATAATGACGACAATGTGGTTGTCATGTAACTTCTTGCATAATAAATTTATCAAATTGAGGAAATCTCTAAAACACAATCTGGAGTCCCTGTCTAGTTACAGAAAATAAAGAGTATTCTGTATTCCAGATCCAGCAACAATAAATGATAGCATTGAAAATGTAACAGCAAGAGAGGGTGAAACAGTGATGTTGAGATGCAACGTGGATGGTGTCCCAAAACCAAGCGTGCGGTGGTTTAAGGACGGTGCCATCATTACCAGTTCGAGGACTGTGCACATCTACAGGGATCATAGTATGAGGTAATAGTAGGGGAGGCCAAGCGAGGATTTTGGGATTTACTCGACCGTGGCAGAATGACACAAGGGGAGAAACCTCACCCTATTATGTACACCCCACCATATATTATTAACCCCTTCATATAGGGTGGGAGTATTTTTTTTCTTCAATTTTTTTTTCAAACCGTCAGATTGAGAAAATTTCTCCACATGATTGTCAGATCATGGGTCAGCACGAAAAGGACACCAAGCTGAACCGCCTGTATATTAATCTGACGTGCTCGAGTATTTAAATGTTACGTTTTTTTTTGCATTTTCAAAAATCGGCCTTGACTTTTGGTCACCTCCAAATCGCCCAACACTTCCTTTTTTACAAAACTGACATAGTCCATCATTATCACTAAATCCAGCGCCACCGCAACAACAAGGGTTGCTCTCGATTTCCTTGCTATACACAAATCAGATCCTGACTTGGTGACGAGTATTAGACCATCTCGGGGATTAAAAACACAATTTGAAAATCGGTCCACAGCTGACGGAGAAATCGCGTCACATGCATACAAAAAAATTAAGGACTTGTAGAATGGGTAATACTAGTACGCGTATATAAGCTTTTTTTTTAAATGTAGTTTCTCGGCGTTTTTTTATAAGAGCATTTGTCTGGAATCCACTAATGAGGTCCTTACTTAGTGACCGTGAAACTGCTTCGGAAGTATACATATAATATTTACGAATAAAGAAAAAACATACACATAAAAACTAAGCGCCTTGGAAAAATGTAATAGCTAGACGAGTATACAAGATTTTTTCCAACAATTTAATCGCACGGCGTTCTTTATTAAGCGTTATGCCAGATAGCCCTGGGATCCGATCTACTCATCAGATCCTGACTTGGTGACCATGGGACTACCTCAGATGTATACACTTACGAGTAAAGGTAACTATTTGAGAACCTCCTCTTATTTTTAGTCGGTTAAAGAAGGTCATAATTGGTCTTTAACTATTAACTACGGCTTGGAAAATTTTGCTCAAATCAAAATACTCGAAATTAACTTAATTGTTTCAGGTTTAAAGCCTCACTAGAAAGCGCTGGCAACTATACATGCACTGCGGATAATAAATACGCATCTGTTAGCGAGACTACGACCGTCTATGTTAATGGTAAGTCATAGCAAAACGGATTCGGGTTCGAATATGAAAGTCAATAACATGCATTTTTTGGTAATGTTATTGGCCTTATATTTTACATATATATTATTATCACTTTTACCAGGGGCTGAAGCGGTCGCTTTCGCAGATTCGTATTAAGAGTATAACAAGTACCAAATTGAAGTGGAGTCTAAGCTATGTCTTACACTACCAATATATCTAGAAAGGTGTCAATTTTAATAAATGCTTATTCAAAAATAGCCGCTTCATTACGTCTTCGTCCTGCATAACGCCGTTAACGCATACCCACATTCGAGTACATACATATGATATCTGTAAATATTTTACGTCATTAACCCGCCATTTGTGACGTCAAAAACATATTTGATTACCAATAAAACATAAGTATTAATATACTCAAACATCATTTACATGTAAGGAACTTCTGTACAAATAAACTTATATCACTGAAATTTAACATGGCTTTTTTAATCTACTTTTTCGAAAATTCAAACTTCCTAAAATTTTTTTTCACTTTATTAACTTTTATTGGTCTTACGAAAGTAAGAACATGTAAAAAATAAATAATAATGGTATACTTTCTAACAAATAAATACTAAAAAGCACTCTTGAATTCTCAATGCTAAAATTCTTCTTCGTCAAGGCCAAACAGACTCTGTAAGTAGGCACTTAATGATCAAGGCGTAAAGTTAGGAGCTACTCGAAATCACAAAGCAAATTGATAACGGGTTAAAAGTTATTCAACTTTTTCGTACCACCCGGTCTCTCTTGAGACGTACCTGTTCTCAAATGGCGGGTTAACAATGCCACATCTTAAATAACGCATTAAACCCATCGCCATTTCGACGTGAAACAGCCTATATCTGTAACATTATCCCAGATGAATCAACACCATAGGAAAGAAAAGCTACTAATGTGTAAAATAAGACCTATCTCCCTAAAAGGGGAATTATGTAAAAATAATATTTATTCTTCCAAACCCAAGTACAGTGGCGGGATATCCAAATGATTATTTAATATCTAAGATTTTATGAAGTTTCTTCAACACCTTTCATAATTTATGTATGATCATGAATGAAACAATCTTGCAAATATCTTTATAATTGTAACGTCATAATTATGTTATGCAATAGGGTTTATATCCAAAGCTCTGAGAAGCGCCAAATTAAATGTAATTTTCACATTTACAGGCTGTTTTCCGAACCCTGACGCCTAATATGGTTAAAACAGCCTTGGAGAATCCATATTTTTAGACTGCATTACATTAGCTTTCATTATAATGATATTTATTTGTATTATTTTCAGTTCCTGTTTCAATAGAGCCACCCAAAGAAAGTGTTTTAAAGGTAACAGTGGGCTCCAGTGTGATTCTACGATGTCTTGCGGATGGTTATCCCAAACCAACCATTCAATGGATCTTTTACAATAAATTATCAAAATCCTCAGAAACTATGAAGTAAGTAAAAATATTAGATTTAGGTACATCCGTACATACATTTTATCCATGCAGGAACTAAGCAAGAATATTAATCCCTGCGTCTGAGGCAATCTGTCCTAACAGACGACAAAACCGGTTACAGTCAGGTGTTAGGGTCCATCTGGATGTTCATTACTCCTGTAGTTATTCCGGCCAGGTTTTAGTCATTTCCTTGAAGACCGGAACACATTGCCAGCATCTCTGATATTATAAATATCCATAGGAAGACTGTAATAATTTTCCATCAAGTGGGTTGTTATCCTACATGCTGTACTCCAAGAACAAAAACAAATGTAAGCATATTACTAAGTTAATATTCTTCTATCTTGTTATATTTATGTTATTAAAGTGCGTAGTTGCGGTGTGAACTCGTGAGCTACCGCGCCCGTTGTCGCTTCCTATATTCCGCAAAACGGTCACGGTTGGATATGAGCTACAACCTACACTATGGGAGCTAAATGCCGGGAATAGACCTTCAATTCCTATAAAGGGGATAATAAATAACAAGAGGTTTACCGGCTAAGAGTTTATTCACAAAAATACTATCTTATTCAGGGTATCGGGACACCAATTTTCTTCGACTATTATTACATAAGTGGAGTGGGAAAGCTAATCAAGGCGGGAAACCAAGGGGTCCGTAACCCTCACGGCAGTATCAAAAGATCGTGGTAACCCGTACTGAAACAACCCAAACCCGATGCTTGGAGTGTTATACTGAAAGGTCGTGGGGAACCTGGACTATAGACTACGTGAACTATACTTAGACCGTTGTTAAGAAAAATCTTTATTATATTTTGAAGTGGTTCATAAGTTTATTTAAACGTAATTTGTAAAAGGGCGCTACTCGTGACTACGTGTCACGAGAATTAGAAGACTGCTCCGACGCTTTCGCGGTCCGGCTTCGGCTGCCGAGACCGTGGATCAACTCCCAGCCAAGGCGTCAGAAGCATGTGGAAGTATAATGTGATGCAGAATATGTTTCAATTTGGGATGCGGGCCGGCCGCGTGGCTCACGGCTCGCGGAGGAAGGTGGCTGTTAGCGACGCAATATAATGTGTATTTAATGTCAAACTCTATTGTAAATAAATGGCGAAGAGGGGCGGCAGAGGGCACGCGTATGGCAACAGAGGGAGTTGAGCAGGATGCGGGGTGGGTGGCGTCGGTTGTCGCCCGCGCACGCAAAATTAGTCTTCGGTCCGCGTCGCACCGCGATATATGTGTTTCTTTTTGTGCCTAAGTACGTCCGCGTGCCGCTTGCTTTCGATTTTAAAAATCTCCTTGTTTTATTTGCTGGAGTTACAGTGGCAGATGCCGCCCATACCAATTACCCTGGAATGCGACAGGAATTCCAGTAAGCTAGGTGTAAGGACTACTGTGCAGCTGTTAGCTGGGGGTATTTAAGTTTATTGGTTGGGGAAAAGTTTCTTCGCATTTTATATAAAAATTCAAAAGGTTTTTTTATAAAGTTTATTTACATTTGACTAAAGTATGTAGGTGCCATTTTGTTGGATATATTTTTGCCATCTTTTAGGTAGGGACGTTTTACCCATTGCTATAAAAATTTTGGGGCTACTGATCAAAAAACTGCGACAAGTGGTTTTGGCAGTCCTCTCGCGATGTTAACCTGACACTGCCTAAGGAATTCTGCAGAGACCGAAACAGGTGAAAATCTGAAGATGCAAGGTCAGGACTTTACGGTGGATGCATTAACACCTCCCAGCCAAACTCTCGTAATTTTTGCTGAGTGGCTAAAGATGTGTGAGGTCTAGCGTTATCATGGTGAAAAACCACACCCCTTCTGTTGATTGATTCCGGCCACTTTCTCTCAACTTTTTGCTTTAATCTCATCAGGTTTTCGCAGTACAGTTCAGAATCGATGGTCCTGCCAGGTGGGACCAGCTCATAATGAATAATGCCCTTCCGATGTCACCATACACACAGCATCACCTTGTTGCGAGTTAACCCGGGTTTCGCCACAGTCTGTGAAGCCTGACCGGCATTTGACCACGATCTTTTTCGCACGTTCTTGTCGTACGTGATCCACTTTTTATCACCAGTTATCAGCTTCTTCAAAAATGGTTCGGTTTCATTACTTCGTAATAAAGAATCGCAAATGAGTACACGGTTCATTAGGTTTCTTTCAGTGAACTCATGAGGCACCCAAATATAGAGCTTTTTTGTGTACCCAGCTTTATTCAAAGGCGCCAAACCCGTTTAATGGTCAATTCCCAGTTCTCCAGCTACATCGTAACTACTAATACGCCGACCTTGCTCCACTATATCAAAAATGGCATCAATTTTGTCCGTAACAGGGCGACCAGAGCGACGTGCATCTTTGATATCAAAATTTCCGGATTGAAAATGCTTAAACCAATTTTGCGCTACTTTCACAGGCACTGTATTAGGTCCATAAACATCACAATTTTTTTTCGCGGCTTGTGTTGCACGTTTGCCTTTTTTGTAATAAAATTTTAAAACGTATCGATTTTCTTCATTAAATTCACTCATTTTAACAATAAGAAAAACAAATGAAAATCACACATTTTCCTAATTTGTATTTGAAATTGTCTTCTTTAAAATTAAACCTTTTTAATGATACCATAACCAGCCAGATGCAAATGGTATAGACAAAGAGATCTTATTACAAGTTCATATATACTATATGCGAAAAGACTTTATCCCCAACCTTTATCATACGAGGTGTGAAAGTGAGTTCTGCTATTTGTTATTGCCACATGAAAAGAGGCTCAGTGCTAACCTGAAAGGTGGAGACGGCTATCGCCAGCCTCCGAATAGAATGAAGAGAAGAGTTCCACTACGATAACCCACTTCTAATCTCTATTTTCAATAACCTAAATCGTCAGATGACAAAACTCACCTGAAAATCATTCATTTCATCCGTGCAGGAACGGAGAAAGAATACAATTTCCTGGGGCCGGGCGGCTTGTCGTAAGAGGCGACTAAACAACCCACAGCCAGGTGGGAGGGCATTTGCTCGACTGTATGGCGAGCACCCCTGGTCTAGAATATGCCGCCATAACAACCTTGTGTTGTGTTCCGGCATCAGTGACCAGGTTCCAGTCTCCTTTGAGAGAGCAGCAGCGCATTTGTAGCACCTTTGGTGTTGCAAATGTCCATAGGCAACGGTAACCACTTTCCATCAAGTGGGCCGTCTGCCTGTCTGCTGAACTCCTGCAATAAAAAAAAGAAAAAAAAGGTGGAGGAATTACGAGAAGTCACTGGTGCAAAAAGCTGGGCAGGTCAGCGCCCACCAGGAGGTCAACTGCCATCATGGGGGTATAGCAAAACTGCCATGTCTGGAAGGTAAGGAGGGTCTTACCACCATGGAAAAGAGAAGAAACGAGATTCAACTAAAGAATACCACGTACCTGCTATTGACCAGTACACTACACTTGAGTAATTACTTTCACTGAATAAAATTATTTAAATGTGACTAGGCGCATAGATTCTCTCTAAAAATGGGCTGTTGTCCACGGGCCGCACGCCTTAAATACAAAGTGGTGGGATGTCACGCATAAGGCGTATCCTTTTGAACCAATAGGTGATGAGCAGCGCTTTGGTCTAAAAACGTGTTCAAATATGGTCACGAAAATCATCGTTACAAAGAAAAATAAAACAGAATGGTCATATAGCGTTTGTCAAAGATAAACACGCAGAACGTGAAATTACAACGTTACAATCTTAACCATACCTAATACCATCTGCCCTGGTATAAAATATCCAAAAGAGGAAAGGATACCTCAGGCGTTAGGTTACACATAATCTTTGTTGATGTCACAAATCCTGTGTACTGATCCACCACCGCAGACCAGGGCGTCGAAGGAGGAATTACCACCAACTCCTTCCGCCTTAACAAATGCCTTGGGCAGTGACACGGGGAATCTCACCGCTCCAATAACGGCCCTGAGATGGCGCTGTGATGTGTTCCTGAACGCGCGTTTAGTGAGATACGCAGAAAGCGCCCAACACTCAGTCTACACAAACAGGGCTTAATGAGCCGATGCCGTCAAGGTTAACGAACGAACGAACTCGACATTACGGCGTTGCGATGGAACACCGAGGTAGTTTAGTTGGTAGATCCGAGTATGCCATCGGGAGTCCAACACTACCTTACTGCTATTCCTGGATGGTAGCGTGTCCATGACAGATTACACCTCCTTAAAGAATAGGCTTTGGTTACACTATTGAATAAGTTTGGGAACATGACAGTTAAGAATACCACACTCCGTCAGCAATAGAAGCCAATATGGGTACTTTATTACATATAAATTGAGATATTATGCTATCTTCTGCAACTTTTTGTAGAAACCATAAAGTTTGCGCTTGTATTATTATTTTTTATATTCCAGATCAGATTCCAGATCAGATTTTTCATTACCTCTGCGTAGATTACAATTGAAAGATGAGGGTTATTACGTCTGCTCTGCAAGTAACGCCGCAGGGTCGTCTAATATTACATACGACGTCCGGGTTCTAGGTGAGCTAGAATTATAACTAACCCACTTGAACTGCATTATAGTATACTAATCTTAATCAGTATAATATAATAGGTTGGGGAAAAAGTCTTTTCGCACATAGTATGCATGACTTTGTAATAAGATCTCTTTGGCTATACCATTTGTATCTGGCTGGTTTTAGTATCATTAAAAGCTTTTAATTTTACAGAAGACAATTCCAAATTCAAATTAGGAAAATGTTTGATGTTTATTTGTTTTTCTTGTTGTTAAAATGAGTGAATTTAATGAAGAAAGTCGATACGTTTTAAAATTTTATTACAAAAAAGGTAAAAATGCAACACAAGCCGCGAAAAAAGATTGTGATACTTATAGACCTAATGCAGTATCTGTGACAGGAGCGCAAATTTGGTTTAAGCGTTTTCAATCCGGAAATTTTGATATCAAAGATGCGCGTCGCTCTGGTCGCCCTTTTACGGACAAAATTGATGCCATTTTTGAAAAATTGGAGCAAAATTGGCATATTAGTAGTGACGATGTAGCTGAAGAACTGGGAATTGACCGCAAAATGGTTTTGGCGCATCTGAAAAAAGCTGGGTACACAAAAAAGCTCGATATTTGGGTGCCTCATAAGCTTACTGAAAGAAACCTAATGAACCGTGTACTCATTTGGGATTCTTTATTACGACGTAATGAAACCGAACCTTTTTGGAAGAAGCTGATAACTGGTGATGAAAAGTGGATCACGTACGACAAGAACGTGCGAAAAAGATCGTGGTCAAAAGCCGGTCAGGCTTCACAGACTGTAGCGAAACCCGGGTTAACTCGCAATAAGGTGATGCTGTGTGTATGGTGGGATTGGAAGGGCATTATTCATTATGAGCTATTACCGCCAGTCAGGACCATCGATTCTGAACTGTACTGCGAACAACTGATGAGATTAAAGCAAAAAGTTGAGAGAAAGCGGCCGGAATTAATTAACAGACCTTGCATCTTCAGACTTTCACCTGTTTTGGTCTCTGCAGAATTCCTTAGGCAGTGTCAGGTTAACATCACGAGAGCACTGCCAAAACCACTTGTCGCAGTTTTTTGATCAGAAACCCCAAAATTTTTATAGCAATGGGATCACGTCCCTACCTACAAGATGGCAAAAATATATCCAACAAAATGGCATCTACATACTTTAGTCAAATGTAAATAAACTTTATAAAAAAACTTTTGAATTTTTATATAAAATGCGAAGAAACTTTTTCCCCAACCTATGATGTAATACAAAAAAGACTATTGAATTAAAAGCAATATAATGTGTCGCATATTTTGCACTGGACCTAGTCTCGGGATTTGTGATGCTGATCTATTTACATTATCAGTTAGTTGTAAAGAAGATAGAAAGAAGATGTTCTAACAAGAATTGAAAAAAGAATATTAAGATAGATCAATCAAATAAAAAGATATTGACAATTAAAAACGTCATTCAGAGACATTGCTGTTTTTCAATGTCCGACTAATAAATACCCCATATAATTATGTACACTGAAATGATATCAAATTTACTCTACATATGTAAACCTAGTTGGTTCTGAGAAGAATGACTGTAACGTAAATAGACGTATATGGCGATATCACATAAATACTGTTTTTGCTAAAATGTCCACAGAACCCTATAAATCGATTAAACAAACATATGATTCCATGTTGATACATAATTAGGAACAATGAGACAGGGACTGATATAATAATCACTGAAAATAAAAGCTTGCCTATAGGAAAACTTAACTCTGTTGATCTTTGTAATAAAAATAAAATTAGCTTCATTTTTATACTAATTTCAGCCCCGCCCGTAATCGAGAATATATATCCTGATAAAACATTTATAGCTGTTGAGGGAGATTTAACTCTACGTATAATTTGTAAGGCAACAGGAAGCCCAAAACCTAGTATAATTTGGCTGGACAATAATTTGCCCATAGCTGCAGGTACGGTTATCTTTTTCCATTCAATCGTATTACGACGACATACAAAGCTATAACATTTCATGACAAATTATCACCTATATGTAATGATCCTACCTTGTTCCTCTGTGCTATGTTACCAGGTTTTTTAAGAAGATTTTCAGAAAATGTCCACCAAGTCGGCAAAGCATTGGCAACATTATTAGTGTTGCATATATTCAAAAGTAACAATATCAATCCATCCTTTTGGGTATACTAAGCTAATTTAGATATTTTCTATCTTTAGGTTCCGAATGGTACGATATTGAAAACGATGGTACTTTGGTGATTAGAAACGTTGATTATCGTTCAAATGGTCGATATGTATGTGAAGCCAGAAACGATTTAGGCTCTGATCAAGAAGTATATGAAGTCATAGTTAATCGTAAGTCATTTTTAAACGTAATATTCGCCTATAAATATCCCACTAATGAGCATGGGCCTTATTATTCCACAAGTAACTGACGGTATACTTACTTACCAGATTTAGGCAATCTGATTTGTGATATTCTTTCATGGTTACACAAATAGGCGATTGCCTATTCCAACAAAAGTCTTAAAAGCGGTCCATTATGTTAGACAGCTTATAGAATTTTTGTTTATTCTGTTCGAGAATTACGTGAAAACTATTTGGTAAACAGATATAAATGAAATTGGACACTCAGAGCTAGCTTATAAATATTAATCTTTGTGATTGTTTACTTTGGTTATGAGCAATAAATAATAATTAATATCAAATAATAACTATTATATTGTGTCCTTATATGGTGTTTTTTGTACTTATATGTACTGTGTATACTTATCATTTATCAATATTTATATACTGCACCACCGTCAGCATTAAAATTTGTCAATCATTCTGAAGGGTTTCCTGGAAAAGATTGATTTTTAGTGACAAGGCCGCCCGTTGTACAATCTTTTGTATTTTTCTACTTCTGTTTGCCTATACTTCGGTGCACATTGAAGAGTTATCTATCTATCTATAAATTATTTGGTTTACAGCATACCCACGACCTGGTCCCCCTACAAACACAATCACAGTGGAAGAAGGACAATCGGCATTATTGAAGTGTGACGTTCCACATAAATTTTTAGACTCACTTAGGTGGTACAAGGTATAACTCTTACAATTAGAGTAGGCTTTCAATTTAAGTTTGACTCTAGTTTAAAAAAATACGTTTTAAATAATAAAAAAAACTTGAAAGCCTTAATTGAGATTTCTTATAAAAACAACAACGATCCGGGGCTCAATTCTGCTATTACTGTCTCTAGAAAATCGCCGAACTCTATCATTGCAATCATAGATTTTCCCTATTTCGGTATTCTGTAAATTTCAGTGCCGTGCCCTTGCCACGCCACTCTATCTTTATAAATATGTATACGTGACAACTCGCGATTTTTTTTTTTAACTACTTTGCAATATTCATTTTGTCTAACGCCATTTCTGCTACTAATACCATATTTTTACCTACTATTATTTTGCTGCGACGATATCGAGAAGATATTATGGATTTAGTGGAATACGTTTTATTGACACTATCGCAATGGAATCTTACTTTGAATATCTTCGCAACGCAAAGATATTGAAATACCGGATTTGTGCACCTCGTGGCGCCAATTCTGATTACAGAGTGTGTTACTAGTTATGTTTTTTATTGAGTAATCGTTATTTTTTAGTATACTTTCTCCTAAATTGGAGCAACGTAAATACTTGTTATGTCCCTGCTCCATCTGAGATACTGTTAGAGTAACTGTAATAGAGTTAGTGTCACTCAGATGTAGCTAAGAAGTTAATGCGTTATTTGTGATGCAACATTGTTGTTGATAACGTATATATTATTATTATTACTAATGTAGCTGTGAGAAACAGTATAGATATTATCTTCCCGGAGGCAGTGGACTGTGGATTACTTCGTTATTATGTTGAATTCTTGGATTTAATAAATGAAATACTGAGAAAATGAAAAGGCGTCCATGTATTGCAAAATTACGAAAAGAGCCTAAACAATAAACAACACAAAATGTTCCTAATTTAATGTTGGTGTTGCCAACACGCTATAACCTTTATTCCAGATGAAACCGCACCGTAAGGCAACTATTCCAGTTATTGACTTGATAATGAAAGTATTTCATTTTTTTTTTTTTTGTAGAATGATAGATTAATATCAAAGGGTGAATATGAATTGAAAAATGTTACATTAGCTGACTCGGGCATTTATACTTGCCGAGTAGCCGATTTCAGCAAATCCCGAACTGGAAATACTAGGGTTGTTGTTATAATAAAGCCCCAATTTCTGTCAGATGTTGATGAAGAAGTGTCCTTTGAATTTGAAGAATTAACGGGTCTAAATTGTGAGGTTAAAGCTGAACCACCAGCAAAGGTAAATAACACGCTTAATAAAACAAATAAATAACTAAAAATATTAAGTTAGGAGATTACATTTTTAAACGTAAGGAACTTATCATAAATAATTAATTCGCTTAACTGCCGCGCAATTTGACCATTTGTCGAAATAAAGGACTGCCCCTCTTTTTTCTACTAATTATTCCGACGAGTGATGCAAACATATTATTTCAAAGAAATAAACCCCAATAAATCGCTTTATTAGCAAGGGTACAGCTGTTAGGGCCGGCCCGAAAAAATTTAAAGTCGGTCCACAATTGACGGAGAAATCGTGTACGAAATATACAAAACAACAGTCTAAATGAGAACCTCCATACACTTAAAAATTGTCTCCTTCTCGTTCTAACTTTTGAATTCTGAGGTGGAAGGTTGTAGAAAAATTTAGGAGGTTAAGCATATATACAAAATTACACTTAATTGTAGTAATTTTTGAGTGATGGAGTGTTATCGATTACAGCTTTTTTATGTTTCTTTAGCTAAATAAGAAACATAATGGATGTCTTTTGCCTCTATGGAACCCTTGAATGTGTATGATCCGATATTTTGTAAAAGCGGATGTATGTATTACAACTCTATAAAAGTTAAAATTTCCCTGGATATTTTGACGTGGTAATGCCATTCTGGAATCATTAGCTTGGAGAGAAAGGGAGAGATGCATTTTTATTCCATCCTATATGTTGCCAATACGGTTGATTTCACCTCTGGTGTTGCAAACGTCTCTAGGCGCCGGTAACCACTTTCCATGAACTGGGCTGGCTGCCTGTTTACCAACTTCGCAATAAAAAATAACAGATTTCAGTTTTTATTCTTGAAGTGACACCATAAATCCGCGCCAAGTATGCTAGCATGTTATTAGATTATAAGAAATTGTACCATAATTCATAAATGACATTTAAAATATTGAACTTATATTTACAAAAAACATTTCAACAGGTCAGATGGTTCTACAATGGGAAACCACTTAACGACACCTTAATGCATAAAGTATTTAGCATGAATTACAATAACATTGGAGTGTATACTTGTGAAGTATCTAACGACTTTGGAACAGTTACCAGAAAATTCAAAATCGTATCGTCAGGTAAAAACCTAAATCTTTCGGCGTCAGTGCAGGACCTTGTAACAATATTTTGGTGATATTTTTTTTCTTAAATTTTTATGAAGTATTTACTTATATCATGTTACAATTTTGACGAAAAGAATCATTTAAAAAATGTAGTTACAATATCTTGCAATGACCCCGACGAAATGTCGCCAAGATATGAGTGCATTGAAAGATTAATAGTATTTATTTAGGATGTTTATAGTCCGTATCTAATATAATAATAATAATAAAAGCTTTTGTTTTCTTATATCTTAGTTATAATATAACTTTTCTTGAATGTTTAGCTTATATTTCCATACATTTTTTAGAAAGGTACTACAGTACTTAAACAAACATATAAATGATCATTTAACTAAATAGATATAATTAACTACTTAATTCTTATTTATTATTCATCATGAAAAGATATCCATAGTGGAGACTAAAGATTGCTTCAAAGGCAATATAAATACCTCTGAGTCCTGTGACAGCTGAAATTACAACAACATAACTCTCTTCATTATGTTGTGTTTATTAGTAAAAGCGGGCAAGGCAAGGCAATAACTATTATATTATTATTCTAGCTTTTATTATAATAGGTTGGGGAAAAAGTCTTTTCGCATATAATATGTATGAACTTGTAATAAGATCTCTTTGGCTATACCATTTGTTTGGCTGGTTTTGGTATCATTAAAAAGTTTTAATTTTAAAGAAGACATTTCCAAATTCGAATTAGGAAAATGTGTGATTTTACATTTGTTTTTTATTGTTAAAATGAGTGAATCTAAAGAAGAAATTCGATACATTTTAAAATTTTATTACAAAAAAGGTAAAAATGCAACACAAGCCGCGAAAAAAATTTGTGATGTTTATGGACCATGCAGTATCTGTGAGAGTAGCGCAAATTTGGTTTAAGCGTTTTCAATCCGGAAATTTTGATATCAAAGATGCACGTCGCTCTGGGTCCGTAACAGGGACGGTCTGTCCGTAACGGGGTGACTGTTTCGGACACAATTTATGCCATTTTTGAAAAAGTGGAGCAAGATCGGCATATTAGTAGTTAAGAGGTAGTTGGAGAACAGGGAATTGACCACAAAACGGTTTTGGCGCATTTGAAAAAAGCTGGGTACACAAATAAGCTCGATATTTGGGTGCCTCATGAGCTCACTGAAAGAAATCTAATGAACCGTGTACTCATTTGTAATTCTTTATTACGACGTAATGAAACCAAACCATTTTTGAAGAAGATGATAACTGGTGATGAAAATTAGATCACGTATGACAAGAACATGCGAAAAAGATCGTGGTCGAAGGCCGGTCAGGCTTCACAGACTGTGGCGAAACCCGCGTTAACTCGCAACAAGGTGATGCTGTGTGCATGGTGGGATTGAAAGGGCATTATTCATTATGGGCTGTTATCGCCAGGCAGGACTATCGATTCTGAACTGTACTACGAACAACTGATGAGATTGAAGCAAGAAGTTGAGAGAAAGAGGCCGGAATTAATCAACAGAAGGGGCGTGGTTTTTCACCATGATAACGCTGGCTAGACCTCACACATCTATTAGCCACTCAGCAAAAATTACGAGAGTTTGGCTGGGAGGTGTTAATGCATCCGCCATATAGTCCTGACCTTGCACCTTCAGAATCTCACCTGTTTCGGTCTCTGCAGAATTCCTTAGGCAGTGTCAGGTTAACATCACGAGAGGACTACTAAAACCACTTGTCGCAGTTTTCTGATCAGAAGCCCCAAAATTTTTATAGCAATGGGATCACGTCCCTACCTACAAGATGGCAAAAAGTTATCCAACAAAATGACACCTACATACTTTAGTCAAATGTAAATGAACTTTATAAAAAAACCTTTTGAATTTTTATATAAAATGCGAAGACACCTTTTCCCCAACAAATATAACAAGGTAACAATTAAAATATCATAATATTATGACATTTTAATTGTTCCCTTTTTAGTATTTGTTTGCGTATTCTTAGTTAGCTTGTTATTTCTTAAACTATAGTGGGTATAAGGGCCACCTTGGCGGTGTAAATATCCACTTTAATCTGTCTCGTGCGACTCTAGGTCATCGTTTCCCCGTCGCTTCAGCTAGGGCATCATTTCATCTTTCAATTGTCCTTCCTCTTTTTTCTTACTATCCATCGGGAACCAATTTGAGATATCCTTTGTTCATCTTGCTTTTCCTGCCCGTTGAACATGTCCTGGCCATTTTTTTAGTATAATATAATAGCCACTCTTAACTAGCAACACGTATCTAAAAATTAGATGATTCCGATACAGTATACCTAGAACGATACGTTTAGTTCAAATGCCGCAGTACTTTATATACCGGGAATTCCGCGGTATTTTTCTGGGAGTTGTTCAAGCGGTTTAAATAAAATTGATTGAATGATAGCTTACGCTTAGCTGTGTTACTTTTGTTACCCGCAAAACCCAAAATGTTTTCTGCAAATTGATCACATGGTTAAAAATAGCATAAAATTTGGCCGTGTTACTCTCACACTTATTACGACATAGTTTGGTTCATAACATTTTTCATACCTGACTATCCCGGGAAGTTTTATATATCTCGGGATTTTGTAACATAGAAACCACATGATTTTGATTTTGAATTGTTTGCTACGATACTTTCTATATTTATTAGAAATCTTCAGTAATACAGTTGTAGTGGTGTGTGCCTTTAGTAACATTACTTATCCCGAGCTTTTACGGAATTTTCGGGACTCATGTTTTTTCATGCTAACAAACCAATTGCCTTTCTGGAAATAAAATGTAATAAAGATTTCTTATTCTAACTACATCGATATATATTTTTTACAGATTGCATTATAGACGCATCAAAAGACTTTAGTAGAAATCAACCATTAATGTACAAATCGAAACCAATGGGCAAAGGCGTAAGTCACTAATATTGTTAGTTAATTATATATATATATATATATATATATATATATATATATATATATATATATATATATATAATAACAGCCCATAAACATCCACTGCTGGGCTCGGGCCTCCCACTATATGGGAACGGACAGTATACCCACCACGCTTGTCCAAGGCGGCTTGGCAGGTTTGACACATCAGTTATCTGGATGTGCAGGTTTTATCACGATGTTTTCCTTCACCGTTGTTAGCATGTGGTAATTGTAACAATACTAATTGTAATATGCACATTAGGTAAGAAAACTGCCCAAGTACTGCATACGTTCCGACCAGAATTCGAAACCGCGCCCTTTGGGTTACGGACACGTGCGACAGCAAATACACTATCACGACTTTATAACAACGACTAGTTTATAATTATTTACTAATATTTATTTTCATGCCTTTGCTTGGATATTTCTGCCAGTGTCTACTATCATAAGTTTAGCAAAGAAAGACCTGCAAGTAAAAAATCAAGTTCCCGTCAAATAATTTTTCGTTTTTTTTATCCACTCAGATTTCTTGATTAAAAATAATAAAGGTTTTTTTATAAATTATTCCACTAATTTTTATTCCTATGGTAACTTCAAATTACATCAAATATTTGATAAGCGACCTTTTTACGAATAACAACTTCACCAACAACAAAACTGAATCTTATGAGTTATGATGTTATTTTAAGAAGCTTTAATTCCAAAAATCAATGTAACCCACAGTGTAAAAAATATACTTAATAACTGACCAAAAATGTTACTTGGGGTAACTCACAAAAAGCTATAAAACGCATATCTTAAATATATATAAATCGTAGGTATTATAATCTAGATTTTCCGTCATTGGTTCTAATTTTTAAAGTTGAATATCGTTAGGACTATACAAAACTGAATAAAAAAATTTGAATCTTTAATGTGCTCTCCTGAACATTTACGAAAAATAAGTTACGGCTTTTTTTATTGCAGGTGTCTCTCAATTGGGTGAATTTTAATACAGTCAATGGATACATGCTCATACCTAATAATAACTATATCAGTTTGGCATGCTCAACGAATTTCCAGAACATTCCAAAATCAGCCACCTACGCTTTCTGCCAGAGTGATAAGAATGAATTCAGAGTGCCTAATGAAGGAAATTTCACATATTCAGACTTGAAATGCAAAGATGACATGCAGCTTTTAACTCGCAAGACAGGAAACTCTTGTCATAGTGGTAGAGGAGAATTAGTAAAAGTCGGCTATTCAGTTTTTAAAAATTTCATTGAAGCTTATCTAGTGTGCTTAGATATGTATTCAAGTATACCGATTTATACAAAGCATTCAATGAAAATAAATTTTGCTGGTGTAGCCCCACAAGATGTCACATGGCATAATAGTGATCTAGTACCGTTCGATTATGAAGCTTTGTACGATTGTAATAATGAAATCGACACCAGGATCCTAGACAAGTGGTTCGACCATAAGGACAAATGTTGTTTCTCTAAAATGAAATTGGTGAGCCCAATGGACATGGTACCTGGATTAGCTCAAATGGCGACTTACAGCAGTATTAATGTCGTCCCCCATTGGAGTTCTTGCTCGGCTACGGTAATAATAATAATAAAGATCTATTGATACCAAAATTACATAAATACATTAAGAACTCTTTGGCTACTAACACCTGAACTAGCCTAAGCCTGTTTCTTAAGTGTTAGTCACTTCCAGAGACTTAAGAACTATGTCATAATTTAAGTATCAGTAATAAAAAGAGAATGGCAGTTAGAAACAGAATTAAGTTAGTCACAAATTATTTTACAGTACATTTAGATCTTCATCTATCTATAATATTATAAAATTCTAAACATGCCTTGTTGCACATTGAAGCTAATTAAAAAAAAACAACTGGAATAGACTATATAAACGAAGAGAACAAGATGCTTTCTTTAGGTTTCTTGTCTGTTTCTCTGTTTGTACGGGGTACACGTAAAAGCTACTGGGCTGATTTTGATGCGGTTTTCGCTGATCGACAGAAAAAATTTAGACTTAAAATCTGCGTTATGGTTTTTCGTAGAAGGCGAGGAAACAAGCCACAGAGAGGTGGTAGGGACTCGGTAGTCTGAATAGTTACTACAGTTATCACCTAATTAAAAAAGTTGTATGTCAGGACTGTCATAAGTGGAGATCCATAGTCTCTGTCTACCCCCATGGGAAAAAGGCGTGATAATATGTATGAATGTATAATACTTAAAAAAACTTATACACAGGTCAAGCTAACAAAAGCGTGTTAAAATTATCCTAATACTTTTGAACATTTTCCAGAACTGGGAAGAAGTTGAAGACAGGGTAAGAGAGTTGGCATACTCAATCTCATATGACCTTATAGTGTACACTGGAGTGTCAAATACTCTGCCAATAGAAAAATATGGTACCAAGACCTGGAATGCACATATGACTGAGGTCTCTAGCCGGAAACAAGTGGTACCTCAATATTTATGGAAGGTACGTAATGAAAAAATTACTATATTCTTACGCGTATGCGGGACTCGAATTAAAATGCCATTAGAATTATTATAAAGTTTATTAGAACTATACAAACACGTATAACACAGGTACTAATATAACCGAACACAACAAATCCAAACATAATGCAGAAGGTCGTAATTCTATAAAATGCGCAAAGTCCTTCACTATTAGATTCCCGAATATCCACACGTCACGCCTATATCGTAATTTTCGCTCAACTCAACCCTCTCTCAATCAGACCATTGTTTTATACCACACAAATGCAAATGTGCCCGCCCGGCAACGTCGACATAATTTCCTAGAATCAGCTTGTACTTGTAATCCGGAACACCTGGCTAATGATGTAGCCTGCAAGCGGCCCTAGACGAATACAATAGAACAATAGGCTGTTCTCCACAATAACTAGAAACGTATGCCAATAAATAAGTAAACAAAAGAAGATGATCATAAAAGGATTACAATTAGTTCAAATGCCGACAGTGAATAAAAAGTGCTTTTACAGATTTGATGTGGAATTTGTGTTTGTCGAAGCCTATTTTTGTAACAATTTTTTTTTTATCCGTGCAGGAACGGGTAAAGAATACAATTTCCTGCGGCCATGCGGGCTGTCGTAAGAGGCGACTAAACAACCCACAGCCAGGTGGGAGGGCATTTGCTCGACTGGATGGCGACCACCCCTGGTCTAGAGTATGACGCCATAACAACCTTGTGTTGTGTTCCGGCATCAGTGACCAGGTTCCAGTCTCCTTAAAGAGAGCAGCAGCGCATTTGTAGCACCTTTGGTGTTGCAAATGTCCATAGGCGATGGTAACCACTTTCCATCAAGTGGGCCGTCTGCCTGTATGCTGAACTCCTGCAATAAAAAAAATAAAAAAAAACAATATGATATCGAGCCTTTACCGTCATTTTATCGTAAGCGACATTTGGACCTAAGTATGTTTTTTGTTTTTTAAATGTTTCACTTTTAGTTAAATTAGAACCCACTGAATCAAAGACTAAAAGTCTTACAGCACATTAATAGTTTAAAATACATTTTGCATCAAAAATATACTAAGGTCCAAATGTCGCTTACGATAAAATGACGGTAAGGGCTCGATATACTAGTATTCTACCAATCGGAATATATAGTTAGATATATATACAAAACCTGTGACAACTTAGTGGCAAGAGTACACGCATTTCAAATGACGTGAGTTCGTATCTAGCCGGAAAGCATTAGAACACTATAGTCGATTCCTAAATCTTACTATTCATTCACTTGTCTAGCCGTAGAAATTGGACGTTACTTGTATGGAGCCTGTGTCAAATATTATTATAATAAACATGTATGTATGAATAGATTAATAAAAGTAGATTAACCAAAAGATCGTAGCAAGTGGAAATCCATCGTCTCTGCCTATCCCAAAGGGAAACATACATACTGTTACAACCTAAGCGCCGACGAAGACAAATTCCACGTGCAGATTTGTAGAAGCACATTTATTACCCGTCGGCATTTGAACTAATAACATTGAAACTATTGTAATCGTGTTTACTTATTTATTGGCATACGTTTCTAGAGAACAGCATATTGTTGTATTGTAATCATTAGCCAGGTGTTACGGAATTTAAAGTACAAGCTGATTCTAGGAAATTCGGTCCACGTGGCCGGGCGGGCACATTGCACTTGTGCAGGATAAAACGATGGCCTGATTGAGGGAGGGGGGCAGTCGAGCGAGAACCACGATCAAAGCGAGACGTGTGTACTACAATCGGGAATCTAATAGTGACGAATTTTGCGCGTTTTATTGAATTAAGACCTTCTGCATTATGTTTGGATTTTTTGTGTTCGGTTATATTTGTACCTGTGCTATATAGTTTGTATAGTTTTAATAAACTCTATAAGAATTCCTACGGCATTTTAATTCGAGTCCCGCTACTCGTAACAATACTATCACGCCTGTTTCTCATAGTGGTAGGCAGAGATGATGGATTTCACTCGCTACGATCTTGACATACATCTTTTGCTTCGTCTAGATTATTTAATCAGGCGTGCTAATATGTATATATCGAGGGCTTCATAACAAATGGGCGTACAGGCAGAAGTCTAGTTTTATACAAGGGACAAAATTGTGAATAAAACAAAACTGGTTGATTGTATAAGGCTGAAATTTGGATTACCCTTCTATTTAGGTACACTTGCATACTGGTAAGACTTTCTAAATTGTAACATGCATAGATTTCAGTAAACAACAAAAAAATGGCATTTTTCTGTATACGCTCATTTGTTATGAAACCCTCGATATGTATGTATTATTATTGTTTCAACCTAGGCTCCAACAAAGACAAATTCCACGTACAGATCTGTAAACGCACATTTTATTACCTGTCGGCATTTGAACTAATTGTAATCCTTTTATGATGTCTTTTTTTGTTTACTTATTTATTGGCATACGTTCCTAGTTATTGTGGAAAACCGCTCATTGTCTTATTGTACTCGTTTACGGCCGCTTGCAGCTAGGTGTTACGGATTAAGAGTGCAAGCTGTTTATAGGTAATTAAGTCGACAATACGGGCGAGCGCACTTGTATTTGTGAAGTATAAAACGGCGGCCTGATGGAGAGAGAGGGCAGGTGGGCGAAAACCACGATCAAGGCGTGACGTGTGTACATTCGGGAATCTAATAGTGATGGAGTATGGAATTTGTTTTATTGAATTACGATCTTCTGCATTACGTTTGGATTTGTTGTGTTCGGTTATATTTGTACCTGTGTTATACGTGGTTGTATAGTTATAATAAACTCTATAATAATTCCAACGGCATATTTAATTTGAGTCTCGGAACTCGTAATATTATTATTAAACCGGCGAAACTTCTTTTGTGTTGCATCGACTACGTGTCTGGTAGTGATTTACAACGAAAGCGCCACAAAAAACGTGACTATCATCTTTTTGGCTATCCCACGGAAACGTAGTCATCAAGTCATTAGGATAACGAGCGTACTAACTGGCAGAGGCGCGGGATGAAAATTTGGCTAGGGTAAGCCGGTTGAAAACTATACCGTAAGATGCAAGCACCGACTACACTGTAGTTGTAGGAATTAAGAACTTACACTTCTAATTAGTAAAAACGTCTAACTCGGGATGCATTTTCTTATAACAATTTGTATTTTTAATTTTACAGTATTACTTGAATCTTACTTTGAATGAACCAAAGCCGGTGCCCAATCAGGTTATGAGTTGCTATTTCACCCAATACTTGTAGAAAGCCGCTGAGCGTAAGAGATAGTAATACAGTAATAATATATCCACCGCGATCTGGAGCTTCCCACCATCAAAAACTACATTACGTCGCTCTCGCGTAAGTATTTCGATCTAGCGCCGCACCATCGAAATCCCCTCGTCGTGTCCGCGTCCGATTATAAGCCTCGACGAAAGGCTCTCGTGCGACGACCGCGTAACATCCTCATGGACAAGGTCGACGATATCACAAAACGGCTGGCTCGGATCAGCCCGCCCGCGGTTAGGACGGCAGGCTGGCAGGCACCGACAGACAGACACAGACGGCGGCGTCGACGCCGCCAATCACGATCTCTCCACGGCCCCGCGAGGGACGCCAGGAGACACAGCCCCCCCATAGGATAAACTAGGCGTGTTGCTGGGAAGTTTCTTTCGCCGTTTCTTCTCTCCCAACCATAACACGTTGCGAAACGGCAGTAAGATAGTATAGGCCACCGCGAACCGCCGATCCCGGTCCGCCGGGATCCTTCCTCTCGGGCTTTATATTACCCGTCGCCCGCTCTCAATTAGTGCATTGTGTCGCCTTATGGTGGGCATCATTAGATTCATCCCCCTCTCATGGCAACAGTCCAGCCGAGGTGAAACTCCCTAGGGAGCCCCCTCGAGCAAGTTGCCTTCCGGGCTCGAGCGCCTTCGCTTCGCAAAGGCACTCACCCCGAAAACCCCGGTAAAGTTGTGAGGTCTTCGGACCAACAACATAAAGTCAAGTCCAATAAAAAAAAAGTAATAATATATACACGAATATTAAAAAACGTAAGCGCCAATAAATTCCTGCAGTTTTCGACCTTTTTTGTCACTAGTTAATTTATAGAGACACTAGTAATAAATAATATGTGTAAACAGAATGCCTATACGCCAATGAATGCATATCGCAATCGACCTATTGCTCGGTTCGCTAGTTTTTTAATGGTAGGCTATAGGGAATCGAGTCGTATAAAGTCCACGCCACTGCTGAGTGATGACCCGAGGAGTAAACTCTATGTCGAGTTTCCTTTAAATCCGTCTAATAATTTCACAGGACGCTCTAACAAATAAATAAAAATTATAAAAGTTACATTTCGAAATCTCCTGCTTCGAATAAAAAATACATGCACTATGAGAGCTTTTATCACTTGAACTGATTTCTTCCAAACGAAACGTTATTATGGGAAATTTCTAATTATTCAGGTTATTCAAGACCCCGCGACTAGTTCATCCCTGGCTGTGATTCAAGTGAACGTTCCAGACCTACTGCAGTCCGATGCGAGCAAATATGTTATTTGCAGAGACATATGCAACACAGTCCCTTGGATGCGGAACCCCGATTGGAATGACGTCACTAAAGGTTATACGTATTGTTGCACCTTAAAAAGCTTTATCCGTGCATTTCGTATGAACTCTGTATTAGACGAAAGTTTATTTAACGTTCTTTATGACGTGGCTGCAATCCCCGAACACAGTTTAACATTATTAACATAAGAATTTCGTGGTTGTAATATGAAGTATTAAATAAATTATCTTTAGATTAATAAGGTTTTATTTTAAAATCCCTAACCGAGTCAGATGTGTAATTTTAAAACTTAGTAAGTGCATTACAAGAAATTTTACAATGTAGAACAAAAAATGTTTTTTTAATGTCTTATCACAATAAAAAAATAACATTTTTTGGGCAAACAAGGCAAGTGGTTACTGCCGCTTATGGATGTTTGCAACAGCAGGGGTGCTGCTAACGCGTTGTCGGTCTCAAAGAAATTTTATAACGCCCTTCTTAAATAAAACCATGTCGTAGCGCAATGGGAAAACCGCAGTGGGAAGTTGTCTTCAAGTCGTTGTGTACGCGGAATAAACGTTCTAGAGAACCGTTGCGTCGTTAACATCCCACCGGCAATGGGCGGGGTTGACATTGGCATATCCTCTGAGATGAAGATCCTCAGCTTGACGATAGATAGGGCACTGACGTTCAATGCTCACGCAACGAACGTCTGTGCCATAAAAGCCTTAACTGTCGACAAGCAGCTAGCGCGTGCTGCAAATGTCAGTTGGAGGCTTCATCTCGAAGTCATCCGGTCCGTCTATACCACCGTCGTCGAACCAATCATCATTTACGCAGCAAGCGCCTGGGCTCCGGCAACTGCCAAGCTAGGTGTACGAAAGCAACTAAGCGTTGTACAGCGGGGCTTCGCCCAAAAGCTGTGCAAGGCCTACCGAACAGTCTCCCTAAACGCATCAATAGTGCTTGCAGGTATACTCCCTCTAGACCTCCGGATACAGGAGGCAAAATCCCTGTATGAGGTGAAGAGAGGAGTAGTCCTGCCAATGCTAACGGATAGCGAGGTTGAGAGGAGAGTTGCTACATACACACGCCCCACCCCGCTGAACATATCGAGCTGGAATTCGTGTGCCTTGTAAACCAAAACGAGGTCGACGACCACTGCACGCAGGCAGTAAGAATATTCACAGACGGGAGCAAAATCGACGGGAAGGTGGGAGCATCATTGTCCATTTGGGACAATGATGGCGAGACCACAAGCAGTCGATTGAAACTTTCGCCTTACTGCACGGTATACCAGGCTGAACTCTATGCCTTATGCAAGGCCACGGAGAAGATACTAGCAAGCCTAGATGACAGCTTTGGCATCTACAGTGATTCGCGTTCGGCGCTACAAACTGTGGTGAATTGGAACAGCAACCATCATCTTGCCGTCACGGCTAGGCGAAACATCGCATAGAGTATGGCAGTAGGCAAGGGGGTATCTCTGTTCTGGGTGAACGTGCATGCTGAGGTGAGGCAAAACGATAGAGCGGACGCTCTGGCGAAAGCCGCTGCTCTTAAGCTGAATATAAAACCGTATTATGACCGCTGTCCGGTTTCATTTGTCAAGAGGATGATCCGGATGAAGACCATTGATAAGTGGAATCGGCGCTTCAGCGAGGAGCCAACAGCGTCCGTAACTAAGTTTTACTTCCCGAATACAGTATGCGCCTACAAAGTAGTCAGAAGCATTACCACGTCGAACCTGACAACCCAGATATTCACAAGCCACGGAGGGTTCTCTGAATACTTGAACCGGTTCAAGCTGAAGGAGGACCCATCGTGTGTCTGTGAACCTGGAGTACCGGAGACCCCCTTACACGCAATCTCCGACTGCCTCCTCTTTGCCATAGACCGGTATAACGTTGGATGCGCCCTAAAAATTGACATCTGCAAGAAGAATATAAAAGATCTACTTGGCAAAGAGCAGCGCGAGGAATTTATCAGATACGCGAAAAAGATAGCACAAATCGTGAATAAACGAAATGGGTCAACAAGTAATACTGGTAATATATAATTGTATATAATTACACAATGTTAATCAGTGTCAAAGCAGTAAGAAAATAAATAACTTAACCTGCAAATATAATATGTAAATAACATAAGAAAGTAGTAAAAGAATAAATAATATGTAATATAGATAAGATAGAACAGTAGGTATAATTAAACAGATGATAAAGTAGTATAAACAAAAATATGTAACAGAAAGTAATAATAAGTAAATGTAAAAGAAAAGAAAAGAAAGAAAAATACAAAATAAAGATACAACGTATGGTGACCTCTTGGAAAAGAAGCGAAAAAACTAAATTTAAGATCCGCCGCCGTGCCTATGTGTATCTGAGAGGTGAAATATAACTATATTCTATGATGATTACATTATTTATTTAAGTCAATAGATAAAATAGTAATCGCTTTCGAAGTTGTCAAAAATGTGTGTCCCCCTTATCTTTTGGACGCTAAAATAGGACAGAATAGAAAAGAAGAAAGAAAAATTCAAGATAATAGAATTTAATAATATTTTCAGGCCTGTTATTTCAAAATTCAGGTTTTTTTTTATATTTGATGGGACTCCTTTTTATTGCGGAGCTAACAAATAGGCCGACTACTCACTTAAAGGAGAGCGATTACTTTCGCCTACATATAATTATCTATAAAAGTAAAATTATACGCTTCAAATAAACTACATAAGTTGTAAATAAGGGATTAGGGAATATATAGCAAATCGCTACCAGAGGGAGAGTGCCCAAAAGGCTGGCTGTATTCCCATGCGTTAACCGCTGTATGGCAATGCGGATTCGCTGGGCGAAATTGAACCACCCTTCTGATCACGGGTGGCATCAAAGAGTTGTAAAATTTCAATAAATTTTTGCCGGTGGCCCTCATAGACCTAATTTTTCAACTCCAACCGGCACAGATATGTAACACTTTCCGTATTTTCATTTAAAGCGTATATTCATGTCACAGCTCTATTAGACGTTGTCGGTTTTTGTACCATAGAAACAATAAAATGTACATTCAAAACGAACGCACACGATGATTTGAAGGTTATGGCAATGACATTAGATAAATCTGTTCGTACTCCACAATTTGCAGTAAGGATGCACCCTCAAATCACGATTGATCCATATAACCAATTACCGGCCATTATTCAACATTGCAGTAACATTACTATTTAAATTAATAACTATTATATTATAAAACATTTCGAAGTCATAAATCTGTACAAATGGTTTATTTATCAAATATACTAATACCGCTTCCTATTCACACGCGGTCGTCTTTATCATCATTCTAGCGTTAAATTTCGGTACTATCCCATTTGCCAGAATGAAAAGTATCCTACCTCCCTTCGCGATATTGAGGCCACATGTCAAATTTCAGCAAAAACGGTCCAGTATTTATTAGTATATTAGTATGAAAACATTAATATGGATAAGACAATGTAATACAGAGAGAGATAGAAACTGTAAATAAATAAATAGATAATAGCAGAACATAGAAGTAATTAAAAATGTCGATATAAAGAGACACAAGAAGAATGTAATAGAATAAGTTTTGTAAATTTTGTATTGCCGGAAAAGAAATTCTACGTAAAAGAGTACACACACGATCTATGAATATACAAGGATGATTGGGAAATAAAAGCTACAAAAAGACCCTGGCTATATTAGGGAAAACCATTAAAAACATATTCAAGGACTAATTAGTAGATTGTTACACTAGAGGTCAAAGTGACATATTTAGGCATAAGATGGTTTGTCCTCTCACCCGAGGTTAACACTTTTCATTTCGAATATGTTGAAAGTAAATAAAAACTGATTAGTTAAATAAACAACTACTTCTCTAATGAAGTCAGGCGTTAAATATATATCTAAATCTGATAAACTCATGTAATACGTCACATATGAGACTTCAAGTAAATTTCTTTTTCTGTGGTATTCTATAAGCCATTATATTTTTGTTACTGATAATAATAAATATTTAGCTCAAAGTTATGTAAATTAAATAATAATTTAGTGAAAAGTAATTTATAAGTATAAAATGATGTTACGAAGTTGTTGATATTTTTTAATACAATTTATGCCGCGATGCCCAACTTTTTTTACAGCCACTGTTAGGCTGTAAAAAATTTGGGACATGAGTCGCATGTATTATCAATGGTTCACATAGATTTCTAAATTTTTTGACATCAGGGAAAATCGTTTCCCAGGGACGAAAAGTATTGTTGCATCCCTGTGTTCAGCCAACTCCAAGCGTAGTTTCAGAATATGAGAAACGAAAACTAATCTTATGACATCGTTTTTGAAACTTCCCTGGTTACACATCGTAGTACGGTGAGTGTGTTTCGGATGGAAGCTCATTTCAGATACATAATAGAAATTTAGCTATGAAATCTTAAAAAGATACGCCTAATGTACAGAGTGCACTGCTCTTAAATATACAAATTAGATCCAATGTGCAAATGTCCCAATATATAGTAATAAGTTAGGCACATGTCGACTGGCGGTCTAATGCATTCGTGTAATGTCAAACACCAATGACCTAGTTACGACATCTTTATGAAAAATACCAGCGAATTCATTGCAGAATATTCTAATATACAGTACTTAAATACTTATTATAAAAGCATGTTTTCATTGCTATTATAGAAATTTTTAATTTTTTACGTCCGGTAACAGTATGGAGAAAATTATATACGGTACATACTATTTCATGTTTTTTTATAATTATGATTGTATACTACGCGTTTCACCTCGAAAGAGGTAACCATCGCCTATAGACATTTGCAACACCAAAGGTGCTACAAATGCGCTGCTGCTCTTTAAAGGGAGACTGGAGCCTGGCCACTAATGCCGGAACACAACTCAAGTTTGTTATGGCAGCGCATACTCTAGGCTAAGGATAATAGTCATCCAGACGGGCAAATACCCTACCACCTGTCTGTGGGTTGTTTTGTCGTTTCTTACAACAGGCCGTTCGTCCTCAGGAAATTGTATTCTTTCTCTGTTCCTGCACGGATATTTTTTTTATTCATAATAACAGCCCATTAACGTCCCACTGCTGGGCTCGGGACTCTCATTATAGGGGAACGGACAGCTTACCCGCCACGCTTGTCCAAGGCGGCTTATTTATATAATATTATAAAATATTTAATTATTCCATTCTTCGAGTGTGCGCACCAGAAAAATAAAGCGAAACGCTTCGTTTTGATTTGTGCTGTTTCCACCATATAACGGTGGCAAACCTGTGCATCTGGTTGTCTGATGGTAAATTGGGGATGGCGGAACCAGCTCGTGTAATTAAAATTTCAATGCTCCACTCAGAGTTGAATAACTATTCAATAACGATAAATAAAGGCTTTTTTTTATATTAGTAGTCCATAAAGATCCCACTATTGGGCTCAGACATTCTAATTTTTAAGGGAAACGCTTCCTAAAATTTGGAAGACCCGAGCATTATACCCGCCACGTTTGTCCAAGGCGACTTAACTGGTTTGACAAGTTGATTATCTCGACAGTCAGATTTCATCACGATTTCCATCACTATCAGCATGCACATGGGGCAGAAAACTGCCTAAGTGGAGCATGTTTTCCAAAATTCGAACCCACGTTATTTGAAAGCGAAGTGGACTTTATACTTCGGAAAAGTGACGACAAATTTCCCCTAAACAGTTTGTATTCAAAGCTGGCATGCAAATTAGCAGTTTTACTCAATTTTACATACCTGCTATTAGTTTTACGTTCAAAAACTTTAAAGCGAAGTAAATAGGCGTGTTACTCTGCGCTGTTATCGAACAAAAGCTAAAACATTGAAACAAAAGACCTACTTTGTTACAAACAAAACACAAGTCATACGTTGATTGATGTCTACATTTCGAATAGCTAACAATGGTATACAAAGTAACACAATCAATAAATGCCAATTGTAATCATCACTTGCTTGCAACGTAACCTCTTGGGTTATTTCGATGGAACTTAAAAATTAGATTGTACATAGCGTATATGCAAGAGATTTGGGATTGGATGAGACTTTATTGAAGTAAGACATTTTAAAGTAATATAATAAAAGAAAATTTTACTTAGTTATATTGACCTAAATATAAAAAAACTCATCGAGATATATCATTATTATTTTTATAAGATCTGACATTATATAGGTATATTGTATACTACCTATAACACCTCAAGTGTATATATAAGCAGAATACTGAACCTAGGTCACCGTCTTCTATTGGAAAAGTGCCCAGAAGGTTGGCTACGTTTCCTCGCTGGATTGCTATACTGATCGGTCATCCAAGGTAGGCACCAGCCTGCTGATCACATAAAAGTTGATAAGTCTTTTTGATAGGTCTATGTAGGGGCTTATGGCCTCAAGACCCCTACCACGGCCGAAACGTCTCAACACCAAAAGGCTAAAATAAATTTATTTTCTTTTAAAAATATAAATAATTACAATAATTAACCTAAAACATATACTACTATATACATCTATATACTATAACTCGAAACTAAAATTAAGGTAGTTTACCTAGAAGATTGGCAGCATTACCTCGAAGAATACAAACACTATTTCTTTAAGCGCAATAACCTCCAGCCAGTCATGTGTAACAATAACCAGACTTATTAAAATAATATAGTTTTTGGGCTTTAGGCCTCCACGGAACCAAGGTTTCCATCCCAAATGGCTCAAATATGTACCCTGTTTTAAGGGTAATATTGGTGTTGACTTTATTTACTATCATGGGATGCACTGGAGACCACGAATCAGGAGCTGCCCCTTGGAAAATTACGCTTGTATTTAATATAAAATTATCTTGAATTGTTTCGAAGCCTATTCGAGACGAACAGACATACAGATAAATATTCTAAAAACCGTCATTTACGAGTATGATAAAGCATTGTATAATCAGGAGGTAATCTTCAATTAGATTTTGGTATTTATCTTAAAATTACAAACAGTCATTCAAATATTATTTAATGGTAGATATAAAAACAATTAAAAAGATAGAATCATGGACACACAGTCAATGTGCCTACATACATATAATTTTTTATTGCAGGCAACAATAATATTTACACATTTTAATAATAGGAAACGATTGCTATTTAATAAAACAAGCTTTTAACAGATATTGTACAAAATGTAAGCAAATAATTATCCAATTATAACTAAATTTCCAAAGACTTCATTTAAATCCAATATTCTTAGGGTTGCTTAGCGGCTGTGTCTGTCTGTGGCTAAACCAGAAACGATAAGGTATAGCGAAAAAGACACAAAGGAGTCTCGAGGCTGAATTTCAATTAAAGCAGTATCAATAGATTTTTGAAAAATAATTTATCAAGTTTGATCCTAGTACGGGGTCTTCGCAACTACGACTTGATCCTTTATTGCACAATTTTGCTCTTTTATAAAATATCTATTAATTTTAATATATTTTATAACGGATATGAAATAAATATTTTATTTGTTTAATAATTACATTTAATGACCTGTCAATGAATTTGATATTACTGATATCCAAAGTCATGATGAACATAATAGGTACGTTTAATGCCACACTCGAGTATCGGTTATTACAGAATATTCAATTGTTTATCTCAACCCATTATTTGATCGATATGTTTGGTAAACGTAGGTCATAAGATCGGTAACGACCTCTTCAGATTTTTTCGATTATTACACGTCACGAGCTGTAATGTTGGTTTCATAATGGCCATTCTTTGTGCGACTCAAACGCAGTTATCTGATGGTATTTGATAGGTCATCTTTGAAAATTATCGTGGGTATACGTCTAGTCAAACCTTCTAGTATAACCGTATATTTTCTTAGGCCTCATACCAACTATGTGGTTAGCCCAGTCCCGTCAGTTTTCCGGATGACCGCAAATGAGAAAATCTGTGTAAAACTAATTTCTATGGTTTACATACTACGCTATGGCTGCACATAATCCACTCTCGGTTTTCTTTGACGAGGAGAAATTAATTTACGGATGTTCACCGTTTGGGGATCACTGTAAGGGCGTAGGAAAACTTGCCGGCCTGTTGCCGAAATACTCACTAAAACTCCTCGCGTTCCTTCTATTCGCCTATAGCCAAGGCTGCGGGAAATGGCGGTAGCCTGCTCTGCATTGGCCTGGCAGGCACCGACCAAAACGGCCTCATCCATTATCACCGCAGGTCGCAAAGAACCCCGCGGCGACAAAATGGGGAGTGCGAAACAACTACGCTCCTTTATCATACAGGCGGACCGTCCTCTACGTTTCGCCAGCGGCCGTTTTCTGGAGACGCCTGAGGTCATCCAGGCCAATGTAGTACCAGAGTCGTCGTCTAGTTGATACTTTTCGTTTAATCGTAAATTTTCTTAGACCCATACCAATTATTATACGGTTTTAAGTTTTCCGGGTGACTGCAAGTGAGAAAATCTGTGCAAAACTAATTACTGTAGTTCACGCACTATCATCTCAGTCGTCTAGTAGGCTAAGTAATAGGGGCTTCCTCTACACTTCTTGGACATTTAGAAGTATTATACTATACATGTGAAATAAACTCCCTAAGGAGGTTTTCCCAGAGGGCTACAAAATGGTACCATAATGTGCCTCTTCAAAAAAACTATAAACAGACATTTAAAGTCTCAACGAGTTAGACAATTCATTTTGTTTTATTTACATTTTTTTATTCTTTGGCGAATATATCATTTCGATTGTTATTTATTGTTAATTTTTACTTAATTACTAAGATAGTAGTAAATATTTAAGAACTAATTTTAATTTTATGGTTTATTCCTTAATATAAATTAAACTATATATACAAATTAAAATTAAACTATAAAATCTAGTACCAAACCACTGTCAGTTGGAAACGTGCCCAACCTTTCTAAACGGCAGCGCTAATGCGTTGTCCGAGATATAGTAGTATTTTGGTCACGTGAGACATCATCCGACGTTTGGCTATGTCTCGATAAAGCTTGTGTGCCTCAGGCCCCATGGTCCCAGGGTCTCGAACCCAAAAACCGCAAATTTGTACACATTTCTGATGGCTGAGTATTTGCGGCGTTTTAGAGCCCTCTGTTGTCCTTATTACTTACTTAATTGGTTTTTCAATATTTTAATGAACAATAAAATGTTATCTATCAATTTGTCTATCCACTTTAGTGGCTGCCTAAATATAATAAATAGCATTTAATATATTTCATGTTTTGCAAGCAAACAGATATCATATTACTGCCTTACATAATTATAAATATGCATAGCCTAAAATATACACAATAATACATTAATATTATATTTCTATCAAAATGTGATATAAGATGAATGAAAATTATCATAATTAAAATATTACATCAGAATTGAGATCAAGGCATATAAGAAATAAATGCCAATCTAGATTATCATAAAATATTATTTATTTGTTAGTAGCATATTTTGATTACAAATATATTAATCTAAATAACTAGATATAATTTGTGACTTTATTTGTAATTAGAGTACTCTTATAGTTATGTTTGTTAATCTGTTCTATACCTCTGTTTTGTAGTCTATTGTAGATAATACGTCTAAGGAAAGAGATGAAAAAGATGGATATTATATAAATAAAAATCATCCACGGTGTCATACCACGCACATGGAAGCGTTCCGCAGAGTCTATGGACATCCATTATTATTATAATTTAAAAACTTAAAAAAAATATTCAAAAATAACTCGTATCTCCAAAACGATGCTGTGAATATTATTCAAACATTTTTCTTCTATCATTTTACCATATAGTACTCGGTTTTAGTACAAAAAACAAATCGCTTTGCTACCACCTTCATTATGCGTAGCGCAGAGGAGTAGAACTCCCTGTCAGTCTGGTTTTCCACAAAGCTACAACCTGGGTGACTTCAAGTCTCGTGACAATAGGTACACGTTAGAGTCAACCTCTTTAGATAGTTTTACTTTATATGTTTTGACATTTATCGTACTTCTTTTGTTTTTTCTTCACTCTAAATTTATCCTTGCATTATATCGTATCGTTGTAAAATAAATATTAATATTATAAGAAAATTCTTGAGTTACTCCATGTCCAAGTTATAGTATATACAGTTTACGTGCTTTCCACATATTGGTCCTTCGAGCCGGATATGAACCAGTGACCTATAGTATACTTTCTAGATAAGCGTGATCCATCTTAGATCATATCTCTGCTTGACATCGGGCGAGTAATGGTCAAACTCGAACCTGTACTATAATTAAAAGAACAGAATTTTAGTTTTAAATGAATTTTACAATCGGAAAAGTGCATGAATACGCAGCTGTAGTGCAAACAGTTGCTTTAAATATTTTTAATGCTCGATTAACAAGTTGTACCTCAAATTCCTTAAATAAAAAGCCATTAAACTTTTAATGTCAGCACATTAGCTTGGTACATCACAATTTAGTTGAAATTTAATTTACTATGGGTAAGGATTTACTTTAGTGATGTTAAAGTATTCATATCGATTTTAATTCATTTAACAATTGGAAAATTATTTATTAGGTGAACTACAACCAGATTTGCTAAAGTAAAATTTCTATATTAAGTGGATACTCCTTTTACCGGGACAAAATGTATCATAATTATACACCTATGTCTCCTACATGTCTTAGCAAAAAATTCGATACTTAGATGAAGGAATTGTATTGCACTTAATTATCATGTGGTAAAAGGTCTTATCGTTACGTGTTAAAATGAAATGTCAGAATGTAAATTAATATACGAATGTCACTTGTAATTTGAATTCTCCTAAATAACAAAAAAATTTGAAAAATTCTACTCAACTTCAGCAATCAACATCAATTCTGAAACCGTTCAGAATTCGGTTCGAAATAAAAAACTTGTGTACGATTGTAGGAAAAAAGTAAGTGAATTTTATATAAACCGAAATTTGGTTTTAGAAGAAATTAGCCCGCACAAAGAGCAATTATGAGCCTATAATAACATAATTAAATATTACATATAGAAAGAGAAACTCTATTTATGGCCTGTATTCTTGATTTGTTCAAAGACTTTATCATTGTTGATTACGAGTTGTGATTAATTATTTAATACGGTACGCCAATTACAGATCTACGCTAATTTATTAACTGCAATTTCAGAGTGGGTTCTAAATTTGAATTTATTACAATATTTAAATTAATTTGAATGTTGATAGTATAATAAACGCTAGTCTATCGACATCGATACGATTCCAATCGTATTAAAACGGATGCGGTCAGCGCGCGGCCTTCACACGGCCTGCCCTTTCAACTGAGCAAAGCTAGAGCGTCTGAGAGGACTCATAGCACACGAACATTCAAGGCACAACCAAATTGGATGAACTAACATTTATTTTAGTTGCTTCTCATCACTTATGACATTAATATTTTATTACATTTCGCTTGTTAGTGCTATGATTTGTCGGTAAAGCAAGACATGAGAATTAAATTCATGACAGACGATGAATTGAGATATTTCAACCATTATTGTTAAAACACAATAGCTCCAGAAAAAATATATCGATTACCGAGTAAGCTTAACGACACATCTGCGGAACGTTCGGCAGCGGAAAGTTCAGCTAAATACGTTCGCAATGTTTTTTTAAATAACCTATGACACATCAGCAGAAATTCTGCGTTTCACCGCGTACAGATTAGCGCCGATCCTTCCGTCGCCGAACTTTCCGCGTGGAACATTCCGCAGGTGTGTCGCTAGGCTTAGAATCGCAGCAATCAATTACAGATATTACTTAAATTAATTCATGCTTTGAAAAGGTATTAAAATAGAATATGTAGAAACAATCGATCTTCTAAAGGCCCGATTAGAAGAATACTGATTCTATATTACTAAGCTAAACAAATTACGTTTGTGTTATGAGTATTATACAAGAAACCATTCTGGGCACGATCCCAATCACCCAGACCATACTAAACACTGAAAAATTCGTTTAAGAAATTTACCAGGCCAAGAAACGAACCCGGAGCCTTTGTGTTTCCAGTGAGCTACGTTGATAAAGGCTTTGTTTGCCCACTACTACAGAAGTACAATATACAATACGAATATTAAAAGTCTTTTTCGTTTCAAATTTCAATGATTACAAAACGGCTCTTACACTCATCGGCTGTTATCACTGCATCGGCGCACGCCTATACTTAGATATAGCATTAGAGGCCTAGTAATTGCCATCCCTTCATTTATAATGTTATGATTTTTTTAAGTGAAACTTCTATATAGACGGCGGGTCTTAGGATTTTTCTGTCACGAAAAAGCGTTACGGCCGCATAGAGGGGCGGCATATGTTTAGAGTAGACGTGGTGAGAGGCGGCATAATGTTAGAGTAGTAGACTATAGATGTTTTTTTTGGTTCCAGATCGAATTCAGCTTTTTTTTGTAAAAATAAAATATATTTAAATAAAAAATGCATTCATTAAAATGTACTTAACCTAACCAAATCATAATTTGCAGTAAACCTGCGAAAAATCTAAATGTGTGCTGGGACACATAGTAGAAGTGAAATTTCAACGGATAAGTGGAAAAACGAATGTCAACAGACAACTGGAAAAACGAATGGCAACGGATAAGTGGAAAAACGGATGGCAACGGACAAGTGGCAAAACGAATCGCAACAAAATTTTAACTTGAAGTTTTACGGGCAGATTGTTAATGTACTTGTCCAATTTGAAAACCTGCCCGTAAAACTTCAAGTTAAAATTTTGTTGCGTATCGTTATGCCACTTATCCGTTGCCAATCGTTTTTCCATTTGTCCGTTGCGATTCGTTTTTCCACTTGTCCGTTGAAGTCTCACTTCTACTATGTGTCCCACACACATTTACGATTTTTTTATCTACATTTAAATGAATATATTCATTAATTATTTGTTAAAAATGAAAAATATAAATAAACCTGTACAGAGATACACTCTAAATTAACGTATTTAGAATGCTGTAAACTTTAATCATATTTATGCAATTTTCTCTATAATTATAAATATTCAAAAAGTGATTATACTTTTTACAAAAGCTAAGCAGAGCTGATCATTGCAAATACATTAATTTCTGATTATTCAAATTTATGTGTATTGGATAATTACTACGAAATAAAATCGCGATTTACATTAGTAATGTTTAATGTATAGCAATAAAAACAGTTTCAGGCATCGTAGGCGTTATTGGTGCCAGACAGTCTAGTTTGACGCAGTAGAGCTACGCTACTCAGCTGCTAAAACAAGTATTTATGGTAGTATTGATGATAAATTAATCTATTTTAGAAGCTTAAATAATCGCAAAGATTACTGCTTAAGAATAGAATATTTGATAGTCTAATCAAGTGAGGCACTTTTTTATTTTTGCAAATTACTTGGATTTTCGAGGGCTTATGGACCAAATGAGCGTGAGATTCAGAATCAGCGGATCGAAATACATAAAAATCGTACTTGATCTTTTTAAATCGCCAAATGCAAGATTTTACCATTTTTGCGGTTTTTTGCAATTTACTCAAAGCTTTTAGGGGTGTATGGCCCAAACTGATTCGGGTTCAGCGCATCGAAATACATAAAAATAGATGAGTCTGGTTAAAATTACAGGCCACATTTTTTGTGGGCCAGTGTAATGATTCCGGCTTGGCTCTATCACGTGCAAAGGTACTTTTTATGATGATACAAAATGTCAGAGCCGCCTTGATTTTATATTGTGACGTCACAATTCTAACGAGTCAAATGACGTGTTAATTACTATCTAAATAGTAATTAAAATCAGTTTTATGAGGAAATTTTGTATTTAAATTGACAGCAAAATTTTAAAACGCATAATCTCTTTTACACTGTTTTACATTTATTGCTAAATGTGTTAAATACCCAATTTAGGATTATCTTGCAAAAGTATTTTTGGGTGAAGTGAGTGAAGATAGAGATTCAGTCTGGACCTAGATCTGAGTTTATTTATTAAATTTAAGATATATTTTTGTCGATTTAGCAATCACTTACGCAGAACACTCCTTACTCGGAAACAAACGGTAGGTTAGTGGAAAAAAGGCAGCGACTACCAAATACTCATCAGGGTATAATGCTGACCTGATGCATCAAAATATGTTATAGTAAGAAGTTAGTAAGAATTTACGGTAGGAAAATAATTCTCACTTGTTACGGAATCAGCGCCAGTTAATAGTCTGATCTCAATGGAACATCACGGTACAAAGTGAATTGACTTGAAATATTAACACGAGACTCCATAACTACGTGGCCGATTTAAAATTTCTTATGTAACATTCTCGACAATTAGTTTTTATATATTTAAAAATGACATTTGAATACACAAACGTAGCGAAAACTCCTATATAAATATTTTATTATTTCTTTAAAGCATAAGACTTTTAAAAACAAGATCTTAAATATCAGCCAAATATTTTATTATTCATCAAAACATTCTAAATATGTGACTGGCCTCATAACAGTTTTTAATACCAATTTTATGAGAAAACCAATTCTATCAATAGCTACTGTTAATAAGAGATAGTACCTATTATTTAACTATTGTAATATTTGTGGGTAGTTGTAACTAATACTCGGCTCGTCACGTCATCGCTCGGATATAAAAGCGAGCGAGCGTAGCAACGGCAGATTATTTTCTCAACTTTGGTTGGATGCATATATCGTAGTAGCTAACTATTGTGGAAAAATCATAATTTATAATAATTGATTGTACTTTAGATCGGAATTTTTTGTTCGCAAGTTAAATTAAAAAGTTATCCAAGTTTTTTAGTTTTTGTTGTGTAAATCCCGCACTAAACACTACTTAAGAACACATAAGCTAATCTTAACATTTATAAGAACTGAAAAGTATGATTGATAAAGATTTTATTGTCAAGTTCCTTTTAGTTGTTCTCAAAAGTTAGAATAGTCTGCGAAAACGATAATATTTCAAAATCTACTCAGTGTGAGAGAATAGCTAATTTATTTCATAAGTAACTTTTCTGAGTGCAAAAGAAAAAAACTAATTTCTACTTGTCATTTTACCAAAGGAAATAATTAATATTCCAAGCTTGAAGAAATCTATTAATAAATCCTTGCGCAATTTCCTGCAAATTTTTAGCATTTGGTATGTTGACGCATAGCTCTGACTTAATTGATGGACTCGTTGACATTGACCAAAGTTCATAAAAAATTTATCCCTGGATTTCACAGTTTATCATTCGTTTTGAAAAAATAATAAGTTAATCAACGCATTCGATAATTGAGTTATAGAATTAATTTATTTGGATTGATTTAAGAGCGAATTAAATATCGATTCGATTAGCATTTTTTTCTTGATTTATTTTTTTACCGATTTCTTGAACAACTTTGTTCAGGATGTTAGTGGTTTGATGTTGTATTCTCTTCTTGTCTTAAATGTATCACTGTCTACAAGTCAATTATTATTCCCAGCCATTGCACGAACATCTTTCCGTTATGTTCTTGATTTAGTCCGATTTTCAGCGTAATTAATTTTAAGTCCAACTACCACTTACTGGAATGAATGTTGACTATGGGCTCCAGAAAGAACTTTAACAGAACAGCTTCTATCAACACACCTGTTGTTGTCGCCGAGGCTATCTTGAATGCATAATTATTATATGTTATACATGCAGTCCGTACGTGTATACCTCGCATTCATCTTAACATCTTTGTTTCTGTGATGTAAAGCTACTGATTGTATCTAAACAAAGCAGGCCAAAACTTGTTGGAAATAGAACCGGTCGCGTAACTTGCATAGTTATTATACTACATATTAACGATAGAACTAATCCACCAAAAATAGTTTAGGCAGCTGTGAAACACGCCATGTTCAGAATAACTCATAGCGATCACATTCGATACCAGCGGTCTCGGCAGACGTGGTCTTGCCCAGAAAAAATAAAAATGTACAACCCGATTCCACCGCCAAGTATTTTGTTTATATTGATGGGTTACATTAATGAAGTTTTAGTAGGGATCCCTAATTTTATATAGCTTATATTAATCAAGGATAATGTAGCATTCGAATGGTGAAATAATTTTTGATATTGGTCAAGTCAAGTCAAGTAGTTTTTCAGTTTATTCGTTACAAACACAAAAAATACAAATCTTTCCTATTTATATTATTAGTATAGACAAAAGTGATCCGTCAGAGAATCCAAGTCATCGATTTCACTTCTTGGATTAGCTAGTTTACA
Organism: Dendrolimus houi; assembly: GCA_039645545.1. NCBI lineage: Eukaryota > Metazoa > Arthropoda > Insecta > Lepidoptera > Lasiocampidae > Dendrolimus > Dendrolimus houi. Next base: position 9,807,011 of record CM077136.1, read on the forward strand.
GGCAATAAGACGGCCAAATCTGCAAGATACAGTCTATGGAGTAATTGAATTTTCGAATGAAGACCCCTATATAGAAGTTGTTTATGATAGTTCTCAACGAAATCAGATGATGATCTGCCTAAAGTCGCTGTCTGTGAGTGAATACAAAAAGGCAGCTAATGGCATGTCTAAGGCAACCCCACTGTCAGCAAAAGCGCAATATACACCAAAGCCGTCGACTCGCCGACACTGCCTGCCGACATAACCTGGCGGGCCTATAAAAAGAATCATATCGGCAACATGCGCCCGCGCGTTTTGCCCGCCGACATGTTGCCATATCGGCGGCTTGCGTATGTAAGCGCTTAGTCTCGGCGACACTCAAGCTGTAGCGGCGTACTGTATTTTAACCGACTTTAAAAAAGGAGAAGGTTCTCTATTCGCTTGTATGTATCTTTTGTATGTTCGTTACTCGATTTCTCCGTCAATTGTGGACCGATTTTCAAATTGTTTTCTTTACTCGTAAGTGTATACTCCCGAGGTGGTGCCATGGCCACCAAGTCACGATCTGGTGAGTGGATTCCAGGGAAATCGAGAGTAACCATTACTTATTAAAGAACACCATGCTCCTAAATTGTTGGAAAAATCTTGTATACGCGTGTAGCTATTACATTTTCCAAAGGCGCTTAATTTTTTATACGCATGCTACGCGATTTCTTCGTCAATTTTAGATGGATTATGAAATTATTTTCTTTATTCGTAAGTATGTATACTCTCGAGGCGGTTCCATGATCACCAAGGATCTGATGGCTCCCAGCGAAATTGAGAGTTACCCTTAAGGATCTGATTTGTGGATCGCAAGGAAATCGAAAGCAACCCTTATTGAAGAGCATATACACCAAAGAGTGAGATGACAATTTGTATACGCATGCTAGTTGTACAATTTCTACAGTTGCTTAATATATTATTTCTAAAGCTATTGAAGTAATTGCGCAACTAAAAGGTAAAAAAAAAAATCTCCATGTCGAGCCGCCGATATGTCAACGACAAAGTTTTCCGACTTGCAATGAGTGAAGCCGCCAACTAGCCCGCCGACAAAACGTTGGCGACATTGGTCGGTGGGTCGGCAGCTTTGGTGCGTATTGCGCTCAAGATGTTCAACGGAATTTGATTAATGATGACACATATACTTTCTTTATCTTAGCCCAGCCATACACCTTTAAATTTTACTCGTGTAAGTTTCTAAAGCTAAGCGCGCACTACGATTTCTCAATACTGGAGTCAACTCTGAAAAAATAAGTTCAACATTGACAATCGTAGTGTACCTACGCTTTGCCTTAGAGGTTTTTGCAAACCAAATTTACAAGTGTAAGATCGAGCTAAGAAGAAGTAATACGAAATACCATGCACAATGAAGGTTATAAATTTAAAAGTTAGCTAATTATAATGAACTCACAATAAATTTTAACAGCACACGAAGTGCATATTATAAAAGTGCAGTTTTATACATTTTAAAGTTTATAATTATTAAGGAATTCTTTTTTGAATTCCTTAATAATTATCTAAAATATCGGGCTTCAAAAAAATATTAATGCACGATTTGTCGAATAAAAAAGATACCGAATAAATAAGGAAGCTTTCATTTGATGTTTTTAAATCTTATTTAATAATATGTAATGGTGAGCACAAAATTCACAAAAGCAAAACTACTGTTAGGTACTAGTAGAGTGAACTATATACCATTGTTGGAACCCCACAATGATAGGCACTCTATAAATTTATTCAAAACATGAAGAAATCTTTACATTTTTAATTTTATTTTGTAGCCATACAATATAAATATTGATATTATTGTATGGCTACAAAATACTAGCATTAAGATTTGTTAATATTTTGAATAATTTAGCAGGATTGTGTCAAAAATTGTATAGATTCCCCTATATTTAATTTGATAAAAACTGGACCCTTATAAAGTCGTCATAAACAAATCTTTGTCTGCGTATCTCACAGTCATATATTTCAAAACCAACTAGGTATATATACATATGTACAGTTTTCTATGAAGTTGTACTCTATATGTCGCTATAAAAAGGTGTAGTAAAATTGAGATAATAGATATTTGAGGTGGATAAAATACAAAAATAATTAAATTAATAATTAAATAATTAATATTTTTTTGAAGTTCTGTATCCATTATGTATGGTGTCAAAAGCAATTCCAATATTCAACTGATTTTTATTTGTCTTAGTCAAATTAAGAAACATCTAAAGTTAAATAAGGTGGTTAAACATCTAAAGTTAAGTTAATAAATTAACTATCTAGATACACGATTTAAATAAAATTTTATATACAAAGTTATCATGATAGAAAAATATGGTTGTAGCTATATAGTGGATACGCTTACCACGTTCATAGTGGCAGATTTTTTGTATTCTTAACTTTGTTTAATATACCACTATCCTGGTAACCATACGTTCGAATTCTTAACTCAATTATTCGCTTATACATGTTTACTAGAAACTCTAGCAATAAAATAAATTAATTCATATAATTCTCTCATAAACAAAAGTAGAACAAGTTTAAGGTCAATCTTTTGACATTTGACAACAACTGCTACTTTAATAAAATACCAATGACATATTTTTATATATGCTGTATAATATTTATATGTAATCATAATTTCTAATCACAAAGTAAATTAAATATATAACTATGCACTGAAAATTCCTTGTTGCTTTATATAAATTTAATTTGTCATATACTGAATAATCTAATTTTGTTTTCGTTAATCAATGCCTATATAACTGTGTTAGCCAGAACGTAAGGATGCCACTAACCAATGAGAGGTGTGTATGGAACTCCATCCCATTGCCTGGAATTCAAATGATAAAAAATACGGGTTTTTAAATTCAGTTACGAGAGACTTTGTACTACTGTATATACGGCGATAGAATTTGAATAAAAAAAAAAGTAGGTTCAAGATCGAAGTTATACTTATTCAAGTGCCCTACTTCACATCTAGTAACGTAGCACTTTCTTCAGCTATACACATTCTTTATTTCTGGAAACCAATTTATTTATTTATTTCATATATATTGATTTTAATATTTTATTAATACTAACACTTATTTACACAACTGTACATACATTGACTGCAGTCTTGTCTACGAATAAATAATAAGTCTATTTATTCGTAGAGTCTTTTACATATTTTTTACAGGCAAAATATTATTAGCATTATATTCAATTAAAAATTGCCTACGAAGGTCCGTCTACAAACATCATATCGTTAAGTTTTTTTTTATTTTATCAATAATAAAAAACATCAATTCTATTTTATTGATTAATGAGTAAACATTGCGCAAAAAATAATGGAAATATTACTTTGAATTATGAAGGTATCAAAATCCACTTTAATTAATATGGACATGTGTTAAATTGTCTGATGTGACAGCTGCAATCTTCGTGATACTGAAATTGTGTAATAAGTAAGTATTATATTAATCTTTCAAAGAAATTCGTGATTAATGCAATCGCGTCTCAAATAACTTCTGCAAAGGGAAGTTGATTTTTCAATAATAATAATAAATTAATAAATCGACAGACAAATAATCTATATCTCCAAATTGAGCAAGTTACGCTTTTGATATGGGTGATACAACGGTCTATTCAGGGATCGGTCTCAGACACCCTGTTCATAATTAACGGAGAAAATTCGTTCCTGAAATTAACTATACCAGAAATCGAACCCGAAGCCTCTGCGTTGCAGCAGTGAGTTAGGCCGGCAAAGGCTTAGCCTACTCAACCACAGAAGCCGTCAATAATAATATATAAATAATCTTTATATTAAAGTCTTCCCTTATATGAGTATGTTACAGAATATCGTGTCATTATTCATTCTTTGGGCGTACAAATATCTTAATTATATTTAAATAAGTTTATTAAAATTCAAATTTACAAATTAAAAATTAATCAATGTATCTATCACACACAATATTTTTCGGGAATCTGAATCAGGATTAAATAATATGGCATATTGATTGACATATTTATTATTAAGCATTATGCAGTGGCGTAGCTTGCCTTATAAGGCCCTGTATCAAAATGTATTGGGGGGCCCAACTGAAGGGAAAAGTTTTTTCTAGTAATCGACGAATCCTTTGTCTTTTGAATTTGTAGTTAAGAAAAACATGCTATTGTCAAAAAAAAAGAAACACAAAATGCTCGAAGTGAATTAAAATAGTGAATATAATGTTACATACCGTCAAAGATAAGCCGCACAGCCTATTGTAAGCGCAGCTTATTGTCCTTTTCTAGTAATCGACGAATCCTTTGTCTTTTGAATTTGTAGTTAAGAAAAAATAAGTTGGTCTTGAGTGAGATTAAGATAGCATGCTATTGTCAATTTACTTGTTTTATAACCATCATTAGAGTCGAACTATAATCCCTATTGTTATTCGACTTTGTGGACGTTCGCAGGTGTGCAAATTAGTAATTCTTATAAGCCTTGTGTGTGCCTTCAATTCCTTTGTACTGTGTAGTTAGTATAAGACGAGGCCCGAATGAAGGGGAGGGCAGTTAAGCGAGGACTACGAAGCGAGTAAGATGTTTTCTAGTACTCTCGATTAGCGATATAAAAGATGGACTTTGTGCGTTCGAATTGTATTGAGTAGTGCAGTGTGAACTGGTTGCATCCAGTGTTATTTGTATTTGTTTTATACGTGTTTGTACAGTTCTAATAAATTCTATAGTCGTTCCAACGGCATTTTTAATTCGAGTCCTGTAGCTCGTAACAACTGGTGTCAGAAATGGGATGCCGTTGGAAGAAGAACGTACTCCACGAACGAGGAGGCAAGTAGAACTGGACCGAGTTCGTCAGCTGCAGGTGGAAGAGGAACGCACTGCACACACCGCATTAGCGTCGACTTCTCAAACTACAGGGCCCGAAATGGACCTTTCGGCTATATTGGCTTCAATAGCCAGCTTGCAAGCCAGCCGGGAAGAGGATAGAAAGGAACGGGAGGCCAGCCAAGCTAAACTCGAAGCCAGCCGGGAAGAGGATAGAAAGGAAAGAGAGGCTATGCGTGATGTTATAGTCAACAAGTTCGATGATGTTAGTCTTAAAGTGAAAAATTGGAAACAGATATCGAGAGAGTAACAGAACAAACCACACAGCTTCAGGACAAGGTTAACACGCTCGAGCAACGCATTTGTAAGCTCGAAGCTCGTGGGGCAGCTACTACTGCCATGGCCATGACGGCCTCAAGAAGATTCGACTTACCACACTTCGATGGCTCATCGTCATGGGGAGCATTCCGACATCAATTTGAAACATTGATCGAGTGCGACGGATGGAGCAGTAAGCATGCATTAACGGCGCTTACTCTTGCCCTACAAGTGGATGCGTTGAATGTATTACAAAACCTGCCAGCCGAGGGACGAACATTGGATACATTAATAGATGCCCCAGAAACTCGATATGGAGAGAAACATTTGGAACATGTTTGTCGGGCCCAACTACGAGGGAGATCACAAAGGCCTGGTGAAAACCTTCAGCAATGGGCGAGTGAGATAGAAGGACTAGTGCGCCGTGCATACACATCAATGCCGGAAACTATACCCACGACGCTCCTTCAAGCATTCGTCGATGGTATACGCAATACTGAAGTCCGGGCTACTGTACGATTGGCGCATCACACGACATTAGAAAATGCACTCGCCCACGCTCTTGAAGTGGAAGCCGTTAGACAAGATACACGAGCATTCAAAATTAAGAATATGTCTATTATTAGAAAAGATAGCGCCCTTAGAAGGCCCCGGTTTGGACCTATGTGCTACGGCTGCGGCGAAAGAGGGCATATAAGGATAGATTGTCCAAAGTTTAATAGAGTTTCAAGCTGTGCGACTCAAGGAGATGAAGACCTGTCGCTAAGACTAAGAGCCACCAGGGCCGCGGAGCGGGTGCTAGTCAGCCATGATGAGGCCCCCAATGTCACTATTTCACAAGTATGTGACGGGAACAGTCTAATTATCGAAAGTAGTGTAAACAATAAATCGTGCAAAGTGACAATAGACACCGGAACATCACGAACGATAATCAGACCAGAACTAGTGAAGCGAACTATCCCCGGGAGGAAGCAACTGCCAATAGGTCGTCTACAAACAGCAACCGGCCAGCCAGTTACCGTCCTAGGTGACACCAAAGTAGAGTTTAATATTGGAGACAAAATTTACAGTCAACATGTATTAATAGCGAATATCACCGATGATTGCATTCTAGGCTTGGACTTCTTGAAAGCACATCGCTGCATAGTAAATGTTGCGAAAGGAGTATTAATATTTCCTGTCCGAGAAGTATGCCTAAAAGGGTCACAAGCTTGCAATTCGTATTGCTTAGAAGATACGCTGTTGGTCCCTAGACCAGAAAATTTGGTACAAGTCAAGTTCCGATCGCAAGCAAAACGAGATTGCAGCGTTATCAAGAAAGACACAACAAAAGTGAGAATTGTTAATACAAGGAATCGTGCAAGAAACCTAAAGAGAAATAGTGTTATCGGAAAGTGTGCGGAAGAGAGCTATTTACGACGTGTAAGCATTGCCAGTAACGCGACCCAGACCGGCGATAACTGCGGAAGAACTGGATTTCTGAAACATAAGATCGACACAGGCGACGCTAGACCTATTAAACAAAGACCTCGTCGCGTACCATGGGCTAAAGAATCGGAAGCTACATCACTGATAAAGGATAAGTTGAGCAACGTACACTCGATGGTTCGTGAAGACTGTTTGAAGGCTGGGGAAAAGATGAAAACCCGTTACAACCGAAGTTCCAAAGGCAGTGGCTTCGATGAAGGCAACCTAGTATGGCTTCATAACCCACTTAGAAAAGAAAGGGGAAAGTCCGAAACTTCAAGCTCGGTGGGAAGGACCTTACAAAGTTATAACGCGGATCAACGACCTCACGTATCGGATAAAACAAGGAGTAAGAGGAAAACCGAAAATCGTACATGTAGATCGGCTTGTCTATATTATAACTATATTATATTATAACTATAATTTTTGTCTCACAGATTATTCATTATTAAACGAGAGACCTGCATTTCGATCGTACGTGTATTTAGTGTTTTTTTAAAACCCATTAGGCCCGAGCCAAGACTTGACTATCTACTTATGGTAAATATAATAATCAGCAGGCAATCACACATATTGTATATCCCCAAATTAAGCAAGTTACGCTTGTGTTACGGGTAATATACAACGACCTACTCTGGGGCCAGGCCCAGACACCCAGACCATAGTAAATGACACAGAAAATTCTCGTTCCGAAATTTACCATACCAGGTATCGAACCCGGAGGTTCTGTGTTGCACTAAGGTAGGCCAGCAAAAGCTTAGCCAGCTTCACCACAGAGGTTGGTCAATATGAAATGATTGTGTTAATAAAAACAATAATAATAATCTAAACTAACTTTAAAATAGTCGTCGTAGCGTAATAACTAGCACACGCGTCCCAAACTCTAAGCACGCGGGTTCAAATCCTGGCCGGAACGCATGCACGACTTAGGCAGTTTTATGGCCTAACGTGCATATTGCTACAATTACCACGTGCTAACAACGATGAAGCAAATAAATTGTGATGAAACCTGCACATCGAGATAACCGACGTGTCAAACCTGTCAAGCCGCCTTGGACAAGCATGGTGGGTATACTGTCCATTCCCCAATAGTCGGAGGCCCGAGCCTAGCCGTGGTTGTTTTTTATCTGTAAACTAATTAAAAAAATATAACATTGGAAATAGAATTGGAATTATTATTCATCTTTGTTTCGAATACAAAAGCATGTTAGATTCGTATCGATAACTGGAATCTTATTTTTCTAACCCAAGCAGGTTTCGACGAATTGGAGCGAAACCTCTTTTTATTCGTGATATTGTTTATTCGTGTGATTTATTCGTGTATTTATGCAGGATTTAAGTATCAACACATATGTATAGGTTCCTCTTCATGGTCTTCAAATCGAGGGGGGGTGGGGGGTGCCAACAGTGGTATAGTTTCCCCTATATATACCCACGGAAAATATTACTGGATGGCTACCACCTCTGATCTAGAGTATGCCGCCATAACAACCTTGATTTGTGTTCCGGCATTAGTGACCAGGTTCCAGTCTCCCTTATGAGAGCAGCGCATTTGCAGCACCTTTGGTGTTGGCGCCGTCTTGAGGAGGCCTAAGTCCAGCAGTGGACTGCAAATGGCTGACGATGATGATGATGATGACTTATTATACTTCTATACGTTTATATATGTACTTATACGAGTACTACTTATATTTTCTTGTTGCGTTCTTAAGTCTATCATCGGGTTTGGCCATTGCTATTTTACAATGTTTTCTTGTGATCTATTTAGTTTACTACTTACTAACATGCAACAGTTTGGATGGATGTTTGTTGCTCTATCACGCCAGAACGGCTGAACGGATCTGGATGAAATTCGGCACAGAGATAGATTAGAGACAGAAATAGCATATAGATCACTTTTTATCCCGGAGAAATCTACGGTTCCCGTGGCATAGATTTATTTTCATTTTTTACATAGGGTGTGATGTACTTTTATTGTCCCAAAGGTCGTTCCTCCACTTTGTCTATAAAATTTACATTAACGCGAGCGAAGCCGCATGCAAAAGCTAATAGCTTTTAAATAAAGAATGTTACAAAACGTAAATTGTTTTTTAGATGAGTTTTCAAACGAAAAAATGCGTAATTCGAACCCACGTTAGTGTAGTGAAATGCTTTTACGTTAGCCCCTAAACTCAGGACTTTGTTAGCTTCACAAAGTAAGTAGAACACTGTTAATGAGACATCTTTACTACACGAAAAATAACGCCAAAGAATAATTAAATTATAGACGACACGGACACGAAGACTTTTGTTTCTTTAGCTGATAGTAAGATCGTTTTATGTAATAATAAATCATGATGTAGTCTGGCTGCAAATAATAAATTGCTATGTTGACACTTTTAGCCAATGAGTCAGAGAGGTTACTGCTTTTGAAAAGAACAATTATAATAATACATTTTAAAATCTAGATAGCCTCCAAAAGCTAAACTATGTTAATTTTTAACACCAAAGTAGATTAATTTTGCCAGATGTTCCTTTCTGATTTGATTTATGGACAAGTTTTTGTATAAGTGACATTATAAACTAATACAATAATAGTAAATTTAACTTAGTTATATATACTCAAGACTATAAGTAGAATATTGACCTTAGGTCACCGTCTTCAATGGGTAAGGTGCTACTGGTTTAAAAATTACTAGTAACTTCTACTCTCATAACTAAAAGCACATAAGAAAATACTAGGAATAATAGATGCTCAGTAAAAAACGTAACACCGAAAAGCTCCTCATTAGTATATTTTTTTATTTTTTATTGCTGGAGTTCAGTAGACAGGCAGACGGCCCACTTGATAGAAAGCGGTTACCATCGCCTATGGACATTTACAACATCAAAGGTGCTACAAATGCGCTGCTGCTCTCTTAAGGGAGACTGGAACCTGGTCACTAATGCCGGAACACAACTCGAGGTTGTTATGGCGACATACTTTAGACCAGGGGTGGTAGCCATCCAGTCGGGCAAATGCCCTACCACCTGGCTGTGGGTTATTTTGTTGTCGCCTCTTACGACAGGCCGCCCGGCCGCAGGAAATTGTATTCTTTCTCCGTCCCTGCACGAATAGATGTAGATGGCGCCGCATGTCGTTTTCCTCTCGCTTTTTAATATTTAATTATTGTGCAAATGAGCAGCACGTAAAATCGATTTTTAGGCTCATATTTCGTATAAATTAAGATCAAATATCGTATATTTTATCACGCTAGCGATCATGTCACTATATGTATTGCAGCTTAATGGCGGATAACTCACCTTTCATTTCAATAATGTGGGTTCGAATTCTGACCGCGAAGCTGCTTAGGCAATTTTCCTGGCATAATATTGTTACAATTGCCAGGTGCTTAACGTGAAGGTAAACGTCATGAAGTTAAATCTTATCGTTAATGAGTTAGATTACTAATTAGATAGTATTACAGATTATGATATTACCTATTTATTATACTACCAGGTAGATAGGCACAACGTCGAGGAGGAAGCCAATAGAACGATCCAATTACGCTGGGCAGTATATTTCGTAAGCTTTGCCAAGTCTTCTCATCGATAATTCCGCGATGAAAACGAAAGTCTCCGAGCAATGCATCCCACCTATTATGACAAACGGTGAGGAGACATGGACACTGACGGTGAAACTAGTCCATAGAAAAGTCGCTCATCGCACTATGGAGCGAGCTATGTTAGGGATTTTCTCTTAAGTATAAAATCAGAAATGAGGATGTCCGTAAGAGGCCCAGGTAATCGACATACCTAGCAAAATTAGCAACTTGAAGTGACTGTCACAGGACCATCGGCCGCTGACGCGAACATGTCCTGGAGTGCAGACCGCGTCTCAGAAAACATAGCGTAGATCCACCGGGCTGGATTTGCTGGCTGGGTTCCAGCCCGGTGGACGACGATCTGCGCAAGTTTGCTAGGAGGGTCTGGATCAGGAAGACGGGAGACCGGGATATGTGGCGCAAACTCTTATCCGTGCAGCAACGGAGACAGAATACAATTTCATGCGGCCGGGCGGCCTGTCGTAACTGACGATAAAACAACCCTCAGCCAGGTAGTAGAGTATTTGCCCGTCTGGATTACTACCACCCCTGGACTAAAGTATGCCGTAACAACCTTCAATTGTGTTCTGGAATCAGTGGCTAGTCTCCCTTAAGAGAGCAACAGCGCATTTGTAACACCTTTGGTGTTGCAAGTGTCCATAGGCGATGGTAACCGCTTTCCATCAGGTGGGCCGTCTGCTAAACCCATGCAATAAAAAAAAAAACTATAGAGAGGCCTACGTCCAGCAATGGACTGTGATTGGCTGACAGCGAAATCTATATTCCACAAATCTTAATCATCCCAAACTTCTTCATTATATATTATCCATAATACAATCCCTACTTACATAAACGTAACATAAAAAACCTGGCTGGTAAGTATGCACCACTTGGCAGTTTTCTTACCTAATGTGCATATTGTTACGATTATCACGAGCTAACTACCGGTGAAGGAAAAACACCTTGAACAAGCGTGGCAGCTATACTGTCCGTTTCCCTAAAAATGAGACGCCCGTGCTCAAGCAGTAGGACGATGATGGGCTAGTTAACGATCTCCTCCTTAGAGCTTACTATTTTGTAATATTTTTCAATTTAGACATACTCTCGTTTGTCTCGGTGCATATTGTTACAATTACCGTGCTAACAACTTTGAAAGAAAAAATCGTGATGCAACCTGCACATCGAGATAACCGATGCGTCAAACCTACCAAGCCGCCTTGGACAAGCGTGGTGGGTATACTGTAACAAGCAGTGGGGCATTTATAGGTTGATATTATATACTCTCGGTTGCTAAGTTACAATACAAAAATATATCTCTAGTAACGGTTAAAAGTGTTTGTATATCTATATGTTTACGGGGCTGTTTCTAGGGCGAGCGGTGGGAGCCCTAACACTATCCCAGAACCTATGCATTTTTCTGGTACTTCAGTGAGAAACTATCACACTTTCAGATTTGGGCATTAACATAGTAATTTTAAATTATTTCTAGATGTTTCACAAAGAATATTATTTTATGCACATTAAAAAAAATAGAGGATATAATAATTTTCATTTCTTACAATTTTATTGTATTCCTAACGCCATCTGTCGAAAATTATAAAACTAATAAGACATATGTAATATCAACCTATGACTGATTACAAAAAACTCATATATGTATATATGTGTTAAAATATAGGAAACACGAAGAAAGATAAGATAAAGAATTAATGAAAATATTTACTTACAGAAGCCCATATTAATCTATACATTATTATTTTTAACTATCTTAAAAATTATTACTAGGTACAAATACTTCACGAGCCCTAAAGCACCGCTTTTTGCTAGTTATGAACAAGCGTAAATAGCTAGGTTAGGGAATTGGGGACATATATATATACATATATATTATATTATATGAGTGATAGCTAAAATTAATATAATAAGCGGTAGACAAACGTATGTTTGTCTACCGCTTATTAGCTATCACTCATATAATATTCAGCTGAGACCAATTCAATTGAGCAACAATTTTTCAAGCACGATAACATCTGTAAGGCAATGCGTCTTCAATTATCGCCAGTTCGCTAACGGTTAACTTTATTTCTAAACAATGCCAACAAAAACAGATTGGATGTGAGCTTTCGAAATTATTTACGACGAAATATACAAGGTAAATTGTATTGTTTTTGTATATATTGTTACACGTTAATAAAACAATTTCCCTGTGAACCCTTAGTGATACGTAGTGTCTTTTAAAATAAAATTACTTAAGTACAGTCGCGGATTGTTAATATCCGTCACCTTAAAGTCGAATTTTGCTTGCACACGAGTATAAGAAACAATACTTCCAACATTTTAATTAATGTTACTTTTATAAAATATAGAAACGTGAAAAAAGAAATTTGCCACGTTGACAATGTCAGACGCTGCGATTAACAATAAGATACAAAGAGGATATAATCACTACGCTTAATAAAAATATCAAAACGAATAAAAAGGTTTTACATGTTTAAACAATCTTCCTAGACAAGCTAGAAAATCAAACAACTAGTAATTTTAAACTTTATTGTCAAATAATTAAACATAATTTTCTGTGAAACAGTCTATTCTATGACTTAGTTTGAATATGCTCGCGGAGTGTTAAATGAATCAATTTGAAAACTGGCGAACATTTTCATACCACGACTATACCTAAGTTTACATTCATAATTTACGAGGGGGAGTTTAATAAATAGTGAAAATGCAGTATAAACTGTTTAAAAGTCCAAAAAATAAGCGTTTAGTAAACGCCTGTATATTTTGTACCGTTTGGGGTTGAAATATTGGGCCCGTTGGGTTCATCGGCAGAGTGTCCTTAAAGATAGAAAGTGAGAAAATCTTTGTACCTTTAATCAGAATGCTAGTTTATATTTCGCGTAGCGAATTAGCATTGGCAATGCAGCTAGCCTTCTGGGCACGCTTCCCGTAAGCAGTGATCTACTTTAGTTATCATATATTTATTTAGGTTATATTTGTATTTAGATTAAATAATATGTGTATAATAACTGCACACTGCAACTTCCCTACTACTCCACAGTACCTTAAAGAACGCTTCGAATTTATTTCTTGCTCTCACTATTTACGTCCTTCCAGTCAACATAGACTTATTACTCCTATTCATAATACAACGTTTTTCAATAATTCTTTCACGGTTAAGGCTGTCCAACTTTGGTATACATTGCATGTTGCTGTCAGACAAGCAAAATCTTTAATAACATTTAAGAACATGGTCAGGAAATACTATCTGCAATATAATGATATGTGTAACACGGAGGTTTCATTCTTCAGCGTCAACCTCTACCAACGTTTACGAAGAAATAATGTTCACGTCATGTAAGACAGACTTCGTTTATGTCTGCGATAATATAAGACGTTTTCTAATTATTAAACAAATCCACATTTATCTCTAACATCATTCGCAGTTAATTGGTGTAGCTTAAAATATTGAAACTACTATAGTGGCGCGTGGCGCCCAACGTGGGGCCTGTGTAATACTGAACTGAACTGGGGACTTGTGTAATACTGAATGAGTTACATATGTAATTTTATATAATTAGTATTATATTGCATACTAGCTTCTGCCCGAGACTTCGTGCGCGTGGAATAGTTAAAAAAAACCCTCCCGATTTTAAAACATTCTTCATTGATGCTCCGCTCCTATTGGTCTTAGCGTGATCATATTTAGCCTGATTGTTTTTTAATATTTAATTGTTTTATTGTATGATGATGATATCGGCAATATCAATATTTATTAATCAGGTGCATAATATAATAAGCTGTTTAAGTAATTAACGTTTTTCTAACTATATCACGGGAACTCCTTAATTTTTCGGGATCAAAAGTATCCTATACGTTGACCAGGGATATAAGCTACCACGATACAAAATTTCATTTAAATCGGTCCAGTCGTTTCGGAGATTAGCCGGTACAAACAGACAAAGAAACAAAAATTTGAAAAAATCTAAATTAGTTCTACTTCACTTCTTACATCGCCCTGACTCGGTTTTTAGCAAAAATTATTTTCCTTGTACAGAAATTCGACCTCTACAATTTTATCATATGTATAGAAAAGATAGATAGTTTATTATGTTTAAAAAATAGTTACATTTTATCACTATATCTTGTGTGTGTGTGTATGTATATATATATATATATATATATATATATATATATACATATATATATATATATATATATATATATATATAGTTATATATTTTTGTACATATAATAGTTATATATTTAATATTAAAATGTAAGTAATAGAACAATAATTATATATACCACGATCGCCACTCCTAATCATCAAATTCTTACCACGACCTTTCTACACAATTAGAATAATATTAGTTCGTAAGTTTTCTGTAATGAGTGTTATCTAGCTGTCTAACTGCACTTAATTGGTTAGGGGCCCAATTCTTCTATTTCAATACCTTGGCATTGCAATGATATTTATAGTACGATTCCACTGCGACAGTCTCAATAATTCATATTGTCATAATCTTATATTAATAAATATAAAGCTGAAGAGTTTGTTTGTTTGTTTGATTGAACGCGCTAATCTCAAGAACTACTGGTCTGATTTGAAAAATTCTTTCAGTGTTAGGTAGCCCATTTATCGAGGAAGGCTATAAGCTATACATCATCACGCTAAGACCAATAGGAGCGGAGTAATTGTGAAGAATGTTTCAAAATCGGAGGGTTTTGAAAACAAATTCCACGCGGACAACGTCGCGGGCACAGTTAGTACACAATATCTTCCCAATATCGTCGCGGCGGAATAATACTAGATAAAAATTTCTATCACCATTAGTAGAAATGGCATTAGCAAATATGAATAATAAAAACTACCAAAAATTTTAAAGACTTATTTCGCGAGTTTCCGCTTATAAATATTTATAAAGGTAGAGTGGCATGCTATTGGAATTAACAGAATACTGAAATCAGGCAAACCTACAATAGAAACGATTGTATCCGGCGATTTTACGAGAATAGCAGAATTGGGCTTCAGGACTAAACGTTTTGCTTCCACCTTTATTTTGGACATCGCCGTCGAGTGGAACAATATCCCGACGTTTGAGTTCCGCATTCATATAAACCAACGATCTTCAAGTCAGAAGTGAATAGATATCTACTAGGAAAGCGTGCTCCGTCCTGGATGTCGTCGTCACTTACCACCAGGTGAAATAGCTATCAAACGCGAACCTAAATCATGATAAAAAATTGGCAATACTGCAAGATGTTGTAAAAAATATTTATTTTTTGCTTATTAGGTTGAAGTGGGTTCTGTTTTTGTTAAGAACACATTTTCTAGTGCAAGGATTAGGTCAAATTTCTCTCCCATTGGTATTATTTGAACCAGTTTAATTTTCCAAAGGGCACTTTCCACTCGTGGCTATAGCGCCCCACAAGTAGTCGGGAAAACAAATCTATATATATAAAACAAAATCGTGTTAGTTACACTTTTACTCAAGAACGGCTGGACCAATTTTTATGATTTTTGTGTTTTTGGAACTGTCTTCGTCCAAATACGATATTCATCAAAAAAAAATTATCATGAAAAAACATCAGTCACAACATCAGTCTAGCCCTTCATTTGTTATGATCTTTCCCGGCCGATTTCGGCAATGGTGACTTCATTTAAACTCATTTTCATTTGCCTGATTTAGGTGAATTATTTTTGTGTGTGTTCAAGTGGGTCCCGGGATGGTTTAGATTCAAATTTAAACCAGGTAGATGGCGCTGCAATCAGTTTCTAGATTTTTATTTTTTAAGGGCAAGACAACGTCTGCTGGGTACAGCTAGTGGATAATAAGATACAGAAACGCGATATAAAAACAAAACAATCGATGATCAAATTATCAATTCTAAATCTTTGTTTAAATGCTCCAAGCATTACATGCATCGCTTCGTCATCACACGATAATCTCATCAGAGCCGCTTCGAGTTTGCGGATATGCGTGATCTTAGATAAATATTAAGCACCAAATAAAGGTTTATATATAATATTAAATTAACTGGTTATAATTAGTAACACATTTCTTGGACATACATTTATGCATACCTATTACTTGTACTTTTTGTATCATTTTTAAATATGTTTTGTTATAATATTTGTTAAGCCTTATTAAGAATTTGTTGCCAACTTACAAAAACAGAACGCTTATACCTAAATTTATCTTATTGATTAGCACAGCTACTTTATCAAAAACCACTGGTTTCAGATAAAATTTAGTGGGAAAGTGTTTCAACCGACTACTACATTCATCAAAGAAAAGAATTGGGATGAAAAAAATCAATGCTTAGATTTTATGGTATAGACGAGACGACTCTTTATAGTTCATAATGATTTTGCGTATATGGCTATTCGGTACATCATGCGGTATAGAGGAACTTATTCCCTAGGCAGTGTGATATTAAAATGAGAGTAATAATCTATAACTAAACCACGTCCACTGTATATATTTTATATATTCGATTCCTCGTATAGTAAATTTCGGAAACGTATTTTCTCCGTTATTTACTATGGTCTGGGTGTCTGGGATCGGCCCTAGAGTAGCACGTTGTATATTATCCATAACACAAGCGTAACTTGCTTAATTTAGGGATATACAATATGTGTGTTTGTCTGCCGATTATTATTATTATTTCACATACATATTTATTTATATTCTTTTTTATGATTTTATTTTAATATATATATTGTTACGAGCTACAGGGCTCGAATTGAAAATGCCGTTGGAACTACTATAGAATTTATTAGAACTGTACAAACACGTATAAAAGAAATACAAATACAACTGGATGCAACCAGTTCACACTGCACTATTCAATACAATTCGAACGCGCAAAGTCCGTCATTTATATTGCTAATCGAGATTACTAGAAAACGTCTTACTCGCTTCGTGATCATCGCTAGACTGCCCTCCCCTCTATTCGGGCCTCGTCTTATACTAACTACACAGTACAAAGAAATTGGAGGCGCACACAAGGTTTCTAAGAAATTTAATTTGCACACCTGCGAACGTCCACAAAGTCGAATAGAATAACAATAGGGATTATAGTTCGACGCTAATGATGGTTATAAAACAGGTAGAAAAACAATAGCATGTTACAAATTTAGAACACAAAGGATTCCCTAATCCGGCTGAAGGACAATAAGCTGCGCTTACAATAGGCTGTGCGGCTTATGTTTGACGGCATGTAACCATATATAAACATATATTTAAAAAATATAAAAAGATGACGTCCGTCGGCAGCGGGCCCTAGGGTCCAAGCTACCGGTGGTTAAGGCTCCAGAGACAGGAAGTAATAATAATAATTATTATTATTATTGTAGTCTTATAAAGGTGTTACTGGCTTCTGACATATGTAATTGGGACTTAATAATACTGGTTCATTATGGTATACTTTCTAATAGACTCATGACTACTTAAATCCAAAACATAGGCCTTCATTTATTGATAGAGACTAATATGTTTAACCTATCAAAACCAGTAAATGACATAAACGTGCTTATTAAACACTTAAAAACGTGTGAAACAAATAAAATATCAACAAGTTATTAAATACAGTGTATTATTATCAATAACAATAACAATAGAGACGGAATAATTAAGTAAACTTCAATGAATCGTTTCGGAAATATCAATAATATTGAGAAATGTTTATTACTTGCCAAAAATTTAAACAGCAAGGTGTTTTGTAACGATATAACAATTAAATAATCAATTACATTCAAGAATAATGTTAGATACGTTCTAAAAATTAAGTAGACAAATACTTTGTTATAAGAACTAGAGGGTTCAGCAGTCGTTATCCTGCTCTGAATAAATAACAATCTAACTCTATTTTACTGAATCCAGTTGTGAATCTAAAGCAATCCGGAACCCACTCAAACACAGACAAAATAATCATCATAATCCCATAAGCCGCTTTCAGTGCCACCTACCAGATGCACTTGGAAATCTAAACCATTCCGAGACCTACTCAAACACCCACAAAAAAATCTAATCGGTGAAGCCGCTTTTGAGTTTTAGCAAGACTAACGAACATCCATAGATTTTTATATTTATAAGAAGATAGGTAGTAGGGGTGACAGTCGCCCAGTATAATTCCCGGCACGGATCTTGAGCGGTCGGTGGAATAGAAAGGAGCGCTTTGCGCACTGATCGTAGCCAATGTGATGCGATTTATCAACAAGTCGATAATAGTGGTAGATAAGATAGTATCCGTGCAGGAACGGAGAAAGAATACAAACTCTTGCGGCCGGGCAGCCCGTCTTAAGAAGCGACAAAACAACCTCAGCCAGGTGGTAGGGTATCTGCCCGTCTGGATGGCTATCACTCCTGGTCTAGAGTATGCCGTCATAATAACTTTAACTTGTGTTCCGGCATTAGTGGTCAGGTACCAGACTCCCTCGAGAGAGCAATAGTGCATTTGTAACGCCTTTGGTGTTTCAAATGTCCGTAGGCGATGGTAACCACTTACCATTAGGTAGGCCATCAGCCTGTCTGCTGAACTCATGCAATAAAAAAATATGTTTTTGTCTCTTTACTCTAAAAGGACAATATCTCTTGCTTTGTAGAACATTTTCACGCGGTAGGGCCATGCTGGAATCACTATCTTGACTACAGCTCTTAGCGGCCGGCTTGATCAGTGTGATACTACGCTTATACAGAATATTGGCATAAAGCTGTTAGCTTTAAGATTTCGTACGATGAGTTACAGTTCCCATCTCCTCTTTGTCATCCTAGATTCTGGCAACGCGTAAGCTTCGCTTTTGGTATTACAAACGTCTAGAACAGTAAACACTTTTAATCATATGTGCAATCAGCTTGTTTGTTGTTCTCCAGCAATAAAAAAACAATTACTATAAGTTCATTTTATAGATAGATAGATAACTCTTTATTGTATACCGCTGAAAAAAACTTATTCTTACAAGATTATTTTCGTACATTACAAATATGATTTTTGCAATGAATTATACACTATTTGGAGCCTTTACTGCCGTTTTATCGTAAGCGACATTTGAACCTATAATATATTTTTTGTTGCAAAAGGTATTTTAAACTATTATTTTGTTGTAAGTCCTCAGTTTTTTATTCAGTAAATTCTAATCTAACTAAATCTGAATGTGTTAAAATAAAAGTTTACAATACATTTTGCAACAAAAAATATACTTAGGTCCAAATGTCGCTTACGATAAAAGGGTGGCAATTGCTCGATTTAATGATGCTTAAATGTCTTAGACGACCACATCTAAAGTTAGATATTACAGTAGAAAATATTTTATATTAATTATCTAAAGACACAATTTAACAAAAAAAATCCAGAACCATATCGTGTAAAGAAAAACAAGGTACACAAACTTGTATATAATATTGTAGTTGTGTACAGAGGGTGGTCTTATCGCTAAAAGCAATCTCTTCCAAACAACCCGTAAGAATATTGCTAATTTTCTGTATTTATTTATTTTATCTATATTTTTTTCTTTCATATATGATACAACTACAAATATGAGTCCTAATTAATATAATGAGCTTGGTGTATTTTTATTACAACCATGTTCCACTAATTATGATAAATATTATGTTTTAAATAGATTTAATTTTTATAAACATAATTTTCAAATGAAAACGATAAAAATTTCGTCCTGGTGTTTAATTAGCCGTTTGCTGAACAAATTCTTTTATTAGTTACAAAGTGTATCTAAATAACTGAAATAATTATAAATATTCGTTTTTATTTTGTCCCGTAGTAATTTTAGTAAAAACCGTCACCGATTTTATTTTTGGAAAACAACTGGGTCTATACCTGTATAAAAATTGTCGGAATTTTTTATTTTGTATGCTGTTGTTACTACATAGTAGTGGACTCAAATCGCTAAAAAGTTGGGCTGACTAATCAAGTTCAGTATATTATATCACATAGACATGTACAGACGTATGTGACATATTATACTGACTCTCCTTCATCTGCGTATCAAATGCGTATTATTTATAGCGATAAAAATAACGCGGTTAATGTTTAGCTACATTAGTGTATATACTCGTATATACGTAATCTGTCAATGTTTAACGTCATTAATAATTAATAATTATAATGTCAAATAACGCATTAAACCATGCATGTGTACGTGTGTGTGTCAAAATATCCAATAAAAATTGTTGAAATTTCTAAAACAATTCTAGCTGGTGGTGCTTAAGGAATCACATCAAAAAACTTCTTTCTTGGCTATGCTTAGACAGTCAAATGCTTGGACGATACCTTATCATGGCTTCGAAAAATATTAATATCTAGCCAGTTTACAGTAGCAGTGAATCTCTTACTAGTGCCAAAGAACAGAGTCCTAGTAACAGTGCTAAAAGCACATATCACTAAACAGTTAACATTTTCCCACATAAACAATTCTTATTTATCATATGAATGACTAAATCATCCAATTTTTCGAAAATAAACATCCAAAATACATCCTTCCCTGCAATTTCCCCTTAAAACTATAATTATTAATTGCCGTGATTTAAACCATTAGTCGTTTGTCTGTGAATATATTTGTATGTATACGGTATCTTGACATTTCCATATATGGAATATATTTATACACTTGCGGATATAGCCATCTTAGCAAATTAGTTAAAGTATTTGCACGACTTTAAAAAACTTTTCAAGGTCGACTTAAAGACACATCAAATACAGTTTAGCGGCTAACCGCAACATTTTGTATGCTATGAGTATTAAACATAATTTTATTCTGCGTTAATTATGCATTTATTCAAACGAGATGCCATTGCTTCAAAAGCTAAGAGCGTTTTCAAACCAGCGTTTTTTGGCATATATACGGTCGTGTTGGCGGCATACGCGCTTCAAAAAGTCCGAACGCGCGTACAGAGGCTTATTCCGGCGTTTACATTCGAACCGGTGGTGGTGAGTGTCAGTAACAGGAGCGCGGTGAAGCGTCCCTCGTGGCTCGCGTTTATACGAGCTTATAAGCGCGTCAACGCTCCTACGAGTTGCGTGACGCGCCTACCCGCGCTTCGAAAAACGAACTTACACGCTGATATAAAACGCATGTCTGGATGGCCCTAACAAATATGACGTGGCTACGGCACCGCGAATGAAGTTTCACTGGCATATGGCAGTAGTAAATAAACATGAATTTGTCTAAAAATGTACCTTCGATTTTATGTAATACTAGGATATGCTCGCGACTTCGTCTACGCTTGACTTGAAATTCCCGGGGCACACAATACCACAGCATTTGAAAAAAAATGTAAGAATTCGAACAACTTCAAACGGCTCCCGGCAAAATTCCTGTGGAAAAGTAGTTTGTGATATGTGATTTTTAGATTAATAATTAGAATATATTTCTTCATGCGCCGCCATTATACTTCAAGTCCTGTGTGAACAGGCATCTTTTAGATAAACGTACTCTGTCCTGGAGCATATCTCCGCTTATAATCAGGCAAGATCATGGTCCAACGGGGAGCTATACTACAATAAGACAACGATTTAGGTTCTTTCAAAGTTACGCTTTTTACTTGCCGACTGTCATGCCTATATCCCATACTAACAGGCGGTTTAGAGTAGCTTAGTCTTCGCAGAGATTTTGCGTCCTCTGCGTATTCTACCGCCTGTAAAGCAGGGAGTGTTCCGAGAATTGTTCGACCTGGTGCCACCGGCTCACTTTTACAACCGCACTGCTCGCCAGCAACGGGATGTACACCCGCATTTCCTTGAGCTCAAACTCAACTATATAACGTTTCTCTAGAACATTCATTCCGCTTAAACAAAGCTCTGGAGGGAACTTCCTGCCACGGTCTTCCCATTGCGGTATGACATGGACTTTTGTAAGAAGAGCGTTATAAAATTCTTTAGAGGTCGGGACCGCGTTGGCTACACCCCTGGTGTTGCAAACGTCCATAGGCGAAGGTAACCGCTTACCATCAGGTATGCCATCTGCCTGTTTGCCTGATTCAGGCAATAAACAAAATATTTGTATTGTACTTCTACCTATATCAAATTAAGGCATGAATACTATGTCACAAACTTAACCTTTGCACCTAATATCTTTTTTACTTAAACCTTTTGCAAGACCATATTTCCGTGTGTAATGATTGATAGGCATGTTGTTACTATCGTATTGTATAATAGTATAACAATAGCACTTTGATAGAATAAAGTCGTATGTGCTATCATTTTTTTAATAAGATGTAACACTATTCTTTAAAAGCACTTTTAATATCTAAGATG
The DNA here is from genome assembly GCA_039645545.1 of Dendrolimus houi. NCBI lineage: Eukaryota > Metazoa > Arthropoda > Insecta > Lepidoptera > Lasiocampidae > Dendrolimus > Dendrolimus houi. Next base: position 9,829,456 of record CM077136.1, read on the forward strand.
CTATTGAGGTGATATATTGTTAAAAGATATTATGAACTGGATTATTGACAGTTGCATATTCAGTTTTTTCTTAACGCATAATTGTTTGATGCTCCTATTGTATAATGCACTACGTGATAACAAAAGTTAACATATTTAATATTTTTTTCTAAATTTATTTATATGACAACATTGCTTTCAAGTCGTGGCCACTTAGTGATTAAACCATCTGTATTTCATTCAAATGACGTAAATGAAAAATCTAGCAGAGAGCAGGAAATTTTTCTGTACCTAATTACCTATATACAATATAGTATTACACTAACCACATACGTTCAAAGAAGTTTTTATGAGAAATAACTTGCGTATCATTTATACTGGTGTGAGAAACCTGCCTATCTATTTTAGAATGTAGTGTATAAGATCCGTAACCCCAAAGTGGGGAGGCCCATGTCCAACAGTGGGACGTTTATGGACTATTAGATATTATGTACTGAAGTTTTCCCTAAATAAAATAAAACTTTGAAGTAATAAGCTGCGCCAACTTTGGCTCCTCATATTTGCAACAAATGCCTGTGGAGCAACATTATTTTATACAAAATTAGCTATTGATTAGGCTCTAAAGAGGCTATACATTTAAGAGAGAACTATACGACGTTATTCTTAGTATACACCACGGAGGTGTAGATAAGGTTACCTTAATTACTTATATACTTATGCACACGTCTGTAGCAGACACAATTTATATAATACCAACATGAAGTTTTATCCTTGTAAAAGAATTCATCTTGCTTAGTCTAAGGAATGTGAAATTGCAAGACATTTAGTAGTTCTATTTTTCTACACTTGTTCGTTGTTTTTATTAATTATTATGGTATCGAGTCAAACTATTGACACTGTAAATGTCAGCTCATCGAATAGTCCTACTAATTCTGTACAGTACGGATTCTCAAACTGCGTGTACTTAGCTAACTGGTATATAGTGGTGCAGAAAAGCGACAATAGCTACAAACATACTTAAGGTACCTAATTTAAAAAAAAATATACACGAATATATAGTCATATATGTATTAACAAAATACATATTTACATTTTATAAATAAATATAAGTCAAAATCATCTTTATAACTAAAAAAGATCTATAAATTAAATAGTCGTAGGAAAGTGAAGTTGATTTAGTATGCACAGCAGAATAAGTTGCGAAGCTTGAAGACAAGACAGGAGTAATTAGTAAATAATACAGTCTTTTAATATTAATACGTTTCTTTTGTATTGCAACGTACGTTTTTGTACAAATCGAACTTATTCTTGTACCAAGATTGGTTAAAAGAACATCTTCTAAAGAAACGATGAAATCTTGCTGTTGAACAATTTACGAAATTCAATTGTTGTTAATCTTTAAATTATAAGTTTAACGTATCCATTAATTACTAAAATGCATTTCGCTTAGTTAATTTAATATATTATAAAGATTAAATAGTTTTCTTATATGTAGTTAAAATAATAATAATACTTTAGAATTAACGATGTGTGAAATTCAAAAACAATTCAAGAAGGCTTGTATCCTACACCACATCCAAAGCAACTTGTCAGATGATAATCTGCTCAATTTAAGAAGTATTTTAAATGAGTAAGGCATTAGCACTGTACCGTACACGGCGGGATCGGTAACGCGACGGCACAAACCCACAAGGTAATTTTTGGTACTTACCTGGTACTCCAGCTGTGGAAAAGGGATACACTATTCCGTCAGTATCTTAAGAGAGGGGCGTCTCTGGAGAGGAAATATATAAAATATCCTACTTATCTACTACAAGGGAAATACTACAGGAGTTGCAGAAAATGTCCATCCAAATGCACCCGCTCCTCGCCCTTGTATCCAACACAACTACTTATGATCTACACTGTGCATATATTATGTTCACTATTATAATCTTCCACCACTGATAAATGGGTAAAATTCTCAATAAATAATGCATTATTAATTAAAATCACCCGAAAGTAGCAATCCGTGTTCGTCTTCAACGAATTTGCGCGGCATACCGTCATTTCTATGCGATAAAAAACAAGTGCATACATTCGAGTCACTGGCTGGCGTGTCTTCAAATTTTACATGTCATTTTTACGTATTCCGAACAAGTTCCAAAGAAAATTTAAATTGTAACGACTATTTCTTTGCGATTTTATGGCCATTTAAGCGATAGCAAATCTCTTATGAAGCGGTTATAATAATGTCTGTCATGTCTTAGTCGCCACTGATCAGTAATAAAACTTGAGACTATTTTCAACAAAAAAAATATATATTGTTTAGTTTTCTTGTCTTGTTAACTTTATTGATACAGGTAAGCTTATTTAGAATATTAAAAAAGTAGTTTATTATTATCATAAACTTTTTTGACGTGCTACTACAACAAATCCCTTGTTTGTTTACTTGGTGCAATCCCACCCAAATTGGCTGAGACTTGGTTGAAAATTATTGTAAAATTTGTATATTCTTTAAAATATACAAATAGTCACGTGAGCTAATGTCATAAAACATTAAAAATGTTTCACATGCACCGGAACCATAGTTTTTCATTAAAAATTATCAATAATTTTATTCTAAGGCGAAATTTCTAAGTATTCTTGGTGACAATAAAAATATTTTTTTTATATAATATCGATTTTAGTTTATTTTTTATGGTGTACCTATATAATTAGTACTTTTTTATTTGTATGTGTTAGTTTTACATTAATTTTATGTATGCATAATTTATTTTTAGGGTTTTATTTATTTCGACATTAATAATTATTCCTATAGTATTTTTTTAAAACTTGTATTTTATGAAGTGCACCAATGAAAAAATCAATAATCCTACAACTATTATTTACTTTTAACGAATATTGTACCTACTTTTTTTTAAGTACTTGCACAGCAAAAACCTCATCCTTCAAGTTCCCACCAAAATCTCAACCCATCCTGAGTTTCATTACCTACTAATTTACCTTAGTTAAAATTTAACGTGAATTCCGTACAACTACAATCACCTCAAGCCAAATTAGATTTGTTCGTTTCTGTCTTTCAATTTGTATAAAAATAACACGAAAATAATAAATAGAACGATATTAATTGTTAAAAACTAGTTTTCGTTTATTTCTATTACAAAAGGTCCATATTTTGTTATTTGTTTTTCTATTAGTTATTTGTAAACAACAATATTTTATAATTTAAACAAATTTGTTCTTTAAAATACGCCATAATCTGAGAAACACCACTAAATAACAAATAAGCAGATAGACAGTTAAAAAAGTCACATATTAAACTTTTTCTAACAATTAAGTTAGTTTATTTCATAGTGGGACCGCATCTGCGATAATGTTAAAGACCCGTCTATTTACAGCATAATGTCAATTTTCTACCAATGATGGAGTAATATAAATCTTTTTACCGCCAGTAATTGATGACAAATAAGACAATTATCTTTGACACGATCCAACTCGATTTGTAATTGCAAACGTTCATTATCGATAATAATGACACATGTCAATCGAGAACCATCACGACCGCGGCCCATCCAGTAATTGGGTCATCGAAATACGCTATAGTGCTGCACCCATTCGTTACTCATTGTTTTAGGCGGCAATAAATTCGTTCCAATGCAGGCAATGTATGATGTCAAACTTCAGTTGCAGCTAAGAAGCTATATAAACACTTTCACTGAGGCTGCGCGCGAGTCGCGGGATGAGACCGCGGTACACGCATGCGCACTCTGACCCCAACAGCCGCGAGTTACGGACATTCTATTTTAAAATAACAAAATTCAAAAATAGAATATATTTTTAAACATTTTTTTAATCTAGTGTGAGTGACAATAGTGTCGTGTTTTTTTCGTGTATATCAGGTAAGTTTTTTTTTAATCTATAATTTTTTGGGGGGTCTAACATAATATGTGTATTATTAACTAGTTTACAATATAATATTTATGTCAGAATAAGCCATTAATAATCCTCTACGGATAATAAAAATAATTAATAATTTTTATTTATTATGAATTAAAAAACTTATATTTCATTACGTACACATAAAGGTTGACACATTAAAAAAGTTAAAGTGTACAAATTATATATACTACAGCTTAATAAAAAAAAATACGGATAATAAATAGGTCCATACAAATAACATTTATGAAAAAAATATAAACCTAATAATTGTATGCAAGTAATTGATTAAGATTTGAAAATATTTGTCTTAATTAAAAAAAAATATATAAATCTACTGTCAACCTAATTTTAAATTATTTAAATTAATAAGGAAATCAAAATGAGACTACAGATGTAATATATACTAAAACTGTATATTACGCACGCACTGTGTCTATAATTTAATATTATAACTATGAATAATGAAATTTGAAATTTAAAATTTAGTTATATAAACAATGCTCGTCTTATTCACTAAGCGGTATGTGCGGAGTTTTTGATCTCACTTTCGCGGTCACTGTCATAGTAGTTTAAAATTAATCATTTAAACGGTACGTAAGTTACCACCATTATTACAGTACTTTATCCATTTAGAAGAAATATAAATAAAAAGCTGGAAACGGATTATGATAATTTTTTTATTCTTGACAAAATAATAAAAACATAAAAAAGTAATTTTCAAAAAAAGTCAGACTAAGGAGTTCTTAATAGTCACTCTCTATAACATTTTAATCTAATGTCCCTGCTACACTCCGGATAATGTTAATCAATGTGTCACGCAGATGTAGCCAAGGGCTTAATGCGATATTTGAGATGCGACATTGTAAATGATGTCAAACATTGACAGGTAACTTACATAGGTGACGGCCATCGACAGCCTCTGTGGTTGAGCGGGCCTACCTCACTCTCGATTCGATTCCCGGTAAAGTAAATTTCGGAAACGTATTTTCTCCGTTATTTACTATGGTCTGGGTGTCTGCGATCGGCCCCAGAGTGGTACGTTGTATATTACCCATAACACAAGCGTAACTTGCTTAATTTGGGGATATACATTATGTGTGCAATATGTATATCTATTAATGTAGCTAATCATTAACGGCGTTATTTTTAACGCTGTAAACAAGACGTATGTAGCCACAGTCATTAACACTAACACTTACGCAGATGGTGCAGAAATATAACAAGGAACAAATTCACGAAAATTAAAAAGGAAATATATTCTAACGCATTAACTCATGTATGAATCAAAGCCTGCTGTTGCCCGAAGCTTTTCTTGGTGATATTTATTATTGGCTAGACTCATTCATTGGTTATCGATGTGCAGGTTTCATCACGATGTGTGCTGTATACACATTAGTCTACAAAAATGGACCATACGGTGTATTCTCTCTAATCAGGATTCGAAACCACGTCATTTGAACGACACGCTAGTTTGTTACCCACTAAACTGACACTGTTTTAAACTATTGAAATTGAGTTAATATCGTGTCTGTATAATAGAAATAATACGTTGCGAAGCGATGTACGTACAGTAGGAAGTAACGTAATTATAAAAAAAAATTCTAAGTGTTACATCTTTATGTACAATTATCTTCAGTAGAATTTAATTTTAATAAAAACTTAAAACACTAAGCTATGGTGGCTTAGTGGTTAGTGCATTCACGTCTCAAACTAGCATCTGAAAAAAACGCGGATTCGAATCTATCAATCAATTTTCTGACATGAACATCGAGATAATTGTTGTGTGCAATCCGCCAAGTCCGCACGGACAAGCCTTTCGTGATATTGTCCGATCCTCCTAAAAATAAGAGGGCTTAGCCCAGCAGTGGAGCGTTTATAGGCTAATATTATAAAAATTGAAAGTCTAATCTTGTTCATCACCTGTTAAAAATCGCGATTGAATCAATGCTACTTTAATTAATACTTTAGTTCAATTATCTGATGGCCTTAGTTTTTGTGGCGGGAAATTGAAGAACTGTTATACTCTACAGTTTAACAAAACTGAATATCCAAACAATGTGTGTGTGTTCTAGAATATCTCAACGGTTTAAAGAAATGTATGTTTTTCGGATTTTTATGAGAACTCTATTGTGTGGCGCCAGTCAAAAACCTGCAATTTGGCTGAGATCAAGTTTTTATCTAATATTCCTCACTTTGCTTGTAAAGCAAATTTCGCTTAAAGGTCTTTTCGTACTGGGCAAGAAAAAAAGTTTAAACGCGTATGTCCTTTGTGTCCTTGTATATAAGTTTAAACGCCTATGTCCTTGTATATAATTCAGGTTGACTTTTTGACATGAATTGGGAGGGTGTGGCTTGCCCTGTTTTTTTTTCTAAAATGTTTATTAATTATAAGGCTATTGGTACTTTTAAAATAAGAAATATGTATTTATATGAAAAATTAGAACTTATTATCAAAATATGAAGAACTCTGTTGTTTGGTGTCCATTAAAAACCTAAAATTTGTTTGACATGATGCTGTAATTAACAAATCTGGTTAGGCTATATGGATTTATTTTATTTGCCATTGTGATGAGCTAAATAAAATAGTGGTTTAGCATTCTTATTTTATTTCACTAGAACATAAGTCCGGGTTTAATCGGATAATAATAATAAATAGTTAGATAATAATAACTTACTCTTTTACTCTGGTTTGGATGCCTAAAATCTATTCTAAAGTTTCCATTGCATATAACTCTTAATATAGAGTAACTTGCTTACCTTGGGAATATACACAGTCAAAATGATTTACTTATTGTATACAGGTTTGAATATGATGGCCACATAACAATTTAGATATAGTATCAATGTATCCTGCCTAATTTGCATCTCGCAAAATATTCGAATTTAAGACTTAATGTCAAAATACAAATTAATATACAATTTCACAAAAATAATTATTATAAGCAATTACAAAACCAGACTACTGTATCAGTATTTGATTCAATAAGATATTAACTGTACCTATAATATGCTTATATAGACCAATATACAATATGTATATTGACAACTATACAATCTGCATATAGAAAATTATGCAATCTGTATATAGACAAATATGAAAAATACAAATTTCGACATATTACAAAACCAGACTACTGTATCAGTATTTGATTAAATAAGATATTAATTTTACCTATAATATGCTTATATAGACCAATATACAATATGTATATTGACAACTATACAATCTGCATATAGAAAATTATGCAATCTGTATATAGACAAATATGAAAAATACAAATTAATATACAATTTCACAAAAATAATTGTTATAAGCAATTACGGATTTCGACATATTACAAAACCAGACTACTGTATCAGTATTTGATTAAATAAGATATTAATTTTACCTATAATATGCTTATATAGACCAATATACAATATGTATATTGACAACTATACAATCTGCATATAGAAAATTATGCAATCTGTATATAGACAAATATGAAAAATACAAATTAATATACAATTTCACACAAATAATTATTATAAGCAATTACGGAATTCGACATATTACAAAACCAGACTACTGTATCAGTATTTGATTAAATAAGATATTAATTTTACCTATAATATGCTTATATAGACCAATATACAATATGTATATTGACAACTATACAATCTGCATATAGAAAATTATGCAATCTGTATATAGACAAATATGAAAAATACAAATTAATATACAATTTCACACAAATAATTATTATAAGCAATTACGGATTTCGACATATTACAAAACCAGACTAGTGTATCAGTATTTGATTCAATAAGATATTAACTGTACCTATAATATGCTTATATAGACAAATATACAATATATATATTGACAACTATACAATCTGTATATTGACAAAGATATACTCTGTATATTGATAATTAAACAATATGTATATAGACAAATATGCATTATGTATATTTGTATAGTGATATATAACATTATATATCTACAAGATATAAGGTAAATTCCAAGTTATTTCGGTCCATCTTAGTTAAAGGTCATACGCACGTGGTTACGTCATTGCGTGATATATCGTCTCATTCTTAAAACGTGTCTTGGGCTTTGAGCAATCGCAATAATAATTGATGCTTGTTTAATGCGTTTTTATGCAAATAAATTGGATTGAAAAGGCTTATTTATACAACACTACTGTTTAATTTACCATATAATTACGATAAGGGTCCAGTAATATATGTTGCATGCTAAATGATCTTGGTCATAGTTTCATTGGTCATACTGATGGAAATAGATATATATGGTGTTATTCATATTGAGTTAGAGTCAGTTTTTAAGTTTTTTAAGGTTCTTAAAGAAGCCTACAAACTTACTCCAACTCAAAACGAATAAGACCGTATATGAGTAAGTATATTAAAATTAGGAAGCAGGATTATCTATACTAACTAATATATAAAGCTGAAGAGTTTGTTTGTTTGCTTGAACGCGCTAATCTCAGGAACTACTGGTCTCATTTGAAAAATTCTTTCAGTGTTAGATAGCCCATTTATCGAGGAAGGCTATAGGCTATATATCATCACGCTAAGACAAATAGGAGCGGAGCACCAATGAAGAATGTTTCAAAATCGGGATTTTTATTCCTTTTGAGAGCTTCCGCTGCGTGCGCTGCGTAAACGGTTAAAGTTTCGCAAAAATCATTTGTGACAGAATTGTTCCCCTTTAAAAGTTCTAAAAAAAAGTCCGCGACAGCATATGTCTGTCTTTTAAGGTTGGCTTACTATAACCTTTTTTATGCTAACCAAATTTGTTCTAGAATAATGCATTATTTGCGAATTGTTATAAACATGATATTAATCTTTATCCAAGTAAATACGTTATTCATCACAATTATTTAACTTAAAATAAAATTGCCATTTACATCATTCGATTTCAATTAATATCTTTGGAGATATCGCAGTTTTAAAATAACATCGCAGAAAAATAATGATTAAGTACTACGCGCGCATTTATGATGTGCAAGGCCAGTGGGCAGTCATGAAGGAGAAGGGCGGTGGGACACCTTCTACGTAAACAAAGTCGCGGGTTAAAGTTAGCGTTAGCCCAAAGTAACTATTCCACGCGGACGAAGTCGCGGGCAGACGCTAGTATTTTATATTCATGTTTTCGCGACTAGTTATACTTGATAAAACTACGTTTAATGGTTTTTAGCGCGATAATTTATTTTATTTTTATTATCCAACGTTTCGGCCACTTTTCAGTAGCCGTGATCACGGAAGACAAAGATGTCAAGTGTCAATGAGTATTGTTAAAGTTTTATAGCCTACCGCCAACTTGTTCATTTTAGTCATTTAGTTTTAATTTTGTTTATGGTTATTATTTACTCTCTTCCCATAGTGTAAATCCTAATCTAAGAGCCTAATCTAATTTACCACCGCTTCGCAACATGTTGTGGCTTGAAGAGAAGAAGCGGCGCAAGAAACTCTTCAGCAAACTTGCAACAAGGGTTTCTTGTGTCTTTAACTATCATCCTTACCTATACTACCCAATAAGATGTGTAAAGAACATTAATGGCCTTACTTACAATTGTCTCTTAAATTTTAAGCAATTGCTCAGCAACTGAATAGTGAAAATGTTACCCATAAACTCCTCTTAAGAATAAGAGGTGGTAAAGTAACTCTTAGTAACTGTGAAAAATAACCAACGTCGAGAGGTAGTTTAAGAGACTGCTAAGAGGTACGATGGCGATTCGTAATACAGACCAAATTTCGCTCTCTTCTGTTCTTCAATAGATTATTTTGGTTACAACCTACGTTTATCATTCAAATTTCATTTATCTGTACCCCTCTTAGGTTAACAACAGCTAATACAGGTTTATAAGTGAAAAAAGATACTATACTCATTGATTAGGGACTTAAGAGTTTCTTAACGAGATTATTATAAGTAGGCTATAAATGCACAATATTCAGCTTCGTTTTAAAGCAAAATTTTAAAATATTAACTCGTAAAATTTGAGTAACCAATCATCATAATTTAATTCAGAATGCAATATTACTTTATGCACTTGTACGTCGTGGTTATTGCAATAAACATGTTATTAATATGTAATAAAATAAATTGATTATCGAATTATTTTCGTAAACAAAGTAATCAATCATTATACGCTTGAATTCGTAGTTTTTTTAAAAGTTTATATTCAACTAGCGGTCTCGCCAGACATTGTCGTGCCCTGAAAAGTAACAATCTAGAACCGATTCCAGTGCTACCTACCGGGTCTAATTGCGAATGTAAACCACCCCCGGGATCCATTCAAACACACATAAAATTTCATCAAAATCGTAGAACCCGCGATTCCAGCGCCAAGTATTTTGTTTAGATTGATGGGTTACGTTATTGATATTTTTGTAAGAATCCCTATTTTTATATAGCCTATATTAATCAGAGATAATGTAGCATTCGAATGGTGAAAAAAGTTTTGAAATCGCTCCTGTAGTTTTTGAGTTTATTCGTTACAAACATACAAAAATACAAATCTTTCCTTTTTATAATATTAGTATAGACTAGTCTTCTGAGCAGGTTTTCCCTTTTGCAGTAATCTGGTAAATAGCCTACTCTATAAATAGATCACAGATTTATTTTATATCTTTTTTTAGATATTTAGATTTAATTTTATATTAATTGACTGTACAGATAAAAATTAATTTTAAATATTTCCTATATTTTAATATTTATTGTGTCATAACTCCCATAAAATAAAATATTAAAGCGGCAATAGAAAAGACGCCATGTGCGAGTCGGATTCACACAGAAGGGTAAGGTGTGAAAATTATTGGGTGCAAATGGATGGAATAATTATAAGGCGAAAGTTTTATATGCGGCTACTGATTGAAATAGTAAAATGAACATTTGGACAATTTGGACATGAACAATGGACCACATGCTTATTTATGTATGCTATAAAGCATACATAAATAAGCATGTGGTCCATTATTAGGCTAGTATTAAGAAATCATAGTAATTTTGTAATATTTTTTCATCTAGGTCATCAGATCGAGGGATATTTGCCTCCAAAGATTTAAAAATTGTATCTCACACTTTGAACTATCATAAGAAGAAAAAAACAATCTGGTAGAATTTTAAAAAATACTTCAAAGAAATTGGTTTGAACGAGTTCCTTTCAGTAGTTTCTGGGTAAAGAGTTGTTTTTGAGTGAAGAGTTGTTTTTAGGTGAAGAGGTATATTTGGGTGAAGATTTGTTTTCGAGCGTCTTCGCTCAAAAACGAGTTAAAAACAACTCTTACTCTTCACCCGGACAAATGTTTTTTTTTCAGGGTTTTGTAATCAAATTACAAAAACAGTACACGAGTGCCGTTTCTATACGACTTCTCTTGAGTATAGGCTAATACATACTTCGCCGTTATTATTTCAATTAGGTGAATTCCTAAACTTCCTTTGTTAAACTAAAAATCAAGACAATAACCTAAATGTTCTTCAACTTAACAATTCATGGATGAAACATCATTACGAGGTGTAGATTCCAGATAGACATAACAATAGACCGAACAGCCCGGTAACTATGCGCGTATGAGAACTTTATTCATAAAAAAATATTTCGCGAAAGACGTAACATTTTGAAATTAATTTATAAACAGAAGTAAAAATAATAACCCCCTGAAATCTTTTATTGTGAAGCGCATAATCTTTATGTAGGCATTGCTAAACACTTGGTTTATGTCTCATGTGACCAAGAATGAACGAGGTAGGATTTTTATCCTGCTGGCCGGCTCCTTTATCTTACCAACGGTTCATTTCCCTTACTATCGTAAGCTACATACAAGTAATGTGAAATTGATACCAATGGTAAAGTAAATGAATGAATAGCAAAATATAAGATAAGACCCATTTATATATTTTTTCAAATAAACGTTCAATCTTTATTAAAAGTGAATAATAATTATAAAATTATTATGAGTTTTTAATGAGCAATTTAGTTTGAAAATCTCACTGTTTTGAGCCGCCACAAGAACCGCTTTGTCTACGGTTTGTTTGAGCCTTTTGCTTGAAGATTAGTCGAAATTTTGAAATAGTTTGAATATTTGATACTGGCTAGATACACGAATCATGTTGGAATATAATAAACAAATCAATAAAATAATAAATACTCAAATACCAATTGAATTTATTAAGAATAATTTCCAATTTCCTTACCGCTTTTCTCGAAAACAAAATTACGTAACTATAATCTTCGAAATGAGTGTGTGTAATAATTATAAAAGAAATTTTAATAAATGTATTTATACTAAGAGGAAGATACACAAATCAAGAGCAAGTTTACCGTAATTACAATTATTACATTATAATTTGGTAGAATTACAAAAAATATTTACATTTATAATTACTTTCACTGTAACAATGTGTATGTTTACTTTCTTTCTAGTTTGTATCTTGAAGAGTTAAATAAGGCAAGGTCAATGTATTTTGCGGTTAACTTGCTAACAGCTTTTGTTCTCTGTAAGTACTAATTTTATAAAGAGATAAAGTTTGTGAGTATGTTTGTAGGAAGTAACCTCTTGCACTACTGAACCGATTTTGAAAATTCTTTCATCAGTAAAAATCTACATTATTCCTGAGTGACATAGCCTATATTTGATTGTGATTTTCTTTTAACGCCCAATGAAGTGGGACCGTTCTCACTTCACGGGGCGTGACCTGTGTCGGCTAGTGATTTTAGACTTGTGTGTCGTTGATTGAAAGTATTAAATGAGATTTTCTGTAAAAACTAAAACTGGTGGCGCTAGCTGTGATTGCAGTGTTACGAGTTACGTTTTTCACTCGGCATTTGTCATTGTAGTATTCTTCTTCCATGTTTTTAAGTATAAACAGTTTAAATTTGTGAACAATAAAGTCTTTTCATTCAGTCTTTTATATTAAATAGACACTTTTTATCTTGAAGGTGCTCCCTCACCGTGAGCATTCGCCTGTAATGTAATATATATGATTCGATTTCGACCATTCCGTTACAATACTGCCTCCCTGACTGACGACATTCGCCTATAATGTAATATTTATGATCAGATTTCGAGCATTTAGTTGCTTCTTTTATGTGTAAAAATATTAGAATTAATAGTAACATGTGTCCGCTCCCCTATTTTGCCCTACTAATTGCACTCGCAGTAATCGACTTTTTTGAGTTTTTCACTTTTTTGCAGAAATGGTATCCCAAGGCTAATCCCTATTAATATTATAAATGCGAAAGTAGCTCTGTCTGCCTGTCTCTCTGTCTGTCTGTCTGTCCGTCTGTCCGTCTATCTGTTCCGTTTTCACGGAAAAACTACTCGTCCGATTTGGCTGAAACTCAATATAAATATATATTCGATGCCGAAGATGAACATAGGACACTTTTTATTCCGAAAAATGGGATAGTTTCTGGGATAAAAATATATTTGTCTCTCTGTTTGTTATGCTTTTACGGAAAATCTATTGGAACGATTTGGCTGAGATTCGGTATATATGTAATTTTAGTACCGAGAGTGGACAAGAGATATTTTTCATCCCAGATAGTGGGATAGATTTGTGTAAAGGTTATCCCAGAAAGTGGGATAGGTTTTGGTTTTTTTGCGATTTGCCATTTTCGTCATTTTGGTTATTTTGATCATTTCTGTAATTTTGTCCTTTTGGACCTTTTTGTCCTTTTTGCTCTTTTTGCCATTTTTGTTCTTTTTGCTCTTTTTATCCTTTTTGCTCTTTTTGTCCTTTTTGTCCTTTTTGCTCTTTTGTTCTTTTGCTCTTTTTGCTCTTTTTGTCCTTTTTAATATTTTTGTCTTTTTAGCTGTTTTTGATTTTTTTGTCCTTTTATTGCTCTTTTTGTCATTTTTGTAGTTTTCAAATAGACGGGGGATAGATAAATAAAACTGGGACGATTTGAAATAGAGGATGAAAGTTTGGATGAGATCAATCATTTCTGAAGTTTATAGATGTACAAAATTTCCGTCTATAAAAAATGATAATAACTCGATATGTCTTTCTGTTAAGTTTTCTCGGAAGACTACTGGGAATACTGGATCGGTTTATTGTAATTTTGTTTAAATGTAGATTAAATTCCTAAAATGGACATATATACTCATGCCAGGAGATTGGATAGTTTGCGATATAAAATTAAGTGAATTTTCCGGGTGCAAATAGCACTAACATAAAAATTTTGTACAATGTAACCTGTATTAACGCTTGCTTTTTAAACAAGAATCACGAACTAGAGGTTGGTTAAACTATAGTCTATACATGAAGCTTGATATTTTCCTGTTTTTTAGATGCACTAAAAAGTTATATAACATGGACATCTTATTTAGATATCTAAAAATATGTTTACCGCGTTCTTTTCCGAAACCGCCATTTTGCAGGTACTGCGTTTGTTATAAGGAGAGCAGTATTGTACAGTCCAGTTTACTGACATTGTATGCCGTATTTCCAAACAAATGAAGTTGACATTCATGTGAACTTTGGTGCAAATACACAAAAGCGGTATATAGTACATTAAGAGTACAATATAATAATGCTCTACGTATAATGTTACGGTTACCTAAATTCTGTAGCGCGCCAGATATATTCACAGAAATAAGACTCCACGGTTTTGCGGCACTAACACGACAAAGAGAACACAAGAGAAAGATTTTATAACTCCCAAAATAAAATTGTTGCTGCTCTGCTTCAAATTAATTGACCATTGATAGAACATTGGATGAAACTACATCGTGACATAATCATATCTTAATATTATAATAGCAATAATGTAATTAGTAATTTATTATGAACCTAGTCTGGATTAAATAAATGTTTTTATTATTATACTTGTATGGTCTCTCAAGACCACGGGCCATAAAAATGGCCTGGACTTTCGGAGGGCTTGCGTGGAGCCATGGGAAGGCCAACATGTAGAGGCCCAATGATAAATTTAATGTAAATGTGGCGTGATACTGAGCGGCTATTATCCCTGTCTACACCATATAAAAATGCACCCAAGAACAAGCCCCGGCCAGTGTAGTACTATTGTAGGAAATGAGAACAAAAGGCACCCGGCTATTGGGATGAACTGCTAGTAGAACTAGAGATCTGGGCTATGGGGACTATGGCGTCTCCCCATTGCAATGTTCGGGGAACACGGAAAAATGGGCAGACGGTGACTCGCCACTCCCTGCATGGGCCCCTAAAAAATGCCGTACAAGGTTGGCGAGTGACGAAATGGGTATGAGTGGCTAAGAGGTTTCGAGAGGTGGGCTGCAGGTTCACCGAAGCTACTTCAGACTTTAGGCCATTTATCACTTCCACCCCTGGAGCTTGAGTCTTCGCTCTAGCGATTTCCACTCCGTACCGGTAGGCTAAGGCAAGCACGGAAGCAGGGGCCTTGTAATTATTTTTATTCAGCATAAGCTGAAGTTTCCTCCAGCACAGTGCTGATTTTAGCACCAACACCACCTCAAACTGGGGAACTTTCCCCCACCTCAAATTAAGGATATACAATTATACATACACAAAATTTTATGTAAGTAGACACTATACATAAACGTTGCATTTTATAGAACCTTCCAAGTGCAACTTCGATTCGCATATGGCCTTATAGTTTTATTCCGAACGATCAATGAAACGGACAATCGAGACTTTGAACCTTTTTTTATTATTTGTCTCATAAAACATTTCGGTTATCTCTTCTTTAATAAAAAGACAGCCTTCAAATGCCTTCTAAATAACACACATCGAAATTTCTATCCCCAGACAGAAAAAGACGAAAGATAAATTGTTAAAGATTTTTTCTTTCAAAACAAACTGTCTGGCGGTTTCTGATTTATTTATTATGCAAAGTAGTGAATTATTCGTTAGTAGTTTTTATTTTATATTAATTAATTGTATGCAGTAGTAAATAAAAGGCATTTAATATATTATTGAATATAATATCTTCTTATATATAAAAATCAATTGCTTTTAGTTAGTGTAGCTAAAACTCAAAAACGGCTTAATCAATTTTGATGAAATTCTGTGTGTATGTTTGAGTGGATCCTGGGATGGTTTAAATTTACAATTAGTATCAGTAAGTGGCGCTGAAATCGGTTTCAAAATATTTTTTGTGTTGGCTAGAGTAGGTCTCTGGATGAATATATTCACAATTGGACCCGATAGATGGCGCTGCAATCAAGATCTTGATTTTTATTTTTTCAGGACAGGAAAACATCTGAGGGTCCACTAGATCGAAATAAATGTACCTTTGCTTAAAATAAAGTTTTCGTATTATATTAATTGTAGACAGAAAAGGGTTTTAATAGACACATAATGACATTCCTAATGCTACCCCAATTATATATCTTTAAGATATTTAAATCAAGTGGCTTTCGTTTTAAATTAAATCTATGGTATTCTTTGTAATTAACCTAATTATTTTTATCGTCTTCATAACATGTTATATTCGCAGTTGGGTCATAAACTCATAAATCACTCGAAACAAACATAACTATCCCATCCGGCCAAGGCTCATAGTAATGTCATAGGTCGGTACGAGAAAGCAAAGATGTTACGTGCTGATTACATAACATTATCGTACTTGGGGCACAGTTACATCGATTACAGTGGTAGGGGTCAGTTGCTCGGTGACATATACTGAAGACGACGATACTTTTTTATGATAAAAGTCCCGTTGTTTCTATATAATTATATTTATACATGTATACTAATATCTGAATATAACTTGAGCTTATTGTTTTTACCATGACAATATTGTAATCGTACATTTTTTTGTAATTGTTTATTTGGTGAGCAATAAAGTGTTATTTATCTATCTATATATTATATTAAATTGGCACTTTATTTCTATTAGAATAACCCTGTCTGTCTTTAAAATAATTATTATGCATTCATTTTCTTCAGTTTATTTTTTATTGTCCGCACCTTTAACCTTTATAATTGGTTAATGTGTTTATATTATCTTGAATAAAACTTGTTTTTTACCGTTAATAGTTGTCAAACATAACTAAAATCTTTAAAAAATTGTTGAAATACACTGCATCTGTAACAGATGGTTTTAAAATACATTTCTTCTTGCATTACATAATTTTGAAAACTAATAAATTAAATTGCGGTTTGTGTTTACAAAAAAATCGATAAAATTGAACAAATTATCGCAATAACTGAGAGTATTGTGGTATGTAGTATTCGGTAATTTTCATATGGTAATATTGGTGTTCGTCCAAACCAAACTGTTTGATGTGGTTGCATTAAATTTTACGTAAAGCATACTGTGAATTTATTTGACTGAGCCTAATATGAAGGTGATAATAAAATGTAAATGTTGCGTACCCGATGTATCTTTAGTACCTTCCTTTTACTACTGGTATATAGAAAAGCGTTCTCTAACTTCTACTAAATTATGACCAAATTTGAATTATGTTATATTTTATTGTTTAATTTACCTATAATATTTTGTTTCATGAATTATTGCATGTGTATGAGTTTTCAATGTGTCTATTATGTACATAGATTTGTGAATTTAATAGGGATGAGTTTTATTACTTTCGTTGTATAAATTGCGTTATTAATTACATTTACCGTAAAATTAATAAAACAAATTTTAAAATTCACTGTTTTAAAATTCCGTACAAGAAAACAAGATGGCGTAAAAAAATTCCGTTACTTGTAAAATTTAATAGATTATATAATTATACAATATTGTATCTATGACGACAGTTTTAGAGAATGATGTGATTATTTGTATAAAAATAACTTCAAGAACAAATGTATTGAAAAATAAAAATAATTTATGTACAGTTTATTTCTTAGGTTTTCTTTCAGTTTTATAATTGTTAAGATTGTATATTATTATTTGAACTACTTATAATAATTTTAATTTTAGTAAAAAATATATTATTTTTGATCTTCTGTAAAATTTATAAATTTTTTAGTAACCGATGTTTGAAGGTGCGTAATGTTAAAATTTACTTCAATCGCAACGCATCCCCGATGTAGGTAACAATTATTACACACTGTTACAAAGACCATCTTCCGTGAGAGAATCGTAATACAATGAATGGTATAAATTTGGCTAACGTTGTGCATTCGGTGTACTTGGTTGTAACAATGAATTAACATGTCTCTTATATCCGTTCTATACGAGTTAAATTAGCAACAGGCGGCTAATTACTATTTTCTCAGATTATGTTATTGTAATTCATTGCTACGACTTTGTTGGATTACAATAAGATTTTAAATACGATTTCTACGGATGGTAAGGCGAGTGTGTCAATTGTAATACAGTGGACCCCCGGTACTCCGACAAATGTTTTGCAGTGCAATGTCGGACTATCGAATTTATCGTATTATAGAGTATTGCCTAAGACTATAGTCCGGAATTTTTTGA
Source organism: Dendrolimus houi (assembly GCA_039645545.1). NCBI lineage: Eukaryota > Metazoa > Arthropoda > Insecta > Lepidoptera > Lasiocampidae > Dendrolimus > Dendrolimus houi. The sequence continues at coordinate 9,847,740 of CM077136.1, forward strand.
AAAAGTGTACTTTTTATGGATGTATAGGTTTGCGTTCGACCACTGTCTCACCTGATGTTGAGTAATGACGCAGTCGAGGATAGAACACGTTTACCTTGAAGATACCCTATTCACTCGTGATTTGAAGACTTCAAGATTGTATTTGTTAGGAAAAACAGACTCAGGCAAATTATTCCACCCTTCGGCAGTGCGCACCAGAAAAGATAAAGCTAAACACTTGGTTCTGACTGGTGGTGTTTCCTCCATGTAACGGTGGTGCAATCCGGTGGGTCTGGTTGTCCGATGGTAAACCAGCTCGTACAATTCTAAGAAACACTCCCCGAAATGTATCCGATAGAAGACAGTTAGCCCCGCGACCTCGCGTCTATGTTCTAGACTTTGAAGTCGAGCATAAAAAAGACGGTCATTGTCGACCAGCTTCCTGCCTCTTTTCTCAATTCAACGCCTCCAACTGGTATTTAACTGAGTCATGCCAAAGATGAGAACAAGTACTCCATGTACGACCGAACTTGTGCTTGGTATAAGTTCAGCAATTGTTCCGACGTGAAGTACAGTCTCATTTTTGCGAGTACACCCAGCTTTTGGCTGCCAGTTGGGCTAAGTGTACTTTGTAATTCGAAAAATTACAGATCTAAATGATAACACTCTACTACTACAAATCCAAAAGCCAAAATAATGTTTGTGTACCTACGTTCAACAGTGATAGGCATGTCGGATTATAGGAGGCACCGGATTAGACAGGGAACGGATTACCTGGGGCCCACTGTATATAGAAAGCGGCCAATACTTAACATACAATATAAATATTTGTACGACCATAGGTTAGATACGGTGACCTTATTTATCAATTATTGTCAACATAATACCTGTATCTCTGCAAATAAAGATTCATTGATTTCTTTTAAAACTTTTTTCATTCAAACGGACCCTAGTCTATAGTCTAGAAAAAAAGAGCATTATTCATACTACACTATACATTAATATTTAAAAAAATGTTTCACTTATTTACAAGCAAGTTGAGTATGGATATTGAGGTGTCAGTAACAATTTCCACTTAAGGGCCTACCAAATGTAGTTCGGTATCTCGCTCGCACATTACCACATTTTCAAAGATATAAATTTAGATAATTCATTTATAATAAATCCGTATTACACAAACCTCATAAATGAAGTTACGAATGTTTCACATAGATTTGATTTTTATTTCATATGCATTAAAATCAATTAAATGTGACAAACGTCCTTTATTATACATGAAACCTTGTCTGAAACGAAATTATTTTTTGTGAAACATTCGTAATGTTATTGTTGAGATTTGTGTAATAAAGATTTGTTGCAAGTAAATTCTGTCAATTTCTGTCAAAAATTTCAAACAAAATTTAGGTAGCTCCTTAATCTATGTTAGTAATTATTATTACATGTTTTACTACTCTGTTATGTTGTGTTATAACATTTTTTGTGCTTTTGTGTGCATAAAATGTATTATACACATGAAAGCTATATAATATACAACGTGTGATATTACTATATGTATGTATTGCAAATTCCTTTTCAATAATATGTCGGTATACATTTTCTGATGTTAATTTAAGGCCTCTGTGACCGCAAAGGTCGACAATGGGGGTGCAAACGAAACAACTTTTCATTGGTAATTACTAATCAATAATTTTCCATAATAAAATAGCATAATTTTTCACTATATGAGACGTAATGTGGTTTCTTCGTGATTTTTCTATCGTTACTTTTAGTCGAGAAAAATTCACCAATTCACCTCCAAATTGTTAACATGAAACTATTTTACTCTTTGAGTGTTTATCAAACAAGATAAAAGAAATGCTTACATATTTATAAAAGAGAGATAAATTATTTGGTTTTATTATCTTTTTAGATTTTCCTTTATTTTATTCGTAATAAAATAATAATGAATCTGAAAATCGACCGCGTCTATAGATTCTCAGCTATTACCCGACAAATAAGTACCAAAAAATCCTCAAGGCCGATGTCGTTGCTACAAGCTTTAAGTAATTGAAACCGTGGTAGTTGTTGTAGTTAACGCGCCCATGTCTAGTTCCAATGTGATAATATGTTCGATTTTTAGCAAGGAAGCATTTACTACCATATTATATATATAATGTGTGTGTTGTATATGTGTAGCATCTACAATTGTATTACATCTATATAAATACTACATTCTTGCAAATAAAGATATTGATTGATTGATTACGTACTAACAGTGAAGAAAAAACAAGTAATGTCGAAACTTGCAGGTCGATGTGACCGTTTCGTGAATGGTGTACCGTCCGTTTCCATTTTGATTATAAATAAAGATGCCCGAGCCCAGCAATAGAATTATAGTGTGATATTGTTTATATGTATGCGCAGTTAAAGTATGCAAATGCAAATTATAAGCGGTTCTAAAGTTCACGAGTCAAGTATCGCATTATGCACAGACCAACATCTAATGTTGAAATAATATATGAAACTAGGATGTGCCCACGCTTTAGTGGAAACTGTGTTCAAATAAGCTAATTTTTACGCACCCCAACAACTACAAACCGCTCCCGGAAAAATTCCCGCGGAATTCCCGAGACAAAAATTACCACACGTTTTATTGAATAAAATTTACTATCGATCAGTAAAAACCACATCGGAATCGGCACAATAGTTTTTGCGTGAATCCCGAACAAACAGACCAGAAATCTAGAATAAAAGGCATCGTGTTCTCCATCGTTTATGTAGTCTATTCCGGTTGTTTTTTTTTTAATAGCTTTAATGTACAGACACGGCATGTTTAGAATTTTATAATATTATAGATAGATAAATAGTTTCTTTCAATGCATACACACAACTTCATATCATTTTAATCGTAACGTACCTATAATATTAACCAAAGAACTTAAAATGCTGATTAGTATAATTAAGCACTTATTTATTTAAACTTGTATATTTACTCTAAACGCGTATCAACAATACTATGTATAAAGTATGTATGAGTATGTATATATTAACATTCAACAAAATACTAAAAGAATTGAAATCAAAACAGCGATTTAATGCGTGGCTGTTCAGGCACAGTGAATATTCTAAACAGACCAATGTCTACTGTGATTGTAATTTGGTAATCGAAAATATTTTCTACTAATAAGTCAATTAAACCAATTTTTGTGAAACGATGTATAGAATATACGTTTGTGTCAATTTTCATACATACAAAATTACAAACTCTTACTATTTGTAAAAATAATAGCTGATTGATAAATGTGGGGAATGTTACGATTATATAAAGGTTTCGTCTTCACAGAACATCTACGGAACCCTAAAATATATTTTTTTATGTCCCAACCGCTCGTTACAACGTCTTCTATAACCCTTTGAAACTCTAATACAGGAAATCTTGCCATAAATGAACACGATTTCATATGTTGCCGTTACATTGGTCAATCCTTTGCAAGTGCTTTTGTTGTTTAACATTTGTAATTGAGTGTAACTTAGTGCTGACATTTGCACATGCACGCTCCATCAACACGTCTGATTGTTAGGAAACTTTATTTTTCATTCACTTGTTTAGATGAAATAACAATAAAGCAACAGTCATTGATTTTGCTGGTGGAAACACTGGCGGGATGAATTACATAATACCAAGCGACCAATTCTACTATTACTATCTCGTCTAAATCACCGGACACTAACGTCTCAATCTTAGGTTTGCTTAATTTCGGTATTCTGTTAGTTCCAATGGCGAGCCAATCTATCTTTATAAATATTTAGAAGCGAAAACACGCAAAATAAAAGTTTAACATCTTGGTACCTATTCAATATTTATTTTGGCTCCAAGTAAGTAACATCGTAAAAAGTTACTCCAAGTAAGTAAAAAAAAAAGATAAATAAAAAAAATACAAAAAATATAAAATAAATAAAAAATTAGTACCCAAATATAAAAGATAAAAAAGACCGGACAATTGATGTTCGTCCGGTGGAAGGGTAAATAAAAATAAAAAAAATATTTATTTCGGCTAACACCATCACTGCTACAGGTAATATCAATCTTTTTCTACTATTGTTCCGCCGCGACGAAATCGAGAAGATATTGTGGATTTATTAGAATACGAATTTTTGACACTATCGTAATGGAATCGTTCTTTAAATATTTTCGCAACTCCAAGATATTGAAATAGCAGAATTGAGCCTCAGCACATAAGCGTCTCAATGTTGGACCTTTAGGGAAATGGATCAGGGCAATTTTTACCCGGGGGTGCTAACTGCAAGGGGTACATGGCATCCTGGCGCAAAGACCTAGGGGGCTCAAGCCAACCGTTCTTTACCTATATACCTTGTATAATCTATCACTTTTAAAGATCCCATATCATTAAAATAGTGCCACCTTCAAAAAACCAAAAAATTGATTCCGATGCTTGAAAATGTACCAACTTTATTATAAGTTACCGCACCGCTCGCCATCGACGGGATGTTCACCCCCATTTCCTGAAGCTAGCTCAACTACGCAACGGTTCTCTAGAACATTTATTCCGCGTACAACAATGATCAGGAGGGAACTTCCCGCCGCGGTTTTCCCTTTACGCTACGACATGGGGTTTTTTAAGACGGGCGTTATAAAATTTCTTAGAGGTCGGCAACGCGTTGGCGACACGCCACACTTTCCATTAGGCGAGCCGTTTGCTTGTTTGCCTGCTTTAGGCAAAAACAAGGTTACGTTTTACTTAGTTTTAAATGTTATTGTTGACGGGGGGGAAGCTGAGTGTACCAGATTGTTTTCCGCACCTTGACGCAGTGGCCCTGGAATTTTTAAATACTATGTACATACTCAGCGTCCTTTTAAGTTCTCCGGGTATAATTTACTCTCCTTGTATATTAAGAGGTAAATTAAGTATAGTTTTCCAAGTTTTCCAAGGCCTGATCGAGTCTTCAGGTAATCGGAGTTGCACTAACCCGGTAAAATATTTTTTTTTAAAATGGTATGGTGATTTTGATTATCGTTCTTCTAAACAACTTACCTTGGTCATCTTGAATAAGGTGATCTAAGTCTAGACTATATTTTACTCATAGTATTTACTCTGGATTTTTTTATTACTTTTTTAACTTATAGGACACAGCTTTAAACTAGATTTAGTAACAAAAAAATCTTTATCGTATCGACTTATGAGTATATTTGTAAAGACCCTATATTTATTTTTGAAAGACTACTTATACATCTATTGACCGGTTCCTATATCTTACCGACCGTTCATTTGTCTTACTATAGGTTAAAATTTGACATAAGCTCCATACAAATAATGTCAAAAAGCAACCGATGTTACGGCTAGTGAATGAATAGTTACATACAGGAACTGGCCGTAAGTCAACATTCATCTCGGTTGAGTAAAATCACTTTTTGTTATATTATTTTAGTAATAGGTACAACATTTAGAACCATATAACATTAGCAGCCTTATTATACATGTTTATATATAATCGATACACATAGATTATGTTTTATTAGTCCTCACCGTTTAAAATATTTCAACAGGAATATTGAATAATTATTATATTTCACGAAAAGCAATATATAAAATTTATTTGCGGCTTCCGATAACAAATCTTTTCTAAATTAAAAATCAATAGTTCTGGTTTTATTTGATTAAGTAGCACATTTAGTGCTAAAATATACGTGACGGTTTAGCTATGTTTAATTAATGATGTTATAAATATAATCACTTATTAATATTAAAGACAAAACAAATAATAAGGCACAGAATTTTATGGTAATATAACAGAATTGGTGACCTTCGGTTACCTCATTCATAAGCATAAAACAAAAATTAAAATGCAAATTAAGTCTGTAATGTAAAGCTTTAAAGTCAATGCTCATCCTAAAAATAAAAATAGGCAATTTTATGTATCATGTGCATGTACGTTATACTTAGACATGACATACAAGACCCAACATAGTGTTAATATGTCGGGTCTTGTATAAAACCTTACCCTTTCAACGCGTTTTCGCTTGCGCGAAATTCGGTCATGCTCGTACATTTCGTAGCGAATCTACCATATTTTAATATAAAAAGTATTATCGGACCTACATTCTCGCGGTGGTCTTCTTCCTCGTGGCACTTTGAGGCGGTGAGGTGGTTGGAGCTTTGAGCAAAACCTCTTTGCCCGCGGCTCCTACTCGGCGGGCGACTACTGTCCTCGCGCGTCTCTCCGTGCAGAAATGGAAAAACAATACTAATTCCTGCGGCCGGGCGGCCTGTCTTAAGAGGCGACAATGCAACCTACAGCCAGGTGTTAGAGCATTTGTCCAACTAGATGACTTCCACCCCTGGTCTAGAGTATGCCGCCATAACAACTTTGAGTTGTGTTCCGGCATCAGTGGCCAGGTTTCAGTTTCTCCATCGAAGCCGGCAGTACATTCGCAGTACCTCTGGTATTGCTAATGTCGTCGCGTCGTTAACCACATCGGTAACTGTCCATTCCCCTATAGTTAGAGGCCCGAGTCCACAGTGGAACGTTTATTGGCAGTTATTATAATATTTATATATACATAGTATCCGCTATGGATATTTTTGTATTTTAATTGTTCTTTTTTCTAAAGTATTTTCAGTTTTTCAAGAAATTGTCAAATTACCATTAAAAACTTTTTATAATTGAAAAAGCAGATTTGGAAGTAAAGACTTGAAGTTTTTTCAAACTAACCTATATGAAAAGCATTGTGTTATAAAGGTCACCTTGCTCTGTGGATTGAAGTAACAATTTCAAAAAGCTCTAAAAGTGATGCCCCAGGCTATCAATGGGGTAATAAGTAATATTCACTTTTGTGGTCTGTGGTTGACTCAAACATTGCGACCAGACGATTGTGTAAGTCAACCCTAATAGCTGACACTTGTTTTGAATAATATTATGTACTAGACAAAACTATAGACAATAATGGTGCACGTGCAGTATAATAAAGCTGAAAACCCTGTGAAATAAGACATATACTGCAGCATACAGATACATAATAATATCTACTCTTAAACTCGATAAAAGTGATTTATTTAAATACGAGTACATCGGCAATGTGTATGTATAACCAGTCCATTTTTTTAGGGCTTTAAAAATAATGTTTGTTACGCGGTTTTGTCATCAATTGTGAACCGATTTTAATTATTTTTATTCTAAATAGTATTCTCGCAAGGTGGTCCTTTTGTCACCAAGTCAGGATCTGATGGATGATCTGAGTGGATCCCAGGGAAATCGAGAGCAACCCTCGAAAATTATATGCACGTACAACGTATTTCATACAATTTAATTTTCTAAAGCTAATCAAGTATTTGCATAACTAATAGAAGTAGAAATATTTTTTTTAACAAAAAACCAACCAACTTCGAGGGTAACTAAAAAGTAAAAAAATATTTTCTACGACATCTGGCAGTCGGTGCCAAGTAAAACATAAAAAAACTACATCAATTTTTTTTATTTTTTTATTGCATGAGTTCAGCAGACAGGCAGACGGCCCACTTGATGGAAAGCGGTTACCATCGCCTATGAACATTTTCAACACCAAAAGGTGCTACAAATGCGCTGCGGCCCTCCCAAGGGAGACCGGAACCTGGCCACTAATGCCGGAACACAACTCAAGGTTGTTATGGCGGCATACTCTAGACCAGGGGTGGTAGCCATCCAGTCGGGCAAATGCCCTACCACCTGGCTGTGGGTTGTTTAGTCGCCTCTTACGACAGGCCGCCGGCCCGCAGAAATTTGTATTCTTTCTCCGTTCCTGCACGGATAAAATATTGTAAAATTTTTTTTGGAAAATATTGTAATTTTTAAACATAATGACGACTTTCCATCAGGTGGGCTGTTTCCCAGCTTTAGCAATAAGAAAAAACTCGGCAATAAGAGTTTTTAGTCTTTATTCTTTACATACATATATAATTAATTATCCTTGACATACATATAAAATTAAAATGGAATGCCATGTGAAAAATAAATCTTCTATAATATTATAAAATTCTAAACATGCCGTGTCTGTACATTGAAGCTATTTGAAAAAAAACAACTGGAATAGACTATATAAACGACGGAGAACACGATGCAATTTTTTGCTATTTCTTGTCTATTTGTCTGTTTGTTCGGGGTTCACTTAAAAACTACTGAGCCGATTTCGATGTGGTTTTTACTGATGGACAGCTAATTCTCGGAATTAAACTCTGCGCTACTTTTTCTCCTAGAAATTTTTCTGGGAACGATTTAAAATGGTCAGATTAACAAAAATCGAATTCCAATGTATTTTTTTTTATCAATAGTCAATTTTATGTTATAAAATATGTGATATTTTTTTATCCCGGGAACTTTCCCGGGAGCTGTTTGTAGTTATTCGGGTGCATAAAAATGAGGATATTCCGACACAGTTTTCATTAAAACGATAGCTTACATTCTTTGTTAAATGCTTTGTGTTCCGGGAATCCCGCGGGAATTTTAAGTCAAGCGTGGATGAAGTCGCGGGCACATCCTAGTTAAAATATGATTAATTTAATCTAATTTACTAACTAAAAACAGTAATGAGTGGCACGTGAACTTTAACACCTGTCAAAAGTCATGACACTTGGCAACAAAACAAAACTCATCAAGCAAATGTGAAGGTTTTTCTCGTATATCGACGTTAGTTGTAATCGAATGATCAATTCTAGTGTTCTCAAAGTTTTAGAGGTGGGTCGTGACCTATCGAAGTAAATTATATTTTAATATAAAATGAAAAAATACATCTTTTGATATACCTACTTATTTAAATTTAAAATATTTTTGTATATTTTATTTATTTAATAAATATTTGATCTGAATTAAACTAATAAATAAGTTACATATTTATTCTATTCTTAGTTTTCAAAGAGAACAGGTAGTAGTAAGTACCTTCTTTATTATAAAGAGCCCGGAATATTTATACATAGATATTATTTATATGCTTTACAATAAACTAAGAACCATTTAGATCAAATCATTAAACTAACTAAGCTGAATCTTCTAGTTCGAAGTTTTTTATATAGCTGTATTTATAATGACATTAAACGAGAAGAAATGTTACATATGACATTTTCAAAAAATAAATAGAAAGTAAATGTCTAAGGAGGTTTGGACACTTGTTTTAAGTTTAATTAAAAATATTTATTATAAAATTATCCTACTTTAATGCACATAAAATAAAGATTGAATTAATTTGAACCATAGGGCTGAGTTCCGTACAATTATACATGTAAAAGAAAATACAAAGTCAATGAAAGTTTATTTCTTTGCCATTTGTAATGTAATTAATTAATGTAAACACATAATAAAATCGTAAATATCCTATCAGTGCGTAACTTCTAATCACCACTGTATGATCCCTAAAGATATAATAATAATATGTTTGCGAGTATATAGTAGTAGTAGTAGTAAAGTAAAGTAGTATAAGATCGGAGATCCATTAGTATTTAAACAAAGTTTTTGACTACTTGTAGGATAAACTTTGACAACCATTGACACACTAGACGTTGAAACTATCGATACAACAAAACCTTTAATTTTATTTGGTATCTATTATGAAATTGATGCAGGTGCGATAGTACCGATATGATATCGCGAGACGCGTGGGAATATTTTGTAATTGTGTGAAACGACCTTGTAATAATACTTACATACATAGTATTAGTATTATGTGATTAATTTGTAGGTTATTAACCGCATAATTGAAAGACAGTACTGTGCTGGAAACTAGTACAGTACTAAATCGATACGTGGAAATCAAAAAGCAAAGAAATTATAATACTGGTGAGAAATAGCGGAATAGGACGATGTCGTCAAGGATTGATATTAAAATTCTTAAATAGTTTAGGCATGTAGAGAGAATTCGTGAAAAGAAGTTGACCAAATAGATATATGAGAGAAGTGTAGAAGTTGACAAGAGTAGACTGTGTACATACCAAGGCCCACGCCTGCCAGAGCTAGGTCATATTTAGGTTTTAGCGGGTATCCCTAACTGGGTAGTAGCAATAGCATGACACCAGTTCTGACTGGGAATGCTAGTGAGTGCCACTCCCGACCTGGCGAATCATACACACGGGTCGCGAGCTGCCCAAGGTTCTGCCCTTGGCGTGGCCTATGGTCCTCAATCGGGTTTCCCCTGGTAAAAAAAAATGGCGTACATACCAAAACCAAAATAACCTTCCGAGCAAAGGGATAGATGTAGATGTGGATGTAGATAGATGTAAGATAAGATTTATGCCAGGTTCGTAGCAAGTAAATTTTTATAATGTTGGCTTACTGCCAAGGGGAACAGATGTGATGATATAAAAGTGTTTCACTCTTTTCTTACACTTTCGCCCAATTATTTGGGGTCGGCACAACATGTCTTCTCCTTCCATACTCCTCTATTCTGACATATGTCCTCTGTCACATCACAAACTCATCATGTCATCATTCACACAATCCATCCATCTGCTATAATGTAATAATATAAATATGTTTGACGATGAAGTCTTTGAGTTTGCAATAAAAGAACTATTACCATATTTTATTTGAATATAGACCCAATGCCCTTAAATAAACTTCTGATGAATACAGATGACACGTACCACCTACGCGAAAGTCAAATACAAAATTCATACTTACATATAAATGCGAAAGTAATATTACTACTTTTTGTTCCCTCTTCGCCATCTTGTATGTAAACTGATTGGTATTTTTGGTATATAGGTATTTTAGGAAAGATACTATAATGATTTCTGCGGAATACGTAACTAATGTTTATGAGAGCTGAGAATTATGAAAAATCTTAGTAATAAAATTTAAAAAATATACAAAGTGTTCCTTAATCTATAATATTATAAAATTATAAACATGCCGTGTCTGTAGTTTGAAGCTAATTAAAAAAAGCATATAGAATATATTAACGACGGGATGACGATGCATTTTTTTTAGATTTCTTGTTTGTTTTTTCTGTTTCTTCGAGATTCACGTAAAACCTACTGGGCCTATTTCGATGCAGTTTTCGCTAGTCGACAGCTAATTCTTAGAATTAAAATCTGCGCTACTTTTTAATACTGGAAATGCCGCGGCAATTTTTGTGGGAATGATTTAAAATGGCAAGATTGAAAAAATCTCGAATGCAAATACGACTTTTTCACTGATCGATAGCAAATTTTATTTAATATAATGTGTGTTACTTTTTATCCCGGGAAACCCGCGGGAATTTTCCCGGAAGCGGTTTGAAGTTCTTCGGGTACATTAAAATTTGCTTATTCCGATACAGTTTCCACGAAAACAATAGCTTACATGCTTTCTAAAAATGCTGCGATACTTTGTGCCCCGGGAATCCCGCTAGAATCTCAAGTCAAGCGTGGACGAAGTCGTGGTCACATTCTAGTTTTTTCATAAATTTGTAATAAAACAATGCTTCAACACTGCCAATAATGTTATATTTACATTACATACGAATAAGGATTGAAAGAAAATAAGATTCTAACGGTTTCATTGTTGTATTATGTAGGTGTTAAACGAAAACGTTTTATAACAATACGATTATGCTCTACTGTTTATTGTTCGCCTCGTAACACTTTGTAGATGGGCGTTCAAACGTCCTATTTAATAAGGCATTATTTTAAAACAAATGTCTCTACATTTTTGGAACTGAATCCATCCATATAAGTATTTTAGATCGATAGATAACACTTAATTGTACACCAATAACAAAAACAAAGAATATTTTATTCTAATGGCGACACACAATACAAAATAATAGTAACATAACAAAGTATAGATAAAATTATACAGAAATTGTATGGTGCAATTTGGAAATGAGGTTGGCACTCAGCATTTTGCTGTGCCGAAATGTAGTCCGACACAACGCTGATTTTCAGTGCCCACCTCCTAAATCACATATGGCACGCGACCCGTACTAAACATTAAAAAAAAATATTATGAAAAAACGTATAAGTATGAAGATAAAAATATAAAGCACAAGAAACAGAAAAATGTAGCATGTAATAATAAAAATAAATTAATGAGTATAATGAAAAAATACCAATAATCATACTAAATATTTACAGTTTATTTAAACATAATACCGATATAATATTTATAAATACATATACATGTAATAGAGCTGTATTAAGATCCTGAAGAGAAGAGAAAAAATCGGTCGTTGTCTAAGAAGATAACAACCGTTTTTTTTTTAATTTTTTACACGCTGACATTACAAAGGTCAAAGATACAAAACTTTTTAGCTCGGTAAAACATGACTTTCCGGTAAATATGGAATCAAACTTGTATTTGGCAACGTTGTCAGTTAGTTATTCAAAGTTATAATGCTCTAAAGTGTAGGTATATTAGTAAATGCTATTATATTGTTTATGATTACAGTTACTAAATGAATATTTTTATAGACATTATTATTTTCGTAGACATTTATAATATAAACTTTATCACATAAAAGTTAAAAATTAGCAAGTTTAAGTGACGATGTGGTTATGTAGGTATATCGCAGTACCGACAGCCGATGAAGCAGACGAGTCCGGGAGTGGAGTCTGCGTCTCGGTAAACGTAGTGTTTGTTCGATGTCCTCCGATAGACTAACGACTTGCGTAAGGTTGTCCTCCCGGGGCATTCTCAAGCACTTGTGCGCTAGGATCGGTGTGGGCGTAACTACGTTCTGTATCGCACGCCTTTCCTACCATAAGCGCGGAGCACATGGGAGGAGGGTGGTTTTAGTGGGGTGTTGATTAGTCGAGTCTCCACACAAGCCGGTTGATTATTGTTTGGATTGCCTCAGTGGAAAGCCTCCATGATCAACAACGGTCTAATCCCTAGCAAAGGACCCGGTATGTGCGAAACGCATTTCCCCTGCCTGAAAAAAAAAAATGAGCACTGGATGAGGAAGGTGGTGGACCGAGTTGTGTGGCACCAACTTGGGGAGACCTACGTCCAGCAATGGACTACGATTTGCTGACGATAACGCCTATACACTGCATACTATAAATAGTACAACATGAAGAATAACATTAATTTAAATAATATAAATTATTAACAAACATACATTTATTTTTATACATTTACTTATTTCATATTTTTTTATATTAATTATTGTCTACACCGCCACTTTCATGTTTTAATATTTTCCTTAGTTTGAGGGGTTGCGTGGAAGAGATCACTTTAAGCGATAAGGCCGCCCTTTGTTCAACATTTATTGTATCTAGTTTTTATGAACGTAGTTTTAATTTTGGTGAACAATAAAATGTTTTCATTCATTCATTCATTTAAATAACGTTTAAATAGCCGCTCGTCTACATTAGGTTATAACCACATGTGTCATTTTGTAGGCAAACATCCGAGTGTTTGACCTGTTTCTCCAGTTTGCTTATCGAGCGTCGGTTACAGCACTAACCTCACTCAACCTCAAACGATCGAGCGTTTTCACTTTCATATGTGTATATTACCTTAATAATTGTTAATCTATAAAGATTTTAAATGCTTTCTACTTAGTTATTCTTAATGGTTACATTCGTGTAAGATTCAGATTTTTAAGAGATTCCACAGACCTAAATTTTCAACTCCAAACGGCACAAATATCTAAGTAATCCCTTCCTAGGGTTTTATATTTGCGCCGTTCGAGAGCTTCAGCTGCTGAAACAGCGTTGCCAGCCTCTGACTCAATCATTGGAAGATGTGACGGTGCGAGAGTGTCGACGCATGTCGCCTCCCACACTAGCGGCCGTTCCATTCCATAATTCCCTGTTTTTTGTTTAATGCAAAGGGTTTCTAGGTAAAAACTGCCCCCGTGGCGTTTTCTACTTTTACTACAGGGATCGTCTTGTGACGAAATAAAACAATTCCAAGGAATAAGTAACATTCAGCCCGACCTCTTCTTATCGTCGCGCGCCAAGCCTTTAGCTCTAGGATGTCTAGTACGCTGACAAAAACTCGGCGGATGATGTCATTAAGGTTGGCATGGCGAGATCATCGGCTAACACTAAACATGATAATCTGTGGTGTCCATACGGATCCACTATCATAGAATAAACTAATATTACAACGAAGATCATGTAACCATTAATTGACATAGAAGTTATGTAAAGCTTCTAAGTTAATTTGCTCAATATGGATTTTTAGTTTTGGTGAACGGTGTATTTACGGTGTATTTATAATTAATAATTAAGAGTTGTGATGAAATCTTATAAGTCAATCATGGCTTAGAGATGTGATATTAATATTTTAAAGGTTAAACTAAAATTAAACATTTTATAATGTGCCACTTCTCTTTGTGTCCATATTTTAAAACGGACGTGATGCTTTCGTGGATTATTGCTTGTTTTATTATTAGGAAATAGCCAGATTAATGACCAAAGCCCTGTGGAGTAATAATAATTATGCATTTTTTATTGAATGTCAAATTATGAACGATACCACGCCACCAACCAAATGATGGGTTCAAGAAATTCAGTATACCTAATTCTTCTTGAGCAGCCCGTACAGTTTTATACAACTAACAATTCCTCCCGATGTACCAGCGCAGTCAACCAATTTTAATACACGCGACAGTGTACGAATCGTGTAAGCGGGATAGACCTAAGAATGCATAGCCAGTAACACTTTGCCTTTTGTCAGAATTCTCCAGGATTTTGATTAAATGTTTTGTGTATTTGAGTGGATTCCGGGATAGCGCTGAATGAACGAACAACGATGAATGAACAACATCTCCAGGGCCCGCTAGTTGCAATATAAAATCGTCATTGCTGGCTCTTGTTTTATATTTATCGTATAGATGAGCGTTTACCTTAAGCCATTAATGCCTATATCAATTAACATAACACATAACAGGTAACCCGCACATTTGTAAGACTACACTGTAATACAGGTCTTTAACCGAGCAACGATAGCAAAAATATATTAAAATAACAACACATAATTATTTTCAAAACCACGCGAGTAACTATTTAACCTTTACGTAATGACACACCTTAGGCGTTTTAATTAAATATTAATTATTTTTATCTTTGTTTACGTTTTTACCTCAATGGACAACATGTCCCTTAATTATTGTTATTACACAATAAGCAAAATCGTGAATATATTAAAGGGTTTTTGGCTAGAAATTACAGTTATTGTGTTTATTTTAGGTGGCATAGCACTTGTGGTAGCTTAGTGGGAAAGCTACCATATCTTTTCCCAATGACGTAGGTTTGAATCCTGGCCAGGGTTAATACACCGCTTGGACAGATTTCTTTATTTAATGTGCATATTGTTACAATTATCATTTTCTGACGGTGAAGAAACATATTGGAATGATAGCTGTTAATCAACCTTAGACAAGAGTGACAGACATACCGTCAGACCCTCCAGAAAATACAAAAGCTCATACCCGGTGATGTGGTGTAATTTTTTTATACATTTTAAAGTCAAACGACAAAATGTATAAACTATTGATTTCACTTGACTCCTTAAAATCCAGTTAAACCGTAGATTTTTGATGAGGTCAAACGAGGAAGTTCTTATGGCAGTTCGAAAAATTAGCTCGCATTAAATATAATTCTTGATTAAATTTAATATATATAAAAAATAATAATAACAGCCCATAAATGTCCCACTGCTAGGCTCGGGCCTCCCACTATAGGGGAATGGACAGTGTACCCGCCACGCTTGTCCAAGGCGGCTTGGCAGGTTTGACACATCAGGTATCTCGATGTGCAGGTTGCATCACGATGTTTTCCTTCACCGTTATTAGCACGTGGTAATTGTAACAATATACACATTAGATCAGAAAAGTGCCTAAGTGGTGTATGCGTTCCGGTCAGGAGCGAACCCGCGTCCTTTGAGTTTGGGACGCATGCGCTAGCCATTACGCTACCACGACTTTTAAACTTGATCACGATTTTGATCAAATTTAAATCTAAGTCAAATTTATAGGTTTTCAAAAATAACTCAACAAAACATTACCCTAGAAATTTTCTACAACAGCTCTCACTAAAATTTAATGTGGTTTATTCAATTACCTAACAATTGAACTTATCAATATATTACATTATTTAGAGTCTTTAAAACACATTAAAGTCACTAGTAACAAAGTTGCAATATTAAGCGATTAACCGGATTGAGCTTTATGTAAATAAAGTCATAAGGTTTCGAATTTCTTTGCTACTTCAAAGGTTAGTAAGTGAACGCAGATTCTGTAAATATTTATTTAAAAGGCGTGATAGGTGATCATCTTATCAGAGTGAAGAAGATCACCACGAAATACGTGATAGTTTCATCTAGACGAGAAATTTTTAGTTACGAAACTGACATACATCACAGAGAATCAGATAAATCTATCTTTAAGTCGCGTAACAAAAAGTTATGACGACATGCTAGATATAGACTATTAAAAACCTTGTCTTGTGTTTTTTTTTAAATTTCTTACTACAATGGCAAAAAATATTGCTACATTTGGCATGTTTTTGTTATGAGTGGCGAATGACGTGGACTTTACAACCGATATCCTTCTGATTCGTCTAGTGATTCTAATACTTCTGTCTGGACTCATAGCCATAGCAATGTTGGTACAATATAGATAAAATCGAACGGTGATTCGCTACTTACAATGTAGGTCGTTCCTGTTTTCTTTCATCTTTTTTCAATTATATGGAATCACAGTATATTCTTTCTTTCCACAGTCTGGCATAAGGCCACTTTGTCACACCACAAGTGTTCAGATTATTCTTCATGCAATCAATTCATTTCTCTGTTTGCCCTACTTTTGTTCTTAAGCCCATCAAACTTCCAGTTTAATATTTTTTTTCATAAGAGTTTCATCTCTTCTCATTACATGCGCATACCAGCTTAATCCTCTTCGTTTTAACTTTACAGTCACGGGTGCAATTTTCAAAGATTTCTTTGGATGTACTTGTTTCTAACCTTACCCATTCTCGAACACCGTACATTATTATCTCGGCTGAATGCAGAAGATTTTGTCTCTATCAGTTAGTGGACTACTTGAGCCCCATAATTTAGTAATTTATGTTAAAACTCTCTTAATTCTTCTTTTCCACTCGATCAATATAAGATAATTTGTTTCTATACATAGTTCCTAGGCTCTATATGATATGAAATTATGTAAATAAGATAAATAAGCAACGTAATGTTGATCCTTTGGGATCAGTATTTCGGGTGCCAAGCGGTGTCTATGCCTTAAATTCCATGTCTAGCTGTATAGTTTACTGTACGTCTGGTTGTTACTTAATCAACATATAATTCGAGAAAAGCTGTAATTGGTTGTCTGATAGTAAATATAAATTCATGTGTATAGTTGCAGAGTGTAGGTTTACAATCATTAAATAAATAAATAAATGACCCAAACCTGCGAAATGGTGTCCAAGTGTGTAAGAGGTTTTCTTACATAGGATGATAATGATAAAACTTGCTAAATGTAAATTGTTTATTGCTAAAGTTATGCTATTGAAATGATTTTGCTAGGATCAGAGGCTGTTTTGCCGACCGACCGAGTAAGGTGCTAAACAAGTACTAATGTATGTGGCATATTAAAATCCACGTGTCAGACTAAACCGCTGATACGGCAATATACGGTTGTTGCTAGCCCGCCCGTTCCAAGTATATTTATATAAAGAAGACAGAATTGTATCGGGCCGCGAGCTGAACACATGAATGTAATAATGTCTTGATCGCTAATACAAGCTTTAAATCCTGAATCAGTCTCTTATTCAAGATCCCGTTCAGCTCAGAAACCGCTAGCCGTTCATTTTAACGTCAAAAAGCCGTGGGACGCAGTAGTTTTATAAGTAGGTACGAGTGTAGGTATCCTTAATACCAGAATGTCGATTCTAATCAAATTGCGGACGAAGCAAGAAATCAGTAAAAAAAAACGTAACTACGAAGTTACGTATTTTAAGTCTGCAATCTTGATAATGGAATTTCATAGTTCATTTTTATTTTGCACGCAGCGGAATGTCGCCGGACGACGGAACTATTTTCATAGTTATGCAAGTTATTATTTCTGGTGGAAGTTTTAAGCGAATGGAAGATGCGTCTAATCTTGATGTTGATTAATAGTTCAAGTTCTTCTTAACAAGTTTTCTTTATGAATTTTCAAGTATTTTTCGCTCAAAACCAAAAATAAGACTTATGGTCATGAATAAATAATAAATGTTTTTTAAATATTGGCTAACAGAATTCAAAGGCCTAGTGCGTATCAAATCTGTAGCTAATCGGAATTTACATAGGTTACAAAAATCAAAATTAAAAATTAAAATTCCCTCCCAACTGCTGGTTTGGGAATTATTACATTTCTCATGTTTATTTTTAATTTGTAAATTCAATGTAGAAATATTTTGGTGGAGCGCGCGCTTCTATGGAATTCCACATTTTTTACCGTAAAATCTGGTATTTTACGGTAAAAAATTTGAACCGAAATATATATTTCTGGTGCGCGCACAGCTAAAGAACAAGTATCGTGTTTCACTCAGACACGTTTTTAACTGGATGCAGTCTACTTGAATCCGTTAAGTTTCTTAACGTTTATTAGATCACAACTACTTTAGGTACAAGAAGAACTGCAGCATATTTGGAATACCAGTTTGTTTTTTGGGAATAACTAAAGAAGGAAAGGACTTAGGCGAGTTAAAAATGCATGAAAGAATTGGAATACGCTGCAATTCAATTTTCAAAGAACTTTCTAGCAATAACTTTGAGGCCTATTAGAACTCGTAACTGACCATCGCGGCGGTGTGTGAGACACCTCAGACTCCTAAGACGGTTTTGAAAATAAATTACATGTCGCTTAAAAACCATAATGTATTTATGAATTTTTATATTTTTATTTTATAAGTTAAATCTAATTGTATGTCTCCTATATTACTATTTATCTAAATATTTCTCCACATTCCGCAATTATGCAGTAGCTTATGCCAACAATACATAATGCGATGCAGTATTGGGAAAACATACTTAGATGCCCTACTTGGCAAGAGTTAGCATGCGTAATAACGTGAAGGTTAAACGACTAATTCCTTGGATGCAAGCAATAAAAGGAAGGATTTATCATGTCTTACCGGGGGTGTTAACTGGGGGATTAACGTGAACAATAGATCACGCAAATTCGGAGGTGTAATAAAACACCTGTAAAAGATTAGTATCGGTTCGCAACAATACTATGAACATAAATATGAAAAATAGATTAAAAAAGTATAATACTTTCTTCAAACTTAATTACCTAATGTTCAAATTGTTAAATACTACGAGCGCAGGCATTCTTAGCATTAAAAACAAATGAAAATCGAATATGTACATTAAAGACAATTTAATTAAACTTGATTACATAAAATAATAGTATATTTCATATTTTTTATTTTACAATTGTCTCGTTTTAGACGTGGTAGAGTCTATGCTGGAATCACTATTTTGATTACAGCTCTTAGTGCCTGGTCGATCAGTGTGATACCACGCCCTCACAGAATTTCGGCGTGAAACGGTTATGCTTGAGCTAATCCTGTTTCGTGTGATGAGTGAAAGTTCCGAGGGCTCACTTCCCCTCCCCCTTTTTTTAATCAAGGGAAATCCGATTGAGGACCATAAGCTGCGAGAAGGACAGAACCTTGGGGAGATAGTTCGCGACCCGTGTGTGGGATTCGCCAGATCGAGGAGGCACTAGCATGCCCAGTCAAAAGTAGTACCATGCTATTGCCACTTCCCAGTTAGGGATACCCACTCAAAACCCCGGGGTGTTCCGACCTGCGCCTTATGCCTGGGCTACGGGGATGCGGAGGCTCAAGAAACTCCACGTGCCCTGGCAGGCGGGGGCCCGCTGGCCACATCCACTACCCGGAGACTGCTTTTGTCCTCCGGTATCTTCACTTCCCCCACCACCTAACCTTCCCCATCCCATCCCCTATTTTAATCCCATATCCCACCTCTTTATCCTAATCCTCCTATTTGATCTCTCTATAGGCGTGTTCCTTAGGTATCTCACAACGACCAAAATGTTCCGCCTACCGTTCTACAAGGCAACTGCAGACGTTACGGTCGTGGCGAAAACGTCACTAATGACGTCATTATTTTCGCTCACGCAGCGCTCACAACGACCCATGTCAATCAAGAGGTGGGTCAAATAACCGTCCCTATCTTGACGCCCCAAGCAAGCGGAACGGACGTGGTCATCCTCTTCCTGGAACTTAACCTATCTCATCCCCGTATACCATCCTTTTTATTCCACCCTAAAGACTGGTAACACGTTGGCTTCACCATTGGTGTTGCAAATAACTATAGGCGACGGTGATCACTTTTCCATGAGCTAAGCCGTGTGCCTGTTAGCCAGCTTCACAATAAAAAAACAATCTTACAAAACTGTAAAGACATATATGTATGTTACTGAGCCTAAGTCGCCATCTTTGATGGGTAAGAAGACCAGAAGTCTGACAACATAGCCTCTTAGATTGATTGTAGAGTTCACGCCACAAAAGAAGTCCCACAAAAATAAAGCAACTAAAAGCGGATAGAAATTTGTTCGTAAAGTAGCCCGTAAATAATTAATTTACAGCTTTAATTATGGAATACTTTGTATGTATTATTCAGTAATTACTTACATCGATTTACGTATTGGCAAATAATTACTGTGCCAGGAGGCCTGCGATTGCAGCGCCGCGTCTGTAGGACTTCTTTCGTGTTGCGGATTCTACTTTTACTAAAACGCCATCTAAACTTTACGCGGAAGTCCATAAATTACATAAGTTTAGCATTTACGTATTTATTTAGTATACTAATTACTGTCATCATTGTTTGATAGTTAAATGAAAATGACATTTGTTTTATAAATTGTTAACTGAAAACCTGTTTACCTATTGACTTCAATATTTTAAAATGGACGTTTTCTTGCGAAAGCATTATATGACATAGTACAAATATTGCCTTAGTATTAATGACTATTAAATATTCTGACCGTTAATAATAATCAATTATAATAATTTAACATATTATTTAATGTCTGTATATCCATTTATAGTAATTACGTGGGTGTGTATATTTCGACTAATTGATTAAAGACCTATGTATTATGTCGCATTTACCATTGAGATGTCTTTGAAAAATCATCAATTTTGTTGCTAGTCCTATAGTTGTATCTATAATATTATAAAGTTATAAAAAGGCCGAGTCTGTACATTGAAGCAATTTAAAAAAAAAACTTGAACTGACTGTATAAACAATGAAGCACACGATGCATTTTTTTAGATTTCTTATAATATATATTTTTAGTACGTGCAGTAAGTTGTAACTATGGAAAATGCTTAAAACCTTCATGACTAGTTGGCTTGATTGGTTTTCTCTTCCTTCTCAATTGTTTATTACTTAAAACATTTTTTAGATCAAATTATTTAAAAAAACATTAAGATTTCATAAAGTCCAAATCACTGACACCCTTCGGTCTGATTGATCTCCTGTAAATTTGTGGACCTGTGGCCCCATTTGTAAGATTTATAAGATTTCTAGAGTTTCGTTAATTTACTAGGTTACTGTTACTCCTGATATTCTTCTTCCAGTAATTTTCTATCCGTGCAGGAAAGGAGAAAGAATACCATCCCTGTTCTAAAGTATGTCGCCATAACAACCTTGAATTCTGTTCCGGCATTAGTGACCAGGTTCCAATCTCCCTTAAGAGAGCAGCAGCGCATTTGTAGCACCTTTGGTGTTGCAAATGTCCATAGGAGATGGTAACCGCTTTCCATCAAGTAGGCCGTCTGCCTGTCTGCTGAACTCCTGCAATAAAAATAAAAATAATTGTATAGTTATTGTTTTATAAATAGTAAGCAATAAAATAAAATTACAACATTTTTGCACTGTGACTGGTAAAAAACGTAATTTATAAAAAGGAAACATTACAAGACTTACACAAAATAAATAAGTATCAAAGCGTATTTCGAATGAGTGGGTAGTGGCTAATACGGCATATAGCAAATATAGGAATAGATCTTTTACATTTATATATTAACATGTAAAGCTCTCTTTTTAACACGATCCTTTAAAAATAGTTTTATAATGTACTTTCAATTTCATACAAATTCATGTTTTAGCAATATCCATACAAGTTCAAATTAAATTTCTAAAGAAACTCTGTATGATGCATTCCTTTCGTCATGCATAACGAATTGAAAACCCGTTCTGACCATAAAGATTTCTCGCAAAATTAAAACAATAAAAGTTACAAAGTCAATAAATGTTAACTGAGAAAAAAATGTCTACACAACATAAAACCTACCGCATTTTAGAACGTGCACAGACTAGCAATTCAAATTGGTTATTTTGGCATTCCATAGTTATTATTATTATGGCGCCTTCTCAAGAAATGGTTCTTGTGAGGGCTGCATAATAATAGTGTAAATTATTACCTAAAATAACGAAGGCATTAAAATTAAATTTCTTTTTAATGACCGATTCCTATATTTCACCGGCTGTTTATTTGCCTTGTTATCGGTTAAAATTTGAGATAAGCTCCATACTTTAACAAGTATTGTCAAAATTCAACCTATGGTGAGGCAAGTGTTAGTTAGATATAGGAACTTGCACTAATCATAATACAAATTTTACCCATATAAAAATTTGTTTCAGCTAATTACATCCTAAAATATTTGCAATAATAGGGTGGTTTCGAACCAAATAATAATTTACAAAGGGTCCCACGTATATATACTAATTGATATTAATATAAGAACCTTTCTCCATCTTTAATTAATATTATTTATATTCATCAATGCGCTAGTTAACGAAAGTGCTATTGTAGCATACGGAAGCATAAGGGTGTGGTTTCATTACTGGCGGAACTCTTATCTCACAATAAAAAAGTTCCTAATAAACCTACGTTTTACCGGCTTTAAGCGCGGTAATTTATTTGATTTTTATTATTCCGACGTTTCGGCCACTTTTCAGTAATCTTAATTTTAATCACGGAAGACAAAGATGTCAAGTCTGGAGTGAGAACAAAGGGTACCAGGCTTATAGGGATCTGGGTAATGGGGCTTTTGGAGGGCTTGCCTTGACAAATTTAATGTAAATGTGGCATGACACTGACCGGCGATTATCTGTGTCTACACCATATGCACTCAAGAACAAGCCCCGGCCAGTGTAGGACTATTGTGGAAAATGAGAACAAAAAGTACCGGGTTATTGGGGTGAACTGCTAGTGGTACTAGGGGTCTGGGAATATGGGGACTATGGCGTCTGCCCGTCGCAATGTTCGGGGAACATGGATAAATAGGCAGATGGTGACTCGCTATTCACTATAGACTGGGTGGCCCCTTAAAAATGCCGTAAAAGATTGGCGAGGGGCGATATGGGTGGGAGTGGCTAAGGGGTGTGGAGAGATGGGCTGCACTTTCACCGAAGCTACTTCTCGCCTTACGCCATTTATCACTTCCACTCCTGGAGCTTGAGTCTTAGCTCTAGCGATCTCCACTCCGTGCCGGCTGGCTAAGGTAAGCACGGAGGCGGGGGTTTTGACTTGGCCCCCGGAGTCAGGTGTCGCTACTCACCTAAGGCTTTGCCACAAAGCCCCCCTGCGGGTCTATGCTATTATTACTATTACTAAGTAGCGGCTCACTACGCGTAGATGCCAATACTCGAGTGAAGAATGTACTTGCATCTAGTACGCGGCATCACGTCAATGTGACCACAGACTATTTCCAAAATCAACACATCGCGTGAAGAGATTCGTCACACAGTATAATTTTGAAAGCGAAAGTAATGACAGTATACCTTCATTTCATTCCGATAAAAATTTGTACAAATTAAATAAATTAGCAACGTTTACCATATTTAGGGAACGTTTTATGTAATAGGCTTCATAAGGCGTATTTCTAAAAGTCTTGTGTCAACGTAATTATTCATATTGTTGTACCTTTTGTGCAAAATCACTCTTTTCCTATTTAGGATTCCATAGCAAATGGAACAACATAACTAAACTTTTATTAATTCGTCGTGTTTGTTTCTACATCTGTTAATACACCTAAGTTGTTAAGTTATCTATTAATAAATAATTAATAGACTGACTTACATAAAGCATAATGTACTCTTAAAACTTCACAAATTGCTTTATACATTAATTGCGTGGCCTTATTTAACAATTTGTACCCTTCCTTAATTCTTTCATAACTACCCTCTTATCCAAATAAAAATCTAGCAATCTATAATAATAAATCGATGAGTGCTGTTAAATAGTGTATCTTATATAAGTGTATATATATACATATATGTATATATATATATATATATATATATATATATATATATATATATATATATATATATTGTTTCAGGAACGTTCCCAACCGACTATGATTTGGGACCAATTTACTATTTGTTACTTTTTTTATTTGTAAATTAAGCTGTATATATTATTAGTATATTTTATTTTTAGTTTTCTTTATATAATAATTATAAATGATAATTATAAATATCAAAATAAAATTGTCAAAAAAGTCATTAAAATTGCGAAAAACTTAAAAATCAGACGGTCTACCTTAAGGTATCGATAGACAGATCTTAAAAAAAACCATAACAATATTCTTTACTTATTTGTATTAAATCAATAAGTGGAGTAGGGGTAACTAAATGAGAACATAAGCCCTTCCAAAACCCTAAAAAGTGTTTCAACCTTCTATTTATATACCTAAAAGTGAAATAATCTTCAAAGATTCAAAGCAGTAGAACTTAAAAGCAGCTTTTAACTCAAGTGACTGATCCGCGCAACATCTGTTTATTTAGTATTTTCAATTAAATTCATTTAGGTCTCTGTAGCAAATTATAAAAACAGAGGACATTTGCCGGCCTTACAGATCCTTTCACTATTCCGTGAACTGACACGCACTTGGCCATTTTATTTTTACATCAAATTAATTATCTTGTGATAATTTTCAAAGGCCTAAGTTTCTGACTATTCTGACTATCTATCTTGCAAGGAAACTACGATTGTATCTATCACAATGATTTATGACAGTGTACAAAGACTTATCTATCTCAAAAAAATCCAATCTTTAATTCCATACAATTAAATTAGTTCTACAACATAAAAATCAATTAAACTTGTAATAAAGGGTAATTGATTACTAAGAATGTAGATAATATATAGACACGACTATAATTCACATAATAAACATCAATTGTATACAATCAACATTAAGCTAACTTTATTAAGCTATTGTTAAAAATATTAATTACTGAGAATAATAAACCATATTTAAACGATTTTATTTAGTCGAAATTAATAAAAATTAAGATAACATAATACAAACAGCTATGATGTGATTAATTAGTCTATATTATGTATAATGTCGAAATGCACTTAAACAATTTTGAACAGTGATTTAGTAATATTTTATCTAATTACAAAGCTCTCAGTCTCACTCATTCTTTTCAAGATAAATATCTGAAGTTTTATCTGTTACTAAATTAGATGTTATTTTGGTTTTTTGTGTAATGTTTCATTCGTTTTATTTTAACTCGTACAGTTTTCGGTCCTTTTCTAAAATATTACAAATGCACGATACTTTCCGCCATTTTAGAAATTATCGTTATGAATAACTATAACCATATATCTTTTATTATATGTATTACAATGTAATTTTAGTTGTATATAAAATTTAATTTGAAGTTTTTATTTGCTTTAAATTTATATAAAATAATTCTTAAGGTGTTGTTGTTGTTCAATTTACTACAGTGGCAGGCAAGTGTACTGAATCTAAAAAACCTGGTCAGATCTACTAACTTTCAATATTATATCAATGAAATTGTAAGTCTCTTATTGAAGTCAAATATTGGAATTCTTGTGGCAATTCTAAAAGTTGCGTGTCATGAAAACTATCGAAATTTTATAATTTTTATACACACACTAGCGATCCCGGCATACGTTGTCTTACCTTGAAAAAATAAAATTCTAGGACCCCATTCTAGTGCCTCCTACCGGTTCCAATTGAGAATTTAATCCATCCGATGACCCACTCAAATACACACAAAAAAATGTCATCAAAATTGGTAAAGTCGTTCTCAAGTTAGGCGCGTTCATAAATTTCTACGATTAATTTTTATAGATATTCGATTTATATTGACTAAAGTTCAAATACTATTAATCAAAGAAAGGGTGGGATTTAAAATATGGCACCGTCTATTTAATACTTTTGTAACTTAGTTGACAGACAGCAGAACTGATTAATACTTAAAAAAAATGCAAGTAAAAAAAAATCATTAAAATCGCGTGACTGGTTTCGGAGTTCATCGCGGTCAAATATTGTGACAGGGATATTTAAATAGATATAATGTAGTAAGAATATATAATTTAATAAGAAAACAGCAGTATGAAGTTTTCAGTACTCAGGCTTTAATACTCAAATTACTTCATTATAATTTACCCTATAAACTATGAAAATTTATTTATATACGTGATTTATGATTATCTGTTTGTCTGTTAGAAGTTACTAAATTTATTTTAACTTATCAACTAGATGAGATATTACATTTTTCAAAAAAATGATTGTTTTTAAACATAAAAAAATTGAGAACTAAGTGACAATAAAGCTGATAAACTATTGTATAGGATCGTCGAGAGAAAAGTTATTGTTGTTTGCCACAATAACATTTTGTGCAATTTGAGCCATCTTAGAAACATAATTTAAATTTCGAAATGATAAGAATTAACCCCAAGTAGATATCAAATAAGCACGCAAAGTAATAAACGGTGTAGTTCCACTATTATTATATGGATTGTAAATCGCCTATAGCTCTTTGAGTCACCACTAAAAACAGTTATTTTATACTATTGCAAATTTCATAGCCCCCCGCGGTCACAATACACATTGTTATTAACAATAAGTCGGCGTGTTCTTTACGCAATTGTAAATAAAATATATTTGGATGATGCAAACTTGATTTATAGTGAAATGTTTATTATAATAATCTTTATTTGCCAGAATGTAGTACAAAAATTGTTACAGTGAAAAGGTGATGTCCTATACATTTAACCATTTTCATGGTGTGCAAAAAAAATAATAATAATTGTAAAATTAATTTAATATTTATCTGTCTTCTGTATCTATATTTGTATTTATTTATATCTATATTTTACAGCTGTTTTACTAAGTTATTTATTAAAATTTAATTATTTTTAATATTATTATCCCTTTAATGTATATAATTATAATACCTATAATTTATTTTTAATTGATATCTATGTCAATCAACTAAATCTACATGACATGTTAAATGCGTATGAATTGTAAATTAAATTATTATTATTAAATTAAAATCAATTATGTCATATTTATCCTCAGGCACTTGGTATTTTGTTAACAAATCTCGGTCACATTAAGATTTTAGAATAATATTTTTTTTATTATTGTTCCGTAGTGTTTCAATTTATTTTATAATCAATAAATTCGTTGATACTGTAAAATGGTATGTTTACTAGCCAGTCAATTATATGTTTAAATAAATTTATATTCATGACTTTGATTATTTGCGGTACATTGTTATTATATATTTTGCCACACATATAATGAGACTGTTTTTGTAACATTGCAATTTTAGGTGTCTTTTTTAGAACTATTCTATCTGGGTTTCTTGTGTTTCTGAGATACAGTTCCTTGGCTTTTGTAAACAATTCTGAATTATTCCGAACAAATTTAGCAAATTCAAAAATGTACAATTTTAAAAAATGTACAACAATGTTTAATATTTTAGATGCGTTATTCCTTCTTTATTTATAAACTGGGTGACCGGTGCCCACTTCGCTGGGTGTCGTTAAAAATACACATGCACCCACGCACGCACGCATATCAAGGATTAATTAAACTTTGAAACCTTAAATCAATTCATAAACGCAGAAAGCACTCGCAGTGCCTCGTACGAGGATGTGCGCAATCCTTGCTTGGAACATTATTGCTGTAACATATTTGACAGGCGTCCCCGTGCCCAATGCGCTGGGCGTAAAAAAATATTTTTGATGTATTAATCACAATCAACGAACACATATAGCCTATGATACTCGGGAAAAATATAACTTTCTAGAACTGAAGGAATTTTCGAAATCGAATCAGTAGTACCAGAGATTACGCGTAACATCCAAACTCACAAACTTTACCTCTTTATAATATTAGTATAGATTGTGCTTGCAGTCCTTTTGCTACCTATTTTAGATTACGCGGATGCCTGTTATTTTGATTTAACCATAGAACAGCTAAATAAACTTGAGCGACTTCAGAATTTTTGCATTAAGTTCATATTTGGTTCGCGAAAATATAACGATGTTTCTACATTTCGTGAAAAAGTCAAGTGGCTCTCTATTCGCTTTCGTCACTTTTCGTCGTTCGTCGTTCACATTCTCACACTACTTTATAACATACTAGCAGTCCCGGCAAAAATTGTATTGTCTTGAAAAAATTTAGAACTCGATTATTTAAATTAAATATAGCTAAGTTA
This sequence comes from Dendrolimus houi, assembly GCA_039645545.1. NCBI lineage: Eukaryota > Metazoa > Arthropoda > Insecta > Lepidoptera > Lasiocampidae > Dendrolimus > Dendrolimus houi. The sequence goes on from CM077136.1 coordinate 9,876,189, forward strand.
CTCAAGGATAATGTAACATTCTAATGGTGAAAGAATTTTGGAAATCGGTCTAGTAGTTTTTGAGTTTATTCGTTACAAACATACAAAAATACAAATATTTCCTCTTTATAATATTAGTATAAATTATTTATTCCTACTAGTCTTCTTTACCTTAAGGAACCTTTTGAATTCCTTCGCCTTTCTACTACTACCCACAATATACTCACTCATACGTATCATAAATTCACGACACCTGCACACACTTCATCCTTTTATGATCTCTTTTATGATTACAGTGTAGGCTATCAAACTTTAAAATGCGCTGCCTCATACTATGAAAGGGGCCAACACATTGCCTACATTTAAGAACGCACTCAGTAGCCAGTACTTTTTCTTAAATAATCATGCCTAATTCTCATACTATAGACTAATCTATACTTATTGTTATAAAGAGGTAAAGTTTGTGAGTTTGTGACGTTCTAAATGTAAAATGTGGATCTACTAAACCGATTTTAAAAATTCATTTACTGTTGGAAAGCTACATTAACAGGGAGTATCATAGGTTATATAACATGACGCTATTATGTACCACGGTAGCGGTACAGAGCGCGGGTGAAACCGCGCCGGGCCGTTAGTTAATATATATATATATATATATACACATATATTTTATAATTATGTCTGTATATATTTAATTTATAAAATGTACAGTTTAATTATGCCTGTTTAAGTTTTATCTAATTATCTGTAACACCTACATCGCCAGATTAGGTTAAATTATTCTTTAAGTTAGGTTTACTATTGGCTGTTGGTTCTCTCTCAGTCCTGTAATATCCGAAGATAACTATAAAATCGCCTTGGACCTTTGCTTCTTCCATCATTATGACTTTGAAAATAAGTTACTTATAATAAAATTTGGTGTATATAGATATATATTATTTAATAAGTTGGCAACTAGTTTCTTGATGTTTTTTAATCGCCCTTCATAGAAGTGAACCGGACGACCAGAAGAAAGTGCGTGTTTGAGGTCAAAATCTTCATTTTTGAACTTGGCATACTAATCACGAGTAGTTCTTTCAGCAATAGCAACCTCTTCATACGCAATACAAACGTCATGAGTAGCTTTTACGGCCTTCATTAAACATTGAAGTGCCGAAAATTCTTATTTTTCTCAACTTGACATTTAATTTTAACTATCTAAAAATTATCATAATAATTCGGACAAAAAAGTTAAACATTCCTGCAGAACATAACATCCTCTTCCGAATGATTTAAGATGATACCAAAAATAATTAATAAAATGCAAAATGTTAAATATCAAAAAACTGTGGGAACTTTTTGCGAATTTAATGCTTTATTTACATGCCTACTTCCACGGCAACAATCAGGAAAGGGGCGAAGGAAGTGAGCAACTCTAGCATTAAAAGTTAAGTGAAAATGTAACTTTGAGGCTACCTAAATGGCGTTCGGTATCTCGCTCTGGCATTACCACATTGGTCTAAAACTGACAGAATTTATCATATCCTACTCGCAATGTCCTCATTGACGCCCCAGACGAAAACACCCAACTCCTTGCAATCATGAACTCCATGAGGCTCAGAACATCAGCCTGGCATAACAGACGCAGACTGCACAACATGCCGGAGAGCCCCCACACCCACACAAAATTAGTCCACCAATCACACACTCACCCAGAACAGACACAAAGTAGCCATACAAGATTAGCTTAAGCGTGTTGCTGGAGAGTTTCTTCCACCTCTTCTTCTCTATGAGCTATAATACGTTGGGAAGCGGTAGTAATGATAGAATAGGACATTTATCACTTCAGCCTGCTGGCTTAGCCCCTTTAGCCTTTTATGACTTAATCCAATAGAGTCATCTCCCCCCGCAGCGGTCGAACTGAGGTTGACCTTCACATGAGGTGCCTCCTCGAGTGCGCTGCTTTCGGGCTGAACGCCTCCACTCGCACAGAGTCGGGAAGCCAACCAAGCCCGGTATGTGGAAACAGTCATCTGCGGCTGTTCAGCTGCATCCTGCACAATAAAATATATATATATATATATATATATAGATACCATATCGTCGTTAGCTGCGAACGTTCCTAAAACGCTAGCCGCAATTCCTCACTCAATGGCAACGCTAATATGCTGCTCTAAATACAGGCCAGCTCTTTGGTCACGCATAATATTATATGGTGCTATATATATATTGGTTAAGTGTCGTTAGTCACATCTTGAAAGTCGTGATATTCTGTATAACTCTTTTATTGAAGTAAATCGGCTTGGCCCCTTAGGACCCTACACCCGGATGCCACGCACCTTTTGTACCAGACATCTATCAAATGTGTTTATAGGTTTCGATAGAGTCGATAAGCTTCGGAACCCATGGTCCTAGAATTTCAACACCTAAAGCCACAAATATGTACATTTTTATATATTTATAAAAATCTATTCTTGTGAAAAATATATTGTATAAAAGCTTGATTAAGTCAATTTTTTTTTTTTTTGTAAAACATACGTAATATTATTGTTCAGTTTCAAAGGTATACACATATGTCGTAAGTAAAATCAGACAATTTATATCCTCATAAATATGATGCCTAAACACAATTTACCTTCCTGGGTACCTTCCAAGTCCTATATGACTAAATAGCGTCAAAGTTCTAATCGTCTAATCTTCTCTTGGTTTTTGACGTTTTACTACTTAAAACATAATATTTTGTAGACATATCATAGGTATATTTTATGTGTAAAACATTAAGTATGTATTCCGTCATACTAAAATCATCAGCTTTAGGTATATTCATTTAACCTTTAAAACGTGCCGAATTATCAGTTTCCTGTAGCTTCTTAATGATGGTACAAACTGTTTGAATAATAAAATTCCTAATCAAATCCGTGTTTGAATGTTTTAAGGTGGCTTTATCTCAGTTTACTATCAGCCCACAAGTCCTCACCACTATTATTAGAACGAATAGTATAATCTAAATGTTTCGTATTATATAACTTAAAATCTAAGAAGATATGTATAATTAACATATATCTAAATATTTCTACGACTACGGGTCAGATTTGGTGATACTACATATAGTTACATTGTTTACCAACTACTGTCGACATACAACCTGTACCTCTGTAAACACAGATTTATTCATTCATATATATTCGGATTAGCTATATGCACCCATGGATTATCTCAATGGGTTATCACAGCAGGGTTCATCACAATATTTTTCTTTCCCATCAGCATATGGTATTTGTAACAATATGCATATTTCCAGCTAGGATTCTAATCCACCTCATTACAATGAGACGCGAGTGTATTATGCCACTGAGCTAATTTTACCGCTAAGCCACGACTTATTTGATTAATGCTTTGAAGAAGTCACCTAATATGGTAATTTATTTAATTTTTAAAACACAACGCGTGTCTGCGTCACTGCCTAATTTTTTCATTAATAAAAATACAATAATTTAAATGTATAATTGAATCATTCCGGTCACATATTCTAAAATTTTTCCGAAACGCTATTTATGTTTATATCCTAATGGTTTATATCTTTGTTTTAGGTATGTGAACCGTCGTTAGGTTGAATGCAAAGCAAAAATACTAATATTTAGATCCTAGGTAAGTTTTTAGTATAACTTAAATATTCTTTACAGCACTTTGTGTCAGGAGGGTAAATGTAAAAAGAAATTAAAAGATACTTATTATAATTAGTATTGTTACGACCGACAAAGACAAATTCACGCCTGCATACCTGTTTTTCACATTGTATTACTTCTCGGCATTTGGACTTCTTTTGTTTACTTTGTGTTTAAAATTTGTAATTAGAAAAACAGCCCATTGTATATTGTATCATTGTATATCTTTCATGGTAGTCATTAGCCAGTTGTGATTCTAAGAAATTCAGTCCGCGTGGTCAGGTAGACATATTGCATTTGGGCAGCATAAAGCAATGCTCCAATGGAGAGATCGTCAGTCTAGCGATAACCACGAGCGAAGAAAGACGTGTGTACCCCATGCGGTAATCTATTTAGTGATGGACCTTGCGCGTTTTACGGAATTACGATCTCGCGCATTACGTTTGGACTGTTTGTGTTCAGTTACATTTGTACCTGTATTATACGTGTTTGTATAGTTCTAATAAAATAAACTCTATAATAATTCCAACGGAATTTTAATTCGAGTCCTGCAACTCGTAACAGTATTATTAATATGTTTGTATGTATTTAATTTATAAAATATGAAGTTTAAGTATGTTTTTTAAGATCTAACTAATAGTCTGCACCAGGTGGTGCAGATGTAGGTACATCGCCAGATTAGGATAAATTATTCCTTAATATTAGGTTGCCTGGAAGAGATTGTTTTAAGCGATATTGTTATTACCATGACAATATTGTAAATGTGCAATTTTTAAATTGTATATTTGGAGAGCAATAAAGTGTTATCTATCTATCTATGTTATACTAAAGACTTGTATTTCTACGGGAAATGTCCTATTTGTTTTATTATTCTTTGTCAACCACCAGCACCTCTTCTGGCGCGTTTCTTCCAAAGGTCACCTCTAGTGCAACGTAATAGGTCAAAGCTATTAACAAACTATGCTGATATATTCAATATACCAAAAATATACATATACCATCCTATAAACTTCCCGTGGCTGACTCAGATTTGTCACTTGGTAGAAACGGACTATTCTAGAACATATAAATGTCAACAATTTTATACAGACGCTATTTCCGCTACGTTGGTCCAAGAAACTATGGTGTCCAGATATTGGGACTTTAATAAAACAAATATTTCATTTAGGGCAGATTTTTTAATCATCAGACAAAAGGTATTCATAGAATAAGATACAACATGGGAAAATTAAAAATGGTTGTTGCGTAAATAAAACAGTTCAATTGTTGTTACACATTTGAATTCTAGCAGGTTATAATTTACGACCTACGAGAAATCTTATCCGTGCAGGAACGGAGAAAAAATACAATTTCCTGCGGCCGGGCGGCCTGTCGTAAGTGGTGACCAAAGAACCAAGAGCTAGGTGGTAGGGTGTTTGCCTGTCTGGATGTGTAGGACCCCTGCTCTAGAGTATGCCGCCATAGCAATCTTCAGTTGTACATTAGTGGCCAGGTTCCAGTTTCCAATTGTAGCACCATTGATGTTGCAAATGTCCATAGGCGATGATAACCGCTTTCCACCAGAGGGCCGTTGGTCTGACAAAAAAATACAAATTATTTGCACGCCTCCGAGTGTCAAATCGGAAAAGCGACTGTGTTATGCGCCATGTTTATTGCTGTATATATATGACATCTATTCCTTTTTTATTTTACTAACAACACATGTATAAACAACACAAATTGTACTCTGTTTACTCCAAAAGTCTAAGATTTACAACCTTATTAATGTCCAAATTATCCGCAAAAATCTGCGCAGTAAGAGTTTTAGAAGACGCAAATTGATAATAAAATGAAATCAAAATGCAATATTTTCTGCCATGATACTTCTTAACATTTTACTTATTATCGAACACTCTTTATTATATTACAAATCTACTAATTTTGCTTCTAAACATGCTACTCTACTTCTTATCAGTTACTATTTATTGTTCGTACTTTTTTACTGTAGCATCTTTCTTCAACATATTTGATTCCATTCTAACGGTAATGTCACATGTAAAGTGTAAAATTGGTCCTTCTGAACCGGATCTTCAATAGTTCAATTACTCTGTCAATAATTGTAATTTTTCAAGAAATACTTCAAACCCTATTTACGAAATATTTACATAAATTAATTTGGTTAACGCATACGCAATATTGTTGCGCAACAAACCGCACTAGACACACTTACAAAACTCATCTGTAATGTTGGATGATAGCAAACAGTTCTAATATTAAAGTAAATATATGTTACTCAGCTACATCTAATGGCTACCGAGGACAGCATAGCTTCATCAATGTCTTTAGTTGTCGGGTGATCCGATCGTCGTCGTATTCTAAGATCGTGTAATTTATTTATTTTTTATCGCAGGAGTTCAACAGACAGGCAGACGGCCCACTTGATGGAAAGCGATTACCATCGCCTATAGACATTTGCAACACCAAAGGTGCTATAAATGCGCTGCTGCTCTCTGAAGGGAGACTGGAACCTGGTCACTAATGCCGGAACACAACTCAAGGTTGTTATGGCGACATACTTTAGACCAGGGGTGGTAGCCATCCAGTCGGGCAAATGCCCTACCACCTGGCTGTGGGTTGTTTAGTCGCCTCTTACGACAGGCCGCCCGGCCGCGGGAAATTGTATTCTTTCTCCGTTCCTGCACGGATAAGAATGTAAGTCTTTCTGTGACTACATTGTTCGTCTGTCTTCAGGGTCTGCTTCCCCTTTATCGTAACGAGGAGGTTGGGACTTCAAAGTTTTACGTCTTTACCCCGGCTGCAATTCAATGGGCAACTATCCACCGGTAACTGGCTTTGGGGCCGCTGGAGTCCGCACGGCGATAGCTTCGCAGCAGCTCACGTTTGCCAATCTGCGGCGTTCGATGGCCTTCGCAGGTCTTTTCGCTGGCTACTTCTGTGGCTTAGTTGGCTATTCATTGGCGTTCGTTGGCCATCTCGGGAAATTGTTCCTGAGACAGGAGACCGCAACATACCTACCCGCTTTGTATGCAGCTATATGAATAAATTATATTTTTCTTATTGCTAAAGTACAGCAGACAGGCTGACGGCCCACGTAATGGATACAATATTCGAGGGTTGCTCTCTTTCCCTAAGAACCATTCATCAGATCCTCACTTGGTGATAAAGGAACCGCCTCGGGAATACTCTTTGCACAATGGAAGGAGTTGTCGCGAAACAATGATAATAAAACATACAGTCGAATTGAGAATTTCCTCGTTTTTGAAGCCGGTTTAAAATGGTTTATAATCTATAATGTTATAAAATTGTAACAGTGTAGTCTTGTTTTTTATATTTTTGTGTGTGTGTTTGTTTGGGATTCATGCAAAAACTAATATATTCTAAGATGCGACTTTCGCTGATCGACAGCTAATTCTTAGACTCGGCGCTACTTTTTATCTTGGGAATCCCGCGAGAATTTTTCTGGCAATTGTTTAAAATAGCCAGATCAAAAAAAAAGAATTCCAGTGTGATTTTTTTACTGATCGATAGCAAACTTAGTGTAACAAAATGTGTGATATTTTTAATCCCGAGAATCCCGCGGCAATTTTCCCGGAAGCGGTTTGAAATTGTCCGGATGCATAAAAATTAGCTTACTCCGACACAGTTTCCACTAAAACGATTGTTTACATACTTTTTTAAATGTGGCGATACTTTGTGTTCCGGGAATCCGGCGGGAATTTCAATTCAAACGTGGACGAAGGCGCGGGCATATCCTAGTTAACAAAAAAAAGAGCATTTAAAACGCCCATTGCCCGGGGTTAAACTTGAATAATTAAATAAAATAATTGTATGAATAATGATACCTGAGGCGTTGCTACCGTATTTGCCTCAAATAAATTTTATAACGCCCTTCTTAAATGACCCCATGTCGTAGCGTAGAGCAAAACTGTAAAACCAATTGCATTAAAATTTTATTTGGGATATTTTTTTATTATTTTAGCATAAGTATTGCCTGCCAAAGTAGTATAAATGATGGGTCTGCCTCTAAATTTAGAAAGTTGAAAATTCTGAATAAGTTTGAGACTGTAGAGATTTATTTATTCGAACAATATGGAGTCTATGGCATCATAGTCATAATGGCTATCTTTTCATACAAAACCAACCATTCTGACGATATTCTAATAGAATTAGGGCTTAGTATTTTTGGAACTATAAGTATTCTCGTTGAAATTATTGTGGGCTCTATAGCTAAATGACGAAAATAGTGTAATTTTAACACCTCTCCGGAGCCTCAAGACTAACCACCATCAGGGCTGTCTTTGCCGGGGGAGTAAGGGGTGCATGGCAACCTGGCGCCGAGATCCAGGAATGCCAGCCAATAGCTTTATAACAAATATAATAACATCCCATAAACATTCTACTACTGTTTATCCGTCACGTTTGTCCAAAGCGGATTGGTAGGTTCGACACATCGGTTATCTCGATGTGCAGGCTGCGTCACGATGTTTTCCTTCACCGTTGTTAGCACGTGGTTATTGTAATAATATGCACATTAGGTGAAAAATCTGACTAAGCGGTGCATGCGTTCCAGCCAGGATCGAACCCGCGCCCTTTGAGCTTGGGACGCGTACGCTAGCGATTACGCTACCACGACTTCTTATTAATTTTCATATAATTGTATTTTTTAAATTATTTGAGCCAATTTTTATTTTTATTATATATATTGCTTTTTAGTGGAAACTTGATTGATATATGTTTTAACTTTGTGTTTTATATTTAAGAATAGTAATAATTGTATGTCTCCCCAACAAATGAAATAAATATTCTGCTTTAGATATTAAATCAAGGTAAGGCAGCGATCATAAGTTCACTTTTGATACCTAACCATAAAATAAAACAAGGTGAAGCTAAGAATGCTGTTTATATGTTTTGCGATACAAAAACTATAACACTTGTGTATCCGTTATAAAACACTTTTAAATTAACAATATTCTAAATTACATAAGACATTTGTAATGTCAAATGTTGGTATGACATTTAAATGCATTTTCATCTTTAAACTAGTTTAGTATTTACGATCGAGATGCACTCGATGAAAAACATAGTCTAAATCTAATTAATGAATATGTAAATAATATATATTCTAAGAACGCAGACTTTGTAGGTATATTTCAAAATTAAACAAGTTACATTCGTGTTATGAGTAACATACAAACTTGGCATATGATCTTAGGGACACTCAGACCAGACTAAATAACAAAAAGTTGGCTAACAAATTTTACCCTGAAGAGAATAGATTTAATGGTTCTTAGACAATCAAATACATTGTGCTATTTGTTGGTTGTTAAGGACACGGATACGCTTTTTTTAGAATGCACCAGAAATAATAATAATAATAATAATCTATTTATTTCATGAAATTGAGTATTTCCGTATTATACAATTTTATATTATAACATTAATTCAAAGTTATCAAATTAACACCCGCGTCACTATAATTATTACCAATGTTTCTACTCCACGACGTCAAAGGGACATGTATACCAAAATGACTTCAAGTATGGGCTCTGCCACCGGGCCGCGAGGCGGCAGAAACAAACAAACTCATGCTTTGAACTGGGTGTGCAGTTGCACCTATTTACGTAGCAGTGGCGAGTCCCATCGATCTACAAAAAGACTGAGCATGCTGTTGGCGCTGCCGCGAACGCGAGAGCACCAATGAGCAACAGCGTCTAAAGGAAAGCCTTATGCTTAGACTTCCTGGACTTTGGAGATTTTCGTTCTTTTTTAGTCGACAGCGGCAAAGTTAGTTTTAGACTTCATGTCAAAAGCTTAAAATAAGTGATTTTGCATGTTATGTAAACTTTTGTCTTCACGGGACTTAAGTGGACGCTTGTTCAAGCCCTCAAAATAAATTTTAAAAAATTATCTATTTTTAATATGATGATACTTTTTTATAAATGTAGTGGAATTACTTAATTTGAATGAATTAATCGTGTGGTATGTTTTTATATTATTAATTGCTAAAATTCATTCGCATAATCGATAACTTATATTTTAATTGTGACCTAATTTTTAAGTTCTCTCGTCTTCCAGATAGAATTTAGAGATGCTGTTTTCCATTGTATAATAGACGCTTTTTTTACCCATATATCTCAACTTATGACATTTCTTTAGCCCAAAAGCGGGCGAAGGTTTATTAATAAATAAAGAAACATCGCTACTGAGCCGTTTTATATGTCCATTTAATTTTACAAATATATTTTTTTTATAATAAGTTACTTAAAAAAATCATTACATTAAGTTACAACACTAATTTGTCATTGATTACAAATTATTCATCACGCTACATTATTTATAAAAAAATGTTAAACTGGACAGCTTTTGACATAAATGTTTATTTCTTTTCCACAAAGAAATCCTATTATTGAAATCATCAAAATTTATAATTTATGGTTTACGAACCTTGACACGTGATTTCTGATTATTGTTAAGGCGATAATAAAATTCGACTGCCATAAATAATTTATTATTTTATTGATTGGGCATTCTGCGTACGAGTTGCAATTTTAACTAAAAAGGCTTATGTTATTCGGCTAATATGGAAGGATTATCTTTATTGCTAATTAATATTTTTATAACTTGTTAAACATTTCGCTCGCAATAAAATGGTTGTTACTTCATTGACTTTATATATTTTTAATTTGTATAATATGGCACAACTTTATGATTATTGTAATTAAATAAAAGTTACTTTTATTGGGTAGCTACCGTTGATTTAGAAATGTTTCATGCGTTTTAAATATTATATTCCTATTGGTATTTGATTGTTAGTAAAAGGGTAATTTATTATTAAAATCGACAAATGCGTGTCAGTCCACGAATCTGACAATTTTTAGTAAATTGCAAATTTCAAGTTGCCACAAGAATTCCTTCGTTTAGTATCAGACAAAGACCTGTAGTTTAATTTAATTCACACTGATTAGATCCACAAACAATAAAATACTTTCAAAAAGAATATATATAGAACATATCACCTTTGTGTTTCAATGTGTTATTTTAGAATTATAAATCTTAGAATAGAGTTTAATAACTTTCAAAAAATATTTTTATCAAAGCGTATAATATTTTTTCTGTTATCTACAATGTATTCCAGAACATACCATTGATTAAATAAAAAAATTGTCGAACTTATCGCGTTATTGAAACAAAGAGGCGATATGAAATACTGGAAAAACAAAGGAGCTTCCTTATTAACCAATATACAAATATTCCATCTGTATTACGATGCGACTATTACGTATTGTAAAACGAAATACTCCGTCATATGCGATAGACAATGGGCAATGCTATTGTGCCTATTTCCCACAGTCTTCTCGAACTTTCTCTATCGTGATCGACCGTTTTAGATGTGTCTGTCTCTTAAATGCGTGATCAGATGCATTTTATTGCATTCCGTTTCCGTTATTTCGCCTTTTATGAAATAGCCTATAAATATTTATCCGTCAATTCTCATTAATAAATATATTTACCTACATAAAATTGAAAGTAACTTAGGATGTTTGTTTGTGATTCAGTTACGGCTTTGGGAAAATAATTGATTAATAACACTGGCCCACAAATAAGAATCTATCCGTACAGGAACAGAGATTGGACATAATTTCCTGTTGCCGGGAGGCCTTTCGTAACAGGCGACAAAACAAGCCACAGCCAGGTAGGAGGGTATTCGCCCGTTTAGATGGCTACCACCGCTGGTCTAGAGTATGCCGTCATAACAACCTTGAGTTGTGTTCCGAAATCAGTGACCAGGTTCTAATATCCCCTAAGAGAGCAGCAGCGCATTTGTAGCAGCTTTCGTGTTACAAATGTCCATAGGCGATGGTAACCGCCTTCCATCAGATGGGCCGTCTGCTTGTCTGCTGAACTCGTGCAATAAAAAAACAGTGGTCTGTACTTTAGAGCAGACCTATATAATCTTATATTTTCGATGCGCTGAATCCGTATCTGGGGTTAGTTTGGCCTTTACACCATCATAATTGAATGAACCAAACTGACCCCAGATTCAGTCTTTTGAGCCATAAACCCTTATAATTTCGAGGGTGTATGAACGAAACTGCCCAGGATTCGGATTTAGTGCATGGAAATACATAAGAATAGGTGAGTCGGGTCAAAAGTACAGACCGCTTTATATTTTTTGTGGGCCGTTGAAATCAATGTAACAACACGGAGGTTTTATTCGATATTATTTTTTTGTCAATTCATAGGGAATGTCTTTTCTTGCAACACACATGGGTCCGTTATACAGAGGAAGACCAAACGCACCGCCTAATGCCGCGTGCTTCGTGTGTGTGTGGGACTCTTGCGCCAAACGGCAAACGATATCTCCTCTATTAAAGAAGGAGACCGAACAAACTACCCAGTAAACCTACCTCGGTCCCTACGAGAGCATATATCTAAAATGCCAGAAATTTCTAACTTAGTTAAGCTCAACGGACATCCTAGTGCGCCGATTTGGTGCTAAGTCCCGAGAAACAAAGCCGTACTACTTTGTACAGTAAAGGTGATTCCACCGATATCCCCGTAAACAGTGGCCCTCTACCACACGGTTTTATCCATTAGCACCAACCTCCACCAACATTGATGAACTAATGTAGTTTTTATAATGTCAAAAAAATTCGCTTATGTCCGCCGTGTAAGGCGTTCTTTAATATTAAAAATATAAATATAAATTTAAAATCATATTATGTCCTAGTAGATTAAATACCTTTAAACTGCTAAATCGATTGTTTGAAAATTTAGTATATAAATACATATATTTTCATTGCCAAGCAGAAGCAATGCTTAGATACTTGGCAGGGCAAATCTTGTAAATAAATGTCCCGAATCAAAGACCCTAAAGCGGCCGGTTTTGGAAAATCAATTCGTAGAATTGACGCGTATCTAGACAAAATGTAGCCGTAATCCGTTTTCCGTTGTATATTAAGCATAACACAAGCGTAACTTGCTAAACATAGAAATATCCAACACAATTATACGCTTGTCTGTTGACATATTGTTATTATTATTTATATTAAACACAATAATTTGGCATATAAAGATTTTACTTTTTATATATCAATTCTAAAATCCGCACAAAAATTGTGTAATATATTGCACATTGCAATACGTCAAGCAATTAATTCAACAAAAGTATTCTTTTATATTCACAATTCGTTTTTATTGACAAATATTAACTTTTTTCAAGATGACCCTATGCGTAACATGTCACAGATAATCATCATACAATGTCTAAACGGAGTTTAATAAATTGCATAAAGTTGCAAAAGGCCTTTTCATACCGCTTTCCAAATAGTTAATTAGATAAAAATTCATGGTTTTTTTGTTACAAAATAAAAATCATTTTTTTCTTGTTTCCTGCGATCATTGGCAACACTTTAAACAGAAGTGATGACAGAAGTTTGATTATTGAAATTGGTCCTTGGGAGCAAACCATAATTGTAGACGGGGTCTCGAACTTAAGCGGTGAAGCAGGCTAAAAGAAACCGATTTTGAAATAGGAAGCCGTATTAGGTGTTCCCATCGCATAGATATCATCTGTGTACCACTGTAACGACATTAAGATTCCGTAATTGGTATACCCACATAGGATCCGTCTATAATTTATATTCGTCTTTCTGTCTATACTTTTATTTGAGTACTAGGATATGCCCGCGACTTCGTCCACGCTTGACTTGAAATTCCCGCTGGACTCCCCGGACACAAAAATTAAGCTATCGTTTTAGGCGTTTAGTAGAAACTGTGACGGAATAACCTCACTTTTATGCATCCGAAGAACTTCAAACCGCTCCCGGAAAATATCCCGCATAAATACCGGGTTAAAAAAAACCATACATTTTATAACATAAAATTTGCTATCGATTAGTGAAAAACTCGCATTAGAATTCGATTTTTTTTTTCAATATGGCCATTTTAAATCATTCCTAGATAAAAATCCTGTGGGATTCCCATGATAAAAAGTAGCGCAAATTTTAAGTTCAAATATATGCAGTCTATCAGCAAAAACCACATCTAAATCGGCCCTGTACTTTTTACGTGAATCCCGAACAAACAGACAAGAAATCTAAAAAATTGTATCGTATTCTTCGTCGTTTATATAGTCTACTAGCTTCTGCCCGCGACGTCGTCTACTTAGAATTTGTTTTCAAAACCCCCCGATTTTGAAACAATCTTCATTGGTGCTCCGCTCCTATTGGTCTTAGCGTGATGATATATTTGAGCATTCGTCGATAAATGGGCTATCTAACACTGAAAGAATTTTTCAAAACAGACCAGTAGTTCCTAAGATTAGCGCGTTCAATCAAACCAACAAACAAACAAACTCTTCAGCTTTATATATTAGTATAATATTCCACTTGTTTTTTTTAATAGCTGCAATGTACAGAATTTTATAATATTATAAAACTAACAAACTCTGTGTGTTTGTTTATATTTCTAATACATTATATATTTACGCATTCACAATTTATTATTCTAAGATAATTCCTTACACAATGAAGAAGCATAGGTCATAAATAGATATTGCATAATTTTAACGTAAACTATTACAAACTGTTACTTTCTTACGTTATATAATGTGAAGTGTCCCACTGTAACACGCGTTAATAGTACCTATAATAGCGTTAATTAGCGTTTGGACAAACAAAAAATGCGGATGACAACGAGTTTGACAAGTCCACTGTTTTATTAACAGGCATGTTTTACAACTATACCTATTTATTAGTTGTGATGATTTTAAGCAAACATTTTTAATTCAGATTTATTGATCTTTATATATCTTATATTATGCAATCGCTACCGTATTTGTCAGTTGTACCATTACTTTTTCACTATTTTTATGTTGCGACCCACGAAAAATCCAAAAAGTTAAGTAAACAGTCTTGTGACCCCTTCACTGCGAAATTATGTTAACATTTTAATTAATACTTTATTTATACGTTTTATTGAATTGCATCTTTTGTATATAGGTCTTATTTTTTTACATACTGCGACCCCTTTAATAACAAACGTGACCCCCATAAGGGTCGTGACCCCTAGGTTAAGAAACGGTGGTCTATACATTTATTAAAGCTTTTTATGTGGCTTTACTCAAATATTCAAATGCTTACCCCACGCAAAGTATTTACCAAATAAAGGATTATTTTTTGATTATTTATATTATGATGAATATATTATGTAACCTCTAAACTCTCCAGGCATAATAATAATAATTATATTAAGTTCAATAACGCATCATTAACAGTACTGGTTATAATAAATATTATAAACATTATATAACCAAATTATGAATGTAAACAACATTACTTCATACATAAATTCAATCGGCCATATTGTCTTATTTACATTTTAACCGTTATGTCATGATCGGATATTATTCATTCGCAATACGACGAACGCATTGTTGTTTGATCATCAAACTAATGTGATGAGTGATGAGATTGGTTGGGTGATTATTATGTCATGAATCTTTAATAAAACAAACGTCCAACATTCCTTTTATATAGACTTACTTTTCTTATGATCTTACCACAGAGGATGACCTTACACATGAGGCTTTGTTCTCGTGATCTGTTTTCTTTGTTTTGAATTAACTATCCCGTTTTCCTAAAAAAAAGTTACCTTTATTGGTCAGACATGGAAAAGCATTTATTTTTATGAGGAGAAATGTCTATACGGATATCACACAACACGGAAACTGGTGCCGGCGCACGGTAGTGTGGGACTCAAATGGGCTGCCGGACTACCCGCAAACCCACTAACTCATCGGTGTCCTTCCTGTTGCCATAATATGTCGGGCCAGGAGACTAAGGCGTCTGGCGCCGAGGAACCGACTGGCGTGGGCTCCCCCCTCCAGGCAGTCATCTCCTGTCTGCCTGGGACCCAATCAAGGATTTAGGGACGCGCCCTCTACTCATTGGCGTGGGTGCGGGTGGCGACTTCATATTGCTTTCTGAACGCGTCAGATACGCGTCTGGTGGCCACTGCTAATTTTAAATATTTACTATATCACTATAGCACATTGTTTCTCAACGATTTTTATGGCGTGACCCACGAAAAAAAGAGATAAGTGTTTCGACCTCTTCACTGCAAAATGTAATGTTTTAATTAATTGTTTAGTTTTTTAACAGACTGCGACCCCCTTTAATAACAAAGGCGACCCCCACAAGGGTTGCGAGCCTAGTTTGAGAAACAATGAGTATAGCATATTGTAGCAACATATAGGCTATACATTCCTGTTAACTATGTGAATTAAAATCCCTTCTTTGAATATAAGGGTTATTTTTTAATCATGAAAAAAAGTTACTTAAAGGATAAAACACATTTTTAAATAATTAAAAATGGCGACCGTAAAAAAAGATGGCTCATTGATTGCTTTCATTTTGTATTCGGTTGGAATATGATATAGTTGCCAGATGACTTATGATTGATGAATGAAAAACCGGACCGAAACTAATAATTTTACTTACTATAAATGCAAAAGTTTGGACGGTTGTTTTTTGCACAATGACGTCAGAGCAGCTTGACGAATCTGGATGAAATTTGGCACAGAGATATATTGTAGTCTGGAATAGCACATAGGCTACTTGTTAACCTGGATTTTATTTAACGAGAGCGAAACCGCGCACAAAAATTGTAATTTTATAAATACTATGTTTCCGTTTTAGTCAAAAATACTACCGACCTTTCAAATAATAAATAAAAGGCGTTGATCATTTAACTGGCCTTACAAAATACGATGTGCTACACTTGATTACATCTATGATTCATACGATAACCTTTGTCCAGTGGCATTTACGGGTTTTATATTGCAATGAGCAACTAATCCGCCAAATGGCCATTGAAACAGACGAAGTGTTTGCTAATGTATTGTATGTTGAATGATACTTTAATGTGAATAATGTGAGCATTACAGGTGTTTAATAGCGTAACTTATTTCTAGCGCGACTAAAGATAGACCGAAAGCTGTCAGGTACTTCTTAGTAGTTACTTGAGGCGTATTGAAAATTTGTGTAATATTTCTTTTGTGATATCTGAATACAAAAGCGCACACCCGACTGAACGGGTATTGTATGTTAAAGGACGCTTTTATGTGAATAATGTGACCTTTGCAGGTATTTTTATATCGAGCGCGACTAAAGCTAAACCGAGAGGTGTCCGGAGTATCTGAGTAGGTACTTGATGCGTCGAGAAAAGATGTACATTAATTATTTTATATATACATAACTGTAGACCTGGCTGAAGGGTAGTAAAGTTTAACAAATTTATTATTTAAAACATATTTTTGAAGTGATACTTTTTTAGCCACGGTAGTGAATTCTTTCGACGGGAATGAAAGAGCGTAACGCCGTTAATTTAATAATTCAAACATTATGCTCATAGAGTTGGAAATGTTTTGAAGTTTTGAAGTTCATAAACCAAATTGAAACTAGAGTATTTGTTTCCTATTTTAATTATCATTAGCCTCTCGTATCATTTGTTCAAAGTGAAAATATGGAATCTGACTTATATGTGCTATAAAAATCTTAAAGAGGTAATATATGAAATGTTATATTTTGCTTTAAAATATAAAATAATTTTTGAGCTTGGTAAAAATATTATAAAAATAATAAAGCATATAATCAAAAAATAATTCTCTCGTAGGCTACTTTTCTGAAGTTTCACTACTGCCGAATGTGAATTAAACACACAATTTTTTTTAAATATTAAAACCGTTATAGATACGTGCACACATAAACCCACTTACACATACCTACAAGCTACATACATCACACCCATATAAGTTTTATCTATGCATCACACTTCACCCTGAGTTCGTACGTCTTTGACATTGACAATATTTTGTAAATACAGGCTTTCATATTTGTTTTTTTTTTCTATATTGACCATAGTAGTATTGTTTATTTCATGGCATAATTACAATTTAAGTTAACTTAAATTATTCTCTTTGTATAAGCTTGGGCTACAAAATAAGATCCGTTACTGGCTCATGTTCTGTTTTTAAAATGTATCGTATTTTTTAATCTATAGTGTAAAGCTGTGTGATAATTTTTGAATATTAAAAAAAGTTGGAAGTCAAAATAAGAATTTATGAATATAAAATTCAAAAGAAAATGTTCATAGGCGACGGCACGCGCTTTCCATCAGATGCCTTCAATTATTAGAACAAATTTAATATCTAACGATTTCGGTTGATTGCTTCTTTACGAAAACAAAAAAACTATCTCCATAGAAACTAGTCTAACGAGGATCGACCATCTTGATAATAACTTGTTTTAAAAACATATTTGCATAACAAAAATAGATTATGGCCAGTGTTAGAAGTCCGCACACAACGAAAGTTTCCGTGGAGATTTTTGTAGTTCATCATCGCCACTAGGCATTCTTCCTCTATTTTTGTTATTTGTGTTTGGGAATATACTTAAACTACCCACTAGCAAACCAATAAAATTAAACGCCGTCCCTCCACTCGGAGACCACGATGGGGATACAGCCAATCAGAAGCCAGAAGCCCCACACACATCACTCGGTGAGCCTTCCCCCTCAGGCCCGAGAATGGTGTTCCAAGAAAAGACAATCCCCCTGCGTCATAGAAAAAGGGGGAAGGAATGTGGGATATTGGAACTCTCACTCATCTTAAGAAACAAGATTAGCTCAAGGTTATCGCTTTCACGCTGAATTTTGTGAGAGCGTGTTCACACTGATTTAGACGGTCCTAACAGATCTAATCTAGAGAGTGATTCCAGCATGCCTCTACCATGTCAAAACATGGCGATTACACGACAGTTCCGTTTTTACCAAATCGACTACGGAACCCTGAAAACGACAAAAGTATTTCGCCACCTCTGACCCGGTGCGTAGAATCCATGTAATATACATAATTAATCAGATTCAGATACAAATCCGACTCAAATGTCAAGGTCCCAGCAAAACCTGTCTTCCGTTAAATATATGTCTCGTTTCTGAATATTACTTATATGCTATTAATAGTCATAAACTTGATTAAGGCGTTAACAATAAACTGGTAACTGGAACAAAATAAGATTAAAATTATTTTGCATACTTACAATGCAAATATTACTTTTTAAGATCAGTGTTGCAATTAAATTGAAAAAAAATCTCGTACCTAATATAAAACTTTTGGAAACTTTCTATTTTGACAGTGGTCCAGCATTAAATGTTATACTTTTGTACAAAATGTATCAAAAATGATTGTAAATATTTTATTAATATATTTATTATATATGTAACATGTATGTAAAAGGATTGAAGTC
This sequence comes from Dendrolimus houi, assembly GCA_039645545.1. Lineage (NCBI taxonomy): Eukaryota > Metazoa > Arthropoda > Insecta > Lepidoptera > Lasiocampidae > Dendrolimus > Dendrolimus houi. Next base: position 9,895,120 of record CM077136.1, read on the forward strand.
TTCTAAATGATGAATGATGTAAATACTACTTATATTTTAAACAAACTTCATTGAATAAGTCCAAACTAATGCCACAGAAATATTTAATTCTTTTTCTATACATACTTATAAGTTTTTTTAACTCCTCCGCCAGACTAACTAGTTTTGTCCAGTCTTGTTACTTATTTTTTTTACATTTTGCTCTTTTTTATTGTTATTCTTTTTTATTTTTTGTTTCTTTTCTAATAATAATGGTTTCTTACTTATTATATTCTTTTTTGTTTAATACATTTTATAATTTGGAAGTTTGCGAAATTTGTATAAGTATCCGTTTGTTGCTTGGAGACGGATTGTTTATCATGAACTTTGGTATCTATACATTTACGATCTTATTCATAGAGAATTAGTGACCGCTTCTTTAAGAACCACAAAGAAGTGTTGAAACTTACTCTAGCTCTCTATGAATAAAACCGCTAATATACCAATGGTGCCATAAGAAAAACGAAAATGAAATCAGCAACTACCAGGTTCTAAAAGCAAGGATGCAACCTAGAAACGCTTGAAAATGCCATGACACAAAGATTCTTCTTAAAAATATGTATAATTTATCAGATAATTGTCAAAGTATCTGAACCGCGGATAATAATTTCTTACATTCTCATAATATTGCATTAAAAGTTCACATCGTCTTGAGTAAGTTAGATTGTTCAGTCAAATCTGACACCAATGAACTGTGCCCTTTGCTGTTTCAAGATGTTCCACATCAAGGGGCATGTATAACGTAAATTGAAATCATTATAATTGAAGAAGAGATTTATATTATAGGATGTAGTAATTAATTAATTAATATTTATTGCTTTTTGTAACCTTTTCTAGGGACAAATTATACTGCTCTTCAATAAAATCCCAGAAAACGTGAAAACAGCTTTCAATAAATAAATTTAAAAATATAGCAAAGCAACGTTTGTCCGAGAAGGTTTACTATACGACGAAATATTTTTTTAAAGGACCGCATCGGATGGGTATAATGCGATCGCCACCAAGCTTTTTCAATTCACATAAATGACTTTGTTAAACCTTGTATTAGTTTAAACCACATTTAAAAAAAGACTTTCTGGGAAGTTTATTGCGTCGCTTCTTCTCCTTTAACAGCAACTAAAATTACTTTGGAAGCGGCAGTCACGGCTTTCTATAAGTAATCTGTAAGATTTCATTTTGAAATAAATATATTCAGTTTTATTTTAAAACGGTTGGAGATTATTCGAAAGAATATTGATAATGTCAAACCTGGCACAATTCTCTTTTCTTTTACCATATCCCAATTAATTGGGGTCGGCACAATAGGAGAGAATAACAAGTCCGATATATAATTATATCTAAATGTACTAACAAAAAGCAGAGCCATGTACGGGCTTAAGAAATTAACTAGTAATAATTTTAATAAGTATTTTGAATCGAATTATCTTTTAATATATGATTTATGAGAGACGAGAACCAATAAGATCACGTCTTAAGTAAATAAAAATCAGTGACTTTGTAAATAAACGTTTTATTTACATCGATACACTTTTCTAACAGATGACGTTAGTGGTAAGAATCTGGATGATAAATATTAGATTTATAGATAGATAAATAACACTTTATTATACACCAATACAAACATGAACTTAAAGGCTAAAGTTATATCTAGTTATGTACAAAGGGCGGTCCTGTCGCTAAAAAGCGATCTCTTCCAGGCAACCCCAGGAATGAATTGAGATGATAATGGCGATGGTAGTATACGTAACATGTAGTACGAACTACTTACGTTTTAATAATAAATACATAAATTATATATATATATATATATATATATATATATATATATATATATATATATATATATATATATATATATATATATATATATATATATTTATACATATCTACAAAATATACAAATGTATATAAATTAATTTAAATATCATATTCCAACGACAGTTATTATTTTTTGATTATTTGATAGCAGTTTTAAATATCGCTATCGATTTTGCTTGTCTGATAGTAACAGAAAGCGCGTTCCAAAGCGGTATATATAGCCTTAACAGTAAAATAATTGTTGTAAAAGTTGAGTTAAGTACACATATATATATATATATATATATATATATATATTGAGTTATAAATTACTGTATATTTTTAAATCCTTAAGACATAGAAACAAGCTATTAGAAGTCAAGTATACATAACCAATGTAATTCCAATTATAATGTTGCTAACCGGAGTCCGGTTTTGGAATAGCAGCCATTGTAGAATTTATATTTTTGCTCTATCAATATCATCAATACAAAAGCTATACCAATAAATAAAATTTAAATAAAAGTACCTGGCTGTGATTCCAGAATAAATAATTTAAAAGGATGCTATTTATACAATGCCTTATCATAAATTATCATTTCTATATATTTCTCCGTCATTATCTCCGATACACTTTGGAGCGGCTCAATTGTCTTAATGAAAATGTTCAAGGTTCAAAACGGAATTTTACTTAAATTTACATTTCGATATTTTCCAAGGTCCAGAAATAGAATATAAGGCTCGAGTGTCACGTGAACAAAGCGGATGACAAATATAATTCTATACCTACTTGTATTTATTTTGTTTCTATTACCGGTCAACCCACTTCTCGTCGATATCCTCCGAATGTCAAATCCTGAGATAAAAGAATAAAAACAAGATACACGTATGCTGTCCTTTTTCAAACACCAAAATTAAAAACAAGCGATTATAATAAAATTCCATATGTTTATTCATTCAACCTCTGCGTATATACAAAAATGTTTCTTTTTTATTTATGCTTCAGTTTTCAACCAATTTAACGTGATATGACAGTTTAAAGAGGTTTTTTTTTTACGAAGTACTATGTGTGTAGGTGTATATGTGAAATTTGGTAGAAAGGTGTAATCTATATGCCTCTGCATAACGTTGTGGTGTCATCTTGAAAAAACTAAATATTAAGAGAGGCTCCCATAATAATACGTAACTTGAAGTTCAGCCGCTCTTAGATTGCTTTCCTGACTTCGTGAACATATGAGCGGATAACATTGTAATCACGAATATTTTACCATAAAAATATTTTTTGTTTCTATATTCATATCATCACGATAATTTACGGTAAACTAAATTAGTTTAGCACAAAAAGTAAATATAGTCTTAGAGAGGCCGGACTATAGGAATACAATTTTGTTTTCATTTTACATTTATATAAGCATGTGAGGTATTGTTATATAAGTAAGTTTTCTTTTTCTTAAACAGGAGAAATCCGTTTGAGGATTATCTACTGCAGGGGAACGCGGTGAGGAGTGTGGGACTCGCCACGTTGCGGTGGCACTAGCATCGCAACAAAGAGATGCTATTGCCACGCTACGGTTGGGGATACCCAGTAATAATCCTCGGTGTTCCTTCTTGCTATTTAAGCCAGGGAAATGCGAAGCTCGACTAGTCCGCGTACACTGGCAGGCAGGGAACCCTGGGGCCACATCCACTATCGGGGGAAGCATAACCCCGGCATCGTCAGTCTCTAGCCAACACGGGACGGCTAGGCCGCGCGCGTACCACGACGCGCCCTATTTTGGTCAAGTTGAAGGTCATAATCCGCCGTAATCCCTCCAGCGCCAACGCTTACTCTTTTAGCGGGAGCGGAGCTAGCTAGTGTATTCACGCTCCCGCTTCGTCTCCTCCTTACCGAGCATTACGTGTACGCTAATGGAGGAGAGGGCTTCGCACCCAGGATACAATTAACCCTATTTTTCTTATGTAATTCAAACAAGAAATCCATATCTCGATAACATAAATACAATAAAATAATAAATATTTCAAATACAAACGACCTGACGCCCACAAGATACCCACAGCATTTATCAATTACGAAACTATATTACTTGCGTTTAACGTTTCTGTGTGAATCCAACATGTTACATTGTAAGAGGCGAATTTATGAAATGACACCCAGCAAGTTGCCCAAGAATCTGCCATTGTTTTAACTCTACACAGTTAATCTAAACACCCTTGAATATATCTCCTAATACTAGGGTTGTCAAAAGTATTACCAATCTTTACACACCTTACACGTTAAACTGTATAACATCTCAGTTGGGTCATAGAAAGCCGCACAGTAATTAATCTTGTATGTAAAACCGTCTATTACAAAGTCGTCTTTTGTTAACAAAATGCAGATATAAAATGTCACTGGGCTTTTTTTTAAATTACGAAATAGCTATACTAATCGAGTCTTCACTATATTTTGAAAATAGAAAATATATAATACTCATGTAATAAAATATTCGTGCCATGCAATATTATTTTAATTACAACATATAATATTAATATAATAATAGCAGAACTTTTCTAGGATAGTATTTTCATAGTATGAGTGGTGAGAACCAATGTAACTTGTTGACAGTAATGAAGCAGACAAGCATATTTCAGTTAGACCACTGGGATATTAGGCTTGACTCTTTTTTTAGAATATTTCTTGCATGAGTGTATTGCTATCTGTATGTTATACGTCGTCAAAATTAAACTTGGGTTACTTCGATAATCAAAAAATACTATACTATATAGTAATGAATTTTAGGCCGGAACTGTATTTTTTTATAATTAGTTTAAGATACTTTGGTTTTTTATGTCCGTTCACTATTCTTATTTTTGATAAATTATTTTCTGAAGTACAAAGCTCCTCCATAACATTTGGTTTTCGAATAAAATAGAAAAAAAATATTAAAAAATGCTTAGAGCTCATAATACATCCAGTGTTCTATTGTAAAGGCTTATATGATCTCCACGTGGAAATGTGTCATTAAATAAATATGTTTTAATTATCATAGTGTTATACACAAAATATTCACTCTATAAATAAATAACTTATAGTATGCTATAATGAAATAGAAGGAAAAGAGGATTTAAAAAAAAATAAACATTAAGAATCTGACATTATAGTACAGTCAGAGGGAAGAATTTAATAAAAAATAAACAACTTATAATCGAATCGCAAAAAGAGAGCAAAACATTTTAGGAAACAAGTTACAAAAAATATATCAACATGTTATTTTTATTTTCATTACCAGGATATGCCCGCGACTTCGTCTACCTTGACTTAAAATTTCCGCGGGATTTCCGGGACACCAATTACTACAGTATTCGAAAAAGAATGTAAACTATCGTTTTCGGGAGAACTGTGCAATAAGCGAATTTTTGTACGCCCGAACAACTTTGAACTGTTCCCGGGAGAAAAAATATTATGCATTTTGTTTTATTAAAGCTATCGATTAGTAAAAAATCACATTGGAATTCGATTTTGTTTTAATCTGGCCATTTTAAATCATTCCCAGAAAAATTCCCGGTGGATTCCCAGGATAAAAGCAGCGCAGATTTTAAGTCTAAAAATTAGCTGTCGATCAGCAAAAACCGCATCGAAATCGGTCCAGTAGTTTTTACGTGAATCCCGAACGACCAGACAAACGGACAAAACGACAAACAAACAAGAACTCTATAAAAATTCATCGATCATGAAGTGTATTCCAGTTGTTTTTTTAATTAGTGTTAATGCACAGACACGGTATGCTTAGAATTTTATAATATTACTAGAGTTTAACCCGCGACTACGCCGTGAGTCTACCTCTACTGCCTTCCTCTTGTTTAAAGAACAGGCGTTAATACAGGTTACATTGTACTAAATGTTTATTTGAGTGCTATTTGTACCTGGAAGATTAATTACATTTTATATCGCAAACTATTCCATCTCCCAGCAAGGCCAAAAAGGACAAAAAGGCCAAAAAGGACAAAAATGACAAAAAGCACAAAAAGGTCGAAAAGGACAAAAAGGTCAAAAGGGACAAAAAGGTCAAAAAAGAGAAAAGGGCCAAAAAGGACAAAGATGACAAAAAGGACAAAGATGACCCAAATGACGCAAATGGCAAATCACAAAAACCTATCCTACTTTTTGGGATAACCTTGACATAAATCTATCACAAAATCTATCCCATTAACCGGGATAAAAAGTATCCCTTATCCACCCTCGATATTAAAATTACATCTGATTTTCAGCCAAATCGGTCCAGTACTTTTACCGTAAAAGCATAACAAACAAACAGACAAATATATTTTTATCCCGAAAACTATTTATTCCATTTTTCGAGATAAAAAATATCCTATGTTCATTCTCGGCGCCGAAAATATATATATACTGAGTTTCAGCCAAATCAGTCCAGTAGTTTTTCCGTGAAAACGGAACAGACACACAGAGTTACTTTCGCATTTATAATATTAATAGGGATAAATTGTTATGATGGCAACCCTAGCGTAATAATTACAATGCTACTGAGTTATACAAATTTCAATACATACGAAGATCAGCCGTGTGAAAAAATAAACTGCCTATATAATTTGTATAACATAACATAAACTATGTATTTATGTATGTAACGCTTTGTTTCGTATGGTCTTATTTGATGGTGAAAACATCAATTTGATTTCTTCACGTCGGATCTTGAAAGTTACTTTTTTGTTTTGGGGTTCTCTGCGCATTTTTGCAATAATAAACTCCTGTGCAATCGTAATATCCGTACATAAGATCTAGAATTTTTTCAAAACAAAAATCTAAAACAATATACATATAAAATAGCGAGCGTTGAAATACGTTATTGTCATACTTTTAAAATAACGTGACCGAAATACTTTTAATTCCTGTTCAAACAGTAATCGGTACGTTGAATGACTCGTTGAAGTTATGACCTCATAACTTGCTAATCTCGTGCAAAGTCTAGGCTACTGCGTTTTGTGTGTGGATAAAAAGTGTCCCAGTCGACTGAACTGTCAATTTCGCTATTTAGGTGATAAGCAAGAAGGTGTACCACATATGTGCGTTCCTTTACGTAATGATACAATGATAATGCGCAAAAAAAAGATATTGTTATCAAAATAATAAATATTTGTTTACATCAAAATATCTATATCTATACATATAATAAAACTGTAGAGGTAGTATTTCTGTACAATGAAAAAAAAATGCTGAAAACTGAGTCAGGGGGGTGTAAGAAGTGAAATAGAACAAATTTAGATTTTTTCAAACTTTTGTTTCTCTTTTTGTCTGCTTGTCTGTTTATTTGTGTGTCTGTCTGTTTGTACCGGCTAATCTCCGAAATGACTGGACCTATTTTAATGAAATTTTGTATGGTGGAAGCTTATATCCCTGGTCAACATATAGGATACATTAGATCCCGAAAAATTAAAGAGTTCCCGTGGGATAGTTAAAAAAACTTTCCACACGGACGAAGTCGCGGGCAGAAACTAGTACATAAACAAACTAGTAAAATATACTTATCATATATTGTATTCTAATAATAATGTCTTAAGATTGTAAGTCGAATACTGAGCCTAGATTATCGAAGTCAATGAGTAAGGTTCCCAGAAGGACAATTTTTATCAAACCAATTTACTGATAAATTTGCTCTTCTGAGTTGTTACCCTTTTAATCTAGGTCAACGATATATGCACCACAAAAATACTTTCAAACGCTCCTCGTCAGTTGAAGGTTCGACACACAACGAACATGAAGATGTACCGACCTCGCTATTTACGTTAAAAAATAAATTGATAGTTAAAAATATTAATAAACGTGAGAACGGAAATACGTAGGACATTGTACATGTAATAAATAAACAGGTGCAAATGTTAACTATTGCGAAAATGGTCATAATTAAATGCATCGCTGCAGATTAAGAGATGCATAATAATTAAAAACAATGTGAAATCAATTATACAGTTTAATTGTATGAAATTCTTTAAATATCATTCTAGGCTCAGACGAACAAAGTAGACAGAGTCCCGAGCTCTCAGAAGATTGAAGCAAATAAAAATTAAAGCAATTTTGGAATAGGAAGCCTATCGCGCCGCAGAGTGTTACGAGTACTTCGTATTAAAAAATCGAATTAGTAAGGATAACAGTTTAATAGTTTCCAGTAGATCAGATTAGAAATCAGCGTTGTGTCGGACATAAATCCGACACAGCAACAAGCTGAGTGCAAACCTTGTTTGCGCAAAATATGCGGCGTATAAATTTATTTAATACAGCGTCTTCTTTGCGGCTGGTCGCAGGCAATCGGTGTGGTCTTAGCTATGCTTCTGCGTTCTGGTGAGATCTCCCTTTCTTCTTCTTTTCAGTTATTGTATACTAATTTTTTTTTCCCCTCTCTTTTGTTTTTACTTACAGTAGCTAATATATTTTCAATTATTCAATATGTGAATATGAGACTACTTATGTATAAGACTCATAATACAAAATTTTGTACTATACTGTTTTTTGTCCAAATAATTTTAAAAATAAATAAATAAAATATGTAAACAATGAGTGTCGCTACTCCTTCAAATAAAATCTGTTCTTTCTTCCTGATGCTTTTGCTCACCTAGGCTCTGTCTATATTTTCATTCGTCTGAGATTCTAGGTAAATAAGAAGAATAGGATGGTTTTGTTTTTAGTATAGTTTTTTTGATCAACTAGCGGGCCCACCAGACGTTGTCTTGCCCTAAAAAATAAATCTAGGTCTCGATTGCGGCGCCACCTACCAGGTCCAATTATGAATCTAAACCAACCCGGGACCCACTCGAACATACACAAAAAATTTCATCAAAATCGGTACAGAAGTATTTAGGAGGATTTCAGTGGCATACTTGTACGCATTTGATTTTACGTATATAAATAAATATAATATAATAAAATAAGGCACACACTGCAAATGCACTTCCTCACAACACCAGCATGAAACAGATACACTCTACATTAGTATAAGTTTAGTACTAAAATTAGAAAAAAATAATAATTAATATTATATGTTATTCTTAAGGTACAATACAACATAAAAATCACTAAATTAATGTCACATACAGTAACAAAAATAAACAATAAGCGTGTACGAACTCTAAAAACTTTTATAGAAATTAAGTTGTAAAAAAGGGCACGGAATTCGAGTCCGTGTTGTTAAATAAAGTAATATACGCACATGCAAAAGTTTTTAAAATGGTCATCTCAGTGATCGTATAAACAGTTTCTCCTTAAATATGGGCATTTATTTAGAAATCATGAACAGGTACTTCAATTATATTAGTATACATAGATTAGTCAGAAGTGAACGTATGCGATATATTGGATGATCTTTTGCTGGAGAATGGGTACATTGGTTACGGAGCCATCTTGGCATGACCCTTCAAGCTATAAAAGGTTACAACAACCGTTCTAAACCTATGATATACCACGCATTAGTAATCTATTAACTATCTAAAGATGCACGTGGGCTCGATAGTTCATGTATACATACAATGTTGCAAATGTTGATACATCGGTGTTTAATCTTTAATGATCTGATTAACAATATCACACAGAACGATGTAAACTGAAAAAAAATCTTTTTTAACCCTTACTGTACAAAAATTAAACTACTACTAAAGTACTAAAAATAAACTATATATACAAACTAAAATATGAGAACTATATAAACGAACAGATAGGACAAAATGGCTAAACTAACTTAAAAATAAGATTAAATACGAAAACAAACTAAGTAATAAATGGTAAGACGAACCTATAAATAAAACTAACTTTAAAAAAAAAAACTATATAAAAGCGACAGTGGTCTGGTGGGGCGTCTGTCGCTGGGCATTGTACCTAGAAGGCTGGCAGCATTACCTCGCTGGATACAGAGTCTAATCCTTTGAGCGAGCTAAGCTCCAGACTTCAGGTCTCTTGTTGTATCTACCAGACGTTTTTTAATATTTTTAAATAATTTGTGGGCACTTAGCCCCCATGGGCCCAAAGTCTCCACCCCAAACGGCTCAAATATGTAACTTGTTCCAAGGTTTGCATATTTGAGCCGTTTGAGATTTTCGGCAGAAGTGGCAGTGTGACCAGCCCCAACTTTGGACTCCTGGAGATGAGAAGGCGCTAGTGTGTCGACACAGGTCCCACACAAGCGGCCTTCCCAGGGTCCAGGGAATTAATCGTTTAATGTTTAATCGCAATTTTATTAATATTTGGGCATATTAAACAGTAAGGCTGTATGTAGGTGTATTTACGTAATCATAGTACATACATATTAATTACGCCTATATCCTATAGGGGTAGGCAGAGACAATGGATTTTCATTTGCTACGATCTTGGCACTCACCTTTCGCTTTCACCCATTTTTATTAACCGCAGTACTACATGTAATCTGTATTATGGGTGCAAGAGAGCTCCATTAATAAAAAAAACATATTATGTAATATTATAGTCTTATTTTTAATTACCTGAACTAAAATGATAGCTGTGATCGACCTTTTTTATGTTGTGCAAACTTGGGGCACACATATCATTCATTCACTTACGAATCAAAAAGTTCTATCTCGTCATTTTAGTCCAAGTAATTTAAAAAATCAGAGTATAGTTTTTTTCAGCATTTTTTATTATATTGCAAGAATATTATAGATATACCTTAAAAATATAATTAAAAGTATAAATAGTAAAAGCGATTATAGACTATATAACAAATCGCTACCAGAGATTGGAGCGTGCCCAGAAGGCTGGCTGCATTGCAGCTCTGTATAGCGATGCTTATTTGTTGGGCGAAATATGAGCTAGCCTTCTGGGCACGGGTGGTATCGGACAGTTTCTTGCAAATTTCTTTGAAGAAATAGATATACCTTAAATTATGGACTATACAATGTAGCTAACTTATATTGTATTCTTAAGCTATAAGAGAACTCAGCCTAGGTCATCGAAGTCAATAGATAAGGTTCTCAGAAAGCTGGCTACGTCACCTCGCTGGATCGCCATACTGGTCTTTTATCTGAGCCCTCTGATGACCCGAAGAGTCAATGACTCATTTTGATAGATCTTTATAAAGTAGTAAATAATATTAATACATAAATATCCCACTGCTGGGCACGGGTACATAGAAAATCTATATTTACAGGTCTCCTCACAATATTTTCCTTCATTAAGACGCAAGTGGGAATTGTAACAATATATGTGCCCTTTAAAATATTGTTACAACTTAGCCAAAATTCCACGAAGCACGCCGACAAATATGAATGCACACCTGCCTCCCATAAAGCGCAGTTTATTACCTGCCAGCATTTGGACTTCTTTTGTTTACTTTGTGTTTAAAATTTATAATTAGAAAAGCCACCTATTGTGTATCGTAATCCTTTATGGTAGGCAGTGGCCAGATGTGATTCTTGGAAATCATTGTTTACACGGTCGAGACATATTGTAAGCTAAGTATAAAGGAATGCCCGAACGGAGAGATCGGCAGTCAAGCGACGATTACGATACGAGCAAGACGTATACATTCGATAAGCTATATAGTGACGGACTTTGCGCGTGTTATTGAATCGTGTACTACGTTTGTACTGGTTGTGCACAGTTATATCTGTACCTGTGTTATACGTGTTTATATAGTTCTAATAAATTCTATAGTAATTCCAACGGCATTTTAATTCGAGTCCCGTAACTCGTAATAATATATACAAACGCACACACCGAACATTCCCAGGTTAAGCAAGTTGCCCTTGTATTATGGGCACAACGGATCACTCTGTGGCCGTTCCCAGACGCCCAGACCTATATAATGGAAAGTTCATTTACGAAAACCATGCCAGAAATCGAACCTGCAGCCTGTGCCCTGCAAAGAGGTAGGTTGGTATAAGCTAACCCATTCAAGCACAGAGGACGATGATAATCTGACGAACTGTTCAATTTTCCCAGCCAGGAATCGAATCCGGGACCACTGTGTTCTAAAGAACTATGCAGGCCAAGACTTAGCCCATTAGATTACATAGAAGCACTATGTCGTAACCGCTGTATGCAGTCATCAATCGTGAACAAAAGATTTAATCCATAACATCTTAATAGATTGCTAAGCTGTAATTTTGAAAAACGTGATCAAAATGTCCTTTTTAACGAAGCGTAGCCATTTTCCGATTTAATCAATACTATTAACATGGAAAAATAATACTGCTATTAATAAGTTATTAATATGTTGTATAATGTAGAAGCAATCTTTATTTTTTAAAGTTTTTTTTATTAGCGCTATAACTAATAAATTACTAATATTGGGTAAATGTTTGGTGGTTAGTGTACTAGAAAGGGTTCTGTAGATATATCAAATATTTTGGTTATTTAATTAGGAAACTAAAAAGTATTTAAAATAAAAATACCCCATATCTCAAAAACTACTCAAGGGATAATGTTCAAACAAAACAATGAAAGTATTTTTAAATTCTGTAATATTATTATAATATTTTCCACTTCATGGTTTAAATTATGTTAGAGGGGTGACAAACTTTTCACGACTTACAAGTTAATACATATATCGCGACCTGTTGACGTCATTAAAGGACATTTTTAGCGCGTGCATACACGACACGACCGCCGCGCTGCTGCGGCCTCGGCACTCCACCCAATTTTGCAGACTCTGTGGGACTGCGTGGTGACCGTGCTGCCGCCGCATTCTCCCTGTCGAGCAGTACCGTGGCGGTATGACAGTGACGCGGTGGCGTCATATCGGCGATGCTGTCTTCACAAATGCTTGTTTTGTCAAAGTCTGACTAAGGATACCCTGGACGACTATGTACATCGAAAAATATTTTTTCAACACTTACATACATATAATTATGACAGCCAAGCCAAATATTTATTTTATACGATTTCACTACTGATTACACCTTCCAGTCATTTTCGTCCATGTATCCTGACTTCGTAGCTTCAGAGAAACGTGACCGTGACAAAGACGGACGGACGGACGGACATGACAATTCTATAAAGGTTTTATTTTTGCCTAAATGCCTAAGGGGCCCTAAAATGGACAATGCTAATTTTGCAAATATGAAAACGGTAACAACACCTATTCCGACAATCGCAGAGCTTATAAAATCGGCCAATTGCATGTCAACCGACCTATTTATACTATTATTATAAATGCGAAAGTTTGGATGGAATGTTTGTTACTCAGCCGCGCCAGAACGGCTATAAGGTTCTGTTTGAAATTTGGCAGAAAGATAGATTATAGCCTGGAATGGCAAATAGGCTACTTTTTATCCCGGAAAAATGTAGGACTCTCGCGAGATAACAACAATAACAATAACAACCGCGGATAAAAGCTTGTAGTGAATATTTTAGTCACATACTTTTTGAATAAATAAAATTACTGATGTCATTTTTATTTTTGTTTCAGGTAATCTAGCTACAATTTGTTCAAGTTGCCAAATCTGGATTGTTAGTTACCAAGTGCAACGATAGCTACTATCAGTCCAACCTTCAAATACATAGCAATACTCATCAAGCTTTAAAAATATATAATTCAAGGTAAAATTATTTATTAAAAAACATACAAGTTTCCAATATAAATAACTCTAGTAATATTATAAAAGCTCACGTGTTTATGTGACTGAATATCAATTCATAAATTTATCCAAGGCCATCGATCATTATGTAAGAATATTACTACTTTAGGTAATTACCTTATATAGCTTCCTAGTTTGTATCTACAGTAGTAACGCTTTCTTTTATATATCTATATATAACAAACATTTAACAAACCGGCACTTAACAGCAAATATAGAACCAGCAAGGCCTTTTTTGAGTAGGGTTTGTTGATAGTCAAATCAATACAGATACTTACATAGATCAGAAAATACTTCAAATGTTCTTCATACACTCGCATACAAAGCGAATATATCATACGACGCGGCTCCCTGTCTTGGTCACATATCTCGAAGTCTATGATGAATGTGCTTTATTGTGTATTAAAAGACAACGTTAACAGAAATAAAATTTTACAATACAATAGGCAGCCTTATCACTATTAGCGATTTCTTCCAGACAACTTTTATCGTGTATTAGGTGTATATTTATATTGAAACTATAAATAACTATATTATTTATATTACTATATTATACAACTAGCTGATGCCGGCGACTTACGGGAACTCTTAAATTTTTTGGATCATAAGTATCCTATATGTTGACCAGGGATATATGCTTCCACCATGCAAAATTTCATTTAAATCGGTCCAGTCCTTTCGGAGATTAGTCGGTACAAACAGACAGACAAACAGAGAAACAAAAAATTTGAAAAAATCTAAATTAGTTCTATTTCACTTCTTACATCCCCCTGACTCGGTTTTTAGCATTTTTTTTTCATTGTACAGAAATTCGACCTCTACAATTTTATTATATGTATAGATAAATTTAGCGACATAGCTCGCAAAATTATCAAGCTGAAGTGGCAGTGGGCCGGCCACGTCTGTCGCAGAACTGATGGCCGATGGAGTAGACGAGTCCTAAAGTGGAGACCACGTCTCGAGAAACGTAGTGTAGGACGCCTTCCGGCCTGATGGACCGAGGACCTGCGCAAGGTCGCCGGTGAGGGCTGGATGAGAAGAACGGGGGACCGAGATAGGTAGAGCAAACTTGGGGAGGCCTACAGCAGTGGACAACGGTTGGCTGACGACGAAGATAATAATTATTCACTAATACAATAAAGGAAACTTATACTGTATTCTACCTATAATCTTATGACTATAAGTAGAATACTGAGCCTAAGTCCTCGAAGTCAAAGGTTGTTTCCCAGAAAGCTGGGTACATTACCTAGCTAGATCGCCATACTGATTCATTGTCCAAGTTAGGAACCAGCCTTCCGATCACCCGAAGAGTCAATATGTCGTTTGATAGATCTTTCTATGTAACTGTGCTTATGGCCTCAGGATCCCGCGCTCCAAGCGTTTCAATAACAGCACAAACATAAAACGCACACCGAGGGTTACATATTTGCACCGCTTAAGTAATACAATACAGCTGTTTCAGCCGCCGAACCGGCTGATCTAGATATTTTTGGTAAATAGGATGGGGCCAACGTGTCTATGCCATTTGCATCCTATACCAACAGGACGCCTACCATTGTCATGTGCAAATACCACCGCTAGAGATGCCACGAATATTCGGCTACAATTCCGTATTCGGACACTTTTTTAACTATTCGATATGTGACCCAATACTGTGCACTATTCGGCCGAATATCGAATACCAAACTGTAAAAATAAAAACGCACATATTGCTCAATACTGTATATATTTCCATCAAAAATTGATAGCTAAACGTTTTAACAGTGTTAAATGCGAGTTCAATAATTTTTTATCTCAATATTACGTCTCGGCCAGTTTCAAAATGTGGGAATCAAATAAAAAAATCATTTAATATCGCGCTTAAAACCATTAAAACATAGTTTTAATTATGTGTATCTATCATTCGCTAAATCGTAGTAAAATACTTCACAAATTATTGCTTCAATACTAATCTGCTACATGAGATGCACGTGATTTTAGCTTAGCTTTAGCTTTTAGAATTATTACCTTAGTATTGGTAATTAACAGACTTATGAATACTAAAATCTGTACAGCCATTTTATTGTGAGTTAAAATGACTAATACATATACTAAAATGTGTTATGAACTCATTTGTGCCTTTATTTTATTTTCTATGGTTTGTTCCAAGACACAACTTTGTTGGTAATACTTTAAATTATTTAAAAAAACTATACAACCTCTGACTAATATTAAAGTTAAAATAGGACGGCCTCTGTGGTTGAGCGGGCTAAGTCTTAGCCGGCCGAACTCGCTGGACGCAGAGGCTCCGGTTTCGATACCTGGCATGGTAAATTTCGGAAACGAACTTTCTGCTATTTACTATGGTCTGGATGTCTAGGATTGACCTCAGAGTGGTCCGTGGTATATCACCTATAACACAAGCGTAACTTGCTTAGCTTGGGGATATACAATGTGTGTGTTTGTCGGCCGATTACTATTATAACATTCAGTAGCCGAATAGTCGGCGCTTCGGCCGGGAGCGTGGCCGAAATTCGGTATTCGGCCAAACCACTATTCGTGGCATCTCTACCATAATAGATAAAAAATTAATTAATTTTATTCTGCCTTTGAAAAACATCAAAGAAGTCTATACACATTTTGACATTAGGATCGGTTTTGTTCCAAGACCGTTCAAATGTTTCATAAAAAAAATATGGCAGTTATTGACACATTCAACCTGTCATGTAAACAAATAATAGCTTCATTATTGCATAATCGTTTTTCAAAAGCTTTATTGAAACATCTATTCATTTAATTGAAGTACATACTTGAGTCGATTAGTTTATGTTCAATACATAAATTAATCTTTTTAAATCACAGTTGCTTTTTATTGTCGATGATGTTGACTGATGAGTCAATCATAAATATTTGATGTTACTAAACTAACGTATGCAATGCTAGTATTAGACGAATCAACCAATTTGATTCAATTGACGACCTCTGTGGTTAAGTGGGGTACTTTTTTGCCGACTGATCTCTGATTCGGTTCCTGGCATGGTTAATTTTATAAACAAACTTTCCGTTATTTACTATGATCTGAGTTTTTGTATATATCTTTGTATATTAGGTACCCATAACACTAGCGTACCTTGCTTAGTTTGGGGATATGCAATGTGTGTGTGTGTTTGTCTACGAATTATTGTTATCTTTTTAATTTGCTTAAACAGCATGAAACTGAAATTACCTGATGGTACTCAATGAGATTGAATAATCCAAGTGGTTGATTCGTCCAAATTGAGAGATAACTGAATCGTCTAACATCGCCTTAATATTATACGTAAAATACCTTACATAATTATTATTAACCTGTCTATAGGTAGGTATGAACTTTTTGTTCATAAGTAGCCTTTTAATCAGGAATAATTTCAAATATGATACTTATTTATAAAATGACTACGGAACCCGAGCTCCCATATCTGTAAAAATGAGCAACTGATCTCGTCAAACTCAGCTTTTAACAATAATAAATCAAGTAAGACTTAGTGTAAAGGCTATCCTTACCAGACCATAAAATATTTTTTTTAAAGTAAGGAGAACTCAAGAGACGCAATAAAACCAATTAAATTAATCGTTATTAAATTTAATACACAAAATTTTAAAAAGTGATCAAGCAAACAGCATTTCAGTTTAATTAGTTAATAATGAAAACATGTGTTATATGTCTTAATAATTCACACCTAACGTGACCATTAAATATGACATCTCAAAGATATTAAAATTCCATGTTAAATGCTGAATTAAGTAAGGTGCTGTAAAGACATACAAGCCCCAGGCCAGGTGTCTTGTGTAAGACGAGTCATATTACTGGTAAGAATTAAAGTCTTACAAGTGTAATTAAGTAGCAGGTACAATCAGGGTTGCCATTTTATTTTTATTTATTTCGAAGGTGACAAACGGACAGACGAACCATGTAATGAAAAGTGGTTTCTGTCGCATATAAACGTTTGCAACACCAAAGGCGTTGCCAACGCATTGCCAGCGTTCAGTATGGGATAGGGGCATAGAACACCCAGGGCTCATCAGACATGCGTTGGGGCGTCACAGATGCAGTACCTATTGGTCTAGTTCCTGTGGCGTCCTGTAAAAACGTGTGAAATAGGAATGCAAGTTTAGGTTTAGATAGATAGATAACACTTTAATGTACACCATTACAGAAAACTTACGAACTAGTATTATTCTAATTGTGTACAAAGGGCGGTCTTATCGCTAAAAAGCGATCTCTTCCAGACAACCCGTGGCAGGAAAATTGCTGATTAGGAATGGCGATGGTGGTATACATAATTATTGTACGATTACTTACATTTTAATAATAAACATATAACTATACTATATATACAAATATACACATAAGTTATATACCATATTCAAGATATAGTGATAACAGGCAATTATTTAAACATAATAAACATATAGCTATATTGTTTATTTAGTGGGTAGTTTGACAGTCGACATCCCCGTTGGCCTCCGCTTGGAAGTAAAGTTGCGCATACGGCCGTTCAAGAGTCCCACACATCCCTCGGTGTAAAGCCCCCCAGGGCCAAGGATGGTGTCACAAGAAAAGACTTTGCCCTTGCGTCATCAAAAAAAGGAGGCATACAATAGGAGAGATTGGACAAATAGAATAGATGAGGAGGGATAGAGGGATTAGACAGGAGGAATTGGATAGAGGGGATGAGATAGGGAAATGGAATAGGGGGAGGAGGAAGTGGGCCATCGGAACTCTCACTCATCGCATGAAGTACGATAAGCTCAAAGTTTCATGCCGATATTCTATGAGAGCGTGATATCACACCGATCGCGCAGACCCTTAGAGCTGTAATCAAGTAATGATGATTCTACCACGTATGTATCAATGTTTTCCTATATTCATAAATGTAATTATATTATGATTAACGATAGGTTGATATGCTATAAATATATCAACAGTTTATCCGTGCAGAAATGGAGAAAGAATACAATTTCCTGCAGCCGGGCAGCCTGTCATAAGAGACGACAAAAACATCCCACACTCACGTTACCACGTGATATTTTTCCGTCTTGATGGCTACCACACCTGGCCTAAAGTATGCCGTTATAACAACCTTGAGTTATCTTCCGGCATTAGTGGCCGGGGTCCACTCTCCCTCTAGAGAGCGGCAGCACATTGTTAGCATATGTTACAAATGTCCATAGACGATGGTAACTGCTTTCCATCAGGCGGGCCGTCTACTTGTCTGTTGAGCTCATGCAATAAAAATAATATATCAAAAACAGATTAATCTTATTTCAAACATTTCTTTGTTCATTTCAGTTCCAATTTCATAAATATCGTGAATACCTAAACTTTTCCCCGTTTTGCACTTCAAATTTAGAAATCATTCGAACGTATTTTTTTCAAGTAATTAAACTACTTTTCCTCCAAGTACATATATAATTATTTATACATCTAGAATTAACTGCTGTCAGGCTTCATAACCTCAAAAGATACTTGTACCTTTACGCGTGAATCTATTAATATTTGAGAAGACTTGTATGGCAACCCTAATTACATTAAAGATTCATTGCCTGACCGCTTTGGCCAATTGCGTCAGTCTTTATTATTGTAAATGGAGAAAATTGCATAGTACTGCCGAACAAATTGGCTAAACTTTAATATACTTATTAAATTCTCAAACCATCCTTTGTTTCGTAAATTAAGAATATTTAGTCATTTATTAATTAAATAAATGAGCCGTAACTATTTGTGACTAAAATAAGATAGAAGCGCTCTTAGTTTTATCTATATTATCTGATTTATTTATTTTTATTTTTAGAACATTTTATTTTCATATCTTCAAGTGTTTGAAATCATCGGCGGGACTATTCATAAATATTTGTAAACTTTAAATATCCAAAATCATTGCGAAGAAATAAAATAAAGCTGGTTTGATATATCCTTAGCTTATCATAAATCAATCGATAACGTGACATATTTTTTTAGTAAAATTTTGCGTATCATAGATACATACATGCTTTACGAAGGAAGGAACTACATTTCTTGCTAAATTTTATCCATGTAAACCTAGTTATTTTTGAGAAAAATTAATGTGGCACGTAAGTATTATACGGGTGAAAAATCCTCCTTACTCGATTTAGGAACCTGGTACAGTCGGTGGACGTAGCCTTGCCGTGTATTTATACTCTCGTTTTTTATTACACTACCCTAATTTAGAGAAAGCCGCTTAATAACCGCCAAAGGTTAAAAACTTTTTAAATAACTCGTATTTTGTTGCATGTTTGATATAGATCGATAGATAGATAACACTTTATTTTACACCAATACAAAAAAATGGACTTACAGAATAAAACTATACATACATAATTATGCACAAAGAGCAGTCTTGTTGCTAAAAAGCGATCTCTTCGAGACAATCCCATATACCTAAAGTACCTACCCTACATGCCCACATTATTGGGAGAGGTTCAGACATTGTCCTAGCCAACTAAATACCATAGAACTATATAATTACTTAATCACTCATAATTTGTTCAGCATTTACTTGACGTAGTATTTTATGTTTATAGAAGTACAAGCCGTCTCGACCTCTGACACGGTTATTCTCACGTACATTTTAGACAAACTTCAAGTAACGCCAGCAAATAAACTCAGTTCATAATTAATAATGTAATTGTTAGGCCACGAACACGTTTATTTACGCAACTATATTGTGTACAACAAAAACAATATTTTGACCTAAACATAGTGCTGTGAGCATCTTTACATTATATTTTTTTAATTTAATAGACATGGTATTGAGATAAGCTTTGCAAAATTTGCATGTTTATGACTTGCTGATGACAAGACCTAACCTAGTTATATGCTATTTATACTAATGTACAAAGTTGAAATGATTTTATATTTATCTTTACTATACCTGCTGGGAAACAGCATTAGTAGGTACTTCTCTAAAAACAGGGTATTTAGGTAATAATTGAATCAATTGAGATTCTTTTATATGAACACTATTCTAGCCATCTCAGCTAGGTCCTCGTAGGAGTAGGCTCAAGAAATCCAGGCTTGACGTTATGAAACATGCCACGCATACCAATGATCTCAAAACAAGGGATCTTCAGCATCTCTTCAGCGTCACGTGAAGTCAAGAAAAAAAAATAGATAAGCGGACCTTAGGCTTCGAAGCGAACGCTCTGAGCGCAATTGAGATTTAACTCTCGGTTGATGATGTTGATGATTATTTTAAAATTGTCAAATGTGTTACATGACCAATAAGGCAGAACTTATGTGATTATTCTTGTACAAATAAGCTGCGCGCCCGCTTTTTCTTCACATCGCGTGATCTTCGATATAGGTACCTCACTGTTTGATAGCACCGGCCCACAAAAACGAAAGTGATCTGTACTTTTGGTTAGACTCATCTATTCTTATGTATTTTGATACGCTGAATCCGAATCTGCAGTCAGTTTGGTCTATATACTCCAAAAATTTTGACCAATAAAAATATTTTATTTTCATTGCGAAGCAAACAGGCAGATGGCCTGTCTAATGAAAAGTAAGTGCCATTAACTATAAACGTTTGCAAAACCAGGGGTGAAGCCAATGCATTACCAGTATATATAGATGGGTTAGAGGGAAAGAAGAAAGGGATCGAATAAGAGGAATGGGATAGAGAGGAAGGGATAGGGTAAGTAGGTCCTCGGAACTTTCAGTCAAACCGTTTCATCCCGATTTTTTATGAGAGTGTGGTGTCACGCTGATCAAGCCGACGCAGTGAGTGAAACTGATAATCAAGATAATAATTCCAGCATGGCTCTACCACGTTAATACTGGCACTGAAACTAACTATGTACCTAAAAATAACAATTTCAATGCAGGCGATCCGAACGCTACCGGAATATAACCCTAGTATATTGATGACTATTATTTCATCAATAATCAAATTACACATGTGCGTGTATGAAGAGGTTAATGAAAGTAGATGAAGCGGAAGTTGAAAGTCAGAATCGTCGTAAGTGGAGATCTATAGTCTCTGCCTACTCCCACGGGAAACAGGCGTGATAATATGTATGTATGTATCAAATTACTCCATTTACCAATAAAGCACAAATATCCCCTTGAAATGTAATAAATAAAAATTTCTCTTAACCACATTGATCATCATAGTGACGTTAACCGCAACATTGATGCCGATTACATAAAATCGACATATCAATAATTACATCAAAATGCGTCGCTGGGTAAGATCCGAATTTCGATTAAATCGATTCACCATTCAAAAATTGCGAGTTATGTAACGTCTAGGATTAAATCGATACTTGTTTAACCACTTGGACCGGTACAGGACAGAGGGTCTGGTGAAGTCATGTCGACCGTGACATACTTTACATTTTGATGAGACTCATATAAAGACGAGGATTTCGATCATGAATATCTAATTTTATTGTGCGTTTAAACAACTGTGAAGGAGTATAAACTATAAAGTTTAACTAAGAAATATGAGGTCTTATCTAAATAAAGTTTATGACTTATTAGTTTCATGCTCGGGCCTCACCTAAAATACTATCATAATTATTGACGCATTAGCGTTGCGATACAGCCAGGTGATGTGGCCAGCCTTTTGAGGCACGTTTCCGACTGACAGAAACAGGGACTAGATTTTATAATATAATTTTAATTTGTATATATACTTATTTATAATTTAGTTTAGTTTTTATTTAATTGTTAATGTTATGTCTACTGGTGTCCCTATATAATTATTGACTGTGGCTAAGTGCGTTGTATTTATAGCGTTAAAAATTACTCCGTTAACGAATAGCTACATTAGTGTATACTATATATACGTTACCTTACGTATACATGCGTTATATGTCAATATTGTAATATTGTATTACAAATAACGCATTAAACCCATCGCTAAACTTGCGTGACACAGTCAATGACTATAGCATTATCACAGATGAAGCAGTAGCATTAGAACAACTAAGCATGAGCTCGTTTGTCTGCCCACTTTAAGGCGGTAAGTTTTTTTTATTACAGCATGAGCTAAAATAAAATGTGAAAAATGCTGTGGGATACCATATTAATAACACATAGAATATAGCTGACATTATTTATAAAATATATATTGTATCTCTTTGCTTTTCTTATAAATAAATAAAAAACCTTGTTCTAATTTTGGGATTTGGAGATCAGTTTCTTAACCACGTATAAATTTCTCGGCATCCTACTTTGTAAGACCATTGCCATGCATTCTGTTTCTCACAACAACGAAGTTTCTTGGGCCTATCCTCTTTCTCTTGGATCAAGTGGAGAACTTGCCGATTTCTATTAATCGTGTGACCATACATAAAAATCAGATAAGTGCGTGTCTGTCCAGGTACTGTAAATGGATCAATGTAGATAAAGAACACCTACTGTTTTTTTGTTTACAGTAACCTAAAATTCATTTGATATAAAACATCCCATATCTCAAACTACTAAACGGATATTCTCCCTAATTGATTTTCTTTGAAATTACTTTATAGGATTTTCCTTCAATTTCTCTTTTACATTTTCACTTCACATTTCAGATGGTTAGAGAGGAACTATGGACAGCTTTTACGACTCTGTAAGATCTCTCCAACAAAATATACTAAAAAGCATCGTTATAATTTTTTAAGACTTCTAAAAATACTTCACATGTTATGTAGGTATACTAATTTTTATCCATCCCTCCGTTACATATAAAGTGACCACCCCTCCTTTTTTGCGTATTTTCCGTTATATTATGTAGCAATATATATACTGTACACGTTATAAACCAATATTTCCGTTAAAAATGATTGTAACATATCTATACGGACAGATAGACAAACGGATTTGAAAATTTTGCACCAAAGGTAATGTGTTTTTGCACCCAAGACCTGCTAGAGTTCTTACGAAATACTCGTGTTAAAAACGTCTTTATACATTTCAATATTGATATTAAAAGGCCTTAAACTGAAAATAAAATATAAAAATACAATTTATTAGCTCCTTCAGATCAGTAATCATTATTTTGACAATAAACAAACCCAAATAAGGCTCACGAAAGTAAACGTACCTTTATTTTTAAAGAAACGTCTTTAGCTGTGATTTTAGACCTTGCAAACCACATTTTAATGTTATTGAAGATATTCGAGTAAATTTTTATGGGCATTGTGTAACATGAACTTAAGCGGAGCTTAAAGGTTATTTTTTAAAGAAAATTTCCATTTGTAATAATATTCCTTAAATAAGTTCCTTCCATAAGTTGTGGAAGCTTAGCGGCCAAAACATCCACATTTCATTATTATAATAGATAGGTAGGTACTTAGGGTTCTGGATATACACGCAACCCTTGTTTATGGCTGATTAACGATTTTTACGTATCCATAATCTCGACCTGCAAGTTTGTTTACTATATTTTCCTCCACCATCAAAACGTGGTCACTGTAACATACAATAAATATTCCTGTAGGATTTAGACTCATGTCACTGATATAAGACACAAGTACCTTAGCCCTTAAACTACAGTTTTACACATAGTAGTATATATATACATATATGTGTTTTTTTGCGTCCAAGACCTGCTAAAGAGTTCTTACGAAATACTCATTTTAAAAACGTCTTTATGCATTTCAATTTTGATATTAAGAGGCTATGTAGACCTGATTCAAATCGGTGTTTCAGAAATTCAACCCCGCACGGCCGATATTTACTTCGATGAAACAGCGCGTAATAAAAGTTCGAGCGTGGCGAAATATTGCAACTGAACATACCTACGCGCACCGTGCCCATACCAACTTGATTCAATTTATTTCATTATAAGGCTGCCGAGCACGAGAGCGAGACAAAATATCCTAAAGTGAGACAGATCGTTTATAAGCTTAATAGGTATTGAAATTTTGACATAACTTCCTAAGCGTTTTTAGCTCAACAATTCATCAAGCGCAATAGTCACTAGGATGGTACAGGGTTCGAATCCTCTCTCAGGCTATATGTTTCTTTTTATTTTTTAATATTTTTTAGACGAGTAAACTTTATTAAAATGATGTAATTGTATTATGGAACAACAATGAATCCATATATAGGAATATATTAATATAAATGCGAAAGTAACTGTCTGTCATTTTCGATGGCGAGAATGAACATAGGATGCATTTTATCCCGGAAAATGTGATAGTTTCCGGGATAAAAATATATTTGTCATTCTGTTTGTTCTGCTTTTACGGAAAAAAATATTATGATTTGGCTGAAATTCGGTATATATGTAATTTAATAATGACGGTGAACAAGGGATACTTTTCGTCCCGGATAGTGGGATAGATGTATGTAAAGGTTATCTCAGAAAGTAGAACAGGTTTTTTTTCAGTCATTTTGGTCATTTCACTTTATCATTTAGTCCCGTTCGTCCACATATATTTTCATTCCGGAAACTATCTCATTTTTTGGGATGAAAAGTATCTCTTGGCCACCCTCAGTATTAAAATTACACATGTACCCAGTTTCATACAAATCGGTTCAATAGTCTTTCCATAAAATAATAAAAAAAAGTGGAGCAAGATCGGCATTAGTAGTAGTTACGATGTAGCTGGAGAACTGGGAATTGACCACAAAACAGTTTTGGCGCATTTGAAAAAAGCTGGGTACAAAAAAAAGCTCGATATTTGGGTGCCTTAGGAGGTCACTGAAAGAAACCTAATGAACCGTGTACTCATTTGTGATTCTTTATTACGACGTAATGAAACCGAACTATTTTTGAAGAAGCTGATAACTGGTGATGAAAAGTGGATCACGTACGACAAGAACTTGCGAAAAAGATCGTAGTCAAAGGCCGGTCAGGCTTCACAGACTGTGGCGAAACCTGGGTTAACTCGCAACAAGATGATGCTGTGTGTATGGTGGGATTGGAAGGGCATTATTCATTATGACCTGTTACCGCCAGGCAGGACCATCGATTCTGAACTGTACTGCGAACAACTGATGAGATTAAAGCAAAAAGTTGAGAGAGAGCGGCCGTAATTTATCAACAGAAGGGGTGTGGTTTTTCACCATGATAACGCTAGACCTCACACATCTTTAGCCACTCACCAAAAATTACGAGAGTTTTGCTGGGAGGTGTTAATTCATCCGCCGTATAGTTCTGACCTTGCACCTTCAGATTTTCACCTGTTTCGGTCTCTGCAGAATTCCTTAGGCAGTGTCAGGTTAACATCACGAGAGGACTGCCAAAACCACTTGTCGCAGTTTTTTGATCAGAAGCCCAAAATTTTTTATTGCAATGGGATCACGTCCCTACCTACAAGATGGCAAAAAGTTATCCAACAAAATGGCACCTACATACTTTAGTCAAATATAAATAAACTTTATAAAACAACCCTTTGAAATTTTATATAAAATGCGAAGAAACTTTTTCCCCAACCTAATAGATAAGTACTTTTATTGCATTTTATAAAATTATTTAAGAAGAGAAAAAGACCATTTTTTCAACTTAGATATAAAAATAAAAATTTCTACTGGATCAAGTGAAGCTAGTAGGATTTAAACCCACACAGTCTATGATTTAGACCAGTCCTCTACTGTATACGCCAAATAAGTATAGCTCGATCGGCTCGAAATTGTGGTTATTATTGCTCCTTCATTTACTTAAAATTTAATTTCAAATAGCACGCTCGAGCAGAGCGACGCGTGTACACAGCACCGAGCCGTCCGGCGTATTGATAAATTCCATACATTGGGACCGGCAAGCGTGATTTTTGAAGTCATTTATAATAAAATAATTAATTACTTGCAAATTCTCTAAGTAACCAAATAAACAAACTATAATAAGTATATTTCTTATATGATATGTTACTGTTATTTATTTTAGCGATGTACGATTAACAGTAATAACATGACACAAGATTGAAGAACACGTTTAGAGGTTACTTTGCAATTATTTTCTATTCAGAAAATTTATCGAAAATGCGTTTTGAGTACATAGTTTACCTCAGAAATATGATCAAGATTGACATATATTTTTTTCACCACAATAAAATATGTATAATTACTGTAACAAGGGCTGAGAAATCGATCAAAAAACGCTTTTTGTCTGTTGTAACACTGTTAAAAGGCCTTAAACAAAAAATAAAATAGAATCTGCTAGAGTCGGTGACGGTAGACTGAAACGTACTCACCGTGATTAAGTTGAAGATATTTGAAGAAAGGTCAGATAAAATGTAGTTTAAATAAGCGTGTATGTATGAAATGATTAATGAAAGTTGATGAAGCGAAAAGTGTTTGTCAGGATCATAGCAGGTGGAGATCCATCTTCTCTGTCTATGCATTCTCAGCTCTGTTCCGCTAACACGATTCATCCCTCGCTATTACTATTTTAATACTTTTGATTCTACTGCGCGGGAACATCGGAAGGAATTATTAGTATGTGGGACTCCCGGCTGCTGGTGTTGCGCACAAGGTTCGACGTTGGAGCTTGCAAGCACCGACCGCCAGACTACCCACTAAACCTTCTAGCGTCCCTCCGCATTATGATGAGGCGCCACGGGACCGTAACCATGGGTATGACTTCCGTGACACCTCGATGCAAGCCGACAAGGAGGGGTGTCCCTGCCACTAGAACACCCCACAGCACTGAGTGTGGCTCGTCGGGAGGGTCCCCGATTCCCCAGCCCCACTATGTTATCGGAAGGAGATGAGCAAAGCGCCGCCTGTGAACCCCTGTTCGCCGTCTGCGACAGAGGTCTGCCTGCTCATTTTCCTCCCTTATTCTTTCAGCAGCCTCATTCTGGGACATAACATCCTCGCAGGAGGCCACCGCTAGCCAATTCTTCTCGATAATCTTAATTGTTTATTTAGTTAAACGTTTCTCAAACTCTCTGAGTATGACTCTAAGCATAATTTTACATTTACTATTAACATGATTACTCACAACAACTATATTTATAATTAATACGGTTCATTAATAACAGAAGCGTGTGAGTATTTTTGGCATTTCTATAATTTATTGTTCGCCTTGAAATCAAAATAACTCAATGGTCATTTGCAAAAATAAGCAATGAAAATATTACATAAAACTTGAAAATAAAATATTCACAATATCATTATAAATGCAAAAAAACTTTCTACTTGTTATCGTAACACGATGGATTTGCCAAATTTAACGTAATGAAATTTAATATTGGTATATCAGTAGAGCCCACGGCAGATATAATAATTATTGTGATCATGATAATAACAGGTGAATTTTTCAAGTTGGCCTCTATGGCCAAATGTGAAACTATAAGAAAGAGCGAAAATACTTAAACTTAGTTTGACATTACTGACCCTTACAAGCGACACTACGATTTGGTGTATTATTAGTTTTTCACATTACACTATGATTCAATTATTGAGTAAGGTAATTGATTTTTCAATAATACATCAATAGCACTGTATTCTTCATCAAAATCGGCCCCGAGTCCTTTAAGAATTTTTCGTTATATCTTCAAGTTTCGGATTTGGCTACAAAGGCTCACACGAAAAATTGTATATTAGTTGTTTTTGTTTCAATTTGCACGCCGAATAGATAAAAACACATGAAACCTTGTATGTACACCATGACATATAATATTATGGTGTATCATATTTTCAAACAAATTAATCGATTAATTGGCAACATTTAGTTAGCTGCAGAAGAGGTGCTTTTACATAATCTATTACACAGCCTTCTGCAACTAATATGGACACGCCATCAAATAGATGTGGAATATATTTTTGATTTTCGAAATAAAAGTGAATTTTGCTGAATATACAATATTCTGTTATCCGGGTAACACTATGTACAAGTATACTTTGTATATTAGAAAAATATTTCCATCGTCAGTGGTTATTTAATTTAAAAAAATCAATCACCTATGTAGGTAATTGTATTAACCTCTGACCTTCTTTATTTTATGTTGATTAGATTTAATTATATAACTTAAAAGAATGCCGCTGTTTTATCTTACTAACTAATATATTCCAAAATACTTTAAATAATTGATTACAATTTTATTATTTTTTATAACGACTGAAATATCAATTTGACGTATGAGTCTCGATGTTAGAAATTATTTTACTATTGTATGTAGATACATATATCTGCAGCACTGTTATTAATTTCGCTATTTATTAATTCAATTTGTAGATTTGTTTGTAAGAAAAGGTATGTATGTACATGGAAAAGTAACTTGAATAAACATTTCTATTACTAAAACTTATATTATTTATATATAACGCAGTATATTAACGTATGGGATTTTTTTTTAGTTAATCAATGTCATGTTTAATAATGTATACAAAAATATTTAAAAAACAGCACTATTAGACTTGTTTACTTATTAAGAAAACTCGACACTCTCCTGACATTCTTTACAACTACATTATTAAATCCAATCTAAAAAAACGCGAGCATTGTAGGATAGGACCATGTGTGTATATTTTCAACATAAATCATATTCGTTCATACTTTGTTATTACAAACTAGACATGCGTGCCGTGCCGGCGCGGTAACGCCGCGTTCGCCGGCGCGCCGCCGCCAGTCGCACGCGGCGCGTTGAGTTGTAAACGATTTTCGTACTGTTTTTATATTTATAAGCAATTTAAGTATTTAAAAATGACTGAGCTCTCTAAAATCGGTAGTTAAATTGTTGACACAATAAGAACAGTTGGATAATAGTCTAGAAAAGAACAGAGGTAATGTTGGTAGCTTGGAATTCTGCCTGTTTTTCCGTGTTTGCAGCTCACACTTTTAGCTACCCGAGTCTTGTCTGTGAATATTTAAGAAGCAAACATAGATGATGCATATTTAAATATTGCCTGAAATTGTTAAGCCGCCGGCGCCGCGCCGCCGTCAACTGAAAACCTCCAATACGCCGCCACCGCTGTTTTTCAACGCTGCCCACTTGGCTATTACATACACAAAATACACATGTCATTAATACCGAAAGTACTCATTGCTCCGAATAGTGCTCATGCAGCTAATCTATAAAAGGAGACGGATACGCTTTCAAACATTCTTGAGCCCAGGTTGTAAAAAGGTGAGAGCGATTTTAAGATTCCTTTTTATTATATTGATATTTTTAATATCTGTAGTGAGTTTGGTTATTTTGAATTAAATAATCGTGTGATATAAGTATTTTCATATTATAAATTGTTGAAATTCTTTCACATAAATCGACTAAGGTAATCGATAACTTATTTTTTGTGACCTTATTTTTAAGATTTCCCGTCTTCCAGATAGAATTTAGGGCAGATGTTTTCCATTGTGTAACAGAAAAATATAACGGTTAATTTAACCCATATTTCAACTCGTTATATTTATTTGGCCCAAAAGTCCCCGTCTCCTTTACACACTCATTAAAATCTAATATTTTATTGATCGTAGGCCTTATAACAAAACACGCTAATCTTACATTACCTGTACAATGTACAACTGTTAATAAAAAAAAATACTCGAAAAACCATGAAAATCCTATTGTTAATAATTTACAATGGTACACGATAATTGCTAGAACAAAACAATACATCGGTATTGTTCCAAATACTATGATTTTTGACAGACACTTAATGAGGAAGCGAGATTGTCGGTCCTTGTATAATAATAATTAATTATTGGGAATTTTGAAGTTTATATCAAACATCTCACGATAGAAGATAATGCAAAACAATGTTCAGTGGCATTTCTGCGGAACTTGATTACGAAGTTAGCAAAGTTAGTTTTACTATGTAATGTTACAACAATAAAAATAATAATTTTACGAACATATTGTGAAACTTTATGCATAACACCGTCTAAACTCAAAATTGGATGATCTCGATATTTTTCACAAAACTTATAATTGGTCTTAAAATAAGGTGTTGACATCAGCTGTGACTATAAAATAATTGATAGGCCGTTCATGTTTCCACTTGTACTTAGTTATATATTTATTTTTAATTTAATTCTTTCCGTATTTTCTTCACTTTATCGTAATAATTTTGACAACATTATTTATTTATTTACGTTTAACTATATTTGTACTTGACATATGTATAATATTGACATTAATTAATTGAATTACTAGAAATTGACATTTGAATTGTAAATGCTGTGCACTCCTTTAATGGGTCCACACATCAGAACTCTTATAATAAATTATTTGTAATATTACATAATAATGTGTGTTTTCCTCACTTTAATCCTCAACATAATAACGAATTACATAACTGCATCAATACAATATATTTTTGATATAACAAACCTGACCTAAACATCTTCCAGGATACTTGTGAAGTTGTGACGCGTAACTAGACAATACAATCACCCATACTTTTTTAATTGGCAAATAAATTTGCTATTTCGATTTTTAAGCCTAGCCTCTTCCTAGCCCGATTCAGCACAATCGCAAATAGTCTTACAATAGAGAAAAATTATTAAAAAATGTTTTAAAAGATGTGCATTCTTCAGAAATATGATCAAGATTGACACATATATTATAGCCAAAAGAAACATTTAAATAATACCTTTTTCACTATATTCGTCACATTATGATATGAAGTCTCATATATCGTGTATATGAAGTGTGTCGACTATTTTTTATTGTTATATAATAGCAGTCCATAAACGTCCCACTGCTGGTCTCGGACCTGTTACTATAGGAGAACGGACAGTATACCCGCCACGCTTGTCTAAGGCGGATTGGCACGTTTGATGCGTCGGTTATTTAGATGTGCAGGTTTCATCGCCATGTTTTCCTTCACCGTTGTTAGCACGTGATAATTGTAACAATATGCACATTAGGTCAGAAAACTGCCTGAATGGTGCACGAATTCCGGCCATGATTCGAGCCCGCGCCCTTTGAATTTAGGGTCGCGTGCGCTAGCCATTACGCTATTGTTATAAAAATATATTCTTTCTTTATTCTTTATTGTACACAAAAAAATACATACAAAATTATACAATAGTGGTGATGTACAAAGACGAGTATCCCTAAAAGAGCTTTCTTCCAGCAAACGTGAGTCTAGCGAGAAGGGGAGAAGCAAAAGGCAGGGATGCGTACACTAAAATATTATATACAAGATACACTTATGATACATACATACATATATAATGTAAAATATAAACATATAAGGATGGATAATTTAAGACAGATAGTGCTCTTTAACTTTTTTTTTAAATGTGCTCCAATGAATTATCTCGGTTTGTATGTGGCAGGGCGTTCCATAGTCTAACTGCGTGGGCAGAGAAAAAACACCTATAATATACCGATATTAATAAGTTTACTTGTTGTTTTATTTTTCTTAACTTCAATAGTATAACTACTGAGCTGTTTTGAATCTACCGGGATGTTACTATCCGCATTCCTGATAATAACATCTACAAGATCATCATCGTCCAAGCGTTCACATCGAAGCTTAAGGTCCGCTTCACTACTTTTCTTCTCCACTTCCCGCGATCTTCGGTATCATTTCAAATGTGATAGAGCTATGCTGGATACAGATACAGACCTATGCCCATACTGCGAAAAAGGGGACACCGCGGCGCATACTATTTTAGAATGCGAAAGATAGGAAGAGCCGAGAAGAACAGCCCAGACAAATTTAGGTGCCAACGTAACAGCAACTACAATGTTGGATATAATGCTAAAGAATGAAGAAAATTGTAACAATGTCAACAGTATGATGACCGAAATTATATCCAAAGAGGCTCGTGACGAAATTGAAAGAAAAAAATCCCTCTCTTCCCCGCTGCAGTGAAGTAATATGAACTGTATACCACTGTAGTTCGAGGTCTAATAAATAAAAAAAGAATTATGGTGGAATCATTATCTTGATTACAGTTCTTAGAACCGATTTCATTAGGTGGGTTAACTACATGTTTGCCAGCTTTGCAATAAAAATCCATTGTTATGTAACCATTGGTACACTCTCCCTCTGCCATCTCACACCTCAGGCCAGCAATCCTTGGGCCTACTCATTATACTGGGACAACATTATTTACGGAATATGTCCGGAAAATTCTGTATGGCAACCCAACTCCTATAGAAGGTTTTTATTCTAGAATGCATAGGCACACCTGCAACTCAATTACGGATGTAATAAATTTATTCAGAAATAACTAGTTGCTAATAACTCAAAAACAGAATGAATTTGATGATACAATGATTGGTTTAATATAAAATTAGAATTCTAAATTAACAAAACGTGCTTATATTGTATATATAGATATTATATAGAAGAATATAGGAATGGCTATAACCTTGTAATTTAATACTAGAATTTGCGTACCTAATAGGCTAATAGCTTTTAAGGCTAAACTTACAGACTATACAGAATAGTTGTTGTAAGTATTAGATCAAAATATTTTTGGAGACCATGAATGCATTCTATATACTTACATAATATATAATACAATTTCCCGCGGCCGGGCGGCCTGTCGTAAAACGCGACAAAACAACCCACAGCCAGGTGGTAAGGT
The DNA here is from genome assembly GCA_039645545.1 of Dendrolimus houi. Lineage (NCBI taxonomy): Eukaryota > Metazoa > Arthropoda > Insecta > Lepidoptera > Lasiocampidae > Dendrolimus > Dendrolimus houi. The sequence goes on from CM077136.1 coordinate 9,927,981, forward strand.
ATTTGTCCGTCTGTATTGCTACCACCCCTGGTCTAGAGTATACCGCTACAGCAACCTTGAGTTCTGTGCGGGCATTAGTGGCCAGCTTTCAGTCTTCTTTGGTACATTGGTAGCACCTTTGGTATTACAAATGTCCACAGGCAATGGTAACCGCTTTCCATCAGATGGTCCGTCTGCCTGTCCGTTGAACTCATTGCATAAAAAAGTAAATAAATTAAAGAAAAAACATGTCACCGGTGATCTTGTTGAGCCGCTTTTTTAGCAGTAATCAAAATTGGTTTGGAATCGGTGGATAGACTCATGACTATCGATAAATAGAATTGTTAAGATTCTATTTTAACACTTTTAAGTTGTCTATACGACATGATAGGTCCTTGCCATTAAGTGGACCGTTTATCCGTTTGCCCACAACAAAATATAAAAATTTGAAAATTAATAAGAAATTACTCTTTGACTCCTTAAACATATTTAATATTATATACATCTTCACGCTACCTTTATCTACTGCACGTTAATCAAATAAAAACGACACAAATCAATAGTGAAATAAATTAAATATAATATCTTATGCGGTAATTATGTATAGTACTGAAATATGGCGAAATAGTCCAGTAATTGGGACCTCTGGCGAAATACACGCGGAAACTTGGGGTTCATGCAGATGTTGACCTCACGAATTGAATACAACCTTACAATTATTAACGTCTTCACGAGACATCGTTATAACCATTAACGATGTGCCTTAAACATTAAAATCATATAGATTTTCGATATATTAAATTCATCATCTTTGTTCTGTTATTATAATGAGATAACGTTTGTGAGTTTGTTTGTAAGAAGTAATCTCTTGAACAAGTACTAACCCGTTTAATTTGCACCACTGTCATACACTTGCGAATCTCCCGTTCATAAAATCCATAGGCGGGTTGTCTGGAAGAGATCGCTCTAAAGCGATAAGGCCGCCTATTGCTCCTACTTTTACTTTTTAATGTAACTACTGTAAATTGTTTATTTCATGTGTATGTGGTGAACAATAAAGTGTATTCTATTCTATTCTAACCCGATTTTGAAAATTTTTTCACCAGTAGAAAGTGACATTACTTCTGAATGACATTGGTTATATTAGATAATGAAAATATTGCACCGGAATCAAGATTTATTTGACCTGGCCCCTTTAAAGTGCACCCAAGAAAATTCCTGCGGGATTCCCGCAATATAAAAATACTATCGATTAGCGAAAACCGCATTGAAATCGGTACAGAAGTTTTTACATGAATCCCGAAGAAACAAACACAAAAAATATAAACTACAATTTTATTTAATTTTATGTATATAATATTATAAAATTCTAAACATGTCGTGTCTGTACATTGAAGCTATTTGAAAAAACAATTGGAATAGACTTTACAAACGACGGAGAACACAATGCAATTTTTTTGATCTCTTGTCTATTTGTCTGATTGTTCGGGATTCACGTAAGAACTACTGAGCCGATTTCGATGCGGTATTCGCTGATCGACAGCAAATTCTTAGACTTAAAATTGCACTACTTTTTATCCTGGGAATACCGCGAGGGATTTTTCTGGGAATTATTTAAAATTACCAGACTAAAAAAAATCGAATTCCAATGTAATTTTAGCACTGATCGATAGCAAGTTTTATGTAGTAAAATGTGCGATTATGTTTTTCCCAGAATCCCGGGAAAATTTTGCCGGGAGCGGTATGTAGTTGTTCGGGTGTCACTAAAATAATGGCTTACGTTCTTCTTTAAATGCTGCGGTACTTTGCGTCCCGGTAATCCCGCGGGAATTTCAAGTCAAGCGTGGACGAAGTCGCGGGCATATCATGGTATCCATGTAAAAATATAGACTAATTAATTTCGGAGTAAAATGACATACAATAGATAGACTACAACACAATATATGTAATGTAATATATACAATAGATAATTGATTATGGTTTCAGTTTTACTAATATGGCGACGGAACCCTTCAATAATAACACATAATACCTTAGGTTAAAGTAACGGATTAATTAATTTGATTTATCAACATCCGTCGAGCTATTAACATTTAAAAACACTGCGAAGTTAAAGAATCTAAAAGGTCAGTTAAAGCTTGCTACATAATTCGAGATCTTACTAATGTGTTTTACTGAATGTACAGAGGTTTTGAAATACGTCCTTCGTGTCCTAAAATGTCTTCAGCCTTAACACTAATGTTAGGTGCAAACAAAGCTAATCGAAATTTAATATACTGATAATTACCAGCTGATATTTTTATACTCTCGACAGTTTAAAGATACTTATCTTTCATACACACCATACAATCAGCCCTTAAAGGACCGTTTGCTAGTCTTAAGCGTTAATTCTGTTTTGTTTTCGTGCCCCACTCCCATTTTGGAACTATCGGATTTTTGGCATCTTTTTTAAACTTTCTTTTGTATTTTACCCTTAGTTTCTATAATAGCTGTGCCCGCGACGTCGTCCGCGTAGAATTTGTTTCCCAAACCCCCCGATTTACAAACAAACAACATTCTTCATTGGTGCTCCGCTCCTATTGGTCTTAACGTGATGATATATAGCCTATAGCCTTCCTCGATAAATGGGCTATCTAACACTGAAATAATTTTTCCAGTAGTTCCTGAGATTAGCGCGTTCAAGCAAACAAACAATCTCTGCAACTTTGTATATTAGTATAAGATTAGAATATATGTCATTTATTAGCTATTCGTGTAGGAGCGGTGAAATCATATAATACTAATCCTGCAACTGGGCCGCCTATCATATAAGGCAACAAAACATCTCACAGTACCACCCCAGGGGCCTAATTCTGCTTGTTCAATATCATGGCGTTGCAAAGATATTCAAAGTACGATTTCATTACGATAGTTTTAAAAATTCGTATTCTACTAAATCCACAAGATCTTCTCGATGTTGTCGCGGCGGAGTAACAGTAGTAAAAATTTGGTATTACCATTAGCAGATAGATTTTCTATTCATTTCAGTAGATTTCATTCGTGCAGGAACGGAGAAAGAATACAATTTCCTGCGGCCAGGCGGCCTGTCGTAAGAGGCGACAAAATAACCCAGAGCCAGGTGGAAGGGTATTTGCCCGACTGGATGGTTACCACCCCTGGTCTAGACTATGCCGCCATAACAACCTTGTGTTCCGGCATTAGTGGCCAGGTTCCAGTATCCCTTAAGAGAGCAGCAGCGCATTTGTAGGACCTTTGGTGTTGCAAATGTCCATAGGCGATGGTAACCGCTTTCCATTAGGTGGGCCCTCTGCCTGTCTGCTAAACTCATACAAAAAAAGATGGCCGAAATGAATATTGAAAAGCTACAAATTATCACGGGCACCCCATTGGAATTAACAGAATTCGGAAATCAGGCAAAACTACGATTATGACGATTGTGTATGGCGATTTTGACGAGATAGCAATAGCAGAATTCGGCCCATGGTCTAGAGTATGCCGCCATAAAAATATTCTGACATCGGTGGATTCAAATCTATATCCTTGCGCTTTTCAAGTCCACCTTACTCCCATTTTCATTAAACAACTGCTTCCTTTTCCGTCTCCGTCCTTTTTCTAACAGGCAAAATCAACAATATTGTTTTTTTTATTATTATTTGTAACTAACGAACACTACTTATGAATTTATGTAGGTAAAATAAGTTGTGCCACATTCCATAATACTACGGATTCACAGTGATAAGTACTTGACACTATTGTAATGTTATTACAAATCCCGTGGAATAAGATTTTATCACCGATTTCGATAGTCTATGATGTAAATGGCGCGGCGGTGTAAATAGAAAATGTAATGTGTCTATCAAATATGTAAATACCATTAAAATTGCGATAATTTCAAGGTAAAGTGTCGTTAATGATATGAATATTATAGGCAGACTTTTTTGCTTAACACTTTACCTCAGGTCAGCCATCGGCTTATTGAATGAATGAATGAATAAAAACTCTTTATTGTTCACCATAAACTTAAATTGATATGGATACATTTGCATTAGAACAATGGGCGGCCTTGTCGCTTATAGCGATCTCTTCCAGGCAACCCAGTGTCTAAGGAGGTTTTAAAGGAAATTTCAATATACGATTTTTGGTGGTGTACTATTAAAAATAAAACATAAATAAACTACTACATACTTATAGATACAGATATACATCTATAATTATATGGTATGGATAATGGATGGTATTATAAATTAGATATATATTTTCATTTGAGCGCAAATTACAGGAATGAGATTGATAGAGAAAACTAAATAGTTCCTTTTATATTATTACAGTTTTACGCAACTTATAATTCCAGTAGGCAGCTTTCGTTTGCGCAGAAAAGTGCAGACCGGTTTCTGACATGTAAATTATCTATATTGAACTTTATTCGCAAGCGGAAATGACAGAGTATATCTAACTATGCATTCTTAGCTCTGTTCCGCTTACACGATTCAAACACTATCGCGCGCTACTAATAATGGTCCACTGCGTAGGTACATCGGAAGGAATTATTAGTTGTGCAAAACTCTACTATTTTAATACTGGTGTACAATAAACAGTATTTTTGTTGTTGTTGCTTCTCTAATTTTATAGTCTATTTCTTTTGTTTTTCGTGGGAATTAAATAAATAAATCAAATTATAATAAATGCGTTAAAACACAACGTTCATCAACAGTAACAATTTTTATCTCTAAATCAACTTTGCCAACAATTACAATACCAACTGCTTGAAAATGCATTATAACACGTACATTTCGAGTTTTTCCCACAATAAGCTATAAAGGCCCACATCTAATCTATCATAATAGTTAAACTGGATCTGTGTTACAATTAAAATTACGAGCAACAATGTATCTTTATTCATCACATGTTTTTCGGTTTTCGAAACCCAAACAATGTTAACTTTATGGATCATAGCGACGTATAAGAAAGTAATTAATGACTTGAATGTGTTAATGATATATGTGGGAGTTTGTTGGTTGTAACAGTAATTTATTTTTTTGTTCTAGGGCTCCATGAAGCGGCTGTCATGCGCATAGCGGCACTGATTGCACTCGTGCAGGTAACGAATCAATTAATAATACTACTTTTGTATAACAGTGAAGCGTTGGTGCTTGTATGACACAAACAAGATCTGCGTGATACGGAGATGAATAGGCTGCGGTGGTGGTGTGGAATTTGTATGGCAGCTATCATATCCGTTACATAGCAGGTAGTAGTAGTAGGTAGCATGAGAGTCGCTTACGGTGGTACGGCCACATTTTACAGAAAATACGGGAACAAATGTTTGTAACTGAGCCGCCTTCGCCAGATCCCGATAGAAGCGGTAGGCCCAAGAAATGCTAGCTTGATATCGTGAGGGATGATATTATAGGTACCAATGGACTAACAATAAGGAATACCAAACACCGCGTCAAATGGAGACGAAAAAATGGGAAAGCTGACCCGAAGCGAGTTTTAATGCTAGTATGATACTTCAGAAAAAGACCTGTCCTTCTATTAATACCCTAACTTATAATAATTGCAGTGATGTTAAAGTATGGATGCACATTTCTATTCACACATGCGAGCACATGACTTCTTATACTCACAACACATAACGGTCGCTCTAACCGAGATCAGTTTATGCAACATTATTATTATTATTTATTCAAGGATTTGCAAAATAAAATAATAATAACAATTGAAGTTAGTTATTGTTATTTATATTATCTAGCCAGGTGGTAGGGCATTTGCCCGACTGGATGGCTACCACCCCTGGTCTAAAGTATGTCGCCATAACAACCTCCAGTTGTGTTCCGGCATTAGTGACCAGGTTCTAGTCTCCCTTAAGAGAGCAGCAGCGCATTTGTACCACCTTTGGTGTTGAAAATGTCCATAGGCGATGGTAACCGCTTTCCATCAAGTGGGCCGTCTGCCGGTCTACTGAACTCCTGCAATAAAAGAAAAAAAGAAATAAACAATCATTTATATCCAGCTATTAGATCTTCATTCTTCTTTCGAGGATCTTCTACGTATTTCGAGATGCAAGCGTTAAAATTTAAGTATAGGTACGAATAAATAAATAAATAAATACATATAATATAGGTACGAATAAAAAATCTAAGTATACTTTATAAGACACGCACCTTGAGCAGTTGGCGGATAGTAGGAATAGCTTAACGCGTTAAATATAACTATTATGTGAAACGATTTATCGACATAAAGGTAATATTTTTGACCTTTTACTCGAAAGGGAAAACACCTCATACTCCGAAAAGGAACCAAAATTTCACTCGTGCGTAGACCAATGTCATCAAGAATAGTGCAGGGGTTTATATCTAATTGTGATTTTAAAATTAATAAGCTTTTAAAGTGGAAACTGCTTTTTATACAACGCATAATCGTAAACGAGGGCTTCTAGCGTTTTTTATTGTCATTCTATCTGACAGTGTGTCTGGAATAGTTTACGAAACGACTCAAAAGATTTTAATGAAAATTTTCGAAATCAGTATCTTGGAGGGTTTATAAGAATGTTTATTTTTATTGCACAAGCGCAGCACAGAGGTAGATGTCGCACCTGGCGGAAAGCGGTTACCGTCACCTATACACAAGTTAATTCGTGCAGGAACGGTGAAAAAATATAACTTCCTGCGGCCGGGCGGCCTTTTGTAAGAGGCGACAAATACACCCCACAGCCAAGTGGTAGGCGTAGGTAGGTGGTGTTTGCCCGCCTGGATGGCTACCACCACTGGTCTAGAGTATACCACCATAACAACCTTGAGTTGTGTTCCGTCATTAGTGGCTAGGTTCTAATCTCCGCATAGAGAGTGGCAGCACAATGGTAGTACCTTTGCTGTTACAATACAAAATATCCCTCTGTGCATGAACGGAGAAAGAATACAAATTCTTGCGTCCGGGTGGCCTGTCGTAAGAGGCGACAAAACAACCCGCAGCCAGGTGGTAGGGCATTTGCCCGACAGAATGGATACCACCCCTGGTCTAGAGTATGCCGCTGTAACAACTTTGAGTCGTGTTCATCAGTGGCCAGTTTCCAGTTTCTCTTTCAAGGGCAGCAGCACACAGTTGGGCCGTTAGCCTGTCTGTTGTGCTTCAGCAATAAAAAAAATACAAATGTCCATAGGCGATGGTAGCCGCTTGCCATCAGGTGAGTCGTCTGCCTGTCTGCTGAAATGATGCAAAATTTAAAAACCAAAAACAATTCTAACATTAAAAACGCTACCAACATGCTGCAAAGTAGGATTGGAATCTAGCCACTAATACCGGAACGGAACTCGAATTTGTGATGGCGGCATATTTTAGATCAATGGTTCGAGTAATACAAACGAGTGAATGCCCTATCACCTGACTAGAGATGGGTAGTTATTATAAAATTCAACTAAATGGTAGTTGTTCACAAAATAGCCACGACTAAGTTGTCTATCAACTCACCAAACGGCTAGTGCCTGTGGAATAAAACCGACAACTGACAAGTTTACGCTTTAACCGTCAGCCATCAGCTGTCAGCTGGCAAGTCATTTACACATTAGCCAAAGACCCTTCAGGTGGTTTATTATATCGCCATTAGACAGATAGCTAAGTTTTTGTTATTTCGGGTTAGGTACCCATCGCTATACCTGGCTGTGGGTTGATTTATGGTTATAAATTACAAGATCCCCCAGGCAGCGGGAATTAGTATTTTTTCTTTCTTTACTGCACGGATAGAAATAAAATGCAAGTCACGCGCAAACGAACTTGCGACCAAAAATAGTATTATTTTTTTTAAATATCGAATACCAATGTGTAATACGTGCCCTTAAGAAAATACCGCGTATTACCATTTTGTAAAAGCTTCTAAGCATCCAATAATAATAAATAAAATTATTCAATTATTTAAACCGAAGAACATGGAGTTACGCAAATCGATTAACCTTAAGAATAATAGCATGAGATTCAAATATTTTATACACTACTAATACAATTCGTAAGCTTTACCGTCGAAAAGATTTGTTAATTGTTTCGCTAATGTTTCTTTTATTAAATTATTAACATATTAACACGCATTCGATAGATTTTGTATGTACATCCAATATGTTTCGTAATTCTGAGAGCAATATTAGTTCCGCAATCGGCTACCTGTTAAGTATATTAAAAAAATAAAATTAAATCGCTATATAAAATTTATATTTTTTGAAAATGTTTTCAATTAATGTAATGTAACTCTTATAAAATCGTGTAGATCCGCAGGTGTATGTATATTTGTCACAGGCATTTTCAAATAAACCACTCTACTCGTAATATGGAGCAGAGATTTAGCAAGTAGATGTATTCTGAAAGTAAGACATTTTTTATTTTTATATATAAAATAGCAATATAGTGTCAACCAACACATAATTACAACAGTGGATTTTTAAATTTTTTTTATGACTAAATCTTCATCCGAAATTGTCTAACTAATTATATTAGACAAGGTCCGTTTTAACATTCCAACGACACGATAATCAAGCTATTGGTGTATCTTTTTTGACCAACCATAGACAAAATTCATTTCTAGTGCGAGCAATTAATTATTTATTTAAACAATTTAAGTAAATACGATGATATTGACCCGTTTATGATAAGTATTTCAGGAGCCAGGTGGTAGGGCATTTTCTCGACTGTTGCCGGACCACAACCTTGTGTTGTGGTCCGGCATTAGTGACCAGGTTCCAGTCTCCCTTAAGAGTGCAGCAGCCCATTTGTAGCATCTTTGGTGTTGCAAATGTCCTTAGGCGATGGTAACCGCTTTCCATCAAGTGGGCCGTCTGCCTGTCTGCTGAACTCCTGCAATAAAAAAAAAAGGTCAAGCGGTGTGCAAGCCTTAAGTTTTTCGACAATGACTAAGTATATCGGTGCATTTCTTACGTCTGCATGTTACTTTTAATCAATAGGCTATTTATTCGTGAAAACCTAAACTGGCTTTCTGTTAATAATTTTAATTATATATTCAAATGTATTTAACTTTAAGTTATCCATACATAAATAATTGAATAATAAAACCTTGGTCGAAAGTCTAGTACTGTTTTTACGTTCAAAATGCAAGATAAAATCATTTGTGTTGCCCTCTAGACTTTAAACGCTTATCAGCGTTACATTTTTCAGTGGTCGATTTTTATTTTTTGTGTGTATTCTTCTTCCATAGCATAAAGTAATATTAATCCTATAAGTGCTAGGTATATTCAGGTAAGTATATTTGCAGTAATTTACGAAAGAGTATTTAGCACGTGAGAGACGGTAAATCTGCATTGTGCACGCTGCGAACAATAAATTGTAGATTCGTGATAAATTAGTTCTTCGATCTGGGTATACACAGAGCAAAAAGCATTCTATATTTGCATATACGTCACTTGTTGCTAAACTAGTTCTTTCAAAATCGTATGTTAGTACTTTATTGGTACTTGGTAGTGTACTAATATCGTCTAAAACGATTTCGGTTATGAGCGTTATATACTGTGAGATAACATTAAAGATGATTTTCGAAGCTTCTCGGATGAGGTATAAAACGAATTTAAACCAGAAATGTGTGATCATACTTCGGACGCATCAAAACGCTACTAATTACGAAGGACATGATAATAAGAGGACGAGCCTTTTTTATTCATTTTAATATCAAGCCTAAAGGGGCTTGATACTAAGCTTCGGTTCTCTTTAAAGCTTTTAATATTTTATTTGATATGAAATCGTTTGTGGTTCATTATCACAATTTTTCATTTCCCTACTAGTCAATTAACAAAAATTCAAATTAAATTCAACTTATATATTTTAGTGCCATTTCTTCTAGTGGCTTCAAACAGTAAACTTGCCCCCTATATTTTAGAGTAGTTTTTTAAGGCTCCTGTTGCTGCAAAACTTCGACAAGGGGGTGCAAATGAAACAACCTTGCGTTTGTATTTACTGCTCAATAATTTACTAAAACATTATCACAAATTTTCATTATAAAAGACGCAAAGTGGTTTGTTCGTAATTTTAAGTTAAAAAAATTCACCAAATCTCTAGTTTATTAACATGAAACTATTTTACTCCTTCAATTTTTATCAAAACAAGATAAAAACAAATCTGCGTCTTTATAAAAGGGAGATAAGTAATTTGTTTTTATTTATTTTTTTAAATATTACTCTGTTTTATACACAATAAAAAAATAATGCATCTGAAAAACGACCATGTTATAAACTGTATGGCTAGTAGACTGTATTTCAACATAGACTCATATATATTTCATACTTAAGTAGATTTTTTTATAAGCTAGTACAATAAAGAAATTTAAAGTTAAGTTTTAATAAAGAAAATGTTTTAGATATTAATACGTACTATATTATTTTCTTTGATAGCATGACATAACATAAAAAAAACAAAAAGAAGAACTTAAAAAATCAAATCATATAAAAAGAATATGTCCAGTGTGGTTTGGACAGAACGCGTCTGTGGAATCCCTGTTATCGCCAGAAAAATCAATACCAAAAATCTTCCAAGAAGTTGACGTTGCTACAAGTCTTAAAATAATTACTCCGCATCATCGGAATGCAACTTGATATTAATAAATCTTGTTTTATTATTTTTTTAAAAAACTATCCAATGCAAAAGTAATATTTCTAATTGGACTTTTTTGAAATTATGTATACTTACTACTAAAATTAACTACGAAGCTTAACAGCTTAAACTAACACCTATAATAATAAAAAAATGGGCTAATCGGGTAGTTCCTGAAATAAGTGTGTAATAAAAGTAACTTATCTTCTCCGTGTTTTTTTATTTTTATACTAAACTATATTTTCACAATTATTTAATAGTGATTTATAACATGAAATTTCTGACTGTAGCTGTCGCTAGCTACAGCTGTTTCAGATGAAATCAACACACTCACCGCGGCAGAGCTAAACTTACAGCTCTCCGGCGACAATGGCCTCTCAATTTTCTACGATGCGGAAGACGAACCTGGGGTCACGTTTGTTAGAGGCTTAAGGGCCGCCGACACGGCCCTATCGCCAGATATTGATGTTCAATGCTCGAAGGATTACATCGATGTGACTGTTGAGTTCTCAGACGTGTATGAGGGTATCATCTACAGTAAAGGATATCTGAATGATCCCAAGTGCAAGTAAGTTTATTGTTAACATTTATTTGTTTGGATCATTGTGTAAATAAAAATTAGATAAATCGAGAGCAACCCTTGTTGGAGAGCGCTGAGCGCCTACACTCTTCAAAAGGCAAACTTGTATACGCTTGCCAGTAGTATAATTTCTACAGGCAATTAAAATATTAATTTAAAGCTGTGCAAGCAACTAAAAAGTAATAAACATTATTACATTTCGTTAAAGATAAGCGCACAGCTGCCTGTTGTAAGCGCAGTTTATTGTCTTCCCGGATTGAGGAATTCTTTTGTGTTTTGAATTTGTAATTAAGAAAAACATGCTATTGTTTTTCTACTTGTTTTATAACCACAATTAGCGTCGAACTAATCCTTATTGTTATTGTTTTCGACTTTGTGGCCGTTCGCAGGTGTGCAAATTACTATTTCTCGGAAACTCAGTGCGCGCGGCCAATTTCTTTGTACTGTGTAGTGAGTATAAGACAATGCCCGAATGGAGGGGCGGGCAGTCAAGCAACGACTACGAGACGAGTAAGACGTTTGTAGTGCTCTCGATTAGCGATATAGACGACGGACTTTACGCGTGTTGAATTCTATTGAATCGTGCAGTGTGAACTGGTTGCATCCAGTTTTATTTTTATTTGTTTTATACGTTTTTGTACAGTTCTAATAAATTCTATAGTAGTTCCAACGGCATTTTTAATTCGAGTCCTGTAGCTCGTAACAATGTGTTTTATTTAACAAAAACAAAATCAACTTCAAACTAAAAGGCAAAAATAATATTTATAAAAATACATCTTGAAGTCGGTGTCAAGTAAAACACAAGACAACAATAAAATTGGAAAGTGCACCAACTTCAAGATGTTGTAGAAAATATTTATTCTTTGCTTTTTAGTTTGAAGTTGATTTTTTTACTAAACAAGATCCGGGTAGATAATTTAGTATATATAACTCTAGTGTCTACAGTCTATTTGATAATTACAGGTACGTGTCCTTGGGCGGTAGCGAATCACGTTATTCTTTCCGAGTACCGTTGAACGCATGTGGGTCTAGACCCCTTTGCAATGCTTGTGGAACAATCGACAACATAATTGTCTTCCAGGCCGACGACTTTGTCCAGGGACCATCTGACTTTGCCAGAAAGGTAATAAAATACATTTAGTTCTAGAAAAGACAAATTAAAGAAAAGGTAACGTACAGCTGGTTGTTAAGTAGGCGAGTTCAAATTGCTAACAAACATTCATAAAAGTTAACATGAAATGATATTTTAGTACTTGTATGTAAAAAGGACACGTACTATGTGCTTGAGCACCATAAGAAAAAGCTGCATGTCATGAGCACTATCAGTATACAAGTACTATCGCATTCATGGTCGCATTCTTATCCATAGCATAGCAGATAAACTGTAAACTATATACGCCTACGCTGATGCATCTAGTACAAAACTGTGCTGAAGCTAGTCTGATGTTGTAAAGTCATGATTTGTGTAACGATAATGTCACAACGATACGTCAAATCTCAGACGCATGTTTAATGTAATGACGATGATGATTTTAAACGAAATTATAGATAGTTCTCTTTTCCTCAAATCCAATTGTAAAATAAATCAATTCCTCCTTTTCTTTATAGCCGAGCCTATTTACCATCATAACATATCGATTCTTAGACATTCTTCACCACTTTACATACCAATAAAAGCCTATAGGTACTTTTGTCTGAATTATTATTCCTTTACTTTACAGGTGTCATGTGTTCACACGTCTTTGGAAGTTTCCGCCAGCGCCGGTGCAAGCGTTAGTTCTTCTAACGCAGTTGCCACCAGAGAGCAGCATACTCTAAAATTGAAGCCATTCATGGTTGATATGTTAGATGTAGTCGCCGTCGAAGGTCCGGCTGGTGGGGTTGAATGCTGGATGGACATACAAAAGGGAGTTTTTCCTAATGTAAGTGTAATTGTTACTAATTTTGATGAAATCGCTCGATTGGCTTCTAAAAACAAATATATAAATTACACGCATCGAGTATATGTCCAATCAAGCCATGCAAGTCACTATTAGATAATGATGACGCCAATGAAAAGTCAATACTTATCAATATAGTTATTAATCTAAAATAACTCTACAGAAATAACTGCACGTGTTTGCTAATAACGTTTTCATTCACATTGACAATGAAAATCATATTGTTGTATTAATGTCAGTGATACTCAATATATAAATTGTTATAATCATTACCTGTTACGCTATAAACAATTAGCTTGTTATTTCCCTGAAAATGGGGAGACCCAAGTCTAGTAGCTAGCACGTTATGGGCTGTTACTGTATTATAGGTATGATATTAATAATGTTATATCACAAATTATCATATCATTTTTCACATAAATCCATTTCAATTATATAATGAGATGTTTTCTTCCCTCAACAGACAACTCCGTTAAAAGAATCTATCAAGATTGGTGAATACCTCACTATCTTGGTTTATTTGAAAGATGTCAGAAGGCAATTCAACCTGAAGATTCACGATTGCTGGGCCTACGATAATGACGAGTATGATAGTCCAAAGACGAACAAAATTCAATTGTCTGACAAAAACGGATGTCCCAAGTAAGCAACTTAATTTACATATCAATCTATGCTTACTACGTATATAAAAACTGTTGCCTACGAGAACAACTGAAGACCTCGCTCGAAAGCTATTTTCATCTTTATCCTTTACTAGGATATGCCCGTGACATCGCTCACGCTTGACTTGAAATCCCCGCGGACGAAATATTTTATTACATTAAATTTTCTATCTATCGATGAAAGAATCGCATTGGAATTCCGATTTTTCTTGCAATCTGCACATTTTATAATCGTACGATGTGATCGTGATCAAACACGAACTTATTTATCATAATAAAAGGAGTACTAATCTCGTAATATACATAACCTGTAATTGACTCAAAACATAGTTTGTTCCTAGTTTGAGAGTCAAAGATAAATATCGTACTTGTTTTAAATTCTATAGACGTATACAGACTAACATATCACATAAACTGTTTACAAATTATGTCTTTAGTATATTTTCTATAAGACTGTAGACGATTGAAGGCTAATAAAAATATTTTGTTATAATCAATCGATTACCAAGATATTGAAGAAGGAATAAATAATATAAAAACGTCGCTTCAAGTAATATCATTTTATTTTCAGGAAGAAGAAACTCATAGACTTGTGGCAAAAGACTACAAACACGGGTAAAAGTGGAGCTACATTAATCGCCTACAGCAAAGTCAGCGCTTTCCGCTTCCCTGAAACAGATCAAGTATATTTAACGTGTAACGTTGAGGTAAGAAATTTATTTAACAGTCTAAGACAAACCAGAAAAGTTGTAACCAAAAATTAATCATATTTCAAAAACTATGTAATAGTAGGGGAGCCCAAGATGCTAAATGTGGAGTTACTCGAGCGTCGCAGGAATCTTTTGGATTGTGAAGATTAGACGCTAAAAAGAAAGCAGGTTATATAATGTATGCCTTTTCACTGGTGGGGGGAGCGTGTACAGGTTTAAAAAAAAAAAGAGTTGCACAGAAATACTGAAGCACTTCAGATAAAAGGGATGTTTAGTAAACTCTAAAGGAACTCCTATTCAAAAGACTGACGATTTGGACGCGACCAAATGTCATGGCCGATTTTTGAAAATACAAAAAAATGTATCATTGAAATACTCGAGCGCGTCAGATTAATATATAGACGGTTCAGTTTGATGTCCTTGTCGTGCTGACCCATAATCTGACAATTATGTGGAGGAATTTCCTTAATCCGACGGTTTGAAAAATACCCTCCACCCTATATGAAGGGTATATGGTGGGTATATAATATATGGTGGGGGTACATAATAGGGTGCAAGGTTTCTCCCGTTATGTTATTCTGCCACGCTCGGGTAAATCCCAAAATCCCCGCTTGGCTTAATATTGAAAGTATTTTTATTAACTAATATTAAAAAAAAATGCAGATATCAATTAGTCTGTATTCTACATATTTCTTATTTATGTTCGGATATAGTTTTTTTGTGACCCAGTTTTAACTATTCTTTCTGGTGGGCCCATTTTTATTTTATATATTGGACCTTGGACTTCGAAAATACATAACGGAACTCTTTAATGCAGGGGCGGATTTAGACATTTGCCGCCCCCACCGATCTCTACAAATGGATAGATTATTTGACAATGAAAAATAAATCGTCTGAAATAAATCCACCTTTCATCATCAGTTTGAAGTAGCCGTCGTTTCATCTTATACTCAGTATGTCTATCGACAACTCAAAATCAATATGTTTAAAACAGACAAAACTCAAAAAACATAAATGTAAAATAACTGAATAGCGAGGAAGAAATGTTTTCTAGAACAATTTAATATTAATTTACAATTGCGTCGAATGTAACTGTGAGATTATTATTTATTACATAATTATTGTTAATTGTTTTATATAACGTATACCAAGTTGTAGTAAAACAATGATTTCTGGCCTTTTAGTACGTCATTATTCTGATTTTTAACTAGGTCCTTTTAAAAATAATTCATTTAGAAAGGAATTAAGACTACAAGAAATAGAATTATTCCTTTTGATCTTTTAGTTTACACGCTTTTCTGTACGTAGTATATATACGTATAGATCATATATGAATACCATTGTGTGCTACACAAAACATTATTTTTGTTAATTAATCTATATGTAATTACTTGACCTCGCTGAATGACTGAATGACATATCAACGCACAGCCCAAACTATTGGGACTAGGACCGTAAAAATTTATATCCAGACTCTTTCTACACTATAGCACAAAGAAAGAATTTTTGAAAATTCGACCCGTAAGGAGATAAAAAGCGGATGAAAGTTTATTTGAAAATCCGTCATTTTCAAAGTAAGAAGCACGAAATTTGATGTACCTGCTTCTCTGGTTAGAAATAAAAGCACATGTATGTATGTCGGCGTTTTTCGTCTCACCTATATATCACCTGTCTGTGAAACACGCCAAATCACTTTGAACAAGTGTGGTGGGTATTCCGTTCGTTCCCTTAAAATGGAAGGCCCTGTTATCATTGGCACGTATATATCTGGTTTTACACAATAACCATTTTTATTTAATTTCATAGAAATTAAAATACACTATGCACTACTGGCTACGGTATATACTGACTACATAAATATTCATATCATTTCAGTTGTGCACGGCTGACTGTGAGTCCAGTTGCGAAGGCGTGGTAAAAGAGATCACAACTACAATACGACCTCAGCAATGCTATCCAGGCTCTCCTAATCCTCAATGTCAACCCACGGCTCCACCGCAAATAAAATGTTATCCAGGATCAACGGACCCAAGATGTCCCAAACAAACAACTCCAGCATTACCAAACTGCTATCCAGGAAATAATGATCCAAGATGTCCCAGACCAACGACTCAAGCACCACCAAACTGCTATCCAGGAAATAATGATCCAAGGTGTCCCAGACCAACGACCCAAGTACCACCAAACTGCTATCCCGGAAACACAGACCCAAGATGTCCCAAACCAACTATTCCAGCATCACCAAATTGCTATCCAGGAAATAATGATCCAAGGTGTCCCAGGCCAACGACTCCAGCGACACCAAACTGCTATCCCGGAAACAATGACCCTAGGTGTCCCAAATCGACATCAACTACTCCAACAAAACCTACTGAACCTACAGTGAGATGTTATCCAGGCAGTACAGACTTAAGATGTCTTAGACCAAAAACTGAAACACCTAACCCTCAACCCAAATGTTTCCCAGGCAACACAGACCCACGATGTCCTCAACCTACAACACCTGTGCCTCCGCGATGCTATCCAGGAAGTTTAGATCCACGTTGTCCGCAACCTACAACACCTGTGCCTCCGCGATGCTATCCAGGAAGTTTAGATCCACGTTGTCCGCAACCTACAACACCTGCTCCCCCTAACTGTAATCCCGAAAACAATGATCCACGCTGCCCTAAACCAACAACGCCTGCACCTCCAAGATGCTTCCCCGGCAGCACCGATTCCAGGTGTCCTAAACCAACTACTCCTGAAGCACCACGATGCTATCCAGGCAGTTCAGACCCTCGTTGTACGCAACCCACATCACCTGTTCCGCCAAAATGTTTCCCTGGAAGTATCGATCCTAGATGTTCGCAACCAACTACACCGGAAGCACCGCGGTGCTATCCTGGCAGTACAGATGTACGTTGTCCACGACCTACAACACCTGCCCCAACAACTCCTGCAAAGCCAGTTTGCTATCCAGGTTCTCCAGATCAAAGATGCCCACAGCCCCCTCGACCAACTACAGGATCACCACCAACATATTTGCCACCGTCTACTGCTCGTCCCAATTGTTATCCTGGAAACAATGATCCACGCTGCCCTAAACCAACAACGCCTGCACCTCCTCGATGCTTCCCAGGTAGCACCGACCTCAGGTGTCCTAAACCAACCACTCCTGAAACACCCCGATGCTATCCGGGAAGTACGGATTCACGTTGCCCGCAACCTACAACACCTGCTCCCCCTAACTGTTATCCCGGAAATAATGATCCACGCTGCCCTAAACCAACAACGCCTGCTCCTCCAAGATGCTTCCCAGGCAGTACCGATCTCAGGTGTCCTAAACCAACTACTCCTGAAGCACCGCGGTGCTATCCAGGTAGTTCGGATCCACGTTGTCCGCAACCTACAACACCGGCCCCTCCCAACTGTTATCCCGGAAACAACGATCCACGCTGCCCTAAACCAACAACGCCTGCTCCTCCAAGATGCTTCCCAGGAAGCAGCACCGATCCCAGGTGTCCTAAACCAACTACTCCTGAAGCACCGCGATGCTACCCAGGCAGTACGGATTCACGTTGTCCACAACCTACAACACCGGCTCCTCCAAACTGTTATCCTGGAAACAATGATCCACGTTGTCCTAAACCAACTACGCCTGCTCTTCCAAGATGCTTCCCAGGCAGTACCGATCCCAGGTGTCCTAAACCAACTACTCCTGAAGCACCGCGATGTTACCCAGGCAGTTCGGATCCACGTTGTCCGCAACCTACAACACCGGCCCCTCCTAACTGTTACCCCGGAAACAATGATTCACGCTGCCCTAAACCAACAACGCCTGCTCCTCCAAGATGCTTCCTAGGCAGCACCGATCCCAGGTGTCCTAAACCAACTACTCCTGAAGCACCGCGTTGCTACCCTGGCAGTACAGATTTACGTTGTCCACGACCGACAACACCTGCCACAACAACTCCTGTAAAACCAGTGTGTTATCCAGGTTCTCCAGATCAAAGATGCCCACAGCCCCCTCGACCAACTACAGGATCTCCACCAACATATTTGCCACCATCCACTGCTCCTCCCAATTGCTATCCAGGAAACAATGATCCACGCTGCCCTAAACCAACAACACCTGCTCCTCCAAGATGCATCCCAGGCAGTACCGATCCCAGGTGTCCTAAACCAACTACTCCTGAAGCACCGCGATGCTACCCAGGTAGTACGGATTCACGTTGCCCACAACTTACAACGACACCTGCTCCCCCTAACTGTTATCCAGGAAACAATGATCCACGCTGCCCTAAACCAACAACGCCTGCTCCTCCAAGATGCTTCCCAGGAAGCACCGATCCCAGGTGTCCTAAACCAACTACTCCTGAAGCACCACGATGCTACCCAGGCAGTACGGATTCACGTTGTCCACAACCTACAACACCGGCTCCTCCAAACTGTTATCCTGGAAACAATGATCCACGTTGTCCTAAACCAACTACGCCTGCTCCTCCAAGATGCTTCCCAGGCAGTACCGATCTCAGGTGTCCTAAACCAACTACTCCTGAAGCACCGCGATGTTACTCAGGCAGTTCGGATCCACGTTGTCCGCAGCCCACAACACCTGCTCCCCCTAACTGTTATCCTGGAAACAATGATCCACGTTGCCCTAAACCAACAACGCCTGCTCCGCCAAGATGCTTCCCAGGCAGTACCGATCCCAGGTGTCCTAAACCAACTACTCCTGAAGCACCGCGATGCTACCCAGGAAGTACGGATAAACGTTGTCCGCAGCTTACAACACCGGCTCCTCCAAACTGTTATCCCGGAAACAATGATCCACGCTGCCCTAAACCAACAACGCCTGCTCCTCCAAGATGCTTCCCAGGAAGCACAGATCCTAGATGTCCTAAACCAACTACTCCTGAATCACCGCGGTGCTATCCAGGCAGTTCGGATCCACGTTGTCCGCAGCCCACAACACCTGCTCCCCCTAACTGTTATCCCGGAAACAATAATCCACGCTGTCCCAAACCAACAACACCTGCTCCTCCAAGATGCTTCCCAGGAAGCACCGATCCCAGGTGTCCTAAACCAACTACTCCTGAAGCACCGCGATGCTACCCAGGCAGTACGGATTCACGTTGTCCACAACCTACAACACCGGCTCCTCCAAACTGTTATCCTGGAAACAATGATCCACGTTGTCCTAAACCAACAACGCCTACTCCTCCAAGATGCGTCCCAGGCAGTACCGATCCCAGGTGTCCTAAACCAACTACTCCTGAAGCACCGAGATGCTATCCTGGAAGTACGGATTCACGTTGCCCGCGACCTACAACACCTGTTCCCCCTAACTGTTATCCCGGAAACAATGATCCACGCTGCCCTAAACCAACAACACCTGCTCCTCCAAGATGCTTCCTAGGCAGCACCGATCCCAGGTGTCCTAAACCAACTACTCCTGAAGCACCGCGTTGCTACCCTGGCAGTACAGATTTACGTTGTCCACGACCGACAACACCTGCCACAACAACTCCTGTAAAACCAGTGTGTTATCCAGGTTCTCCAGATCAAAGATGCCCACAGCCCCCTCGACCAACTACAGGATCTCCACCAACATATTTGCCACCATCCACTGCTCCTCCCAATTGCTATCCAGGAAACAATGATCCACGCTGCCCTAAACCAACAACACCTGCTCCTCCAAGATGCTTCCCAGGAAGCACCGATCCCAGGTGTCCTAAACCAACTACTCCTGAAGCACCGCGATGCTACCCAGGAAGTACGGATTCACGTTGTCCGCAGCTTACAACACCGGCTCCTCCAAACTGTTATCCTGGAAACAATGATCCACGTTGTCCTAAACCAACTACGCTTGCTCCTCCAAGATGCTTCCCAGGCAGTACCGATCCCAGGTGTCCTAAACCAACTACTCCTGAAGCACCGCGATGTTACCCAGGCAGTTCGGATCCACGCTGTCCGCAACCTACAACACCGGCCCCTCCTAACTGTTACCCCGGAAACAATGATTCACGCTGCCCTAAACCAACAACGCCTGCTCCTCCAAGATGCTTCCTAGGCAGCACCGATCCCAGGTGTCCTAAACCAACTACTCCTGAAGCACCGCGATGCTACCCAGGCAGTACGGATTCACGTTGTCCACAACCTACAACACTGGCTCCTCCAAACTGTTATCCTGGAAACAATGATCCACGTTGTCCTAAACCAACTACGCCTGCTCCTCCAAGATGCTTCCCAGGCAGTACCGATCCCAGGTGTCCTAAACCAACTACTCCTGAAGCACCGCGATGTTACCCAGGCAGTTCGGATCCACGCTGTCCGCAACCTACAACACCGGCCCCTCCTAACTGTTACCCCGGAAACAATGATTCACGCTGCCCTAAACCAACAACGCCTGCTCCTCCAAGATGCTTCCTAGGCAGCACCGATCCCAGGTGTCCTAAACCAACTACTCCTGAAGCACCGCGTTGCTACCCTGGCAGTACAGATTTACGTTGTCCACGACCGACAACACCTGCCACAACAACTCCTGTAAAACCAGTGTGTTATCCAGGTTCTCCAGATCAAAGATGCCCACAGCCCCCTCGACCAACTACAGGATCTCCACCAACATATTTGCCACCATCCACTGCTCCTCCCAATTGCTATCCAGGAAACAATGATCCACGCTGCCCTAAACCAACAACACCTGCTCCTCCAAGATGCTTCCCAGGAAGCACCGATCCCAGGTGTCCTAAACCAACTACTCCTGAAGCACCGCGATGCTACCCAGGAAGTACGGATTCACGTTGTCCGCAGCTTACAACACCGGCTCCTCCAAACTGTTATCCTGGAAACAATGATCCACGCTGCCCTAAACCAACAACGCCTGCTCCTCCAAGATGCTTCCCAGGAAGCACAGATCCTAGATGTCCTAAACCAACTACTCCTGAATCACCGCGGTGCTATCCAGGCAGTTCGGATCCACGTTGTCCGCAGCCCACAACACCTGCTCCCCCTAACTGTTATCCCGGAAACAATGATCTACGCTGCCCCAAACCAACAACACCTGCTCCTCCAAGATGCTTCCCAGGAAGCACCGATCCCAGGTGTCCTAAACTAACTACTCCTGAAGCACCGCGATGCTACCCAGGCAGTACGGATTCACGTTGTCCACCACCTACAACACTGGCTCCTCCAAACTGTTATCCTGGAAACAATGATCCACGTTGCCCTAAACCAACAACGCCTACTCCTCCAAGATGCTTCCCAGGCAGCACCGATCCCAGGTGTCCTAAACCAACTACTCCTGAAACACCAAGATGCTATCCAGGAAGTACGGATTTACGTTGTCCGCAACCTACAACTCCTGCAAAGCCAGTTTGCTACCCAGGTTCTCCAGATCAAAGATGCCCACAGCCCCCTCGACCAACTACAGAGTATCCCCCAACATATTTGCCACCGTCCACTGTTCCTTCCAATTGCTATCCAGGAAACAATGATCCACGCTGCCCGAAACCAACAACGCCTGCACCTCCAAGATGCTTCCCAGGCAGCACCGATCCCAGGTGTCCTAAACCAACTACTCCTGAAGCACCGCGATGCTACCCAGGCAGTACGGATTCACGTTGTCCACAACCTACAACACCGGCTCCTCCAAACTGTTATCCCGGAAACAATGATCCACGCTGCCCTAAACCAACAACACCTGCTCCTCCAAGATGCTTCCCAGGCAGCACCGATCCCAGGTGTCCTAAACCAACTACTCCTAAAGCACCACGATGCTATCCAGGAAGTACGGATTCACGTTGCCCGCAACCTACAACAACTGCTCCCCCTAATTGTTATCCCGGAAACAATGATCCACGCTGTCCTAAACCAACAACACCTGCTCCTCCAAGATGCTTCCCAGGTAGCACCGATCCCAGGTGTCCTAAACCAACTACTCCTGAAGCACCACCGCGATGCTACCCAGGCAGTACGGATTCACGTTGTCCACAACCTACAACACCGGCTCCTCCAAACTGTTATCCCGGAAACAATGATCCACGCTGCCCTAAACCAACAACACCTGCTCCTCCAAGATGCTTCCCAGGCAGCACCGATCCCAGGTGTCCTAAACCAACTACTCCTGAAGCACCACGATGCTATCCAGGAAGTACGGATTCACGTTGCCCGCAACCTACAACAACTGCTCCCCCTAATTGTTATCCCGGAAACAATGATCCACGCTGTCCTAAACCAACAACACCTGCTCCTCCAAGATGCTTCCCAGGCAGCACCGATCCCAGGTGTCCTAAACCAACTACTCCTGAAGCACCGCGATGCTATCCAGGAAGTACGGATTCACGTTGCCCGCAACCTACAACAACTGCTCCCCCTAACTGTTATCCCGGAAACAATGATCCACGCTGCCCTAAAGCAACAACGCCTGCTCCTCCAAGATGCTTCCCAGGCAGCACCGATCCTAGGTGTCCTAAACCAACTACTCCTGAAGCACCGAGGTGCTATTCAGGTAGTTCGGATCCACGTTGTCCGCAGCCTACAACACCTGCTCCCCCTAACTGTTATCCTGGAAACAATGATCCACGCTGCCCTAAACCAACAACACCTGCTCCTCCAAGATGCTTCCCAGGCAGCACTGATCCCAGGTGTCCTAAACCAACTACTCCTGAAGCACCGAGGTGCTATCCAGGTAGTTCGGATCCACGTTGTCCGCAGCCTACAACACCTGCTCCCCCTAACTGTTATCCCGGAAACAATGATCCACGCTGCCCTAAAGCAACAACGCCTGCTCCTCCAAGATGCTTCCCAGGCAGCACCGATCCCAGGTGTCCTAAACCAACTACTCCTGAAGCACCGAGGTGCTATTCAGGTAGTTCGGATCCACGTTGTCCGCAGCCTACAACACCTGCTCCCCCTAACTGTTATCCCGGAAACAATGATCCACGCTGCCCTAAACCAACAACACCTGCTCCTCCAAGATGCTTCCCAGGCAGCACCGATCCCAGGTGTCCTAAACCAACTACTCCTGAAGCACCGCGATGCTATCCAGGAAGTACGGATTCACGTTGCCCTGAACCAACAACGCCTGCTCCTCCAAGATGCTTCCCAGGCAGCAACGATCCCAGGTGTCCTAAACCAACTACTCCTGAAGCACCAAGATGCTACCCAGGAAGTACTGATCTCCGTTGTCCACGACCAACCACACCTGCCTCGACAACTCCTGCAAAGCCAGTTTGCTATCCAGGTTCTCCAGATCGAAGATGCCCACAGCCCGCTCGACCAACTACAGAATATCCTCCAACATATTTGCCACCGTCCACTGTTCCTCCCAATTGTTATCCAGGAAGCAATGATCCACGCTGCCCTAAACCAACAACACCTGCTCCTCCAAGATGCTTCCCAGGCAGCAACGATCCCAGGTGTCCTAAACTAACTACTCCTGAAGCACCGCGATGCTACCCAGGCAGTACGGATTCACGTTGCCCGCAACCTACAACGCCTGCTTCTCCTAACTGTTATCCTGGAAACAACGATCCACGCTGCCCTAAACCAACAACACCTGCTCCTCCAAGATGCTTCCCAGGCAGCACCGATCCCAGGTGTCCTAAACCAACTACTCCTGAAACACCACGATGCTATCCAGGAAGTACGGATTCACGTTGCCCGCAACCTACAACGCCTGCTTCTCCTAACTGTTATCCTGGAAACAACGATCCACGCTGCCCTAAACCAACAACACCTGCTCCTCCAAGATGCTTCCCAGGCAGCACCGATCCCAGGTGTCCTAAACCAACTACTCCTGAAACACCACGATGCTATCCAGGAAGTACGGATTCACGGTGCCCGCAACCTACAACGCCTGCTTCTCCTAACTGTTATCCTGGAAACAACGATCCACGCTGCCCTAAACCAACAACACCTGCTCCTCCAAGATGCTTCCCAGGAAGCACCGATCCCAGGTGTCCTAAACCAACTACTCCTGAAGCACCGCGATGTTACCCAGGAAGTACGGATTCACGTTGTCCGCAGCTTACAACACCGGCTCCTCCAAACTGTTATCCCGGAAACAATGATCCACGCTGCCCTAAACCAACAACGCCTGCTCCTCCAAGATGCTTCCCAGGAAGCACAGATCCTAGATGTCCTAAACCAACTACTCCTGAATCACCGCGGTGCTATCCAGGCAGTTCGGATCCACGTTGTCCGCAGCCCACAACACCTGCTCCCCCTAACTGTTATCCCGGAAACAATGATCCACGCTGCCCCAAACCAACAACACCTGCTCCTCCAAGATGCTTCCCAGGAAGCACCGATCCCAGGTGTCCTAAACCAACTACTCCTGAAGCACCGCGGTGCTATCCAGGTAGTTCGGATCCACGTTGTCCGCAACCTACAACACCGGCTCCTCCCAACTGTTATCCCGGAAACAACGATCCACGCTGCCCTAAACCAACAACGCCTGCTCCTCCAAGATGCTTCCCAGGCAGTACCGATCCCAGGTGTCCTAAACCAACTACTCCTGAAGCACCGCAGTGCTATCCAGGTAGTTCGGACCCACGTTGTCCGCAACCTACAACACCGGCCCCTCCCAATTGTTATCCCGGAAACAAGGATCCACGCTGCCCTAAACCAACAACACCTGCTCCTCCAAGATGTTTCCCAGGCAGTACCGATCCCAGGTGTCCTAAACCAACTACTCCTGAAGCACCACGATGCTATCCAGGCAGTTCGGATCCACGTTGCCCACAACCTACAACACCTGCTCCCCCTAACTGTTATCCTGGAAACAATGATTCGCGCTGCCCTAAACCAACAACACCTGCTCCTCCAGCATGCTTCCCAGGTAGTACCGATCCCAGGTGTCCTAAACCAACTCCTGAGCCTCCTCGCTGCTACCCAGATAGCACAGACTCGAGATGTCCACAACCAACGACAACAGAGCCTCCTCAAACAACTGCCGTAACCTTGAGACCTGTATGTTACCCTGGTTCACCTGATTCGCGTTGTCCTCAGCCATCACGGCCCACAACCTTAACACTTCCAACATACTTACCACCAACAACAATCGGACAATTTAAGTGCTACCCTGGTAGTGCAGATTCTAGATGCCCGAAACCAACGACAACAGAGCCTCCAAGATGCTTCCCCGGCAGTTTAGACCCTAGATGTCCGAAACTAACTACACCTGAGCCTCCAAGATGTTTCCCTGGTAGTACAGATCCTAGATGCCCGAGACCAACGACACCTGAGCCTGCAAGATGCTTCCCTGGCAGTAAAGACCCTAGATGCCCGAAACCAACGACACTTGAGCTTCCAAGATGCTTCCCTGGCAGTACAGACCCTAGATGCCCGAAACCAACGACACCTGAGCCAATAACAACGCCCAGTTCATGTTATCCCGGATCTCCTGATCCTAAGTGTCCCCAACCATTTAAACCAAGTAGTACCAATCCTCCATCCACATATCTACCGCCATTCCCCTCTGAAGACGAACTGAAATCATCAAGAGTTAGCAGACTTGCTTCGGAAGATGAAGTTTATGACGACGGCTTACCAGAGCTTGGTAAGATATTTATTATATAAAAATATACTTTAAGTAGACGTTAATTGAAAGTTTCAATTGAGATTTTCAATAATAACAAGAACGAATTGATTACACCACCAACTATTATTGCAGAGTTTGTTACGAGCTATATTTTTTTATCTAAATGATTAGCATTCATTAGTTTACTTATTCCATGGTACAAAGAAGGTGTTTCCAAAAGGTTATCGCATTAACATTCTTATTAATATTATAAATGTAAAAGTAACTCTGTCTGTCTGTCTGTTCCGTTTTCACGAAAAAACTACTGTACCGATTTGGCTGAAATTATGATGATAATGGGATTAATTTATGTAAAGGATATCCCAGAAAGTAGGATAGGTTTCTTGTGATTTACCATTTTGGCCAATTTGGTAATTTTGGTAATTTGTTCCATTTTAGTCATTTTAGCCATTTTGGTCATTTTGGCCATTTCGGTCATTTTAACCATTTCGGTCATTTTGGCCATTTCGGTCAATTCGACTGTTTTAGTCATTTTGGCCATTTCGGCCATTATGGTAATTTTGGCCATAACGGCCCTTTTGGAAATTTGGGCCATTCTGGTAATTTTGACCATTTCGGTCAATTCGGCCATTTTGTTCATTTTAGTCATTTTGGTAATTTTTGTAATTTATGTAGTTTACATAGACAGAAGATAGATTAATAAATCTAGAACGATTTGAATTAGTAGGTAAACCAATCATTTTTCAAGTTTATAGATATAAAATAAAAATTTATCGTCTGTAAAAAATGCGATAGTAACTCAATATGTCTATCTGTTAAGCTTTCACGGAAAAACTACTAATAATACTGGATCGGTTTAGCTGTAATTTTGTTTAAATGTAGTTTTAATACCGAAAATGGACATAAATACTTTTCATGTCTGAAGATGGCATAGTTTGCGATATAAAATGAAGTAAATCTTCGGGATGCAAATAACAGTAACATAAAAATTGAGTATAGTGTAACCTGTATTAACGTTTGCTATTCAAACAAGAGACAAGCACTTACAAAGAAAGAGAAAGACATTTGTATATATCACAATAATCTAAGAGAATCATACATTATAATGCTTGGGTTCCATCTGAGATAATCTTATAGTTATTGACTGTGGCCAAATGAGTCTCATTTATAGCATTAAAAATAACACCATTAACGAACAAACAAGTTTTTTTAGAACTAGCAGTCCTAACTTCCATAAAATTTCAACATGGCGAATGTAGTTTAATTTCTGCCGAATATAGATAAGTTGGACGGGCTATACATAGGCTACGTTCTGATTGGAGCTGACAACGATGACGCTCACAACCGCGATATTTCCCAATTGTTTGCGGGCGTTACAATCATAAACTCAAGTGGACCGTTGATGTCATTAACGACGAAATACACAAATGTCATTGTTTGGTATATGGTTGATTTGAAAAATCGCGCCTTTGTCAACGTATCGATACAGAAAATTAATGCTCAGTGGTTAACGCCCACGGCCCACCTCTTTCTGTGGGTCGTTGTGACCGTTGCGTGATCGTCTTTAGTGATGTTTTCGCAGCGACCATAACGGCGGTGGTCACTGTGTGGAAGGGCCGAAGGTGCAATTTAAGCGTTGTGAGCTACAAGAGGAAGGCGCCCATAATCTATGTACCAAATGTGAACATAAAAGCATCGAAGAAGAAAACTATGTATGATATTCATCCAGTAAAAACGTGACTTGGTAAAGTATTCGTCCGTCTGGATGTTTACCACCCTGGTCTAGGGTATGCCGCCATAACAACCTTGAGTTGTGTTCCGGTATTAGTGGCGTGGTTTCAATGTCCATTTAGAGAGCGATAGGACATGGGTAGTACCTTCAGTGTTATAAATCTCCTTAGGCGATGGTAACCGTTTTCCATCAGGTGGGCTGTCCTACCTGTCTGCTGAACTAATGTAATAAAAAAATACTCTAAAAGCTTCTAAATTCTACGTTTTTCATTCTTTACCTTACTGTATTTATATTAACCACATCAGTCAAAGGTTAAAAGTCTTGGTAAGTTTCTTTTCACTATAAACTAACCGATGTAAGTCATGGTAACGTAATGGCTCACGTCCCAAACTCAAAGGGCGCCGGTTCCAAACCCTGGCCGAAACGCATGCACCACTTTGGCAGTTTTCTGTCCTAATGTGCATATTGTTACAGTTATCATGTGTTAATAACGGTGAATGGAAACATCATGATGAAACTTATACATCGAGATAACCGATGTATCAAACCTGCCAAGCCGTCTTGGAAGAGTGTGGCGAGTATACTATTCGTTCCCCTATAGTGGGAGGCCCGAACCCAGTAGTGGAACATTTATGGGCTGTTATTATTAATTTTATATATTAGGATATGCCCGCGACTTTGTCTACGCTCGCTTTGAAATTCCCGGGACACAAAATACCGCAGCAGTTGAAAAAGAATGTAAGCTATCGTTTTAGTGAAAACTGTGTCGGAATAAGTTAATTTTACACAAACTGCTCCCGGGAAAATTAGACAGGAAAAGAAATAAAAAAAATGCAATTTGTGTCTATCGTTTATATAGTTTAAATACTCCGGTTGTTTTTTTTAGTAGTTTCAATGATGTACATGCATGGCATTTTTTGAATTTTATAATATTATAGATAATTATTATTGTTATTAAATTTATTGATGTTTTCAGACAACTTCGAATTCTCAAGAACAGAACCAAGGTCTAGGAAAGTGAGAGACGTGACGGGTGTAAGTGAGACTCTAACCTATGGCCATGGTGTGTATGTCGCTGGCGCCGCTTTGTGTGCCGTCGCAGCTCTAACACTCGCAGTCTACATATATTACAACAGGAGACAAAAACAGAGAAACATTTCAAATGCAACAGAACTCCAAAACCCTTGCTAAATAATTGAACTTGTATTATAATGGTAATATTGTGATATTATATGTTAAAAGTTTTTACATTACCATTTTACAATTTTATACGAATCCTAAATGGCTGAGATATAATATTTTTAATTTAAATAATTATTAAAATTTCACTGCCTTGTTTAGCTTTATTATATACCAGGCACGTAGCTTGCTTATTTTATAAAATGGTGCCATATATAAAAAAAAAACAGTGTCGATTACCAGTTATTATACTACAACGAGAAACTATTATATTTTAACTTATATTATTTTTATAATAACTAGTCAATAAATATTATTATATTATTCACAATATCGCTTTTGTATTATATAAATTTACAATTTATATTATTATTTTGTAAATATATTTTTTGTCAGTACACTGTTGTGGCCATTTATGTTAACTATAGTCGACTCCGGATATATTCTGTGGTTTAAATGATTATCACTGCCATTTTTTACGTTATGCACTACAAATACGTAATGCTATATGGGCGTTACACTGTGTTCAGCGGTGAGGATGAATAATGATTCAAAAATCGACCAGTATGGCGCTAGTGTAGACATAGATCGCCTGTATCAGCTAAGTTCACTCCGTCTAACCGCTAACAGGCGGAGGAAACGGAGTGAAGTATGCTCAGCTGTTTACGCTCTAGCAACAGTAGCTCCACGAATTTCATGCCTTTTACAAATATTTTTTAATACAAATGGTCCTTATTACTCATGGAATATGTGTCCTTACTCTGCCCATATCGCAACGTATAGTAGTCACTCCACAGACTATATTTGATGTTACGATCGATTTTCATTTTGTAATTATAGAAGGATTGCTTATCATGTCAATCTGAGTAAAACATTCTATGAATGTCATGAGTTTATTACTTTGTTTTATTTACCCATGCTATAATTAAAAGATAATATACATCTTGGAACCGTAGAGGGCAGCCTATTCTTCTACTGTAGCCATTGGTACCCAATTGGCATTAATTGTATGAAGTTTATATCAAATTTTAAGCAGCAGTATGGCAAATAAGTGGATAGTCAGATATAAAATCCTGGTATTAGTCTATAGTCTCCGGCACGATTCTTGAGCGAACCTCCTACGCACAGTAACATTTCGGTTCATTTTCGAAGTATGAACTATTGTCCCTTTTGAGCAAACGGACAAAAAAATAATAGAATTGATTATGCTCAATGAGCAAAGTGATCCCTACTATTCCGCCGACAACTCAAGATCCGTGCCGGGAACTATGTATACCAACGTATCTTTAAACTAGGGGGTAACGTCACACCTACAAGTATCATCAATTTAAACATAATAAATACTACGAGAGTACCATAAGTAAAGAAAAAAGAAAACTAAATCAGTAAAAAACAATTAAAATGTAAAAAAATATTTATTTACATATATAAGTACATATTAACAATAATTTTATGATAAAACACGATATTCAACTCCTTATTCGTAATTTTTATTAAAAAATACCTAATGTATATATGTAGTTTTCAAAATATAAAAGCTTTTTTTTAAACTAAACAATAAGTACCACTAGGAACATTTTTAGAAGATCATAGGTACATATAACTAAAAAATCAAGTCTACAACACAAATCATCAAAGATTCAAAATAAAAGTTGTATGAGTTAAGTATTAGTTGTTCTTAATTCTCAGATATGATTTTTCACAGTTTTTCTGGCGCTTTAAAAATAACCTACGCGCTGATGTTCCATCATGTTTCATATTCATGTCATGCTTTCATCTATATAGACACACACAGTAGTTTCCCAAAAAATAATTACGACATACAGAGATACAACATGACGATTTCATGTGCTCAATTTTTTGCCAACATGGGCATGGAACCCTGAAAATTATTATTCAAATATGTAAAATAATTGATGAATTTATTACATTACACAATGCCATAAATAATCTAATACAATAAAAGAAAACAAACTTATTTATATTGTATTCTAACCCATAGTCCCTCTAGACTATAAGTAGAATACTGAGCCTGGATAATCGTCTTCTATAGATAAGGTGCCCAGAAGGCTACGTTTCCTCGCTGGGTCGCCATACTGATCCGTTGCCCGAGGTAGGCACCAGCTTTCTGATCATCAGAAGAGTCAATGAGTCGTTTTGATAAATTTTGGTAGGGGCTTATGGCCTCAGGACTCGGTCCAAGCATCTCGACAGCAAACGGCACAAACATATAACTATAACATATAACTCTCACTGAGGTTTGCATATTTGCACCGCTTGAGTGATTCAACTGTACCGACTGATCTAGACGTGTTTGGTAAATGGGATGCGGTCAACGTGTCTACGATGGTCTCATCCCACTCCAAAGGCTTGCCACGCTGCCAGGGAACTAGAGTAATTCCGTCAGGACGCCTACCATCGTCACGTGCAATACCGTTCGGCTCCAATATTGTAAAATAATTATTTTAATATCCTACTATACGACGATGACTTAGCGCTCCATTAATTTCAGTCTAATAGGGCCATTGGGAGTATACATCGGGTGCACATGATATTCCAAAGGTTCGTGGTGATACTCCATTTTAAAGGCTTGTATCACCTGAAAATGAAAAATTATTTTTTGTTAGCAATTAAAATTTAGATTATTCATATTAACAGTCCATAAACACCTCAGTGAGGTCGAATCTCTCAATTCCAGGGGATCGTACAATATACCCACCCGCCACGCTTGTTCAAACAAAAAAATAAAAAAGTGTGTGTGTGCAATTCACACACGGCAGAAATGAAACTTCAGAAAAGTAGCCTACGAGAGAATGAGATAAATATAGAGTACCAGTACCAGTATTAAAATGATTATAAGGTTTATTAATTTTTAAGCTCAAAAATTATTTTATATTTTAATGCAAAACATAACATTTCGTATATTAACATACTAGCTAACCCGGCGAACTTCATACCGCCATATTTTTTAAATTCCTAAAAGACTGTTTCATGACATAAAAACAAAATCACCAAAATCGCTCCAGGTGTTTAATAAGATTCTAGAGCCCGATCTCAGCGCCACCTAACGGTTCCAATTGTTAATCTAAACCATCCGGGAACCCACTCAAACACACAAAAACAAAATCACCAAAATCGGTCCAGGTGATTAGGAGGATTCTAGAACCCGATCTCAGCGCCGTACCGGTTCTAATTGTGAATCTAAACCACCCGGGGACCCATTCAAACACACAAAACAAATTTCATCAAAATCGGTTAAGTCGGGATAAAAAGTCCGTCTCCTGGTTCTTAGCTACCTCGCCAGCAATTTTCAGCCAAATCAGTACAGTCGTTCTTGAGTTATAAATAGTGTAACTAACATGACTTTCTTTTATATATATAGATTTAAAATATATTATAACACATATTATTCTGATTCCATGTTTACACTTTGAACAAATAACACGAGAGTCTTATGATAACTAAAATAACAACTGCTCTAGTTTCAATTTGATTTATGAACTACAAAATATTTCCAACTCTATCTTTATATGAGCATAGTGTTTAAATTAATAAATATCTCTTTTTAGTGACGCCAAAAACACAACTATTCTAAAAAAGTTTCACTTCAGTAAAATAAATTGTTCTTTTTTTAGAGACAGTTTCAAGTAATTGTGGGGATTTTAGGTGTTTTTGTCTAAAGATTTACGTGTTGATATTTTTGGGTGTTGGTAACGCCCTACACTGGATTGTATTGGCCGTGCCAAACTTCAAACTAAAAAGATGAATTCTAACTTGGATCTGGTACTATGCACTGTTCTTCTAGTAACTGTAAACCAGGGGCCCAATTCTGCTATTGCTATCTCGTAAAAATCGCCAGACACTATCGTCTCAATCGTAGGTTTGTCTGATTTCGGCATTCTGTTAAATCCAATGTCACGGGCTCGCCACTCTATCATTTTTTTTTTATTAACTACTCTACGGACTCGAGTTCCGTACCCTTTTTTACAACTTAATTTCTATGAAAGTTTTTAGGTTTATACACGCTTATTGTCTATTTTGTTATTGTGTGTGACATTAATTTAGTGATTTTTATGTTGTAGGGTACCTTAAGAATAACTTGTAATATTATTATTATTGTTTTGCCACTCTATCTTATAAGTATTTATAAGCGACTGGCGAAATGAATGTAATTTCGGCTACTGTCATCTCTGCTAATGGTAATATTATTTTTTTCTAATATTATTCTGTCGCAACAATATCGAGGAGATATTGTGGATTTAGTAGAATCCGAATTTTTAACACAATCGCAATGGAATCGTACTTTGAATATCTTCGCTACGCCAAAATATTGAAGTAGAAGAATTGGGCCTCTGAACTGAGACAGGAGTGGATGGATCCTTGATGACAAGAACCATGTTCAAATATCGCATACCTTACAAATAACGGTGTGGATCTCCAATTCAGCGAATCTACGTCCGAGGCACATTCTCTTTCCATAGCCAAAGGGCAACGAAGCAAAGGCGTGGTGTCTTTGGCCTGAAGATCGCTTCATCCAACGTTCAGGTACAAACTCTGAGGCCTTCCAAAAGTAATCTTCACTGTTACCCATAACGTAGTGCTGGAACACTACTTGTGTCTGAAAAGTATAACGCAAAATATTTAATTGCACAACTTAAAACTCCAGATACTCGTATACTGTTCATATATACACGAATTGACATTGTTTATACATACGCCTTTTGGAATATTATATCCGCAGATTATTGTGTCCTTTGTCAACTGACGACCGTTTCCTATTACAACCGGGTACATTCTAAAATAGAAATCATAGCAAGAAATGCAATTCAATAAACAACTGACTATGGTAATCAACATACCGCACTGGTATCATAATAGTTATTTATGACACTAGTGCGGTAAATTGGTTTTTCACATATGAGTAGCCGAATGTAGTAAGTCGGAGACGAAGTCGAGGACTTATCATAGTTACGAGTTTGGAAAAACCAACAACCACACATCGTTTTTAACACATTTACGAGAAAACAGTACAATAGGTTATGAAAAACATATAAATATTAGTTGGAAAGTCGCAACAATCTTTA
Organism: Dendrolimus houi; assembly: GCA_039645545.1. Taxonomy (NCBI): domain Eukaryota; kingdom Metazoa; phylum Arthropoda; class Insecta; order Lepidoptera; family Lasiocampidae; genus Dendrolimus; species Dendrolimus houi. The sequence goes on from CM077136.1 coordinate 9,961,955, forward strand.
ACGTTTCGTCTCATTTTCTCTATAGTATTATATTGAGACAAATATATGAATCAAAAGCGCTTCCAAGGAAGTTCGATCATTCAGCTTATTTATTCTCGTAATGTGAAACTCCTTGGTGGAATTCTTATATACTTTTCTTCACTTAAGTACCTATTTTATCGCACGTTCCGTTGTATGGTGCGTAATTTTTAAGTTTCTAACAATGTATACAGGCATCGTACATGCATTTTTTGAGCAAATGTGTTGAAAAATATATTATCTAATCGAAAATTTTAATTTTAATCGTTATGGAGCCTTATATTAGCTCAGCCTTACAACTATAGGGTTTGCTCGCATAAGTCACTAAGGTTACGCGCTCACTACGATTGTTAACACCGAACTTATCTTTTTTCACAGCTGATTTCGTATAGATAAATCGTAGTGCATGTATGTATAGCCTTAGAAGTCTTCGTAAGCAAAACTTATAGGTAAAGACCAGGCTTAAAATTACCTTAAAACTTCCTTAACACACGCTCTCAAATAAGGCATTTGATTCATATCACCAGGCTTCATTGGTCTTCCTGCTAAGACTTTGCTTACTTCATCATACAGGCGTTCTTGAATGTTGGGTCTTAAAGCAAGTTGATATAAAGTTGACGCCACTGCATTGGATGTCTGCAATACGTATAGCAATACTATTGCTATTAAATATTTCCAAGCATATAAAATTTTATTCAGCGAGGTAACGCTACCATCCTTTTAGGTACTTTGCCCTACAACAGCGGTTTGGTCGGACTGGACCGAACTTAGTTTATAGTATTGTAATGTATATATATTTGTTAGGTTTTTTTAATTTGTATCATTTAACCAATGCTTGTATATGTATATATACAAATAATACAACTAGATTATAAATTAAACGTTTTATAGTTTAATTGTAATTTGCATATATATTTTATTTTTAGTTTAATTTATAGTATAGTTTAATCAATAAACTAGTTATATTTGTAAATATGCAAGCAATAACTTTTTTTTTGTAATGAATAGCTTCGCGTTTGACTAACATTGCTCCTGATGTCAGGTGGAAATGCAGTCTAAGGTGGAGCACGCTTACCTAGAAGATACCTGTTCACGCGAGACTTGAAGACACCTAGATTGTATTCTTGAGGAAAAACAGACGAAGGTAAAGAATTCCACTCTTCAGCGGTGCTGTGATAACTTACAAATAATAATATTCTTTACATTACAACATAAAACCTGCTTCTCATAGGGTTAGGCAGATATGTGTAGACAGAGAAGCAGGTCGTAAGCTGCGTTTATCTATCACAAAGAACGTTAACATTCCTTTTCAGATACAGTTAAGTTAAATCTTCTTTTAATTTACAAAGTTCTTTAGAAAAAGCTCATATATAGTGACATAATCTTTTGAGTATTCTAACATTTGGTTAAAACAGCCATTAGTATTTATTATACTTAAATATATTTTTTAAATTTATTTATTTTTGTTTGTATAAGGTTATTTGTTTAACCAGTAATATTGACTTAAATATATCTACCGTATCAATTCCTACTAGAAAGAGATCCAAAGCAGTGACTGCAGCAACCCTCGGACCAGCAGCTGACACCAAGTCTTGCAATATCGATTTACTACTGCCACTAGACTGACATTCCTTCAAAGCCTTCTCTACATGGTTAAGAGTAACACTGTAATACAAACGATTAAAGCACATCAATATAAAGCATTGTTTCTCAACGATTTTTATGTCACAACCCATGAAAATGTCAAAAAGTTAAGTAAAAAGTCTTGTGACCCCCTCATTATGGAATTATGATAATTTTTTAATTTATAGTTTATTAGTACGTTTGATTTGTATATTGGTCTTATTTTTTAACAGACTGCGACTCCCTTTAATTACAAACCCCACCCCCACAAGAGTCGCAACCCTGAGATTAAGAAACGATGATATAGTATTTTTATTATATCATCGTTTCTTAATCTGGGGAATGTTTCTTAATCTCGAAAACATCCAAGAGGTACAATATCTACATATCGAGGGCTTCATAACAAATGGGCGTATACGCAAAAATGCCATTTTTTTGTTGTTTACTAAAATCTATGCATGTTACAATTTAGAAAGTCTTACCAATATGTAAGTGTACCTAAATAGAAGTAATCTAAATTTCAGCCTTATACAATCAACTAGTTTTGTTTTATTCACAATTTTGTCCCTTGTGTAAAAGTGCACTTTTGTCTGTACACCCCTTTTGTTATGAAGCCCTCGATATATTGATGAAAGCGAAAAACTCTGATATAAGTTATTGTATGTTGATTCCACGAGCAGTATTGTGTTCTAGGGACTTTATGGTTAGGTCTAGTTTGTCCGTTAAAATGTGCTTATTATATATTCATCTTCATTTAAAATACATAAAATCTTTGAAAATTTTTAATCTAGTTCTGATAAAACGATAAAATTTAAAGTAATTTATTGTTTGTTTAACTTTTAAGTGATTTTATTTAAAATAAGTTTTTTCGTTTATAAAACATTGTTTCAGTTTTTAATCTTGCAAACCAACGCTTCAAATGATCATTGACATAATTTAAATTTCATTCTAGTGCCTTTGACATAAAAAAATTATGGTGAACTAAGTTGGTTTTTACAAATGAGTAGACGAATATAAGTCTCAGACCAAGTCGATGGTTTGCCAAGGTCACGACCTTGTAAAAATTAACTTCCGCACGTGTGTCATACAACGCTTGGAACAAACGTTTGTTGTTGATGAAACAAACTTTTTCAACACATTTGCTCAAAAAATGCATTTACGAAGCCTGTATAAATATCAGTCGGAAAGTCGCAACAATCTTTGACGTTTCTAATATGAAAATGGCGCGCATTTGGAAATGGCGTCACATGCGCGTGTTGAAAATTAGAACTAGACCTTTGGTCTCATTTTCTCTATAGCATTAAAGTGAGACAAATATATTGATCAAAAGCGCTTCCAAGGAGGTTCGATTATTCAGCTTATTTATTCTCGTAATGTGAAACTCCTTGATGGAATTGTTATGTATGTATTTTTTATGGAAATTAATAAAAGCCGTAAAGAATACATACGGTGTGTGATCAAATGGGTACTTAGGTGAGAGTAGCTATTTTACTACATCTTCCGTTGTATGGTGTGTAAATTTTTAATTTTCGAACAATGTATACAGGCTTTGTAAATGAATTTTTGAGCAAATGAATTAAAAACATTTTTTTTTAAATCAATGATGGTTCCTGGATATGGTAATCACCTGAGAATAGTATCCAGTGCAGCAACATATCGTTTGAACATCCTAGTAGGATACAATCTCCACCAGGGTGCTCTTAGTTCTAGCTCACCAACGCACAGAAAGAAAGTGTTCACGGCATCAATCAAGCGCTGGCTTTCAGAACCCTCACTGGCTTCGAAACAGCCTAGCCTTGTGTCTAAAGCGATTAGACTCAGAGCTAAAAAACATGTTATTAAAAAAAATTCGCATAAAACTGATATAAAAAAAATAAACATGGAAAGTTATCAATGAGAGGGAAAAACAGCATATGTATAAGAAATAATCATTGATGATGGATGATTCTTGTATATTGTTACTCTTTGTTGAATCCTTACTTGTATTTCTGATGTAGGTAGTTTGTAAGTTCTACTTATTTTCTATTGAATCTGGAATGTCTATTCAGTTTCTATTCAGTAGTGGCGAAACCAGTCTTGAACATATGAAAGCTCAACCCAGAGCAATTATGAATATTTCTCAGCATATTTTTATATCATATTAATTAACCAACCAAACCGTCCTTTTCTAATTAGTATGCCGAAGTTCAGAGAATAAGATAATACCACCCTAAGACCTGTTATTGCTGTGCTCTGTAGCTCCATTGAAAGTGGAATCGAAGGTTAGTGATAGTTTTTTTTATTCATGGGCTTTGGGAGCCCGGCATGTGCTCTGACGTAGTCATAGACTGTTTGGCTCATTTTTATGTGTCAATTTAATATGTGGAATAGAATAATAATATGCGCGCGCGCGTGCGTGTGTTTGTGCGTGCATGCGTGTGGGTTAGTGGTGGTCACCGCCTACTTCATTGGTTTATGTACTTTACTTAGTATATTCTTCGTCTAACTTAATATCATTAATAATAATAATATACAAAATTAGATTCAGCGACCCCACTGATCGGATCCGTAATGTAACAATGCACATTATACATACATTAACCATCCACTCTTGAGCTGTGACTATGTTAACCACCACTATTTTGTAAAGTCCCTGCTCTATGTGGGATAAATGTTAGTTTTAGCGGGAGTGGCCAAATGGGTCTTGTTTATAGCGTTAAAAATAACGCCGTTAATGATAAGCTTCATTAATGTTTATACATAAGTTCACGTTATTAACAATTAATATCACTGTAGCAGCACAAATAACACATTAAACCCATCGCTAAATGTGCTTGAAACGTTCACTAGCACTAACATTATCTCAGATGTAGCAGTAATATTAGACATGCTAGTTGTATCTTCAAACAGTAAGTGTAGTAACACCTCATAAAACACTACATATGTTTTTTAATACTTACATTCAAGAGACCATTTATGTATTTCGTTTAATAAATCATCTGGCGTTTCCAAATCTTTATTTCTTACCCTACGTAATCTGAAACATATATATCTTTTATTATCTTATTACTCCCTTTTAATTATTTAATATTTTTAATTGTAAAATAGAATGTGGCTTTTGGGGTGCTCACAGGAGTTGCGTTAGTTCGCACCAGTCAAAAAACTATTAAACTGATATTGATACTAATTAATTGAAACAAGTCTGTATGGACTGACAGTCTTATTCATATTGAGTTTCATCAACTCGAAGCACTAGATTCGATTGAGCGGAGAGCCAGGAAGCTGGTTGGCAACGACCAGCTTTTCGACGACAAAATTCAATGCCTCGAACATCGACACAAGGTTGCCAGCTTATCGGTTATTTATCGGATACATTTTGGAGAGTGTGCAGCTGAGCCTTCGATCTGATCCCACCATCTCCCTTCCATCATCGGAGAACCAGACGCACCGGCATGCGACACCGACATATGGTGGATATTCCACCTATAAGAACGAAGCGCTTTGCATCTAATTTCATCATACGCACCGCAAAGGAGTGGAACTCCTTGCCCGAGTCTGATTTTCCCGATACATATAACCTGGGTGACTTCAAGTCACATGTGAATAGGTACCTTCTAGGTAAGCGTGCTCCATCCTAGATAACTTCGCTCCACATAGGACGAGAAGATCGTGATCAAACGCGAACCTTATACTACAAGTAAAAAAAACTACAATAATTTTTGAATTTAGCCTTGAGAGACCAATAGAAATATTCACCTGTACGTAATTAACTAATTTACTATGGATTATATCAAAACTACTTTGAAACTATTTTTTACTATCAAAAGTATTTTTGATTTATACGACTACACACTGTAAAATTACTAATCCTAAAAACCAGAACGAAAACCGACACCAGAAGTGCCAGCAGAAATCCGCGTCATGCAGCACTTAATGACATAATCCGTCGGGCTCTTGTCACCGCCGGGGTACCTGCCGTTCTAGAACTGAAGGGCTTGTGCCGCGACGATGGCAAGAGACCCGATGGTATGTCATTGGTGCCCTGGAGGATGGGTCGCCCTTTAGTATGGGATGCGTCTTGCGTCGATACTCTGGCGGCGTCCTATCTTTCAGCTACAAGCATGTCTGCTGGTACAGCGGCTGCACAACAGGAGGCCCTAAAATGCCGCAAATATGCCGCCATCGGAAATGGTTACATATTTGTGGCTTTGGGGGTCGAGACCCTGGGACCATGGAAGCCTGAGGCGCACAAACTTTATCGAGACATAGCGAAACGCCTGGTAGACGTCTCACGTGACCAAAAGACTGGTCTATACCTCGGACAACGCATTAGCGTTGCGATACAGCGAGGTAATGTGGCCAGTCTTTCGGGCACGTTTCCAACTGACAGCGGTCTGGGACTAGATTTTATAGTTTAATTTTAATTTGTATATAAACTTATTTATAATTTAGTTTAGTTTTTATTTAATTGTTTGCGTTATAAAGTTATATTGAAATAATTATAATAAATAAATAATCCTAAAATAACTTATACATTGGAATATATGTCGAAGTTTTTTTACCTGCTTACAAAATCATCTGCAACTTCTGCAACAGGTTCTGTGTACTGAGCAGCTGCACCAGCACTTAATGCCACTCTCGATACTTTGGTTCTAAAAGCAGCCCAAGAATCGCCATGTCTGAAAGTTAATTAAATATAAATTATTTGAATTGTAAATTTTGGGTGATTAATCAAATACACAGATGTTTTAAGCTCCAAAGTCACTTCAGTTGTACAATTTTAAAACCTAGCAAGTGCATTTTTTTATTGCGTGAGTTCAGCAGACAGGCAGACAGCCCACCTGATCGAAAGCGGCCACCATCACCTATGGACATTTGTAACACCAAAGGTATTACAAATGTCCATTTTACACCACAGTAACAAAAATCTTATGAAGTTAAACAATGTACCATTTCAAAACTATTTAGTTATGAAGCTTTTTGGGAGCAATATCATATATTGATCGAATAAATGTTTAGGCAAGCAAAATACATCAGCAAATGTCTAGTAAGACAATAAATGCACTCTCATTCGTTTAGAAAACATTTCAGTAGCTAGCAACCTAGGTTAATAATTGCACAACTCTCTTGTTTTGCGCTACTCAATGCGACGTAACGTTGTACAGCGCAACCCAGCAATGTTCGTAGGCATAACATGCGTTGCAGGATATCCCTATTTTAATTCTTACATCATAATCTTCTTCGTGAGTAATTAAAGGAAATAGGAATCATAACTACAGATATAATACAGAATAAAGAAATTGCTCATCTCGAATATCAAGAATTGAAAACGGAATATGATATAGATACGTTATTGCAGCTATTTATGCAGTTACGCACTGCGTCGCATCGTATCATGACGCACAACGCAACGCAAGTGTGTTTGGACCTATAGTGAGAATCTGGTTGTCGCCTCGAATCCTACACTACGTCGCTATTTTTCCCCGAGCAGAAAATCGTCCATTTTACAATGCACAGCATTCCACGTCAAAAACATATTTTTACTTAAATTAAAGAGTTAGAAGATTTGAAAATTTCTACTTACACAGCTATAACTCCGGCACAGTTTTCTTCAGCTCCAAAGAAGTCTTTTCGTAATGTGTGTTTATAATAATTTAACGATGGCATTGAAGGCCTGAAAAGAATGTGTAAATTAAATAAAAATATACACTCAGATTTTTTTTTAATTAGACGTATAAAACAGACATATAAAAAACGTATAAAGCACATGGCAAATGGCTACTTAGTCTAAAACGATTACAGTTTTACAACTTATAATTCCGATTGGCAGTTTTCGTTTACACAGAAAAGTGCAGTCTGGTTTCCGACATGTAAATAATCTATATGGAACTTTATTCGCAAGCAAAAATGGTAAAATGTTGCTTGCTATGCATTATTAGCTCTGTTCCGCTTACACGATTTGCACTCTGTCGCGCGCTACTGTTAAATTGGTTTTCTGCGCAAGTACATCGGAAGGAATTATTATTTGTGTAAAACTGGGTTCAAATATTACACACAATTTAAATGATGTGAGTTATAAGCACGTTCTAGAATTCACACAAGTAGTATTAAAGACAATGAAAATATCAACTACAGTGATTTAAGCTTAATTAATAAGTAATTTTTGCTATACACCTTTTCAATTACAAAATGTCATAATGTACATAGAATAGGAAGTAAATTTAAATTTTGACTTATATCTATAACCTTCAATACGTGTTCTCCAGTGGAACTTATTTTGAATAAAATTTGAATTTTGAATATTATTATAATATCAAAGGTGCATAGTATGGTATTACTTACACTGATGCTATAAAATAAATGACACCTTCTTATTATGGGTTATATTCTAAAAAGGAACCTTTCTTGAACTTTATAATTCATGTTCTCATAACCCCTAAATAATATATAAAAGAATACAATTTCCTGCGGCCGGGGGCGGCCTCTCGTAAGAGCCGACAAAACAACCCACAGCCAGGTAGGGTATTTGTCCGTCTGGATGGCTACCACGCCTGGTCTAGAGTATGTCGCCATAACAATCTTGAGTTGTGTTCAGGCATTAGTGGCCAGTTTCAGATTCTATTTAGAGAGCGGCAGCACATTGGTAGCACATTTGGTATTACAAATGTCAATAGGCAATAATAACCGCTTTCCATCAGGTGGGCCGTTTGTCTTTCTGCTGAAGACATACAATAAAAAAATCATTTCATCAACATCTACGTTCAATTATAGCAAATTTGTGATAATAGAACGTGAGAAGGCTTTACTCTTTACCTGTGAGGAGATCCGTCTTCGCCTCTAAATACAAGCTCGACTTCACTCGCATCGAAAACAAACAGCATATCAGGGCGTCCTAAAAGGCCGGCCATTTTCACACAGTTCCCATACTTTTCTCGAAGCGAAACGCACACCTTATCAATATGCTCAACGGAGTAACCACCTGAAAAACAAAGACACAGTATTAAACGGCAGGTATATAAATAGAAATAGCATGAAATGCTCGACCCACTGAGACAGAGATTGGTAAATATAAATAACAAAAATGGTGATGATATGAAATCAATATAGATTTTATTATGTAAATTAATTCTAATGCAAGTTTTTTTGGAATACTTATTAAGATGAATGATATTATATTATAGTTCTATGATCAGTCTTATTTTCAATATGAAGGTTGATGCCACAGATGATGGCAACAAAGGTTCGGTAGCGGGGAGGTAGGTATCGGCCGCCATCCCAATACGGCGTGGGCATGCCACACCATTCATCATTCAACAATCAACATCTACACACGCCACAAGCCAAGTCGCGCTATTTTATATCAAAATTAATTGTAATTATATAAAATTTAATATAATTAAATATTGTACACATTGAAACTGTGTTTTGTGTGTACCATCGGTACATGGGTCGTTAGGAGACTACAGTTGAAATTTTATTTAAGGGATTCCGCAAGATACAGAACCAAAGTTTACTCAAGTGAAACCATGTGAAAATCCATAGTTATTACATATGTTGCGTTGATGATACTCTATCATTTGTAGTTTCTAAGAGCAACAAGCGTAACTCGTTCCCTACAGTTTCACTTTTAAACCACAGTATGAAATAACAACCGGCTTTCCTTGCACAAACGAGATATATTTTGAGACGAGATATATTTAAAGTTAAAAATTTAATATCCAAGGAACTAGTTTATACTTGCAGGAACGGAAAAGAATACTAAACCTATCGTAAAAGACGACAAAATAAACTACAGCCAGGTGGTCTAGAGTATGCCACCAAAGCAATCTTGAGTTGTGTTCCGGCATCAATGGCCAGGTTCCAGCTTTGACCTTCGAGGCCGGCAGCACAATGGCAGCACCTTTGGTGTTGCTAATGTCCATAAGCGACGGTAACCACTTTCCATCACAGTTGAGCCGTCAGCTTCTCTGGTGTGCTGAAGCACATTGCTGAAATAATAAATAAAAAAAACCTTGGAAGACAGTAGTAATGATAACCTAAAATTCCTTATAGTATAGCAAAAACGTATTATATAAAGAGATTCTAACTTGTTTTGAAGGGTTCGGTAGAGATGAACACTCACTGTTGTTGTCATTGACCTACGGAACCATAAAAAACATTTAAACAAAATTTCCCAGGGCCGTCTTTACCCAGGGGTGTAAAGGGTGCGTGGCACCCAGTTGCCGGGACCTAGGGTGCGCAATACGAATGATTTAATACAAAAGTCATAAAAGAACATGGGTATATGATTTTTTTTTATTGCATGAGTCCAGCAGACAGGCAGACGGCCCATCTGATGGAAAGCGGTTACCATCGCCTATAGACATTTGCAACGCCAAAGATGTTACAAATGCGCTACTGCTCTCTTAAGGGAGACTAAAACCTGGCCACTAATGCCGGAACACTACTACTACTCATGGTTGTTAAGGCGGCATACTCTAGTCCAGGGATGGTAGCCGTCCAGACGGGCAAATACCCTACCACCTGGCTGTGGGTTATTTATTCGCCTCTTATGACAGACCGCCCGGCCGCAGGAAATTGTATTCTTTCTCCGTTCTTGCACTGATAAATTAAATAATCAAATGTGGTACCAATATCTAGCACCTTATAGATAACATCTTCCGGTCAAATTTCATCTATGTAAACCGAACAGACAAACGGGCAGTCGTGACAAATGCATAAGGGTTCCGCTTATGTCATAATCGGTAGGAAAACCTTAGAAATGAAACATAAAAATTAAATGTTATTTTTTTATTGTTGGTAAGGCGGGCGCAAGTTGATTTTCGTACCCCAGCGCCCACTATGCTAAAGACGGCCCTGGAAATACCGCATATTTCAAAAACTTTTCTCGTAATATTGTTCAATATTCGTAGAATGTAATTTGAAGCTCTACATTGTCGAATTTTCCAAGTCATTATGCAAAAGTATATAAATGGCTTAATATTTAATTTCTTTAAGATCTAACTAACAGCGATTATCTACAGTGGTGGTATGAAAATGTTCGCCAATTTTCAAATTGAATCAATTATCGTTCTGCGAGCACATGTTACCTTTTCCAACTAAGTCACAGAACAGACTGTTCCACAGAAAATTATGTTTTACAATGTGACAATAAAGTTTAACATTATTTAGATCAAAGTCGTTTAATTGTTTATCTTATTTAAGAAGATTATTTAGACATGTAAAATCTTTCTATTGGTTTTAATATTTACATTAAGTGTAGTGATTATATCATCTGTGTTTCTTATTGTTAATCACAGCATCTGTCATTGTCAACATTGCGATTTTCTTTTTACGATTCTATATATAAACGTAACATTTATTGAAATGTTGGCAGTATTATTTCTTTTACTTGTGCAAGCAAAAGTCGACTTTAAAGTGACGAACATTTTCATTCCGCGACTGCACATTGAAAAAACAGCAATGCTTATTTATATATTTATCATCTACGCCTAATACATAATTTTTTCGAAATTTCACTTCACACTTGTGTGATGACATAATTATATTCTGTACCTTCCTTTCAAAATTCACCATATAAACCCATTAATTTCCGAGAATAATGACTATGTGAAATAAAGATAAACGGACGAACGGATATGACAATTTCTTTGAGATTCCATTTTTGTCAAAACATAGTACTTAAATATAACAAAGTTTATTTTTCCTTTTTTTACTCAAAAATCAGGATATGAAACATAATGAAGATATTTATTATCTTTCGATCATTCATGTAAGTACAAAGCAACAAGATCTTTTGATCTTGCAAAAATTGACCCTGGCACTAAAATGTTTTTACATTTTAGAGGCGTAGTAAATTTTTATATAAATTGCTAATTGATCTTTCATAATTACAGTTTCATAGTTGCATGTCTATTTTGACCTTACGAATCCGTTTTATTTATAAAAATAGTTTCATTAAAAGTAATATTCTTTTTTTAATTTTTGAACGATTCGATTATGTTTGTTCCTTCTATAAACTGATTGACAGATTTTTATGAAGTTTACCGGACACTAAATACACTCGTACTAATTCAAGAATAATATAGGAAACGTTAATGTCCAACCTATGTCCACTATTGTACATTATGTGTATATGTATGTATTATACTTATCGACAGGACTTCCTATCCGACATTATTTAATGAGCTTTTTATTTCCCGATCGTCAACATAAAAAAGTTACCTCTTATAATTTTAAACCAACAGAATTTACTAAATAAAACATGGCGCAATAAATTTTAAAATTATGCTCATATAAAAGAGCGGGCGCTAAAATGCCCTACTAGTGTCTTATTTTTAAAATATCATGTTAAAAATAATTTTATTATCTTTTGAACAATACTAAATAGGTTATTCGACTCGTTTAAGGTATGACGTCACAACTTGCTTATCTCATACAAAATCTAGGAGGCTTCAGCGTTTTGTAAAATGATAAAAATGGTCTCAGTAGATTGGTCTGTCAACTATCCTATTTATAATTTTTGAGTGATAACTTCTTATGGGAGGGTAAACCGCTTCGTTACGTAACGTGTTATGTCGCCAGTCTGTCTGGCTTCCCTTTCTCTCACGCTTACGGCAGCGGTAGGCAGGCTCCCCCTCTCTCGCTCTAACCCACGCGCTATATACATAAAATTGTAAGTAATAACCTAAGCTTTTCTCAAGTTAAACAATTTCAATATTAAATAGTTCAACTTGGATTAGTTTAAGTTATCATTTCTGTCAGGCGTCCCGAGACGCACACGTTTTTGTTTTTCCACGCAAACATAATAATTATAAAAAAAGTAAAAGCAATTTTCATAGCCACTGTGAAATGGTATTATACTGAGTTTGAGGTCTTGAAAGTTAACCGTCGATACGTGTATAATATATCTACCCATATAATATTACAAAATTCTAGATATACCATGTCCGTACATTGAAGCTATTTAAAAAATCCAAGTGGAATAGAGTATATAAACGATGGAGGACACGATGCATTTTTTAGACTTCTTGTTGGTTTGTCTGTTTGTTCGGGATTGAACTAAAAACTACTGGGCCGATTTCGATGCGATTTTCACTGACCGACATCTAATTCTTAGACATAAAATCTGCGCTATTTTTTGTCCCGGGGAATTTTTCTGGGAATAATTGAAAATGGACAAATTTTAAAAAAATCGGATTCCATTGTGATTTTTTCACTGATCGAAATCAAATTTTATTTAATAAAATGATAATATTTTATGTATGCGTATAAAATAAACATAAGATTTTAAGTTAACAGTAAACAATAGATTGCAAAAAGTAAATTTATACAGTTTACGCCAGCTTATTATTACGTGTTTAACTTTCAACTTCATAATAATTCACTTGATGTTTTTGTTCGAAGTTACATTGTAGACGGCATTTTTATTCTGCCGTCTACAATGTAACTTCGAACAAAAATATTTTAGTAGCATATTTAATTTCATACATTAATTATGTTTTTTATGTTTGCTTGTAGGCGAACTGACAAACGGGTCCTTTTGGTGGCTACTGGGTTACCGTCGGCCATAGACATCTGCAACACTAAAGGAGTCGATGCGTTACCTACCTCGTTGAGACTTTAGATATCTGTTTACGACCTGTTTGAAGAGCCTTCAGCCGTCTGTGCTTCTCTGAAGCGAGTTTGGCTACTGCTAACTCCAAATCAAGTGTGCATTTATAATCTAGGATAGACGATTAGAGTTATTTTTAAATCAACTGGAATACACTATATAAACAATGGAGAACACGATTTCGATGCGGTTTTCGCTAGTCGAGAGCAAATTGATAGAACTAAAATCTGCGCTACGTTTTATCCTGAGAATTCACCGTAATTTCTTTTGGGATTTAAAATGAAAAGATTGAAAAAAAAATGGAATTTCAAAGCAATTTTTTCACCAGTAGATAGCAAATTTTATGTAATAAAATGTGTAATACTTTTTATCCCGGAAATCCCGCGGTCATTTTCCCAGGAGCGGTTTGAAGTTGTTCGGGTGCATAAAAATAGGCTTTTTCCGATACAATTTTCACTAAACGATAGCCATACATTATTTTTTAAATGCTGTGGTAATTTGTGTCCCGGGAATGCCGCGGGAATTTCAAGTCAAGCGTGGACGAAGTCGCGGGCATATCCTAGTACAAACTATAAAAATAATATTATATAAAGACTAAAGACGGTATTGAATACCGTCTTTACAACACTGAAAAAATAGTTAATAACTAGGGCACTTACATTCTGGCATAATTAACTACTTATACAAGAACTTGCGTAAAAATGGAAGCCGTTGCATGCAGTAATTATTGTAATTTCTAACTAACATTAGCCCGATAAGTCGTGATAGACTAGTAATTAACGCATCGCGTCACTCTGACGTGGATTACAATCCTGACCATTAAAATATGCACTGTTTGGACAACTTTTCTGACCCTAATGTGCAATATTTTTTGGAACAAGAAAAAATCAAAGTAAAATCATAAATCTATAATTTTCCCAAAACTATAAAAGCGGCCGCTTTCGCAGATTCGTGTGACGAAAGAAAGAAAAATATTTATTGACTTAGAAAAGATGACGCTATGCATAAAAACACATAATACATCCACAATAAATATTACACAAAAACAAACCCAATTCACAAAACACAAAAACATACATAGTACATAAATAAATAAGGCTTGTACGTCGAGTTTTTTAGTGAATGAGCTTGGCAACTCAACTTTGTGCTGCATCGGAATGTAAAAAAAATCTCAAAATAGCGCTGATTTTCAGTGCAAAACGAACTTGACAAGTATCAAAATTAAGTGGAACTTTGTGCTGTCTTTTACGACTAGTGTATCGATTTCTCTAAGCAATTCTAAAAAACGCCCGCTTTAGGCTTCTATTTTTATAATTAACTAGTTTTCCCTGCATCTACACCACAGCTAGGATCAAACCCTAGGAGGTAGATCTAATTTACTTACACAAAAACTTATTTAGGCTGTTTATATACATAAACATCCAGTGAAAATTTATCCAACTGATGGCGAAAACCGCTTAATTATCTAATGCGTGGTTTAGAAGGAGTTAGCGGGTAGACAAACATACTAACTGAAGCGGAAAGCTACTTAGTTTTATACTGTGACGAGTTACAGGACTCGAATTAAAATGCCGTTTGGAATTACTATAGATTTTATTAGAACTATACAAACACAGGTACAAAATATATAACTGGACACAACCACTACAAACGTAATACACGATTCAATAACACGGGCTAAGTATGTCACTATATAGCTTATCGAATGTACACGTCTTGCTCGTATCGTAATCGTCGCTTGACTGCCTCACCCCTCCGTTTGGGAATTGTTTTATACTAACTATACGATATAACAATCGATCGCGTAGACTGAATTTTCCAAGAACCACAACTGGCTAACGACCATCACGACTGCTTTTCTAATTACAAATTTTAAACACGAAGTAAACAAAAGAAGTCCAAATTCGGGTAGGTAATAAACTGTGCTTTACAGCAGGCAGGTGTGCATTCACTTTTGTCGCTGTGCTTTGTGGCATTTTGGCTAAGTTGTAACACTGTAAACCTATGTCCATAAAAGTCAAGGTTAACATTGTTTATTTTAATTCAATTTGATATCTGTCAATTCGTTTGCATATACAAAATTAAATAAAAACATTAGCAAGATCTCTTTCAGTTGTAAATGTTTCAAAATAAACATACATTCAAATTTATCCAAATACTCGTGAGGTTGTATAAGTTTGTTTAAAACTGAAGTGTTTCGCTAAAACCTTAATAGGTACTTGAATAATTTAACAACTTCAAAAAAATTGAGTACTGCTTATTTAAATATTTACGAACTTACGACCGAAAGAATTTTATGCAATGTTTCTTTACAATAAATCTGTACACGGTTTGCGTTATATATTAAATTTATAATAGAGAAAATATCAGGGGGCTAATATGGACGAGCAGATTCGAATATTTTTTTGTCGGTCGACTTTTAGATGATCGCATGAAATCTACTGAACGAACGAATTTAATTAAAACACAACGCAAAGCTTATCGAGGATAGAATTAGAAACTAACTTATACTATACGTGCGCAGAAGGTTTGCCGATAGCCTCATGATGTCACGCGTTGATGGTCAGTAGGGTTGGCAAAAAAGTTTACATAAATAGTTGTTAAAATAAATTTATAATTTTAATTTATTATTGTATATACTTTACATAACTATATACAATAATAGTAAGTAGTCATCGGCAAACCTTTTGCACTTATAACACTTAGGATACTTCCAGGTTAAAAATTTATCCAAAATTTGATCGCTTTGACCAGTGGAGTGAAGTGATCTTACAAATACTAAGTTACTATAGGATCATTGACTTGGACGCGTTATGACTTCTACTGGTAAGTAAGTTAAGTCTGCAATGAGAATTGAACTCTTTATTATTCACCATAAACTTCAAATTAGATATTAACTGTCTTATTCATATTACCTTAAATTAAGTTTGTAGGCTTGTTTAAAAACCTTAAAGAAACCTGAAACTTACTCTAACAGACTCTAACTCAATATAAATAAGACCGTTAATTTAGGCTCAATTATTAAGTAAGATTATATACTTACTTATTAGTGTACAGAAGTCGGCTTTAGCGTCCAAACTAAATCTCTCTAAAGCCGGAACCGCAATTTTTATAATTGGCAGGATTTTGATTTTATAAGACGGTTATGAAAAGTTTCAGTGAATTTAAAAATTAAATAAACATCGTTAAAGTGTAATCATAAATATGCACGACGACTTGTAGCATTTAATTTACATATAGTAGGTAGATATATTGACTCCTCCCGTGTTAGAAGTTGAGGCAAAGGGTCTTATTGTCTTTATAGTGTAACACTATCAAACCAATAGATGGCACTGTGCAATAATTGAAGTCTCAAACTATCCTCGACATGTACAAAAAATAGGTACAACTTTACAGCAATAGTAGTAGGGGATAGATAACACAGTTTATATTATGTATAGTCGGGTTTAAACTAGCGAGGCATTGGCATAGCCATAGCCTTGGCGGGAGATCTTTCTTTGAGACGGAGGGAGGAGATCCCCTTTGCTCTTCGTCCCCTATACAGGTGACTCTAAATCTTCTTTTTGTTTTTTGTAAATTTTTCATATTAATACAAATTTTATGTAACGTACCTACATTTCTTACACTCTTTATTACGTATACGTATAACTACTAGTTATTCCTATATACAATTATTAAGCTAACTTAGGACTACTAGATTTTGCATTCTATATCTGATATATAACTTATATGACTTCTCTATACGTTCTACTTCTATGGTACATAATAAAAATTAATCTCGAGGACAACAAATTGCGCCTGTCGTGCATTAAACTATTCTATCAAGGCAGTTTAAGAATCCAAAATTACGACCTTAACCTACTTGCGCAACTCGAACGCATGTAAATTATCATGAGCATAAACTACATTATAATATATGCTCTATTATACAAACAAATATTTATAGAAGTGTTAAATTTAAGGTGGGAACTTAATTAATATCTATACATAAACATAAATAAAATTGAAATGTCTGTTTGTAATGTCAAAATAAAAACGTGAAAAAATCAGGGGAGATAATTCGGATCAGGAGACTCCGAAAATTGCATTTTCGGAGTCTCCTAAATTTGAGAATTTTTGTCTGTCTGTCTGGATGTTCCAGCTAATCTCTGAAACGGCTGCACTGATTTTGACGGGACTTTCACTGGCAGATGGTTGATATTATAAGGTACTCCTTATAACATGTTACTACAAGGGCTACTTTTTTAGGGTTTCGTGAAAAAAAACCTACGCGGACAAAGTCGCGGGCACAGCTAGTTACAAATACGAATATGAGTTTGTTTATTTGTGACGGTTTCACGCCTTAACTACGCAACAGATTGTCATGTAATTTCACATACACTTTGTCCAAGGTATATAAAAAGATAACGTATTATACGTACATCCTATTTACATGTACAGAAGAACCTCTTTAAGTCGAACCTTGATAAGTCGAAAACCTCCCAAACTCGAAAAAAAATTGTGTTACCTTCCTTCAACCCCAAAACCTCCTTTGCTCGAAATCTGAACCCTCTATAAGTCGAAATAATTAGTGACTCCCTATAAGCAAATTCAGTACTTAGTTTCCCTCTATAACTCTAAAAAATAAACTGAACCTCTGTATCTCGAACATAGCAATATTTGATTTTACAACCTTTACAACTCGATTATTTGAATAAATCTTAACCTCTACAAGTCGAATGTTTCCTTACAAAATTCGCTTAAATCAAAATTCTCCATAAGTCGAATACTCTATAGCTCGAATTTTTTAGTGTCTCCCTTTAAGTCGACTTAAAGAGGTTCTACTGTATTTAACTTGCAACCACCAACACACGCTTTGATTTCTTTCACACAATCCACAGCCCAGGTTGACTGGAAGAGATCGCTCTAAAGCGATAAAGCTGCGTTTTGTGCCTGCCTTTACATGAAATGACTATAAATAATTTACTTTATGTTTATGTAGGGTTCCTAGGCGTACTAGTATTGTACTATATTTTAGCCGATTGTACTATATATTATAGTACGAAATATACTACACATATTCTTCATTAAATCAATTGTAACGCTTTATGTTTAGAACTTATGATTATTTTGAAAAAAAATAGATCTTTGCTGGCCAAACAAAAAGTAGTAATGGTAAATTCAATAATGAAATAAATAAAATATACAATAAATAATGAAAAATCAATCTGTACTATTTTTTCACCGAAATTTCTGAAAATGACTATATTATTACAGCTTAAAAACAAAAATACTATTAATTTATATTCTCTTCAAAAGAAGGTGGCAGGCAACCCAATGTATGTATATTTGGTAAATAATAAAGAATTATCTATCAATCTATCCATCTAACTTACCTGTCATACAGAAAAACCTACTGTTCCTAAGGGATGAACGAATATTACGAATACGAATATAGCTGAAAAGATGGCGCTGCAATCGCATTTTATTAGCGCGCCTCTGTTGCAACTTACTAACAAATACATCGTCATGGCAAACAATTTGACTTTTATACCGCAATTTCAGTGTGTTGCTCTCGTAATTAGTTCCACTTTCGCTAGATAGTGTTACGGGTATTTATGAATAGGTATTTTGAATTGAAAATTAAGTTTGACATTTATAAGAATTGTTACGAGCTACAGGACTGGAATTAAAAATGCCGTTGGAACTACTATAGAATTTATTAGAACTGTAAAAACACGTATAAAACAAATACAAATAAGACTGGATGCGACCAGTTCAATGCAATTCGACACGCATAAAGTCCGTCGTCTATATCGCTAATCGAGAGTATTACAAACGTCTTACTCGTCTCGTAGTCGTCGCTTGACTGCCCGCCCCTCCATTCGGGCATCATCTTATACTAACTACACAGTACAAAGAAATTGGCCGAGCACACTGAGTTTCTAAGAAATATTAATTTGCACACCTGCGAACGGCCACAAAGTCGAAAACAATAAAAATAAGGATTAGTTCGACGCTAGTGATGGTTATAAAACAATTAGAACAACAATAGCATGTTTTTCTTAATTGCAAATTCAAAACACAAAGAATTCCTTAATCCCCCGGAGGACAATAGACTGCGCTTGCAATAGGTAGCTGTGCGCTTATCTTTGACGGCATGTAACATAATTATAACATGCCCACTTCGTAACATATATTATATATACTTTTTTACTATAAATCTGTCTTCCGTAAGTAAGAATAATGCAACATACCACTGTTCTTATCAAACTTCTTGTCCATCCAAAGGCTGCCTGGAATAAGTCGCTAATAGCGATAAAACGACCTATTGTATTGTAAAATTGTATTTCTGTTAACTGTGTATTTTAAAATATAATACAGCATATTCATCCATTCATTTATTCAAGTCTGGGGGAATGCATTTGCGCATTGTCTCCGGACACAGGAGTTTTTTTGCTTGTTTTTTTTTATATTTAAGTACATTTTCCATTGTATGTTCCATTTATTTTTATTATTGTAGTTTTAAAGAAATCATTGTTCTTTCCTTCTTCTATTCTTTCCGGCTGATTGGACGAAAAGCATTTGACTAACCCGAATGCAGTTGCAGACAAAAGCTAGTACTTTTTTTTATTTTTTATTAACTACTCTACGGACTCAAGTTCCGTACCCTTTTTTACAACTTAATTTCTATGAAAGTTTTTATGTTTATACACGCTTATTGTTTATTTTGTTATTGTGTGTGACATTAATTTAGTGATTTTTATGTTGTAGTGTACCTTAAGAATAACTTATAATAAATTTTTTTTACTATTTTTAATACTGGACCTATACTAATGTAGAGTGTATCTGTTACATACTGTTGTTATGAGGAAAAGTTAGTACTACTATTGTATATAGGCAATAACTGTTTTTTTTTAAATTGTATTTGTGTAGAGTGTTAACACGATTTTATTACCTTCATTACTAAATAAGTTCAAAATAAGTTTTCGAGTTACCACAATAACTATGTTGTTTAATGTCAGTCAAAAGGCTACAAATTGCGTTTTAGATATAATTTTATAGCTTATTACATACTAGCTTGATGTTATTGCATTATTATTAATTGAACTGCTCTTCTTGCATGACTAAAAATATACACAACGTTAGTACAGTTGAATTTATTAATTGGTCGGCTTGCATAATATTGTATAGGTAGTATACCGATTGACTGATTAAATAGTTTCGCGCATATGAATTACCAGTGTTCCACACGGTCTTGCTTGAGTATCTTTAGATATTTATACAGATATATGAAATTGTACAATAATTATGAATAGGTACCAACATTAAATTTATCACTGCCACGAGATCTGGACGAGATCGCTTTATAGCGATAAGACCTCCCTTTTTACACAATTAAAAGAATACTACTAGTCTTAAGATTTTCAGTAATGGTATACAATAAATATGTAGTTATCCATATGGATGGATACATTAGCAACATATAACAATATGCTAAAAAGATATAAAGTTTTTATACAAAATAAGTTTCACTGGAGAACACTTCTTGAAGGTCATATCCACATATAAGTAAAAAATTTAAATTTACTTCCTATTCTATGTACGCCGCTTTGCAACGTGTAATTGCTGTTTCTCCTTAATAGCGGCAAGAAACTCCACATCAACACGTCTAGCTAAAAATTATTTTTCTTTATATTTCTTATTCTATTTATATCTCAAGCTCTTTTTTTATAAGTTTTATACAGGTTTTTTATAATGCAACTAAATTTTAGATAATAAAATATACTTACAATTGCTACATGATTGTAAAGTATCATTACAGAGATTTCTTTGATAAATATAATTGGTTACACAATGCTGTGAATGTAACATTGTATTGACAAAGACTAGGCTCAAATAATAATCGGAAATTGTACAATACCACATTTCCTTCCCTTGTAAACATGTAATTGTACGACGCATTAGATGTTTGCTGTAGTGACGACAGAAACTCTGTATGGAATGAAACAAGCAGAAGAAACACGGTTTTCTTTGGCATAAGTACAGTGGCATACGAGTTCATACATATACATATATATATATATAGCCGCTGAAAATAACAGTATAATTTTGTTGCCTTCAGTTGTTCTGTAAATGTTTGTCGAATAACAATAAATAGATATAGTATATATATATATAGTAGTATAACTATTATATAGACTCATCCAAAACCCCGTCGACAAAGAACGTCTACCTTGGCTTCATAAATAGATATCACACATACACAGAAATAGATAGACAGAGATAGATATACAATATACATACATACTATTATAAAAAAAGTGAAAGAATATGTATGTATCAAGAATATGTGTTGTGGTTTGAACAAGAGATGGCGGTAGCAGGACTTGAAAACCATAGTTCAACAATGAATAATAAACAATTATATTACACGTTTTTATATATACAAACTAGAGCTTAGCCTGCGCCTTCGCCGCAGGTCATCCTCTAGTCCGTGCTTCTTGTTTAAAAAGCAGGCGTTAATACAGGTTACATTGTATAAAATTTTTATGTTAGTGCTATTTGCACCCGGAAAATTCACTTAATTTTATATCGCAAACTATCCGATCTCCTGGCATGAGTATATATATGTCCATGTTCAGAATTTAATCTACATTTAAACAAAATTATAATATAACCGATCCAGTATTCCCAGTAGTTTTCCGTGAAAACTTAACAGAAAGATATATCGAGTTACTATCGCATTTTTTTATAGACGATGAATTTTTATATCTATAATCTTGAGAAATGATTGGTCTCATCCAAACATTCATCCTCTATTTTAAACCGTCCTAGTTTTATTTATCTATCCCCCCGTCTATGAAAACTAAAGCAAAAAGTACAAAAAGAGCAAAAAGAGTAAAAAGCACAAAAAGAGCAAAAAGGATAAAAAGGACCAAAAGAGCAAAAAGTCCAAAAAGGACAAAAAGAGCAAAAGAGCAAAAAAGGACAAAAAAGCAAAAGGGACAAAAAGGATAAAATTACAGAAATGACCAAAATAACCAAAATGGCAAATCATAAAAAACCAAAACCCAAGGCTATCCCACTTTCTGGGATAACCTTTACATAAATCTATCCCAAAATCTATCCCATTATCCGGGATGAAAAATATCCCTAGTCCACCCTCGGTATTAAAATTACATATATACCGAATCTCAGCCAATTCGGTCAAATAGTTTTTCCGTAAAAACATAACAATCAGAGAGATAAATATATTTTTATCCCGGAAACTGACCATTTTTTCGGGATAAAAAGTATCGTTTGTTCATCCTCGGCATCAAAAATATATATATACTGAGTTTCAGCCAAATCGTTCCAGTAGTTTTTCCGTGAAAACAGAATAGACAGACGGACAGACAGACAGACAGAGTTACTTTCGCATTTATAATATTAATAGGGGTGTACTCTGTGGTGTAAAATAGACGAATTTTATGTTGAAAGAAAAAAATATGATAAATAAAACATAAGAACATCAATAAAGATCTTAAGATTCTAACGATACTTACATAGTTATCATAATCTATGATTTATATATACTACTATATTATTTTTAGCATTTATTTGTGTTTCTTTAAAGTTATTTTAGAATAAATTAAAGTGTACAAACGAAGTTTTATACTAAATAAACGGTTTCGTATCCAAGGCTGCGAAGAAGCCAAAAAGAAATTTATAAACATACAAGGGGCTGAACGAAAAGTTTAAAAAAAATGGGCATTATTAGGTACAAGGCAAATGAAAGAACTTTTTGCTTATTTCAAGTGTGAATTCGACTCGCACATAGCCATTTATTAAAACGAAGATGATAGCAGTGTATTTGAGGTTCCGCTTTTTGATATGCATATTATTTTACAATTTATTATAAAAAGTGTCATATACAATTCATATAAATAAAAGATTTACATGTCATTAAGATTTAATGGTTAACATTACTTAATCTGGTTCCGGTAGATGATGTTTGAAAGTTTGCGGACAAGGTCACGCTTGCCGAACCTCATCATCTGAGAACATTTATAACATTGCTAACTTGTAGATATTCTGCAACAATTTGTGATGTTTCATATGAGTACACATTACATACGAGAACAATAATTTTTTTATGCCGTTGTATTTTTTGTTACTAAATCATATAACTAAAATTAATTTTATGGGCGATTTTTAGCACACATACACAGATCTTCGCTATAAAGTATATGCCTAAAATTGCCCCAAGGAGGCCAAACTAATAATAATGTTTAATAAACATACAAAAATATTTTAAGATATTTTATGTATTTTTTTTTCGTAAAATAAATAGTATCTTTGCTTTAAACAATATCCTCCATTTTGTTTACTTTAAACATAATAGTTACAAAAATCAAAACTATGTGGCACGGTTCATTTTTAATAATAATAAAAGGTCTTATAATTTAAGTTTCGCACGATATTTTGAAACCGGGCATTGTCATTTGAGCTTTGCTGCCTAAAAGCAGCTTTTTTGCTAAATCGGATTGTAAATAACTCTCTATATATATTATTCCATAAAACTCTTTAATTTTCAACACATTCATATAATAGCAAAGCAAAGCAAATCAGAGAACAAAAGAGGATGGTGTTTATAAACCGTATTTATTCTTAACGTGCTTTCTTCACTAGAATGCTATTCAAATTAATTAAGTATTAATTATTGATGATATAATTATCTCTATATATTTATATAATATTCTCGCGTAGTTAATAACTACCCTAGAGAGCTACTACGACATGTGCATCGGACCAAAGCCGAACTGAGAATGATTGTTCGTCGCTACGCCCGCTCGGTGTTACACTCGAGCGATGACGAAACGAGTCGAGTAGTAATCACAATTACCCGCAAATATCCATACAGTAATTAAACTCATTACAATAGTATTATTAATTTTAAAAACTATGGCCGACACCTCAATTTTATTTATTTGTAGACATTTCATGAAGATGAATTCTCCACTCTCAGATTCACTTTCGCCTTTATAAATATTAATATGTAAAATGAATAAGCATACAATATTGAACAATTAGGTAGATAATTATTAAACAAGTTACCTAGTTGACATTTGGAAATTTGAAAATATTGTTACGAGTTACAGGACTCGAATTAAAAATGCCGTTGGAATTACTATAGAATTTATTAGCACTATACAAACACGTATAACACAGGTACAAATATAACTGGACGCAACCAGTATAAACTGCACGATTCAATAAGTCGACGCGCTAAGTCCGTCACTGTATAGCTCATCGAATGTACACACCTCTTGCTCGTATCGTAATCGTCGCTTGACTGCCGGTCTCTCCGTTCGGGCATTCCTTTATACTCAGCTTACAATATGTCACGACCGGGTAAACAATGGTTTCCAAGAATCACACCTGATCACTGCCTACCATAAAGCATTACAATACACAATAGGCGGCTGTCTAATTACAAATATTAAACACAAAGTAAATAAAAGAAGTCCAAATGCGGGCAGGTAATAAACCATGCTTTATGGTCGGCCGGTGTGCATTCACATTTGTCGGCGTGCTTCGTGGAATTTTGGCTAAGTTGTAACAATATAAAGATACTGTTATATGCCGTCAAAGATAAACGCACAGCTGTCTGTCGTAAGCGCAGTTTATTGTCTTCCCGGATTAAGGAATTCTTTTGTGTTTTGAATTTGTAATTAAGAAAAACATGCTTTTGTTTTTCTACTCGTCTACCTACTACTACCATCATTAGCGTCGAACTAATCCTTATTGTTATTGTTTTCGACTTTGTGGCCGTTCGCAGGTGTGCAAATTACTATTTCTCGGAAACTCAGTGCGCGCGGCCAATTTATTTGTACTGTGTAGTGAGTATAAGATAATGCCCGAATGGAGGGATGGGCAGTCAAGTCAACTACGAAACGAGTAAGACGTTTTCGAGTACTCTTGATTAGCGATATAGACGACGGACTTTGCGCGTGTCGAATTGTATCGAATCGTGCAGTGTGAACTGGTTCCATCCAGTTTTATTTGTATTAGTTTTATACGTGTTTGTACAGTTCTAATAAACTCTATAGTAATTCCAACGGCATTTATTTTAATTCGATTCCTGTAGCTCGTAACAATACTTTCATCGTAGCTTTGCTCTCGTAAACTTATTATTATTATTTATCTCCTGAAAATTACCTCATTTAGGTTCCAGAGACGACGAAAACCTCCTTTTCAGTGATTTTTCATGAAATTGAATAGGAGCTACGTAGAACTTTAAATTTATGATTGATTTAAGTTTAAGTGTTTTGAATTATAAAGAGTTGATCAAAAGTTTTCATTGAGATCTATAAATATCATAAAATTATAAACATACAGTGTCTATTTAAATAAAAGATATTTAAAAAAAACAACTGAAATAGACTATATAAACGACCGAAAACACGATGCAATTTTTTTAAGTTGTCTGTTTGTTCAGGATTCACGTAAAAACTACTGATCCGATTTCGATGCGGTCTTCGCCGATCGACAGTAAATTCTTAGACTTAAAATCTGCGCTACTTTTTATTCTGAGAATCCCGCGCAAATTTTTCTGGGAATTATTTAAAATAGCCTGATTGCAAAAAGTTCGAATTCTAATGCTATATTTTCATTGATCGGTAGCAAATTTTATGTAATAAAATGTGTGATATTTTTTATCCCGTGAATACTGCGGAAATTTTTCCAGGAGCAATATGTAGTAGTTCGGGTGCATAAAATATAGCTTATTCCGACACAGTTTTCACTTAAACGATAGCTTTAAGGATGTATGCTTTTTTAAATGCTGGAGTAGTTTGTGCGCCGGCAATCCTGCGATAATTTCAAGTCAAGCGTGGATGAAGTCGCGGGCGTATCCTAGTTATCTATAAAAACAAAAGGTGAGGTGGTGCCACCTGTCGCAAAAGTTTGATACGCGTTACGTTTTTTTCGGCTATTGTCATTTTTTAGTATTCTTCCATACTGATTCTTCTTCCATAATGACTACTGATAAAATGTTTATAGAGCTATAACTTTCACTGCACCTATATATTAGCATAGCTATTTGAGCACTTTAATCTTCATGCACCTGCACATTCTTCATGCAACGTTACAACACTGTACTCCAAATTCTACGCTGTGCAGGCTGTGTGCCCTTGGAACTCTTTGCCCGTAGATGCCAGAAAAGCTAAATCACTTGCCATATGTTAAAAAATTCATCAGAAACTATTACCTGAATTTATAACAAAGTATATTTTATTATATTTTTCTTAACTCCGCTTTCTGTTTTATGCTGTTCTTACTGTATATTTCTATTTTGTTTCTTATTAATTTAATAATATGAACATAAACTATACAATGTGCTGCCTCTTACTGTCAGAGAGGCCAAAACATTGCCTATATTTAAGAACTTACTCAGAAAAGACTACATTTCCTTACATAATTATTAATAATTCTTATACTGTTAACTAATAAAAATATATCTATAACTCATAAATATGTGTGTATGTATTTAACTTATAAGATAGTTTAAGTATGTTTTTAAGTTATTTGTTATCTAATGCTTTGCACCATTTACCTAGCCAGATTAGTTTAAAATATTCTTAAGTTAGGATGCTTGCAATCTCTTCAGATTGCTTGGAGCGATAAGGCCGCCTATAGTTTTTACCATGATAATATTTTTGAAATTGTTCATTTGGTGAGCAATAAAGTATTCTTTACTTCTACATAGATAAAAGTTGTTAAAAGTATCCTCTACGTCAGGTTGACTGGAAAAGATCGCTTTAAGCGATAAGGCCTTTTGGTTTAACGTAAAAGTAGTCATTAATTTTGTAATTGTTTATTTTGGTGAAAAATAAAGTATTACCTATCTGTCTTCTTGGGCTAACCTAACCTAACCGCTTCTGTTTTTTCATAACTTTAAGATCTGTACAGTAGAATATATTGTGTTCTATTCTTACCTATATAAGGTGTAAATCGCCACGTGTTCCCCAAAAAAGGCAGAGGTTTCGGGCCAGGTACTTCGTCCCATGACCTCACGTGAGATACGTTTTCGAAGACAGATGAATCCAAAGCTGCGTGGGTTGATCGAGCTCGTTGACTGTGAACCGGGCATAGAGGCGGTTTGGTACCTGTAATCGTAATGAATTCCTTAATAGCCGGTTCCTATATCTTACCAACCATTCATTTGCCTTACTGTCAGTTAAAATTTGACATAAGCTCCATACAAGTAATGAAAAAATTTAGCCGATGGTAGATCAAGTGAATTAATAGTATGACATACAAACCGGCCAGTAGTCGATTTTAAAAGTTGTTTTATAATTTTAAAGAACGTCGTAGGTTTGAGGCCGTTATATACATATTACAGAAAACGGTTAGATGTTGTTTTTTATGATCATAATAAGTAATCATTTACTAAGAGCTGATTTTTCAATTAGTACATAAAAATTATTCAAATAATAATACATTTTTTTATTAAATTACAGGTTTAAAATTCTTCATTGCATCATTAAAGATAGATTAATTGTTATTTCACTTTTGTATTCAGTCGGGGTATAATTTAGTTGACTGGTAACTTTTACCTGATGAATAAAAAATGGGACCTAAGTGCAATTCATAAAAACTAAATGTATATATTAAATGAATATTCCTGCGACGGGTTGTCTGGAAAAGATCGCTATGTAACGATAAGACCGGCCTGACAATTATGTAGAATACTTAGTACTAGTTTGCAAGTTTTCTTTAATGATGTACAATAAAAGTTATTTATCTTCAGATCTAAACATTTCTATTCATGCACCACCTACATTGCCAGATTAGCTTAGAATACCCTGTAAGATAGGTTGCCTGTAAGAGACCACTCTAAGCAATAAGGCCGTACTCGCGGCGCGACCCGTCTTCACACGGGTATTTAATAAAAAATTCAAATATATTTTTTTGAAAATATGATATATAGCCTATGTCACCTGGGGGTAGTGTAGCTTGCCAACAGTGAAAGAATTTTTCGGATTTTTTCGTAGTTTCGGAGCCTATACAATGCAAACAAACAAATCTTTCCTCTTTATAATATTAGTATAGATAAATGTATTATCTGTTATTTTGGTGAGCAATAAAGTGTTATCTATCTATCTCTATCTATAATAAGTTTGCTTTCAAATTTTAGAAATTTTACTAGTCGAAAATCTGTCTGAAAGATTTCTTGATTAAGTTACGGAACGGTTCAGCGGATTTCAATGTTACGAAACAAACCTGTTTTCTTTCTTCAATTAAAATTTTAGTGTGTTAAAAAGGATTTTGATCTCATATTTGGGAGTTTGTTTTATTTCGATATGTTGTAAGGACATTAAAGTCCAAATATCGCGTGATTGAAATGGCGGGCACACGTAATTTAGAAATAAATATTACCAATTTCCAAACTGCCATCTGTTGCTTGAAGACACCCTGCTGTGCTGTGAACCTGGCGTGCCGGTATTGTTTTCCATGGTATCTTTACCACACCAATACGACTTCTCATTTTGCTTGTTTTTCTGCAAAATATATAATAATAGTAAAGATGCTCGGTGAAGGTAGCAGTACTGGACACGGCACGAATTGTAAAGAAATTTGTAATACCAATGTGCTGCCGTTCTCTAAGAGAGACTGGAACCTGGCCACTAATGCCGGAACACAACTCAAGGTTGTTATGGCGACATACTCTAGTGGTAGCCATCCAGACGGGCAAATATTCTACCACATGGCTTTTATTGTATTTATTTTTACTTAATTCAAATATAATCAATGCTAATACTATAAATGAGAACGTAACTATGTCTAGTATATATTCACGAGTCAACACACAACCTCTTGCAATCATTTTCTAATTAGTATAAACATAAGTTCTGGTGACAAGAGAATGGAACCATTTCCATGGACTAGGAACCACAGAGTATAAAAACTGAGATTCCGAATTTGATACTTTACATATTTCCACATCTACAACACGTAGTATAACTGCTGAGAGTAATTTTTATATTAATATCCAGAAAATGAAAGTATTTTTTTAAATATTCCGAGTTCACTTATTTTAATTAATGACTGAACTAATCGACAGACATGGGTTGTATCTTGAAGAAAGACGTAGATAGACCTTTGTGTAAAAAATAATCTTAAAGGGGAGAGAAAGGTAATGAAAAGTTATCAAATTAGGCTATTGGTAAGAAATAAAGAAATACATATTTCAGATTTTTTTTGCAATATCACTCTCAATATTGTTGTCTGAAGTTGTGGTGACTTAGTGGTTAGCGCACTCGCATTCCAAACTATAAGTACGTGAGCTCGAATCCTGGCCGAAAAGCATGTATGTACCACTTAGGCAGTTTTCTGACCTAATGTGCTTATTGTTATAATTACCACGTACTAAAGGTGAAGAAAAAGATCGTGATAAAACCTGCACATCGAGATAACCGATGTGTCACACCCGCCAATCCGCCTTAGACAAGCGTGGCGGGTATACTGTCCGCTTCCCTATAAATGGAAGGCTGGAAACCAGCAGAGGGACGTGTATGATCTAATATTTTTATTAACTAGTGGGCCAGACAAACATTGACCGACCCTGGAAAAATAAAAATATAGAACCCGACTGCAGCTCCATCTACCGCGTTTAATTTTGAATCTAAACCATCCAGGGAAACTGGAACGTACAGTAAAGTTTTGTACATTTGCTTCTGCTATTTCTGGTGGTAGTAGTGAATGCTGGCAGTAGTTGATGGAGTGCTGGTGCTTTCTTGTAGCAGGATGAAGAAAATACACCTTGTTGCTTACAGGGATTTATTATTGTAGTAGTTAAGCTTCGATTGTAATCCCTGTTCTACTTAATGATCGTTGAAGTCGTATGTTACGACTATTAGCAACTCATTACACTTTAATATAGCAACTTAATCACAAATGTTTGTGAGCTTTATTTATAGTAATATTAAAGTAGCATAAAATAAGCCACAGCGTCTGCAAAACTCAGTACGTTGAACCGCAAACATACACACACGCACACAAAATTTCATCAAAATCGGTTTAGCCGTTTTCGAATTTTAGCCAGACTAACGAACAGCATTTGATTTTTAAGTTTACCTGCTTTATTTTATTTACCTAGATTAGTAAAATTATGAAATGTTTTTAGATGAAGATACTCCTTATGCAAAAAAAATTGCGAACAAGGTTGCGGATATGAACTAGTTATGCTGCTATAATTAATAGCAGACTAGCGTCGTAATAGAAATTCACCTAATCTTAAAAGTGACTATAAAAGTTATAATCAACGTTAATAAAACAAGAACCAGTTATTCGATGAAGGATCAAGGTTGTTTCGATCTAACCCCACTCAAATTTTTTATTATATCCAGTTTAAGAATTTCGTAGAGGGAGAATTGTACAGAAGTTATACGCGTATAATAAACACATTTAAAATTTTAAATTGAAATGACATTCTCGTTGTTGTTAGTTCCGTCAGAAATGTAATCGTTTCGCCTGCTGGGGATTCCGAAAGGCAACGGAAAGCGCAATTGGGAGAATCTCTTCGTTAGACGACTTAGTAGCAGGTATACTGCATAATAGGAGATGCTGGTATGCTGTGGCCTCCTTTTGCGAAGCTGTCATATCGCAGATGCAAGCAGCTCAAACAGACAGAAACGAGAGCGTGTACGTGCACCCCAACCGCAGACGGCGAAGAAGCTGTCGGAGGCGCCAGTACGCGAACCTCCTCCCGATAATACTACCATAGGGCGGCCGTAAGGGTCAGGGGACCCCGCGGACGAAACCCCTATAGTTGTCCGTACAGTAGCCCACTCTGATCTTTCCTACCAGAGTTTGCGGAGCGGCATGACCATAAACCCGTGAGCCTGGCATAAGGGCGAATAACGGGACACCGAGGGTATACTTGACCGAGGCGTAGCAATAGCACTTCTTGCTTGCAGTGCTAGTACCACCCTAACATGGCGAATTTGACACCCCCTACCCCGTTCCCCCGTGGTGGTTAAAACTCAAACGGATTTCCCCTCTTTAAAAAAATAGAGTAGGCCATTCCGAGGCACCCTAAGATAGCATTGCGTAAAGACATCACGATACGTGCCTATGGCTCTAAGTCCCTGGCGCTTCATAAAAATGCGGAATACAGGCGCTGATCAGGTTATTCGGTTATCTGGCGGTCGGTTCCTCGTGACCTCGTCCGCTCGATAGACAGCGTGCAGGACCGGCAGTCGGGAGTCACACACGCTCTCTGCTAAAATCCTCCGGGCCCGATAATAATGCACAAATGCATTCCCCAGCGTTATAAAAAATGTAATAGTTTGATATAATCCAAATGTTAAAATAACAATAAAAGACAAAGCGAGTCTCAACTGTTATTTTACCTAGGCCATCTCTACCCAATACTCTTTCTACAAAGAATACGAACGTCTCATCTATCCGAATACGCCCATGAATTTTTGACTCCGAATTACATGATTCCTTTATTTTGTGTCATATAAACTGAAGATCTTATTGAAAAATATTAAAATCGAATTTGGAGTTAATTCCTAAAACGTCTAATCAATTTTTCAGGAAATCAGAGGACAGGTTCCTACTTCGACCCACGGAACGGTATGGTGATCCAGCGAAGTTACATAGCCAGCCTTCTGGGAACCTTACCCATTGACTTCGATAACCTAGGCTCATTATTCTACTTATATTGTAAAGGGTAGGTCCAGGCTAAACTAGGCTAGTAGTTAAAATATAATTATCATTTTCAAGGCCATATCTTATGATAGGTATCCCATATTGACGATTTTCACTAAAAAATTAACTCTGCGCTTGTACAACTGAACAACATTGAGGAGACTGATTCTGTACGATCTAACATACATACATATGACGTCATAAGTAAAAGGAGTCAAATGGCACAATCATTATTATTTAAACAGTAATTAAAATTATCTCTATCACGATATTTTAAAAGTAAAGTGACAAGATGTTATTTTAATATGTGTTCTTATATTTGTGATGGCAGAATTCATTGTAACATCTGTATCTCTATCATAAAGAAAACACTTTCTTGCCGCATTTCATGCATATTGATCGAAACGTTATAAGGAAAATGTCAGCGACATAGGACGAATTTGACGATTAAACAATGATTCAATTATTGCCAAAATATTACGAAACTCCAATAAATGGCAATGAAGATATGCCAAAAAGAAAATGCTTTGTGTTAATAGCTATATAGACAGTATTTAGAAATTTTAAAAATACTCCTAAATTCTGTAAGAAACTATATAATGCGGAGTTTATATTAAGCAACATTAAAAGTCTTTTTTAAGAGTAGCAAAACTTTCCAATTGCCAGCATTTGAATTTAGATGGATATATTATTCAAACATTTCAAATTCATACTATAAAATGATAATAGAAACTCTCATCTTCCTGAAATGTAGTGTAATGTTTTTTTAAATTTCCATAGGCCTTATGATATCTGTATTTTAAAATTTAGTCTCTAATTACCGGAATGCTTGTCTCAGAGCTTAATTTATGCGTCAACATAATAAACTTAAACTACATACTCCTACTATATACTCCTTATTTAGATACATAATATGTAAAATCGGCCGCCAATGACTAAGAACAAACAGGAACTGAGTTTTATGGAGGTGAATATTGTACTGGAGACGAGTGAAGACAAGTTCCGTGTGAATAGGTACCTTCTAGATAAGCGTGCTCCATCTTCGACCATATCTATCGCACAAGATAATGAGCAAACGTGAAGCTATACCACTATAAAAAAGACAAACTGCCAGAAAGCCGCCTAACTAAATTAGTCTATATATTCTATCCGTGCAGGCGTGCAGGAACGGAGAGAGAATACTAATTCCTCCAGCCGAGAGGCCTGTCTTAAGAGCCTGCAAAATAACCCACAGGTAAACCATTTGTCTGTCTGGATAGCCACCACCCCTTGTCCTGAGTGTGCCGCCGTACCAACCCTAAATTGTGTCCCAGCATCAGTGGCCAGGTTTCAGTCCACCATACTAAATCGGCAGCTATTGGCATCACCTATGGTGTTGCAAATATCCAAAAGGGACGGTAGCTACTTCGTATTAGGTAATAACAAACAAATATTCTCAAATTCATTCAGCCTCTGTGCTTGAGTGGTAAAGTCTTTAGCCGCCTAACTCACTGGAACGCAGAGTTATCGGGTTTGATTCCTGGCATAGTGAAACATGTAAATAATTCGTTATGTCCGGTATATGGGATCGGGTCCAGTTGTCTTGTTTAGCTTGGAATTAAATAATGTGTCTATTTGTCTAGCAATTATTATTATTCCAACTTCGAATGGATTAAGGATTACATATAGCATAAATTTTCAAAAATTAACCTGTATTCAAAACCAAATGAAATTTCAAAAATAGCACTTATAGAACTTCACCGGTAACACTATTAGTAATCAAACACTTTCGTAATTAACGTAATAGAACAAACAATGGTTTGTTTGTGTACCCTTAAAGCAAGCCGCGGTCGGACTGAACGACTTCCTTGGGTACGCGTTATGTGCTTACTTTCTGTGCGCATGTTTCCACTGTACTCTCTGTGCCGTTATTTTTTTCAAAAAACTTCTAAGAATAATAGAAATTAATTCCTTTTACCTACGAACTTCTAAGAATTGTTGGGTAGTTGTTCGAGTGCATAAAAATTAGCTTATTCTGACACAGTTTTCACTAAAACGTTAGTTTACATTATTTTTCAACGCTGCGGTACTTTGTGCCCGGAAATCCCGCGGGAAATTCATGTCAAGCGTGGACGAAGTCGCGGGCATATCTTAGTATGATATATATTTTTTTAAACATTATTTTTTTAACAATTTTACGGACTCGAGTTCCGTACCCTTTTTTATAACTTAATTTTGAAGAAAGTTTTAAGTATATAAACAGGCTTCTTGGTAATTTTTGTTTTTGTGTGTGACATTTGTTCAATCATATGTGTGTTGTGGTGTACCTTACGAATAACTTATTATATTAATTTATTCTAATTTTAATACTAAACTTATACTAATGTAGAGTTTATCTGTTACATGCTGGTCTTGTGAGGAAGTGCATGTGCAGTGTGTGCCTTATGCATTATATTAATAATTGTTATTTGTTCCTATTGTTATTTGTTATTATAATGTTTCTGATTTTCTAAATTCCAAATTCCAACATATCTCAATTTGTTGTTAGTAGATCTCAAAAGAGTTACAACTGTTACAGTCAAAAACAGATATTAAAGTATGCTTTATTTTAACTTCTTGCATAAAATATTTTTTTTACAGTAAATAAGCAAACCTCTGTATTCATAAACAGTCTATTTTGCTTTGATGAATTAAATATAGTAATATAATACATACATAACGTCTCGTTAATCGGGTTATAGGCCTATTAGAATATGTATATGAGAAAAGGATCAGAAATTGCTCCACAAGAAGTATAATTTATTTTCTTAGTGTCTTATATATATGTACAGTCGGTGTTGCTAACATACATATTTTACAAACACAACAAATAATTCATAAGTACAAAACTTAAGAAATCGAAGAGTGGTACTAAACATAACCTCTCACTATACACGTTAATGATTATGTTTCGTTTAAACAAAAGAAGTCGCATATTATCAATGGAAACGCATCAAACCACACGCAGCCACGCAGCGTACCCGCCGCGTATAATTTTCTCACTGGGCCGGTTTCAATTAGAAAAAATAAATGAAATCGAAAGTATAGCTATCATAATCGACACCTTTTGACTGACAGAGAAACTGGTCATGATTAATTCTATCGATAAAACCTTCTGAAAATAAAAAAACGGTCAAGTGCGTATCAGTCTAAGTACAATGAAAGACATCCGTTACCAACATCCATTTACTTTATTATTTAGCTATAGAACCGTATATAAAAGTCGTAATCAAATATACACCAATCTCACTAACTACTAACTAATCAAATACCTACTACACCTACCTACATATTTCTAAATAAATGTATTGTTACGAGTTGCAGGACTCGAATTAAAATGCCGTTGGAATTATTATAGAGTTTATTAGAACTATACAAACACGTAAACACTGGTACAAATATAACTGAACACCACCAGTCTAAACGTAAAGCACGATTCAAGAAAACACGCAAAGTCCGTCACTAAATAGATTATCAAATATACACAAGTCTTGCTTCGCTCATGGCTATCGCTCGACTGCCTCGTCCCTCAATCGAGGCATTGCCTTATACTGCACAGATGCAATATGTCTGCCCCGCCGCGTGGACCGAATTTCATAGAATCAGTTTGTACTTTAAATCCGACGCACCTGACTAATTACTGCCATAAAAAATTACAATACACAATGGGCTGTTTTCTAATCACAAATTTTAAACACAAAGTAAACAAGAAAAGTCCAAATGCCGAAAGGTAATAAAATGTGTTTCTACAAGTATGCAGGTGTGAATTTGTCTTTGTCAGCGTCTAGGTCGTAACACTATTTTTTTTTGTTTATTACGCAATTACTCCCTCAATTGTAGACTGATTTTCAAGTTTTCTTTTTTATTCGAAAGAGCGTACTTTTGAGGTGGTTCCTTGTCACTGAGCCAGGACCTGATGAGTAGATCCCAGGGAAATCGAGAGAAACCCTACTTGAAGAGCGCCGAAAGCCTACACTCTTCAAAAAGCAAACTTTACAGGCGCTTATAGGTTACATCAGCGTGTCCATTTTTATCCATATAGACGCAGTTATTCTTTGACAAACAGGATTGTGACATATATACCTACATCTATCTATGCAGCCGAAGGATCTGAATTTCGATTATTAGATAAGTGTTCCGTTCCGTTCCATTTTTACCAGGATACCTACAGAACCCAAAAAGCTTTTGATACATAAAACACAAATTTGGTATTTAAATTTTGAAATATTAATTAATATTCAACGTTTTACCGTGTGTGTTAAACATATTAGCGCTATTTTAAGAGCAAAACAGCAAGGACCTCCTAAGAAACGATTCTGGTTAAAATTGATTGTTTACGTTTATTTGACTTCTTGTGTAAAATAATACACATTCTATGACGTTAAAACATAAACCTATAAATTTATCTGGCTAAAAAATATAAAGTTTTTAATTTTGTTTTTATATTCATTAAAAACTAATATATAATATATACAGCATAACATAAATAATATAAAAATGAAAATTACAAACAACACATGAGTCTCAAATCGCCGGCAGCTGAGAACATTCCCAAAATGCTGGCCGAATTTACGCCGCCCTAAATAAATAGAGGCCAGCCCTTTGGTCACGGGAGACTGTTAAACGTGTTGTTAGGTCTCGATAGAGTCGATGAGTATCACGACCTCATGGCCTAGGGTTTCGATACTTTTTAAATTGAATGGTAATACATATTCAGAACACTTATTTTCTCTAGGTGTTAATCGTTTTATTTAAAAATAACTGTGAAGACCATTTTATTCGGGCAAAACTTGGACTTTGGAACAAACAACAATAGAACGCTACTATCACTTTCAAGTTTACTTAAGCTTCATTCGTTTTAGTTCTTTTAGGCCCTTAAGAATGCCGACTTTCTATCAATTTGAAGGTTATATACAATTTTTGTAAGCCTCAGTAGCGTAATGACTAGTGCACGCGTCCCAAACTCAAAACAGCGGGTTCGAATCCTGGCCGCAACGCATGCACCACTACCACCACCACCACCACCGTCGTTACCACGTGCTAACGATGGCGAAGGAAAACGTTTTTTTTGTCAACGCTGGGGGAACGCGTTTGCGCATATCGTCAGGCCCCGTGGGACGCCACGAAGGGGCATGTGGGACTCCCGGCTGCTGGTGTTGCACACAAGCTTCAACGTTACTGTTGTATAACCTTCATGAGTGCTAATGGCATAGACAAAATATGATTATTGTATAGAATACATTTCAAATTTACTTCAATAAAAAATGTCGAACCGTTAACACAATCTTTTACTTAAAAGATTTTCCAACATTCGTTATTAGCACGAAGCTCTTTAAAATGAGCTAATAGTTCCATTTTTTATTTTAAAGTCGCTGTGGCATTGTGTTTATTGTGTAAAGTAACTTTTTCAATTGTGGTAATTCACAAAATACGTCTGACAAAGAAAAAAACAAAAGTTTCAATATGTCAGGGGATCACAAGAAAACAGGGTCAAGCCTGCAGTCATTGGCAGGAATATATTTAAAAGGAAGAGACGACTATGTTTCATGGAAGTTTAAAATGCGCATGTATCTTCTACACGAAAATTTGTGGAATTGCATAGTCGGATACCCTGATAGTGATGCCACTTCTATTGACGTCAAGGTAAGAAATGACGAAATTACCTTAGCGAAAATTTGCTTAACATTAGATGGTCCAGCAATTACGCACGTCAGAAGCAGTAAGACTGCGAAGGAAGCGTGGAGCGCTTTAGCAGCTTCCTACGAAGACAAGTCCATGGGTCGTAGATTGGCTTTGGAGAGAAAGCTATATAGATACCATTTAAGTGACTTTCAAAACATGGAGCTGTATATAGATGCTGTAATGTCAACAGTGCAGGATCTGGCAGACATAGGAAAAGTTATTGAAGATAGTTCAGTAGCTGTAATTCTATTAGGAGGATTGACATCCCGTTTTGATCCGTTGATCATGGCATTAGAAAGCTCTACAGGAGGGATTTCAACTGAATTCTTAAAGAGTAAACTATTAACAGAGTTTGCGAGGTCAGCTGAATCTGAATCATCTACGTCTAATGCAGCGTTAAAAGCAAAGCACAAACCAATTAAAAAACCAAAGGTTCGAAAAATAATTTGCTACACCTGTAAAAGGCCCGGTCACAAAGTACCAGACTGTCCCTTAAATAAAAAGAACAAGGAAAGATGTGAGCAAGGTAACATTTCAAACTTATTCGGTGCTTTGAATACTGCTGGAGAGATAAAATCTGACAAATGGTACGTAGATTCTGGAGCTAGTGCACATATGTCTGGTAGATCTGATTGGATGAAAATTATTAGAGATTTTCCAGTTACCAAAGTGACAGTTGCAAATGGTGATACCTTATTTAGTGCTGGAATAGGCAATGTGCCTATTGTAAATAATTTTGAAACTATAAGTGGTAAAAATGTAAAAAATATATCAGATGTTGTGTTTGTGCCAGGTTTAAATACAAATTTAATTTCTGTAAGGAAAGCCACACAAAATTGTTTTTCTGTTCTTTTTGATACCAAAGGTTGTACATTTTTTGACGCTTCTACTTTTTATTATACAGGTGATGCTGTTTAGCACGGGTCTTGTTGTGGTGGATTGTACACTTTAGATTGTACTGTAAGTTCTTCCAAATCCTTATCAGCGTTTGAAGTACAAAGTGACGTTTCAAGTTATCGCTTATGGCACAAACGACTTGGTCACTTATGTCGTATAGGCTTAGACGCACTTAACAGGGCTAATCCAGACATTTCGTCCAAATTTATCTATATCTTATCTTATCCTTATCTATAAGGAGCCCTCTATAGCATGTATAGAAGGTAAGCAAGCTAAGAAACCTTTTAAGAAAGTTCGTTACAACAAATCGTCTTCTAAATTAGAACTGATTCATTCGGATCTTTGTGGACCGATGTCTGATTGCTCTTTTCAAGGCAATAAATATTTTCTAATTTTTGTAGACGATTATACTCGTATGATTTATATATACTTTATTAGTTCTAAAGATCAAGTCAATAGTAAGTTTAGTAAGTTTAAAGCCATGGTAGAAAGGGAGACCGGTTCAAAAATTAAAACCCTGCGGTCAGATAATGCTACTGAATATGTAAACAACGAGTTTTCTGACTACTTTAAAGGAGAAGGCATAAAGCATGAAACAACTGTTCCATATAGTCCTCAACAAAACGGCCTATCTGAAAGAACGAATAGGTCGATTGTAGAAAAGTCACGTTGTATGCTTTCTGATAGTTCTCTCCCGAAAGGATATTGGCAGGATTCAGTCGAGACTGCTGTCTATTTAAAAAATAGATGTTCTCACAGGAGCCTCGATGGTCAGACACCTTTTGAAAAATGGCATGGGGAGAAACCAAACTTGTCTCATTTAAAAGTTTTTGGTTGTCGTGCAATGGCCAAAATTCCAGATGCTCGAAGAAATAAGTTAGATCCCAAAGCTAGAGAGTATATTTTCGTTGGATACTCAGAAGATCCTCGAAGTTACTATTTTCGAGAACCAAATTGTCCAAGAAAATTGACCAAAGCGAGAGATGTAGTTTTCTTCGAAGGAGTATTCTCCGATTTGAAAACTCAAGATAAAGAAAATGGTAATTCTTCAAATACTTTTGACGTAACTCATTCTATTCAAGTCTACACCGTTACAAAATAATAAGTTCAAAAAAGGTGAACAGAGCTGTGAGTATCCTTACCAAAACTTAATGGGATGCTTAATGTATATAGCTGTAAATACTAGACCTGATATAGCTTACGCTGTAAGTTATGTGAGCCAATTCAATAACTGTTATGACAAGAGTCATTGGTTGGCAGCCAAGCGAGTTTTACTGTTTTTAAAAGGAACTGTAGACTACTGTATTACTTACAGGAAGACGGGTAAGGTATTATGTGGGTATACAGATGCGGATTGAGCAAATTGTGAGATTGACAGACGCTCCTACACCGGTTAGTGCTTCAAGCTAGCAGATGGCCCTATCAGTTGGGATTGTAAGAAGCAACCGACGGTAGCTTTATCTTCAACGGAGGCCGAGTACATGGCGTTAACTAGTGCCGCTAAGGAGGCAATTTTTCTTAGGAGGTTAGTATTTTACATTACTGGTAACAATGATAAGGTAACGTTATTTAGTGATAGTCAAAGTGCGCAAAAAATTGCTTTAAATCCAATCCACCACAATAGGACAAAACACATTGATACAAAGTATCACTTTATAAGAGAGAAAATTGCTGAAGGCATAATAAATATACAATTCTTGCAAACTAATAAAATGCCGGCAGATATTCTCTAACTAAGCCTCTAAATTGTATAGCACACCTTAGGTGTACTTCGGAATTAGCTTTAGTTTAAATCTGTAAACATGTTTTTCGTTTTTAAGGTTATTAGTTTGTAGTATATCGTATTATTTTCATTTTATTACTTTGTTTTTGCCTTGTTTTTATATTTTCTCTTATTTTGTCTATTTCCATTAAGGGAGGCATGTTGTATAACCTTCATGAGTGCTAATGGCATAGACAAATTATGATTATTGTATAGAATACATTTCAAATTTACTTCAATAAAAAATGTCGAACCGTTAACACAATCTTTTATTTAAAAGATTTTCCAACAGTTAGAGCTTGCAAGCACCGACCGCTAGATTACCCACTAAAGCTTCCAGCGTCCCTCTGCATTATGATGAGGCGCCACGGGACCGCAACCATGAGCATGACTGCCATGACACCTCGATGCAAGCCGATAAGGAGGGGTGTCCATGAGACTAGAACACCCCACGCCACTGGGTGTAGCTCGTTGGGAGGGTCCCACTACGTTATCGGGAGGAGATGAGCAAAACCGTGATGAAACCTGCTCATAGAGATAACCGATGTGTCAAACCTGTCAAGCCGCCTCGGATAAATATAGCGGGTATACTCTCCGTTCTCCAATAGTAGGAGGCCCGAGCCCAGTGGTGGGACGTTTACGAGCTGCTATTAATTATATACAATTTTCGATAACTTCAAGAATGTCTAATTCTAATACTTAATTTGGGATAATATTAGTGTTAGTGACTCTGGCCAAATGCGTCTTGATTATAGCGTTAAAAATAACGCCGTTAATGATTAACTACATTAGTATATATACATACGTTATCTATCAATGTTTAACGTCATTAATAATTAATGTGCTGTGTTCTATGCTTTTGGCCTCTACAATGTGTTCTGTTTTGTAATTTTTACTTTGTTTTTCTTAAAAGACTTAATAAAGATATTTTCTATTTTTGTATATAACAACAACGTTGCATCACAAATAACGCATTAAGCCCGTCGCTACATCTGCGTCAAACAGTCACTAAAAAT
Organism: Dendrolimus houi; assembly: GCA_039645545.1. Classification (NCBI taxonomy): domain Eukaryota; kingdom Metazoa; phylum Arthropoda; class Insecta; order Lepidoptera; family Lasiocampidae; genus Dendrolimus; species Dendrolimus houi. The sequence goes on from CM077136.1 coordinate 10,003,248, forward strand.
TATGTTATCCCAAATGGTGCAGGGAAATAACAATACACAACTAATAATACAACGTTCTGAGATCTATAAGTTATGCGCAGAAAGTTTGCCGATGACAACCCCTCCCGCCTCCCACAGTAGGAAGCGGGAGGGGCGACCGTCGGCAAACCTTCTGCGCACGACTTATAGACACTGACGACAGGTCCGGGGACAACAGGACAGATTGGTCCGCAAATTCGCTTTGGAGTCAATTATACCCCAGTAATATAAAATCCAAAATGAAAATAATAGTAACAGAATCAAGGTAAGCAACTTTAAAAATAGCAAGCTGAGTAAATGGTACGGCAGTGGAAAAAATGTTGACGTTCACTTCCCAATTCGTAAAAAATGTAACTGTAATTAAAACTACGTTTTAACGGTTTAAACAGCGGCATTTTATTTGATTTTTGTTTCGACGTTTCGGCCACGTTTTAGTAGCCATGATCACGACTTTGACTTCCGTGATCATGGCTACTGAAAAGTAAAACGTAGTTTTAATTATATTGTGTACTATATATTGCAGCATAACATTTAAGTATGTCATGTCATTATTATAACTATAATAAAAAAAATCTTTCTTTTATTGTGTCTTGGTCTTATTGAGTATGCACTGTTTGCTATAACTCCATTAAATCTTCAAAAAGTAATTTTGTAACACACTTCTGTATAAAACTTATAAAAAAAAAGAACTTGAGATATAAATAGAATAAGAAATATAAAGAAAAACAATATTTAGCTGGACGTGTTGCTGTGGAGTTTCTTGCCGTTTCTTCTCCTTAACAGCAATAATACGTTGCGAAGCGGTGTACATACAATAGGAAGTAACATCAAATTTTAACCTATATGTTATGACCTTCAAAAAGTGTTCTCCAGTAGAACTTATTTTCAATAAAAATTTGGAATTTTGATCTTGAATTTGAATACTAGCTGTTACCCGCGATTTGGCGATGCGGTGACGTCGACTAAGTTACTTCTTATAACATCAGCTATCTGCCAGTGAAAGTCTCGTCAAAATTGGTCCAGCCGTTTCAGAGATTACCTGGAACATCCAGACAGACAGCATTTTCAAAAAGTGATTTATTGATATAAGTACCTTACATACTTTCATATGCATTTAGTAACAAGCTGTTATTTTGACATTACAGACACCTTTTTTTTATTTATATGTATGTATGTATGTATAGACTAGTCGCGAAAACTTAAAAAAATGAAGTATATCTGTTGAAAAGAAGTTGAAAGTACTGGAAAAAAGTGAGTGTTTACATAATACATAATAAGGAGACACAAATACACATATTGGATGCACCGAGGAACACCTCCTTGTAAATTCTCCCTCCCTATCCTCGCCATCAAGAAAAATAACTTTAAATAAAGAATGTGCATACAAGAGAAACACTCACATCGTGTCAGTACTGTTGCCGCAAGATACTTATATATTTGGTATTCCAAATATATAATTATCTTATTAATTATATTGTTGCATGCCGTCAAAGATAAACGCACAGCTGCCTGTCGTAAGCGCAGTTTATTGTCTTCCCGGATTTAGGAATTTTTTATGTTTTAAATTGTAATTAAGAAAAACATGCTATTGTTTTTCTACTTGTTTTATGACCATCATTAGCGTCGAACTAATCCTTATTGTTATTGTTTCACGTTCGCAGGTGTGCAAATTACTATTTCTCGGAAACTCAGTGCGCGCGGCCAATTTTTTTGTACTGTATAGTTAGTATAAGACAATGCCCGAATGAAGGGGTGGGCAGTCAAGCGACGATTACGAGACGAGTAAGACGTTTGTAGTACTCTTGATTAGCGATATAGACGACGGACTTTGCGCGTGTCGAATTGCATTGAATCGTGCAGTGTGAACTGGTTGCATCCAGTTTTATTTGTATTTGTTTTATACGTGTTTGTACAGTTCTAATAGATTCTATAGTATTTCCAATGACATTTTTAATTCGAATTCGAGTCCTATAGCTCGTAACAATGTCTTATAACACGACATAAAAAATCTTTTAATTTAATTTAATAACTTTAATTTCGCCTTAATCAAATCCTAGTGTCGTGTGAAACCCCGGCGGATGAGTGCAGTGTGGCAGTAGACTGGTGGCGAGGTAAGTTCCCCTTGCTTCTTCTCCAACGTCCCTTGGCCTTCTCCCGGCCATCGCATCGCGCCCGCACACATTGTATACCTTCAAGCTAAGTAAGTCATGCTTGTGTTATGGGTAATATACCACAGACTATACTGGGTAAAGTAAATAACAGAAAATTCGTCATTCGTCAAAAACTACTAGAGATTATTGTAAAAAATATTTTTTCAAAAGTTTGTTTTCATGCATGGTTTCTTATCGATTTCTGGTCCGTTCGTACATCTTATACCAAACTTCATTTGCCTTATTATCGGTTAAAATTTGACGTAAGACGAATGAATGAACAGTAAGATATAGGAACCGACCATAAATGCTATTATATGGTTCTGTATTACAATAAAATGACCAAAACCATGCATATTAATCAACTTCTACGAAACCGTTCACTATACGTGGCCCAAACTTCACTCTGCATTTGGTGGTGACGCTTTCAATCTATTTTGATGATTTCATGCTAACAAAATTCGAACCCTACCATTAAAGTTGTAATCTATACTAATATTATAAAGAGGAAAGATTTATATTTTTGTATGTTTGTAACGAATAAACTCAAAAACTACGGGACTATCTTTGATTAATATAGGCTATATAAAAATTAGAGATCCCTACTAAAACTTCAATAATATAACCCATCAATATAAACAAAATATTTGGCGCTGGAACCGGGTTCTACAATTTTGATGTTTTATATGTGTTTAAGTAGGTCCCGGGGTGGTTTAGACTCACAATTAGACCCGATAGGTAGCGCTGGAATCGGGTCCCAGATTTTTATTTTTTCAGGGCAGGACAACGTCTGCCGAGACCTCTAGTATAATATGTAATATTACTCATTTTATTGTACTTTCTCTGCCGGCATGCGTAAGAGCACAGTCTAAAGAATAATACAGTAAAACCACTCTACTGCGTCACGCAAACACAAAGCCATGACCTCGTGCCTCTGCTACACCTGCGCCAATATGCTTTAAAGGACGCACTAATAAAGACATAGCGCATATTTTATGTAGCTAAGGTTTTAATGCATTACTTGAGATACGACATTGTTATATCGTTAAACATTAACTGATAATTGATGTATGTGGTGAAGTTCATTAGTGTAGGTAATCGTTAACGCGTTATTTTTTAACGCTATAAATAAAAGTAAATACTAGTTTGCAATATTTGTTCTTTTATATAAAAATTATTTTCGTAGTATCTAAGCAACCTTTGTTACTTGTCTTTAGATAAAACTCTTCAGTAAAACACATACATGAAGAAGTTTATTTTTTATTTTCAACACAATCATTAGCACTGACACTAACCCAGGTGGAGCAGGAGCATTAGATAACCGATCAGTCATATTAGACGAATACCTTTAAATAGGATTTAAAATCGGTTAGAAAAAAAGTAACTTAAAGCTACTGTACTTCAAGACTAGATGGCGCTACAAGACATTCTGCATTCGTTTTTTGACGTCTAATGTATAAAAGGAATCAAAGTTACGTTTTTTACTTAATTATTGTCATTCCTAGTACCTATTCTTCTTCTATACTATTTCCACCCATAGGATGTTTGCCGGGGTTTAGGACACTTTACCCATAGAACTACCAGTAGATTAGTATTTCTTGAAAAAGTAAATTTTGCATAAATTTATCACCAGTTGTGTTGCAAATTAATGGCATAAATACTAAGAAACCATAGATAAAATACTAATAATGTAACATATATCAGGCTTTAAGGCAACTTATAATAGTTTTGCCACCTATACTAGTATAAAGGTGTTGAAGTTAAAGAAAGGAAAAAGAAAAAATTATTTTGTCTAGTAGACAGAGAGATATATAATATATACTATTAAAATTTACGTCATAATAAATAAAAATCTATATATAAAATTTGAAGTACTCTTAGGTTTGTATATACAAGATCTTTATTCTCTGTCTATATCACAAATTTACATACTATGTTGTTGATATAATTATATCTGTGGTCTAGCTGCTACGCAACAAATATAAACTGCGATAAGTGTGTAGGCGAACCAAACCAATGAGAGAATGTGAATGAACTTTCTTACTTTATAATATTTGCTTCCGGTAGCATAATAGATCTATTACGTTATGACAAAACTGCAACTGTTTTTGTTAATAATGAGTATGACATATGTATGTATTGCGTAACATTTAACTTTTATTTACTTTTTCATGTGTATAATTCTTAAGGCAAATATTATAGATTACAAAATTTTATCATAAGTAGTAGTGAACAATTGTCTCAGCTTATAACAATAGTCCATTCCCTATATTATCGCAGTATACCTGTCACGCTTATACAAGGTGGCTGAGCTAGTTTAACATGCATTGACACTTTGAATTGAGGACAAGCCACCGCCGGGGAAATGAGGTAGGGGCATGTTCCCATGGCGGTGGCCCTAGTTCCCCGGAGGAAGTAATAATGCCACCCCGACCCAATATTTCAGCTAAAACCCTTAGACGGGAAAAGCGGGAGGTCGACCAATTCCGCGTACCCTGACAGGAACATTTTGTCTCTTAGTATAATTGGAAGCTTTACACAGCTATAAATGATACCTGATTACCTCTATGGAACTGCTGCATGGCCAATTAAATTAAAATGTGTATATCTATCTATACTTAATATAATAAATCTGTAAATGATTCGAGTTTGTAGTCAGCGTCTTATAGACAAGAGCGGCCAAGGTGGTCAAACAGATAAGAACATCGAAAGGTGATCATTAATATCGATACAACTAAAGTCGTCTAAATGTTCATCGAATCAGCCTTCTTGCCCAAAAATATGGGTACACGAACAACGTCAAATACATGAGTTCATTCAAGTCATCATTATTATGTTAACAACCACCTCGCCAAATGTAACTAAGCAGTCAAAGTATGCAAAAGTGCGGTACACTCTAGAAAAATATACTCTATTCTAAATGTGATTAGAGCCAAATCGAGATTATTTCATACTTTGTGTTTCTTAGAGCATCACGTGAAAACAACTGAACGTATTTAAATGAAACCCGATATAGAGCTAACTTACATCCTGGGGCGTAACTTAGGATACTTTTTATCCCGATAAATGATATCGTTTCCATAAAATAAACAGATTAGCTAAATAGATGGCGATGCAATCGCGTTTTTCAGTTCACTAACAAATACGTTGTCATAGGAAACAAGTCTTCATTGTTTTACTTCAAATCAGGTTGGCCTCAACTCATCTCTATGTTTTGCTGGGCAGCTGTTCAGATTATATGGACTATAAGAGACCTAATTTAGTTTTTATGAGAGTAACACAGAACTACTACGTAGGGCTAACGTAGGGTAACTCTAGTATAGAAATAAATACGTATTTCAAAATATCATGTCCAATTGTTGCCAATTTACCTACAGCATAACAGTCATTATACAGAGATTAGTAAATTTAACCTTCGATTTTGACTTCTAACGGTTATCCATCACGTAACGAGTGTCAATGTCACTTTGTCAATACATTCACTTGCTTGCGTAGAATTACGCGATGGGTATAACATAGTCATAATACGTGATGTAAATTTTAAAAGATTTATCGTGTGTTTGTTTAACGTGTTGTGGTGATTTTTTCGGCAAATAAACATCGTAAATTCCTCAAGTTACGATAAATCATACAACGGGGGATTGTAAACCAGTCACAGTGACAGCCAGACTAGAATATAATCGCCCAAGTGCGTGTCAAGGTAATTCCAACGTTCTTGCCATTTGGCTACAAAACCCAGAAAAGAAATTTAATCAAAAAGGTTTAGCGACACGGTGTCTATATCTTTGTTTTTATTTCAGGAGTTCAGCAGACAGACAGACGGCCCACTTGGTAGAAAGCAGTTACTATCGCTTATGGACATTTGCAACACCAAAGGTGCTACAAATGCGCTGCTGCTCTCTTAAGGGAGACTGGAACTTGGTCACTAATGCCGGTCACTCAACAGCTCAAGGTTGTTATGGCGACATACTTTACAGCAGGGGTGGTATGGCTCCAGTTGGGCAAATGCCCTTGTTGTCGGTTGTTTTTTTGCCTCTGACGACAGGCCGCCCGGCCGCAGGAAATTGTATTCTTTCTCCGTTCCTGCAAAGATAGAAACTATTTCAAAATGAATAAGTGGATTTTTAAACTAATTGTCGTTCATAGTATTTTTATAGCTCAACCATCTCGCTGTTCAGAATGTTTCATTGTATTACTCCAAAAATAAAGGGGGGCGACGCAATTTTTGACGGACGGAAGAAAGTGAGAAGACACTTTCTTCTGAAGTCACAATATGCATGAAACAACGTCGTAAAATAGCAAAACAAAACTGAAAATTACGGATATCCGCCATACATGAAACATGTATGAAAATTATTTATCAGATCTACCTAAATCTTAACTTTGATTTTTTGCTGATTTTTTACTAGTTATGTTAATTAATTAATATAATGGCGAAAAATTGCTTCCAAAGTCGTAAAAAGGCCACATATTATTAAATATTGTTACAATTTGGGCCACCTGCATATCTGTAAACAAAGCATATTTATTACCCGTCGGTGTTTGAGCTAATAACATTGAAACGCTTTTATGACCGTCTTCTTTTGTTTACTTTGTGTTTAAAATTTGTGATTGGAAAAACAGCCCATTGTGTATTGTAATCTTTATGGTAGTCATTAGCCAGGTGTCATTCTTAGAAATTCAGTCCACGTGGTCGAACAGATATATTGTATTTGTACAGTATAAAGCAATACCCCAAAGGAGGGGTGAGGCAGTCAAGTGATAACCACAAGCAAGGCAAGACGTGTGTACATTCAGTAATCTTTATGGTGTCGGACTTTGCGCGTGTTATTGAATCATGCATTACGTTTGGACTGGTGGTGTTCAGTTACATTTGTACCTGTGTTATACGTTTTTGTATGGTTCTAATAAATTCTATAGTAATTCTAACGGCATTTTAATTCGAGTCCTGCGAGCTGCAGGACTCGAACTAGTAACAATGTTAAAGTTTTTAAATCTATATACGCTATTTTCAATTATAAAAACCTGCAGGTGAGTCATGTTAAAACGATTTAATAATTCTCATATAAAATATGTTTTGAAAAACAAGATTTTTTAAATCTTTAATATTATAAAATTGTAACGGTGTAGCTTGTTTTTTGTTTTTACATTTTTTGTGTGTCTGTTTGTTCAGGATCCTCGTAAAATCTACTGGGTCGATTTTAATGCGGTTTTCGCTGATGATATTAAATTCCCGAACTTAAAATCTGCGGTTCTTTATATTACGAGAAGTCTACAGGAATTTTCTTGGGAGAGATTTAAAGTGGCCAGGTTGAAAAAAAAATTGATTCGGATGAGAAATTTCCGCTAAACGACAAAATCTTTAGTAAACAAATGTAGTTGTGTATGCCTTTAGTAATATACTTATACAGAGTTTTTACGAGAAGTTCCGGGATTCCTGTATTTTCATACTAAAAAATCTATTACCCTGCTGAAAATAACCTTTGATCTTTTATTTAGGAAAATAACTGTAATCTTTGCTATCTGTCCATAGTGGACAAATTTACGGGCAAATGCTAGTGCTAGTAAATATGAATATAATTCTTACTTCAAAGAAATCGCTTTGTTGTTTCAAACCAGACCGGTATGGAAATGGCCAAGCCTATATGTCAAACAAGTATGGAGTGTTTCTTTGACAAACGTAAGATTTGTAACATCCTATTTACTTAAGTGTTAAAATACTAATAACCCTATTACGTATTTAAAATTGAAACAAGTTCTTTGGAAATAGTCGCTATACAAATAATTTAAAATTTAAATTTCTTTTCGACATTGATTAAATTATCTTTTGAAATTATACAATCTATCGTTAGCGAAAGCGCTTTTTTATGATAAAATGTATGCTTACTATTTACACATATCACCGCTTTGCGTCAATAATGTGTTATCTTGAAAATTAAAATTGTAAATTTTTTAACTTTCAGAAGATGGTTGTATCTAAAAGCATAACTATTTTACTGACAATCTGCTATGTTGTTTAGAAAAATAAAGCCGGAAAGGGTGATTTTAATCAGTAAATAAAAAAATATTTATCGAACTTATCACGTTGTTGAAGCAAAGAGGCGTATATTATCACGACTGTTGCTCATAGGGGTAGGCAGAGACGCTGGATCTCCACTTGCTACGATCTTGGGATACTTATGCCTTTTCGTTTCATCTACGATCATTATTTCACCTATCAATCCCTACCAAGGGTTGCCTGGAAGAGATCGCTTCCTAGCGATAAGGCCACCCGTTGTACTATCTTATATTTTTTAAATTCTGTTTGTATATGCTTTGGTGTTTCCAATAAAGAACATCTAAATATGACTACTTTAATTAATATCTTCATAAATGTACGTTTGTATAAATGAAGGGCCGGATCTTGCAATTCAAACGGTGGGAAATTTAAACTTCGCAGACAAATACACAACTCATCATAACGCAACTTTGGCCACTGAGATGTCCAGTACTTTAAGCCCATAAATTACTTTTCGCGGGGTGCGTAGGTATAGGTTAAAAACCACAGACGGACGCTTGTTCCATCACAGGGTGTCTGATGGCTGAAATTATGATGATGATGAAGGTAAAAATATAAGTGAGCGGGGGCGGCATTTTTAGTCGTCGTCCCCCTAGAAAAATTCAAGATCCGGGGCTGTATAGATTCTTTTTACTTGCCTTATTAAAAAAAAATTGTAATGTGATCATGGTACATACGTCGCGGTCTACCAGCAGTAATGCTACCTACCAGTCATTGTTGTCGTACACTTGTGTTACAGTTCTTTAGTAGCATAGTTGTTCTTGTCATGTTTCTTTTTAAAGTTAATAATTAATTTTGTTATGTACCCTCTTATTTCTAAACAATACAATCGGCCATTACTTTAATTAAATACCTATTAATGTTATATTTTTATTCATTCTATGATTAGTGCCTGTTTTGTATAGAGTAGATGTCTATAATTTACCATAATTTTATGTAACTATATTTACCCTTTATATGATGTGGTAATTGTGTAGATTATAAATCAAAATCTCTCAATTGTTTAAGACGGTATTCATTACATTTTATTTTCATGTTGGCAGACGCGAAGGATTATACTGTGTTCGGTTTATTTTATTACATGTAGAACTTTAAGTATAATATTTTATATAATAATATATATTATCTAAAATTTCCAAACAATAATGTATTAAATTCTTTTCATTTAATAACCCTTTAATTAAAATAGTTTATCAATGACTGCAATCCACTATCGGTTGTGCCAATTTGCTAAGTTTCCTATACTGTAAAATTGTTGGAGGGATGGCGAGGTGTTCTAAAAATGCTTTTCGAGTCTAGAGCCTTGTATAAAACATGTTAAAAACCGTAAGGTTCTCTGATTATAAATGTAGTGACCAGCTGCTGGTCTTTTATTACCATAAATTCTTCTGACTTGTTACAAATATTTAAACTTGTTTTGCCAATCTCATTTCATTCAATCTATATGCCTAAATTCTTATTGTTATTCACTGCTTACATGGTCTCAACATCCTCATCTCAGCTGTTGTACTCATTGCTCTACCTATGCGAGTGTATGTATATATACATATACACATATATATATATATATATATATATATATATATATATATACAATTTAAATGCAACTATTTTTCATGTATTTTATTCTAAAATAAGAGGATTAAAAAGCTACTCGATTTAAGCGACACGTAACACTTAAGAGAATTCCTGAATGAAAACGTGGAATAATAAAATACTTATGAATTTCACTAGCAATTGAGGTTCTTTATTTTCAAAGACTACTAAAATTCGACTAAATCATTTTACCAGTAGATATACTCATGTAGGTTCATAGGTAAAATAAAACGCCACTAACACAAAGATATTTTATTTACATTATTACACATTAAAATAGTATAACATTGTTTCAATTTAACTTAATACACTTTTCAGACTGAATCTTCTTTTAAGTATGTCCAATTGTTTTTTATTATAAGAAAATTCTGTACACTTTTGCATGCATCTATAAACGAATGTACTACAATGAAACATAATTACAGGTTTTAATATTATGACGTGAAATTTTTATCGCTCAACCATTCTCAGACGAAGGGGCCCATCGGGCGCGTACATGAACGTAACGGCATATTGGAGGGGCTCGTGGTGGTATTCCAGGCGATACCGGCGAAGCAACTGTAATTAAAAAGTCAATGATGAAGAAATAATTAATTTATAAACAACAAGGGTTTTGCCAGCGGTTTTGTTGCAGTGAAAATCCTAGTAGAACCTAGTTTATATTGAGAGCAAGCAAGCAACACAAATTACATTGCAGGCGCTATTCGCCCAATATATTATATATATTCATCTTCAGGAATCCTAACTTACAGAAGACATTGCTATGCTTTATTGAAATTTAGTATTCATATTTTTATACCCATACGCAAGCCTATTCAAACTCCGGGCCATTTTAATCCATAATTTAAATATTAATTGTATAATATTAGAAAATTCTAATAATTCCGTGTCTGTACATTGAAGCTATTTAAATAAAACAACTGGAATACACTATATTAACGATGGAGAACACGGTATAATTTTTTTTAGATTTCTTGCCTTTTTGTCGGTTTGTCTGTTTGTTCGGGGTTCACGTAAAAACTACTGAGCCGAATTCGACTCGGTTTCGCTGGTCGACGGCAAAATTTTAGACTCAAAATATACGCTACTTTTTATCCTGGGAATCTCACAGGAATTTTTCTGGGAATTATTTAAAATGCCCATATTAAAAAATCGAATTGCAATGTGATTTCTTCTGTGATTCTGTGATGTGTGATTTTTAATTCCAGGAATGCGGGAATTTTCCCGGGAGCGGTTTGTACTTGTCGGGTGCATAAAAATAAGCTTATTAAAATACTACAGTAGTTTGTGTCCCGGGAATTTCAAGTCAAGTGTGGGCGAAGTCGCGGGCATATTATCCTAGGTATATAATATTATATTAACTCATATTTTTCGTTAATTCTAAACTTTAATTTTAATATTATTATCTCGATAATATTATCCGAGCAGGAACGGAGAAAGAATAGAAATTCCTGCGATCGGGTCGACTTTCGTAAGAGAGAAAACAGCCCACAGGTAGGGCATTTGCCTATCTGGATGGCTACCACCCCCGGTCTTGGTTATGCCGCCATAAGGACTTTGTATTGTGTTCCGGAATTAGAAGTCAGGTTCCAGTGCACCCTTCCAGGCCAGCACATTGGTAACACCTTTGTTGTTGCAAATGTCCATAGACGATACTAACCACTCTCCATCAGGTGAGCCGTCAACCTGATTGTTACACTCCAGCAATAAGAAAAAACTAACATTTTAGAATATTTTCTGTGAATTAATATACTTAATACCTTAGCCAGTAAAACTTGTATTTCTAAATCAGCGAATCTTCGACCCAAACAGATCCTGGCTCCAAACCCGTAAGGCAGTGAAGCGAAAGGATGAAGCTTTCCACCAGACTCCAACCATCGCTCGGGCCTGAACTCCTCGGGGTCGGAGACAAACTGGTCCATATTGCCAGTCACGATCGTAGGGAATACCACTTGAACCTAAAATCATAGTTTGTTCGCATATAAAAAAGTAAAAAATTAAAAACATAATTTCGGAGGAAGGTCTTAATAATAAGTAATAGCAGCCCATGAATGTCACACTGCTGGGCTCGGGCCTCCCGTTATAAGCGAACGGACAGTATATCCGCCACGCTTCTCCAAGTCGGCTTGGCAGGTTTGACGCATCGGTTATCTCGATGTGCCGGTTGCATCACGATGTTTTCCTTCACAGTTGTTTGCACGTGGTAATTGTAGCAATATGCACATTAGGTCAGAAAAATGCCTAAGCGGTGCATGCGTTCCGGCCAGGATCGAACCCGCGCCCTTTGAGTTTGTGACGCGTACTCTACCACGATTATAGGTGAGGGGTCTTGCATTTTCAAAATTATGTTAATTTCATATTTCTTATCAGAAACACATTTACTATTATCAGAATAGTTTAAGCAATTAACTTAGTAGAGAGCCACAGCTTAATGCACCCGCGTCACTAACTCGCGTCTCAAGTGATGCAGGTTCAAATCCCAGACCGAAAGCACGCGCTGATTGTGGAGGTAAAACGCCGTGATGAGACCTGCATATCAAGATATCTGATGCATCAAAACCGCCAATTTGTCTTAAATAAGAGTGACATGTATACTACATTCACCCCTAAAAACAGTGTTATTATTAACAGTTATTACAATAAAGAAGAAAGACAGTGTAATACTGAGAAACTCACTTTCGAGTTTATTTATTGAATTAGATTAAACAGCAATGTAGGTTATATTTATTAAATATAACCTATATTGCTGTTCAACATATTTTTTTTCCCTCCCTCCGGACGAACGGGATTATCCGGGCGTTTTGCTTCTTTGGGGTTTGTATATATATTTTATTTTTATTTTCTTGTTTCTTTTCGCTTTTATGTTTTTTATTTATACTTTAATCTTTTCAAAAAAATGTGTTTTTTACAATGTTTCTTATTTCTAATACATTCTTTATTACTAAATTTTTGTACATATGTTATATTACGGTCTTATACTTGTACATTTATATATACTCAAGGCACAATCTATCTGTCTTTACATACACTTTACTATTAATGCAAGCTTCTTACACTATTTACTACTTTACAATTGCTATTTACATATTACTGTCTTTACTTATGTATCTATTTATTACATTAAATTCTTATGGCTTATCTAGTATATGTTTTTGTTTGCTTCTTGCTTTTTTGTATTATGGATGTTCAATATAGTTAGGCAATATTTACTCACTTTTTATTTGGATGCAAATGTAAAGGTAGACCAAAAAAAAAGATGGATGTATTGTGTGAAGGGTGATATGATGATTTGTGGTGTGACGGATGTTGTATGTCAGAATAGAGGAGTGTGGAAAGGAAGAGACATATTGTCCCAACCACAAATAGTTGGGAGAACGTGAAAGAAAAGAGAATTTACTCACTCCTTTAGGAATGTGATAGCCACATATAACGTCATCTTCCTGGAGGGTACGTCCATTTCCAATAACAGTTGAATACATCCTGGAAATAATACAAAATGATTATATCAATCTAGAAATAATACATTGCTAGCTTTCAATTTTTTTTAGAAAGGTACAGGACTATACACTTATGTATATTATCTCTACTATATCTGCCATATGACATGGGGTTGTTATATAAAACTTCTTAGAGATCGGCAACACCCCTGGTGGTCCATAGGTGACGGTAACCCCTGCCCATCAATAGGGGCGTCTACCTGTTTGCAATGTTAATTAACTGACCCTTAATCTAGGAGCCAAATAAACATGTTGGTCGATTGTACAAAAATTACTTAAAATTGATTACACGCAGAACTTACCTAAAAACTTCTCTAACAAAAGCTTTGGTGTAATGTAGTTTATCCAGATCTGCATAATTCAGAGGTTTGCTGGGATCTGGCAGAACAGTTCGGATCTCTTCGGCCATTTTGTCTTGTTGCTTCAATCTCGTTGCTGCTTGGTAAAGAATTGAACACACTGCCATCGATATCTGAAAATAGGTATGATCTATTCTACAATAACATTCTAAACAGGAAAGATTTGTATTTTTGTATGTTTGTAACGAATAAACTCTAAAACTAATGGATCGATTTCTTGAATGTTTTTTTTAGAAGTGAGAAATTTTCATATTAGAATAAAAAGTCTTTATCTATGGCAGAATAGTTGAAACTATAATTAAAAGTTTTAAAATCCATATGTATTATATTATTTTATTCTTATTTTATTTTTATATATACCTATATAACATGTATGATTATATGTTTGACCGGCAAACTTCGTACCGCCTCAGACCAATTTTTTTCATGTTTATTCACCTTTTAAACCTTCCCTGGTCTTCCGCAAATAAATCAAAACCAAAATTAGCCAAATCAGTCCAGCCGTTCTCGAGTTTTAGCGATACTAACGAACAGCAATTGATTTTTATATATAAGATTTAACGCATAAAGAAAGAAAAAAAAATTTGTAAAAGCAACGACGTACTTACATTGATTACATGTGTCTTAAAAGTAAACAGCATATTATGAGCATTTGTACGCCACATTTTCAACAAACAAAGTTTGCACTCAGCTTATTGCTGTTTCAGAACTATATCGGACACAACGCTGATATGCAGTGCAAGCCGTCCTATTGGCGTGATAACAAAACGAGCCGAATTTTATGTTAGTCTAGTTTTAAAATACTGTAGGTATATAAATTACAACTTACAGTGTCAATGCCAACAAGTATTAAATCAAGGGCCATAATTGTAGCAATCTTTGGATCTCCTTCACTCTTCAATACTCGTTCTAGCAATGACAAATCATTCTCAGAAGTGACTTTCTTCGTTTTCAAACGTTCAAGAGCTTCATTGATATACCGGCTGCATATTCTGAAATCATAAAAATATTGATAGCTAATAATCATTTTATCCTCTATCCATTACATTCCTGTGCTTTACAAAGTGAATACCTACATTATTTGAAAGCTGCAATTAAATTATAAGACAGTTTTAGAGAGTCAATAGACAATTGAGCGAGGTAACAGGTAATCAGTAAACCATTAAAATTTGCATGTCGTAAGCAATCGACGAAATATTGTGTTGAACAACAATTTATTAATTTAAAGATCTTTTGTAGCATATTTCTAGCAAATAAATTTTATTTTATTTTCAACGTAGTCAATCTTCTGGAAACCTTACTACCCATTGGCTTCGATGGCCTAGGCTCAGTGTTCTACTTGCAGTCTGAAGGGATTATAGGTAGAATACAATAAAGTTAAGTTTCCTTCATTGTCCTAGTTTATAATGTAATGTTTTATAATACATAAGAAAGTTTGATCTATTTCCAGCTAAATAACAAACATTACGTAATTTGTTATTGTATATAGTGTCACTTTCACTTTTCGAAGTGTAACTAATTAATTAATTTAATTATGTAATGAACATAGCTTGCGGTTTACTAGCGATATCAAATTATATAATTTCTCTTTAGAAAATACTGCTATTAACCGATTCTCCACGTAAACGTTGTACATCACTCAATAGAAAAAAATCTATATAGGTTTCTCTTATTTAAAATCATAATCTATATAAATAAAAATGAATCGTAGAAATGTATGTATGCGCATAACTTGAAAACGACGTTACCGATTCTGATGTTTTTTTGTGTGTGTTTGAGTCCACCAACCATCCATCAAGTTGAACCATCCGAGGGATCCTCGGATAGTTTAGAGCCACAATTGAAACCGGTAGGTGGCACTGGGATCGGATCTTAGATTTTTATTTTTTCAGGGCAGGCCAATGTCCGCCGGGACCTCTAGTTTAATATAATAAAAATAATTTATTTTTAACAAAAACAAAATCGACTTCACACTAAAAACCAAAAAATAAATGTTTAACAAACTTCTTTCTACGACATTTCGAAGTCAGTGCCAAGTAAAACATAAAAGAATATAGTAATTTTTATGTTTTACTTGACACCGACTTCGAGATATATTTTGGTTTTTAGTGTGACGTCGGGTTTGTTTTTGTTTTGGTAATTTTGGTCATATTTATCGATTTTGTCATTTATGTAGTTTACAATTAGATAGACGGGGATAGATTAAAAACTGGTTGAAATAACTAAGAATACAATAAGAATACTATAAATAAATAAGAATGGGTTGAAATAGAGGGTGAAAGTTTGTATAGGAGACCAATCATTTCTTAATATTTATAGTTATAAAATTTATCATCTTTAAAAATAGTAAATAATAGTAACTCGATCTGTCTGTCTGTTAAGCTTTCACAGAAAAATTACTAGGAGTACTTGTACTACGAGTAACTGTAGTCTTAATACCGAAAATTGAATTAATATTGTTGACTTCGGGAGATAGGATAGTTTGCGATATAGAGTGAAGTGAATCTTCCGGTGGCAAGTAAATAAAAAATTAATACGATGTACCTGTATCAACGCCTGCTGTTTAAACAAGAGGCACGCACTAGAGTTTGACCCGCGGCTGGCGCAGCCCAGGGTTAAACTCTAATCTAGTATAATCAAGGAAACTTAACTTATATTGTATTCTACCTATAATCCCTTAAAACTTATAAATAGAACACTAAGCCTAGATCATCGAAGCCAATGGGTAACGTTCCCAGAAGTCTGGCTGCGTTACCTCGCTGGTTCACCATACTGATCCTTGTCCGAGGTAGGAACCAGATAATCACCCAAAGAGTCAATGAGTCGTTTTGATAGATCTTTATAGAGGCTCATGGTCTCAGGACCACACGGTTATGTAAGTTTCAACAGGAAGCAACACAAACATATATCTCTCACCCGAGGGCTGCATATTTGCGCCGCTCGAGTGTTTCAGCTGCTTCCACCCCCGAACCGGTTGTTCAAGACGTGTTTGGTAAATGGGATGCGGCCAACGTATCCACGCAGGTCACATCCCATACCAAATTAATAAACCACCAGAATTATATTTTTATTTGCCCATATTAGCGCTTCTATCATAGATAAAGGGTATTTTTCCAGCTACTACGAAATTTCTGTTAATTGCGTTAGAACGTCTTTATAGGTAACCATCGATAAGTTATTTATCCATAAATCAAGTGGAAATAAAAACATACTTACTCAACAAAGAAGTTCATATTGTTAACATATTTCGTCCACAGAGGCGTTGGGATGTATCTCCAGTATGGTGCTTTTAATTCCAAAACTGCGACATTCCGTAACGCGTATTTCGCTGCATCTATTATCTTCTGTGGCTCTGAATCGCTAGTCAGTTGCGATGATAGACAACCCAATCGAACGTCCAGAGCAACCCGACCGATACCTGAAACGATATGATAATTAACAATTAAATCAACTGAGATACTTTTTATCATCACATGGCTCTGCTACACCTGGATTAGTGTTAGTATAATTATGACAACGTTCAAATTTGGTCAGGAAACTGATAAAGTGGTGCATGCTTACCGCCCTCGGCCCCAAGTCTGCTATTACAATCGTGTCGAAATTGTCGATCACTGGCGTCATAATAACACCATCATGTTTTCTTTAGTTTACAAAGCAACCATTATGATTCCAAATGAGGGACTATTCCAACACGATTGTAGTTTCAGACCTAGGGCTTGACCCCACTAGAGTCATTTAAGGTGACTGTCTGTTATTACTATTATTTTTATGTAGAACAATAAGATATTTGCGCTAAAAATTAAGATTCTATTTTTTATTTCAATTTATAGCCTACAAGGGCAAAGTGCGCGAACTTGACCTAAATGACATTACCTTTGAAATCTGAATGCTTTAAATACTAACCTGCAAGCAGGGCTTTGTATCTATACAGATAAATCAAATCAAATAATTTATTGCATAAAAACATGGTTATACAATAGGTCTTGTAATTTTATACAGAGCACATGTTTTTTGCCGGCTGGGCGTACAATTTTTTTTTTAATTTATATCATAGACGTACACTTATTTGGTTTTAATTATTATCACTAATATTTTAATCTTATAATTATGTATATCCTTAAATTTAACAAATACTAAATGACACAATTTAAATTTATATATGTTTCTAATGATATTTATATGGTACAAATATTATAAATATATTTAAACACTTAACATTCTAAATAACATTGAAGTGTCTTGTCTGTAACGTCAAAATAAGAGATTTTTACTAAATGCATATGAAAGTATATGCATATCACACTTTATTGATCACCAAATATACAATTACAAAAAAGCACGATTACAATATTGTCATGGTAAAAACAATAGGTGGCCTTATCGCTTAAAGCAGTCTCTTCCAAACAACTTAATTTAAGGAATAATTTAAACTAAGCTGGTGATGAAGGTGGTGCAGATTATTAGATAGAACTTCCACAGACAAACTACATATTTTGTAAATTAAATACATACAAACATATTTATAAGGTATAAGAGAGAGATATACAGGATGGAATTTCTTAATGCCACCTGGAGGGAAAGTACTCTAAATAATAGAGATAACAAATTTTACTCCAAAGCAACATTTATTTATTTTTGAAAAGAAATAAAACTGCATTCAAAGATTTTCGAAAATTCTATTGCTTCACCCCGTAATGTTATTGCATCGATCGTTAGGGTCAATCACTACGATGAAATCTCTCTAACATACTTGGTAAATTTAATGAAAGAAAAACCATGAAATCTTCTATTATTTTAATTCACAAAAAATGGTAAATTAACTAATTAGTTGCTCGAAATGGGCTCCATTTTCTTGGATACACAAATTTATTCTTTTAGCAAATTCATTTCTAGCAATCTTTATTAACGTGTTTTGGTGAATATTATAAATCGTATTCTGAACTTCGTCTCTCAACTCGTTTACACTCGTATAAGATTTAATGTAAATTTCGTACAGGATGTAATTTTTACAGATTTTAGTCGGTTCGATTCCCGGGTGAAGCAAGAGAATTTTCGAAAATCTTTGAATGCAGTTTTATTTCTTTTCAAAAATAAAGAAATGTTTCTTTGGAGTAAAATTTGCTATCTCTATTATTTAGAGTACTTTCCCTCCAGGTGCTATTAAAAAATTCCACCCTGTATATATACTTCTATTCTTATACTATAAACTATAATATATAGGTATAATTATTTAAGAAAAAGTAGTGTTTTCTGAGTGCGTTCTTAAATGCAGGCGATGTTTTGGCCTCTCTGACAGTAAGAGGCAGCGCATTCCTAAGTTTGACAGCCTGCACTGTAAAACAGTTATCATAAACGGATAAAGTATGTGCAGAGACAGACGAACATAAATTTTGAAATTTGTTTTTTTGGTATAAGTACCGTATATACTTTCATATGCCTTTAGTAAAAAATCTGTTATTTTGACATTACTAACAGACATTACAATTCTATTTATCTAATGTATATAAGCGTATCCAAAACCAAAAAACTTACACTCCAACGACCATCGATGTATATCATTGTCGAATTCATGTGGCAGATCATTGTTCTCGTCTCGAGCGTTCTCCATGTATTTAATAAAGTCTTCAGTCACCATTTCTATGGGTGCTACGTACTTTTTCACCGTCTGTGGCTGGAGTATAGGCCGTTGAACCTTCGAGCGAAACCTGCGCCATTGCTCGCCGTGTCTGCGAAAAGAAAGTAGAAACAATGTTCAATTAAAACAAGTCAATGACACCAGGCAAAGTACAAGGCGTGTTTGTTCAAATAAAGGTTGGTCGGAAGCACGATTTTTTAAATGTCAGTTAAATTTACTTGTTTGTTGTTTTATTTGAAGGTTAACACCTGTTAATCTGAATAAATATAATGTTACTGCGGGATTTATACAACTAAACACGAAAAAATTGAGAATTGTTTTATTTGACTTTCGAAAAAAGAATGCCTATCTGAAGTACAATTATTAATGATAAGTTATTTTTCTAGCACAATAATTGGCCACCCTAGAGAGCTACTATGATATGTGCATCCGACCAAAGTCGATTTGGGAATGATCTTTCATCACGTAGTATATAGTATTATCAACTGTCACTAGTCACTACGCTCGCACGCTTTTATATCCAATTACTAAACACAACTACCCGCAAATATTACAATTACAACCTACAATAATAGGTCGCACTACTTGGAACAAATTTTATTTACACTATATCACAAAGGATCCGCCACTTTTGTCCAAAGCAGCTTGGTGGCCTTAACACTTGGGTTATCTCGCTGAAAATGAAACCTCTTTTCTTAGCCAGAAAACTGCCTAAGTGGTATATGCTTTCCAGCAAAGATGAGAACTCGTGTCATTTGTCACTAAGCTAGCAAGATTTACCATACGTGCCTATATACCAATAAGTTAAAGTAAGTAGTAAAATATTTAAAAAAAACTTGATGCATTTCTCGAATCGATGACCACTCCGACCGCAAAATCGTTGACTGAATACTAAATAGGCATTACAAAGGCTTTCCTTCGTGTAAGTATGTGAAATACAACAAAAAATATAGCTCACTGGCTAACACACCACATCATCCTATTCTAATAACGTGGGTTTTTATCGTGCCACTTGTCATGGAAGAAGAATACTAGGAATAACATTAGTCCAGTAAAAAATTAGCTACTCTTGTACTGACAAAGAATTATGCGTTGACTGCAGCACATAACGAAGGGTTCCGAAGAGAATCATCTCTACGGAAGCCTTCGTTATGCGCTACGGGACGATAGAAACCATTTAATAGATCAATAATAATAGATGGTATGTGTATAATCAGTCCTGGGAGAGAGGGGATTTTCTATACGATATAATAAAATTATAAACATATAGATCTCAAAGAATATTTTATTGCAGTGAGTGCCAACAACATTCAAATTAAATGCACCCGTGTTATGTACATATAGAATGCAAACCATACCGCGATGTAACTTTCCAGTGGCGCCATCTAGTTTATACAACATTATCTACAAACATTCCGCACCCTAAGAACAAATTGACACATTTGTTCTTTATCACACATAAAGAAAGATACAAAAAAAAAACCATAGAACTCAAAAATAAAAACAATAATTTGAAAATTAAACATTAGAATAAGGTAAAATACAAAGTTTAGAAGTAGGTCTTTTTATGACAGATGCCTTGGTACGCAGTGATACAACTCGTGTTATACCGTCACTGCCCGGATGCTTGGTAATAATCCGTCCCAACAACCATCGTGAAGGAGGCAAATCCTCCTCTTTAATTAATACTAAATCCCCTATGTTTGGTTCCGGAGATTGCGAAGCCCATTTGTATCGATGCAAAAATGTGGTTAAATATTCCTGCGACCAACGTCGCCAAAAATTTTGCATCATCCGCTGAGTTAACTGCCATCTACGGAGGCTAGTTATGTTTTGTGATTCAAAATTGTGCTCTGGAACTGCAAGTAAAGGCTCCCCAACGAGGAAGTGACCGGGAGTGAGAACCTCAAACCCATCTGAATCACTCTCAATACGTGAAAGTGGTCTAGAATTTAGGCACGCTTCAATTTGAGTCAGAACTGTTGCCAGCTCCTCGTACGTCAGGGTTGTATCACCAATTACTCGACGCAAATGAAACTTGACCGACTTCACACCGGCCTCCCATAACCCTCCGAAATTTGGTGAATGTGGCGGGATAAAATGCCACGTAGTTCCGTTTGATGCTAAAGTTTCTGCTAACTCTTTATGCAACCCCGATTTTGCCGCGTAGAACAATTTATCTAGCTCCCGAGACGCTCCTACGAAATTTGTTCCGTTATCACTCCATAAATTGGAGCAATAACCCCTACGAGACACAAATCTTTTAAAGGCAGCTAAAAACCCTTGTGTCGTCAAATCGCTAACTACTTCAATATGTATGGCTTTCGTAGCCATGCACACAAACAAGCAAATGTAACCTTTGTAGGCATGTTGACCCCGTCCCTTTGAAATTCGCACATTAATTGGACCCGCAAAATCCACGCCACTATTACTAAATGGGCGTGTTGGTGTTACCCTAGACGACGGTAACTGTCCCATCAATGGCGTTGTAGTTTTGGCTGAATATCTGATACATTTTACACAGGTACGCATATGACGTTTCACTAAATCTTTCGCCCCCAGTATACAATATCTGGACCTTAGGTACGCCAACATCAACTGCGGTCCGCCATGTAGTGTTTTTGAATGTGCATCAGCTATCACCAAATCTGTGAGATTAGATTTCTTCGGAAGTAGTAGAGGATGTTTCTGACCTTCACTGAGTGGTGCTTTGTCCAACCTTCCTCCAACTCGTAAATTGTCATTTCCATCTATAAAAGGAGTCAACGATTTCATCTGCCCCTTCAATTTCCCCAATTTATTAATCATTAAAAAATTTATCTCTTCAGCGAAATTTTCCCTTTGACATTTCCTCACACATACATCCATTGCTTCTCGTAATTCTTCCGCTTTTAAAAATCCTTTCTTTATGCTCGTATTCTTTCTCCATGATAATACACGTCTCATATATGCAACCACTCTGATAAGTTTATTTAAAGTCGAATATTTATTCCAAATTATGTCATCATTGCTAGCAACCAAATTAACTTTAATTTCTTCTAATTCTGTATCTAAATCTTTTACTTTACTGTACTTGATGTCCCTTTCATGCAAAAACTCGGGACCTTCAAACCATAATTTACTACCCAATAATTCTGAGGGTTTAAGACCTCTCGATGCGCAATCAGCAGGATTCGATTTCGATTGCACATGAGACCACTGATGGGCTTCTAATGTCGTCAAAATTTCAGACACTCGATTTGCTATGAACGTCTGCCAACGACTTGGATGGCTGTTCAACCATGCAAGCACCACCGTAGAATCGGTCCATGCCTGGATGCATCTTTTGAGATATTAAGCGTTTCTGCCACTTCAATTAAAAGTTTCGTAACGAGAACCGCTCCACAAAGCTCCAGTCGCGGAATAGAAATTTGTTTAATTGGCGCTACTTTCGTTTTGGCTGTTACAAGCGAAACATGAACATCTCCATTCTCACCAACAACTCTGATATAGACAGCCGCAGCGTATGCCAATTTGGAGGCATCGCTGAATCCATGGAGTTCAACAAGGACATTATTTGCACTAGTGTTAAGCCAGCGAGATATTTGCAACGTGGAAAGGAGAGTAAGTTCCTGCGATAGGTAAGCCATTCATTTAAAATATTGCTTGAACTGCTTCATCCCATGCTACACCCGATAACCACAGCTTTTGTATCATCGTTTTTGCGAGTATTACTGCAGGTGCAACCCAACCAAGCGGATCAAATAAACGTGCTACGTCTGACAAAATTATTCTTTTGTTACAGGTTCCTGACCCTGCGGTAGCAACACCGTATATTGGAAGGTATCCATCATCCTGTTCCAGGTAAGTCCTAACAACTTCATTATATCATCTACTTTGAGTTTTAGTTCTTCATTCATACCTATCCCATCTCTGCTTTCTTGAATTCTATCTAATAGCTGTTTACTGTTGCTCGACCATTTCTGTAGCTTAAATCCTCCTTTCTGTAGTAATTCATTCATCTCATTATAAATTATTATTCCTTGCTCAACTGTATCACAACCAGTCAGCAAGTCATCCATGTAAAAGTCTTGAACGACTCTTCCCGCTGCCATCGGATACTTCACCCTTCATCGATAGCAACTTGCTGTAATGCTTTTACAGCCAGATATGGAGCCGACGCAGTACCGAATGTAACCCGCAACAATCGATAATCTGTTACTTTACTTTCAGCATTTTCCTTCCAAAGAATTCTTTGGAAATCTATGTTTTGCTGTGCTACTTTTATCTGCCTATACATCTTTATGATATCTGCCGATAAACAAATCCGGTTTAACCTCCATTTCATTAAGAGATGTCGCAACTCTGGCTGCAATCTTGGACCGACCATCAGAAGATCATTAAGCGAAATTCCATCTTCACCTTTGCAGGAAGCATCGAAGACTATTCTGACCTGAGTTGTATCTTTGTCAAACCTTACTACTGCAAAGTGAGGTAAGTATACTGCTTTTGAATTATTTACTTCCTCTTCCGGTACCTTTTCCAAATGTCCCAGTGATAAATATTCTTCCATAACTTGTGAATATTTTGCTTTTATATCCGAATTCTTTTCTAATTTATTTATTACAAATTTTAATCTATTTCCCGCTATTTTCTTACTATTCTTTATTTTCAGATCCAGTTCTTCGTTCTTGAATGGCAACCTAACCACATATCGACCAGTCGTATCCCTGGTAGTCGTATAACTGAAGAACTCCTCACATCGCTTCTCTTCATCGGTGAGTATACCACCTTTATTTAACTGAGGTTCAGCTTCCAGTTCCCAAAACTTTTTAACATATCGTTAACCTCGACACAGGAATGCATAACTACTACATTCGCTGTTGGTTGATGTAAAGCTGTAACTCTACCTGATAATATCCAGCCCAACGAAGTATTTTGAGCCACCAAGTTGTTTTCAGGTCCTTTTCTAACACCGTCTTGAATAACTTTACTATATACTTCGGCACCTAACAAAATATCAATTTTGTTAGGTGTGTTATACTGTGGATCAGCTAACGGTAAGTCACATACCCACTCAGAAGTTACTATTCTCTTGCTAGGTAGAAGAGTAGTTATAGACTTTAGTATATAAACATCTACTGATAATTTTACCTTTGCGTCATAAATCGAGCTAAAGGTTAAAGTTGTCCTACCTTTAGCTGAAACACTCTGATTTCCTTCTAAACCTGATATATATCCTTTTACTGGGGACTTCTTAAGACCCAAGTACTGAGCTGTTGCTTCCGTAATAAATGATGCTTGTGCACCTTGATCAAGCAAAGCCCTGATAGTATATTGATCCCCTTGTTATTTTCAGCTCGTACGAGTGCTGTTGCGAGCAGCACTTGACTACGTGCTTCCATCCCGCCTGATGAAAAGCACACAACAGGAGCGGAAGTACTTGCTCCACTCTTAACTAATGATATCGCGCCAACTTCACTCGTTGATGAACCTGTACCTGCACCACCTAACGATGAACCTGCATTCCCGGAACCATTAGGATGAAGCAACGAATGATGTTTGCGATTACACACCCTGCACGATATCTTTGACAAACAAAACTTGGCTGAATGTTTAGCACCCAAACAATTAAAACATATTCTGTTTTTCTCAACGAAACCACGACGAGCCTGTACCTCTGCGTTGGCAAACTGTTTACAGTTAGCTAAACGATGATTATCGCTACAAAATTTACACACCACATTTGCTACATGAAATGTCTTAGGTTTATGAGTATAAGACCGATTGTTAAATTTGGCTCCTGAGTCCAAGAATTCTAACGCGCGATATCTACTGGTTATAAATTCCTTAAATTGCGTCATAGTTGGTAAATCTTGTGAAGAGTTGCTAGCTATCTGTAATTCCCATTGTTTTCTGGACTCAGAATCCATCTTTAATGTAAGCATATAAATTACTATAACGTCCCAAGTAGATACATCAACTCCTAAATTAGCTAAAGAACCAAGACATTCTGTAGTTGTATCTATCATTTCTTTTAACAGTGTTGGTGATTCTGACGAAATTATTTTCTGATTAAACAATCTTTTTAAAACAGAATATGTAAGAAACCTTTTATTATTATACCTCTCCTCAAGCATTGACCAACATCTATCATAGTTATCGGAAGATATATTAATGTGCCTTACTAATTGCTCTGCCTCTCTGACAGAAGCCCTTTCAAATATTGCATCTTTTGTGCTTTGTCAATCTCTGACTTATGCACAAGAGATACAAACAAATCCCGAAATGTAGACCATTGACTATAATCACCAGAAAACTGTGGAATAGTTATTTTAGGTAATTTCAAATTATTATGGTTAGAGCAATTAGCATGTTGCGATGTTTGTGTTACATTTGTTGAAAAAGCAGATAACTTAGACTTCAATACACATTTATACTCTACATAACACTCCTCGGTAACATAAAACAAATCATCAGTTACATATTTTGTAGCTTGTAATAATTTAACATCACTACTACTAACAATGTTTGAATGATTACTCAAATATTGAGCCCACATTGCTTCTAACGATTCCAATCTACTTTCCATATAATCTTTAGTTAATTTTTCTTTAGAAGACTTTTTGAAATTCAGAAAACTTTTCTCAATTCGTTTTTGCAAATCGCATTGTAAATGTATCTTAGACTCCATCATAATTAAAGAAAAATAAACTAACTCCAAATTTACAATAACAGTTCAATTTCAATTTAAAGTTTCAATGATACAAATTCTTAAAAATTTTCTAAGTCCCAAACTACAAGTAATTTTTCTTCAAAAATATTCTAAGTGTTTGAAATAACACGACATCAAAAAAATTGGGCATAGGTTCCCCGTCTGAACCAAATTCTTAAAACTATTCTAAGTCCTAAAATTAACTCTAAAATTTTACAAGTGACAAATCGATAAAATTATTTCAAGTCCATTAACGAATGAATTTAACGTTCAAAATTGACTAACTTTTACCACTAATAATATCAAAGTACTTACAGTTTATTCCATGGATGACACTCGCACTTCACTACTGGATGACGTCACGACGCACACGCACTTAGCCACTTAATGACGTCACAACTTACACGCACTTAGCCGCTCAATGATGTCACCACGACCACGCACTTGGCCGCTTGATGTTGACGTCACGCCTTTGCCGCACCCCTGCTGCTACCTGATTGGTTGGACCCCTCCTGGTCACAACCCTGCTCCTCCCTCCGACCACTGCCCTCCTGCAGTTATCGGACGGTCTACTGATCAGTACCCCGCCTGGTACTGAGCTTCCCTCTTGCTAGTAGGTTCCAAACGGCTCTTCACCGTACCCCCGGAACCAAGTCCTTATCCACCCAGGACTTATCAAAAACGCTCTTTGATTTAATCCGTATCCGACTCAAGCAAGGACCAAAAAATGTATAATCAGTCCTGGGAGAGAGGGGATTTTCTATACGATATAATAAAATTATAAACATATAGATCTCAAAGAATATTTTATTGCAGTGAGTGCCAACAACATTCAAATTAAATGCACCCGTGTTATGTACATATAGAATGCAAACCATACCGCGATGTAACTTTCCAGTGGCGCCATCTAGTTTATACAACATTATCTACAAACAGTATGTATATTAAGTATATATCTATTTATTATATGTCGACGCAAATACAACAATTAAAGTATTACAGAAACAATAATAATTTATTTAATTACTATGACTTTATTGTAATGTGAAATTAACGTAAAACAATATGTTTTAATTGTAATTTCAATACTTAGCCTAAAAATTTGTGATCACGTGCACGTGCACCGACTCGTGCGCCGAGCTCTATAAATACGGCCGCACTGCCGGCATTCGGTCATGAGACCTTCTTAAAGCCGAGTATTAGAGATCCCCGAATCGCTAATTACAACCTGATCAGGCGCGATAGGTTAACCTCCCACGGCGGAGGGACACTTATCTACTACAAGCGGTCCTTGCACTGCCTCCCCCTCTAGAGGAACTAGAAGTCTCCGCCTGCAAACTATCGATGACGGGCCATCAGCCCATCGTCATAGTTTCAGCGTACCTAAGTTGTCAAAAGCCCATACTAGAAGACGACCTCAACGCCCTATTCAGTCTGGGTTCCGCGGTTATAATAGCCGGGGACCTAAACTGTAAACATCCCAGTTGGAATTGCGCAACTGAAACTGGCAAAGGGAGGGAGCTTCTCCGCCTCTCGGACAAGCTCCTCTTTGGCATCCTAGCCCCCTTGACCCCCACTAGATACCCCGACAGACCGGACACACAAAGACCGAGCGTTCTCTATATAGCGCTATTGAAGGGAGTCTCCCTTCAGTTTTGCTCAATCGAAACACGGGACGAAATCGATTCCGACCACTTGCCGGTCGTACTCCAGTTAGGCCCCCCGACTGACTCGACGCCACCGACGAAACCCGTCATAGACTGGGCCAAAGTCCGGAACTTGCTCGCAACGACAAGCTCCCCGGACTTGGACCAAATCCCAGACCCGATTATCTCAACCCAGGACAACGATGTTGCCATCGAAGCCCTCACCAGCCACCTCCAGAGCGTGGTACGGGAGTCCACTCGGCAGGTACCCCTCGAGGACCGCCGACTGTCACTCCCGGACGACGTCAGAGAGCTGATGAGGGAAAAGAGGTCAGCATTCAGAGCTTGCGGCAGTTTCCCCTCTCTCGAAAATAGGGCTCACTATAGAGCACTACAAAGACAGGTCAGATACCGTGTCCAGGAGATCAGGAACCAACGTTGGGACCGACTGCTGGAGGACATCTCCCCAACACACCAGGCTTACTGGCAGCTGGCGAGATCTCTGAAAGCAGAAACCCTCTCGAACATGCCACCCCTCGAGAGGCCCGATAACACCAAAGCGTTTGATGACGACGAAAAGGCGGAATGCCTCGCCGAAAGTCTAGAGCTCCAATGCTCCCCCAATACTGCCAATGTCGACCCGTCTCACCTATCGGAGGTAGACGCCGAGGTCGAATATCGGTCCTCCCTCCTGGCGGAAACCACACTCGAACCGGTCACGGTTGAGGAAGTACAGGATTTCATCAAAGCCCTAAAGCCCCGCAAGGCCCCAGGCAACGATGGAATCAGCCACAAACTACTAAAAATCCTCCCCGCCCAACTTATCTTAATTATGGTAAGCACCTTCAATGCTGCTATAAATAACTGTCAATTTCCCAAGACCTGGAAAGAAGCGGAGGTCATCGGTATCCGCAAACCAGGCAAATCGGCCTCCAAGCCCTCCAGTTACCGCCCCATCAGTCTACTCAGCTCATTGGGTAAACTGTACGAGCGAGTCCTACTCACTAGACTAAGAGATTTTGCCTTCAGCAATAATCTCATCCCCCAAGAGCAGTTTGGCTTCAGAGCTAGACACTCTTGCCCCCAACAAGTGCTCCGCATCACGGAGCACGTCCTCTCCACCTTCCAACGCGGCGGTCAAAGATCCTGGCCGACAGGCGCAGTTTTCTTCGACGTCGCCGAAGCCTTCGATAAGGTCTGGCACAACGGCTGATATACAAGCTGTATCAGCTCGGTGTACCAGACCGACTCGTTCTCATTCTACGGGACTTCCTCAAAGACCGTAGTTTCAGATTCCGAGTGGAGGGCACTCGATCCTCTACTCACTCCATCGCAGCGGGAGTCCCTCAGGGCTCCGCGCTCTCCCCTCTACTCTTCTCGCTGTTCACCAGCGATATGCCGAGGCACCCCCACGTCCACCTAGCCCTTTATGCGGATGATACCGCCCTATTCACCAGCGACCCCAGCAGATACAGAATCTGCAGTCAGCTCAACGCCGCCGTCAAAGAACTAGGCGACTGGTTCCGAAGATGGCGGATAGAGCTGAATCCCGAGAAGAGTGCAGCCATCATGTTCACACGTGGCACTTGCTCACTCAATACTCGTCCCACCAACCGACTTACGCCCATCATGCTATTCGACCGAGTTATCCCATGGGTTAACGAAGTCAAATATCTTGGCGTAACCCTCGACAAAGGCTTGTACTTCCACAAGCACAACAAGACTCTATCCGTTGTTAGGCAAGAAAAGTAAGATGAGCCTTAGAAATAAGGTGACTCTATACAAAACTTGCATCCGCCCCATCATGACCTATGCGAGTGTGGTCTTCGGCCACGCCAGCGATTACAACATCTGAAATTGCAAAAGGTCCAGAACCACTTTTACGCGCTGCAGCCGACGCCCCGCCATACATGCGGCTCGTCGACCTGCATCGCGACCTGGAGCTTCCTCCATCAAAGACTACATAATCTCCCTTTCGCGCAGATTCTTTGACCTTGCCCCCCGACACCCGAACCCTCTGGTGACGGAGACGGTCAATTACAAACCCACTCCGAACGCTCCCACGAGTAAACGACGCCCTCGCAATGTACTCATTGACGAGCCGGATGAAATCACCCGAATTCTCGTCATAATTAACCCCCCGAGGCTCAGAACATCAGCCTGGCATAACAGACGCAGACAGAACAGACGCTGGAGAGCCCCCGGCTCGAATCGTCTCTCTCAGGGTTAAGACCCACCAATCACTCCTCACTCATTACAGACACATGTAGCCATACAAGATTAGCTTAGGCGTGTTGCTGGAGAGTTTCTTCCGCCGCTTCTTCTCCTCCAGCCATAACACGTTGCGAAGCGGTAGTAACGATAGACTAGGATCGGCTCCGCCGGCGGAGTCGATAACGAGTCCCCAATAACAATCATTTCAGCCTATTGGCTTAGCTCATTCAGCCTCTCACGGCTAACTCCTATGTAGAGTCAATCCCCCGCAGCGGTCGAGCCGAGGTCGAACCTCACAGGAGGTGCCTCCTCGAGCGCGCTGCACCGGGCTGAACGCCTCCGCTCCCACGGAGTCGGGAAGCCCCCAAAGTCCGGTATCGCTGAAACAGCCATCTGCGGCTATTCAGCTGGATCCAGCTCAAAAAAAAAAAAAACATTCGGTCATCATTGTTCTAGCCGCCGAACGGGACGGACCTCTCTGGGAAGTCGTAACACTCTTGGAATATACGATGCCGAGAACTCCAGAAATTCTATTTCGAGGACTCAAATATAGGTCGTCACCAAGAAGCCAACAATCGTGACGTCAGCGTTGCTGAAGTCACACTCTTTAATCACTCCACGGAGGTCCCTCCTCCGTCATATATAAAATTTCTGCATATATAAATATATATATATATATATATATATATATATATATATATATATATATATATATTTATATATATTTACACGACAAGTTGAATACCTCCTCCTTTTTTTCAGAAATTAAATACAATATCAAACTAAAACTAACTTTAAATATATAATTAAATACTAAATAAACTAACTTATAAATATAGATTAAAGACTATGTAACAAATTGCTGCAATTATTTTTATTTATATTATTATTTCATAACTTTCCCCATCATAGTTCTAAAGTTAATGGGAATACACAATGTTTAAGACTTTACAAAAATATAGCATTCCTCCGCCTATGACTTAAGTAATAAAAGAATATGATCATTATTTTTCAAAATCTGACCAACGAGACCCCACACGACTCATACATAGATTTTTTTTCAACCTTCAGTTTGGCCTAATTTTCAGTTGTTTCGTGGCTTTACCATTGTCGGTGGTCTATAGCGTTATAGATACTCCAGGTTTCTGACAAATTTCATCCATGTAAAGCTAGTACCTAGTTTTTGGGAAAAATTACCGTAATGTACCAACACAGACAAATTGTAGTGACGAAAAAACTTATTTTCTTAAAATACACCGCCAAGTTATTTGTCTTAACTTAGACCATTAAGACCTTACTTATCCATATTTGGTTTTAGTATAGTAATAATAATATCCAACGCGGCAAAAGGATGCGTAATTTCCTAAACCAAACACTATTTGAACATTGAATATTTAATAAACAATAATTCCAAAACTTGCAAAATTCACATTCCTTACAAGTAATCACAATACAAACTATAATCACCCTTCGTAACAAGAAAAATTTAATATTCATGTATATTAAATATTTGCATATCAAATATTCTTCAAGATGTTTGTCTGTCAACTTGAATGTTGGATATAACTACTCACTCAACCACGCTCTATTTAACATGACCAACCCATTAGAAACACTGAAGTGCTTAAATGAATTAACTTATCAATACAAGCGGAATCTTTGTATTGGCGAGAACTTAAACTGCACAGTAAAACACTGCGTTTACTATATGCAGTTCATTTTCAAAAAAATGTGTAGGTAACGTATCTCACATATATAATTATTTGACCTCACTCACGGACTGATTGATATATCAACGCTCCAAAGTACTGGGGCCAGGGCCGTGAAAATTTGCAAGCGGGTTTTTTCTATACTGTAGGTGCGCACTAAGAAAGGATTTTTGAAAATTCAACCCCTAAGGTGAAAAGGGAATGTAAGTTTGCGTAAAAATACATCATTATCAAAATAATAAGCATGAAATTTTATACACCTGCTTCTAATATCGGCGTTTTTGAAAATTCAACCCCTAAGGTGGTTAAAAAGTTGTAGAAAGTTTTCTTAAACTATGACAATTTTAATTTACGCGGGCAAAGCCGTAAGCAACAGCTAATATTGGTTAAAATTAATTCTAGTTTTAGGGTATTCAACAGTGTCTTGCGTAGTTTTAAGATAGCTTTAATACGATAGGCCACCGCCTGCTAGGGCCTCACAGATTGGCGAGGCTTTGCTCCCCTGGTCTTGGTATTCCAAGGACGGAACACCGAAAGCTTTTAATGGGTAACCCTGACTTACGTAATCTGTGTACGACTCCCTCTGTGGTTGAGCGGGCTAAGTCTTAGCCGGCCGAACTTGCTGGACGCAGAGGTTTCGGGTTCGATACCTGTCATGGTAAATTTCGGAAACGAACTTTCTGCCATTTACAATGGTCTGGGTGTCTGGGAACGGCCTCAGAGTGGTCCGTGTGATCATAACACAAGCTTAACTTGCTTAGTTTGGGGATATACAATGTGTGTGTTTGTATGCCGGTTTATTATTCAATCTTTATAGGCACTATTGCCACCCCAACATGGCAAATTCCTTACGCTCTCATCGCGTTTCCCTCGCGGTGATTAGTCCTCAATCGGATTTATTCTCATTAAAGATAGCTGTAATAAGACAATTGTGCATAAAATCGGCTAATAGTTTGTGTTTAAAAGTGCACTGTTGTTGCACACTTTTCTAACAAAGCAAGCACGTTTTGGTAGCATTACATATTAACAAGTAATTTAGTGTATCATGCTATGTTAATATGTTGACCTGTATGGTGTTAATAGGATAAAAATACTGCTCCTTTTATCACAGAACAAATTGGAAGCTTTGTGTGAAAAATCTATCTTTACGAGGAAAACCGTAACTGCGCTTCTTATCAACCAAATCTTTGTTCTAACTAGAAGAATCATATTTATAGGCTACTGGGTGGGGATCGTGATATTTGGGGGGTGAGTATGTAGCTCACTGGAGCATGTTGGCAACATCATCATCATTATCCGTGCGTTAAATACCGGTTGCGTTCGGAGAGTTCGCTCCGACGCCCAAGAGTTCGCTTTTCTACTTTTTCTTCTCCATTTCGCGCCTTCTTCGGCATCATCCGTGTCGAGACCATTGGTACGCATGTCGTCCTTCACAACATCAAACCAACATTTATTGGGAATTCCCTGTCAACCGAGACTTGGCGGAGGCGGCATGGCTTTGTTCCACGCCTTGAACACAATTCAAAGTTTTTCAATACTTAATATCTACAACTCATCATTATGATTAAAAATGTAGCTGGGTAAGCCTGATGTAGAATTATAGCGAATATACATAGTAATATTGATAGCTAACGTTGTGATGGATGTGTGGAGTCACACGGAAACACCGCGGCAGGCTTCATGTCCGTAACATAGCAGACAAACTGTAAGAGAGTCGCTTGCGTTTTTACGGCCGCGTTGTACGGAGACCGGTTAATTATGTAGGAAACAAATGGCTAGCCGTGCCACCTCCGCCAGGTCCCGATCGAAGAGAAAGTTCCAAGAAATGCTGGCTTGACGTTGTGAAGGATGACACCTTATCACGGACCTTAGGCGTTTGAGCGAACACTCCAAACGCAATCAGGATTTAACTCTCGGATGATGATGATGATATCTAACGACCACGGTAAAACAAATCAGAAAGGCAAATACATTAAAGTATTCTTAATTTATTAAGATCTTTACGACGTTTGATCCTGATAATCACAACATCATTATTATAATAATAGTCATTTCAAACGATCAAAGTAAATTTTAAGAACTTCAAATGTTTAGAAATAACATTTCACAACTTAACTACTTTGCCACAGCTTGGCTGTTGTTTTGATTACACAACATCCCGCAACATCGAAATTATCAAAATCGGCAAAGCGTGTGATAGTCCACATATAGTGAAAGGTTTTGTTGAAGTGACGAACATCTACTGTATTCATTAAAATTTTAGCGCATTAAAAACTTAAAAAATATATTTAATTGCAACATCTTAACCAACATATTTTTTCTTGTAATAGATGAACACTGGTCAAAAGCTGTTATTAGAGATTAGTCGTTTGTAAACCCTATTTATTCTGGGCGTGCTTCTTCCACTTGAGTGAGGATCTAATTAATTAAGTATAATAATAATTAAGTATAGATTACGACTCTAGCAGAATAATCAATCATCCGGGAGCGCTACCACAACATTTGCATCGGACCAGAGCCGAAGTGAGACTGTCGCTTTTTGCTCAGTCCTCTCACTTTCAAGTGTTAAAAAGACTACATACTTTTTATGACTAAGGGCTGATTTTTACTCATCAGATAAAAGTTATCAGTTGAATAAATTATAACCTGACTAAATTTAAAAGCGAAACAATAAGTTGTCTGGTAATAATCATAATTTTTAAATCTTGTCTAACAATACCCTATATGAATATGAAAAACAATTTATAATCTCCAGTTATATGTATTGCGGCAACCCTAATTTACGATTTCACGATTTCACTACGCCTTCGTATAGTATATATAGAAATCCTTTCTCGTCAAATTTATTCCATACAGACCCTGTAATTTAAAAAAAAATACTGTGATAGATATATAGATCATCGGACGGACGTACATAAATATTGTATTAGGCTTCTCATTGTTAATAGAATAGCTAGGGCACCCAAAAATACTTGAAAATTGGGTAACTTACATTTTAAGGTCTTGAAAAACTTATACAAAAGCCGATAAACTTGTCACACGGACACTAAGCTGCTTGATACCCGTTTGACCACTAAACTGGTGGTTAGCGAAAATATACACGTCATACAGGTTTATTTTGTATCCGCATGATAATTATGTGTCGCTTTCGCATCGCCCCGCTTCCCAAGTGGGCCAAGTATGCGTCGATGCCATTCACGGATTGATGCGTGGTTTAAATGATGTATAGCGAGATTAAGGCGGGGCGCAAACTAGCGATTTAGGGGGTTAAGCCGGGGCACATGTCCCCCTTCCTTCTGCGAGCGCGTTATGCTTGCGAAGGAGCAGGCGGAGCGGGAGCGTGAGCGCACATCACTGCTCCGCTCCCACCAAAGGAGGACGCGTCGGCGTCGAAGGGCCAGCCAGGTCCTTCGGCCACCGTAAGCGGGAGGCGCGGGTGGGGCCTCTTGGGGTATAGAGGTTCTCACTGACGTGCACATGCCGTCGAGATGGGGGCGCGAGTGCTCCGTGCGCGCTCACCTCTCCTCCCGTAGGGCGAGTTACAGACCGCCCCACGCCTAGAAAGCATGATATGCCGGGGGATAAAGTAGTCCCCCGGCAGTGGAAGAGGCCTTGCAAGCCCCACGCCTGCCAGGACTGCGGACAAGCTAGGTCATATACCCGTAGCCCTGGCATAAGGCGAAGGATGGAACACCCAGGGATTTTAGTGGGTATCCCTAGCCGGGGAGTGGCAATAGCATGGCACCAGTTCTGACTGGGCATGCTAGTGCCACCCCCAATCTGGTGAATCCCTCACTAGGTCGCGAATTATCCCCCCAAGCTTCTGCCCTTGTCGCGGCTTAGTCCTCAAATGGATTTCCCCTGGCAAAAAAAGGGGCATATGTCCCGGACGGCCAATACAGAAGGCGGCAAATTCAAACTTCGTAGTCAAATATATAACTTTGACCACTCATATATCCAGTATTTGAAACACATGAGTTACTTCTCGCAGGACGCGTAGGCATAAGTTAAAAACACCAACGGCATTAGGGGCACGTTAATATTTATTAAATATTTTAAAAAGGTTAATCTATACCATCTTAAGTCAAGAGAAGTCTCGCTGGTTATGTCGACTCATGGGTAAAAAATCTACCAACCTATCCGCAAAGAATAGTGTGACAGATACCCGTAGCGTAATTTCTTCCCCTTAAGCAAACGGTGCGTAGTTATTCGCCTTAACAATAAGACGAAAGAGCAGGATAGAAATATAGAGCCAGACAAATGTTAAAACGAGATAGATATATTCGGGAAGAAACTGGAATTAAGTATGTAACAAAGAACGGAATATTTGTTGGACAAGGATAGACATATAGTTGAATGATGGAATAGGGTTCATTCTAGAATGTCGACCGGATATATAAGCGCGACAATCTGCGCACGGTGTTAGTCTCGAAAGAAAACTCGCACGGACTACCGAAGCAAAAGGAGGTACGGAGGGGAATCTGGTGCACGAGAAGAAGAGAACCGCCCAGCTAAGTGGAAGGGGAGTCTCGGAGGCAAGTGCCGGTCTACGCGCTGGGGCTGCAGCGGGTCGTTGTCAGCGGTTCGACTGACAGATGAAGAGGACCCTGATATAAGTTTCGGAAGCGAGTGCCGGTGAATGCGCTGAAGCTGCCGCAGGATCGGTGGAGGTAGTGGTGCCGTGCGGATTACGGCATGGTGTTGCAGATGGGCGTTATGGGCAGTCTGCGAGCGTCGTATTCGGAAGCGCCGGAGGTATCACGCTTGTGAGTAGAGTCACGCGGAAGGAAGGACAGGTGAACCCTGTAACAAGTCTTGGAGCAGAACACCATGGGTGCGCCGAGGCTACGCATGGGGTCATCGGGAGAGGCGCAAAAGGCGATGTGGCAGGGTAATTCGTTGGAGAGCATCGGGCATCCTCCGAGTGTGACATCGGTGAAGGAGTGCTGGAGTGGCCATACGCAAGGTGGAGTCGCGCATGCCAAGGAAGAAGATTTGTCGTCGTGGAAACATTGCCTTAAGCCATTCCTTAGAGTTAAGCGACGTACATCGGATAAGAATAAAGGAGAATACGAGCTGGTTTGTGTTATCTATAGATCCGTGACTGTTGTCAAGTTTAATTTTATCCCATGCTTGGACAAGGTATCAGACTGACTGTTCAGTGTGAGTTATACTTGCATTGGATTAAATAAAGGCATATATTTTTTAGATCGATGTTTCCTTCCAATCCCGGTACCCAAGGCACGTAATAATAGAATAGAATAATTTATTGCCAAAAATGTATGTACAGTATAAGGTCTTATGTTATTGTGGTATCAATACATTTGATGAGGCAAAACAGTGTGAAATATTAAAATTTTACAATGTCAAGTTAAATGTCAATATCATACAATAATAATCATCATAAAAAGCAATAATAGAAATTACAATCACATAATAATGTTATGTCCTGTTTATTTTTATAATATAGGATTTTATTTGTCACGTTTTGTGTTTGTCATTTATATATTCATTTTTATAACTTTTATTAGTCAAAATTGTCTTTAGGGACTTTTTAAAACGCAATATCTGTGCTCTTAGCATTTCTGGAAGTTTGTTGAATATTACAGGTGCCATGCAGTTGTACTGCGTGTGCTAATGCGTGTGCTAAAAATCTTGCATTACTGTCTGTATCTTAAACTTTGACTCCATCTAGAACAATGTCATATTGACTGTGACTTAAAAATAATTTTAATTACTTTTCAAACAATAAATTATTAATGGGTATTTAACACCTTTTACTTGTACTTTGTACGTATGACGTAGGAGGTACGCTCGTACAAAGTCTATGTGTAGCAACAAACCTACGGAGCGCGTACCACACGAAAACTTCTGCTAAATACGCTCGCAATGTTTTTGTAAGTCACCTATGACACATCAGCGGAAATCCCGCCGAGTTCAATTAGCACGACGTTTTGTAAGTTTGTAAAATGTAACATTGTTGATATTAATTCCATTATTTTGCATCAGTAGAAGGCTTGCAATTTAAATCTACTGTTACATGCGATCAGCTCTCACCTACTGTCTATTTGATTGATTATTTTAAGAAAGAAATATAATATTTATTTCTAAAAGCGACACACTCAAGACAAATAGTAACTAAGTAAGTAACAATATGTAGAATAGAAAATATATAAAAAAATATATGCCGTAATTTAAGAAATGAGGTTGGCACTCAGCATGTTGCTTTACCGAAACGCAGTCTGACACAGAACTGATTTTCCTAAATCACATATTATGTTATGTGCCCTTGCTAAAAACAAGAAAAAATAAATTATAATCTTAAATATTCATGAATATTAATTGATGACAACAAGACATTAATAAATATACGAATCGTGTAGAATCGTATTTCAAAACTTCAAATCGTAATAAATATAATTGGCCAAA
Organism: Dendrolimus houi; assembly: GCA_039645545.1. Taxonomy (NCBI): domain Eukaryota; kingdom Metazoa; phylum Arthropoda; class Insecta; order Lepidoptera; family Lasiocampidae; genus Dendrolimus; species Dendrolimus houi. Next base: position 10,041,253 of record CM077136.1, read on the forward strand.
TAGTATCTGTACACATTACGATCGTGCTATCTAAAACATGACAATGACAAAGCAATTTCTGGTAACATTGACTAGTCGATACTAGTCGAATAGTGCTCTTAAGTAACCTTGCCGCCACTAACAACATTTCAAACAAAAATTAAACAGATAAAATAACGAATACACTATTTTACATAAAAGTGTTAATTCCGTTTAATAAGTGTAAATTTGAAGACCAAAAATTTACAGCAAGAAGGTCATAAAGAAAACAAAAGTACTTTTCCTTGTTTTTTTTTTGACATTACTTTGTAACTATTTGGCACATAGATAATACTACCAGCGCGTTACATCAGTAGCTCACAACGCCTAAAATGCTCCGATTATAACCTTTTCACAAGGCGATCGCAGCCGTTGTGGTCGTGGCGAAAAAGTAACTAATGACGTCATCATTTTCGAACACACAATGCTCACAACGACCCACGTCAAGTGGTGGGTCGAATAACCGTTGGGTTTACGATTATAACGCTGGTAAGCAAGTGGACCGGGAAAAATCGTACACACACGTACGATATATAAAGTTGAAGAGTTTGTTTGTTTGCTTGAACGCGCTAATCTCAGAAATACTGGTCTGATTTGAAAAATTCTTTCAGTGTTTGATAGCTCATTTATCGAGGTAGGCTATATAGGCCATATATCATCACGCTAAGACTAATAGAAGCGGAGTACCAATGAAGAATGTTTCAAAATCGGGGGTTTTTTTCACTTACTTTTTTTTAACTATACGCAGACGAAGTCGCGGGAGGAAGCTAGTATTAGATATATCTTATCCGTGCAGAAACGGAGAAAGAATGCAATTTCCTGCGACCGGGCGGCCTGTCGTAAGAGGCGACAAATCAACCTACAGCCAGGTGGTAGGATATTTGCCTATCTGGATGGCTACCACCGCTGGTCTAGAGTATGCCGCCGTAAAAATCTTGAGTAGTGTTATGGTATTAGTGGCCAGGTTCCACTCTCCCGTTAGAGCGCGGCTCCAAATTGGCAGCACTTTTGCTCTTACCAATGCTTATAGGCGATGGTAACCGCTTTCTATTAGGTGGGCCATCTCCCTATCTCCTGAACTCGTGCAATAAAAAAAGACTTATTCAGATTATTTTTTAAATTTAGAATGTCGTATGTTAATTTACTACATTAAACAAAACGTTAGTACAAACACTCATGTAAATGATGTTAAATGACTTACATCATTATTACTAGGTCTAGGATATTAGAACTGCACTCATAAGTAAATAATGCATAAATGATTAACACAGCTATTAGGTGTGTACTTATAGCGTATACCCGTGACTTCGTTCGCATTTATTTGTTTTTCTTTATGAATGAAGTAAAGGTGCGCCACACTTTCGCATTTTGAACTACTTGTTTAGACTAAACTAAAACTTTTATCCATATAATAAGATATAAAATATTAAATGTGGTAATAATTATTGAGCATGAGCAGTGCGTCCTACCAATCATGACATACGGTGCCGACATACACTGACAGTGGGACTGGTCCACAAATTCAAAGTCGCTCAACAGGCTATGGAGCCAGCTATGTTAGGTTTTCTCTTATGGATAAAATCAGAAATGAGGACATCCGTAAAAGAAAGAAGGTAGCCGACATAGCTCGCAAGATTAGCAAGTTGAAGTGGCAGTGGGCCGGTCACGTCTGTCGCAGGACCGACGGCCGATGGAGTAAACGAGTCCTGGAGTGGAGACCACGTCTCGGCAAACGTAATGTAGGACGCCCGCCAGCCTGGTGGACTGACGACCTGCGCAAGATCGCCAGCAGGGGCTACATGAGGAAGACGGGACACCGGGATATAGGGCGCGTACTTGGGGAGGCCTACGTCCAGCAGTGGAGAGAACTTAGCTGAAGAAGAAATTATTCTTAGGTATATGACGACATTGTACTTGTACGTAGTATAATATTCTGAATGTTAATTTAAATTGTTATTTTGTAATATTATGTAACTAAATTCCATAAATTTTTAAATAGGTAAAAACATGTGAAACTCATTAAAATATTGTCATCGTAAATTTACATCGTTTAGCAAATAACTTAAAATTGTAAGATAAACTGATATACATACATTATAGATGTCTATTAGTTAAGTAATTAGTTAACTTGCAAAACTGGCGACTTAAATGCTAATCATCGTTTGAAAAGTAATTTTCACTTAAGTAATGAGTTGAGGTCCGTTGATTGTGGATCAATGAAATACATTCTTGTATTATCAGTAAGGTCTAATTAGTATATCTATATATTAATTTAATACGTGAAGCATAAACTTTATACCCCTTTTTACGAAAATTGCGCGGACGGAGGAGTATGAAATTTCGGACACTTATAGTTTATATAAAAATACATTAAATCAATAAAAGAAACATTACACACACTTCCATGTAATTGACACACACACGCATATATACTCTTTTGTTTAAAAGTCAAATTAACAATGTAGCCGTGGTGAAATCTGTGATTATAGAAGTATATATAGTCTTTGACAATAGAACCTTGATAATGTTCAAACTTATAATTTAAATTAATTATGGTCGAATTTCGACCACGGGCGACCACTAGTTACAATTAATTATTACATCGTGGATACAGTACAACCAGGAACTTATTTTCTATGAGAGAGTATAATGATGTTAACACAAATATCGAATTAATTCGATTTCTAACAATAAGTTGTCAATTAACTGGACCTACGTCTCAATGACAATGAAAACTTATTCGCAAGTAAACTAACTACTTTACTAACACAAATGTATATCAGACCTTACATCTTCAACATACAAATCAACTTGCGTTTAGTGCGTGCATTATGCCCGGAATACACAAGGCTAGTTTTTCCAAGCTAGGTTATCAAGCTAGAACCTCGTTATATTATCCTAATTTATATGATGCTTGAAAATGAAATTTGATGCCAGTACCATTGCAATGACTTATAGTAACAACAGGTCTCTGAAATAAAATGAACTGTATTCGTAAAAAGATCACTACTCACTAGCTTAGAAATTAAGCTAGTCTTGTATACACGAAGCCATAGTTACTTGCTTGCTAACTTACTAGCACTAGCTTGCTAGCCTAGCTTGAAAAACTAGCCTCGTGTAACCCGGGCATTAATTTCATGTCTTAGGGCCGTTGTATATACAAGGCCAATTGCATTGATTAGCGGTCATTAGTTCTGTCTGTACTCAACACAAGAGTAAGCACTTACTATGACTTTTTAGTTCTAAAACAGTGCACGCATATAGGAGAAAAAATCGCACGAATCTTTTTCTAAGGCATATTGTTCTACACTTGTATGCACTTTCGTGTATTCAGTTTCATTACGGTCATACACAGTATATGCACACTATACCTACGTAATATACCTACTCCTGGTAGAAATTACGATAAACCGATGCGAACTTGCAATATATTTCTTGTTTCTAACAATTTCCATATCAATATCATAATGTACTCGTGTCCCAGCCTTAAACGACGTTTCAAATCCTGGCCGGAAAAGAACGCACCATTTAGGTAGTTTCCAGATCTAACGTTCATATTGTTACTATTAGCACGTGCTGACAATGAAGAAAAACATTGTATTATTATTTATTATATCATTTGTGCATGTACACATTCGCTTCCCAATTAAAACTTGTAATAATAGGTCATTTTTAGCCAAAACCGTTTTATGGGGTTGATTAGGTCGAATACCAACAGATCCCAAACATAATTACTGAGAGTTCTTTACAAAATATCAATGCACTGAAAGTGTTAAATGGAAGACAGCAGTGTGCATGTTAATTTTATTTAATTGTTATTACAGTTATTTGCATACATAATTATAGGCTAGATACTATTAAATGTGAACATAAAATATATCAAAATATTTTAGTTCTCTTTTTCTTAATCCACCTACAAAGTAAATTTTATTTATTGTCATAATGGCTGTTAAACCATACGCAAACTTTTTCAAATTTAAATATTTGAAAGTATTGCAGGTTTACTAACTATAATAAACTGAGCCTTGTTCTGCGGTTTATAATCTGCGGCTTGTAATGCGGATAATTTATATTTTTGAGCATTTTTCACGGTGTTTACGCGACCTAAAATAGGGAAAACAATATACTTACAATCCCGGAAATTAAGAGCTACTTAAAGGTAAGTCAGTGTATCTAAAATTGGGCCATATCCACGCCAAAACTACACGCTCGTAGCAACAAGTCATAAATAGCTGCGCAATAAACTCTATTGTCTCAACTTTCTTAATAGGCTATAGAGTTTGGCGCAAATCATAAAGATAATTGATAAAGTATATACTTAGTTAAGTTTAATTGGTGGATATTTTACAAAGTAAATTTCAATTAGCAGCAAATTAGTTTTAGTTACCATGACACACTTTCAATTGAGAAAAGGCTTAACTGATTTCTTACGTTCTCTACCATTTAAAGATGCTGAAGAACTTTTACGCTTTCTTAGCTAGTCGCCTTTTACTGACCGTCATTTGAAAATAGTTACTTTGATTACTACCATCTAACGTTATTACTAACATTTTTGAATATTAAATTGTAGTAATTCTTAATTTAACGTATAGAAAATCTTATTTATACATATAAATTTTCAGTACACAAAGACATTGCATTAAAGTACTATCATCAATGATAAGAATTATATGACCGAAGCGAATCCTACTGTGGCCCGCCGGACAGCCTCTAAGATCTAGCGCGGGAAACAGTTTCCTTTGGGACGCCATTTGTACTGTTCTCTGTATTTTAGTCATTTTATATGTACCCTGTACTACTTACTTACATGCTAATAAATTTCATTTCATTTCAATTAGAAATTCCTGAACGAGAACATCGTATCGCTTTATATCTTGAATTCTTTTTGCGGAAAAGTGAAAGTTGCGTACAACGGTACTTAACTGCCTTGTTAATTATATTCAACATGGCTGCATTTATTAATATCTATCGAAAAACAGTTTCTTTTTATAAACCAACGGTCATTTAAAACTAGGTAAACTATAGTCTTAGATAGATAAGTACTACACGATTATTACTAATTCGTATTAGGGAAATATTTGAACGACTATATTTTTAAAGTATTAACCCATTTTTGGTACTTGTAATTATGTTTTATGCGTCGGTAATCTATGAACGGCAGGGATTTAGAATATAATTATGTAAATGCATTAATTATTTCTAATGATATCTAATAAGTATAATTAGTACAATAATTTCGTAATTCTAACAACCTCACTGTTATGTATAATTTGATAAATACTAAAGAATCCTTAATAGTTATATAAAATTACTTAAATACTTACACCCCAACAACGCCAGGAAGTTCTCCGAAGAAATCCTTCCGTACTTCTGATTTATATTTAACAAGACATGGCATAGCTGGTCTGAAAGGTGTGGGCCCTTCTCTCCTATACATCCTCTCAATTTCATCCGCATCGTACACAAATAACAGATCTGGTCTCCCAATCAATCCACCCAATCTCACAATCCGACCATACGTATCCAAGAACTGCTTGGTAACTTTCGCAAACTCAGATATATCGAACTGCCCGATATAAGGAACCATTCGCCATGTGTTCCCTAAAATCGGGATGGGCTTTGGACCGGGAACGTCGGAGTACGGTTTCGCATTTGCAAAAACTTCCTCGGTCAATTCAGCTGTCGGTGCGATTTGGGAACGTTGCCGCTTTGAGAAGGGACAACCGGTTGTGCAATGTCGGACATTATATGTGATCAACGGGCGCGAATACGCGGTAAAATTGCGGATGGAACGACCCATGCCGGCTGAACCCGCTTCGACGACTGCCCGAGTGGCGTGCGAATGTGGTTCACGGATACCGTTTTGCTCAGAGACTTGCTGGCATTGTAAAAACCATTACGCCGTTCTCTTTTTAAAATTATTTTACAATTAACTAGCTTCTGCCCGCGACTTCGTCCGCGTGGAACAATTAAAAAAACCCTCCCGATTTTAAAACATTCTTCATTGGTGCTCCGCTCTTATTGTCTTATTTGTCTTAGCGTGATGATGATATATAGCCTAATTGTTTTTTAATGTATAAATTGTTTTATTGTATGATGATGATACCGGCAATATCAATACTTAATTAGGTGCATAAGTTGTGTAATAAGCTGTTTAAGTAATTAAAGCTTTTTTAACTATCCCACGGGAACTATTTAATTTTTCGGTATAAAAAGTATCATATATGTTGACCAGAGATATAAGCTACCACCACACAAAATTTCATTTAAATCGGTCTAGTCGTTTCCGAGATTAGCCAGTACAAACAGACAGACAAACAGAGAAACAAAAAATTTGAAAAAATCTAAATTAGTTCTATTTCACTTCTTATATCCCCCTGACTCGGTTTTTAGCATTTTTTTTTCATTGTAAAGAAATTTGACTTCTACAGTTTTATTATATGTATAGATAACAGCATTGCATTATTGTCAGATTATTGTTAAGTTTTTGACAGAAAGTTAAAAACTTAAGGTATATCCTTGCTGTTTTATTTTCATACAAATTACATACTTATATAATACTGGTTAAAACGAATCAATATTTGTAATGTATTGATTATTTTAACGAAGAATTGTGTTTGTATTGGAAATCTCAGTTGTTTAATGAAGCGTGCTGATTGAGCCGCGATTACAACTCTCTCATTTGCAGTCAGTGAAAGACCTTAAGTTTAACTTAGGGGTAATTCTAAAACTTCACAAAATGTATGAATACTTACCACTGGCTAATAGCCGGTTCCTATATCTTACCAACCGTTCATTTGCCTTATTATCGGTTAATATTTGACATAAGCTCCATACAAGTAATGTCAAGATTCAACCGATCGTATGTATATAAGACAACTGAATTAATAGTGAGATATGAGAATCGGCCATAAATGCAAAAAGCGTGAAGAATCTTATTTAAAAAGAAAAAGAAGTCTGTTGTTGTCAGACAGTGTTATACTTATGATTCCACGCAGAGTAAAGACTTCCATAGAAAGGACAAACTTGTAGTATTTTTATAATTCGAAAATGGTTTTTTTTATATATTTTAAATTATAAAAAATTCATTCAAATTCATTGGCAATAATGTTACAGATATAGACCGTCTCACGCAGATGTGGCGATAGGTTTAATGCGTTATTACAGATGCGACATTGTTAATGACGTAAAATATTAACAGACGACGTATATATACACTAATGTGGCTATTCGATAACGACGTTATTTTTAACTCTTGAAATAAGTCTCATTCGGTGACAGTCACTATCTTTAAGACTTTCGCAGGTGTGGCCGCAGCAAGACAGATCTTGTTTTTGGATACCTCGCTGCACAGGGGCTGACAGACCAGCGATGTAGTTTGAAACCCGCCAGTTAGATGGTGGCCAGAATACGCACTTAAAACTCCCCAGTGATCCTCCTATCTCCATGGACCGGGGTACAGAGAATAAGGCAGTACCATTGGATTGGCAATGGCCACAACCCTTGCTAGCGTAGGTTCACCCCTATATGGAGGGTGATTAAAACCCCGGCATCTCTGGACTCAGTATATGTACTGAGAGGGGTAGGTACGCATGGAGTGAAATTACTACGCGCCCCCTTCTCGGCGACCTGGGTGCGGGTGGCGACATAATGTCTTCGTGGGCCATCAACCACAGCCGAGCGTTTACGGCGGCCAGAGTGAATATGTGGGTCCTACAATAAATAATTATTTAAAGACCTAGACCAAATTAACTTTCCTTAAAAAAATGTAATCACCGAGACGTTTAAGCACATTTAAGAACGGGAAATCGTGCTAAGGCGAAAACGTACGCACAATAGGCTTATTAACAAAATTATCTAGGTACATGTATTTTCAAATACAAGTCCGCAACTTGCTGTTACGTTGCGTGTGTCACGAAAACGCATTTAATAGCAAACGGGCCTTGCCAATGGATGCCTACGCGCATGCTAGCACTGAATCATAATATGTAATAACATTTTTCATATCGTTTTATTAGTCTCATTCTAAATAAATCTAGTAATCGTAACTTAGTAGTTACATGTACCCACATCTCATTCTAATGACATTGGTTCAAGTCCTACAGCTGGAACGCATACACCACTTAGGCAGTCTTTTCTAATGTTCATATTGTTACAATTTCCATGTACTCACGGCGAAACAAAATATTGTGAGGAACCCTGCACATCGACACAAACGTTTTGTGAAATCCGCTTCGCACATGGGTGGCAGGTATTCTGCCCATTCCCCTCTGAAATCGGAAAACCCTTGCCCAGAAACGGAATATTCATCATTTGAAAAAAATATATGTACTGTTGTACTACCTAATAAAAAAGAGAAAAAGAATTCTTGTAACAATTTATACAAAAACCTGCAGATGTACGCTATAATTTCCCAAGTTAAGCAAGTTACGCTTATGTAAAGCAAGTATGTGGACAAGGGACCACTTTTCTATTATGTTTAATAAAGTACAATGATAGAAAGAAAAGTCATTACTGAGGAAAAACCAACAGTAGTTATCGATTAATTTCAATAACATTTTTCAGTTTGTAAGGCGCCTGCTTAATACCATGGATGATGACTGCAAAAAACTACGATAAACCTATCCTTCTATCAAAACGCATGTAGTGCGTTAGTAGCCTTGACATAGCCGCCTAACTTAAAGCGGCCATAAAAAAATTCGCACCTCTAATTAGTGTAATATGATTTTCATCAATCTTTCCTATCATCATTTCATTTATATATATATGAAAAGTGTTACTATAATATCAGAATCTTTTTCTGATCACAATAAAGACTGTTTTCATTTGTTTATAAATCTTGGTCTAAAAGAGTCCTTTTCCAGGCCATAAATTCCAAAAAAAAACCATGTCAATAACAATTAACAAAACTCAAATCAAAACATAAAATTTTAAACACACAAAATAGCATGTCCTAAATTTGTAATTAAAAAAATGATTTCAGATTTTGCAAAAGAGAAAGTGTTTTGGACAAGAAAGATGAATATAAAATTAGTGAAGTTCATAGAAAGCAGACCTAACATTTGGAATCCTAAACATCCAAAATACACTTCAGTTGCGTATAGAGATCGTACATATGCCGAATTTGCTTCTAAATACGGTAATGAATTTACTTCGCAAGCTGTTAAAGACAGGTGGACAAATATAAGATCCACTTTCGCAAATTATTTAAGAAAATTCAATGCCAGTCTTGCTAAAGGGGACCATGAGGTGTGTATAATTGTATATACATTTAGTAAACAAAATTCATTGTAGAAGTATTGAAGATAAAAATATGCCAAGTGTGCTATTTTATCATTCAATGATTTAATGTAAGGAGTATTGTAAACTTATAATATTTGCAGTTGAGCCTTATTATTGCTTTTCACTTACAGTAAAAATAAATTCATACTTGGTTTAATTTATAAAAATCCATAAGAAATTCTTTTTTATAAAAAACAGTGTAAATTATACCTAATTAAAATTTGATTGACAGTGGTACTGGTCAAATTTAAAGGTCTCATCCATTTATAGAGTGAACTATGAGTAATTTTAGACAAAATCAGAAAAACCAAAGTAATCAACATAATTCACAAAACTAGTAACCTTAAACAACAATGGACCATTTACACTAGTCACTATCCATGCAGGAAAGGAGAAAGAGTACAATTTCCTATGGCTAGACAGCCAATCGTAAGAGACAGAACAACCCACAGCCAGGTGGGAGGGTATTTGCACATCCAAATGGCTACCACCCCTGGTCTAGACTATGCTGCCATAACCATCTTGAGATGTGTTCAGGTATTAGTGGCCAGGTTTCAGTGTCCCTTTAGAGAGTGGCAGCACATTGGTAGCACTTTTGGTCTTACTAATGTGCATAGGTGATAGTGACCACTTTCCATCAGGTAGGCCCTCTGCCTATCTTCTGAACTCATACAATAATATACCAAAAAGTCACAGGTTTGTTGGAGCAGACTACTCCAGAAGTGAAAACTACTTCTGTTCAAACTTTGTATAGAATAGCTTCCAGCCTAAATGACCAACCAATGCAGTCTCTGATTGTTGAAGTTGTAGCTGGCTGTAAAGAAAAACTTTAGTCTTCTGTATTTAAATAAATAGGTTACCTAGACCTAGCTACAACTGGAAGAGTAATAGAGACCTTTAGCAGTGTCATTGAAATGTAAACTCATTGTTGTGAAATAAATACTTATTTGTGTAAATATTATAATGCTGGCTGCTCGGTTTTAATATTGTTATAATTAAAAGTAAATCATTCATTGCAATTTGAATGTAAGAAAAAAAATGGTGTTTGATATTATTTAGTCCCATTTTTATTTAAATATATCTATATTTATTTATATATATCCTTTTTCCTCATTGGGGTCCATCACACTCAAAATTTATATTGAAAAAGTACTTGTATTAAATCTAAATAGTGTAGTAGTCCATATCCACACTTTGTATGAGTAGGTGACCATTACCATACTATTATACCATAATACTGATAAGATTTTACTTGAGGAAAGCAGTAGAAAATGGTTAGCTGAGGATGATAAAGTTCGAGAATTTTTCATGATTCATATAACTTATAATATACATTCAAAGTAAGCTACCAACATCCCATACAAATAATGTGTGACTCACATACTGGATGGAGGTCTTGTAGTCTATATGGAAAAAGTAAAATGTTGTAAGAAAGTTCTCAGAAGATTACTGGTCTAGGAAAGTTACCAAACCAGCTTACGGTCCATCCACAAATTACATCACACGAATTTCTTGATTTTTGAACCCTCCCTGTCCCTATCACTCCTCCTAGTGTGACATGACATATTTTGCAATTTTAGATCAAGAAATTATTTAAATTAAAACAGCAATTTCATAATTAGTTTGAATTCCATTTAAATTATTTTTTAATAATTTAAACACTATGCTCATGCAGATAGCCTTGGAAATATTTTGAAATTTTTCGTTAATATTTCAAATTACGTGTTTTAAAGCTTAAATATACTAGCTTCAGATAAGTGAAATCACGAAATTTAGGATCCCTCCGACCCTTTGTCACACTTCGTCGACCCCCCTCTCCCCCTTAACGTGTAACGTAATTTATGGATGGCCCTTTAGCTAAGCATAGTAGTCCAGGTCTCTGAGACAGGAACCCCAACACTACAGTTTAGAAATTACTTTTGTTTATAAAAAATCACTTTATTTTTTTATTGTATGAGTTCAGCAGACAGGCAGACGGCCCACTTGATGGAAAGCAGTTACCATCGCCTATGGACATTTACAACACCAAAGGTGCTACAAATACGCTACTGCTCTCTTAAGGGCAACTGGAACCTGGTCACTAATGCCGGAACAGAAATGAAGGTTGTTATAGTGGCATACTGTAGACCAGGGGTGGTAGTCATCCAGTCGGGCAAATACCCTACCACCTGGCTGTGGGTTGTTTTGTCGCCTCTTACGACAGGCTGCCCCAACGCAGGAAATTGTATTCTTTCTCCGTTCCTGCACGAATAGATTTGTTTTTAAAAGATTAAATAAATAAGTATTTAAAGTTTCAGGAATTTAAAGTAAATTGGCACTTATGGAATGCTTGTAAGTTTTTATTAAAAGTAAATAAGAAAAATATGAAATCTATCAATTTAACAGAAAACTGTATTAATGAAAACGAATTTGAAGTAAGTAATTATAAAATAAATGCTTTAATTTAGATTTAAAATAATTGAACTCTGTGTTTGAAATTTTTTTAAAAGCCATGAGTCTACTACCGCTTACAAAGCAGTCTTTGTTCATGCTGTTTAAGCAGTAAAATAAACTCCTCAATAACATATTTTCTTTATATTATGTGTACCTATACATTCAATTTGTCTTTCTATTGTTTAAACTACTTATCACTTTGTTTTCCTGATTATTTTCCAACATTAAAATTAGTTCATAAATAAGTCTGTATAGTAAGCACAAACTTTTTTACAAATAAAATCACATACACATTTATATAAAAATACTACTTATTTCAAATTTTGGAAAATGTAGTTTTAAATATTTTTAAAAATATAATAATTTTAAGACTTAATTATGAAATTGATTTTAGGACTTAAATGATGATGAAACGGACTGTATAGAGAACATAGAAAGTACAAATAACTTGACATGCAATAATATGGTTCAAAACTTAGTTATTGCATTCCAAAATATACAGGATGGTACAAATCAGAATAGTAAATATAGTGAAGTAGGAAGAATGGTAGCCAAAAAATTATCTGAAATGAATTCATATGAAGCTGCAATAACTATAAACAAAATAACAGAAATATTACTATTGTATGAGGAAAGTACTGTTGTAAATCCTAATAATATGAAATCAGAAATATTGTAGTCTCAAGATTTATTGAAAGCAGAAAATTAAACTGTACAGCAGACATTGTCCTTCAATTTACCACCAAGCTTAATAATTTCAGTAATGTATCAATACTAACCAACCAAGCCAAGTAGACGAATGCTGGATGTGTCGGGCATAGATTGGAAATAAATCTAAAAATACCAACATGATCATGGTCATTAATCTAATTATATTTTTTACTACTAATACTAATTTATGAAGTGATAACCGGTTTTATAATATTTTTTATTTCCTTTTTTAATGTAAATAAATAAAAATATTGATAAGGCATAGTAAAAATAAGTTAAAGGAGCAAAAACATAGATAAAAAACAAAAAACATCTAGAAAAACTTAACAACTAACAAAAAGATTATAACAAGTACAGAAATGACAACCGTAACGAGCGCTAACTTATCGAAGTTGCGAATGGTGTGTCTGAGGTGGTATACTAGTAAGGAGGCCGCATTCATCTAACTAGCTTGGTTGAGTAGTATGTATTATAAGGGTGTAGCACAAATGAATAAAAAAAAACAGATTTCGAGTTGTAATAAGGGGGAATGGTGCATTACATTAAAGTAAAAGTGAATATTATTTTATAGTTAATTGAGTAAACTACAAAAATTTTAAATACGAAAAGGTATGTAATGTAATTGCAACAAAACATTTAAGTAACTTAATGATATTAAGCAATAAATGATATACATATATAATTAAGGTATTTGTTCATTATAAATATAATAAAACTGTAGAGGTTGAATTTCTGTACAATGAAAAAAATACTAAAAACCGAGTCAGGGGGATGTAAGAAGTGAAATAGAAGTAATATAAATTTTTTTTTTATTTCTCTGTTTGTCTGTTTGTACCGGCTAATCTCCAAAACTACGGGACCGCTTTAAATTAAATTTTGTATGGTGATAGCTTATATCCCTGGTCAACATATAGGATACTTTTGAACCCGAAAAATTAAAGAGTTCCCGTGGGATAGTTAAAGAACCACCACCACGCGGGCGAAGTCGCGGGTATCAGCTAGTGTTATATATATATATATATATATATATATAATATTATAAACATGAAAGTTTGTAAGAATATATGGATGTACGTTTGTTACTCCTTCATGAAAAAACTACTGAATGGATTTTAAACTTTTGAAACTTTACAATAATATAGCTTACACATCAGAATAACACGTATGTTATAATTTATAAAGATATAGTGTGAATTATCCAAAACATAACGATTTTCCATCACTACGCAGGTGAAACCGCAGGGCACACCTACTTCATTATATTTAATAAAGAAACGTAATAAAATATTAATAACTTATTGAAGAAAACTAATCAATTTGCTCAAAAATCTCTTTGGTTCATTTTGTGATTCCAGATTAACTTTTATAGCGCCTAATATACCTTCCAAGTGATCCCATATACATTTTATTCCTATCAGACCTTGAGTTCCGAAGAGAAAATTTCTCAAAATTAAACAGAATTTATAGTGATTAAGGTATTTTTTCAGCCCATAAAGGGACATTTACAGGATCTAAGTTCCAGCCATATTTTTTTTTGTTTCTGGATCGATTAAAAAACATTCGTATTTGGATTCAGTATAGTTTCTAGATGGTTGTAATTGGCATGTAACTTTTCTTGGTATTAAACATTGAATTCCAAAGATACAGTAATCAAAACCAAATAGAAAACGTGTAATAATTAAAATATTGTTAAATTAGTGACAATCCTAAGACTAATAGGTACCTAATTATGATCAATAATGCGTTATACTAGACCCGATTAGGACTAGGAAGGTGTACGTACAGTGGAAATCCTTTACCATAAACAGCTACGAACGTTTGAGTTCTGTTTTTTCTAGCAATCATTTCCGCGTTCCAGAAGCTACATTATTCGAAATACCATATGAGTAACGTTAAGTCTAAAATAAGAATTTTCAAATAAAAAGAAACTGACTTCTCTTGAAGAGTACTTAACTAAAATCCAGAAATAAATATTTTTACATCTTGAAGTGAAACATTAAAATTACTGTACACATTACTAAAACGACAAGATATTGATAAGTATAGTAATTTTCATGTTCATCATTTTTTTTATTAATATGACAGACCTTATGGGTATACTTTTTATTAAAAGCTTATATTCATTCGTGGTTTACTGTATTTGAATCTCCTGGACTTGTAGCCAAATAGGCGAGCAGTCGCCGTTAAGATTTATTCATCGCCAATTCTTGATTTGAATCTGAGTAGCTGTAAATCGCTTACGTTGGCTAGACTGTACTATCCGGCCACACTTTTGCTTGCAAAGTTGCAACAAAGCAAGCCGCCAAGCCACTGACCGTCCTTCGCGGCGGACAATAAACGATGGGCGGAGCTCTGCACTCGAGAGGCATTCTGCTCTGTGTTGCAAGCCGCCAAAATTCACTGTCCTGCATTACGCAGCGGCCTGCAAAGCCGAACCGTATGTGGATCAATTAACCTCCTGACGCCCAGGTTTTTCAACGCTTTCGACTTTCGACGCGCTTTTTAACTAAGCGCCCAAAGTACTTAAAAAAGGTTTCAATGGCGAAAACCCAAGACTTTGAACTTTAAAAATTGTACCTTACAGTAATCTCACAGGTATGATATTTATCTTTATTATATCAGGTGAACGAGAAGGAAAAAAGGACAAAAATAGGTTACCTTTTGGTAGGCCTTTGGGTCCAAAGCACTAAACTTAAAAACAACAAACATTTACAACAATTTTTTCCAATTACCTTCAAAAATGAAATTTAACTTAAAAACTAATTTAGTAACCTTAATAAACAAAAAACTCTTTAAAATTAATAGAAACATTTATTTTATTATTATTTATTTAAAACATTTGAAACAACCATGATAGTCCTTATTAACCCAAAGGTTATTAAAAGGCCTTAAATTTAGAATTAAGATAATTTTCACTATATCCCATATCCATATAAAGTTTTGATTTAAACAGCAAATATAGTATATAAACTCCTATTTTTGTTAAGCATATCAACACAAATTGTAAAGATTTCATGAATAAATTACGATTTATTTTCACACTCGACGATCTTGTTAGATGTTAAGTCAAGAAAGACAAATTTCTTTTGTTTCTGTAGGCACTGTTGCTTGGTCGCAGACAAATAAAAACCTCGAACATACGTTCGGAGATATCACTTTATAAAAAGGTGGTAAATTTGAATTAGTAGCAATGGCTAAAGTTGAAATACTTAGAATAGTACTCTGGGCGTTTATTTGACGAAATTGGATTTGTGGTTGGGCTTTATTTCCTATTTCATTGAAGTACTTTTTTAAGGACCGTGGGTAACCGGCTCAATGGCGATGTCAATTGTCAAAAAAAGACATTTGAAATTGAAAATGTTGTAGGTATTTATTGTTATAAAGTTTCAAAAAATATAATTATCTAATCTAGTCGACTAGACGAACAAAACTAAATAATTATGTCTGGTCTTAGTCAATTAAATCTTTATAATGGTGATGAGACATTAGAATTTATAAACGTATTAAAATCAAAATGGAATAAGCTACATAATGAAAGTACAATATTTCGGTATAAGATTGATAAAATCGGAGAAAAAATGTTAGATAAATATTTTTTACAAGTAAGTTTTATTTCATTATCTATCTATACTTTACTTTTCTAATTTTATTGCAATATTATCTCGTATCTGGTTACTAAGAGACAAACTATTTTTTCTCTAATATAGGAATATTATCAAATAAACGAAGATCAGCTCCACCATAAGATTATAGGATTTTACATGTGTACAATTTTGCAGCTAAATCCAGATCGATGTCTAAAAAGAAGAACACCTGAGCTAATAGAAAACATAATGCAGCCATTTGATATTGATAAATTTAATTTCAACAAAGTTTCTAAAGAAGAGGTCATGTTTACTTTTACAAGCAAAGATAATGGTAATATAACTTTGATAAAATCCCAAAGTCAAGGGTTAGAACAAATATTAGAAACTTCATTTCTGAACTCCTATCATGCTGGGATTAACCCTCAAACTACACAACTCATTGAGCTCTAGACACAGACTACATACAGTACTTAGAATGTTTGACACATGCATAAAAACTGTTGTATTAATACATATTATGAATGGTCATTACAGGAATTAAACAATCTGTTTATTTAAAATGTATATAATTTTGTATGCATTAGTTATATAATTAAATATCTTAATAAATCAAACACAAATGAGATGTTTTAGAATTAAAATTCTATTTGATATTTTTCATGATGATCTCTCTATCTGTTCTGAATTTGTGTGACAGTTGTCAACCACAAGGGTGTGGTATAGACATACATTTATTACTTGAGATATAAAATTAATTTTGGGTGGTTATAAACAAATAACCACGATTAATACTATCTGATCGCCTTCTCTATCCCTACCACCTATATGCTGATGATTAACAGATTTGCACCAGTGCTCCTATTAGTGATTTTAATAAAGCAATTAATGACATTAATCGAGACCTATTACACATTACTAATTGAAGTGAGGAGTATGGACTAACTGTTAGTCCCATAAAGACAGTGTATTATAGTTGGCAGTCCTCACATGATTTCAAAGATTCACATTGCTCAGTTACCCAAAATCATGTTTGACAATGTCATTATAAATTTTAGTCATAAGGTCAAGAATCTAGGGGTTTATATAGATCACTTATTATCTTGGGGGCCACAAATACGAAAAGTAAGTCACAAATTATTTGCCAGTGCCATCTCTCTTTGGAAGCTAAAAATTTCTTCCTCTTAGTACCAGAGCTGGGCAAGCAGAGAGCACTTGCCTACTCCCTGCTTCTCCCTATCCTTGACTATGGTGACATCAGCTATCTAGATATCACCGAAAGTGAATTATATAAATTAGAGTGACTCCAAAACTTCTGCATCTGTTTCATATTTGACACTGGCACCTCAGATATCAAGTTATTTTAATATTTTTTTACACAATTTTTTATATACTCTTTTTGTCCTCTCATGTCTGTCTTCTAATTGTATAGAGTATCAAGTATATTTTCATTATTAATCTCCAAACACTCGACCACTGCCAATCCTGAAATTCTACAAAATATGATCATATTTCTGAATTCTATTCTAAACTCGAATGGCTCCCTATCCATTTTCACTGGAATGCCCATAACTTATCCCTATTGTACAACTTTTTAGCCCAAAGATACCTTTTGCCTGAAGGAACGATTTGACTTCCTTCAAGCAAGTACTTCAAGTTTCTTGAGATCATCAACAAACCTATAACTAATGACACCATTGCATTCTAAAAAAAATTGCCAAAAATATTTTGCTGTTCATGCTGTAAGCTTGTGGAATGCATTGCCAATACATATTAGAAACACCAAATTACTGACATCTTTTAACTGGCTTGTCAAAGAACACTATCTTCATTTGTAAATTGCATTTTTGAATTAATTTTTTGTTTCTTTCATATATCACTATTCATGTATTTATATTTTCTATTAAAAATCACTTCTGTGTGTATAATTAGAATTTTATTAATTTAATATCATATTTTGTTATAAATATTTAGAGGTATGTTGCGCACTGGTTGCCGACCCATTCGTCTATGCATGTCTATTTCTAGAAAGTTGTCTGTAAGAAATCATCGCTGTAAGCGATAAGACCGCCAATTGTACTATTTAAATTATTGTTAATACTCATGTAAACTACTTTCCTGTGTGCAATAAAGAATATTCTGTTCTATTCTAAAATAGAAATAATTCCTTAAATACTTGGCTACATCTGTGACACAGTCACTAATACTATGATTATTCCACACCTGGTATAATCATATTACACATATCTACATCTAGAAGGGGCATTAGAATTACTAGTCCTGGCTAATCCCTCTGTCTCATCCTGCTATCCCATCCTGAAGACTGACAACAAATCGTCTTCACCCCTGTTGGTGCAAACTTCTATAGGCCGTGATAGCCACTTTTGATTAGCTGGGCTGCCTGTATGTCTGTTTCGCAATAAAAATATATTAATAATTATGAATATTATACCTTCCAGACACTCACACAATACTAGTAAATGTTAGTCCAATATCAAGATATCATTCCCTGCTCTGTCCATTTGTTAATAAGTGCCTCCCTCAAGTAGTGACTGAAGACAGCCTGAAGTTAACCCTCGATTTGCTGTTTCTCATGCAGGATTGGTGAGTGTAGGCAAGTATTACAAAATGCTTTTTCAATGTGCATCATCATTAGCATTGACTTTTGTTTTCATTTGGACCATATGTTTCAGAACTAGGAGTATGCTTTCCACTTTTTTTTCTCCAGTTTGGTCTCCTTCATTACGGGTTCATAATGAAGGTTCAATAGATGTCAAGCTAGCATATCTTGTGCCTTAGCCATTTTACTGAAATCTGACAGGGATTGTGTAGCTAAATATTAATCTTCTACATAACATTAGCATCATCCTAAAATCCTAATTGCATTAGTACCCATTTTCATACTTTTCCTTGCCTACTTTGCACAGTATTTGGCATTTCTTATCATGAGCACATGTACACCTATATCATCCTTCATAACACACATTTCCTGGGTCTGGCAGAGGCAACAAGTCCTGACATTTATTTCCTATATATCTAGCATAGTGTTTGTTTAGTAATTGGTGTGAAGTCAACAGTGTAAAATGTGGAAGGTGTATAAATTATAGAGTACTCCCTAAATATCATAATATGATGTATTCTATGTAATAACTTCAGAATGCTGTTACGGCTGCATCATTTTATATAGAGCATCAAAAATGTTTACAGAGTCAAAAGTGGAATGTTTTCGTCCTTTAGCATGTAAAAATTTTGAATGAATATGTAGGAGGCAGTAACAGTACTTTGAATACAATATCAAATAAACACAGCAACTTATGTATTTGTCCATTTTGAAGCATCAAATTAGTGTAGTGTAAAAATATTATGTTCAATTATTATTTACTAAAATGGTTTTAATCTTATTTTTTATAGCTACAGTGTATGCTTTCTGTTATCTGATAAAAAAGCACATCAAATCAATTATTCTTATCATGATTTTAAGTAGGTATTTAATCTTTGTTGGGAAATCTAAATCCTCAAAACCATGGTAGCTTTGTGATTAATACTCTCTAATTTCTAACTTGCATTTCAAATTTACTCACCAATTTACCCTGGATCAGTGTGACGGATATACAGCCGGTTCTCCCTAAAAAGAGGGGGCCCGGAGCCCGACAGTGGGAAATTATGGGATGTTATTATATAATCCTTTGATATTGTTATTTTCAGTGAGCTAAGGATTGGTTTTAACAGCCTATGTGCTTTTGCATCAGTCAATCATTTGCACTACCATTTGCTTTTTGAGAAAACAACACTTGCAGTGGAGACAGCTGTAAGTAGTAATTTTTACGGTTAAAATACTAAAGTTTTTGTTTAATCATTATTAATAGGTTGGGGAAAAAGTCTTTTCGCATATAGTATGTAAGAACTTGTAATAAGATCTCTGGCTATACCATTTGTATCTGGCTGGTTTTGGTATCATTAAAAAGTTTTAATTTTACAGAAGACAATTCCAAATTCAAATTAGGAAAATGTGTGATTTTCATTTGTTTTTCTTATTGTTAAAATGAGTGAATCTAATGAAGAAATTCGATACATTTTAAAATTTTACTACAAAAAAAGGTAAAAATGTAACACAAGCCGCGAAAAAATATTGTGATGTTTATGGACCTAATGCAGTATCTGTGAGAGTAGCGCAAATTTGGTTTAAGCGTTTTCAATCCGGAAATTTTGATATCAAAGATGCACGTCGCTCTGGTCGCCCTGTTACGGACAAAATTCATACCATTTTTGAAAAAGTTGAGCAAGATCGGCATATTAGTAGTTACGATGTAGCTGGGAATTGACCATAAAACGGTTTTGACGCATTTGAAAAAAGCTGGGTACACAAAAAAGCTCGATATCGTGCCTCGTGAGCTCACTGAAAGAAATCTAATGAACCGTGTACTCATTTGTGATTCTTTATTACGACGTAATGAAACCGAACCATTTTTGAAGAAGCTGATAACTGGTGATGAAAAGTGGATCACGTACGACAAGAAGGTGCAAAAAAGATCGTGGTCAAAGGCCGGTCAGTCTTTTTTTTTTTTTTTTTTTCAGGCGGGGGAATGCATTTCGCACATACCGGGTCCTTTGCTAGGGATTAGACCGTTGTTGATCATGGAGGCTTTCCACTGAGGCAATCCAGACAACAATCAACCGGCTTGTGTGGAGACTCGACTAATCAATATCCCACTAAAACCACCCTCCTCCCATGTGCCCCGCGCTTATGGTAGGAAAGGCGTGAGATACCGAACGTAGTTACGCCCACACCGATCCTAGCGCACAAGTGCTAGGGCCGGTCAGGCTTCACAGGCTGTGGCGAAACCCGGGTTAACTCGCAACAAGGTGATGCTGTGTGACCATCGATTTTGAACTGTACTGCGAACAACTGATGAGATTAAAGCAAAAAGTTGAGAGAAAGCAGCCGGAATTAATCAACAGAAGGGGTGTGGTTTTTCATCATGATAACGCTAGACCTCACACATTTTTAGCCACTCAGCAAAAATTACGAGTTTGGCTGGGAGGTGTTAATGCATCCGCCGTATAGTCCTGACCTTGCACCTTCAGATTTTCACCTGTTTCGGTCTCTGAAGAATTCCTTAGGCAGTATCAGGTTAACATCACGAGAGGACTGCCAAAACCAGTTGTCGCAGTTTTTTGATCAGAAGCCCCAAAATTGTTATAGCAGTGGGATCACGTCCCTACCTACAAGATGGCAAAAAATTATCCAACAAAATGGGACCTACATACTTTAGTCAAATGTGAATAAACTTTATAAAAAAACCTTTTAAATTTTTACACAATATGCGAAGAAACTTTTTCCCAAACCTTATATATGCCACTTTACAACATAATATCTCCGTGTCAAGGAGAAGAAACGGCAATAAAATCTCAATCAATTTAATTTTTTGTAACTATCTTTGTATTAAAAAAAAATACATATATGAGTAAATTTCTAGAATAACAGAATACAAAGAAAACAGAATGTGGCTTCTTAATACTTACACAATAAAAAATATACAAAATATTATTAGCGAAAAATGTTGATATTTTTAACTTACCGGAGGTGAGTGAACTTTGCCGTAACACAGCTTAAAACTAGTACGGGGAGTAATAATTGTCTCATAATGTTAAATTAAGCACTATTGTATATTGTACTTGTTTAGATTACAATCGGAGAACAATAAATTCTTTAATTCTTCCTTTAAAAATGTCTACAAAACATAAAGCAAGCAGCTTTGCAAATATAGATTTACCATCTAAAATAATCCGCTTTCCGAAAACTAGTTTGTTATGAATCAGATAGATTAATAGATTGTAAAAGTTATGTTACTTTTCCAGTTTTACGATGCGATTGTATAAAATATGTTTCATTCATAATTTCAGGATGTTCAACATATAAAAGGAAATCTATACAAATTAGATGAATATCCAGTCCCAGCGTTTTGTTTTGAAGTCCAAAAAGAAACTTGCAATACCACGACAAGAGAAATCTTCTTGCTTCTAAAATATTTCCTAGATCATTCCATTGCTCATAATATTCTAATAACAAATAAGCGAAATTCTGGAAACTTTTATAAGGATGTAGCAAGAGTTTTTATATGGGTTAGGAAGAGCACAAGTGGTGTAAAAAATTTCACAGCATTCAATGTCGCTGTATGTGAATTAAGTGGCTGGTTTCCGATTTTTAGTAAGTACAACTCTATATGTAAATCCATTTTTAAATCTAATGAAACACTGCTAAACGTATTATTGTTATAAAAAGAAATGGTGTGTAATGTCCCATTAACAAGTTTACCCAGTGCTGTCAAAATTAGAATGTAGTAACGTTTTAGACAAAATAAATAGGTATTTGGGTTTTCCAAACTCAACTATTGCTTGTGTAAGCTTATCTATACATATAATAAAACTGTAGAGGTCGAATTTCTGTACAATGAAAAAGGGGGGATGTAAGAAGTGAAATAGAACTACTAATTTAGATTTTTTTCAAATTTCATGATTCTCTGTTTGTACGGGCTAATCTCCGAAACGACTGGATCTATTTAAATGAAATCTTGTATGGTGGTAGCTTATATCCCTGGTCAACATATAGGATACTTTTGATCCCGAAAAATTAAAGAGTTCCCGTGGGATACTCAAAAAAACGCACCACGCGGACGAAGTCGCGGGCATCAGCTAGTTTTTCATATTCATAAACTATCACTTTGTGCGCCGATCAGAAGTTACAAAAACCCCGGATATTCCGTACACACGAAACCGCTGAAGATAATAGTATAATTTTGTTGCCTTCAGTTGTTGTGTAAATGTTTGTTGAATTATAATAAATAACTAGAGAAATTAGATACGCTCACTCAAACTGATGTCCAAACACTATGTCCGCCTTTGGTTTCAGAAGTATATATCTTGCACATAATTTGAAACCAGCTCAATTAATCACTCACCAAATTCAGTACTTTTCAGGGCGGCCACCATTTTATTTGTTCATCAACTTCGCTGCACTTGCCAAAAATACATTATTTCTTTACACGACTGTCTATTTAACACCGCAAACGAATCCCACGATACAATGGCGGCATCTTCGTGAAGTTAGTCATATTTGGAGGGACAGAGATAGATACATATATACCAGTATACAAAAGAGAAGGGAAATATACATGCACCAAGAATGTGCACTAAAGTACGAACAATAGATAGCTTATCATGACTAAAAAACCATTGTTCAGCATTAAATAATAAACAATCACATATTTCCGAAGTGAGATCCATATTTTTTATATGTCAGGGCCCAAGCCTAAAGCGATCTCGCCTTTGGAGAATCGCTTATGGCCGGTTCCTACATGTTACCGACCGTTCATTTAACTTACTATCGGTTAAAATTTGACATAAGTTTCATACAAATAATATCAAAATTCAACCGACGGTAAGGCAAGTGACTGAATAGTAAGTAAGAAATTGACACATATCTAAATATACTAATAGTTGTAAGACATAATATAGTTCCACTTTATTTTGATACTTGTCATGTTCTTATACGAATCTGCAAAATCAACCTCTTTAGGCCCTCTGGCATCTAAAACACGCACAAAATGTTATGAAAATTTGCATACCATTGCCCTTAACGCACATACGCATTGAAGAGATTAAACATGGATTTCAAAAGTAAAGGAACCAAAAAAATGTCAACTCCAATAATGCCAGTAATGCTGTTGGTAGAAGATTCACATTTCCCGTGAGAATATTTTGTTGAATTATAATTAGTAGAATGGATAGTAAGATATAAAAACTCGTCATAAAAATCAGTTTGTTTAATTTTTAGTTTTGCAAATTCGTGGTTAATATTCTTTTGAAATTTGGACTGTTGTGTTCACGCCATGCTACAGATGGTGGTAACAAAATTACCGTTACGGCCGATTTCTCCTTAATTTAGGACAATAGAAGAGCGGAGAGGGATCGGCCGTCATCACAAGACGGCGTGGGCACGCCACCCTATTCATCATACCTTATTTCTTCCTTCAACGATCAACGATCAACACACGCCACAAGCCAGGTCGCGCTATTTTGTATCAAAAAAATAATTGTAATTATATAAATTATAATATGGGGTTGTCTGGAAATGATTGCTTTTTAGCGATAAGACAGTTGTACACAACTAGATATAATTTTAGTCTTTTAATAAATAAATTATTTACAGGTGAAGAAGCATTCAACACCTTAAAATCTGAAGACCTTGTAAGGGAATTAAGAAAATGGAGTATTGATAACTTTAATGATAAAATATGTGATCAAATCAAAATGTTGTTTTAAGAAAATATACAATATATTAAGCATTGCTCTTCTGTTAAAATATACCAACCATCCCAGTAACCTTCGCCCAGTTAGTATTTTGTTCCATATGCAATGGTAATAAATTGCAAGGATAATAACCAAACTTAGTTTATTTCTAGTTTCAAAATGCATGAATAATTTCATGAAACTAGTTTTGGTGGTGCCAAGGGTAAATTTTGAGGTCCTTCCCACCTCCCCTATAGCACACCACGTAGCGGCGGTTGTAAATGAATTGCCCTACCTCCTGGACTGGTGCGGCCTTCGATAATATAACTCAAGAACAGCGGACGGCAGGACAATCGAATCAATCGTTGCATCCGATTGATTATATGGGAAGGAAAATCAAGCCAATAACCTTAACCTCCTGAAACTGCACTTCTCCCAATTCGGCAAGCCTGGAGACGTCTGGCAGCGGTCGTCGAGGATTAATTGGTTGCACACAATGGGTTTAATGAGTCTTTTTTGTCACACACAAATGGCGGTTAAATTATTAAAAGTAGTACATATGGCTGCGGGTCAGTTATGCGCGCGCGAACGGGTGGGCGATATTTTTCCTTATTATAAAAATGTTGGGGCGGTGGTGCGGTTTTGTCCCTCCAGTGTCATAGTGTGACGACACAACATCATTGGCCAATGAGCCTCCTTAGAAGGGTACAGATCGGAAGATGTCGGCGTGACTGACTTCATTCCGATCATTTAATCAAACAAATGGCAAATCGAAGTAATTGGCCTAAACAAGTTTCATATCTATATTTCATAAATGATAAAGAACTATCCTCATTTATGGCACGGTTCATATATCTTACTAACTCTTATATATAGTGTATCATCTATGTTACTAACAGTTTATTTGCTTTAAAAGCTGTACAATTTGACATAAGCTCTATATCGACATAACAAGTTATGTCAAATTTATACCAATGGAAAGGCAAATGAATAAATAGTAATATATAGGAACCAGCAAGTGACTTGAAAAATGACAACTTACAAATTTTCATATATTGTCCAGCCATACACCTGCACGTTTTGCTTGTGTAAGCCTCTAGACTGGACTTTTACAAGTCCAGTATTAATGACTCTTAGTACACTCATATCCTTAGAGACTTACACAAGCAAACTTACTAATCTAAGGCCAGACTTAGGTAGCGTGGATCACTATCACAAATTCAATAATTATCACTAGGTAAATGTTTTTGGGCAGTAGTGTTAGGAAAAAATTGATGTTTGTATTCCAATATATTTTTGGTTTACAAAAGAATAACTGATATGATTAATCAATTTTGATATTAAAATTGAAAATATCATGTATTCACCACAGTAAGACATTTACAGTTGGAATAAATACAACCAAAAAATTCAGCATTGATTTTATTTACACATTCACATGCCCTTTTCCACACCACCCTGGAGGTCGAGCACTAGGTGCGTTTTTTTTATATAGTGGTATCCCCAATAGGCCTAGTCCACTTTCAAATATTAGAAATATAAATATTTATATTTTAATTAGCAACAATCATAAATGCCTACTAATAAATGTAATATAAATAATATGTAAAGAGAAATTATACTGACTTACTATTTTTGATGATTCTTATTATTACAAAAATCATTTTTTTGTATTGCAACAAGCTGTCAAAATTTTATTGCTCTTTGAAATATCAAGACTTGAAAATGATAAGTTTTTCTGAACTAGAAAAATTTATCTTAAAACAAATTCTTGGCTTTTAGTCAGTTTTGGAACCTGAAGCTTGAAGTGATGAAACAGGCATCAAATTCCAAAATGGTTACTAGAAGCTTTTGGATACACTCGGCTGATAGTGTTAATACAAATATCCACCATACACTGCTCAATTGCTCCTTTCACAGATACAACTGTATAGCTTTCAGAATGTTTCCAAAGTCTTACATATCCTCAGCCTGAGAAAATAGGTATAACTTATGTTAAATATCCCATTTACATCAAGGCAAGAGGAGTGAACTTAATCACCTTGATACTTTATACCTGCTCTAATTAGCATAACAACTGCACAATAAACTCATATGAGCTCAGTTACTCTGGTCTTTTGTAGCTGACCTAGAGACAGGCAAATAAATTTGAAATGGACAAATTTATTACAGTAATAAAAGCCCATTTGGTATCTATGGCTGTTGTTTTTTTTTCATTATTAATACTAAAGCTATGCACCTAACACCAATAAATTTAAGAACATCATAAAAACCCATATTAAATATCTGTGACACTATATTTTTTAAAGAAGTTCCTGTCTGATTACGCAAAATGCATATATTTATTGGGTTAATGGAATGTTCTCACATTAAATAACAAAGAACAAAGTGAAACTGAAGGTTAATTGGCCTAAACAAGTTTCATATCTATATTTCATAAATGATAAAGAACTATCCTCATTTATGGCACGGTTCATATATCTTACTAACTCTTATATATAGTGTATCATCTATGTTACTAACAGTTTATTTGCTTTAAAAGCTGTACAATTTGACATAAGCTCTATATCGACATAACAAGTTATGTCAAATTTATACCAATGGAAAGGCAAATGAATAAATAGTAATATATAGGAACCAGCAAGTGACTTGAAAAATGACAACTTACAAATTTTCATATATTGTCCAGCCATACACCTGCACGTTTTGCTTGTGTAAGCCTCTAGACTGGACTTTTACAAGTCCAGTATTAATGACTCTTAGTACACTCATATCCTTAGAGACTTACACAAGCAAACTTACTAATCTAAGGCCAGACTTAGGTAGCGTGGATCACTATCACAAATTCAATAATTATCACTAGGTAAATGTTTTTGGGCAGTAGTGTTAGGAAAAAATTGATGTTTGTATTCCAATATATTTTTGGTTTACAAAAGAATAACTGATATGATTAATCAATTTTGATATTAAAATTGAAAATATCATGTATTCACCACAGTAAGACATTTACAGTTGGAATAAATACAACCAAAAAATTCAGCATTGATTTTATTTACACATTCACATGCCCTTTTCCACACCACCCTGGAGGTCGAGCACTAGGTGCGTTTTTTTTATATAGTGGTATCCCCAATAGGCCTAGTCCACTTTCAAATATTAGAAATATAAATATTTATATTTTAATTAGCAACAATCATAAATGCCTACTAATAAATGTAATATAAATAATATGTAAAGAGAAATTATACTGACTTACTATTTTTGATGATTCTTATTATTACAAAAATCATTTTTTTGTATTGCAACAAGCTGTCAAAATTTTATTGCTCTTTGAAATATCAAGACTTGAAAATGATAAGTTTTTCTGAACTAGAAAAATTTATCTTAAAACAAATTCTTGGCTTTTAGTCAGTTTTGGAACCTGAAGCTTGAAGTGATGAAACAGGCATCAAATTCCAAAATGGTTACTAGAAGCTTTTGGATACACTCGGCTGATAGTGTTAATACAAATATCCACCATACACTGCTCAATTGCTCCTTTCACAGATACAACTGTATAGCTTTCAGAATGTTTCCAAAGTCTTACATATCCTCAGCCTGAGAAAATAGGTATAACTTATGTTAAATATCCCATTTACATCAAGGCAAGAGGAGTGAACTTAATCACCTTGATACTTTATACCTGCTCTAATTAGCATAACAACTGCACAATAAACTCATATGAGCTCAGTTACTCTGGTCTTTTGTAGCTGACCTAGAGACAGGCAAATAAATTTGAAATGGACAAATTTATTACAGTAATAAAAGCCCATTTGGTATCTATGGCTGTTGTTTTTTTTTCATTATTAATACTAAAGCTATGCACCTAACACCAATAAATTTAAGAACATCATAAAAACCCATATTAAATATCTGTGACACTATATTTTTTAAAGAAGTTCCTGTCTGATTACGGAAAATGCATATATTTATTGGGTTAATGGAATGTTCTCACATTAAATAACAAAGAACAAAGTGAAACTGAAGGTTATCAGTTACACATTGTTCTATTGACCCTTGTTATACCTTTTACCCAAATCCGTGCACAGCTGCTTGTCTCATTTCATCCGTGTATATTTTACTGTCATCGATGATGGTTCTTGTCGTCAAGTGATTGCATCAGTTCCTAGCGTTAAATTTTCCAAATCCACGTGGCTGTAACATCGTTCCATCTCCATATTGTGCAATAATGATCTTAAAATGAATAATTGGTTATTGGTTTTTACTTTATCACAATAATATCTAAAAAATATGCGCTTTTGAGTTACAAACTTTACGTTTTATAATTATAGACCAAATTATACCTTAATATCTAGCGAAGACAAAGATTTGCACAGCAAAATGAACAACGCCAACACTTTCCAGTATATAAAAATACTCTGTGGTCAACACTGCAAAAAGCCCAAGCCAACTGCCAAGACCACGCCCATCGCCCAAACGAAAAATGAATAGGGTATCCAGTTTGAATTTAGAAAAATTCCCCATATCGCCAAAATCCCCAAAATGATAATATTTGAGAAACTTCGCCCCATATATACATTTGGATGAAAAAATTGGACAAGCGTGTGCTCGCTGCTAGACCACAGACATTAATGGATTTCCTAAAGGCGACAAATTTTCGTTATTTGTAACCAACTTCAAAAAAAGAAGGAGGTTCTCATTTCATCGGGTAGGTATATATTTTTTTATAATTTGATTACAAAATCCAAAATTTCCTAATTAAATAACTGTGTCATATTATTCAAAGGCAAATTATGATCTCATAAGGCTACTACCGTTGTACTAAAATTACTACATAACACTAAAACAACCTGCTCAAGTGGTGCTACTTTTTATTTTTTTATCCTTTTTTTCATAATATTCTATTGTTTTTATTTTTCTAATCAGAATTTAGATATTATTTTATGTGAAGAAAATGTCTTCCATGTCGTGATGAACTCTGCAAATCGAGATAGCCCATGTGTCATCCCGTCAATCAGTCAGCGGACAAGCGTGGTGGAAATACTGGTCGTTCCCTATAAAATAATAAGGGAGGCCCAACCGCAGCAATGAGACTTTAATAAGCTGTATTATTATTATATCATAAACAAAATACTCCATTAGGTGATAATACAATATAACATATGAAATACACAAGAGATCTATTATTGACTAGCTACATATTCAGCAAGAAAAATACAATTACAATGACACGACTTCCATTATTTAAATTCATTTAACACCACAATGTATTCAAATATAAAATCAAATCGTATAAACGTACCCTATTTTTTTTAGTTTAACCAAAAAAAAAATGCAGTGACCTTTTATTATAAGTATTCTGTATTTTATATTACATAGTGCAGTTAATGAGTTGTGTGACCATATAATTATAACATGTACTAAAACTAATTCTGGCTGTTATCTTATAAAGTGAGATAAATAAACCCAGTAAGACTATATATATTACACCAAAAGTGACATGTAATCTATACCATTATAATTATTGTACACAGACATGTTTGGATTTAATTTTTATTAGCAATTTCATGCTGTCCTATTAATATTATAAACGCGAAAGTTTGTAAGAATATATGAATGCATGTTTGTTACTATTTCACGCAAAAACTGCTCAATTGATTTTGATGAAACTGCAATAATATAGCTTACACATCAGAATAACACATACGCTATAATTTATAAAGATATAGTGTGAATTATCCAAAATATAACGATTTTCCATCATCACGCCAGTGAGACCGCGGGGTGCAGCTAGTGTTGCATATTTTATTGCAGTTGAGTAAGGCTAGAGGGCTAAAATACATCACCAGCACTGAAATTTTTGTTCCCAAAAATTCCCCAACCAGAAAATACGTACCCAAAATATGGTACCGACCCCAATCTGGAAACCCTAAATATGAATATGAATGATGTCATCAGAATTTCAGAATAATTTGTTCAGAATAAAGAGCCTATTTACTATCTTGCAGTAGCCGGCAGACTGCCTTGAAGGATAGTGAATGAGCCCATTAATAAATACAGACTGCAGTGACGTGGTCATAGAGTAATTAAATTAATTATTCAATCTTTTTTGGACGGTAGCAGTAGTATGTACATATTTTTGTTGTTCATAATTTGAAGAACAGTCTGTCTTTGGACGGAATTGACGGATCACAAAAGCATTATAGAGGCCCATTCTCTATCCTGCACTGGGTGGAGCTTGAAGTATCCAAGAGGCATTCTGCTTGGTGTTACCGGACGGAATGCAAGATAAAACAACATTCACAATCTTGCGTTACGCGGCGGACTACTGTGCAGGTTAGCGAATGGGCTCCTTATTATACATGAACAAACGAACGCCAATTTATAGCTGACTTTTGTTCGCTCAATGTGTACGTTTATCGAACTATGGGATGTATAGTTCGATGTAATTTTATCTATGCAGGGACGGAGAAAGAATACAATTTCCTGCGGCCGGGTGGCCTGTCCTAAGAGGCGACAAAACAACCCACAGCCAGTGATAGGGTATTTGCCCGACTGGATGGCTACCACCCCTGGTCTAGAGTATGCCGCCATTAACAACCTTGAGTTGTGTTCCGGCATTAATGACCAGGTTCCAGTCTCCCTTAAGAGAGCAGCACCGCATTTGTAAGCACCTTTGGTGTTCCAAATGTCCATAGGTGATGGTAACCGCTTTCCATCGAGCGGGCCGTCTGCCTGTCTGCTGAACTCCTACAATAAAATTAAAAAAAATGGAGTATCGTTAGTCAGATCTTGAAAAATATAACAATGTTGGATGATGAGATAATATAATTATTAATTCCCAAAGTCGTGTAAATTGTGTGTGTTGCGACTCTGAACTCAGAACTTCACTACGTAATGCAAAACAATTCTCTTCTAATTAAACTGCAATAATACATTATGAAACGGTGTTTATAGAACAGAAAGTAGATTTAAATTTTAGCATATAAGTATGACCTTCAAAAAACGATAAACCAGTGGACCTCAGTTTCAATAAAAACTTAAATTCGAATTAAACAAAATTGATTTTTGTCCTAAAATGTGGCATTATCGTAACTATAGATATAACGTTATGACTCATAATAATAAAGCATAACAAGTTCAGTTCCATAATCATTGACTAGTTATAATGTAAACAACTCAAAGTTTAATTTCAATTCTGTAACTAATTATTTCTATTTACAAATATAGTTACTGACGATTAACGTCAGAAAATCAATTGCAATGAATGAATTTCATGCCTAATGACTCATTTTGCAGATCGCGCATTGCTTGCATGTATAGTGTTTATCAAATTTGATGTTTGTAAATAAAATAGAGCGGTTCACATGTCGAGTTAGTCATATTCCCCCTTGACCTTAGCCGAGGGGATAAAATACATCCGTGTTCGTACTCACTTCAGTATAGTGAAGATCGTGCGACGGGAATGGTGTATCACGTACTTGCAATGAAATTGCCCATATTAATATTGTTATTTTTAGTAATACACACGAATTATTGTGAATGTCGCACCACTTCTTGGTTTCCCAATGTGCTGGATACCATATCAAACAAAACCGCCCAACTTACAAATTACGTGAAAGATAAAGGACGAAGCATTAAACATTATGTTGAAAACGTGCAAAACAAAATTGGCGGATATTTTAGTTTCGGATCAAATTCAACTCAAGATGAGGTGACAAATGAAGAGACTAGAATTAAAAGGAAATTTATTGATATTATCAGTGACGCTCAAGAGAAAGATACGGAAATATTCGACTCAATAGCACCACCAGAAATAGAATACAAATGCGTGAATGATGATCCCTCAGTTCAAATGACGACGCCGCAATTGATCGCTCTTCACGGATATCCTGCAGAGTCGCATACAGTCGTTACTGAAGATGGATACATACTAACTGTACATAGAATTCCTTTCCCTAAAAACTCTCTGACAAAAAGTCTAAGAAAAACTGTTTTATTGCATCATGGTCTGCTCGGTAGCTCTTCTGACTGGATTATTCCGGGTCCAGAGAAAGGTCTGGCATATATTCTATCTGAAGCCCAGTATGATGTATGGCTGGCCAATGTTAGAGGCAATACATACTCCCGTGCTCACGTCTCAAGGGATACAGGATCATTTGAATTTTGGAATTTTACTTTCCATGAAGTCAGCCAGTATGATCTACCTGCTGTTATTGACTACATAATGGAAACAAAAGGATGGGATACAAAGATAAATTATATCGGACATTCAATGGGAACTTCGGTCCTATTTGCTTTGTTATCAACCAAAACACAATATAATAAGGTTTTGAGGGCAGGATTCGCTCTAGCTCCAGTCGCTTTTATGACGGATATCAAAAGTCCAATACATCTACTTGCTAGGTTCAGTAATAATATTGAGTACTTAATGAAATTACTTGGAGCAAATGAATTTCTTCCTCATAACGCGGTTTTGCGGTGGTTGTCGAAGCACGCATGTGAAATTAATCATTACGAAGAAGTTATATGCGAGAACTCGTTGTTCGTTCTATGTGGACATGACGAGAGCCAGTTCAATAAGTCATTATTGCCAATTATTCTTGGTCATACTCCAGCTGGAGCTTCTACAAAGACTTTGGTACATTACGCGCAAGAGATTCGTCACGAGGGAAAGTTCCAGCAATTTGATTATGGGCCAGATGGAAACATTAAACAGTACGGTACAATATTGCCGCCAGAATATCCTCTCCACAAGATAACGTTGCCGATTGCTTTGTTTAGTGCTCAGAATGATTGGTTGGCAAGTGACGTAGATGTAACAAGTTTATATGTACAACTAGCGAATCCTATAGTACATTATATTGTACCACTAAAAGAGTTTAATCACATAGACTTCTTATGGGCAATCGACGCTCCTACTCTGGTTTATAGAAAATTACTGCAATTTTTAGAGGAAGGCGTCAGTTTTATTAATCCGAAGGCATCAGTAGATATAAATGTTATAAGTGTTTAGGCTTTTACGCCTTATTATGGCTAAAGTAATAAAATTCTCTTAAATGTAATATACGGTGTAGGTAGATTTAATTTGTCGAAGGAATTAAATTGTTGTGGTATAATAACTAGTTTTTTGTTTACTTAAGTGTATAATTTAAACAACACAATTATGTATTTTTACGCTATAGAGTTTGGCTAAAATTTAATTAGAATTAGGTAAGTATATATACCTGTAAAGCTGTTGTCGAAAAATTTAAAACCAGTTACTTGATTGCAAAAACGTCGTTAGTCGGTCCAAATTGCAAAAACAACAAACAAATAAGAATAGCTGAGAACAGTCCATGTGGGCAACTGGGCATCCGACACGCAGACGACTACTTGTATTATTTAAATTGCCAACATGAAAAGAATACCAATAGCTGTAGGTGACTTTCAGTTTTATTTTATCAATATTCGACGTTTATCTTATTTATTAAGGTACCTATAGTGTAGCAGATAACTAGTAGTTAAAGTAAACAACCAAAATACAATACTACAATGAAACAATAATCTAGGTTTGAGTACTAACTCATCATTAAACTATAAACAAGTTGTAAATAATTAAACAAGTTGCGATGAGTCATACTTGATACTAATAATAAATACAGCATTTATGTATAATGTTCATCACATATTTAAGTATCGTTACTGAAGAGAGTTCAGGTAGTGACACTTTAAAATAATAATTTAGATAAGATTTATTGATACAAAGTTGATTTTGTCGCTTTTAGAAAGTTAGATTTTCGGCTTATTAAATAACATTGTTTTTGTTAGTAAATAAAGGTATTTTATTTTCTCATCACTGAATTTTTGGCGAGGATAGAAGGGAGACGTAGTGTTGTTGACTATTTAATTTTCTAAAATGTGTAATAGTTTATAATGAACAACAGATTCTTTTTCTCTTTATTTTGAAGGGACTTTTATTTACGAAAAATATGTCAGTCCCATTGTACCTTATGGTTAAAAAAATCAAATTGTTTTAATTAAATCTATTAACATTTGTTTGGATGCATTCGATTTTATGTCTGACAGAATACTATTAAATATTCCTATATCAAACCTACAAAAATTAGCGCTCTTGTAGAATATTGATAGGTTTTTTGTAAGATATTTGAAAAAGTGAAATTATGGTCTTTCCAGTTGTCACAAGAACTCGGCTGATTGGCTGGCGTCAGTCGAATAACGTTCCAGGGACTCACAATGAACACGATTTTTCCCGTTCCACTTGATTGCCGGCGTTACAATCGTAAACCCAAGTGGAACGGTTATACGACCCACCTCTTAACATGGGTCGTTGTGAGTGTTGGGTGATCGAAAATGGTGACGTCATTATATGTGACGTTTTCGCTATCACCACAACGACCGCGGTCGCCTTGTGGAACGAATAATGGAGCATTTTGGGCGTTGTGAGCTACTGATGGAACGGGCTGTATGGCTATGTTCCATCGGGTACTCACAACGACCACGTTCACGACCGCGATTTTTCCCGTTCCACTTGCTTGCCAGCGTTACAATCGTAAACCCAAGCGGAACGGTTATTCGACCCACCTCCTGACATGGGTCTTTGTGTGCGCTGTGTGATCGAAAATGATGACGTCATTAGTGACGTTTTCGCCAAGGTCACGACGACCGCGGTCGCCTTGTGGAACGGCTAACGAAGTATTTTGGGCGTTGTGAGCTACTGATGAAACGTCCTGTATGTAATACGTCAAATCCGTGCCTGGCGAGAATACTGATTAGTCTACTAGTAGAATATTGACAAGTCCAAAATGACGATTATACAGGGCCGCGATTTTAAAGTTAAGTAAAAATTAAGCTTAAATAATTTTAGTTTTTTAATTATTACTTATCAATTTGCTCACCAATTAGTTATCAATATATTAACCATATTGGAGGGACGGCATATATATGTAAGTCATAGGTAAAAATGTATATTATTCTTCCCTTTTAACATGAATATTAATAATCTTAAAAGAAAACATTTTTTTTTCTGAAACTATAGTTATACCCAAAATAATTTCTTTTTTGTCAAAATAAAGTGACTTCTATATATCTCTCTATCTGTTCAGGATCGGAGAAAGAATACAATTTCCTGCGGCCGGGCGGCCTGTCGTAAGAGGCAACAAAGCAACCCACAGCCAGGTGGTAGGGCATTCGCCCAACTGGATGGCTACCACCCCTGGTCTAAAGTATGTTGCCATAATAACAACCTTGAGTTGTGTTCCGGCATTAGTGGCCAGGTTCCAATCTCCCATAAGAGAGCAGCAGCGCATTTGTAGCACCTTTGGTATTGCAAATGTCCATAGGCGATGGTAACTGCTTTCCATCAAGTGAGCCGTCTGCCCGTCTGCTGAACTCCTACAATAAAAAAAAATACACTTTCCAATTTAATTTTTTAAGCATATATCAATGTATATCCGATAGATTAGTTCACTTAGTTTTGATTCACATAATTAGAACACTAAAAAAACTTAAAATACTTTACCTATTAGAACTATTAAAAGTATTTTGATTACTCCAGTAAAAGCATTACAAAAACAAGTGAGGCAATTTAAAAAAATAGCACACAGAAACACATATGAGTAATAGCAATCTTATCAAACGTTAAATTAATAAAAAAAAACTGTTTCTATAATAACCCTATAGTTGTGACATCAAATTGATTTACACTGTTAGTGACAGACCGGTCTCACGCATCGGATTTTTCAACCAAAGATTTTCTATAATGAACAGTATAGGTATTCTGCATTTTATTATTTTGTTTTTAAGAACATGTATTTAAATGCCAATAGAACAAAAATATTAATGAAATCAAAGATCGATTATCAGTTCCTGTACAAATAAAGTTATACCACTGAAAGATACCATGTCTTTTGATGTATGTGTTCCAAAAATTCATAATTCTTAGCAATGTTAATTTTTTTTAATGTACTAACTTGTAATGCTCTTATGAAAGTAAGAATTTTTATAAAATAAATAAAAATTATATTCTTAGTAGCAGATAATTACCAAAAAACACTTGAATTCTCAATACTAAAACTCTTCTTTAACAGTCAAGCAGGTTCTGTAAGTAAGCTCTAAATTTTTTACATTTGTGGAAAGTATATTTGATCTTGAAGTTTTCTTCTGTTAATATCTATAAAATCGCCCATTTTTTGAAAAACAACAATCCCAAACACTTCAACTATGCCAAAACCTGTGTTCAAATTTCAATGGAGTCTCTTTACTTGCATCCTGGTAACTTAATTATTATTATATATTGAAACTTCTTCTGTGAAAAGACTGGCGATGAAGTTTTTCGCTCTATTTGAAAGTTTTAATAACATATAATTAATAATATACTCCTTTATAACATGAAGAGATCTGACCCAAATATTCCCGGTCACTTAAATCTTTTTCACTATCCAATTCCGGGTTCACCATCAATAGTAGCAATCCTTGTCTAAGAGTTTCTACAATCTGTCCACTTCAGAAACAAATGTTTCTTATAAAGAGCTTCGAAACGACAGTGTTTACACTCGAAGACATGCTGAAATAATTTTTATCATTTAAAACAAATGCATAGGTATTTTGTCAAATATCGGTAAAACCACGTGAAATCTATTCTGATCACATAATAACACAATAATGCAATAGATAAAATTAATAACAATGTACATATTTAGCTGAAAAAGGAAAAAGAAAATGTAGGTACGTATGTTTATTTCACTTGCATAATTGGTGAGCCCGGTCTCACACACCGGGCAACAGAACTCAAAAAACAGTGCCCGCGTTGCTCCCATGGGATAAAACACTAATCCGAGAGCGTAAATTTAGCAAGCTACTCGAAATCACAACCCAAATAATAAGTGATAACAGATTAAAAATTGATTGAACTTTTTCATACCACCCGGTCTCACTGATATGTACATCACCAATAGCGGGTTAAATGAAAACCTAAATAATAATTAGCACTCTAACAGTTTACTTATTCCTGTGAATCAGGGTTCTCCTCATCTAAGTATATCTAGATCAGTGGGTTTGCTAGCAGTTGTTTTTATTTACTCATATGCATCGCAGAAAACTTCGTCTATTAACTCCAGAAGATCCATTCAATTATTTTTTTCAGCAACAAGTCTTTAGAAAGTTCCTTTAATCCAAAAGATTGACTACTGCACGGTCTCACTCTTTTCTTAAAAATTATCGCTTTAAAAACAGATTCCACATCAAGATTATTTTTAAAATAAATAAAACAATAAACCTAGTTTTGGCACAACTAGGTTTATTGTATTGTAACCATTTAATCGGATGTCAGAGAAACATTTGTCTCGAATCCTCAAGCTTCTTTTCTTTTCTCTTCTTCTTTAAACTTTTCTCTTCGCTTCCAACTCTTGATTATTCTCAATTTGTCTTTTCTCAGTTCTCCGACTGTGATGTTAAGAAAAGTATTGTATCAATTACATCGAAGGCGATGGGCAGCGACAGTGTTAGCCGTAACATGATTCTTCCTATCCTAGATATTGTACTTCCTATTATTACCCACATTTTTAATTTCTCCATTTCTAACGGCTCCTTTCCAAAATTTGGAAAGAAGCACTTATCACCCCTATCCCAAAGAAATTCAATCCTATTTCCTTTTCTGACTTTCGTCCCATTTCCATACTTCCATTTCTATCCAAAGTCCTAGAACGACTTGTCAATAACCAGCTAAGCATTTTCTTAAATAAAAACGATCTCCTTAACTCTTTTCAGTTCGGTTTCCGCCCTGGTTATAGCACTGTTACTGCCTTAGTCAAAACCGATGACATAAGATTCGCTATAGATGAAGGCAAGGTGACAATGCTCACCTTGTTAGATTTCAGCAATGTTTTCAACGCTGTTGACTTCGATATCCTGCTCGGTATACTCTACTCTCTTAAGATATGTCCAAAGGTAATTGAGTGGTTTCAAAACAACCTGTTTGGCCGACGGCAGTGAATCCGTATTGATGAGTCCCATTCACCCTGGTGCGATACGTCTGCCGGCATGCCACAGGGTGGCGTCTTATCTCCTCTACTTTTCGCAATTTTTATTAATTCTATCTCCAACAATCTTCGATGCTCCTACTACCTTTATGCAGATGATCTCCAAATTTATACGCATGCTCCCATTGAAGAACTCTCACATGCTATTAAGATCATAAATGAGGATTTATCGTCGATCGTAGATTGGAGCAGATCTTATGGACTAGTAGTGAATCCAAAGAAAACGCAAAGTATTGTTGTTGGGAGTTCGAGGATGGTTGCAAAAATTCACTGGCCAGCGTTACCCCCTGTTACATTTGACGGAATCCAAATCCCAATCGCTGATTCAGTGAAAGAACTAGGGATTTACACTGACAAAACCTTATCCTGGGAACTCCAACTTAAAGAGGTTAGTCGCAAAGTATTCGCTTCCACAGCTTCCTTGCGGAGACTGTGGAATTTCTTGCCCCATACCACAAAAATGGCACTGGCATAATCCCTTCTTTTACCCATTCTAGACTATGCCGATGCTAGCTATCTCGACCTCGCAGAATACCAGTTAGATAAACTTGAGCGACTCCAGAATTTTTGTATCCGTTTCATATTTGGTTTGCGCAAGTATGATCATATATCTGATTTTCGCACTAAGCTCAAGTGGCTTCCTATCCGCTTTCGCCGGAATACGCATATCCTGTCTCTACCATAAAATGTATTGTTTAGTCCTAAGTCTCCTCCTTATCTTAATCCATAATTTGTGTTGTTATTATTGTACGTATCTTTATGCTATTTAGTGAATTGTTATATAATATGTATTGCTTTTAATAGACGTAACATATATATATATATATATATATGTGTATGTATGTATGTATATATACGTGTGTGTGTGTGTGTAGTATAATATTAGTATGTAAAATATTTAACATTTTTATAATATTGTGCAACAAACCCTGCCCTAGTTTTGTGCCATATTTCTCTCTCCATCCCAAGGTTGTCTGGAAGAGATTTAGCGATAAGACCGCCATTTGTACCTAATTCTAAGCTGTTTTTGTGTATTAGTTCATTAATTTTATTGTACAATAAAGTGTATTCTATTCTATTCTTCTTTAAGGAAAAAGGTCCTTTCTGTCCTTTAAGTCTGAATTTTTTAATCTTAATTTAAGTTTGCGACACAAACATGCATTTGCAAAAATATATAATTTTTACTCATTTACCTGCTTTACGCTCAAAACTGAGTCAATCAGATATTATCGAACGTAGCATCTCAAAAATTAATGAATAGGGACTGAAAATTTTAAAAATAAAAGCATAGCCATGAGAAGCGTTTAAAGAGATAAAAAGAAAAACATGTATCTCGAGTTATTAAACGTGTTCTCGTCAGTTACGGAAATAAGGCTATATGGACTATGTTCCTTTGCCTGCAATTTTGACGTATAAACAAGAACAATCATCAGCTGTTTGCTGTCAAAACTGATATATTTATTTATAATTTTAACTATTATAACCTTAAATAAGTTCATATCCTCCAGATTCTCGAAATAAAATTTGAATAATTTGATCCAAAACAATCATAAATAATCAAATTTTAGAAATACTTTTTAAAACCTGAAAAAACTCATATGTAAACATTTTCCTATAATGGCTATCGCCAAGAATGTACGTTATTTCGCTTTTGTGGCTGGGTTCGTCGGTTTTATTGGATTGACCATGTATCCTATTGCTATTAGTCCAATGTTAGATGTTTCTGAGTATAGTAAGTTATTTATTCTTGAGTATTTGTAGTCTATATATACCAATTTAGAGATAATAAGGTTCAGAAATCGGAAACTTTTATTTATGTCGTATCTTGCATGATTTTAAACTTGGACCTAGATGATTTGCTCCAGGCGGTGAATTATAGGAGGACAGAAAGGCGTTAACTAAAATATATTTTCTAAAATTGGTTGACTTTATACATATTGTACA
Source organism: Dendrolimus houi (assembly GCA_039645545.1). Classification (NCBI taxonomy): domain Eukaryota; kingdom Metazoa; phylum Arthropoda; class Insecta; order Lepidoptera; family Lasiocampidae; genus Dendrolimus; species Dendrolimus houi. The sequence goes on from CM077136.1 coordinate 10,081,553, forward strand.
TATGTACCTAAGTGAAATTAAAAAACACTTATTAGAACTTCCAATTTATCAAATTGAGTTAAAAATATTTTTCAAATGATAAGATGTTGATTGCAAGGTCACTGCTAGTTTTAGCGGAGATTTTCTTTGAAGATACCTTCGTGTCTTCCATGCGGGCATCATCTGCGATTGCAGTTAGTGGTAACATTTTTCATTAGGTGACTGTTACTCCTATAGTATTTTTTTTCATGTTACTGTATAATGAATCCTTGTCTATGCTCGAAAAAATTAGTCATGCTAATTAAAAAAACTGTCTTCTTTGTTAATTAATTATTGGTCTGTATTCTTTTCAGAAAACATTCAAAAGAGGCTAGAAAAAACATAAGACAGGAAGATATCCAACCAGGCAGTAAGTGAAATCATTATCAAAATTTATTTATAATTTTACTCACTATGCCATTCATTTATTTTCTTAGGTTTTGAGAAGGAAAAAGTCACTTTTACATTTATATGTATATCAGTATTGATGTTTATAATGCATATTTTATAGTAGTACTAAATTGATTTCTATTTTTTTCAGATATGCAAATATGGTCAGATCCTTTTGGAAGAAAGAAACCAGATAGTGAATGATTTATGTAAATAATTATGTAATTTATTTAGTGCAATAATTAGTTTCTAATTTTACATTTGTTTTTAAACATCTGATTTGATTTAAAACTCATTGATATGACTTTTCTCCTGTAGAATTTAAGATCTTGAAACTAACATTGAGACAACTATTCATGAGGATTGCAATTTTTTATAATCATATGTAAGGAACCCTGCAAGAAATTTGAAATGGGCTATAGACCAACTTTTTCCAAAATATCTTCATCCTCTTTCCTTCATGTTCTATTCCCATCTCTTGGTATCCTATTTTGGCCAAGAGTAGGGAGGGACTTTGATCTGTGCAAAACGGAGAAAGAATACAATTTCCTGCGGCTCGGTGGCCTGTCGTAAGAGGCGACAAAACAATCCACCGCCAGGTGGTAGGGCGTTTGCCCAACTGGATGGCTACCACCCCTGTTATAAAGTATGTTGCCATAACAACCTTGCGTTGTGTTCTGGCATTAGTGACCTGGTTCCAATCTCCCTTAAGAGAGCAGCAGCGCATTTGTAGCATCTTTGGTAATTACAAATGTTCATAGACGATGGTAACCGCTTTCCATCTAGTAGACCGTCTGCTGAACTCCTGCAATAAAAAAATAAAAGAAGGGACAGGGATAAATGGAGAGAGATGGACGAGCCTTATGTATCAAAAAGTGCTAATCTTAAACTTAAGAACTTAATGCTTATGAAACTTAATTAAAATATAAAAAAGTAAAAATTTATTCTTAACACTAAAGATTATTTTTAATTGTTCTTGATTGATATACTAACTTCATATAGAGAGTTAAATAGATCGGGGAAATAATTTTCAATAACAGGTAAGTAATAAACTATATATGTATATATATTTTTAAGTTAGGTTTATTTATAGAATAATAAATTGATTACTATTCCGACTGACAAAAATAAAAAAATTAAATAATATTAAAATAGTAATAAAACAATGTTATTTCAAAAGAAATATTTTAATGTTAAAATTCCAAATAACTTTATTTAGGTATTCACTCGAGACCCCTAAAGCTTTCATATAAAACAGAGTCACCATTGCTTTTTACAATTTCATAAAAAAATAAATTATTATATGAAACTCCTTATTTACATTTCAAGAGTGCACTATTCCGCCTAAATAATATCAAGCTATGTCTTGGTGACCCAATATTCAAGCTTCAATATTATAAGATGAGATGGTAATTATTTTCTAATTTTAAAGTATAAAAACTATAGTGTATCTATGAAAATATTTACATAATTACATACACGGTTTTACATATAATTTTACATTTTTCAAACGGCGTTTGATATAAGCCTTCAATTTAAACGATACAAGAAACCTTATACATTAATTTAAAATTATATTCTCTCAGTTCCAATATAATGACTATTTAAAACAAAAAATTAAGATAATATTATTTTTAATATGATATTTGTCGATATTTTTTAATATAAGAACTAGAATATCAATTCATAACTAATATTGTGAGCAAATGCAAAAGGTACCATTTCCTCATCAAAAGTAAAGAACTGAGTGTAAATAAAATATAATTGATCTTATTTAACAATATACTTTTATTCACCATATTCTTGTACAGATGGCGGAATCATAACTATAATAAAACTAAAATCACGTGGCAACGTAAGTTATACCATAAAATATTAATGGCAAACAAAAATAAAATGAATGTCGCCAACTTTACATTATAAAAATACTCTATAATAATTAATAACATATAAGTATCACAAATATATTATATTTTTTATATGTAGCTTATACAAAATTGCACAAAACGAAACTGCAATTTAGATAATTATCAAATATGGCTATTATTAAATTATTATTTATCATTGACAGCTGCCATTAAAGCTAGCATTGATGTCAACATTTTTAATATTTATTTAGCAAGTTTCTCTTTTTGAGTTGAAGACGAACTTCACTAGGCGATTATTTATGTAATATGTGTGATACAAACTCACAGCCTAATAGACATCGGATTTTATCAAATTATGACACAATGTTTGTGCTTTGAGTAACATTATAAGCCAAATAAAAGTAATGTCTGAAACGCGGGATATAATCTGAAAAAAGGCGACTATCTGTAGGCTATTTTGAGGATTCCTAGATTCTAGGTATGACTCCTGCCTATTTGTCCTTGTTTTCATTCTGCAATTTTGCTTATACCTTACGGAAATTGTAAGTAGTAAAACATCACAGATATTATTTGACATAATTCTAAGTTTTAAAAACGTCAAATCAATGCAAATTGCATTGGAGCCATAACGCCTACAAAAATTTTTAAAAAAGAAGTAAAATGATAGCTGTCAAAAATTTAAATTATTATTGTTGACCTTATTTAGAACACTACAAACACAAATACAAGTTCCAATATTTAAACTTGTACATTTTCTTAAAATCACAAATATTAATTACTAAACTAGGTTCCGGACCATTATTTTAAACACCGGCCATTTTAAACACATTATTCAAGAGCTTCAACAACAAATACGTACATAACTATAAAAATCTAAATTTCTAAGCCAAAAGTATTTTACCCAAAAATATATATTCTTATAATTAATCACACACATGTATTAGTCACGTTACAATTTTGTTTTATTTTAACAATTTCTAACAAAATGTCCTGTAGTAAAAGTAAAACCTTTAAAAGAAAATTGTAATTTGTATATTATTTAGTCCAAATAGAGTAACAAACACTTATCTGTGCACAAAGTTGAAAAGGTTATATATATTTTAAATTATGGTTACATTTTTTAAGCTACAAAAATATTTATATACTGTTTGGAAAAGCTGACTTCATCAGTACAAATTAAGACTTTTCTCATACAAAACTTACCTTTTTTTTTCCTTAAAACACTCAAAATGCAATTCAGTGCCTCTTGTCTTTTAATTTACAATACATATTGAATGTATCTAAATATTTTATAGTTATTTGCACACTAACTTAAAAATAAAATTATGTATATGTAATATAATTATTATTTAGACGAATAAATTTCTTATCATATTTATTCCATTGGTACCCAAAATCGTCTATAGATTATTCAAATACCTTGGAAATGGTTTAACTATTGGAGCATCTAAACAAGATTGATTTCCTCACTGGTTAAAAATTTAAAAATTGCTCCTCGCAATTGTTACTGCAGATTTTTAATTATTTAAAACGATTGCAATTAAGGAAATGTAAGGTTTATAGAATCGTTACTTGCAAACAGGAAATCATCTTTACGAGTGTGATAATATCAACAAATTAAAGCTGAAAATCGACAATAAACTTGAAAGCTTGTTCAATGTGATAATGTAATCTGCTGCAATTAATTTGGTACAAGTGGTATTTCAAGTGAAGTTAGTAACATATCTATCAGCAAATGGAGAACTAAAGCGCCATTTTTATGAAGTTGACATAGCTTTTTATAATCTATAAAAACATTGACACAACACGATGTTCTCGCAGAGGGAACCTTGGTTAATAAACGAGTTTCTTGCTAAAAGTTGAATTACAAAATTCAACCAATTTTAGTCAATTTGGTTGAAAGGCAAAATATCAAAATAAATGTTATTCAATTTTATATTTAAATGAATCACATTCTTTGCTTCATTTAAATTGAAAGCCAGAAGTGAATTGTGTAAATATCAGCTTTAAGGTGAAGATTTTCGTACAAAACCCAGTTAATCCCAGGTATGAACGAATACACATATATGTAAAAAAAATTATTTTTCTTCAATTGAATATTACAATTCTTTAATAGAGTTTTCAACATACATCCAATTTTCAATAACTAATATATTTTTGCTTTTCTTGTGTTTACATAATTATTTATAGATTAATTTAAAATATATAAAATCTATTGAAAATCAAAATAAATTTTATATATCGGTTACAAATAAAATTCTTAAATTAAAATAACAACAATTCTTAAGACATTTTTGTAGTTAACGCGATTTGATAGGTCCCTCAAGACGATTGGAAACGGTCAGCCACATTTATAGTACAGTTTTCGAAGGGGTTTTTCTTACTCGGCATAGTCTACTTTTTTGAACATTTCAAATCGTGTTGAAACAGACCGTATAAGAAAACCGAAACTGACGGTCAAAACCACTAAACACTATTTAAATACATACTCATAGAAAAACTGTATTTATAAGTTTTAAAGAATAGGCAGCTAATGATATACTGTCGCAATCAGAGAACTTAATGGTAGATTAACTCCAAGAGCAATTAAAAATTTTCATTTGTTTATAAGGGAAAAATCGATATTTTTATAATTTTGCAGAATTAATAATAACCAATCGGCTGAAACACATACACATTGTTATTTCTAAGCTGAACAAGTTACTTTTATTTTATGGGTGATATACAACGCAAAGTTATAATAAGTTTAAAACCGATTTCAGACATCCAGACCAGAATAAACAACTAAAAGTTAATTTACGAAATGGATCCTTTCGCGAATGATGAATGAGAAGCACCCAGCTTGGGCGCCAGATCCGAGTAAAAAAACTAAGTTTATGAAATTTATCCTCTGGGATATCGAACCCTGGTTCCTTGGCTTGCAGTGAACTCGACAGATTGACACATAGACCATTAGATGATAATTCGTTATAAAGAAATCAAGTCACCATTGTCAGCCTCTGAATGCGGTAATCAGCCTCTTATTTATTTAAAATGAACTTGTGAATGATTTTGTGATTTAATATATGATACATTATCACTTCATGTTGTATTACTTAATATAATGCAAAGTCTATGTAAAGTTAGTTTATGGTTAAATCATTGTAGAAACTCATCGTCGTCGCCTACCTGCAATACGAAATAATTTTCAAAAGTATAAAGACGATTCTCTTAATCTCTATCTGTGCAGGAATGGAGAAAGAATACAATTTCCTGCGGCATGTCGTAAGAGGCGACAAAACAATCCACAGCCAGGTGGGAGTGTATTTACCCGACTGGATGGCTACCACCCCTGGTCTAGAGTATGCCGCCATAACAACCTTGAGTTGTGTGTCGGCATTAGTGACCAGGTTCTAGCCTTAAGAGGGCAGCAGTGCATTTGTAGCACCTTTGGTGTTGCAAATGTCCGTAGGCGATGGTAACCGCTTTCCATCAAGTGGGCCGTCTGCCTGTCTGCTGAACTCATGCAATAAAAAAAACAAATGCATGGCAAGGGTATGACCGATCATTCTATAATTGGGTACTTGACAGCCAAATCAATAGAAATGAGATACTTTTAATTGTCATAACAAACTTCATAGTCTCCTTGATAGTGTGTGGATGTACTGCGTTGTGACGTCTTAAATCTAACGAGTCAAATAGCTTATTAAAGGGGGTTGTCTGGAAGAGATCGCTTTTTAGCGATAAGACCGCAAATTGTGTATAATGAGACAGTTTTAGTATGTAAGTTTTTTTTTGTATTGGTGTACAATAAAGAGTTAATGATTGATTTATTACATTTTAAAGCAATAAAATATTTCTTCGAATAAATTTTTAAAGATAGTAAGGTATATAAACGCAAGCTCTTTTTTATGATAGAATTAGGTTGGGGAAAAAGTTTCTTCGCATTTTATATAATAATTCAAAACGTATTTTTTTTTTAAGTTTATTTACATTTGACTAAAGTATGTAGGTGCCATTTTGTTGGATAACTTTTTGCCATCTTGTAGGTAGGGACGTGATCCCATTGCTATAAAAATTTTGGGGCTTCTGATCAAAAAACTGCGACAAGTGGTTTTGGCAGTCCTCTCGTGATGTTAACCTAATACTGCCTAAGAAATTCTGCAGAGACCGAAATAGGTGAAAATCTGAAGGTGCAAGGTCAGGACTATACGGCGGATGCATTAACACCTTCCAACCAAACTAGTATTTTTTGCTGAGTGGCTAAAGATTTGTGAGGTCTAACATTATCATGGTGAAAAACCACACCCCTTCTGTTGATTACTTCCGGCCACTTTCTCTTAAATTTTTGCTTTAATCTTATCAGTTGTTCGCAGTACAGTTCAGAATCGATGGTCCTGCCTGGCGGTAACAGCTCATAATGAATAATGACCTTCCAATCCCACCATACACACAGCATCACCTTGTTGCGAGTTATCCCGGGTTTTGCCACAGTCTGTGAAGCCTGACCGGCCTTTGACCACGATCTTTATCGCACGTTCTTGTCGTACGTGATCCACTTTTCATCACCAGTTATCAGCTTCTTCAAAAATGGATCGGTTTCATTACGTCGCAATAAAGAATCACAAATGAGTACACGGTTCATTAGGTTTCTTTTAGTGAGCTCATGAGGCACCCAAATATCGAGCTTTTTTCAAATGCGCCAAAACCGTTTTGTGGTCAATTCCCAGGTCTCCAGCTACATCATAACTACTAATATGCCGATCTTGCTCCACTTTTTCAAAAATGACATCAATTTTGTCCGTAACAGGGCGACCAGAGCGACGTGCATCTTGGATATCAAAATTTCCGGATTGAAAACGCTTAAATCAAATTTGCGCTACTCTCACAGATACTGCATAGGTCCATAAACATCACAACTTTTTTTCGCGGCTTGTGTTACATTTTTACCTTTTTTGTAGTAAAATTTTAAAATGTATCAAATTTCTTCATTAGATTCACTCATTTTAACAATAAGAAAAACAAATGAAAATCACATATTTTCCTAATTTGAATTTGGAATTGTCTTCTTTAAAAGTAAAACTTTTTAATGATACCAAAACCAGCCAGATAAAATTGGTATAGCCAAAGAGATCTTATTACAAGTTCATACATACTATATGCGAAAAGACTTTTTCCCCAACCTATTATATATATTGTTTAGGAATTTATTATAATTTGTTTCAAATATTCAATACTATCTAATAGGGTAGTAGAAGTCGAATCTATGGTGATGTTGCTTTACAAAACGTTGAAGCCACCTAGATACTGTACGAGCGTTGCAAGTTATGGCGTCATTTCTATAACGAGTCATGACATGATGACGATGACAGACAGATGACATGGTATTTGAATGTCTGCTCTTTTATAGATACATAGTAATAGTAATAATATATCGATCGTATGCTATTTGCACAACGCACATCAAATAATTCCATATAAGTGAAAAATGTCTTCTAATTTTGGATGTTTCTTAAGTTGACTAAGACATTTTAACATCATTAAATATGTAGTGTTAATTGAGTGTAAAAATCGTGTATGTGAAAACTTAAATGATTTTCTAAAGACAAAGCAATGTATACATACGTACCTGAAGGAAATATTCAAAGTCACTACGATGACAGTTGCCCTCGGCAGCAAATGTGAACTTGTGGAAAGTCCCATCTTCACATATCACTGTTAAATAAAATCATACTTTAAATATATTGCGGGTTTTTAATTTAATGGACTAGGGGATAACAAAATTTATAAGAAGACACACGTAATATACAGTCCTTACAAACACAAACAAATATCAAAAGTCAATATTGTAAGGCAAAAGATCTTAGTAATATAAAGCGAGCAAAGCCAAATGTAAATTATATACTTAATAACGCATCGATTACAGTTGAAACACGACTAACTCTGACTTACCGGGCCGACCTTATACATCATTCACATACAGGTGAATTTTTCAAGTGGGCCTTCAGGGCCAAATCCTAAACTATGCGAAATAGCGAAAAATACTTAAAGAGTCTCGAGGCCGATTTTAATGAAAACTAAAGTGGTATTTTGCGATTTTCGAAACTTTAATTACCCTTTTCAGGAATCGAATTGGTTGATTTTGAAGAAATAAACAAACCTGTATTATTATACCAAATCATTATGTAGCTTACCAGGTTCAATTTCTGTAAAGGAATCTCAAACGGCAAACGAAATGAAAGTGTTGTTTTTGAACAAAATTTCTATTTTCCATACATTAATTAAACGTCTAATTGCACTGGTCATTTGACCGCACCTCATTTGAACGCAATCAATGTTTACCCATGCATTGGTTTAATTGATTGGGGTAAAACAATGTGCGTTTCGAATATTAATTTATAGATGCCTTTTAAAAATAGAATAATTATCATCATTTCCAAGTTCAACAAAATGAGGTACAGTTTAATTAATGTATGGAAAATAGAACATTTTGTTCAAAAACAACCACACTTTCTCTTGGTTTGCCGTTTCACATTTCTTCTCAGAAATTGATCCCTACAAGCATCCATCCATTTATTGGTGTAATAACACAGTGTGATTGTTTTTTCAAAATCAGCCGGATCAATTCCGGGCAGGGTAATTGATTTTTCAAAAACCTAATGATACCACTTTAGTTTTCGTCAAAATCGGCCTCGAAGACTCCTTTGAGTGTTTTTCGCTATTTCGTATAGTTCAGGATTTGGTGCTAAAGGCCCACTTGAAAACATCACTTGTATATGTGGGAATTAAGTTATTTAATTAAAACATATTGTATAAGAGAGGAGTGTAAGGTTGTAACGGTATTAATAATGAATTTTAAGTTGAATGTACATCTCAACATATTTAAAATTACAACAAATTTCACACAATATTAAAACGAAATAACAAAGTGTGTTTAATTAAATTATTAAAAAATTAAATGACAATCAAAAAATATAGGAACAGGAGGTCCGTTGTTGCACTTATATTATAAAATAGAAAACTAACGAGAATAAATGCGAATTGCTGCAATTGTAAAATCGTTGCTTATTTGCCTGCCTGTATACCCGCATCTATTTTCTCTTTTATTTCTTTCTTTTTGCTTAATTTCTATAGGTATAGACTTTTAATCTATAAAATTATAAAAGTCTACATGCCGTATCTGTACATTGAAGCTATTAAAAAAAAATGGAATAGACTATATAAACGATGAACGTGAACACGCTGCAATTTTTTTAGAGTTCTTGTCTGTTTGTACGGGATTCACGTAAAAACTATTAGACCGATTTCGATGCGATTTTCGTTGACGGACAGCAAATTCATAGACTTAAAATAAACGCTACTTTTTATCTTGGGAATCCCGCGGGGGGAACTTTTCTGGGAATGATTTAAAATGCCAAATAAAAAAAAACTAATTCTAATGTGATTTTTTACTGATCGGTAGCAAATTTTACGTAATAAATCCCGAGGGAATTAATCCGGGAAAGGGTTATCGTTGTTCGGGTGCATAAAAATTAGCTTATTCCGACACAGTTTCCACTAAAACGATAGCTTACGTTCTTTTTGAAATGTTGCGGTACTTTGTGTCACGGTAGTCCCGCGCGAATTTCAAGTCAAGCGTGGACGATGTCGTGGGCATATCCTATTACTTTCTATACAAATGTTCCATGGTGTTGTCTATTATTTATTTAGGTTTATGGCTTGGCAGCTAGGCCTTTAAGCCAGATCTTAGATTATAATGTAGTTTCTTCATTTTCTTAAGCCTATGTGTAGCACAGCTGAACCGTAGGTTATCATCTGGTGACATTCAACGGAGAACTTGTAACAACTCAAAAGGCCACATTTGACTATATAGTTCACATTTCTCACAAAACACATAATTACTACTCAAAAACTATCAATATCCTACAACTGTTGTTCATTTTAGAGTAATTTTACACATTTCTAGAAAATAAAACTGGAATGCACGACATCTCCTTTCAGTTCTCGCCACAAAATTTCTCGTGTTGTCTATGTAACTCACCTAGTGCGGTGTTGTCGTCGGCGAACGCGCAGTGCGCGCGCGTGTCCGGCTGCGCCGTCGCCTTAGCCAAGTGCGCGTACGAGCCGCGCGCCACCCACACGTGCACCGTGCCCTTGTCCGACACACAGCACACCAGCGTGCCGAGACGATTGAAATTTATACTAAGAAACCGAAAAAAAAACACCATAAAGAATAATTTTATACTTTTTTTATTGCACGATTTCAGCAGACAGACAGACGGACCAGTTGATTGAAAGCGGATACCATCGCCTATGGAAATTTGTAACAACAAAGACTCTAATGCTGGAGCACAACTTAAGGTCGTTACTGGGGCTTACTCAAGAACGGGGCTGGTAGTGACGTTCCCACAAAGTATATTCTTAGTTCGGTACGCAGGTTCGTCGGCTCTTCCTTCATTGGGAGAGGTACCGATACCATACGAGAGTCCCACACGCACTCCCCTCGTATCCATGGCTCGTGTGTATGTTGCAAGAAAGGACATTCCCCTGCGATATCAAAAAAAAGGACAGCAGGACTGGTAGCTATCCAGTCGGACAAATAGCTTGGTAGCCACATACCCCTCGCACCCCCCGGGTAAGGACGGCTCTGAAGCTTAGGATGGGATAGAGGGAGGGGGAAATAAGCTTAAGGCTAAACATAGTGTTAAACGCCGATATTCTGTGAGAGCCGATCACACCGCGCGAGCCTGCCCTGTGAGCTGTAATCAAGATAATGATTGCAGCATGGGTCAATAGTACAGAACAGTGCAGAAACAAAGAAAGAATACAATTTCCTACTTGTGAGAGGCAACAAAACCACCCACAGCCAGGTGGTAGGGTAGGGCTTATCTGGGTAGCTACCACCCCTGGGTAAGTAATATGCTACCATAACAACCTTGAGTTGTGTTCCGGTCTCGGTTCCAGTCTCCTTTTAGAGGAGCGGCATCACATTGATGTTAAATGTCTATAGGCGATGGTAACCGCTTTTAAACAGGTGGACCGTCTGTCTATCTGCTAAACTCATGCAATAAAAAAAGCCAATAATCTAATACAGAAAAATTTAAAGAATCGCATTTTCAAAATCTCCTGGTCGGGAATTAATTAGATAAAATCTCACCAATACACATCAGCGTAGTCCGAGCCCCTGCGCAATTCGTGCAACATCAGTTTACTACTTGTGTCCCAGATACGTATGATTGTGCCCCTCTCGGACGCGGTGGCAAGCTTGGCACCGTTCGCCGATAGACTGAGGCACACCAGCTCGGTCTGATGGCACCCGACCACCGCTGGGGAACTCGAGTGAGCGTTCTTCACTGCTCTCGACACGTCCTGGAAGGTGGTATGGAATAGTAGATTGAATGAATGAATGAATATGCTTTATTGTACTTTAAAAGATACAGTTAACAGAAATAAAATTTTACCTTTGGATAGACAAAAAATTTGATAAGAACAGAGTATGTTGCATTATTCTCACTATCAAATCAGTATCTTATAAATATATACATAAATGATATAATACACATACATTAATAAAAATATATATTTATATATATTTCATATGGGTGTATTGCTTGAAATAAAGACATTATTATTATTATTATTATACTAATACGATATATATAAATAAAATACACTTACTTAAATAAATATAAAATCAGAAAAAGATGACAATAACTGCTGCTGCATCCTTAAATTGAGCTATTTGAGCTATAATAATCCTTCACAAGTCTATTAAAAATAGGCAGTGATTTGGCTAGGTTGATATTAACAGCCAGCGTGTGCCAAAGACCAACTGCTTGGATGGATTTGCCATAAAAGCTAGTTGTATGCAGAGGTGTTTTAAGTAACAAATTTTCCGAGGATCTGAGAGACTAAGTTACCGGAAAAAAAGTAATGAAATTGTTCCTTGAGGTATGCAGGGGTCTGAGGGTTAAATAATGTATTATACAGAAGAGACAGTATATGAGCATTCCGGCGAAGACGTATTGGAAGCCACTTGAGTTTGGCGCGGAATTCTGAAACGTGATCATATTTACGCAAACCATAGATAGTAGATTGTTTTACGAGAGGTAAAATTGACCTATTTAAGCATGAGATGGTTTGGCGCATAAGCAAAGCGAGGGCGTTAATAGTTCGAGTGCCTAAATAGACCATTCACCCGAGGTTAACACTCTGCATTTCATTTCGAATATGGAGAAAGTAAATAAAAACTGATTAGTTAAAAAAAAACAACTACTTCTCTATTGAAATCAGACATTATATCTAAATCTGATAAACACATTATCTTTTATTCCCCAAATAATACCTCGTATTAATTAATTGATTTATATCCTTTTTCTTATTTATTTTAATTTTTATTTTATTTAATATAACAAATTATTATATTTTTTATTATAATAATAAAATAATAAAAAAATAAAATATTAAAAAATAATTATTTTAATGTATCAACAATAATTTTTGTTTCTATATTTTCATTTGTATACGTCACATATAAAAAGTCAAGTTTTTTTTGTCTGTAGCATTCTACCAGCCAGTATTTTTTTGACACTGATGGTAGTAAATATTTAGCTCAAATTTATGTAACCTAAATAAATATAATTTAGTAAAAACTAATTTATAAGTATAACATATAAAATAATGTTACAAAATTATTGATAAAATTTTATTACAATTTATGCCACGATTTAACAGTGGCTGTAAGCTTGGGACATAGTTGCATGTAAAGTTATCTCAAAAGAAAGTTTACATATGTTTAGCTGACTGCATAAACGCATCAAACCGGAGGGGCGTGGGGGTATGCCAGTAGGTAGCCTAGCTCTTGGGAATTCAGCCACTGTGGAGCGTTAGAAGAATGAAAACCCCAGGATGCCATTCATAGGCTTGACGTTGTAAACCAGGCAATTAAGCGCTTCTCGACGTTTAACAACACCTTGTTTTCAGATGAAGCTCTATTTCATCTAAACGGGCACGTAAATAAGCAAAACTGCACTAGGGTGCAACGAATCCGAAACGCAAACATGAGAGGTCACTTCATTCACCAAAACTGACTTTATGGGCTGCGATATTGGCGCGAGGAATTATTGGCCCTTACTTTTTTGAGGGTGAAAGAGAACGTGCGGTTACTGTAAATTCAGAGCATTATGTGGAAATGTTAGACAATTTCTTGGTCCCAGAAATATGAAACTTCTCCAGCTATAACCAAATAACATGGTTCCAACAAGATGGGGCAACCTCACATACGTCCAATAGGTCTCGGCCAAGAGTACGAGAAAATTTTCCCTGGGAAATTGATATCCAGAAGAGGCGACATAGACTGGCCTCCACGCAGCCCTGATTTAATTCCTTTTCTTGGACTTTTTCCTGTGAAGTTATCTCAAGTGTAAAGTTTATAATAATAAACCTACTTCTATGCGGATTTAAAAGAAAATATTCGCTACGAAATCGCAGCCATCACGGAGTCGACCTGCCGAGCCGTCATTGGAAATTTTACCGTTCGACAAAATGAATGCCGTGAAAGCGAAGGATTGTATTTAGACGATATTATTTTTAAGAAATAAATTCCCAAATAATGTACTTTAATAATTAATACACATTTTTTTATAGACATCTTATTTTTTATTTTATCGACTCGCAAAATATAAACTTTCTTTTGTGACACCTTGTATTTATTAGCTATGGTTCGCATAGATTTTAAACTTTTTGACAGCAGGTAAAATGGTTTCCGAGGTACGAAAAGTTCTCTTTTCATCTCTGTGATCAGGCAATTCCAAGCATATTTTCAGAATATGATAAATGAAAAAGTTTTAATATCTTATGTACAGACTTAGCTTGGTAGAGCTGTACTCGAATCATTATCTTGAAAGAAATTTTTTAAGCCTCAGTTACATGTCTGGTGGTAATTTGTTTATTTTTTTCGTAAGCCCACTATAGTGTTGTGTAGTGGCATACAAACACATTCCTACTAATTTACATCCATATACATCCAGTAGTTAAATCGTCACTTCTTACAATATCCTCCCTCGTTTACTGGTACACTTAAAACATTAGAGTTACAACATTCAAAACTGGATGGCATTGTTTATAAGATTCGCAAATTATTTTGAACATATTCTTATTTTTCCAAAAAGTATATTTAATTAACTATTATAATAAATAACTTTACTGGCAACAAATTTTTAACTGGGGCTATTGGACTATTCTCTATACTAAGATGGGATATTCATTTAACTACAAACGACACCTATAGAAGTGCGTACAAAACCATGATAAGTAACTTTTATGGTACACTGGTAAAAAGTAGAAGATCTTACCAATAGCTGCAGCGAGCCTTTTCTATGCGCCGGCGCAGCGAGTAGTTGCGTGGCGTTAGGATCGGTTGCGATCGCGCACAACGGTCGGGAGGAAGCCGGCGTACGCAGAAGCGCCACACGCTGCAAGGACGGCAGAGACAGGACCTGGATACTCGATGTCAGAACTACTGCAACTCTATAAGTAAAGAAAATAGGGTAGGGTAGTTGACAATCGAATCAATTGAGACACTTTTTATCTTACGAAACCGACGTTTTGTGACTGCGACCAGTCTCATAGATTTATGGCCAGTTGCTTCTTATGATCCTCGCACAATAATTAGTTTTTTTAGAGCGCTACTACGACATGTGCATTGGAACGAAGCCGGAGTGAGACTGTACCCGACCAAAGTCGGAGTGGTAAGTATAAATAAATAATCTATTCTATAAAGTATTCTATTCTTATTAACCCTTCGTTTGTCGTACTAATGGTTAAAATTTGACATAAGCTTCATATAAGTAATTTAATTTCTACCGATTGTAAGGCAAACGAAAGAATAGTAAGATATAAGAACCGTCCATTACTACGAGTGTTCAAAATTATGACGTCACAATTTTAGAGTTTTTCGGAGTTCTATTACTTACTCAATTTTGATTTGGTTAATCTTTCTTCACTATAATTAACATTGAACAAATTTCTTTACAACAATTTGTCAATTTACAACAACTTTCTTTATTTTGGTAGGTCAAATATATAATCAATATATTGATTATAAATGTCAGTATGTCATATAATTATACAATGAAAAACTAGAGAAACATGGTCGAGAATAAAAACTGGATTATTAAAAACCGATTAAAAATTAATGAAGCAAATAATGTTAGCAATTAATAGTAATAATGATAAAACAGATAAATGCAATTTAAGACATTATTAACAATAATACAAGTATTGAGATAAACGCATGTATTAAGTGTATACTGATCTAAAGCAATTTACTGGGTTATTCGGTTAAGGTCGCATTTATCTTATCAAATTAAAAGCGGTGTTTAAATTATGTTTAGACTACTAGTTTTTTTTATTTTAATTCTTTAATTAATTATAATTATTAATATGTAAGATATTTATTGGTGGTTACTGTCTTCGTGGAATTAAATCTATCGATATTGACTATGGCTTGTACTTTAAATTAATTAACTTCGAATTATTTAACAAACTTCAAACTAACAATTTGGATATAATAAGAAATAAGTACGTAGCACGAGAAAGAATGATCAAAGAGCGTATGGTGCGAGGGAATCTTCAGAGCAGTAGAATGAATAGAATGGTATGGAATGTTTTTTTTTTTTATTGGACTTGACTTTATGTTGTTGGTCCGAAGACCTCACAACTTTACCGGGGCTTTCGGGGCGAGTGCCTTTGCGAAGCGAAGGCGCTCGAGCCCGGGAGGCAACTTGCTCGAGGGGGCTCCCTAGGGAGTTTCACCTCGGCTGGACTGTTGCCATGAGAGGGGGATGAATCTAATGATGCCCACCATAAGGCGACACAATGCACTAATTGAGAGCGGGCGACGGGTAATATAAAGCCCGAGAGGAAAGATCCCGGCGGACCGGGATCGGCGGTTCGCGGTGGCCTATACTATCTTACTGCCGTTTCGCAACGTGTTATGGCTGGGAGAGAAGAAACGGCGAAAGAAACTTCCCAGCAACACGCCTAGTCTATCCTATGGGGGGGCTGTGTCTCCTGGCGTCCCTCGCGGGGACGTGGAGAGATCGTGATTGGCGGCGTCGACGCCGCCGTCTGTGTCTGTCTGTCAGTGCCTGCCAGCCTGCCGTCCTAACCGCGGGCGGGCTGATCCGAGCCAGCCGTTTTGTGATATCGTCGACCTTGTCCATGAGGATGTTACGCGGTCGTCGCACGAGAGCCTTTCGTCGAGGCTTATAATCGGACGCGGACACGACGAGGGGATTTCGATGGTGCGGCGCTAGATCGAAATACTTACGCGAGAGCGACGTAATGTAGTTTTTGATGGAGGGAAGCTCCAGATCGCGGTGGATGTCGATGTTACGCATATAGAGGGGAGCACCGACGGCTCTGCGCATGAATTTATTCTGAACGATTTGCAGTTTCTTTAAAAGGGCAGGCTTGGCATGGCCGAATACCACACTCGCGTATGTCATGATCGGGCGGAGGTATGGAATGTGGAGGCTCGAAAGCCGCTCTATAAATTGCGTTTGTCCGACGCCTAGCTGCTATCTGTGCGTATACTGGCGTCTGGCAGGGTGGCCAATATAGGATTTTGGAGTTTTTCAAAATTTCGTTTTATGCTGGCCGAGTGTCAGTATTCTTTTTCTGTGATATGTGTGATTCGATTAGTTTTTAATGTCCGTAGACATTTTGGCGAAAAAGAAACTTTTATGTAATTGTCATGTACGTTCTACCTGTCTTTGTATGTTAGTTAGTATTCTCGGGTATGCACTATAGGAAAGCACCTGAGAATTAACCCGCGGTTAGTATGGGACTATTGTAAGAAATGGGATTAAAAAGGACTGGGCTATCGTGATGAACTGCTAAAGAAATTATGGGCAACTATGTATTATAATCATATAATTACTTATCCCTCCTAGCCCGCAACCCTCGTATCGGCGATTTGAAGACCACCTCAGCCCTGAAGGCTCTCTGCTGGTCGTCGAGCAGCATCAGGCTACACGGCCGTCGTGCCTTCACCACTAACAACCAGTTCGTCCGAAAAACCATCTCGCATAGCGACACCTCGCCGAGCTCTTCTTTGCCTGAAATTAACAAGAAGATAAGACAAAAACAACATTGTATTTTCTTACGTGATAGCGACTGTGAAGCCGATATTAGACGGTTCATTTGTCTTTCAATTTGGATGAATCAACCAGAATAATTCATATAAACAAAGTTGAACCATTCAATATTGAATACCGTAATGTCCTTTCGGTTATGTGCCTTTCAACCAAATTTATTCAATATCAGCATTACACAGGATCATAATTATATATAGGCCAATTGGGAACATTCTTTTTATTTTAAGACGGTTAAAAATTTAATTATTAGGTTGAAAGCGTCTTTTTATATATTTATTTTAAATTTGACAGTGAATACTTTTCTCCTCTGTTCAGAGAAGAACACAAACGTGTAGAAGAATACCTAGTAATTTACACACACGGCTACTGAAGTGGTACCTACTAGGAATAACAATAGTCAGACGTTCGGATGACGTGTAATCTGTACATGCCAACACCAAACTAAAACAGGCGCTACCTTATATTCGCCTTTATGTCATGTCCAAGATGGAAACTGGGCATATTTTAGGGTATTGATTTTCAAAGTGGACCGTGAAGCCCCACAATGTGGAGGTCAGTATATAATAAATGATAAAGATAGCTATTATAGGTAACTCACCTATCCTAGCAGAATGTGGTTTCTTGATTGATAACTATCAATCAAGAACATTACTAACGTAACTACGTTAGTAACTTCAGATCACTGGTCACTATAATTTGGATAATTGTTTTTATTGCACTTTTAACACTACATGTATATGAGTTAACTTTTCAATGACACTGCCAAAATTTTCTCTGTTATTTTGTAGTTGTAGCTAGGTAACCAATTTATTTGACTTGAGAACACTAAAGTTTTTCTCTAGGGCCAGCTACAACTCCAACAATAGCAGGATAGGTAGGATTCTACCTTCACCATATACTTTCATTCATTCACCTAACATATCGACGGTGCGGGCCCTTTGCATTCTCTCTAGACGTTTAAATTTTTTAATCTATCTACCCAAACATGAAGCCATTTTATTGCAAAAGAACAACAACAATCTATGCAATTGATGATTTTTACAGGAAAATGTACGCCTAATTAAATCCTGAATCAAACCTTGAATCTTTATTAAGTGTTTTTGCTACATTTTCTTTGTTTCATGAGTTTTGTAGTTAATGATTTAACGTATAATGTAATTCATGGTTCCGTGATTTAACACGTATAATTACAGCGAGCGTATTTGTTATGGCACTGAAGCGTGGCTTGCGATGATAGCAGGAGCCTAGTAACTACTGTATATACTGGACTTAAGCGTGGAGAGACGTGGAAAACCCGCATCAAGAAATTTAATTTCGTTTTCACGTTACATATCATAACAGTAAAGAAGTAATCAAACTGTGATAGACTCACCTATGCTTGTACTGCCACCAAGAACAGTACTAGAAATTACAATCGCTCGGTAAATATTTAATTCTGAAAAAGCCCCAAATCTTATATTTCTAATGTTGACCAGTGTGTCACAATTTAATCTTCTCTTGGTTTTTGCATCAAATCTAAACCTTTTAATCAACGTCTCCTGTTTATGCTTTTACGGAAAAACTATTGTACCGATTTGGCAGAAATGCGGTATATAATATGTAATTTTAATACCGAGGGTGGACAAGGGATACTTTTCATTCCGGATAATGGGATAGATTTATGTAAAGGTTATCCCAGAAAGTAAGATAGGTTTTGTTGTTTTGTGATTTTTTTATTTTCGTCATTTTGGTCATTGTGGTCGTTGTGGTAGCTTTGGTCATTTTATTATTTGGGATAGTTTGCGATATAAAATTAAGTGAATCTTCCGGGGGCAACTAGCACTAACATAAAAATTTAATACAATGTAACCTGTATTAACGCCTGCTCTTTAAACAATAGGTACGCCATAGAGGTTGCTTTTTTTTTAGCCTGGGGAAATCCGGTTGAGGACTAAGCCGCGACAAGGGCAGACCCTGGGGGGGTAATTCGCGACCTAGTGTGGGGTTCGCCAGATCGGGGGTGGCACTAGGATGCCCAGTCAGAACTGGTGCCATGCTATTGCCACTCCCCGGTTAGGGATACCCACTAAAACCCCTGGGTGTTCCGTCCTTCGCTTTATGCCAGGACTACGGGTATATAACCTAGCCTCTCCGCAGCCCTGGCAGCGTGGGCCTCGCGAGGCCTCTTCCACAGCCGGGGGAATACATTTATCCCCCGGCATAGAGGTCGACCCGCGGCGCAGCCGCGGGGTAATTTATAATATTTAATATAAACGTTGAATAGTTATAGTCTATGCATTAGAATTTATATGAAACACAATATTGCACTACTAAGTCGCCTGGAACAATGAAGTATGGTAATTGTGACATGTGAAATTTACTGCGTTGCAAACGTCAAAATAAAACAAATGCCTGGACGAAAATTCAACCCGGAAGTATGTGGGGCAGACTGTATTAATTATACAAGAACAATAGTCGTTGTGATTCAAGTAAAACAATAATACGGAACATTAAACTATTTGTCTATTACCGTGACCTTAGTTCTTGTCCAAGTACGCTCATAGAATAATAATGGACACCGAACAAGATTTTGAGAGTTCTAAAATGATTAATGGGTCTGGCAGTAAAACAGTTAAGCTGTTTAATGTTTTACGTTGCGCTTATAATTTAAATATGTTTTCTGATAAATAAAATTATTAAAGACTAACAGTGCCAGCGAAACTTCGTTCGCGTTGCTATGACGACGTGTTTCTTATAACTAGGAAGGCGCAGCCCTGGCTCTAAAACTGATACCCTGGAAGCAAGACGGACTTATCTGGGGTACGGGGTTACTGTTAATATATTGTTACGAGTTGCAGGCCTCGAATTAAAATGCCGTTGGAATTATTATAGAATTTATTAGAACTATACAAACACGTATAACACAGGTACAAATATAACTGAATACAACCAGTCCAAATGTAATGCACGATTCAATAACACGCGCAAAGTCCGTCACTAAATAGATTATCGAATGTAGTACACACGTCTTGCTTCGCTTGTGCTTATCGCTCGACTGCCTCAGTGCCTCACCCCTCCTTTGGGGCATTGCTTTATCCTGTACAAATACAATATGTCTGCTCGACCGCGTGGATAGAATTTTCCAAGAAGCACACCTGGCTAATCACTACCATAAAGATTACAATACACAATGGGCTGTTTTTCCAATCACAAATTTTAAGCACAAAGTAAACAAAAGAAGACAGTCATAAAAGAGCTTCAATGTTATTAGCTCAAACGCCGGCGGGTAATAAATGTGTTTTGTTTACAACTATGCAGGTGGCCCAAATTGTAACAGTATAATTATATGAACGAAGTGAAATAGTAGATTGTTACACAAGAGGTGAAAGTGACCTATTTAGGCACAAGATGGTTTGGTACACGAGCTTAGCAAGGATAGTAATAGTAAAAGTGCCTAAGTAGGCTATTCACCCGAGATTAACACTGCTTTTCATTTCGAATATGAAGAATCAATAAAAACTGATCACTTAAACAAACAACTACTTCTCTAATGAAATCAGGCGTTAAATTTATATCTAAAGCTGACGAATTCATTTAATACGTCTCATATGAATGTCAAGTACTTTTTTGTCTGTGGCATTCTATCAGCCAGTATTTTTTTGTCACTGATGATAGTAAATATTTAGCTCAAATTTATGTAAATACAATTATAATTTATAAGTATAAAATGATGTTACGAAATTATTGATATTAGGTTATAAGTCGCATCACTGAGTACATTAATATAATAAAAGTCGCATGTATTATCTATGGTTCGCATGGATTTTTAATTTTTTGACAGCAGGGAAATTCGTTTCCCAGGGACGAAAAGTACTGGTTTCATCCCTATGAGATCAGGCAATTCCAAGCTTACTTTCAGAATATGAGAAATGAAAAGGTACTATTTACATATTATGTGTGTTACTGTTGAATTAAGACTCTTTTATTATAAGCAGCCGCTATGTTCCGACATCAATTACCAGGTTTCAGTGTTCTTAGAGACCAACAACGCGTTGGTAACGCCACTAGTGTTGCAAACGGTAACCAATCTCCATCAGGCAGGCCGTCTGCCTGCTCCAGGCAATAAATAACACCGTTTAAAAATAAGTCATTGATATCAGACTAATACTTAATAAACACAATAGGTAGTAGAACTGGTAAAAAGTCAGTACGGACTACCATATAAATATAAGACTGTTATTGTGTCATGCTTATTCCGGAATTAATGAAAATTAATTTTTGTAATGGCGCACATGAGTGACACGCAACCCTTTCTAGCTGATTAAATTATAATATACGGAAATTTCCATGTTTTCTATTTTATAGTCGGTTTGTAGCTAAAATGGTGTATTTTTTTTATTACGAAGTTAGCAAACAAGCAGACGTCCCATCAAATGGTAAGTGTTACCGACGCCTACTACTAAGAGGGTCATCGTCTCTGCCTTGATGTGGCAGTGACATAAGGGGTATGTCGGCGACTTGCGTCTGCCAATCAGCGGCTTTCGGTGGCCATCACGGGCTTTAGGTGTCCATCTGCGGCGTCTGGTGGTCTTTCTGCGGTATACCGACGCCTATAGCCGTTTGGAACTAGAGGCCTTACTCTCAAACGCCTTTCGTCATTCGCCGTTGTTCGATCAGTCCGAAAGAGTTAATGAAATTTTAGATAGAAGAAAGAAAGAACAACTACAATAATAGATAATATTATAAAATTGTAAAAGTGTAGGCTTTTGTTATTTTAGATTGTTTGTGTTTGTCTGCTTGTTCGAGATTCACGTAAAAACTACTGGGCTGATTTCGATGCGGTTTTCACTGACCAATAGTAAATTCTCGGTCATAAAATCTGTGATACTATATATCCCGGCAATACGGTGGGATTTTTCCCGGGAGTGATTTACGTATAAATTAGCTTATTCCTTAGTATAGACTATATAACACAAAAATAAATGGAAATTGTGCTTAAATATAAACAAAAACAAGTTAATAATTTTCTAAAAAGAACGACGACAGGCGTTTGTAAGTAGGCCCTCAGGGGGATACAGGGGCTACGATAGAAGGATCAGACAGGAGGAATAGGATAGAGGGGAATGGAGTAGGGGTTTAGGGATGACCCGACCAGGTGGAGAAGCGAGATGGAATGCTCCTCCGTCTCAAAGGAAGATCTTCCAGCGAGGCTATTGGTGTTCCTCGCAGGCCTAGGCCCATTTATTACTGTTGGAAATTTATATATATTCTTTGTACGTTTCGGGAATCGTTTGCGACCTCAATTATTGCACAGCCCCATCTATTGGCTTGAAGTGTTCCACTACAGGGGTATGGGATAGGGAAAATGTGATAGGGGAGGTGGAAGTGGGCCATCGAATCTTTCAAAATGTTTATATCGCCAAGTTTCTATAACTGGGGTAAGATACTAAATTTTAGATTGAGCATATCTTCTACAAACTTCATATCCCAACGACATACAGCGCAACGGCCGCTGCAGTTTTATATTTTTTGCTCTCTGAACCTTATTAGAAGATCAAACGCAATACTCATCAGCGTCTTCAATATGATTTTACGGATTTCATACATCGTTACTATCGTTTTGCTGGTTTATAGAGGATATTCAATCAAAAACCTGCGTAAGTGGCACAAGCCGTCAACGAGAGAGAGAGGGTGAGAGATAATAAAAAAATTGTAATGACATATATTTAAATAACGACCTGGTAAATTTGGGAAACAATTTTCTCCATTATTTATTATGGTCTGGGTGTCTGGGATCGGCCCCAGAGTGGTCCGTTATATGTGGATAATATATAACACAAGCGTAATTTTCTTAGCTTGGGGCTACACTGGCCCACGAAAAAAGAAAAGTGGTCTGCACTTTTGACCAGACCTATCTGTTCTTATGTATTTCGAGGCGCTAAATCCGAAATCCGCTCAGTTTGGTCCATACCCTCAAAAGCATCGAAGTAGATAAGAATAGATAGAATAGTTCCAGAAGAATTTCTAACAATACAATCAAACACCATTTTTAAAAAACGTGTAAAAAAGATGTTAACCGATAAGGCATACTACAGTATCAATGAATATTTAAATGACAAAATTATAATATAAATTGTATGAATTAAGTACCTTATTTATTTATCTAAGTTACTTTTTATTTTAATTGACATCGTCAATTGATAATTTAATACACAATTTTATAATTTATTGGTTGACATTTTATTAGGTAACTAATTAGATATACATATATATTATACCATAATTTGTAAGCAGGATACTTGTACATATGCATGCCGAAAGGCGGAATTTGGAGAACTGTACGACGTTAAATTTACCACCTTTTGTATACCCATTTTCGCATTAAATAAATTGAATTGAATTGAATAGTCTGTTCAAGAGTACAGACCACTTTTTTGTGGGCCGTTGTTATTAATGCCGATTGCAGACAAACTGGCAGACGATCCATCTGATAGAAGATGGTTACTGTCACCTATACACGTTTTTAACTTTAGGGACGTTGCCAACGCATTGCTCACCTCAAAGAAATTTTATGAGTCTCCATCATAGCGGAAAAGAAAAATCTTGGCGGGGAAGTTTCTTATAAGTAGTACACTCGTGTTAGTCGCGGCCTTTGTCACTAACATTTCGCAAAATCTCGCAAGACTTTATTTAACATGGGCTGATATCAAATTTATACTAAAAAGAAGTGCAAATGTGAATGAACTTCTAAATTTAGCACCACACGTCTCGGTATCGTCATCAAACGTCTAATCTTGACTTGTTAGAAAATGCCACGCGTTTGATTTATTGAATTTCGATGGTATTGCCCAACAAGTATAGACAAATATAGACGTAGTAGGTATAGTGTTACATTTATGCGACCGTTAGATATAGTATTACTTTTTCTTTTTATAGGCTGACGTTTCAACTACATTTTTTTGGTTACCTTGATCAAAGAATATGACAATAGTTTTGTAATCAGGGCTACTGTAGTCTAAAATCGATCTTAAAAATGTGTTCCAATACAAATTTTAAAAAATCGAAATGCTACTAATGCTAATTGCTGGTAACGCGTTGCTTTCGACCCTTGTGTTGCAAACTTTTTTTATGGGCGACGGTAACCACTTTTCAAGAGCTGGGTCTACCTGTTTGTCTACTTTGCAATTGAAAAAAGAACTATCGAATACACCACTAAAACCACTCCACTGCTTATCACCTATCTTATTACACCAGACTGTGTCGCGGGATAATAGTTGAATCGATATAACAACCCTAGCAAATTAGGTCTGCCCATGTCAGTTTGCAGAGGGGGATCACGACTTGCCGCCAAGATGGGGGCGCGCCAGTATTTCGCGTGCGCTCACCTTTCCTCTCGTGGGGCGCATTACGAACCGTCTTACGCCAAAGAGAGAACGAAGTCACCGGGGGCTTGCCACCCCCCGGAAGTTGAAGAGGCCGTTGTGCCGTCGCGCGGCCTGCCAGGGCTTCGCGAAGCGGCACGGCCATCTATCCATGGCCCTAGCATAAGTGAGAAGGACGGAACACCGAGAAGTTTTAGTAGCGTGGCAATAGCACTCCTTGCTTACGGTGCTATGATAGTGCCACCCTAACGTGGCAAATCCCACACTCTACAAATAAATTACCCCTCGTTAAAAAAATAGGGGATCACGACTTTGACGATCGATAACTCGGTCCCTAGTACTTTACCTACAGTCTACGTCAGTCTATATTTATAATCTGTAAAAATTACTAGAATTCATTGTGTGTATGACGATTAGTCATGCCTTTTAAATCATTAAAGTACGTGTTATTGTTTCTTTGTATGCTTAACTGCAAACAGACAGCAGTTTATGTATTCGTGTTTAATTGAAGCAAGTGAAACGCAAATATCTTCATTATTCGTGTGACCAATGAAATGTTGTTTTAACTGATTATAATATATGTACGTTTTCATAGCAATTTGGAATGTTCCACAAGGCTCTTCAGACACGCGTCTTCGATTCTATTCCCTAGAGAATTATTCAATTTTCGTCAACAAGGAAATAAATGAAAATGTATTTGTATGTTAAAAATACATGCTAGGTTTCTATATTATCTTGCTATCTGTTCATTTGTCTTCTATCGTTTATAAACAGCATACAAATGATACAATTTTTTTTTTGAAAGAGAAGGATTTTGTCATTATGAAACCTGCTCACCAAGATTGATTATGTGTTAAACCCGCTAATTCACCTTGAACAAGCTGTTCCAAGCCCTGGAAATAAAGCTTGAGCTTGAGCTCAAGCAACCAATATTACTATATAATAACTAAAATCCTATATAATAGAATTAAAGATTAGTAAAAATTTATAAATTTTTGAATAATTAACAACAATTATAATATGCATCAAGTGACGTAGGTAACATATCATGCATGACAAGGTATAAAATGATATCAGCAAAATTAAACTAAGTATTGCGCACATATTTATGGATATAATTTAAAATATTTATTGTTTTTAGGTACATAATTTAAATTATCATTATTATAAATTATTTTTATCCTTAAACATATCCATTGTTTCTATTCAATAAAATTAATTCTGATGGTTTGATACGGTTTATTAATTCCAGGTTTTGATATGGGTCCTACTATTCATTCATTTGCCTTACTTCTGGTTAAAATATGAAATAAACTGCATACAAGTAATGTCAGAGTTAGTATGTTACCAGAAGACCATTAAAAGTGTAGTAAGATACATGACCCAGCATGTTTATTTTCATTAATAAACATAGCTCCCAAGATACGAGTCGACCTCCTTTAAAGACTATTGTGTTGTTTTAATAAAAGTTTTTAGAGCTTGCAAAGATGGAAAGCGTTAGTTTCTCCAAGTCAGTTTGCATGTTTGAGTATATTAGGAGCCATATGTTGGTAGGGGCCAAATTACGTTGTACGAATTTCATTATTTCTTGACCCCTACCCCAACCTTGTTACAGCTCGTCACATTTGTGAGGCTCCTCCCTCCCTAGTGTGACATCACATATTTTGCAATTTCACATCAATAAATTATTAAATTAAAACAGCAGTTCCCTAATTATCTTAAATATATTAGATTTTGAAATGTGAAATCACGAAATTTAGGACCCCTTCCACCGCTTGTCCAATACCACACTCCGTCGAACCCCTCCCCGCCCCTTAAAGTGTGACGTAATTTATAGATGGCCCCTTATAGACATTTAATTCAGACTTGAAATAAAAATAAATGTAATTTTAAATAAGGCGTTTTCTATGAACCAATATCGGCAGACAAACATACACATTGTATATCCCCAAGCTAAGCAAGTTAGGCTTGTGTTATGGGTGATATACAACGGACCGCTCTGAGGCCGATCGCAGACCCAGACCATAGTAAATAACAGAAAGTTGGTTTCCGAAATATATCATACCGGGAATCGAACCCGGGCCCTCTGCGTTCCAACGAGTTCGGCCGGCTATGGTTTAGCCCGCTCAACCACAGAGGCCGCTAAATATATAATGGTTTAGTGGGAAAATTAATATTGAGTTCACTTAGCTGTATGGGATATTGCTGGTGATTTTTAAAAATAATAATTCTATAATATCTACATGGTATATAACACAAAGTCGCTTTTCGCGTCTGTCTGTCTGTACATCCGCTAACTCCTTATAAACCAAGCAACAGATTGTCAACGGGTTTTCACCATCAATTAGATAATTCTTCACGGGAGGTTTACATATATATTAGTTTTTGCCCGCGGTTTCGCTTGCGATATATAAAAATCTAATTACTTATGTTTTATTGTAAATAAAATAGAGCCACTTACTATGGTTTAACCTATGGCATAGCCGCGGGGACAACTCTAGTATTGTTGATCTCTAGTGATTCCGAAATTACCAAGATGGTAGAGTTTATAAAAAAGATTTCTTTTAATTTTCAAATATCTCCAATACTACTCTGTGCTGAGTTTGAAGATATGGAATATTTTTAGTTACTATATAATGGTTGGTATATTCTATTGCTATGGTTCCAAAGTTAAACAGTGGACATTCTTCACCTATACATTTGAGGCCCGGTTCCCACATCTTGCAGACTATTTATTTGCCTTACTATAGATTACATTTAGATATAAGCTCCATACAAACGAAGTCAAAATTCAACCAATAGGCAATGGGATAGGGCAAGTGAAAGTATAGTAAGATATAGGACCTGACCAACAAGCACTGTAAAATGTTCATGGTTCAACTCAAACTGTTGGTTTTTATGATTAGGACCCCTTTATCAACAACTATATAAACTAAGATTCATTAATATTTTCTTAAGTTTTCGCAACTTGTATACATAATAAAACTACGTTTTAACGGTTTTAAGCGCAGTAATTTTTTTGATTTTTGTTATTCTGACGTTTCGGCCACTTTTCAGTTCACAAAAATCAAATAAATTACTGCACTTAAAACTGTTAAAACATAGTTTTATTAAGATTCATAATATAATACTTAACCATATTAAGCATTCATAAATATACCTTGATACAGTTTCAACAACTCATAAGTGTATGTGTGTACAATTATGTTACAAATATGTAAAAAAAAAAACAGAAAAGTTGTGATTAATTATACTAGAAGAAGGATAAATTTTTACAATTTTTAGATAGGTATCTAAAACTTATCATTAAGAGAACATAAGGTGTTAACTTACTGTAGTGCGCCTTCTCAACAAGTGGTTCAACATTGTAGACGCGCAGTCCGGTCTTGAGGCAGCATGTGAAGCAGCCTGGAACAATTGAGCATATATTATGTACAACATCACACCTGTCTGTCATAGCTGTAAGAAGAGAGCCTTTTTTTGATTTTTCTTATTAAAAATAAGACTGCTCGTAACAGTCTCTGCATAAATAACATGTTTTAAGTAATAAGCCAAATTTTTATTCTGTTCCTAGATTTATTTGTTGTAGTACAACACAAAGAGAGCTACAGTCCATCTGATGGTAAATAATTACTGGTTCTTATAGACATTTGTATCATGGTGTTTTGTCAACATGATGCGAATGATGAGAGCTCAATCTAAATCCCTGACATGCAAATAAGACAACTCAAATTCTTAAGAAACTTCTCAATTTAATAGAATAGAGTATAGTGACTCAAATAAGTGGATTTTAATGCTCAGCTCGCAAGCATTACAGTGATAAAAATAGGTTAGGATATTCTCAAAAATTCTTTGGACCACTCAATAGTCAATCATGTATTGCATATATTATGAAAGTGTTACCAGTTCACAATAAGCTTAGTAGGGTATAGCAATAGGTATTGTGCAGAGTGGATCGATCTATTCTATGTACTATTTTATGTCATCTGTAAAATTTCCAATAGAACATAATAGCATTTCATTGTTAGTACACTTTTAGTTCCTTTATAAAGATGTAGTCTTTGGTCAACATATTGATGCAGCAGGGGTAAAACATTATTTGTTTTAAGTAATATTTGTATAGTAAATAAACAAATAATTTATAGACAAAACCTCATATTGTACATTCGAAAACTAAGCAAATTACGCTTGTTTTATCGGTGATGTACAATGGTCACCTCTTGGGCCAGCCCCATACATCCAGAACATAGCAAATAATGGAATTTTCATTTGAGAAATTTATGATATCATGTATTGCACTTGGAGGACCTCTGTTTTTCAGTGAACTCAACCAGCAAAAGTTTAGCCCACTCCACCACAGAGGCCATCAAATGTTTCGAAGGAAAATGTTACTTCAAACATGATTAAGATAAAAAAGGCCATCAAGTTAAATCAGTCACAAAATGCAACTTAAAATAATAATAATAAACTTATGAAGAACTTTTCATGTCTCTATATCATTTTCAAATTATATAATCTAAATTGTGTAACTTTTAAATTACATATTGTTAGTTAAAATTCAAGAACTCCTATCAGCCATTATTTGATAAATTGAATTTTTTTCACTGACATTTCATATAAACATTCTACCCAACAAAATAGAAAATTTTGTAAACAGATTTATACTATTTGTAATTGAAACCAACAGAAGTATATTTTTGTTTGCCCATATCAAATATGAAAAGTATTTAAGTACAACTGCAAAAATTGGATAAATTGAGGTATGAAGTCTTGATAATTAACCATCATCATGATATGAAATTTCAATCATTTATTTAACATGATTTGGATTTTTGATGCATTTGTAGATTTGTATACATGAAAAACTTAATTGTCATGTGACCACTTCTCATCAGATGGGTCTTCTTTATCTTCCTTTGTGTCTGCTTAGGCAATAAAAAATGTTCATATTTAAAACATTTTCCATTAAACAGAAAACTTTTAAATTATCCAAACAACAGATTTAAGAGCATGATTCAGAAATACAGTTACTGTCCTAAATAAGCCTGTAAATTTTCCTATTTTTAAGCTAACCAAAACAAACTGATTCATCTAACAATAGACACATATTGTAACATATAGCAAATATCATGAAGCTGATGAGAATTACGCTTTAAATCACACGTACTCTTGCGAGTTGCAAAACAAACGCGAATGCGAGGCCAAACAATACTAATGGTCGAACAATAGTGAGTGGATTCACGTAGAACGAAAACTGCGCGTGGGCGCACTCCTAAAAGTATAAACAACACGTGGAGGTGATGCGAACGCGACGAGCGTGGTTCAATGTGAACGTGCAACGACCCTGCGATGCATCAAATCAAACATACTTCAAGACCACAACCCCTACATCACCGGCAAGTCACAATCAAGTCGACTGGAAGACCTGACTCATGAATAATACACAAATCACAGAACAAAGAACTTAGGTTGACGAACTAGGAAGTAACACACACCTTGGTCCTGGTTGAAACCGAGGCTTGTTATGCCGCTGCTCCTCCGGCGCGCCATGTCTTATCGACCGTGAATTTATCATAAACATTGAGTTGCTTTTTTATCAATTATCTCAGTGGACATTTTCACACCAATAATTTTAATACGCACATTTATTTGTTACATGTTCCCTGTGTGTGAAACACAGCTGATTTGATGACGGTGACAGGAAAACAACTGGGTTACCAGACGAAAAAATATTAACCCACATTGGTGCTGCTATTTATTAGAAGACCTATACATGTTAGCATGAAAATAAAAGAAAGAAAAGTTTCCTTGTAAACATTTTAAATTAATTGCTTTCTATTATATACATAGAAGCAAAAATATTTTTGTTTGCGATTCCGACTGAAAACTAAGCTAGCCTTGAAATTATTTTGAATTAACATTAAACTTCAAAGTTTAGCAGGTTTAGAGGTTTCTACAAATGGCAGCTCAGTAACAATATTATTAAAGCTATTAAATAGTTTTACAATTAATTGCACTTTGCACATAAAAATCGGCAGAGAAACACACATATTGTATATCCCCAAACTAAGTAAGTTATTGTGCTATGGGTAACATAGAATAGACCACTCTCGGATACTCGGTCCGAGCCACAAACACATATTATACCATAACAAATAGCGAAAAGTTCATTTACGAAATGTGCCATGACAGAAATACCCGTCGATTATAAACGATGATAACTTAGTTATTTAAGAAAATAACTTGTTTTAAAGACCTATTAACTACAATATAGACTGTTATACGTTTATTGAGATAATATGTTATTGTTTATTTAATTTTGTGGATGTGGCTTTAAACAATGCTTATGAACCAGTGCTACCAACAGGATAAACTCCTAATGACGGATTTGTTGTGGCAGTTAGAAAAGTCATATTTCACTAAACAATTTAGAGATTACGCACAAGTTTTGTTTTAAAAAACCCCAATATCCTAATAAGGGTATTTTTATTTATAATCAGTATTAATAATTTTTGCAAAGTTAGCTGCACTGGCAACACCACCCTTCAAACCATAATCATTATTTGTTTGTAATGTTGCCAAATATAAACAGTATTTAACCTTATTCGTTTGATAAAAAGTATTTATAATTTTGTTATAAAATGTAATAAGCAAACCTTCAAAATTCAGATCATTCTGTACAAAAAAATAGAAAACGTCAAAAATGTCTTTATCTTCCCTTATTGAGGAAATTCTTGTACAATTCAAATTTTTGGCTTCGAAAGCAGTTTTAAATTATGTAGGGTGTCAATTAGCTAAAATAGTAATAGTAAATCTAAAAAATATTAAGTTGATAAACTAAGGTAAGAAATTGGGAAAAGGCACTCTGACATATTATCTGTAATTTGCAGATTGTAAACTATATAAGACTTCTAAGAAAATATTTCATACAACACAATGCAATCTTACGTCTATTATAGTACATTAAAACAAGCAACGCATGTCGTCTTGCTTTCAAACAATAAATCTCAGAGACGAATGACCTATTGTAATTTTAAAAATACAAGTCTAATGTTATGTGAAATGTGCAATTGTGCATTTTTATCTTTACAGGCCAATGCTAGGTTTATTGAATATATTTTGTTAAAATTTATTTAATATCTATTCATTTTAGAATACAAAAAATGGACTTTAGTACAACAACAAATCATGATTATCAGTGGCCTTTCCCGAAGCCTATCATAGGAAAGTAAGTAATATTATTTTTATACGCCTAACATAAAAATTTGAGCAATGTGCTGTATCTGTAGATTGCTATAAAGTAAATAATTACAATTCTTGCGTATGCGTATCTATCCAAATTACAAAGTGTTCCAACTTGATGATGCCCCGAATCAACTATTCAAGTTATTCGAAGCAAGTGTTTCACTTAAATGGATTTTATTTTCTAGGCCACCTGATGAAACGATTTTTCAGAGATGCATGCGTCTTGTACTAATAACATGGAAGAGGAATAGTAAAGACACTTAGTTGAATTCAGTATTCTAAATCATCTCTCTGAGCTATCTAATATAGACTGGTATTTTCGTCCGCTTATGATACAAATGAGTGGTTGATTAACAAGTTCGTAGATTATTTAATAAAAGTAACTAACCTTTCATTCGCCTTACGAGCGGGTATTTGACAGAAGCTCCATACAAGTAATGCTTTTAAAGGAACCGATCATAAATGTCGTCGTTAACAGCTGCCGACGCTTTAAAAAACATGCTGCATTCATGATTAAAATTGGATAAGGTTTTCAACTACTTGTATATTAGTACTAACTTCTGCCCGCGACTTTAAAAAAAGTAAGTACTAAAAAAAACCCCCCGATTTTGAAACATTCTTCATTGATGCTCCGCTCCAATTGGTCTTAGCGCAATGATATATAGCCTATAGCCTTCCTCGATAAATGGGCTATCTAATGCTGAAAGATATTTTCAAATCAGACCAAGAGTTTATGAGATTAGCGCGTTCAAGCAAGCCAACAAACAGACTCTTCAGCTTTATATATTAGTATAGATTTTAACAAAGGTAATTTGAATATAGGCCATGTGAGCCACCAACTCCATCTGCAGCTCCAACAATCCGCCCAGCACCAGTGGCACCTTATTGTCACTGCGACGCCCATTCCTACTCGCCAAGAGTTGAACAGTACAAACAGTTGTTGGAGAAAGAGCAGAAATTGTGCCACGATTATGAACAACTGAGAAAGCAGGTAATGATTCTGTATAGTTTATGCAAATGCTAAGTGTCAAGTATTTATGATATTATAGTCGTGGTGGCGTAATGGCTAGTGCACGTGTCCCAAACTCAAAGGGCGCGGGCTCGAATCATGGCCGGAATTCGTGCACCATTCAGGCAGTTTTCTGACCTAATGTGCATATTGTTACAATTATCACGTGCTAACAATGGTGAAGGAAAACAACGTGATAAAACCTGCACATTGAGATAACGGATGTGTCGAACCTACCAAAAGCCGCCTTGGACAAGCATGGCGGGTATACTGTTCATTCCCCAATAGTGGGAGGCCTGAACCTATCAGTGGGACGTTTATGGGCTGTTATTATTATATTATTATACTAGGATATGCCCGCGACTTCATCCACGCTTGACTTGAAATTCCCGCGGGATTCCCGGGACACAAAATGTCACACATTTTAATACATTTAATTTGCTGTCGATCAGTAAATAAATCACATTGGAATTCGATTATTTTTTAAGTCTGGTCACTTTAAATCATTCCCATAAAATTTCCCGCGGAATTCCCAGGATAAAAAGTAGCGCAGACTATAAGTCTAAGAATTAGATGTTGATCAGCGAAAACCGCATCAAAATAGGCCCATTAGTATTACGTGAATCCCGAACAAACACAAGAACTCTAACAAAAATTGCATCGTGTTCTCCATCGTTTATATAGTCTACTAGCTGTGTCCGCGACGTCGCCCGGGTAGAATTTGTTTTCAAAACCCCCCGATTTTGAAACATTATTCATTGGTGCTCCGCTCCTATTGGTCTTAGCGCGATGATATATAGCCTATAAGCCTTCCTCGATAAATGGGCTATCTAATACTGAAAGAATTTTTCAAATCGGATCAGTAGTTCCTGAGATTAGCGCGTTCAACAAACAAACTCTTCAGTTTTATATATTAGTATAAGATAAGATTCCAGTTGTTTTTTTAATAACTTCAATGTACAGACACGGCATGTTTAGAATTTCAAAATATTATAGATAACTATTTAAGAATTTTCCAGCATTCATTTTTAGGAATGAAATTATAGTAGGTTAATGGCTAATGCTGATATTAGACGCAACAACCAAATTAATTAATTCAATACGGTTGAAAAGCACAGAACCGAAAGGACCAGCGGAATTCGGTGACATTGATTGAGTCAAGTTTGTTTGTTTGGATCACTTTGGTTGATTCACCCAAATTGAAACGTCTAATATGAGTTTCGAATCCTAGCCGTAAAGCATGCGCCGCTTTAGACTTCCTCTTATAGAAGTGAAAAGAAAAATCTTGAGGAAACCTACATATTGCAATTATCGTAGTATGAAACCCGTCAATCCGCTTTGGACTGACATGCAGACAAAAATTCTAATGACGGTCATATGTGATTAGGTAAATTGTCCAGTTTTCTCTTGATTTATGGCATATATTTTGAAATCACAGATAGAAATTTTAATTTTGTTTATTATAGCAACGATTTGTCAGTGACACTTCGTTTGCGTTGCCAAAACGATATTTATTATGGTAGTGAATTGCTTTAAGGCATCAAAAAATCTAGCTATATTCATCTTCCCTACAGTAATGACGTCATTTATTGGGATAGAAAGTATTCTCAATGTTGATTCGGGATATAAGCTAGCTCTTTATCGAGTTTCATATAAATTCGTTCAGTAGTTTTCAAGTGATGCTGTAACAGACAGATCGATCGGAATGTGCTGGTCCATATTAGCTCCCCTGATTTTTTCTTATTTTTAATTTAATTGTACAAATTCGACGATCCTTTTTTTATAGAGGTGAAATCTATTTGTGGACACTCTACTGTTGAGACAACAGTGGGATAGTGTCGGGATCATCGCCTAGTTGCCGAAATACCCATTAAGGACGCGTTCCTCTAGTCTAGTAGCTCTAAACGCCTAAAATGATCCGTCAGCCGTTCCACATAGCGATCACGGTCGTTATGGCCGTTGCGAAAACGTCACTAATGACGTCATTATTTTCGATTACACAACGCTTACAACGACCCATATCAAGAGGTGGGTCGAAGTGGGCATTGACCACAGAGCATTAATTCTCTCTATCGATTGACATTGAACAAGACGCGATTTTCAAATCAACTAATGACATTTGCGTCTTTCGTCGTTAATGATATCAATGCTCCATAATCCGTTGCACTACAGTTTATGATTGCAATGCCCGCAAGCAAGTGGAACGGAAAAAAACGCGGTTGTGAACGTGGTCGTTGTGAGTTTCATGTGGAACGTAACTTAAATAAAACACCTCCGTGTTCTCCGTCTCACCAGAAGTCAGTGCCACGGGCCCAAGGCACAAATTCGGCGACCCTAACCAGGGGTGGATCCAGCCGTCAAAAAAGGTTTCGGTCACAGTCACCCGAAAATCGGTAATGTGCGAGTCGGAGTATGGACTCGAACATAATTGATATAGTGCATTCCTGCAAAGGAGATATTTTTAAAATATATGACGCCCTAACCAAGATTTTAAATTAGTAGAGTCAGCGCACCCAACGAATTACTTTTCCAATACAAGTATTCATGTGCCAAAAAGAGACAGACAATATGAAGTCAAAAATATGACAACGTGTTATCAGCATATCGTTTATGGTGACTAATTACTTTGCTGCATTCCGAATCACGCACGATAATTTTTTTTTTAAATTTATTAATGTATTGCGTAAAATATCATCCAGCCTATCGACCTCAACAGTCCGCGAAAGTATGATGTCACAAGTCTATTAGGGTTGTTGGGCATGCCAATCGTGCCCACAAAGGAGGATCCGCGCTTGACCCTTATAAATTTATAATAGTTCGAGCTTTTGTCCGCGGCTTCACTAGCGTTGTAAAGGATGTGTACACATGAGCATGTTATAAGTTTTAGAAATGTCGAACTTAATTTTTACTTCAAAGTACCTAATGATAAATATCCATAACGCCGCCTAGAGAAGCGAAGTTGAAACTGACCATTTGAGCAACAGGTTAAAATTATAGCTGGCATGTATTTATCGCATGGCATGTGGTCGCAGGGGAAGGCCCAAGAAATGCTGGCTTGACGTTGTGAAGGATGACATGCGTACCAATGATCTCAAAACGGGGGATGCTGAAGAACACGTGAAGTGGAGTTGGTAAACTAGTAAAGCGGACCCTGGGCGTTAGAGCGAACGCTCCGAACGCCACCGGGATTTAACGCTCGGATGATAATTTTTTTTACTTTTGTAAACGAAGTATTTGAGAAATACCTCATTAATATTACCATCTAATCTAAAAAGACTAATAAGTAATTTAAATATAAACTAAATTAACTAAACTTATTGATCGTATGCTCGGATGATGATGATGTCATTGTCGTTGCCATGCCGATGTATTTGTTAGTGAATTGCAACGGTGGTGCCAATAGAACGCGGTTGGAGTGGCATCTTTTCGGCTATATTTGTCTATTCTTCGGGATTCTAAGTTCTATTTTATACCCCTGACAACTTGTATGCAAAATTTTGTGACGATCTGTTGAGTAGTTAAGGCGTGGAAACGTCAGAAACAAATTCACATTCGCCTTTATAACATTCATTAGGATAGACGGAGATGGAATTTCTTTTTTTTGGTTTAATGTGTTTGTAGATGGTAGACGTCACAAACGATATCTTGGACCATCCATGCGATGACCTCGACGGCAAAATGACAACCATATACCAAGCTACGTTCAAGAAGAGGTGTAAGTAAATAGATCTATTTTTAATTTTATCATAAGACGGTCTCTGTGGTTGAGAGGACGAAGTCTTAGCCTGCCGAACTCTCTGAAACGCAGAGACTCCGGGTACGATTTCTGGCCTGGTAAATTTCAGAAACGAACTTTCTGTTATTTACTATGGTCTGGGTGTCTGAGATCGGTACCAGAGTGGTCCGTTGCATATCACCCATAACACAAGCGTAACTTGCTTAGCTTGGGCATATACAAAGTGTGTGTTTGTCTGCCGATTATTATTATACTTAAATATAAATAGAAATCTATACTAATATTATAAAGAGTTAAAGTTTTTGAGTTTGTGACGTTTTAGGGAGGTAATCTCCGAAATTACTGAACCGATTTAAAAAATTCTTTCACTGTTGGCAAGCTACACTATCCCCGATTGACATAGGCTGTATTATATATATATATATATATATATATATATATATTCAATTATGGATCCTTACAAAAATTGCAATAGTGTAAAAACTAAAATCCAAGGATTAAAAAAGTACCTAAAATCGCGTGCGCTGCGAAAATTATTGACGATAGAATAAAATAATGTACTACGACTTTGCAGAACACATTATTATTTACAAAAAGTGTTGCGACAGCATATGTCTAACTATTATAGTTATGCCGCAATAAGTGTTCTAAAAATTTAATTAAAATGCCGCCGCTAGAAAAGGCTCTTTATTTGTATCTTGGTATTTATCCTTATCAAAATAAATTACTTCATATTAAAGACTGCTTCAATACCTTTATATAACTTTTTGAATTATTCAATTCGGACATTCCATTCGAAAGATATCACGAGTTTAAAAATGTAAATATTAGAAAAAAGTTGCCTGGTCGCCGCGCACCCTAATCGGCTAGATGGGCTTATGCGATGTAGGCGTCACTGGGGTACGGGCAGTACGGGAGGGGAAATATTTTGAATTCGCTAAGTAGGTAATTAAACTCAACAAAACTATACTAATAATGGGGTAATCTCTGAATCTACTAAATCGATATTGAGGAGTTTTTGGCGGGAACTGAAAGGAGATGCTGTGTTATGCAGTTTTATTTTCTAAAAATGTGTAAAATTACTCCAAAATGAACAATAGTTGTAGGATATTAATAGTCTTTCAGTATTAATTACGTGTTTTGTGAGAAATGTGAACTGTATAGTTAAATGTGGCCTTTTAAGTTGTCACAAGAACTTCGTTTAATGGCTCCAGCTGATAACCTACAGTTCAGCTGTGCTACACATATGCTTAAGAAAATACATTTGAAAACCTGTGAAGTGCCGAATATCCAAAACTGACTTGGCTTAAAGCTCTAGAAACCAAGCCATAAAAAAAGACATTGATTTTTTTTTTTAATTCTGATGCCCAGCAAAGTGGGCGTCAGCTAATAGAATATAAATATAAACCCAATTCGTTTTGCAAATAAATGTAATTCTAAAAAAGTTCCTACATTTATAGCTGGCACCACATACCATTTTGATCTTTCATTTTCAAATACAAAACCACTATTAGATTTCAACTAAAATTTTATTATTTAAAACATATATTTTAGACTGCTTTAGTCGTTGAATGAAAATACAGATAGTGTCAGCATAGCTAACATAGCCACTGTATAAAATTGCATATCCAATAAGGTTAAAAAAATATTACGCTTGACAATTAGATGGCGCTAGGACTGTCATCATCTAATTATTAATTAGCATAGATGACATTGTATATTCAACAGATTTACGTTTCTTTTTTTTAATTCAGATATTACAGTTACTAAGTAAACATTTGCACTGAATTTAAATTAATAAACGTGATATATTTCGCGCGTGCGAAGTTTAAAATTCAGTGCAGGATTTAATAGAGACGTGAGACGTGGTTGATAATTATTTAAACTATCGCTGTAAGTCAAGGTTATATTCCAACTGTTGCAAAATGTGTTTCGTTGGTTAAAATTTGAATGTTTGTTTTATTAATGCCTAATTTAACCGGCCTTTACTCAAAAGTATGGGATGACAACATTTTGGAAGTTGTACTTTGGTTGTGTTGATATTGTGGTTAAGGGAGAACATGGAGTTAAACTTTATTTATTTATTAACTTATAAACATCGCTATCATTACAGTTCTCACTAATACGATAGCGTCGTACTCATAATACATTATATATACATATATACATGTTCGATCGTCATAACATGTAATATAATATGCAGTTCTTGTGAATTCAGTCACAGTACAGATAAAAATTTCAATGTGTTGACATATCTTGTTCAATGTTCAAAAGGCCTGAACTGAGCAGATCTAATTAATACTAATGGTATATAGTGTCACCTATGTCAATTAGATTGTCTGTCACCAATCTAATTGACATAGATGACTCTGATTAAAAACCTAAAGATTCTACACTATACTGCACTACAATTTATTGCTCACCCAAATACAGAATATAAAAATGAATATTCAATAAGTTCCTAGTAAAACAATGCGCTAGGCGGCCTTATCTCTAAAAGCGAAAAGTGATCTCTTACAGGAAATTTTTAACTAATCTGAAAATTATTTATTCTTTTACTATACTAATAGGGATGCGGACACATTTTAACATATAAAAGAACAGGTGTTACAATACTTGTACCTACCTATGACGTCATAGGTAGGCACACTCGTATAGAATCTATGGGGATACGACGTTCTGTAACCTTTTAAAAAGTATCTCAATTGATTTGACTGTCCGCTCCCCTATTATTAGTAAGAGGCAATTTCAACCTGATCTAAAATCAATTTTGTTGTGTTTTTTCTTTATAGCGTTTCCGGTATCAGACTATAGAACGATAATAGCAGCATCACAGTCCAGTGCTCCCATCCCGAGGGAAAGCAATCGCCTTGGTATACTCCGTTGCTACAAGGACCCCACCCACTTCAGCGAACCTCCGCCTGTTGTTAAACCAACTATCAACCCACCGGGGCCAGTTCACACTGGAGTGGCACCCAAATCAATCCAGACGTGGTTCACGGAGTTTCCAGGTAGAACTGAATACATGGATACTTACAGCGCGTCGGCGAAAGCATGCTGGAGGTCGATGCAAAGGTTCAAAGAACCGATGCCTTCTACTAGAAGACGAGCTGACGATACGTGCGTCTAGGGACTTCATCATTGTTTGTATGTGCGTAATGAAAATAAGGGAAGATATATTTATTATTTTAATTTTAAATGTTAAAACCATTCTTCGTCTCTTTTTAAATATGTCTGGATGGTTTGTGTAGCTACATAATCTGTGTGGCATGCACTAAAGATTTGAAATTTTACACTCAAACATTACTTTACTTATTAATAACTAGTTTTCAGGTGATGCTATAGTAGGCAGACAAAATTCCAAAATTTTCGAAATCTGGACATACGAACTAGTCACTTAGATATTTTTTCACATATCTAACCTCCTTGCGCCCACGGTCCTTAAAAAAGTACTTCAAGAAATAGTGAATAAAGTCCAACACCAAATCCAATTTCGTCAAATGAACCCCCAGGGTACTACTCTAAGTACCCCATCTTTAACCATTGCTACTAATTCCAAATTACCACCTTTTTATAAAGTGATGTCTCCGATCGTATGTTCGAGGTTTTTGCTTGTGTATGACCAAGCAACAGTGCCAACAAAAACAAAAGAAATTTGTCTTTCTTGACTAACATCGATTGTTGAGTGTGAAAATAAATTTTAATGTATTCGTGAAATCTTTACAAATTGTGTTGATATGCTTATCAAAAATAGGTGTTTATATACTATATTCGTTGTTTACATCAAAACTTTATATTAATCTGAGATATAGTGAAAATTATCTTAATTCTAAATTTATAATCTTTTAATAGACCTTTGGGTTAATAAGGACCATCATGATTGTTTCGAATGTTTTAAATAAATAATAAAATAAATGTTATTAAATTAGTTTTCTACGTTTAATTTCATTTTTGATTTTTTGAAGGTAGTTGGAAAGAATTGATGTTGTAAATGTTTGTTGTTTTAAGTTTAGTGCTTTTGATCCAAAGGCCTACCAAAAGATAACCTATTTTTGTCCTTTTTTTCCTTCTACTCGTTCACCTGATACAAGAAAAATATATCATACTTGTGAGATTATTGTAAGGTACAATTTTTAAACTTCAAAGTCTTGGGTTTTCGCCATTGAAACCTTTTTTAAGTACTTTGGACGTTATTACTTGAAAGCGTTGAAAAGCCTGGGCGTGCTGAAACCTGGAGGATAAATGCATTGTTCAAACTCGAACTCTCCACAGATTTATTATCTTATACACAATCCGATCCAAGTTTATGAATAACAAAATATCAACAAAATAAGGAGTAATGGCAGCAAAGAGCAGCTTATCTCTGACTTCCTTTGACCTCATCACGCTATCGATCTGCAAAATTAAACAAAGGAAGTCATAATAAGTTCAAAGTTTAATCGTCTGTATACACTACATTGTAACTAAAGGATCTTGTTGCATTGATAATTAAATAATTATATAAGATTTCTCTTTGTGGTTGGGTTGTTTGATCTTGAAATTCAGTTATAATTATTAATTTTGTAACTATATAATATAATAGCAGCCCATAAATGTCCCACTGCTGAGCTCGGGCCTCGCATTATAGGGGGTAATACAGTAATGTATATTAGAGTCCTGGCAAAAGTCATGAACGCTGTAGGTAGACTTTTTGACCTAATATGGGTATTGAAGACGATGAACTTCATAAAACATACTACCCAAATGTACAGTCGTGGTATGAAAATGTTCGCCAGTTTTCAAATTGATTCATTTAACGTTCCGCGTGCACATATTATCTTTAACTTTAAAAAATTATGTTTAACTGTTTAACAATAAATTTTCAAATTACTAAGATCAAAGTTGTTTGATTTTCTATCTAGTCTAAGAAGATTATTTAGAGATGTAAAACCTTTTTATTGGTTTTAATATTTATGATAAGCGTAGTGATTATATACTCTTTGTTTCTTATTGTTAATCTCAGTGTCTGTCATTATCAGCATTGCAACTTTCACATTTCTATATTTTATAAACGTAACATTTATTAAAATGTTGGCTGTAATGTTTCTTGTACTCGTGCAATTAAAGTCGACTTTAAAGTGACGACCTTTTCCATACCGTGACTGTACATCGAAATGACTACCACATATGAAAAACCTCTCGATCTGTTTGAACTTTTTTTTCACTTGTTATGATTACTACATACTGAAGGAGAACATCGTATAGTAGTGATGCTGATGCCTGCGTCAAGATAACTGATAAGTATGTGAATATGTACTGTGAATCCGCTTTGGACAAGCGTGGCAGAGATATTTTGATACTAACAACTGCAGGAGATAATAATCACGCTGCATTATGATTCACGCCACAGAAAGTGAGATTTCGAAAAACATTATGATGTAACCTCAAATACTGTGAGCTATTATTCAAACCACGTAGGATTGTATCTTAGCAGACTAAATGCAACATTTAGGCAGTTTCCTCTGTCAATAATGATGTAGTGGAACACTTACAAGCCAATAGATGGCGCTGTACAATAATAGATGTCACAAACGTTTCCCGAAACATACAAATAATATATAGAAATTTTCAACAATAACAGATGGGTCTAGACCTGCGAGGAACAACACTAGCCCCGCTGGAAGATCTTCCTTTAAGACGGAAGAGCATTCCATCTCGCTCCTCCACCCTCCACCCTATACGGGTCACCCCTTTCAATGACGTGTAAGAATTAACGATATATTTTTTTTTTAATTTATTGTCCAATATGCTTACATTCATAAACATAATACACATTTGACTGTGGCACAGAAACCTCATTCATGGGATTATTCGTGCTGGAAAGAGTTGTGTACACAATATTGTTATATCAAAAATAGGAGCAGAGGCGAGTAATTGTTATCATCATTCTAGTGTTTCGTTTTGATTTGATAATAATAGCGGGGTTCTGTTTTAGTCCCAGGTCTGCACAAGTGAGCCTGATGGTCCGCTTTGGGAATCAATATAGAATCTTTTCAGATTATATTTGATGCAAGTACGATTTGGGCAAGTGTGGCGGGTATTCTCAGTACCAATAATTAAGAGGCCTGAACGCAGATATGAAACATCAGTGCCTGATATACTTACTTGATTGCTATGAGGATCATCCCTGATATCGTCGGCACCAGAACTTTCGAGAACGGTCCAAATACAAGTTTTACTAGATCTCTTAATGCTTGCATTATTCTTTCTAAATCTTCTTTAGTATGTTTCACCTCTGTAATTCCCTTCATGACGTTAATTATTTCTTCTAATTTTTTAGATACGTCTTGGTGTTCTTTAATGTCATTAATTTCTACGGCTTTAGGAGCGTGTGTGATTATTTCTGTATACTTCTCGGTCCGTTCATTAATCCCTAAAGAGTGATTCATTAATTTTGATTTAGAATCGTCCCTTTCATGTGATGTATTTATAACTGCGCCAAAAATACTACCCATGGATGTGAGCAGTAGCAAACACTGAAATATATCAACGTCGTTTTATGTTTAACCAGCTTTTACCCGTGGCTTTGCTTGTGTTAAAAAAGGATATGTATGTCATGTTATTTTAGTTCTTAGAAATGTCGAAC
Organism: Dendrolimus houi; assembly: GCA_039645545.1. Taxonomy (NCBI): domain Eukaryota; kingdom Metazoa; phylum Arthropoda; class Insecta; order Lepidoptera; family Lasiocampidae; genus Dendrolimus; species Dendrolimus houi. The sequence continues at coordinate 10,124,945 of CM077136.1, forward strand.
TTAATTTTTAATTCAAAGTACCTAAATCTTATGTAACTTCATCTAGCGAAGATGGAACTAACCATGAGAGCAACAAATTAAAATTGTCGTTATCATCATTGTTACCATGACGATGTATTTGTTAGTGAATTGAAACTTTTCGGCTTTTCGGCTATATTCGTCTATCCCTCGCGAAGAGTATTATTATTAGTAGTAGTATTATTTATTTTTGGAGGAAAGGTACCTCATGTCCAATTCTATATTCTGAATTCCTGAAAACGTGTACGCAAATTTTCGTGACGATCTGTTGCGTAGTTAATGCGTGGTAAAGTCGCATTTATAATATTAGTTAGGACTAGCTGTGCCCGCGAAATCGTCCGCGTAGAATTGTATTTTGCGGAACCCTGATTTTAAAAGTAGCCTAACTTACTACTTATAACATCAGCTATCTGCCAGTGAAAGTCCCTTCGAAATCGGTCGAGCCGTTTCAGAGATTAGCCGGATCATCAAGACAGACAGACAAATATTCTGAAAATTGCATTTTAGGAATCTCCTGGTAGGTACGAATTATCTATACATATAATAAAACTGTAGAGGTCGAATTTCTGTACAATGAAAAAAAATGCTAAAAACCGAGTCAGGGGGATGTAAGAAGTGAAATAGAACAAATTTCGTTTTTTTTATGTTTGTTTGTTGTTTCTCTGTCTGTTTGTACCGGCTAATCTCCGAAACGACTGGACCGATTTAAATGAAATTTTGGATGGTGATAGCTTATATCCCTGGTCAACATATAGGATACGTTTGATCTCGAAAAATTAAAGAGTTCCCGTGGCATAGTTAAAAAACCGCACGACGCGGACGAAGTCGCGGGCATCAGCTAGTCTTATATATATATATAAGACTAGCTGATGCCCGCGACTTCGTCTACACATCTATACATCTATATATAAGAAAAATTGAAGTGAAGTATACTCCTACTTCACTTCAATTTTTCTTATATATAGATGTATAGATTAGGAGTTATGGTGTAGGTTCTATAGATATTGGCTATGTTATTATTAAACAATTTTGTAGATTTTTCAAACGTTATCTACTTTATGTACAATTATCGATAATAGGTATGTACTAGTCGCGCGGGGTGGATATTTGGCTAGGGTAAGCCGGTTGAAAAAATGCAATCGCCAACTACACCGCTGTTGTAGAAATTAAGGCCCCATTATCAGCACACAAAAAAAGTACAGGATTTGATGACAGTGACTTTGACGTATGATAAAAGTGGCTTTGAAAAAAACCTTTTTAGACGTTCGCAGAACTAGTAGTAATATGTTTGAACGGAATACGTAAACACCAATGACTGCATAACGCTTTCGACCTTTTCGTCACTAGTCGCTAGTTTTTAAAGGTAGGCTATGGGGAATCGAGTTGTATGAAGTCCAGGTCTCTGGTAAGTACTCAAACTTTAGTAGGATAGTCAACTGTGTAAAATTGTACTAGCTTTAAATATTTCGCTATCCATACCATAGCTAGAAGAATAATATCAGGAAAGAAATTGCCTCTGAAAAGCTCTTAAATGCCACACGACTAGATGGCGCCACAATTGCCTGATCTGGATTATGACGTATTTTTTATATCAGAGAAATCACTTAAAATTGAAAAAAACCTATCAAGACGCCGTCTAAGGATATGTTCCAAATAATAAAACGTCGTCAAACGAAATCAGTTTGTAGTGCTACATAATAAACATGTAAAGATTTTTATATGCTTATACAAAAATTTAAAAAAATTACATTAAGTGTATGCAACATAAAGAATTAGAACTCTTTGAAAAAAAAACTTACTTTCATGTACCCTTTATAGTCTGTAACGAAAAATGTATAATAGTTCCTCTGAATAGTAAATTACACGCCTGAAGCCGAGCCACTTTCTACTTTTACATTATAATAAAAATATCTAGTATAACTCACCTTAAGAAACATTTTATACAATTCCTCGTTGAAACAAAATTTACAGCAACCTTTTACTTACTGTGTCAAAATCGAGACTGTCTTTAGTTTTATAAATCTAATTATAGCCAATCAGTAACGAGTATTGGAAATTATTTCCAAGTAAATATAGTGAGTCAGTTGTACAGTTGTATATTTTTACAGGGCCGTCTTTACCCGGGGGTGCAAGGGGTGTGTGGCACCCAGGCGCATGGATGTAAGGGCCGCAAATATCGTCAAGGTTTTCAAGATTACACAACTATGTATATGCAGTTAAAAAAATCAACTCGCTTAAATATACTATCTACATCAATGTGTGTAGTGAAATTTATCAATATAAACGTAGTAATTTCTGAAAAAAAGGACTGTGTCATGACAGCACAGACAGACGGACGGGCGGACACGTTGAATGCATATAGGTTTCGTTTTTGCCAAAATAGCTAGGGGACTTTAAAGACATAAAAACATCAAAATTAAATGCTATTTTGTATTATTGCTGGTAAGGGAGGCACTAGCTGATTTTTACTCGCGGCACCCAATAAGCTTAAGATGGCCCTGTATTTTTATGTATGTCAGAAGAACAGTAGGACTATAATATAGACGTATTCGTACGTAAATTAAATCAGTCAAAATCTGAAAGCCTAAGTCTTTTATGCAAGCGAACCCCGAGAAAAGTTCTAGTGTTTTCGTAAAAAATTTAAAACAGAGGTTTTGAACACGATTTTTTTTTATCCGTACAGAAACGGAGAATGAATACAATTTCCTGCGGCTGGGCGCCTGTCGTAAGAGGCGACAAAACAACCCACAGCCAGGTGGTAGGGTATTTGCCCAACTGAATGGCTACCACCCCTGGTCTAGAGTATGCCGCCATAACAACCTTGATTTGTGTTCCGGTCGGCATTAGTGACGAGGTTCCAGTCTCCCTTAAGAGAGCAGCGGCGCATTTGTAGCATCTTTGGTGTTGCAAATGTCCATAGGCGATGATAACCGCTTTCCATCAAGTAGGCCGTCTGCCTGTATGCTGAACTCATGCAATAAAATAACACAAATTTAAAAAAATTTAAGAAATATCTTCGATACAAAGTTCGTTAAATATTTTAGTCTAAATTATAATTAAGATACTTGCATGTAATTAGTACGTAATTGATATGCATCGAAACGACTCAAGGCTGATTTACCTTAGTAAATTTGATTTCACCTTACTAAATTTATAAAGATAATATTGTAGCGAGGTATTTTTGGTGTGCATAAATAAAAAAGAGAATATACTGAAAACATATACTTTCGTCAAAATAAGTACATAGAAAAACGCGGCTGTGCGCACGGGTATTACTCACGGTCATTTTTAATCTACTAAACGAGTAAACGACGGGGCGGCCGGAGATTCCTGCGGGGACGCGGGATAGAGGAGGGGGTGGCCGTACCACGCGTGCATTTTTTTTAATGTACCTAATTTTTTTTTAATGTACAATATTGCTTAAAATTGAATAGTAGTTGTAGCATATTGTTAGTTTTTAAATAATAATTGTGTGTTTTGCTGAAATCTCAATTGTTTAGTGAAATGTGTCTTTTCAAACTGCCACAAGATCTTCCTTAAGGTGAGGTTTTTGTTTAGAGATGATTGTAATTAGCTTGATACAGATATCGAGCAGTTATATTTAAAAAACCAAGACGAATTGATGTGCATATAAAAAAAACCACCTCTCAAGTTCCCGCCAAAAACTTCTTTTTGTCATTTCTTCAAATAAGGATTGGCTACACCACACTTAACTATAAATACGTGGTAATTAAAAAACTATATTTTCTATAATCCTCCGATATCTGGCGTTGATGTGGCTTTGGTTTTTCTGCTACTTCTTTTGTCGTCACACTGGTCTCCATATTAGCTGGTAGAACATGACCCGTGACGTCATAAGCTAATACTATTGCGACCATAATTAGTATTATCTGTAACAAAACATTACTTTTTAAATTTAATCTATTAACAAAACTTTGTGATAAGATAAAATCGCGTTCTAAATACTATTGTTGTGTATTATTACTAATTTTGTTTTATTTGGTTAATTGACATGTTTAATACATGTGTTAGTTAATAAGTTTTACAATTTATTTAATGAATTGTTTGTGACAGAACTTATGATCCAACTATGTAGGATACCTACTCGTATTTTATAAATAAAAGTATATAATAGGTATAATATTATAGTTAAGTTGTATCTATTAATATGTACATTTCTGACAAGGAAATAAATATATTTGGGAACAAAGTGTGTGTGTCCAGTTCGAAATCAAAAATGAAATCATTTCGGAGGTCAGGACTAATTTTGGGTCGTTGAGCCGCAGCAGTTACTTAGTGTGTCCAGTTCACACGCAGTAGGAGTGAAACTTCAGAGAATATACTCACAGATAACTCTTCTCTACCTTTTATTAATATAAATATAATTCCTTTATCTTACATCCGTCAACATATTGTTACGAGTCGCGAGACTCGAATAAAAATGCCGTTAGAATTACTATAGAGTTTATTAGAACTATACAAACACGTATAACACAGGTACAAATATAACCGAACACAACAAGTCCAAACGTAATGCAGAAGGTCGTAATTCCATAAAACGCGCAGTCCGTCTCGCTTCGCTCGTGGTTCTCGCTCGACTCATTGCTCCCTCAATCGCGCCATTGCTTTATACTGCACAGATGCAATATGTCCGCCCGGCCGCGTGGACCGAATATCCTAGAATCAGCTTGTACTTTAAATCCCTAACACCTGGCTAATGATCATAATACAACAGTAGGCCGTATGCCAATACGTAAACAAAAGAAGACGACCATAAAATAATTAAATGTTATTAGTTCAAATGCCGACGGGTAATTAATGTGCTTTGTTTCAGATATGCAGGTGGGTTTTGTGTTTGTCGGGATCTGAGTTGTAACAATATTATAAGTCAGAAATAAAGTTCTCCAGTATCACTTTAAATTTTTCACTATTTTAGTCTAAAAATATTATTATCAGTTTTATTTCGGTCCAAATTGCACCTATGTTTATTCATCGGTCTTATTGCCTCTCTAATCTGTGCTGCACGATGTAAAACTCGTATCTTATTCTCTCGCAGACTTAGTTCTATAGATTTATGTGTTCAACTCTTTTAGTGTCACTTTTTCGTTTCATCGAGTTCGATGAGACTGAACTAAATAAGATATTGAGACTGACCCAACTTAAGCAATACAATTAAATAATAAAAAATGTATATTTTAAATTTAAGATATTTCTATTAATGTAAATAAATATAAAACACATGTTTTGTAAGAAATAAAACTATAACGTTTTCTCATCTTCACTCTCGTGAATTGAACCCCTTATAGTATCATTTTAATAATATCTGTCTATCCGATTGTTTTAAAAATATTATAGCTCAATATATAAAATTGGGCACAATTATGTGCCTGGTGTATGTTTAAATACCTAGTGTTTTATTTTGCAAATAAATATTTTAAGAGAAAAATAGTTGAGCCATTAGTGACGCATCAAACAAAAAAGCGCTTGTACTATATTTGTTTTTTTTGTAGATACAAAAAATATAGAAGTAATAAGCCTGCACTAACTTTACAGAAATTGATTTGTTATTATCTTGAATAAATTATACAAATAAATTTTAGAAAAAAGAATAAACATATTGGGAAAGGAAGACACTTCACATTTTTTTATTGTCAGGCAAACAGGCAGATGGTCCACTCCATGGAAACTTGTTTCCGTCACTTATAGACGCGTGCAACGCGAAGGATTTCGCCAACGAGTTGCCGGCCTCAAAGAAACTAATGAATATTACCAGTTCTTGACAATTGTCTTACGCACTTAATTAGTTCATTGCAATGGACACGATGAGTAACATCCGGGCATTGGACTCGTTAACGGAGAGTTGAGCCCTATTTTTGTAATTACTTGTAAATTAAATGTCAGTGCTGTAAAACACCGTTACAAGCACGGTCACATACGTCACCAAAACGGTTATAATGCTATGATGATTTTATATCTCTAAACTAGGATATGCCTGCGACTTCCTTCACGTCGGACAGGTAATGAAGATTACTTTTATTTTGCTTATATTTAAAATCAAAGGGCATTTTCAGCAGGGCAACGGATTTATTAGCTTGAAAACATATAAACTCCGAAGATTTGGGATAAGTAAAGCATTACACAACTACAAATGTTCTGCTAAAGATGTCTAATGAATATTAAAATTGTCATATCAAGCAAATCCTAATATCACGTAGTTTCGAAGTTAGAAAATCGGGGGATTCAATCATCATAAAGTACCGCATATTTGAAAAATATATTTATCGTTCTAGTGAAATTGTATCGGAATTAGTAAATTTTTATCTAATCTAACTAATTTACACCATTTCCGAGAAAAGTACCGCGGGATACCCGGTACACAAAGTACCGCAGCCTTTGAAAAAAACCTAAACTATTGTTTTATTATAAGTCATTCTAAATCAGCTGATCTTTATATATATTAACCACTTTAAATCACTCTCAAGAAAAATCCCGGCGAGATTAACAGAATAAAAAGTATCACAGATCTTATTACACAAAATTTCCTATCGATCAATGAAAAAATCGTAATGAATTTCATTTTTTTTCAGTCTGGCCACTCTAAATCATTCCCAGCAAAAATTCCGCGGAATTTCAGCATAAAAAGTAGCATAGATTTTAAGTCTAATTTAATTATTAATAATTAATTTAATTTATTCTAATTTGCTATCGATCAGCGAAAACCACACCGAAAGCAGCCCAGTAGTTTTTACGCGAATCCCGAACAAACAGTCAAGAAATCTAAAAAAAATTGCATCATGTTCTCCATCAAAAGATGGAGAACATGATGCTATATATAAAAATATAGTCTATTCTAAAAAATTTTTTAATAGCTTCAATGTACAAACACGGCATTTTTAGAATTTTATAATATTATAGTCACTGTGTGGCAAATTAAAGTAGAAAATAATAGGGGCGCCACTTACGCAAATTTGTTTAAATTCTAGCAACTCCAATTTTCATGCTGGGGGCCACACCTGCGACAATGTCAAAGATATTGATTATGGCCCAAGTACATGACAAATAACGCATTACACCCATCGCCAAATCTGCGTAAAATGGCCTGTATCTATAACTTTATCCCAAAGAAAGTACTACGTCAAACATTGTGAAAGGATCAAGTTGCTTCATTTACGACAGGCGTGCATTTTTTCAACATAACCTATGATGTTTATTTTAATAATAATGACTATGAGTTTGTAATGTAACCCTGCGATAATTGACAGAATCATTATTATATTAAAAGAAGCTAAACGAACCCTTACAAACCCGCCATGTCGGCTGTTCTTTGGTAAATATCGTCAAAATATAACGAAAAGATTTTTGCTTTAAATTCCGCTATATATCCTTGGTAAACTATAAAAATGACTCGAATGACTATTAGGAAATTGTACATAACACTATTAACTTAAATGAAACTAGTGTTAAATTAAATTAATATACATAATCTAAAAATGTCATCTTATGACAGTAGTCGTTCTGAATCTGACTCCTTTTTATCAATTATTATTTTTATATAATTTAATATATGTACATTTTTGTTTATTTTACTTCCCATTTCAAAATTACATAGGTATACACTTTCTATATTAGTTATATTGCAAAACCCACATGTTTCACAATTTTTTCTAATCCATCCTAAGGTTGTCTGGAAGAAATTGTTTTTAGTGATAAAACCACCTATTGTTTATTATATTTAAACTTCTTGAACTGTCTCTCAATGTTATGCAATAAAGTATATTCTATTCTATGTTAGTAAAGGGAGAAGGGTTATATCGTACATACTTAGGTACAGTACGCAACGACTAGCAAAAATTTCAAATGATTACGAAACCCATGGAACCGCAACAACACATTAACAGGCCTTAATAGACCGTTGTGAACATGGTTATTAGAGCACACCCTTTCACTGGTCTTTCAGATATAATCACCATGCTACATCTACAATGAAGTTTAACTAGCGAGTCGGTTATTTGTCTTATTTTAAAAGCCAAATTATATAGAGTTTAAGTTAGAACATCAGTTTCATGGGGTCCATTGACAAAACATTTCGTCCAAGATATCTGTAGACTTTTTGATGGTACCAGAGGACTGATTCATAATAAGCAAAGTATGGCCAGTCTCCTGGGCCCGCTTCAGTCTGGTAGCTTAAAAGAAGTACAATAAGAATGAAAATGGCCTCATACAAACATAAACTAAAAGATTCTAAGTCCTACGTGATTAGATAACGCCATAGGTGTTACTTCTCTCACTTTTCAACATAGTATTAATTACAATAAATATTTTAGACCAAATTAGTAAAAATCTAAAAGAAAGCAAGAAGAAAGGTTCGCCTTAAATTTTTGATGAATTTTTCGAAAAAAATTATGTTTAAATAATAAAACATTTTAAAGCCAGAGAAGAACGATTTATTATCATCTAGTTAAGCGGGGTTTAGGAGCTTTCCAGAATTACGTTTTTTACTGGGATTTGTGTTTCTTCTGGATTAATACTAGGAGTCTAGGAATTAATTCTTTCAATCTTCTAATAAGAGTATTGATACAAATTGTCGCCTTATTCCACGATAGAATTTAGACATCATTAAATTTTTGACTTGTATGTATGAAAAATGCTCTCCACTGAAACATACATTGAATAAAACTTTTGAATTTGAAGGATAACATCAGCAAGTTTCTAACATTTGCGTTTTAAAGATCACAGCTGCAGATAGCAAGATGGATACTGGCGAGTTGCTGGCCGAAGCGACATTGACCTGCCACTTGAACAATTCATAAATAGCTAGATTCCACGACCAAAAAAATTTCAAGTGATTAACGCTCTCTGTTGAACAAAAAAATTCTGGAGGAACGGAATTTCCTCTTCCAATAAGATACTGATGTGAATGTTACAGGCAATTTGATAAATCCGGTTACTATGAACAATGACCTGTCTGTATGCATAATGCATCAAGTGGGCAATATAAATAAAACTACATGATTAATCACTTTTCCCGGTCAGTATGATTAATAACAACCTTATTTTGGGCACTGTAATAAAATACAGAAGAACTGTAGTTTTTTGATTATTAAACGAGGTTAGGGTATATAGTTATATAGCATTTTTATTTACTTATCTGAATCTGTGAAACCTATAAAGTGAATTTTGGGTAGTCATAAAAAAATAACCACGAAGACTAACGCGAGCGCTCCGCTTCGCTTTGCTTTTTAAGCTATAATTAAAAAATCGGATTTGTTCACAATAAATAAAAGTTGTTATATAACTATACCCCACCCTTAAATGAATTAAACTTACATAATTCTTATGGAAAGGTAACTTAACGAATTTATCACATTGTCCGGCTAGAAGTAGGGAAGTATTCATACTGCCCGGTCCAAGTGATAAATACAAGTTATCTCAAACTGTGATTTTTAATGGTCCACAGGGCATTGTGCATTATTAATATAGGCCGGCCAAACTAATAAATTTATCAAATTGACCGACGCTCTTGTTCATTATTCATAATGATCGGCCCATATTAATACTGCCCGATTAATGAAATTGCCCGAAACATGAATATGCATTATATAGGAATATGTATTATATAATACACACGCGTGTAAACCTTAATTATATTTGATTCTCTGAGTAATTGTTTATTCTGTAATGTAATTGTATTGTCATAATACTACTGCTTCATCTGGGATTATGTTATAATTATTGACCATTTACCGAAGATGTAGGGATGGGTTTAATGGATTATTTGTGGTGCAATTTTGTTAATAATATTAATGAATGGGGTCCAGAAGCCCATCGCTTTTATCGAGACCTATCAAAACGGTTGATAGATGTCTCACGAAACCAAAACGCTGGCCTGTATTTTGGGCAACGCATAAGCGTTGCCATACAACGTGATAATGCGGCCAGCGTTTTGGGAACTGACTGTGATTTGGAACCTATTTACTATTTGTAGTTTTTAGCTTTTAAAAATTAATTTTTAAAAATATATTATTAGAGTAGGAAAATTATGTAAAATTAATTAGATATTAAAATTTAAAAAAATAATAAAGTCATTAAATATTGACAAATAACGTAAGTTACCTATACATTAATGTAGCTATTCGTTAAAGACCTTATTTTTAACACTATAAATGAGATGCATTTGGCCACAGTCAATATAATTATCACATTAACCCAGATAAAGACAATAATAACAGTTCATAATAATTCCTAATTTTAAAGGAACAGATTATATACCTTCCTCGCTAGTCCAAAGCGGATTTACAGGTTTCACACATCGGTTATCTTGATGTACAGCTTTCCTCACGACGTGGTAAATGTAATAATATTTACATATATGGTTAGGTCAGGAAATGAATGAATTGTGATTCGAATCCACGTAATAAGAATGATTCGCGCGTTCTTTAACCATTAGGCTACCACAACTGTAGAATTTTATTTTGATTTTGAAATTAAATACTTTTATTTTTGCATACAAAAATTAACTGAAATTCAGATATTATAATCTCTACCATAAATACAATTAAAGTGTCTGTGATTTTAAATGCCAAAATTCAAATGTAATATTTATTTATTACGATGCTTAATCATAAATGACATTTATAAGTTATGTGTCTCAGTTTGAATGAAAGTTTATTTTTATATATGTACATAAATACTATCTATGAAGTTTACTTCGAATAGCCTCCGAAATATCTCGACGAAATTTTTTTGGATTAAAATAACAATTTTATCTCAATTTTTTGTATATGTCCCATTTCGATATCTTGCAGAGCTACATAATTTATTGATATAAAATATATAAAAACTTAGTTGACTGCACTACAGAAATCTTATAGGTACATACATATATTCGTGCCGCAGAATGTCGTGCGATATATAACGGTTATCTATCTATACATATATAATTGACTGACTGACAGACTGACTGATTGACTGACATATCAACACACAGCCCAAACTGCTGAGCTTAGAACCATGAAAATTTTCATGCATGTGCCTTCTATATTATATATTACGTACACGTACGTATACCTACTGTAGGTGGGTACTAAGAAAGGATTTTTGAAAATTCAATACCTAAAGGGGATGAAAAAGAGGACGAAAGTTTGTATGAAAATTCATCATTTTCAAAGTACACGCACGAAATTCATATATATGCTTCTGGTTAGCAATAAGTGAGAGTGAAAAAGGAGCTACCTCTTTTTTGACTACTCAAACCATGACCATTTTTAATCTAAGCGAGCGAAGCCGCTAGCATCAGCTAGTGTTACATAGTGACACTTTGAAAATGAGTTTACCCAATATTATTTTTATATCAAAAACTAGCGGTCCCGTTGGACGTTGTCCTGAATTGAAAAAAAATCAGAACACGATTGCACCGTTAGTTACCCACTGGGTCAAATTGTGAATCCAAACCATCCATCTCCAACACACACAAAAGAAATAATGAAGATGTGTTCAGGTGTTTAGAAGGCGTTCTGTGACATACACACTAACATAATCTAGATAAAAACTATCCTATCTTTTAAGTTGGATCAAATTACACATAGTTACAAAATTTCATCAAGAGCGGTTTAGTAGTTTCGGAGTTTATCCCGAACATACGCAAATATATATAAGATAGGAGCATAGGCAGGAATTGTTATAATTATCCAAATGTGTACTTCTGAATGATAATAAGTGGAGTTATCATCATGCTAGTATATGATATATATATATATATATAGCTAGTTCTGATTTAGTCCCAAGTCTGCACTTGTGAGCGCGATGGTATGCTTTGGGAGTTGGTATAGAATCTTTTTAACTCATAAGTATTTGGTAGATTAGTGGTAATTTATGTACGTTAATTGCTGGTCCTTGTGTATGAATACTAATAGTACTCTGTGTGAACGAAATTGTAGGCACAGCTAGTATGGTATAAAAATAACTAGTTGAACCACTCACCGTTATCCGTGCCATAGTCCATTGACAATCGTTCAATTAGTACAAACAAAACATGGATGTATTATTGTTTACGAAAACAAAAGATAACCACAAATTTATACAACGACACGAACACATTAGCACGTCTGCCGCTCCCGCACTCCGTAATAGGAATGACTTTAATTGTAATTATCCTAAATTATATATGAATTATTATCACAGATTCTTGCAGTTTTTTAATTCATTGGAAGTTGTTTCCTGGTCCGTTTCTACACTTTATTTCTTTTTAGGTTTTTAACTAGTCACCCCCTGATTTTAATGTCTGTCTGTGTTTTTATTTTACACTAGAGTATACCTCTAGTGCGTGTCTCTTGTTTAAAGAGGTTACAACACAGGTTACATTGTATTAAATTTTTATGTTAGTGCTAATCGTCCCTAAAGATTCACTTTATTTTATATCGCAAACTATCCCATCTGTTTAATAAAAAGTATCTATGCCCATTTTCGGTATTAAAACTACATATGTACACCAAATCGACCAAATTGACCAAAATGGCAAATCACAAAAAAACCCGTCCTACTTTCTGGGATAATGTTTACATAAATCTATCCCAAAACGTATCCTATTATTTGGGATGAAAAGTATCCCTTGCGCACCCTCGGTATTAAAATTACATATATACCGAATTTCAGCGAAATCAGTCCAGTAGTTTTTCCGTAAAAGCATAACAAACAGAGAGACAAATATATTTTTATCCCGGAAGCTGTCCCATTTTTCGGGATAAAAAGTATCCTATGTTCATCCTCGGCATCGAACATAAATATATACTGAGTTTCAGCTAAATCGGTGCCGCAGTTTTTCCGTCAAAACGGAATAAACAGACAGACAGGCAGGGTTACTTTCACATTTATTATATTAATAGGGATTTGATCCTTTGTTACTATTTAGTTGTTTGAATTATATATCTGCATACTTTCGTATTACATTCCACTACAATTTTTCGTTATTCCATTTGTATATTGCTTATGTGTATGTGTATATATGTTCAGTTCCAAGGTCCTTCCCTTACCACCTCCAAGAGTATTGAGATCCTCAGTGTTGACATCGCGAACGGTGTGCAGTTCAGGGGCCATTTTAAAGGCAAGGCAAAACTTGCCTCCAAGAAGCTGGGGTGCTAAACCGGTCCAAGCAGTACTTCACACCGCGGCAACGCCTTGTGCTTTCTAAAGCCCAAATGATGCCGCATTGGAGTACTCCTCACACCTTTGGGCTGGAGCACCAATTGGACAAATCGGTCAAGTGCGTGCCACACCGAATATTCACCCTTACATGAAAATACGCGAAAATGTCAAAAAGTAATGAACGTTTTTCTTTAAATCGAATTTTCATTGACATTATATTCTAGACTCATCAATGATGTCATAATTTTTCACATAAACAAAAGTTAGAGGAGAGGACACCTTTATTGACTTTAGAAACGAATATTGATGAAATCGAAACAAGGTATTATTTTAATATATATTTTTTATTATAAAAATAATGTTAATGTTTGTTGTAATGTAAAATGTGTCATCTATCCAAATGTTCTTGTTAATGCAAGCAAAGCCGTAGGAAATGCTATAGTTTGATACACATTAAAACAACTTTACACGTTAGAAAGTTCTTATGAATTAAAATAGTTATTTCGTCACATTCCAATAATTTGCGTGTTCCGTGACCTAAATATACAGTTTTTTAACAATGCCAAGATTAAATAAACGTTTGTTGTTATTCGTAAATAATTTTAAACTGCCACAGATTATTATTGATATGCATTTATAATAATTACAACATAAAAAGCCCGATTTGACAGTTCTCATTACAACATATTTAGGAATTGAAACCTCCAAATCGTTAATCAAGTTAATCGATTAAGACGAGAAATCGATTTAAAAATATACGACTTTGTGATAGTTTGATTATTTTAATTTAATTACTTTTTGTGTCACATAAATACCTCACAAAATAGATATGGACCGCGGAAGTTTTATCTCAATCACCTTTCGTGTACCGCATGCATTCATCACGCCTCATACTTAATTAAACTATCGTTTTTTTTATGATTTATAATATATACATATACATATATATATATATATATATATATATATATATATATATATATATATATATTATTCAAACTGTTTTTGTTTTCAATACATATAGGTACAATTATATAGCATAAATACATAAATAATGTAAGGTCTTGAGATAAATATGTGTATATTTTTTTCTGAATCGAATTAAGTCAATAATCTGCAACAACCCTTTGGTGGCAACAATAAAATTTAAAATACTCCTTAGAAGTAATTGTTTTTGGTACTTCGTCATAGATTAATACGACATAACAGAATTAATAAAAAATCATGTTGTTTCGTTATTTGGAGGAAAATAATAATTGAAATGTGTTTTATAACATTATAATAGGTTGGGGAAAAAGTCTTTTCGCATATAGTATGCAAGAACTTGTAATAAGATCTCTTTGGCTATACCATTTGTATCTGGCTGGTTTTGGTATCATTAAAAAGTTTTAATTTTAAAGAAGACAATTCCAAATTCAAATTAGGAAAATGTGATTTTCATTTGTTTTTCTTATTGTTAAAATGAGCGAATCTAATTAAGAAATTCGATACATTTTAAACTTTTACTACAAAAAAGGTAAAAATACAACACAACCGCGAAAAAATTTGTGATGTTTATGGACCTAATGCAGTATCTGTGAGAGTAGCGCAAATTTGGTTTAAGCGTTTCCAATCCGGAAATTTTGATATCAAAGATGCACGTCGCTCTGGTCGCCCTGTTACGGACAGAATTGATGCCATTTTTGAAAAAGTGGAGCAAGATCGGCATATTAGTAGTTACGATGTAGCTGGAGAACTGGGAATTGACCACAAAACGGTTTTGGCGCATTTGAAAAAAGCTGGGTATACAAAAAAGCTCGATATTTGAGTGCCTAATGAGCTCACTGAAAGAAACCTAATGAACCGTGTACTCATTTGTGATTCTTTATTACGACGTAATGAAAGAGAACCATTTTTGAAGAAGCTGATAACTGGTGATGAAAAGTGACCAGTAAAAAAATTATATATGTTATCAAATAAATTATTTTTACATTAATTGTTATTGGCTTTTAGTTTTGTTGTTTTCATTCAAAGTTACATTTTATAGACATTCTTAAGTGCCAAATCGGTCTTTTTATTTAGTGGTTATTATAGTATTAAGTAACATTCGCCACAATAGCAAGCAAAAGAACTGAGGCCATATAGCCTTTTTCAGTATCATCTTATCCTAATCGAAGTATTTTCACGAAAGCTAATCAACAGAATTTTGTGGCGGGTTAAACAGGTAAATTTCACTAAACAATCGAGATCTTCAACAAAAATATATAATTCAGCCTTTAAACGATTAATATTCTACTACTTTTATCAATTTGTAAACAGTATTACATACTCATATATGAATAGTAAGATTTATAATTTTAAAAACGTGAGAAGAATCACCCATGATGCTATTTATTTAGGGGCTTTTCAAAGTAAAGTTTTTTACAGGCCGATTGCCGTTTCTATTCTATGACACTACAGTAACTATAACCATTACGCTAGCCATGCCATAAAATCAAGTAAGCGAAGCCGCCGTAAAGCTTTAGCCTGATTTCCATTTGCATTAATTTAGAAGTGAACGAACTTGCGAAACTAATAAGTTAAACGATTATATCGTTTGAACAGTAATTAAGTTAAGCAATAAGTTATCGATTTAGCAGATGTCTGTCCAAAGGATGATAAGGGCTAACTGGCCAATTTCGCAAGTTAAATCGCTTCTTAAAAAATGCAAATGTAAATCAGGCTTACCGGCTTTACCGAGGGCATCGTTTGCTTGATTTTATGGCCTGACTGTATTTCGTAATTTTTGTGCAATCACTTAACTCTAGAAAACAGTGCTTTGGATTTCTGATAATTATAATTTGTTTTGTGCATCAATAAATTTAATACCTAAAACTTTCTAGGAATAAACAAACTTCAGAAACAACTAAAAAGCCAAAAAATAAATATTTTCTACAACATCCTGGAGTAGATATCAAGTAAAACATAAAATCTAAGCCGATAAAACCCTTTTCAAAAAGTGGCAAGCATCCAGATCTTCTACAGATCGCGACGCATACAGGGCCGCAAAACGTGCCACTAAAAGAGCTGTAGCCAGAGCCAGACGAGACCACTTTCGATCGTTGTACGATAAGTTGGAATCGTCTGAGGGGCAGAAGCTCATTTATAAGTTGGCACGTTCCAGGATCAAAGCGGCACAGGACATTTCCAAGTGCCGCTGTGTTAAAGATCCTGGAGGCAACCTGTTATGTGAGGACCTCGCGGTGAAGGAGAGATGGCGCTCGTACTTCCACGAGCTGCTGACTAAGCAGCACAAAGAGGTACAGCCACCGAACCTCCCTCCGAATCAAGGACTAGTATCACCGATAACGCCTGAAGAAGTCCATAGAGCTCTTCGCCGCATGAGAAATCGGAAAGCTGTCAGAGCCGATGGAGTCCCCATCGAAGCCTGGAAGGCGATGGGTCCTCGTGGTATGGGCATTTTAACAAACCTTTTTAACCGCATACTCCTCACCGGAAACATCCCGAGCCAATGGAGACTGAGTGTTATCACCCCAGTCTTCAAAGGTAAGGGATCGGTGCAGGAGTGCGAAAACTACCGCGGAATAAAGATAATGTCCCACACCATGAAGCTCTTTGAGTGCATAATCGACTCTCGGATCCGACAGGAGTGCACTGTCTCGGGATGTTAATATGGGTTTCGCCCCGGGCATGGTACCATGGAACCTGTTTTTGTCCTAAGGATTATCATGGAGAAATACAGGACGAAGAATACGCCTCTGCATTTCCTGTTTTTGGATCTGCAGAAGGCCTTCGACTGTGTTCCTCGCGTGATGATCCGGTGGGTACTGAGGTCCAAAGGGGTGCCAGAAACGTATATTGACATTATTCGGGACATGTACCGTGATTCCGATTCCATAGTTCGGACCGCTGTTGGCGACACCACACCCTTCTCCATAACCGTAGGAGTGCACCAGGGATCTGCCCTTAGCCCGTTTCTGTTCAGTGTGATATTAGACGAAGTGTCTTAACAGCATCAGAGATGCGCATGAGCAACCTCCATGGTTGCTCATGTATGCTGACGATATCGCGCTGGCAAATTCGGACAGAGGGCGCCTGGTGCGACGTGTAAATGCGTGGAAGAGGTCGCTAGAGAACGGTGGTCTGAAGCTAAATGTGGCGAAGACTGAGTACTTGGCCTACAATACTACAGATCCCACATCCGTATGCATAGGCGAAGATACGGTCGCACGTACGGATCAGTTTAAGTATTTGGGATCTGTACTTAGTGCATCCAGGGATATCGACCACGACGTCAAGGCCTGTATCACAGCTTCTTGGGCCAAGTGGCGTGAGGTAACAGGTGTCATTTGTGACGCCAAAATGCCGGTTAAATTAAAAGGACAGGTCTATACATCCATCATTAGACCTGTCCTTTTGTATGGCAGTGAATCGTGGCCTGTACTTGAGCGACACATGCAAGAACTGCGTGTCACGGAGATGAATATGCTGCGATGGATGTGTGGAGTAACGCGGAAAGACCGGGTCAGGAACTCCCGCATCCGTGGCAGTCTTCATGTCCGTGACATAGCAGACAAACTGCAAGAGTGTCGTTTATGCTGGTATGGCCACGTTTTACGGAGACCGGCTAACTATGTGAGGAACAAATGTCTAGCCATGCCGCCTCCGCCAGGTCCTGGTCGAAGGGGAAGGCCCAAGAAATGTTGGCTTGACGTTGTGAAACATGACATGCGTACCAATGGTCTCAAAACGGGGGATGCAGAAGACCGCGCGAAGTGGAATAGAAAAAGTAGGAAAGCGGACCCTGGGCGTCGGAGTGAAGGCTGCGAACGCAACCGGGATTCAATGCTCGGATGATGATGATGATAAAATCTAAGCTGATATTATACGTATCATTTCTCTTGTTCGATTTGGATGAACCAACCATAGTGATGCATGTAAACTTGAAACATTCAATGTCATTGAATACCGTCATGTCCTTTCAACTGAAAGAACTCTGTGCCTTCACATTCAATCATATTGATTCAATTTGATTGAACCGTCTAATATCAGTATTACTATATGTTTTTAATGTGTTCTTGCTAAACCAATGTGTTTAACAAATGCAAATGAAAATCAGGCTTTAGTCATGAATGAAGCAAATATTTACGTAATCGATAAAATAATCTAAATATGAGATATGGATTGGAATGCTTTCTTTTCCATTTCGAACCTCATCGTATACATCGATACGTGATGATTGAAAATTTTGAGTTAGCGTCTTCTGCAAATAGACACGTCACAGTCATGTTCTTTGATATAAATTTAATTTATTTTATTATTGTTCATTACATTACATTTTATTTCTTTAAAGAAATTCTTTTTAATCATCATTATATTTGGGACAATTACCTTGGCGCGAAGCACCTAAAAGTTTTTTCATGATGTGGTCGCGATACTGTGAGAGATTTATCCTTTGGCCGAATGCGTCTTATTAAAAGTGTTAAAAATAACGCCGTTATTGAATAAGTAGTCACATTAGTGTATATACAGTATACATACTTTATCTGTTAATATTTAACATCAATCAATCTCGCATCTCAAATAACGATTAAACCTATCGCCGCATCTGTGTGAAACAGCCTATATCTGTAACATTTTCGCAGATGGAGCCCCAGCAAAAAACAAACTGTATTATAATGACGTCTTCTCAATGTTATACTAATCGCTATGTCTATTTTATATACATAACTGTACAATACATAAATATAAATATGACTGTAGTATATTTAAATGTGTAGGTATATGCACATTATACACAAATATGTGTATATATACTTTTATGTGTAAGTGATGTTTTTGACCCATAAAATAGCAGCAAGATGGAGAGATTTCGAGTCGAGTCATGGTAGCGTAATGGCGCACGCCTCCCAAACTGAAAGGGCGCGTGTTCGAATCCTGGCCGTAACGCATGTACCACTTAGGCAGTTTTCTGACCTAATGTGCATATTGTTACAATTACCACGTGCTAACACCTATGAAGGAAAAGATCGTGATGAAACCTGCACATCGAGATAACCGATGTGTCAAACCTGCCAAGCTGCCTTGGACAAGTGGTTAACAAACATCTGAACAACGTGTAAATATGATGATTCGTTCGACAGTAGCAGTGCCGGCCCTCGGTTTCTTGCCGCTCTAGGCAAACTCGAAAAATGCCGCCCTACCGAAGCTTGAGAAAGCTTCGTTACCTAAAAAAATTATATTTAATTGAGTTATGACATAATATCAATGCATATTTTATCTACGAAAAATCGTTTTATCGATAAATAAAGTTTACATAACTTTTTTGGGCTATAGTTCAAGCATTTTTGCAGGCATTTCTTCCGGCCGTAGGCAGTTACCTACCGTCTCCAGCTATCCCTGAATGTAGGAATTAGACTTTTTCAGCGTTAGGTACATTTTTAAAAAGGCTTATTCTTCTTGCATCTTCTTTCATGCCCTAGATTCGGTATTTAGTCATAGTATGATATACTAATTTGTCAATTATAAATAACTTTACATTTAGTGACAATCAATCACTACTACTTAGAAAGAGCAGTTACAAATTAGACTATATTATAAATGAAACTATAAAATATAGCACCAGACCGCTGACAGTTGGAAACGTGATCAAAAGACTGGCCACATTATCTTGTTGAATGACAACGCTAAAGCGTTGAAAGCGTTGGCCTTTATTAGTATTTTAAATCGATTATAAAATTTATATTATATTATATCATTAGTAATAAAATACATAAATATATTACAACTAGACCATAAAAACTTTATGAATATTCAGAAGTTATCTAAAATTAAACTAATACAAATAATAATACAAAATAAAAAATTAACATATACACTATATTATATAATATTATAAACTAAGTTTGGTGTTATATAAATTGTTTAGTTTAATAAAATTTGTATCCTCAATGACAGCAAAACATATGAACCTACGCCATAACTTTAACATACCATCCTTATAACCATGCTATAAGCATGATCAAATCAATTAGATTTGATACTCAGTTTCTTAAAAATAAGTTTTTTTACTTAACTGGAAAAATTCTGTCCCGACAAAAATAAGGACTTATTCGCCAGTTCCGCAAATTAACAAAGTACTTAACAGATGCAAACGTATGGCTACGTTCCACTTGTGGCTCACCACATCTAAAATGCTCCTTCTGCCGTTACATATAGCGATCACGGTCGTTATGGTCGTGGCAAAAATGTCACTAATGATGTCATAATTTTCGATCACGCAGCGCTCACTACGGCCCATCTCAAGTGATGGGTCGAAGTGGGTGTTAACCACAGAGCTTAAATTTTCTCGATCGCTACGTTGACAAAGTCGCGATTTACAATTCAACCATACATCAACCAATGTTATTTGTGTATTACGTCGTTAATGACATCAATGCTCCCTGATCCGTTCCACTTGGGTTTATGGTTATGAAGCTCGAAAGCAAGTGAAACGGCAAAATGGTGGTCGCGAGCGTGGTCGTTGCGAGCCTCGTGCGGAACGCGGCCAAAGTAGTTTTATAATATCAAGTTCAAGGACCAAGGAGTTTTTTGTAATAATTACATATGTATTTATTCAATCTCAGTATGTAAGTTTTTTGGTTGTGCAAAATACACATCGAGGGCATTGGCTTACATTATGTCTATATAGTTATCAATCATATAATATATCGGACTGTATTGATGAAATGCGATAACAAAAAACAAGCAATAATATTTTAGTAGGAGTAGTTTTTTTAGCTTTCACACATGCGCTGTAAATGTGAAGTGGCAAATTAAATTCAAAGATATACCCCGTTCACCATAACTTGACGCGCAGGGTTACCAACAAAGAAAAATATTAACTTAGGTGTTAATATTACAGCTAGAGTCAAAAACACCTAAAATATCAATAATTACTAGAAAATTCCAACAAAAATTAAGAATAATTTTCGTTTTGTAATATTCTCTATAGCCTATTTTATAACATGATATTAAGTAATGTTAATTTTTAGAATTTGGTAACCCTACGCGTCAAGTTATCGGGAACGGGGAACAGAACTCACATCTTCAGACTTACTTCCAAACGCCTTTCGTTGTTCGTTGTCCGACCCGAAAAATTCAATAAAACTTTAAAAAGAAGAAAGAACAAACGCTAATTTAGAACTACAATAATAAAGTTTATATAAAAAAAATAGACATATGCATTGTAAAACTATTGAAAAAAACAAGCAAAAGAAGTTCATAGTATAAAGTTACACTTTATTCTGATGCTTGTCAAATTTGTAATACGAATGTACGAAAGCGGCTGCTTTAGGCAGGGGCTTAGGGGTCCTTCTGCTGTCCTCCCCCTTTTTAGGGTTCCGTAGTCATTCCGTCCGGGCTTGAGGTGAATGCGCAAGCGAGCCCACAGTCCAGACAAGGGACGCTCGAGGATCGGACAGAGGCTTTAGTGGGTATCCCTAACTGCGGCGTGGCAATAGCACTTCACACGTGAGGTGCTAATGCCACCCCGGCCTGGCGAATCCCACACACGGGCCGCGACTTTTCCCCCTCGTGGGGCCTATGGTCCTCAATCCGTAGTCATGTAGGTAAAAGCAAAACCTATAGAGGTTCTAAAATCGTCATGTCTGTCCTTCCAATTTCCTTTGTGACACGTGTCAAACAAACTGGAACAATTTTGTTGGAAAACACAGAACTGAAAGGAAAGGCCAATATTCAATCATATTGAATGATTTAAGTTTATGTTTATATGGATCACTTTGGTTGATTCATTCAAATTGAAAGACAGAAATGAAACGTCTAACTTAATGTACCTTAAAGGATTTTTTCACATATTTTTTATGTCATTGTCTCTTTATTGTATATCATATGGAACTTTATATTTGTCAAAAAGTACTGACAAAGTCACCGCATAGTTTTGAAAATTTTATTCAAGTGTAATCTATTTATGTAATTAATAAAATCAAAATCATACCTTAAAATTATAAAAAAATATGTTTCAACGGATTTTTATGTTGATTTTATGTGCTTTAAATATACAACATGGACAAAAATGTAGGCTGAATTCCCGGACACATTTTGGGGAACCATTACCTGTTATAATCAAAGACGGGAGGCTCTTGGAGCCAAATGATAAATATGGTAACGTTGAATTAAATTATGGGGATGAAATTACTTTGAGTTGTGAAGGAGCAGAAATGATAAGACATCCCAGTGCAACACAAGTGCCTATTACAGCAACTATTAGGTGTGAAAGTGGAGACATATTCACTAACAACAATTGGCTGAACGGCCCTGCAAGATTCTCCCTTTTTAGTTGCATTTCCTCTCCCAATTATTTGAGCACGAAGACCAACCGCACGTGTTACCAAAACAATCCTGTCTATGAAGTCGGTTATATAATTCAAAGTCAGTTTTATCCAGTTTATGAGTCCTGCTTTAATGAAGCTCTCCTGAATGCTATATATTCTAAATATACTCAGAAACCCTATAATGCAATGTATCAGACCAGAGTAGTGAGACCGTTTTTTATATCCAATGACGTATATGGTGTTATTCCCGTCGAATCCTTGTTTTCTCCTAAAGGCCAGAGAGCAGCTGTTGCTCAATTGGTTGGGTCTCAAATTGATAACTATATAACTGATACTCAATTACTTTCAAGAGGACATCTAGCAGCTAAAACAGATTTCGTATTTGCATTTGGAGAAAGGGCTACATTTCATTATGTGAACTGTGCACCACAGTGGACGGGATTTAATGGAGGTAATTGGAATACTCTAGAAGTAGACCTTCGAAATCACATCCATTACAACGGGTATGATACTATAATATATACTGGAACTTATGGTGTAACGCAATTGTCTAATCAATATGGACAAAGGGTGGATATATACCTGACGACAGATATAAATGATAATTCTGTGATTCCAGTACCTCAGTATTTTTATAAAGTAGTTTATGATCCTTCTACACAACGAGGAATAGCCTTTGTTGGATTAAATAACCCGTATTATACTCGAGCAGAAGCTCACGATTTGTTCTTTTGTAAAGACTTCTGTAGAGGAAACAGGGATTTCCTTTGGCTAACATGGCATCCTGATAATCCAGCTGAAGGATACACGTTTTGCTGTTCTATTCCAGATTTTAGAACCACTGTGCACCATTTACCTCAGTTTGAAGTGAGAAGTGTTTTGATTTGATTGTTTTTCTGTCTTAATTCTAGTGACAGACTGTCCAAAAAAACGGAATTTATTTAAATCGAGTCAGCAATCGACTTACTCTTGGACTCATAGACATATTTTCCGATAGTTATTAGACTTGATGGCCGGTTGGCGGATGAGACTTATCAGACATCGTGACTTATATTCATGTCTTATGATGCGCCGATTTTTTGGCGCGAGACTTAATTACAGTGCCGAGTTCGATTCGAAACCACTGACTACGAAATTATAGAACAATCCAAATGATCGTCTTTATCTTTTCATAATTGCGCATCGCTATATGTCCACAAATGTATTATTTTGTCGATCCGACCATCGCTTGCGTCTATTATCGCTTATCCAAAAATATGAATATAGCCGTATTATATTATTGCAAAGGCCTTAAACATTGTGGTTATATTTTATCTTAAATAAAGAGTCTTTGAGTCGAGAGTTTATGTATATTTGTTTTATTAATTATAAAGGGTTATTGCCCTAAAATTATGATGATTTAAATTAACTGAAGAGTACGGTCGAGAATATCTTTATCAATATAATATTGTTACTGTCGCAATATGACATTAGATTAGAAGGTCCAGTCGGTATCAAAGTAGATCACTAAAAGTTTTCTTAGTTGCAAAATTAAAGATAAAAACTTAATTAATAATATTAATTACTTGATCTCACTCACTGACTGACTGACTGATATTGATATTTACGTACAGCATAACCTACTCGGGCTGGAACTGTGAAAACTTGCATGAGGGTTATTTCTATGCAGTAGGTGGGTACTAAGAAAGGATTTATGACCGACTTCAAAAAAGCAGGAGGTTCTCAATTCTTCTGTGTCTTTTTATATGTGTGTTACTCGATTTCTCCATCAATTGGGGACCGATTTTCATTTTTTTAATCGACAGGTTTTACTCATGTCATCGTCACCATGTCAGGATCTGATGAGTCGATTCCAAGGAATTAGAGAAACACATGAAAATTGTTAACCAACTTCTTTGTAACACGATATCTGTATCAATTGTAAACCGATTTTCATTTTTTTTTTATTGTTTGTAAGTGTATATTCCCGAGGTCGTCCCATGGTCATCAAGTCAGGATCTGATGAGTGGATTCCAGGGAATTAGAGAATAACCCTTATTTAAGAACGCCGTGCATCTAATTAGACTTTCTACGGGCGCTTAATTTTTTTGTAAGCGTATTACGCAATTTCTCCGTCAATTGTGGTCCGTTCTTAAAATGGTTTTTTTTACACAACGGAAGAGTATTTAAAAGTTCAACCTCTAAAGGGATGAAAAAGGTGTTGAAAGTTTGTACGAAAATATATCATTTTTAAATAAGCTAGAAATTTTATATTATATGTCAGGTACATATAATATAAGTTATGGTTAGAAATAGATATACACGTGTATCGGTGTTTTTGGAAATTCTAGCCTTAAGGGGGTAAAAAGGGGGCTACATTTTAACTTTTTTTGACTACTCAAACTATAACTATTTTTAATTATATATGAAAATGAAAACATTTATTATGAAAAAACACACGTACGATTTTCAGTCTGTTCTTGGGATATTTTAAGCAACAATTTGCTTGTATCAGAAGATCCCGCTCTTCCATATTCCAAATTCAATATTATATTGTGTATATATAAATCAGATTCGCACGTATGTACCTACCTAGACAAAGACACGATTTAAATGTGTACGTAAGAAAATCTGCATATTGAAGTTATTATACGTTGCTCAATGTACTTAGCACTTTGTTTATAAGGATATCATCCGATGTGCATTGTTTACTACAGTCTTCACTTCTTGACCGGATGTAGCGAGGGCATGTTCGTAATTCACATTAATTAATTGCATATTAAATTCGAAGCATGAAGATCTTTGTGGTAAGTTTATTTTATTTATTATAGAGACCCAGGATCTTACAACACAGGACTATTCTTCATCTAAGCCTTATTACGATGAAATGCTACGTATTTTTTTACAAATTGTAGATAATTCGTCGTAATCCGGATTTCTAAATATAACTAACTATGCATTCTTATAAACGTGTCACATGATCATTTGTGGTGTGACAGCGGACGTATGTCAAAATTGAGGAGTATGAAAGAAGAAAACTTATTACGACTCCTAATGAATGGAAGATGAGAGCAAAAAGACTATCCATTTAGTACTTTATCATTGGTAGAACATTTTATATTACTAGCACAGAGTACATTAATATAATAGGAGAAGTATGGAGATAATCAAATGGCCAGTAGTAGGCAAATCAATGTCCGTGAAGTCGTGGTAGTGTAATGGCTAGTGCATAATGTGCATTTACAACTACGACGTGCTCACAACGTTGAAGGAAAACATCGTGATGAAACCTCGAAATAATCAATGTGTCAAGCCGGTCAAGCCACCTTGCACAAGCGTGGCGGTTATACTGTCCGTTCCCCCATGGCTAGGCCGTTTATGAACTTTATTATGGGCAAATCAATGGATAGTAAAATATAGGAACTGGCTGATAGACACCCTAACACTTGGTTATACAATAATGTAGTTGTGGTGGACTCCCAATGGTGCTTCTGTGGCGGCCTGTCGTAAAACAACCAATGACCTTATAATAAAGCTCACTGAAAACAACCCACAGCTAAGCCAGATGGTAGCGTATTTGCCTGTCTGGATGACTAACTAGCTACCATCCTTGGTTTAGAATATTTCGTTATAGCAACCTTTAGTTGTATTCCCACATCAGAGGTCAGGTTTTAGAATTCCCTCCCTTCGAGGCCGACAGCACATTGACAGCATGGGAAAAGATTTTCCATATTGGTTGCACCTTTGGTGTTGTCAATGTCAATAGGAGAGGGTAACCACTTTTCCTTGGGTGGATTGTCAGCCTGTCTGCTGTACTCCATCAGTAAAACATATTAAGAAACTAAAATGTTAATTTTTGATCAAATGGTACATTCACATACATCCAGTTAAAGTGCTTATGGATGAATACACAATGACTTTGAGAAAGTGTTGCTCTTCGAATATACTCACGCTTGCCAACCTCCAAAATTTAGTAGTCATAACCGGTGCCTTGCCAATTAATCTCATATAAACGCGCGTATTATAAACTATAATATAAAAACTTGCATATTTCCAAAGGAAATTATGAATGTGGAATGTTTTTATTTCAGGACTTAATACTGCTCACAGCAACAATGACGTTTACGAAGTCTATAGTGATTATAAAAACTGAAGGTGATATAATGGATATAAATGATAAAGAAAATATGATATTAATTTCTGATGAAATTTACTTTAATGAGAAGAATAAAATACTTGATGATTTACACCTAATTAAATATCGAAGGTTAGTTTTAATTAATTTTTTCTTTAAGATTGGTACGCACACATAGACACACTGCAACAGAACAAAGACGGAAAGCATGCTAACGTACATACGAAATATAGTCAAGTTATTACCTAAAGACAAATACAAAACATAATATACATACTTAATAATTATAACAAAGATAATTTAAGATAGTTTATTATTTAATAAGACTACATAAGCCCTGAAGAACATGGAGACAGACAGCCGTTATAAAAAAAAACATAAATTTGTGGAATTTAAATTAAAATGCCGTTGGAATTATCAGAAAGTTTATTAGAAGTAATTCACAGTTCTCAAAAGTACAACCAAATACAACAAAATCTAACCGTAGAGCAGAAAATCGTAACACATAAATCGCACAAAGTCCGTTGTTATAATAAAACGCCTGCAAAAAAACTGGTTCGCATTAATACGTACAGATATAATTATTGCGTTTGTAGCCATTTTGGCAAAAACTAATCCCATAGACAATAGAGAGTATGCGTGTATTATTTATATGTTTTAAACCAATATTTTCCATTAATATTTCAACACCAATCCCATATTCCATTAACTCTATCCTATTCCTCCAGACTGATCGCTCTATCTCATCCCCCTATCCCGTTCACTTTATCTATCCTAAAGGCTGACAATTAAGCGTATATCTCATTAGGATGCCATGGAAGCGACGCCAGCAGAGTCACCATTAAAACGTGTCAAATTGCATTACAACGTACGTACCTCTAACCCTACCTCACTTGGCAATGGCTTGGCGTCGCTGCCAGCCCAGACGGCACAAACCCAGACTGTGTTTGTTTTGGCGGCCACGCCACACTAGCGGTGCTTCCATGCGTATAAATCACTGCCATCTCATTCGGCCGCCAGCTGCGATGTCAATCAAAGAGTACATTGACAATTGCGCGTCGTGTCTAATAAATGTTACTATTTTATTAAAATTAAAATAGCAATCGATACAGAAACGTCTGGCATCCGCTTAGGCGGCTAGTCTTGGAGTCTCAAGGACGTCAAGAGCATCCATGGAAGCGCTGCTGGCGTCGCTGCCATGGCGACCTAATGACATATAGCCCTTATAGGCGACGGTGACCACTTTCCATTAGCCGGACTGTCTGCTTGTTTGCTAGCTTCGCAATTTAAAAATAAATTGTTGATTTTTGTTGGTATTCTTTCAGGAGTATTATTGAAGAGGAAAACACTGGTACTACAGTTTCAGGTTTTAAATTTACAGTCCGAGATACACGGCTAAGCAGCGATTTGGGTTACAATAATATTAATACTTGATTTAAATTAACGTAAGCCCCAAAATTATCTTTGATATTTTAAGTATTTTTATATTAATAAGTTGCAATAAATTAATAATATTTTCTTGTGGTACTTAAGTCATTTTTTACCCTAGACTTATCGTGATTAGATACTATTTGGAAAATAAAGAGTACCTTATGTGATTTTAAATAATTGAAGAAAGTTTTTAATGATTGATAAGTGTCGATTTAAAACATTTGATTAAACTAGTGCTTAATGGAGAGGCGAGGGCCAGAAGTACCATCATAGAGGGTTTAACCTAAGTTGGGCTCCTGTCTTTCCCATTTTATTAAGTTTCTCAATTTTTTATACTTTATTTATTTTCTTTTTGCTTTTTATGGGAAGCAAATAAATAACAAAAAAAAAGAATACTGGATACTCTTCGATACTGAATACTGAAACAGTATCACACTGGTAAAAAGAACTTTGTGGCTAATCTTAATAAGTTTATCTTTAATTTCATGTTGGATCAAAGTATTATAACTAAGAAAGACTAAGCACGCACTACTAATTTTTATCGAGCAAAATTATCCAGTTGCAACATTAGTGTATCAATGACATATGCGATAAAAAATCGCATGATATACATTCGCGATTCTAACATCATGACGCAAAAATAGTGATCGTAGTGCGCGCTTAGTCGAAGTCGGTAACCTCACAATTATAATTATAATGTGCGTGCATAATGTAATACATGGAAAAAGAGTATTCTTCTTCCATGGTATTAGTAAAACTGCAACGAATCGATAAATATTACTAGTGACATCTAGCAAACAAAGTAGAAAATAATTATCAAGATAACTTAGCATTATTCTTCGATCATCTAGCATCTGGGACGCACAAGAATTAATAAAATTTACTTTGAAAATAATTCTTCAGTAAAAAGGACTGGGGATATAAGAATGACAAGTAAAAGTAATTAATTATTTATTGCATTTTCTATAAAAAAAAACTTACAGTTACAGGCACCTAAAATGTACACACTTATCCTAGGTACAACATAATGGCAAAAAATTCAATTCTCTACATTTATTTGTTAAATGAAATATCTCAGATCACATTAGGCTAGCTAGAAATATAAATAAAATATAAGCTAAGGCAAGAAAGAAAAAGAAAGAGAGACAATAACTGGTAAGTGGTAACTATGGTTCATACGATGCAAACATAGGATAGTTAATTAATTATTATTCACTGGCGCAATTCGAACGACATCACAAATTTTCACATCACTGGCATTTGTTGCTCTAACATTTTGTAAGGTTTATAATATAACCGTATTATATATTAGCAATATAACTTCGTCGTTAGATTAGATTGAAGGCCGGTTAATATTTTTAATGAAATTATCGTTATTTACCAATACTTTGCACATAGTCTGAACTAGATATTTATCTTATGAATATAATTATTTATTAGAGTATAATCTAAGAACAAAGTCAAAGGCTACATTAACAATGCTGCCGTGTCACTTAGAACCAAAAAATATTTTTTGGAAAATATAACATTTGTGTTTAATTATATAACTAATATGTTATTAGAAATTGAAACATGATTGGCTTAAAGCATATTCCATTCAATGTTGTACGCGTTGATATCGTCCGTAGACAGAGAAATCTAGGTTATAGGTTTCTCTGTCTACAATGTCGTCCATTGAACAGTAACGCCATCTAATACAAATTTCAAGACACCATTGTATGTTTTTGCACTAAACAGATAGCAGAAAAGTAAAATTCCAGTTTTATAAAAAAGGCAGATTACCTGCTTATTACAAATTAATGGACAGAAAGAGAAAGGATAATTAAATGTTTAAATAACCGTCATGTGGGCTCAAACTTACTTTAAAAAAACATGAATTGACAATTGCATTTTGCTAAATGTCATCTTACAAATTAAAATCACATTTAAAAGATTATTAAACTAATTTTACACAACAATACAGGCTCGACTATGTTGTCATGTATAAATTATAAATCCTAGCCATAATGTACTTATTTTGTTTGAAAACAAAGTATTAGGAAGTCAGATAAGTTTATTTAAAAAGATTATGATTTAATTTTGTTAATAAATTACAAAAATCTACCAATATCTATTACTTTGAATGCAGTGTGCATTTTACAGGGATATATTTTTAAACTATATTGTTTATTATGTACATAATTTTGCTTTAGACTGGAAGACGCGACATTGGCATAGAAGAAAAATGCTAGGAATAACAATAATCATACAAAAATATAATTCTAATAAACTTCTATATCCTACATTACCCGCCATATAATGATGGTGCCATGATATATTAACTATATAACATGTTTTTAGAGTAATCAATCAGGAATTTTAAGCCTAAAATATACATAAACATCAAAAAGTATTTGAATCGTAAATTTTCGTAATTGTTTATATTGGGGATCAATAAAGCATTATCTATCTGTCTAGCATGTATAAATAATAAAATGCCAAAAATCGATAAAGATGTAATCTGGGACACCATGTCATCTAGGATTTAGGATCTTTCAGATTACGTTATATCTCAGTCATTGTCGTTCCTTGCATTCCTCTCCTATAATATTAATTTACCTATTATACTATTCAATACCCTTTGAGTCATTCACAATATATCACTCATCAAATGAACTATACAATTTAATATGGTAAAATAAAAAGGTATTAATCTCATAAAGAACCAGCATCGAAAAGAACCTAATCGGAATTTTATATTTTTAACTTTATGAGTATCAATTTTAATTCGAAGAAAAAATAATATTTATGTGTTGTTCAATAGATGGCATTGATTATGGTTGTTAAAAGTTCCTGCTCGCTTAACTAGATGGCGCTTATTTTTTCGACAGTCGGAACACGTCGTTCAACGGTGTGTAGGACGACCTCGTCGGTATCGCGTTGTATGCAAAGGAAGGCTGCGTATCTGCTCGAAGAATCACTACACCTGTATCACAAAAGTATTTTATTTAAACTTTAGTTAGCAGAAATATTTCAGAGAAAATTAAAAACCCGAAATAAGAAAAGTTACCGAGAAAAGTGTGATAATGATGCAGACAGGATTTAAGATTATAGTTCAGTTTTGAAAGATTAACGACTATAGACGAGACAGTAACAAATTATATCAAATTAAAAAAATAAACGAAAGAAATATTAATAAAAATGTACCTAATTTTAAAGTTTTTATGAATATTAAAGAGGACCACAAAAGTTTTTATTTTCAGTTATAACGTAAAATTAATCATGCTTACCAAGACCCTAGTTAAAATTTAAACGCCACCAGCATGAGCATCAATTTGTTAGTAGAAATAAAAAATAAATAGAGTTATATTTAGTACGATTAAACATACTTAGTGAAACTAACTTATTGCACTGATTAGTTGATTAGCATTTCTCAGGCAAGATGAGTTTACTTACGTTGGGCGGATCGGCAACACAAATACCTTTTATGGGATGTGTAAACACATTTCAACTTAACTACTGATATTAGAAATCTATATACTTAAGCCTTTAACCATAGTTAAGATTACAGAAAGTTCGTTATCCATTCATAAAATCATGATATTAAATTTTTTCATGTGATTATAAATTAAGACAATTCGTTAGCATACTTCCAAAAAGTCATCTACGATATGAACTCGAATTTACAGAAATCTTGTACAATAACCCACTATTATCCATCTCTTTTATTCAAAAAGAAATTTAATGCTATCTTGCTCGCAAACTATCTACGACATATCGTGATAGCAACACAAGAAATAAATAAGAATTGTGAAATTTCTTAAGAAATTTTTCGCAGGGCTACAAAATTTATACAGTTATGTTATTATATGTATGGAAGAAAACTAATCCATTTGAGACAATAAAAATAAAAATATTGTCCTAAAATTAATATCACTCTACATAGCGCTGAACAGTTATGAATAGTGCGGATGTTTATTGACTTATAGTAGATGTCTTAAATAATTAGATACAGGAGCCTCCACTCTGTCTTAAGAGCGATATTTCATATACTGTTCGACCTTCCATTCCAAACATGCTTTCTTTGCCCTTTAATTCTCTCTCATATAGTTTGAGCAAAACTTAGATGCGTCCTTGAAGTTAGTATACAATTGCGCAAAACAAAATTATAACGAGGTACGTAAAGAGCCAAGAGTGTTCCATTCTCGCTCGGCCGCTATTCGGATTCACATGGCATCTCTTTCGCACTACATTGTCAGGTGTACAAACTGAAGCTGTGCAAACTCACGGAGATAAGAGGTAGCTTCTGTCGGAAGGCATTTAAGTTTTATTATACTGTACGTTCACTACGTTCTCTTACACGTACGTCTATTACAAAAATAGTTGTAATGGTTGCCCTTATTACAATTCCACAACCAGATTAAGATTATGCTACAACTACAGCAACCGATTACTTATTATTAAAACTACCATAGAAGAAGAATACTATTGCTTTAATGCCTTGATTTTTGGTTGGATTTGGTTCCCTAGACAGGGAATATATCAGCCTGATGTTCTATTATGACATATGCGCTTTCTTATCGACCGCGCAATCTTATACCACCCTACCCTACTAGTGACATCAGTAATTCATTTTATTTTTTTGTACGTAACATCTTTGAAAATAGATTTCGCTCTTATGCTCTGTTGAAATAATTATGAAATGTAAACAAACTTGTTAAGCTACTTATTAATTTATGATTTATTGTCATTATCATCCTAGCTTTATACTCCAGATGTTTTCAGAGACCCATACCGCCTTTAAATTGTTGACTGATTCGGTTTAGATAAAAGATTTGTTTTAGATTACAAAAAGTTGGATTAAAGTTTTTGTGGTGTTCTTCAGTATCAAATATTTGTGTCGAATTGTGCTCAACAGTAATAGTGTACAATTTCGGGTCTTTTCTGGGCAAGTTTTCTTAGTATTCTTCTTCCATGCTTCTACTGAAAACCTTATAATCCTATGGAAATGGCTTACAACCGAATGAGTGATATTAGGTCCTTTGCCAAGTGCTATGCCTGTACAAAACGAGTGAGACACTTTCTACCTGAGGGGTTCACTTTCACTTTGATCTTGGTCTGTGGCGACAGCACGCCGTAGTCCACATCTTCGTACAGGTCCTGTATGAAACAACATAGTACGTCAATTCATTTCATTCAAAAAGTTTAAATCTGTTTATACCCATGATTTTTTAAATAATTTATTGTGACATTTGGGGGCATTTGAACGATTATGTTTTGCCAAGTAATTTGAGTATTATACTAGTAAAAATCTAGTTAAAAATAATGTTTATAGGATAATCAGACTGTTTTTAAGCGAGAAGTTTGTTCTTTGTGGAAAATCTCTATTCAAACTGCCACAAGCTCTCCGCTGTTTGGCGTTAGTCCAATATTTGAGATTTGGTTGCACATTATATTGCGGGTTGAAATACGTTTATGGAATATCCACTAGAACGCCGTGATGATTTGCCTGTCCCTATAAGATAGAGCTACGGCAACAAAGTCTACTAAGTCGCTTAAATTAAATGATATATAATGATATTTAAAACTATGACCAAAAATCTGTCGTTGGAATATGATTTTTAAATTCATCTATAAACATTTATATGTTTTGTAGATATGTATATTAAGTATTTATTTATTTAATGTATAAAATTTCTGCATATATACATATATATAATTTATGTATTTATTATTAAAAAGTAAGTAGTTCGTACTACTACGTGTTACGAATACCACCATCGCTGTTATCATCTCAATTCATTCCGGGGGTTGTCTGGAAGAGATCGTTTTTTAACGATAAGACCGGTCTTTGTACGTACATAACTAGATATAATTTTAGTCTTTAAGTTCGTTTCTGTATTAGTGTTTAATAAAGTGTTATCTATCTAGCTTAAAGTACTGTACCTTACTACAAATGCAAAAACGTCTTAAAGGTAATTTTATTTCACAAGTGTTATGAAACAACTGTCCACTCAGTCCGCATCATACGTTATTGCAATAGAAATCGCTGGGCAGAGAGTGTCTCCAGATTGCAGCTATCAATGGGAGGTTTATATGCTGTATATGAATATATGTTTCGGCTTACCTCCACCCTGTAGCCAGAGGGGTTATTGAGGCCGAGTTCCCTAAGAGTGACCGCGACGTCGGAGGGCGTACCGTCGGTCCGCCGGTTAACGAAAGCCACCGCATACGAGTAGTATTGACCCTGGATAGGCAAGATCGGACGGGACCATATCTCGATGCCTCGATGCTGCAAACATAATATCGTGTAATGAAAAATAGGCCTGGACACATCGTTTTTATTAAAAATTACACAAGCAGAAATATATTTTTGACTAATCTCAACTTCTCATAATTATCGCAAACTAGTGCTCATAAATATATCTCATAGTACCTTGTATATCCTTCTGCCCTGTATGCCAAGCGGGTCCTGATCAACTTCTATGATCTTCCTGTTCTGCAATATCGCCTTGTATTCTGGTCGGATGGTACGCAGGTCTACGCTCATCAGCAGCGGCGCCGCCAGGATCGCCCATATCGCGAACTGCGTCTTACTCTGTTCATACGATAGCCCAAAGTTGCCGATGATTAACTGTAAATAGTATAAAATACTAATATATATAGGATCTTCTTGTAAAGGAGTTCCATTTTTGCTGGAATGACTATAGAATTCTAAAAAGTCCTCTTCAGAACCAAGATTATGGAAAGGAATTAACGAACATATAAGGTAAAAACACAAAGGGAACATTCAGGCAAAATATTACGGCATCTATTGCTGATGCTTGTATCTTATTCACTTTACAGATGCTTTAATAATAATATTCACATCTTTTAATCGTATGTTGGTCCCCGAACTAGGTAAACATGTATCTGAGGGCTTCCTAATTGATACAATTATTTTCGTTAAAATAAAACGGTAATTGACAACCAAATTACCCGAGATATTTTTCATCATCTTACATAACGTCACAACCGCTTAGATTTTGTATGAGCGTAGCAAGTTATGACGACATCTTTAACAAGTGAAATAGCGTATTAATTATTATTTAAACAATTAAAATTATTTCTATCATGCTATTTTGAAAGTATGATTAAAATGTGGTATTTTTTTATACCACTTAATGAAAATTGTTTTAGAATTAATTGTAGAATGTGTCACCTACCCAATTAAGACTTTTTATAGGTGTGTATGTGTTTGTATGTAATATTATTTGATTACCATATCAGGATCATTCCAATGGCCCGGTCCAGCGTTGGGCACAATAACGTCCTGATGGTTTCCGTAGTAGTCTATTATAGACTCGACGGAGGCCCACGAGTCCTGTATGTCGTCAAAGTTGCGCCACAAGTTGCAGTGTTCGATGATAGATGAGAAGTTCGGCTGGAATTATATAAAGATGATTATTCTGTACCATGTTTCACACTAAAATACCTACCACGTAGGGTAAAAGATGTTCTTATCATGAACACTATATCAATACACGAATGTGATAACGAAGGGAATTTATAACCAACCTTCATTTTATATAGGTAAATTGAGAGCGTAAAAGATTTAGGATCTGTGCCACTGCCCACTAGATGGCAGATCCTTCAACGTGCATGTTCCTTATATGCAGAGCCGTGTTAAGCATATTGGTCGCTGGTTGCAAAAATTAGCTTGCGCCCCCTTGCCATCAACCAAAAATAAATTTAATTTTTTAGCGATCTGGAGTCTATTTTTTACTTATAGATTGTTATTTTGTAAGTATAGTTATATTTATAGTCTAGTTTATAATAATTTGTTTTTTTGCGTTTTCGTTATATTTGCTAGTTCACCTACATAATATGTATGTATGTCACAGTTATTCGTCTCAAAAGCTACTAGATCTATACCGTTAACATTTGGCAAGGTCTGATCTAATATGCCGCTATACAAACGTAAAATCATAAAAATAAATTAAAGGTGCCTGCCATGATTGGTGTTTGAATTTTTTTTAAAGATAAGGTGAAGACCTTGTTCTGCCTATATGGAAGTGAAAAATATATACTTTATATCAATCGCACTATATCCGACGTGTGCCATGTGCGCGACAGTCGCGTACCCCCCGAAGCCGCCCACGGAGCGCGAGAGGTTGCAACATCACTTATAAATACATCGATTTTGGAATATAGATATTTTCAACAGTGAAATGTATAATTATCTATATTAAATACACCAATGTTTATGAACGATAATATATTGATATTTTTCGTTATCAATTTATTTTAGTTGAGTATTATTCAAACATGCTCATAATAGTGGCACTATGCAATATTGAGATTATTTATAGATCAATGCAACCAAAGGGAAGAAGGGGACATGGTTGAAAAATCGAAACTACAGGTAAAGTCCTAATTGATATAGACTTAAGACGCCTGCCAATGTAGTGGTGCTGACTAAGCGATTGTACCATGGTTTTTTTTTGACGACGAGAAATCCACTTACGAATTTACCTCTGTGTGGGGATCACAGTGAGAGTGTGTGGAGACTTGCCGGCCTGATCTTATCCTGGTAGAAGTAGGTTACCACTGCTGGAATACCCACTAAAACTCCCCGTGTTCCTTCCATTTGCCTATAGCCAGAGCCGCGGTAAATGGCAATCGCCTGCTCCGCATTGTGCCATGGTCCTGGCTTAAGTTGATATAAGGAATAATTGGGTAGTTTTAATAGGTATATGAAAATCGTCAAGTCACTACCTCACTGTCTGTCTCTGAGCACGCTTTTCTAGCAAAAAAATAAACTACCTGTATTCCCGCATAAATCTGATAAACTGGCCAACTGCAAGAGTAGACCATCTGTCTTCCGGTCAAGTTGAGCTGGCGCCCGAAGTCAGGGTACCCTCGGTCCATGTCCACAGGGAGGGCGTAGCATCCGTCCAACTTCACGTAGTCCACGCCCCATGACGCGAATGTGTTTGCGTCTAGAATAAAAAAAGTGGAATTTTATTTTTAGTTTTTCCTATCAATGGAGAGATTGCTATTACTGAAATGTGACTAATATAAGTATATATCAACAAACAAAAAACTGCCTGAATACTTTAAATATCTGTTCACAAATATATTCAAACACACACAAATGGCTTTTGAATAAATTGTTTTTACTCCGTAAACGAACTTTTAGGGTAATGTTTGACATAGTTTTCGTATAATTGACATAATTTTTTGGGTTATTTCTTTAATTAGTATTTTTTTTTCTAATAATCTTGAGAAAAAATTTCACGCCTCATAGGCACAACATGTGAGCCTTGTATCCTTATTCATCTCGTAAATTGTACTGTGTTTTGTGAAAGTAAATAAATGAATTTGTATAATAGCATGGAAGATGAATAACAAATGCCTTGATAGCATAGTGAAAAACGCTTTCGCGTTTTAAATTGACGGGGTTCGAATCGTGACTGGGAAGTATGCAGCACTTAAGCAGTTTTCTGAATGGGCATATTTTCTACAATTACCGCGTGCTGAAATGCAATGAAACTTGCAAGTGATAGAAGGATGAATACTAAAACTTACAATTGGCCTGTAATTAAGTAACTTTGAAAAAGGCCTCTAAATCCTATACGAACCTAGACCGCCACAAGTCTCCCTTATTTTGATTTGATATTTGATACAGAAAAAACACCACTAAAACTTTCAACTATTTATTAATGTTTTAAAATAAGTTTTTCAAAGTCAAATCATTGAAACACTTAAAAACTTAATAACTCTTTAATTTAATATCTAAACAGTGTATTAGAACAAAAGTACTAGTGTTGTCATTCCTAGTTCATATAAAAAGGCGACCCGTATTCCAGCAGTATATTATGTAGATGCAAAATGATTTTTTTCTTTTTATTGCACGTGTTCAGCAGACAGGCAGACGGCCCACCTAATGGTAAGTAGTTACCATCGCCTATGGACATTTGCAACACCAAAGGCTTTACAAATGCGCTGCTGCTCTCTTGAGGGAGTCTGGAACCTGGCAACTAATGCCAAACCACAACTCAAGGTTGTTATGGCGGCATACTATAGACTAGGGGTGGTAGCCATCCAGACAGGCAGACAGGTACCCTACTACCTGGTAAATGACGGAAATGGAATGTAAATGGAAAATGAATGTATTTACTTTAAAATAGAATTTTACAGTTTACTTACTGAAAGTCATGCCTCAATCACGGCTTAGAGTAAGTACATAAGTTTGTAGGCTTCTTTAAAGAACCTTACAAACTGAGTAATGCTTAATACTTACTAATATAAATAAGACCGTAATATATGTAATGATATTGTTGCGAACCGATCCTAACCCTTTACAGCTGTATTATTACCCCTTCGAATTTTAGTGATTTATGGTTTTCATTAATCCCTTTGTATACCTTCGGGTAAGACGTCATAAATCCTTCCTTTCTATTGTTTGCATTTCATGCAAATTCTTAGGAGCCATAAAGCTACAAGTTGACAATTCCAAGGAGTAGTGGGCAGTTGCTAGGAGGCCATGTCTAGTTCACAAATACATAAGGTTGAGATGGAGTCAGTAGAGTTTCAATTGCGATCGAGGCGTTACCTAATGTACTTTCGGAATCTTATAACGACGGACTTTGCGCGATTTATGTCATTACGATTTTCTGCTTTACGGTTTGGACTTGTTGTATTTGTAAGAACTGTGAATTACGTGTGTGTACTTTTAATAAACTTTGTAATAATTCCAACGGCATTTTAAATTCACATCCCACAAAATTGTAACAATATGTAAATTATATTATTGTTTTGATCATTAAAAATATGGTAATACCCGAACGAGATAAAGAACTACATTTATTTAGAAAAAAAAAGATTCCAACTCTTTTTTCTTACAACATCGTATTACCCTAATTTCACCTTGATTAAGAGTTTTAAAATCAGCGTAGTGTAATAATCAGTTATCATGGACGTTCTATTATTTAATAATTCTATTGATACTGTTCAACACAAAGACATGGGCCACAATGGAGTTGGCACGCGTTGCAAAACATAGTCACATTATTTCCCATATTCGTGTGAAACTGAGCTATTATGAACTCTTAAAATATATTTGATAATAAGATAAGTTTCCAATTATAGTAAGTATTATAACAAATTGCGTAAATAAGTGCCAAAATCTATGATTAAGCCAACGTTTTTATAACAAAAGCATTTGCTTTGTTCTTATCAATCAAACAAGACACTATCAATATTTACAGTACTAACGTAGGATATACATATTGTTATTACTTGACGGAGCGGCAAATCTGATACAAATTGATTACTGTCGCCTGTGGACATTTCGTGACGGGGCCATGGGCCATTCATAAGTTACGTCACACGTTAAGGAGGAGGGGGGGGGGGGGGCATTGTGTGACAAGGGGTGGGAGGAGTCCTTAATTTCATGACGTCACCCTACAAAATATAATATATTTAAGCTTTAAAACATGAAATTTGAGCTATCAACGAAAAACTTCAAAATATTTCTAACTCTGTCTGAATGAGCAGTGTTTAAATTATAAAAAAAATATGGAAATAAAATTAATTACGGAACTGCTGTTTTAATTTAATAATTTCTTGATGTAAAATTGGAATGGAAAGGGGAGTCTCTCACGAATGTGACAACGCCTCCTAGGTCCCTGCGTAAATTACTCCCCTGGGTAAAGACGGCCCTGCTGAGAGAAAGGAAATAGCGTGCATTCGAAAAGCCCCCCTAAGTAAATATTGTAAATAAGGAAGTCACGAGTGGACGTG
This sequence comes from Dendrolimus houi, assembly GCA_039645545.1. NCBI lineage: Eukaryota > Metazoa > Arthropoda > Insecta > Lepidoptera > Lasiocampidae > Dendrolimus > Dendrolimus houi. The sequence continues at coordinate 10,164,725 of CM077136.1, forward strand.
ATTACACACAGGCAGTATATATTGAGCTCACGCAATTTTTTGCGTAACGATGCGATTAACGTCATGCACGTTTCTTTAATACCCAAACCTCATTGTTCATACCATGGACAACGAATTAGGAAGTACAATCGCCTAGTGCAGGAACGGAAAAAGAATACTAATTCCTGCAACCGGGCCACTTGTCGTAGGAGGTGACAAGACAACTTACAACCAGAGTGTAAGACAATTGCCCATCTGGATGGCTACCACCCCTGATCTAGATGATTCCGCTATAAAATGTGTGTTTTTGTTGAAAATTTCAATTGTTGTATTAAAAATACCTCTACCAGCTGCCTCAAGATCTCCCTTGTTTGGCGTCAATTCGTCGTACAATTGGTTCAATGCTTTTACTAGAAAATTATAACGTGAAAACAATCACAGCGAAATATTCGTAGCGTGTATTAGGTCTAATAAATCAAATTATAACCGGACGTGAGCTTCTGCAACTAACAATCAATTGCCTATCAATGTAATACGGTACTTGTCAGATAATAATAAGTACGCATCTTTATGCAACACTTACGATGAGTGGGTATAAGTGCAACACTTTTGTATAACCGTACTTGATGAATTTAAAAGATCAGTAACAGGATTGTGTTCGATCATTCTTTTGTAACGTCTCGCGTAACTGAACCCCTTTTTTTTGAGGCAGGGAGAAATACATTTCGTACAATACTGGGATTGGGATAGCGTAGATAACAGAATCAATTGAAGGCTTGTGTGGAGACTCAGCAAGGTACCCCTATTAAAGAGGTAACCCTTGGGCTAATACTCAACTAAAACCCCCGTCCTCCCACGTGCCCCGTGCTCATAGGTAGGAATAGCGTGAGACTTAGAACGTAGTTACGCCCACACTAATCCTGGACATCAGTGCTTGAGAATGCCCCGGGAAAGGCAAACTTACTTCGTCAACAGGGGTTATTCTAAATATGGACAACTTTTAGAATCTTAGACCGATATTAGACGGGTCATTTCTGTTTTTCAATTTCGATGAATTAACGTAAGTCATCCATACAAACTTGAATCATACAATGGCATCGAGAGCCGTGATGTCTTTCAGGGGTTCAATTCAAATTTCAATATCTTGGCTTTGCAAAGATATTCAAATTACGATTCCACTGCGATAGTGTCAAAAATTCGTATTGTACTGAATCCACAATATCTTCTAGATGTCGTCGCGGCGGAATACCAGTTGAAAAAAAGGGCGTGTCTGCAATTCACACACGGCAGAAGTGAAACTTCAGAAAAGTAGCCTACGACAGAATGAGATAAATATAGAGTATCAGGAGTAGGTATTAGAATAATGATAAGGTTTATTATTTTAATAATATTTTTACCGAGCTCAAAAATTATATGTTATTATATCTAACATAATTATATTTATAACACTTAGTAGACAAGAGTGAGGAGGCTACGAAGCACCGCGAAATATGTGTTCTATCTCATTCTGTCGCAGGCTTAATCATATAGATTTATGTGTTATCTCTTTTTAGTGTAGCTTTTTCGTTTCGCCGAGTTTCAAATCACAACGATTCTGAAGAAGTTGCACTACAAAAAATTGGTATTACCACTAGCAAAAATGGCGTCAGCCGAAATGAATATTGAAAAGCTACCCACATTTTAAACATTTATTCGGGAGTTTTAGCTCATAGGTATTTATAAAAATATCTAAATCAGACAAACCTACGATAGCGACGATAGTGTCCGGCGATTTTGATGAGATAGTAATGGCAGAATTGGGCCCCTGTTATGAGCCTTTCAGACAAATTGATTCAATTCAAAATATAAAAGATTTTAATCAAAATAAATTCTACTGGAGAACAATTTTTGAAGGTCATACATAGATTATAAGTTAAAATTTAGATTTACTTGCTATTCTGTGTATACCGCTTCGCAACGTGTTATAGCTGTTAAGAGGAAAAAGTGGCAAGAAACTCCCCAGCAACTCGTCTAGACACAAAATTATTTTCCATCTTCTCATTTTCTTTTTTAAATAATTATTATACAGAAATATGTTACACACATTTCTAAGGACTAATTTAGTTGATATTGTTGATATTAGTTGTAGTTATGGTTTCATTATGTTCCTTTGTATGTCTATGTAGGCACTGTACATATACGGTCCTGCCCTATTAACAATATAAATGCTACATTTTCGTGACTCTTTTTATTTTTTATAAACTTTCAATTTATATATATAAAAATCAATTGCTGTTCGTTAGTCTCGCTAAAACTCGAAAACGGCTGGACTGATTTGGCTAATTTTGGTTTTGAATCACTTGTGGAAGTCCAAGGAAGGTTTAAAAGGTGAGTAAATATGAAAAAATAAATATTCTGAGGCGGTACAAAGTTTGCCAGGTCAGCTAGATACCTAATAATATAGGTAGGTACAATATTTTTGTCTGGATATTAGAAATTTTTGTACCTACCAAAAACCCTACAGGTTTCGAATATCAGTCATTATTTATCGAGATATGCGGCTTTAACGTAAAAAAACTATCTTGTGCTTTATTTCTTAAGCTAATCTAGGATAAAAAGTTAAAAAAATTAATTGACAGTCGATATCACTACCTTTTGAGGGTAGATGCACAAAGCTACTACCCCCTTATATTTTTTACACTGTATACACAACTACTTCTCTTCACGATTATATACATATTATATTTTGTATTATTAATATCTTACAAACTCTGCAAGATGAGAGAACCGTAATAAAAACAGTCAAAATCGTGTCTTAAAGATATTCGTTCAAATTCTTTAACCAGTTTCGGAGCCTATTTGAGAGATAAACTTTCAGAAAAATAGACGCTGCAAGTTTGTTCATCCGTATAAATTCGATGCTATATTATTTAATACAAAGATATTATTTGGTTAACTAAAGATGAGACGTGACCAACCTTGTTCCAAGTGTCCGACAACACCCGGATATCCGGCACAAGTGAAATTACCGTAGTCTTCGTAGATGCCAAACTTCAAACCCTTGCTGTGGACCTGAAAACAACATAAAACATGTATTCAATATCTTCAAGCAAATCGTGCTACTGAAGTATATAAAGTCGGGGCAACTAAATCTCGTTCCTAAGACTTGTCGTAAATTGTCAAGTCTAGGGTTAAATGCAAGTTCTATGGGGATCCGGATCATAATTAGTTATCTATGGGAGGGAGAGTATATCACACATATACACATACGCCTCTGTTACAAACTAAATTAAGGTCAGCCATACACCAGCAAGTTTTACTCGTGTAATTTTCTAAGGCTATAATACACTAAGATTTACTAATACCGGACTCGTCTAGGATAGGATGCCTCCGATATTGATAAATTGTAGTGCGTGTTTATATTTAGAAGCTTACGCAAGCAAATCTTACTGATGTAATGAATTTTGTCATATCATAGTTGAAAGATTACAGGATACACTTTTTACTACTTTAGAAGTGTATGTATATTTCACCAGCTATATGAAAAAGACTTTTCTATTCCTCATTAACAAAAATAAATCCTTATGTATGGTGGTAACCACATTTATCGCAATTTTATTGCAGCATTGTGTAGCGGCTTAAAGATATCTATATATTTCTATTAAAGATCTGTATAGCCCATTAGTTTTCAAGAATAATAGCTGTGACGTAATTACGACAGACGAACAGACACGACTAATCTATAAGGGTTCCGTGTTGTTGCTTGTTAAAGGAACCTCTGTGGTTGAGCTGGCTAAGCCTTTGCCGGTCTACCTCATTGCAACGCAGAGGCTCCGGGTTCGATTCCTTGTATGGTAAATAAACCCATAACACAAGCGTAACTTGCTTAATTTGGGGATATACAATATGTGTGTTTGTCTGCCGATTAAAAAAGCCCTAAAAATATAAATAATTACACATACATGCAACATTGCTTTCTCCTCCCACGAGGCTGGTATGAACTTAAACTTAGATTTAAAAATCAGATTCATCTACCTACATGCCTTTCCTGCCTATAAGTAAACAACAAACATTTATTATACTAACTTATGATTATTGTATATATATGACTATGTATATATGTATGTATTTGTATATTCATTATTTAAACTAGTTATGTATCTATTGCCTTTTTCCTGCACCACCTATATCGCCTGATTCAAATTAATTTTTTTCATTTAGGTTGCCTGGAAAAGCTCGCTTTGAGCGATAAGGCCGCCTGCTATTGCCTAGAAAAATATTGTAAATCTTTTTTGTAATTGTATATTTTGGTATGCAATAAAGTGTTATCTCTCTCTCTCTCTCTCTCTCTCTCTCTCTAATATATTGCAGTTTATATTATATATTAATATTTTTATTTATAGTAAGATCTGTATTTGTGTATCTAGCTGTATCCGGCATGCGTTACAATGCCACGGAAAGTAAAAAAACAATTGTTGTGTATTTTGTTTATTGAAGTGCTATTTCATATATAATAACATTTATTTTTATTTATATATATTTTTTGAACCAGAAACCCTTTTGGGCGTCCTCAGAACACCCTACCAAAGTTTCATCACAATCTAATCAATGGTTTAGGAAGGACAAACATACAAACATTTGTTTTATTTATATAAGTATATTGTGCTGTGTATAATTATCATTATTTAGAAACTGCATCATCATTAATATTTGAAATCTATCTACTCAAGCCTAGGGTTGCCTGAAAGAGGTCGCTTTTTACTGATAACGGTGCCCATTGTACTGTGTTTCTTTCACTTCTATTTGTAAACATGTTTTGATCTATACATGTACATGTAGTTACTAGACCTCATTGATTAACATATCAACGCACAGCCCAAACTACTGGGGCTAGGACTGTAATATAAGGACTGCACGTGGGTTCATTCTACACTGAAGCTGCGCACTAAGAAAGGATTTTCGAAAATTCATCCTCTAAAGGGTGAAATAGACCATGAAAGTTTGTATGAAAGTCCGTCATTTTTAAAGTAACAAGTACTAAATTATATGTACCTGCTTTTGGTTAGAAATACATATACACGTGTATCAGCGTTTTTGGAAATTCTACTCCTAAGGTGTAAAAAGTGAAGAAAGTTTGCTTAAACTGCGAGCAACAGCCAGTGTTATATATCTATATTACTTGTGACGAATTGTCTGGATAAAATATTTTAAAAAACCCAAAGTGATAGCATACACATCAGACAGCTCAATGGTTATAGATTACGATTTAAAATTTATTCATTTCACACCGTTCAATATTTATTCATTTTATACCGCACCCAAAAAAATTGCTTAACACACGAGTTCCAGTCATGAGTCATGACTAATCGCAAGGCCTTAATCTGTTCATTGTTAGATAATGTATTATTATAAAGACATTATTCATTGCAAATATAATTGGTCAAGTGCGTGTCAGTCCAATAACTATGATGGATTCCACAGACGTGACAAACGTGTTTTCTTTGTTTAATTAGGGATACCATAGAATGGGAGTTGGATGAAGGAACGGAGTTGTTTCGCGTTCTGCATTCTGTAGCCGTGCGGTACTTTGCGCCTTGCGGCGGCACTGGACGGAAAAGTCTCAGCCGGCACCATTTTTAAATTTTCTATTGCATGAGTTTAACAGACAGGCAGACGGCCCTCCTGGTGGAAAACGGTTACCGTCGCCTACGGACATTTGTAACACCAAAGGTACTACCAATATGCTGTTACTCTCTAAAGGGGGACTGGAACCTGGGCTAACGTGGAGTAGGCGATAGCCATCTCCCGCGGCCATGCTATAGGCGAATAGAAGGAACACTGGATGTTTTAGCGTATGCTGGCAGTAGTAACCTACCTACACCAGCCCCACACGCCCTCACCGTCTCGCTGATTTCTCTTCATCCAAAAAAAAGGATACCATATAAAAATAATTTAATAGACTATAAACCATTAAGAAAAAAAATCTTAATTAAATTTAATTTAAACCAGTTTACAGTTAAAATGTTTTTGGAATTTTATATTCTCAATTTTGCTGAATATTTTCCTCTTCATAATTTAATAACACAGTTTTATCGACTCTAGAAATTGATATGTTGCCACCTATTGACTCGCATAAATATTTATCATTAAAGATTATGATTTGATAAGGTCTGAGCAACGATCCCAACACCACGATGCACTGTTTTTACTATATTTACTGAAATACTATATTTACAACAAAAAAATCTCTGTTACATTATGACGACCATCCTTTTTTAGCGACTATTACTGCAGTATTGTGTAGCTAAATATAGATTACACATTCCTACTAAATTTTATCCATGTAGACCCACTAGTTTCCGAGAAAAAAGATTGAAGTATAAATATAGACGAATCAACGGACATGACGACAAATGACAATAGAAGGAAAGAAAATATTTATTTCCAAATGCGACACGCACATAACAAATATGTCAGGTGGTAAATCATTTGCCCGTCTGGATGGCTATCACCCCTGGTCTAGAGCATACCGCCATAACAACCTTGAGTTGTGTTCCGGCATTAGTGGTCAGGTTCCAGTCCCATCTACGAGTCCGGCAGCATATTGGTAGCACCTTTAGTGTTGCAAATGTTCATAGGTGACGGTAATCACTTTCCATCACGATTAGGTCGTCAGCCTCTCTGTCGTACTCCAGCAATAAAAAAAAATAGAAAAACAAAGTCCCAGAAGACATATATAAAATAGTATACACAATTTAAGAAATAAGGTTGGCAATCAGAATTTTGGTGTGACGAAAAGTCTTCCCACACATTAGTATTTTCAGTACCTACTTCCTAAATGTATGTTTCGTGTTTTATATATAATCCGTGTTAAAAACAAGAAAAATTCATGTCGGGTTCCTATATTTTACCATTTATTCACAAAGGCCCGATTTTTCACGAATTACAGTTAAACGGTTTTTACTTTTGAATTTACTTAGGTTATTTGCGATTGCTAACATATATCTGACGATTGAAAAATCGGCCCTTAGGTAAGGTGACATCGGTAGTAATTTCACATTACATGTAAGGACCTTATGCCATTTCAACCGATACTAAGGCAAATGATCGGTTAGTAAGATAAACTATATGGGTCAGCAGTCATCAATCAATCAGATACAGCATGGAAGAATAAGAAAAACAGAATATTATAAAAAGAAGAGAAAAAGGTAACCATTTCTCCCTAAAATGTCTACGGAACCCTTAAAATCATATCTCAATGATATCGCTTTTGTCAATGTCTTGAGTTCATTAATTTAACGATCTTATATTGAGTCGTTCACTTTTGTTTCATAACTCAAGGTTAAAATAATGAACAGTACTCAGAACAATACCAAATTCGTTATAACTTTGTCTAATTACAAGAAGTACCTATGACCAAAGGAAAGTGGACAAATAATAACGGTCGTAATTTTTGGGGGCAACTTTAAGAGTCTTTTCCTGTGCATTTTTTTCTAAATATTTAATATTGGTTATTATATAAAATTAATATTAGTTAAAGGATATTAATTATTGTTTCTAGAAAGAATAGCGGAGCAGGCAGTCAAATCAACGGAGCTTTGATTATGTACTTGTACATAATCAAAATTATACAAGTACATAATCAAAGCAACATATTTTTTATCATTTTACAAAACGTCGTATATACGTCGTAGTCTAAGCCTTTTATGCGGGCGTACAAACTCATGACGTCATAAGTTTGTAGAAACAAAAGGGTCAAATAGCGCATTAATTATTATTGTTTAATCATTAATTAAAATTATCTCTATAATATATATAACATGTTATTTTAACGCTTCTTATTTTATATTATGTAAATATTAATTATATTATAACAGAATTATCCATAGATTTATTCTATTTTAAATTAGTAAAATGTGCCTTATTAGCTGCCGTAAGAACTCGCTCTTTTGAGGCTTCTATTATATAGGTTGGTTCGGCATTCAGCTGGTACGTATTTGTTTGAAATTATTTAATTTTATAAATATTTCAATTTATAATTTAAAATATTATCAATATCTTATAAGTATGATTTCCAGGTTTTTAAAATATTTAAAGAAATACCTCTGAAATATTAGGGTTTGGGAGATGAAACTTAAAAGGAATGAATAATTTAGAACTATTTCGAAAAATTTAAGGAAGAAAATTAAAAAATTTGAAACGAAAACAAAATGGTAGAATAATGTTCGACGATTACTTTTTGATAAATCTATTATTATTTTATGTAAACATTTTTGTATTTCTGTGAAGCTCTGTCGCTAAATGGCAAAACGGTAAAAGTATGTCACTATTACAGGCATCGACACGTACTTGGCATATTAGATAAAATTTAAAAATTTGCCACTCTTAAAACAACAAATATTTCACGTGACCCTGTGTTTTCTCAACAAAGATACTTTTATCTTACGACATAAAATCGCGACTTGTATTGAACGAATGTGAAATGTAGACTGTTATAGATCTTTAATATGCTTATATGAGCCATCTGTTGCTTGACTTTTAATCAACTGACATTTCGCTTCTTCGTGAGGTCACTGTTGCAAAATTGCTACCAAAAGAAAGGAGTAATATTTAAATATCCATATTTAGAAAATTGTATATAAAAATTTGATCCTAGATCGCTAACGGCGTGAAGCGTATTAACGCCATGTAAGACGGCTGCACCCAGATCCAACGCAGGCCAAGAAAATCGTTCGTTAAAGTGTATTTCAAATAGGACGGGGTATGGTAGAAATTAAGTGAATACAGAAATAAACATCGTGATTCTAAAAATATGACTATTATTAAATAATTACAAGATAAAATATATATTTATATAATTAAAATTAATATTTATTTCGAAGGAATGTTTACAATAACGCGACAAGTTACGCTTTATGGATATGTCAACCATAACGTCTTATTTGAAATAGTCTTTCGCTTTCGTTGGCTCTGTATGGACGCGGCTTAAGAAGAATACTAATCAAAATGACAACCGCTGTCACTTTTTGATATTTTATGATTTAAATTATAATTAAATAAAAACTGTCTTTTAGATTACATTACTCTAAAATTGGGAAGAAACTTTTAATTTTTGATTGATTTGCACTAAAATATATATAATGTTTACTTTAGCCTTTATTGTACTTTGTATTCCACTGCAACCGAAAGTTGCCAAAGTCAACTGTAATTTACAGATTGAATCCTAGTTCGGGACTTTGATAACTGACGTACTGCACAAAAATATTTTTTCTATTGTTTTATGCATTGTGGCTATGAATAAATGATTTTTATTTTTTTTAATAAAATATATTTTAAATAATAAAATGAGCAAGGAGCATCGGAGCTTTTTCAATGGGTAATATACAACCCTAGTATTCGTGGTCCATGATTTTGTCATAGTACTCTGTACAATAGGGGTAAAAATAGAATATTTTAGTCTTATTTTTTTTCTACAATAGAGATATCGAAGTATATCTACGCATATGAAATCGCGTGGAAAAGTTTACTTTCTGTACAATCTTGATGACCGGTCATTTTTAAGTCGCAAATTTTCGTAATCTGATTCCCTGAATGTAGCTGGTATTAAAATTAGTAGGCGTCCTAAAGCATGTTTCAAATTGTGCCGATTGCAGCAAGTCGTGGGAATCGTTTAACGGCAGCCGGCAGCCGGTTTCGCAACGCGTCGATATGCCACCGTAATTGCTTCCTTTATTTACCTCACCCCTAATCTATACCAAGAAATAAAACGTCTGTTTGTTATATCCAAACCCAATTTTTTTTTTGGCGGGAACTGAAAGGAACGTTGCGCAGTGTAGTTTAATTTTCTAAAAATGCGTAAAATTACTCTAAAATTAAAAATGGTTGATAGTTTTTGAGTAGTAATTGTGTGTTTCTGTAAGAAATGTCAACTGTATAGTCAAATGTGGCCTTTCGTGTTTTTCACAAGAACTCCGTTGAATGGCGTCAGGTGTAGCCTACAATTCAACTGTGCTACCTATACGAAGACTTATACATCAGAATTGGCTGTATGGACTGAGATTCCCTTGCTTGCCTTTGTGGCGAATTCTATTACTAACAAAACTATTTTTTTAAATTTTCTGAAGCAGTTCAACAGGCAGACGGTCCACTTGATGGAAGGTGATTACTATCACCTATGGACATTTGCAGCACCAGGGGCGTTGCCGGCCTCTAAGAAATCTTATATCTCTCTTCTTAAACAACTCCATGGCTACGTTCCATCAGGGACTCACAAGGACCACGTTCACGACCGTGATTTATCCCGTTCCACTTGCTTGCCGGCGTTACAATCGTAAACCCAAGTGGAACCCACCTATTGACATGGGTCGTTGTGAGAGTTGTGTGATCGAAAATGATGACGTCATTAGTGATGTTTTCACCACGACCATAATCGACCGCGGTCGCCTTGTGGAACGGCTAACTGAGCATTTTGGGCGTTGTGAGCTACTAGTGGAACGCCCTGCATGTCGTAACGCAGAGGGAAAACTTAAATAAAAATCTACTACTTATACGATGTCTAATTGTAAATCATTGATTTTAGATTTTTTTGTCTGGTACCAGACATCTGGTACAATAAAAGAGTGCGTTACCCACCTCGTTCACACTTAAAATATTTGTTTGCGCCGTTTTTGAAGAGTTTCAAATTATAGCGCTCTTAGGATACGCAGAAAAGAGTTCACAACTTACTTACATGAAGAAGCCAAAATCACGTCACACATGTTCCACAAAGCAGAAATTACCTATTGTAAAAATCAGCAAAATAGCGGTTGTTCACAAATTAGCTATGGCTGCGTTGTTCGTCAACTCGCCAACTGGCTAATGGCTGTCGAATAAACCCAAAAAGTGACAAATTGACGGCTTAACCGTCAGGCGTAGGACGTCAGTTAGCGAGCCATTCATCCATTATACAAATAGCCACCATTTGGTTTTTTATTCGGCTACTGAACCAACAGTAGCCGAATGGCTAAATTCAGGGCTGCCTTAACCATATAGCTCGCCGGGCTGCGAAAATCAGCCTGTACAGCTTCTAGTAACAAAAAATTAAAATAGTATGTAAAACGTTAGCCCGTAAATTTTAATAGGCGGTATATTATCATGATCATGTTGAGTGATCGAGTTGAGATGATGTTAAGTAATTTTCAAAACTAGCAAATTACGCGTGGTAAGTATGTGTAGGTACAAGGTGATCGGCTTTCGCCCCTTAGGGCTCTGCGCCCAGGTGCCAGGCACCCCTTGCACCACCGGGTAAAAAGGCCTTGGTAACATTTTTGAAATTTCATTTGGTTACCTATCGCTATATACAATAAAGAACTCGTTATTAAAACAAGAAACTGATTTCGCAACACCACTCGCCTATACCACACCGTATTTAGTTCAATTAAAAAGGTCATGCAACGCCTCAACAAGCCTCTTTAAAATTCAAGCCGTCGAAGGCGTGAGAACCCCGCCCGATCCTTAACGCGAAGGTCTCGTTGTATCTAGATAAAACATTTGTACTTTAAGGTGTAACATACATTGTCCGTTCTGATGAATGAAATTCACATAACAGAAGGGCTGTTGCGTTAGACAATTGTAATTTTGATTTGCCGCAAGTGCTGTGTCGCAAAAAATTGCGGACAGTTTGTAGTTGTAGTTAGTAGTTAGTAGCGTTTTAACGACCGCCCGCGACTTGGTCTGCGTTTGATGGAAATAAAAATATTTATTGTCGCACAATAATTCCAAACAAAACTGTAAATACACTTTTTTGTTTCATAAAAACACAAAGTATGAGAATATACAAAGATAGAAGAGAAGGAGGCTGGAAATTTAGCATTATCTTGTGTCAAGAGCTGACTCAACATTTTCAATATCTACGGACGGACATGACGATTTCATAAGAGTTCCGTTTTTGTCAAAACAGGTACGGAACTCTAATAAAAGCATCGTACTTTATGTCAAACCGCAAACCACGACCTTATTATCATCGAAATAAACAAATGAAATACAACAAAAAAATAACCGACACGTGACCGTGAATGAATACACACCTAATGATGAACCATAAGAGTTGCAATTTAACGACCGCAGTTCTAGTTTGTTATTGATAAAAACACGGACGGTACATTCTGACAGCTGTCAAGGGGACAAATGACATTATCATGTCAACATAAGTATCACAAATGACATGACCCGGAACGGTAAGTAATGTTACCTATATCTAGAATAATATGCTTACTTATTTAGTGTAAATTAATTAAAAATAAATTTTATTCAAGATTTGTGTACTTTATGGAGCGACGTGGTCGTTAAGCAAGAAAGCCCTTTCTAAATAAAGAGATATCAAAACAAAATTATACACGCGCTTAGGGCGATCCGATATCCATTTTATTAATGTATATTATAGGATTTGGACTAAAATAAACAACTTAATCACCTATGTTATGATAATTTTAATAAAATAGAATACAATAAAATCAATAGAACCGTTTATAATTATTTTTTAAATTCAATTACGATTAGAAATACAAAATAACTGTAATAGGCCTTCATAAAGAGAAAAATATTACAAATTGAAACATCCACTCTTTATGCTAAAACATTATTGCCAAATGTTGAGTAGGCTATGATTTTCAATTTAGGTATGATTGCTTGTAATAAATCTAATATCAGTTCGAGCTCCTAATAATATGGTAACACTCATATAGATACAAATATGTTATTGCAATTTTTTGTAACACAATTTGCCTGATGTGGGTGTACATACCAATCGTTTTCGTAATTATTAATATATCTATCTATGTGGGAGTACAAACATAATTAAAAATTTGACAATCTAGTTTTACAAGTTTAGATAGAAGCAAAAATATGGCCCTCAACTCTAAATATTACATTTATGGTATACTAATGAATTATTATGAAACAGAAAAATGTTTATTTCACTCCCGGTGACTGCGCAGAACGGAATAGAAAAAGTAGGAAAGCGATGCTTCGAACGCAACCGCAAGTTGCTAGGAAGATGATTATTGGACCAATATTAAAAAAATATGACATCAACGTGTAAATATGATTTATGATTTTAATTGCAGTCAACATCATTAAAAAACATTCATGAAAAAACGATTTTCGACTGTATCTTTGTATTCATTCGCTTTTATGATGGAACAGTCATCTAAATAAGCGATTTTACTACCATATCAAAATAATATGAATAAAAATGATAGCGTAAATAAAATCATTTGTTATGGTCAATAAATTTTATCTTTCCATGAGTTATGTTTATAATAAAGTTTATAAATTTTCAAAGATTTTCTTGTTATCTTTTAAATAAGAAATATTTATAAAATTATTCAAGTGCCGTATCTTAGTTACGTACATACATATTATCAGACCTGTGTTCCTGTTTGAGTCGCAAAATAGAGGATGCCGAGGACCGCGCGAAGTGGAAAAGAAAAAGTAGGAAAGCGGACTCTGGGCATCGGAGTGAACGCTCCCAACACAACCGGGAATTATGCTCGGATGATATATCTCGGGCGCAGAGAGAGGTAACGGATTAAAATTTACTACACCTTTTGCTTCATTTATTTTAATTAATTTGTTCATCCCTACAAGTCTGTTTGAAGTGCATTTCATTTGACTTTCATTCAAAATTTTTGCGATTTTATTATGGCAAGTACTCCACTAAAATCTGTTCTACCATTCATACTGCTGTCATACATATGATTGGTCAGTCTCCTATCATCGAGCACATTAGACATACCTATTTCTATAAATTTACTGGTAATGGACTTGTAGAGGGTGCCCCGTATACAATAGAGGAGCGATATGGATTTCTCCTCCGTCTCTAAGGAAGATCTTCCAGCGAGTCTAGTGTTGTTCTTTGCAGGCCTAGGCACATCAATTACTGTTGGAAATTTGTATATATTCTTTGTACGTTTCGGAAAAGGTTTGCGACCTCAGTTATTGTACAGCGCCATCTATTGGCTTGTAAGTGTTCCACTACAGACTATATACTTCAAATAGAAAACAAAATAACATTTTGTTATTTCTAGAACAACATACTGACACCAAGACTAAACAACTAAAATATCAAGGTATATATAGATAAGATATTTAATAGAAATATCAAGATGTGTTACTCACGTTTATGGCGAAAGCTTAAAATATTATAGGCGACGATTTTCACTGCAGGTGGTGTGTGACACGTCTCCTTGGTTACCTATCTTTCTATCACAAAAAAATAATAATGAATTCGTTCTTTCGTACGGCAGAGCTGTAGAATGCACTACCAGAGTCCGTGTTTTCCTAAAAGTACAATCCGGGTGTCTTCAAGTCTCATATGAATAGGTATTTTCTAGGCAAGAGTGCTCTATCTTTGACCGCATCAACATCTGACATTAGGCGTGATCGTTGTCTAACACAAACCTATTTATAATATAAAAATACAATTCTACTGTACTTAATATTAAAAATTGCCGAAAAGTATTAGTTCTTAAAAGACCTAGTTATTTTATAAATCATCTATGACCAAAACACGTCAAAGAACTAAACTATAAAAGGAAAAGAAATCGAAATTGAAAATCAACATAATTTAATTTGTCACAGTCACTGCGCAAAATTGAACGAAAATTCGAACGGCCGACGAAAGCGTGACTCTTTCATGAAAACAAAATCGATCAAGCAATTGGTTAGTCCACGCACAGTAGATAGGTGCTTAAATGGTTCCACATGGGTCTACAGAGCCGTTGAATAACAATAAAACGCCAGATTACTTTCAAGTTAGGTTGCCTGGAATACATTGTTTTAGGGCTCGTACATACACGGCGGAATCTGCGCGGACGCAAACCGCGTGGTTCCAATCCGCGAGGATTGAAAGTGCTCAGATAGTACGGTGAGTGTGCGGATTACGGTATGGTAGATGTGTGTATTTACTACTCCGTAAAAAAAGAAAAAAGCAACCAATTTTACGTAATCCGCTCACCCATGGCCAGTTTATGACTTTATATCCAAAGTTAAGGAATTGTGAGCCCAATTTTTTTACTATTTAAGAATGTCAATAATTTCATTTGATAAATGACTACCTCCACAAAGCTCGTCTTTTTTCAACTTCGTCAACGAGTAATTAGGTCTCGAAGCGATCCATTGTCACAAGTACGGTACGCGCAGATTCCACTGAGCAACTGAACTTTACTGAACGCTCGGAATGCTTCGGAAGCACGTGAGGCAAGTCATAATAATAGAACCGCGCGGCGACTGCACTAATTTATTTTCTAGCGATCGAGTGGCGGCTACCGCACGGATGCCTGATCCGCGCGTTGTAGTATGAACGTTCTAGTGCGATGCCATTATAATAAGCTCCGCGCGGATACCTCCGTGTCAGAACGAGCCATTAAATGATATAGGCTGTCTATTCATTTATAAAAACAAAATTGTATTCATACATTTTTATAATTTGCTTATTAAAATTTGGTGAGCAATAAATTGTTATGTAATGTTTTTTAGTTGAAAGTAGCCAATATTTCAAAAAGCACTAAACGGATTTTGTTGAGAGCTGTTCTTTTTAAGTATATTTAAATATCTACAACTATATTTTTTTAGTTTTCCCTTTAGCTGTTTAAAAGTTTATTGGATGACATTTTTAAAAACATTGGAAGCAAACACCTCTCCATTCAATATATTTATTAAGAGCAGAAAGCATCGCTTTGATTTTAGAAGACCTGTCTAATAAACACACAAGCTTACATAATACACTTTTGTGCACTAAAGTTTTTTCATACCTCCATTTCATTTAGGCGTTTTTAGTCCTTCGCTTTTTTTTTAGTCTTTTCGAATACCAATCCTAATATGTTAATATTAAATGCTTGTCATATATAATGTTAACAAATATATTTATTTAGATTATTTTGTATATACGTATATATTGGTATTCTATAAATGAGTTTGGATTTATTATTAATTTATTATATATTATAGTATTAAATTTATAAATTGTACAGTCCTATCTTTTTTTTCTGCTCCAGCTACATCGCCAGATTATTTAAGAATTTCTTTTAAGCTAGGTTGCCTGGAAGAGATCACTTTTAGCGATAAGGCCGCCTGTTGTTTTGCCAAGAAGTATTGTAATTATGCATTTTGTTTTTGTATTTGTTTATTTTGGTGAGGAATAAAGTGTTATCTATTTATCTATCTATAAAATGCTTGTTATGACTTAATGTCATAATATATATAATGCGACCACTACTTCTTATAATTATCCTAATGCCCTTCTTCCAGCACCAGCTCTCAACCCGCCTTAACATTCGATCGTCCCTTGTCTTTTCATTATCCATCACCGTCTATTGTTTATATTTCAAATCTTTTCTTTCATTCATCATCTATCTTTCTCGCTTACACATCGTACACATCGTTCGGAAACACTCAACTACTCCTCTAAGTAAGACAACTCATACGTTTAGAAAATCCCACATGTATACTTAAATTGTGCAGTCATATATTTTTTCTACTCCAATTACATCGCCAGATTATATAGGTCGCCTGGAAGAGATCACTTTTAACGACATGGCCGCCTGTTGTTTTGAAAAGAGTATTGTAATTATGCATTTTGTTTTTGTAATTGTTTATTTTGGTGAGTGATAAAGTGTTATCTATTATAATGAAATCTATACACGTGGTTCGCGTCTGTGTGGTAAATAGCAATGTATCCACTAGGAATGATTCCACCTTACTAAGTAATTCGATTATTTGATGCTAAGTTCTCGTAACGCACTGCGATTGGCCTATTCCAAAATCGACTTCCTTTAGCCGGCTTCACTCTGAGAGGTTAGCTCGGTCTACATATTTTGTTCGTCTGAGAGGGGTTAACCCTAAAACAGGTTGATAATTATAAATTCGATTTCCGTGTTTACGCACCGCAGCGATTCGTCACCAGACTGGCCGTCCGCGCACTTGACCTAGTTTTTCACTAATTAAACCAGTGATCTGTGTAGTTATTTTTTACACTTCTACCACGACCTTCTGTGCTATCGGTATGAATTGTAGCAGTGTTTTTTCTCACGGCAAGCGTAAAGTCCGGTCACTACGTTGACATTGAACCGAATTTGGTCGCAATTATCGTATGGGTATCGTGTAAAGGACAATTGTTGCTTCGGTGTGTCTGAGGTCACATCATTATAATGTACTAGCGGTTCAAAAAAAAAGTAAAAATCTAGAAACCGATTTCAGCGCCACCTACCGGTTCTAATTGTGAATCTAAACCATCCCGGTACTCACTCAAATACAAATTTTGTACACCTTGGGTTACATTATTGAAGTTCTAGTAGGGATCCCTAATTTTTTCTACCAATAAATATAGCATATATAATCTGGGGTAATATAGCATTCTAATGGTAAAAGAATTTTTGGAATCGGTGCAGTAGTTTTCGAGTTTATTCGTTACAAACATACAAAAATATAAATCTTTCCTCTTTATAATACATATTATTATTAGTATAAATTTAGGTATACCTCAGACGAATAAAAGTATAGACGGAGCCTACTTGAACAAAAGCGTTAAATGAAGTACATAAAGCATTTTTTTAAACTTGTATAGGTACTAATCTTATGTAGTATACATGTGATTAGTGTCTGTGTGGTTAATAGTAATGTATCCACTGGAAACTATTCCACTTTTATCTGTATTATTATAGTAATTAGATTATTAAGTACTAAGTTTTCTACTTCCTATTACAAATTCGGCTTCTTTTAGCCGATTTCACTCTGAGAGCTCGAGACTCGGTCTATCTAGTTTGTTTGTCTGAAACGTGGAACCAAGTATATCTGCTTATTTCCTTATGGCTAGCTGGGCTTAGTAGTAAAAGCCACAAGTATGTGTATCTAAGTAGCAGGTATCAAGTATTCATAAATATTCAAATTTTATAATAGTCATCAAGCAAATAGCAGGCGAAAGCGGGGCTAGTGTTTGACTGACGCTATGTGAATGAGGCTCTTGTGACAATGAGTCAAAAGGTATATTTCACTAAACAATTGAAATTGTATTTTTTAGAATTTCCTATGTTATAGTTAAACAGTGTGAGAGACTAAACCTTTTACAAGTTTGAAATTGAATATACACCTATCTATTAAGTATTAATAAAGAAAGCTTTGATTTTCAAAACCTGACTAATTCAACATGGCGACTACATAGAATTTTAATTATTTTGCGGTATACTACAAAATTGTATCGCAGTATATAAGTTACACATTCAAAATTAAATCTATAATAATATGTAAAAAAAATTGAAAATGCAGTGCCGGTACTGTACATTGAAGCTAGTAAAAAACATCTGGAAGAGACTATATAAACTATGGGGAACACGATTATTTTTTTAGATTTCTTGTATTCCATATTAAACAATCATACGGGCACAGCAATTTTCGAGACAAATGAGTGCGGCTTACAAAGATGGACGGACATAACGAAAACATAGATCCATTTTTACCAAAAATGGCTACCGAATTCTGAAAAGAAAAAGATTGAGCTGGTATAGATATTTGAACCCCACATAACTAACTGACTTACAAAAAAAATTACATAGCTATATCAAGAGTTGTCTGTAAGTGCAAATAAATAAATTGGTCAAACACACTTAAGATTTTCGATAAGTAGTGCAAGGCCATATTTGTTGTCAATGTTTCATATGATGTAAGCTGTAAAAGGCCAGCAGCAATAAAGTGTTGATAATTTTAGACTGATTGGTTTCATTAATGCATTCGCATGTTGTGGCATTGATGTTTTTGTTATTGCGAAAAATATGATTTACACATATTGCTATAAATGGAATTTATTTAAATTAATTAAAATATTAAAACCACGGCTGTAGTTCAGTAAGAACGACAATCTCCCAATAAAAATATTACCTATAAAAGCTGCCTAATTCTATATGACTAGATGGCGCAACAGATCACTTTTCTCTCGCTTTATAATGCTGATATTAGACGGATCAAGAAAAGTGACTCGATTTGGTTCTGGTTCTATGACGTTGAATGAATAATACCCCGTTTCGGAGGTACTTTTAACTATAGACTATCTGTTCGTTAGCGCTATCGGTTCAATAACTTATAAAATTGCGTTTCAGAACACACCATCGTACGACAGTTTTTTTTTCAGGCGGGGGAAATGCATTTCGCACATACCGGGTCCTTTGCTAGGGATTAGACTGTTGTTGGTCATGGAGGCTTTCCACTGAGGCAATCCAAACAATAATCAACCGGCTTGTGTGGAGACTCGACTAATCAATACGCCACTAAAACCACCCTCCTCCCATGTGCCCCGCGCTTATGAGTAGGAAAGGCATGAGATACAGAACGTAGTTACGCCCACACCGATCCTAGCGCACAAGTGCTTGAGAGTGCCACCCCGGGAGAGGCAAACTCATTTCGTCAACAGGGGTGAAGACTCCTCTGCTCCCTAGATGCTAGAGGGCCCCTGCAGCGGTATTTCAGGGGGGGGAGATCATGCGCATACCTCCGGGCTCCCGACTGACGTCGGCGCCCGCGAGACTCATGCGCACTTCCATCTCTCTCCCTAGTCGTACGATAGTTACACTAGGTGTGTGCGAGCGCGTGCGTGCGTGCGTACGTGTCGTACGCGACATATGTCAATATACTTATTATATTATTCAAATCTATGTTTACATGGATCACTTTAGTTGATTCTCCCAAACACAAAAACAGAAATGAAACTTTTTTCTTAAATGTTGTTGTTTGTTCTCTTAAATCCTATTACTAAATGGCACCACAATAATTAATTCAATTATTTAATATATCGGTTTAAAATTTTCTTATAAAATACGTTTTAACGTATTTTTAAACCACATTATTAAAAAATTGATTGTCTAAATGAGCTTTTTTTTAATTTCTATTTAATCATTCATCATCAAATCATTTTAATTTAATGATTTGATGCAGAAAATTTGTTTTAAATGATTCAAAAATCTAGAGGTCATTTTCTGGCGCTTTCTGAAATTTGATTATTGTGGTGCCATTTAGTAATAGGATTTAAGAGATGTCCAAAGATACGTTTTTCACTAGGCGATTGTCATACCCAGAACCATCCGTTATTAAAAACTCTACATTACAGTCTAAATATAATATTAATATCTGCAACGATAGACATTCCAATGCGAAAGGAATTCTCTTCGTTAATTATCCATTAACGCACGTTTTTATCCTGATTCTTTATACAATTGATAAGACTATAAAAAAACCGGTCAAACAATCATCAGAGTAAAACAATGTAGAGACAATTGAACTACTTGTTACTTTTAACGATAGGCAATCAATCCACTTAAAGGTATATTAAGAGGAAAGTGCACCGCAAAATGCAATTTGTTGGTTGTCGAGCGGAACAGGAGTCTTAGAGTTGTCTAGAAATGCAAGTAAGCAATCATGGACGATTTGGCCGCGGGAGAAAGCGGGTTAGAACTTTATGTAGGTCTAGATTTAACTACCTATAATATTGTCACATGCCGTCAAAGATAAGCCGCACAGCCTATTGTAAGCGCAGCTTATTGTCCTTTCTCGGATTAGAGAATCCTTTGTCTTTTGAATTTGTAGTTAAGAAAAACATGCTATTGTCTTTTTACTTGTTTTATAACCATCATTAGCGTCGAACTATAATCCCTATTGTTATTGTATTCGACTTTGTGGACGTTCGCAGGTGTGCAAATTAAATTTCTTAGAAACCTTGTGTGCGCCTCCAATTCCTTTGTACTGTGTAGTTAGTATAAGACGAGGCCTAAATGAAGGGGAGGACAGTCAAGCGACGACCACGAAGCGAGTTAGACGTTTTCTAGTACTCTCGATTAGCGATATAAACGACGGAAATTGTGCGTTCGAATTGTATTGAATAGTGCAGTGTGAATAGGTTGCATCCAGTTTTATTTGTATTTGTTTTATACGTGTTTGTACAGTTCTAATAAATTCTATAGTAGTTCCAACGGCATTTTTAATTCGAGTCCTGTAGCTCTTAACAATATTATGAAATTCTAAACATGCCGTGTCTGTACACTGAAGCTATTAATAAAAACTGGAATAGACTACGTAAAGGATGGTGAACACGATGTATTTTTTTAGATTAAATCTCTTGTCTATTTGTTCGGGTTTCACGCAAAAATTACTGGGCTGATTTTGATGCGGTTTTCGCTGGTCGGCAGCAAATTCTTAGACTTAAAATTTGGGCTACCTTCTATCCTGGAAATCCTACGGGAATTATTTGTAATGGCCAGATTGAAAAAAAAATCAAATTCCAGTGGATTTTTTTCACTAATCGATAGCAAATTTTATGTAATAAAATGTGTGATATTTTTTATCTCGGGAATCCCACGGGAATTTTCCCGGGAGCGGTTTGTAATTGTTTGGGTGCATAAAATTAGCTTCTTCTGACACAGTTGTCACTATAACGATAGCTGCGATAATTTATATTCCCGGGAATTTCAAGTCAAGCGTGGACGAAGTCGTGGGCATATCCTAGTTAAGGTATATAATTGTAGATTTTACTATTATTTGCTATATTGATGGGTATATCAGTTTCTATTATAGTACCGCAGATTAGTACAGTAATGATACTATCATAAGCGCTCTCTTTCCAGCTTGGGCGTAAATAAGGTTGGAAAATACAGAGAGATGAAAAGCAATCGTATAGCCAGTAGCTATATTTTTAGGGTTCCGTAGCATTTCAGTAAAATAGAAACCCGTATAATACATATACATAAGTAATAAAACAAGTCTGTTTGTCTTTTGATCTCACAGTAATTCTTCTGATAAACGACTGGGTCTATTACATACATAAAATTAAGACGGAATAAATAACATGAAATAAAAACTAAAGATGGCCGTGTACGTGTAATTGGGGGTTGAATTTTTTTCTTCCGTTGGATTTATGCCCAGTTTCTGAGGTACTTTTAACTATTTTATCTGTTCGTTAGCGCTATTGGTTCAATAACTTACAAAATTGCGTTTCAGAACACACCATCGTACGATAGTTAAACTAGGTTTAACTTAACTGACCGATATTAAGCGTTTATCTATTTCATATCTTTTGTTTGACGTTTTGTTATTGAAGTTTTTGTTTTATGTAAATAAATATTAGATATTCCTTCTTAAATAGATCCATCTAGTGGCGAGTTTTGGTACTAGTTGTAGGTTAACAGTTAACCTAAGTTTATCTAATACTTAACTTTATGGAATCAATTGTTATTGAACTCATAACTGGTAACCTCAGAAACCGGGCATAAGTCACGCGAGGGAATTTTTGTCAGATCTAGAAAATACCATAGATATATAATATAAGCATACATATATAACCAAGATATTCGCTTCCAAACTTTTTGTCACTAATATGAGATGTAAAGATTATCGTGAATAATTTAATTTTATTTGAAAATTATTCATTATTAGATTATGTTGTTTGTATCTATCTACATATTTTTGTTTCGAACTCTTTGCCTTGAATTTTACAAGGCAAAAATGTATATATTGAAGTTTTTATAATTTACAAAACACAGCAGTAAAATAAAAAGAAAGTACATGCACAATACACCGTTAATTGCTGGTAGGTATTAAACGTAAAAGATAAAGGAAGCGATAAAATTACTTTTAAAACTTCCTTGTTACTTATTGATATTGCAAAGCTTGGATGTTGAGTCGTGTATTACAAGCATTAATCGACTAGCTATTCAACCTAACCTCACATAGGTACATATATGTGATAAATTTAGCATTTGGCACATTAAGCCAGAAAAACTTCCTAAACAAATCAAGATTTTCAACCAAAATTAATCTGTCATTAAAAAAGGCTGGCGTTTTACTTCAGTCATTGAAATACCACCACTTGTTTTAAATTATATTGCGTTCGAGTAATTAACACTACATATAACAATTATGTGTTTTATTTCATGTGAATTTTCTGTTTAAACTCCTAAAAGCCTCATTAGAAGGACGATAATACGTATTTATTTACATTATTAACACACCGTCCGTCCGCTGACAAAAAAGTGTTAAGTGCTCATTTAAATAAAACGGTCTCCTGCAAACGTGTTTACTAAACAAAGTATGTTCACCTTTAAATTTACGGGTTAAGTTTACATTATTTAAAATTACATACATACATATTATCACGCCTGTTTCATATAGGGGTAGGAAGATGGTGGATTTTCACCTGCTACGATCTTATCATACATCTCTTGCATCATCTACATTCATTAATCTCTTCATACATCGTTTATTTTAGGTGCTTTTTGCTTGGCCCTTATTCAATACATCTGCGATTTGATCGTTATTTAAAATTAGAATATGTTGATTTTCAATTATAACATTACTATTGTGAATTTGGCTGTTATCTCCAATTATATATTTTTTTTCATAAATATTAATCTTACAGGTACAACATTAGAATTAGAACCTAATCTAGGAAATAAGACTAAAGAGTAATTTAAAACTGAGATATAATAACTAGATAAACTTAAACTAAAATGTGTCCAATAACAAATTTCTTATTGTTTCTATTAAGGACATAACATTTTGTTTGTGTGTTCTTTGTTAACGTTTAGCACATAGAACTGTATTTTGATACGAAAGTATTATAACAGATACTCAAATGGCTTTGGAGTCTTCTTAAAAATCTATACTATCAAGGAGCTGGATGAATAGTTTCTAGTGGATACATTACTATTCACCACACACACGCAAACCACGTGTATCTTATGTACATAAGTTTACGCACATAAGATTGCAAAAATTGCTTCACTTCATTTATTGATGCTTTGGTTCACATAGGCTTTTATCTGTGTAGAAACGGAGAAAGAATACAATTTCCTTGCGGCCGGGCGGCCTGTCGTAAGAGGGGACAAAACAAGCCACAGCAAGTTGGTAGGGTATTTGCCCGTTTGGATGGCTACCACCGCTGGTCTAGAGTTTGCCACCATAATAACCTTGAGTTGTGTCCCGGCATTAGTGGCCAGATTCCAGTCTCCCTCTAGAGAGCGGCAGCACGTTGTTAGGACCTTTGGCGTTACAAACGTCCATAGGCGATGGTAACCGCATTTCATTAGATGGGCCGTCTGCCTGTCTACTGAACTCATGCAATAAATAAATAAATAAAATAAGGTTTCTAATACTACTATGTCAACGTGACAGCCCAGTATTAGGGACTGAACGCGTATCCAAATGGCTGTGGTAGGATTGCTGGTATGGAAAGAAGGGAGAGTAACCTGCGTGCCTCTGGGCTGCACTAACTATGCGGGCTGCGACTTAACAATCTGATACACGAATTTTAAATAGTGGGTGGGCGTAGTGGGTTTGGGGGAGGTGAACTTACCCCTACTACAACCCCTAAGATCCGGAGGACTTAATTTTTTTTATTATATAAACATAACCTCATTAATTTTTATAGTAAAATTGTGTCACTTTTGATAATAACAAACCGTGATTTGAGTTTATGAATGTACTCACAAATTGTTTATGAATGTACTCACGAATTACATATTAGGTTGGGGAAAAAGTTTCTTCGCATTTTACATAAAAAATCAAAAGGTTTTTTTATAAAGTTTATTTACATTTGACTAAAGTATGTAGGTGCCATTTTGTTGGATAACTTTTTGCCATCTTGTAGATAGGGACGTGATCCCATTGCTATCTGGGCTTCTGATCAAAAAACTGCGACAAGTGGTTTTGGCAGTCCTCTCGTGATGTTAACCTGACACTGCCTAAGGAATTCTGCAGAGACCGAAACAGGTGAAAATCTGAAGGTGCAAGGTCAGGACTATATGGCGGATGCCTTAACACCTCCCAGCCAAACTCTAAAAGCTCGCTAAAGATGTCTAGCGTTATCATGGTGAAAAACCACACCCCTTCTGTTGATTAATTCCGGCCGCTTTCTCTCAACTTTTTGCTTCAATCTCATCAGTTGTTTGCAGTACAGTTCAGAATCGATGGTCCTACCTGTCGGTAACAGCTCATAATGAATAATGCCCTTCCAATCCCACCATACACACAGCATTACCTTGCTGCGAGTTAACCCGGGTTTCGCCACAATTTGTGAAGCCTGACCGGCCTTTGACCACGATCTTTTTCGCACGTAATTGTTGTACGTGATCCACTTTTCATCACCTGATATCAGCTTCTTCAAAAATGGTTCGATTTCATTACGACGTAATAAAGAATCACAAATGAGTACACAGTTCATTAGGTTTCTTTCAGTGAGCTCATGAGGCACCCACATATCGAGCTTTTTTGTGTACCCAGCTTTTTTCAAATGCGCCAAAACCGTTTTGTGGTCAATTCCCAGTTCTCCAGCTACATCGTAACTACTAATATGCCATCTTGCTCCACTTTTTCAAAAATGGCATCAATTTTGTCCGTAACAGGGCGACCAGAGCGACGTGCATCTTTGATATCAAAATTTCCGGATTGTAAACGCTTAAACCAAATTTGATCTACTCTCACAGATACTGCATTAGGTCCATAAACATCATAATATTTTTTTCGCGGCTTGTGTTTCATTTTTGCCTTTTTTGTAGTAAAATTTTAAAATATATCGAATTTCTTCATTAGATTCACTCATTTTAACAATAAGAAAAACAAATGAAAATCTCACATTTTCCTAATTCGTTTGGAATTGTCTTCTTTAAAATGAAAACTTTTAATGATACCAAAACCAGCCAGATACAAATGGTATAGTCAAAGAGATCTTATTACAAGTTCATACATACTATATGCGAAAAGACTTTTTCCCCAACCTATTATAACCGTAAGAACTTTTGTAACACAAACTGTTTTTAATGTAAAAATAAAGTTTTAAATTTAATTGAGGCATAACTACAAAATTCATGCTAGACATATAATCGATTGATTAAAAAGTGACAGTTTTTACTGTCACTTTTGTTTTTAATGTCTTGGCTAACAAGGCGTGATGATAAAAATAAATTAATCGATATGTCAATAATACTTATCAATTTTTAATTAAGAAATTCGAAATCTTGAGTTTTAATTAATATATTGTTTCATATAATTTTCGGAAATCGACATATTTCTATAAAAAGAAAATATTGACAAATATTTTGCAATTTTTATTGCCCCCATTTTATTCCTTTTCAGTTCAGTGAATGTGCTTTTAAAGTTAATTAAATTATATAGACACCATATTTTATTTAAATAGAATACCTACCCTTCTAATAGAGCCGAGCGAGCGAAGCGAGCGTACCGCGGCAGCGGCCGGCGAGTGCTAGGACCGACTTTTAACCATTTACTATTTATTTTATACACACAAACAGTACGATGCCTTAGAAGTCTCGTATGAAACATTTCTTTTATTTATCAATTTAGTGGACGACCAGTAAGTTGGTTTTAAATATGACAATGAATCAATATATTAATGATATCAATTTTTAAATACATTGCTGAAAATTTTTGTTAATATAGGTTAAATATAAATTAATGCGATTACGTAAATAAAAAACATCGTCTTTATTGGTCGCCATTTTGAATTGTTACTCTTGCAGTGTAGATGAATGTGTTCTATTGTGTTTTTTCTTCATTTTTATCCAATTAAGCTGGTTTTTGGTTATTTTGGCTCTTTTTATGTTGATGACTGGCTTTTTTTTGAACTTTGAAAGGATTTTTCAACTTTGGACCTATGATAGAAGTACAATATTAGTGAAAAAGTCAGTGAAAATAAGTGAGGTTATGTTAATTAAAAAAATATATATTTCAAGTTCTCCGGACCTTAGAGGTTGTAGTAAAGGTAAGTATGCCCCCCCCCCCACTTCACCACCCCACTACTTAAAATTCCTGTATTAGAATGCTATAGATTTACCACTATGCGTGCTGGTCATCAAGTCGTGAGCCTTGCAGCAAATCTTCTGGCTTGTCTCCTTTTTGTGGCCTTCGATATTATATATACACACGCGGCGCGGTATAACTGCACTTATAGGCAATTTGTGGTGGAAAATATGTGCGGGTTGTGGTACGAGGGTCGACAGCAGACTGACTCGTAAAGACGAGCAGTATTAGTACAGCGGTAATTACGACAAGGATAGTCGTATGGAACGGAAGATGGCGGCGGGGACAAAGGCGATTGGATAACGCGGTTAGGAAAGCGGGTAGTTTTGGAAATAATTTTATAGGACAGGATCTTAAATTAAGCGGCGCGAACATACTATAAGTGGCACTAGCTAAGAGATATATATATATAGGTATAGACATAAGGCGCACACTGCACATGCACTTCCTCACAACACCAGCATGAAACAGATACACTCTACATACTAATGTAAAGCATCCAGTAATTGGCAAAAATCATATTAAACAGAGTTTATTCTTTATACTATTATAGTATAAACCACACTTATTTATTTATTTATTACCTATAAATACATAAATAAGTGTGTTTGGTAGCCTTTGGGTTCACTCGGGATTTTATATTCATATCTTCTAAACCCTGGAAGATATCGAAATGAAATATGGCACGACAATTTAAGTTATACTTACATCCTACATAATATTTTAATTCAAATTAATTAATTAATTATTTTTTTCTAATTTTAATACTAAACTTATTAGAAGTTTAGTATTAAAATTAGAAAAAAATAATATTATAAGTTATTCTTAAGGTACACTACAACATAAAAATCACTAAATTAATGTCACACACAGTAACAAAAATAAACAATACCTAAGCGTGTATGAACTCTAAAAACTTCATAGAAAATAAGTTGTAAAAAAGGGTACGGAACTCGAGTCCGTAGAGTTGTTAAAAAAAAGAACATACTATAAGATTTTTGTTTTTGACTAAACGTTTGCGGAACGCTAAAATTTCAATAACAATTGTTTTTTCACGCAATGTTATCTGAACGCTAGTTGAATTCTTAAGAGAATTGTACAGCTGATTGGTTAAGTTAAATTTTTCTACAGTACTATATCTAAACAATGAATCTCAGATACATTAAAGGCAAGTAGATTGAACCCGGAACTGACGAGATTTTTTGTTCACGTTTTTCCTTCGTTTTACATTAAGTAAATTCGTTTATGTTCGTATTGTAACCGATGGTAGGGCAAGTGAATGAATAATAAGATATAGAACGGGCCATTATACTACACGGGTCGCATCTAGTGCATACAGTAATTAAGGTGTATGAAATTCACGGAAATCATTTTATACTAAAGCATTTAAGTCGTGGTAGCGTAATAGCTAGCATGTAGTCCCAGACTCAAATGGCGCGGATTCGATCCGGGCCGGAACGCATGCACCACTTAGGCAGTTTTCTGATCTAATGTGCACATTGTTACAATTACCACGTGCTAACAACGGTGAAGGAAAACATCGTGATGAAACCTGCACATCGAGATAACTGATGTGTCAAGCCGCCTTGGACAAGCGTGGCGGGTATACTGTCTGGTCCTCCTAGTGGGAGGCTCGAGACCAGCAGTGAGACAGTTATGGGCTGTTATTATTTTATATATAAAGCAAGTAAATATACTAGAAGTTCATATGTGAACTTTACGAAATATTTCGACTACATATTGTAAAAAACCATTAAATCGTTAAGTTGGTGAAAGAAAATAAATCTCATTTCCACTTCTATATAACTCCCCCATTATGTACGGTGTGCAAAACTTTCAATAGCGTGGTAATAATGTAAACGATATGTACTTTGACTCCAAAAAAATATTTTATACAAAGATTCGTTTAGCCGAAAAAGGCATGAAGTAAATATAAGACTGACAGACAGACAGATTTCAGTATCCTAGCTAATTTTTGTTTTGTTTTTAGGCTGTTTATAAAGGCAATAAGGGGTCATTCACAAATTACGTCACACGAATTTCATGATATTTTGACCTCTCCCCCGTCCTTATCACAGCTGGTCACATTCGCGAGACTCCTCCCTTCCTAGTGTAACATCACATATTTTGTAATTTTAGATCAAGAAATTATTAAATTAAAACAGCAGTTCCGTAATTAGCTTAAATATATTAGATTCAGAAATGTGAAGTCACGAAATGTAGGATCTCTCCCACCCCTTTTCACATAATGTCACAGTACGTCAAACCCCCCCCCCCCCCCCCAACGCGTGGCGTAATTTGTGGATACCCCTTTATTTGTGTAGATAATGGCAAAATACCTTTGTAACATTTTAGATTTAATATCTTTTTTGGTGTATGTAGTACATTAGATAATTACGTCGCAGGCTTATGACAAAATCAGGTTTTTCAACAAAAGTCCAAGTCAAAATCATAAATCTGAGAAAATCTAGTTTCGACCAAAAAAGATTGTAATTACCGCGAGTTTATAACTAGTTAGATTATAAGCCACTGATAAATTGTGAACGCTTCCACGTTTAGTCGGTGTTATAGAAGACTTTACTTTCAAGGTGAACAATGGGTTAAGAGACGCGGTAGGGGTGGCAATCTAAGATCGATTAATCGAAGAATCGATTTCTCGGGCCAAAAAAATCGATTTTTTAAATCGATACATAGCACTAAATCTAGTTAGTGAATCGATATTTCATCCAGAAAATCGACCTTTGATTAATCATATGATGAACTCAAACGAAAGCAAGCCTTACATGCCTCTATGGAGCTCATCACGACGAGTAAATATCAAGAAACCCGTTGGTATAGTTAGTTGTTATGGTATCTTTCTTGTTATTCATAAAATGGATTTATATTTACATTTTAAATGCAGACTTGAAAAATATCGATTTTCTATAAATCGATCTTTTATACCTCGATTTTTTTGAGAATTGATTCATAAGGTTACGATTCGAATTGTTTTAACAATCGATCTTTTTCGGAAAGAATCGCCATCCCTAAGACGCGTTCCAAGATCTGGTTTAAACACAGCCAACGCGAACGAATAGTGCCGCGGAAGGGGCTTTGTAATAATGGATGGCTCAATCAACTTTAGGTATCAACCACCGGGGAGTATTCCGTGGAATTGTTTAGTCTGTTACCAACGTCTCATTTTTACAACCGCACCGCTTGCTATAGTCAGGATGTTCACCCCATTTCCTTGAGCTCCCAAGTTCAACTACGCAACGCTAAATTTATTCCGCGTAGAACAATGATCTGGAGGTAGCTCCCCGCCACGGTATTCCCTCTGTACTATGACACGGGGTTCTTTCAAAGAGGCGTTATAATTTTTTTAGAGGTAAACAACGCGTTAGTGACACCCCTAGTGTTGCAAACGTCTTAGGCGACGTTAAGCGCTTTCCGTCAGGTGGGTCTGTTTGTTTACCTGCTTCAGAAAATAAAAAAGGTGTAAAAATAGGAATTTTCATTTCGATATCTTAGAGGGTTCAGCGGATATTTTAAAGTCCAAGACCCGCTCTAACGAAATGGCAAGCACACTAGCGTCTTTACTTTTTATCCAGACAGAATTAATCTATAATAACTAATTAATAATTCCTAAGATATTACGTTGAAATCAGCTATTAAATTTGACATAAATAGACGCTGATTACCTTGTGAGATTATTTTCACTGTTTGCGATTAATGTATAATATATGTAGTATCTCATCTGCTATACAGCCCGACGATAAATCTTAAGATTTATTTGTTCAAAGAACTATTTCACTTGTTATTTTAGAATTAGTTGCAATATAATGCTTTGCTTGAAATGCTCTGAATACTAATCAATTTTATTCATACATGTTATGTGCAAATACGGAGAAACTTTAACATCTAGATCTATAAAATTAAATTGTCTGTCTGTGAGTACGGCATAAGTGATTAAATTTAAGGGAACACTGTACGGTTATATGCGCGATAATTTATTTGATTTTCATAATTCTGCCGTTTCGGCCACTTTTCGGTAGCCGTGATCAAGGAAGACAAAGATGTCAAGTGTCAATGAGTATTGTTAAAGTTTTATTCAGCCTACCGCCAACTTGTTCATTTTAATTTTTTAATTTTAATTTTTTTTATGGTTATTATTTACTCTATAGGCGCTTAGTCTAATTTATCACCACTTCGCAACATGTTGTAGCTTGAAGAGAAGAAGCGGCGCAAGAACCGTTAAAACGTAGTTTTATTATATATTCAACAAACTTAATGACGGTTTTAGTTGAATTA
The DNA here is from genome assembly GCA_039645545.1 of Dendrolimus houi. Taxonomy (NCBI): domain Eukaryota; kingdom Metazoa; phylum Arthropoda; class Insecta; order Lepidoptera; family Lasiocampidae; genus Dendrolimus; species Dendrolimus houi. The sequence continues at coordinate 10,195,802 of CM077136.1, forward strand.
AAATATTATGTAGGATGTAAGTATAACTTAAATTGTCGTGCCATATTTCATTTCGATATCTTCCAGGGTTTAGAAGATATGAATATAAAATCCCGAGTGAACCCAAAGGCTACCAAACACACTTATTTATTTATTTATAGGTAATAAATAAATAAATAAGTGTGGTTTATACTATAATAGTATAAAGAATAAACTCTGTTTAATATGATTTTTGCCAATTACTGGATGCTTTACACTTTAAAAAAAAATTGTACAAGAGGACTTGTGGCATTTTTAGTGTTGCATAGGAATATTAAGTAGATGAAGCTAAAAGTATTGGTCAGGGTTGTATTAAGTGGAGATCCATCGTCCCTACCAAGCCCTATAGGAAAAAAGCGTGATATGTGATAACTTTCAGACGAAAAGCATATTAATACCTTTGGCATTGTAACTCTTTACCTAAGCAAACGGTATCCATTATTTAAGTCGTAACCTACTAAATATAATATGTTACGCAAAAAATCTACCGTTATACACATTTTTATGAAACACCAATTTTCTCAAAAAGCAATTTTAATATTTAAGGTTATTCATTGTACCAATATTGGACTGGTTCACACAAAAATTTTCCTTTAATCTGTTACACTTTCACTTAATACCATAAAAATACGTTGGACAGTACACAGTCAATAATAGCGGCAAATTTCGATTAAGATTAACAATACTATCCGATCCTACCCATTTTGAAAGTAAAAGTTTCATTAGAGATGATAGTGTAAGTGCAAAATGCGCAAATAAAGTACTGCGTGCAACGTGTTATACTGTTAATATTGACAATGTAGTCTCATCGGACTGCTTTCACTTTGAATTCTAAATCTGGTAAAGCAAAACAGGTCTTTAGACCTATGACTGGGGTCTTGACCTAAAGTACGTGAGAATGTAACTGGAGAAATTCCAACAAAATTCTATTCATGCAATTAGCATATGAAAGAAAGGAAAAATACTTTATTCAGAATAAAAACCAAGTTAAAATAAATAGAAACGGTCATATTCATAGAAAGTTAGAGTAAGTTTGAACGCTTCTTTATGATTCTGAAAATAGCGTTGAAACTTACTCTAATGAATAAGACAATAGAAACAAAATAAGTGCTAATTGGCACCAGTCTCAGAATAATGCTAGGACAAAGTTTGACTCCATCCCGGGTATAAATGCGTCAACAAGCTCACAGCCCGGACATAGGACGCCTAGAAAAACCACCAGGGGTATATTCAAATTAAAAATCCAAATTTAAACGTTTTTATTCAAAATAAGTTCCACTGGAGAACACTTTTTGATGGTCTATGTACACCGCTTCGCAACGTGTTATTGCTGTTAAGGATAAGTGTCAAGAAACTCTCCAGCAACACGTCTAGCTAAAATTGTTTTTCTTTATATTTCTTATTCTATTTATATCTCAAGTTATTTTTTTAATTAATTTTATACAGAAGTATGTTACAGAATTACTTTTCGAATAATTAATGGAGTTGTAGCAAACAGTGCATGCTCAGTAAGACAAAGACACAGTAAGAGGAAAGAAGAATATTATTATTGTTATAATAATGACGAGACGTACTAACAGTTTGTACTGCAACATATCTTCATAAATTCCTTAAATGTTTGGAAAAATTAAAACGTTATACAGACGATTGTATAAGAGGCTGAAGCGAGCTGCTATGTAATGGAGTTTTATCATTTGAATATTCTTCAATAGTGTAATATCCCTTTTAAGAAAGATACTTTTTAATTTGGTTTTAAATTTAGTGAAAGGCAGATCTAACATTATATACCCAACCCAGGTGGTAAAAGCCCTCCTACAGGAGTGCTAGTGCCACCCCCGAGTGGTGAATCTCAGACGCCTTACCGCGCTTCCCCTGCGGTGGCTAAATTTCGACGGATTTACCCTGGATAAAAAAGAGGACAAGGAGCAACGCCGTTCTCCCGCAATGTATCAGAAAATGACCCCGTGGTTATCTATACAATACATATGACTCATATGCGTCATTCCAAACACAATGAAGGTCTGAATAGACTTCTACGGACACCTTGCACTTGGACTAACTATTTGCTTGTTTTTTGTAATTCAGCTAAGGAATTTTAATGAAGCATTTAATGGAAAATTATCCCATTCTGTTATTTTCTTGAAAATATTTTGTAGGCTTCTGGCACCTTGAATTTTTTTCAGAATGTTCTGAATTATGTATAATATGTTTGTGTGTATTTAATTTCTAAAATATTGGGTTATATGTGTATATCTGTTACTTTTTTTCTTCACCACATTAGCTAACAATTTCCTATAATTTAGGTTGCCTGGAAGAGATCACTTTAAACGATAAGGCCGCCTAATGTATTGCCTAGAACGTATTGTAAATATGGAATTTATGAACATGTTCATTTTGCTGTCCAATAAAGTGTTATATGTCTATCTATATTTAGTTCAAAATTTACAGACGGCGGATATTTTAATTTTAAAAGCGATTCTCTCCCCACCCATAAGATTCCTATAAAAAAGTCTGCGAGATGATTATGGTTTTTTGAAACCCAACAATGCCTCGAACGAAATAAACATTACTTCCCTCAGTTACATAATTATATAGCGGCCAACTCCTATTTAAATTTTTTCGCAATTTCACTACACTATTGTGTAGTAACATTTTTTTATCGTTAAATAGGATAGAACTCGTAATTTTTTCACTGTAGTAGATTAGGAAATTTTTCGGAGTGCTTTGGTAATAATCCATATAAAATACACCTTCCTGCAAAATTTCATCAGTGTACTATATAGACCCAAAAGTCTCTGAGAAAATTGCCAACGATATATAATGATATAGATAGATAATCGGACAGAGACGATAATTTTTAAAAATTCTATTGGGACAAGAAGGCTACGGAATCCTAAAAGAAGATTAGAAATTAGTTGTTTATACAGCCGTTTGAATTTAAACAACGCGCATAAATCTCGCAGATCAAAGTATATACATCAAACTTTCTTTTAGACGTTTTTTGGCAAATTATAACAGGATATTAAAAGACTTGCCTCATTTAAGAGAATTTTAAAATTATTTTCTCTTGTCAATAACTTTCACGGTACGAGGCTGGTGTTACCATGCGGTCGGGTGTCAGTTAAATTGCGGTTAAGATGTAAAATACAGTCTTATTTGAAATGTGGTCGGTGTAATGATGGCAGATGTACGATTCAATTCGGGACGGCTTAATCGTTTCCTTGTGTTTGCATTGCAAGGATTGTTTTAGATTATGTAACCGATTGTTACCTCTCGTTTAGATTATGCACACTTCCACGGCAGCAAGCAGGAAAGTTGCGAAGGAAGTAGGCAGCGCGAGTATTATACCATGTTTGACAGAAAAAAGTCTATGGATATTTTACTGAAAGTCTATAAATAGTCTAAAATTAGCCCAAAAATAATCTAAAAACTAGCAACTGTCACAAAATTCAGTAATTATTTATTACAACTTAATAGTTGGACAGAGTATTAGGTGCTTTCCGGAAACTATCCCATTTTCCGGGATAACATTTCTTGATAAATTTTATCCCAGAATCTATTATATTTTCCAGTCGGTATTTTAACTATTTCTTCTCATAGTATCAAACTAAATCGCTTTTCGCGTCTGTCTGTATATCCGCTAACTCCTCCTAAATAAGGTGCCTGAAAATGACGGCCGAGAACAGTCGATTTGAGTTGAGCTCCTCGGAAAAATAGGTTTTTCTATGCGTACAATGTTTTGTGCGCAACAATGAGGCGCATAGGTCTGTGTATACAGTTTAGTGATAAAACACTTGTGAGAAAAGTTATTAAGTAAAACGTTTTTCCGGCGTAACAGACGGACTTTTATCCTGAAAATTATCCTATTTTAAAACCTAAAACGCTGCTCTAGCTTTTGTGTCATATTTATCTCTCCATCCCAAGGTTTTCTGGAAGAGATCGCTGTCAGCGATAAGACCGCCATTTGTACCAAATTCTAAGCTGTTTTTGTGTATTGTTCCATTAATTATACTGTACAATAAAGTATATTCTATTCTAATTTCCAGGATGAAAGTATCATATGTTCATCCTCGTTATTGAAACTATATACATTACACACACACACACACACACATATAGTATATATATAGAATGTCAATCAAATCAGTCCAGTACTTTTTACGTGAAAGCGTAACTAATACAGAGTAAATTTCGCTTTCATTATAATAATAGGTATTATCTATTTCTCTAATACATTTACTATTATTACTATTTATTTCTACTTATTAACTTATTTCTATTCCTCCTACGCTATTAAATTAAATAAAAACATTAAAAAAAATTATTACTTATAATTTCTGATCTTTCGTGATTGAAACCAAAGAACAAGGGGCGGGTTGACATTTTTACACGGAATTAAAGAAGTTCAATGATCTCCTATTTCAAATGTCGCTTGATGCACCGGTTTCACACATTTGTCTAAATCTGATTAATATTTGAACGCTTTAAATGTAATGGCCAATTTTGCATAATTGTAAATCATTTGTTAATTATATTAACGAGAATAATATCACGTGTTTTATACCCCGGCGCGCGTGATAACGCTCTGTCGTCTTATAGGCACTTCACATTCTCGGGAGAACAGGGTCATTTCTCTTTATAAATCAGCAGACAAACACACACATTGTATATCCCCAAGCTAAGCAAGTTATTTTGTTATGGGTAATATATATCGAACCACTCTGGAGCCGTTATGAGACAGTAATCATTGAAAAGTTTGTTTACGAAATTTACCATGCGAAGAATCGAACTCGGGTCATCTACGTTATACAATGGTAAAAGATTTTTCTTTAATGGTAATACATAGGAAAGTAGTAAGAGTATGTTATCCTAGGAATAATAAGATAGAAATAACTAGTAATGCTATATTCCTCGAAATGTTTTTCCAAAAATCAAAATTTAATAAAAGTTCATCCTATTTCAAGTCTATTACCAATCTACAATACGGACCTTAATTTTTGGAATCTGTCTCATTCTAGATAGTTCAAAGACCTACTATAAAAAGAGTTAGATAATTCAAAAGCTATTTATTGCCTTTGTACTGCTGACAAAAGACACGAACCGAGCAAATTTGACGAATGAATGCGCTCTTTAGATATCTTGACAACTTCCATTCATCAGATTATGTAATTCAGTTTTAAATTTATTATACACCAAGGTTACTGTTTAAATAATCGTATGGAAATGAGTTTTAATACTTTTTAATAGATATGTGTTTTGTATATTATGCATTAAGTTGTGCTGGTTCAATAACTACGACAATTAGGTTACGTAATATTACATTTAGACGTCCTCTGTGGTGGTTTTAAGCTCTGTGGCTGTTTTTAAAATCTGAAACCAAACGACGATGTACTTTATGGCACGAAAAGTCATATTTCACCAAACACTTGAGATTTTCCACTTAACACAGAAATCTTGCTTCAAAACAAATAATAACCTAATACGATTGGTAATTAAATTATTTTTTAAATAAAACCACACAAAAAAGATGTCAAAACTTTCCTTTTATTCTCTACAAGTATTTATAGTGCATGTTTAAAATTAAAAATGCGTCAGTTTGCGTATAAGTATTCTTACAGAAAATTAAAATTCATAAGCTTTTATTGAAACTAATTTCTGATAAGAAACATTTTTTGGAAGGTCTAAAAAGCTGATTAATTTAAAATCAGGAGAAAATAATTGCGTTCTGAGAAAAACTGAATCAATCTCACGATTAATTCTTCAACGAATGATATAATTGAAGATTAAAAATGTATATGTACAATAGTAATGAGGCGAACAACAAATATTATGATAACGGTTCAATGAACAAATCTCAGCCCACGCGAGGCGCGTGCGCAAGTACATATACGTCACGCATTCACACGTTACGCAAATCAATATCAAGTCAAATCATTTGTCTGGTTAGCAAATAACTTCGATTTATGTATGGTAATTTTTACGTTGCGTTTTTATACATACGTGTTTCCTAAAATATACACTGTGTTTACATACATACATAAATAAAATCTAAAAATTTAACAAGGAAATAATAAGCCTTTATAAAGGAAATAAACAATTACGGTCTTATTCATATTGAATTAGAGTAAGTTTGTAGGGTTCTTTAAGAACCTTAAAGAAGCCTATAAACTTATGCCTACATTATTATGCACTTATACACTTATGGTATCTACAAGCTCGATTGTGAGTGTGGATGATCATACATTGGGCAAACAAAGAGGAGCATCAAAACACGGGTAAAAGAACACATTGCTGACATGAAACACACAAGGTCTACGAAGTCTGCAATCAGTGAACACACGCTGGATAAACCCAACCACTACATCAGATTCGATAACCCACAAATCCTCGCGAAAGAGAATCGTTTCATACCTAGAATGATGCGGGAGCCTATTGAAATAAAAAAAAACACCCAAATTTCCATAGAGAAGATGGTTGGCAAGTACCACCTGTTTGGGGTCATCAAAACTATCAAGACCCAAACCCAGCAAAAACCTACTGCCAGACCTCAGGACACTGTGAGCTCTTTCTGCGTGCACCGGAACACAAACCAACTAGACTGATAATTTCTTTTATTTTCCTTACACCCATTGTAATAATATATTGAGCTCCCATAGAGTAAATAATAACCATAAACAAAATTAAAACTAAATAATTAAAATGAACAAGTTGGCAGTAGGCTAAATAAAACTTTAACAATACTCGTTGACACTTGACATCTTTGTTTTCCGTGATCACTTCTCAGTGGCCGAAACGTCGGAATAACAAAAATCAAATATATTACCGCGCTTAAAACAGTTAAAACGTAGTTTTATTATGAGAGCTTAAATGTCAAATTTTAACCGGGACTAAGGCAAATGAACGTTCCGCAAGATATAAGAACCGGCCATTAATACGCATTGCTGAATAATCTGTGACACTAAATATAGTTTCTGAACCTGTGATTTAAAATGGATAGTGTTTATTTCTCTTATAACAAATAAATGTATTTGAAAAGAACTCACATAATCAGATAGGCTCTTCATGCCGTAAGGAAACCGCTCCCTGTCCGGCACCAATCGGCCTCTGGGGTCCCTCTCCCTTTCGGGCCAGCAGTCGTCGACGTTGATGTATTCGTAGCCGGCGGCCGCGTAGCCCTCGGCCACTATGATGTCCGTCATCGTGCGGAAAAGGCGGTCGCTGTTGAAAATATATCCGATTACAATTGATATAAATATATTTACTATGGATGTTTTTTGTAGGTCCAACTTTTTTAAATAAAGGCTGCGATGCCGTTTATGCATTCATTTTGACAATGTCTTGTATAGAAAATCCAGGTGGTATAAATAGGAAAAAATAGCGAAACTAGCAATTTGACCGGTAGTTTCTAAAAAGTCTGCGAATCTAAAATACTATACATATGTACATATAAACAGCATTTTATAAATACTAGATAAACTAAATATATTTACAACAAAACACATTGAGAAAGGGCTAAAGTAAATACTTTTAATAGTAGACCTAAGCTTTAGCCTAACGACACACCTGCGGAACGTACCGCGCGGAAAGTTTGGCTAAATTCATTCAGCGGAAATTAGCGTCGATCCTTCAGTCGCCGAGCTTTCCGCGCGGTATATTCCGAAGGTGTTGCTACCCTTAGACCATTTATGGTAGCACGTCTTTCACGTCACTAGACGCGCGTTACATCCCTAACCTTAGAAATATAAGTCTATCAGATCTGACAGATTCTAGAGAATATAAGATATGCGTTTGAATTTTGGAAAACCATTTGTTAACACCTTATGATTCTACATCTAGAATAAATAAGCATCTATTCTGGAGTTTCTTTCATCTTGCGACAACGACTCGGAGGTGGCTATGACTTCCATACATTAATTGGACGTTTCCTCCGACGCCGAGGGTCTGCTTTTCTACTTTTTTGTCTCCACTGCCCGCGTTCTTCGGCATTCGTTTCCAACTCCAGGCCAACATTTCTTGGGCCTTCCCCTTTGACCCTGCGGAGGCGGCATGGCTAGACATTTGGTCTCCCAACATATTAATCACTAATTAACCGGTCTCCGTAAAACGAAGCTTCTATGGCAGCAAACAGTCTGTAACCACAACAGATGTCGAACATAGTATACTCCCGCTACTGCTTGTTGTTGTTTAATGCTCGATTTTTAAAAATCATGAATTATTGAAACTCACCTGATGCAGTTGTCAGGATCATTCTTGCAGTCCGTGTTACACCTAAACCTTTCCCAGGCCAGCCAGCCCATGGGCGGCGTTAGGACCAGACCGTTGTCTAGACCCGATATAGAGCTCAGCAGACATACCACAAACACTATACACAGACCAACACATAATTTCCACGCCGCCATCACAGAGTATCACAAAGAAAAATATTATACTATCTATTTAAAGAGATTATCTGCATAGTTCGTGCACTGTTCGGTTATGTAACGAACACACAAAATGAATTATTAGTAAAGTACGATAAAGCTTAAAGGAAATAGTGTTGTCAATCTATTGACATTCTTTTTTGAGGTTATGTTTTGAAGTTGTCAGTTGGTTTTTATCATAAATTCTAATAGAGATCCAGCGTAGTTTATCTGTAACAAATAGAAAAAATATTATTGACTATATAAAAAATGCTTTAAATATAGATAAAAGCCAGTGCCTGCTGCACCACGCACCCTAAAGGTTCTGTAAAACGAAAAAAAACTCTAAATTAAACATAAATTTATTTATTTTATATTATCTTATATTATGCCCTCTTTTTTATTTAGTCCTAGTGTTTAATTTTAGATTTCTTTTTTATAATGTAGTTTAATTTTTAAAATAATTTTAGAATAAATTGTAAATATATAATTTAAAAAAAATTAAACATGTACGCGTATAATTAGAGTTTTTTTTTGCACCTTCTTTAGCCCGGACGAACGAGATATGTCCGAGTCAATTACAGTTTAATCCTACTTGTGATGTTAAAATATATAATGCTAGGGATTCACAATATTTGTTGTGTTATCTATATATATTAATAATTTGTTTGTTTTGTGTTAGCATGTTGTTTTGTCCTGTTGTTTTATATCAGCACCGTCCGCACGATTTGCGTTTGTGCGAATTGTGGTGGCCCGGGGAAGATGATCGTTTGCGTGTACGGGTATTTTGTATGTTTGTATGTGTAGTGTTATATATAAATACTGTGTGTACTATTATATATGTTTTATACTACCTGTGTATTTCACGTATATATTATATATATATATATATATATATATATATATATACCTATATTTGTGTTCGTGTTATTTTGTAGAAGTAAATATCTATAACATATTATTATATACTATTGTGAATAGGATTAGGTATAGGGTGGTGTGTGGTGGGTTGAAGGATTTTGACTCTTTATTTATTTTCATATAATACAGTGCTCTTATTACTATTACAATTTTTCCTTATAGTTATTTTCCAAATTTACATCTATTGTTTTTGCAGTTATACATTTTCTTGTTTATAATTTTAAATTTGGTCTATGTATTTTTATTCTACTTAACACTGTTGTTTATTTCAAACATATCTTTTGTTTTATTTTCTTTATATAGTGAGAAACATTTTGATTGAATGTACAGTTCTTATATTTTTCTAATGAGGTATCCTATGGTTATAATTTTTATGCTAATTATTTGTTACTGCTAATATATATACTTATGTTACTTATGCTATTGACGCTGTTGGTACGTATACTACAGTATATGTCTACAGTGTCATTTTATATACACTTTTATTTTGCTTATATATTTCACTGGTCAATATATATTTTCAGGGTTTATTTAAACTTTTATATTGTGTTTTGTGTTACAGGTCACCTCAGCTATCCGGGCGCCTGAAGTTGGTAAGTATATTTTGTATTATTCTGTATAGTTTTTGTGTTGTTGTGTTACTATTTATGTTGTGTGTGTGCGTTTTGCTTAGTTTTGTGTACTTTGCAAACTAACAACTTTTCCACTAAAAGTTGCAAGTATCATGTTGCTGAGTATTAATGTTCTATGCTTATGTGGTGTGTTGTTTGCAGTATATAATTAGAGTTATATGATAGAATGAAATTAAATGAATCTAGATTAGATAAGTATAGGAAAGCAGACTCCGGGGTCTGAAGCGGCACTCTAATCGTAACCGAGATTTAACGTTGGTATGATGATAATTCCGGAGTTAATCTGCTGTTAATAGTTACTTTTAAAAATGGTTTTAGACATAATCAGAGTAATTGAAATTTTAAAACAGTTACAAAAACATTTTTGTGCATAATATTTATGTCATATTATATTTCAATTATTCAAGTCATGAAAAATTCACACACCACATAAAATTAGTTTCAATTTCCTCGTTAAATAACTTAAAAAAGTAGGCATTCATTATGTCATACTTTTAAATTACCTTTATAGTTATGGCATTATATAATTTTTTTTTTTTTATTACAAAATTAAATATAAATACAAAGCAAGAAATAATTTGTTTTACAGGTTATACAAATTTGCTTCTATAACTATATTAAGTTACACATGCAAATATATTTGGTTAAACAAAATAAATTGATTGTGTTTACAAAGACAAAGTAGAAATTCTCTTTATTATACTTTGCTTTACATTATTTAAGACTTCAAGATGTTGTAGAAAATATTTATTTTTTGGTTTTCAGTCGGAAGTTGGTTTTGTTTTTGTTAAAAAATATTTCCCACTTTTTAGTTACACAGAATAGCTTTAGAGATCATATATTAAGCGTCTGTAGAATTGTACTACTGTCAAACTTATATATATATAAGTTTGACCTTCAGTGAGTGTAGGGTAGGCGCTCTTCAACAAGGGTTGCTCTCGGTTTCCTTGGGATCCACTCATCAGATCCTGATTTGGTGACAATGGGAGTATGCTTTTTCGAGCAAAAAAAATGAAAATCGGTCCACAATTGACGGGTAAATCGCGAAACAAACATACAGTCGAATTGAAAACCTCCTCCTTTAAAAAAAATTAATAAAGAGTTAGGTTAAAGGTTAAAAAGTAATTAAGTTTGAAAATTAAAACTGTGGATCTTGAGCCTCTGTCTACTTATTTTATTCGTCGGAGGGTGAGACTAAATTTTTACGTTTTAAGGAGCCCAATACAATATTACATATCATCCAACGTAGTTTTAAGGTCAGTTCATCGTTTCTTACATTCATTATCATTGCATATGTTGTCTCAGATGTGATTAAATCTTCTCTTTTTATTTTTAACTCCCACGCATTTTAATATTATATAAAATCATTAGAGCTAGGCATGTTTGCCGAAGAGTTTCTTGCGACGTTTCTTCTCTTCAAACCACAACATGTTGCGAAGCGGTGGTAAATTAGATTAGATTCTCATAACCTAAATAATAACCATAAACAAAATTGAAACTAAATAATTAAAATTAACAAGTTGGCGGTAGGCTAAATAAAACTTTAACAACACTCATTGACACGTGACATCTTTGTCTTTCGTGATCATGGCTACTAAAAAGTGGCCGAAACGTCGGAGTAATAAAAATCAAATAAATTACAGCGTTTAAATCGGTAAAACGTAGTTTTATTATGTGATTAAATCGTTATACATCGGACAAAGTAAATTATAGAACTTCAGACTTGTCTAAGATTTATCTACCATCATACTATAATCATAAACCATTATACGAATAACACATGGCAATCATGGGGACAGATCTGTGTTACGATGACCCTTTGTTAGAGATATCATATATGATATTGCAATTAAGTGACTGTATGAAACCAAGGTTCTATTAGGCCCTTGTAATATAAATTGTGTAGCCGATAACGATAGGCTATCAATTTTTAATTTTAATTAGATATATATAGACGTGAATAACACGCGTCATCGCCGAACGCAAGGCGAGCAAAGGTGTGAGGGCAGATGTCGTTGTAGGTTGCAACAGTACAATAGCTCTGGGCCGGAATTAGGATCTAAGTACATACATCATGTTAATGAGACAAAAGTAACGATTCTATATTTTCCTACCAATTCATTATCCTTACTACTGGCATATAAGAATCTTTTCCATGCTATTGGTTAAAATTTAATTACAGAAACTCAATACAAATAAGGTTAATTTTGTACCAATCGTAAGGTGAAAGAGTAAATAGTAATGCTGATAGAAAGAAAGAAAAAAATATTTGAAGAAATAGCGACGTATTTACATTGCTAACATGTATCTTAAAACAAAAACATATTTTGAGAATTGTACGCCGCATTTTCAGCAAACAAGGTTTGCACTTATTGCTGCACAACAATACAACACAACAAGCATATTGCTGTGCAGACAAAATATCCAACACAACGCTGATATTAGACGGTTTAAGGATGTCCCGACAAGGTGGATGAGCGAGATGGAATGCTCCGCCATCTCAAAGGGAGATCTTGCAGCGAAGCTATTGCTATGCCTTGCAGGCCTAGGCCCATCTATTATTGTAGGAAATTTGTATATATTCTTTGTACATGTCGGGAATGGTTTGCGACCTCAATTATTACACAGCGCAATTTACTGGCTTACAATTGTTCCACTACAACGGATCAACCAAATTGAATTAATTTCTTTGAAAGACAGACTGAAAGGACGACTGTATTTAATGACATGGACATGACATGGAATTATTCAAGTTTGTGTGTACACGAGTCACTTTCGTGGCTTAATCTGAATTGAAAGACAGAAATGAACCATCTAATATTTATTATAACTTATACCTTATGAATTAACATATTATTACATGCCGTCAAAGATAAGCGCACAGCTGCCTGTTGTAAGCGCAGTTTATTGTCTTCCCGGATTAAGGAATTCTTTTGTGTTTTGAATTTGTAATTAAGAAAACATGCTATTGTTTTTCTACTTATTTTATAACCATCATTAGCGTCGAACTAATCCTTATTGTTATTGTTTTTGACTTTGTGGCCGTTCGCAGGTATGCAAATTACTATTTCTCGGAAACTCAGTTTGCACGGCCAATTTCTTTGTACTGTGTAGTGAGTATAAGACAATGCCCGAATGGAGGGGTGGGCAGTCAAGCGACAACTACGAAACGAGTAAGACATTTTCGAGTACTCTCGATTAGCGATATGGACGACGGACTTTACGCGTTTTGAATTGTATTTAATCGTGCAGGGTGAACTGGTTGCATCCAGTTTTATTTGTATTTGTTTTATACGTGTTTGTATAGTTCTAATAAATTCTATAGTAGATCCAACGGCATTTTTAATTCGAGTCCTGTAGCTCGTAACAATATGTTTAATGGTGCGGCTTCATGTGGGATAACGTTATAGGCTATTTTACGAAGATATGGTTCACAGATAATGTATGCATATACACTAATGTGGCTATGCGTTAGCAATGTTATTTTTTAACGCTTTAAATAAGACGCATTTGGCCACAGTCTAATGATCTTATTCATATTGAATTTTTCATATTCAATGTGAATAAGACTGTAAATCTTTAACACTAACGCAGATGAAGCCCCAGCATAAAGACTTAATATTATTATCGTTATTAATTATAGAACAGTGGCTTGCACAATCCGATGAGCTCTAATGAGAGATTTGTAATTTAATTGACGGGCATATAATTATATTTTTTCATAACAATTAAGTGCGTTTAATTTGTTATTCATGCAATCATGTCAATGACTCAGTTGTAATACATTTATTGCTCTGTTTCATGTTTAATTCAGGTACTGGATGAGGTAATACATAACCCAATAACTTGTTCTAATGCTAAATTAAATATGTACTTCAACATATAACAATTTAATATACGCGTATATTTAATTAAAATAAGTTACATTTGAGTAAATGTAAATTGCATTGCAAAATTAGAAGCACCTTTCAGGTCTTTCCGTGAATATTTTGTAACATTTTACTTTATTTATTAATTATATACTTTATTGCACACAATTTAGAAATAATACTATAGAGTAAGTAAAATTGGCGCTCTTATCGCTATGAGTGATTTCTTTCGGATCAAAAATTATTTTTGCGCAGACCACATATTATGTCATACACACAATATATGATACTAGATTTGGCCCGCGACTTTGTCCATGTTCGACTTGAAATTCCCACGGGATTCCCGGGACACAAAGTACCGCAGCATTAGAAAAGAATGTAATCTATCGTTTTAGTGAAAAATGTGTCGGAATAAGCTAATTTTCATGCACTCGAACAACTACAGCCCGTTTCCGGGAAGATTCCCGCAGAATTCCCGGGATAAAAAAATATCACATATTTTATTACATAAAATTTGCTATCGATCAATAAAAAAATCATATTGGAATTGTATTTTTATTAATTTGGCCATTTTAAATCATTCCCAAAAAACTTCCTGCGGGTTTCCCAGGATAAAAAGTAGCGCAGATTTTGATTCTAAGAATTTGCTGTCGATATGCGAAAATCACATCGAAATTAGTGCAGTAGTTTTTACGTGAATCTCAAACAAACAGACAAACCGACAAACAAACAAGAAATCTAAAAAAAATTGCATCGTGTTTTCCATCGTTTTTATAGTGTATTCCAGTTGTTTTTTTAAATAGCTTCAATGTACAGACACGGCATTTTTAGAATTTTATATTTAATATTATATAGATTTTGTGTGAATTTAATTATTTTTAATTCGACACATGACCATAATATGGTAGATATCTCACGTGACCACAAGACTTAAGTCTATACCTCGATACGGAAGTATTCAACAAGGTAATGCGACCGTTCCCAAGTTCAAGTTCTCGAGTGGCCCGCGCTAGATTTTTTAGTTTAATTTTAATTTGTACGTGTAGTTTATTTTTAATAGGTATTTAATTTTAATTTATAATAATAATAATTTCGGAAACATAAAAAAACAATAATTTCTAAGTAACTTTCTTAGATCTTTGTGACTATTAAAAATAGCTAAATTTTAATGATTTTCAGGTTTTCGACAACCTCACTAGCAGACAGCATTGTGTACTTTTTTTTTGGCCAGGGGAAATCCGTTTGAGGACTAAGCCGCGACAGGCACCGAAGCCTGGGGGGATAATTCGCGACCCGTGTGTAGGATTCGCCAGACCGGGGGTGGCACTAGCATGCCCAGTCAGAACTGGTGCCATGCTATTTCTACTCCCCAGTTAGGGATACCCACTAAAACCGCTGGGTGTTCCGTCCTGCGCCTTATGCCAGGGCTACGGGTAAATGGGATTCCCGGCTCCGCGTGCCCTGGCAGGCGTGGGCCTCACGCACAGGCCTCTACCATTGCCGGGGGACTTTTCTTTTGTCCCCCGGCATCGTCTAGGTCTATTCCGGGCGTGGGGCGGTTTGTAACGCGCCCCACGGGAAGAGAGATGAGCGCGCGCGGAACACTCGCGCTCTCATCTCGACAGCATGTGCAGGTGAGTGAGAACCCCTATACCCCAAGGGGCCCCACCCGCGCCGCCCGCTTACGGCGGCCGAAGGTCGATATCCGCCCTCCAGCGCCGGCGCGTCCTCCTTTGGCGGGAGCGGAGGTCCGCTCACGCTCCCGCTCCGCCTCCTCCTTCGCAAACATGATGTGCTCACAGAAAGAGGAGACGGCGTCTTATCCGGGTTTGCTCCCAACCATGGTGCGTACAACGACCGGGAGTGAGGTGTCAAGTCCGGTATGGGCGACGAGCTCCCGGCGCTGCACTGTCCAAGCTGGACACTCCTGGAGTGTGTGCAGTGCCGTGTCCTCGTCGCCCGTGTCACAATGGTGGCACCCTGACGTGGGCTCACGGCCGAGGCGACACAGGTACCTCCCGAAGCAACCGTGCCCCGTGAGGACCTGTGTCAGCCTGAACGTCAGGGTGCTGTGACAACGTCCTAGCCAATCTTGCAGGACGGGCCTCACCGCCTCAATAGTGGCGCGGCCTGCGCTGGGGCATCTAAGGCGATCTTCCCAGACCCCCACGGCAACCTGGAGAAACTTCGACCGGCACACCTCGATTTTACGAGGCGCGGGTCTGGTGCCCCTGGCCAGGGCCTCTTTGCGCCACGTATATAGTGACGCTAGGACCCTGGCTTCCAGGTCCCGTGGGGGGGATCCGGCGAGTAGCGTGGCCACTTCGAAGGCCACCGTACAGTATCCTCTTATTGCTCTGACGGCCAATATGCGCTGCGCTTGACGTAATAGCGCAGCATTTTTGGTCGCATTGTGTACTTAATGCAACATACTACAACTGCTTATAGAGAACCGAGCTAAAAGAAAATAACCTGTCAGTCGGTGTTGATTGATCCTTTGGTCAATCCTGAGTTTTTTATCCTTCAGTATACTTATTTATAAGCATCACGTTGAAATTGACGCGATAGTTGATTTGAACAAATACAACAATGCGTTGGTTGAACAATGAATTCTATGTTCACGTTCTTAATTATCACACGATCACGTGAGCGGTCATTGGCAATATCATTGTGATGCCATTCTCGCTCGTTTGTATTTGTTATTGTTAGAATCATGGTTTCAATAAAATACCATCTTGGTTTATAGTTGTTGTGTATGTTTCTGGCTACACGTATGGATGGCTTCAACGCCACTTGTCGGAAGAAAACTCTTACCTGCTGAGCAAAGTGCGCGGGAGTAGCAACAGCATCATGAACGTAATAGCCTATAAATACGATAGCCCTATGTTGGTTTTCATGCAGAATTATTGTTTACGGACGCAATTTATTAAGTTCTACCAACCCATATTGTCATCTAAGTTGTCTGTATGTTTAAATAAAAAAATATGTAATAAAAATATATGGTCATGGTAGCTTAGTCGCTCTCATTCTAATAACGTAGATTTGGTTTAAAAAACTATTTAAACGATGTATTTTAAAGACTATATATATAATCTTTAAAATACATCGTTTAAACAGATTATTAGGGTTCCGTAGCTATTTTTACAAAGTTACTATGCTTGTCCATCCATTTATCTATGTATAACATAACAGATGGATATATAGTCAAAAAGTAATAGGTATTATCCATATCTCATTGCAGCCATTCCTCATTTTTGTTTTTTTATTACGAAATATCTTTACAACATTGTAGGATGGCACTTTTTTTGCCAGATTTTATCTATATAAGCAAAGTAACGTTTGAGAATAAACCTGTAACGTACGTTGAAAGATGAATAGACAAACATACGAGGCTTTTGTTCTTGTTAAAATAGCTTCGGAAATCTAATAAAAGATTAAATAAATATTAAAAATCAATATGCATTTAAATACATTAAAACATATTTTAATTAATGATTTTTGAGAAATAAGTCATTTCGGGAAGTAGTTAGTCAATAACAATAAATTGTATGTTGGTCTCGAATCATAGATATATTGCAAATTATTTTGCACGTCGTCTTATGCGTAATAACACCGGAAGATAGAGTCATATTAACCCATAAAATGTCGCAATTTACTGCTTGGTACTGTAACAGCAATTATATTTAGACTCGCAACTATGTATGTTGCGAAACAAAATATTGCAATTAGGTATTTGACCAAAATACTTAACGAAGTAAAAAAAATATGAAAAAATATAATATAGATAAGCATGTTATTGCGATTATTTTGCTTTGTCATTGTTTTCATTACAGGCAGTAAATAGGTCTATTATTATACAAGACAACTGTTTTTAATGAAACTTGATGATTTTTTCTTGTAAAAAATGTAAAAATTAAAAACATTTCTAAATTTCCTTTAATTCCAATGAAAGAACGAACAAACATAAAAAAATACATTCAAACAAAATTTACTTTCCGATAAGTTAATTTAGTAAGATCAGTAAGATGTCTTACGATAACATCGCATATTGTGTTTTTATATCATTTCTGTGTATTACTTATATCTGATTAAAAAACAAAAGCGGATGAAGTCTCTGGTAGCAACTAGTATATTTTTACATGGTAAGTACGTACTATAATAATAATTGATGGTTTCAGTAAATCTATGATGCTATTCCGATGCGAACAAAATGGAAAATTGCTGACTAATAAAAGTAATTGGTATTATTACGAATTAGCGCATAATATGATTTCCGCTGAATTATGGTGTTAGTATAACGCAGCGTAAAATATAGTGAATTATAAGTTAGTACTTTTAATAATAATTTACTATAATATTATGTGTGTTTATGGTAGCGCTCCCGGCAGACTTTGTCTTGCTCTTAAAAATTGAAAATCTAGAATCCGATTGCAGCGCCACCTACCGGATCCAATTGATAATGTAAACCATCCGGGGACCTATTCCAACACACAAAAATCATCAAGATC
Organism: Dendrolimus houi; assembly: GCA_039645545.1. Classification (NCBI taxonomy): domain Eukaryota; kingdom Metazoa; phylum Arthropoda; class Insecta; order Lepidoptera; family Lasiocampidae; genus Dendrolimus; species Dendrolimus houi. Next base: position 10,214,149 of record CM077136.1, read on the forward strand.
AGTCAAAGGGGTTTAGGAGAAGTTCAGTGATACATACACTAACATTAGAATTTTATATATACAAATAAGATATTTTATATACTTACATATAAACAGTATTTTTAAGGTTTAAATTATTCTATGCCATTACTTATTTCCAATACAAATTTGTAACTACATAAAAATTGTATTCAGAAAAAAAGTAATAATTTAAAAGACGGAAAACTTTACGTAATAATCAATTTGAATCGTGTCAAAATGTTATATTAAAGTTGCAAGAAATATATATATATACAAAAAGCACAGGTAACATTCTATAAATGAAAAAAAGTTTATCGCTCTTTATGTTACGTGTAGTTTTTTTTAAATCAATTAGTCGTGGTCAATAGAAGTTATGTTTTTACTTGTGAAGAAAAACAAACATACAGACATTTGAAATAAAATTTTGGTGTTATTTATTATCATTAGAATTAGATTATTTACGCACAAGAATTCGAACAACGTTTTCTTCAAAAGTGATAAGACAGATTCTTAAAGATTTCTTAACCATTACGCCGCGGGTCAAACCCTAGTATGTAGCTCTATTTTATTTATATAAAAAATTAATAAAGATTTTATATATCATATAAAACTAGTACGTATAAATCTTCTTTGAAAAATTATCTAACTGATGGTTAAAACCGTTTAAAAATCCGTTGCGTAGTTTAGGAGGAGCTAGCGGATATACAGGCAAAACGCGGTAAGCGATTTTGTTTTATACTATGTAAAGATAAAGAAGATTTGCATGTATATTGTATAGGTATAAATACTCGTTTAATAAATTTAGTTTATTATTAACCCATTCAACATGTTACTTTATGGGAACTATTATGGAAAGGGAGGGTATAATCGCTTGTCTCATGTCAGTTTTTCCAATCTTGTACTTTACCGCTGCTGTAGTAGCAGTACTCTACTCCGTTGGCTCAACGACCCAAAGTGGGTCTTGGCCTCCGAAACGAGAGCATACCATTTTCCCTGTCCTGCGCAGTTTCTTGCCAATTATTGGCTCGTAACTCCGACAGATTAGCCTCCACTCTGTTTTTGCCCAGCGATATTTAGGACGGTCGACCGGACGCTGACCTACCGGCCGTCCCAAATATGCTTTCCTCACGCTGCGATCCTCTCCCATCCGTTCTACGTGCCGAGCCAGCGGAGGCGGTCTTTTTACTTTACCATTGGCAGAAAATTGCATTACTTCTATAAGAGATTATATCAAATGTTAACTAGTAGTAAGTCAAATGAATGGATAGTTCTTAATATAATATAATAGACGGCCTCTGTGGTTGAGCGGGCTAAGCCTTTGCCGGCCTACCTCACTGCAACGGAGAGGTTCCGGGTTCGATTCCTGGTATAGTAAATTTCGGAAACGTATTTTCTCCGTTATTTACTATGGTCTGGGTGTCTGGGATCGGCCCCAGAGTAGTAGTCCGTTTTATATTAATCCATAACACAAGCGTAACTTGCTTAATTTGGGGATATACAATATGTGTGTTTGTCTGCTGATTATTACTATTATTATTAATACAGAAATACCCCGAGTGTATTTTTTGTATTAAGCTGAGCTATATGAATTTCGGGGCGATAGTCGGTAAGACACTGCACAGGACCGGGAAAAGTAGCGTGTTCTCATCTCAGCAGTCAACTAACAGAGTAAGTAAGTAATAAATACCCCGAACTTACTCCATAGGTGGGACACGAAATCAAACTCGCGGAAAATGGGGTATAATAGTATGGAAGGAGTAAGTAATTGAGAGTTGTGGCAAGTTCAAACAAAATACAAATCGCCTCGCCTAAATCGCCTAACTTCAAATTTGCGTGAGTTAGGATAACCTATGTCGAGGTACTTACTACTTACTGTATTTACCTTTCATAAAAATCGCTTCGTAATCGAGAGAAAATAAAATATTACATAAATCAAAGAATCTTATTAACCATATAAGTGTTGTAAGAATATGATATAAAGATACTCAGTTATATTTTTTACATTAGAGTAATAACTACATGTTATGTGTATTTATTACTCGTAGATAAAAAACATCGTTAATTACATTCACGAAATTAACATATTAATCGCTGAAAAACCGGCCAAGATCTTACTTTAATTCATAATATACATTTAAAAAAAAAACAAACATCAAATCACGTGTCTGACCCAGCTTAGACCGTTAACGAGCTGCGCGGGCGCAAACGCTTCCATCAACTCGTGTGTCCACGTCTTGCGTAATTTTTATGTAAGAAACCGGACTGAAATGTAACTTGCCTTGCTTTGTTACGTCTATCTTAAATGTATAACAATCTTTACATTGTATTAAATATTGAAAAATCCCTATCAAGATTATAAATGCGAACGTAACTCTGTCTGTCTGCCTGCCTGATCCGTTTTCACGGAAAAACTACTGGACAGATTTGGCTGAAACTCAGATATTGTATATATATATATATATTCGATGCCGAGGATGAATATAGGATACTTCCGGGATAGGATAGGATAGTTTCCGGGATAAAAGTATATTTGTCTCTCTGTTTGTTATCTTTTTATGGAAAGACTATTGGACCGATTTGGCTGAAACTCGGTACATATGTAATTTGAATACCGAGGGTGACCAAGAGATACTTTTCATCCTTTTTCTCCGATAGATTTATGTAAAGTTTATTCCGGAAACTAGGATAGGTTTTTTATTTGTGGTTTGCCATTTTCGTCATTTTGTTTATTTTGGTCAATTTCGTCGTTTAGGTAGTTTTGTTTGGTAGTTTTGGTATTTGTAGTAGTTTTGGTAGGTGTGGTAGTTTTGGTTGTTTTGGTAGTTGTGGTAGTTTTGGTATTTTGGTTGATTCGGCAATTTCGGTAGTTTTGGTTGGTAGTTTCGGTTATTTTGATAGTTGTGGTAGTTTTGGTAGTTATGGTAGTTTTGTTAGTTGTGGTAGTTTAGGCAGTTGTGGTAGTTATGGTAGTTGTGATAGTTTTGTTAGTTGTGGTAGTTTTGGTAGATTTGGTTGTTTCGGTAGTCTTGGTAGTTTTGGTTGGTAGATTTCGTAGTTTCGGTATTTTTGGTAGTTTCGGTCGTTTGTGTAGTTTACAATATTTAATTTTATAAATGAAATTAGAACGGGTTGATATAGGGGATTGAAGTTTGTATGGGGGACCAATCAATTCTCAAGTTTATAGATATAAAAATTCATAATCTATAAAAAATGCGATAGTAACTCGATATGTCTGAATACCGAAAATGGACATAGATCCTATTTATCACGGTAGATGGGATAGTTTCTGATATAAACTGAAGGAAATCTTCCGAGGGTAAATAGCACCAACATAAAAATACAAATTAATGTAACCCGTATTAACGCTTGCTCTTTAAACAAGAGGTACGCACTAGAGTTTGACCCGCAGCAGGGCCGCGGGGTAAACTCTAGTGGATAATAAATTAGGACCTATGGTAGACGGGGCGGTAAAGGATTTTAAATTTATCATTTCATATTTCATACTTATCTAATTGAAATAAGGTACATATTTGAATGTTCGCGACTAACCTCGAAGCATCCTCCGAGCTTGGCCAGTTTATTACTGAAAGGTAATTAATGAATATTTCAGAGATTTTGAATATTTGAATGTCTTTAACAGAAGTAGTTCTGTACATCTGGAATGTTAATTTGGGGTATATACTACATAACGTCATATACGTTTTATGGTAACGTATAGAATTTCAATAATGACATAAACACACCAAGATTAAGGTCCGCTTGCATAAAGGTGGCTTAAATTTATTTAAGAAATACAAAACGCATTTAACACCCTTAAATAAAATTAGCGTCTTGCACAACGCAAAATTTGCCGCTAAATAAGTTTAAAGGACTGTCAATACGTTTTATGTAAAACGTATTTATGTAGTTTAATATGATTAACTATTTTTTATTTGAAGGCGATCGTTATGCAAGTGGCACTAAAAGGTTAAAACTGAAACTACGATATAATAGCTATATATATAGCTTATTTGTTGTGTGTGTTTAAGTGGGTCCCGGGATAATTTCGATTCACAATTACAACCGGTAGGTGACGCTGGAATCGGATTTTAGTATCCTCCTAAAACCCTGGACCAATTTTAATGAAATTTTTTGTGTGTCTTTGAGTGGGACCCTGGATGGTTTAGATTATTCACAATTGGAACCGGTAGGTGGCGCTGGAATGGGATTCTAGTATCCTCTTAAACCCCTGGATCTGTTTTAATGAAATTCTTTGTGTATGTTCGTATGGGACCGGGATGGTTTAGATTCACAATTGGCTATTTGACACATATTACAATAAATTCTAAAATGGTATTTATATAAAAGAGCAGGCGTCAAAATAGCTTATTATCATCTTACTTTCAACAGTTCATTATGGAAATAATTTAACTATAGTTTAAGCAATAATTAATAAGCTATTTGACTCCTTAAAATTGTCATGGAACAACAAAGGAGGCTGTGACGTTTTGTGCGATTATAAAAAGTATTTCAGTTGATTTGATTGTCAAATACCCAACTGAATTCAGTAGGTGGCGCTGGAATCGGGTTGCAGGATTTTGATAAAATGTTTTGTATGTATTTGAGTGGCTCCCGGTATGGTTTAGAAAGTTTAGATTCATAATTGAAAACTAGCGTACAATAAAAAAAACAAGAACAAATTTGTGACGCCAACAATAATTTTGATTGTAGTGTGTTACGAGTTACTTTTTTACCGGACGATTGTCATGTCTTATGGTTCCTATATCTTGCTATCCATTCACTTTTTTTTACGAGGCAGGAGAAATACATTTCGTACACTACCGGGTCCTTTACTGGGATTAGACCAAAGAAATGAGAGTTATCCACTGAAGATAGCGCAGATAACAGAGTCGATTGCCGGCATGTGCGGGGACTCGGCAAGGTACCCCTCTCTATGTGGAGAGGTAACCCATGTGCTAATAACCCACTAAAACTACCTTCTTCCCATGTGCCCCGTGCTTATGGTAGGAAGAACGTGAGACTTAGAACGTAGTTACGCCCACGCTTATCCTGCGCATCAGTGCTTGAGAATGCCCCGGGAAGCAGGACAGACTCACTTCGTCAGCAGGTGCTATCTATTCACTTGCGCTAACATCGGTAGAATTTTGTTGACATTAATAATAATTGACAGATAAACACACACATTGTATATCCCCAAGCTAAGCAAGTTACGCTTGTGTTATGGGTTATATACAACCAACCACTCTGGGGCCAGTCCCAAAATACCATACCCAGGCCATAGTAAATAACAAAAAATTCTTTCCGATATTTACCATGCCAGGAATCGAACCTGAAGCCGCTGCGTTCCAGGAAGTTCTACCGGCTCAACCACAAAGGCCGTCGAATGTATGGACCTTGTGTCAAGTTATAACACATAGTAAGGTATACGAACAGTCGGTAAGATGTAGGAACTGGCCATTAGTGTACCTTCTACTTCCATATCCATAATGTTATCATTTGCTGTTTTCAGATGTTACTTTGCGCTGCAACGTCGAAAAAGCTCATTAACCTTCAGCTTACGACATAAGCCCGTTATATACCAATGAATATACACTTACTTTAAGCTTCAATGTGCTACTTTCAAACCAATAAAACTGCCTACATTTCGAGCTGGTTTGAAACTGTGTAATATATTATATGGGTCAACAAACCGGTCACTACGATACAAGTTTGTAATGCTCGAATTACTGTTCTCAACGCATTATCAACAGTTCTTATACTTCGTTGTTGCAGTGAAATATATATATATCTACTCAGATAAATAAAATTGAAGTGTCTGTTTATAATGTCAATATAATAGCATTTTACTAAATTTATATGAAAATATTTGTCTGGCTGTCTGAATGTTCCGGCTAATCTTTTTCTTCTTTTTTTCTGAAGGGACTTTCACTGGCAGATAGCTGATTTCATAAGGAGTAAACTTAGACTACTTTTTTTTATTGTACTGCGAAAAAAAACCACGCGGCCGAAGTCGCGGGCACAGCCAGTTTTAAATAAAAATAGAGAGGATTTAATTTGGTGTTTTAAGTATTAAAGTGTTGCTATTATTTTTTTATTTGTGTTATTTTCAGATTATATGTCTGTTATAGCACGCCCTCGTTTTATGGCAGTTATGTGACAAATAAATGAACATAATAGAGTAGGTAGGACATGCAAATCAATTGAAATACTTTTATAAAGTTACAAAACATCGCAGTGTGGTGAACTATCAAAACTCTTTTGTAACTTTATACTAAATTGATGTGTTTAGAAATAACTTCTAAGTAATTCTGATATTGTTATTCATACTGCAAATTTTAATGAAATAAAACCAATAATCTTGATTTTGTCGTTTATTATATTATGTCACGCAGGCTCACAATCTTGTACGAGCATTCTTAATTATGACAGTGTATGTATCACAGATAAATAATCAATTGAGTTAAATAGTAATCGGTTTTAAATTATCTTATATAACGCCATAACACAGCAATGTTGAATACATAAACGATATGCAAAATGCGTAATACTTTCTATTTTTCGTATCTAAATAATCTGGATTCTCTCACTAAATTATCGGCCTGATAATAATTAGTGGTACAATTATCAGGACACGGAGAGAAAGCCAAACATACGAGTAAAATTACTGTTTCGTGCGAACATAATAATTACCTACAATCTTAAGTCTAAACAAAAGAATCAAGAGCGATAATCCATCGATCGCTGTTGTCGTTAACCATTTTGTCATATTAAAAATAAACGTTCGAATCTCCTCTGAAGCGATGTATTCATTGACAAACAATGTTTTCTGAACCACTAATTTTAAAAGTATTAAAGTAATCAGTTGTTTATAGAAATAATGTTTTCGAGATTTGGTCGTCCCCTAGTAAGCACTTACGTGGATTTATCATAACATTTCTTAATATCGAAGTGAATAATAGTGATTTGAAACTCGATGAAACGAAAAAAGCGACACTGTACACATAAATCTATAGGATTAAGTCTGCAAGAGAACGAGGTAGAATACATTATCTTTAATAATTTAAACACCATTCCTACACAGATGGAAGTTTTTCGGTAATACTTCAAATTTCGTGTTTCAAAACTTAAATATATTATAACGATGTTATATAAACTGTGACATCACGAAATTTAGAATCCCTCTCATCCCTTGTCACATTGTTTAACTTATACTGCGTGTGAACTGCACACACACACAATTTTTTTTTATAAACTTATGAACACCCGGGAGATTTCTATAAAAGCGCGCTTGGCTGTCCACCAAGGGGTATTAGTACCAACACGAATGTATGGAAGTAAAATTTGGGTATGGTAGAAGAAATATGAAAGTAGCATCAAGGCAGTTGATATGAGAGCTTTGAGAAGTATATGTAAAGTTAATGTAAGGGTCTAAGCAACAGTGTGCTAAGGGAACGTTGTAGATTGAACGACGTCGTAGTGTCAAAGAGTTGAAAAAACGAATATTAAGGTGGTTTGGGCATGGACAAAGAATGAATGAAAGCAGAATCACAAAACATATCTCATTTATTTAATAATATGACTAAACTAACTACGAAAATAAACTAAGTAATAAATGATAAGACGATCGTATAAATAAACCTAACTTAAAAAAAAACCATATCAAAGCCCGTCCAGCCCCACCAGACCACTGTCGCTGGGCATTGTACCTAGAAGGCTGGCTTTAATAATATTAATTATTAAATTTATAGATTGTTTCTCGATGATTACACGAGTTACATGGCTTTAGACAAAATCTTATCTGGTGTAATGTGTTTGAAACTACGACATTAACTTGTTCGACTAAATTGTTCAAAACCTCGTAGTATTATGACGTTTTCACAAGCAATCACCTAACACGCAATATACTTACGGTTTATTATAACACCTTTTTGTTAGGTACAACAAACGCGAAGTGTCGTCAACCGAATCTTTTATATGAAGAAGGTGAACGTGAGAAGTGAAGCGTAAGGTAATCAATACTTTTGTTTTGTTATGTTATAGAATATAAGGAATTTCAAGAAAAACTGGAATGAATATCTTGTAGGATTTGAGACATTAAAGTAGGATGATGCCATTAAACTCTTATAACAAAATTATTCGAAAAAGAATCACTTCAAAACCAAATATTTCATGCTGATCTTTTTGAGCTTAGTTTACCACACCGGAGAAATCAGAAAATACTTTACACTTATCCTACCAGTAGTAGACAGGAGTAATCAGGTAAGCGTTACGATTTTAGCAACATTTTCATACGCTAGGTTAAGGCTAAGCCGAGATATTTTTAAGGCATCTTTTCATTTTTTTAAATATCAAATATTTTTAAAGAATATATGGCAAATTATGAGATTAACAAGTTTTTAACTAGGCTTTTCTATACTAGATAATTATATGTAAATAATATATTATAGAGAGAAAGCCATTAAATAAGTAACGATGAGGCATTGCTAGATGGCTCTTTAGCCTATGTTTTATATCGTACATTTTAATATTCTTTTTATCAAATGACTTTCAACACTCGTTATTAGATATCCATGCCATGATAATTTTCTTCGTATATTTATATATTTATAAATTCGCTGTTTATACTTTACTGTGTTTTAATTGGTTCCTATATTCCACAGAATATCCGCGTGAAACGATTAGCCTTGAGCTAATAGTGTTTTGTGCGATGAGTGAGAGTTGGTTGCGATGGCTTTCTTTGTCGTGCCCCTTATTACATTCCCTTTTCCCATCTACTTTGGCTAATTCCCCTTTTTTTTTTGGATAACGCAGGGGAATGTCTCTACACTATGCTCGGGCTCTTCGGGAGAAGGGCCAAATGCAGCCCAGAAGCATGCATCGAGGATATGTGGTACTCTCAGCGACCGGTTCCCCAAGCTAGCTTCAAATAGAAGCAGTCGCCAGATATCTAATTCCTCCTGTCTTATCCCTCCTGTACTATTGCATTTTCTTTATCCTATCCCACTTATTCCATTATATAGGCTGGCAACGTGTCGGCTTCGTCCCTGATGTTGTAAACGCCTCCAGGCGACGGTTATCACTTCCCGTTAGATGGGCCGTTTGTCTGTTAGCCAGCTGCGCATTAAAAACACCAGTTCAAAGAAAGACGTATGTTATGAGGACTTAAGAAGTCACTTGGACTACAAGAAGAACAAGCGAATAAACTATACATTATGCAGTTGAAATTCATTTAATTTGTATGTTAGCAGTGATGGCTCGATGCGCAAAACCTAATTTGTAATACTGCTAATTTACATAATATATAGAATAGTGATTTACATAATTCTATGGATTTGCACGTATGTAATGGGATTATATTGCATTTTGCAGAGGAATGATAAGTATAAGCCACAAATTATTATAGTATGGGTATGTCAAAATTTGATTAATCTTCTAGTATGTGTATGTCATAAAACGGCTTTTTTGATAAAAATTTTGTGCTTATCCGACATCTATTTTTAGGCCCCTATGATAATAACCCACCCCTAATTTTTTTTTTTTTTTTTTTTTTTTTTTGACCAAATTTCTTATTTATATTTTATTATGATTTAGCATTGAAAAATATATACAACCCTAAATTTTCTCCTTTACCATAAATAGTATTAGTACATTTTAACTTACTTAAAATTTCCAAAAATAATTTAAATGGCAAAACAACGTTTGCCGGGTCAGCTAGTGTAATATAAAAGACTTTAATAACTCTGTTTAATAATGTCATTTTTTTCTCGCTTATTGCAGTTTTATTATTCAAAACATATTTTTGTTAGACCAAATTAGATAAAAATTAAATTCTTAATAAATTGTTTTACAAGCTTATAGCAAAATAATCTTATAATCAGAAGTAAATGGATAACTTACCATAGATATTAGGTACGTAATATTTCGATAATTCTATACTAGTGTCATCTAGCGAACAGAGGGGGGTATTATTATTATTATCATTACCAAATCATAACGTCCCACTGCTGGGATCACGCCTCTCCATTATTGGGGGACAGTAAACGCGGCACGTTTGGCCAAGGTGGATTAGCGGATTTCGGACATCGGTTATCGCAACGTGCAGGATTCATCACAATGATTATTTCACCGCCAGCATGTGACAAAGCGAAAGAAATATTAACTTTTTGTCAAACCTCGTGTTTACATCTCGTGCGAACATCGAACAAGTAAACAACCAACGAATAAAATCGAAAGTGAAGTGAAAACAATACGGTGTTCTTCAGTAATGCATTGACGTAACCGCTCTACTTGTCTATTTTGAAGAACAAATATTTGCGTTTCGATAACTGTATGCTTGTTTATGTTGCGTATGATTCATTTTTAACTAATGTTACGAATGTTATTTTAAATTTAGCGATAAAACAGATGGAATTGATATTATGACTTTTGAATCGAAATAAAATATACATGTATTTATCAAGTGGGCCGCCATGGCCAATTCCGATATTATAAGATATAGTGAAAAATACTCAAAGGAGATGCTGGGCCGATTTTGATGAAAACTAAAACGGTATCATTAGTTTTTTAAAAATTGACTACCATGGTCAGGAATCGAATCCGCTGATTTTGAAAAAAAAATAGTGTAACTTCTTAGCTTGTAAGGATAAAGTTCTGTAAACGAATGTTAAATGTTACTCGTTTACTAACTATATTTACCACGCCAGGAATCGAAGCCAGAGCTTCTGTATTCGAGTGAACTAGACCGGCAAAGGCTTATCCCACACAACCATAGAAGCTGTTACGGTTTGTAAATAACTATGAATTATATTAATTTGTGTTTTAATAAAGTTTTTTAAATGAATGATTTTTTGTTTTTTTTTTTGTCGATCATATTATAAAGGAGCTTTATATTTGCCGTATATGCAACGGATGCAACTACAAATGCAACGATAGTGGTCAACGATCGTATGAAAACGTCTGACAACTGGGTTATAAACATGTTTTACATACAAATAAAACTAAAATGAAAGTGAGAACAAAGCGTAGTATTTTAGTAATGACAAATGACGCAACAAGTCCACTTGCTACTATTATTGTGCCTGCCGTTGTCAGTATTGTATTTTTTATGGTGGGAAAGCACAGCGCATTTGACTTTTAAATTTTATTATTATAGTGTCATGTCGCAATCGGAGACAAATTTTATTAGGCACTTACATACACTTCATATTAAAAAGGGCCGGCCACGTACGACCCCGTTTTACGTATACCGGCTGTTATGTGGGGATAAATGTCTAGCCATGCCGCCTCCACCTGGGCCCCAAGTCTGTTATTAGAATCGTCTCAGAATTGTTGCTCATTCGCGTCATAATGTTACTATAACGCTTACTTGTTTTTTATACTAAATCATACAAAAACAACTGTTATGGTACAAATATGACGCCAGTGAACAACCAGTCCAACACAATTCTAATAACATACTTGGGGAGCATTCTGCATATGCATCGACATATCTGCAGTACAAATAAAACCATAAGGTTCCTGTGCCACAGTCGAATACGTATTTATATATATGAATATATCACATTTAAATATCCCTATTAATATTATAAATGCGAAAGTCTATCTGTCTGTTTGTATGTCTGTTCCGTTTTCACGGAAAAATTACTGGACCGATTTGGCTGAAACAAAGTATATATATATTTTTTTTTCGATGCCGAGGATAAACCTAGGATACTTTTTATCCCGAAAAGGGATAGTTTTCGGGATAAAATACATTTGTTTCTTGGATTGTTATGCTTTTACGAAAAAAGTACTAGACCGATTTGGCTGAAATTGTATGAATGAATGAATTGAAATATGTAACTAGAGTTTACCCCGCGGGTCAAACTCTAGTATGTATATAATGATATTAATATATAGTATGTAACATTTTTAATAATATTGTGCAACAAAACCCTGCCCTAGCGTTTGTGTCATATTTCTTTCTCCATCCCAAGGTTGTCCTAGTTTTATTTGTACCTAGTTCTAAGCTGTTTTTGTGTATTGTTTCACTAATTTTATTGTACAATAAATTTATTATATTCTATTCTATATCTAAGCACTGAAAATAAATTAAAAAGAGAAAGTTAAAGTAATTTAGAATTTTAAATTTACTTTAAATTCGTATAGTTGTTTTGAGTTCACATCAATCATCAATTGCCAAGGTTATACCAGATATTTGGTATCTCAAGGTTTTCGGAGCCATTTTTCATCATGACATTTAAGAAGTAAGTCGATACGCTAATTAATAATAAACGCAAATGAGTGAAGCAATACCATTTGTAAATTGACTAAAAATTATATTTTAATATTTGCAATGAGTTCACTGTGCAACCGAGATTTCTTTTTTTATATCGGCAGACAAACACACACACTGTATATCCCCAAATTAAGCAAGTTAAGCTTGTGTTATGGGTAATATACAATGGACCACTCTGGGACCAATCCCAAACACCCAGACCATAGTAAATAACGGAGAAAATACGTTTCCGAAGTTTACTATACCAGAAATCGAACCCGGAGCCTCTGCGTTGCAGTGAGGTAAGCCGGCAAAGGCTTAGCCCGCTCAACCACAGAGGCCGTCGAATAGAAGGGGATTTCATTGTACGTGGCGCCTATGGCATTTTTTGGGTCTATGCAGGGAGCGGCGAGTCACCGTCTGCCCATTTTTCCATGTTCCACGAACATTGCGACGGGCAAACGCCATAGTCGCCATATTCCCAGACCCCTAGTACCACTATCAGTTATTTTTCTCATTTCCCACAATAGTGCTACACGGGCCGAGCCTTGTCCTTGGGTGCATTATTATATGGTGTTGACAGGGATAATCGCCGGTCAGTGTCACGCCACATTTACATTAAATTTGTCAAGGGGCCTCTACATGTTGGCCTTCTAATAGCTCCACGAAGGCCCTCCAAAAGTACGGGCCATTTTATAGCCCGTGCTCTTCAAAGACAATTTTATAAATAATAATAAAATATGGTTTGGTTAGTTTAGGTTTGCAACACCAGGGACGGAGCTAACGTGTTGCCAACCTTAGGATAGGAAAGACGACCGGCGGTCGTAAGCGTCGTTACGCAAGTTTCCTCCTCCCAACATTTCGTCACAGTAGGCCACCGTATATGAGGGTAACAGCGGAGTCCACCCTGTCGATAAAGTAGGACATCCTGCCACCGGGGTGTCTAAGTAGCCGTACGTAGGCGCGTCCAGTAACTCTCTTCTAGATCCCGTAGCGTCCCGCAAAAAAAGGGCGCAGGTTTGGGTAGTTTGGCGGTCGGTTTCTAGAGACTACTTCTGCTAAAAAATGATAGGAAAGACGGGATTAAACAAACGAGATAGGAGGGACGGGATAAAGAGGATGGCATAGAGTGATCAGAGACGTGAAATGGCATAAAGGGGCTGGTAGAGGGGATGGGATACGGGGAGGGAGAAGTGGGCTATCGGAACATAACTTACGAGTTTGTTTGTTATTACTCCTATTGGTTTCCGAATGAACTGCTCATAATATATTTCTAGACCAAATCAGAAGAAATAGAAAGGCAACAATTAATAATTATGTTATTTGGAATAATATGTTTGATATCAATCTTTATACTTTGTTTATTGAGTTTATCGTTAATTTCAATAACATATATGTCTTCTGGACGCTTCTGAAGAACTTTTAAATGAACTCGAATGTCGTCAGAATTTGTGTATTCGCTTCATTTTTGGTCTGCGAAAATTCGATCATGTTTCTGCATTTAGATCGCAACTTAAGTGGCTAGCAATTCGTCGTCGACGCGACCTTCACGTGGTTACATTTTTGTATAAAATCTTACATAACCCTCTTTCTCCTTGCTATCTTCGTCAACGTTTTGAATTTCTTGTTCCATTGGACAAACATTATAGAACTTCAAAATCTCTTCTTCTCAAAGCTCCCTTATAGTGGTTTTTTCTCCGTCCACGCAGTTAGATTACGGAACGCCCTGCCACATACGATCCGAGATAGCTCATTGGAGAGCAGTTTCAAAAAAAAGTCAGAGAGCACTATCTATCTTAAATTATCCTTATATGTCTATATTTTACATTATATATGTACTCGTATGTATATATCTTAAGTGTATCTTGTATATAATAGTTACATCGTAAAATATCTTAGTGTACACAATTCTGCTTTTTGCTTCTCCCCTTCTCGCTAGACTCATAGTTTTGCTGGAAGAAAACTCTTTTAGGGTTAAGCTCGCCTTTGCACATTTTGCACCACTATTCTATAATTTTGTTTGTACTGTATTAAAGTTTTTGTGTACAATAAAGAATAAAGGATCTTTTTAAAAATTATTTTGTTATCAGCAAACCGTTAAATATATAATTAGGTTATCATTTAGTAGATTTAAGCTAAAACAGTATCCTTCTGACAAAATCTAACCATCTATCTAATTTAACTCATTGGGCATTCCAATGCGGATGCCTAATCTGAAGGTTACTGCTGACTTTTTGTAGAAACTGATTTAATGTTTTAATAATATCTTCAAACGTATTTATTACTTTCGTAGTACTTCTATTTTATCGGTTTTATAGTCCATAATAATTTACTCATTAAGCTCCATAAAAGAGAGAGTCGCCTTAAAATGCAGTCAGTACCTTTCTCCTGGTGATTTTTAAACGACAGAAATGTATAACAGTAACACGGTTATTTTAAACTGAACATAAATATATTATTACCCAACAAATTTTAATACAAATACCATAATAGAAGTCGTTAAGATACTTGCGTCTCAATTTGAATAATGTGGGCTCGAAATTTAGTAAAGACCACGCACCGCTTAAATAGATTTTCTAGCAACTTTAGAAAAATATTTCTGGAGAACAGCAGACAGGCTGACGGCCCAATTGTGATGGAAAGTGGTTACCATCGCCTTTAGATCTTTGCAATACTAAAGGTGTTGCAAATGTACTGCCGGGCTCGAAGGAGGGACTGGAACCTAGCCACTGGTGCCGGAACACAGCTCAAGGTTATTATGGCGTCATGCACTAGACTAGGGGTGGTAGCCATCCAGACGGGCAAACGCCCAACCATTTGGCTAGGAGATCTTTTGCCTCTTACGACAGGCCGCCTGGCCTCAGGATTTTAAAACTGCTGACCTTAAAAAAATATAAAGTATGAAATCCGCTTTGTGAAAATTTGGGCAAGGGCTCCTGACAATATTTAGCCTCAAAGTTTGCTACAGGAAGTTTATGGGTTAATATACCATGTTTTATTTGTAATTCTAATTTCGTGTACAGAATAATAAGTTTGAACCATATATGTTAAGGAATGGTGAGAATGAACATTTATCTTATAGTATATGCTGCGAGGACAATAATTACAACTTACTTATTTGTAATAGAGATTTTTATGTAAATAGTTTAATGGCTGGTTCCTATATCTTACTAACCGTTTATTTCTATCGATTAAAATTTGACATAAGCTCCTTGTAAGTAATGTCTTTCCACCGATTGTAAGGCAAGTGAAAGAATAATAAAATATAGGAACCGGCCGTCACTTGCCTTTCTATCGGTTAAATTTTGACATTACCGATTTTAACCGATATTAAGGCAATTGAACGGTTGGTAAGATATAGGAACGGGCCGTTATACAGTTGACCTGAGGTTAACTACGTATAATATATATGCATTTTAATATGTAATCTTCTTCTTTATCTTTAGATAATATTAAACAAAGTCACTGCCCGCATCTGTCTGTCTATATATCCGCGAACTCCTACTAAACCATGCGACCGATTTTAAGTGGTATCTACTTCTGCCAGCGGTTTTGCTCGTGATTTAAAACCTAATTAAGTGTGTACGTGAAATAGAGCTCTTAGGGTTTAAGCCGCGGGGTACCCGCAGGGAAAACTCTGGTGTTGTATAGTTTAAATTTTATTCGAATATTAAATGTAGCGAATTTACATTAATGTCTATGAACTCGTAAAACTGGACACAGAAGCAATAGCTAGGTAAAAACTTGTTCCAAAGTGGTCCTAAGTAGGCAGGTAGTTATACTAACAAACTGAAGCTCATTTAGAATTTATATATACCCGTTTTACATTTAGGACATATATAGTATGTTTCAATAAATTCTTGTTAAATACTCAGTATTAGAGACGCTGCGCTGATGCAACTCAATAATTATTCATAAGCTGTGTCAATGCATTAAACAAAAGATTACTATCTCGAAATGGTAGTAGATAAATCATGTGACCTTAGATGTTTGATTTTTTGCATATCTCATCTTTATAGTAAACTAACGTTTCACCGCGTGCGAAACCCTACTTAGTGGCTGTACGTTACGTAATAAAAATTTAATTAAGATTTTTATAGACAGATACAGATAGGTCTAGACGACTGCCCAGTAAAACATAGAGACGAGTCAAAGCCAGCCTGATTTGAAGTAATACAATGAACGACATGTTGCTTATGACAACGTGGGTATTTATTACTAAACTGAAAAAACGCAATTGCAGCGCCATCTATTTTTTAATCTGTCTATTCTAACAAAACGACGTTATTTATCTGGATCAAAAGTAATAGGTTGGGGAAAGTCTTTTCGCATATAGTATGTATGAACTTGTAATATGATCTCTTTGGGTTTACCATT
This sequence comes from Dendrolimus houi, assembly GCA_039645545.1. NCBI lineage: Eukaryota > Metazoa > Arthropoda > Insecta > Lepidoptera > Lasiocampidae > Dendrolimus > Dendrolimus houi. Next base: position 10,230,782 of record CM077136.1, read on the forward strand.
AGTATATGGCTGGTTTTGGTATCATTAAAAAAATTTTTAAAGAAGACAATTCCATATTCAAATTAGGAAAATGTGGGGTTTTTATTTGTTTTTCTTATTGTTAAAATGAGTGAATCTAATGAAGAAAGTCGATACATTTTAAAATTTTACTACAAAAAAGGTAAAAATGCAACAGAACCCGCGAAAAAAATTTGTGATTTTTATGGACCTAATTTAGTGTTAGAATAGCGCAAATTTGGTTTAAGCGTTTTCAATCCGGAAATTTTGATATCAAAGATGCATGTCGCTCTGGTCGCCCTGTTACGTACAAAATTGATGCCATTTCTGAAAAAGTGGAGCAAGATCGGCATATTAGTAGTTACGATGTAGCTGGAGAACTGGGAATTGACTACAAAACGGTTTTGGCGCATTTGAAAAAAACTGGGTACACAAAAAAACTTGATATTTGGGTGCCTCATGAGCTCACTGAAAGAAACCTAATGAATCGTGTACTCATTTGCGATTCTTTATTACGACGTAATGAAATCGAACCATTTTTGAATAAGCTGATAACTGGTGATGAAAAGTGCATCACATACGACAAGAACGTGCGAAAAAGATCGTGGTCAAAGGCCGGCCAGGCTTCACAGACTATGGCGAAGCCCGAGGTAACTCGCAACAAGGTGATGGTGTGTGTAAGTTGGGATTGAAAGGGCATTATTCATTATGAGCTGTTATCGCCAAGCAGGACCATCGATTCTGAACTGTACTGCGAGCAACTGATGAGATTAAAGTAAAAAGTTGAGAGAAAGCGGCCGGAATTAATCAACAGAAGGGGTGTGGTTTTTCACCATAATAACGCTAGACCTCACACATCTTTAGCCACTCAGCAAAAATTACGAGAGTTTGGCTGGGAGGTGTTAATGCATCCGCCGTATAGTCTTGACCTTCAGATTTTCACCTGTTTCGGCCTCTGCAGAATTCCTTATTCAGTGTCAGGTTAACATCATGAGAGGACTGCCAAAACCACTTGTCGCAGTTTTTTGATCAGAAGCCCCTAAATTTTTATAGCAATGGGATGACGTTTATATAAAATGCGAAGAAACTTTTTCCCCAACCTAATATCTTAAGTTACGCCCCGGGATATGAGTCTATCGAGTTTCATTTAAATCCGTTTTGTAGTTTTCAGGTGATGCTCTAACAGACAGACAAACAAGAATTACAAAAACTGCATTTTCGGAATCTCCTGGTTCGGATTATCCCTCCTGATTTGTTGCACATTTTTAAACGTAATGTACAAACTCGAACCATTTACAGATTTATTATAGTTAGATGTAATGTGTCTAAAGACTCGACGTTTTTATTACTGATAAGAATAAGAATGGCGTAGAATAGATTAATAAAATTTACATAAACGTATTCTCAAAATCATGGAGCAAAATAATTTTGCGGTATCCAACATTTTTCCAAAAAGATAAATAACGGCCCATTAATCAAACAGGTCGATATTTGGTTTTGTTGACATCACAACTTGTCAAATTAACAATAAAAAATATAAAACACGTGAAAAGTAAGTCAATTTTATATTAGAAATTGGAATATATGGAAAATTGCTTGTACCCAATATATCACAGTACTTTTATACTCAATTGTAGTAATTACTTTGAAAGAACTTATTACGTTAAGAGTTTATAGACATGGTTTTATAATAGAATATATTTTTTAAAAGGTTTTACACCGTGAGTTCGTTACTTCTGTTTTTTACTATGGCGTATTCTTATAATCGGAAAGATAAGTAACAAAAAAATATCTTTTCAAATCATTGTCAAGAAATTTGAGAATTCACATAGCAGTAAAAGAACTGTTTGCTACCTGCAGACCTGATGTTTTGTTAGCCTCTCAATAACAATATTACCTACTTCGCATAAATAAATAGATGACAGTTATAATAGTAGATTGTTACACGAGAGGTGAAAGTTACCTATTTAGACATGAGATGGCTTGGCGCATGAGCAAGGGTGCTAATAGTTTGAGTGCCTAAATAAGCCTTTCACCCGAGGTTAACACTCTGCTTTTCATTTCTAATATGAGGAAAGTAAATAAAAACTGATTAGTTAAACAAACAACTACTTGTGTAATGAAATTAGGCGTTAAATTAATATCTAAATCTGATGAATTTATTTAAAACGTCTCATATGAAATGTCGAGTATTTTTTCTTGTCTGTGGCATTCAGTATTTTTTTGTCATTTATGACAGTAAATATTTAGCTTAAATTTATATAAACTCAATAATAATTTAGTGAAAAGTAATTTATAAGTATATAAAACGATGTTACAAAAGTGTTGATATATTTTTATTACAATTTATGCAGCGATTTAATAGTGGCTGTACAAAAAATTGGGACATGATTCGCATGTATTGCCTTTGGTCCACACAGTTTTTAAATTTCTTTACAACAGGGAAAATCGTTTCCCAGGGACGAAAAGTACTGTTTTAATCCCTGTAGTCAGGCAACTCCATGCGTGCTTTTAGAATATGAGAAATGAAAAATATATGTTTACAACGTTTGTACTGATTCACCCTTTATGGCGGACAAATAATAGCACTCAATTTCTTTATTTATTTTTCATTGTGTTTTTGACACAATATACGTAAACTATCTAAAGTACACTAATGTCCGGTTCCTATATCTTACCGACCGTTCATTTGCCTTAATATCGGTTAAAATTTGACATAAGCCCCATACAAGTAATGTCAAAATTCAACCGATGGTAAGGCCATCCCAAATCCATCGAGATCCATGCTAAGGCAAGTGATTTAATAGTAAGAGGTAGGTACCGGCCATGAGTCGATTTTTTGTGTACTAATTATGAGACTAGGTGATATAGTTTTGTATTTCGCCTCTCTCGCTGTTTCATTGTACTCTCATTAAAATAATATGTTTAACATCGATTATATAATAATGGACTAACTTAATATGTTAGATAAGGATCATAGAACAGCTTATCATCGACCTAAACACGTTTAATTCCGATATTACGTAAACGTAGCCGTCTCAAAGTGGGTGCGTCGAGACAAAGTCACAAATGCGGGTGTGTGACAAATTCTACATTTTTCAACGCTTGTTGAATATCATTTTGTATGAGTAATAAACAGTGTGTGCGTTGCTTAATAGTATTTCGTACTTGTTCTATTTTTATTATACTTTGTTAAAATGACTAAGTATAAGAATAATTCTGAGGATAGTAAAACTACGTTGTAATGGTTTTCAGCGCGGTATTTTATTTGATTTTTATTCCGAAGTTTCGGCGACTTTTCAGTAGCCGTGATCACGGAAGACAAAGATGTCCAGTGTCGATTAGTAATGTTAAAGTTTTCATTTAACCTACCTTCATTTTAATCATTTAGTTTTAATTTTTGGTTATGATTATTATTTACTCTATGACAGCCTAATCTAATGTACTACCGCTTCGCAACATGGTGTGGCTAATAGAGAAGATACGGGGCAAGAAACTCTTCTAAAACTTAAGAAAACACAATTCGGACCTGGACCTGGTATGGTAAATTTCGGAAACGTATTTTCTCCTTTATTTACGATGGTCTGCGTGTCTGGGGTTGACCCCAGAGAAGTTCGTTGTATATTGCATAACTCAAGCGTAACTTACTTGGGGATATATGTTATGTGTGTTTGTCTGCCGCTCATTCTTATTATATTGTTACAACTTAGGCTTCGACAAAGACAAATTCCACGTACAGTCTGTAAAAGCCCAATTACGATCTTCTGCGTCATGTTTGGATTTGTTGTGTTCGGTTATATTTGTACGTGTGTTATACGTGTTTGCATAGTTCTAATAAACTCTATAATAATTGTAACGGCGTTTTAAGTCGAGTCCCGCTAACTCGTAACAATATATTATACTAGCGGTCTCGGCAACGTTTTCCTGCCCGGATAAAATAAAAATCCATAACCCGATTCCAGCGCCACCTACCGGGTCTAACTGTCAATCTAAACCATCACACCCACTCAAACACACATACAATTTCATCAAAATAGTAGAACCCGACTCCAGCGCCAAGTATTTTGTTTAGATTGTTGGGTTACATTATTGAAATTTTAGAAGGGATCCCTAATTTTTATATTTATTTATTTATTACCTATCCAACAGCTTACAATATTTATAACATAGATAATAAACTCTGCTTAATATGATTATCGCCAATTACTGGCTATATAGCCTATATTAATCAGGTGTAATGTAGCATTCGAATGGTGAAAGAATTTTTGAAATCAGCCCAGTAGTTTTTGATTTTATTCGTTATACAAAAACACAAATCTTTCCTCTTTATAATATTAGTTTATTTTATATTATATATAGTAAAATAGAGTGTATTCCATCGTCATTGATAAAAATGTACAATAGTTATAGGATATTGATTGCTATTGTGTTAAAGAACTTAATTATTTAGTGAAATGTGTTACCAAAAACTAACATTTCACCAATAATTTAATAATAACGCCAAATAAGGAAGTTCTCACTCCCTTATTTGGTGTTATTGAAAGGCTTACAATTTGGCTGATGCTTCTATTACATGGATCTGATATTCGCTGGATGCCTATTTTGTTGTTCATTACCTACTTACAACTTGAATATTCATTACAACCTAAAACTAGCTACATACAGGAATCATACGAAAACATGTTTAAAAACAAGGAGACAACCTATTTAATTTATAAAATATGTAGTTTAAGTATGTTTAATTATGATAGACCTCATAATCTGCACCACCTACATCACCAGATCAGGTTATACATTCCTTAAGTTAGGTTGCCTGGAAGAGATTGCTTTAAACGATAAGGCCGCCTATTGTTTCTACCATGACAATATTGTAAATGTGTATTTTAGAAATTGTATATTGGTGAACAATAAAGTGTTATCTATCTATCTATCAACCCTTTTTTCAATTGAAAGTACAAAATGGGTGTAATTTTCTCTTTATAGTATTATAGTGTATAAATATTTGTTAGGTTTTTTTATTTATATGTTTATTGTCTATTAGTTCTATTTTAATTTGTATATCTAGTTTATTTTTAGGATTTACTTCAAAGTAAATAAATTATTACTATTTGTTATTAGTCTTCTTTTATAAACCGTTAACTTGATTGACAACTACCTGATTTCTTTCATGTAGATAAAATTTCATAACATAACATTCGTCTAAGAACAAACAATTGGCATCGAGATATCATTTGAATAAAAACAAGCGTGACACGTCTCCATTAATCAAATGACATTTGTCTTACACAATCTGACAGATTTATAAGTGAAATGAAACAATAATGCCACTCGGTATCACATACGCGTGATATTGTAACATTAAATATCGATACGTAATTGTGATAGATGATATCAGAGTATGCCGGCACGATTTGGTTGATCTAGATATTTGAGATTTCATTCAAGGTTATTAAAACTTTCAATACTAGATTTCAAATCTAGATCAGATCTTTTTATGCTCCTGCTCCACCTGCGTTCTATTGAATCGGATGTACATTTATCCAGCTACTGCAATACTGCTGCCAGCACAGCGCACAGATTTACTAAGTCAGTGCTGACTTTAATATTCCCGAATGAATATTTGAAGTTGATTCGCGCCCCAAGTCAGTAGCTGGACCAATGTAAATCAGCCATTAGTGACTATGACCAAATGCGAATTACTTATTGTGTTTATTCTCTAACATCGTGAATTCGTGAATCAAAACGTCGAAAAATTAAATATATTTCGCATCTGCTTCAATAATGTGTTATCTTATAATTTAAAATTTAAAAACGTTTTATTAATCTTCAAAAAATATTTGTATCGAAATAATTAATTTTTTACTCGCAATCCACAAAAGATATTACATTTTTAGAAAAATTAAATCGGAAGGGCGATTTCAATTATCAAATAAAAAAAATGATTTGTCCGTCTTATCACGTTATTGTAGCAAAGAGGCGATTTTATCTAATTATTTACGCAAGAAATTTGTTTTACCATTCGGGTGAGATCTATCATAGCACACAGGGTGAAATGTTAACAATTTAACAAGTATAATTTACATACACCCAGTATAATAATAATTTTGCTAGTTATAAATTCGTAAAAGTGTAGCAATTTTAACGCGTTTTCATTTTTGTTGTGTAATAGGCCTGTGCAACATCTTGCGATTGTTTAACAATCAACGGTAAGCTGTAAGTAATTTTGGTATTTCTAAAGGAAGAAAAAGTCCTGCTTTTTAGGGTTCTTTAGCCTGAGAGTAGTGGCGCGCACCGTTTTACCCGCTCTCTCTCAAATCGTGGGTGACACCGGAATACCCGGAGAGGCCCAACCCGGAGAGGCCCAACCCGAAGGCTGAAATGTGGAGGGGCCCGTGAGTGAAGGGGCTAGCTACATCCGTCCAGGCTGCAGGAATGAGTGAGCGAGTCTACAGTCACCGACACATACAGTATTTTAGTGAATATCCCCAACCCGAGTGGTATCAGCACTTCTGCGAAGGTGCTGGTACCACCTCGATATGGCAAATTCTCCCCTCTCCCTGTGCTGTGATTTCAGCTGTGATAGTTATCTGCTTGAAGTTTATTTTTAAACTTGAATATTCAAGCTTACTTGATACTGGCCAAATACACAAATCGTACAGACATTATAATAAAGTTATATTGTACTCAGTACCATTGAAATATTTCCTTCTTTCTGTAAAAATGTAAAAATATTTTCATTCCGTATAGTCTTGCAACTTATAATAATTCTGTCTGAAGCGACCACATCCTGTTTTATATCCTAGTGCAAACTACTTCATAATTTGACATTGTAATTTTTTTTTAAATTTAAATGTAGGATATTCGTAATTGATCATTATTATTACGAACCCAGACATAATTCATTTAGCATTGAAATACAATCACTGTCTAGGTAGACAGAAGTACTTATTATTAAAAACTAGCTGTGTACACCACCTCCTACGCGCTGGATTGCAAATATTTATATTACCATCAATAGTAGCGCCGGTAGACCGCTCACGTAATCACCATGATTCAATTGAATATATTTTAAAGAAAACTCAGGTAAAAAGTACTTTCAATAAACGTAAGACAAAGAGAGTAATGAAAATTGATGAATCGAAAAGTGTTTGTCAGGACTTTAGGAAGTGGAGAGTCATAGTCTGTGTCTACCCCAATGGGAAACAGGCGTTATAATATATATGTTTATTCGCATCTATGTAAATAGCATAAAACGAAGGCTATATTATATATGTAATTAATAATATTATGTACAATTAAAGGTGACCTCCGGAAAAGAACAACCGGCAAATGATTTATCCTATTACATTCAGAAAATAACACCTCTTCGAAAGAGCACTTTTTTGCGAGGACTAACCACTGAGAGGTAAACGTGGCAGAGCGTATGACATTCGCCACGTGGGGGGGCATTAACATTCCTCAAGAAGTACTATTGACACCCGAATCCGGGATACTTACTAAAATCACCTGCCTCGGACAACCGATCAGTGTGGCAATCCAGCCAGGAAACGTAGCCAACCTTCTAGGCACCTTACACATAGAAGACGGTGACCTAGACTCAGTATATTACTTATAGTCTAAGGCATTATAGGTAGAATACAATAAAAGTATCCTTAAGTCAGTTAGTCCAAATTGATGCAAATTGTATCATTCCCTAAACCGCGTTAAAGATACAAGCAAAATCTCAATATAATCACTAATATTTATGTCGTTGTTACAAATTTGGAACCTCCTGTGTATATCTACCTATACATAAGTAACTTTTGAGAAAAATTAGAAAGATAGATAAAAAACTTAAAATTAAAATATACAATTAGTATATCCTATAGCTTAAAAAATTAACGATTAATAATATTCTTTTTGAATCAGTTCTTGCAAATTAAAAAAATACTTTTTTTGGCTTTAAGTAACTGTTTTATTAAATAGGTTTTAAAAATTATTATGTATGAGTAAAACACATAGGAAATTTCGTGTTAATCGAAATTTCCTATTTGCTGAACTGATCTCAGACACCCAGACCATAGAAAAAACGGAAAGTTCGTTTAATAAATTTACCATACCAGGAATAGAAGCTTTGTTGGTCCCAATCCTGACGATGGCAGCTGGAGGGTCCGAACCAACGTCGAAATTGAGAACCTCGTGGCCGAGTCTAACATTAAAGGAGAGATAAAATCCCACCGCCTCCGTTGGTTCGGTCACGTGGAACGGATGGGAAAGGATCGAAGTGTGAAGGTGGCCTTTTTGGGACGATCGGATGGGCGACGCCCGGTCGGTCGCCCCAAGTACCGGTGGAGAGACAGAGTGGAGTCTGACCTGTGTGAGCTTCAGGACCGTAACTGGCAAGAGATCACACAGGACAGAAGCAGGTGGCGTATTCTCGTCTCGGAGGCCAAGACACGTTATGGGTCGCTGCGCCAACGGAGTTAGTTAGTTTAGGAATAGAGGCTGCGACTTCTGTGTTCCTGTGAGCTAGGTAAGGCTTAGCTCTCTCAACCGATGGATGTTTGTTTGTTCCTTCCGAGGAGGCTGCCTCCTTTGTACGGTCGTCCAAATTCCTCCTTGATCAGTTCTCTAACGTTTTGCTTTGAACGTCTCATAAAGTTCCAACTTCCACGAACACACTCTCAAATTTCATATACTCAGGACGTTTCTGAAATATTTATATTAAAGAAAAAAATTTATTTGTGTTTAGTTGCAATATGCACGTTGCCGATTGATGACGCCCTTTGTCTTTTGTATTCTGCTCTCGCTTTCTTTACGAACTTCAATTTTATTGCCTCCTTGTAAAACCCAAAACAGGTAACAATAAAGCCCCGCCCCTTACAACTGGTTTTTTACTTCGCCGCGTGTCGTTGCGCTGTTAGCGAAAGTTTTTGCCAGCCGACTTTAGCCTTATACGTGGTTCACCGTCGCTTTGGTCCATTGTACTTATATTACTTAAGATGATAAATACGTCTTTATCTCCTTGCTGTTCATACGTCATACATTTCCATGGCATTCAATAACGTTGGGGTCAGGTTCAATTTAAACTACATATATAGGTGGTGTTATCAACGCCAATTAACATTGCACTTGTGATAAGGTCGTGTCAATGATAAGACGTAAATAATACAATTAAGGAAGTTTGTTTAGCTTCCTATTTAGTGCATATTGTTTATCATCATTCGAAACAAGGACGAGGTGGAAAGGTCAATGAATGATATCGTCACTGTTGATCTTTTATTTTATAGATAGCAAGATATAACATTCTTGCATAGGGAGTTCTTCAACTTTATTAAAATACAGTCTAATGAGGAGTAGTAGTAGAATTCGTCACAAAGGCAGGCGAAGGAATCTTAGTCCATACAGAGGCAGCGCAGTTCAATAATATAGGCTTTAAGGGACGCCATTCAACGGAGTTCTTGTGTAAACTCATTAGGTCACATTTGACTATACAGATCACATTTCTCACAAAAACACATAATTACTACTCAAAAACTATCAATATTCTAACAATTATTGTTTATTTTAGAGTAATCTTACACATTTTTAGAAAGTGAAACTTGCACAGCACAACTCACCATTTCAGTTCCCGCCAAAAACTCTAGACTCTAATGGGAGTTTTTGGCGGGAACTGAAAGGAGATGTTGTGCTGTGCAGTTTTATTTTCTAGAAATGTGTAAAATTACTCTAAAATGAACAATAGTTGTAAGATATTGATTGTTTTTGAGTAGTAATTATGTGTTTTGTGAGAAATGTGAACTGTATAGTCGAATGTGGCCTTTTGAGTTGTCACAAGAACTCCGTTGAATGGCACCAGCTGATAACCTAGAGTTCAGCTGTACTACACATACGCTTAAGAAAATGAAGAAACTACATATAATCTAACGATTTGGCTTAAAGGCCTAGCTGCCAAGCCATAAACCTAAATAAATAAATACACTAATGATTTTATTTTAATAATAGGATTTCGACCACATGTTACAATAAATTCTAACATTATTTACAGATAACATAACAGGTGTTAAAACATCTTATCATTCAACTTTTAAAATATCTCGATAGAAATAATTTGAATGACTTGCTTTTCAAACAATAATAAATGCGCTATTTGACTCATTTGGCTTATACCTATTATGACGTCATAGGTACGCACGCTTGTACAAAATTTATGAGGCTGTCACGTGCTGTAGGTTTATAAAAAGTATCCAAGTTGATTTGACAGTCCGCCTATGCTTTTGAAGTACATCTTTTAGAAAAAACATCCAAGTGATGGATGTTAAATATTGTCTCAAAAAAATCTGCAGATTTTCAGATATCAGGTATCATGTGTGTCTAGTAAGTATATTTGAATACTTAAGTTTTAGGGTTCTTTAAATAAATGTACATCTAAAAATAAATTTATCCCTGCAGGAACGGAGAAAGAATACATTTTCCCACGGCCGCGCGGCCTGACGTGAGAGGCGACAAAAGAACCCACCGCCAGGCGGTAAGCATTTGCCCGTATGGATGATTACCATCCCTGGTTTAGAGCACGCCGTCATAAAACCTTGAGTTGTGTTCCGGCATTAGGGGCCAGGTTCCAGTGCCTTTAGAGAGCGGCAGCATATTTGTAGCACCTTTGGTATAACAAATGTCCATAGGCGATGGTAACCGCTTTCTCGGGTGGGCCGTCTGCCTGTCTGTTAAACTCATACAATATAAAATAAAAAACAAAACATCAGGCTTCCGTTACTTCTATGGAACCCTTCACTGTGCGTGGACTGATGCATTTTCTTGATGCATTTGCTGTAGCTACTTTACAGGTTAAGTTAAAAAAATCTTCATTTAAAAATGTTATGACTATAAAGAAGCAAACGCAATCGAGTAATGTTGTCGACATCCATATGCACGTATCATTACACAGGTTAATGAAAGTGGCAACACCGGATTCCTTGTTTATGGCATTGATCGACTTTTGAAGCGATCTCTTCGTAAACTGTATGCTGTTTCGAGAAATAACTCTTACATTAAACGCTAAAAATAACTTCTGTAATACTTGCTACAAAACTCAGAAGAGTTTATGGCAATAAAAGAACAGCAACTGGTTACTAGCTATATTTATAATTAGAGAACCTTACGGCTCGAATACAATGAATATACTGAACAGACATTTTTAGAACACCTCGCCTCTAACTTCTTATCACATTTTCTCCCAACAATTTTACTGTTTAAGAAACTTAAGCAAATTAGCATAACCGATCAGTGATGGATTTACACTAGGGGCACTAGGGGCTAGTGCCCAGGACGGCGAAATTTTCGAGGGCGACAAAATTTGGAGAATCAATAAAAAAAGCTTTCTGCTATAAAAGTCAATGCTTTTCAAAAATTGGGAAGTTATTGGTTTCATGCCAAATCTTAAAAATCGAGTTCTCATTTGATATTTACGTTTTGAAGTTTAGTTACAGTGCGTAATTCTTTTCGGTCCTTTACTCAAATAGGATATAGATAATAGGGCGGTATTTTTCACGATGCCCCAGGGCGGCACATAAGCGGTAAATCCGACCCTACAACCGATAGCGGATTGAAGTCATTGATAAACTATTGCAATTAAAAAGATTATGAATAACAAGAATTTGTTACATTAATTTTGGAAATTTTAGATAATATTTTATAGTATAAAAGATACTAGCTGTCCCAGCAGACGTCGTCCCCCGGAACAGCTTCAATCGATATGCCGACAGCAGCGCCACCTACCGGGTCCAATTGTGAACCAACTCGGAAACCTTCTTTGGCTCATGAACAACAACTTTGCTAAAGATCATCACATGATTAAATGTATAGTTTACGATTCTATAAAGGACATACAAACATTCATTTTTATATATCACGATTATATACAATATTGTTTAAATTTTTAAGCGTTACAAAATGAATTGAACACAGTAAAAATATATTGGTTCTGCCAACATGAATATAAAATGTAGCGAATATTGTCTATATTCAATTGAGAGATTTTAAGTTATAATATATACAATCACCACATCATATTGGAGATAAATATTGTTATATATAATTATTGTAAATTATAGAAAACTATACAAAACAAGCGCTAATTACTGAATAAATAAAAATATAGCAAAATGATTATTCAATTAACGAAATGGGCGAATGTATCGTTTAGAAATAAATGTTTGTGAATAAATTATATCGTTTTAGAAATAAGAGAGTTTTAACAAAATTTAACTTTAAAATCAAAACTAAATTTACCTAACACTTGTTTATGCAATTTTATGGGTTCTGTAATAAATGCGAGGGTACTTCCGAATATTATTGGATATAAAGGATATATGAAAAGAAAGCACGTGGCCAGTCGGTGTAACACCGCTAAGAGCAAAAGTAAATAATGGTTCGCTGGCAGGGCGGCCTAAGTATAGAATGGCATATTGTAAGGATAAACAGCGCGTCATACAGGTTCCGTTGATGTTTTGATTAATAGAGGCAAATAACTAGGCTTTGTTATATTTTGAATTACGCGACCGAGACAAACGACCGAAACCTGATAGAAGGTAAAGTGGTACGTACACGACACGCTTTGTATGTAGTTTTTCATACAATTGTGAATGTTCATAATTTAATTTTCACTTTGCTAGAAGTGAACGTGAACTAATGAAGAAAAGCAATAAATTCAATTGTATATAATATTATAAAATTCTATACATACCGTGTAACATTGAAGCTATTAAAAAAAAACAACTGTATAAACGATAGAGAACATGATGCAATTTTTTTTTCTTGTGTTTATCTGTTTGTTCGGGATTCACATAAAAACTACTGGGTCGATTTCAATGCGGTTTTCGATTATCGACAGCAAATTCTTAGATTTAAAATCTGCGCTACTTTTTATCCTGGGAATCCCGCGGGATTTTTTCTGGGAATGATATGAAATGGCCAGATAGAAAAAGACATTCTAATTCCAATGCGATTTTTTTCACCAACCGACAGCAAATTTTATGTAATAAAATGTGATATTTTTTATGCCGGGAATACCGTGGTAATTTTGCTAGAGCGGTTTGTAGTTGTTCTGGTGCGTAAAAATTACCTTATTCTGACAGTTTTCACTAAAACGATATTTTGTGTCCCGGGAATCCCGCGGGAATTTCAAGTCAAGCGTAGACGAAGTCGTGGCCATTCCTAGTTATAAATAAAAGTAAACGGACCATTACTTGACTTTAAACACATCGTTATATTTCTATTTCCAGTTTTAGACGAAGTGCTTAAATAAGTAGTTACATAAGACAAAAATCATAACCTAGAAAGAGTTGATTGATGTTTAGTCATATAAAATAAGCGTCATTTACAATCCAGCTGAGGAAGTGATATTAAGTGTTACTTCTAAAAGTTTAAAGAATGATTTTATTTATTATATTGATAGATACAGGAACTAATAAGAAAAGAAGAAAGAAATATAATATTAAACTACTTAAAAATAAACTAAATTATAAGTAAATTAATATAAAGTATGCAACAAATCGCTGCCAGAGGTAGGTGTGCCCAGAAGGCTGGCTGCATTGCCACGCTTTATGGCAATGCTGATTCGTTGCGCGAAATACGAACCAGCCGTCTGATCACAGGTGGCATCAAAGAGTTTCTTACAAATTTCTTTGAAGAAACCCTTTGCCGATGGACCCCACGGACCTAAAGTTTCAACTCCAAACGGCACAAATATGTAACCCCTTCCTAGGGTTCCATATTTGCGCAGTTTGATATCTTCAGCTGTTACTTCTAATAAATTTAAATATCGACTAAATCTAAGTATGACAGCCTAAAAATTTACTGTTATTATAGTTCTTCATACCGATCTTGGTAACGGTGACCCCTCAAATATTATGTCGTCTGTGTGCCCGCCCTAAAGTGGCTAATCCAATTTACCTTTAAATTTTCTACTACATCGAACATCTGCACAAAGAGTACAACTATGCAAAATAGAGCTTCAAATACCTACCACAATAGTGTAATACTTGCAACAACTCAAGGGTTTATGGTAATAAAAGAACAGCAACTGGTCACAATACTTTATAATCAGAGAACCTTACGATTTTAACACGTTGAATACACTAACTATTCAAACTCGACAAGCATTTTTAGAACACTTCGCCATCCCTCCAACAATTTTACAGTATATCAAACTTAGCAAATTGGCACAACTGATAGCGGATTTAAATCATTGATAAACTATTTTAATTAAAGGGTTATGCATGACAAGAATTTAATACATTATTGTTTAGAAATTTTATATAAGATATTATATAAAATACTATACTTAAAGTTTTACATGTAATAAAATAAACCGAACTCAGTATAAATCTATCGCTTCTGCCAACATGAAAATAAAATGTAATGAATACCGTCTATATACAATTGAGAGATTTTGAATTATAATCTACACAATTACCACATCATATAAAGGATAAATATTGTTACATGAAATTATGGTAAATCACAGACAACTACTCTATACAAAACAGGCGCTAATCACAGAATAAATAAAAATATAACGTTAATATTCAATTAAGGAAATGGCCGATTGTATCGTTTAGAAATAAGAGGGTACATAACAAAATTAATTATGAACTTTAACAAGAAACATGACGAGAACAACTATGCTACTAAATAACTGTAACAATAGCGCTGGTGTACGAAGAACTGAGATATGAATTAAAAGTTGTTGAACTGCCATAACTATTTAAGTGGTGTAAAATAATTTAGTAAATAACGCTGTTAGAAAACGTGTAGAGTGATTTAATTATTGTGAATTTTTTAATAATAAAGAACAAAACTGAAATCTTTTGGTCCTTGTTTATTTTTCTATCTCACTCTAATTATTTTTGACGCTTCCTTTAAAATTTATCCTATGCTACCGCAGCGCCACCTTCATTATTCGCGTTTTGACGGACACTTTTTCAATACAGAGATAATACTCCTTGCCCCTAAACTCCATAATCTAACACAATGTAGTTAACCAGCGGTGTTATACGTCTATCATAAAAGGGCTTAGGTCTCTAATCCATGTCCAAGTCTTCAAAAACTTTGATCTACTTAAGAAACGTTTCTGTTTCAAGTTGCAAACTCCACTCGTCTTGTAATGTTAATTTGTGATGTTACATGAGGCTTGAGCACGGCTTTGTAACGCAAGTGCAGATCACCATGTTTTCGTTTACTTCCCTAATGCAAAAAACACTACTTATTTACAGTTTATTTCGCAGTAATAATGAAATATCTTACAGACCTTTATTTAATCTGTAGAGGTTCAGAGTTATGGCCAAAGTTTGAACTGTATCCGGTGTCCCAAAGGTATGCCACATGGAGGAGAAGTACCTACTCTAAATATTTTAGATAGGATATTTTGCCCAATGGAAATAATTTTTTATTTTTATAAATTAGAAAACCTGCATTCAAACATTTTTTTAAGTTAATTGCTTCACCTGGCAATCGATCTAACCAAAGATAAAATAAAACTTAGTGTAATTTTATTTTGCCAATTGTAAGGGAATGATTAATTCTTTCTATATAATGCGGTACCTAAAGTTAAAAGTAAACCGTGAAATTAATTTTACACGCATTGTTTTCCTTATTATGAAAGCAACATAAACAAACATTTATCTATGTATTTGAATGTATACCATTTTGTCTCTGAGCTAGACGGGGGGCGTATTTGAAAAAATGTCGCTACCTATTGAGTATGAAAATTAATTCCAGATACTAAAGATAAATTAACAGTAATAGATTCCAGGTTCGTTTATATTTTGATTAAAAATATCAAAGCGTTCCTTTAAGATAATAATTTCGTTAGAAATAATTAATTCATGTGACTAATGCTTTCTATTGTCATCACAAAGTTTTTGATGATATTTGGTCGGTTCGAATCCCAGATAAAGGAAACAACTTTAAAAATATTTGAATGCACTTTTATTTACTTTTAAAATAAAAGAATTTTTCCATTCTTCCATCCATCATCATCCAGCAAAATTTTCTATCAATAATATTTAAAGCACTTCTCCTCCATCTGGCATCTTTGGAACACTCGTTAAAGTATACTGGAAATACTCTGTCATATCATATTGCTGACAACCTTTACTTTACTGTCTTGAAATACAGTCATTTGAATGTATACTATCTATCTATATATATATATATATATATATATATATATATATATTGTGTGTGTGTGTGTATGTATGCTGCTGATATATTACCCCCTACTCAGGGTTATATAACAATATCTCTGTTTGATCAAATTAATGAGTGAACTTCACATGTTATTCAATTTGTAGAAATTGCGTAAAACATTACCATTTTATACACATGCAAATAAGTTGATGGTTTTTGACATTTTAATTTAATTATAGGAAGTATGACATTAATGTCGTATTACAAGACAGATGTAATTTTACACCACTATGTTACAAGTCTTATTTAGTTTACATAATAACCACATCCACACATGATATATTAATGTGAAAGTATGTAAATGTTTTTCCCACTTTGCAAACTTGCTAATTGGTGGATTGTCATTAGATTGATTCTGTGTAGAGTCCCATACTACTGTTAATTTAAACACATATTCCAAACTAGAATCAAATTCCAGTGCAATTTAAAAAAATATAGTGTCTATAATTATTTTAGGATAGATACAAATATACCTATTATTATACCTATTAACATACATATATACATATTATCGCGCCTGTTTTCCATATGGGTAGGCAGAGACGATAGATCTCCACTTGCAACGATCCTGACAAACAAGTTTCGCTTCATCTACTTTCATCGATCTCTTTATACATGTACGTTTATTTGAGGTGCTTTTTACCTGACCTTTCTTTAATACTTCTTCTATTTGATCATAGTATGTACTATAATTATATCTACTGTACAGAAAAAGCGGTAAAATTGGCTACGCTGACCGCTCCTATCTCGCTCTAGTGGTGTCTAATCGCACCGATCTCACTTTGCTCACAGCTGCAGTCAAAAATATAGCCTACATTGGCTCTAAAATCCACTTGATTAATTCACAGTGAGTCTTTAAGTATATAAAGTGCTGCAATTTTTTCAAAGTCGAATTTAAATCGGTTGTTTCCAAATAGGTTATCTAATTAACATTTTCACTATCAACCTTGGTTCATCATTAAAAGTATATATTATTAATTTGCATTGATTATTTTAAGATCATATTTTAAACTACCTTTAAGTATTCCAATTCAATGAAGTAATGTTGCTAGCCTTATGGACACCTCACCCATGGAAGACAGATAACCTATACTCAGAGTTCTACGTATACGGTCTTATTCATATTGAGTCAGAGTAAGTCTGTGGGCTTCTTTAAGAAGCTTAAGGGATTGTAGAATACAATATAAGAAATAGGCATTAATCAACGCCTTTTTATTTTCAACATATTTTCTAAATTATTTTTACAAATATTTACACCATATAAAACAATATATAAAAACCTAAAAATAAAAAATGGAGCCTCTGTATATAGGGTTGCCATCTTTTTTTTTGAAGAAACACATTTATTTTTCATTATTTATTTTGTATTTTATTTATTTCACTATTAAATGTTCCATGGGTATTTATTACCACTTTTTGCGTTGGCCAGCAAATATTTATAAAAACTAGCTGTACCCGGCGGACGTTTTCTTGCCCTTAAAAAGTAAAAATCTAGAAACCGATTGCAGCGCCATCAACCGGGACCAATTGTTAATCTAAACCATTCTCGAATCTACTTGAAAAAACACTAAAGAATTCATCAAAATCGGTCCCACCGTTAAAGAGGTGTTCAGCGGCGCCACCTACCGGGTCCAATCGTGAATCTAAACCATCCCGGGTTCCACTTGAACACACACAAAAATAATTTCACCTAAATCCTGGAACCCGATAACAGCGGGTTGCTACCTCGTTCAAATTTGAATCTAAACCCACCTGAACACACAAAAATAATTCACCTAAATCAGACAAATGACAACGAGTTTAAATGCAGTCACCATTGCCGAAATCGGCCGATGAAGATCATCTATGTATATACATACATATAATAAAACTGTAGAGGTCGAATTCCTGTACAATGAAAAAATGCTAAAAACCGAGTCAGGGGGATGTAAGAAGTGAAATAGAACTAATTTGGATTTTTTTAAATTTTTGTTTCTCTGTCTGTTTGTACCAGCTAATCTCCGTAACGACTGGACCGATTTAAATAAAATTTTGTATGGTGGTAGCTTATATCCCTGGTCAACATATAGGATACTTTAGATCCTGAAAAATTAAAGAGTTCCCGTGGGATAGTTAAAAAACCGCACCACGCGGACGAAATCGCGGGCATCAGCTAGTAACAAATAAATAGCTAGACTGATATTTTTTTTACTGATGATTATCATATTTTAATTCTTATTATCCTATTCCGGACGAAGACAATTGCAAAAACACAAAAATCATAAAAATTGGTCCAGCCTTTCTTGAGTTATAAATGGTGTAACTAACACGACTTTGTTTTATATATGTAGATATTATTAAAATAATCATAAGGATCTGAACTAAATGCGCGACAATTGAATAAGCGGTAAAATATAGTACATTTCGTAGTACATTATTTTTCTATAATGTATAGTACAATTGCATAAACTACTATGTACTAGTACGTGTGGTAAACCTAACTATATTTACAAATAAATAATGGATTCCAGGCATTAATAGCTTTCTGTAAGTTAAGTTTCCTTCCTAAAACTTTATAATTTATGTATACTTTGATGTAAATAAATACATTTCAAGATAATTTTTCGTACCCGATAATGACCATTCGTTAAAAACTAGGTCATACAAAACAAGTGCCTATTTTAATTCTACATAATTAGATACTCAGTATTGTGAAATTGTGTTTATTGCAAAAAAATCTTTGTAACGCTTAACATTAAGTCGTGACCTACTTTCATAATATTAAAAATAGGCTTATTAGATTATGTATGTAGGTATTATAGGATTATTAGCTTAGGAAGTAAAACTTACTATAACATTTGCATATTAATATGAATAAAGATTTATTAATCAGTTTTCAGACGTTTGAAAATTACAAAATTAAAGTTAATTTTAGGCTTGACGAAAAAAGAACATTTCACCTATTACAATAATCTATAATTATTGTGGTGGCATTTTGAATTAATGTCTTTTGTCGTCCTGGCCTAATATATGACTTATATATACAAATATACAATGTAAAGCGGCCTATTCGCAGATTCGTACTACGAATGTCATATTCGTCGTACGAATCTGCGAGTAGGCCGAAATAAAAAGAACAGCATAAAGTTCTTTTGTATTTTGATACTTGTCATAAGTATCAAATAAAATAGAACTTTATTATACTATTCTTTTTATTGCGTAGCTGGCAAACAGGCAGACAGCCCAGCTCATGGAAAGTGGTTACCGTCGCCTATAAACGTATGCAACACCAGGAGCGAAGCCAAAGCTTTGCCAGTCTTTAGGATGGAGATAAAAGAGAGTAATATAGAAGGAACGAAGAGAATGAGATTAGTAGGATGGGAGAATGGGATAGGGAAGATGGATAGGGATAGGGGGAGCGGGAAGTGGACTATTGGAACTCTTACTCGTCAGGGGCCCATCCACAAGTTACGTCCTTGTCACAGACGGTCACATTCGTGTGACGTCGTCCCTAGTGTAACGTCACACATTTTGCAATTTTACATCAAGAAATGATGAAATTAAAACAGCTGTTCGGTATTTAGCTTAAATATACTAAATTTTGAAACGTGACGTCATGACATTTAGGAACCCTCCCACCCCTTGTCACACAATGTCACACTTCGTCGACTGCCCCCCTAATGTGTGACGTAATTTATAGATGACTCCTCATACGAAACAGGAATAGCTCAAGGCTAAACGTTTCACGTCGATGTTTTATGAGAGTGCAGTTAATTTTTGGATTGTTACAATTAACATTGATATTTTTATTAGAATGGAATTACACTAATTTAACAAATTACAATGATTCGTTTTTAAGTAGATGATGGCGCAAAAAAGGCTTGTTAGCCAACGTTGCAATGCATGACTTCAATTATAAATAGGCGCTGCTTGTACATTAAATTTTATACACATCATCATTTCAACACTGAGAGTATTGTAAACGTGTAATGGTACATTTTTAAGGTTCGGCAATCTATGTATGTTATAGACATATTTTTAGAAATTACTGAATCTATATTATGGTTGTCAAGATACAAGTCGCGAAGTGGTGTAAACAGAGTAGGTTTAATTTTTAACTTATATGTATTGTTTTCAATGAATGTTTTTAATGTTTTTACAATGTAACTTAACTTAAGTAGAAAAATTTAATTTGAAAGCAGATAACAATATGCTTAGAAGTAAAAAAAAACATTCAAGTGTATTTGTGTTCAATATATGTAACTTAGGTAATTTATTAATATATATGCTATAAATAATATAAAATTAATGACCATAATATAAATTATAATCCCATACAATAAATTATGTGAGAATAATAATGCCAATCAAGGGAGGGGCGTCCATTAATTGCGTGAGGTGTGTTCTAGGGGTGGGATCGAGCTAAATCTTTCCAAATCTCACTTAGGGGGGAGGAGGGTCTTAGCAAATATCACGTAATTTTTTTCTAGCAGAAAACGGTGTAAAATTGCATGAAATTAATGGGCTTCCCACTATAGGGAAACAGACAGTACTGCCACGCTTGTTCAAGGGCTTGGCAGGTTTTATACATCGAACCTCGATGGGCAAGTTTCATCACGATGTTTTCCTTCACAATTGTCAGCACGTGATAATTACAACAATATGCACATTAGGTCAGAAAACTACCGAAGTGGCGTATGCGTTTCGGCCAGGATGCCAGCCCGCGTCCTTTGAGTTTAGGACGAGTGCGTTAGTCATTACACTACCACGATTTCCCAGAGATATTACGTTTGTAATAAATTGACGAATCGATACTAATGAGATCTAATGTATGCAGTGAAATTGACCAATAAGGCAACACATTAAAATGTATTGCCATGTTGGTCACTTTAGTGCTGGGATTCTTCCTCCAGGTTTATAGCTATAAATGGCATGAATGTAAAACTTATTAAAAAACACAAGAAAAAAGGTTTAAATTACAAAACAGATAACGAATTATTATCAATTTGACGGCCTCTGTGCTTGAGCAAGCTAAGCCTTTGCCGGCTTATCTCACTGCAACTGGTATGGTAAATTTCGGAAACGAATTTTCTTCGTTATTTATCATAGTCTGGGTGTCTGGGATCGGCCCCAAAGTGGTCCTGTTGTATATCACCCATAACACAAGCGTACCTTGCTTAATTTGGAGATATACAATGTGTGTGATTGTCTGCCGATTATTATAATATTATTATTATTATTAATTAGAGTTTCCCCGTGGCTACGTCACGAATCAAACCCTGGCAAGTAGCTTTATTTTTCTTACATAAAAATTTAATTAGGTTTTTATATATCGCCAGCGACGCTAGCTATTACTAGGAAGCTAGAATAAAACTTTCTTGAAAAAATATTTAACAGTTTAACAGTTGCGTGTTTTAGGAGAAGTTAGAGGATATATAAGTACACACAGACACGAAAAGCGACTTTGTTTATACTATCTAAAGAAGAAGAATTCTTTATAATAATAATTTCATTTTATTTAGCAGCAAAATTTGCTCTTATTACAATTCTTACAATGGCACATAACGCCTCGATTACGATACAATATTCATGTGCATCTCATTTCCGGCCTTGCAGTTCCGCAAACAATTTTTTTTTGCCTTTAGAAAGTAAACAGGCAAAAGTAACGTACAATCGATTGTTGTTCATGTTATGAAACACTTTACAGTTACGTTTATATTGATATCAGATCAAATGTTACCAAGCGCAGAAAGTAATTATAGAAGAAGGTGGGTAGGTCCGAGCGGACCTACACTTCGGAACTATGTCCCGACATGCAGCCATAGATAAAGATGCACATACATTTCGCGTGCCCGTAAGATCCTTATGGATCCGACAAATGTATTGAGTTGAGATATAGCTGTAAAAGCGTTATAACGTTCTATTACAAAATCCAAAACATCAGTCTTAATTTTTATCTGGAAGACAATAAGTTACCGATTACCATAAACGATTTATGTGAATGAATGTTAACAATTAATAATATGAAAACACTTACATCATACGATTAATTAATTTAAATAACTAAACCCACTACAATTTTAAAAATATCATCATAATAGAAATAAATCTTAAAATCACTCTCATCTTTTTACAATCTGAGCCCAAGAATGTATATATTTAGGTCACTTTTAATTTAGATAAAGCCAGTATTACTTTAAATAATTGTAAGGTGACAAATAATATTACTATATTATTATAAAATAAACCAGTATTTTATAATTAAGTACTTGCTAATCGAAATTAAAGGACAATTATAAAAATATTCACTAAAAATAGCGTGGATGTTATAAAAAATAAATAATATACTAATAATCTGGCAGTAAAATATTGAGATAGAGAGAGAGATAACACTTTGTTGTACACCATTACAGAAGACACAGAAAAACTTATAGCCTAAAAATGTTCTAAATGTGCACAATGGGCGGTCTTATCGCTAAGAAGCGATCTCTTCCATACAACCCATGACAAAGACAAAATATTATTTCTAACGAAAAAGTATTTTGGCCTTTTTACCACCACGCCACAGAATTATAAGATTCTCGAGGTGGTACTAACAGAGTTGAAAGAAGAGAGTGTAACTGTCTTGTTGGGCTACCATCCGGACTTATATAATATATCTTTCTACACACTGTTAGGTATTATTAGGTTGCGGAAAAAGTTTCTTCGCATTTTTTATAAAAATTCAAAAGGTTTTTTTTATAAAGTTTATTTACATTTGACTAAAGTATGTAGGTGATATTTTGTTGGATAACTTTTTGCCATCTTGTAGGTAGGAACGTGATTCCATTGCTATAAAAATTTTGGGGCTTCTGATCAAAAAACTGCGACAAGTGGTTTTGGCAGTCCTCTTATGATGTTAACCTGACACTGCCTAAGCAATTCTGCAGAGACCGAAACAGGTGAAAATCTGAAGGTGCAAGGTCAGGACTATACGGCGGATGCATTAACACCTCCCAGCCAAACTCTCGTAATTTTTGCTGAGTGGCTAAATATGTGTGAGGTCTAGCGTTATCATGGTGAAAAACCACACCCCTTCTGTTGATCAATTCCGACCGCTATCTCTCAACTTTTTGCTTTAATCTCATCAGTTATTCGCAGTACAGTTCAGAATCGATGGTCCTGCCTAGCGGTAACAGCTCATAATGAATAATGCCCTTCCAATCCCACCATACACACAGCATCACCTTGTTGCGAGTTAACCCGGGTTTCGCCACAGTCTGTGAAGCCTGAACGGCCTTTGACCACGATCTTTTTCGCACATTCTTATCGTACGTGATCCACTTTTCATCACCAGTTATCAGCTTCTTCAAAAATGGTTCGGTTTCATTACGTCGTAATAAAGAATCACAAATGAGTACACGATTCATTAGGTTTCTTTCAGTGAGCTCACGAGGCACCCAAATATCAAGCTTTTTTGTGTACCCAGGTTTTTTCAAATGCGCCGAAACCGTTTTGTGGTCAATTCCCAGCTCTCCAGCTACATCCTAACTACTAATATGCCGATCTTGTTCCACTTTTTCAAATATGGCATCAATTTTGTCCGTAACAGGGCGACCAGAGCGACGTGCATCTTTGATATCAAAAGTTCCGGATTGAAAGCGCCTAAACCAAATTTGCGCTACTCTCACAGATACTGCATTAGGCCCATAGACATTGAATTTTTTTTCGCGCCTTGTGTTGTATTTTTACCTTTTTTGTAGTAAAATTTTAAAATATATCGAATTTCTTCATTAGATTCACTCATTTTAACAATAAGAAAAACAAATGAAAATCATACATTTTCCTAATTTGAATTTGGAATTGTCTTCTTTAAAATTAAAACTTTTTAATGATACCAAAACCAGCCAGCTACCAATGGTATAGCCAAAGAATTCTTATTACAAGTTCATACATACTATATGCGAAAAGACTTTCCCCAACCTATTATAAACGTTGATTGGTTCTAAGCAAACTCACGCATTTAAGTTTTGTATAATTCTGAGAGCCTTTAGATTTTTAGAAAAATCTACAAGTCATTATTCCTCTCTAGGTTTTAATATAAAAATAGACCATCAAGAATTAAATTAATGTAGTTTCAATTTCATATTTAAAACGATCAGAACTGAATCAATGAGGTCCCGAAGATGTTGCTTACGTAAATTACGGTTATTATGGTACTAGTGACATTCAGTCAGAGAAAGAGAAAGAAAAAATCCGCGAGCGACTTTTTTGCTCTGTGAATCCAAGGAACAAAGTAAAACAAATCGTCAAGGTAGTACAAAACGTGAATACCGAGGCTATCAACTCAATATTCTTCTGCCATGACTGGTATAAAAGTAAAGGTAGCTAAAGAAACATAGATAGATTTATCAAAAAGACCAGTCGGTATGAAAGAAACATGGGTGAATTGTGTAAAGAATGACATGATGAATTGTGTGACTTAGGATCTGTAATATGGATGGAAAGGACATATTTTTCCAACCCCAAATAATTCAGAGAAGGTAAAAGAAAAGAAGACGTTGATATATCGATTCCTTATTGTGAATTGTTTCAGAACTATTTACCAAACGAGAAAAGTATACACGTAACATGATTCCGTCATGTTATAGAATGTTAAAGTTATTTTGCATTCAGACAGCGACGTCTTAAAGGACCAGTAGAGAAATACATTAGCAGTGTAATTTATTACAAATTAATTAATATTAATTAGAATGATGTAGCAAATACGCAACTATGTTTAATTCTATTATGACTTAATATGTTTCCTATTTGTTTTATAGTCCTATTAATCTTTGATAGGTAGGTTTACGTGATATTTTAAGATATTTGCATTTATTCTTGTTTAAGTTACGGCTTCCTAGATCCAAATAGGCGATCCTTGGTAGTTTTAATTATATATTATTAACGCATGTTATTAATAAAACGAGACGGATACGCTTTAATACATTCTTGGGCTCAGATTGTAAAATGATGAGTAATTTTAAAATTTCTTTTTCTTATGTTGATATTTTATATCATTGTGGGGGGGGTTTAGTTATACTATTAGAATCAATCATATGGTGTGTTTCATATTATTAATTGTTGAAATTCATTCACATAAATCGATTGTGGTTATCGATAACTTATGTTATTTGTGACCTTATTTTAAAAAATTTCTCGTCTTCCAGGTTTAAGGCTGATGTTTTTCATTTTTATGTTTATTACAATTCTTCGGCCCAAAAGTCTCCGTGTCCTTTTATAAACTTCTATAATGTAGAAAAATAATTAATTATTGCCTATTATTTATATTAAAATTAATTATATTATTAGTTTTGTTAATAAGGTGGGTATTAATAGTTATACACTGAAATTACTTTTTACCACAGTAATTAGTTTTAGGTACAGAATTTAAAGTATAAAATTACTTTTAAAATATAAGATTTTAACTTTGAGGGTTATAAAAAGATGAACTATCACCCACACAGCCATTTCCTGATTGACATTAAAAGTATCTTCACCTTGATATAATATATTAATTATATAATATATTCTTGAAAAAATATATCAAACCAGTAGGCACAGTATTTGTTAATACAGAGACCTCGTAATAACCAATTTTGGCTCTTTCACGGTCAACTTACACCGTTTGTGTTCTTCAATAAATTGTTAAGAGCATGCTGTTTAGTGTTTTTACGATTTTTAAGTCTATATGTTGTACGAGTCATTGGTCTTATGATTTTTTAACCATCCTTGTCCTAAATTTTGAATTGAAAATGCCGTTAGAATTATTATAGAGTTTATTAGAACTATACAAACACGTATAACACAGGTACAAATATAACCAAACGCAATAAATCCGTACGTAATACAGAAGGTCGTAATTCAATAAAACCGCAAAATCCGTCAATATTAGATTTCCGAATGTACACACGTTACGCCTAGATCGTAGTTGTAGCTCAACTGACCCCCTCTCTCAATCAAGCTATCGTTTTATACTTCTCAAATGCAACTGTGCCCACCCGGCAACGTCGACATAATTTCCTAGAATTAGCTTGTACTTGTTTTCCGCAACACCTGACTAATGATGCAGCCTGAGCGGCCGTAAACGAGTACAATAGAGAACAGCCTATTGTCCCAATAGGCTGTTCTCCACAATAACTAGAAACGTATGCCAATAACTGAGTGAACAAAAGAAGACTATTATAAAAAGATTACAATTAGTTCAAATGCTAACAGGTAATAAAACGTGCTTTTATAGATCTGTACGTGGAATTTGTCTTTGTCGGAGGCTAAGTTGTAACAACAATAATACACTACAAGACTAGGGCCTCCACATATTAGGGTAACGGGTTATATACCCCCCACCACGCTCGTCAGAGGCGGATTGAGGGGTTTATACATTGGTAATTTAAATTAGCAGTATTATCTATACATACTTAATTACTTGACCTCACTGACTGAAATATCAATGCACAGCCCACAAACTACTGGGGCTAGGGCCGCGAAATTTTAATATGAGTTCTTTCTATACTGCAGGTGCGTATTAAGAAAGGATTTTTGAAAACGCACCCTCTAAGGAGGTGAAAAAGGGGATGAAACTTTATATGAAAATCTCTCATTTTCAAATTACGATTTTTAGCTAAACTTTTGCCATATTTAAAAATTCACTTAGCAATCATTATGTTAGTCTTACGCAATAATGTACGTGATACTTTACAATACTTTAGGCTGTAATCTGCTGTCCATGTATGTCATTTATATTTCTTTTTTCCCTTTTCTTTGTTGCATAATAATTATAGATAATTTTAAATGTCCTTTGGTGAGGTTGCCTGGAAGAGATCGCTTTTAGCGATAAGGCCGCCTTTTGTTTCACCAAATAACTATTGTCTTGTTGTGCATTTTTGTAAATTTTGTTTTCGTGAACAATAAAGTGTTGTCTATATCTATTTTTATGTACCTGCTTCTGGTATGAAATAAAAATACACGTGAATCGGCCTTTTTTGAAATTCAATCCTTAAGGACTTGAAATGGAGATGAAAATTTGCTCAAACTATGACATTTTTAATATACGCGAGCAATGGCTAGTTTAGTATATTTCTCTTCACCGTCAGCAAATAATGATATGCCTTTTCGGTCGGCAAAACTAAAATTAGCTATGCAGTTTGCCAACTCGGGATTGAACCCTCATCATTGGAATTAGGACACGAGTGTGTTAATACAAAGTTACTAAAAAATTAAAATATATTTTACATTCGAAAATATTACCATGCCAATGTAGATAATTAAAGTGATAATTAGGTACCCAGAAAGTAGTCATGGAATATTTCCGGCGTATAAATTAGCGGTTCGTGATGAAGACGGTTAACTCGATTGTTTCGATTGTTAAAATATCTCGATGACTCTCGATTGTTTTCACTCGTAGTCGGGATGATTTTGAGTCAGTCTCAAATTGTGACGACATAATTAACGTATGCATTATTTATATCTATATCTGATTATCCATTATTTTGCGTCCAAAAAATTAATATTCATTTTTTATGTCAAGTTTTAAGTTTAATTTAAAATTTATAGTAAGATATAAGATCTGGCTGTTAAAAAGTATGGATATTGGGTCACGATGACTGGTTTCGTCGACCGCCGGTCGCCGGTCTAGTTGAATAATTTGACTTGTAACTATCGAAAAACATATCGGTTGTTGTTCATTGGAGGCGTAAGTCGATTGTGAACTCGGTTGTAATTTTGATTAGATTGCGATTCTTTCTATGAACATCTTGGGATCGCCCATCGCTAATTTAAATTAAAACTAACGAAATGGAATATTTTGTAATACATAAAAACATATATCTATATACTCGGTGAAACTACATTTATATATTTATTGTATTGTATTGTTATATTTATCTTGCCCGGATTTTCCTCGTTTGTTTCATACGTAAGCACATTTTTGTTACATTACTAATCACTGAAATAAAAGCAGTTGCTAGCGGAGTTAATTGATAAGTAGCAACGTAATAATTTAGTTGTTCTTTAGTTGGTTTTTTCGCGGTAATAGCACCATTACTTAAGCGCTGTAAATATGTAACTGCAAGTAAGATTTGTTTGTTTATGCTGTGGTGTAAACAACTTAAAGCCTAACAATCATTATAGGTCTATTATTTTTAATCAATATTTACATTACTGAATAACCGTAAAAATTATGACTTGCATAAATATTTTCATTCTGACAAAAATTAATTTTAAACCGCAATCAAATTCGACTAACATCACACAACAATATAGTTATTTTGTACGGTATAACATTTTTAATAAAAACAAAACTGACGTAAAAAGTAACTCATTTACATTCACACATTATCATAACAATTAAACAATTAATTATAACACCACAAAAAGTCACAAACAGACAACTAAAACAAAACTTACACACATACTCACACCAACACACACACTTCACAAACAAACCAAGACACACAAAGTGCCTAAAAATTAATAACCCAGACACAGAAAGGAAAAAAGAACAGACATGGCATTAGTTAAGATAATATATATATATATATATATATATATATATATATATATATATATATATATATATATATAGGTATAGACATAAGGCACACACATTGCACATGCACTTCCTCACAACACCAGCATGTAATAGTTACACTCTACATTAGTATAAGTTTAGTATTAAAATTAATATAAGAAGTTATTCGTAAGGTACACCACAACACAAATATCATTGAATAAATGTCACATACAATAACAAAAATAACCAATAAGCGTGTATAAACTTTAAAATTTTTCTGAGAAATTGAGTTGTAAAAGGGTATGGAACTAGAGTCCGTAGAGTTGTTAAAAAAAAAGTAAGTCAAATGTAAAAAAATAAATATTTTTTACAACATTTTGAAGTCGGTGCCAAGTAAAACATAAAAATTACCATATTTTGCTTTTTATGATTTACTGGCACCGACTTTAAAGTGTTGTAGAAAAGATTTGTTCTTTGCTTTTTAGTTGCTTTTGAAGACAGTTCTGCTCTTTGTTAAAAAAAAATATGTTTTACATTTTAGTTCAACAAATACTTGAATAGCTTTAGAAAAAAATAATTAATCAAGGTGTACCTGTCTACAATATTCGAAGGTTGCTCTCGATTTCCCTGGGATGGATTAATCAAATTCTGACCTGGTGATAATGGGACCACGTCAGGAGTATGCTTTTTAGAATAAAAAACATTGAAAATCGCTCCACAATTGAAGGAGAAATCGCGTAACAAACACAATAAAAACATGTAGTCAAATTCAGAACTTACTCCTTTTTGAAGTCGATTAAAAATATTAAAATAACTAAAGGCACCTTTATTGATAAACTAATGGCTGGTTCCTATATCTTATACTATTCATTCACTGGCCTTATCATCACTTGAATTTTGACATTACGGAGCTTATGTCAAATTTTAACCGGCAGTAATGCAAATGAATTATCGGTAAAATACAGGAACCGATCATAAATAAAACGTGGGTCGTGAAGTCACCAAGTTACTA
Organism: Dendrolimus houi; assembly: GCA_039645545.1. Classification (NCBI taxonomy): domain Eukaryota; kingdom Metazoa; phylum Arthropoda; class Insecta; order Lepidoptera; family Lasiocampidae; genus Dendrolimus; species Dendrolimus houi. Next base: position 10,260,526 of record CM077136.1, read on the forward strand.
CAAGTTAATAAAGACTGGTAGACGATTATGTTTTTTGTTTATTGCGCGAGTTCAGCAGACAGGGAGACGGCCCACCTGATAGAAAACGGTTGCCATCGCCTATGTACACTAGCAACACCAAAGGAGCTACAAATGCGCTGCTGCTCTTTTGAGGGAGACTGGAACCTGGCCACTGATGCTGGAACAACTTAAGGTTGATATGGCAGCATACTCTAGACCAGGGGTGGTAGCCATCCAGACGGGCAAATATCCTACCACTTAGTTGTGGGTTGTTTTGTCGCCTCTTACGACAGGCCGCCCGGCCGCAGGAAATTGTATTCCTTCTCCGATCCTGCACAGATACAATTTCACGGCTTTTCACGGCGGATAGACATTTGAGCTTAAGCTGCCTAATATAATATTTATCGGTGTTGATATGTACTTATTGCTTATCACAAAATAAAATTATCGTTCAAATTATTCATTTAAAATAGCACTCGGTAATTATGTTTGGAATTTTAAAAGCGGACGTCTGACTGTTATTGAAATGAATATGTATTAAATAAAAAATAACGCTGTCTGTGAATCCGTAGCAAGAATAATTGTTTGAATGCTGTGAGACTTACACACAATTACAACAAACAAGTGTTTGTGATTACGTCAATCCGGACATTGACTTTTGGTGATTTTAATTTGGGTATTGTGTTTCCTATAATTATTCTTAATGCGATTACATAAAACGTTTTATGTATCTTGCAGTTTAAAAGAATATCAATAAATGTAGTGCTTTAATTTAAACACTACAAAATCAAAATATTCCAATGCCCTGTAGACACACTTTTCAATTAATTTAATTTATACATTTAGCAATAATATTTATTTTATACTGGCATGGAGTGGAGATCGCTAGAGCTAAAACTCAAGACTCCAGGGGTGGAAATGATAAATGTCATAACATCAGAAGTAGCTTCGGTGAACCTGCAGCCCACCTCTCCACATCCCTTAGCCACTCACATCCTTGTTGTCCCTCGCCAATCTTGGACGGCAATTTTAGGGGCCCATGCAGTGAGTGCCGAGTCACCATCTGCCCATTTTTCCATGTTCCCCGAACATTGCGACGGGCAGACGCCATACTCCCATAACCCGGATCCCTAGTTCCATTAGCAGTTCATACTAATAGCCTGGTACCTTTTCTTCTGATTCCCTACAATAGTTCTACACTGACCGGGGCTTGTCCTTGGGTGCATTTTTATATGATGTAAACAGGGATAATCGCCGGTCAGTGTCACGCCACAATTAGATTAAATTTGTCAAGGGGCTTCTACGTGTTGGCCTTCCATGGCCCCACGCGAGCCCTCCAAAAATCCGGTTCCATTTTTATGGCCCGTAGTCTTGAAAGATGTACAGTTATTAAAATAAAATATATTATATAATAATCTATTATCATAATAAACCTGTTGGACGTGTCGATTTTTGTGCAATGTATTTAAAAAATGAGGGGGCTAGTTCGTATTAGTAGATTCTGAAAATACAACTATCAGAAATTTTGTTTGTTTGTCTGTTAAAACATCACGTGATATTGATAAGACAAAACCCTTTTTCAATCCCTGCAATTTTCACTAAAATACGTTGAACAATTTAGAATTCTATCCGAGAGAAACTTTGAACATATTGATTAAGAGGTCAGACTAAAAATATAAACGGAACCTATGTGAACAAAAGCGACAAATGAAGAGAAACCGTTTTCAAAACGTGTGCGTAAACTTATGTATGTATATAAGTATAGTATACGTGGATTGCGTCTGTGTTGCTTAATATTAATGCATCCATTGGAATCTATTCCACCTTGTCCGTACTAATTCGATTATTTAATAAGTTCTCGTAACGCGCTGCGGCGCGATCGGCTTCCTTCTTCTTTTTACCTATTGCTGAAGCACAGCAGACAGGCTGACGGCCCGACTGTGATGGAAAGTTGTTTCCGTCGTCTATAGACATTAGCAATACCAAAGGTGCTGCCAATGTGTTGCCGGCCTCGAAGGAGAAACTGGAACCTGGCCACTAATGGCGGAGTACAACTCAAAGTTGTTATGGCGGCATACTTTAGACCAGGGGTGGTAGCCATCCAATCGGGTAAATGTCCTAATACCTGGCTGTGAGTAATTGTTTTGTCGCCTCTTACGAGAGGCCGCTTGGCGGCAGGAATTAGTATATTTATATTCCTGTTCCAAAATCGGCTTCCTGTAGCCGGCTTCACTCTGAGAGCTCCGCGCTCAGTGTGCTTATATTGTTTGTCTGAGGAAGAGTAATGATTAATATTAAATTTATATTAATCATACATAATTTTAAATTAAGCAGTATTTTATATTATAATAATTAAGTATTAGTCGAGACAAATAAAATTTTCAGTTTTGATTCTTAATAATGTTACGAGTTGCAGGACTCGAATTAAAATGCCGTTGGAATTATTATAGAATTTATTAGAACTGTATAAACACGTGTAACACAGGTACAAATATAACTGAATACAACCAGTCCAAACGTAATGCACGATTCAATAACATGCGCTAAGTCCGTCACTAAACAGATTAACGAATGTACACAAGTCTTGCTTCGCTTGTGGTTATCGCTCCACTGCTCGTCTCTCCGTTGGGGTATTGCTTTATACTGACTAGATGCAATATGTCTGCCAGACCGAGTGGATCGAATTTCTTAGAATCACACCTGGCTAATGACTACCATAAAAGATTACAATACACAATGGGCGGGTTTTATTATATTACAAATTTTAAACACAAAGTAAACAAAAGAAGTCCAAATGCCGAAAGGTAATAAAATGTGCAAAACAGGTATGCAGGTGAGAATTTGTCTTTATCGGTCGTAACACTAATACTATAAGATATTTTTTTATGATGTCGGACAGTCTACGAGTGATCATTCGGTATTTCGTGCCGCTGTCGATACAATTTATATAATGCAATAAATATATCAAGCCGGTTTTGCAAAACAACCTCGGCATAGTAAAATGACCGTAACAGTATAAAAGGAATGTACGAACTAACTGGCTTTAAATATTTCACTAAAATTAAACAACATTACGAAGGAAATAGATATAAAAATTTATATGTAAGTAGACTAGGGCATGCTCGGCGGTTTCGCCGGCGTAAACTTAGCATTATTAGGGATATTGAACGGCCAATCTTAGCAACCGACAGCAAGGTAGCCAGATTCAGCAGAATTAGACAATCAATCTAGGGTTTAGTAAATTGTTACAAATTATACAAATTTAGCAGTTTTTAGCAAAATTTTATAAAACCTTAGAAGAGAATAAATAGTATTGACTGTGATTTTGCGTGCTCTATAGAAATTTCTTGGACGCCAAGCGTATGAGCTCCAATGAGCCTTCATACACCGGAATAGTTGCCACAGGCAGGTAGTTAGGTACTTAGTGCAAGTGCAGACTTGAATTCCAAAACCAAATTGATGTTTTAAGGGATTATGATTTTTAGATTCTAATGGTTTGAAAAAGAAACGTACGTCTATTAATATTATTAAATCGGTGACTTTTTAAACATAGGTTTTAAATTTTGATAATGCGTTATAAATTATTTTGAAAATTGGTTTTTACATAATTTTTTTATTGACTTTTAAATTATTTGTAAAATCTGCATGTACGTTTGTTCATCTCTGTATTGGTATGTCACATAATTTTCTCTAGAGCTAATGGGTTTAAATAATGTCAAATCTATCATTATGAAATAATGCGATGAAACTGCGACAAACCCAAAAATTCAGAGTAGCGCCCTCACGCATGAAGGCTTAAGTATTTTTTTTTAAATAAATGAGTAGTAGTTACATATTCTTTTCCAAAATGGTAAAACTTGTATATTTCCAATGTTACAACTATGAAATGGAAAATTGTAAAAAAAGAATATAGTTAATATCTTAAAATTAATTTCCTAAATGAAATTTCTGTTGTTTACTCTAGTCTGGGTGTGTTTGTGATCGGTCGAAGTTTTATCTGTTATATACATACAATGAGGTTAACTTAGCATGAGAATGTACAATGTGTATATTTTTGTCTTTCAATTCATGAAAAAAATAGACCGTAACTGAGATGTACATTATGAAACAGTTCCCAAGAGGCTATTACACCAGGAATATGTAGTCATAAACTAGGTTCAAATATTTAAGTATTCTCCATTTGTACTTAAATATACGTTTTAACTGTTACAATCTTTCATTTTAATCTCATATCGAAGTATATTTCTACAAATAAAATTAAAATATCATTCTATGAATTAAAAAAAAACAAAACTTAAGTGAAGACTACTATTATTCCTAAATAACAATTTTTAGAAAAATCTTTTAGTTTCGGTTTGAAAGTTTGTTTCGCGTGGGCTCCGAAACAACCAACTGATTATAATGAAAAATGTAATCATTAATAATATAAAAATTAATATATATATTTCATATCAATGTCAATAATTTGCAGGGTTCAGAAGATAAAATAAAAAACCCAAATTCCGCGCGAAGTGGCGCGCAGCTAGTAGAGGATAATAGAAAAAAAAAAAACATGAATTGAATTTGTCCGTCCGTATGGCTACCACCCCTGGTTTAGAGTATGCCGCCATAATAACCTTGAGTTGTGTTCCGGTTTTAGTGGCCAGGTTTCAGCCTCCGTTTAGAGAGCGACAGCACATTGGTAGCCCCTTTGATGTTACAAATGTCCATAGGCGATGGTAACCGCTTTCCATCAGGTGGGCTATCTGCTTAACTCATGCAATAAAAAATATAAAAAAAAGTATAAATGGAGCCTATGTGAACAAAAGCGCTAAACAAAGTAGTGTTTTTCAAAAACTTACATAAACTTATATAGTATACACGTAGTTTTCGTCTGTGTGGTTAATAATAGTAATGTACTCGAAACTACCTTCCTTTCTACCTTTATCTGTATACTAATTCTATTATTCATACCAATTTCTTGTAACACACTGCGGCGCGATCGACTTCCTTGAGCTAGCTTCACTCAACTGTGGCTCGGTCTACCTATTTTATTTGTTTGAGTTGAAAAATTAACAAAATTTCCTTCCCTACACAGTTCTCTCTTAACATGATTAATTCTTAAAAATTCATAGATATTAATCATAAAAACGTCTATATATTTTAAATTACCTTTTCTGCTTTCTTTTAATCTCCCCTCCACCGGACGAACACGTTTTATCCAGTTTTCTTGATTTTTAGTTTTTGTCTTTTTTATTTATTTTATCTTTATTCTTTTAGAGAGCTATTTTTTTACAAAATTCTTAACTTCTAATACATTCTTGTGTCTTGCTATTGTTACATGACTTATGGGCGGTTCCTATATTTTACCGAACGTGCATTAGTTTTACTATCGATTAAAATTTGACATAAGCCCCATACAAGTAATATCAAAATCCAACCGATGGTAAATCATGTGAATGAATACTGCTTGCTTGCTTACTATTAATTAATGGTCGGTTCTTATATCTTATTATAGGAACCGACCTTTAATCTATTTACTATTTGTCTATTACATTTATTTATCTTTTCTGCTTAAATAGACATAAAAATGAAACATATTTGTAACATCATAACATAACATTTTATGTAATAGCATTTGAACCTAATTCATATGTGCGTTGAAGTCTTCTGTTTCACACGTACTTTTTATGCGCATGAGCATAAAAATGATATGATTACATAAAGTTAATATTACACTTGTACTTTGTTGTATAATTACAACAAAATTTCTTTTCATGGTCGAAATGAATTTCGTAAATGAGTTAAAGTGTTTGCATTAAATTAGAAAATAGTCCAAATTACATAAAACCTTTTTAAAAATAAAATCTCGTTAATTATACTCTGTTTGGCGTTGTTTTAATTGCAGAGAAATGATTTCGCATATTTTTTGGTATTTGAGCATAAGCAAGCGATACTTTCTTTTTTGCATTTTGTTTTTAAAAGTGTTAGTATAATCATAATGTTATTGTTCTAACATATTACGCAAATGTATTTAGCATTTACTTGCATTATAATATAAGTAAGATAACAATTTTTCAAGTAAGAAAAACTGCTGCTACTAAATATGGAAGATTTTACATTTGAAAAAAGAACGTTAAATATTTTTTGAACCTGTAGGATGAAATAAAAAATTAACATATTTTAATGTTATATAAACATTAAAAAACTATAAAATATTTATTTGTTCACTTCAAATAATAAGCCAATAACAAAAATAAAAACTTTTTAAAAAGTATCAAAAAGTTTTAAACCTACTCACCGTAAGGGAAACGATTTAAAGTTGGCACAAAACAAAAAAACAATCCTATAAACAAAAATTCTGCACCGTTTTCACTCACTATTTGAATTTTAGTGTTCGATTATTCGCAATTTAAAAACGGATGGCGAAGGAACGAGTGCGCAAGCCACTACGTTCCGATCGGGACAGCGACTGCGAGTCGCGGACTGCTGGCGAGCGTTTCCCCCGCGCATCGGTCAACGCAGGTCGAATGTTGAATTGGTTAGGGATGAATCCACTCACCAGTATTTCTTCGGAGAAATTCGCTGCGATATCATTCAATTTTCGATCGCTTAAACTCACATACAAAATTTAATTTATTGCAAATGTAGGTAATATATGAGGGTGGTCAGGTGCTGGCAGCGGTGACCAATATTTTACACTTAAATCTATTACAAGGATACTGTAATCTAGTTTATAACATGTCAAACAGGCAGCAATGGTACATAGTAGAGCCATGCTGGAGTCAAATCTTCATTTCAGCTTTTAGGGCATATTCACTATCCTGCATGGCGGTCCGCCGTATAATTCAGGACTGTGAATGTTGTTGCAGCATGTATTGCGTCCAGCAACACAGAGGAAACAGGATGCCCCTTCACTCCTGCAAGGTCCGGTCACGGCAGGACTGCCATGCAGGAGAGGGAATAGGCCACTTTAGGGCCGGCTCGATCGGTGTGATACCATGCTCTCACAGAATATCGGCATGAGAAACAGGCTTGAGCTAGTCGTATTCCGTGCGATGAGTGAGAGATCTGATGGCGAACTTCCTCCTCCCTCTATCCCATCTTCTCTATTATATTCCTTCAGTATGATCCCTCTATCTCAACTCCCTATCCAATCCCAAAGGCTGGTAACGCGTGGGGCACGCTCTTGGTGTTGCAAACGTGCATTAAGTGGCCGTATGCCTGTGTGCCAGCATCGCAATAAAAAGAGTTATATGTACATAATTATATTATTATTAACAAAGTGAGTAGAGTTACAAGTTGAGATGGACGTGTGGTTTACAAGAATGGATAATGTGAGAAATGAGCACATTAGCATCTTTGAAAGTTGCCCCAGTTGATTTAAAAATTTATAGGAAGAAGATTAAGGTGAGCTGGTATAGCCATGTAATGAGGAGGGATGAAAGCCAGATAACAAAAAGAATGTTACTTCCAGTTCACCCACCAATCATCACAGCTTGTACCCATCAATCTTGATTGATGGATACAAATATAAAGGTATACCTTAAAAGAGATGGATGAATTATGATTTGTGATGTTAGAGAGAATGTATGTCGAATTATCGAAGAAGTGGAGAAGGAAAAGATCTTGTGTCTACCCCAAATAATTTGGAGAAGGTGAGAGAAAAGAGAAAGGGAGTAGACGAATTTATTGTATTATTTTTTACTAACCCATTCTTTCTAGATTGAGCTGTCTCGAAAAATTAATTACTATCTAATCATTGCGAAGAAAACTGTTTTTTTCTCTAATCGCATTTTCCGCAGTACGATCTGAAGTTGTAATACATTACTTTCTAAACACACAATGTATTTACTTTAAGAGGAATTTCACACGCAATGTATTCTGCACCATGTTCAATTATTTATTAAGAACTACCAAGAATGTTACAAGCGGTTAATAAATTCAGTGAATGGACGTCTACTCAGATTGATTTCTAGGTAACAGAAATTAGGAATTTTATTCACTTTTAAACTAGTACAGTAGAGGAAACTTAACTTACATTGCATTCTATCTAAAGCCCCTCAAGACTATAATTAGAAAACTACTCTACATAGTCGAGCCCAAAAACCGCAAGTTTACTCGTATGTGGATCAGCAGCTTTAGACTCCATCCAGAGTTGCACTGTTCGTTTGTCGACGATCCCATACTAACAGACAGTTTAGAACCGCTTAAGTCTTCGGAGTGACTGCGTTTCTCTGCCTATTCTACCGTCTGTACAACGGGAAGAGTTCCAAGAAGTTGTTTGTTCTGGTGCCAATGCCTCATTTTTACGACTGCACCGCTCGCCATCGACGGGATATTCATCATTTCCTTGAGTTCCCAAACTCAACTACGCAACATTCTCTAGTATATTTGTTCCACGTACGACAATGATCTGGAAGGAACTTCCCGACGAGGTTTTTTCTCTGCGCTATGACATAGGATTGTTCAAGAAGGGCATTACAAAATTCCTTAGAGGCCGGCAAGGCGTTGCTTATTTCTTTTTGTTTGTTTTCGGTAAGCTCAGAAATCGCCACAAGTGTATAAGTGCGTAAAGTCATCAAACATCCAATCTTGTTTCCCTAGTTGCTCAACTATTGCCTAATAGGTTTTCAACGCGGGGTCTCTATTGAGATCGGATATAGACCATTAAGCGCATATATTTTGCGCAACACGCATGGCAAACGGGAAATCATTTAGTTGCTGCAAAACAAGAATTAATAGATACTAATTAAATTGTAGATTCGCTTCGAATCATTTTATATATTTGAGAAGCTATTACTTAAATCAAAACTTAAATTCAGGGCCGTCTTTAACCGAAGGTACAAGGGGTCCGTGGCACCGGGCGCATGGACCTAAGGCGCAAGTCTATTGATTTCAATAAAACAATCATGAATTTTCAAGATCTGACTAACGACACTTAACCAATGTGTAGCGTCATATATGGGTACATTTTCTAGCGGATCGTAGGCGCTGTTCTGCCCATTTCCTCCCGATAACCTAGTGGGATTGGGGGAGTCGGGCGACCCCAATTGCGGTCCTGTGGCACCTCATTATCATGCGGAGGGGCGCTAGTAGGTTTAATGGGTAATCTGGCGATTGGTGCTTGCAACTCCTGCTTGTTAGAATATTGTTACGAGTTAACGTGACTCGAATTAAAATCCCATTAGAATTATTATAGAGTTTATTAGAACTATACAAACACGTATAACATAGGTACAAATATAACCGAACACAACAAATCCAAACGTAATGCAGAAGGTCGTAATTCAATGTAACGCGCAAAGTCCGTCACTATTAGATTTCCGAATGTACACACGTCACGCCCATATCGTAGTTGTAGCTCAACTGCCCCCCTCTCTCAATCAGGCCATCATTTTATACTGCACAAATTCAAATGTGCCCGCCCGTATCGCCGACACAATTTCCTAGGATTAGCTTGTAATTGTAATCCACAACACCTGACTAATGATGCAGCCTGCAAGCGGCCGTAAACGAGTACAATAGAAGAATAGGCTGTTCTCCACAATAACTAGAAACGTATGCCAATAAATAAGTGAACAAAAGAAGACGATCATAAAAGGATTACAATCAGTTCAAATGCCGACAGGTAATAAAATGTGCTTTTATAGATCTGTACGTGGAATTTGTCTTTATCAGGGTCTAAGTTGTAAAACTATCAATCCGATGCGTCATGCGATGTGAAAACTACTTTGTTATATTGGAATATCAGTCCAATGAGTATCCAAAGAGGGCTCCACTGTTACTCTGTCTTGTCGTTGATATGTGTAATTACTAATGGTACTAAGAGGTTTGTCCAATTGTAATATTAATATGATTAGTAATAAATAAGTCTCAACAGTATTATGAAGTCTTTAATTAATGAAGCATGCTTTCACACATAAAAAATCAACACTTCTATTATTAGAAGCCTGTGTGTCGCGTCGGCCAACGGGAGTCCCACATTCCCCTCGGTGACGACTCTCGGAGCCCAAGGGTATGTGCATATGCATTCCCCTAGCGTTAATAAAAAAAGGGTACATCTTTCTGGCAAATTTCATCCATATAAACCCAGAATTCTGAGTATGATTGATGATAGTGACATACAAGGACAGACGGACGGACATCACGAATGCGAATAAGGGTTTACTTTCTGCCAAAATGTCTACAGAACTCTAAAAGTTAAATTAATTTTAGCGAAGTCGAGCACATAATTTACGTATAAATCCATGTCTGTTGGTGGGGCTTCATCTGGGATAATGTTATAGATATAGGCCGTTTCACGCATATGTGGCGATGAGTGTAATACGTTATTTGTGATGCGATATTGTTTTTAATTGTTAATGATATCACATATTGACATTAATAACGTATGCATGTATATACACTAACTAATGTGGCTATTCGATAACGGCGTTATTTTTAACGGTTCTATAACTAAGATGCATTCGGCCACAGTCAATATCTTTAGCATTATCGCAGTTGAGGCCCCAACAAGTACTACATTGATCTCATATCAAACTAGACTTTTGTAGACAAATTCTGAGTAGCAGCTTTCATAAAAACTTAATTAGGTTTTTTATACTCAGTTTTCAGTTTTTCTTCAGTGAAAAATTATCTAGCTCATGGTAACCACCGCTTAAAAATCTGTTGTGTGGTTTCTGAGGAGTTAGTGGATATACAGACAGACATATAAGTCGTGCGCAGAAGGTTTTCCGATGATAAACCCTCCCGCTTCCTGCAACCGCGAGCCGCGGTCGTCTAGTTCTTAGTACTACCACCATGCATACTCTTATATGTAAATACTCATGTTTAAGATATAAATAAACTTTGACTTTGTCTTTGACTACTTAGACAAGCCCCGGTCCCAGTCGTAGGAAGTGGGAGGGGTAATCATCGGCAAACCTTCTGCGCCCGACTTATATAGGCGCGGAGAGCGATTTTGTTTTATACTATGTAAAAAAGAAGCATTAGTTGTGGATCTAATTTATGATGTCAAATCGTAACTATTAATATTAGATGCAAATATTTTTGAGAATAAATATTTATAACACAGAAGCTTGTTTCCGGATGAGAACCGATTTGTCCCGGCCTTGATATAGATCGTGCCTATTAGCGTACCGATCATATTCATTTTAACCGATTGTGAACATACGGAAACGTTCTTACGAGCGTGCCCGTCGAGTGTTTGAAACAAAAACTATGCATATACCACTGTTTCGAGCTCCTAAGCCATTTTGACAAAAACATAACCCTCGCAATATCTGTACCTATATTCAAATTAAAGTCAAATCAATTTTTTGTTTGTTCTAATAAATTACTTGCAAATTAAAATTAATATTAATTATTACTAGTGGTCGCCCTGGTTGAAATTCGACCATAATAATTAGTATCAAAGACTATACTCCTATAATCACAGATTTCGCCAAGGCTACACTGTTAATTTGATCTGAACAATAAACAACAGAGTATATATGCCTGTGTGTGTCAAATACATGGTAGTGTGTGTAATGTTTTATATTGGTTTAATGTCTTGTTTATGCATAAGTTAAAAAATATTAGCATTCGTCGCTTCTTCTCTATATAAACTACAAGTGTGCGAAATTTCATACTGCTCCATCCGCGCAATTTGTGTAAAAAGTGGTACAAAGTTTTTGCTTCACGTATTAGATATACTGAATAGATATATCTATATCGTATGATATAGATATACTGAACCTATCTAAAATAAAATTATAATACATATAAATTTTAAAAATACCCTAACAAATATAATATTATAAACTAAGGGCCGATTTTTCAATCACCAAATAAAAGTTATTCTATAGAATAAAACACAACATGGAACATGCATGAATAAAACGGTAGAATTGTTTCACTTTTGTCAGGTTATACTTTATTCGACTAATAACTTTTATCTGATGATTGAAAAATAGGCCCTAAGTTCGGTTAAGCCCGACCAAACCGCTGTCGTAGGGCAATGTACCTAGAAGGCTGGCAGCACCTGGCTGAATACAGACACTAATTTTCTGGGGGAGGTAAGCTCCAGGCCTTCCGGTGGCCTGCAGCGTCGACCAGCCGTTTTTTAATATTTTTAAAAGGTCCGTGGACACATATTCGCGCTTTTGAGATGTTGATTTTTTTTGCAGGAATCATGCATGCAAGATGCTCTCAAAAATTTAACGTTTTACATCCTTCATCTAATAAATCCATACAAATTTCTTCTTTTTATACTTAAAGACAATTTATTATGTAAATATACATTACTAACTTCTGACCGCGACTTCGTCCGCGTGAAATAGTTAAAAAAAAGTAAGTTAAAAAAACCCCGATTTTGAAACAGTCTTCATTGGTGCTCCGCTCCTATTAGGCTTAGCGTGATGATATATAGCCTATAGCTTTTCTCGATAAATGGGCTATCTAACACTGAAAGAATTTTTCAAATCAGACCATTAGTTCCTGAGATTAGCGCGTTCAATCAAACGAACAAACAAACATACAAACAAACAAACTCTTCAGCTTTATATATTAGTATAAGATTAATTAAGATATTACCAGTAGGTAATGAAATTATTTGGTCATTATATAATTATTTCAGGGTGCGGTAGACATATGAAACACTTTTATTTATTATTTGAGATATAAAGTGAATTTTGGGTACTTAAAAAAATTAACCACGAAGGCTAAGGCTAACCTATATTAAAAAGTTCAGATCTGTCCATAATAAATAAAAGGTTGGGTAGAAATATTCAAACATTACTTACAGTTCAAAAATCGTCCGTCTGTCCATATTTTTATACTCGTACATTACAGCTGTTTTTCTAGAATACTTTTAGGTTTATATGGATGGTTTGTCAAATAACAGGATGATGAAATTATTAAAGTAATACACATACAGCTGTAGATTTAATGCTGTATTGTAGCTTAGCTTAGTCTGTCGATCTAGTAAAAAAGCTATGGGGTGGATTTTGCAGTAGTTTGTAGAATTGCGTAATTTTTTGTTATAGTTTTTATTAAAACAATTTTTAAACTCAAAAATGTGAACCGTCTCTGACTACAGATAGTTTCTTTGTAAATTTGCTGCGATGAGAAAAAATTATCACGAATATTTTGATTTTTTATATTTTGATTAAAAAGCTGAGGAAGTCACGGCGGTATTTCACAACCGTATGTCTTCATAGCATCCGCTTCTACTCGCCCATATCACCATAATAGTTTTACAACATAATATCAAGAATTAAGCCGTTTACCTTTAAAACCACATTGGACATTTGTGTTACAGATTAATTAGGAGATAAATTATAGCAAATTCTTGAAAAAAAAACATATTTCAAATAATTTTGTTAAAAGTTAGAGAGAAACAATCTTTACAGCAAACACTTCATTACATAGATTTAAGTAAAATGACAAAAAAACAACTTCGTGGTTTTTAAAAATCTGACTAATGATACATTACACGACTATATTATATATATTGTTTTGTATGCAGTCAATATTGGCTCCAACGCCTTATATATAATAAAAAAATCGTCCCCGAGTAATGTATATGTAATGGCCTGGTCATGATCTTGGGTTTAGCGACGGGCGATACGACGAGGAAGGTGATGGTGGCGGTGGTTGGCGTCTAACGCAATGATTGCTATCATGCTTCATAGAACTTAATACTTTTGTTTATGTCGCCCGTCACGTCTCACTTTGCAGTCACTCATAGTGACAAGGTCGTGGCCAAGCCGTAAAGCAATTATCTCATTTTTTAAATTTTTTCGACACTACACTACAGCATTATATACTAGAGGGTTTGTAATAATTTCCGTAATGCTTCGGTGGTAGGTGATCCGGTGGTGTTTGTATAAATTTATCCACGCAACGTGGCTGTACTGTATCTCCTTATATATTTCAAACGTTAACAGTATAATGTGCAGTTCTACCCGTAGAACGTCGCACTAGCGTACCCTGATTTACTACTGCCATGGCGGTGGTGTGTCTGATAATGTGGTTATTTTCAAGTGTACCTTATTGTTGAATCTTTTACAGGTTTTATTGTCCCTTTGAATTTGAGTGATATTATTGTTTACGCTAACCCTTTTAGATGCCACCCAGTAAGACGCCATAAATCCTTCTTTCTTTTGTACGCATTTCTAATTTTTAATTTGAAAAATACATAAGGTCGGTCAATCGGGACTTTGAGTTAGTTGTGTTTCAACTGCGATCGAGACTTTACCTAGAGTACTTTCGGAGCGAGTATCTTATAACGATGGACTTTACGCGACCTATGTTATTACGATTTTCTGCTTTACGGTTTGGTTTTGTTGCACTCGGTTGTATTTGTCGGCACTTTAATTCACATCTCACAAATTAGTAATATTATATTGAAAATAAGACTCGCGCCTAACCACGCACAGTGGCGTAACATAATTATTTAACTGCAAATAGAAGATCTTTCTGCCCAATTTTATCTATAAGGGCTCAGTAGCTTCTAAGACCATTGTTGTAACAAACAGACGAAATGACGATTGTATTATTTTTATTGCTTGCGAACAGGCAGGCATACCTAATAGAAAATGGTTACCGGATCTTGAATTTTTTTGAAGGGGGACAAAAACTGAAAAATGTTGCCCCCGCTCACCTATATTTTTTTCTTAATCACCATCATCATTCAAATTCAAATTCAAAATTCAAAAGTTTTTATTCAAAATAAGTTCCACTGGATTACACTTTTTGAAGGTCATACATAAAGGTTAAAATTTAATTTTACTTCCCAGTCTATGTACATTTCAGCCATCAGACGCCCACTGATGCACACGTGTGCGTCTGTGGTTTGTAACCTATGTCTACGCACCTCGTGAAAATGTATGTATGTGCTTAAAGTACTGGACGTCTCAGTGGTCAAAGTTGGCATTAATGATGAGTTGTGTATTTGTCTGCAAAGTTTGAAGGTGTAAGCACACTCTCCAAGATGTATCCGATAGAAAATCGACAGACCTGCTACCATGCGACGACGCTCAATTGTATTCTCCGTTCCTGCACGGAGCCGTGCCTTTTTGCCAATATGACTACGGTACCCTATCGTGTGACCTATATTTAATTATAATTCTATTGCTTTATTTCTACTTAATTCATTAATTTATTCATACATTACAATATTTTATTCAAATGTTATACAAATGGTTCGGTCTTGGTGATAACGCGAATCCTTGTCAAAAAAACCTTGAACTTTGCAAAAAAATATTAAAATTACCTACCAAAGGAAATAAATAATTATAATCCACTGAATCTCAAATCCGTATAATTAACTTTTAAACTTTGAAATATGACTAATTTCCTCTACGTTGATAACCGGACCTAAAATAAGTTGTATACGATCTCAAATACGTTGGATATCAATCACTCCTCTCTTGTTTTCTCAATTGTTTTATTTTATTTTTATTAAAAAACTGGCAAACAGGCAGATCGCCTAACTGCTTGAAAATAGTTACCGTCGCAGGACGGGATAGAGGGGATGCGATGCAACAGGTTAGGATGGGACAAGAGAGGATGGGACAGGAGGGAATGGGATTAGGAAATGAAATGGAAACATGGGAGAGGGGAGGGGGAATTGGGCCATCGGAACTCTAACTCATCATAAAAAACACAATTATCTCAAGGCTAACCGTTTATCTCTATCTTATCTCTATGAGAGCGTGCTATTACAACGATATGACAATCAACATAATGATTCCAGCATGGCTCTACAACGTCAATAGTCCTCATATCACTTATTACACACATAAATATAGGGACCCGGTAGGGTGGGCGTGGCCTAATTTTTCAATCCGACTCTCTTGTTTTTGTTACAGTTCTTTAACCCCGATTTAGAGAATGGGTCCCAAAATCAACGTAGAATATTATTTAGACACAGGGAATATCTGTGAATAGAAATATGAACATTATCAACATTCTATTTATTCATAAAAAAGTTTTAACGTGGTACCTTAAGGGTCACTACAACCATGTCCGTCCATATGATGTTGATTCGAAAGCTGGCTATTTTTTTTCTAAATATGTAGTGACATAATTAGAGAGACGAACAGATGGACAAACATACACAATGAATTTATAAGGATTCCGTTTATTTATATAAAAAAACCAAACAGGGAGAATACTAAAATTTTATAAACCAAAAAATTACTTAGTCTAAGACTAATAAAAAGTTCTTTTAAATTTGCAAGTCTGATGCGACCAAAAGGCTGGCCGGTATTTTGGGCAACGCATATGCGTTACCATCCAACGTGGTAATGTGGCCAGCGTTTTGGGAACGTTCCGAAATGACCATGATTTGGAGCCTATTTATTATTTGTAATTTTTAAAGCTGTATGATATGATACTATATGATATGATATATTTGATGGCAATATGATATGATATATTTGATGAGTTCTTAACTTAAAATAACTAGAAAAAATTGTAAAAAACTACATTACGTCTCATATCGTGAAGATTTATGATAATTTTTTTAGTAAATTATTAATCAATAAATACCAACGAAAAGTTGTTTCGTTTGGACCCCACTTTCGACCTTTTGCGGCAACTGGGGCGTCAATAGTGTGTATATTTCAAAATAACTATTAAAACACGCGTCCGGCTGTCATAACTCACATTGAATCATTAATCTTCACATTGATCTTGTTTGTCATGTAAAAATGTTACATTGTTATAAGCTGTATTTTCTCACGTGTATATTATTATATTATATGCAAAATTTAGAAAGGAATGAGATTAAATTCAAGGTGGTCTAGTTATATTGATTACTACAAACGACAACGGTCAATATTGTTGTCCATTTCTAGATTTATTTGCAACCAGAAAACGTAAAATTTGATATGTTGGTATTTATCACACAAACACACAATTCTTAGTGTGAGATATGTTTTATTTCGTTTGAACTATGTCTTTAGGATTTTATGGAGATGTTGCACTGTATTTTAGTATGTCACTCATAATTACGACATTTTTCTTTTGTACTTGTTGTTTTATGTTTGCTGCAACTCTAGTAATTCTTTGAAAAAGTACTGTAAGTATAATTAAAAATTAAAAAGTGAGACATAAAAATATAAAATTTAAATGTTTTTAGATGGTTGTGTTGCTGGAAAGTTTCTTGCTGCTTATTCTCCTTAAAATAACAAATTGCGAACTTGCAAAGCGGTGTAATAGACTTACTTAATTTTGAACTCATACCTATGACATTTAAAAATGTTCTCTAGTTGAACTTTTTGCAATAAAACCTTTTGAATTTGCTTAAAAACTATCATTAAAATTAAAGGAGATGGGTATTGGGGCAAAGAAATATAATGTGTTCAGGTGGTTTAAAAAAAGTGTTACATTTTCCTTATACAAAATGGAAAACATCAGCTCTTTAGAACAATTGCCATAATCGACTTAATGTGAATGAATTTCAATAATTAATAACATGGAAACACTTACTAAGCCCACTATAATTACAAAATAAATCAATATAATAAAACGAAATCTTAATATTAAAGTTTAATCCCTTAAGTAATCTTAAAGGATTAAATTTCACATAAGCTCTACACAAATAATATCTCTTTTCTACCAATGATAAAATAAACAAGGTATAGATATGACGTGAAGAAAGAACGACACTCTCATATTTATACACTACTAGCTGACCCGGCGAACTACTTACCGCCATATTTTCTGAATTCCTAAAAGATTTTGTTTCATGACATAAAAACAAAATCACCAAAATCGGTCTAGGTGATTAGGAGAATTCTAGAACCCGATCTCAGCGCCACCTACCGGTTCCAAGTGTGAATCTAAACCATCCGGGGACCCATTCAAACACACAAAACAAATATCATCAAAATTGATCCAACCGTTTAGGAGGAGTTCACTGTCAACACACGTACAGAAGAATTATATATATGTCGGTTCAGCGCGACACGAATAATACAATAATAATAATCTGAAACATTATAATCTAAGTTTATGACACTGAATTATTACAATTACAATATTAAATACAGCAAAATAATACACAGAAATATTAGGACAACTCCAAGAGTTGCATCCACGCTTGTCAGGTGTCGAGCAGCAATTTGCCCTCAAAGAATACTGCTATTATCAGACTGTAATTATTGACCACAACATATTATGTGCTCTTATGTGCTCCTTGTCCAACAGAGCTTTCGCTCTCTTCAACCGACGAATGTAGAATGTTGTATGTCGAATGTCCCGTTTAAGCGATTTCACCTCCTTTTGTACTGACGAACCAACAACACTAAAATCAAGTGCAGGTACTTTGAGAAAAACATAAGTACCCTCAATTTAAAGTCGTTACTTTACGAAATTTTTACAATTATATCGCAATCTGCGACATATATATATATATATAATATATATAGAAGATGTCAAAATATTAACTCAAAGTGTACATTTGACTCGTAGAAAATATTTATATGTAAATTTCATACTTACAGCGCCATCTCGTTGGACTTATGTGAAACCTTTGAAACGCCTGAAATTTCTTGATCACGATAGCACGCTAAGTAAATTTACTTGGGATTGTATTATTTATTCCTTTTTCACGTCTTAGGATTTGAACTGATTTTCTGTTGTAGAAAATGGGAATCGAATTGACTGTAAATTAATAAAAGTGGTGATTTGACACTCAGTTTGAACCCCTAAAAAGTTGTATAAGAACAGCAAAATATATACCACACATATATATACCTTTTGAATGTGGGGTGTACAGAGATATGCTCCTCACCTGAGGTACTCTCTACTTTCTGCAAGGCAAGCACGGAGGTAGGGACATTTCTTCAGTAGCTCTGCAAGTTAGGTAGCGAGGTGTCCTCATCCATTTTAACCCTTTCCCCAAAGCTCCTTACGATTTAATCTATGAATTAATATTATTTTCTTATATTTTAAAAGTAAAATGATAGCAGGCTATTTTAACACCTATTCTCTGATAATAAAATAATTTTAAATTTTGTTTATTTGTCATATTAATTTAAATAAAGTTACTGATTAGTGGCTGGTGTCGTTGACCTGTTATATAAAAACTACAAATAGTTAAATAATATTTTCTCTATCGATAAATTATAAATTCGAAACAAAATTAATTTCCATGAATATTGATTGTTTATATTTATTTATTAATTTAATAACAAAAATATTTTGTATCTGAATACAAATACGTAGTACATAAGTCTCAAAATAATTATTTTAAAATCTCCATAATTACTAGATATTATAAAAGATACCAAATTTACAATAAATATCATTCATTTTACAAAATATTATGTCAATAAGAAGGCACTCTTTATATAATCAATATCGACATTTAGGAACAAAAATGATAATATTAAATGGGTATCGTTGGTTGTAGAATAATTGTATGCAAGCAGTGGTAATGTTACTACTACATTGATAGTTAGCTGAGTTTTCGATTTAAATCGATATCACTTGACATTCGACGTAACCTTTAAAGTCACGTGATATGAATAATGTTCATTTTAATTTAATTTTATAGGATTCTGATTCGAAGATATAATAAAAGCACAAACTTGTTTCAACTTTATACTAATACTATATACTACTTTATACTAAATACTAATAGCTAGTTTGTCTTTTTACCAAGAGAACCAAAGTCATCCTTAAAAATGTTACCTTGAATCATTGAATGTAATAACGTACAATTTAGGTGTCTTTGAGTCTCCGTCCATGCTCCATTTTAGACTGCATCTCCACCTGACATCAGATGCAATGTCGGTCTCACGTGGACCTATACAATATAAAAAAGTGTGGAACTCGAAGAAAATTCCGAATATCCTTAATAATTACCCTAGTATCGTTCTAATCACCGGAGCCAGGTCCAAGGGATACCTCGCAGGGTTAGATTCGCCTGCATTCTCTTACATTGAGCAGCTCTTTTTTTGTAGGCGGTTAGGGGCCGTACATTAATTACGTAAGGGTCCCGCAGGGGAGGGGGGAGAACCCCCATTCTTACGTAATATTTCACAAGTCGAAATTTAATATTATATAAAGATAATCGATAACTGATAGCAATGAAAGAGTATATATAACCTAAATTATCTGCTAAAGAATAAAAATCTTTGATTTACGTTAAATTGTGAGTTTTAGTGTAACTGATCCTTTTCTAACAACGTTTTATTAGAGAGAGAAATCTTATGTATCGTTACATGGGGGTAGGGGGTCCACAAATCGTCAAATTCATCCTTACGCAATTAATGAATAGCCCCATACGACAGGAAAAAAAAACTAGTCTCATAATTCATTCTTTAGATCGTATAAAAGGATTAAATAAAAAATATCACACAAATCAAAAACTAAGTTTACTTTTAAAAATATCAATTGTGTAATTAAAAAACAGAAAAATTCCTTCGAGCCGGATTTGAACCAGCGACCTATGGATGACAATGTTACATATCCTCTACAGTCCACCGCTCTACCAACTGAGCTATCGAAGGTGATATGTGGTTGATCGAAATTATAGTTAATTTATTTTTTGCTCAAACAATTAATGTATCAGTTCAGCGAAGTAATTCTTTGAACCTTCTAGGCACACTGCCCATCGATAGCGACCTATATCGAACTGGACCAATTGAAGCTTATAGTGTTTTCTCATTTTAGTGTATATATTTCTTAGGAGTTTATTCATATTCTAGTTTTATTATAAGTGTTTAGTTTTTAGTTCATATTACAATATTTATATATATATTTTTAATGTTAAGAATTTTATTACTTTCTTACGACTAAACTGCTAAGGAAATCTTAAAGAAATTTATCACAAAGTTCTATTGTATCTTAGAGAAGACTATAGGCTCGTCTCAGCAAGTCAATTTAAAGGAGTGAAACGTATGAATAAAATGAAATTTAATAAGAGCAGTCCATAATTCTTCAATTTTAGGATATTCAAATTCATATTTAGGCTCTTGACAAGGAATACCTAAGTGTTTTAGTAGTTGCGTTTTAATTTTTCTTATTTCAATTAGAAAATATAAACATAAATGAGGACGAAGACGCAGATAACGGGAAGCCTCCTTTCAGAGATGTTTTCTTTTCTTCCTTGGCTTTTACCTATCCGTATATTTTATTCATATTATAATATAATATGCATATTTGTGAAGTAAGATCCATTATTGGCTTCTGAGCTGTTGTAAAATATACCGATTCTTAAGGTAAGGTAAGGTAAGATTGTGTAAAGCCATGTGATCTTTATCAATTAAATAAATAAATATAATACAAAAGTATATGACAATAGGTTCATTCGCAAGGCCACGTAAAAGAAATATAAAATTGACAAGCAAATTAATTTCACATTCGTGTATTATTATGTATTACGTACTTCACAAACAAATATAGATTCAATACATATAATATGTAATATTGATATTACTCATCTATTTTAAAAAGGTTTAAAATGTTCCCAATTTAGGCTGATTTGGGAGGATTGTAAGTTAAGCTGTACAACACAACAAACAACATTTTTATGTGAAAAAATTTGTCATCTTTTGAAACTTAAAAACAAAAAATATAATGTAACAAAAAACTTTCTTTTAAAATTACAAAATTACTATTTTACATAAAAATTAAAATTTTGAATTAAAAAAGGAGGAAGCGCCCCCGGGTGGGCTCGAACCACCAACCTTTCGGTTAACAGCCGAACGCGCTAGCCGATTGCGCCACGGAGGCAGATGAGCGGAGGGGCGAAAGTAACATAACGTTATAGATGAGTGTTATTATTTATGAACCATGTTGAACGAGCTAGCAATAAGATGATTTTATGTGGAAACGGTATAAATATGTAAATAATAAATGTATGTAAATGAGACGCACAAACTTTATCGAGACATAGCGAAACGCCTGGTAGACGTCTCACGTGACCAAAAGACTGGTCTGTACCTCGGACAACGCATTAGCGTTGCGATACAGCAAGATAATGTGGCCAGTCTTTTGGGCACGTTTCCAACTGACAGCGGTCTTGCACTAGATTTTATAAATTAATTTAAATTTGTATATATACTTATTTATAAGATAGATTATATGTAAATTATAATAATATAAATATTTATATAGTATTAGAGTTTTTCCCGCGGTTACGCCGCGTGAGAAATGCGTAGGTGCATTTGTGGTGTGACAGAGGACGTATGTCAGAATAGAGAAGTGTGGAAAGAAGACATATTTTGCGCCGACTCTAAACAATTGGGAGAATGTGAAAGAAAATAGAATAAATGTATGTAACTACCAGACAAGATAACATAAATATACCTAACTATATGATATAAGTAGATATAAGAGACTGACAGAAGAATTGGACAAGAATATAACAAAGTACCCAAAAGTAAATAGTAAAGTGCTTGTAAATAAAGATGTACGATAGACATAAAAAACACAAATCCAAGAGAGGGAGAGAGTGAGAATTGGAAAAGAACGCCCAAACTTGAGAGCTGTTCATAATGACCCTGACAATGTTAGGGGAGTAAGATGAAAGCCATATTAACTTAGTCATAAAATATATTTTTTTTAAATAAAATATTTACATATTAGAAAAATGTTAAAAATTAAATTTGAAATTAAAAATAATTCTGTAAAGACTCAATTTTTGACTAGTTGTTACGAAAAATATGTTGAAACGTTTAGTGATGTTTTTCTACATTTAGTACTATAGGATTTAGAAGATTTACATACTTACGCTTATACTGCCTTGGTATTCTTATTTCAGGATAAAAAATGAAAATGTAAGTATTTTTGAATCCAATAAGCGTTACAAGACAACGCAACTTATAATTTTTTAATAAGTGTATTTGGGTTTTTAATTTAAATCTTACAATTCTAGTATTTCGAAGTAATTTTTTATATTACAATAAAAGCGGACTAAGCCGTAAGAATACCATTGTATTTTTTCAAACACGCTAATAACCAACTTGACAGGTTAAATATCAGTTCTTTCACACTATAATGCAAATTACATAGCGGTAAAAACAGATAAAAAATTATATTAAATTTCGCTAATTTATAAAAATAACAGGATTCATTAGTTTTTAACCTCTGCGTGTAAAGGGTCAACGACATTTAAAGATAAAAGCGCTGAAAATGTAACAATATCTTTCGATAGGCAAGCAAAATAAAACTATCCATTTGTGATTTTGGAATAAGTGAGGCCGAAGTCCGTCCCCATGTGGAGTACTGCTCCCATCTCTGGGTTGGGGCACCTCAGTACCAGCTGCTCCCATTTGACTCCTTGCAGTGCCGAGCGGTGCGGATTGTCGACGATGCCGAACTTACAAACGGTTTTAGAACCTTTAAATCTCAGAAGAGACGTCGGCGTTCTAAGCGCGTTCAACCGTCTGTACAATGAGGAGTGTTCTGAGGAGCTATTTGGTTTGGTAACTACGTCACCATTTTACCACCGCACTGCTCGCGGGCGACTGGGCGTTCATCCACACTTCCTTGACACCTGGAAGTTGTCCACTGTACGTGGCGCTCGCTCCTTTATGCCATACGTGAGCAGGCTATGGAATGAGCTCCCTCCCGCGGTTTTGTCATAGCGCTACAATATGGGGTTCTTCAAAAAGGGTATAAACAGATATTTAAAGTCTCAACGAGGTAGGCAATGCATCGGCTCCTTTAGTGTTGCAGGTGTCCATGGGCGACGGTATTCACTTGCCATCAAGTGGACCCGTTTGCCAGTTTGCCTATGCTTATAGGCAAACTGGCAACTAAAAAAGTGACAACTTTTATTTATTCCACACCAATACAAATGATCTCAAACCTTCAATCCCTTTAGTTCTCATTTCCTACCATAGTTCTACACTGACCAGCGCCGGCGATTATTCTTGTATGTGTCATCATCTTACGACGACGCTCCAGCGCTTCTAATTTCCGGTTCCTATATCTTATTTAATCACTTGCCTTACTATCGGTTGAATTTTGACACTGCTTGTTTGAAGCTTATGTCAAAATTTAACCGTTACTGAGGCAAATGAACTTACGGTAAGATATATGAACCGGCCATGAGTCTGGCTAGTCAAACCTATACCTTGTTTTTCCTTAAAACATAATAATTAATTACACTGGTCGGCAAACAAATCTTCCTTTAAATAAAAATCAGATAAATATATAAAATTTGATATGCTGAATTTAGATCTGCTTTTTGTTTCTTGCTATTTTTTGCTCCTAACGAAATGTTTTTTTGTGAAAAACTTATTACTTCTTATCAAACTCCAAAATACCATAACGCCAGTAGATTTCTTTTAGCAATATCTCATGAATGTGCTGAAAGATTTTAGCAAGATTTATTGCATTATACGATACAACGGAAAACCGTCGGAATTATTACTTGCATTGTTGTTACTTGATTTGCCACGAAATTAAAATAGAATACATGAAAATGGAGAAAACTAAAATGACTATCAATAATTTGACATATTCATTTGATGATTTTAAATGTTTTCGGAGGATTTTCAGCTATTGTCACAATAATTAAATATACGTTCTCTATGTAAAGCAAAAGAAAACGCTTAATTTAAAACATCAATTACAAAAAATTGGAAATGGTACAAAACTTCTAATACGTATTTAGAAGGGTCAAATTTATAAAAAAAATCACAATTGTTAGAAGAAGTTGCGTTTGCCGACTGGTGTTATTTTAGTACTTCACATACCACATTTTTGCATTCATTTACAATATGTGTTCATGTTTAATTCAACTTAAGAAACACCTAAAGTTACACACTAAAAAATAAAGTCTTAAATTAGCATAGAAATACAATAATTTTAAATAAAAGTTTATTCAAAATTTTATCTTGCAAGAAAGGTGTAACAAGATGTCAAAGATTAAATTTTCGAAAAAGTGTTAGCCGTCCCAAGGCCTCAGCAAGCCTTTCAAATCCGACTCATTATGAGTTAGTCTTCAGCAATAAATATAAATCATTTTAATTATTATTGTTTTCATTCGAATACTTGACACACAGCCATGTAATTTACCTCATAATATAAAATAGAAAAACATAACATTTAAAATTTATTTAATTTATTCAGATGAAATGGTTTTATGCTTTTTAAATGCCACCTCATCCAACACAATGAACTTGATATATTTCAAAATGCCGTTAAATGTAAATTATTGCATTTACATTCAAATAGTACGTCAAATATACCAATTTGAAAGTTGTTCTGTCTTCTGATTGAACGGCAAAAATTTTTAAAGCTGTACAAATAAAATTTTTGTGTCGTAAATATCACTACATGTTTTCTTGATTAACAGTAAGTAGTATTACCTACTTATGCTTTTATTTACTCTATCATTATTATCATCCATGCGGTAAATCCGTTTTGTATACAGATCGTCCGCATCAAAGTCCAAGATCCGCTTTCCTGATTTTTCTTCTCCACTACGCAGGCACTTCTTCTCTGCAACCTTTATTATGTGATTATTTACACTTATCATTAGCCTAATATTAAATCTTGGTTGCGTTCGGAGGTCGATTTCACCTGCATTTTCTTCTCCACTTTGCGTGTTTTTCGGAATCTCTTATTGTAAGACTAGTAATCTTACTGGTACGCATATCATTCTTCACGACATCAAGTCAGCATTTCTTAAACTTACCCTTTTTTGCAGGAGCAAACCCCTGCGTGTTGGTTGGATTATTGTTCTCGAAATAATTAGCTGGTTTCTGCAACTTTCTGTAACGTTTCTGTACTGGCGTAAGCGACTCTTGCGTTTTGTTTTAAGTCACGAACGTGAAGACTGCCATGGATGCAGTATTTCCTAACGCGGTCTGTCTAGGTAAGTCCACAAATCCTCCGCAGCATATTCATCTCCGTAACATTCAGCTCTTGCTTGCGACGTTCCAGTCCAGGCCATGCACGCTTCACTATCACACAAATAAACATGACTAATGATGTATTTATAGACGTGTGCTTTCTGCTAAATTGGCATTTTGAACTCACAAATAATACCAATCACTGCACACCACTTGGTCCAAGTTTCTGACATAGGATTTTTGACATCATGACTGATGTCCCCAAAGTATCAAGTACAAAAGTAACTTAAATTGTAATACTTAACATATTTTTTAACCAAGGCAGTCGAAGATTGAAAATTTTACTGAGATTGTTTTGTTCATTTTTAGACTGATTTATCAAATGAGGTTCTATAACTTGGTATTTATTCAGACGTGGTAGACCCATGCTGTATCAGTCATTACCTTGATTACAGCTCTTAGGGCCGGTTTGACCGCTGTGTTACCTCGCTCTTACAGAATATAGGCGTGAAATAGTTAACCTGAGATAATTATATTTCGTACGGTGATTGAAAGATCCGGTGGCCCACTTTTCCCTTACCTCTACAATATTATCCTCCTTTCCTACCCTAAACGCCTTGCCGACTGAAATTAGATACAAGTTGCGCTAAAAATATCTTTATATATAAAAATACCTTCTGAGATTTCGATTAAATTCTTTGTGTGTGTTCAGAGGGATTCGAGAATGGTTTTGATTCACAATTGGATCCGATAAGTGGCGTTGCAATCGGATTCTAAATTTTATTTCTTCAGGACATGACCACGTCCGCCGGGACAACTAGTATTTTAAATAAAAAGTGTCAAAAAGCAAGACAGGGACGAATTATGTTCCACTTGTAATTCAGTCAGGATTTAGTAGTAATCTAACTTTTATAAGACGATTTTTTCAAATCAAGATATGGTAGGTATACAAATAAGTGTTTTCGTTTTTATAACAATCACAGTTTTGCAAGTTCGGCATAGGTACAATCTTCAGTAATTTAAATTGGTATTCCTATAAACGCTTTATTACATCACGCTGCAATCGAAAGGAGAAGCTTGATGACGTTTCAAATAACTTATCACATTTAGAAACATAATTTCCGTTATCGATGCAATCATTTGAGGAATAGAAAGTTGAGTGAAGACTATCGTGTCAATTAAATTAACGTGATTACATTCAACACCCTATGACTTTTAGACCTCTTTTATTTTTCTACAAAAGGTTACAGTAATGATGATTATTACTTTGGTAGGTAGATAATAATATTCATGGTAAATTTCTCTCAAAACTTGGATACATGGAAGTAATAATAATAGTCTTTATTTTTCATCAACAATAGAAAGGTGTTGTTTACAAAATAAAATCTTATAAATAAATCTATCTTATTCGATAGAACAAAAATGAAGAGGAGTCTAGACTGACAAAAATCCCATCCTATGGAACTCCTGGTTTCCTCCTCTCTTATAATTTGGTTTCATTAAAGTATCGAAAACTACTAAAATGTAATGTGTGCATGTTGCAGAATGAGTGAGTGAATGAGTTAGTAAATGAGCGTATGAATAAGTAAATGAGAGAGTGAGTGCGTGCATGTGTGCTGAAAAAGTAATAAATCAATCGACTAACAAACATACACGATGCGTATGTTTCTGAAAGTTTATTATACTATAATAAAGAGTTATCTATCTATCATGACTCGTGGCGCCATCTAGGATTAAATAACTTTGTAATATTACGTATTTTACTAGGCCTTTGTCATTTTTCTTCCTCAAAACAATAACTACTTAATATGAAGAAATATTGAAGACAATTAATTTAAATAACTTTAATTACACCAATGCAAACTAAATTAAATCGCCGATATTATAAGCAATTTTTCAATAATGGCCTTACTTGAACAATAGATTGCTACACTAGGGTATTTCGCTTAATCGCCTTGTATGGGAAATATTCTAACAAGTGTACCGCAGTGCCATTGTCTGTCTATTCATGTTATAATATCACTGATGGTGTTTTGTAACCTATGTCGTAATCATTTGACTTTGGATTTATGACTTTATAGTTGTTACACAGCCTTATTAGTTTTTTTATATAAATTTAATGTATCAATTTTTTAGAATCGAAAATCGCAATTTATGATTACAAACTTGATGAAACAAAAAAGTGATAAACACAGAAATCTTTAGGACTAAGCCTGCGAGAGAATGAGATAAGAGTTTCAAATTGTGTGGCACAGATTATAGAGCCAATAAGACCCATAATTAAACATAGGTCCAATTTGGACCGAAATAAAACTGATAATAATATTTTTTAGACTAAAACAGTGAGAAATTGAAAGTTATACGTTAGAAGTTTAATTTGCATTATAATATGTCGACGGATGTAGGCTAAAGGAATTATATTTATTTTAATAAAAGAATTATCTGTGAGTATATTCTCTGAAGTTTCACTTCGACTGCTTGTGAATTACATACACATTTTTTTAATTCCTCTTGTTTTTTCAATGTAAATAAAGTAAAGTAAGTAAAATAAATAACGTAAATCATGCCTTCACTTCTACTAAAATGTAAATGTAAAAGTGATTTTGGATATTTGTTTGTTCTTTCTTAACGGTCTTGGGAATTAACTGATCGTTATGAAATTTGACGTGTATATTTTTTGCCATAACAGACACAAACGTAATTTTAATAGTCCCTCTCTAACTCTCTCTCTCTTGTTTTGCCTTTTCCTAATTATTTTGGGGACTCCTCAATATGTCTTTTCCTTCCACACTTCTCTATTCTGACATACGTCCTCTGTCACACCTCAAATCATCATATTATCCTTCACACAATCCCTCCATCTATTTC
This sequence comes from Dendrolimus houi, assembly GCA_039645545.1. NCBI lineage: Eukaryota > Metazoa > Arthropoda > Insecta > Lepidoptera > Lasiocampidae > Dendrolimus > Dendrolimus houi. The sequence goes on from CM077136.1 coordinate 10,289,181, forward strand.
TTGGTCTACCTTTATATTTGTACCCATCAATCTACAGTTTAACATTGTTTTTGTTACGTGACTTTCATCTCTCCTCATTACACGCCCATGCAACCTTAGTTTTAATAATCTTATTAGCTCACAATTGAAAGCTTAATTAGGATACAATTTTTACTAATTTGCAAACGGTGTCGCATATCTATGCAAACGACGTAACACTTACAAAACGGTATCATAGATCAGTTATTATAACTACTTATATGTATTGTTTTAAGTTTTATCGCGAATTCAATATATTATTGTGAAACTACATGAGTACACCTTCCTGTTAAATTTCATCCTTATAGGCCTTGTAGTTTCATAGAAAAATTACTATGAAATACTTAGACAAATGATCAGACATCTTTATAAGAATTCTAACACTTTCAAAGGTTGTTTATTCAAATTATTTTTTTTTTTTTTCAAAATAAGTTCCGCTGTAGAACACTTTTTGAACATATAAGTTAAAATTTACTTCCTATTCTATGTACAACGTGTTCCACTTCGCAACGTGTTATTGCTGTTAAGGAGAAAAAGCGCCAAGAAACTCCCCAGCAACACGTCTGGCTAAAAATTCTTTTGTTTTTTATATTTCTTATTCAATTTATATCTCAAGCTCTTTTTTTATAAGTTTTTTACAGAAGTATGTTTAAAAAATTACATCGGCCTACAAAACACTGTTTGATGCAATTTTGAGGATGTTTGGACCAAACTGATTCGGATTCAGCGCATTGAAATAAATAAAAATAGATAGGTCTGGTCAAATGTACAGCCTGCTTTTTATTTTTTGTGTGTCATTGTTATTAATAAAGCAGTATAATTATAGTTTATTTTTGATATTTAATTTTAGTTTGTCTAATGCATCGTTTCTCAATCTGGGTCGCGACCCTTGTGGGGTCGCAATCTGATAAGTATTAAGACCTACATACAAAAGATCCAATTCAATCAAACGTATAAATATACCATTAATTAAAATATTATTGAAATTTTTTTAGATGTCGCGAACTCTTTCTTATTATAAATTTAATTTATTTTCTATATTTAATAATGACATTTTTGTTTATCTCAGATTTGTTTAGTTACCAAAAATTATTTGAAAGCGCCATCGTTGTCCAGTGTATTATTTCAAACTTCCCTCTAAATCCATACAGTCTCTAACAGTAGTGAAAATATCCTAAAACTTTCTACCTACGTTTTTGGCTTTTTCTTGGCTCGCCATATAAAAATCTTTGAGAAACAATGGTCTAAAGTATTCGAAGAGCACTATTTTGTGCCTTTTCACAATATGAATTAAATAAATATGTAGGCACATTAACAAATGTACATCGAAATGAAATTAAAAAATTTAAATAGTTATAAAATTATTTATTTTATACGATACGAAAATGATTATTTTAGCAACAAGTCTGACCATTAGCCCTGAATTTGGTCGGCTTTAAGAAGGAAGTGAGCGGCATACAATTTATTAATATATAGAAAACATTGCCGTCCGTTTGGCCTACTTTAATAACACGCCCTGCGGAAAAGGTGAAGGCAATGGAAAGGTTATGTGACCTGCCTTATGAATTTGGTCACATTTTAACATTATTATCATGGACATTGGATTATCATACAATCATTATCGTGGATATAATTGGAATGTTTCTTGATGTTAGTGACACGCACAATAATGATAATAATTATTTTAGTTAAACACTTATTTTTTACGGTCTTCAAAACTGAACACATTCAGAGACATGTTTAAATACATTAATAATATAATATTTTGTACTCTGTAGAATGTGATCTTTTATATGAAGACACAGCTTGTGTTATTACGTATCTATAGCACTAAATCATAAAAAACTAATACAAATCCTATAAGTAAGCCGGTGAGGATGCTTACATGCATGTGCTCACACCTACACTCGGCATAAACTCTTATTATTATAGTTAAACAAAAAATAAATATAATAAAGAAGGAAAAAAAACTTTTAAAATATTATTGAGCGCTTAAACGATTTTATTAAAAAATAATCTTATTTTGTATTTAAATGAAGCAACAGAACCAAAAAATATGTCTATGTTGTTGCGGATATGTTACAACCAGATGTCATGCGATATATAGGGGAATGTTGGCCAATGTTAGTCCTGCAAGAAGGTAAGTAAAAAGTTTTGCGATTTTGAACTCGACTACCCATGCGTCGTATAGAGAATGACATTTTTTCAAGCGTGTCTGGGGAATCGATCAGACCATGTAGTAGTTTAAAGGCAAATAGGATGTCAGCAATCTTCCTGCGGTTTTCTAGAGAAGAAACATTGTAATGTTGTAGTCTTAGGTTGTAGCTCTGTAAACTATGGCATTTATTGTCCGAAAACGTAACTTGTACAAACTTGATACTTGATCAAATTATCATAATATTTTATGTACTGTATTACTCTATAATATGTTGTTATTATAATAAAATTTTACTTAACTAGTTTGTAGTTGGGTCGTTGTTTTCGAAAATAAGCGTTGTGTCGGATAAAACTCCTCTACGGCAATAAGCTGAGGGCAAACCTCATTTGTTGAAAATGCGTGGTAGATGTTCTCAAAATATGTTTGCTTCTTATACTATGATTTATAATTAGTGTAAGTACGTCGCCATTTCTTCAAATAAAGTCTTTTTCTTTCTTTGTTTCTTACATTCATCAGCTAGTAATGTGGTAGAACCATACAGGATTCAATACTTGATTACAGCTCTTAGGGTCAGCTCGATAGGTGCGATACCGCGCTCTCACAGAATATCAGGGTGTAACGGTTAACCTTGAGGTCATCGTGTTCCGTGCCGTGAGTGAAAGTTCCGATGCCCCTTATCCACCTCTCACTATCCCATCCTCTCTATCCAATTCCTCCTGTCCTCCTCCTATTCGATCCCTTTTCCCATGCCTCCTATCCCATCTTAAAGAATTGGCTTCTCCCCTGGTGTTGCAAACGTCTATAGGGGGGCAATCAATAAATTACGTCACCCGTTGATTGGTTGATGAAGTGTGCCAAATGTGTGATAAGGGATGGGAGAGATCCTAAATTTCGTGACGTCACATTTCAAAATATAATATATTTCAGCTTTAAAACAGGAAATTTGATATATTAACAAAAATTTTCAAAATTTTCCATACTCTTATCTGTATGTGCATCGTGTTTAATTTATTTAAAAAAATATTTAAATGGAAATGAAACTAATTCCGGAACTGCTGTTTTAATTTAATAATTTCTTGATGTCACACTAGGGAGGGGAGGAGTCTCACGAATGTAACCAGCTGTGACAAAGACGGGGGAGGGGTCGAAAAATCCTGAAATTCGTGTCACGTGATTTATGGACGGCTCCTAGACGACAAGTAACTACTCTCCATTAGGTAAGCTGTCTACCAGTTTGCCAGCTTCGCAATAAGACAACAAATGCTACATTTTAGGGTAACCGGTTAGCTATGTGTGAAACACACGCCTAACCGTGTCGCCTTAAGTCCCGGTGGAAGGCGCAGAGGGCTTAGTCTCAAACGTTTTTCGTCGTACGTTTTGATTTTAGAACATATTTTGCTTGTTTTTTTTACATATTTAAGTACATTTTCCATTATATGTTCCGTTTATTTTTGCGTTTATATAGACTATAGTACTGTAGTTTTAAAGAAATCTTTGTTCGTTCTTTCTTATATCTAAAATTCCTTCACTCTTTCGGGTTGATTGGACGAAAACGAACGACTAGAGGCGTTTGAGAGTTGCCCCTCAGACACAAGAATGATAATGGACGTAGGTAGTTAGGTTTAAAGAATTTTATTTCCCATAAAAACATGTAGTTCACTTACAATGAGATTAAAAATAATTATTGACTAATACAATATACATCTTAACACTAATGTAGTGCTATGCAGTCTTCATTAAATGTTGCGGTTCATTATTTTATGTTTATTTTAATAAAAGGTTTTTTAGTTTAATTTTAATTTTTTTTTTTTTTAAAAGTTTATGTCGTTTGGCATTTTATTAAATAACTGCTATGTATAATTTAGAATGCTATGCGTGGCAAAGTCAATAGTTTTACAATGAAAAATGCTGAAGTCACCACCATCGGAGACGAAAAGTAAAGGAATATGGACCCCGGATTTCGCAGCGGATATCATGTATCGATTTATTTTTTCATGTTTAATTTTTTTTTAATAAACTGATATAATAAAAAAAACTTAACTTGGTTATATTGTATTCTACCCGTAGTCCCTCAAGATGAACCACAAACGTCTCCACTCAGCTGAGATGAGAATGTCGAGATGGATGTGTGGTGTCACAAGAATGGATAAAGTGAGAAATGAGTACATAAGGGGATCTTTGAAAGTTGCACCCGTGAATGAAAATTTGAGAGGAAGAAGATTAAGTTGGTATGGGCATATAATGAGGTGGGATGAAAGTCACGTAACAAAAACGAATGTTAAACTTCAAGATAGATGGGTACAAATGTAAAGGTAGACCAAAAAAAGATGGATGTATTGTGTGAAGGATGATATGATGATATGTGGTGTGACAGAAGACTTATGTCAGAGTGGAGGAGTGTGGAAGGAAAAGACATATTGTGCCGACCCCAAATAATTGGGATATGGTGAAAGAAAAGAGAGAGTCCCTCAAGACTCGGTAAAATATTGAGCCTAGGTCACTAAGCCATAATTAATTGTTATTACAATTTAAACATATTTTAAAAGAATTTTAGATTAAAATTGAAATTCTCAAAAAGTTACTTTACAATTTTATATAAAAAAAAGTATTAACAGAACAAAGTTAATAAATTTGCACAGGGGTACGGCGCACACATAAAATTGTGAAATATCTATACCTACTAGCGACATCTAACGGATAAAATTAAACTAGCCATAACGGCAACACTGACGTATTGCTAGTCATTCCTAGTATTTATCTTCTGTTGTATTGATAAGATTATATTATATATTGATTATATTATAGTCATATGTATTATATAATTCTAAAAAAGACGTATATTCTGAATAAGAAAATAATGAAAAAAGATTATTAGATACATATATAAAGCTTTTTATTGTACATCAATACAAAAATAAACTTGCAGACTAAAACGGTACATAAGTTTTTTTTTATAGCGTGAGTTCAGCAAACAGGCAGACGGCTTACCTGGTGGAAAGCGGTTACCATCGCCTATGGACATTTGTAACACCAAAAGTGCTACAAATGCGCTGCTGCTCTCTTAAGGGATACTGGAACCTGGTCACTAATGCCGGAACACAACTCAGTGTTGTTATGGCGACACACTCTAGACCAGGGGTGGTAGCAATCTAGACGGGCAAATATCCTACCATCTGGCTGTGGGTGGTTTTGTCACCTGTTACGACAGACCGCCTGGCCACTGGGAATTGTATTCTTTCTCCGTTCCTGCAGGGATAAGTAATTGAGCATAGATATTATTACTACCAGAGAATATTATTATACACTCACTGTTGTGTTATCAATATGAATGAATTATCATTGTATTTATTGATTTTATAATGATATATTACAAATTATCGGTTTAATAATTTTAATCAATGGTTTGTAATCCTCGGTAGTATAGTGGTAAGTATCCCCGCCTGTCACGCGGGAGACCGGGGTTCGATTCCCCGCCGGGGAGGTTACCTTTTTAGAACCCTAGAACGCACACATAATGTATATTAGACAAGCGTTAGTGGGTATACCGTCTGTTCTCTTAAAATCGGCAAACCAGTATTAAGTTGTTCTATTTCCTACTATATTTTACTAGTGCAGTGGGCAGTCTATGGACTGATATTGACTTTTATATTTTTTTAAAGTCTATATTTATTACAGAAGATTAATCATTTCGATTATGTCAACCTCGAACATAACCTTACACAAACCATCACAAACTATAGTGGAGTACCGCTGAGGAGTGCAACTCCTTACCGTTGATTAGTTTTTCTGAAACATGTTACACAGCTTACAATCTATAAATCTTCAAGTCTCGCGTGAACAGATATCTTTTAGGTAAGCGAGACTTTCAAAATGTTAGTACAGAGACCTATTAATTATAACTTATTTAAATCTAAATGCTCCAAACAGACGCTTTTTTCACGTTTGATATATTATTATAGTATTTTTTTTTATTGCAGGATTTCAACAGACAGGCAGACAGCCCACCTGATGGAAAGCGGTTACCATCGCCTATGGCCATTTGTAACACCAAAAGTGGTACAAATGCGCTGCTGCTCTATAACGGGAGACTGAGACCTGGCCACTAATGCCAGAACACAACTCAGGGTAGTTATGGCGGCATACTCCGAGACTCTAGACTGTGTATAAATACATCATCATATTATCTCTCATAACAAAGTGTAGTGCTATGTGCTAAACGGTGACAAAGAACACATTAACAAAGTGTCTTCTTTTTGATTTCGACATAAATAAATGTGTTATTTGGCACATTTTTATCCATGGTTTAAGTTTTAGCTAGATATTTTAGGTCAGATTTAAATTACTCATTAGTCTTATTTCCTCGATTAGACTGTAATTTTAATGTTATATCACAAAGGTGTATGGAAAAAAAGCATCTTTATTTTCAGATGAGCTAAGAATTTACTTCAAGCCTGCTTGGAGGAGATTGCTTTAAGCGCCAAAGCGGCCTACTGTTTTATTTAAAAAATAAAACAATTAGGTCCATTTTTGTAACAGTTTATTTTGGTGGGCAATAAAGTATTATCTAAATAAAATATCACATACCTACCACACATAAAAGATTTAAAAAACGAATACAGATTACATAATGATTAAATAAAGCTATTAAACATCACTAACTTATTAGAATATCTCGATGATTTAGGAGGTAACAAAAGAATTCGAATAACTTTATTTTTGAACGATCATAAAGATTTTTCAAATGCGTGTCAAACCATACACGATGACGTTCCGTAGTAGTGACAAATATCGTCTACCTTTGTTATCGGGCTATGGAACCTTCAATAGGCATAATAGAAAATACCCCATCTTAAAAATTACTGTAATGCTCAAACGAGTTTTAAAGCGTTTTTACTTCAATTTAAAAAAGATCCACTCTATATTTCAGAAGTTGAGGGGAACGCAATTTTAAGGACTTTGCAAGGAAACAACTCGCCGCCTATTAAATTAAATAAAAAAAATATCAAGAAGCAATCTCGTACATAAAATACGATAGTTTACAGGAAAAATTACTGTGCCATACAAAAACCGACGAACAAAGGAATAGATGTAGCAAAAAACTTGACGAAAAACATAATGATTCTGTTTATGAACAGATGTTCTTCGCCAAAGAACCCTAAATTTTTTTTATAGAATTTTATATGCGAATAAAATGTTATAAGATCCTATATTATAATTATAAAAAATATTGGGTGAATTTTAAAACATTTTTTTATTGCAATTTTAATAATATTGTTACAATCTGAACGCCGACAAAAGACAAATTCACACCTGCATACCTGTAAGTAGACATTTTATTACCTTTTCGGCAGTTGGACTTTTTTGTTTACTTTGTGTTTAAAATTTGTGATTAGAAAAACAGCCCATCGTATATTGTAATATTTTATGGTAGTCATTAGCCAGGTGTGATTCTAGGAAATTCAGTCCACGCGGCTGAGCAGACATATTGTATTTGTACAGTATAAAGCAATGCCCCAATTGTGATATGGGGCAGTCGAGCGATAACCACAAGCGAAGCAAGACTTATGTACTTTCGGTAATCTATTTAGTGACGGACTTTGCGCGTGTATTTGAATTACGATCTCCTGCATTACGTTTGGACTTATTGGGTTCGGTTATATTTGTACCTGTGTTATACGTGTCTGTATGGTTCTAATAAACTCTATAGTAATTCTAACGGCATTTTAATTCGAGTCTCGCGACACGTAACAATATCGATGTATTTTATTTGTGAGTAAATAAGAAAGAATAACAATCGCGCAGCAAAAAACCTATCTCTGAAAAGATTCTAAATCTTAAGTGGGTTATACACGTGCGAGCAAGTAGGTGTAAATTTGGCTCGGTGGTTTTTTTACCTGTGTTGTCATCTTAAGTACGCGACCTTTCAGAAGCGAACAGCGTCGAACTATAAGTACGCGTAGTTGCTCGCCCAGCTATCATTTGGTTTACATTTACTTTTTAGATAATTCTTATTTTACTGCACGATATTTTATTATTTAAAATATTTTTCATAAAAGTGTCAAAAATTTAAAGTCTTAAAGATACGTCTTAATTTCATATTTAACTATGACCAACAGATGGCGCTGCATATTTCGATTGAAGTAAAATCTCAAAATAATTTTGGAGAAGAATTATTATCAACAATTTAAATTGTGAACAAGATAATGAATATTTCTTTTTTCAATATAACTGCCTGAAAACTTACAACTGTTTTTTAGGCATGTTAAGTTGATATGTGTAATAAAAAAGACAAGTAGTACTTAGTAGTTAGTACCTCAGATACACTATATAGTGTATTATCTATGGATACACATATAATGATATATCCAGTTGAAAATAATAAAATTTTAAATTAGATCTACCCATTTTGGGCATTTGTAATATTTCAATAAACGGGTACAACTATGGAAAAAGAATATTCTATCATACTTGTCTTAAAAGTCGCTTTTGGGTTCATTGTTCGTATTTTTTACGTATGACCCGCCCGTGGCGGATATCGGAAAATGTCAATATTATATACATTTCAATGTAAAATTTAATATAAATAACGACTAAATGGAATTGGTCCTGTTTTTAAGCTTATCGTTGAATCTTGTTTGAATTATGATATGATATTATAACTTTGATTATGTTCTAAAGTCACGTTGCGAGGTCATTACCCTTGAATTCTTAATAATACACATACATATTATTCACGCCTATTATTGCCTATACAGGTAGACAGCAGAAGGATGGATACTTGCTAAAATCCAGACTAAAAATGTTTAGAGTTAATTCGAAAAGCTTTTTATCTAACTGAAAAACTGCTTATGTAATGCATACTTTACAGTCAGGATTAGAACGCATGTAATTTGAATGAAACGCGAAACCTGAATTGTACAAAAATCTCTGTGAGGTACCCAAAAGTCGAAGGTTTTATGGTACGCAAATATCAATGGTACTTAATCCTCCGGGAAGTACCGAAACATCAAAGGTCATAAGCTATAAGGAGGGCAAACCTTAATTGTAGGTACTCAAATTTTGAAGAGGACGAAGTTACAGATCTTCTACCCCATTATACACCTTTAAACAAAAAAAATTTATAAAAAAACTCACTTTCCAGTTGAATTCTTCATTAAATTTCACACAAAACGTAACTAATAGCAAAATTCTGGATTGTACCATAGCACGACAGTCGTGCTCTCGGCATGAGGGTAGCTAAAAGTTGATATCTCAACAGTTGAGACGCTAACATTTGAGAGGTACTACTCTGAGGCGTTGTGTCTCTTCTGTATTATATTATTATCCTTTTTATTGCGAAGCTGATAAACAAGCCCAGGCCCAGCTAAATGAAAGTGGCTACCGTTGACTATAGACTTTTGCAACACCAGGAGAGAAGCCAATGCGTTTTCAGTCTTTAGGACGGAATAGGAAGGATGGGATTAGGGATATGGGATAGCGAGTGGTAGGATAGAGAGATCAGACAGGCGGATAGATATAGAGGGGATGGGACAAGGAAGATGCAATGAGAGAAATAGGCCATCGAAACTGTCACACATAGTACGAAGCAGAAATAGGGTGTGCTGTGATTTAAAAAAAAATTGCATAAGTTGAGCAAACAGGCTCACCTGATAGAAAGCGGTTACCATCGCCTATGTACATTTGCCACACTGAAGGTGTGCTACAAATGCACTTCTGCTCTCTAAGGGTATAATGGAACCTGGCCGCTAATGCTGGAACACAACTCAAGGTTACTATGTCGGCATTCTCTTAGAGTCTAGACGAAGGGTGGTAGCCATCCAGAGGGCAAATACCCTACCACCTGGCTATGGGTTATTTTGTTGCCTCTCGTGACAAGTCGCCACGGCCGCAGGCAATTGTATTCTTTCTCCATTCCTGCACGGATTGAATTGATGATTCTTATAACTAAATAAATTTTTGGGGCTACTAAAACCAAAAGTAGCTCTATGCCCTTACATGACCTTAGCTACAACGATGATTTCCAGTAGCACATTCGACCTTTACGGTGGTTAAGGCCATGGTCAAAGGTTATAGTCATTACAGAGCTTTTTAAAAACGTTGTGTAAGCCATCCGGTAGCATTTAATCTTCGTAATTGTTTTTAAACAATTTCCTATCTACGCTTAATTATACTGTTAGGGAGGTTTTGTTTGGATTTGTGATCACGAAAGGTAACTTCGTAATACAGTTATTGCTTAATATAAAAAACTTTCAAATTGATTTACGGAATAGTTAAATAAATGTTACTGTTTATTATGAGATTTACTTTTACATTTGAATAGTTTTACGGATGTTATAATAAGTACTAAACTTAAGTTATCATAATGTCAAGCATTGGGTAGTTTTTTACAGCTACTTTGAAGAGGGCTAAGTTTGTACAGTAATATCAGGGAAGAAGTTTTCTCCATACAGGAATGGAAAAGAATACTAATTCCTGCGGCCGGGCGGCCTGTCGTAACAGGCGACTAAACAACCCACAGCCAGGTGGTAGGGCAATTCCCCGACTGGGTGGCTAACGCCCCTGGTCTAGAGTATGCCGCCATAACAATTTTGAGCTGTGTTCCGGCATCATTGATCACGCTCCAGTTTCTCCTTCAAGGCCGGCAGCACTTTGGTAGGACTTCTGGTATTGCTATTGTCCATAGGCGACGGTAACCACTTTCCAACACAGTCAGGCCGTCAGCCTCTTTGCTATGCTTCAGCCATAAAAAATATTTAAATAAGAAGTACTCTCCTAAAGAAATATTCATGTTTTAACGGTTTTAAGCACGGTAATTTATTTGATCTTTGTTGTTCCGACGTTTCGGCCACTTTTGAGTGGCCGTGATCACGAAAGACAAAGATGTCAAGTGTCAACGAATATTGTTAAAGTTTTATTTGGTTTGTTTTAGTTACATATTTTTTTGTTTTATGTATACAAGTCGCGGAAACTTAAGAAAATATTCACTGTTTTCTTTACGATTACTTAAAAGAAGTTGATAATTCAGTAACAACTCTCTTCTCTTTTCTTTCACCATATCCCAATTATTTAGGGTCGGCACAATATGTCTTTTCCTTCCACACTCCTCTACTCTGTGACATACATCTTCTGTCACACCACATATCATCATATCATCCTTCACACAATCCATCCATCTTTTTTTGGTCTACCTTTACATTTGTACCCATCTATCTTGAAGTTTAAGATTCTTTTTGTCACGTGACTTTCATCCCTCCTCATTATATGCCCAAACCAACTTAATCTTCTTCCCCTCAACATTTCACCTCAGTACCAACTAAATAAGTATAATATGAAATCAAAATTAAATAAAATATTTAAATGTCTATAGTCTTTCCAAGCATTTATTTTACTTTTGACAGTTCGATGACGGCTCAATTAGTAATGTCCTAATGAGTTATCTTGATTTATTATAAAAATCTACTTATTTATAAATAACTTTTAATTTATTCAATTTAAGTTATCTGTATATTTTTGCTTAAAACAGTATATCGTGTAATAAATATACCCATATTTTGACGAACACGTTTTACTTGTATTAAATAAGCCATTTTTGTGTATTAGAACGCCAATGCGCTATTTTAAACATTTGTTATTTGGCAATACCGACCAATACTAATAAACGTAAAATTATCATTGTATTTAATTCGGCAAAATATAACGGTACTTATAATAATTGTGGTATTATTTTTTTTAAAGTAGAAGATTTTTTAATGTGATAACATGACTCACAGAACATCACTATTACGTCACCCACAACAGAGTACGACATTTATGTAATTTGTTTCATGTGGGCTTTAACTGTCAAGAAATATGTAACTTGATAGACGTACAAACGTCAAAAGTAAAATAAACGCTTTGAAACAGTATAGTCCATTATTAAAATACGTAATATGTTAATTTTAAATAACTAAATAGTTATCTATAAAAAAATTGTTTTATTTAGAAAAAATCTTGGATATTTAATTTTAAGTATTATCATGGGAGAAAAATACTATCAGCGCGTTCAATCAGTAGCTCACAACGCCCAAAATGCTCCGTTATCCGTACCACAAGGCAACCGAGGTCGTTGTGGTCGTGGCGAAAACGTCACTAAGGACGTCATCAATTTCGATCATACAGCGCTCACAACGACCCATGTCAAGAGGTGGGTCGAATAACAGTTCCACTTGGGTTTACGATTGTAATGCCGCCAAGCAAGTGGAACAGGAAATATCGCGGTCGTGAACGTGGTCGTTGTGAGTCTCTAGTGGAACAGCCTATACCATTTAAATATTTTCTAGTGCCATCTAGTACCAAAGTGATAAATTGAACTATCATTTCTGACAGTTTGTTTCTAATTACTAGATGCCACTTGTATGTTACTTGTATACAAATACAATTTCAAAATATTTAATAAATAATGGTTTCTTTTAAAGTAGGTAGTCTAATAATTAAATGTTTATTACATCTGATACAACTGTGTAATTGAACGGTTTCAGTACGGTAATAGTTTAGAATAAAACATAACATTATATAGTTTATTATTCAGACACTAGGTGACACTTATATTTCTTTATAATATAATCATTCTGTTCGAAATAGACAAAACTATTCTTTTTTTTCACCTTTTTCCACTTATTTGGAATCGGCACAATATGTATTTTCCTTCTATACTCTTTTATTCTGGCATACGTCCGTCATACCACAAATCATCATGTCATCCTTCGTAAAATCAAGGTAAAACTATATGTATACTAATTATGAAGATAAAACTGTATTAAAAATAACGTCATTCAAAAAGTTAAAAATTTGTCGCATATCGCTATCAGCGGGGATTCGGGATTTGGAAACGTGTTTAAATTTAAATGCTAGCTTGTTGGTCATTTGAAGGAATTTTCCTTGCACTTAATTTGACTTCGTTTCAATAAATTATCAATAGATGGCGCTGTAGTCTTTCATAACAATATTTTTAATAAATTATCTCATGTAATTTATTTTCATACCTACTAAATTACTTTTGATCAGGTAATAAGATATTCTACCAACACTAGATATATATTTTATAGGAATTAATAAATCATCTTCGGAATCACTTCGTAGAAATAATAATAACAAATTGATCATAATTGTTAAGAAATAATACCATAACCAGTGAAATCTAGATTTTTTATAAACATTTCTATAGTTTTACATGTTCATTCATAAATTTGATATTATATTACTGCTAATGTATCCGTTAACAACGTAGGCTGCTCTTCAATTGAGACAATATCCTAAAATTTTTACAAAATACAAAACAACATAAAGCTGGAATCGTTCTAAGATAACCCTATTCTAAAATTATAAAGTGCGCAAAAAAACACTTTAACATTTTCCGCTTCATTGGTAGTTCGTGGCGCCTTTTCTTGAAACCACGATTGGCGGGCGCCGCGTGACGTCATCGCGCCCACGCGTACTCTGTGACGCAAGCCGATCGATGATCGCCTCTTCCTGTCCCACTCATTGATATTGCTTAAATTAGTTATATTCTATCCCTGTCTCGCATATATGAATGCCTTGAAATTCAAACCCGTGGGTGTTTGTTGCGTAGCCGGCCGAGCCGCGACGCGTATTGGATATATTTACAACACGGTTATATTTCAGTTTTGTTGGTAAATAAGTTCAGTCAGTGTTAGCTAGAAAAGCACTTAATATTGGACAAAATAAGATTGTAAAAATATTATTTACTTGGTAAACAAATAGCAAGAGATTAGAACTCAAATCTTTTAATTTATTTAGGGAAAGAATTTAATGTCTAGCCATGCTGTCTCCGTTAGGTCCCGTTAGAAGAAGTATAGGCTCATAGAGTGCTTGCTTGATATAGCAAGAGATGATATTATGTGCTAATGATTATCCGATTATAAGCCTCGACGAAAGGCTCTCGTGCGACGACCGCGTAACATCCTCACGGACAAGGTCGACGATATCACAAAACGGCTGGCTCGGATCAGCCCGCCCGCGATTAGGACGGCAGGCTGGCAGGCACCGACAGACAGACACAGACGGCGGCGTCGACGCCGCCAATCACGATCTCTCCACGTCCCCGCGAGGGACGCCAGGAGACACAGCTCCCCCATAGGATAGACTAGGCGTGTTGCTGGGAAGTTTCTTTCGCCGTTTCTTCTCTCCCAGCCATAACACGTTGCGAAACGGCAGTAAGATAATATAGGCCACCGCGAACCGCCGATCCCGGTCCGCCGGGATCCTTCCTCTCGGGCTTTATATTACCCGTCGCCCGCTCTCAATTAGTGCATTGTGTCGCCCTATGGTGGGCATCATTAGATTCATCCCCTCTCATGGCAACAGTCCAGCCGAGGTGAAACTCCCTAGGAGCCCCCTCGAGCAAGTTGCCCCCTGGCTCGAGCGCCTTCGCTTCGCAAAGGCACTCGCCCCGAAAACCCCGGTAAAGTTGTGAGGTCTTCGGACCAACAACATAAAGTCAAGTCCAACAAAAAAAAAATGTGCTAATGATTTCACAACGAGAGATAAAGACCATGCAAAATGGAGAAAAAAAGAAAGAAAATTGATTTTAATCAAGATTTAATACTAGGATGGTGATGATCATGTAGGGCTTAGAAGTTGTTAGTTAATTTTTTGATGAGCGACTGTCATAATATTTTTTATTTATGGTATAAATTTGAAAACTACAATTGCTATTTCGTTATTTTTATAAATATATAAACAAGCGTATCTGTAGTTGGGACATTCTATAATGTCACATTTAGCATCTATCAAACTGATTTTAGTAGTTACGTGAACTATCAACGAGGGTACGATTAAAACTTGGAATCGATATAAAACGTCACACATTACCAAATCGATCAATATAAAATTTATTATTTATAAAAAATATATTTTACATTTCGTTGTCTCTTTTATCTTTAAAATGTAGTAAATATACATAACTTATTTACGATTTATGTTTAAACTTTTTGATTTTAATCAAGCTCCAGGTCACGTCACCAATATTTAAAAAAAAAAGTGTTGACAAACATAACGTTTCTAAAGAAATAATATAATTATGGTGTTTTAATATGATAGATTTTTTTTGATACGGTTGCAATGTTAGTTCGTCAGTATTTATATGAAACTTCGATTAGGGCTTCTTAGAACGGCTCAACTATAAAGTATAATATATTTTTTTAATTCAGCAGACAAACACTTATTGTACATCCCCAAGCTAAGCAAATTACGTTTGTGTTATAGGTAATATACAACGGACCACTCTGGGGACAGTCCCAGATATCCAGACCATAGCTAATAACAGAAAGTTAGTTTCCGAAATTTACCATGCCAGGAATCGAGCCCGGAGCATCTGCCTTTCAGTGAGTTCCGCCCACTAAGACCCAGCCCGTTCAACCATAGAGGCCATCAAAGTATGTCGAATACTTAGTTTTTACTGTTATGTAAAAGAGTAGATATGTTCACCTTCATACTGCAAACTAAATTAAGTATTTTTGATGAAATATATTTTTTTGGTAGGTACTTTAGTCACTGAAAACGAATACAGGAGAGTATCTATCCAGAAAAATGAAAAATACGTAATGAAGATTTTTTCGAGTGCACCTGCAAGGTAAGCTCGTCTATATTATAAATAACAAAACACTCGGTCAGATGCAATTGGGTTCAAATTCATACAATCATTACCGCTGAAAAGACCTGACTTCCAACCTTCAGGCAATGTAGATTGTAGACCATGACTTATCACTTGGCTAGGGTTAAATCCCGGTTGCTTTCGGAGATTCTATTTGGAGCCTTGAGTCCGTTTATTATATTTGAATTGGCTAGTTTATGGTGTCCTTTAAAATTCAAATATTACAGGATACCAGAATCAAGGGGTGAAGGGGAAACTAAGAATAAAAGTATAAATAGAGGAAGGGGGGGGGCTTAAACTCACGTTTTATATCTCCAAGGTAAACTACCGACCACTACTCTGGGGCCTATCTCAGACATTGTTTAAATGGAAAGAAATTTAAATAGACCAACAATCTCATAGACTGGATGAGCGTGTAGTGATCGTAGTTGCAATAGTCGGGGACGCATGTTCGTATGTACTTTATCGAATATTGAACAAATATTTGACTGGGGCACTTCTATGGAGAAATACACACACTTACATATTTTCTGCTTACTAACACTAATAATAAGTAATAAAAAAGAATACAGTAACGACAGCAAATATCTATTGTGTATTTGGGATAGTCATAATAAAAATTGTATAATTGCGTGGCAGTCCACGAGGAAAGTTCCAGAGAGGTGAATAACGTGGACTGATTTTGTCATTATGCTACGGAACCATAAATAAATATTTAGTCAAAAATATGCCAAGGCTCACAAACTACAAAACGGGTCTTATTTAGAATAAAAATATCATTAATACCTCTATCAGATTAATTTTATTCAGATCTAGGATATGCCCGCGACTTCATCTACGCTTGAATTGAAATTCCCACGGGATTCCCGGGACACAAAATACCGCAGTACTTGAAAAAGAATGCAAGTTATCGTTTATAGTACTGTGGACATCATAGGACAAATATTAAATCCGTTACTTAGTGGCTTTGGGGTCCCATACTTGACTGTGGCCAGAAATGCTTGGTCCTTGGCTTGCCCAACTCAAAATTTACCCGTGGAACTGAAATCGCTGAAGCTATGGGACGGGCCGCTCAGCAAGCTAATACATGAGAACCTTTTGTCTTCCTGTATTGGCGAAACTGACCGAGCCCGTCTTTTAACTGTCTCTAAATGGGAGTCAGGTCTGTGGCTCCAAGCTCTGCCCTCGGCGAATCTAGGTACTCTCTTGTATGACACTACATTCAGAATTTGCTGCTTGCATTCGTCTGGGGGCAGGTGTTGTAGTGCCACATCGCTGTCGGTGCGGAGATAGAGTTGATAAGTTAGGCCACTATGGCTTGTCATGCGCAAGGAGCGCTGGCAGAATGTCACGGCATGCTACACTTAGTGACATTATCCGTAGGTCTCTTGTCACCGCCGGGACACCAGTTGTTCTTGAACCAAATGGGCTGTGTCGCGACGAAAGGAAGAGAGCAGACGGGATGTCGTTGGTGCCATGGAAGATGGGACGCCCCCTAGTATGGGACACAGCTCGTGTCGATACTTTGGCGGTGTCCCATCTTTCAGAGACAGCCGGGGCTGCTGCTGCTGCACACCAGGAGGCCCTGAAATGCCGCAAAAATGTATCCATTGGTAGTGGGTACGTATTTGTGGCTTTCGGGGTCGAGACCCTGGGGCCGTGGGGGCCTGGAGCTCATCACCTTTATCGAGACCTCTCAATGTGTCTAATTGAGGTCTCGCATGACCAAAATGGCTTGCACCTAGGACAACGAATTAGCGTTGCCATCCAACGCAGAAATGCGGCCAGTATTTTGCCACGCTCCCCGCCGACATAGACTCCAAGTCAACTTTTTATTTATAGACTTATGTAGCTTTATTTATAGTATAGTCTAAGCTATCGTTTTAGTGAAAACTGTATCGGAATAAGCTACTTTTTACGCACCCGAACAACTGCAAACCGCTCCCGAAAAGATTTTCCGCAGAATTGTCAGGATGAAATGTAGCGCAGAGCTAACTCTAAAAATCAACTGTCGATCAGCGAAAACCGCATCGAAATCGTCCCAGTACTTTTTACGTGAATCCCGAACAAACAGACAAGAAATCTAAAAAAATTGCATCGTGTTCTCTATCGTTTATTTAGTCTATTTCAGTTGTTTTGTTTAACTACTTTAAAATAGCTTGCTTCAGAGTACAGTTTAGAATTTTATAATATTATAGATTTTCCACTTTATAGCACTAAAAGTAGAGGACGGAGGGGGAAATTTTTATGTCCTTGGGAACCAATATCTCTCCACCTAATATTAAAGATTTAAATAAAAAACCATTAAGGAACGTACTTGTGATTTATCAAGATCTGATCAACGATACTGCATATGCTTATTTATATTGAATAAAAATTTCAACCCCGTAATATAATAATGTGCATGGCGGCCAGCCTTTAATATTTACCATTTCTGCCTTTCGATTCAGTATCGTGCGGCGACAAATATATTTCAAATTCATACTGTAATACAAATATCTAATTTATAACTATAAACGAGTGTAATGAAGGAACCTTATATTGTATTTTATCTATAATCCCTTAAGAATTAAATTCAACTATAATACCAACCTTAAGGCATCTTCCCGCAAAAGACAGTGACCTATGCTCAGTATTTAACTTATACTCTTGAGGAATGATTGGTATATTACAATCTAAGTTTTCTTTTATTGTGCTAGTTATGTCTTCTACCTATTTATGTCTACAACATAGTAGTTTTCTATAAAAAAAAATAACATACAGATAGACAGGACATGTTAAAAATATATGGGTTCCTTTTTTGCCAACTAGTTGAAAAAAGGTACGGGTCCGGAGGCCGTAATATCGTAGCCTTATTTAAAAACAGACAATGATTCATCCTCTCCCAAAACTCCAGACTATTAGAAAGACTGCAACCTCCATCGCCACCCACGCAACACTAAAAATTTGGCATCAACAACATTACATAACTATTTTATTGAATGTAACGGATAAATGGATGCTTGAGACTGTTTATTCTGATCCGTCTAACTTTGTGTTGCCAGACAAGAAGTTGTAAATACCAGGACGATGCAATTTTTTTGATAAATTACTAAATTAACTGAAATAGAATAAATAGTATTCTAAATAAAACATACAGTCGCATTGTAAATACTGTATTTTACATTTAAATATTGCACTTAATCTTATCACTAAGAGAATCCAATAATAAAAATTGGGTAAGTGGAGTATACAGGTGATAAACGTACATTGTTTTCATCATTTGGCTACAGAACAATAAACAAAAAACTCGGGACATAATCATCTCGAGAACTATCCGTGCAGGAGCGGATAAAGAATACAATTTCCTGCAGCTGGGCGGCCTGTCGTAAGAGGCGACAAAACAACCCATAGCCAGGTGGTAGGGCATTTGCCCGACTGGATGGCTATCACCCCTGGTCTAAAGTATGTCGCCATAACAACCTTGAGTTGTGTTTTGACATTAGTGACCAGGTTCCAGTCTCCTTAAAGAGCAGCAGCGTATTTGTAGCACCTTTGGTGTTGCCAATGTCCATAGGCGGTAGTAACCGCTTTCCATCAAGTGGGCCGTCTGCCTGTCTGCTGAACTCTTGCAATAAAAAAATAAAAAAATATTACACAACAGATATTGTACAAGTCAATTTTTGTTCAAAGTATTTTTTAAGCTCTAACAGCTTAATTCTTTTAGATTTTTTCGTTCTATAGTTCCAAAGTAGGAAGGGAAACGCATTTTTTATGACTGATATATTACTCAATTTCTATAAACTTAAATTAGAAAGTTGTCAAATTTCTTATGACTACGTACACAGAATCTTTTTTATCTTTCAGTCACATGTATGGAGGCTATCCCTAATATATTTTTTTATACTTTCCATATAAATACAGCAGTTTCCGAGAAAAATAACTGTAGCGTGCGGACACAGACAAACAAACGGACATAACGATTTAGACAATTTTGTCAAAAGGACTACGAGACCCTAAAACGTAAGAATGTTATTAGTAACTTTTTAATAAATATTATTTTCTTTTCAACTACGTCGACGGCACTTTTGCCATCTTCGCCATCGCTATTTCGACTTTGTAGAGAGCCGGAAAAACTTTACAATGTTATAAATTGTCTAAATATTAAATATACATTGTCGACACTTCAAGAGAAATTTCCTCATTTCCTTGAGTTACCACACTAAAGTACGCAAAAAATGTATCTACAATATTAAACTGCGTACAACAAGGACTTGGGCGGAACTTCCTGTTGAGTTTTATCCTCTACGATGCGACGTAGGGTTGCTTAAGAAGGTTGGTATATTCTATTCTATTTTGGCGTTTTGGCTTCCAACGCTACTGACGCTGATTCGGCCAATGTCACAGTAAAGGTTGGTATAAAATTTCTACAAGGCTGACAACAGGTGGCTACCACCCTGGTGATACCAACGTTCGCAGGCGAACTGCTTCAGGCAGTAAAAAAATTGTCATGAAGTATTCTGAATGACCAGTGAAATACAGAACCTATCTGTAAATAAATGCACGTAGTAACACCGGTCTGACCTCAGTCTGGGTTGCGGCGCCGGAGTGTCTGGACGCAGGCCTAGGCGCACTGCGTCATCCACTCTGTGACGTCAATAGATAACTAATTTGCAGATATTATTACTCTCTCTGGTGAAAATATTTACTTCGAAGATGCTCTGCTGTACAGTAGACTCTATTTCTGTAGTCGATTTTGATTTCTAATGGAGCATTCACATTTGTATTGTGCTGCTGCTCAATCAATCTTTCAATGAATGAGTTGAATGACTGAAAACACTTTATTGTTCACCAAAAATTAAAATTAAGATACAATAATTGTTTAACAAATGGCAGCTTTATCGCTTAAACTGATCTCTCTCTCTCTCCTTAGTTTAGGGGGTTGCCTGGCCCCCTAAACTAAGGAAAATATTAAAACATGACAGCGGCAGTGAAGACCATAAATGATATGAGACATTCAGAATATCAATAAATAAATAATAGACTTAATATACCATATAATAATGTTTATATACTTTTTTACTGCGAAGCTGACAAATAGGGAGGCGGCTCAGCTCATGAAAAGTGGTTATATTTGCCCATAAAAGTTTGCAACGCTAGAGCGCAACCAACGCTTTGCCAGCCTTTAAGATGAAGATGAGATGGGGAATAAGAGCTTTATTAGACTATCATAGAAGTATGAGTCATTTTTATATGACGAACCTATAACGGTGTAAAACTTCACGTGATTAATATTCTCTATGGTCATAGTTAAGAGATCCTATTTGACAGCAAGCGTACAAATTTGATCATATCATCCGTCTAACCTCTAAAACGGCATCATAATGCAGGAATTTCGACTGGAATATCTTGTACGACTTTTTATCTTCCAATCTAAGTTCTTCGGGTAAGGTGTTATGGGCCCCTTTTTCTGACCGCCTTGCTACCCATGATCTAATCCCCAAATACGTCTTTTAATTTTTATTGTTTTTATCTTCTTTTAATGCAATTAATAAAATTGCACTCATAGCAACGGAAAACACGGCTAAATCGTTATCCATTTTAATATTATCTTCTCAGTAGTCTGTGATCTTGATAAAGTATGACGTTTATATGATCGTAAGTGTAATATGCAAAAATGAGAAACAACATCATTTAAATATGATCATAGAATTTGACAGATATGAGATCATATTTATATGATACATATATGATAGTGTAAATGGGGACTTAGACAGAAAGAATGGGTTAAATGGACATACCATCCTATACGAACAAAGCGCTTTAAGTCCACCTTCATTATGCGCACCGCAAAGGAGTGGAACTCACTGGCGCAGTCTGTTTTTACCGAAACCTACAACCTGGGTGTCTTCAAGTCCCGTGTGAATAGGTACCTTCTAGGTAAGCGTGCTCGATCTTAGACCATATCTCCGATCAAAATCGAGTGAGATAATGGTCAAACGCGAACCTATATAGTAAAAAAAATGGGATGGAATTTGAGATTGGACTGTGGGAATGGAATAGAGGGAGCTCGAAGTGGGCCATAGGAATTCTCACTCATCGCACGAAACAATCATGATTTGCTTACGACTAACCGTCGGACGCCGATATTCTGTGAGAGCGTGGTATCACACTGACCGCGCCGGCCTTAAGAGCTGCAATCAACATAATGATTCCAGCATGACTCTACCACGTTAAAAATATGGTATAAAAGACGTATCAACTTATCCCATTATTCAAGCAAATCAATTTTATTTAATTCCGTAATAATTAATCGAGGTTCATTTATTTATTAGTTAAAAATATATTAAAGTAAATAAAACTATATATACAAATTAAAATTAAACTATAAAATCTAATGTTTGTTGGAAACGTGCCCAAAAGATTGGCCACGTTACCTCGCCGAATGGCAACGCTAATGCGTTGTCCGAGGTATAGACCAGTCTTTTGGTCACGTGAGGCGTCTACCAGGTAAAATAAATTTAAAAATAAGGGAAAAACTAGCTCTGATTTTCGGACCAGCAGATTTCGAAAATGAAACCTGTAGATTTTTTGTCTGTCTATCTGATTCTTAGATCATCACGTGAAAACTATTGAATGGATTTAAATGATATTTTCACAGAGCTAGCTTTTTATCCCGATAAACGACATCGGAGAATAGACGAATATATAAAAAAAGCGTTGCGGTATTTTTCCCCTAACGCTGTTGCAGCTCTTTAAATTGAAACTTAATGGTAACACGAGTGAAATTTCAAAGGCACTGCTAGTAGTGTATAAAAGTGATAATTACTTTGTTTATTTATTGTAGACAATCTGACCCGGCAAACTTCGTACCGCCTATACGCAGTTTCTAAGGGAAAGTGAAATTGTTGTTTTTACTATATTCCAAGATTTTTTTTCGTATTTACTCACATTTTAAGCCTTCCCTGGACTTCCACAAATAATTCAAAACCAAAATTAGCCAAATCAGTCCAGCTATTCTCGAGTTTTAGCGAGACTAACGAACAGCAAATGATTTTTATATATATAAATTTCCACATGACTTCATGTTCTTCAAGGTATACATATCATACATGACAGTATTCGTGCTACAAAGCATGTAGTTTGATTCATTATCGCTTAGGTACTTCGAATCTATTCTAGATTTACCCACAAGAAAGTAACGTAACATAGCAGACATATACTGATAACTAACATATTTCTTACAGTGGTAAGGTTGAAATGCAACAAACTAAGCTTCTTTTGTACAATGTAGTTTTTGTAATTAAACGACATTTTCTATACACTAAAAGTAGAAATTAATTTTAAGAAAAGCTCAATAATTTCTTGCAAATGTATGAGCATGTTTTAAAACAAGCAAGTATAAAAAAATTAAATACAATTAATTATCAATGTATATTATTCTACTAATATTATAAACGCGAGTGTTTGTATGTATGTTTGTTATTCTTTCACGCTAAAACTACTGAATGGATTTTAATGAAACTAAAATAATATAGCCTACAGATCAGAATAACATATAGGCTATAACTTATAAAGATATAGTGTGAATTATCCAAAACTAGCTTCTGCCCGCGACATCGTCCGCGTGGAATAGTAAAAAAAAAGTAAGTTAAAAAATCCCCCGATTTTGAAACATTCTTCATTGGTGCTCGGCTACTATTGGTCTTAGCGTGATGATATATAGCCTATAGCCTTTCTCGATAAATGGGCTATCTAACACTGAAATAATTTTCAAATCAGACCAGTACTTGCTGAGATTAGTGCGTTCAAGCAAACAAACAAACACACAAACAAACTCTTCAGCTTTATGTATTATAGTATAAGATATAACGATTTTCCATCACCACGCGGGTCTTTAAACATATTAAACTTAACCATAGAAATGTATAAATTCTTTCTACATTCTTGATTTGTCGCTTTCCTAGCAAATAAATTCTTTCTTTCTTTTCTTTTTTAAATGAATCCGAACTTTTTCAACATAAATTTATATATTTTAATATTTCAAAAATCAATGCATCTCAATAAAACTAACTGGACACAAGCACAATAATGGGAAATTTATGGATTAAATATTAAAATAAGAGAAAGCGTAGATCATCCAAAATACAAAAAATCCTCCACAAGTTGGATTATATATACATACGTAAATCACGTACAAAGAGCAAAACCGCGTATAAAACTCTAGTAGAAACACGAAAAATGGTGTTTAAAACGATGGACTTTTTAGAGAAAAAAATCTCGTTTTCTAAAGATCAAGTTAGAGTACCTACAGCATTTCGCTTTCATTAACTGGAGTAAAAATAAACGCGTTAATCATGTGATGGAGTTAATTCAAACAAGAATATATTTTATAGCATTAATTATATACCTGAATCATGTGGAAATTCTTACAAGTCCCAGTTAAAATGTCATGTGCTCCGTATAAAAGAGCTGTGAGAAAACAAATTCTCTTAAATTGTGATTAAAATCATAATAACCCTAGTGTTTTCGCCACGGATCGAACACCAGGACGTAGCTCTATATTACTTACATAAAACTTAAATGCATTTTTTATATGTACAAATTTTCAGTCAAAAAATATTTAATTGATAGTGACAACCGTTTAAAAATCATTTGAGTGGTTAAGGAGGAGTTAGTGGATATACAGACAGATAGATGCGGAAAGCGATTTTGTGTTATATTATTTAAAGGTAAATTATAAATTAATAGGTACAACAAAAAAGAATAAACCTAACAACTTGCTCATTCATACAAATTATATATTCTACCTATAGTCCCTTAGGATTATTAGGCCTTATATATTTATGTATGGTTAATTCCAGAAAAGGAAATGTACCGTAGCTTACAGTCGCCTCGACGTAGCACACCACTACAATGCAATGTAGCCGCGTCGCAAAGCCACTGGGATATAAATAGCGTCATACGACTCAACCTTCAGTAGCTGCGCAGGGACTGTTTCTACAAGTTAAATATGACCGCTTGAGAAGCGCATTGTCTTCATTCCAGATTAAAAATAAAATGGAGTACTTGCAGTGTATTTATTATCTGTGGAACTTCTGAAAGGAGGCTACATCACCATTACCCATACATGCGCGTAGGTGTATTTTGGCGGGTAGGCAGCGCGCTTGCGCGTTCTACTGCCGTCCGCAGTCCTGCCACCATTCTTCAGTTGCACATAAAGCCCCGCGTATAGCAGACGCTATAACCCCGCGCACGATCTGACGACCGTATTGCCAACAAAAAACATGCTAAAAACGTTATTGAACTGACAAAACGAGTGTTAATCATAACGATTTGGATTTATTAAGGTAAATGCGGTTGTTGTTGGTGTTGGAACATGTTCAAATGAGCGGAAAATGGTAAATAAATATGGATGGATATAGCGATTTTTGTGAATGAATTTAAGATGGTGGATGGTCGTGGGAGAGTGCATGGTTGACGTGGTTTTTCTCGCTGGTTTTGGTTTGGTTTTTTTTGTGGTTGGGGTATGGTTTCGGTTTTTGGCTCTGTGGTTGGATTTGGTGGTATAAGGGTGAACGCGTGGTCTGGGCGCGTGTGTGCGTGCGATCGAACCGGATGAATGGCTATGACGTGGGTGCCCGTGCCTAATGTCTGTTTGATAACGCGTCGTATCCATCCAATAACATCATACAAGCTCCGCTACTTGTCAACTATTATTTTTAGATCTGTCCTCGTTTGGTATTTATGTCGATAAATCAGCGCCTCTAGTGTGTGTATTGAATATAATTATTTAGGTACGCTTTTTAATTATCAATTGGTCCTCATTAAAGACGTTTAATTGATGAATAGACGAGTATTTTGCTGTCGTTAGTTTTTTCTAGGAAAGCTTTACTTATATTTTATGGAATCTTTGAAACAAAGCATTGAGTACTATGAAAATATGAATGGAAACTCAGAGCTGATGTACATACTAATAGATAAATGTGAAAGCGTCTTTATCTGAATATGTCTTTGTTGCATGGACTTAAATATGACATAGATCTTTTTAATAACCTAGGATATTTTTCCCACTAAAGTATTTTTTTTAAATTGACAGATTTATTTTATAGACAGAAACAAAAACAAATTGATGTTCTATATTCAAATAATATTTATTGGTACTAAACTAAAAACTAAATGAAACCTTATTGTTGGATATTTCAGCATATTTTTTATTCCCAAGAAAAGCAATTTACGAATGTGGTAAAAAATATACAGGACGACTCCGGCTAGGGTTCTCAACCGTACATAATATATAATATCCTACTATATTTTAGCCAATTGTACTATATTTACATCGCTAATTCAAATGTCGCCCTTTTTGTTCAGATCTTATGATTATTAATTAAAATAGATCTTTCCGAGCCTAGTAGTATAAATAAATAAAATATAAAGTAATTAATGAAAAATAAATGTGTAATATTATTACCCTTAACTTTCCCAAAAATATTATATTTTCTTCAAAAAAGATAGCAACCCTAGCTAGCTCTGGCTAATTTCAAACAACAAGACCCGAACAAAATAATTTTCGTTATAATTTTACCAAATTGAAAAGGACACCCTCTGGCCGCATATCGAAGCTGGCACCTCTAGGTTCCAGAGATGAGAGGTTCCAGGGTTAACGCTTAGTCCACAAAGACTATCAAATTAAACTCTATCAACTAAACTTTATCGTATCAGCTATAAATGATATGTGTATTTTTATACCAAGATGATCAAACATTGATAAAAAAAAACTTATTAGGATCTTTGAATAAAACGACTTATAGCGCCATCTAGTCATGTGTGATTAATGAGCTTTTCCGAGCTACGTTTTTGGCTGGGCCATTGTCATTCTAGTACTTTTATGCCATATTATTATTTACTTTGTTCAAAAGTACTCATATCCCAAATTTCATGATAATCTACTTATTCGATTTCGTTAAAAACTTCAATTTTGAATCTTGTTAAAACTATTTTTTATAATAAAACATCAGCTTTTTGGTTTTTGTCATTTGACTATAGAACCCTAGAAAAGTAATCGAAAAATACCCCTTCCCATTATCTCAAAAACTAAACGGATCTTATCGAAACCAATTTCCGTTGAAAATATTTTTAAGCTCTAGTTGAGTTGACATTCCACTGTATAGTTCAAAAGTTAGAGGAGGGACACTTTTTGGATCTTTGAGAGCGGAAAATTTACTCATCTAGTAAATATTTTTAACAATCAGACAAGTATAAAAAAAATTATTTTTATAAATACATTAATTATTTACAACCATTATATTGAACAAAAAATTAAAACCAAAATATACGTATACCAATAATATCTATATATCAGGCAAGTTAAATTAATTTATATACGTACTACTATAATAATATTCGCAACTGGTACAAATGTAAAGGTAGACTGAAAAAGAGATGGATATATTGTGTGAAGGATGATATGTTGATTTCTGGTGTGACAGCGGACTTATTTCAGAATAAAGGAGTATTGAATTAAAAGACATATTGTGCCGACCCCAACTGGGAGACGGTGAAAGAAAATGTAAATTAATAATATTCACAACTAATCATAACCTAATTATAAGCTTTACCATAACTAAAACGAAACATAACATAAATCTATATTGAGGTCTCGCGTAACCAAAAGGCTGACTTGCACCTGGGGCGACGCATGAGCGTAGCCGCCCAAGAATTCAATGTGACCACCACTCTGGGAACGCTCTCAGCCAACAGTTAATAGTATTAAAAACAAGGTCTGACTAACATTAACCCACTCAACTACGGACACTAAATAGTATCGTCCTTCGGATACATTTACAGAATGCACTCGTAATTATTTTTTTTCATGACTTGACTGCACCATTCATTATATAGGATTAAAACTTTCAGCGGGGCCGTGAGGGGAAGTACCTTAACCGGTGCAGCTACACGAAAATGGTCCCAGAGGTTATCCATAATTTTTTGGGAAATTTTGATATCCGTTCACAGATTTTAAAAAAATGGTCAAAATAAATTTTTCATGCCAATCGATACTGTTTCTGATACTGATCAAACACTTTTAAGAGATCAAACCAGGCTGGAGTGCTAAAAGAGTCAGAAATCGTAAAAATCTTTTTATATACCTTTTATGTCTTCTATATCTTTTAAGAAGTTCAACTTACCTTCTGCATTTGTAAAATCTTTTTACTGATTGTTCAAGTACTTCAACAGATTTCACGTTTTGGCTAGCACAACATCGGTAAAAGCCTAATATGACAATAAAATACATTACTTTGAAAAACAATGTCAGTTGGTGGGTTTGAAATTGCATAGCTAAAATAATTATGTTAGATATATATATATATATATATATATATATATGTGTATATGTGTGTGTGTGTGTGTGTGTAGATGATACATAAATCTACATAGATCAACGGACAGACATGACGTTTATGTTTTTTTCAAAATGTCTGCAGGGCCCTAAAAAGTATCTTATAATTCTACTCATTGAAAATGCCTAAATAAAACCACATTTAATTAAATAAAGTCATTAAAAATTTAATGGAAGGAACAAATATACACACAAATACATTATACCTATGTACAATCGTGGTATGATAATGTTCGCCAGTTTTCAAGTGACGTACATCTTCATTCCGAGACACAATATAGGTATAACCATAAAGGTAATGTCATATAGAAGTATACATTTTCAATTTAATTTATTCAAATTTTGACTAATTTGGTTTTGCTATTTCAAAACGCAAAAAAAGACTCGTAGCGACCTCTAGAAATGTAGAATCCAAGAGCTTTAAAAGCGTTATACTTTTACTGGCCGAATATCGTTCCTATAGGGTACTCTTCTTCCATGGTGAAGTTCATGCAAGTCAATGGTCTGACAATAAGGGATGCCGAATAATGAATGGATTGAACTCTGCAATGGTTATGCCAGCTGTAGAAAATAACCCTGTACACCATAGATTCCCAAAGGGTATGCCGCCCCCCAGGGAACGCCGGAGCCGTGAGGGTGATAGCGGATCTAAATTACGATTAAAAAACTGTGGTTCCTGAAGAATTCTCGGGTGTGTTAACAATTCAATTATAATTCAAATAACGTATTAGTTCAAAAAACACGATTTAAACCTAAAACATAGTCTTAATAAAATCTTACAATATTTCTAATAAAAATGATTATAAATTTAAAACATTTGTAAATCAGTTTAAGCAAATAATAAAAAAAATATTGACAGAAAAAATGTTCGATTCGAGAATTTCAAATCGCTCTCCTGTATATTTTGCATTTTAATGATAATATTCGTGTCATCTAAATGAACGTATTACGGACTAGGGTACGTTGACGTTTTAGTTCTAGTCTAAAAGGGCGATGGTCCAGAAAAGTTTGGGAAACACTGCACTATGACTAAAGCTCTATCTATACCTTGTTTTTACTTACAAGATAGGTTTTCGGATGAAATTTTAGGTAAATTGTGTCTTTAGTTTAATATAAAACATTTTCTACTTTAATATCTGACTTTAGATGTGGTTTAAGTTGTTTAATGTCCGATTCCTATATCTTACTGTTCATTCACTTGCCCTACCATCGGTTAAATTTTGACATTACTTGTACGGAGCTTATATCAAATTATAAGGTGGTAAAGCAAATGAACGGTCGGTAAGATATAGGAACCGGCCACATGACATTTAAACGGAATTAAATAGTGTAACTAATTGTAAAATGATCTTCTAAGTAAAAACAATGTATAGATCTAGCTCTGTGTTAATTCTTGTTGTGATATGGGATTCTAAAAGTCATTTGGTACAATTTAATGAAACATTTGAATCATTAGTTGCCTATAATTTCCCTACCTAATGGAATATTGTAAAAATTACTTTACGCGTATAATATATATATATTTTTTTCTTTGAACCACAGATAACATCCGAAAATGTATTTGACGAAGATACGATAATAATAATAAGTGAAAACAGTTCCTAAAATACAAAAAAGCCGATCCTTGTGTAAGTAAACTGAGCAGTGATTGGTAGATCGTTTGTGTTCTATATTCAAACGGACAAATAACGTTTTGCAATTTGAAAATGGAAGACAAGAGACGGCGGTGGCTGCGAATGGTGCTATGACTGCGCTTTTGAACGGGCGGCAAGCTGACAGAACAATATGATAAAGGTTTGTAATATTTGTATTAATTAATTATTGTACTTATTTCATGGAAAGTGGTTACCGTCGCCTATAGACGTTCACAACACAAACGCTGCCGCGTTGCCAGCCTTTAGTATGGGATAAAGAAGATGGGGAGGGTGATGAGACATTGCCGTCAAGACCATTGGTCATTATGTCTTTAGTTCCCGAGGTCCTGACACACGGCGTCGAGATGGAATAAAGAGGTGGTTTAGGTTAGCATGCCATTGAAAGTTCAACACTACCCTACTATTATCCCCGAGTGGTAGGGTGTCCATGATGGATCACACCTCGTAAAAAAAAGGTGATGAGAAACAACAGGGGGGGAGGGATCCTCCCCCTGTTGTTGAAGAGGGTGTCCTCCCCCGCAGGACACCCTGTGCTCGTCATACAGCGTTGAGTCGTTAAAGATGCAGTACCTTCTGGTCTAGTTTCTTTGGCACTCTGTGAAAGTTAGTGAGATAGGGGCGCAGGTTTAGGTTTAGCGGGTAGTTTGACGGCCGACATCCCTGGGGCCTCCGCTGGAGGTCACGTTTGGCATACGGTTGATCAAGAGTCCCACACATCCCTCGGTATAAAGCCTTCCCCCCAGGCTCGAGGATGGTGTTCCAAGATAAGATACTCCCCCTGCGTCATCAAAAAAATTGTGATGAGACAGAGGGATCAGACAGGAGAAATGGGATAGATGGGACATGGGACTGAGAAAAAGGGATGGCATATGGAAGATAGGATAGAGGGAGGGCAAGTGGATCATCAGAATTTTCACTCATCGCACGAAACACGAGTAGCTTAAGGCTAACCGTTTCACACCGATATTATGTGATTGCGTGGTATCACACCGATCGAGCAAGCCCTCCGAGCTGTAGCACGTGAAGAATAGCGTTAAACGAAGCTTTTTTTTATTTCTGTAGCTCAGCAGACAGGCTGACGGCGCAACTGTGATGGAAACTGGTTACCGTCGCCTATGAACATTAGGACAATACCAGTGGTGCTATCAATTCGCTGCCGACCTTGAAAGAGAAACTGGAACCTGGCTACTGATGCCGGAACACAACTCAAGGTTGTTATGGTGGCATATTCCAGACCAGGGGTGATAGCCATCCAGTCGGGCAAATGCCCTACCACCTGGTTGTGGGTTGTTTTGTCGCCCCTTACGACAGGCCGCCCGGCCGCAAAATTTATATTCTTTCTTTTATGCACGTGTTTTGTATCTGTATGTTTAATAGTAATGTATACACTGGATACTATTCCACCTTTGTCCATACTAATTCGATTATTTAATACAAGTTCTCTTAACGCATTGCGGCGCGATCGGCTTCCTATTCCAAAATCGGCTTCCTTTAGCCGACTGCACTCTGAGAGCTCGAGGCTCGATCTACCTATTTTGTTCGTCTGAGTTCTTGTATTTTTTTATGGCAATTAACTTTGAAATCTTTGTCAAACTAGAAGAATAAAACTTTCATTACTTACTTCTGGAGACAGCATTGACGAGAAGCTTCTCTTTGAAAACATATTGAGCAATCACGTTGCTGGGGAGTCTCTCATATTTAAAAATTATATAAATTTAAGTGACGACTTCAATTCATATGACCCCTAAATTAGTTTTTAAAATTTTTATCAATCAGTCCATCTAAAATTTTGCCTCGAATAGCCTCTGAAACGGCTTAACAGATTTCAAAGAAAGTTGTAAGGAATAAAACAGCAGTTTTATTTTAAATTTTCGTGTATGTTTTATAACTTATAGAGAGCCATAAAAGCCGATTTACATTGATCCAGCTACTGAATTCAAATTCGAAGAAAGCCAGTGCTGACTTCATATTGACATAGTGTAAATTGATTTGAAGTCAATACGGCGCTACCAAGTCTCACTAACTTCACTATTCGCGATTGAATATTTTGAACTTCTACGTACGGCTGAATTATGGAATGCACTACCAGAGTCCGTGTTTCCCTAAAAGTACCATTCGGGTATCTTTAGGTCTCGTGTGAATAGGCACTATCTAGGTAAGCGTGCTCCATCTTCGACCACATCATCGTCCGACATAAGGCTTGATCGTGGTCAAACGCGAACCTATTTATCATAAAACAAAATAAATCCGCTCCCCGAGTCAGTAGCTGAATCAATGTAAATCAGGCTTGAGATATGGATCCGGTCATTGGGGTAACTATATCATCTGAGGCCCGTGGCAAATTCAACGGATGGGGCTCTCGTGGCATTAATGGCCTGTTCCTATATCTTACTATTCATTCACTTGCCCTAACATCGGTTAAAGGCGACTGGCGGTTTTCGGCATCAACGGCTACAAAGACAAAACTTATACTAAAAAAGTAGATTTTTACTTATTATCGTTTTAAATAGTACCATGTAGATGTATGTCAGAATAGAGGAGTGTGGAAGGAAAAGACATATTGTGCCGACCCCAATTGGGATATGGTGAAAGAAAAGAGAAGAGAGAGTACCATATTTTAAGAACCTTGCTAACCGGAGAAATGTAATGTTGAATGTTTTAAGAATTGATATTCGCTTACCATATAATTAAATTCAAAAGCATTGTTGTCTGTTTCTTTAAACCATTATATTAATAAGAATCCAGATTTTTTGCGCTACAAACTATCTATATACTTGCGTAATATTCTGTTCCTTAATACTTTTTTATTCTGCTAGTTTGTTATTCTATTATTTATTCGATAATATAACAGATATTTCATATTTTTAAATGGCAATACAAAACATCTAAGCGTCTACTATATCACTGTCAAATGTCACACATACGTCAGACAAAGCCGAATGGACTTAGTTCCTTTGCCTGACATTGTGCCGAATAAATCACAAATGAATAAATTATTCATTAAAAACAATAAATATCGTACAACTACTGTTCACATCGTTCACTTATAGATAGAATTAAACATTTTTTTGAAAATAAAAATGCACAGTAAAACATTACGTTACAAGTTCCCGCCAAAAACTCTAGTATTGTCGAAATGGAGGTTAAGTCAATGACAAACCTTTATGGCCAAATTCTATTTTCAGCCAAGTTGTTGCAGAAAAAGATAATCACACATGAGTTTCTAATGAAATAAGCTAATTAAAAACACATTGTAATTAATGGTGTTAGTGACCAGACCGCCGGTGCCTAAGAAGCCCGCTAGTCTCCTTTTGTCGTTACTCGTATGAAGTTTATGTCAAATTTTAACCAATAGTAAGGCAAAAGAACAGTCTTTAAGATATAGGCACCGGCCATAAAAAGGCTCCAAAGAAGTGCCTCGCAATACAATGAAGTTAGCGCATTGGATGCGTTCTAAAGTAAACGATATTTTTTCGTACGAATAGGTTCATCTCTTGATAATCTACTTGTATAGTGCGTGTATGTTCTTGAGTTCGTACCGAACATAAATTAATTATAGAAAAAAAAAATAATTTTGACTAAATTTTGTAATAAATGTTAGGTTTTTTTCTGTTTAGGGCTTCTCGGGCTGAGGGTCCGTAACATTTTCCTTCGCTGCCAGCTTATTGTTACGCCACTGGACCCAGTACAGACGGAGGGCGTAACCTATCTAAAAATTTGGATTCTATTTATCTACATTAACCTGATTTAGAGAAAAAATTGTTAACATAACATAGGAATCAGAATCGGTCACAGATGGCCACACAATCTCGTTGGCCACATTTAGCTACGTTTGGCCACATTCAACCGCGTTGGCCACGCGCCCAACACGCCGACCCAATTACGGTGTGGCGAGTTACGACCAACCACTTACTGTTGGCGGGGCACTTGATAATTTACGACCATGAAACTTGTGGCTTTTGTAACTGCAGCCTCGGGTAAGGAAGTCTATATGTACTTCATGGACCCTTAACACGTGCAGTATGTTGCCATTTGCAAAGAAAATTTCTGCCATTGCGTTTGAGATCTACTAGAACTCGTAATCGACCTTCACTGTATTATACGTATGAGACTGAATCAACCCCATAAAAACGATTTTAGTAACAAAACGACGGCCACCTTAGAGCTTGTTACAATGTTATATTATTAAAAATTAAAAATATTCTCGTTTGCTAACATGCAATCACCAACGAAATAATTATCTAGCGAAAACACTTAAAATTGCACTTCGCAATATTCTCAAGAATTTTTCTTCCTAATGTTTGTTACTACCTACAGCCTATAGAATTGCAGTCTGTTCAGCCGTTTTCAAGGACTAAACAAATAAGCTGGAAGCGGTTGTGTATTTATTACTTATTAATGTTAACATTATAGACATTATGAATTCCCAAATTCGGGCGCCGTACTGAATGACAATCGTGTAGGAGGTCCATTTTTTTATTTTATTACATGAGTTCAGCAGACAGGCAGGTAGCCCTGTCTGTGGACCTAATGAAATGCGGTTAGCATCGCCTATGGATATTTATAAAACATGTAGGTGCTAATGTGCTGCCGCTCTCTAAAGGGATATTGAAACCGGGCCTTTAATGTTCTGGCAATATACTCTAAACCAGGGGAATTAACCATCCAGTTGGGCAAATGCCCTACCACCTGGCTGTGGGATGTTTTGTCGCCTGTTACGACAGGCCGTCCGGCCACAGGAAATTGTGTTCTTTTCCGTTCCTGCACGGAGTTTATGTCGGGTATCCCCAACCGTGGTGTGGCAATAGCATTTCTTATTTTCGGCACACTACCCACTATGTGTACCCCGTGGTGGATAGTCCCCAAACGGATTTCCTCTCGTTAAAAGAAAGGGGGAATGGGAGAGAGTAAGGGGGGAGTGCGCCATCGGAACTTTTGGTTTTAAAATAATCTTGAAGCAAACAAGCATCAGCCAAAAGCTGGACCCATGTAGCCTCAACCAAATTGAATACTTGAGAGTCAATTGAACATATAGATATACTTTTTATCGTCATACCACGTCACGGCCTATTTAGATTTTGTATAGTCGTACTGAGTTCTGACGTCATCAACTAACGAGTCTAATAGCTTAATAAATAGTTTTAAAATTAATTAAAATTATTTCCATAATTATATTTTGAAAGGAAGGTGAAGTAACGTATTTGAATGCAAGCTTTTTTGTGTATATGATTTTAATATTTATTGTAAAATTTGTACGTCTATTTTAATTAAATTAAAATAAGTTGTCTTGAAATAGCGAAAATTATAATTGTCGCAAGATGGCATGTTAACAACATGAGTGGACATAAGTGTATTATCCAAATGATTTATTATTTTTTTACACCTAAGTTATATAATCTGTTTATCTTGTGTGTGTCGCATTTGAAAATAACTATTTCCTTTCTTTCTTTCTGATTTTTTACATAGTTTTGATTATTTTCTAAGATATATGTTTATATATATCCATTCATCAGATAAAAGTTATCAGCCGAAAAATTTTATCCGTGCAGGAATTTCCTGCGGCCGGGCGGCATGTCGTAAGTGGCGATAAAACAACCCACAGCTAGGTGGGAGTGGATGGCTAGCACCCCTGGTCTAGAGTATGCCGCCATAACGCCATAAATTGAGTTGTGTTCCGGCATTAGTGACCAGGTTCCAGTCTCCGTTAAGAGAGCAGCAACGCATTTGTAGCACCTTTGGTGTTGCAGATGTGTCCACAGGCGATAGGAATCGCTTTCCATCAGGTGGGCTGAACTCATGCAATAAAAAAATAACCTAAGTGAATTCAAAAGTGAAACGATTCAATTGTTTTATTCATGCAAATGAAACTTTTATTTTTTCCATGTTATAC
This sequence comes from Dendrolimus houi, assembly GCA_039645545.1. Lineage (NCBI taxonomy): Eukaryota > Metazoa > Arthropoda > Insecta > Lepidoptera > Lasiocampidae > Dendrolimus > Dendrolimus houi. The sequence continues at coordinate 10,324,932 of CM077136.1, forward strand.
TTTATTCTATGAGATATTTTTATATGGTGTTTTAAAAATCGTTAAAATCAAAAATTTCTAAACATAGTGTTTTAAGTTATAGATACAGCATAAAACTTTTAATGTAAGTATTTATCCTACTTTTTAGAAGAACCTGCCAGCCGTGAGTCGGAGTACCATCTAGCCACATGTTTTAGCACGACACAATACCTAAATCGAAACTAAGCAGAATATTAAAATGACTCTTATATAACTGTCATTAAAATTCACTTTGGAACACTAATCCTTATCGATATAGGTCATATACATTTTAACCCGCGGACATAGTACACAGATGTGGTAATTAGCGTTTTCATTGAAGGCTCTGCAATATTGAAGCGTCACCACTTCCCCCGCCATTCCACGCTCTGAAAGGTCAAATATCGTATATCTAGATTATTCTGGACTAGTTGCCCCGCCACTTCGTTTGCCCGGGATTGACCTTTATCCTATGTTAATGACTGTTTTTGCAATCAATAATACTCTATTTTCATCCAACGTCTCTCAATTATTTGAGGTAGCAACACGGCCTCTGTGGTTGAGCGGGCTAAGTCTTTGCCAGCCTACCTCACTGTAACGCAGAGGCTCCGGGTTCGATTTCTGGCATGGTAAATTTCGGAAACGAATTTTCTCCTTAATTTACTATGGTCTGGGTGTATAGCCTCAGAGTAGTCCGTTATATATCACCCATAATACAAGCGTAACTTGCTTAATTTGAGGATATACAATATGCGTGTTTGTCTGCCAATTAAAAAAAAACAATATGTCTTTTCTGCGATACTCCTCTATTCTGACATATGTTCTCTGTCACACCACAAATCATAATGACATCCTTCCTTCAATAAATAATATTCTGTTCTCTTATATTCCTTATATTTTAACAAATTTAAACATTGCCATAATATCATGGTAGTTTAAACGCTGGTTTGAATTCTGACCGATAAAGCGTGCACTACTTAGGCAGTTTTCTTACCTAATGTGCATATGTTACAATTACCACATACTGACAGTGAAGGAAAACAACGTGATGAAACACTTTGAGATAACAGATGTGTCAATGTCAAAAACGTGAGAATGATATCTGTGGTTTAAGGACTTTTCACAGTTAATTTTAAAATTGGGCGATTTTTCTTTTACGGTCCTATTATGATGCACAAATAATTACAAAACTTCAATAGCGGAGTCAAAACATCGCAGCCTTATAGACTTGTGACGTCATAGGTACAAGTAAGAAGAATGGAAAAGCGCGTTAATTATATATTCTTTAATTGTCGTGTTCAATGATGTTGGTTATTATAGTAATAGAGAGGTAAGGGCCAGGATACCCTCACATACAGATTAACCCAGTTTGGGCTCCCGTTTTTCCCACTGTATTTAAGTTTTTCTAATTTTGTATTCCAATTCTTTTATTTTTGAGCTAAAATAGTAAATAAATGAAATAGTTATTTATGATACTAGTGCGGTGATTTGGTTTGCTACAAACGAGTACACGAATGTAAGCCTGAGACGAAGGAACGAAAGAAAAATATTATTATAACTATAATGATATTTTTCTTTCTTTTTATTGTGTCTTGGTCTTATTGAGTATGTACTGTTTGCTACAACTCCATTAATTATTCAAAAAGTAATTCTGTAACATACTTCTGTATAAAACTTATTAAAAAAAGGGAACTTGAGATATAAATTGAATAAGAAACTTAAAGAAAAACAATATTTAGCTAGACGTGTTGCTGGGGAGTTTCTTGCCGCTTCTTCTCCTTAACAGCAATAACACGTTGCGAAGCGGTGTACATAGAATAGGAAGAAAAATTAAATTTTAACTTATATATATGACCTTCAAAAAGTGTTCTCCAGTGGAACTTATTTTGAATAAAAACTTTTGAATTTGAATTTGAAGTCGAGGACTTTCCATAGTCACGGGTTTGTAAAAACCAATAACCCGATGTGTGTCCATACGTTTCTCAACACATTTGCGAGAAAACAGTTCAATAGGTATTGAAACAAACATAAATATCAGTCGGGAAGTGGCAAAAACCTTTGATGTTTCTAATTTGAAAATGGCGCCAGGTGTGGTGAAAATTAGAAAATGCATCTTTCGTCTCATTTTCTCTTTAGTATTAAAGTGAGACAAATGTATTGATCAAAAGCGCTTTCAAGGAGGTTCGATTATTCAGCTTACTGACTCTCGTAATGTGATAGATACTCCATATATTATTTAATTTAATTCTCTTATATTATTTAATTTAACCTAAATACCTATTTTACCGCATGTTCTACAGTGCGGTGCATAATTTTTAACTTTTGAACAATCCAAACAGGCTTCTTAAACGCATTTTTTGAGCAAATTTGTTGAAATATAGAAGATTGTTGAAACAGTAATTAAAATTATTTTCTTTAATGTTATTTTAAAAGAAAAATGATACGATGTTATATTAACGATTTTCTTTTATGTGTAAATAATGTTAGAATTTATTGGAATATACCAAGTATTCAATTTCACCGGTCATTTGTTGTGTGTGGTGTGGAATTGTCAGAGTTCCAACTCGAATTGCAACGGAATTAGGCCGCATTTGGCAACTGACGCGCTGTTTACGCTAAATAAACTTAACATAAGCGAAAATAATCTCTAGGAAAATTGCTTAAAACTGTTTTTTATTACTGAAATATAGCAGACTGGCTGGCCAGTGGTAGAGCCAACCTGAAATCACTATCTTGATTACAGCTCTTAAGACCGATTCGATCGGTGTGATAACTATACCACGCTCTCACAGAATATCGGCGTGAAACAGTTAGCTCTAATCATGTCTCGTGCGATGAGTAAAAGTTCCGAGGACCAATTTCCTCCTCTCATTATTCCTATCCCATCCTCAAGGCTGGCTATAGACGACAGTAACCACTTTCCATGAGCTGAGCAATAAAAAACTCATAGATAGTGGTTACGGTCGTCTATAGGTCTACTTGTGGTAAAGCCATACTGGAATCATTATCTTGATTTCAGGTTAGCTCCATCGGTGCAATAGGTACACGCTCTCACAGAATATCGTCGTGAAACGATTAATTTTGAGCTAATCGTATTTCGTACGATAAGTGAGGATTCGGATGGCCCATCTTCTCCATCCCATTATTCACCCTATTCCATTCCCCATCCAATCCATTCTATCTGATCTCTTTATCCTATCCTCACTAACTCATCCCTCTATCCCATTCTAAAGATTGGCAACGCGTTGGTTTACCCTCTCGCGTACCAATCGTCTGTAGGCAACGGTAATTACTTTCCGCAATAAAAAAAATGTGTGTGTGTGCAGATCACACGCAGTAGTAGTGAAACAAAGTATGACAAGGGGTGGAACTGGAAGGGATTCTGAATTTCGTGACGTGAGATTTCATATATTATATCGCTATAATATATTTCAGCTATAGAACACGAAATTTGAAGTATTAACGAAAATCTTCAAAACATTTCCAACTCTATCCGTATAAACATAGTTTTTAAATTATTAAATATAATGTATTCTATCTTATTCTCTCGCAGGCTTAGTAGTCCTATAGATTTATGTGTCTATATCTTTTTAGTGTCGCTTTTTCGTTTCATCGAGTTTCAAATCACAACAATTCTAAATAAATTTAACTTCAAAAACAATCAATATCCCAGAACTATTTTACACTCATAACCAATATTATAATCCTTACAATGCTTTAAAACTCAGATCCAGAAGCATTAGTTTTCTATAATTTTGTGTAGTTAAGTATATATATTTCTGTGTATATACACGTATATATAGTTATATTGTTTTTGTAGTTACATGCACTGTATATACTTATCATTATTATTTATAGACAGCACCACCGTCAGTTTTAAAAATCTATTAATCCCTGCCGAGGGTTGCCTATAAGAGATCGCTTTTTAGCAATAAGGCCGCCCGGTGTAATATCTTTTGTATTTTTCTGCTTCTGTTTGTCTATGCTTTGGTGTACAATAAACAGTTACCTACTTACCTGTATTTTTCTAATAAAACCGCACAGCAAAACATGACTTCCAAGTTCTCAAGAAAACCTCATCATATACACTTCTATCATAATCAATTGAATTTCGATCAGTTTTTTTACAGCCTTGAACATATGTTACTGTTGTTATATTGTAGTAAATTCGCCAAGGACTTTATGAATGCAACGCCTCAAGACTCTGAATCCAGTTAGCGGCTGACAAGATTAACCGCTCTGACGCTGAACCCCACACGTTTATGCGATATTGCTTATTCTCTTATATACTGTTTTTTGTTATACGGAGTAACACAGATCATATGGACAGTATATAATTATAATTATAAAATTGGATTTTTAATTTTTTTGACATTGGTATAATTTTTGTTAAGTTAACTAATAACAAAGACATCAAAACTAAAAAACACGATGCAAGAGATCACTGCCAACGGGGAGCGTGTCCAGAAGGCTGGCTGCATTGCCGCGCTGTATGCCAATAATACTTATTTTATATAATTATTATTTTCATATTATTATTCAATTTCAGTAAAGTTTTAATTTTTTAAATTAAAAATATACACTTAAGGGCTGCTTGCATAACGATCGCCTTTAAATAAAATTTAGTTAATCGTATTAAACTGCCTAAATACGTTTTACACGAAACGTATTAACAGTTCTTTAAACATATTTTACGACAAATTTTGCATTGTGCAAGACTCTAATTGTATTTAGACTAAACGCAATTTACACTCTGTAAATTGCGTTTAGTGTTTCTTAAATAAATTTAAGTTTATTGTTTTGTTATTATAATTACTATTTTACTTTAAATCAAAATATAAATAAATTATAAACTATTAGGACGAAGAAAACTTAACTTCTATTGTTTTGTACCTATAATCCCATAAGACTATAAGTAGAATACTGAGACTAGATCATCGAAGTCTTGGGTAAGGTTTCCCAGAAGGCTGGCTACGTTTCCTCGCTGGATCGCCATACTGATCCGTTAGCCGAGGTAGGAACCAGCCCTCTGATCTCCCAAAGAGTCAATAAGTCGTTTTGAGAGCTCTTTGTAGAAACTCGTAGCCTCAGGACCCCACGGCCCAAGGCTTTCAACAGTGAACGGCACAAAAATATAACTTTCACTGACAGTTGCATATTTGCGCCCCAAAAAATATAAAATAATTATTTTAAAATTGAAAACAATAAAGTATTGTCTCAAAATACATACACAACTAATTTCATATTAACTGGTTCATTCCGAAAAATAAGCTTTCAGCTGTGACTTTTTTCGGGGCGTAAAATGTTATTTTGAGTATTAAAAGGCAATTTTGTAAACGACGAAATTCGAATAAGACTATTATGTTCTTATTATGCTCCTGCTCCACCTACGGTAGCGTTAGTGACTGTGGTCATAGGCGTCTTTTTATAGCATTAAAAACAACGTCGTTAATGATTAGCCACATTAGTGTATATATGAGTTAGGTGCCAATGTTTAACGTTATAAACAATGTTGCATCTCAAATGCCACATTTATCCCTTGCCCACATCTTCGTCACGCACTCTTTAACAGTAACATTATCTGCGGTGTAGCAGGCACATAAGAAAGGTAACTACTCGTTACCTCGAAATTTGTACCCTGTTATGCCAAAATGTACCTACCGACTACTTACATTAAATTAATTTCGAGAAAACGACATTTAAAATTTAAATTGTATGATTGGTGTTCTAATAAGCTAAAGTTTTGTGAATACCAATTTGTGCACTTTGCTTCAGAGTTTAGACATAGACATAGACAACACTTTATCGTTCACCAAAACAAAAATTACAAAAATGACAAATAACAAGACAATAAAGACAATAGTCTCTTGGTAAAATAAACGGCGGCCTAATCGCTAAAAGCAATCTTTTCCAGGCAACCAGACTCAAAGGAAATTCTTAAATTATCTGAAATTAATATGTAACAGAGAAAACACTATATATATATATAAATAAAAATTACATACATGGACAACAGATAAGTCTAAAGTATAGTAAACTAGCACATACATTATAATAAGATTAACATAATGAGAGCTACATTTACTTTTATTCCTATTTAAGATTTTGTAATTGAATCTAAATGGAATTTATAAGTTACGCTGAAAATAAATTCATCAAGAAAATAGACATAAATTACATAATAATAATAATAGTGCTAATGCCGCTTTTTTAACCTAAATATCTAAATATTACTAAATACAGTCCTAACAAAAACTTGCAATATCTGTAATTAAAATGCTAATAAATTTTGAGATATTATACAGACGAGGTTAAACAAATAAATGCAGATTAGAAAAACATTGATTTGAATGCTTTAAATCCTACTTTGTTTCTTTCTAGATCAATGATATGTTGAATTTTCATGCGTACTTTTTAATATAAGTGAGACTAAATCGACTGCTGTCACCGATTCTTATGGCAAATACTAGTTATGTCTTACACCCACCAATCTATCCAGAGACGTGCCAATTTCACTAACCGTTTCACCAAACGCGGCTGCTTTAAGCCCTCTGATATAAATAGATCTTGCTTGCTAAATAATCTGTTAGTTTGGTGTCAATAACTCACTTTTCGATTATTTGTGGTTTGGTCCGTTTTGACACACCCGATTCCATTTTTGGTCATGTACAAATAGGTATATAATTGCCAAACGCTGTTCTAAATAAAATCTTTTCGCAAACCACATCACGCGACAAGACAGTTGCGGCTACATCCAGTAATGACGTCACACGCATTGATTTCCCATCGGCTGCCGAGCCATGGCATGTTTGATGCCACATTTCTATGTATCAAACAGGGCTGTCACCTATTTAAGAGTGTTGAGCGCTATATTTGCTATGTGAGAACGCCAGTTTAAAATAAAAGGCGCTAGATCACGCGCCAAACGTTAAAAGGTTCAAGAAATAACATTGAAAAAAGTTTTACAAAATATTATTTAAATTTACATTCACATCAAAAAAGTATTAAATATACTAACATACCACATTGAATTCTCCCACACAGAACAGAACACAACAACCGCACACACTAGACCGACGCGATACACACACACACCCTAACCATGCAAACAGACAGGACGACCAAGAAGATGAAGAAGAGACACACACACACATCATTCAAAATCAGTAGTGGGGGGGAAAAAATATCTTTTTTCCCGTGGACAACGGGAAGGGATATTTATAAAAACCGACAAAAAAATTTAAAGTTTATTTCAAATTATAATCTATACTACTAGTATTATAAAGAGGAAAGATTTGTATTTTTGTATGTTTGTAACGAATAAACTCAAAAACTACTGGACTGATTTCAAAAATTCTTTCACCATTCCAATGCTAAATTATCCCTGATTAATATAGGTTATATAAAAATTAGGGATCTCTACTAAAACTTCAATAATGTAACCCATCAATCGGGTTATCGGAATCGGGGAATCGGGTTCTACGATTTTGATGAAATTTTATGTGTTTGAATGGGTTCCGGAGTGGTTTAGTTTCAAAATTAGATCCGGTAGGTGGCACTAGAAACGGGTTCTAGATTTTTAGTTTTTCAGGTCATGACAACGTCTGGCGCGACCGCTAGCATGTAAATATAATAATATGTAAATGCGAAGAGTATATAAATGCGAAGTTTGGATGGATGTTTGTTGCTCAATCAAGCCAGGGCGGCTGAAGAGATCAGGATGCAATTTGGCACAGAGATAGATTATAATCTGGAATAGTACATAGGCTACTTTTTATCCCGGAAATATGAACGGTTCCCGCTGGATAATTTTGTCTATAAAATTTATATTAACTCGAGGGCAGCCGCGGGCAAAAGTAATATACATACATAGAACAGACATATTTTTTGTAATGTAAGCTGTATAAACAGCTCATGCTCCAACTTTTTAAATAAATAATGAATCGATCACAAATCACCATCAATTGGGAGTGTTCCCAAACCGCTGGCTGTGTTACCATCTTGGATGGCAACGCTTATGATTTGCTCAAATACAGGCTAGACTTTTGGCTGCATAAGATTTCTATCAGCCGTGTAGATATGTATCATAAAGGTGGCAGGCTTCTGGAACCCACGGTCCCAGAGTCTCAACATCAAAAGCCATAAATAAGTATCCAAATAACATATATTTTTAAACTATTTGTTCATTTTTAAGTACTATTTTATAGATGCAATGGTCAATGACTGTAATACAATCATATAAAATATGACTTTTAGGCCATTTACCATTAATGCAGAAAGAACAAAACCTAATCAATTAGATTGACTAAAATAAAAAAGCAATTAAGATTTCGCACTGGGTTGGGAATGGAGTGGGAGTTGTTTAGTAAAAACCGGAGTTAGGTTGCCCTGATGTAGATCTGATAAGATCTAGCTCCGAAAACATTAATGTAGCCCTGATATCAACCCTATTAGGAATCCACGCGATTGTACTTTATTCGAAACTTGAAGCATCGTTTTGGAATTTCAAATTTAGAGTTGAATTTATGGGTGAATATTTTTAAAAGAATTGTTTTAAGTTAACACAGATTCCTCAGGCATATTTGCATTTATCACCATGAAGCTTGATCTACTATCTTAATAAATGCATTATGTAGCATGTCATTATATTATCATTTACTTGCATCATTATACGTAATAGGTTTCAAAAGAATGTACAATTCTACATATAAGTAGGCCGCCAAATTGCTACTTCTCACTGTGCAAATGTCACCTTATTTCTAATATCGTCGACAACCAATATATATATATACGTAACTAACTATATAACTAATATATTAGTATCCCTAATATATTAGTAAAAAAATATTTAATCTAATATGTGTAATAACATATCTAAAAAACAATATAAAGTAATTACGTTATCAATTAGCGTTTATTTCTCGCGCTGCATGTCGAGACATGCAAAGCGATAAGTGAACTACGCCACATAACTATATGTATATGAATAATTATATAGTAAGTATTACATATAAATACTTACACTGAGAATAGTTCCCGCCCCCCCTCCTTAATTTTATTTACATATGTATGGATCTTAGCACCACTTCCAAAATAATTGTAGCTGCTGTAAAACAAGAAATCGCTTTAACATACATATATGTATATTTAAAGGACAAAAGCACGAACATTACGACTTTATAAAGGTTCCAAATTTCCCTAAATGGCTACGAACTGAAACTTATGAGCCAATCTTCTGCAACAATCTGTTAAGCAATAAATTTTAATTCAAACCAAACAATAACAAGAAATGAATACAAAAACGTTCTTCGCATAAACCAAGTACGTGATATACACCCGGGCTATTTTGACCCAAATATTGCTTGCATAAACTTAAAGCTATTCAGATTCCTGGGCTGCATCCAAGCAGTCGCAATCGAGTGATTTACATAGACTGCAAAACAACTATTTTGTGTCAACGTACTGCAGAATGCCATATAGAACCTCTCAGGTAGGGTCAGTAATTAAAAACAAAAACGGTGTCTTTGGGACACCTGGGGCCCAATTCTGCTATTTCAATATCTAGTTTTTTTTTTATTGTATGAGTTCAGCAAACAGGCATACGGCCCATTTGATGGAAAGCAGTTACCATCGCCTATGGACATTTGCAACACCAAAGGTGCTTGCTACACATGCGCTGCTGCTCTCTTGACGGAGACTGCAACCTGGTCACTAATTCCGGAACACAGCTCAAGGTTGCTATGGCGACATACTTTACACCATGGGTGGTAGCCATCCAGTCGGACACATGCCCTCCCTACCACCTGGATGTTGGTTGTTTTGTCGCCTCTTACAACATGCCGCCCGGCCGCAGGAAATTCGTATTCTACTAAATGCGCTATATCTTCTGGATATGGTCGCGGCGGAATAATAGTAGAATAAAATGGTATTACCATTAGCAGAAATGACGTTAACCGAATGAATGTTGAAAAGCTAGCAAAATTTAAAATATTTATTTCACGCGTTCTCGCTTTTAAATATTTATAAATATAGAGTGGCATTCTATGGGCACGTCATTGGAGTTAGCGAAATACGGAATTCAGGCAAACCAACGATTGAGATGAGTGTCGGGTGATTTTGACGAGATAGTCATAGCAGAATTGGGCCTCTGGTTGGAACTAAGTTTCGAAAACTATCAAAGACCATCGAAGAGATTGTATTGTAATAAGGGCAACCAAAAGATCTATTTTCAAAACATATTATATTATACTAATGGATATTATTCTAGATCTTATTTTGTTTGCATTACAGTTCGAAATTGTATAATAAGTAATATATAGCGGTCAGCATTTTCCGTTTCGGTAACACTTTTTTCCATCTAGCTCACATTCTCCGAGTAACGTGCGATAAGGAACTTCGTTCCAAAAACGTGTGCGAATCGGACTCGCACATGGAGGGTTCCTGATTATAATAAATTACGGCTACCAAAAAATTTATTTGGATTATTTTTATGTTGAGATTTGCCAGAAAAATTCCTGTGCATAAATTTTAAATTATGTGAGAATGGTTGTTGATAATAATAAATTATTATGTATGCATTATAGAAAAAATTATTAATTTCAAATACTTTTACTTACATTTATTCATCAATAATATAATGACGGTATGTTCACTTTTCGTCTATGCCACGGAAACCTTAGACAACGGAGTTCTTGTGGCAACTCGAGAACGTACATTTCACCAAACTGTTAACATTTCAACACCAATAAACAAATCTTACCTAAAAACAATATCCCACAACTTTTTCTTACTACACCTGGGATAATGCTAGTGATAGTGACTATGATCAAATACAACTTATTTATAACGTTAAGAAATAACGCAGCTAATGATTAGCTACCTACTTTAGTGTAATATATACATATACATTATCTGTCAATGTTTAACATAGTCACATCTCAAATAACGCATTAAACCCTTGACTACATCTGCATGACACTATCATTATCCCAGGTGTAGTAGAGGAATAATGTAGCAAATCATTAATGGCCTTATTTTTTAACGCTAAAGTCACATTCGGTCACAGTCACTAACACTAAAGGCTGAATTGCATTGATCCAGCTATTATTGACTTCAAATTTGAAAGAACCCAGGCAGTGCTGACTTCAATATTTCCGATTGATGAAAATGAAATCTGTATACTACTGTACTGATTTCAAATCAATTTAGACAATGCCAGTATAAAGTCAGCACTGACTTGCTTCGAATTTAAAATCAGTAGCTGGATCAATGTACATCAGCTTTAACTCATATGGTCCAGGGGCATTAGAAAATCCAGTGATAACAAACAAAAGTAATATAGTGACAACTAGAATTGGTATAAGTTTAAATTTGGAATGCATTAGCATCGAGGTCGCCGCATTGCGCGTGCGAGTCCCTCGGCCCACCGGGGCTCGGTTCGTTCAACTTTCAATCTGGAAAACGATGCACTTCGCCAAGAAAAATAATTTTGTTCATCTCCACAAATTTCGTATACTTTTTTACATAAGATTTTTGTTTGAACTTATAAGATGACATCGTCATATTCAACCTGTTCGTATGTCTTTATATATTCTATTCTGTTCTGTATACATGATTGTAGTGATATCATTATTATTATATATCACAACATAACGCTGTAGTGAAATTTAAAAAAGATTACTATTGGCCTCAATACATGTAACTGACGCTTGAAGAAATAGTTCTGGGCGTAAATACTTGTCTATGATATTGTTAGTCAAACTAGTTACTTAATTATATTTTATTTAAGTAATTGATAGCGACATATTAGCTGCCAAAACCCCACAATTGTTTGTGGGGTACAAACTTAACTTGTGAAGTATGGGGTGAAAAATTCTGATATAATTCAAGAACTTAAAAATACAGTACTATCAACGAAAATTAGTTTTAATAAGATCCATACAGTTTTTGAGAAGTGGGTTAGTTTCGATTAAATGTTTTTTTAGGCTTTCGTTGCTAAATAATACAAAAATGTGGACGCTCGTCGTTTCTACGGAACGCTTCAAAGTACGTGGTCATACACACACTTGGCCGATTTATTTATAGTATTATTACATTGTTTATGAATGCACTATTTTGAATAAACATTATTATATAATACCATGGGAAACGATAGTATTCTTCTTCCATGATAATACAGATAAATTTTCTTCGAGACGTTTTTGCTTTTATAGTAGTGTACGGTCAGTACATAAATAAATAAACTAATATTTTTTATATATTTTATAGGCAGGTACTTAATATTCAACAATATTAAAATAATAAATATTAATATTAAACATAATTTTTAATACTAAATTTGTTCAACTTCAGACATTTCATGCTCATCCCCATCCTCACTTTCATGCGATGAATAATTTGTGTTAATTCTAATTCGTTCTGATATTATATCTAAAGGCTCATCCTTGCCCTGAAATTTATTTTCCTCTACAAGCATGTAGACAAACATTTTTCCATTCCTCTACAGTTATGCTATAAAAATTTTCCTCAGCTAATGTCATTATAGCGTTCATGTACATTGTGACTTTTTTTTGCAACATAAGTTTATTGAACTAGAAAGATCTTAACGTTCATTGCTTAAGGTCATGTACTTTAAACCATATAGATTCTCTACTGAGGAATTTTTCTCTACGTGTCAACTTCCAACAGTAAGAAAACTATATGTAATGAATGTTACCTTAAAAACTCCTAAAAACAATTCATTGTATAAAAGCGTTGACAAAGGAAGAAGAAAAGGGAATCTATAAAATCACTAGGATTAATACTTCATTTGGTAATCACCAATATAAAATGCATTCCATACATGTATTTAATCAAATTAATAAAGTATTACAATTTAGTAATATGAAATATTATGACTGTAAGAAAATTGTTACAAATTGGTTATTATTGTAAACATACAAAGAATGTGAAGAATTTTTAGTGTAGTCTTTATCCATGCAGGAACGGAGAAAGAATACAATTTCCCGCGACCGGTCGGCCTGTCGTAAGAGGCGACAAAACAACCCACAGCCGGGTGTTAGGGTATTTGCCCGACTGGATGGCTACCACCCCTGATTTAGAGTATGCCGCCATAACAACCTTGAGTTGTTTTCCGGCATTAGTGACCAGGTTCCAGTCTCCCTTAAGAGAGCAGCAGCGCATTTGTAGCACCTTTGGTGTTGCAAATGTCCATAGACGATGGTAAACGCTTTCCATCAAGTAGGCCATCTGCCCGTCTGTTGAACTCCTTCAATAAAAAAAAAACATTACATAGTATTCTTAGTTTGTAAACATAAACACACACACATATACACATTCATACACACAGATATAGGTAGGTACACAGCAAATAAAAAATATTTGTATAAGGATTATTGTAATAAAAGTTATCTTTTAATTATAATTATATAATCTTTTAATTAATTTAAGTTACTTGAGAGCGGGTCCTTCTGACACAAGTATATATTAATACTTAATAGAAGGTCCTAACCCCAAAAAAAGTGTATGTACTTTTGGAACAAAATAAACAATTATTATTATTATATTATAAGTTTTCACTATCCCCCATATATTTTCTATTGGATTAAACTGAGAGTGATATGGCGGCAAACGGAGCCAGTATGACCGTGCTGTCGTAATATATCGTCTATTTTATCACCTACAAATTTTAAATTGTATTTAGTATACAAATCTCGCCTTATTTTTCAGAATCGATTTATGAATTAATTCATTAATTATCAAACTAAAACAAAATAATCACACCTTACAACAATCAACAATGCAAATAATTATTATTTATTTGACTTTCGCCATTGACTTTTGATTGTAAATATATTTTCTTATTCAAAAAAGAATAGCCCTCGTTTTGTTGATTGTACATGGAATTTTACATTTCAAGTTTAGAATTCCTATAGATATACAAATACTACTACAAACGCAAAAACTTCTCGAAGGTAATTGATCTATACTTAACTTTTATAAACGTTATCTCAGACTAGGGTTGGCAACTTTTTTTGAAGAAAATATAGTATTTTTGTTTTTAAGTTGTAAAAATAATAATAAAAATTTGGGAAATTTAGGTGAATAAAAGAGTAATACACGTTTATTTTTCATTATTTACTATATATTATATTTTTTCATCATTGCATTTTCCATGTAGTTTTATTACAACTTTTTGCTTTGGCCAGTAAAGATCTGTTACTTTTTAAATAATCATAAATATCTGAACAAAAAGCGCGACATTTGAATTAGCGATGAAAGTATAGTACACTAGAGTTTTCCCCGCAGCTACATCGCGTGAAAAACCAACCAACGTGAAAAACTAGCTAGTAGCTCTATGTTACTTAAATAATTCGCTTTTTTACATATAATAATAACAAAAGAAACTATGTCCATACAGTCTGCACAATTGCACAGAAAAACCTAAAAGCGAGTCAAAGCCAACCAGATTTGAAGTAATACTATGAATGACACGATGTTTATGACAATGTAGGTATTTGTTAGTGAATAAAAATAACGTGATTGCAGCGCCATCTACTTTGCTAATACATCTATTTTAAGGAAACAATGTCATTTATCGGGATAAAATATATTTTAAATGTTAAATCGGGTTATAAGCAAGCACTATGTCGAGTTTCATTCATATACGTTTAGTAATTTCCAAAAAAGATGCGGTCGCAGCGCCATCTTTTTCGCTATTTTCAACTATCTCACGAAAACGACTGTTCTTTATATACATAAACGACTATATATATATATATATATATATATATATATATATATATATATATATATATATATATATATTCTAGTTTATTTATCGGGATAAAAAGTATCCTAAGTTACGCCCCGAGATATAAGCTAGCTCCGTTATGAGTTTCATTTAAATCCGTTCAGTAGTTTTCACGTGATGCTCTAACAGAGAGACAGACAGACAGATAGACAGAAATACAAAATTTCTAAAAATTGTATTTTTGGAATCTCCTGATTCGAATAAGCCCCCCTGATTTTTTTTAATATTGTTAAACGCAATGTACAAACTCGAACCATTTACAGATTTATTATAGTATAGGTAGATAGAAGATAGATAGTTAAATTTCGTACTATATAATTTTTCTATAAATTATCGTACAATTGGCTAAAATATAATATGATACTGTGTATTATATTTCGGTTGGCAACCCTATCTCAGACTATCATAATATTCGTTTGAGTACGTCATAGAAGAAAAATATACTATGTTGTTTATTTTTCTTCCTTACATCGTAGTTTACCTATGGTATAAACACTATAAACGGAGACGGATAGGCTGTTTTAATAAAATAGACGTTATCGAAATATTCATGTAATTCTAAAATCGATACAAGTGTTAAATACTTATACGGCTATCGTATTGATGTAATCGATAAAAATGAACTTCAGAAATACCCAATTAAATCGATTATCTTGTATTGACGACAGTAAAATATATGACGCCGCATTAACGTATGTTTTAAAAGAAAGGATGACGACAATTAAGTTTCGACGTCAGCCAACCATTGTCCACTTTTGGACGTAGTCTCCCCAAGTATACACCGCATTTCGAAGTAGAGGGCCGCTGTATACGGGGGTAACAGTAGACCTTTACCTCTGCTGGACATAGCGATACAACGCTGCTCCCCGGGGTTATACCAATCTTGCACACTAGGACGTCACGGTGCAGTAACTCTGTTCTAGATCCCGTGGCGTTCTTACAAGGCGTATCGTCGTCGAGGCGCAGGTTACGTTTAGGTGCAGTAGTTCGTCGGCTCTCTCTTCGAGGAGAGTAACCGATACCATACGAGAGTTTCACACGCACTCGTGCAGGCGGCATTAGGTGCTGAATTTGGCTTCCCCAGTACCCATGGCCCGAGTGTGTGTCGGAAGAAAAGATATTCTCCCCTGCGTTATCAAAAAAGAAAGTACATGCCGCATATACCGGACCTTTGCTTTACTCGTTCAGCACCGACCGGCAAACTTGCGTAGGTCGTTGGTCTACCAGGCTGGAGGGCAATATACAGTATGTTTGCCAAGAGCGGTCTGCACCCCAGGAGGCGTAAAGTGGCCTCTATAGTTCGTTCGCGTTAAGAATGCAGTGAGTCATCATTGTTCGTTGGCCTAGCCTCGTCCCCTAAACAATCAAATATTTTAAAATTACAAGGTCAAGTTCACAGTGACCAGTTGAAGGCATAACTTCGAACGCGACGGTTATGTCCTTTAATTGTGTTAACTGATTTATATTTAAAAAAATGAATACCTCACCAATTCGTAAAAATAAAGGTGGCTCGGTAATTCATATTGGAGAGAGAAAAGTAATTTACAGTGTGTTTAAGTATTTTAAAGAGTCTGATTTAAATGTGACTGTGAACAGCATAGTACTAAAAAATATTTTATGACGCAATTCGGTTAGTAGACGCTGATCGATGGAAGAAATACTGCGACCAGGTCTTACAAGAAGAAAATACCATGCGGGATTTAGATGACTTCATGGAACTCGCTGTAGAAAATTCTTTTATTATAAATACTAACGAGGATACTAGTGATAGTGATTGAAATATTAATGACTTAATTTTGATTTTTAACTTTTAAGTGTATTATTTTAATTCATTAAACTTAATCTTTAAAAATATAATTTGTTTGAATTTTAACACCACTGTGAATACACCTTTACCCTGCAGTTGCACTGATGACTCACTGCATTCTTAACGCGAACGAACTATAGTCAAATTGACTATTAGATTACTGCATGAATATGCGAAAACACTTTAAGCCCCCTGGACTCTTGTGCTCCATCAGTCGTCGGTCCAGCGACAGATTTAGTACACTCTTTTAAATAAGCATTAGCAAATACCTTTTTGCTAATTACTTACGGTCTTATTCATATTGAGTTAGAATAAGTTTGTAGGCTTCTTCAAAAATCTTAAAAAAGTCTACAAACTTACTTTAACTCAATATGAATAAAACCGTTATACTATTAAATAATACTATTAAATAACATTTTTGCATGTATTTTTAAATTAATATAATTCGTAGTCGGATTTTGATGAAAGTTTTTTAAATGTATCTTTTGTAGACCATGCCTTAATCATTATTATCTATACTAATATTATAAAGAGAAAATATTTGTATTTTTGTATGTTTGTAACGGAAAAAAGTCAAAAACTATTGACTGGTTACAAAAATTCTTTCACCATTAGAATGCTACTTTACCCCAGATTAATACAGGCTATATTTATTAGTAAAAAAAATTAGGGATTACTACTAAAACTTCTATAACATATTCCATGGTGTAAAAAAATAGTACTTGAGTGAGTCCGGGGGTGGTTTAGATTCACAATTAGACCTGGTAGGTGGCGCTAGAATCGGGTTCTAGATTTTTATTTTTTCAGGGCAGGACAATGTCTGCCGGAACCGCTAGTATTCAATATTTTAAATAATATATTAAGTTAATAAATAAAATAAATCATAGGCCGTCTTAGTATACCCTAAATTGTCTTTATTTATAACATTATTTAAGAAGTCTTGAATCTCAGCGCCTTTACTCCTGTTGCATAAAGAACTACATGTTCCAGTGTTAAAATTGAGTTTTTATTTCAGCAAACAAAGTCGATAAAACTCGCAGGTAACTGCTAGTACATTGTAAAAGGATATTTTCTCAGGCCTGTATTCATACTTTAAAAAAGCCTCAGTTCCGAGTACAGAGTGTGATAGAAGTACGAACATAAGTATAGAGTGCTGAATACATGCAGTATCCTTTGATGTGCCCTATCTAAGCTTACCTATTTGTGCGAGTCTTTACAACTAGGGCCTTACATTCACTTTGTTTGCTGCCAACGGGTGAATACAGAATCTAAACACTAGTCTCTCTTTTTGCATTTTTTGGTTTATAATTTTAGGGATCCGTAGGCATTTTGGAAAAAACAATAACTTTATAAAAGATGAGTTTCTACTTTGTACCTTCTATTTTATTTAATACTAATAATATAAAGAAGAAAAATTAGATGTTTGTAACGAATAAACTCAAAAACTGCTGGTCCAATTTCAAAAATTCTTTCACCATTAGAATGCTTTTTTTTTTAAGGCGGGGGAAATGCATTTCGCACATACCGGGTCCTTTGCTAGAGATTAGACCGTTGTTGATCATGGAGGCTTTCCACTGAGGCAATCCAAACAATAATCAACCGGCTTGTGTGGAGACTCGACTAATCAATACCCCACTAAAACCACCCTCCTCCCATGTGCCCCGCGCTTATGGTAGGAAAGGCGTGAGATACAGAACGTAGTTACGCCCACACCGATCCTAGCGCACAAGTGCTTGAGAATGCCCCGGGAGAGGCAAACTCACTTCGTCAACAGGGGTGAAGACTCCTCTGCTCCCTAGATGCTAGAGGGCCCCTGCAGTGGTATTTCAGGGAGGGAGGTCATGCGCATACCTGCGCCTCCGGGCTCCCGACTGACGTCGGCGCCCGCAAGACGCATGCGCACTACCATCTCTCTCCCTATCTCGTTCCGCGGCCTCCTTATGAGACACTACCGTCTCGTAGAAATTGGCCGCACCCACCCACCAATCGTCGCTGTGCAGCATGGCTTGCACCAGATCGCCCAGCGATTCGATCGGTCCTACAAGTGTCTCGAGTTCAAACCTCTGAGGTGCCCATGCTGCGCACTCGACTAGCGTGTGTAACGCCGTGTCCAGCGCGCCACACTGGCGGCATTGGGGTGAAGGCAAGCAGCCCGCAATCTGACACAGATACTTTTCGAAGCAACCGTGCCCGATAAGTATCTGTGTCATTCTGAAGGTCAGGGTCCCGCGTTTCCGCGAGAGCCATCGCAACAGCTGCGGTTGAACCGCTTCCACCGTGTCAATGCCAGCAACAGGGTTTTCCAACTCTACTGACCAATATTGGATCATGGCCGTGGTTTCCCGCGTCCAAATCACCTGGAGTTCGGCCTGGCCATAGACCAGGCCACGGGCGATGGCATCCTGTCGGGAGCGCCGAACTTTGGCTATCACGTCCGCCTGGAGAGGCCAGGGCGGATCGCCTGCCAAGAGTGTCGACGCCGTCCACGACACTGTACGGTATCCTCGGATGGTCCTCACCGCCAGGACCCGTTGTGCGCGGCACAACAAAGTTCTATGACACCATTAGAATGCTACATTATCCCAGATCAATATAGGAATAATTAGGGATCCCTATTAAAACTTTAATAATGTAGCCTAAGGTGTAAAAAATTAATGATAAATGGGTCCGGGGATGGTTTAGATTCACATTTAGACCGGGTAGGTGGCGCTGGAATTGGGTTCTAGATTTTAATTTTTTTAGGACAGGACAACGTCTGCCAGAACCGCTAGTTTTATATATTTCTAACACATACCTATAAATTTGTTACTTTGCATTACATTATTTTTTTACGACAGTGTATATAATTTACTTTGTACGTAAATACAATATATTATCTATGATAATTTTCATATTTTTATTAGCTACTAGCTGTCCCGCAGACGTCGTCCTGCCCGGAAAAGCTTCAATCGATATGCCGACAGCAGCGCCACCTACCGGTTCCAATTGTGAACCCACTCAGAAACCTTCTTTGGCTCATGCACGACAACTTTGCTACAGATCATCACATGATCAAATGTATAGTTTACGAATCTATAAAGGGCATACAGATAAACATTCATTTTTATATATCAAGAAGATTCTATTTTTAATTATATGTTGTAATTTACTTTATATGCATTAAAATAAAACTAAATTATAAACTAAACTATGACACTTTATATTTAAATGTAAGTTTTGTTATATGTAAATGAAAAATAATGTAAATAATTTCCTATGAATCAATATATAGTATTCTGCACCTTTCCTTCATATACATTTTAACAATGCGAAATCTCACACTCCTCCGCAATACTTGGAAGATTTCCCTTCGTGTATTATTAAAATAAAAATCATTGTTATTATAATAACAAAGAAGCAGGAATAGTAAAAATTGTAGGGCGGGAGTGCATCCTTATGAACTCCATTTCATAGAAAATAGATATCAATTTTAAACATTAACAGCGTTATTCATAAAAAATTGCTAATTAACGTTCTAAACATTAGTTAACTAAGCAACTGATTACGCCTTAAACATTATTTAAAAATCTATCATTCGTGAACAAAAATTTTACATTGCCTAACTAAATACTACTTAACTTTTTTACCCTAGCAACTTTTTGGTAGAATTTGGTAGAACATGGGCGCCACGAGCAACCTTATCAATCAATCGTACTCAGCACTAAAAGAGTGTTATTTATAATTGAAGCTAGCTTGACGATCATTGTGATTTTATTTTCATATTGTTGTAAATATTTCATCATATGGTCCAACCTATATTTATAAAACCTTAGTACTAAGGCGCGTATATATCTAATACATCTTGCTCAATAATGTGTAAAATCAAATACCTACCAGCTTTTAAAATCAACAATAGTTTTGTCCGCCATTTTGTTACTTAAAAGAGTTAAACAGTGGGTTGAGGTTAGTTAATCTGGCAGCTAGTTTAAACAGGTTATTAAATCTAAATAATGTTTATGAATACAATTTTCTTTAAATAACTGTTTAAAGTATTACTTACAAATGAATCAACGTTTATGAAAAATGCTGTTAATATCGTAAACCTTGTAAAATAATTATGTTAAAATATTAGCTCAGTAACATAATCTATTTATCCCATGGTACTGTGGTGCATGGTGGGAGGGAGGGGGGTTTGTCGCACCGAGGCATATCTGAGGGAAGTAGGTCGCGCGGACATCGACCTGGTCCCCGACCCAATACTGCACAAACGATTTTTTGTTTTTGCAATATCCTGGTTTTCTTATCTACGTTTACTCCTGACTAGTGCTTTGCTCATGGCTTTTCATGGCATGGATTTCGTACCCTAAAGGAATCCTTATGAAACATCTGTCTGTCTTTCTATCTCAGTCATTTTTCTCAGAAACCACCGAGTCTACAAATAGGTTTCCTAGAGATGGCTCTAATTTTGCGAAAGTGTAAGATTTTTTATTAAACAGTCTTCAAAGAGGAAGAAGTTCTCAATTCGACTGTATGTTATTTTTTGTATATTTGTTACGCGGTTTCTTCGTCAACTGCGGACCGATTTTCAATAATTTTTTTTTCGAAACAATACACTTCTGAGGTGGTCCCATTATCACCAAGTCATGATCTGATGATGAGTGGATCCCGGGGCAATCGAGAGCAACCCTCGAATATTATAGGCACGTATAACATGTTTTATATATTTTTATTTTCTAAAGTTATTTAAGTATTTGCGCTAGTAAAAAGTAGATAAAAAACAAAACCGACTTCAAAATAACTAAAAAGTAAAAATATATATATTATCTACAACATCTTGGGGTCGGTGTCAAGTAAAACAAAAAAAAACAAAGTTTGCAAAATAAAGTAATTTTTATGTTTTACTTCGCACTCACTTCAAGATGTAAATTTTTTTGCTTTTAAGTTACTTTTGAAGTTGGTTTTGTTTTTTGTAACATTTTTTTTAGGGATTCCGTTTTTTTAAAATAAGAAAGGCATCCTTATAAAACCTACATATCTGTCTGTCTTTGTATGACATAGTCATTTTCCTTGGAAACTACTGAGACTATAGGTATAAGTTGCCTACAAATGACTCTATAAAAAAAATGTACAATAAGTAAAAATTAGATTTTTTTTAATGTACGCAGTTGTTAATCAAATATTAAAAAAATAATGTCGATGTTCTTTAATAAATTGAATGAAAAGACACGCGAGCTGATGAAGCCTGTGATGTTTGAAAATGATATTATTAAAGGCAAAAATCACATCTATTTCAAGCCGAATGCTTATTCTCGATATAAATTGAATATGGGGTGTGGAAATTATTTTGATTTACTGAAGCCTTGGGTAAAGTAGGTACCGGAATGAAGTACGATATGTACTATGCGTTCATGAGGAACAAATCATCCTTTATTGAAGACCGACCTTAAAATATCAAGTTTTTGGAGTTTACTCCTTAAGAATCGATTTTCATATCAAGCCCCCGGTATGGAGATTTTATGAGGAGTGAAATAACACAACGGTAAATCAAAATTGTTAAGTTTTTTTTCTTTTAAACCACTCCTATTTTTTGTGTTTTTTTAATATAATATAGCGAATCTAAATTAAAATAATATTTCGCTTCTAAAAAACATTATATTTGAATTGCGCTTACAGAACATTTCACAAGTGACATATTGAAAACAAAAGTTATCACATTACATCATAATTTTAAATTTAAAAAAGCACAGTCTACAAAGTTCTAACACCTATATTAGAACGATCAAAACAAAACAAAAAATTCCAATCAATTATTCAAATATTTCAATTCTTTTTGTTTTTGTTAAGGAACTTAAAGTAAGAGCTAATCTGTATGTGAACCTCTTCTATACTAACTTGCTTACCAAGATGATATTTACGAAACTACTATTATATTTCTGTCAGGCACTCTGATATTACTGATATATGATTTAAATCTTTAATTAATATGTTAGTGAGTGTGTCTTATCTATCTTTCTGTATGTTTTTCTTATAACCACCCTTATTCGGCCGCTATTGCCGTGCACGTGCGCATGTTTTCAATGTTAAAGAAGTAAACTCCAGTCGTGCTTAGTGGCTGATACACACAAGATTTTTATTTATGTGACATGTCTCAATACTTATTGTTAGATATTTGAATACAAATACTCAGTTTAGATTTAAATCTCTATAATTGTATGGATGCGGTGTATCTAGCCAGGCCATATCCGCCAAGTCCTGACGGAAGAATCAAAATACTGGTTCGGTTGGTGGGGAAAGACATGAGTGCCAATCAATGGTCTTATAATAAGGGATACCGAAAACCGGGTGAAGTGGAGAATAAAACGTAAGCAAGCAGACCACCTATCCTTTTTACAGTGGCCTGAAGGTATTGCTAGACAAGTTGATCCCCACAAAATTCGCCAGATTAATTACGGCATGTTTAATAATTCAGTGAATTTCACCGTATTTTCTTGTAAAATCTAGATTTCAATTTTACTAATGAAAAACTCTTTCATAAACTGTGTTACCTAGTTGGCTTTTTGGAAAGATGTTTTAGGCGGGAACTAAAAGAATTTTCTGTTGGTGTTTTATTTTCAAGACGTATTAATTTTGTTTGTGCTTCTATAACTCTCTCTCTTCTTTCACTTTTTCTCAATTATTTGGGATCGGCACAATATGTCGTCTCCTTTCCATACTAGACTATTCTGACGTACGTCCTCTGTCAAAATATAAATCACCATGTCATCATTCACAAAATCCACCCATCTCCTTTTTAGTCTGCCTTTACATTTGTACCCGTTAATCTTCCAGTTTTACTTTCCTATTGTCACGTGTCTTTCGTCTCTCCTTTTCACCATATCATCTTAGTCTTCTTTCTCTCAATTTTTCAGTCACAGGTGCAACTTCTTTGTTCTTCTACACCTATACATCAAAATATCAACGTGTGAAATCCTGTAAATCACCTTTTACAAGTGTGCCCATATTTCATTCCCATAAAACAAAAATACACTCGTAAGTAGTATATAGTAAGTAGTATTATTATATTAAAATTTTAAAATCTATATTATAAAATTTTAAACATACCATGTCTGTACATTGAAGCTATTTAAAAAAAACCATCTGGAATAGACTATATAAACAACGGAGAACACGATGCATTTTTTTAGTTTTCTTGTCTGTTTGTGCAGGTTTCACGTAAAAACTACTGATCCGATTTCGATGCGGTTTTGCTGATCGATAGCAAATTCTTAGACTTAAAATCTGCGCTACTTTTTATCCTGGGAATCTCGCGGGAATTTTACTTAAAATGGCCAGATTAAAAAAATCGTTTTTCAATAAAAAAATTTCACTGATCGATAGCAAATTTTGTGAAATAAAATATATGATATTTTTATCCCGTGAACCCCGCGGCAATTTTCTCGTGAGAGCTTTCTAGTTGTTCGGGTGCATAACAATTCGGTTATTTCGACACAGTTTTCAGTATAACGAGAGCTGCGATACTTCGTGTCCCGGGAATCCCGCGGGAATTCCAAGTCAAGCGTGGACGAAGTCGCGGGAGTATCCTAGTATTGTATGAAATTATTAGAGCGAGGCATGTTGCTGCAGAGTTTCTTGCGCCGCTTCTTCTTTTTAAGCCACAACATTTTACGAAGCGGTGGTTAATTAGATTGGGATGTCATAGCGTAACTTCTTGTGCGTGGGTGCGCGTGTATTTTTTAATGACGCCCAGCGAAGTGGGCACGGGTCGTCTATAATAATATTATTTTGAAATCCATTGTATATATTTGAACCTTTTACAAATTTATCATGTTATGGATAGATAGATAAGCCAAAAGATAAAATCGATGACATAACATTGTTTGCAGAAACGCGTTTTTGACTGAGGCTAATCCATTTTCGATGGCCACTGTGCAACGTTGTAAATAGATATTCAATGAGCCCGTTAGCCACACCCGGGTGTCTGGGCTGCATACAAAATACATCAAATCAAGCTGCAGTTTTTGGAGTTAGCGATACGAGTAATGTACTTGAAAAATCTGATTTGAAATAAATTGGAACTTTTCTTACTAGACGTGTACTGTCTTTCTGAATCATTTTGAATGAATGAATGAATGAATCTTTATTTCTAGAAATACAGGTAATAGTTGTACTTAAGATGGTAGATAACAAAGTCATATGGTCTCATTGTATGTGACCTACATTGTGGTCAAACAAATATTGGGATACACGTTCAATCTAAAAAGTCATAGCAATTCTAAATTCAAACACAACTCGGTTAATTATACTAATTATAACACAAAATTTGAAAAATGCGTCGAAATTTTTTTTATAAAAAATATAAATATAAACATTCACTTAACTAAAACCTTTATCAAATAAATATGGCCGGTTTCTATATCTTACCGACAGTTCATTTGCCTTAAATTGGTTAAAATTTGACATAAGCTCCATACAAGGTATTCTTCTTCCAGGATACAGGTAATGTCCAAATTCAACCGATGGTAAGACAAGGCTAATGAATAGGTATAGGTGTCCGCCAGTAAATAAGCTTAAACTAATTTTAACATAATTATATAATTTATTTGTCACTTAATAATTGTAGACTTAAAAATAAGGCCGGTCTATATTTCATTCAAGGAGGAAATGCGACCAAATGCAGTATTTTGTCTGTCAACTGTCATCGGCCTAACACTGAATTTTTTAGATTAATTACTATATTTATCGTTATATTTTATTGTAAACTGTAATTGAAAAAAAAAATGAGAGACCCGAGCGCAGCAGTGAGAAGTTTATTGTATTGGTATTATTATATTTCAAATTTTATAAGAAAAATATGTACAAGACTCTTTCAATAGTAATGCAACTGAAAGGATATTACAGCCATATTAAAACGGCATACTTATTGCACTTTATTAGAGCCAGGCAACCCCAGGGAAAGGGGTGAAGGTTCCCCGGCGACCTGGATTCGCCCCAGATGCGTCGCCATGGTGACTGGCCACGCATCGCTCCTCGTCGCCCTACCTACTACTCTATTCCTTTAAAACCTACAATACATATTATGCTAATTTTAAATTATAATAAAATCAACATAATGACTAAAGCTAACGAAAGTAGAATGCTAGGATAGAAAGAAAGAAAAGGATTTATTTTAAATCAAGAATAAAACAGAGATACAGTATAAACTAACAAGTAGTTAATACATGATATGCTCTAAAAATAAAGAAATCGGCAGACACACACACACACACTCCCCAAATTAAGCAAGTTACGCTTGTGTTATGGATAATATACAACAGACCATTCTGGGGCCGATCCCAGACATCCAGACCATAGTAAATAACGGAGAAAATACGTTTCCGAAATTTACTAAATCAGGAATTGAACCCGGAGCCTCTGCGTTGCAGTGAGGTAAGCCGGCAAAGGCTTAGCCCGCGCAACCACAGGGGCCGTCAAAATGGACCAAGCACAGCAGTATAGCGTTGTTCGCCTTACAATACATACAAATCCATGACTGAGTATAACAACACGAAAACATGCACGAAGATTTAATATAAACTTCCTGTTTTAATGCCTAAAATTTTCATTAAAATCAGTTAAGCCGTTTCGAAGCCTATTCGAGAAAAACTTTTACAAATATTCTAAACAAGTTTAACTTACGTTTAGGTATTGTACAAATTTTCGTAACTTGCTTTTACCCGCGGCTTCGCTAGCGTTAATGTTATCTCGCCGGAACCGTATATTTTCCGGGATTAAAAAGTAGCCTATGTGCTATTCCGGATTTACAATATATCTCTGTGCCTTTCATCCGGATCGTTCAGCCGTTCTGGCGTGATTGAGCAATAAAACATCCCTCCCAACTTTCGCAATTATAATATTAATTAACATAGTATAGGTAGATGACAGACAATTCAATTTTATTTATGTGTAGATACCCATAGGTATACTAAGACGAAAATAAAATTACTAAAACAATACGTACTTTTTTATTGCATGAGTTCAGTAGACAGGCAGACGGCCCACTTGATGGAAAGCGGTTACCATCGCCTATGTACATTTGCAACACCAAAGCTGCTACAGATGCGCTGCTGCTCTCTTAAGGGCGACTGGAACATGGTCACTAATGCCGGAACAAAAATCAAGGTTTTTATGGCGATATACTCTAGACCAGGGGTGGTAGCCATCCAGTCGGGCAAATACCCTACCACCTGGCTGTGGGTTGTTTTGTCGCCTCTTACGACAGGCAGCCCAACATAGGAAATTGTATTCTTTCTCCGTTCCTGCTCGGATAAAACGCACTTACCGGATTATTTCGTGATTTTACATCCAATAAACAAAGCACTTTGGAATTTCACCAGGAAAATATGCTGAGACTATCGTTTCAGAGAAAAGTTGGGTAAAGTCCCATTTCGGATGGCATACGGAAGCGGCGTAGTCACGTTTTGAGTCAACGAGATTTATGGCTTTAGACCGGAAATGCGGGATAGGAACTGTAGTGAATGACCCGATTTCCGCGCGAACTCCTGATTTTTAATGCTCTATTGGCGTGACTATAAACCTACGACATTTATTTACTTTAAGGACACTGCTCTTGTTGAAATCGCTTACATTTTTAGCTTATGTATAAAATTTACTTTTATATTATTGTTACAATTTGGGCCACCTGCATATTTCTAAACAAAGCACATTCATTACCCGCCGGCGTTTGAGCTAATAACATTAAAGCTCTTTTAAGCCTGTTTTCTTTTGTTTACATTGTGTTTAAAATTTGTGATTGGAAAAACAGCCCATTGTGTATTGTAATCTTTATGGTAGTGATTAGCCAGGTGTGATTCTTGGAAAATTCAGTCCACGCGGTCGAGCAGACATATTGTATTTGTGAAGGATAAAGCAATGCCCCAAGGGAGGGGTGAGGCACTGAGGCAGTCGAGCGATAAGCACAAGCGAGGCTAGACGTGTGTACATTCGGTAATCTATATGGTGACGGACTTTGCGCGTGTTATTGAATCGTGCATTACGTTTGGACTGGTGGTGTTCAGTTATATTTGTACCTGTGTTATACGTCTTTGTATGGTTCCAATAAATTCTATAGTCATTCTAACGATATTTTAATTCGAGTCCTGCAACTCATAACAATATAAATGAATCGTAGAAATGTATGTACGCACATAACTTGAGAACGACTTTACCGATTTTGATGAAATTTTTTGTGTGTTTGAGTGGGTGGGATGGTTTAGATTCACAATTGGAACCGGTAGGTGGCGCTGGAATCGGGTCTTATATTTTAATTTTTTCAGCACAGGACAACGTCTGCCGGGACCGCTAGTGGACTATAAAATACATAATACCTCGGTTGCATGTATCACCACCACTTCTAGTTTTTAATTAATATAAATCTACACATTACAATACAACAAACTATATTATAAATAAATATAAATAAAACTATTACTACTATTAAAAAAAATCAATATCTAGTCTCTTTTTGTAATAGCGCTACATCATTGTACAGTGGTATAGCGAAAGAACAACATATAAATATCCTACAAAAGGTCATCCATTCCAGTGGTTTCTGAGAATAATAACTATGACATAAGTAGATACACATAGTCGTGGTAGCGTAATGGCTAGCGCACGCGTCCCAAGCGCGTCAAAGGGTTCAAATGCTCTTATAATGCCCTTCCAATCGCACCATACACACAGCATCACCTTGTTGCGAGTTAACCCGGGTTTCGCCATAGTCTGTGAAGCCTGATCGGCCTTTGACCACGATCTTTTTCGCACGTTCTTGTCGTACGTGATCCACTTTTTATCACCAGTTATCAGCTTCTTCAAAAATGGTTCGGTTTCATTACGTCGTAATAAAGAATCACAAATGAGTACACGGTTCATTAGGTTTCTTTCAGTGAGCTCATGAGGCACCCAAATATCGAGATTTTTGTGTACATAGCTTTTTTCAAATGCGCCAAAACCGTTTTGTGGTCAATTCCCAGTTCTCCAGCTACATCGTAACTACAAATATGCCGATCTTGCTCCACTTTTTCAAAAATGGCATCAATTTTGTCCGCAACAGGGTGACCAGAGCGACGTGCATCTTTGATATCAAAATTTCCGGAATGAAAACGCTTAAACTAAATTTGCGCTACTCTCACAGATACTGCATTAGGTCCATAAACATCACAAATTTTTTTCGCGGATTGTGTGGTTTTTTTACCTTTTTTGTAGTAAAATTTTAAAATGTATCGAATTTCTTCATTAGATTCACTCATTTTTACTTAAAAAAAAACAAATGAAAATCACACATTTCCCTAATTTTCATTTGGAATTGTCTTCTTTAAAATTAAAAGTTTTTAATGATACCAAAACCAGCCAGATACAAATGGTATAGCCAAAGAGATCTTATTACAAGTTCATACATACTATATGCGAAAAGACTTTTTCCCCTACCTATTATTCCAGCGCGGTGCAATGGCGGTGCGGTGATGGCGGATGGCGGCGCTGTCGCGGGCGCGAACGCGGACGCGGACGCGGGTGAGTCCGCGGAGCGCGGCGCGGCGATCGAGCGCGCGTACGTCTACGATGTGTACGAGCAAGCAGGCGAGGATGGCGAGGAAACGCCACGGGCGCCCGCGCCGGCAGTGCGGGCTTTCCTCTCCGACCTGGAGCCGGGCAGCCTCGTTTGTGACGTCGGTAAGAACCAAACCCTTTTTTCTATAATTAGATCGGAAAACATCTAAAAATAAAATTATTATCATGATTGGCCTGCTTATACAGTGGAAACTCGATTAACCGGACTGATTGTTGTCGTAAGGTAGCCGGATAATTGAATATATATGAATAAAAGTTATTTTTAACCGATTTCAAAAAGGAGGAGGTCCTCAATTCGTCTGCGTGTTGTTTTTTTGTATGTTCGTTACTCGGTTTCTCCGTTAATTGTAAACCGATTTTCAAAATTATTGTTTTAATCGAAAGGTTATGCTCCCGGATTGGTCCTCTATTCATCATATCAGGGTCTGATGAGTGGATTTCAAGGAATTAGAGAAAATCACGAAAATTGATAACATACATTTTCGTAACACGGATACGTCCTGCAATTCGAATTCGAATTTCCATATTTTTTCTTTACTCGTAAGTCTATACTCCCGGTCTCTACTCTTATACTCTCATGGTCACCAAGTCAGGATCTGGTGAGCGGATTCCCGGGAAATGGAGAGTAATCATTACTTATTAAAAAACGCCGTGCGCCTCAGTTCTTGAAAAAGTTGAAAACGCGTGAAGTTGCTATTACATTTTCTACATTTTTCATTAAAAGGGATACTACACTATTGAAGAGTACTTAAATGACAAAACTTCATTTACATAGCAGCTCGCTCCAACCTCTTGTACTGTATTTTGTACGAGTATAACGTTTTTATCTTGCCATACTTGTAAGGAATATATGGAGATATTTTGCAGCAAAAAAAAATTTGGTACGTCATGTCTTTATATTTATAACTATAATAATATGTTTCTATCCTTTAACTGTGTCTCTGTCTTATTGAATATGCAGTGTTTGTTACAACTCCATTAATTCTTCAAAAGTAATTCTGTAACATACTTCTGTATAAAACTTATTAAAAAAAAGAACTTGAGATAAAAATAGAATAAGAAATATAAATAAAAACAATTTTTAGCTAGATGGGTTGCTGGGGAGTTTCTTGCCGCTTCTTCTCCTTAACTCCTTAACAGCAATAACACGTTGCGAAGCGGTATACATAGACTAGGAAGTAAAATTAAATTTTAACCTATATGTATGACCTTCAAAAAGTGTTCTCCAGGGAAACTTATTTTGAATAAAAACTTTTGAATTTGAATTTGAATTACAGACGGTTAATTTTTTATATGCGTGTTACGCGATTTCTCCTTCATTTGTGGATCGATTTTGAATTTGTTTTCTTAATTCGTAAGTTTTAGTAAGTATATACTCCCGAGGTGGTTCCATGTTCACCAAGTCAGAATCTGATGAGTGGATCCCAGAGAAATCGAGAGTAACCGTTATTAAAAAACGCCGAGCCTACATTTCTTCAAAAAAAGCTTGTGTACGCGTACGCCAGTATTACACTTTCTAGAGGCGCTTAATTTTTTATAGGCATGGTACGCAATTTCTCCGTCAATCGTGAACCGATTTTCAAATTGTATTTTTAACTCCCGAGATGGTCCTATAGTCACCAAGTCAGGATCTGATTTGTGGATCGCAAGGACATCGAGAGCAACCCTGGTTGAACAGCATATACACCAAAGAGTGAGTTGGCAAATTTGTGTACGCGTACCAGTATCCGGATAATTGTAATTGTATCCGTGCAGGAACGGAGACAGAATACAATTTCCTGCGTTGGAGCGGCCTGTCGTAAGAGGCGACAAAACAACCCACAGCCAGGTGGTAGGGTATTTGCCCGACTGGGTGGCTACCACCCCTGATCTAGAGTATGCCGCCATAACAACCTTGATTTGTGTCCCGCCATTAGTGACCAGGTTCCAGACTCCCTTAAGAGAGCAACAGCGCATTTATAGCACCTTTGGTGTTGCAAATGTCGATAGACGATGTTAACCGCTTTCCATCAAGTGGGCCGTCTGCCTATCTGATGACTTCATGCAATAAAAAAAAAAACATGATTCCGTATAACTGAGGTCCGGATAATCATGTCTCCATGACATGTAACTGAAGAATAAAAATGAAATTTCAACGCATATTGGTATTATTAGACTGTGTTGCAAAAACATGCTTTAGGACAATAAATTTTAATTTCTCTTTAAATTTACCTATATCTAAGTAAATCTAAGTGCGGCTGCCGTAATGAAATTTAATGTTAAGTTAAAGCTTGAATTGAAACTCTTAATATCCTTCATTTAGTAATTTCTGTTGAAACAAGACATAGTTATTTAACCCACGTAAATTCATATAAACGCTTAAATCTCCGTTAAACTTAATAAAATATCTCTTTCTTATTTTGTACAAAACTTTTAACTCCTACACAGTGTTTAAATAGCAAATGTATTATAATAATTAGCGTTTCTCTAGAGAATTTATAATATCTAACTTACGTTGAATGTCACAGTGTGGGTGTTGCAAAGTTTATTAAGCGCACTCAAGTGCGGAATATCATGGAAGTTTTCCAAAGTAACTCCTAGGAATGTTGATGTAATGTTGGGGCCGCACCTGCGATAATGTTAAAGTTATTGACTGTGGCCAAATGCGTCTTATTTATAGAGTTAAAAGGACGTCGTTAACGAATAACCACATTATACTGTTTCCAAGCGTTTATTTTACTTTTGAGGTTTGCACATCTATCAAGTTACATATTTCTTTACAGTAAAATCCACATGAATCCACAATGACGTAATTGTCGTACTTTATTGTTGTGGGTGGCGTAATAGTGGTTCTGGGTGTCATGTAACGCGCAGACTATTAAATCATCGACACTATGCGTAAATAAATTGAAAGAAATCGATTTGAAATTAAAAAATGTTCTACTTCAAAGAAAAAAAATACCGCAATTATTATTAGTACCGTATTATTTTGCCTAATTAAATACAGTGTTAATTTATTACACGACTAGCTTCTGCCCGCGACTTCGCCCGCGTGAAAAGTTTTTTTAACTATCCCACGAGAAATCTTTAATTTTTCGGGATCAAACGTATCCTATGTGTTGACCCGGGATATAAGCTTCCACTATACAAAATTTCATTTAAATCGGTTCAGTCGTTTCGGAGATTAGCCGGTACAAATAGACAGACAAACAGAGAAACAAAAAATTTGAAAAAAATCTAAATTAGTTCTATTTCACTTCTTACATCCCCCTGACTCGGTTTTTAGCATTTTTTTTTCATTGTACAAACATTCGACCTCTACAGTTTTATTATATGTATATATAGATATAGTATTTTGAGCAAAAATGTATAGTTAAGTTAAATTGATTAAAACTTATTTATAAATGAAGTCTATTTTTATAACAAATCGCGTCAGTAACGCATTAGGACATTACTAATTGATCCGTCATCGAGCTGTCATATGCCCGCGACTTACTTTTTTAATCTGGCCATTTTAAATAATTCCCAGAAAAATTCCCGCGGGATTCCCAGGTTAAAAAATAGCGCAGACTTTAAGTCTAAGAATTAGTTGTCGATCAGCGAAAACCGCATCTAAATTGGCCCAGTAATTTTTACTTGGACCCCGAACAAACAGACAAACCGACGAACACATAAGAAATCTAAAAAAAATTGCATCGTGTTCTTCAGTGTTTATACAGTCTAATCCAGTTGTATTGTTTTTAATAGCTTTAATGTACAGACACGGCATGTTTAGAATTTTATAATATTATAGATTATCCTTATAAGCTACTCTAACTGGTGTAATAATACAGGACTTTTTCAAAATCAGCCTATTCGATTCCTGATAAGGGTAATAGATTTTTCAAAAATCAAATGATACCGCTTTAGTTTTCGTGAAAATTGGCCTCTAGATTGCTTTGAGTGCTTTTCGCTATTTCCTATAATCTAGGATTTGGCCCTGAAGGCCCATATGAAAAATTCACCCTGCCTCAAGCAACGATTTCACCTCAACAAAAATCCATACCCAATATTATTAGTAAAACATTAAACATTATCTACCTACGCATTGCGTAGGAAGCAACGTAGTACCTCCCTCATGACTATGAATACGAAAACAGTTTGATATTCTAACCTTTACTACTCATCTGTCTTGAATTAATTTAATATTAGCAACAATATTGAGCCCTATTTGATAAGTTCGGTGACTTGGAAAAATATACGCTCCTTTACATGCATGCAGTGTTTTATTATACGCCTATTAAACTCTGAAATAAAACTATAGTTCATTATTATTTTATTATGAAAAATAAAATTATAATTAAAGACAACTTTAATACAAATGTAAATAGATAAAGAAATTTAATTAAGCTAATCATTAACGGTGTTATTTTTAACGCTATAAACAAGACGCATTTAGCCACATTCACTAACACTAACATTATCCCAGATGGAGCAGTAACATAAGAAAAAAATATTTTCTATATTTTGTTCAAAAAAAATAATAAAGTAGATACAATAGGTAAAAGTTATAAAAAAAATAATACCCAAAATATTTTAGTTTTATGTATGTAGTAAGCCGTTTTGCTTGGCATTGATTAATTATTATATAAGGTTGGGGAAAAAGTTTCTTCGCATTTTATATAAAAATTCAAAAGGTTTTTTTATAAAGTTTATTTACATTTGACTAAAGTATGTAGGTGCCATTTTGTTGGATAACTTTTTGCCATCTTATAGGTAGGGACGTGATCCCATTGCTATAAACATTTTGGGGTTTCTGATCAAAAACTGCGACAAGTGGTTTTGATAGTCCTCTCATGATGTTAACCTGACACTGCCTAAGGAATTCTGCAGAGACCGAAACAGGTGAAAATCTGAAGGTGCAAGGTCAGGACTATACGGCAGATGCATTAACACCTCCCAGCCAAACTCTCGTAATTTTTGCTGGGTGGCTAAAGATGTGTGAGGTCTAGCGTTATCATGGTGAAAAACCACACCCCTTCTGTTGATTAATTCTGGCCGCTTTCTCTCAACCTTTTGCTTTAATCTCATCAGTTGTTCGCAGTACAGTTCAGAATCGATGGTCCTGCCTGGCGGTAACAGCTCATAATGAATAATGCCCTTTCAATCCCACCATACACACAGCATCACCTTGTTGTGAGTTAACCTAGGTTTGGCCATAGTCTGTGAAGCCTGATCGGCCTTTGACCACGATCTTTTTCGCGCGTTCTTGTCGTACGTGATCCACTTTTAATCACCAGTTATCAGCTTATTCAAAAATGGTTCGCTTTCATTACGTCATAATAAAGAATCACAAATAAGTACACGGTTCATTAGGTTTCTTTCAGTGAACTCATGAGGTACCCAAATATCGAGCTTTTTGTGTACCCAGCTTTTTTCAAATGCGCCAAAACCGTTTTGTGGTCAATTCCCAGTTCTCTAGCTACATCGTAACTACAAATATGCCGATCTTGCTCCACTTTTTCAAAAATGGCATCAATTTTGTCCGCAACAGGGTGACCAGAGCGACGTGCATCTTTGATATCAAAATTACCGGATTGAAAACGCTTAAACCAAATTTGCGCTACTCTCACAGATACTGCATTAGGTCCATAAACATCACAAATTTTTTCGCGACTCGTGTTGCATTTTCACCTTTTTTTGTAGTAAAATTTTAAAATATATCGAATTTCTTCATTAGATTCACTCATTTTAACAATAAAAAAAACAAATGAAAATCACACATTGTCCTAATTTGAATTTGGAATTGTCTTCTTTAAAATTAAAACTTTTTAATGATACCAAAACCAGCCAGATACAAAGAGTATAGCCAAAGAGATCTTATTACAAGTTCATACATACTATATGTGAAAAGACTTTTTCCCCAACCTATTACTTTCAAAAAGTGTATGTCTCTTAATTTTGAATTGTGCGATAAAAAAGCTAAACTAAATCATGTGTATGACTAATTGTTCAACGAAAAGTACTACACGAGTTCCTTCCGTTAAGTATTTTTTTAATATGATATATTTTCGTATTCGCTTTTTTGGGTTTAGTTTACATAATTGGTCATAATTTTTTTATTGGGCTACTAATAGCCATACTAATAAAAAAATAACCAATTATGTATGTGTTGAAATGCACTTGAGGAGGTATTTTACGTTGATTTCTTAAAATTAATTTTAAATTTGTTACAGGTTGCGGCAATGGTAAATACCTGAGCGTGAATCCTTCCGTCTACGCAGTTGGCGGAGATAGATGCACAAGGCTCGCTGCACATGCGAAACATCACAACAATGAGGTCAACTTTCATATATTTAGCTCAAAGTCGAAGATATCTAGATATCTATTAGTTTAACGTACAGAAGCTGATATACTTAGCTCATAAATATTATGACTAAATGATGCGACAAGTATTTTTATCGCACTTTTTGTTTTCTCATTATTTAAAAGCCATTTTTTACACGTAATCAGCCAAATTAAATTTGGTTGGCCTCTATTTTGTACAACGAATAAGTGTTGCTATAACATTACTACAACGATACCAGCCTTTTCGGAACGTGCCCGACGAGCGACAGTGGCTTCGGATAAAAAAATTATCCATAATTATTTGCATGTCAAAATTTTAAAATTTTGATTAGTTTCCATTAATAACAGATTTGGTTTTTAAATGATTTTCAAAATTTAATATATAAAATGCGGCGTGACACAGAACAGACAGGCGACTTTATCTCTGTCCATACTAGCTGTATAAAATGCACCGAAAGGCAAGCTTCGATCAGTACAGGACTATTGTAGGAAATGAAAACAAAAGGTACTGGGCTATTGGAATGAACTGCTAGTGGAACTAGGGATCTGTGACTATGGCGCCTACTCGCCGCAATGTTCGGGGAACATGGAAAAAATGGACAAATATTATAATAACTTTAGTTAACTAAAATACTTGCCCCCAGGTGGTAGTATGCGATAACCTCTGCCTTCCGTTTCGGGATGAGTCTTTCGACGCGGTCTTGTCCGTGGCAGTGGTACATCACTTCGCGACGGTGGAGCGACGAGCGATGGCTTTACGCGAGCTAGCTAGGATAACAAGGATCGGTGGTAGGCTACTCTTGACCGTATGGGCGATGGAGCACGAAGGACGGAATTTTCATTCACAAGTAAGTATTTGAAATGTTTACCCTTAGATTAGTGTACAATTTGTACACGTGCTCAGTTGTTGGTGGTAGTGGTGGATGCTGGCAGAGTTTATTGTTGGACTGCTAGTGTAGAAGAGTTTCTTGCACCGCTTCTTCTCTTCAAGTCACAACATGTTGTCAAGCCGTGGTAATATAGATTAGGCTCTCATAGAATAAATAATAACCATAAACAAAATTTAAAAATAAATAATTAAAATGAACAAGTTCCCTGGTAGGCTAAATAAAAACTAACATTACTCATTGATACTTGACATCTTTGTCTTCCGTGATCACGGCTACCTAAAAGTGGCCGAAACATCGGAATAAAAATCAAATAAAATACTGCATTTAAAACCGTTAAAACGTATTTTTTTAAATATTAATAGTATATTTGAAAATAAACAGTGTGGTTTTCATAATTTCAGGATGTTTTGATCCCCTGGCATCGACCAGTAACATTATGTCCGCCTACGCCTACTCCAAGATTCCTGTCAGTGGATCATGATCAGTAAGTTTAATGCAGTGCAGTTTAATTATTGCGCTTTCGTTATTTCGTTCTGTATTCGCCTGGTATTGGTATTTTTTCAGGGCAATAGTCCTTAGAACTCAAATCCTTAAATCTTTCTAGTGTGATACTTAATTAAATAATTTATAAATTAAACAAATAATGTTGAATGTGCCTCTACACTTTACTTTAATTAAATTTGAAATTAACATGTGCAAAACTTTACAGAAACGGTGAGCCATGGAAGACACGTGATGGATCGCCAGGATCATCATCGTTGTCATCGCCTAATGAAACTTGCTACTCATTCGTAAGAAGAGCTCTCCAAAGATTGGCTGGCAGGCGATCCTTTCTACCTTCGTGGAGCATTGGAGCAAGAGTCCCACAAAGACCCTGCACACGACCTGAGCCATTGGCTGCTGATCTTCCAATCGAGTTAAGAAGATTGGACGAAGCGTTTCCAATCAGACTTCGCCCTCAACAATCGACAGAGTCAGGAACGGTGAAGTCGCGAAGCTTAACTGATATCGCTGATGTTGACAAGCGAACTCTTGTCCGGTCCCGGTCAAGTCTACCAAGTTTAGGCGGTGAAGAAACCGAACCTCCGCCACCAGAAAAACCTCTTCCAGAAATCAATGAACCTCGAAAGAAACCACGACTCGTAAAACAAAAGAAATCCATTAATGAAGACGACGCAGAGGAAGATCTTGATAAACCAACTGATATGAAAAGCATGGTTGAAGAAATGCCGAATTTCAAAATTCATACTCATAGACTACAATCTAAAAAACCTGGGGTTTTCAAACAGACCTCTCTAAATGAGGAATTGATGTCCGTGGAACGATTACGAGAGAAAGAAAGACTAAGGAAAAATATCCAAAAGCAAGCTTCTCTAAATGAAGAATATCTATATCGCAGACCGGGCGCCTTAGACTCCATACGCGACTCAATATTTTCTACTTCGGCAACTACAGCTAAGAAATTTCAATCGCTGAAAAATGGCCTCACTAGTAAATTCAAAACTTCTACAACGAATATAGATAAAGTTACCGTATTTGTGAGAATGCTTCAAGGTTGGAAAAGTCACGGACCTGTCCCAGAAGTTTCTACTCCTAGTGATAATACCACCGGATGTGAAAAGAACTATCCTGAAAGGCGACACTCTAAGGAAGATGGCTCAGATTCATCTAAGGACAGCAGTTTGCAAAGCGATACTAGTGTTGATTCTGAGGACAGTTTTGCATCTGTGATATATGTTCCCAAAGCGGACGGATCTGGAGACCCACTGTCACCCACTCCGCTTTCACCTGGACCAACTTCTCCCCGACTAAAAGTATCCTCTGTTCCCACTTCTCCGAGAATGAAAAGCTCTCCTGGTTTACCATCTCCCAGATTAAAACAAGCATTTCCGCTAATTCGACCACCGTCCTCGCCAAATTCAGTACAAACACCAACATCAGTTAACAAAATACTCGTAGCACAATATAGTCTAAAGAATTACTCCACTTCAAGTATTGTATGTACTAGTACTATAAAACCTCAATCTAAGAGTCAACCAAATTCACCGCCGAAATCTGAATCAGATGAAAAAATAGGAAAGCCGGACCCTCTACCGGTAATCAATATGCATGTTGAAGTTTTTGAAGAAATAGACCCAATACCACCGATTAAAGAAGAAGAAGAGACACATTCGGAAGTAACTAAAGAACTATTAGCAGAAATAAATAAGGATATAGAGGAAATACATAAGCTTACAGAAGAAACTAATCACTTGAAATCCAGAATAGTATTACAAGATGTAAAGCCATACCCTAAAATTACTTTACAAACTGTCGCAGAATTACCAGAAATACCACAATTTAAATCTAAAGAACCAAATAAATCCCCCACAACAGACACTTTAGATTCGAAGACTGCTGAAAGAAAACGAAAAGAAAGGATACGGCAAATAAAAGAAATGTTAAACAAAGGTATTCCACCGGTGAGTATAAGTCGAAGACCACCATTCCCTATAGTGCGTTGCACAAATAAAGCAGAACCGATTGCGAAAAGCAAACCAACATTAATGTCGTTAGAATTATTCAATCCAGCCACTGACGATATGGACAGTGACTCGAGCGGGGTATCTTCGCCAGACTCGGTTGATAGTGTTATTAGTGTCGTACCAGAGGAATTGAGAAAAACTGCGTTAGAAAAAGGTAACACTCTTACGCATTATGTTTTTTGACATAAGACATTCTTAAAAATTGTTTGTAGATCATGATTGTTTTTGTTACAGATTTACCAAACACTTTAAGTACGGGTCCAAAGAAAGAAAAAGAAGATACCAATACGGATAAGTCTCATTGTCCTTCTCCAGCACCTCAAAATCTTATCGAAGCAGTAGCTGAAGTGGCAACCTCTTTAGAAGAAACTTGTGAAACTGTTATTCAATCAAGTCCGCGTTCAAAACGAAAATATCTTGAAAAGATAGAAAATTCTGAAGCGATGGCTATTATACAAGGAACATCAAGTAGTAGCAGTAGTAGTTGGAGCCTTAACAAATTATCACCTGGAGATTTGCGAATATTGGAAGATAGATCACGGTCACAATCTCATACTAGTTCAAGCGGGAGTTCATCGAGCTTAGAACGACTTTCACCAGGGCGAAGATCCAAAGACCGATCTCCAAAACTAGGAAGCACAAGCAACTCCACTTGGAGTCTTAATAGGTTGTCTCCTAATAGACCC
The DNA here is from genome assembly GCA_039645545.1 of Dendrolimus houi. Lineage (NCBI taxonomy): Eukaryota > Metazoa > Arthropoda > Insecta > Lepidoptera > Lasiocampidae > Dendrolimus > Dendrolimus houi. The sequence goes on from CM077136.1 coordinate 10,364,537, forward strand.
GAAGGACGCTCACTAGATGAAAATTTAAGTAAAAGCCACAGAAGCCCCACAAGACTGTATGATTCGATTTCAATATCTAGCACAGACTCGGAAAAATCTATATCGAAATCCGAAAGCTTTAATAGAATACAAAACGAACCCCTAATAACTTGTAAATCGGACATGTTAGCTAAAGATGATGATTGGGTAGCAGAACAAGATCGCAGTCATCATCTAACAGAATTCGCTGAAAGACTTAGTGAAAAATTATTGCAAGAAATTGATCAATACTCAAAACGAATAAACGAGGAAGATTTCGACTTACCCAGTAGTAGCAGCAGCGAAAAGAGTATATCTCTCAGACTAAAACGAGAGGAAGAAGATCGAAATACACAGAAAATACTAGATGAGCTTTCAGATAGCCTTCAGCACTTAGAAGACCCATACATTAATAAAATTAATACTGAAATGCATGGTTTAAGTAAACTTAGTGCCGAGCTCCAAGAACGCAATAAATTCATAGCGTCTATGAATGATACCCAAGAAACGGAAATTAATAAATTATTCCCCAAATGCAGCACAAAGTCAAAGAACAGAAAACGATCAAAAGACGTTGATCCTATAATCAATAAATATAGAGAGCTAAAAAGGTCGATGAAAGTTACAAGCGAGGAAGATATTTATCTGAATAATTGTGCCAATATTCAATATAATGTTAAGCCTGTTATAACAGATGAAAAACCTGATATAGATACTAAGAATCCGGATGAAGACAGTGCTATATCCTCTAACAACGGTAACCCTGAAATCACTATTGACTCCGGTGCCTATGACACGAGTCAATCTTTAGAGACTGGTTATTCTTTAGAATCCGAGATTAGTGTTGATTCTTTATGCACTAGTACGGAGAAAAGATCTTCCTTAAAAGTCGGTCAGTCAACAGATTCGAGCGACTTGGATAAAATGGAGATTAGTCCGGAATCTATAACTTCAAGATCAAGTACAAGTACAGCACCATTAAAATCAGGGTTTTCTATTGAATCAAGTGACACTTCAGCTGGAAGTGATTGGAGTCGACGAGATAAAACTGGAAGCACAGCGTCGCTTGGGTGCGTCAGTTTAGCTTCGTTACCGTCCTGCAGTGAATGTTCAAAGGAAAAGAAATTACTGGATACCAGATCATCTTCAGAAGATACGGCTGCTATTCCAGCTAGTTCATCCAAGCCATTACCCCATGCGCCTTTGTTGCCTTCACTAAGCGACGGCTCGGATAGTTTACCTTCAGAAGGTGGAGCAGTTACCTACCACCGGTATTATCACGTATTTAAGAGAGGAGAGCTGGACCAACTGATCGAAAAGTACGTGGAAAGCCTACATGTAGTGTCCTCATACTACGATCAAGCCAGTTGGTGTGTGATCGCTGAGAAAGTTCAAGTGTGGACCATATAATGGGCTAATATTCTGTCCTATAACTGTTCATTCCCTTGCTGGCAGTTGCTGGTTTTATAGAATACTGATGGTTGAATTTTGCTCCACATTCTTATGAAAAGTGATGATTACTTTTGCACTAACTAACAAAGACACTATCAAGTGCAGTGTTTACAACCAAGTGACCTTCCTGACTAACTCTTTAAGTGAGTGTTAAGGACGTTTACGTAAACGGAACCTTATTAAACTGTGTTAGATCTATGCAAAAATGCCAAAAGCTAAGCTTTTGTTTTTTAGATATTATTCTAGTCACTATACTATTTTATTTATAGTTGTTATCTCTATTATAATCTTAAAATGTTTGGTTGGAAATGTAGTCTGGAATCCAGGAATTTTGCTGCTAGGAGGCGGTATCACATAATTTGTGGTCGGTAACGAAATTCAAAAAAGGAATTCAGAAAGATTTGTTTTAAAATGTCACGCCTAAGTCTAATCTCCTTAATCTATGAAATTCCTTAGTAAGCAACCGATTAAGATGTATGTATTGGGAGAGTACATTAATCTTAATCCTGTACTATAAAAAGGACTACATTTCCAACCGGACCAATAGTATTCGATGCGAGAAATAGTACTCGCATGAAATGAAAACTAAGAGCTTTAAATAGTGAAAAATTTAATATAATAAAAATATATTATGTACTTCAGTGGCTCAATATTATATAAGCTATTCGTAGCTTACTTACTCTACCATTCATGTATACCTACAGTTTAAATTATAATGTAATTCTCACATATTTAGAGATATTATAGTACCTCCAAGTACCACATTCCAAAACATGATTAATTAGACGTTAAAAAATTATTTAGTCTCTGTTTTTCGGTCATGGGAAATTATAAAACATGAGTGTTTGAAAAATTATATCTAAAACATTATTTCCGTCAGGAATTGAGAATGAACTTGCTAAGACTTTCAATTTTTAACTGTTTTGTTCTGAATGTCTAATATGTATTTTAATATTCCTAACTTTATGCGTTACCCAACAAATTTTTGTCACCTATTTTAATCGCTTCAGTTTTTACCTTAAATTTTTTGAGACAAAAGGTAGCTTCTCCTTGTACAGTTTGATTTTTTGCCTTCGACAACGCGTTTGTGATTATGACAATCAAATGAACAAACAGTTACTTTTGCATTTCTATTTTAGTATGGATGAAAAAATCCTTGAAAGCAGTCGATATAACGTGTGCACTCACATTTTACACTGATTTACTTGCTCGAAAAACGGATATGTATATATATAATTGTATGACAATAAGAAAATATAATATTCATTACAATTCATTAAAAAGTTCATGTAAGTTGGATTGTTCAGTTTTGAGATGTGGTACAACAAGTTCTGTTCTAAATAATATTATCTAATAAATAATCTGAAGTGAAAATATAATATGTTCACAGTATTAAAATATAAGGAGCTGGCCTCTTATACGTTAATTGTTTTCCATGTATAAACTTTTGCAAGTATGGGCTACTAGTTAATATTCTAATTACCGAAATACACAAACCGGAGTTAAGGGAACTATTGGACAACCTTGAATGGCAATAATTTAGAATGTTTTCAAATGACACTTTATTCGTACAATATATGCTTTTTTTAAAATAAAAAGCACAAGGTTACTGTCGGCTACCTTCATCCTCTCTTTCTTGAGGCATTACGTTTGTGACCGCCAAGGGTTTTTTATTCATTTAATTTTTAATTTATAATATCCAATTTCTGGCGAACAAGTTTGCCAGAAGCAAGGGAACATTGCTTTTTATATGCGTTCTGTTCTTTTGGCCTCTTTTTATTGTTTTCTAGCTTCTCTTTTATTTTTTAATGCAATAAGGTTTATAGATACGTTTTAACCAACTTAAAAACGATTCTCGATAAATCTGTATGTTATAAGGGCAGGTGAGGCTGCTTCGTACAGTTTTTGATTTTTGCTTTCTAGAATTTTTCCTAATAGACAGGCATATGGTATGATGATATATTTTATTTGGATTTATTGAATAACAAAATTATTTGGCTTTGTAAATACCACTGAAATAATTTCGTAAAATGTTACATGATACGGTTATAATTTATTTTCCTAAAAGCTTAAAACTGTACGAAGGTGTTTATTATATAAGTGTATAAATTCTTTTTTTATGTTTCAGTTTTAATTATTATACTACTGTTGGATTTTTTTTAATTCTAAGTAAAATATTTGTCTTAATATCTAGTTTTCGTCCTAGTTCCGTTTATCCCGGTATCAACCGCATTATATTGTGTGTATATTTATAATAAATTCGGACCATTTAGTGAGGTTAGTGGGTTAGTCGTTGTAGCAGCACAACGAAGAGTTTCTTGCCTATATACTTATGTATAAAATACTTGAGAGTACAAATACACGCATTAAACAGATACAATACAATCAAGTATCAAACTGTTGTCTATTATTGTCTACAGTTAGATTGCTGATTAATTTGGTGTTAATATATTGTATATCATTTTTTATTACTGAAGTATAGCAGATAGGCCAACGGCCCATCTGTGATGGAAAAAACCTTCCCTATAAACATGTGCAACATTAAAGGTGCTAATAATGTGGTGCCAAACTCGTAGATGGCACTGGAACATGGTCGCTAATGCCGGAACACGACTCAAGGCTGTTATGGTGGCATGCTCTAGAACAGGAGTGATAGCCATCCAAACGGGCAGATGCCCTACAACCTGGCTATGAGTAGTTTAATCGCCTCTTACGACTGGCCGCCTGGCTGCAGGAATGGCTTGATCCGTGCAGGAACGGAGAAAGAATACAAGTTCCTGCGGCCGGGCGGCCTGTCGTAAGAGGCGACTAAACAACCCACAGCCAGGTCTAGAGTATGCCGCCATAACAACCTTGTGTTGTGTTCCGGCATCAGTGACCAGGTCGCCTTTAAGAGAGCAGCAGCGCATTTGTAGCACCTTTGGTGTTGCAAATATCCATAGGCGACGGTAACCACTTTCCATCAAGTGGGCCGTCTGCCTGTCTGCTGAACTCCTGCAATAAAAAAAAATAAAAAAAGGTATTACTATACTTTCTCCGTTCCTGCACGGATAAAAATCTGTATAAAACTACAAATCATTCTGTATACTTTTACAATTTTGTTTGTTCCTTTTCTACATACATACATATTATCACTCCTATTTGCCATGGAGGTAGGCCGTAGGCAGAGACATAACTTTTTACTTGCGACGATCCTGACAAACATCTTTCGCTTCATCTACTTCTACTATGTTAAATAAATCAATTAAATTCAATCAAGATAATAAAACTATAATATTGTTACGAGTGCGGGACTCGAATTAAAATGCCGTTGGAATTACTACAGAATTTATTAGAACTACACAAACACGTATAACATAGGTACAAATATAACCGGACGCAAAAAGTCCTCATGTAATGCACTATTAAATACCACGCGCAAAGTCCGTCACTATATCGCTATCGAATGTACACGTCTTGCTAGTATCGTAATCGTCGCTTGACTGCCGCACCCCTCCGTTCGGGCATTGTTTTATAGTAAACTGTACCTTTTATAATAACACAATCGATTGCGTGGGCTGGCTTCTTCCAAGAAAATGTAATTTGCACACCTGCGAACGGCCAACAAGTCGAAAACAATAACAATAAGGATTAGTTCAACACTAATGATGGCATAAAACAATAGCATGGTTTTCTTAATTACAAAGTAAATAAAAGAATTCCTAAATTTGGAAAGACAATGAACTGCGCTTTACGACAGGCAGCTGTGCGTTTATCTTTAACGACATGTAACAATATTATTATCCTGAAGAATTGGATAGTTTTCCATGAAAACTACAATCATTGTGATTTTCTTAATACAATTTGAGAAATCCGACGCGTGGATTTTTTTTACTGTACGAGTTCAGCAGACAGGCAGTCGGCCCACCTGATGGAAAGCGATTACCATAGCTTATGGACATTTGTAACTCCAAAATTGATACCAATGTGCTGCCGCTCTCTAAAAGGAGACTGGAATCTGGACATTAATGCCAGAACATAACTTAAGGTTGTTATGGCTGCATAATCTAGACCAGGGGTGTTAGCCATCCGGACGAGTAAATACCCTACCACCTGCATAGTGATGTTTGTCCTTAAATCCCCTTTAGACAATTTGTCCAAAAGGCAATATAAACTGATATTACTTTTTCATCTGACTTATGCGATATGTTTCAACACTAAATTAAGGATAGCAATTTTGCATATGGAATATAATTATGTACTTCATAGATGAACTTATATCGAAAATATCCTTTATATAGAAAAAAAACATTCCAGTTATTGAATATTCATTATGTTAGATGTATCGATGAAATATGAATAAATAGCATATTATAACAAACTAATTACAACAATGTAAGGATTGGCTATCTATCATTATTGATTTTAAAAACATTTATATTGTATTACGTAGTACTACATAATTTGTTTTTAATTTCATTGTTTGTAATTTATGTTTACGTACTTATTTAATGTTGCTGTAACTAAATGACTCATAACTTCTACATAAGTTTTCATTGTACAAAACATATCTACTGTTTATTTGTGTCATTGTATGCCTAAAATAGCATTCAATCGAAAATACTCCATATCTGTAAGTTTACGGCCTCTATGGTTGAGTAGGCTAAGTTTTTGCCGATCTAACTCGGAGGCTCCGGTTTCGATTACTGGTGTGGTTAATTTTTTAAAAGAACCTTCGTTATTTACTATGGTCTGGGTGTCTGGGATAGGCCCCAAAGTGGTCCGTTGTATAACACAAGCGTAACTTTCTTGGCTGGGGAGTATACAACGTGTGGGTATGTCGGCCAATTATTTAAAAATATCCTGTTCAAATGAATTTCTCGAATTCAAAATTGAACGGGCATTTCACTTTTTACTAACTCAAAAGCAATTTTCTCCAGATGGATTTAAATAAAAAAGTTATCAAATTACATGTATTTACGATCTGGTGTATTTAAAAATCCTAACTACGGATAGATTGTTAAACTTTGAGTCCTCGCATAAAAAAAATCGTAATATATTTGAGAAATATCTATTTTAGTCTTTACATACACGAAGTAAACTATACCACTGTTGAAACCCCCCTTTTAGATTGGCACCTTATTAATTAATTCAAAACATTAATAAATCTCTGTTTTACTATGTAACCATACAATAACAATAATAATTTTATTGTATGGTGACAAAATAAATAAGATTTTTTTATATCTTGAATACATTGACAGGGTACCAACCTCAGATCACAGAAATTAAGTAATGTCCCCCACACAGCGGCGTAGCGTGGGTGACGGCCGCCCGGGGCGGAAGACAATTTTGCCGCCCTTTTATTTTTTAGGTATTTCAATTTAATGCATACTATATCTATACTAATATTACAGAGGTAAAGTTTGTGTGTTTGTGACGTTGTAATCTCTGGATCTACTAAACCGATTTCGAAAATTCTTTTTGTGTTGGAAAGCCTACATATTGAGGAATGTTATGGGGTATATAACATCACGCTAGGACCAATAGGAGCGGAGTGGTAATGAAAAATCTGCCCGTGTTGAGTCGGACGAGTAAGTAATGAAAAATTCCGTGCTCTTTTCAATCGGTCCGAATTTGTAGTTGCGATAAAAATATGAAATGGTTCAAATATTTATATTATTTAAAATCTACTATCTACAATCCCTACAATCAAGCTTTGCTTTTGCAGGTAGTTGTAATACTGCATGATAGATAGTCCATCCTTAATCATCCTCAAAAAATAATTTCATCATACAAAAATACTTGCTTTCAGTATGTAATGTATTAATGTTGGAAAGTATTCGGTATCATATTGTAAATAATCGCTATAAGTATATTATAAAGCTATCTAGAAGTTAATTATGTTATCAAAAGAATCAGTGAGATTAAAGTTAATATATTAGTTATAGTGATATGAAAATTCTATTAACTATCACATGACTGGGTGTTTAATATTTTCTAAGATTATAAACTACAGAAGAAGAATTACCCGTTGGTTTGCGCAAAGAATAATACTATAGAAATGTCAGTCCTACTACTTTTATCCTTGTTTGTGGTTACTTTACCCTGTTCACTAGATGTCACTAGTACCCAACCATCCAAACATTTTTTTTTGTTTTAAACATAAAGCTGTTATTTTGTTGACATAATAGCTGTGGAAACATATTGATTAATTAGTTTTTGAGTTTTTTGGCGGGAATTGAAAGGGGAAGTTGTGCTGTGCAGTTTTATTTTCTAAAAATATGTAAAGTTACTCTAAAATAAACAATAGTTGTAGGATATTGATAGTTTTTGAGTAGTAATTATGTGTTTTTGTGAGAAATGTGAACTGTATTGCCAAATGTGTCCTTTCGAGTTTTCACAAGAACTCCGTTGGGTGGCGTCGATTGTAGCCTGCAATACAACTGCGCCTGGCTTAAAGGCCTAATTGCCAAGCCTAAACATAAAAAAATAGTTCCGATGTTCTATTTAGATATTTTATTTTAAATGCCTAATTTGATTTGAAAACAAGTTTTTAGATTGAAATTATTAGTGGTATTTTTTTATATTAGAAAGCGGAAATAAAATGGTTTGGGGTGCCCTCTAGACATGTAGGTTATAGGCGCTTATTAAAGTAACGTTTTTTCCTGGACCATTGCCATACTTAAGTGTTTTCTTGCGCGCCATTTGTAATCTGATGGCGCAACCACGTTATACTACTGAGGTTATTATTTTCATAATTATTTAATATAATTTACAACATTTCTATCTTTTTGCTAAACAGATTACTCAAATCAACGGGTAGCTCTTAGCGCATAAAGAATCTCAAGAAACGTGAAAATATTAAATGTACAGGTGATGCGTAATTATCGCATTTTCACTAGGAATATACGCATCTAGACTTAACTGAAGGTAGTGAATAGTAAATGATACATTATAAAGTGCACAACCATTACTGTATTGATTTAAATCTGTATGTAAGTCTTCATTGTAAATCTGCAATCGAATACGATTAAGAAACATTATCATATAAATTATTTAACGTAATCTTTTTGTCATATTAATTTGGTTTAACGTTCTTTTAGTATAAAATCCGGCTGGAAGGACCAAAGTCATGTTTCAATGATTTTGATATTAAAATTAATATAAATATTCAGTATGATAATTTGCAAAGTATCTGTTGTTCATATTAATTAAATAAGGCTGTATTAAAGAGAAGAAATATTTTTAAGTTCTTTGGAATGGAGTAAATATTAATGACACAGCCATTGCCAACATTAACGTAAACCAAAATTGCAGCATTGTATTTAGAAGTAGGGGACTCATATTTATTATAAAACCTAGCAATTAAATACAATATGAACCCATGCCAGTTCTAGTTTTTTGTAATTATTGATATTTTTAAGAAAATTAAATTTAGTTTCTAATATTTGTATCGGTCCGAGGGACATAAAATTAATTTTATTGAAAGTTGTGAGGTTTTGAAGCATATCAGTGCTGTTAAGTATAGAAACGAATTCTAATATTATTTAACTATATTTTTATAGATTGCCTACGTTATTCAATTGTTTTTGGCATCTCGAATGCAAAGTAAGAAACTTATAAAACATCTTATATTTATTATGGAAATTGCACTTAGATTGTATTTTACTCTCCATGTGACCAAACTGAAAGCGTTCAATGAAGTTTTGTATATGCGTTGATAAAATTAGTTTGGTTGCTTTATAAATTAATTATATGCGAAGCCCAGATATAAAATTAAGGAAGTCGCTAATGGATGCATGCATAACAACGTTGTACAGTTCACTCGCGACTAAAGAAATTCGTACAATGTACCTAAATTTCCTTCACTCATGTGAGTTTACATCGCACTCGCTCTTGTCTGCTCTACGAATAACATGAAATAAATGAAATTCTTTTTATATCAGAAAGAACTGGGCTTCATGGTGACAGAAACGATCTGTATATATTTATGTATTTTATAAATTACGGACTTCCGAAATTCAATACTATATATATATATGTATGTAATTAAAGTATTTCAATTGGCTTAATCTGTGATATAAAATACAAATTGGCACAAATAATTATTAACTCAAAATGTATATCACAATGAATTTAGTGCATTCGCCTGTAGAGAATTGTCAATGAAAATATGTAGTATATTCTAAAACTTTTATTTAAATAGACGTCTCTACTCATTCAAATATTGTGTTCTTTACTCTAGAATTAGATAAACAGTGCAATGTTAATAAAAGCAATAATTATAATGATAAAGATACGGCAGAAAGGCGGTTCCGTAAAACCCCTCCGTGACTTTAGCTACGACAAATCCTTTAAAGACAAGTTTTTTTTGATATTTTTCCTATCTGGTAGCTATTATGATATAAATGATATATTTTAAGAACTGCCTTACCAATGCCATCTAGCTTAAAATTACCAAACAAAGGTTGGTTAGCTGGCAAAATACGAGCTGGGACTTATTCAAGGGTAATTTTCACCGTTTCTTCTCTCACAGCCAGAATACGTTACGAAACGGCAGTAAGATGTGTGTAGGTCGCCAGGGGTCTCCGGTCCTAGTCTTCAATCGTCACTCGTCATTAATTAGTCAATTGTTATCGCCCTTTGGCTGGCATGAGGGAGCTGCCTCAAGCAGGCTGCCCCGAGGCTCGACGGCCTGCGCTTTGGTTTGATCACGCAAAAACCACCGGTATAGCTGTAAGGTCTTCGGACCATCAGCATAAAGTCAAGTTCAAGTAAAATATGAACTATAATAATGAAAGTTTAAAGAAACAGTGTGATTATTTGGATAATAACACTGCTGCACCACAAGAAAAGCATGGAGAAAAACTGCTACTTTTCTATTTGTCCTTTATAAAACCTGAATTCTCTTCACTTTTTAAATTTAGTGGCTCCAACGCATTTGGCATTGTTTTAGCCAATATCAGAGTAAAAGCGATAGACATTAAAAAGCAATAAAAGCTTGAAAGGCCTCTAAAAAGAGAGAGTGAGATAATTTTGAACTATACTCGATTTTTGAAAACCTGAGGATAAAACAAACGAAAATTCAATTCAATTCTCAATAAAATTGAAAGAATATTGATATTATAAAAAGGCATTTACACAACGGAGTAGAGTAAAGAACACAAGTTCAAATGATATGTAAACAAAACGTAGTCTGTAACGTGGAAAAAAATGCTAGAAATGAGTTGCAGTAAGTCCTAAAAAGCTCCTAAACACCACATACATAGATGGCACCACAGGTCGCTAATATATAAATATATGCCTTAATTAATAGTAATAACTACGTTTTAAAATAATATAAATAATTATGTTTTAAGTGAAAACTTTAAAAAGTCAGAATGCAAGATAGAATTTCCTAGAGCACCATCTAGTGATGTCGGATTTAGGAGTTTTCACAGCTTGATTTTTTATTGTGCGTTTCATGGTTATTCCTGTGAATTTCCATGATGGAGATTTCCTGCATAGATCCACAAAAACCTTTCTTCATGTCAAAAGACATGTTTCTTAGGTTACATTATATTAATTCGACTGCTTGATATTTCTCTATAGAAATATATTCCTCGCTACATCATTGTTGCCAATGCTAAGAATTTAATAATATGCATAAGAGTATTAAAATATATATAACAAGAATATTGGAGAGCACAAAAATATGGTTCATCTCTATATTTCTCATCTATGACGCACTAGGCATTCCAAATTATTTAATTTGATCATAAAATAATGCCATGAAATAAGCGGAATATTGCCCACTTCAAAATAAATAATTATTAATTTCCCTTATTCTTTAACATTTATGTCTAATCAGAGTGACAGATCTACGATGAAGCATGCGTAGTACTTACCGGCTCGGCGACTGTCGTCCGTATGTCAGCGAAGTAGATATACGAATTTTGAGAAGCAAAGTCATTATGTCATAGCGCGTACTCACACGTCTATCACCAGGTTAACACTGGATAGGAGCTGCATTTCGTATAAATCATATGCAACATTCACATTACTAGAGTAACATAAATATCGTGCAATTTTGATTGTCGTCATTCAATTTTGTAAATTGTTTTATTGGTGATCTTCGTATTATTGACTTTGTAACCAATGGCCAATAATTATTTATGAAAAAGTAACGGGCGAAAGGTCACCACATTCAATAATGAGGACGACTTAAGGAAGAGAAGGCTGTATTGATATTAATCTGTTAGTAAATAATAGTAAAGGACTGCTCTATTGTTTCGTAAACCGCTTATTTCCTGGCCCGACAAAGTAGTTAAGTACCAGTTTTTATTACATTAAAAAATAATTAACACTGTTCGACCCTGTTACGATACGGACGTGTATTGTTAATGTAACGAGAAATACAGTAATACATTGTAAGCTTACGTTGTACTGTATCTATACATTATATTAGGTGACAACTTCACAATAAAATGAAGACTTCAATATTTGGTTTGTTTTATTCATTTATACCTTTTACCGATTGCCTGCAATCGCGGTGGAAAAAACAAATGTATAAATAATGGAAAAAACAATAATATAGCAGTGGTACTTTCTCGCGACCTAAGCTCCAAAGACGCGGTTTCGAATCCGGGGCGGAACAGCATGCTCCATTTACCTAATGTGCAGTTGTGCATATTGGTACAATGACCATGTGCTGATGGTGAAAGAAAACATCGTAATGAAACATTCACGAGATAATCGATGTGTGAAACCCGCCAAGTCGTCTTGGACGAGCGTGAAGCATATTTGATATTCCCTAACAGAAAATGATTCTTAAAAGTATAACAGTCTGCAGACAAACGCACATTGTATAGCCTCAAAGTAAGCAAGTTACGCTTGTGTTATGGGTAATATACAACGGACTACTCCGGGGCCGATCATAGACCATAGTAAGTAGCAGAGAAAATTCATTTCCGAAATTTACCATACCAGGTATCGAACCCGGAGCCTCTGTGTTGCAGTTAGGTAGGCCGGTAAAGGCTTAACCTGCTTAACCACAGAAGCCGTCCAATTGTAATTGATTTATCAACAATCTAATGATGTCACTTTAGTTTTTGACGGCCTCTGTGGTTGAGCGGGCTAAGCCTTTGCCGGCCTACCGCACTGCAACACAGAAGCTCCGGGTTCGATTCCTGGTATTGTAAATTTCGGAAACGTATTTTCTCCGTTATTTACTATGGTCTGGGTGTCTGGTATCGGCCACAGAGTAGTCCGTTGTATATTACCCATAACACAAGCGTTAGTTACTTAATTTGGGGATATACAATATGTGTGTTTGTCTGCCGATTATTATTATTATTTCACATATATATTTATTTATATTCTTTTTTATGTTTTTTTAATACATATATATATATATATATATATAAAATAAACACATATTAATAAAATATAAAAAGATGACGTCCATCGGCAGCGGGGCCTAGGGTCCAAACTACCGGTGGTTAAGGCTCCAGAGACAGGAACTTCCTTACAATGCGTGCCGTGCTCAGGAGAACCGCCTTCTGTATCTGGCCCTTCACCCATTTACCGAGCGAGAGCCTCTCTAGGTGTCGGTCGAGGCTCTTCGCTATTAGACCGTTAAAAGACACCACTATCGGTACGATGATCGTTGACTCCATATGCCACAGTATTTCGTTAATTTGTTAGTTTCAGCTTTTACGAGATTACAGTCGTGTGGGATACTTATATCAACAAGCATCGTTCGTCTCGCAGATCGATCTATTATCACAATGTCAGGCTTATTGGCAACAATAGTCCTGTCTGTGATAATAGATCGATCCCAGTAGAGCGTGCTATGACCATTTTCGAGAACTGGCTCAGGGGTATATTTATAATAAGGTACCTCAGTCGCTATCAGACCGTATCGAAGAGTAAGTTGCTGGTGGATAATCCTGGCTACAAGGTTGTGCCTGTGTAAATACTCGGAGTTAGCAAGACGAGAACAACAGGAAGTAACATGCCTGATGGATTCACCCGGGCGATGACATGCCCGACATACGTCGAGCGTGCCGTCCTTCAGGATGTACTTCCAGTAGTTGTTCGTCTTGATAACCTCGTCCATAATTGCACAGACAAACCCTTCGGTTTCCCCAAAGAGGTCACCGAAACGTAGCCAGTTCACCGACGCCGGCAAGTCTATGTCGGCCCCATATAACGCCTGGTAAAACCTGCCGTGCAGCTCCTTGCTCTTCCATACGTCCATCCGCTCGGAGGTACTCAATACCGTAGGTCTGAGCCAGTTCTCTTTTGCAAGAGAGAGCGGGGTGAATCCCTTGTCTACTGACACCATATCTCGATGCATACTTTCGTTAGTTTTCAGGAAGTATTCTCGTAGGTTATACACCTCACGGTTGTTTAAGTCTTTAGCATTTAAAAATCCCCGGCCACCACACTTCCGTGGGATGTACAATCTCATCACCGATGATCGTGGATGATGCATCCGATATGTTGTCAGCATACAACGGACCCTACGGTCAAGGGCGTCTAGCTCTGTTTGAGTCCACCTTAGTATACCAAAGGAGTAAGCTAACGAGGGCATGACCCAACTGTTAAAAGCACGAATCTTGTTACCACCTGAGAGAAGGCAATTTAATACCTTCTTCAAGCGGCTGAAGAATCGCTCTTTTATCAGCTGTTTCATATCCTCGTCAACAATACCCAATGACTGTGATATACCAAGGTATTTGTAGGTCTCATCTTCGGAAAGGGTTTTGAAGCACACACCCTCGGAGAGCTGTAATCTATTAGAATTTACAACTCTCCCCCGCTGCACATACATAACCGCACACTTGTCCACACCAAATTCCATTCCTATAGAGCTGCTAAACGTTTCAGTTAGGTTTAGCAGCTCTAGTAGGTCATGTTTTTTCGATGCGAACAGTTTGTGGTCATCCATGTACAGCAGGTATAGAGATATGGCTTCACTCCGTCTACGAAGATGAAAGCCTAGCTTTGAATCCTCCAGCAAAGAGCTTAAAGGATTCAAGGCCAGACAAAACCACAGTGGACTCAGGCTATCACCCTGGAAGATCCCTCGCTCTATCTTTATAAGTCCATCCGAAATAGGTAAGCTACCACCGCCGGGCATGCAGAGTCTAGTGACCCACTGCCCCATACACGCTCCAAGGAAGGCACGTAGAGTTACATCAATTTTATATAGCTCCAGTACCTTCATTAGCCATGTATGCGGCACTGAGTCATATGCTTTTTTATAATCTACCCAGGCGGTGCAGAGGTTTGTCCTATGTCGGCGGACTTGTTAATTAATGGTCATATCTATGAGGAGGAGTTCTTTAGTACCACGGGACCCAGGCCTACATCCATTTTGAGTATTAGCCAGAAGTTTGTTGTCAACTAAATGTTTTAATAATTTTGATCTCAAAATGGATGTAAGCAACTTGTAAATGGTGGGAAGACAAGTTATAGGTCTGTAGTTTTTGGGTTCCGTGGTACTACCAGATTTATATAAAAGGTAAGTGACCCCTGTGGTCATAAAGGTTGGGATGTTACATGTGTTTAAGGCTTCCTGGAATTGTGTAGCTAAACAGGGATGTGAGACTTTGAACCATTTGATCCAGAAATTATGCAAGCCGTCCAGCCCAGGGCTTTTCCAGTTGTGGGCTGAACCGATTGCAAAACCTACATCAGATGTTTCAATAATTACAGGGTCCATCTCTGGTATCCGTTGGCATCTCTGTTCGACAGCACTTTTCCAGTTGCCTTCTGTGTGACCGACAGGCAACGACCAAATTCCACGCCGGAAGGCCGTTATGTCGTCAGCATTTGGTGGCTGCCTGTCATTACCTTGTTCATCGGGTTGTTCCCAACCTCTATAAATCCCTTTTTGGTCAATTTGGAAGCGGTGATTGAGATAAAATCTCTCTGTGCGCTTCCTATACCTACGAATTCGGTTTGCCCATGCACAGACTTTCTGTTTCAGGAAGTCTATGCGTTCCGTGACCTTTTGCTTATAATCATTAGGGCTGATATTAGTGCCTGCGAATGCTTGGTTCACAAAACGCATAATTTTAGGTCGAGTGTTACCCGACCGAAAGCAGAGTAGCTTGGCTATTAAGGTTCTAGCTGTATTGATGCGACGTTCTATTCTGTATTGCCAGGCTGGTTTCTCACGTCTATTTTGTACGGGCCTGGGTTTTTATTAAATTTTACGCCAGCTGCTTGACAGACAGCGACAGCCCCGCAATACAGAATAGAGTGTGTCTCGACCAGGTCTTTACTTAATTCAAAGTATGGTATTAAAAGTGAATTCATATTACCTATAATAGCTAAGCTACGTCTATGGATGGGCAAACGAGGTAGCCGCGGCCTGCTCAATGTAGGTACATCCTTAAAATCCTTAATCACCGCCTCCAAAATCCTCCTCATATGCTCACTATTCTGGCTGCTTATGTAATCAGCGGAAGGGTTATCCAAATTCGTTTCTGACGTTACCGCTGGTACCCGCGCTAAGGTTATTAAATGATCGTTTTGTGGTACTGGAGATTGCGAAGTTTCGGTAACCCTAAGGCTGGTTCGTATTTCAGTGCGAAGACGATCAAGAACAGATTCATTCAGCAGGTGTAACCGCTGAATAGACCGCACTTGATCCGATAAGCGTTGTGCCGTTACGGTGGTATCTGGGTGAAGTACCTGAAACAGAGACAGCATCCGATCACGATACGCAGTGAGATTGGTTCCTATCTCTGTCGCCTCGAAGTACGCTCGCTTGACGCTCTCATTCATTTGCTGAGACCATCTCATGCGGCGCACTGCACCACCGGTAGCGGGGGCCGGGTGCGGGATACGTCCCGCAGGTCCCAAGCGTGCCGACGGTGGCCGTCCTCGGCTTCGCGCAGTTCTTCTTGGCGGGGCTGACGGCACTGGCCCCTCCTCACTGGTGCTCGATGCCTCGGTGGCCGCCGGCGTCACGAAGTCTTCATCGGATGACGACGACCGAGGTGTGGAGCCGGGCGAGGCGGGCGCAGCAGGTGGTAGTCGTGCGCGTGTACGGCTGCTTATTTTGCTCTCTGTTTTATTCCATAGCTGCTAATTTTGTATTTCTTCGGTTTATAAATAACACGAGTTTCTTTATTTTCCATTTGACAGTTGTCATTCTGATTATATTGTATGTATTTATAACTTTTCTTCTATTTAATATTAATGTTGTAAATTTAGGTAGATAGGTTTTATTGCGCTCTAAATAACAGGATATAATGAAATGTTTCAGAATTATGTAAAATTTTGTAGTAATTTCGGAATTTGGTACAGAGATATGAATGTATTTGACAGCCACTTTTTTTTTATTTTTTTATTTATTATTATTATTATTAGATTTCGTCAAAATCGGCCCCGGAACTCCTAACGAGTAATTTTCATCATTTCCTATACTTAGGATTTGGCCCTGAAGGCCCACTTGAAAAACTCACCTGTATAGCCATACTTACTGCACCGAGGCTCGTTATAAAAGATAGGCACAACAATTGCTGGCTTGATATGATCATTAAGGAATGACGGAGCAGAGTCGGACTGGTCATATAGTCGAGGTGGCATTTACCAGCCGGGCCCCCCACGGGCCTGGTTTGCGGGGCTTGCCGCAACCGTAGCATAGGAGGCCCGCGCAGCTAGGTCCCAGCTCTTGCGAGCTAAATGTAAAACTAGATCAGATAGTTCGTTCATACAATTAGAGAGAAATGAAATAGAAAAATTCGAAAAAGGATTGAACCTGAGCAAGTTCAACCCCCCCTGAAACTAGTTTTGATTTTTTTTCTGAACGGCAATAACTTTTGATCAAATCAACTTACTTAGACGTGTACCATTATAGCGTAATGCATTACATTTTACATTGTCTCATAGATATTAAAAAAAAAACGAAATTTAATTTTTAGATGTTCTTAGAAACGAAGGCATTACGAAAGTAAAGATTCTATTAGGTTGGGGAAAAAGTTTCTTCGCATTTTATATAAAAATTCAAAAGGTTTTTTTATAAAGTTTATTTATATTTGACTAAAGTATGTAGGTGCCATTTTGTTGAATAACTTTTTGCCATCTTGTAGGTAGGGACGTGATCCCATTGCTATAAAAATTTTGGGGTTTCTGATCAAAAAACTGCGACAAGTGGTTTTGGCAGTCCTCTCGTGATGTTAACCTGACACTGCCTAAGGAATTCTGCAGAGACCGAGACAGGTGAAAATCTGAAGGTGAAGGCATTAACACCTCCCCGCCAAACTCTCGTAATTTTTGCTGAGTGGCTAAAGATGTGTGAGGTCTAGCGTTATCATGGTGAAAAACCACACCCCTTCTATTGATTAATTCCGGCCGCTTTCTCTCAACTTTTTGCTTTAATCTCATTAGTTGTTCGCAGTACAGTTCAGAATCGATGGTCCTGCCTGGCGGTAACAGCTCATAATGAATAATACCCTTCCAATCCCACCATACACACAGCATCACCTTGTTGCGAGTTAACCAGGGTTTCGCCACAGTCTGTGAAGCCTGACCGGCCTTTGACCACACGATCTTTTTCTCACGTTCTTGTCGTACGTGATCCACTTTTCATTACCAGTTATCAGCTTCTTCAAAAATGGTTCGGTTTCATTACGTCGTAATAAAGAATCACAAATGAGTACACGGTTCATTAGGTTTCTTTCAGTGAGCTCATGAGGCACCCAAATATCGAGCTTTTATGTGTACCCAGCTTTTTTAAATGCGCCAAAACCGTTTTTTGGTCAATTCTCAGTTCTCCAGCTACATCGTAACTACTAATACGCCGATCTTGCTCCACTTTATCAAAAATGGCATCAATGTTGTCCGTAACAGGGCGACCAGAGCAACGTGCATCTTTGATATCAAAATTTCCGGATTGAAAACGCTTAAACCAAATTTGCACTACTCTCACAGATACTGCATTAGGTCCATAAACATCACAATTTTTTTTCGCGGCTTGTATTGCATTTTTACCTTTTTTGTAGTAAAATTTTAAAATGTATCGAATTTCTTCATTAGATCCACTAATTTTAACAATAAGAAAAACAAATGAAAATCACACATTTTCCTAATTTGAATTTGGAATTGTCTTCTTTAAAATTAAAACTTTTTAATGATACCAAAACCAGCCAGATACAAATGGTATAGTCAACGAGATCTTATTACAAGTTCATATATACTATATGCGAAAAGACTTTTTCCACAACCTATTATATTACATAGTGGATAATTAAATTTTATATTTTGTTTATCTCAATTTGTGTATCTCAGTATTTTACGATAGTATCCCATCTACCACCATCTAGTCACGGGCCCCAGGCTTGTGGTCAGCCACACAGGCCCTTCCGGCCCAGTCCGACCCTGTGACGGAGACCATGCCTGGCACCGGGGTCCAAATTTTAATAGCAATAAATAAACAATTTCCAATCTTTAGTATTCAATTTTATTACACTTAAAGTAAATAATAAATACAAAACGTATAAATGTACTTGAGTACTCGACTATATACATAATGACGAATTATTATTATTATTTCCCTGCTCCATCTGAGATAACGTTAGAGTGAGTGACTGTGGCCAAAAGCGTCTTATTCATAGCATTAAAACGCAGTTATCTACGTTATCTGTCAATGTTTTACATCATTAAGAATTAATAACAATGTGCCAGCAGAAATAACGCATTAGATACTTGGCTACGTCTACATGGTAAAGTCACTAACATTATCCCAAATGTAGCAGAAGCATTACAATATGCAGGAATAATAAAGAACAACAACGTTCCCACAACCAAATCTATTTCAAGTTTTAAAATGATAAATTCATATTGCAAATTAAATAATATAAGTGAATAAATACTTCAATGTTATCAAGCGATAATAATAAGTTGCTTGCGACAAAGTTTGACATTAATATTTTTCTTCCATTTCACATCAAAACCTATTTAACCTTTAATATACAATAATTAATTATTTGGGTAATAAATAATCAAAGTTGGTATTTTACAAGTTGCCAATTAAAAACACGCGGGAAATTTAAAATCAACAACAATCGACTGTTCATTTACCTTATTATCCGTTAAAATTTGATATAAGCTCCATACAAATAATGTCAACATTTAACCGACGATAGGACAAACGAATGAATAGTAATATATAGAAACCGGCCATAAATCGTTGCGCCACGTCCACGTTCAAATTGACAACGAAGGAACATTTATTGGGTACTTTTGTGTACGTTCCACTAAGCACTCAGAATAACTATGCTCACCGATCGAAGTTTTCCAGTTCCATTTGCTTGCGAGTTTTAAATCATAAACTCAATTAGAATGATTTATTAAGCGTTGATGTCATTAACGAAATTTAATACACAAATGTCATTGGAGGATGTATCGCCATTGTCAGCGTGTTGATAGAGAGTATTAATGTTCCCAATTCTGTTTCTCAGCGAGGTAGGCAACGCATCAGCTCCCTTAGTGTTGCAGATGTCTATGTGCGACGGTAGCCACCTATCACCGGGTGGTCCGTTTGCCAGTTTGCCTACTAGCGAAAAAGAAACATGTTCTTTAGGAAATGTCCACTTCGATTCAGCTCTTCAGACGAGTCGTTGTGAGCTAAAATTATAAAGTCAGTAGTGACGTTTTCGCCGCGACTTTAAAGGACCGCAGTCATGTGGAACAGGTGTCATGTGTCATGTGGAGCATTTTGAGCGTTGTGAGCGACCAGTGGAATTCACTGATCCCCATGCGATAAGTGTACCAAGTGCAGTGCGTCCTACCCATCATGACATACAGTGCTGAGACATAGACACTGACCGTGAGACTGGTCCACAAATTCAAAGTCGCTCAACGGGCTATGGAGCGAGCTATGTTGAGTGTTTCTCTTATGGATAAAATCAGAAATGAGGACATCCGTAAGAGAACGAAGGTAACCGACATAGCTCGCAAAATTAGCAAGTTGAAGTGGCAGTGGGCCGGTCACGTCTGTCGCAGGACCGACGGCCGATGTAGCAAACAAGTCCTGGAGTGGAGACCACGTCTCGGCAAAAGTAACGTAGGACCGCCAGCCCGGTAAACTAACGATCTGCGTAAGATCGCCGGCAGGGGCTGGATGAGGAAGACGGGAGACCGGGATATGTGGCGCGTACTTGGGGAGGCCTACGTCGAGCAGTGGACTGAGATTGGCTGAAGAAGAAGAAGTGTACCAAAATGGCCAAATGTGCCAAATTTGACTATATTTTTAAATACGGCTTTGATGCTAAATTTTAGTTTATTTTTGAGCTATTGGGATAAAATTATTTTAGTAAAACAGAGCACAGTACGATAAGTAAACAGTATATTAATAAATATTATTAAAATCATAAAGTTTATGCAGACTTTAAAACGGTGTCACATATTTATCATTCATCATTTAAAGTATCTGGTTGTCTACATAATATTTCGACCAAATAATCTAATTTTCTGTTAGTTTAAATAAAGCAGATAATTTTCTTAAAATGTTACATGAAGCATATCAGATCGGAACACACTTATAAAATCTACACATATAAATGCAAAATGACTTAAATAACAAATATTTTTCTGAGTTAGAAACTTATTTCGAGTAAGAGAATACAGCTGTTTATTAGTCGTCATTGTCGTGTAGTTTAATATTTTTGTATGATTCACATACAAAAATATTAAACAAGATAAAATACGCGCCAAACTACGTCCTCTATAAACCATGCCGCAAAAACACGTTACGCAGCCTTTTGCAACTATTTGACATAGTATTCAGAAGTATTCAGATTATTGCGGTAATTATAAGGGTCAGTGATACTCGGCATAGATTTTTGCGGTAACGATACGGGTCAGTGATACACGACTCAGATTTTTGCGGTAATGATACGGGTCAGTGATACGCGGCTCAAATTTTTGCGGTAATAATACGGGTCAGTGATATGCGATTCAGATTTTTGCGCTAATGATACGGGTCAGTGATACGCTGCTCAGATTTTTACGGTAATGATACGGGTCAGTGATACGCTGCTCAGATTTTTGCGGTAATGATACGGATCAGTGATACGCTGCTCAGATTTTTTGCGATAATGATACGGGTCAGTGATACGCGACTCAGATTTATGCGGTAATGATACGGGTCAGTGATGAGCGTCGCAAATTATTGTGGTAATGATACAGATACAGATCAGTGATACGCGACATAGGATATACCATAATCTCAACGATTCAGTAACACATGATACATGTTTTTCAATACTCTATTATTTCTGCTCATCGCCCAAACCGTAAAATGTATTTATTCTTATACAAAGTATGCAGCCAGCTGCGCCATCTTGTCTTTTGGTTGTTTGTTGCGATGCTTGTTGCTTCTTGCGCGGCCTCCTCTCGGTCGCCCCGACGGCGCACGCGACGCAACCGCACGGTGTTTTTCCACCTGGAAATTAAACACTAAACTAATACTTGCCTTCAACAACATCTAGAACTTAAAAATGATAAAGAGAAAATCAAAATAATTATGTGCTTACCAAGGCTCTAAAAGCTTGAGGGGTTTATACTTATTACTCTATACTCCAGCAAACAGTTTATTTTACTTTTGACAGGTTGATCATTGATCAATTCGTGATTCTCTAAAACACTACTGATTTGATTTTGTATAAAAATCGAGTTTCTTTATCAATACATTTTAATTAATTTAGTGCACCTATGTCATTAGCTCAAAGCACTGTATTGCGTTATAAATAAGCCATAGGGGACATATGGCTTATTTATAACGCAATACAGTGCTTTATTTATGTTTATACATAAAGTTGAAGAAAATACCAGTATGATTTTTTAAATCTAACAAATGCCGTGTTATTGTCTTATTAAATTATTTACATTTCAAAACGATTAATTTCGAGAATATTTGGTGGTGTATAAATTGCGACAGTAGCATTTACCAGGGCACTAAACGTGGGCTCGCAGTAGAGGCAGGCGGTCATGTCGGTGATGGATAAATGCTTAAATGGTGTATAAATTGTGACAGTGGCACTTACCAGGGCACTAAACGTGGGCTCGCAGTAGAGGCAGGCGGTCATGTCGGTGATGGATAAATGCTTAAATGGTGTATAAATTGTGACAGTGGCACTTACCAGGGCACTAAACGTGGGCTCGCAGTAGAGGCAGGCGGTCATGTCGGTGATGAATAAATGCTTAAATGGTGTATAAATTGTGACAGTGGCACTTACCAGGGCACTAACCGTGGGCTCGCAGTAGAGGCAGGCGGTCATTTCGGTGATGAATAAATGCTTAGACGGTGTATAAATTGTGACAGTGGCACTTACCACGGCACTAAACGTGGGCTCGCAGTAGAGGCAGGCGGTCATGTCGGTGATGGATAAATGCTTAAATGGTGTATAAATTGTGACAGTGGCACTTACCAGGGCACTAAACGTGGGCTCGCAGTAGAGGCAGGCGGTCATGTCGGTGATGGATAAATGCTTAGATGGTGTATAAATTGTTACAGTGGCACTTACCAGGGCACTAAACGTGGGCTCGCAGTAGAGGCAGGCGGTCATGTCGGTGATGGATAAATGCTTAGATGGTGTATAAATTGTTACAGTGGCACTTACCAGGGCACTAAACGTGGGCTCGCAGTAGAGGCAGGCAGTCATCTCGGTGATCGCGGCCGGCAGACGGGTGCGCTCCGCGCGGTACTCGACGGTAACCAGCTGCGCGCCGCATGCCGAGCACTGCTGCTCGCACACCGACACGCGGGTCGCGTCCTCAAATATGTTTATTATCACATCACACCTAACAACATACAAATCGGACAATTTAATAGTCATTTATGATACCAGTGCGGTAAGTTGGTTTTTCAAACGAGCAAACGAATGTAACGAAATAGACGTTTTTCAACACTATAATAGTAACAGTCCATAAACGTCCCACTGCTGGTCTCGGGCCTCCCACCATAGAAAAAACGGATAGTATACCCGCCCACATGTCCAAGGCGGCTCTTGGCAGGTTTGACACATCGGGTATCTCGATGTGCAGGTTTCATCACGATGTTCTCCTTCACCGTTGTTAGCACGCGGTAATTATAACAATATGCAAAGTTGGTCGAAAAACTAACTAAGAGGTGCATGCGTGCCAGCTAGGATCGAAACCGCGCCCTTTGAGTTTGGGACGCGTGCGGTAGCCATTACGGTACCACGACTTTCAACTGTTTTTCAACACATTTGCGAAAAATAATAAATAGAAATAGGTAACGAGACAAACATATCAGCCGAAAGTCGCAACAGTCTTTGACATTTCTAATATGAAAATGACACGCAAAAGTAATTTGCACCACGTGCGCGTGGTAAAATTTAGAACTACATCTTTCTTCTCATTTTCTCTACAGTGTTAAAGTGAGACAAATGTTTTAATCCAAAGAGGTTCGATTATTCAGCTTATTTATTCTCGTAATGTGAAACTGCTTGGTGGATTCTTATATATATATAATTTTTTTTAGTAGGTATTTGTATATTGAGTGTTGCGTAATTTTTAACTTTCGAACAATGTATATAGGCTTCATAAATATAAATGCATTTTTGAGCAAATGTATTGAAAACGTATTTTCAATTCATATAGAGGAGAAAATATGGTGCAGTTTTACACTTTTCGTTTGCGCAGACAAGTGCATACTCGGTTTCCGACATGTAACTTGTAAAGAATCTATATTGAACTTTATTCGCAAGCGGAAATGGCAGAGTGTTGTTTGCTATGCATTCTTAGATCTGTTTCGCTTACACGATTCGTACACTGTCGCGCGCTACCGAAATCGGTCCATCGCCTCTATCCCATTCCTCTTGTCTGATCCCTCCTATTCTATCCTTTAGGCTGGCAACGAATTAGCTTCGGCCCTGGTGTTAAAATTTTTATAGAGAATGGTAACCATTTTGTATTAGAGAGGCCATCTGGCTGTTTGCCAGCTTCGCAACAAAAATAAACCTTATTTTTGGGTAAAACCCTTGTTTTAAGTAAACAATGTGTCTGGTTTATCTGACAATTATTCATGAAAAATACCTTTAAAATAGAAATAATCATCAAGGGAACACATTAAAATACTAGGATCGGATATGATAAGTATTGTTCAAGATATTAAACCATACAAAAATGGAGAAAGCATACCAATGCCTTCGGCTTATCGTGAAAGATGATAAAACAACCCACAGCCAGGTGGTAAGACATTTGCCCGTTTGGAGTATGCCGCCATAATAACCATGAGTTGAGCCCAATTCTGCTATTACTGTCTTGTCAAAATCGCCGGACAACTATCATCTGAATCGTAGGGTTGCCTGATTTATAAACAAAAACTCGCGAAATAGATGTTTAAATTGTTAGTAGCTTTTCAATGTTCACTTCTGCTAAAGTCATTCCTGCTAATGGTAATACCATTTTTTTCTAATATTATTTTGCCGCGACACGATGGGCTTGTAGGATCTGTTTTCAGATATAGCATCATATTTTGCGGTAACTCATCCAATACAAATACTATATTCTTAATGCAGAAACGCTGTATACGAGCAATGTTCAAAATACATATAACTGAAAGCTGTAAGCCGCTATTTATCAAATACAGTTTACTCACTGTTCCATCCCTATACATCTTTGAAGTCACAATGTTTGTACACAAGAATCTACATATGTTTCCAAATATATCCGACGTTGCGGTTAGGAATACACGTAATAAACAAGCTTTGTATGCACCCTGCAAATACAACTTTACTGCACAAAAGTATAGTATGCATGGCCCCAAAAATCTATATACATATAATAAAACTGTAGAGGTCGAATTTCTGTACAACGAAAAAAATGCTAAAAACCAAGTCGGGGAGATGTAAGAAGTGAAATAGAACTAATTTTTAATTTTGTTTTTCTCTGTTTATCTGTCTGTTTGTACCGGCTAATCTCCGAAACGACTGGACCGATTTAATGAAATTTTGTATGGTGGTAGCTTATATCCCTGGTCAACATATAGGATACTTTTGATCCCGAAAAATTAGAGTTCCCGTGGGATAGTTAAAAAACCGCACCACGCGGACGAAGTCGCGGGCATCAGCTAGTTAATAAATAAAGGTAATAAATATTATCCAGGTTACATAAAAGGCACTTCATAAAATAAACAGTAACTAACTATTTAAATAATGACGATTAAGATCCTGCGTACTTGCACACCAGTGAAAGTGGTAAAATATACTGAACCATGTATTTCTAGGAATAAAACATGTATACAACCACATTTATGCAAGAATAAATATTTCATTTCAACACTCACCGATTACATGCCAGTTTCCACTTGGGTGCTGAAGGGTCAAGTACTAGTACCCCGTTCTCACACTCGACACAGCCGGATACCCCGGTCGAATTCACCCCGTAAGGGCACGTGGGGTGCGTGCATGAGTTGCATCCAAAACCTTTTTTCATGTCCCTATAGAACATTAAATAAATAATATCAGCTCTTCATATGTCTCACTGTTGTTTATAAAGTCTAGCTAATGAAAGAAGACTGAAAAAGAGTGGCTTTAATAGTTATTTATGATACTAGTGCGTAAGTTGGTTTTACAAACGAATAGACAAATGTAAGCCCGAGACGAAATCGAGGGCGTACCATAGTCACGAGTTTGTAAAAACCAACAACCGCACGTGTGTCATACGACGGTTTTCAACACATTTGCAAGAAAATCAAACAATAGGTAGTGAAACAAACATAAAATCAGTCGGAAAGACACAACAATCTTTCAACGTTTCTAATAAGAAAATGGCGCGCATTTGCAAATAGCGTCACACGCGAGTGCTAAAATTTTAGAAATACATATTTCGTATCATTTTTTTAATTATTAAAGTGAGACAAACATATTGATCAAACGCGTTTCCGAAGAAGTTCGATTAATCAGTTTATTAATTCTCGTAATGTGAAACTCCTTGATGGAATTCTCATGTATTTTAAAAAACAAGCCATAAAGAATATGTACGGCATCCGGAAAATGGATACTTAGGTGAGAGTACCTATTTTACCGCACGTTCCATTGTGTGGTGTGTAATTCAGTGGCGTAGCGTAGTGGGGGCAGCAGGGGCGGCCCGCCCCGGGCCGCACTTTTTAGGGGGCGGCAAAATTTCACAATAAATAATATAAATATTTGAACCATTTCATATTTTTATCTCCTCTACAAATTCGGACCGATTGAAAAGAACACGGAATTTTTCATTACTTACTCGCCCGGCTCAACTCGGGGAGATTTTTCATTACCACTCCGCTCCTATTGGTCCTAGCGGGATGTTATATAGCCTATAACATTCCTCAATATGTTGGCTTTCCAACACCAAAAGAATTTTCGAAAACGGTTTAGTAGGCCCAGAGATTACCCCCTCCAACGTCACAAACACTTTACCTCTTTATAATATTTGTACAGATATAGTATGCATTAAATTGAAATACCTAAATAAAAGGGCGGCAAAATTGTCTTCCGCCCCGGGCGGCCGTCACCCACGCTACGCCGCTGGTGTAATTTTTAACTTTCGAAGAATGTATACAGGCTTCGTAAATGCATTTTTGAGCAAATGTGTTCAAAAATATTTTCTCAGTATGGCAACTCCAAATAACTAGCTAAAAAATATTTTTTATTATAGCTTTTTACAATTTGTGTTGGTCTAAAAGAGTACCTGAACGGTGGATGATTGTAGCAATAGGGGCAGAGTGGGAAACTCTTCCCCTTATTCCCGGATGACCATGAGAGCAATTCGAAGTCATCTAATGGACATTTCAACTCGCGGTATATACGCACTGTGCCGTTCTGTGGCAGGCCGTACGTGTCGTCGCAGTGCGAACAGTGAAGTCGGGCAGGTTTGGCCTAAAATATCAGTTTTAAATAATTCAACTAATTTAAATTAATAATATGTACAGCTACAAACTATACTATATAAAAACTAAAATTAAATATAAAAAGGGGAAAATATCTAAAGATAAGTTATTGGTCCCAAACCACTGTCACTTACCGGGAACGTTCCCAGAAGGCTGGCGGCGTTGCCACGTTGTATAGCAATCCTTAATCTTTGAGCAAAATAGACGCCAGCCTTCTGGTCGCGTGTGACGTCTACTAGACGTTTGGCGACGTCATGGTAGACCTTTAGGGCATTAGGACCCCACGGACCCAGAATTTCAAATAAATAAATATTTCATACAAAAAAAAACTAATTTAAATTAATACAATGTGTGCGTTTCTTTATATATAAAACTAGGATATGCCTGACTTGAAATTCCCGCAGGATGCCCGGGACAAAAAGTACTGCAGCATATAAAATTATGGAAAAAACAAAACCGAGTCGGAATAAGCTAATTTATGCACCCGAACAACTACAAACTGCTCCCGGGAAAATTCCCGCGGGATTCCCGGCATAAAAAATATCACACAATTTATTACTTTAAATTTGCTATCGATCAGTATAAAAATAACACTGGAATTCGATTTTTTTTTAATCTGGCCATATTAATTTATTCCCAGAAAAAATCCCGGGATACAAAGTAGCACAGAGTTTAAGTCTAATAATTTACTGTCGATCAGCGAAAACCGCATCGAAATCGGCCTAGTAGTTTTTATGAGAATCCCGAACAAACAGACAAGAAATCTAAAAAAAATTGCATCCTGTAATTTATCGTTTATATAATCTATTCCAGTTGTTTTTTTTTAATAGCTTTAATGTACAACAGCGCA
Organism: Dendrolimus houi; assembly: GCA_039645545.1. Lineage (NCBI taxonomy): Eukaryota > Metazoa > Arthropoda > Insecta > Lepidoptera > Lasiocampidae > Dendrolimus > Dendrolimus houi. The sequence goes on from CM077136.1 coordinate 10,392,736, forward strand.
TGTTTAGAATTTTATATTATAGATTTTACTGTACGTGTGTATGTCAAGGAACCTCCTAAACCACTGGACCGATTTTAATGAAATTTTACGTGTGCGTTTAAGTGAGTCCCGGGATAGTTTAAATTTACAATTCGACCCGGTAGGTGGCGTAGCGATCGGGTTTTATATTTTATTTTTTTCGGTATAAAACAACGTCCGCCGAGCCCGCTAGAAATTATATAAAACTCCAAAATAAAAACACGTCCACTGTATTCAATAGTTTACTTGCAACAATACTACCAAATAGGAGTTCCATAACCACTTTACTATTATATTTAAAACCTTATGAAATATGGATATTGAACGCAATAACTATACTAACGTACCTGCTATAGAACAATGTAAGCGACATCATTTGGTGGCAACAATTCCGTAACACAAAAATAAGGCTCAATATTGAAATAAATTATTTACCTGATAAAATATTGTTACGAGCTACAGGACTCGAATTAAAAATGCCGTTGGAACCACTATAGAATTTATTACAACTGTACAAACACGTATAAAACAAATACAAATAAAACTGGATGCAACCACTTCACACTGCACGATTCAGTACAATTCGACACGCGCAAAGTCAGTCGTCTATATCGCTAATCGAGAGTACTAGAAAACGTGTTATTCGTTTCGTAGTCGTCGCTTGACTGCCCACCCTTCCATTCGGGCACTGTCTTATATCAACTACACAGTACAAAAAAATTGGCCGCGCGCATTGAGTTTCCGAGAAATAGTAACTTGCACACCTGCGAACGGCTAACGAAGTCGAAAACAATAACAAGAAGGATTAGTTCGACGCTAATGATGGTTATAAAACAAGTAGAAAAACAATAGCATGTTTTTCTTAATTACAAAACACAAAATTCCTAAATCCGGGAAGACAATAAGCTGCGCTTACAACAGACAGCTGTGCGCTTATCTTTGACGGCATGTAACAATATTCACTAGGAGTTTTTGGAGGGAATTTGAAAAGTGATGTTCTGCTGTGCATTTTTATATTCAAAAATCGTATCATATTTAAAATGAACAATATTAATTGTTAATACGGATTGGTTATAAAACAAGAATAGTTTTGAAATGTGAGTTTTTACCATAAGAACTCTGTTTCCTGAATCAATTAGGCTGAGGGAACTTTGGAGGGCTTTAGTGGCTTAAAACTTGAATATCTATGAATATTTGTCATGGCTAGGTCATTACATTAGGGGTAATACATTTAAAAATGAAAAATATTAAACAATTGTAATTATTATTTTTAACTTATATTGCAGATGCTTATTTTATTATTATACTCAACTGGGTATTTGACACGTTTTACAATAAATTATAAAATCATGTTGATAAAAAGAGTGTACTTTTGAGCATTTTGTCTTACTTTTAAAATTTCATCATAATATATGTAAATTATTTTAATGACTGTTTGAACAATAATCAATAAGCTATTTGACTTGTTATAATTGTGACGTCACAACACACAATGCTGTACACCCATAAAAAACCAAGGAGGCTATGACATTTGGCATAATGATAAAAGTATCGCTGTTGATTTGACTGTCAAATACCCAATTCCTTCATTCTCTAATCTCTATTCGTGGCCCTAGAAATAAATCGATTATTATGAAAGATACATTTCCGCCTTAAATGTGAGCAAAGCCTGGAAATGCCTATCTCTATACATCAAAATTCAACTTCCTTATATCTATGTCTGTAAACCTTGAAGAGTATTATACGTGCAGGAACGGAAAAATAATACAATTCCCTGCGGCCAGGGGATCTGTCGTAAGAGGCGACAAAACAACCCAAAGCCAGGTAGTTGGATATTTACCCGACTGAATCGCTACCACCCCTGGTCTAGAGTATGCCTACATAACAACCTCGAGTTGTGTTCCGGCATTACTGGCCAAGCTCCAGTCTCCCTTTAAAAAGCAGCAGCGTATATATAATATCTTTGGTGTTGCAAATGTCCATAAGCGACGGTAACCGCTTTCCATTAGGTGGGCCATCTGCCCATCTGCTGAACTCACACAATAATAAAAAAAGAAGAGTTCTCAATGGATTGAATTCATTAATAATTAATATCAGACTGAACCACCGCGAGACGTGCCGGACTATAACTAGTCCATACCAATATTATAAATGTAAAACTAACTTTGTCTGTTATGTTTTCATGCTAAAACCACTGTCGGTGCATATTTTGCTATAATTCAGTATATAACTATGAAGTCTCAATAAGGAAAATAGACATTGGATAATTTTATTCCTTGAAAATGGGATGTTTTCCATGATAAGATCAAATAAATTTTCCAGGGGCGTATAACGCCTCCATAAAATAAAAATTTAATGCAATCTAACTTGTGTCTGTAGCTTGCACTCAAAATAAATTAAGAGTCTATTAGGGTATTCAGTAGAGATGCCATGAATAATTCGTCTGCTATTCGGTATTCGGCCGAATACTGAATACCAAATCGTGAAAAAGAAAACCGCACATATCGCTCAAAATTACATATATTTCCATTAACAATTGATAATGAAACTACCTTTTAACAGTGTTATGTGCAATTTTAATTAATTTTTTTATTTATATATTACATTTCGGTCAGTTTTTAAAAAGTTAGAATCAAATAAAAAATCTTTTAAAATTGCGCTTAAAACCGTTAAGATATACTTTTAATTTTGTGTACGTCATTCGCGAAAGCTTAAGAAAATACTTCATAAATTATTGCTTCAATGCTAACCTGCTACGCACGCACCCATTGCGCATATCTTACGCCGAATTTTCGGTAGTCGAATATTCGGCGTTTCGGCCGGGAGCGTGACCGAATATTCGGTATTCGGCCAAACCACTATTCGTGGCATATCTAATTTTCACCGCAGTAACGACGTGGGTTAAACCTGATTGTGATATAAATAGAGACTCACCTGAATATATCTCATGTATCGCCTGCACTTCCCGCACCTGGAGAGAGCCTTCCCGCTCGCTTTAAGCGATGAGAAGCTGACTTCGAACAGCTGGTCCATGGCCTCGATCGAGCGCACGAAGTACTGGAACTTGCGGCGGAATATCTCCGTAGTGTGGCCGAGGACCGCGCGGAAGTCCGCGCGGCCCACCGCAATCAGGTTTAATTGCTCCTCGACAGCAGAACGCATCGTCGGTAGGACCAATTCTGGATCAATCTAAAACGTTAATTTACACAATTCTTGGAACCAGTTCAGAGATTAATTTTCTAGACACGCAGACGGCCCACCTGACGGAAAGCGGTTACCATCGCCTATGGACATTTGTAATACCAGAGGTGCTACAAATACGCTGCTGCTCCCTTAAGGGGAGACTGGAACGTGGCCACTAATGCCGGAACACAACTCAAGATTGTTATGGCGGCATAATGTAGGCCAGGGGTGGTAGTCATCCAGACGAATAAATACCCCACCCACCTGCAATTCTTATTCTATACTAATATATAAAGCTGAAGAGTTTTGTTTGTTTGTTTGTTTGAACACGCTAATCTCAGGAACTACTAGTCTGATTTGAAAAATTCTTTCAGTGTTAGATAGCCCATTTATTGAGGAAGGCTGGCTATAGGCTATATATCATCACGCTAAGACCAATAGGAGCGGAGCACCAATGAAAAATGTTTCAAAATCGGGTTTTTTCTTTTCGAGAGCTTCCGCTGCGTGCGCTGCGTAAACGATTAAAGTTTCCCAAAAATCATGTGTGACAGAATTTTTCCCCTTTAAAAGTTCTAAAAAAAGTCCGCGACAGCATATGTCTATCGTTTAAGGTTGGCTCACTATAACCTTTTTTATGCTAACCAAATCTGTTCTAAAATAATGCATTATTTGCGAAAATATTTTTATAAACATGATATTATCCTTATCCAAATAAATACGTTATTCATCAATTCATCACAAGTATTTAATTTAAAACAAAATTGCCATTTACATCATTCGATTTCAATGAATATCTTAGGAGATATCGCAGTTTTAAAATAATATCGCAGCAATATAATGATCAAGTACTGCGCGCGCATTTATGATGTGCAAGGTCGGCGGGCAGTCATTAAGATTTAAAAATATTTTCACCTTCTACGTAAACAAAGTCGCGGGTTAAAGTTAGCGTTAGCCCAAAGTAACTATTCCACGCGGACAAAGTGGCGGGCAGAAGCTAGTTTTTAGATAAATGAAATAGTATACATACCTTTTGATACCCATGAACAAGCACAATGCCCAAATTAGTTGGCACCAGCCTCCTCCCGCTGCAGACAGTGACGTAATTCCTCTGACAGATATTGTTTATGTGCACTGGGATTGACGCGTCAGTGCCTATTCCGTGTTTCTCCATTAGTGTGATTACCTGAAATTATACATTACTAAAGTTTTCTCCACGGCTACGCCGCGTGGATAATCATAGGTAGTATGATTTAGTATTAGTAGTATTTATGTTACATACATAAAAAATTAATTACGTGTTTTATGTATATAAACCTTCAATACTTAAGTTTCTTATTGAATTCATTACAATTGCAAAGAAACTAAGTCAATATAGTGTAGACAATTGCAAAGCAAAACATAAAGAAAGTCGCAGCCAACCTGATTTGAAATACCTAATATATATTGTTACAACTCAGGTCCCGACAAAAACAAAATGCACCTGCATATCTGAAACAAAGCACATTTATTACCTGCCGGCATTTAAACTAATTGTAACTGTTTTATGACCGTCTTCTTTTGTTTACTTTGTGTTCAAATTTTGGGATTAGAAAACAACCCATTGTTATTGTACTCTTTTATGGCAGTTTGCGGCCGAGTCATTAACCAGGTGTGGCGGATTAAGCCAACTTAGATACGGGGGCATTGCATTTGTGCAGTATAAAACGATGACCTGATAGAGGGGGAGACAGTCGAGCGAGAACAACGAGCGAAGCAAGACGTGTGTACTACAATCGGGAATCTAATAAGTGACGGACTTTGCGCGTTTTATTATATCAAGAGGTGGGTCGAAGTAGGCGTTGACCACAGAGCATTAATTCTCCCTATCTCTTGACATTGAAAAAGGCGCGATTTACAAATCAACCAATGACATTTGTGTATTTCGTCGTTTATGACATCAACGCTCCATAATCCGTTCCACTAGAGTTTATGATTGTAACGTCCGCAAGCAAGTGAAACGGGAAAAATCGCGGTCGTGAACGTGGTCGTTGAGTCCCTTCTGGAACGTAGCCAGAAGAGAACTGAACTGGAAGGGAAATTAGCATAGAGTATAAATTGACATACCTCAGACTCCGTAAGGTACTCGGGCGGTGATGTCTGACACTCGACGAGTCTGTGGTCATGCGCACGCAGCACATCATCCACATTCAAAACAGGCACGAATTCATCTTTACCAAAAGCCTACAACATAATATTATAATATTGTTACAACCTGAACGCCGACAAAAGACAAATTCACACCTGCATACCTGAAGACATTTTATTACCTTTTTGGCATTTGGACTTCTTATGTTTACTTTGTGTTTAAAATTTGTGATTAGAAAAACAGCCCATTGTGTATTGTAATCTTTTATGGTAGTCATTAGTCAGGTATGATTCTAGGAAATTCAGTCCACGTGGCTGAGCAGACATATTGTATTTGTATAAGATAAAGCAATGCCCCAATTGAGAGATGAGGCAGTCAACCGAAAACCACGAGCTAAGCAAGACTTGTGTACATTCGGTAATCTATTTAGTGACGGACTTTGCGCGTGTTATTGAATCGTGCTTTACGTTTGGACTGGTTGTGTTCAGTTATATTTGTACCTGTGTTATACGTGTTTGTATAGTTCTAATAAACTCTATAATAATTCCAACGGCATTTTAATTCAAGTCTAGCAACTCGTAACAATATGTACGTTTTCAAGTTTTTTGAGGAGAACTTGAATGGCAATGTATTAAATTCCCACCTCGTTAATGCCTTCATTAAGAAAATCATTGTTTCTTCAAGATCTGATCACCGATACCCTACACGATTATGTAGTGAGTGTAGTATAATAAATTTAGTAGTTTCCAAGAAATATGACTGTAATATACATAGACAGACGGACAGACAGCCGGAAATGTCGATAACATAATGGTCGTAAATGATAATGTTAATATTTAGCCTACCCCCAACTTGCACATTTCAATTATTTAATTTTAATTATTGTTTATGCTTATTACTTACTCTTTGAGACCCTAATTTAATCTATCAGACAGTTCGCAACCTATTGTGGCCTGTCTCATTTAAAATACTATAGTTAAAAAACCGTTAAAACGTAGTTGAAAATACGATTACATAAGGGTTCCGTTTTGGCCAAAATGGCTACAAAGCCCTAAAAGACAAGAATCTTACCTGCCAATGCATAATCTCGGTATATCCGGCATCAACGAGCGTGTTTCCGGTATAATAGAATGTCTCTGTGCCGATTTCGAAAGTGATTGTGGTACTCAAGTAGCGGCAGTCGCGCGACAATGTCGCTATGAAGTGGCGCGTCACATAGTCGTATATACGCCACATGTCTCCCTCGAGTTCCGATTCCGCTGGAATGTACGGATTCAGAATAGGTTTTTTTGATAGCAGATCGAAAATCTCGTGGCCAAATCTAACATAATAGGAAAAGTGTTCACCTCCGTTGGGAGAGGATCGAAGCGTAAAGAAAGCCTAGCCTAGGTCGGTCGCCCCAAATACCGGTGAAAGACTGACCTGTGTGAGGTTCAACCCCATAATTGGCAAAAAAAACCGCACAGGACAGATAAAGGTAGCGTGTTCTCGTTTCGGAGACCAAGATACATTTTTGGTCGCTAAAATCAACGGAGTTAATTATAGCAAAATTGGCAAACAAGCAAACGGCCCACATAATGGAAAGTGGTTACCGTCGCTTGTAGAAATTTGTAGCACCAGAGGCGACGCCAACCTATAGGACAGGATAAAGGTGATGGGCTAGAGGATATATAGATATAGTAATATATATGCAGGATTGATCCAAGAGTTCCATGTCGCTCAACGGGCTATCGTGCGAGCTATGTTGGGTGTTTCTCTTATGGATAGAATTAGAAATGAGGATATCCGTAAGAGAACCAAGGTAACCGATATAGTAAGTTGTAGTGTCAGTGGGCCGATCACATCTGCCGCAGGACCGATGGCCGATGAAACAGACGAGTCCTGGAGTGGACACCGCGTTTCGGTAAACTTAGTGTCGGATGCCCTACAGCCCGATGGACCGAAGACCTGCGCAAGGTCGATGGTAGGCGCTGGATGAGGAAGTCGAAGGACAGGGATGAGTGGCGTCGACTGGTTAACGACGATGGGATGGAGGGGATGGGATAGGAGATTGGAATTGGTGGGTGGGACAGGAGGAGACGGAAGAAAGCAATCGGAACTCTCACTCATCATACTAAACACGATTAGCTTAAGACCAATCATTTCATTGCGAAATTCTATGATGGCGTGGTATGACACCGTTCAAGATGGCCCAGCGAGCTGTAGTCAAGATAGTGATTCCAGCATGGCTCTCCCACATCAATGGTGTGTCAATAGTTGACTGAGAAGACAGAAGGACCCTAATTTAAAATATCAAGTTATTCAATTTTGCACCTTATTTTTTATGTAATAGATATTTAAATCCAATAATCAAAATTTTGATTTAGGTCTATAATTTTAAGGGTGCGATGTGTTTTATTATGAGTACAATATTGCAGACCACGATTCGGACACCTCTATAATCCACAAAGGGCCTTGTTTTTGCCTGTCCAGATTATTGTGGTCCTACTGCAATACGATGACAAATTATTTTAAATACTTTTTTTATATGTCAATAATGTTAGAATAGGGTATAAAATTATAGAGGATAGTTAACTAAACACATTTATCTGTATGATTTATATTTACATGCAGGCCTCATAGGTGTGATGGGTGGGTGGTCGCCAGCATCGTGACCTTTCTTGGGTTTATTTATGCCGTTGGCAATAATCGCTCGAACATCGGCGCCCCACTTTGACGAATTCTGCTGTTGACGGAGTGTCCCCCTGAAATGAATAGCCTTTAAACTGTACCATCCATGGAGATAACAATCCCAGTACTTTAATATTTTGCCTACATTACTTACTGCTAATAATAATCAGGCAGACGTTTCACCTAATGGAAAGTGATGAACATCACTTTTAAACGTTGGCAACATCAAGCGTGTTGCCAACACTTTGTGGACGGCGATGAAATTTTATAAAGCATGCTTGTTAAATGAACACCCATAGCACATAGAATATACCTCAACGTGTAGTTTCCGCAGTCGTAATTGTACGCGGAATAAAGGTCGTTGCCCAGTTTGTTAGGAGAGTTAGCCTTCATATATAATTGCACGAGCCTTTATGATTTTTTTACTGTTTTGTAGAAAATTTAAATATTATCATATACATTAAAAATATTTACATCCTTAGACCTTAGGTTTAAGAGAAATCTTTATTTATCTACAGCAATATTTCTTAGAAAAATATAAATGCATAGTTGCAATGTTCCAAATTAAATGGCGAATTAATAACAAAATTAACACACACTATAGTCTGCTGAGTTTCACTTCCATATATTTAATAAAAAAAAATATTGCAAAAGGTTTGCTTTTTGTGGGCCACAGTTGTGATTATATATTAACAAATGCTTTATTTCTGCAGGCACATAAGTGAGTTCAATAAATAGTCAACAGCATTTGGGGTTATTGAATACTGAGCTAAAGAGTAAAGATGAGTCAGTCAATAAAAACTTAAAAATCAAGATACGAACCATCGCTGTTGAAGCGGAAAACAAAAATGTGTTTATATAATTGTAATTTCTATTCTAGGTTACAAAAAATTCTATAATTTTACTATGATAACATAAAAAATAATATAAGATTTTATAAAGATATTTGGTTAAGATTTATTTGATTTCAGGGTGTAGCCCAAAATGGGCATTGTCATTTTGGAAAGCGAGACCAAGTAAACCAAGATAACCAATATATAACTTGGAAGGATTCGCAAGGTACCCACATGTCCAATGGCGACCTTGGACAGGTGGCCACACCATTTGCTATCATGAAATGATAGGTCGCAGCCCAGCTGTGACATGATGTTTATATTATAATGAATATTTATTATGAATAATATTTATTTAAATAATACCAACATTAAATCATAATTTTCAGGATAACTTGTTGTCTCTGTACGTGGATAGGAGATGTAGCCTTGTGTGTATAGTCTCTCTGCAATCTGCAATCAAAAGCTATTATTACTTGATATATTTTATGATATTAAACTAGGATATTAATGGCTATAAGAGTCAAAAAAGCAAGAAAAATATGTGATTGATGATGTGATGGATGACATGACATGTCGTGTAACAGAGGATGTAAGGAAGAAAGTAAAAATCATATTGTACTAACTACATTTGTATTGGGAGATAATAAAAACGAGAAAAATATTTATAGTATTATTTAATTATAGTATTATGTAATTATAGTATTATTAATAGTCCTTGCACAGAGAAGGGTGTCAGAGATGTTGATGAAAAACTATTGTTTTACTACACTTTCCTCCCACATATCTATATAGGCCCAGTAGATTTTGAGGAAGTTACCATGACATAAATATATAGATGAACAGACAGACTCATAAGTACACATGCCGATTTTAAAAGGATTATATTTTTTGCTAAAATGGACGACATTATATTTAAGTCATAAAAACAAAATTTTATGTTATATTATGACATAACATTAAATTGCAGCCTTCTAGCAAATCTATGATGATATAAGGATTTACCTCGGCGTAAAATAAATAATTTAAAGATTATAAATAACCTGCATAGCATGATGTGGTCCCATCCCTAAGCCAGCGCTGGCTACCCTCATCAGCTCAACAGTATTAAGTGCCGCTGGACGTGCCTTCACTTTCTCTTTTGCTTGAACGTTAATAACCCTAAAACAAAGATTTATTTTCATACCAGGTACTGCATAAAAATATTATGAAAGAAGATTATTAGGAATAATCCAATACTTTAATGTGTTAGTTTCACTTCATTCACTGGATGTCACTAATATAAATCATCATAATTTCACATAAATAACATGTGGTGGTCAATAGTAGAATTTATGGCCGTTTTCAAAGACTTGATAGTTACTGCTCTTGCTGTTCTTTCATGCTAATATTGTACACTAATACAGTAAAGAATTAATATTCTACCTGTAATTTCTTAAGACTCTTAGTTAAATGCTGAGCCTAGGTCACCTTCTTCTATGGGTGAGGTACCCAAAATGCTAGCTATGTTACCTCGCTGTTCTTATTTAAATAAATAAATATCCAAACAGTCATCGGAACATATATATATATATATATATATATATATATATATATATATATATATATATATATATATATATATATATATATATATACATACCTATATACAGATATATATATTATATTATATTAAATAGATTTAAATCATGATTATAGAGCAAAAGAACATCTTAAAACTTACGTAGCCTCCTTAATCTCTTTGATACCTGCCAAAAACATGTTGGCAATATCCTTTTCAAAACATCTAACCCTTTTCCATTCTAAGGGCAATTCCCTGCCTTCAGAAGTACTAGCAGTGACCCTTAGTACCCAATATGTTTCTGGTTTAAATGTTTGGATCTCATCATGACGTTGAACACAGAAACCAAGGGTTGGGGTTTGACAAGGACCATATGATATGAGGGTTGAGTCCAAATCACCATATCTACCTGTTGTTGAAGATTAGTCTTATTAAACATAGGTCACCTATAATATTATAAAATTCTAAACATGCTGTGTAAAGCGATTTCAAAAAAAGCAACTGGAATGGACTAGATAAACAATGGAGAACACAGTGCATTTTTTTTTAGATTTCTGGTCTGTCTATCTATCTGTTTGTTGGTTTGTCTGTTTTTTGAGATTCACTTAAAAACTACTGGGCCGATATTGGTGCTGTTTTCGCTGATCAACAGCAAATTCTTAGACTTAAAATCTGTCCTACTTTTTATCTTGGAAATTTCCTGGGAATAATTTAAAATGACCAGATTAAAAAAAAACGAATTCCAATGTAATTTTTTCATTGACCGATAACAAATTTTATGTAATAAAATGTGTGGTATTTTTATACCGGGAATCCCGCGGGAATGGTTTGTAGTTGTTCAGCTTCATAAAAATTAGCTTTTTAGACCGAGTTTTCACTAAAACAATAGCTTACATCCTTTTTATAAATACTACAGAACTTTGTATCCTGGGAATCCCGCGGGAACTTCAAGTCCAGCGTGGACGAAGTCGCGGGCATATTCTAGTATTTAATAAGTTTATTGGCTATATATCATATAAATAAAGTAAATGAAGAAGTTTCTAAGGGTGGATGAACATTTGTTAGTCTTTCATGTAAAAAAATAAGTAATGAATTTCAATGACATTCTACAGTAATATAACTTGTAAATCACTTGTTATTATCCCAAATGGAGCAGGGACATAAGTTATAGAATTTTTACTTAATCAACCACTGAAATGACCTTCTATTCCATTCTATTCTTAAATGATAAATCAGCATGATATTGTTTAGGATGTGGCCCAATCCATTAGAATTTAATTGTAGTAATTGAATGTTTAAATGCTTAATTTTAAACAGTTTCATTATATGAGTGCAAAATTTTGTCATGTTGTGTTAAATACTGTTAAGTGTGCTATTTAATTTATTCTAGAAAAAAAAAAAGTACATATCAGAGGTATGGCTTAATAAGACAGGTATAGAATCACCTTGAAAATATTTAGTCTGGAACCTTGTAAATGCACACCCAATACGTAAATCAAGTTCCTGTCTTGCATCAACACTTCGAGATTCATTCTCATTAGGCCTTACTAGATTCAACATAGCAGCTTTAATATCTTTTTCAGTAATCGCTGAGAATTTAGCTCGATATGTTACTAAGGGTGAACATACATCACCCTTCATATAAGGCTGGACACAGCTCATTACCTAAAATAAAAAGTTTTATGGCTGCTACTCAGTTATCCGGTGCACAAATTTTAAGTAGTGGTTAGACATAGTGGGTAGGGTCCTGCAACTCCTAGGGTCCAGAGTTTTAGAAATATTTATTTTTGGTAAACATAACCTCACCTGTTTTTTCACTAACATTATTGTGATGGATGGTGAAAGGTCGAGACCAGTGACTAGAACTGTGATTTAGGTTAGCTTCAGACCTACATGCATGAGCCGAGCAAACTTTGCCACGGCAGCGGTTGGCGAGTGCCAGAACCAGCTGGGTGTCCATTTACTATTTATTTTATACACACAATTTATTTTTGTCTTTATTGGCCACTGTTTTGAATATTTTCATTGTTACTTTTGTAGTGTATGTGAATGTGCTCTGTTGTGTTTTGTTTTCATTTTTGGACAATATACACTTTTTTAGTTCTTTGTCTGTCGATTACTGGCTTTCTTTTTGACTTCAAAAGGATTGTTCAACTTTGTAAGTGCAATATTAGAGAAAAAATAAGTGTGGTTATGTTTGTTAAAAAAACTGAAGATCTCTAGAACACGGGGGTTGTAGTAGGGGTAAGTATGCCTCCCCCATTCCACCACCTCAATACTTAAAATTCATGCACCGGATAGCTATAGATTTACCATTTTTATTTCATGTAATATACCTATAATGCTTAATAGCTATAATTTTGCCAAAATGGCTATGGAATCCCGATGAATGAGATTAATATATTAATACCTTCTCTTTATTAGTACATTATACAATACAGTGCTATCTTACAAATAATTTCACTAATAATAATATTGAAAACTGTTTATATGACTAAAACTTTGTCTGTTGTGTCACTGTTGATCTTATATTTTACTGACATTTCAATTGCCTATTGATTAAAATTTGACATAAGCTACACACACATAATGTAAAAATTTAATTGATGGTAACACAATAAGTGATGAATAGTATAAGATATAGGAACTGGCCATAAGTCACCAAAAACACATTACCTATGCCTCTGGCATTACAGCAGACAATCTTCAGCTGACCATCTTCAGCTGACAGTGACGACAGACATCAGATGGGGTGGACCATCTGCCTGCTTCAGAGACTTACAAAAATTCCCATGACAAATTCTCTTCATGATAAAATCTACTTCTTTAACTACTAAAACCATATTTAGAATAAAGATTGTAAAGTATATAAATTTTACTATATGGCTATAGTGAAAACAATATAAGTATATAAACTTACTTCAAAACAAATGTTTTCACCCTCTTTATCACAATCAAGCCACAGAATAAGGAAGTCGCACCCTTTTGATTCTTGAGCCAAAAATGATGGTATCTTTAGCCGAGGCATAGCTTCCTTCTTCTCAGTGGGGCAACTAAACAATTCACTTGGATCCACCCTGTCCCAATTATTATATTTACCACTGAAATCCAGACTCATTACATGACCACACACAGAAGTCATTTTATAACGTACGGCTTCATTTTTAAATGTTCCATTCCATTCGTGTACGGAACAGGAAGAATTTAGGGCTGAAAAATATCAATTAAATTAGAAATCAGACTAAATAACTATCATGGAATAGAAAGTGAACACAATACACCTTTATTAGTGCTGCACTTCCCATTGCTTAGTATGTTTGCTAGATTTTGAGCCAAAGAAGGCTTTTCAGCGACCATTAAGGCTGTCTTCATGTTGATATTATAAAGAAAACAAGAATATGTTTATTTTTTCATTGATTTTTCTATATAACATCCACGAATTTAAAATTTTCCGAATGTAAAAAAGCAACAAAAAAGCTGTTTAGAAATGTCAAATTGTCACAGCATGAAGTGTCAAAGTTATAGGCTGCATATACATTGAGACAACAAAGTCAACGAATGGAAATCCATACATTCAACCGTTCGACGAAACGTACACATTGACACACATTGAAACGCACACAAACGTACCATAAAATGAGTACATGGCTTTAGTCCGCGCATACTTTCACAAACAAATTTAATTTGTGCAGGTATAGGCATCATAAGCAAAAAAGCGAGTGCGTAGGTAGCAACTTGTAGCCCACGCAAGGTGAAAAAGGTAGCTTGTGTAATCATTACCTTGTTGTAAATTTGCATTGCTAACTTCGGTTAATAATAAATTTAGATACTGATTAAAAAATAATTTATATGCGATTTAAATCATTTTTGACGTTAGAAGTTTTTGTGCTCAGACCAAGATCTAAACGGTGGCGTGATGGCATTTTCTTAGTTATTAAAAAATGTTTCAGTTAATTCGACTGTCAACGAACCTATTATTGCTTAAGATTAGTTATTATCCTACGACTATTGTTTTGTAAGCTAATCCTTAATTTTAATTTTTTAATAAAAAGTACCCGCCGAACACTCCCAGTGATCACTGTTAAAATGCATGATAGCTATAGCTCACACAATAAACCCCAACGAATGGACTTCGTTGGCGCTTTGTATACTTTTCGTCGAACGGTTATGATGGTTTCCTTATTTTTATATTATTCCCGTTCATGTTGACTTGCCGCGGAAGGTTAACAAATTCTAAATCAAATCAAACAATTTATTGCTTAACAACATGGTTATACAAATAGGTCTTGTAATTTTATACTGATACTAAAAATTAATATCACTTAATATCTATACATACCTAAAACAAAGTCATGTTAGTTACACCATTTATAACTCAAGAGCTTAGAACCAGGAGACGGACATAGGATATTTTTTATTCCGACTTAACCGATTTTGATGAAAATTGTTTTGTGTGTTTGAATGGGTCCCCGGATGGCTTAGATTCACAATTGGAGCCGGTAGGTGACGCTAGGATCGGGTTCTAGAATCCTCCTAATCACCTGGACCGATTTTGGATATTTTGTTTTTGTATGTTTGAGTGGGTTCCCGGATGGTTTAGATTCACAATTAGAACTGGTAGAAGGCGCTGAGATCGGTTTCTAGAATCCTCCTAATCACCTGGAGCGATTTTAGTGATTTTGTTTTTGTGCCATGAAAGAAAGTCTGAAGAATTCAGAAAATATGGCGGTACGAAGTTCGCCGGATCAGCTAGTCATGTAATAAAATAGGTTATAAATAGGGATTATTACAAAACGTAAATGGTACTTTTGATTCTAGCTTTAGGTGTCCATATTTTTGAATATTGGTAGCCCGGTGCGTTAAGTTATCGTAAATGGGGTAAACCACCCAGCTGATTGTCAGCGAATGCCAACAAGCGATCGAACGATCACTAGTTAGGAGTCACTTTGATTATGGGTGCTTCATACTAGAACCTTCTAATAAACTTGCATTGACCAAAATTGACCGTATCCAAGCTAAATGCTATCACAGGCACCATGAAGTCGTCTCCTACTAATGCCCTGCAAATCGGATGCCATGAACCGCCTTTCGCCCTGCGTAGACAGTTGTTTGCTGACCGATACTTTTATAAAGCTCTAGAGCTGTCAAACCATACCATTATTGAAACCCTTAATATTTTATCTGACTTAACTTCTTCCTCTCCCTATTGGAATCACAAGAGTCTTCCCCTACTAGTTAAATCTTATAATCATTACAAAAACCTCTCATCTCCAATTTTTCAAAATTATAGGCACCTTTTATTTGTAATTAATTTTAATATGCTGCTGTTTCAGCCTAAAATCATATTCAAATTTGGTATCGAAAAACATAGCCCTGTTGCTAATCAATTATTCAATAATATATTACTTGAGAAGTGGCCTGACTGGATTTAAATTTTTACAGATGCCTCTAAATTAACCCCAAATAGTCCTATTGATGCAGCTGTATGGATTCCCAAATATAAAATCATCCTCAACTATAAAATCCCCCCTTATAGTTCTGTTTTTACAGGGGAGTCTATTGCTATACTCGAAGCCTCTCTTTATATTGAATCACACAGAATTAACAAAGCAATAATTTTCACTGATTCCTTGAGCTGTTTACAAGACCTTTCCAAGCCGCCTTTTCAATCTAAAGATATATCCCCTATCTCCCTGCAAATTAAAGCTGCTCTCTGCTGATGCTATGACATGGGTTTAGAAGTTGTTTTAGCATGGATCCCCGGTCACTCAGGAATCAGTGGAAACTAGACTGCTGATAATTGTGCCAAACTTGATATCTGCTCAGGTTCCAATAATTTCGATAAATGTTTTCCTAGGGACCTTCGAGCCATATCTAAATCACAAATGCTCAATTCCTGGAATGATTCTTAGGAACGATCCCGCCAATCTATCGGCAAATTTTACGGCGAACTTCAACCCCATTTATGCCAATCCCCATGGTTCTTCCGATTCCGCAATCTCCCCAAAAAGATAACTTCTGCCACTATTCGCTTAAGATTAGGACACATATGCACTCCAGTATTTTTGGCTAAAATCAGGGTACGAGATCATTCCCAGTGTGAATGTGGCCTTAACGAAGGTACATATATTCTTTTACTGTTCAAAATTATCTATGCCCTTATATGACCTTCTTCTCCCTGACCTTCCTCGTCCCATTAATATTAACTTCTTATTAACCTTAGTATATAGTAAATATGTATATATCCTATCTAGATTTTTAACGCTTAATAATATATTTTTATAAGTAGTTAGTCTAATATGACCGTTTGTGTTGTCTTGTCCTCAGGTTATCAGAACAAGAATACCTTCCATCAAAATTTATCTTTTTTAGCTTCCTATATTTAACACCTGTCGCTTTTACTCTGACATTGGCAAATCAATGCCAAAGGCGTTGGAGCCAGTACCAACATAATAGAAATAGAATAGATCATCTTCATTGGTCTTATGTATACGTACCTTTGTTATTGACATTCTGCTTATCAAACTGTTCATAAACTAGAATAATTATATTTTAAATATTATACAAACATATAAAAAGAAGATATATATATAGAAGTTTATTTTATAATCAGGGTCATTTAATTATATTTAATAAAAAAAATCAATATAAAAAGTTATTTATAGGTCAAAACAAATAAATGTTTAGACTCTTCATTTTTTAATCTTCAATTATTGCACTTTAATATGTTACTGCATGTGGTATTCGAATTAACCAGGCTGAAGAAGCAAGTAAAAAAAGTAAAAACGTCATACTTGCGGGGGACTGCGCTTATCCATATTGTTGCATTGATAAACTGAAAAACCTTGAAAGATGACAATTATATAAATCTACTATATAGTTATCGGTTGTTTAATTTCTAACTATTATACTTACGTCTAACAAACAGTGTTACTAATACACAAGTTTTCGACAAGTAGTTTTTACGACAGTATAAAATATGGTATGATCTAGTGATAGTGTTGGTTGTTTATTTATGTAACTGCTTGCGTAGAGTGTGATATGTGAAAGTGTACGTTTGTTGTTTCAGAGTCATATTTACCCCCATGTTGATAATATATGTCCGCCAGCTACCCTAAGGGTGATACTGCCAGGGTCCAGGGATCCAAATATGCCTCCACCTTTTGTTGACCTAAGTAAGAAGTTTGATAAACATTCATTCAATCTAATATTCATTGCATATATAAAAAAATTATAAAAACGTATTATTCATACCAATACCATTTGAATATTTATTTTCGTTTTCCTGTCTGATTCTTGATAGTTAATCAATATGATTTCACAAGTGAGTGGGTGTGGATGAGTATTTCTAGAATTTACGTAATTGTAAAAATAATATTCAATTTTATGTGTTTTTTTCTATCTAGCAATTATTTATCATAACTTGTGCTGGGATCTGGCCAAATACTGCATTAAACTACAAAATCTGCATCACTTTACATGATATTTGATGTCTCTAATTGTCAGTCTTCTGCCTTACATCCAATCCTAAGTCTTAAGTCAAATTCACATGACACCTGGATACATAGCCTTTTAAAATTTTGAAGAGTGTCAAAGTGTGGTTTATTATCTTGATACATATATAACTACTACAATTTTGAACACCACTCTTCTCTTTAAAGACGGTAGTGATGATGATCAACTAACACTTTACATGACCTATCTGTGAGTTATGGATGAGTTTCTGCTTCTTACAGTTCAGGAAAAATAAATAAAATAGATTTTCTTAACACTGACATTTATATGTTTATAAGTTATAATAATTTCTTAAGTTTTCGCAACTTGTATACATAATAAAACTACGTTTTAATGATTTAAAACATAGTTTTATTATGTATTGTTATTACTCCAACATTTCAGCCATTTTTCAGCAGCCGTGATCATGGAAGACAAAGATGTTGAGTGTCAATGAGTATTGTTAAAGTCTTATTATAAATTTATTAATAAAATTTTAACAATACTTGTTGACACTCAACATCTTTGTCTTCTGTGATCAGGGCCACTGAAAAGTGGCAGAAAAATCAGAATAACAAAAATCAAATGTATTACTGTGCTTAAAACCGTTAAAATGTAGTTTTATTATTTATAAGTTATGTTAAAGGTGATCTGAACTATTTACCTGTGACAGTATGTGGTTGGTGCTGAGCTAATGAGTCCACAGATGTAACTAAGTCTATAAAAATATTTAAATAAATGTATATTCTTATTTTGACAAGTCTGAACAGGGGAAATATGTGTATGTAACCTGCACAAGTATTGACTGAGCATTATCCCAGTGATTAGGATGTGGTTAAAAAGATTACTATTCAACCACATACCAAGTATTTCTAATAATTTCCAAGTTAAAATTTTATTATTAAAATGCCTATGTGTAAATTACTATGTACTGTAAATATTCAGTAACAAGAAATTCACTGTTTCGGACATTTTGCTGTGTTGTCCCTTAAAATATTTTTATCTTGCTCTTACTCTATACACTTCATTTGTATTCTGAGATTTTAGAAGTTGATTTATACTATAATGTGGTATGATATTGAAAAGAGAAAATCAAAAAAATTTGAGAAAATCTTAAAATTTGCTGCACAATTAAACATTGTTCTAGAATATAAGTACAATATGCTGGAAAATATATCAACAATTTGCTACATGTCCACAGGCAATGTTCAGGACATACCAGGTCATGACATACCACCACCTCAAGCAGATTTTTCAGCGCCACCACCATATGATGTGGCAGCAAATACAAAACTACCCACTTATGAAGAAGTTCAAAGAGAGAAGCAAATGGAAGGAGAAGGGCATCTACAGGTAAATTTGCAATGAATTGTTTTTATTGGCTACTAAAAATGATATAAGTAAAGTTAAGTATGTTTGGTTATGATATACCTAATAATTTGCACCACCTACATCACCAGATTAGGTTAAAGTATTACTTAAGCTAGGTTGCCTGGAAGAGATTGCTTTAAGTCATAAGGCCACCTATTGTTTCTACCATGACAATATTGTAATGATGTATTTTCAAAATTGTATATTTGGTGAGCAATAAAGTGTTATGAATGAATGAATGAAAACACTTTATTGTTCACCAAAATTAAAACTACATTCTTAAAAACTAGTTACAATGTTGAACAAAGGGTGGCCTTATCGCTTAAAGCAATCTCTTCCAGGCAACCCCCTAAACTAAGGAAAATATTAAAAACATGACAGTGGTGGTGTAGACAATAAATAATGTTATCTATCTAAATATATACTAGGTGATTATTAAGTAATACCCCCAAATCTCTACTTCAACTTGTCTTATAAATTAATTTATAAGACAAGTTGAAGTAGAGATTTTCAATGTTAAAGAGATTAAGCTGGTGGATGTCAGGGTAAATGTATAGATATTTGATACGTGGATTTAAAAAGTGGGGGGGTGGAGTGAGGAGGGAGTTATACTTACCCCTTCTGCAACCCCTATGCTCTGGAATTCTAAATTTTTTTTATTTTTTTTTTAAACATAACCTGACATATTTTTTCACTTATATGAAAGTTGAACAATCCATTCTTAGCCCAAAATAAAGCCAGTAATCAACAGAAAAAGAATCAAAACGACCAAAAAACAGTGTAAGTCGTCAATAAATCAAGAAAAGCACAACAGAGCACATTCACATACTACAAAAGTAACAATGAAAATCTTCAAAATGGTGGCCAATAGTAACAAAATAATATATTGATATTTTTTTTATCATAATCGCATTTAGTTTTTAACCCATATTTAAAAAAATTGGATTTATTTTACAATATATTTAATAATTGTTATCATTGATATATTGATTCATTGACATATTATAAAAGCATTTTGCTAGTCGTCTGGTAAACAGATGAATAAAACAAATGTTTCGTAACGAGAGGGTTTAAAGCGTCGCAACTGTTCGTGTATATAAAATAAATAGTAAATGATAGCAGTCGGTTCTGACACTCGCCGGCCGCTGTTGCGGCTCGACGCCTATTTCACTCGCTCGGCTCGTGCGCTTTGGCCTAATGCTAACTTAATCTAACCTAAATCAATATTTTAGTCACTGGTCGCAACCTTTCACCACCCATCACAACAATATTAGTGAAAAAAATAGGTAAGGTTATGTTTACCAAAAATTAATATTTCAAGAACTCCAGACCACAGAGGTTGCAAGAAGGGTAAGTATACCTTCCCCCTACCCACTCCGCCCATCCACTACTTAAAATTCACGTACAAGATATCTGAGTAGCAGTTGATGTCAGTCCATACACATTAGATTCTGTAGCGGCAAGAAATATTTTTTTGTACTCCGAAGTTGGCAGATAACGAAGGTACACAGATGGTTCAACGAATTGAAAATGGTTACTATCGCCTATAGACATTTGCAAGATGAGGGGTGTGTCTAACGCGTTGTCAACCTATAGGATGGGATGGAATAGAAGAGATTAGACGTAGAGAAATGCGATAGACGGGATGGAATAGGTTAGATTAGATATAGGGAGAGGGAAGTGCACCATTGGAAATCTCACTCATCACACAAAACACGAGACGGTAAACTGTATTACGCCGATACTGCGAGGGTGTGGTATCACACCAATCAAGCATACCCTAAAAACTAATCAAGAAGATGATTCCGATATAGCTCTATCACGTCTTAAATAAGCTCTGTTTTCATCATTTGGGTACAAAACCATATAAACCATCTAATCGAAAATATCACATATCTAACTTAATTAAATTACCGCTCTTAAAACCGTTTTATTATGCATATAATAGTCGCGAAAACTTAAGAAAATATCATATACATCTCTGTAAAGAGCCATTGTTTAAATGGCACTGTATAGTTGAT
Source organism: Dendrolimus houi (assembly GCA_039645545.1). Lineage (NCBI taxonomy): Eukaryota > Metazoa > Arthropoda > Insecta > Lepidoptera > Lasiocampidae > Dendrolimus > Dendrolimus houi. Next base: position 10,414,012 of record CM077136.1, read on the forward strand.
GGCGGCGCGACGCCATTATGCGACGGCAGCATCGCGCGATCTTTTAGGACACCCCTATTGACTCGTCGTACGACCATTTTCATCGCACGGACGAGAACGCATCGTGTCATCGTACGATCCTTGCCAATTAGGACGCCGCGTTAAAGAAAGGCATTGGTTAATTGCCATATGAAATGACTGGCATGTTGATGGATTTCTAGACCTTTAGCCTAGCAATGATATCACCTTTATTTTATTTATGACAACCCTGAGATTAAAGTTTTAGCTAAATTCACTCGAACATAATCATGTTTTCAGATAAGTTAACTTTATTTTGTACTAGCTGTGCCCGCGACGTCGTCCGCGTGGAATTTGTTTTCAAACCCCCCGATTTTGAAACATTCTTCATTGGTGCTCCGCTCCTATTGGTCTTCGCGTGATGATATATAGCCTATAGCCTTCCTCGATAAATGGGCTATCTAACACTGAAAGAATTTTTCAAATCGGACCAGTAGTTCCTGAGATTAGCGCGTTCAATCAAACAAACATACAAACAAACAACTCTTCAGCTTTATATATTAGTATAAGATTAATTAGCATTTCATAATTTTGTCTGAATTTTGCTCTTATCATTTGTATACAACCTTATTTGCAATGCATGTTATCAGAAGTCATTAATAGTGGACTAATGTTATTGATATTGAATTAGCAGTACTTTAATAACAAATCATATTGTTCTTTATTGATTTTATAATTCCATTTAAGAACTATGTTTAATTTAAGTGAAAACTTCTTTAGCCACGTTGGGCATTTTTTGGTAGGGTAAAATCTTACGGGTTCGCGTCACCGACATGCTCATGATTTGCGCATGCGCAGCGGCCGTATGCTGTGCGCGTTAGACGCTTTTTGGATGGGTGAAACCTCGTGCGTTCGCGTCACCGACATACTTATAGCAGTATATCTGTAGCTATACAGCTGACGTAAGTGCAACATTAGTGCTGTGTATTGAATGGATTTAGTGAAAAGTTCAATGTGTATATACTGTGCATTGTTGATATAGTGTTTTAATTCAAACATTATGAAATGTCAATTTTTAATACTAAAAGTTCTAGGTTTTCACTTCTATAGGCAGTCTATAACTGCCAATTTTTTTTAAATTTTCAGTAATGTATAATGATGACTAAACTTATATAGCATGTATGAACTATTGATAGGGTATATTTTTTATATTTAAAGTTCTGTTATGAATAGGGGCAGACAGTCAAATAAACTGAGATACTTTTTATAGATTTTGAATCTAATTTTTAACCAACTTCCACAAGGTTCTCAATTTGACTGTATGTATTTTTTTGTATGTTTGTTCTGTGATTACTCTGTCAATCTTTATTCAAAAATGTATACTCCTGAGGTGGTCCCACTGCCACCAAGTCAGGATCTAATGATTGGATCCTAGGGAAACCGAGAGCAGCCCTTCTTGAAGAGCGCTGAGCGCCTACATTCTAGGTAAAACAATACTTGTTTACGCGTTCCAATAGTAAAATTTCTACAGGTGCTTAAAATATTATTTCTAAAACTATTCAAGCGAGAACTAAAAAGTAGGAGAAAAAAAATAACATAAATATAACCGACTTCAAACTAATAAGCAAAAAAATTATTTTTTTACAATATCTTGGAGTCGGTGGTAAGTAAAACAAAAAACCAACAACAAAATTGCAAAATGCACTGACTTCAAGATTTCGTCGAAAATATTTATTTTTTGCTTTTTAGTTTGAAGTCGGTTTTGTTTTTGATTGAAAAAACCAAATTATTTAAAATAAATAAATGTATGAACCAGATGCAAGGCCCACCTCCCCACCACCCGACATTCGCGGCGTTCGTGACGGTGGAGCCAACCGAAGCTACAGCAGAGCAGCTGGACCCAGAAAACAGCTTGCTTGGCACCGACATTATGTTCTTGACTTCCTTTCTTGGTAAGTTGAATACATGGCATAATACCTTTTACTATTTATGCAGGTTGTAGGTAAATAAATGGTGCCTCCGTCTTCTTTCTACCACCACACCATTTGCTGTGGGCTGGACACTCTTACACACTTTATCGAGCTATTACGCTTGTGTTCACGCACAACAGTTCTCAAAAATGTTTCTCTTGTGCGATAGGAATTTGAGAGCACTATGATATGGGGATTTTGAAAATAGGTGTCGTTTTAGTTATAGGCTGCACATTAGTAAGGAAATAGTTCAATACATTCTACCATTATCATGTTGTGCAAATACTATCTTTACTGAAAAAAAAAATGGAGACTATATCTTAGGTATTGTTTATATTGTAATCATTCTCTTTAGTTATTTGGTGAGTAGATGTGTAACTATATCGCCTCCAGGTACTGGTAAAAGTTCCAAGACACAAGAAATGCCGCCTAATCATCTAACAATAAAGGATCCTGAAAATCGCGCAAAAAAAAGAGAAAGAAATATAATAAACCTGACCCTGGGCTCCAAATTTGATGGACCGAATGCAACTAGGCTTTAGCATTAGTATTATGAAATTTATTGGAATTTTCCAAAAATAAATAAATATTAGGGATGGGCCGAAATTCGTTTTACATTCTGTTTGACCGAATTTCGGCAGCTTGAGCCGATCTTCGGCATTCGGTCGAAATTCGGTTTAAATGCCGAACATTCGGTGTAAGAAAATAGTAAAATAGCTACTTGCACTATTTTGACTGAAGTTACTAGAAATCATATCTATCATAACCGTAATATAAAAACTGGCATCTATATACTCATGATCATTTATTTTAGTTAGGAACATGTAAACCTTAACGTGCAATGTGCTAAAAAATAAATTAAAATAGTTCTTGATTGATTGAGTCTTTGCCTAATTAAATATACATCAAATAAAAATAAAATAAACTTATTATTCCTCTAAAAAACATCAGTAAGTAGTGCAACTGCTTAATTATCATGCCTAAATTGAATTTTTTAAAAACACGTCTAAAGGACATCAGCAATTACAACTTTAATTTTGATTGAAATCACTTTTTACGAATTAAACATTATAGAATTATAAAATGGTGATTTTTTTTCAATCAATGGTATAATAATCTATTCTTTTTTCCAACTACTCATACTTAAAATTTACGTGTTGCTCTTGAGAAAGCGTGGCGAAATCAAACCGAAGTTCGGCCAAATCTTTTGTTTTAACCAAATGTTCGGCCGAAGTTCGTATTCGGTTCAAACCACATTCGGCCCGTCTCTAATAAATATGTATACCTACACACGCATAATGTGAACTAGTTACTTTATGGATATTTAAAAAACCAAGACTATATAATTATGTGATCGCTTTAAAAAAATCGCTGTTTTCAGTGCCCTGTGAAATTATTTATATTGATTTGTACCTCTGGTGTGGCTAAAGTCATTGAATGATACTTTGAGCCACATTCAAAAGTAAATTATGCTTGTTATTATCCTTAAACGGTTTGCGGAATCGACGTATGAGTAGAATACTAGTCCATTAATCACCTAGAAACGAACGCACCAGTTCACCTCAGTGAATAGAAAGAGTACTCGTATTTTTAACCTTGGAAGGCGATCGATTTTTACGTTGTCTTATCTAGCCAAGAACATGTCGTTGTGACCTTAATTAATGAATTTATTTCTTCAATTAAATCACTTTGCAAGCTACATTGGTGTCGGTTTTGCGTCATATCGTTTTTAACGTTTTTCGCAAGCCTAAAAAGAAGGGGAAGGCGATAAACATTTTTAAGAGCCAATAAAACCTATCTATCTATCCGAGCAGGAACGGAGAAAGAATACAATTTCCTGCGGCCAGGCGGCCTGCTGTAAGAGGCGACAAAACAACCCACAGCCAGGTGGTGGGACATTTGCTCGACTGGATGGCTACCACCCCTGGTCTGCAGTATGTCGCCATAACAACCTTGAGTTGTGTTCCGGCATTAGTGACCAGGTTTCAGTCTTCCTTAAGAGAGCAGCAGCACATTTGTAGCACCTTTGTTGTCGCAAATGTCCATAGGCGGTGGTAACCGCTTTCCATCAAGTGGGCCATCTGCATGTCTGCCGAACTCCTACAATAAAAAGAAACTGTTTTTGGCGAGTCTGAAATTTTAAATAATATCTCGTAACAAATATTATTATTACAACTTTAGGATATTACCATTTATATCCGATCTCTTGATTCTCTTTTCGATTTGGATGAAACAACTAAAGTTAAAATGAATAACTTTAATATTATTAAATTCTAAAAATGCCGTTTCTGTTGAAGCTACTTATAAAAAAACAACTAAAATACACTGCTAACGATGGAGAACACGATGCATTTTTTTTTTAATTTCTTGTCTGTTAGTCGGTTTGTCTGTTTGTTAGGATTTCGCGTAAAAACTACGGGGCTGATTTCAATGCGGTTTTCATTGATAGACAAATTTTTGGAATTAAAATCTACACTACTTTTTATCCTGGGAATCCCGCGGGAATATTTCTGGGAATTATTTAAAATTGCCAGATTAAAAAAAAACGAATTCCAATGTGATTCTTTTCACTGATCGATAGCAAATTTTATGTAATAAAATGTGTGATCTTTTTATCCCTCGCGAATTTTCCTAGGAGCGATTTATGGTTGTTCGGATGCATAAAAATTAGCTTATTCCGTCACAGTTTTTACTAAACCGATAGCTTACATTCTTTTCTAAGTAACGTAGCATACGTTACTTTGTGCCGCGGAAATTTCAACTCGAGCGTGGACGAAGTCGCGGGCGTATCCTAGTATAAACATAAACTTGAATCTTTCAATGTTATTCAGTACAGTCGTGTTCTTTCAGTTCTGTGCCTTTCAACCAAACTGGTTCAATTTGGTGGATCTGTCTTACACCAACATTAGAAAACACCAGTCCTTTAAAAGATTGCATCAAATGTAAATTATACAGAAAGTATTATCATTGATTACAAATTTAACGCAGCATCATATTGAAAAAATAAGTTTTTTTTTCAGTTAAACGGTTTTATTTAAGAGAAAGATAGTACTGATGTAGATAAAGTACTAAAAGCTAAAAAATAATTAGAACCTAGATACCAGTCATCGCACCACTCTCCTCATCAATCTAGGCATTGATCAGATTAAAAAATTAAATCGTGCGCAAGTTCACCAGTAAAGGTTGGATGAGAAAAGCGGAGGACCAAGATATGCGGTGCAGTGCTTAATTTTTTTTTATTCCAGTGGCATTCCTATTCAACTGGATCGGTTTCCTGTTGTTGATGTGCTTCTGTCACACGGTGGCCAGCCGCTACGGCGCTTTGGCCGGCTTCGGCCTCTCCCTGGCCAAGTGGACGCTCATCGTCAAACATTCCACCGAGCTCGCTTCACACGAGAACTCTTGGCTGTGGTGGTTGATCATGGCATTCGGTAAGATTACCTTCATTTTAATAATAAATCTTCTATAGAGAGAGAGAGAGAGATAACACTTTATTGCACACCAAAATATATAATGACAAAAACAGACCATATTTACAATATTTTCTAGGCAATACAACAGGCGGCCTTATCGCTTAAAGTGATCTCTTCCAAGCAACCTAAATGAAAGAAATTTGAATCACGCGATATAGGTGGTGCAGGAAAAGGCAATAGATACATAAATACTCATATTACAAATACAAATACATACATATATACATAGTCATATATCTATACATATAATAAAACTGTAGAGTGTGTGTCGAATTTGTGTACAATGAAAAAAATGCTGAAAACCGAGTCAGGGGGATGTAAGAAGTGAAATAGAACTAATTTAGATTTTTTTTCAAATTTTTGTTTCTCTATTTGTCTGTTTGTACCGGCTAATCTCCGAAACGACTAGACCGTTTTAAATGAAATTTTGTCTGGTGGAAGCTTATATCCCTGGTCAACATATAGGATACTTTTGATCCCGAAAAATTAAAGAGTCCCGTAGGATAGTTAAAAAAGTTCCTTTTTTGCCTTTTTTTGGCCCTTTTGCCCTTTTTTTCGTTTTTGGCCTTATTTTCCTTTTTGTCCTTTTTGGCCTTTTTGACCTTTTGGCCTTACCGGGAGATGGGATAGTTTGCGATATAAGATGAAATTAATCTTCCGGCTGCAAATAGCACTCGCATAAACCTTTAGTACAATATAACCTGTATTAACGCCTGCTCTTTAAACAAGAGGCAGGCACTGGAGGTTGACCCGCGCTGCGCCGCGGGTTAAACTCTAGTATGTTATAAAGGAGAGTATATCTATTCTAATAAAATAATTTTCTTTTGTTCAGAAAGTAAAGCAGGGAGGATAATGTAAAGCAGTCACCGTCGCCTATGGTCATTTGCAACACCACATGTGTTATGATTACGCTGCCGGCCTCAAAGAAATTTTATGACATATTCTTTTTAATAATCATATATTGTAGTCCTGTGGGAAAACCTTAGCTGGGAGCTCATTGCATATGCCCACTGCGCAAAAGGAACGGTCTAGAGAACCATTGCGTACGTCAGCAAAGTGGCTCAAGGAAGGGGGATGAACGCCCAGACGATGGCAAGCTGTGCGGTGGTTAAAATAAAATGAAGGCACCATTCTGAACAGTTCCTCGGAACACTTCCCATTGTAGTGTATGTCTATGATTTCATGCCAAAATTTATGTGAAAAAATTGCAATGCTTGGATCGCTGGGGCTCAATTTTGCTACTTCAATATCTTAGCGTTGCGAAGATATTCAAAGTATGATTCCATAGTCATAGTGTCAAAAATTAGTATTCTACTATATTCAAAATATTTTCTCGACCTCGTCGCGGCGGGATAATAGTAGAAAAAGATTGGTATTACCATTAGCAGAAATGGCGTTAGTCGAAATGAATTTTGAAAAGCTAGCAAATTTTTAAAACGTTTAATTCGCGAGTTTTTGCTTATGAAAATATAGTGTCCGGTGATTTTTACGAGTTAGTAATAGCAGAATTGGGCGCTTGGTCGTTCCCTTGAGGATGTACTTTCCTACTCTGGAAGCGTCCTAATATAAATTTATATTTATCGTTGCAGGTATTTTAATCTGTGTTCGCGCAATAATCCAGTACTTGAATATTAAGCGCGGCTGGCGTCTGCTCTCTGGCACTGCGCAAGAGCGACTGCTCTTCTTCTATTAAAAAGTAAACACCACGCTTTCTGTCTCATTCACACGCTAACAGCACGCATGGCTGTGCAAAAAGGATGGGAGGTATCACTGTCGTCTTTTAAAGTTGATGCTAGGATTTATCGCGGTTATTAAGAGAAGCGAGGATTGTGTTAAGATATTACTTTTTATTGTTATGTTGATTGGCGTAAAAGCTAATACGCTAAATGTTAATTATAAAAATAGTTTACGAACAAGCAAGAGTAAACTAAAGTTGTATATTCATTTCAAACACTCCCTGCCTATGGGGCAATAAAATGTGGGAATAAGACAGCGTCTATGTCTCTGTCTGTCACACTTACAGGCCTAATGGTTATTTTATTTATTTAGGTTTATGGCTTGACAGCTAGGCCTTTGGGCCAGATCTTAGATCATAATGTAGTTTCTTCATTTTCTTAGGCCTATGTGTAGCACAGCTGAACTGTAGGTTATCAGCTGGTGCCATTCAACGGAGTTCTTGTGACAATGGCGGGAACTGAAAGAAGATGCTGTGCTGTGCAGTTGTATTTTCTAAAAATGTGTAAAATTACTCTAAAATGGACAATAGTTGTAGGATATTAATAGTTTTTGAGTATTAATTATGTGTTTTGTGAGAAATGTGAACTGTATAGTCAAATGTGGCCTTTGGAGTTGTCACAAGAACTCCGTTTAACGGCACCAGCTGATAACCTACAGTTCAGTTGTGCTACACATAGGCTGAATAAAATGAAGAAACTACATTTGAAAAACCTGTGAAGTGCCGAATATCCAAAACTGACTTGGCTTAAAGCTCTAGAAACCAAGCCATAAAATAAAATTTAAAAAATGGCACTGCGGCCAGTAATTGTTTGACACGAGTATAGTACGTAAACGGATAGTGTTTAATACTATATGAGTATTATGGTAAACACTACTATTGTTGGCACCCCTCTCCATGATTGGAACTCTATTATTTTATTAAAAACATTGAGAAATTTTAATTACTTCTTTTGTTCTGTAGTCATACAAGTGACAATAATAATGTTATTGTATGGCTACAAAATAAAATAATATTAAGTTTTTTTTAATATCTTCAATAAACTGACAGAGTGCTAACAATGATATATTTTTACCCTGTAACATATATCGCAAAAGTGTAAATTAGGATTAAACGTACTACGCTGTACTTGATATTGTATAAAGTTCATTAGCATCTTAACAAATAGACAGTATATATAAATATTTGTCAAATACCGTTCGTAACATTTTGGACTTACACAAAGAGACACGTGTGAAGTTACATTATATACTGTAAATTCATGCTAAATAAAGGCTCATCTCACACAGCAGATGCTAATTAGCAAAGCGTCTAGCTTTAAGAAGCTACTTAATTACAGTTCGCTGTCTCGCTCTCGCATTATCACATTTTTTAAGATTGAAAATTGACAGTACTGTACATCTACTGACATGAAAATAAATTATATTACACGGTGCAACCAAATTGAATCATTTTGTTTGATAGGCGCAGAAATGAAAGGAAACGACCATATATACAACGCGATGTGATGTTTACATTAATCACTTTGGTTGCTTTATGCAAATTTAAAGAAGTGAAGTGTGTAATATCTTGTTTATGGTCGCCTTACGTTGACGCATTTGCATTCAATTCAAACTATCAACAAATGTTTGCACCTGCTTTGAGTGAGAAGTTTGTATATTTGTAACAATTTCGCTTTACTAGATAATTAAAATTATCCTAATTTTTTTTTAAATATTAACAAAAATCATATGAATAAAATATCTTCACAAATAAGCCCCATTGTGGATAGCATAAAATGGTAATAGCAGGTTATTCTACTAGCCCAGATTTTGCTACCATATGATAGTTGCTCTTTTATGGTTTGTTTCTATATCTAACCAACTGTTTATTTGCCTTAATATCGGGTAAAATTTGACAGTAAGCTCCATACAAGTAATGTCAAAATTCAACCGATGGTTAAGGTAAGTTAATGAATAGTAAAATATAGGACCCGGCCATTAAAACGTTGTTTATGTCACCTTAGTGTTGTGTTTTATAAAGATAAGACGATTAGATATATTGTTTACTTTATATATTTTATGATATATTATATGTATATGTGAGATATATTCTAAAAGTACGGATGTACCAAAAGGTACACGTTTATTGGCTCGCGGTAATTGCTAATTACTTGTTATCCCTTTTTATACTATAGTTGAGCCATTTTAAAAAGGCCCCAAATACAGTAAGGACATAAAGAAGGCTTGTAACCAGTTATAACCGGTTTTAGTCGGTGTGTTGTTTTGTTCAAAACCGGTTTATTGAATAAAAACTATTTAACGAACGTTTATCACCAAAAACCGGTTGATTGAGCCTAAAGTGAGAACAAAACCGAAAAGAAAAGTTACTATGTACTTGGCTGTAACCGGTTCGACTTTATTTACCGGGATCTGAACATAAAGGCTAAATCGTGTTATTATAAATATTTGTCTTTTGACGATGACATTCCGGTCCACGTCGATATTTCACTGAAGAGTAATATAGTTTAGAACATCCAAAAATAGAAATATTGTTTTGGATGTTTAGAATAGAATAGAAAACAGTTTATTGTTCACCAAATAAACAATTACAGAAAGAATAATTACAATAATATAACGGCAAAACAAAAGGTGGCCTTATCGCTTAAAGCGATCTCTTCCAGGCAAGCTGGCTGAGAGGACACTTTTAACAACTTACTAACCTGTCAAAAAAGTACCGGGAAAAGGTCAATAATACACAAAATGTTAGTTATTCAATCAAATTTATATTATCACCTTCACCTTCATGTTTAACAAAGATGAAAAAATTCTAGGTATTATCCTCAACTACCCCTCACATTATAGTAATGGAACGCCGGACTCTTTTTCCGTAATATGAGGTAAACAATAGAAAAATAAACTTTTCAGTTGAATTCTTCATTATATTTCACAGGGAACGTAACCAGTGGCAAAATTCGGAATGGGCACCCAACATGAGAGTTGCTAAAAAGTTCACGACACGGACGGTTGTCTCACCGACATTCCAGGTTTTAATAATTATCATTATTTACTAAGATATGCTCGCGACTTTGTCCACGCTTGACTTTAAATTCCCGCAGGATTCCCGGGATAAAAAATACCACACTTGTTATTACATAAACACTGGTATATTATTTTTTAATTTAGCTATTTTAAATTATTCTGATAAAGAGTAGCGCAGATTTTAAATCTAAGAATTTGCTGTCGATCAGCGAAAACCGCATCGAAATCGGCCCAGTAGTTTTTACTTGAATCCCGAACAAACAGACAAGAAATCTAAAAAAATTGCATCGTGTTCTCCGTCTTTTATATAGTCTATTCCAGTTGTTTTTTTTTAATAGTTTCAATGTGTCAGTACTGACACGGCATGTTTAGAATTTTATAATATTATAGATAGATTTACTCTCACAATAAGACATAAATAGTTGTTAACAAAGTTCATATTGACTGAAATTGGACACATATTACAATCAATTTTATACATGTATTTAATTAAAAGAGCAGGGGTCAAAATATCGTGTTATCATCTTACTTTCAATAGTGCATTATAAAAATAATTTGAATTATAGTTTAAACAATAATTAATAAGCTATTTATATCGTGAAAATTGTGACGTCATAAGCCAATATGACATACAATATCAAGGAGGCTATGACGTTTTGTGCGATGATAAAATGTATCTTAATTGACTAGACTGTTAAATACCCAATTGGGGAGAGCCTAGTGTCAGTAGACGGAAAGAATCCTGTGTGACTGATCACCAACCTCTCTCCCCGGAAAAATATAGGTATACAACTTAATTATATGCTAAACGTATATTGTCACTTAGAACTCAAAAATTAAATGTGTTGTTAATGTTATATTGCATAACCGTCATTATTTTCGTGGGGCTATAAAAGTTTGAAGCTATTTCTGAAATATTTAGAAAAACCGCTTTTGTGAATGCTAACTTATTTTGAACCAAAAAATTTTTTTTACAAAATATGTATTTTCTTAACTTTTAGCGACTTAGTACACATAATAAAACTACGTTTTAACTAAATTATTGTTATAATATTATTATTATTATAATACAGTAGCAAATTGGATTAGGCTCCCATAGATTAACTAATAATTATAAACTAAAATTAAAACCAAATAATTAAACTGAACAAGTTAGCGGTAGACTAAATAAAACTTTAAAAATCCTCATTGACACTTGACATCTTTGTTTTCCGTGATCACGGGTACTGAAAAGTGGCCGAAACGTCGGAATAATAATAACCTTTAAATTTCTTAATATCCCGAATAAATCGACTGGGTGCCTATCACAATGGTATTATTTCCCCTACCTCGGAAATGGTCTAACTTTTAGAACCCATCGGAAATATAGGCATTTACTCTCTCTTCTCTGTCACCTTCTCCCAATTATTTGGGGTCAGCACATATGTCTTTTCATTACATACTCCTCTATTTTAACAACGCCCTCTGTCACACCACAAATCATCATATCATCCTTCACACAATCCATCCATCTCTTTTTTGATCTACCTTTACATTCGTACCCATCAATAGTTTATTCAGTCACGTGACTTATAGGCATTTGCTATAAGTATTGTTTAAATTACGATAATAACCGTTATTCAATAATGAGAATGATTTTATCAAGGGCATTTATTACGTAAACGTTTGCGTTTGTATCGATATATGAGAGATTTAGTTTTCGAAGTAATTAAAAATATCAGACTAATTAATTAATAATTTTAATATCAATCTATTATTTTTAATTAAAATAAATCTAATGATTGTTTATTAATGAGTATTGAAAAACGTTTCTGGGTTACATTTTACATCGTAAGTTGTAGGTTAGATTGCATTGTTGGATGATGTTAAATTCCGGGTTCGATTCCTGGTATGGTAAATTTCGGAACACTAATTATCTCCGTTATTTTCTATGGTCTGGGGTGTCTGGGATCGGCCCCAGAGTAGTCCGTTTTATATTACCCATAATACAAACGTAACTTGTTTAATTTGGGGATATACAATATGTATGTTTGTTTGCTAATAATATTATATATAATTATCATTGTAAATTACTTTAGGGTATATGAAAAATCGTATGATTTATAAAGATTTTTGGCATCACCATATAAGGTATATGAGTAAAAAAGCTCTGGTCAAGAGCTACTTTTACTGTAAATATAGATACCCGCTACTCGACCAATGGCCGTTTCCTATATCTTGCTATTCATTCACTTGGCTCGCCATCGGTTGAATTATGACGTTACTAATATGGAGCTTATGTCAAATTTTAACCTATAGTAAGTCGGTCGGTAAGATATAGAAACGGGCCATAAAACACGCGACTTAGTATCTATTAGAATTTAGTTAAGTGTAATTTCGAATTATATTATGTAACATTAATTAATCGGAAACCATTCCACGAGTTGTGTAGAATTTGAATAGTCCAACAAGATTGTACGTGATAACATGAAAAAACTATACTAGGAGTGACAATCTCGCAGTAAAAATGTTTACTCTGTAAAGGCCTTGTATCCTACAATTGGGTATTTGACAGTCAAATCTACCGAGTCGCTTTTTATCATCGCACAAAATGTCATAGCCACCTCGATTTCGATTGAGAACACTGGCTTATGACGTCACAATTTTAACGAGTCAAATAGGGTATTAAGTATTGTTTAAACGGTTTAAACTATAATTAATATTATTTCTATAATGAACTGTTGAAAGTAAGATGATGACAAGATATTTTGACGCTTGCTCGTTTATGTGAATACTATTTTAGCATTCATTGTAATATGTGTCAAATACCTTATTAGGCAAGTGATGAAGTGACACATTAAGCAATAAATTCGAAAAAAAATGTACATATAAAAGAGCGGGCGTTATCAACATTATTTGAAAATATTTTGTTAAAATTGACTGTTAAATAATAAATGGTAAATAATATCTGCGCTACTCGTTAGAAGTATGACGTCATAACTTGCTACGTTCGTATAAAATCTAGGCGGCTTCGGCGTTTTGTAAGGTGAAAAAGAGTATCTCGTTGAATTCATGTCAACTACCCTATACGGTAATTAGTGTACCTACCCTATTTTCAACGGCACCAAAACAATTTTTTCTTTGGTTTTGTTGACGCAAAACACCATTAAACCAAATTTAAACTAATTTTATCAATAAATAGTCAATATAATCCATATATACTATAACTACTGTTTTCTTTTAGATAGTATTAAATAATTTTTGAATATAAAACAAGTGTAAAAGTTTATCACGCCTGGCTGTGTAGTGCGAAAGAGATGCCACGCTAATACGAAGAGCGGAACATTCCAACTCTGTATGCACGACTTCAAGGACGTATTTAAATTTTGCTTGCACTATACAAAGTTGCCGGCTTGTAGCTATTTGGTTTTTGATACATAAACATTGCCTTTAAATATGAATAAACCGTTGGTTCATGTTTAAATAAATCTAAGCTATTTAGCGGCTTCGTCCGTATATTTCAGCTTCGTATACCTATCCTATAGGGGCCATTCACAAATTACGTCACAAGAATTTCATAATTTTGAACCCCCTTCCATTCGTCTTGTCACAGCTGGTCACATTCGTTCACACACACTTTTATCCGTGTAGGAACGGAGAAAGAATACAATTTCCTGCGTTGGGACGGCCTGTCGTTAGAGGCGACAAAACAACCCACAGCCTGGTGGTAGGGCATTTGCCCGACTGGATGGCTACCACCCGTGGTCTAAAGTATGTCGCCATAACAACCTTGAGTTGTGTTCCGGCATTAGTGACCAGCTTCCAGTCTCCCTTAAGAGAGCAGCAGCGCATTTGTAGCACCTTTGGTGTTTCAAATGCCCATAGGCGATGGTAACCGCTTTCCATCAAGTGGGCCGTCTGCCTGTCTGCTGAACTCATACAATAAAAAAAAAAAATCGCGAGACTCCTCCATCCCTTGTGTGACATCACATGTTTTGCAATTTTACACCAAGAAATTATTAAATTAAATTATTTCCAATTAAATTATTTTTTAATAACTTAAACACTATACTCAGAAAGATAGATTTGGGAATATTTTGAAGTTTTTCGGTAATAGTTCAAATTTCGTGTTTTAAAACTTAAATTATATTAGATTTTCAAATGTGACGTCACGACATTTAGGACCCCTCTCACCCCATGTCACAGTTCGTCGACACCCCCCTTAACATGTGACGTAATTTATATAATATATAATTATATGCCTGTATCTTTCGTTCTGTTAAACGACAATTCAAAAATACATTGTTTTCCCTTAGATCATTTTTGTACATTACAAACAGGATTTTTGCAATTAATTACACTATTTAATGATGTTTAAAGGTCTTAAAGAACTTAAGCCACATCTAAAGTTAGATATTGCAGTAGAAAATATTTTATATTAATCATCTAAAGGCACAATTTAACTAAAATTGTATCCTACATTTAACTTTCGCATTTATATATTAGTATTGAAAAAGAATGCTAGGAATGAAAGTTGTCATGATGATCAGTTCAATTGTGGTTAAATTTATTCAGTTGGTTCAAAGTTTAATGGTGTCTTTCTAGAAAACGAAAGACTGGCGTCCTTTGGTCAACTGACAGTAAATGTAGGAAATTAGAGGCTTTATTTTTTTTTTTAATTTATGAGTGTCATTCCTAGTGTTTTTCTTAAATTAATAAGAATAGCATAAAATGGTTGTAATTAAGTCTTATGACAATTACTTAATTGTTTCTCTTGTAAACAGCGCTTACAAAAACTTGATACTTACAAAAATTGTAACTCTATTATGGGAACAATTCCCATGTGAATCAGTTATCGTTTTTAAGCTATTTTATAAATATTAGCTTTACTAAGAATTATTATACAATATGTGAATTTTTAGGTTGGTATTATTAACGTTCGCCATATATTTATTTCTATTTTAATCTCATAAAAATCACAATATTTATAAGTTTGTATTAATATTCTATTTTTATAAAATCAAAAATACATTACGCCATTTAAATATATGCAGTAAATGTTTCATATGTATCAGTTAAGTGTAAAAGCTAAATAACATTTTTTTTAAATATTTTTTTGTTAAGAAATGTATTTAAGTTATTTTTTAAAGGAATTCGGTTTGATATTAAAATATGCAGATGACTAAACAGACTATTATAACTAGTAATAGTGAAGCAGCTTGAAAAGATGTCAATCTGTCCAAGCAGCCTCGCTTGATATGTCATCTAACTTAAACTTATTAAGTTTTATATACTTAAAATTATTTTTGATTTCGTGATAAAATGCAAAAAGCGAGAGTATAATGCATTGTGACGTCATCTGTAATGTAATGTATGATTAGGTTCTAGTAATTCTTCATTCATTCTATAGGCTCGATTACATTTTAGATCTAGGGGCGTATTCAAAAAAAATATTAACAAACAAAAAGTAAAAAATAATATTTTCTACATCTTGAAGTCGGTGCGAAGTAAAACATAAAAATTACTATATTTTGCAAGTTGTTTTACTTGGTACCAACTCCATGTTGTAGAAAATTTTTTTTTTTTGCTTTTTAGTTACTTTGGAAATTGTTTTTGGTTTTTTTTCATTTTCTACCTTTTAGTTACGCAAATACTTTAATAGTTTTAGAAAAAAATATACAAAAGACGTACTTTAAAGAACGTACGTATTCGAGGGTTGCTCCCGATTTCCCTGGGATCCACTTATCAGATCATGTCTTGGTAACAACGGGACCACGTCAGGACGTAGTCTTTCAAATAAAAAAAATTGAAACCATGTATGGTCACTCAATGGCTGAACTCACCCGCACCAAATTATGACATGCCCTTACAACAAGGTGCACCAAGTCGAGCATTATCGTATGAGCTTCCTGCAAACATGAAAAACGTCGGCTGCTATACCCAAACAGCCAAAAAAATGCATAAATAAATAAATACTCGGCAGACAGACACATATTATATATCCCCAAATTAAGCAAGTGACACTTGTATACAACGGACTACTCTGGGGCCGATCTCAGACACCCAGACTACAGTAACGAAGAAAATTCGTTTCCGAAATTTAATTTATTTACCATACCAGGAATCGAACACGGAGCCTCTGCGTTAGGTCGGCCGGCAAAGGCTTAGGCGCGCTCAACCACAGAGGCCGTTGAGTTATACATATAATAATATATGACTCGACGCACGCCATACAGGACGTTATTGTGAAGTGCCGAATATTCAAAACAGACTTGGCTTAAAGGTCTAGGTTCTCTAACCATGCCATAAAATCCAAAAAAAAACATACCTGACGTTGAGATGAATTTCCACTTGCTAGCGTGCCCGAAGAGGTATACGTTGGACACCAAGATGTATGTGATAGAACCTTACGAGAATCCTGCAGTTATGGTGTTGTCCCCACCGCCCGTCATACCCAATTAAGAGAGTTGGGACAATGTTAATATAACAACCTACATTCTGGTAGGTACAAGCCGTGGGAGCATAATGGTCAACACACGCATCCCAGACTCGAAGGCAGGCATTTTTGTACGATTACTACGTGCTGACGCTGAAGGAAAACATTGTGATGAAACCTGCACATCGAGATAACCGATGTATCAAACCTGCCAAGCAGCGTTGGAGAAGCGTGGCGGGTAAACTGTCTATACCCCTATAAAGGGAGGCCCGAGCCCAGTAGTGGGACGTTTTTGGCCCATTATGTTATGTATTTACATTCTGGATCAGACTAAGAAATGTCTTTATGGCTCTAGTCTAGAGTATGCCGCCATAACAACCTTGAGTTGTGTTCCGGCACTAGTGGCCAGGTTCCAGCCTCCTTTTTTTAGAGAGCACATTGGTAGCACCTTTGGTGTTACAAATGTCCATAGGCGATGCTAGCCGCTTTCCATTAGGAGTCTGCTGATCTCGTGCCAACTAGTAGGTAGTAAATTCGCTAAATTTAATCGAGCCTTATAATAAATATGTATTTATTTCATTTAAGAACTACTAGGTATGATAGTTTTAAGCTATGTTATTACTTTATGTATTTTTAAATTGCGCACCAAAAACTTGTATGTGAATTTGGGTTTTATTATTAGGCATTTTATTATTTGTAAAATAATTAATATTAGTGCAATAATATTGTCTAGTTCAGAGTTTTTAGTGGAAATAAATACTTTATGATTATTCTTGTTTTTATTTATTCTTCCATATTTTAAGCACAATGCCTTTGAAGATAGTTGGGTCAAATTCTGTTGGGAAAGGGGGGGGGGGGGGGCACACACGGTGACATCGCGAATGACAATAAAGGAAAATAAATCTTAAGCATAAACTGTGGAAGATTGCATAATTTCAGATTTGTATTTAGCGGAGAAATGATAATCTGACACCCAGCACACAAACTTTTATTTAAAACCTGTACACAAGTCCACGTGGACTTACCTCACCTTTTGTTCTCATTTCCTACAATAGTCCTACACTGTCCGGGACTTTTCCTTGGGTTGCCATGGCCCCACGCAAGACCTCCAAAAGTACGGGCCTTTTTATAGCCTGTGGTCTACTACGACATACAAGATGAATAATATGATTTTTGTGTAACAATAATAAATAAGGTTTTTGTTTTGTTTAAAGGCGAGCTTAATAGGTGTCCCCGGCCTGATAATTATAATACTGTTTTAATTATATCCGTTTTAATTTTTGGGGTGACACCAGGATATCCGCACCGGGGGCACCCAATACCCATGCTCAGTAATAGAAATAAGAAACAAAACATAAAAAATATAAAAACAGAATAATAGATTAAGTAATAAATAGATATAAAGCCTGTAATAGAAGCATGTAATAGTTTTAAGTTTGTTGAAAAGAAAGAAAGAAATATAATAATAGATATCCCCCCCCCCCCCTTTATTTATCTCATTTAAAGAAAAAAAACAATAATCTCCACTTTACCCTATAATGAAGGAAAAGACGATAAAAAAATACCCATGCTCTAGCCCGGGCTAAAGCAGCTCTTTAAAAAAATACCCATGCTCTAGCTATATCAGGTCTAATTCGAAAGCTCTAGCGCAGACAGTCTAATCAACTGAGATACTTTATTATATTGCAAAAGGCTGCAGTCTTCCATATTTTGTACGAGCGTCGCAAGTTATGACGTCATAACTTTAACGTGTCAAATAGACTATTTATTATTGTTTAAAAAGTAATTAAAATTATTTATATCAATTTCCGCTTTCACGTTGCACTTTCGGTTTCAGCGTTCACTTACAGCTTTCAAATTCAACAATTTGCTACAACCGACGCCATTCGGAAGTGCTCCGATGAATGGCGTCGGTTGTAGCCTACAATACTATACGAAAATTTATACATCAGAATGGGTGTGAATTAAGATTCCTTTGCCTGCCTTTGTGGCGAATTCAGCAGAAAAACCTTTCAGCAGAGCGGTTGATGAGTTGCCTTCGTGCCAAAAACCGGACGGATAGTCACCATCGTACATAATACTTAATTGGTCACCAGTCTTACGTCGCTCTCAGTACGGGGTAGACGGTCGCTCCGCTTTTCCCGCTTTGCGACATTTTTCCCGCGTTTTCCTTACCATTGCACCAAAACTAGTGTGCCCATATGAAGAAAGAAATTTTTCTCGTTTCTCTGTGTGACTTCCTTGCGTGTTTAACTTGTTTCTGGGATAATAATTTCTTTAGAATATAATAAGGTAAATATTTAATAAATATTATATTTATACCAGGATATGTCCGCGACTTCGTCCACGCTTGACTTGAAAATCCTGCGATATTCCCGGAATACAAAGTACGGCAGCATTTAAAAAAGAATATAAGCTGTATAGTGAGAACTGTGTCGGAATAAGCTAATTTTTATGCACCCGAACAACTACAAACCGCTCCCAGAAAACTTCCTGCGGGATTCCAAGGGTAAAAGTATCACACATTTTATTACATAAAGTTTGCTATCAATCAGTGAAATAATCGCATTGGAATTCGATTGTTTTTCAATTCTCGGTATAAAATGTAGCGCAGATTTCAAGTCTACGAATTTGCTGTCGATCAGTAAAAACCGCATCGAAATCGGCCTAGTAGTTTTTACGTGAAACCCGAACAGACAAACCCACAAACAGACAAGAAATCTAAACAAATTGCATCGTGTACTCCATCGTTTATATAGTCTAAACCTGTTGTTTTTTATAGTTTCAATATACAGACACGGCATGCTTAGAATTTTATAATATTATAGATATTCATTTTTATTGTGAAACTGGCAGACGGTCCGCTAATGTATAGTAGTTACTGCCCTCGGTTGTAGACGTTTGCAACACCAGGGGCGAAGCCAACGCGTTGCCAACCTTTAGAATGGGATATAGAGGAGGGATAGGAGGGATGAATAAATCATAATGATGTTCTTTAAATGACCTTTATTTAATTCAATTGAGTCGGATGTCGTAAACATTGCAGCCTATTTAGTTTTTGAACTATGAGGTGCGCATTTCTAAACAAAAGATGGTAAGCTTTTTAACGCATTCAATAAAAAATAGTTAGAACAGGATACCTTGAATATTTTTTTATTATTTAAAGGTAATAATGAAAAAATAGATTCGATTAAATATTAAAAACTAGCTGTACCCGGCAGACGTTGTCTTGCCCTTAAAAAATAAAAATCTGGAAACCGATTGCAGCGCCATCAACCGGGACCAATTGTTAATCTAAACCATTCTCGAATCTACTTGTAAAAACACAAAAAATTCATCGGTCCCACCGTTAAAGAGGTGTTCAGCGGCGCTTGAATCTAAATCATCCCGGGATCCACTTAAACACACACAAAAATAATTTCACCTAAATCCCTCCAGCTCCTTGATAATACAGATTTATTAAGAAGACTCAAAAAGATAAAACCATCTGAGTTAGTGTTATAATACTCTAAAGTGCTATGTGCTAAACATTAACAAAGAACACATGAACAGTGTCTTCTCCTTAATAAAGACAATAGGAAACGTGTTATTGGACACATTCTTAGTTTAAATTATATATCTAGTTATTTTAGGTCAGATTTAAATTACTCATTAGTCTTATTTCCTAGATTGGATTGTAATTTTAATGTTGTATCACTAAGATACATTATTTATGTCAAAAAAACCTAAATCCTGGAACCTAATTGCAGCGCCATCTACTTGGTTCAAATTTGAATCTAAACCATCCCGGGACCCACTTGAACACATACAAAAAGAATTCACCTAAGTCAGACAAATGAAAATGAGTTTAAATGCAGTCACCATTGCCGAAATCGGCCAGGAAAGATCATAATAATGAATGGCTAGACTGATATTTTTTTAATTGATGAATATCATATTTTAATGCTCATTATCCTATTCCGGATGAAGACAATTCCAAAAACACAAAAATCATAAAAATTGGTCCAGCCGTTCTTGCGTTTTATATGGTATAACTTCTGTGTTTTATATATATATATATCTCAACATAAACAATATAAACTTAAAAATTAAGCTATATTAAAAAGGAGAACTATCTTATCACTTATCGGGAACGTTCCCAAATACGTTGTATAGCAAAGCTTTATCTTTGAGCAAAATAGACGCTAGCCTTTTGGTCGCGTGAGACGTCTACCAAACGTTTGGCGATGTCTCGATAAAGCTGTTGAGCGTTCGGACCCTACGGACCTAGAGTTTCCACCCGAAACCCCTGAAATGTATAATCCGTTGAGTAGTTTTTGAAATATGGATTTAACAGTTTTTAGGGTTTCGTAGTGAAATGACAAAACAGTGGACATCATTAATTGTAACTATATGAAAACAGTTGACGGAATGCCTTTAATGTTAACATGCATTTGTCCGATATTTTACGTTGAAAATATGATCAGTAGTTCAATAGGATCGCATAGGAAATTGAGCACAGGTGCGGCTAGTATAAAGCTTGGCATTCTGCCAAGTCTTTATATGGTAGATATACAACTAGGTATTGTATACGAGAGTTGTACAGATCGATATCCTACTAAAAGCACGTAAGAAACTCTTCTTACGTGCTTTTAAGATGAGATAAAAAGAATAGGATAGAAGGGATAGGATAAGGAAGTTGGAACTGTACTGGCCGATTATCTTGCCACTAGGAACGACGGACTTGTTACAGATTAAGCTTAATCTGGCGAAAGTAACCACTTTCCAATAGCGGGGGTGCCTGCCTGTTTGCCAGCTTGGCAATAAAAAAATAGAAAATATGTGTTGGCTCCGACACAGACTGAAGTTTATATAGTAATACATGCCCGGCGACAGCGACCGATTGATACAGATAAATACTTACATCTGTATCAATCTGTAACAAATCCGTCTTTCCTAGTGGCAAGACAATCGGCTAGTACAGTTCCAACTTCCTTATCTTATCCCCTTTATTCTTATCTGGCAATATGTTTGCTTCACTCTTGGTGTTCCAAACGTCTGTAGGCGAATGTAACCACTTTCCAAAGCTGGCTGGCTGCCTGTTGGCCAGCTTCGCAATAAAAGGCCGGTTTTTGGCGGAAACTGAAACTAGAAGTTGTGCTATGCAGTTTTATTTTCTAAAAAGTGTTAAATTACTCTAAAATTAACAGTAGTTGTAAGATATACATAGTGTTTGAGTAGTAATTATGTGTTTTTGTGAGAAATGTGAACTGTATAGTCAAATGTGGCCTTTCAAGTTGTCACAAGAACTCCGTTGAATGGCGTCAGTTGATAACCTACAGTTCAGCTGAGCTATACATAGGCTTAAGAAAATGAAGAAACTATATTGTAATCCAAGATCTGTCTTACAGGCCTAGCTGTCAAGCCATAAACCTAAATAAATACTTCCCATTAAATAATTTGTTCGCTCCAATACAGAATAGTTTAAAAGAAAAAAAGTAACGGTTTTGAAACATGCTTGTATTATTTCACTCCTCATAAAATTTCTATACGGGGACTTATGTGAAAATCGATTCTTAAAGAGTAAACTCCAATAAACTTCAGAAACTTAACACAGAAAGCTCCTACATGACTAGATGACATCACAAGTTATTCTTCTCCCACTTGTGACGTTTTATTGTTTAAAATTCATAATTTTTGGACCAATTTGCTACTCCTGTCGTATTCTGAGACTCTCTCTATAATCCATAGCTATACACGTGCTTTATTCCCTTTATTGTTCACATTACCTGACATTTCTTTTTAAATGGCTGACCTAATTATCCGCTGTCATTTATTTGCGTTAATTTTCTAAGTTTTGAAATGTGATC
This sequence comes from Dendrolimus houi, assembly GCA_039645545.1. Taxonomy (NCBI): domain Eukaryota; kingdom Metazoa; phylum Arthropoda; class Insecta; order Lepidoptera; family Lasiocampidae; genus Dendrolimus; species Dendrolimus houi. The sequence continues at coordinate 10,436,471 of CM077136.1, forward strand.
AACTATTGTTAATCACTAATTTCTTATTTTTTGTTTTTTCTGTTAGTGACCCCCCCAAGCCCTTGCGCCCGGGTGCCAAGCACCCCTTGCACCTCTGGGTATAGACGGCCCTGCAAACATATACATTGTATATTACCAAGCTAAGGAAGTTACGCTTGTGTTATGTGTAATATACAACGGAACATCCTGAGGCCGATACCAGACACCCAGACCATAATAATAATAAATAACGGAATGTTTCCGAAATTTATCGTACCAGGAATCGAACTCCGAACCTCTGTTTTGCAGTGAGGTGAACCGGTAAAGGTTTAGCCCACTCAACGATAGAGGCCGTCCTTTGTGTTTATGGTCGATCTTCGAGCGAGACATTACAAACCGATCTACTGTTTCTTCTCTTTGCAAGTTCTTTGAAGTCATGTAGTTTTGCCATTAAAGATTTACAAGTTTGAAAATTCTAAACCTAAAAATAATTACAAACTTAAAAAAGAACATATTAGTAACTGAAATTAGAACTTAATACAAAAAAAGACATAAAATATACAAAAAATTTGTTCCAAAGCATTATCTCAAATCAGGAACGTTTCCAAAGGCTTTCTCACGTCTATAAATAATAATAATAACAGCTCATAAACGTTCCAGTGCTGGACTCGGGCTCGTTTATAGGGCGGAACGGTAAGTAAGTGTACCCGCCACGCTTCTCCAAGGTGGATTGGCGGGTTTGACACATCGGTTATCTCGATGTGCAGGTTTCATAGCGATGTTTTCCTGCGCTGTTTGCACGTGGAAATTGTAGTAAAATTCACATTAGGTCAGAAACCACCTAAGTGGTGTATACTTATCGATCAGAATTCGAACCCGCGCCTTTTGTATTTGGGACCCGCGCGGTTGCCACTAAGCTACCACGGCTTTTTGCCACGTGTATTGCGACGTACTCTTTGAGCAAAATAAAGACTAGATATCTTTATATATAAAATTCTTCTGTGCGTGTATATGTGACTGAACACCTAAACGGCTGGACCGATATCGATAAAAATATTTGTATTTTATATATTTGTGTATTTGTGTGTTCAGGTGGATTCGAGAATGGCTTAGATTCGCAATTGGACCCGGTAGGTGGCGCTGCAATCGGGTTCTAAATTTGATTTCTTCAGGGAAGGACAACGTCTGCCGGAACAGCTAGTGAGGTGGTGCTGTGATGTGTGTATGGTTGTCCGTTGTCTGTTGAGCGGTGTACGGGTTAATAAAAGATAACTTTCGTCATACACTTTTAATCACACACTCTCATGTTTTATACAGTTCAGAAGGATTTAGGTGAAGGCAAGCAGCAAGCGCGAGAACTGAACTTTGTACGCGAGCACGAATATCGTAGGCCCGCGTTGAAGGCGTGTGTCGGACTGTCTTCCGAAAAGTCCCGACTTGCGTTCGGTTGTCGTTGATATGTTGTTTACGCGCCAAGAGAATCGGCGCGAACGTTACGCGCCCGCGCTGTCAAAAACGCTACGCTGTTTTATTTCTATTAGTTTTATTATACAGATTAATATTAGTTTCGCGCCTGCGTGCTTGTTTATCATGTTGGCACTAATGTCGCCACACTAGTATTATATATAAGTAAATTCTGTACCTATATGTATATCCACTTACAGGGTGGCAAAATAAAGTAGAAAATAATAGGGGCGCCACTTTCGAATATTTGTCTTAACTCTAGTAACTCCAATATTTATTCAATATTGGTCAGGATTGAGTTCGATACTTACTAGTGATATTTTTAGTACGACATCAAACATCGTGCAAGTATCAAGTTGCTTTAGTTACATTTTGTCAACATAGACTATGTGGCGGATTGGTGCAATGAAGAAGATAGGCTTTGTTTAAAGACGAATTATTTAATTTCTGGTTTTGCAATAAAAATACAGAAAATAATTTCGATCGGCTAACATAAGAATGACAATGTCAATAATATGTAAAAATGTATAGAAAAATAAACGTATAAAAAGGTTGTCCTACAGGGCTCCCAGAGACCATCCTAGGATGGGCGATAATAGTTAGGGAACAAAATTCTCCTTCCCGATCGCGTTCTTGTCCCAGGTTCATCCTTTTGCTGTGACGGCGTGACGTCAGAGGTGCGGTATCCGTCAGCAACCATATAAGCTGGCTTCAGCCTTTCTATAGTCACTGTTTGCTCTTTACCTTTCATATTCAGCTTGTAAATCTTGTCGGTCCTATCTAGAACTTTGTAAGGACCTGAATAGGCTGGCTGAAGAGCTCCGCGCACAGTGTCATCTCTGACGTAGACATGCGATGCAGTAGGCAAGTCTCTGAAGATGAAAATGTTCCTGTTACAATGCCTTGAAGTTGGTGTAGGACGAATGTTATTTAAAATGGCGCGCAGGCGCATTGTGAAATTAGTCACATCAAAGGTGGAATGAAGAGTGTTGTCTGGTTGTAGGAACTCACCAGGCAAGCGAAGTGTCTCGCCATAAACAAGTTCGGCAGGTGACGCTTGAATATCGTCTTTGAAGGCCGTCCTCATGCCCAATAAGACGAGTGGTAAGCTCTCAGTCCATCTTTGGTTATCATGACATACAATTGCCGTTTTTAACTGGCGGTGCATTCTTTCAACTAAACCATTACTGGCTGGATGATATGCCGTAGTCCTGCAACGTTGAAAGCCTGCAAGTTCTGACAACTGCTTCATAAGCGCAGACTCGAACTGTTTACCACGATCCGTCACAATCTGCTGTGGGCATCCATAACGAGCGATCCAGTGAGTGACGAACGCTTTTGCTACAGTTTCGGCGCTAATATCTTGTAAAGCTATTGCCTCAGGCCAGCGCGTGAATCTATCGACGGCGGTGAGGCAGTAGCGGAAACCGTCTGATATAGGCAAAGGCCCGATTAAGTCAATATGAACGACCTGAAATCTTCCGCGAGGTAGTTTAAAATTGCCCAGCGGTGGTGAAACGTGTCTTGAGACTTTGGTCCGTTGACATGACTGACAGGCTCTGGCCCACTCACGACAGTCTTTGTTCATTCCTGGCCAAACATAACGCTGTGCCACTAATTTCAAGGTGGTGTTAGCGCCTGGATGGCTGAGGAATGTAAGCTGTTAAAAACTTGTCTCCTTAAATCAGCTGAAACATACGGGCGAGGTGACTGCATCTTCTGATCGCAGTATAACTCCGTCCGTGTGCCTGGTATATTAACCTTGACGAGATCTAGGGCTGTATTGCCTTGTAAAATTGTCTGAAGCTCAGTGTCGGTTTGCTGAGATTCCGCCAAGATGTTAAGATCGACAGGCTGAGCTATCTCCTCAATCCTGGAGAGAAGATCAGCGACGATATTGTTTTTTCCCGATATATGCTGGATATCCGTCGTGAATTGCGAAATAAAATCCAGATGTCGGAATTGGCGTGGAGAGCATTTGTCTTTGCGTTGTTGAAATGCAAAGCAGAGAGGTTTATGATCAGTAAACACAGTGAAATGACGAGCTTCGACGAAATGTCGAAAGTGACGAATGGCTTCATAAATGGCTAGCAGTTCTCGATCGTAAGGTGAGTAATTCTTCTGCGTCAAGCTGAGCTTACGACTGAAGAAAGCTAATGGCTGCGTTTCGCCATTACGATGCTGCTCTAATACGCCACCGATGGCAACGTCCGATGCATCTGTCACTAAGGCTAGTTTTGCGTCGATATCCGGGTGTGCTAAAAGTGTTGCGTTGCATAGGCTTTGTTTGCACGCTTCAAATGCCTCTAGTGTCTCTCCGGACAAAGTCACGGGATGTGAGCCTTTCACAGAGCCGGTAAGCAGATCGTGAAGTGGAGCTTGTAATTTAGCGGCATCTTTGAGAAACCGACGATAAAAGTTGAGCATTCCTAAGAAACATCTCAACTCCTTAACAGTCTTTGGAGGAGGAAAATTCTTAATGGCTTCGATGCTTTCGCCAGTGGGTTTGATGCCAGCTACTGAAACATTACAGCCAAGAAAAGTGACTTCTGAGGCTCCAAAAACGCATTTGCTAGTGTTAATGACCATGCCATATTCTTGCAATCTAGCGAAAATTTCACGTAGATGTTGAAAGTGAGTGGTGGAATCTGGTGAAAATATTAAAAATCATCAAGATAACAGTAGCAAAAATCGAAATCTCTGGTCATTTCATCCACAAATCTCTGAAATGTCTGACCTGCGTTACGTAAGCCAAATGACATATACGGAAATTCATACATCCCAAAAGGTGTGGTAATCGCCGTTTTGGAATATCTTCAGGGTTTACTGGAATCTGGTTGTATGCCTTAACGAGATCAATTTTAGAAAAGATGGTACAACCAGATATACAATGCGTAAAATCTTGAATATGCCTGACCGGATAGCGGTCGGGTATTGTGCGAGCGTTCAACATACGATAGTCTCCGCATGGACGCCAACCATGATCTTTTTTAGGAGCGAGATGCAATGGTGACGACCACGGGCTCTCCGATGGCCTGGCAGTTCCGTTTTTGATCATCTCACTAAACTCCTGTTTGGCAATCTTCAGCATTTCCGCCGATAGTCGTCTTGGCGTGCAGTGAACAGGTGGTCCAGGTGTAGTCCTGATGAAATGGACTGTGTTATGACTAATAACCCGTTCGGTACCCGCTGGTCGAGTTATCTCAGGAAATTCTCGAAGGAGGTTAATATACTCAGATTTGCCAAAGACAGTTTTAACTGATGAAATTGAATCTGATGTAGGAGCTGGAGATGCAGAGGATGTGAGCGTCGTCATATTGTCAATAAGGCGGCGGTTCCGACAGTCGACAATCAAGCCATAATGCGAAAGAAAGTCGGCGCCAATTATTGCCTTACTAACGTCCGCAACGATAAAACGCCATGAAAATGCGCGACGGAGGCCTAAGTCAAGTTGTAATTGAGCGAAGCCGTATGTATGAATAGGTGTTCCATTCGCAGCAAAAAAGATTATAGCTCGTTCTTGGTCGTCTGGGTTTGGCAGCGGAAAGTGGAAAGACACAGAGGTCGCTACCTGTATCGACCAGGAACTGCGTCTTTGACTTACGATCCGTTACAAAAGGCGACCTGAGGAACTTGGGCAGTCATTTGTCGCCATCAATGAGCGCCCCTCTCGTTTCCCTGCTGATAGTCGCAAGGTTCCAAACATATCCTGGCTTTATCGCCGTATCTATGGTGATAAAAGCAATTGGGAAACTTACGGTAACTTGAGAGAGACCTGGTACGATTTTTACTGTGACGATTGCTTGGGCTACGAGAGCGTTGACTATCCCTGGTGTTCCTCTTAGAGAGTTCTTGAACTTCTAGTTTGAGCTCTGCTATTTCTCTAGTAAGCTTGTCGAAATATAATCTAGGTGCGTCAGTTGATGCAACTTGTGGTGATAACGGCACTAAGTCATGGACTTTATCGGCGAGATCCGCGAGCGCTTCCAGTGTAGACTGAGGTTGCGATGCGATAATTGCTTGCAAGCTGGTCGGCAATCGGCTGGTCCATACGGTTCGAATAAAATTATCCGAAACATCCTTGCCCGCTAGATGGCGTAAGTGTCTCAAAAACTGTGAAGGCCTTCTGTCATCAAGTTCTTCATGCATGAGAAGTTGTGTTAGTTCTTTTTCTCGCGAAGCTGAAAGGCGTTTGATGAGTTTAGTTTTCAAAAACTCGTATTTACCAGTCGGTGGAGGGTTAATTATAATGTCTTTGACTTCTGCTGCAAAACGATGTTCAAGTTGCGCCGTGACGTGAAAGTATTTGGTATTATCGTCTTTAATACCAGAAAGAGCAAAGCTGCCTTCTATTTGCGCAAACCATACCGCTGGTTCAGCAGCCCAAAAAGGTGGTAGTCGCACTCCGACTCGGCATAAATCGGGAGGTGTGTAATTACCTTTATTTTCGTGCTCCATTATCGATAAGGTCACCAATATGTGGCGGATTGGTGCAATGAAGAAGATAGGCTTTGTTTAAAGACGAATTATTTAATTTCTGGTTTTGCAATAAAAATACAGAAAATAATTTCGATCGGCTAACATAAGAATGACAATGTCAATAATATGTAAAAATGTATAGAAAAATAAACGTATAAAAAGGTTGTCCTACAACTATGATGTTTACTGTAATAATAATGACTATAATTTTGTAACCTAGAGTTTTAAGACCTTGTGATAGTTAACAGAACAATTATTTGATTAAAATAAGCTAAACTAACCATTACAAACCTATCATGTCGGCTGCTCTTTGGTAAATATGTCGAATTATAATGAAAAGATTTTTACTTCTTTCACTAGACATCCTTGGTAAACTTTAAAAATCACTACTCATGGTAAACTTGTGTATTTAGTAATTTTTCTAGGGGATTTTAGACTCGGATCAACCTTAAAATTAAAATAAAATGGATAAATTCGCTTTGTCTATGATTCACGCTCTTCCTGCCATAAGAGCAGGGAACGTGGGAGGAGGGTGGTTTTAGTGGAGTATTGCCTATGAGTTACCTTTCCACATAGAGGGAGGTACCTTGCCGGAGTCTCCACACATGCCGGCGATTAACTCTGGGAGCTGCGCTATCTTCAGTGGCTTTATCTCATCTTCGCTTTGGTCTAATCCCTAGCAAAGGACCCGGTAGTGTGCGAAATGCATTTCCCCGCCTCAAAAAAAAAGTTATTGCCAGAAGGCAAAAAAATTAGTTCTCGATCTAGACGTTATGGTCAGGTTACACTGTCATGTCGATATACATGTCTATGTATATATAGCTATGACCGCATACAACGAGGTTAAAGCCCTGAATATTCCATAGTTGCATGGAAATAAGTAATAGGGTGGCAGGGGGTTGGCATCCGCCTAGGCGTCGCCGTGGCGCAGCGTAATTTCCAAGATTTATTATCCAACCATGTCCAACAAACACTGTTATTTCATTATCATAGATAAGTTTACGATCAATGCAAATATATTTTATTTTATAGGATCGTCGCTTAATCAAGTTATTAGCTCTGCACGCCGATTCGCTCGTGTAGTCTTTTTTACAGTTTTTTTTTACTACATAAATTTTTACCGGGATATAAAATATTCTATATTCATTGTCGTCGTAGGTAGGTCCATACAAACCATGGAATTAAAATATTAATAATGATGTTGTTACGACCGACAAAGACCAATGCACACCTGCAGTTTATTATTATACATTTTCGTCATTTGGAATTCTTTTGTTTACCTTATGTTTAAAATTTGTAATTAGAAAACAGCCTATTGTGTATTGTACTCGTTTATGGCCGTTTGCAGGCGTAATTAGACAGGTGTGCGGATTATAATTGCTGGGAAATTGCGTCGACGCTTGCCAGGTAGACATATTGCGTCGTGCAGTAAATAAAGCAATGCCGCAACGGAGGGGTGCGGCAGTCAAGCGATGGTCACAAGCGAGACAAGACTTGTGTATATTCGATAAGCTATATAGTGACGGACTTTGCGCATGTTATTGAATCGTATATTACGTTTGTACTGGTTGAGTCCAGTTATATTTGTACCTGTGTTATACGTGTTTGTATAGTTTTAATAAATTCTATAGTAATTCCAACGGCATTTTAATTCGAGTCCCGTAACTCGTAACAATATTCATGTAAAAAAAAATCCACTAAAAATCTTCTAAATCTTTGGTTGGTGCACCTCAGTATCAGCTGTTTCTACTTGACTCTTTGCAGCGCCGAGATGTCCGGATTGTCAACGATCCCGAAATTACAGAAGGTTTAAAGTCTCTCAGACTTAGAAGAGACGTCGGCCTCTAAGCGTATTCTACCGTCTATACAACGGGAGTGCTCTGATAAACTATTTAGTTTGATGCCTACGTCGTTATTCTATCATTGCACCACTTCCTAGAGACTTGGACATAACGCCTCTTTCATGCCATATGTGTGCAAGTTATGGAATGAACTCCCTCCCGCAGTTTTCCCAGAGCGCGCGCGTACGGGGCTCTTCAATAAGGGCGTGAACAGAAACTTAAAGTCCTAAAGAGATAGCAACGCATCGGCTCCCTTGGGGTTGCAGATGTCCATGGGTGACGATAGCCACCTATCATCAAGTGCTCCGTTTGCCAGTTTGCCTAAAAGCAAATATAAAAAATTACTTTTGAAAATGAATCAATGTATTTGGTGTTTAGTCGAGCTTTAGCAAGACATTATTAAATGTAGATAATTATACTATACAAAAACTAAAACTCAATAAAAAAGGGAAATATATCTAAAGATAAGTTGCTGTTAAGGAGAAGAAGCGGCAAGAAACTCCCCAGCAACATGTCTAGCTAAAAATTGATTAACGCATTTATTTCTTTTTTAAATAAATTTTATACAGAAATGTGTTTGTTAAACAATCACTTTTCGAATAATTCATGGAGTTGTAGCAAACAATGCATACTCAGTAAGACAGACACAAAAAGTCGTATAATTTCTCATGAAAGATAATTATCAATTTTATGTGAATTTATATTCTATTCGTACCAACAAACACAATACGTAATAGAACAAACGATTACATTAATAACAAGTCAAACAAAATTAATATATTTATTACTCAGTTCAACAAACTTTTAAAAAAATCTCATTAATAAGTTATTTCTAAAATATATCTGTGTAGTTGTCTAATGAAAGAGGCAGAGTTTTAAAAAAATATTGGGTTTCCGTGGATAACTAACAAAAACTGTGAATTTTTGTTATTTTTCTCTACGAAACCCTTGTTGAGTATGGATGGTCACCCACTTGGCCGAATTATTTGATATTCTAATGGAACAGTTTCACGAATAGCGGAGTTTACGCCGCGTTTACTAGTTATTACAATCATTATATAATATTTACTAGGATGTACCCGCGACTTCGTTTACGTTTGACTTGAAATTCCCGGGACACAAAATGCCGCAGCACTTGAAAAAGAATGTAAGCTATCGTTTTAGTGAAAACTGTGTCGGAATAAGATAATTTTTACGCACCCGAACAACTACAAACCGCTCCCGGGAAAATTCCTTCTGGATTCCCGGGATAAAAAATATCACAAATTTTATTACATAAAATTTACTATCTTTCAGTGAAAAAATCGCATTGGAATCATTCCCACGGGATTCCCGGGATAAAAAGTAGCGCAGAATCCCGAACAAACAGACAAACAAAAAATGTAAGAAACAAAAGACTACACTTTTACAGTTTTATAATATTATTATAGATTATAGATAGATAGACGTCACATTTTGAATACTATACGTCCGAGCTAATGATACCGTATGTACTAAGCACAGCGACATACACTCGCATCAAACTCGAAACAGACAGTCCTTTTTTTAGCCAGGGTAATCTGTTTGAGGACCTAAGTCGCGACAGGCACAGAAGCCTGGTGGGATAATTCGCGGCCCGTGTGTGGGATTCAACAGATCGAGAGTGGCACTAGCATGCCCAAGCAGAACTGGTGCCATGCTATTGCCACTCCCCAGTTAGGGATACCCACTAAAACCCCCGGGTGTTCCGTCCTGCGCCTTATGCCAGGGAAAACGGGTTTCCCAACTCCGCGTGCCCTAGCAGGCGGGGCCCTCACACACAGGCCTCTTCCATTGCCGGGGTACTTCTTTTGTTCCTCGGTCCCACAAAGTTATCGTTTTTCCATTCCTGTGTATGCTATGAATTCCAAAAAAATTCTATGACACAAAGTTTACGTAGAGTAAGAAAAGTCTAGGATACTGATGACGTAAGCGTTCCACTTCGCAACGGAACTACAAGAAAATCTTACGTAACAAACCCAACATTGACGTCACGTCTTTTGCAACTGCATCCAGCATTCCTATCTCGCGAAACACCAGACAGTTGTCTCAATGAAACCCAGCGTAATAATTATCAGAAGGGAATAAGGATCATAATGCTATGCTGTTACGAATTATAATAATAGCATATTGTAACTGGCAAGTGCACTTGGCTTGTACCAATATCCTAATATAACGACACTATTCAGATCTGTCTGGCCCTTGATCTAATTTTGATTACCGTCACGAAGAAACACGGTGCCTTATTTTCGGGTTTTGATTAAAGCTTGTGGTAACCAGTGTTTAAAACTAAATTATTATTGGTCGGCGATGAGACCGTCGATTGTAGTTGAATATGTTCTTGATTTTATGTAGGATTTTTGTACAATAAAGTATATTCTATTTTATTCTAACCGCCGTACATACAAAAGTATCTTTCGCTTTTCGATAGTATAGAATAATAATTCATTGCTAGAAATGAATTGTGTACGTACATAGGTATTTTGTTGTTATGGTTTCAATACATTTTGTCTTATTAGACATACAATTTTCACATCTTATAACTAAAACTAATTTACAATAAATTTATTATTGTACCATAGTTACCAGTAAAAAGCGGTGCTTCAGGAGGGCTCGCGAATTTTAGATTTGATCGAAAAATATCTATTATATTGTTAGGCATTCATCCACACTTATAATTGATAATTAATTACTGATTATTTATTGTGCCTAACCAAAAAAAATCTGGTATATTTTTAACTAAACAACATTCTGTTTACACGTTCACATCGACATCAGTTCTTTAGTTTTCGAACAGATGGTGTTACATTTGATATTACACATGTTTTATTGGTCTTATAATTTTCGTCAGATGGTTTTGGGAATACAAAAAAACTCTAATGAATAAAAATTGCTATATCTTCCAAATTTTTTTTAATATGTATAAAATAATATTTTTATGATAGTCTAGGATTTGCCCGCGACTTCGTCCACGCTTGACTTGAAATTCCAGCAGGATTCCCGGAACACAAAGTATCGCAGCATTTAAAAAAAGAATGTAAGCTAACGTTTTAGTGGAAACTGTGTCGGAATAAGCTAATTTTTATGCACCCGAATAACTTCAAACCGCTCCCGGGATAAAAAAAATATCACACATTTATATACATTAAATTTACTATCGATCAGTAAAAAAATCACATTGGAATTCGATTTTTTTAATCCGGTCATTTTAAATCATTCTCAGAAAAATTCCCGCGATATTCTCTGGATACAAAGTAGCGCAGAGCTAAGTCTAAGAATTAGCTGTCGATCAGCGAAAACCACATCGAAATCGGCTCAGTAGTTTTTACGTGAATCTCGAACAACCAGACAAGAAATCTAAAAAGAATTACATCGTGTTCATCAACGTGTCATCGTTTATATAGTCTATTCCAGTTGTTTTTTTTTTAAAATAGCTTCAATGTACAGACAGACACGGAATTTTTATAATTTTGTAATATTACAGACTATAATTTTTACTTAATAAATTAAATAATATTCATCAAATGTAAACATAGGATAGAAATAAACTTGGGATGAAGAAGGGCACAACATTTGTTATCTGTCAATCATTTCGTTATGTAAATAACGATGATTTTGCTAAATGATAAAGCTGCTAAGTGTGTACATAACATAATGCCCATTCGTACTTGATGGAAAATTTAAACGCAAATTATTCACCCAGGTCTTTCCACCATGTCTCTACTCCATCTTCCCAGATGGATGTATATACTTATAATATGTTATGATGATAATAATGTTGTTAAAAATGTTATTGAAAACATGTTAGTAATAATGACCGTTTCACGCAGATGTAGCGATGGGTTTAATGCGTTATTTGTGATGCGACATTATTATTAATTGTTAAGGACGTTAAACATTGACAGATAACTTATGTACGTATCTTCTATATCTATACGCAGATAAATTAAATTGAAGTGTCCGTTTGCAATGTCAAAATAAACATTTGAATAAAATTAGGGGAGACAATTCGGATCAGGACATATCGAAAATGCAATTTTTTGAATTTTTATTTGTCTGTCTGGATGTTCCGCCTAATCTCTGAAACGGCTGAACCGATTTTGACGGGACTTTCACTGGCAGGTAGCTGATGTTATAAGGAGTAACTTACGCTACTTATTTTGGGTTACGCGAAAAAAAATTCCACGCGGACGAAATCTCCGGCACAGCTATATTACACCATTGATATGCTGGGTTTTTGTATATCAACTCTATACACACTAAATGTAGCTAATCATTGATGGCGTTATTTTTAACTATATAAACCATCCATTGTTTATATAGTGTTTATAAACACAGTGCAATTTTGTTTAGATTTCTTGTCTGTTTGTTCGAGATTCACGTAAAAACTACTGTCAATGTTTAACGTCATTAACAAATGTCTCATCACATACTTATAACGCATTAAACCCATCGCTACATCTGCGTGAAACGTTCAATAACTATAACATTATCCAAATAAAGGACTAGGGTATTAATTAAATACTTTCACTATTTAATGAAAACAGAAAAAAATTATAAAGAAAATATATCAATCAAATTGACTTTGCTATCATGTCAGAATAATAGCTGAAACATGAAATATGAATCACACAGAGTACATTATTATAATAGGAGAATGATTCAAGCATATTATGAGATGAATACAAAATTATTTATGAAAGATGTATAGTAATTTATGTAAACTTTAGGTTTAATAAATAAGTTTTAACTTGAAATAGCAATTGTAAGTGGACATCTTGTTTCATGCTAGGTACTCATTTCTGACAGTATAGTTTGCATAAAGAAGATATTCTTTAGAATATCTCGAAATTTTAATCCTGCTGAGTTAATTAAACTTTTATGGTGAAGCTTCATCTGGGATAATGTTATTGATATAGACCGTTTCGCACAGTTGTGCCGATGGGTTTAATGGGTTATTTGTTATGCGACATCGTGCATGAAGCCAAACATTGATGGATAACGTATGTATATATCTTTGTTGTGGATGCATAATTGGCTGACTGGCCAATGAGCGAAGAGGTTCGCCACACACTAATGTAGCTATTCGATCATAGCGTTATTTTTAACGCTTTAAATAAGACCTATTCGGCCACAGCGAATATCTTTAATATTATCGCAGGTGTGACCGCACCATTAGTATAAATTGTAATTATAGGTCAGATTTAAAAAAGTCATTTTATTCTTATTTCTTAGATTAGATTGTAATTAATGTAGTGTCTTTAATGCTTGGGCTTCATCCGGGATAATGTTAAATTTATTGACTGGGGCTAAATGCGTCTTATTTATAGAGTTCAAAATAACGCCCTTCACGAATAACTACACTAGTTCATATACCATCATACTTAAGTTATCTGTCAATATTACATTTCTTTAACAATTAATAACAATATTGCATAACATATAACGCATTAAACCGATCGCTACAACTGCGTGAAACGGTTTATAACTGTAACATTATCCCAGATGAAGCAGTAAGGTAAGGTATATAAAGTCGGCAGCCAGACATTGTATATCCCCAAGCTAAGCTGGTTACGCTCGTTTTATGTGTAATACACAACGGCCTACTCTGGGGGCGATCCTAGATACCCAGACCACAGTAAATTACGGAAAGTTTGTTTACGAAACTTATTATGCCAGTAATCGAACCCGAGCCTCTGTGTTATAGTGAGGTCGGCCGGCAAAGGCTTAGCTCGCTCAACAATAGAGGCCGTCAAAGATACAACATTTATTTAAAAAATATAACTTAAGATATAGTCCTAATTAAAAACTATAACTCCTGAGGGCTCAGTCAGCTAATACAATTGGCATTGTCCAAAAATTAAAATTTCTAACTCATATATTACTAGCTGTGCCCGCGACGTCGTCCGCGTGGATTTTTTTTATAACTCCCAATTTTGAAACATTCTTCATTTGTGCTCCGCTCCTATTGGTCTTGGCGTGATGATATATAGCCTATAGCCTTCCTCGATAAATGGGCTATCTAACATTGAAAGAATTTTTCAAGACAGACCAGTAGTTCCTGAGATTAGCGCGTTCAATCAAACAAACAAAGAAACTCTTCAGCTTTATATATTAGTATAAGATTAAGATTTTTGTTATTAAAATTAGTTTTTTACTAATTTGGTTTAAAACATGTAATCTATGTCTACCTATAATATTCGCGCTCTGAGCAAACTAGTAGCAAAGTAGGGTCCGCTCCAAACTTGCATTAATGGTGGAGTGAAAAAGCAAGTTATTTAGTTATGTGCTTACTTATTTTACAGAGAGGGTGGCTCGAGAATGAAACGCGATGGTTCGTTGAAGGACACCTCAAATTACTCATCGCAGCGCCGGCTGAGTGGACAAGCACCAGCATACTCGTTGGGCTGGCGCTCCAACTCTCTTACCATCCGAACGCTCGCCCAGCACTCGGCGTACTTGACTGAAAAGGCTCTCAACAAAGAGACGTGAGTTGAAACATTACCAAGGGGTTATAATAATCATATTTCAGAAATACATTTCCATATACAATTAAGAATGTAGTAGTACAAGTAAGAATAAAGTAGTCGGTTGTCGTAGCCGATCGAAGCCGGAGCTAATTGTCCACTCTACGCGAGACTATATGTGTGGGCGCGATCTGCGCAGACAGCAGCTAGAGATGGGCGGAAGAAGGGTAGCGGGGAGAGGGTTGCCGGGCTCAACACCCTACATAATGTAAACAGCGTCATACTTATTCATAGTCGAACGGGATCCGACGCGATTTTTTACGGACATAGAGGGCTGGCAAAACATCCAATATTTCTTATCGGTGCCGACAAAAAAACGGTGACGGATAAGTATTAACAGTTTTATAAGCGGTTTTCACCATCAATTGGATAATTTTCACACATTTTCACATATTTTAAAATAAATAAATATATATATATATATTTATTTATTTATTTTGGCACTACAATCAGACTCTTAATTTTATTTATCTGTACAGATTAAAAATTAATTAGAATTAATTTATTAAAAAAATAATTAATAAAAATATGAAAAAAGTCAGGGAGGATAATTAGGACCCAGCAGATTTCGAAAATGCAATTTTATAATTTTTGTCTGTCTGGATGTTCCAGCTAATCCCTGAAACGATCGGACTGATTTTAACGGGAATTTCACTGGCAGATAGCTGATGTGTATATGGTATAGATATAAAAATATAAAGAGTAACTAAGGCTACGTTTTTTAGGGTTCCGCGAAAAAAAATCCACGCCAACGAAGTGGCGGGCACAGCTAGTACAAAATAAAGCTACTTCTTAGCGTTTGACCAGCAGCGTAGCCGCGGGGAGAAATTTAATCTTCAAATAAATTATATTTATTTATTTATTTCATACAATTTTTATTTCAGTGAAGAAGAAAAGCTTCAAGCGACTCCAGTTTCCGTTTTTAAATTAGTAAGTATAAAATTAAATATTTAACTACACGAGTATCAAGGCTTGGAACCTGTTTAAAATTAACCGCTTACAAACGTCAACAAATTGAACATTGCTTCAAATAATTTGAAAGAAGGAAGATAAAAGGTTTATTTAGAACTACAACATAAATAGAATATTTTACACTAGCATAAATAAATAAATGTACAATGTAAAATGCAGTACATAAAAAAGCAACCCAAGTGTAGCTCTAAATTGGTCCTAGCTCAGCATGTTGCTGGTTGGATTAACCAGCGCTGAGCTTCCGCTAGGGCTATTTTATATTAAATAAAAGTCAAGTATTCATTGCCTGAGGCACAGGCTATCAATATTAGAAATACGAATCGATTAACTAAAATAACAACCCTTGGTTCCGGTTGGCATTCCTTCATAGAAATTGATCATTACAATCTACACTATGGATTGGTGTCATAATGCAAAATATGGTTTTTTTTGAAAATCAGCCGATTCGATTCCTGACTTGGGTACTTTTGTTGTCATCAAAATCGGCTCCGAGACTCCTTTGAATTTATTTCCATATTTCGTATAGTTTAGGATATTGCCCTGAAGGCCCACTCCATTCACATGTATAACCTCAGAGACTGTTTTATCAACGCATAGCTCAAACTACTGGGTCTAGGACAGTAAAAATTTGCATAAAGGTTCTTCCTATACTGTAGATGCGCATTAAGAAAGGATTTCTAAAATTCAACCCCTAAAGGGGTAAAAAAGGGGATGGAAGTTCGTATGAAAATCCGTCATTTACAAAGTAAAACCTACGAAATTTTATATATCTGCTTCTGTTTAGAATCAAATGGATGTCGTATGTCGGCGTTTTTGGAAATTCAACCCCTAAGGGGCCACAAATGATATTTTTATATACATATAATATATAAATTTTTACACGAATTTCATGATATTTTGACCCCCTACCCCGTCCTTGTCACAGGTAGTCTCATTCGTGAGACTCCTCCCTCCTCAGTGTGATATCACATATTTTGAAATTTTACATCAAGAAATTATTTATTTAAGCCAGCAGTTCCTTAATTAGTTTTATTTCGATTTAATTTATTTTTTAATAATTTAAACACTATTCTCATACAGATAGTTGGAAATATTTTGAAGGTTTTCTTTAATAGTTCAAATTTCGTGTTTTAAAGCTTAAATACATTACAATTTGAAACGTAACATCACGCAATTTAGGACTCCTCCCACCCCTTGTCACACAATGTCACACTTCGTTGACCACCTCCTCCCCCTTCACATGTGACGTTGAAAAGGTGTAGAAAGTTTGGTATGACTATTTTTAATCTACGCGGGCGAAGCCACGGGCAATAGCTAGTTAAACATAAAATTTTATTTTGACTTCACAGACTATTAAATTTTTTTATTAGTGTATAATTAACATCTTAATATTATATCAATTTTTCAGTACAGATTTGCGAAACTATGGGAGATATTTCTTATCTTCATAGCGTTAATATTAGCGACATTGAACGGCCTTTTCGTGCCGGTCGGTGTCATCATCTATGGCGAGTTCACATCTCTACTTATAGACCGGACTGTCCAAAAAGGAACGTCGGGACAGACATTAACTATCGCGTGGTTCGGCGGTGGCAAGATACTGTAAGTACCTTTCGATCAGATTATTTCCACAGCTTAAGGTAGGAAAGTCTCCGGGTTACAATGGAGGGGCCGGCCATCGTCCGTTCGATGGAGGTGACTGGGCAAGCGAGCCCACATCCTGGACATGGGACGTAACGAGGAACGTCCAGGGGTTTTGGTGTTACCCACCCCCAAGCGTGGCGTGGTAATAGCATTCCTGCGAGGGTGCTAGTGTCTCCCCGACGCAGCGAATACCACACGCTCCACCACTCTTCCCCTGCGGTAGTTTGCCCTTAAGCGAATTTCCCCTGGATAAAAAAGGGGGTATGAAAGTGGCGAGGAAAGTGAGGTTATTGGATTATATAAACTCAGCAAATGTCCCTTTCTAGAATGTGCAGAATTCTCAATAGCGGTAGGTAGTGACTTAACGGATATTTACTTTGACTCCAAAAATCAAAAAGATTTGTTCATCCCATAAAGATAGTATAATAACTGCCGGACAGACAGATTTCAGTATCTTTATTTTATTGGTTTTTTACGCGCAGTACACTGCTGGACAAAGGCCTTCCCAAGTCACTACCATACATTCCGGTCCTCCGCCTTCCTCATCTAGCGCCTATCGGATACCTTACGCATGTCATCAGTCCATTGGGCTGGAGGACGTCGAAAACTACGTTTAAGATTAGCAGGACTTGTCTGCTCCGTTAGCCATTGGTTCTGTGACATACATGGGAAATGTCTGTTACTTTGATTCATTTACGGATATCCTCATTTCTAATTCTATCCATAAAAGAAACACTCAATATAGCTCTCTCCATAGAACAAAGGTAAGGCCTTCCAGAGAGGTAAATGTCTTACGTCCTGGCTGTGGGTTCCATGTCATATCTTACCAATTTCCTTGTTCATTTCAAATTATACTATTGGCGTATTTTATTATCAAATCTAGATCAAAGATAAAAATAATGAGTGAACGGACTAATCTCTAAAATGTTCTTTCTATACGTGTTACGTACTCTTTCAAAATAGGAAAATTATCATTCTTAGCTGTTTTTAGACTTCCTGCAAAGAAAGGCCATTCATGATGAGTTTAAAAAATGGTTTGTTGCATACAGGACCAATGCCACCGCTGAAGAGAATAGACTAGCACTAATACAAGATTCTCAGGCTTTCGGAATTGGTTGTACGGTGTTTTCGATCGCACAGTTCATAGTTGGTGCTATAAGCGTGGATTTATTCAACTTTACTGCCTTAAGACAAGTAAGAACTCTAAATCTATTTAAACAGGTAATTTCTCTAAGCGATTCTCCAAATGCTTTAAACCTCGAATTTAGCGTATATCTGATATCTAGACTGCGTGTCGCCGCACACCGCTCACTTATTCCCTCCTATCCTCTTTGAATGCGTCGTGTATGACAAAGGTACATGGAGAGATGAAAGGTGCATGTGGAATTATCTCTTCTCGTCTCTACTTCTTGGAAACATTTAATAGCAGCCTTGCTAATATGATACTCATTAAATCCTCTTTAAAAATGAATATCTCTATTCGATAACAAATCTCATTCTGCCGGAATCACTCGCTTCGAAGACACTATGTTTATACATATTGTTCTACACAAAGTAGTTTTGACAGTTATACCTATAATAACTACTCTATGTTTTCAGATTGACCGAATGAAAAGCAAATTTCTTCAATCCGTTCTTCGTCAAGACATAACTTGGTATGACCTTAATACGTCGATGAACTTCGCAACTAAAGTTTCTGAGTAAGTATAAAAAGTAAATAATACACATAAGAAAGAAGGAACTAAAACTTTGGAACAACAACGAACTGAAGGAAACTTTAAAAGTAACAAAATG
Source organism: Dendrolimus houi (assembly GCA_039645545.1). Taxonomy (NCBI): domain Eukaryota; kingdom Metazoa; phylum Arthropoda; class Insecta; order Lepidoptera; family Lasiocampidae; genus Dendrolimus; species Dendrolimus houi. The sequence continues at coordinate 10,455,189 of CM077136.1, forward strand.
GTTACGGTCGTCTATGGACATTTGGATACCAGAGGTGCTGCCGATATGCTGCCGGCCCCAAAGAAGGGAATGGAACCAGGCAACTGATGTGGGAACACAAATCAAGGTTGACATGGCGGTATAGTCTAGACCAGGGTTGATAGTCATCCAGACAAGCAAATGTCCTACCACCTGGTTATGGATTGTATTGTTGCCTCTTACGACTGACTGTCTAGCTAAAGAAACGAAAAACTGCTACCATTGAAAGAATATAACTTATGAAATTCTACATTGAGATAACCTACTTATCCGCTTTGAGTATATCTGGATAAACTTAAACTTGTCAGGAGTTTAAAATTGTTATTGAGTTCTTACAACTCGAGCCTTGCTACAAGAAGTTTATGGGCTAATATACTGTTACGAGCTACAGGACTCGAATTAAAAATGCCGTTGGAACTACTATATAATTTATTAGAACTGTACAAACACGTATAAAACAAATACAAATAAAACTGGATGCAACCAGTTCACATTGCACGATTCAATACAATTCGAACGCGCAAAGTCCGTCGTCTATATCGCTAATCGAGAGTACTAGAGAATGTCTTAATCGTTTCGTAGTCGTCGCTTGACTGCCCGCCCCTCCATTCAGGCATCATCTTATACTAACTACACAGTACAAATAAATTGGCCGCGCACACTGAGTTTCTAAGAAATAGTAATTTGCACACCTGTGAACGGCCACAAAGTCGAAAACAATAACAATAAGGATTAGTTCGACGCTAATGATGGTTATAAAATAAGTAGAATAACAATAGGATGTTTTTCTTAATTGCAAATTCAAAACACAAAGAATGCTTTAAGCCGGGAGGAAGACAATAGACTGCGCTTACAACAGGCAGCTGTGCGCTTATCTTTGACGGCATGTAACAATACCATAACATCCTGATCGCAAGAATTAGTATCCTTTCTTGGATTCTGCACGGATATTATTTATTTTATACGCTATTTTAAAACTTAATTTTTGCTTTTACATATTACAGTGACGTTGAGAAATACCGTGAAGGTATTGCTGAAAAGGTACCCATATTCGTGTATCTGGTGATGTCATTTGTAACTGCAGTCATCATATCGTTTGCTTACGGCTGGGAATTGACCTTAGTTATTCTTTCCTGCACACCGGTTGTCATTCTCACCACCGCTATTGTTGCTAAAGTAAGTTATGAAACTTGCACGTTATAATTAACATTTTAAAATGTTCATAGTAAGCCATATCTTTTTCATGTTTATTACCGCTTCTTATAGTACACATATTTGAAGGCCGTTTATTGTGTATCACAACCGCGAGTCGTTCTAATAGCATGGGTTCGAATCCTGGCCGTGAAACAATCGCCACTTATGTAATGTTTCTGGCCTACGTTTGAGTAGAGATCTAGGCATTAAGTTAGATTAGCAATAGAAAATAAATACTAGCGTTTAGGGAGATGCTCTGTATAAAAGAAAATAAATAAATTATATACAAAATAATGCACCCGATATTAACAGGCAATTTTAAGTCTTATTTTTCACACAATAATTAGCCACCTTAGAGCGCTACTACGACATGTGCATCGGACCAGAACCAGAGTGAGACTGCACCCGACCAAATTCGGAGTGGGAATGTTGTCTCGTCGTTCCGTTCTCACGCTTTTATGTTTGAGCGATAAGCCGAGTAATGGGGTAATGGGTACACCCTCTATTATTATTCTGTCACTAAACGAACTCGTTGAAGTACTACAATAACTAACAATATCTATATTCTGCCTAGATTCAATCATCGCTAACCACACTAGAATTAAAAGCATACAGTGTAGCAGGAGTTGTTGCAGAAGAGGTACTTGCTGCTATAAGGACTGTAGTAGCTTTTGGGGGGGAACATAAAGAGATTGAAAGGTACGTAAACATAGAATATCATAATACCATAATATAATACTGTCAGCATCTGTGCATAAACGGACTAAGTTTTTGCCGTCCGATCTCACTACAACACAAAGGCTTCGTCCGTTTTTATAAGATTGATTATTGTTATTTTTGTTTATGGTTATTTTTAACCGGCTTCAAAAAGGAGGAGGTTTTGAATACGTCTGTATCCTTTTCTTTTTTAAATCAGACACGAAGTAATTATTAAGCTGTCATGAAATCAGAAATCTTTTATTCGTAACAATATTACACGTCAATTTCATTAATATAATTATGAGCTCAATTATTATTAACATGGTCATAAATTTTCCATGAGTATAAAAGATGTGCTTGGCTAACAGCTTCTTGAGCTGCATTTTAAATGAATTTACGGATGATGAGTTCGTTATTCTTTTGGTTAACTTATATCAACGGTCCCCCGGCATTCGTTAATCTGCCCGATTTCCCAACATGGTGTTTTAAATCTCTCATGTCATTCCTATGCCGAGTGAGGTGCTCATTTGTCTATTTTTGTATCATCACAGTCATTTAGTTCATTTATCTTCTTATTATTTATAGGTACAGTGTTCGTCTGGAGCCAGCCAAGAAGATGGGTATCAAACGAGGCATATACTCAGGAGTTGGCAGTGGAATCATGTGGTTCATAATATACGCTACATATGCTCTCTCTTTCTGGTATGGAGTCAGCCTTATTCTTGAGAGTAGACATGAAGAGAACCCTGTCTATACACCAGCTGTTCTTATGATTGTAAGTCAATTGTATATATTTGTAACTATAGTTTTCCCTAGACCCTAGTTTGTTATGAGAGCAAGCCTTTACGCAGGTTACATTGGATTTAATTTTTATCCAGGCGCTTTTCGGCCACGGAGAATTTCGATGTGCGCTAAATAAATCTTACCCATTTTTCGGAATAAAAAGTACCTTATGTCCATTCTCGGTATTGTGTCTACATATGTATACCAAATTTCATCAAAATCAACATCTTAGTTCTTTCTTGAAAGCGTAGTAGACAGAGTTACTTTTTTGTTAATGAAATTTAATATTAGCATCGAGAAGAAATAAGTACTCTTATATGCCTTAATAAGGTAAACTTTTTTGGATTTATGACGATAGTAAAGTATTACATGTGACTATTTAGGTATTTCATAAATTGTTTATACCTACCAATATCAAGTTATACACCATAAGGATTGTAAAAAGACAAACTTACACATAAATGGATTCTTGTTACAATGAAAAATAATATTTAGGTCATACTTACAGATTTTCTTCAGTATACTTCAAGGTGCTCAAAACGTCGGTCTGACAGCTCCACATTTGGAAACCATAGCAAACGCCAGGGCGTCTGCAGCAGCGATTTTCTCTGTGATCGACAGAAAACCAGTCATCGACAGTCTCTCTACGGAAGGGAGTAAACCAGAAATCAGTGGTGACATAGAGTTCAAGGACGTGTTCTTTAAGTATCCGGCTAGGGAAGACGTAACGGTAAGAGATATTATTCATAATTTTTCGTTCCTAAATATAATAGAGATACCACGAACAGTGGATTGGCCGAATACCGAATATTTGGCCATGCTCTCGGCCGAGACGCCGAATATTTGGCTGCCGAAATTTCGGCCTAAGATGTGTGTATTCGTGCGTAACAGGATTTTTTATTTGATTCAGATATTTTAAACAGTGACCGAAACGTAAGATTAAAATGAAAATTAATTAAAATCGCACTTAACACTGTTAAAACGTAGTTTTTTAAGTAATATGTATGTTTTTTTTCATTTGATATTCCGTATTCGGTCGAATAAAACGCAATATTCGGCTGATTACCGAGTAGTGAAACAAGTGGCCGAATAGGCCGAATATTCATGACATCTCTACTACATGTATAGTGATTAGAATTCGACAAAGTAAAATGAGCTAAACAGTGGAAAATTCTGAAAAAAAAATACTTTCAATTTTTCTTAGTATGCACTATCCGTTGATTTTTGCTAGTTTTTAAGGAATGGGGTATTTTAGATTAAATGGTTTTTTTTGTAGTTCTGTAGCCAAATGACGACAACAGTAGAGGTTTGTGTTTTCTACAGCAATCTTCATATTCATTTCTTATTCAAACATTTTTATTTTAGGACGGATTATTCACATTCTACAATACCTCGTAATAGGGATAAGCATGTTTATTGTTTTTTAATTGTTATTTGTACTAAAATCAGCATTCGCCAGCCTTATCAATAAAAAATAGCATCTAATTCTTAAGGTTCCCTAGCCAATTTCACAAAAACGAAAGCCTTATTATGAATTCCATGTGTTTTTTATATCCGTGCAGGAACGGAGAAAGAATACAATTTCCTGCGGCCAGGCGGCCTGTCATAAGAGGCGATTAAACAACCCACAGCCAGATGGTAGGGTATTTGCTCGATTGGATGGCGATCACCCCAGGTCAAGAGTATGCCGCCATAACAACCTTGTGTTGTGTTCCGGCATCAGTGACCAGTTTCCAGTCTCCTTTAAGAGAGCAGCAGCGCATTTGTAGCACCTTCGGTGTTGCAAATGTCCATAGGCGACGGTAATCACTTTTCACCAAGTGGGCCGTGTGCCTGTCTGCTGAACTCCTGCAATAAAACAAAAAAATAAAAAAAAATCACAGTTATTTTTCTCAGAAACTACTGGGTTTACATGGATGAAATTTGAAAGAAAGATGTAGTGAATCTAAATGGCGTTACAAATTGGTGTAGTATATTTAGGTGTAGTTAAACATCTTGAAATAATATATTTGTTTTTAATTTATTTGTACAAAAAAACAGTATTGTACAAAATTTAGTATTATGAATCTTATACATAAGTAGTTTTACTTAATACAACATCAACACCATTTGCCACATATTAAGTAATTGAAATTATACTAGCTACCGTATAACAAAAGAGAGAGAAAAAACTTTAATGATTTTCGTACTGACTTCAATCAGACTGCGCCTGGATGAAACGCACCCCTTGAACTCCCGGGTAAAGCGGCACTGCTTTCAACACACAACAAAATATACATTCATTCACTCTCTGTACTTTTAGGTCCTCAACGGTCTGAATTTAAAAATCAACCGGAATGAAACAGTCGCGCTGGTCGGTCCAAGTGGCTGCGGTAAATCAACGGTCCTACAACTAATGCAACGTATGTACGACCCGTATCAGGGCAAAGTGGCCGCCGACGGGAACGACCTGAAAGGTATCAATGTCAGACACCTGAGGAACCACATCGCCGTGGTCGGACAGGAGCCGGTGCTCTTTGCCGGGACTATTAAAGAGAACATCAGGTTGGTTATATGAAGAAATATTATAAAAGGTCCAGAAATGAGAAGCAGCATTTCAATCCATAAATCACTTTAATGTATTATTCTTCCAATTTACACAGAACACTTGCACAGAACTATACTGCCCTGTTTGCTCTACTCCTGCCAGGTTTTATACTATAAGATTGATAAAAAAAATATGTGATGAAGGTAGTTAAGCGGAAATGTGGCTCATGTCAGTATTTTAATAAACGAAGTGACAAGGATTTAATTTCATTCATTAGTAGAAATCACAATAATTAATTGACAGTTATCAATATTTAAAGAAGTTCTTACAATTAATTCTAAGATTTTTTATTCTTTATTCTAAAACGCAAAACGTATTACTTCATTAATGGTCGATTCTTATATCCTACGAATGGTTAAAATTTGACATAAACTCAGTGGCGCACCTCGGGGTCGCAGCGGGTGCCACCCGCTTAGGGGTGCCCCGGTCGGGTGACCGTGAACATCAGTTATAGTGCCACCTGTAAAAAGTCTCACTGAAGTTATTTCTGACAATATGTGCATCAGATGCTTCATGTGAGAGGAGTTTCAACAAATTGAAATGAATTAAAAATTATTTGGGGACTACAATGACTGAAACCAGATTAAACAATCTTGGTATTTTAACGATAGCACATGAAACAATACAAACTATAAATTTCGATGACGTGATTTCGGAGTTTGCAAGTGTTAAAGTTAGAAGGAAGAAATTTTAACTTTTTATTAACTAAATTTCTTTAAACAATATTTGTAATACTCGTATTTTAATAAAACGTAAATTACTATTACTTTTAGGGGTGTTACCACCTTTTGTTAGCCAACAAAAAAATGATTTGTTGCATCATTTAGTTATGTAGAATTTAGAAGCTTTTTAGAGATACTACGTAATTATTCTACTGCGTCACAGGATGAGCAATCCAACATGTACAGACGAAGAAATCATTGTCGCCTCAAAACAAGCTTATAGTCACGATTTCATCAAAAAGCTGCCAGATGTGAGTAATTCTTGAATTAATTTATTTTTTAATTATTACATTATTGTCTTTTTAAAGTATTATCTTCAACTATTACTCGCATATTATCTTGTATTAATTGTTACTAGATGGCGCTGTATAATACTAAAGCGCGCTATGGTTTATCAGTTACAATTGAATAGTTGAGGTATTTGTTACCGATTTCTCGTTCATTTCTATTCCCGTTATTGAAAAAAAGTACATATATACCAAATTTCATTTTTTTGTAAAGGGCTAATAGACGTCTGCCGTCTATCAATACCCTAAAAATATTAATAGAGAAATAAAAAATAATTATAAGTCGTGCGTAACTGATAATCCCTCCCGCTTCCCACAGAGTACATTGAATATATAAAGCCGCTTCCTACAACTCTGCAATCGCGACCCGCGGTCGTCTAGTTCTTAGTCTAGTCTTATAGTCTACTACTTAGATAAGCGCCGGTCCCAGTCGTAAGAAGCGGGAGGGGTGATCATCGGCAAACCTTCTGCACACGGCTTATAGTATAATAATTAATCAATAAATGAAATTTTAAAAAAGAAATAAACAATTTAAGAGTAACTTTTTTCGGTTATTTGTAATAAGTAAATTAAAATGATCCTTAATTATATGACATTATTGATTGAAATTTAAACATTAATAATAAAGGACCTTTAATAAACGTGCACATATGAAGAGGTTAATTAAAGTAGTTAGGCTAAAATTTGTTAATAATATTATTAATTATACCTTGTTCTTCTTACTGGATAAATTTTGAATAAAATTTAATGAAATTGTATGTTTAGATAGTTTAATAAATGTTTTTTTAATTTGTAAGACATTTAAACATCATTAAATATTGTAATTGATTGTAAAAACTTGCGTTTGGGATGTATTAAAATTATTTTCTAGGGAGAAACAATGTATCTTATTTTTTGCGAAGCAAACTAACAGGCAGACTGCGGAAGGCGGCACAACTATTGGAAAGTGGGTACCGTCGCGACGTTTACAACAACAGGGAGAAGCCAACGCGTTGCCTTCCTTTAGGATGGGACAGGAGGGAGGGATAAAGGGGATGGAATAGGGGGTGGCATAGGGGGATTGGGATAGGAAATATAATGTGCGGATAGGATAGAGGTAGGGAAACGTGGACCACCAGAACCCTCACACTTCGTGTGAAATTCGACTAGCTCAAGGCTAATCGTTTCACGCCGATATTCTGCGAGAGCATGGTATTACACTGGTTCAACCGACTCAGCCAGCTGTAATATAGATAATTATTCCAGCACGGCTCTACCACGTCAGATATATGATTACCTTTTTTTACATTGCATTCAGACATAACATCATTCCATCAGTTTATATGTCATTGCATCAGTTTATATATCATTGCATCAATTTATATATCATTGCATCGATTTATACATATCATAGTATCAATTGTTGCATTTATATATTTTTTGTTTGAAGGGTTATGATACAATGATAGGTGAAAGAGGCGCTCAATTATCCGGCGGTCAGAAACAGCGCATAGCTATAGCCAGGGCTTTGGTGCGGAGACCAAAGATTCTACTACTTGACGAGGCTACTTCAGCCTTGGATTCACACAGTGAAGCGAAAGTCCAAAAGGCTCTTGACGCGGCCGCACATGGCAGAACTACAGTCATGGTGAGCCACAGGTAGCTATGACTTTGGGAAAGGGGATTTCTTTAACAGAGAATGTAAATCTATAACGTCGATTCACTACAAACTTCTCGCTAATGGCCCGTTCCTATATCTTACCAACCTTTTATTTGCCTTAACATCGGTTGAAATTTGACATAAGCTCCAAATAAGTAATGTCAAAATTCAACCTATGGTAAAGCAAGTGGATGAATAGTAAGATATAAGAAACGGCCATAAATTTGATTTACATTATTTAAGTAGTTAGTGGACTTTCTAAACTGGCAAATTAAGTCCTCATTATCGTTTCAACAGAAATTGTATAGTTAAGTTTTAGATTAGCTGTGTTATTGTGTTGTGAAGTAGTGGATTAAGTAGATGGCTGTCTAAACAAAGATAAACAGTTTATTCGCTAGTTAACTTAATACCTAACTAATGCGAATATAAATCGGGCTAGGGACACAGCCCGGGATCTTGAATGTTTTTCGAGTGGGGGCAAAAACGGAAATATGCCGCCCTCGCTCGCCTATATTTTTACCTCAATCACCAATTCACCATCCATCAGACACCCACTGATGGACATAAGCCTCCTGGAAAGAACGCCACAATGACCGGTCCAGCGCTGCTCTGTGGTTTTTAATCTATGCCTACGCGCCCCGCGAAAAGTAATTTATGTGCTTAAATTACTGGACGTCTTTGTAGTCAATGATGAGTAGAGTCTTATCTGCGAAGTTTGAATTTGCCGCTCTCTAAATTGGCCTCACGGGCCGTGGCCTGTAGAGAGATTTGGACATGTAGAGAGAATGGATAGAAGTAGAATCATAGAACAGGTGTATGACAGTATTGTGAATGGTAGAGTTGCTGCCCGTAGACTGAGACGAACACACCATGATCAAATATGAGACGTGTTAAAGAGAGGTGACGTAAAAAGCATCTCAAATAAACGTGCATATATGAAGAGGTTAATGAAAGTAGATGAAGCGAAAGTTGTTTGTCAGGATTGTCACAAGTGGAGATCCATAGTCTCAGGCTACCCCATGGGAAACAGGCGTGTTATTATGTATGTATGTATTTTATGAGAGCATGGTATCACACTGATCGAGACGGCCCTAAGAGCTGTTATCAATATAATGATTCCAGCTTGGCTCTACTACGTAAACTATAGATAGTATTTTGAGACTAAATTTTTGTTTCATTACGCAAAAATTTATACGAAAAAAATGTATCCGTGCAGGAACGGAGAAAGAATACAATTTCCTGCGGCCGGCCGGCCTGTCGTTAAAGACGACAAAAACCCACAGCCAGATGGTAGGGTATTTAACCGTCTAGAAGACTACCACGCCTGGCCTATGGTAGACCGCCGTTGTTATGGCTTGAATTGTGTTCCAGCATTAGTGGCCAGGTTCCTGTCTCCTTTTAGAGAGTCCATGGGCGATGGTAACTACGGTCCATCGGGTGGGCCGTCTGGCTCTCTGCTGAACTCATGCAATAAAAATAAATAAAAAATCATTTTAATTAGAAAAGTTTTTATAAATACAAAATGTTATGTATACAAATCATTCGAGTTCCAAATAAAAAAATCCGTTATTCGCAGACTGGTGACCGTGCTAAATGCCAACCGTATAGTATTTTTGGATAAAGGAGAAGTCATCGAGGAGGGTACTCATGAAGAGTTGCTCGCACTGAAGGGACGCTACTATCACCTGGTGTTGGAAAACGAACCAAGTATGGCGCCAGGGTCTACCCAGGATGTGCAGAAACGTAAGTTAACAAATTAATTAATTAAATCAATTTATAATAGACATGTTGCGCCGTGTTGAAACAGCGGCGGTTGTGGCGCGCTGGAGATATACAGTCGGCGGCGGCGCGGCGTGACAAATTCAAAGCTTTTTTAAGTTACTCTATTTAAATCTACTCGCATCTATGCTTGCTTCGAAAAAATAGTCACATACAAATCCTGGCACCTAAGTGTGAGCTGCAAACATCAAATCATCCATCTGTTCTATAACATGATAATAATTTAACAAACGGTTTTAAAGAGCTCGATCATTTATAAATATTTAAATTGTCTGTAAATATAAAAATAGTGTGGATTTTTTTTACAACTGAAGTGCAACTCAACTATCGTCATGCTAACGCATATACGGGCAACAACCGGACCGCAGGCCGGTTCCGACCCGCTGTAAGATATGATCCGGCCCGCGAGACATTTTGAGAAAACCCAATAAAAAAATATTACATTAGGTACTTATACTCACGGGAGTGACAGTGAGGCGGCAAACATCAAATCCTTTGATGTTTGCCACCTCACTCTTTGATAATCGCCGCCACTCGGCTTGCTCGATCGAATTCTATGAGGTTTGCCGCCTTGCGGGCGAGACATCAAAAGATTTATTGCTTCTCAATTATTTTAAACTAGTTTATAAATATTATCACTACTTTAAAATGCGCTAAGTATTTTTAAACGCAGCCCGCGAACGTATTTGCACGCTAAAGTTTGGCCCTCAACATGTCAAAGGTTGCCCATACCCGTGCTAACGTATGCGCCGTGCGCAAGTGGTGGCGGCGGCGGCACCATGCCGGCGAGGCCCACGAATCTAATTTATTACTTGTTCATGGTAGAGGTATACTGGAATCACTATACGGACGACGCCGTCCAAGCAAAGGATACTGTCCTGGCTGTATCGCTAGACATAGCGAACGCCTTTAACAGCGTCCCTCACGAGATGATCAGGGAGGGACTCCGTGCACACGGAGTTCCCCCGTACCTCACGAGACTGTTGGGCGCGTACCTCCAGGACAGGAACATCCTTTGGGAGGGTGGCGAGTCCGATAATCGCGCGATAGGTCGGCGACGCGTCGCGTGCGGCGTCCCAAAGGGATCGGTCCTCGGGCCGGTTCTTTGGAATGTCGGTTATGACTGGATCCTTCGGGTTCCGGTCCTGCCCGGAATAGGGCTAATCTGCTTTGCGGATGACACCCTACTCACGGCACGCGCTGCGTCATTCGCGGAATCCGTGGACCTCGCCAACGCCGGGTTGGCGATCGTGGTCCGAAGAATAGGTAGGCTGGGCTTGAAAGTCTCCCCCACGAAAACGGAGGCCATCATGTTCCATAAGCGGTTTCGTAAACCCTCTGCCGACTTGTCCGTTACAGTCCAAGGGGTGGATATTCGTTTAGGTCCCCAGATGAAATATCTGGGGTTGATTCTCGATGGAAAATGGCTATTTAAAGCGCATTTTGAGCAGCTAGTTCCCAAGCTCGTGAGGTCCGCAGGCGCCCTCTCTCGGCTTCTTCCCAACGTGGGGGGACCGGGGACGATGACTAGGAAACTCTACATGGGCATCCTTAGGAGTATGGCCCTGTACGGTGCACCCGTATGGTCCACTGCACTTCACCGCCACAATAGGACTTTGTTGTGTCGCGCACAACGGGTCCTGGCGGTGAGGACCATCCGAGGATACCGTGCAGTGTCGTGGACGGCGTCGACACTGTTGGCGGGCGATCCGCCCTGGCCTCTCCAGGCGGACGTGATTGCCAAAGTTCGACGCTCCCGGCAGGATGCCCTCGCCCGTGGCCTGGTCTATGGCCAGGCCGAACTTCAGGTGATCAGGACGCGGGAAACCGCGGCCATGATCCAATCTTGGTCAGTAGAGTTGGAAAACCCTGTTGCTGGCATTGACACGGTGGAAGCGGTTCGACCTCAGCTGTTGCGATGGCTCTCGCGGAAACGCGGGACCCTGACCTTCAGAGTGACACAGATACTTACCGGGCACGATTGCTACGATAAGTATCTGTGTCAGATTGCGGGCTGCTTGCCTTTACCCCAATGCCGCCAGTGTGGCGCCCTGGACACGGCGTTACACACGCTAGTCGAGTGCGCAGCATGGGCACCTCAGAGGTTTGAACTCGAGACACTAGTAGGACCGATCGATTCGCTGAGCGATCTGGTGCAAGCCATGCTGCACAGCGACGATTGATGGGTGGGCGCGGCCAAATTCTGCGAGACTGTAATGTCTCAAAAGGAGGCCGCGGAACGAGATAGGGAGAGAGATGGAAGTGCGCATGCGTCTCGCGGGCACCGACATCAGTTGGGAGCCCAGAGGCGCAGGTATGCGCACGATTTCCCCCCCTGAAATACCGCTGCAGGGGCCCTCTAGCATCTAGGGAGCAGAGGAGTCTTCACCCCTGTTGACGAAATGAGTTTGCCTCTCCCGGGGCACTCTCAAGCACTTGTGCGCTAGGATCGGTGTGGGCGTAACTACGTTCTGTATCTCATGCCTTTCCTACTCATAAGCGCGGGGCACATGGGAGGAGGGTGGTTTTAGTGGAGTATTGATTAGTCGAGTCTCCACACAAGCCGGTTGATTATTGTTTGGATTGCCTCAGTGGAAAGCCTCCATGATCAACAACGGTCTAATCCCTAGCAAAGGACCCGATATGTACGAAAAGCATTTCCCCGGCCTGAAAAAAAAAAAATAGAAACTGGAATCACTATCTTGATTACAACTCTTCAGGTCGGCTCTATTGATGTGATACCACGCTCTCGCAGAATATCAGCGTGAAACGATTAACCTTGAACTAATCGTGTTTCCTGTGATGAGTGTGTTTCGATGGCCTATTTCCTCCTCTTCTTATCCAACTTTGCCTATCCCATCCCCCATTCTAATCCCATATCCCATCCTCAAGGCTAGCAATGCGTTGGCTTCACTCCTGGCGTTGCACATCTCTATAAGCGATGTAACCATTTCGATGAGCTGGGCCGTCTGCCTTCGTCAGCTTCGCAATAAAAAATTCATACTGATTTTACGATTTTGTAGGATGAAAATTCGAAAATGTCGTTAAAATTATCACAAAGTTTATTAGAAGTACACACGCGTAATTCACAGTTCTTACAAGTACAGCCGAATACAATAAAACCAAACCGTAGAGCAGAAAATCGTTATCCCATAAATCGCGCAAAGTTCGTAGTTATAAGACACTTGCTCCGAATGTGCACTAGGTAACATCTCCTTCGCAGTCAGAACACGACTGGCGCATTTCCCGACTGACCGAAAGTCATCCATTTGTAAATTAGATATGGGCTAGCAACATGCCAACCACTGGTTCTTGAAATCGTTAAATTGTCAGCTAAATGGCTTCCAAAAAATTCGTATGAAATATCAACAGAAGAAAGAAGGTTTTATGACGTCTTACGGCGGCATGAACAAGGGGATTAGCGCGAACAATAGATCATCACTCAAATTCAAAGGGGCAATAAAATACCTGCAAGGGCCGGTTTGATCGTCGATTTTCAGTGCAAATCTCTCTTTTACCGCGATGCAAAAAAACCCAAACTTGAACAAATTGACTTAAATTTCACTACAATGATAACACATACTTGAGCGCCTCCAAAACTTTTCTATAAGGTTCATATTTGGGTTACGCAAGTATGACCACGTTTCTGAATTTCGTAAAAAACTCAAGTGGTTGCCAATTCGTTTTCGCCGGGATACTCACATTGTTTCATTGCTTTATAGTATTTTATTCATCCCTACTACTCCACAGTACCTTAAAGAACGCTTCGAATTTGTTTCTTGCTCTCACAGTTTACGCCCTTCCAGTCAACATAGACTTATTACTCCTATTCATAATAAAACGTTTTTCAATAACTCTTTCGCGGTCAAGGCTATCTAACTTTGGAATACATTGCCTGTTGCTGTCAGAGAAGCAAAATCTCTAATAACATTTAAGAACATGGTCAGGAAATTCTATCTGCAATATAATGATATGTAATTTTATATAATTAGTATTATATTGCATATAACTATATATTTATTACGTTTAAATAGTTGCATTTTATCACTATATCTTCAATATGTATATAACTTATGTGTATATTTGTATATATAGTATAGTTATATATTTATTATTAAAATGTAAGTAATCGTACAATAATTATGTATATTATACCACCATCGCCACTCCTAATCAGCAATATTCCTGCCACGGGTTGTCTGGAAGAGATCGCTTTTTAGCGATAAGACCGCCCTTTGTATACAATTAGAATAATACTAGTTCGTAAGTTTTCTGTAATGGTGTATAATAAAGTGTTATCTATCTATCTATCTATCTATATTATATAGCTGAGTAAATATTATATAAATTTTAAACTAATAAAGTTAGTTTAAAATTTACATAATATTTACGTAAGTAGTTTGTAAACCAATAAAGTTTGGCTAAAATAATAAATATACACAAGACTATGGAATCTTCAACAATGAATCCTTTTATGCGTGCAGGAACGGAGAAAGAATACAATTTCCTGCGGCCGCGCGGCTGTCGTAAGAGACGACAAAATAATCCACAGTCAGGTGGTAGAGTATTTACCCGTCTGGACTGCTACCAACCCTGGTCTAGAGTAAACCGCCACAACAACCTTTAGTTGTGTCCCGGCATTAGTGGCCAGGTTCCAGTCGCCCTTTAGAGAACGGCAGCACATTTGTAGCATTTTTGGTGTTACAAATGTGCATAAGCGATGGTAACCGCTTTCCATCAGGTGAGCCGTCTGCCTGTCTGCTGAACTCATGCAAAAAAAAGAACTATTGAATTTTATTTGTATTGCAGATGCGAGAGTGCGTAAGCCAAAAATGAAAAAATTGGAATCAATCGATTCAGTCAAATCTCTTGACGGCGATTCAGCTTCTGAAGATAGTGTTATAATAGATGCTAAGAAAGAGGAAGAATTTAAACCGACGACGTGGCAAATATTAAAATTATGCCAACCGGAAAAGTATCTTATGATGGTGGGGATAGGTGCGGCTGTTGCAGTAGGGTCATCGTTTCCGATGTTTGCTGTACTTTTTGGTGAAACTTATGGGGTGACTATCCATACTTATATCATAGAAAGAAGTATTCTTTTCGCATGCTAATATTATAAATGCGAAAGTAACTTAAAAGCCTACTATGCTACACTACCATTTATTTTTTGCTCTAGAAACCACAAAAGCCTGCCATTTAGTAGCAATAGTAAAGGTTTAGTCTGTCTGTCTGGCTGTTACGTTTTCACAGAAAATCTAGTGGACAGTTGGCATATTTCAGTAAAAACTCATGTTTAAGCTACTTAAACACAATTTAGATACATACAGGTATTTTTTTAACATTTAAATGCAGTGCATTTGGGATCCAAATAAAATCTGCTTTATCTAGATGACGATGGATTTAAATAAGTAATTTAATATTTGTTTTCAGTTACTGGAAAGCCCTGACGCAGACTGGGTGCGTGGTGAGACGAACATAATTGCTATTCTATTCTTAGCTGTCGGCGTTATGACAGGAATTGGAATTTTCTTCCAAATATTCATATTTAATTTGACTGGTGTCCGCCTTACATCTCGACTCAGGTGTGATTTTGCTATTATGCTCCTGATCCGTCTGGGATAACGTTAGTCTTAGTGACTGTGGCCATTGGCGTCTTGTTTATAGCGTTAAAATTAACGCCGCTAATGATTACATACGTTATCTGTCTATGTTTAACGTCATTAATAACGCACGAAACCCATCGCTATATCTGCGTGAAACGGTTATTAACATCATCTCAGATGGAGCAGTGACATTTTCGAAAAAGAAGAAACAATTTTAATAAAAAATCTTTTCATTTCCATAATCTTCAATATTTTTGTAAAGGGTGGCTGCATTTCAAACAATGTTAGCACAAGAAATCGGTTGGTTTGATGATCCAAAGAACGGTGTTGGTGCACTCAGTGCAAGACTAGCAGCTGACGCAGCAGCCGTACAAGGTGTAAGTATATTACATCTTACGAAATAGATAATGCCTTAGAATTTTGATACATCAATATATCTTATAATTAGCCGTTAATAAGACAAGTTAATATTTACTTAATGTCATTTCACCCGAATGGATAATCTTAACAAAAATTCTTATTTGACATTGAATACTTCTACTCCGCTGAGATCTGTAGTGAATATAATCAAGTCGTAGGAACGCTTTCAATTTTAACGTAAAACTCTGACCTTACTCTACTTTAAGAATAAACTTAGAAACATTTAAGAGAACTAACTAGAAAACTGTACGACGTAGTGGTGAACAAGTAGCAAAACATATTCTACAATTAGAAACAGAAATTAAAAGCTTTAAATTTTTACCTAAAGGCCACAGGTACCCGCATAGGAGCCTTGATGCAGGCATCAGCAACAATAGTGATCGGCATCGCTCTGTCTATGTACTACACATGGCAGATGACATTAGTTTCACTAGTGTCAGTACCTTTGGTCATTGGTGCCGTAGTACTGGAATCACGAGTGATGAGTTCTGGTGTCGCTAGTGTGAGAGAAGCTTCGGATCGTGCAACTACTATTGCTACAGAAGCTATCACTAATATTAAGACTGTTAGTGCATTCTGTAAGTATATAATATTCCATACTAATATTATAAATGAGAAAAAAACTCTGGATATGTATTAAGTTTTCACGGAACCACAATACCTATGAATTTTGCTGGTTTTTAATTTTTATTCCAGAATACGGGATAGTTTATTTGTTGAGATAATCGAAATTTCTTGAGAGCGAATACAGTTTATATAAAAATTTAATCCAATGTAGCCTGTGCGAACGCTTGCTCTCAAAATATACTGGGGTTAAAACTAGAATTTGACCCTGACCCACAGCGAAATCCTAAGTTAATTATATTTGTTCTTCTCAATTTGCTTTCATTAGAGAATGATCTAATAGCATTACATGTAAGCTTAGGTAGTTCAGCAATAGAATATCTTCAGTCGAGGCCATCTTGAATAAGTCATGGCAATCATGGTTATAGCTATATAAAAAAAATTAACACTGCTACGACCAGCAGTTGACATAAAAAAATTACAGGTGGCGAACAAGGTGTGATTGCCAGATATGAGGAAGCTGGTGTGAAAGCAAAAGCATCAGCACGAAAAAATATACGTTATCGCGGGGTGGTGTTTTCATTTGGTCAGACAGCCCCTGTTGCTGGTTATGCTTTGTCACTGTGGTATGGTGGTGTGTTAGTTGCTAACAAACAAGTACCATATAAGGATGTCATCAAGTAAGTAATAGTCGTATTATCTTTGTTAGAATTTTCAAGTATATTCTTAAATCTTGTTCTGGGAGCAACCAATCCCTGTGTTTCAAAGTTCGTTGGAAGCTAAAACATCTATAATGAAAGTAAATCTGGAGGAGAGGGGGGTCGACAAACATAATAAAGCGTAACTTTCACAATTTTTGCCTGCTCTATTAGAGTTTTATCTCTTATCACTGAATCGAACAGCAAAATACATGACGCTACTGTCGTGTTTTTTTGGCGCCACCCTTGCAGTTTACTCACATAAACGTCGTCGTGATAACGCGAACAAAGTTTCGCAGGACAACTAGTGTTGAATAAGTAGTTGAATGACTTTGTATATTAAATAATCTTTCGACAACATCTTAATATTGTTACGACCAACAAAGACCAATGCACACCTGCAATTTATTACCTTTTCGGCATTTGGAATTCTTTTGGTTACCTTATGTTTAAAATTTGTAATTAGAAAACAGCCTATTGTATATTGTACTTGTTTATGACCGTTCGCAGGCATAATTAGGCAGGTGTGCGGATTATAATTTCTGTGAAATTACGTCGACGCATGCCAGGTAGACATATTGCGTCGTGCAGTAAATAAAGCAATGCCGCAACGGAGGGGCGCGGCAGTCTAGCGATGGTCACAAGCGAGACAAGACGTGTGTACATTCGATAAGCTATATAGTGACGGACTTTGCGCATGTTATTGAGTCGTGTATTACGTTTGTACTGGTTGTGTCCAGTTATATTTGTACCTGTGTTATACGTGTTTGTATAGTTTTAATAAATTCTATAGTAATTCCAAACGGCATTTTAATTCGAGTCCTGCAACTCGTAACAATATTCTTTGGCCAGAGTCTCAGAAGCCCTGGTGTTTGGCGCGTGGATGATGGGACAAGCTTTGGCGTTTGCGCCTAACTTCGGCGCTGCTGTCAGCGCAGCGGGGAGAGTAATGACCTTACTTGCCAGAAAGCCATTAGTGCAGAGCACACATGCACCGGCCGTACCCGAGGGATACGTAAATATATTTTGCAACTCAATTATTGTAATCTAACTTTAAGTTTGCTCTTGATTATCGATATGGAAAATATACACCTCCACATTCAACATTCAAAGTTGAGTATAGCACAGGACATTCTTCAGCTAACTTGAAATGGCAATAAAAATAGCAGTATGATTTTTTCTAAGAAACCGTTCATCTAATTATTGGATCAGAAAGGTCAACAAGTTCCAATGACCTTCTCCACCCTATACCTATTCCATTCTTCCTGTCTGGTCCCATCCTCTGTTTTTGCATATCACTGAGGGAATGCCTTTGCACATCCCTTCGGACCATCGGACGTGGCTCCCAGGGGACGGCTTTGCACACATCTTCCATTAGGAAGGAGTTGTGAGATGCCAGCCGCCAGAATATCCACTGAACCTACCAGCGTCCCTCCGCGTCATTGTGAGGCGTTACGAAGTATGTCGTAAACAACGCCATGTCCTATCTCTCCTATTCCATCCCATCTATCACATCCTAAACCCTTGCAACGCGTTGGCTTCGCCCCCTGATTTTCCGGACATCTATAGGCGACAGTAACCACTTTCCATTAGATGGGCCGACTGCCTGTCGTCTTCCAGCTTCAGTTTTCAGATATTTTTCTATGTTTTACAGGTAGCTCAAGGCAAGATCCAGTACAAGAACATCAATTTCCGGTACCCAACACGTCGTGAAGTAGAAGTGTTACAAGGGCTCTCCCTTATAATTCCTAGTGGGAAGCGGGTTGCACTAGTGGGACCCAGTGGATGCGGAAAGTCAACTTTAATTCAGCTTCTGCAGCGGCTGTATGATCCTGACGATGGGATGGTGGTAAGCTATTCTTCATCCTTATTTCCTTGAAGCGCTTCGTTCATGTACGCAACGGTTCTAAACAGCGTTCCTCTTGGGCACTCTGAAGAGTTACAATAAATTCTCATGTGTTGTTCGTGTGTTTAAAAATTAATTTCCATTGTTGTCGCCTATCAACTTATGAAATATCTTGGGAAAAGTCCTAAAAGTCAGGACTAAAAATCAGATCAATCATTATTATTGGCTTAGTGTTACATAGGCGTAGATAAAAACAATAAAAGGCCTTATTACTAAGGCTCCACTCACACTGTGATGCCGTTTACGGTTCAGTGTCGCCCCAGGTCTCAGGTTGCACTCTGTACTCCGTAACCGGAGTCCGGTGAAATATTCTTAAACAATAAAGAATCAGAGAATTCTCACTATCGTATCGCTCTAGTTTCGATTCGATTTCACGCTGGTACCGGTTCGTTGAAAAGAATATTTTGACTTATCGAGACAGACTTATTGTCTACTACTGAGACTAGAAGTATAGACACACCGAGATTTGATCGGACTGAGATTGAACCGTGAACGGCATCAGTCTGAATCTTCCATCTTCCAGGCAATCTACCTTGAAAAAAGTGTTACAAAGTGTTACTTAATATGTTTTATAACTTTCTAAATTTGGTTTGGTCTAAAAATATAAAACGTCAAAAAGCAAGAAAATTATCTGCGGCATCGCCTGATCGTTTAGGCGTAGGTATATAAGAGCTGTGATTTTTGCTGTCTGATTATTATTTCTTATATATTTCCATATTTTATTGCACTTTTGTAATTTATGATTTTACATAAAACTCTTGCGTCTTCTATACCTGCAGTATCTCGATGACTACAGCATCCAATCGGACATGCGCATAACAACACTGCGAAAGAATCTGGGCATCGTGTCCCAAGAGCCGGTACTCTTCGATAGAAGTATCTTGGACAACATAGCGTATGGAGACAACACCAGGACCGTGCCCATAGAAGAGATCGTTTCGGCAGCAAAGGCGGCTAACGTTCATGCGTTCATCAGTGCTTTGCCAGAGGTTTGTAATGTTATTCACTAGTTTTTCACGCGGTTCTATACACATATACTTCGTGCCTAAATATTTTCCTATTGCTTGAAACCGGCAACCATTGACCGAGCTACCTGATGGACAGCGATTACCGTCGCCCATTGTCATTTACAACACGAAGGGCGATACCAATACGTTTACATCCTCTAGGACGGGATAGGAAACTCCTTGTTTTCCCGATATAATCGGTTTCTTCTCTAGGCTACGCTAAGGTATAAAGAAAGCACAAACAAATCTAAAATTAGCAAGACAGTTATACTAATGAAATCTTTTCGAGTTGCAAAAGTACTCCGTTTTTTTGGCATCCGGTATAGACCTAAATTTGATTAAACCACAAATTGAACAAATTATTCCTATTTCGGATTCTCCTCACCCAGGAGTCATTTTGGGTCGTCGAGCCGCAGCAGTACAGTACAAATTGAACAGATACCTAAATAAATAAAACGTCTGATAAAGCTGTATGGATTTATTTCCGTTGTCTACCATACTGAGTAACTCAAGAGTGACAATATACTCTTTGTATACTTCTTTTGTAGTTTTCTGTTTAAAATGTCAAATTTTAAAATCCAGGGCTACGATACCCGTATCGGCGCCCGCGCATCCCAGCTGTCGGGTGGACAGAAGCAACGTATAGCTATTGCGCGTGCTTTAGTGCGGAACCCAAGGGTGCTGCTGCTAGATGAAGCCACTTCAGCACTCGACACCCACAGCGAAAAGGTAAAACATAGACTAAACTATATTATTGTTAGCCCCAACAATTGAACGATTTCAAGATTTGTAGAAATGTTTTAGTTTACCTTTTTAAGTTTGCTTAATTACCATATGCAAACTTAAGTGTAAAATGTTACACTCTAGTAAGGTAGCTTTCACAGCGCGGAACAACGGCTAGATGAAACGGAAGGCATAATTTACATGTCTGCGTCCTGTTCCTGAGTTGTGTTACGGCATTAGTGGCCAGGTTTCAGTCCCCCTTTAGAGAGCGACAGCACATTGGTAGCATCTCTAGTGTTTCCATCAGGTGGGCCGCCTGCATGTCTGCTGAAATCATGCAATAAAGAAATCTTAGATTTAGCCCAGTACAGCACTTTCTTGATCATAGTTCGATATATACTCGTTTTTGGTTTGTCTTAGATCTAATAGTATTTCAATCACTATACATTATCTATTTGATTTTGAGGAATTCCCTGCTATATCTTCGGAATCCAAAGTCCAATAAAAATGAAATTTATATGAGTTCATTTTGAAGCTATGATGAATCTAACACAAAAAGAATTATTAAAGTCGGTTCAGAAAGAAAAAAACGATGGCTAAACAATTATAAAAATTTTTACACGAAGAATTGAGATCCTTTTTAAGCCCCTTAAAAAATATATTTTTAGCTACTTTGAATTTTATCTCAAAAAAAAATATTGATAGAGATGAAGTAGGAACAATTGTATAAGCAACTTATAATCAGTTAGGGATATGATATCATGTTTAAGCTTTAATAATAAAAGAAATATTTGATTCGTATTCTTCTATACTCAAATTGTTAATTACTTTTCTAGGTAGTTCAAGAAGCTCTAGACCGGGCGAGTGAAGGTCGCACATGTCTGATAATCGCCCATCGCCTGTCAACGATCCAAAATGCAGATATGATATGCGTCATCGACAAAGGTGTTGTCGCTGAAACTGGTACACACAAAGAGCTGATCGATTTGAAGGGAGTCTATGCAAGATTATACGAACTACAATGCGGTTTCGTCGAAGAAAGTGACGAAAATTTACGAAATTCTCAAGCTTGAACAACCAACCCTGTTGAATTTCACCATGCTCGCGATAATTCTGGTACGCCACGACCTTGTCGCTGTAAGCGACAACTAATTGAGACAAAAACTAAAGTAATATAATACACACACCGGTAAAATTAGCGGAACACTAGTAAAAACCCCAAAATTCAAAAATAGTGGCTGTTTATACATATTTTCTTATTTAGCTTTTATCTGAAAAAATAGCATATATAAATAGCAATAGCATGCCCAGATGCATAGATGCTGCAGTCAGAGTACGGGGAAAAACACATTATAGTAAACTTTCATCGAGTTACAATTATGTAAGGTTGGTTTTTTGCAAGGTTTTTACTGTTAAAATTCTTCAATTATTCAACTTTTCTATGTTAATCTGAAATCTGAAAAAGTGCTCTTTGCTATATTTGTTTTTTTAATTAAAAGTTACTTAGAGTCCACAACTACCACATTAAGAGATGTTAATTTCGTTGTAAATTAATTCCTAATTATTATTATTTTAAATACAGCCTATAGATACTCCTAAATAATATAAGTGCCGTTTTCTTATTTCTTTCTATTCCGTTAATTATGTCGGTGTTTTCATGTATGCAGGATGCTACGATTTGTCCCGCAGCACCTACAACCATCTTGTCGCTCGTCGCTAAGCCCAAGGTCGTGGCCAGGTCGTTAAACGCCTACGCCCACTTCCATGGCAGCAAGCAGGATAAAGAGCCGCACGAGTATCAAATGTTAGGGAAATCTTACGCTTCGTTTCGATGTTTTGGAAATGACAAATTACTATTAGGATTTCCGAGGCACTATGTATAATTTTTACCTGTAAATGCATCTCAAATATAATGCTTTAATGATATGCATTAAAACATTGTATTACTGCTAGTTATCCCCAGAAAAATATCAAACCTATCCAGACATTCCCGCTGTATCTCAATCCTTGACATTCCCTTAGTAAACCTTTAGTACTTACTAGTGAATAGGACCTATTTAAATTATTTCTATTTTTAACATAACAATTGTTTAGGGCTTCCTAATAACATTGTTAGCAAATTATTATAATATACTCTTGCCTATGGATGCTTTCTGATTTATCGATGCGGATTCAGTATCCTCTGTATTCGTAGTGCCAACAGTTTACCGACTGATACAGATTCCGCACCGCTGCTGCTCCGACAAACCAGAAAGCGACGTATATTAAAGAAACACCCGCGAATTAGTATTATAAGGTGAAATATAACAATAAGAAGTTTAAATAACATTTAAAAAAAAAATAATAATAGTGAAAGTCAATGACAATGCCGCGGTTAAAAAGCTAGTTACTTTTTTCAGACTGGCTACAAATAATAATACTAAGGGCCAATTTTTCAATCGTCAGTTAAACTTACCCGACGAATAACTAGACTTCCTGAAGAATAACTTTATCTGCCGCTTTGAGGGATAGATAATCGTTATTCAACGGATATTTGTAAAGAAACCTATTGACTTTAACAGTTTACAACAAAGCACAATGGCGTGAATACGTTACTAATACGTACTGTAAATGGATCTTTGTATAATTAAATAAAATAATAAATTATATGATCATCTTTGTACCATAATCATCTTTATTTCTTTTGAAGTATAATCAAAAATGTATTGTTTTCATAAGTGGCAATATGAAAGCTTCAGCTCTTAAAAGAGAGAGGTGTCGTTCCGAATTTTATTCTGTATCTTTACTGAGCTAAAGAACTAAAGGAGTGATACAATTCTTCAGAGCGAAAGAGCTATATCTCTCTTTTCCTAATCAGTAAGCAGCAGCAAAAAAGCCTCTAAATCTTATATTTCTAGAGATTTCACTAGTTATTCTTGCGTCATTACAACGCCATCTCGCGGTATCGTTGCTTCAACAAAGAGTTTGTACATGAGTCATCGTAAAATGTAAAGCTAGATTCATAGTATAATAAAATATTAAGTTTTAATTGACCGTATTTTCTTGTTATGTCTACTAACTGCTTTAATATTTAAAAACAATGTAGCATTTTATAGAAATAGGCATCAACGTGTATAATAATGAAAATTGTAATATACATCATGATCTGCTGTAGACATTGATCTGATATTAGACGGTTCATTTTTTCTTTCAATTTGGATGAAGCAACCAAAGTGATCCATGTAAACATAAACATGTATCATTCAATGTCGGGTCCTTTCAACCGAATTGATTAAATTTGGTTAATTTGAATTTGTCTAATATCAGCATTATGATTTTGATTTAAATGTTTTTATACTGTAACATTAATAATAGGATTTAGTTTTGTTAATTTATTGCAATGACTAGTGTAACCAAATACAATGAATTGTTGTTTTTGGAGAGTTGTTTCACTGACATCCTTTGACCGCCCTTTGTGCATAATGAGACACAGTCTGTAAGTTCTTTTTTGTATTAGTGTACAATAAAGAGTTATTGATTGATCCTTTCCAGAATCCCGCGGGCATTTTAGCAGAAACGACGAACGGATAACACTAATGTCAAAATTCAAAATCCGCTTATTTTTATATGTCATAGTAATTTATCTCACAGACTAACATCTTTTGGGTGGAATTCGTTGAGAGTATTTTATATACTGCTATTCAACGGTGTAGTAAAACTCGGAAAAATAAAAAAAATGTTAGGGCCTTATAAGTTTTTTTTTATTATTGCTGAAGCACAGCAGACAGGCTGACGGCCCAACTGTGATGGAAAGTGGTTACCGTCGCATATGGACATTAGTAATACCAGCGGTCTTGCCAATGTGCTGCCGGCCTTGAAGTAGAAACTGGAACCTGGCCACTGATGCCGGAACACAATTCAATTTGTTTAAATCTTTAAAATCTTAAGTCAAAAGGAGAGGCTGGGAGATTAAATGTGGTGGTAGACTGCGTATGTTGATAAAGCATGTTGAAAAAAAAATCTATTATTATAACATTTTTATTAATTGTCTTATGAATAAAACAAAAAATATAAACTTTACAAATAATGATAATTTCTGTGATGACAATATCACTTGTGCTAGTCACTATACATATATTGCGAAACTTAACATTTAAATTCGAAATAATAAATAAAACTGTATACAAATAATATAAAAGCAAATGTTTGAATTTAATTATATGTATTTATGTTACTACAAAGTATATAACAGAAATCAACATGAATAATACTTTAACGACGTCACAAGAATTATTATACCATTTAAAATCTTTAAAACAATTATGGAAATATTATTTTTATAAATATTTGTACATTCATTTAATAATCTACTTTTGTAATTTTGAACACAAACATACAATTTGCAAAAAAATATTTTGACAGCAATCTGACGGTAAACTTCAGAGACATTATTCTGAAAATATATCATTTATTTTAGTTCATTTCATTACGTAACGAAAATCTATACTATAATAAATCTGTAAATGTTCTAGTTTGTTAAAAATGTGAAAGAAATCAAGCAATTTTTAGATTTTTTGTTCTGTCTATCAGAGCATCATGTAAAAACTACTGAAAGGATTTAAATGAAATTCTAAACGGAGCTAACATATATCACGGGGATTAACTTAGGTTACTTTTTATCCCGATAAATGGCGTCTTTCCGTGGGATAGACGAAAATAGCGAAACAGATGGCGCTGCGATCGCATCTTTTTTGGAAACTAATGAACGTATATGAATGAAACTCGACATAAGGCTGGCTTATAACCCGAATCAACACTTACGATACGTTTTATCCCGATAAAACACGTTGTTTACTTGGAATAGACTTGCGATTGCGATGTAGACAACCACCACTGTAGTTCAATAACAAATACGTTGTCAGGTTGCCCACATGTCATACATACGTATTAGGTCCTTCAAATCAGGTTGGCTGCAACTTTTTTTATGTTTTGCTGTGCAGTTGTCTACACTATATTAACTTAGTTTCTTTGTAATTGTAGTAAATTCAACAAGAAACATAAGTATTGAAGGTTTATATACATAAAATACCTTATTAAATTTTTATGTACGTAACATAGAGCTACTACCTAGTTTACCATAAATTACAATAAATCGTTAGTTATGCTGCGAACCAGAAATAACCTACCAGATGTGTTTTAATATAATTAAAAGTGTGCTAAGTGACGGTTTTACAAGAATAGGGCTGCAAACTTGGGGTCAAAATATTTCTATGCCTTACAGAAATTCAAAGATTTGTTTGTATACCAAAAATTTAGTTCCACACAAACAATTCAACATGTACTAAAATTTTTAAAGGCAAAATGTGGTGTAATTAGAACGATAGAGACCGCAATATTTTCATAACCTACTGGCGGCAAATGTGTAAAATCGCTATTGAATGTACATGCAAAACTGTTACCACTGCCATTGAAACTTGCTTTTGAAAATACGTTACATAATAATTCAATTTTGTCATATTTTTAGATTGGCATAGCTACGTTTACATCAAATTAAGATAAATTCACGTTATATGAAACAATTTAAAAAATACGTGATTAACAATACAAACTTCAACTATTATTATATATATATTATATTATTATGCCAGTCAAATTTCGTTAGTACATGTGTTTTGAAACTTACTCATTCAATCGATGTTATATATAATATTCTAAACAATATATTTTTGTTCGTAGTCACCGAAAGATATTGACTAATATAAATGATTTATTTATAAATCGCTAACAAAGGCCATTTCAACGAGTGAAAACAACAGACAAGTAACTTTTTTTAATCGACATCACATGTCACTTAATCACTATGCTATTTTAGTTTTTGTTGTAGAGCAGATTAAAATGCATACTGCTTGGATAAGAATTGAAGAATTTTCTTAACACAGATTTAGACTTGGTTTGCTATATACACTACAAACTACAGATTCCGGTTACAATTTAACTATTCAATTCGGCATTTGTTTTGGATTGAGTGTTACTGGGATCTGCCCCAGTGGTGTCCATTGTATATACATAATACAAGCGTAATTTCCTTAGTGGCCTATTTATTTTTTTATACAGCTTATAGGGTATTTTACATTTTTTTTAAATATGGCTTAAACTGATTCCTTCATAACAATAAGCCCCTAGAATATTTATTTAAATTTTACAATTAAATACTGAATTTTGAAAATGGTATATATTTTTTTAGCATTTTTTGAATTAAAATCAAATTTATTTCATTTGCCTCTGTTACACTTGCACCCTAATGCTTTAAGTAACGCACTAATGAAGACAATGCCGATGTAGCCAAGGTTTTAATGCGTTATTTAAGATGCAACATTATTAATGACGTAAAACATTAACCAATAACCCAGGTGGTAATGGTGAACTTCACCAATGTAGCTAATCGTTAACGCGTTATTTTTTAACACTATAAGTAATACGCATTTGGGTACGAATGTATGGCATGCATTCACCAACACTAACATTAATGTGGTCAACTACGCAGGTGGAGCAGAGGCATTATGGCAATACATAGCTAACTTTTTGTAAGAATTTTAAAGAATTTTACCTAAAATTTTCAAATTACTATGACGTTACTACGTTGTCTACAATTTAATTTTTACTGTTTGTCAGATTGTATTTATAATATATATGTTTATTTGAAACTTTTTATATACGTGTATTTTAAACTTTTTTAAAGATAAAGTAAAATACCCTATCATATAAAAATAATTTATGCTAAAAGCCTAAATTGTAAATAAAGCATTATTTATGCAAATCTTACTGGCTGTATTTCATTTTAATTTTGTTAAAATATTGCCGCAATCTTATTTATATGTTCTCATTCAAGTGCCTTGATATTAGGACAGAAGAAAACGCTAGCATTGAATAATCGCCCAACAAAAATATATACCTCCTAAAGCCAGCCCTCAAGGAGTCACCTAAACGAAGTTCGCTTGCATTTTACCACTTTCTTGTAGATATAAATTGTCGAAATTCACAATGTCGAAATACAACAAATATGTATTCTACAAAGCTGGGTGAAGACCCGGTACAGAAGCTAGCACTCTTGGACACGGCACGAATTGTGAGGTTCCTGTCTCTGAAGCTCTAACTACCGGTAGTTTGGACCTCAGACCCCGCTACCGACGGACTACACGATTTTATATTATTTTTTTTATCAAATATTGAATTTAAGATGTTTTGTTTATAAAAAAATGTTTTTAAACTGATTTTTACAAATAAATAAATATATAAAAATTTCGAATTAAATAGTTGCCTCAGCCAGCCGTCACGGAGTGGAGATCGCTAGAGCTAAGACTCAAGCTCCAGGAGTGGAAGTGATAAATGGTCTAACGTCAGAAGTAGCTTCGGTGAATCTGCAGCCCACCTTTCTAGACCCCTTAGCCACTCACACCCCTGTTGACCTCTCCAATCTTGGATTTTTAAGGACCCATGCAGTGAGTGGAGTCACCGTCTGCTCATTTTTCCATGTTCCCCGAACATTGCGATGGGCAGACGCCATAGTCCCCACAGCCCAGATCCCTAGTTCCATTAGAAATTCATCCCAACAACTTGTCCTTAGGTGCATTTTCATATGGTGTAGACAGGGACAATCGCCGTTCAGTGTCACGCCACATTTACATTAAAGTCTAATGGGCCCGCCCTATGTGTTGGCCTTCCGATGGCCCCAAAAGTAGGGGCCATTTCTATGGCCTGTGGTCTTGCAGGACATACATTTAATTACGAATCTTTCACAACACACAAATTTGATTTTGATATAATATACATTTATAGAGTACATATTATGTATGAAATGTTTCTTGAATCAAAAAGTTTTTTTACGACATACTAAACATAGCTTTCCCAGTGTGATCAATACAGATCAGAGCTTATTACAGCCACTATCACACGACAAGTACTGTACCACGGGTGGACACCGCGTCATCAACCAGTGAACCACGCGTGGTCAACGAGTCATCCAAGAATTGCCGAATAGTTTTAACAATTAATGTTGTGAGTGGTTCAGGTGATTCAGTGCCGGTCGGGACCTGAGGGCTCTAATGAGCTATGAGCTTAGATAAACTACTATAATGAAATTGTTAATTGTCCTTTAATAGCCGGTTGCTGCATCTTACTAACCATTAATTTGCCTTGTTGATCGATTAAACTTGGACATACGCTCCATTAAAGTAATATCAAATTTCTATCGATGAATACTAAATTATAGGAACCAGCCATAACAGGCAAGTGCGGCGTTAATTTCGTAATTCATAAAACATTGGATAAGAGGTATAAAACAGTGAATTACGTAATATAAATAATGTTATCAAGGATCAACAATAAGAACATATGAACAGTATAACAGACCCTGTCACCTTCACAATAAGCTTCCTAATTGCGTACAGCTACCTGAATGTGCTTTAACGGAGCACCCGGATGTGTTCCCCTAATGGGATCTTCTAAATTATTGCAATAAATATCTGCGGATAATTCTTCGACGCCGATTTCTGGATCAGCTTTCGCTAGTTTCGTTGCTTCGTCTACCTCTTTGCGTATGCGAGCGTCGATTTCCTGAATTATTAAAAGGTACAAATTAAGGGGCTACTCAAATTGAGTTAGCTATCTCGCTCGAGCATTCCTCTTGAAGTCACTTGCTAGGTTTAAAAATTGCAAGCAAGGCCTGGAACCGGAATAAAATCAACCGATTTTTTAATTTTTTTATTAAGAATTTTCATTGCGTATAAATAATATAATAGCATACATTGTTTATTTGATTAAAAGGCAGAACTATTTATTCCAATTCATTTGCGTGAATAATATTACAAGTTGAAGATCCTCGTAATCTCCACTCAAGCAGTTGATGTCAAACTTAAGCCATATTAAAGGACAAGTTTAAGTTTTATTATATATACTACGAACAAACGAGTGTGGATATAATAAATAATATAAGTAATAAATATTATTGAACTGAAAAATGAAAAAAAAAACTTCGTTTGGAGTGTAAACCTTAAAAGAAAGTCATACAAACCTGAATAACTGGTTTATTCCGTGAGAAATGGAAATACCATTCTATCTCTCTCAGCATGTGTTTGTGTGTGAATGAAAACTTGCTGCGCTTTGAAGGTGTGCGGCAAAAACCGTTCGAAACCGGTTTATTCAACAAAACTTATTTAAAGAACTTAAGAAACTGGTTCATTAAGCATAAAGTGAGAACGAAATCAAAAAGAAAGTTCCTATGTACAGGTAAATTAGCTTCGAGTTTTTGAGTTTGTAGTAGTATTTGTATATTTACAGGAATTCTAAACTTGAAATTCCTTGTACAATCAGCAAAAAGAGGTTCATTACGTTTTGACGAAGAAATTATATTTACAATCAAAAGTCAATGGTGAAAGTCAAATAAATAATAATTATTTATATTCTTAATTGTTGTGAGGTCTGACTATTTGGTCTCAGCTTGATAAATTAATTAATTTACTGATTCTGAAAAATAAGGCGAAATTTGTAGAATATAAGATGACGAAATATTACAACAGCACGGTTATACTGTGCTCCTTTTACGGTCATATCAACCTCAGTTTATATCAATTGAAAATATATGGCGGATAGTGCAAATTTATGTTGCAAAAAATGTCACAATGAACATGAATGCTACAATGACATTAGCTGAGGAAAAATTTAATAGCTGTAGAGGAATGGAAAAATGCAGAACGAATTCGAATTAACACAATGATTCATCGGATGAAAGTGAGGCTGAGGATGAGTACGTAGTGTTTGGAAGAAGAAATTTAGTTTTAAAAATTATATTGTTACAATTTGGGCCATCTGCATATTTGTAAACAAAGCACATTTATTACCCGCCGGCGTTTGAGCTAATAACATTGAAGCTCTTTTATGACTGTCTTCTTTTGTTTACTTTGTGCTTAAAATTTGTGATTGCAAAAACAGCCCATTGTGTATTGTAATCTTTATGGTAGCTGTTAGCCAGGTGTGATTCTTGAAAAATTTGTATAGTTCTAATAAACTCTATAATAATTCCAACGGCATTTTAATTCGAGTCCCGCACTCGTAACAATATTTAATGTTAATATTCATTATTTTATTATCGTTTAATATTATTAGTTTCATATTAAGTACCTGCCTATAAAAATATATAAAAAGTATAAGTCATATTTATGTGCAGACTACACTACAACAAACGCAAAAACGTCTCGAAGCTAGTTTATCTGAACTTAGGCTGTAATTAGTTCGACTTTTTTCCAGTTTCCAAGCTTTGATTGCAATTAAAGATTTGGAGACTGCGTCCCTCTTCATATTCTACTGCCTGTACAATGGGGAGTGTTCCGAGGAATTGTTTTATCTAGTACCAAAAAGCCTCACTCTTACAACCACGCTCGCCAACAACGGGATGTACAACCCCATCTCCTTGAGACTCGCCCAACTACGCAACGGTTCTATAGCACAGGGGTGCTCAAACGATCCATCGCGAGTGATTTTTGAATCAATCTCGAAGAAAAATTGCCTATATATATATATATATATTAGGTCTCAATAAGACCATTTTTCATGTCTTTTTGTTTATTTATTTTTAAATTAAGTTTTTACCTGGTGAACATTAAAGAGTTATCTATCTAGGTCTGAATAACTCTCTCATCACCTAATCCACCTAGATAACAATCCTGCATCACACATACTTACAACTCTCAGGGTCGAACAATCACAGTTTAGTTGACACAATAAGACAAGTAGATCATCAGCAGTTCAAGTTTGAGCACCCCTGCTCTAAAGCATTTATTCCACGTACAACATCTGAAGGGAAATGGCATCCGCAGTTTTCCCTTTGCGCATATGACATGGGGTTTCATAAGAAGGGTGTAAACGTCCATAGGCGATGATAACCACTTTCCATCAGGTGGGCTGTCTGCCTGTTTGCCTGCCTTCAGGCAATAAAAAAATAAGGTATCAATATCATTTTACTAACCTTTAGTTGATCGGGCGTGACCAGTTCCTGGTTTATGATTTTCTCCTTGAAGGACGTGATGGGGTCCCTCGTTTGCCGAACTTCTTGGACTTCCTCGCGCGTCCTGTATGACGTGCCAGGGTCGGACATCGAGTGGCCAGAATACCTGTACGTCTCCATCTCCATTAGCAGAGGTCCTACAACATTTTTTTATACATAACTCGACTGTTAAAAACACATTTATTGTTTACCTCAGACGAAGAACAAAAGTATAAATAACTAAATTTTTTGGATTTTTTTTTGCGTTAGTTCAGCAGACAGGCAGACGGCCCACTTAATGGAAAGCGGTTACTATCGCCTATGGACATTTGTACACCAAAGGTGCTACAAATGCGCTGCAGCTCTCTGAAGGGAGACTGGAACCTGGTCACTAATGCCGGAACACAACTGAAGGTTGTTATGGCGACATAATTTAGACCAGGGGTGGTAGCCATCCAGTTGGGCAAATGCTCTTCCACCTGGCTGTGGGTTGTTTTGTCGCCTCTTACGACAGGCCGCCCCGCCGCAGGAAATTGTATTCTTTCTCCGTTCCTGCACGGATAAAATGTAGTTAATCTTTTTTTTTCAACTTTTGTGCATAAAAGTTTACGTCTGTGTGGTCAATAGTATCTACTGAAAATAGTTATTCACTTTTATCTACACTAATTCGATTATTTGATACAAAGGTCACTAACAAGAAAAGAGCTATATCTCTCTTTTCTAATCTCTTTTCACCCAAAGGTGTGATACAGTGAAATAGAAATCGGAACGACAACTCTCGCGCTAGCTCTTTCAAGAGCCAGAGAAAGCCATGTTTTAAGACGCACAGTGAAATTTAAGTTATTGTGACTTGTGTAAACAAATATTTTTAATCTTAGTTCAAAAGAAATAAAGATTATGCTTTACTGCTTATATAATTGACGGCCTCTATAGTTGAGCTGGCTAAGCCTTTGCCGACCTACCTTACCGCAACACAAAGGCTCCCGGTTCGATTCCTGGTATGGTAAATTTCGAAAACGAATTTACTACATTATTTACTATGGTCTGGGTGTCTGGGATTGGCCCCAGAGTAAGCCATTGTGTATTACCCATAACACAAACATAACTTGCTTAATTTGGGGATATACAATGTGTGTGTTTGTCTGCCGATTATTATATTATTATTATTTCACTTTATATTTAATTCT
Organism: Dendrolimus houi; assembly: GCA_039645545.1. NCBI lineage: Eukaryota > Metazoa > Arthropoda > Insecta > Lepidoptera > Lasiocampidae > Dendrolimus > Dendrolimus houi. The sequence goes on from CM077136.1 coordinate 10,488,025, forward strand.
TCTTTCCTATGCTTTCTTAATACATATTATAAACATAAAAAACACAAATTAATAAATATAAAAATATAGACGACCGCCGGCAATGGGGCCTAGGGTCCAGGTTACCGATGGTTAGGGCTCCAAAGACAGGAACCTCCTCACAATGCCTGCCGTGCTCCTTGTGTATCTGGCCCTTCACCCATTTACCGAGCGAGAGCCTCTCTAAGTGTCGGTCGAGGCTCTACGCTATTAGGCCGTATACACCACATACATCAGTATAATAACCGTTGTTTTATGTATTATTATTAATAATTGTTATTGCTCTTTTAAAAAATTCTCATCTTTATTTTTATAGGCACAAAGATCTATTTACACTCTACGTATTTACAACATTGTGGTCTGTGTTGACTGTCTAGGCTCCTCCTGGATGTTATGGGGTTCTTGTAGTATTCAGTGGACTGTTATGATTATATGAGCTTTATTAAAGTTATTACATGTATATGACTATAATGTATGCGTCGCCGGACGATGTGTGGCGGACTACGCCGCTTGCGGCACTCCCCTCCCTCCTCGACGTAACCGGTTGGCCTTAACATTGACATTGGCTCTGAGCATTGAGCTCTTTATTTACTGACTAAATAAGAGATAAGGTTTATTATGGGAACTTATTTTTATCTTCAGCCATATCATGCTCGCTGACTAATATGAGCAGCAAGAAAGTGTATGTAATAGGTCCTTTAGTCTACAATATACTGCCAAATAAAATAAAAGAATGCATAAGCCTCGGTTCTTTCAAGAACTGATTAAAGGATTGTCTTATCTATCAGAGCTGTATGCAATAAAGGAATTTTTAATTAAAAGATTATCTAATTACTTTGTGTACTTATATAAACTGTATATATTATATTGTGGTAATTGTATAAAATAAATATCTTAAGCTTATCTCTCATTCGCGAGCTACCCAAGTCTACTTATGTACCTTTCCCGCTGGTGCAGTGTTCGATGGCGTAGCGCGTAGCCTCCCGCGTAGCGAGAGCGTCCATGCCGTCCACCCACAGACCGGGCACGTAGTCACCACGCGAGTAGTAGTCCGTGCTGGCCGACGCCCGGTCTACGCTCGTACCCATACCTTTAAATTCAAGTCGTTAAAAATTAGTTCTTGATATAAATAAAAACCGCCTTTATTCCCACTAACATTTTATTAAACATATAAAAGGTTCATTGAAACGTCACTGTCAAGAGTGATATGTTGTCAATGTCACTCTCGCAGAGCGTCGTGGCTAAGGAAGCAAGGTGGCCGTAAGAAGGAAGACATATAACCTCTTCTAGAGAATAGTCGCCAGCGCACCAAGTATATGATGAACCGCAATCCATTGCTTTAATCAAAGTGAATTATAACGTAATCAGTGTTAACATCAAGAGACATGATTGTTATTTAAGCAATAGAAACATTATTTTGGTAAAGATCACAAAATATGTTAATTTCATAAATATACATCATACATCCATACATACATCATGCCATGCCATGATGAATTCTGATAAATAAGGCCTTCCTGAGCTTAAACCTACCATAATCCCAGGACCCATTTGGACACATAAAACATATCATCAAGTTGGTCCAACTGTTCAGGAGTCCACTGACATACACAAAAACAATAGAATTTTACATAATATGAAGATTAAAGAGGTGGGAGATAAAATAAAGAAGAAACATACAACACTCACCATAACCATTGTTTTCACAGACAAACACGCAGGGCAAGTCCCATAGCTTCGCCATATTGTAGACTTCGAACAGCTGACCCTGGTTGGCGGCACCGTCGCCATAAAGGGCAAAGCAGACGCCGCCGTCACCGCGGTATTTGTGTGCGAAAGCCACGCCCACGCCAAGTGGCACCTATTTATCCAGCATATACATAAATCTGTGGTAGCTTTTACATATTATAATAAAATAATGGTAACAGCTCATAAATGTCCCACTGCTGGGCTCGGGCCTCCCACTATAGGGGAATGGACAGTATACCCGCCACACTTGTCCAAGGCGGCTTGGCAGGTTTGACACATCGGGTATCTCAATGTGCAGGTTGCATCACGATCTTTTCCTTCCCCGTTATTAGCACGTGGTAATTGTAACAATATGCACACTAGGTCAGAAAAATGCCTAAGCGGTGGATGCGTTCCGATCAGGATCGAACCCGCGTCCTTTGAGTTTGGAACGTGCGCTAGCCATTACGCTACCACGACTTTTAGCTTTTACATACCAAACTCAAATGGCAAATTGGCTGGCAGGAAAAGCATGCACCTCTTAAGCAGTTTTCTGACCTTATGTGTTTATTGTTACAATCAACACATCAACACATGCTAACAGTAAAAAAAACATTGTGATAAAACTTACAACTTAACATCTTTATTTTCTTGCTTCCAAGACCATAATAAAGGCATCTTGGTTCACAACCAATGCACAGAAATACTCTGCAGTTCCCAGTAAAAGAGATTGTGAACATTTACACACAATACAAGGATTGTCTATCCCATCCCAAAGAGCTGGCCCTCAAGCTACTGCATAATGTGTTACAAAGATATTTAAAACAAGTGCCTTTTAGTGAGTTGACCTGGATGCAAAACACAGCCCTAATTAAAGTGAATCACTAGATGTTGCTTTCAGCACAATTTTAAACAATCATATAATCTGATTATGGAAGTTCCCAATCTCAGATACAAAGACCAAAAAAAAGGTTCTTGCTCCCTGCAATCAGAACCAATGCTTTAAGCAGGAGTGATGTGAGAAGATTTGACTGTACAGATTGGTCCTTACATTAAAGGACCTCTCTTAAGAAATACACTTACAAGTCCGGCCTTGGAGCTCTCAAATGTTGTGTTGTGTCAGCTGTATCATAGTCTGGCTTTTTTCAGTGAGGGCTATAGCATTTTGGTTTGTGTAGTTAGTCAGTGTGTCTTATAACAGATAGCTACAGCTTTAATTATTTCCTTAATTATTAAAACATATCTAAAAGTAATAACCAAAGGAAATAATATAATAGCGAGCTTACCTGAGCACCAACAATACCATTGCCACCATAGAAGTTCCTTGCATACAAATGCATAGAACCACCTTTTCCACGTGAGCAGCCTGAACGACGGCCAGTCAACTCAGCAAGTACCCCCAACATGTTGACTCCCATGAGGTGAGTCCACCCGTGACAACGGTAAGCTGTGATCACAGAGTCTACATCTCGCATTGCTGCCTGCATACCAACTGCCACTGCCTCTTGACCTGGTAGGAAGTATTTGGTAACTTTTTAACTCGTAAACTTTGAAGTGCTTTAATTACTTTAGATAGATAGATAATTCTTTATTGTTCACTACATATAACATAGTAGTTACATTGAACAGAAATGGCAGGAACAATTGATGGCTTTATCACTTTAAAGTAATCTTTCAGACAACTCAGGATATTAATTTTATGGATAAAATCACAGATGTAGATGGTGGTGAGCAAATTAAATAAAAATAAATGGGATATACAATAATAAATAAAAATAAATTAGTAAAAAAATTAAAAAATAACACATGTTAAAATTATATATAGACATATATATACTATTACTAATATGTGTATAGCAACAGTAATATTTTAATCCTGGAAAAAACATTGAAGTTAATTCCAAATTCCTATGGTATCCAAGACAAATAATTATATGCAAGCAATGGTTAAAGGAGGATAGTAATTGATGGCAAGCAAAGCATTAGTACAAAGACAATGCCCCAGTCCATGATAATGCTCTATAAAAAATAAAGAAAATATTTACAATTTCTTTTTCACAGGTCTTAATAAATATCCAACTAGCATACTAGTTTGGTATTTATTAAGACCAGTTTATATTGTTCAACATACCTGAATACAAATGGCAGAAACCACGGATAATCTTCTCCTTGTACAAGTTGCCTGCTGCTGTCTCAATTCTTCTTAGTACTGCCAATTTTTCATAAATTTTAAGAGCATCATCTGCTGTTAAGGTGACTGATGTTGCTGGACCTTTCTCCAACTTGTGGAGTTTGTAGGGCTAAGAAAAAAAAAGGCTGAGCTTTTGCACAGAATAGAATGAGATTAAAGAAAATTAAGTTTAGGGGCACACATATGCCTTATATATAGACACTAGACCTGTTATTTGGGCTAGGAAACACATTTTTAGGGTCCACCAACAAGTGTTGAATGAATAATGGAAAAAACAAAAATATGTGTCATAAACAACGTAATGATGTCACTTTCATTGATAAAAAAACTTTTTGTCTTTAGGAATACACTTACACTTAATATATAAACATTAAACTGTTTTTTAGTTTAGTAAAGGAGTTTTGAATTAATTATTATAAATTTTAAAGTTCATAATAATAAATCAGAGTACTGTCACTCTTTTTTTACTTTACAACAATAAATGTTAACACAATTTGATACATCAATAATATTGATTTTGAAATACAAAAATTGTTTTTCTTTTATGTTCAATATATATATATATATATATATATATATATATATATATATATATATATATATATATATATATATATATATATATATATATATATACATATATATATATATATATATATATATATATATATATATATATATACATATATACACATATATCTACATATATATAATTCTTCTGTACGTGTGTTGACAGTGTTATTTTTTATATTTGTTTTGTATGTTTGAATGGGTCCCCAGAATGGTTTAGATTCACAATTGGAACCGGTAGGTGGGGCTGAGATCATGTTCTAGAATCCTCCTAATCACCTGGAGTGATTTTGTTTTTGTGTGTTTGAGTGGGTTTCTGGATGGTTTAGATTCACAATTAGAACTGGTAGGAGGCACTGAGATTGGGTTCTAGAATTCTCCCATTCACCTAGACCGATTTTGGTGATTTTGTTATGTCATGAAACAAAATCTTTTAGGAATTCAGAAAATATGGGGGTATGAAGTTCGCCAGGTCAGCTGCATATATATATTTTCGAGTTTGAATTAGTGATATGTTTCTAATTGATTTGTTTATTAAAAAAATCAATGTATGAATTGTTACTCTATTTGCCACTTTTTTAGTCCATTTCTCTTTTTGTTATATGAATGTACTTTGTGTTTTGTTTTGGATTTTTCGACGACTACCCTGTTTTGGTTATATTGATTATTTTTATGTTGACTGGCTTTTGGACTGGACTTCAATTGCATTGGTTAACTTTGGTACTTGGCTTTTTTATTGCACTTTGATTGGATTACTCAATTTTAGTGAAATCCCCTGAGTTTTTGGGTGTGATATAGATAAACGGAAGTAATATAGTAAATTAATGATGATGCAAGTCAGGGATATCCTTATGGTTTATTTATAGCCATTAAGGTTGTGAGGGGTGATAGAAAGTTGCGGCCAGTGATTAGGATGGTGAGTTTAGTTTTTACTTTAGAAAACAAATTATATCTCAAAAACTACATTTCTCCTAGACATGAGGGTTGCAGAAGGAGAAGTATTCCCAAAAGTACGGAAAATTCAGTGATCACTATTCTAAAATTTAATTTAAAAAAAAACCTATATATAACTCAGAACTAATACATTATAACAACATGTCAATATGTGCAATTGCTTTAAGTATTTTCATAATATATACATCACAATAATGTGAAAGCTAAACACTGTTACTCTTGACATTTTGAAGGTTATGTTACATAATTTAAGAAATTCCATCAGTATTTGAGATAAAATCATCATATATGAGATACTGAAATAACAACTTTGAAATAACCTTGAGAACACTTGTACTACCTACTACAATAAGTTGTTTCTCACCTTAATCTCGAACTTGGCTTCCGTCTTCTTACTGTATTTAGCATTTGATGTTATTGCAACCGGAGCAGCCGCTTTCTACAAACAGAAGCACACTTTGTATTTCACTTCATCACCTGAAATTATTGGCATGATGGATCTAATTTAAAACAATATAGAAAAATCACTTTTTATAACCACATACCGCAAAAGTGTTTCCAGCCAAGAGTTTGGCCGCAGAAGGGATTATTTGATTCATTTTTATAATAAGTTTCTCGATCAGGCCCAGATTTATCAACCTATAAAATAGGTTTATCAACAACTAAAAATCAAGTTACAGGATCGAAAACTAAAATTAAAGCAGATTTCAAACGTCCGGCCGTCCCAAACTGAGCCAAAGACCTAAACGTTGTGTCGACTGTCGATGTCAATTGTCAATCGATGACTTGATGTTCATACGTCGATTATGACTGGATCCTTCGGGTTCCGGTCCTGCCCGGAATAGGGCTAATCTGTTTTGCGGATGACACACTACTCACGGCACGCGCTGCGTCATTCGCGGAATCCGTGGATCTCGCCAACGCTGGGTTGGCGATCGTGGTCCGAAGAATAGGTAGGCTGGGCTTGAAGGTCTCCCCCGCGAAAACAGAGGCCATCGTGTTCCATAGGCGGTTTCGTAATCCCCCCGCGGACTTGTCCGTTACAGTCCAAGGGGTGGAAATTCGTGTAGGCCCCCAGATGAAATATCTGGGGCTAATTCTCGATGGGAAATGGCTGTTTAAAGCGCACTTTGAGCAGCTATTTCCCAAGCTCGTGAGGTCCGCAGGCGCCCTCTCTCGGCTACTTCCCAACGTGGGGGAACCGGGGGGGACGACTACGAAACTCTACATGGGCATCCTTAGGAGTATGGCCCTGTACGGTGCACCCGTATGGTCCACTGCACTTCACCGCCACAACAGGACCTTGTTGTGCCGCACACAACGGGTCCTGGCGGTGAGGACCATCCGAGGATACCGTACAGTGTCATGGACGGCGTCGACACTCTTGGCAGGCGATCCGCCCTGGCCTCTCCAGGTGGACGTGATAGCCAAAGTTCGGCGCCCCCGACAGGGTGCCCTCGCCCGTGGTCTGGTCTATGGCCAGGCCGAACTCCAGGTGATCAGGACGCGGGAAACCGCGGCCATGATCCAATCTTGGTCAGTAGAGTTGGAAAACCCTGTTGCTGGCATTGACACGGTGGAAGCGGTTCGACCGCAGCTGTTGCAATGGCTCTCGCGGAAACGCGGGACCCTGACCTTCAGAATGACACAGATACTTACCGGGCACGGTTGCTTCAATAAGTATCTGTGTCAGATTGCGGGCTGCTTGCCTTCACCCCAATGCCGCCAATGTGGCGCGCTGGACACGGCGTTACACACGCTAGTCAAGTGCGCAGCATGGGCACCTCAGAGGTTTGAACTCGAGACACTTGTAGGACCGATCGAATCGCTGGGCGATCTGGTGCAAGCCATGCTGCACAGCGACGATTGGTGGGTGGGCGCGGCCAAATTCTGCGAGACGGTAGTGTCTCGTAAGGAGGCCGCGGAACGAGATAGGGAGAGAGATGGTAGTGCGCATGCGTCTCGCGGACGCCGACGTCAGTCGGGAGCCCGGAGACGCAGGTATGCGCATGACCTCCCTCCCTGAAATACCGCTGCAGGGGCCCTCTAGCATCTAGGGAGCAGAGGAGTCTTCACCCCTGTTGACGAAGTGAGTTTGCCTCTCCCGGGGCATTCTCAAGCACTTGTGCGCTAGGATTGGTGTGGGCGTAACTACGTTCTGTATCTCACGCCTTTCCTGCCATAAGCGCGGGGCACATGGGAGGAGGGTGGTTTTAGTGGGGTATTGATTAGTCGAGTCTCCACACAAGCCGGTTGATTATTGTTTGGATTGCCTCAGTGGAAAGCCTCCATGATCAACAACGGTCTAATCCCTAGCAAAGGACCCGGTATGTGCGAAATGCATTTCACCCACCTTAAAAAAAAAAGACTCGATGTTCATGTTCAACGTAGAACGCATTCCTTCTGTATCTCACCACACCCAAATTGCTCCGCGTATTGTTCCACACGCCATACTCACAACGAAAACGACCTATGTCAAGAGGTGGTTCGAAGTGGTCGTTGGCCACAGAGCATTAATGGGGATTGTGAGCGCTATCTGATCGAAAATGATGACGTAATTAGTGACGTTTTCGCCACGACTACAACGACCGCGGTCGGCTTGTGAAACGGCAAGCGGAGCATTTTGAGCGTAGTGAGCTACATGTGGAACGCGCTGTATTTGGTCTGTGGGCTCAACGCTAAACGCAGAGTGAAGAAAAAAGTATTTTATTATTTTATTGACAAAAAAAAAATTGATTATTTATTAATTGTAGTGTTTATTTGATCTAAACTTTAATGTTACATCTGTTATTTTACAATTCTAATGAAAAATGAGATCAATATTGTTGAATAATAAAAATTCTCATAGACTAAAATTTCGATAACATTCTAGAAAATAAATGTTATTATCAGTAGCTACGACCTACAAAGGAAAAATAAGACAGAAAAATGTTTCATCATCGTGACAGTCATGACATATGAAATGAACGACGTGATGAATCCACGGAATTCTATTTGACATTTATGGTTTTGTATTTGTGAAATGTGAATTGTTTTGTAGAATTTCATAGAATTATTTTACGCTATATATATAAAGCAGTTCATGCACTTCTTATTCAAATTATTGTACACTTTGATGTCCTTGTTTACGAGTCATTCGTTGAATTCTAATTGCTGTATATAATGGAATTTCCACATATTGGAAAGAATTGTTCCTACAAAACTTGCAACAAACTTGGTAAGATTAAATTTTAAGTTTTACTTTTATTTATTCGAGCAACTAAAAAAGATTAGGTCTTGATTATACTTTTAATTCGCAAGATTTTCGAAACATTTTCCCAAATAATATAATTGAAAAACTAATACTCATTGATTTTATACCATATTCCTAGACTACCTACGCATTTTACTTCACAAGGACAAGCATCACAAAGTTGTGGGGCACAATACTCATGTGTCATTGTTTCACTTTTCAAATAAAACCATTTCTTCAAAACCATCACTAACATTAAGATCAAGGTTGTTTCCAAATAGTAATTGTACAAACTAGAAGGTCATGATTTTTAAGTAACATTATTTTTTATTGTAAACAGCCTTCATATCTATTGTTTAATAAGCATATAAAGCAAACTAAACATAGATTTAATAGCTGCATGTTTTTTGTTTACTTGTTTTAAAAGTAATTCTGATCTATAGATGAAAATAACTGCAATCTCAATAACAACATTGATAATAAATGAAGATCACTGACAAATAAATTTAATTCTACTTACTACTTGCTTTTGTTTATCAAACAATTGTTTAAAATAAAATTAATCGATTGTAGATAAACATTATGATGGTTGCCTGCCAATATATTTTTAATAATATAATTTACATTCATAATAATATGAGTGCCTACAAACAATATAACAATAACATAAACAACAATGATCTTCACAATTTCAACACCAGGCATAATAATAGACTGATACTGTCATCTTTCAGATTACAAAAAGTAATATCTTCCTTCTTGGGGGTTAGTATACTTCTTCAATAAAATTCCAAATGTGTTAGATATCTTCCTGTCATTAAATTTAAAGCTAAATTCAAAATTACCTTGCTTAAAAAGCGATACTACACTATAGAAGAATATTTAAATTATAAAACTGCATTTACATAGTTGTTCGGTTTAGCCTTTTATACTATCTTGTGTTTAATGTTTATATTTTGCATAACATGTAAGGAATCTATGGAGATTTGTCACAGTATTCTTATTATATCATTATTGCAATGGTAACAATATTTTTTGTTTGTTACAACTCCATTTATTCTTTGGAAAGTAATTGTAATACAACTTCTATATATATTAAAAAAAAGAGCCTGAGATAGTATACAAATAGTTATAATGAAAAAATCATTTTTAGCTAGATGTGTTGTTGGGGAGTTTCTTGCTGCTTCTGCTCCTTTAAACAGTGATAACACATTGCGAAACAGTGTACATAGAATAGGAAGTAGATTTAAATTTTGACTTACATGTATGACCTTCAAAAAGTTTTCTCCAATGGAACTTATTTTGAATAAAAACTTTTGAATTTGAATTTGTACCATAGAATGACAATCCCAGTAACAAACAGTAACTATTTTTTTAAATTTAAAGTCTGTCGTCAAAAAATTTCTACTTAAACAAACAACATTTAACATTATTATTTCTGATACCTGGCCCTAATCTAAATATATATAATTGAAATCTACATATATAGTGACTCATCACAATATCTCAGGAAATATAATACCTATAGACTTGAAATTTGGCATGGACCTTCCTTTTGCCTAGTAGAGGTCAGCTAAGAACAGATTTTACTGCACGCGAAGCGGGTGGGTATCAGCTAGTTTGATAAAGCCTGTAGCTTGATAAAGCAATAAAAAGTTGTATTCCCTATTTTGCATTTCTTTTTAGTCAGTTATGGTATCCACATTAATGAAATTATGTTAATCACTTATAGCATTATATCTTTATCCAATATTATGATAATTAATAATGTTCTATGTATTAAACTTGCCATGAGCGAAAAGGGACTTTTTGCTATTTTGGTTTTCCTGTTCTTCACAGCCTTGGGAATTAATGGATATTCATGAAGTTTGGTATATATGTTCTTTTTACAATGTTGATAAAGGAAGAATACCATTTTAATCTGGAATTTGGACATGTTCTAAAGGCTTTGGCTCCCAAAGTTTATTTAAGCAATGTTGAATCAGACATTTATCTTGATATTTAGTATAGAATAAGTTAGTTGCATAACATTAGGAAATATATATATGATGAATGTGAAAAATGATAATTTGTGATGAATATAATATTCTTTTATGCTGACATCTTGGATAAGTTATATGATGTCACATGGAAAGTTCTAGTCAATAGGTACATAAAATTACAAATGACTCATGCATACTCAATGAGGTAAATCATGATTTAATTTTATTTTGTAAAGGTATATTTATCATATGCATTAAAACATGAATCAGTTAGACTTTATCAAATTATGGCAGACTAATTGTAACAAACTCTTATGACACAATTGGTGCCACCATTCTTTCTAGCATACATTCTTGTTTTATAAAAAGTCTCAACCAAAACTTTTCAAATGGCATGTTATTATTTAAATACAAGTAATAAATTAACTCAAAAGACTGTCCTTTAGTCTAAATTAATTTATATTACTTCTGCACTACTTAGAGAATACTTTTGGTATTTCACAGCTGATTAGAAAATTAAGTTTTAATCATTTTCTCTTGAATTTCGTAATTAAATAGAGGATTAAAACTGAATTACGAAATATGAGTATGTTTGGGAGTCTAGTAGTCTATACTTCAAACCATACATAGTTTACTTTTGTCACATATAATACCTGCACTGTGGTCGAAATAAAGCTTGTAATATATCATTATAACAGTCCACTGATTACAACAAGTACCCTATACCACTAAAGTACAAATCTAGAAAAGAGTTAGACCTATTCAACAAAGTTTATTTTCTGCTTATGTGAAACCCCAAGTTAAAAATGACTCTGTACTGATTCCTTATAGTTGATTATGATTTGTTATTTTTCTCCTTTCCAGACTTTTTGCCTATGAAATGTGGTAACTGCAAAGAAGTATTTTGGTAAGTTTTTGGTAAGAGTAGGTCCTTAGTCTTACTATATTTTAACTTAACCTCCATTTGTAAACAATGCTAAATCACGTTTTTGAAATATAACTGTACAATAAAATGTTACTCTTCAATAGGAAAGTGGACAGTCAAATCAACTGACATACTTTTTATCTGTATATTAATATGTGAAGCAAAAACTTTGTACGCCTTTTTATGAAAATTATGCAGACTGCAGACGGAGGAGTATGAAATTTCGCAGTTAAATTAAAATAATAATTAATAATCAAAAATAGAAAAGTGTGTGTATATAAAATTTGCTATTGATCTGGCCTTGAATTTTAAATCATTCCCAGAAAAATTCCCCCGGAATACCCAAGATAAAAAGTAGCGCAGATTTTAAATCTAGGAATTTGCTGTCGACCAGTGAAAACCGCACCTCTATCGGCCAATTAGTTTTTAAGTAAAACCCAAACAAACAGACGCAAAATCTAAAATAATTGCATTGTGTTCTTCATCATTTATATAGTCTATTTCATTAGTTTTCTTTTTTAAATAGCTTCAATGTACAGTTAGGGCATTTTTAGAATTTCGTAATATAGATATTAGAATGGATTGTAACCCGCATGTCCGCATCCCTATTTCCCGCCGATAACTTGGATCTAAACTATAGTTATTAATATCTTACTTTCACTGTATACAGTTCGGAGCACTTTGCGCATCTAAAACACGAATGCCCATCGGGGAACACCTGCGATGTGCAAGTACCTATGTGTCCACTTTGCGGAGCGCCCGTCCCGGGCAAGAGGGGTCAGCCCCCAGACGTAGCGGTCGGTGCCCACATAGACAACCAGTGCACATCTGATCCAGCCACTGAGAGGCGGAAAAAGGTAATTTATTTTTCTATTAAATGAATTGATGAAAACACTTTATTTTCTTTTCTTAAGCGCTTGTGTGTTGACCATTCCTATATCGTACCAACCCTTCATTTACCTTACTATAAGTTAAAATTTGACATAAGCTCCATATGATGGTAAGGCAAGTGAATCAACAGTAAAATATGTATCTTACCAGTCAATATGCGATATTGCAAGAAATTTACACACACACACACACACACACACACACACACAAATTTTAAGCCGTTATGTAAATCTACCTTCTCAAAAAATTTACTTATTGTCCCATTTTCAGAACAGACTTATACTAGCATTCTTATGATTGCTCTCTATTAAATATCAAACTCACATGCTTTTCTGGCACACATTTCATTATATTACTTTCCGAGAGCACCGTTAAATGCCTTTCCGAAATTCTCGAAAACCTTGTGAAGATTTGTGTCTTTATTTTTTTCTTCAATTAGCAAATAAAAAAAAAGTTATGCAAATAAATATATACCTAGTACCATACGTATTCCCTACTGCAGATTTGAATGTCAACAAGAGGGAAAATACTAACAAACCTTATTTTCAGAAATAGTTTCGGCTTTCTAAACTATTTTTATACCACTTGTACTGAGAATTGAAACCTATTATTACAACTTAAGTTCCCGACAAAAACATAATCCACCTGCATATCTGAAACAAAGCACATTTATTACCTGCCGGTATTTAAACAAGTTGTAACGCTTTTATGACTGTCCTCTTTTGTTTACTTTGTGTTTAAAATTTGTGACGAGAAAACAGCCCATTGTTATTGTACTCTTTTAAGGCAGTTTGCGGCTGAGTCATTAGCCAGGTGTTTACATGGATTAAGCCGACTTAGATACGGGGGCATTGCATTTGTGCAGTATAAAGCAATGGCCCGACTGAGGGAGCAGTCAGTCGAGCGAGAACCACGAGCGAAGCAAGACGTGTGTACTACAATCGGGAATCTAATAAGTGACGGACTTTTCGCGTTTTATTGAGTTACGACCTTCTGCGTTACGTTTGGACTTGTTGTATTCGGTTATATTTGTACCTGTGTTATTCGTGTTTGTATAGTTCTAATAAACTTTATAGTAATTCTAACGGCATTTTAATTCGAGTCCCGTAACTCGTAACACTATTTACAGTTTTTAAGAAGGAACAAAAATCATACAAATATTCCTGTGGTCATGAAAAACATGAAATATATGAATGTCTCCTTCTCAGGTATTTACAAACAGATGCGCATACAAAGGATGCAAAACGAAAGAGATGATCCCTTTAGTTTGTGGAGAATGTTCTCTGAATTATTGCTTGAAACATCGACACACAACTGACCATTCATGTGAAGGAAAACTTGCGGCAAAGAGAAGACAGGCTGCGTGAGTATCATAAGATTTTTGTAAGTTAATAAGGTTTTAATTAAGGTGCATACAATGGTTTGAGTTATAAGTAAAAGAAATGTGTTTTTTACTTGCTATATAATCGAGAAAGAAAGAAGAAAATAATTTTATTTAGGACCTTAGAGGCCGTAAACCAGAGGTTTCCAACCTTTTATGCTCCACCCCCTTAAAAGAAAAAAATTCCAACGCCCTCTTTGAGATAGTAGTCAATTTTACGAATTTTATATGTCATAATTTTATGTGTAATTTTATATGTCATAATTTTATGTGTAATTTTATATGTCTATTGTCTATTAATAATCATAAATTAGAAATTAATTCTCTCTATCTCTAATCGTGCTCCTCGTGGTCTTGGTTGTGTGTCGTGATTATTAATTAGTACATAGAATAGGAAGTAAACTTAAATTTTAACTTATATGTATGATCTTCAAAAAGTGTTTTCCAGTGGAACTTATTTTGACTAAAAACTTTTGAAATTAAATTTAATTGGAAATACAAAAACATGTTACAATAAAAACATTTAATTCAGACTAAGACCATACGAAGTGTTAATAACAAAAATATAACTTAACCAACTAATGCAAGACAATACACAAAACTGGAATACCCCGCACTGGGGCACTGCACAAAGTCAAATACAAGATGTTTAATCAAAATTAGTAAAAACATTAAAAAGGAAAATTATAATAAGATAAAACTACAGATAGATAAAATGTTTTTTCATGAAAACAGAGGTATTTCCAAATTATTTAATTATATTAAATTTCTAATTACTTAGGTACGCTACGACCGCACCCTTGACTGTCATAACGCCCCCCATTTGCCTTTGCATCCATTACTGCCCCCACGAAAATCTTCGGTGCCCACTAAGAGGCGGTAGTGCCCCCGTTGGGAACCTATGCCTTAGACCATTAATAAAAAATAATTCCTGACAAATATAATCTTGAAGTCTTCAAGTCACGAGTGAACAGGTATCTTCTAGGTAAGCGTGTTCCATCCTAGACTACGTCAGCACTCAACATCAGGCGAGACAGTTGTGAAACGCAAACCTATATTTCCATTAAAAAAAAATATAAAAACTGAGTCTCGGGCTCTAAAAGTGAGGCCATCTAAAAGATGCCGATTTTAGAATAGTATGCCGAACACGCTACAGTAAAAAATAAATAAAATATTCTCAAAACAAACCAAGTGAGATGTATGTAGTATTTTCTTAAGTGTTCGCGACTAATACACATAATAAAACTACGCTTACTGAAAAGTGACAAAACGTCGAAATAAAAAACAAATAAAATGTAATTAAATATGTTGTAATTAAATAGACCTTATAGCGAGAATCGTAAAACATTTAATAAATAAATTAGTGCCTAGGTCTCTTTGCTTCACGTCAACATACCTAGCGTAATTGACCATAGAGAAAATTCTGTTAAGTCTCCTAATACAATGACTGCATATAATAACTGCATAGTATGGAAATGCTCAATTTCTGAAATAAATGAATTATTATTATTATCAGTAATCCTTATATTTTTTCAGTAATTCGGCAATGGCTAGAATGAAAGCATCTCAAAATATAGTCCAACAAAATCAACCTGTTGCAGCAACTGTCACTGCCTTCAATGACGTACAAGGGAATATGGTAAGTGGATTAAAGATTTTTGGATGGTGTTTTCATAACATAGAAGAAGCTACCAATAACCTGTAAAATATGTAACTGAAAAAGCTTGTAAATTTAATTAATTTGCTATGGACCAAAAGATGCCACAAATAGTTTTTCTCCCTTATTTCAGTATGTTTTTTTTACGGCCTTTGTGGCTGAGTGGGCTAAGCCTTTGCCGGCCTACCTCACTGCCTCTCGGAAACTCTGGGTTCGATTAATGTTATGATAAATTTCGGAAACGAATTTTCTCCGTTATTTACTAAGGTCTGGGTGTCTGGGATCGGCCCCAGAGTAGTTCGTTGTATATTACCCATAACACAAGCGTAACTTGCTTAATTTGGGAATTTACAATATGGGTCCTTGTCTGTCGATTATTATATTTTATGGTTTAATGAAAGTAATTATAGAATGAAAACACTATTGTTTACCAATTAATTTATCAATTAAAAGGTAGGTCTTTAAAAACTAGACAATATAGAGGAGGTACACTGTATTGCATACTATTAAGATAACAGAAAACAATAGGCTGTCTTATAGTTAAAAGCAATTTCTTCCAGACAACCTTACAACCTTAAGATGGGTTAGAAAAGTTTGTGAAAAATGTGGGTTTTGCAATATAACTAACAATAAGATATAAGCTGAAAATAAGGCGGCCTTATCGCTTATATTCATTACTTTCAATATAAAACATTCCGAAACTACAAAGGTCCTACAATATTCTCTGGAGGTGTTCGCGAGTATATCGCAAGAAAGCTACAAAAAAGAATTTCTTGAGCACATCAACTGTCTGTTTGCAACCATTTTATTGAAGTCTAATAATGGTCTTATTCATATTGAGTTAGAGTAAATTTCTAGGCTACTATAAAGCAGTCTAAAAACATACTTTAACTCAATAGTTACTAACCTTCTTTTTCCGTGGCATTTTACTTACCAGTATTTTTTTGTCACTGATGGTAATAAATAATTAGCTTAAAATTAAATAATAATTTAGTGAAAAGCAATTTATAATTATAAAATGATGTTGATATTTTTTCATTACAATTTATGCCGCTATCTAACAGTGGCTGTAAAAAAAGTTGGGACATGAGTCGCAATATGGCTCGCATAGTTTTTAAAATTTTTGACAGCAGGAAAAATCGTTTTCCAGGGACAAAAAGTAGTGTTTTCATCTCTTGTGATCAGTCAACTCCAAGCATATTTTCAGAATATGTGAAATGAAAAATAAATATTTAACCGACTTTTTCTACAATATCTTGAAATCGATGCCAAATAAAACATAAAAACAACAAATTTGTAAAATATAGTAATGTCTGTTTTACTTCGCACCAACTTCACAATGCTATAGAAAGAATTCAGTTAAGTATTTATTATTTGCTTTTTAGTTGCGCAAATACATGAATAGCTTTACAAATAATACATTAAGCGTGTAAAAATTGTAACACTGGTACACATATACAATATTGCTATCTCACTCTTCGTTGTAGGCGCTCGTCACCAAGGGTTGCTGTCGATTTCGCTGTGATCCACTCATCAGATCTTGACTTGGTGACAATGGGGCCATCTCGGGAGTATACTCTTTCGTATATAAAAAAATGAAAATCAATCTATAATTAACGGAGATACTGCGTAACAAACAATTTTTTAAGGTTTCTCTCGATTTCCATGGGGTCCACTTATCAGATTTAGACATGCTGACTATGGGAACAATTCCGGAGTCTACCCTTTCGATTAAAAGAAAAATTTTGAAAATCGGTTAACAATTGATGGAGTTAACAAACATACAGACTATTTGAGAACCTCCTTTTGTTCGAAGTCGGTTAAAAATTAATGATCATGACTTTAAAAAGACTTGTGTTGTGAACAATGGTGCACTTAAAAGATTCCCAGGAATGGGTCCTCATGAAAATGTGGAGAGTTTATCATAATTATTCGTTTTTTCAGACCGAAGACGAAGCGCTAGCTCACGCGTTAGCGCTCTCGATGCAAGAGGAGAATTCCCTCCATTCTAGGGATAACGCGTTTGCCAGAGCACTGACCAGGCAGCGCGTTGGAGGCGAACAGAACTCGCGGTGCACCGTGTCTTAATGACGTCACGCAAGTGTTTGAGGCGAGTAGTGAACAGTTTAGTTGCCAAACGTGTCTGTTTACACACCCCTCTTCATAGAAGTGTGATTGTGTGAAAGATTCAGTTTCATTTCGAGCTCAGTTCGAGACATTTTTTAAAATTTATTATTATTATGGGCTACGAACAATTACATCACTAAGAAAATTAAACAAAAATATAAACTATTGGTAACACACAACTATAATAAAAAAGAAAGAAATTAATCCGTCTGTCTGCCAGTCAGTTAGTTTATTTAATAAGATTTGGTATAGTCCTCAATAGATGTGAAGTTCACTACACTACTTGACTAATAGCTATTAATGATGAGTAATAGGTACATCCATTGATAACTCTACAATTTTTTTTTTATACATAGAAGGGGTTTGAAAAAATATGTCAGCTTTTGTATAATATTCATTGTAACATTTCATTATCCTGTTGATTGGAGATTTGAAACGGAATCTTTAAACCTAATGTCCAGAGGCATATTAAGAACCGATGACATCATGAATAAAGATATATTTAGTTACTAAAGTGCTCTCGTAGTGTGAATAATGTAGTCAATGAAATGATTTTGCGGTCATTAATATGATTAAACGCAGCTTTCAACGGATTATAGCGCTATGGAATAACAATACTAGAAAGTACAATAGTTTAATGTGTTGTCTTGGTGGTTAATCTTTATTAGATAAAAGAGATCTTTATTAAATGAAAATTGCAATTACTTTATGGAGATTATGTCCAATATTAATTAGTAGTAAGACAAATGAATGGATAGTAAGATATAAGAACCAGCTGTTAGTTCTGACAGTGTTTAAGTTTACAATAAAAATATACCTATCAAGACAACATGTTTGATTTATTCGGTATGAAAAACTGTTTTTAATAATAAAATATTTGTTGAAAGGTGTAGTAGTGGTTTTTTTATATTAAAAAGGAAAGAGAACTGACTTGCGCACTCTGCTCAATAGTTGTAATAACTAGTATTCTAATCCCATGTCAGCAATTATAAAGACTGACAGGTTTTTAGATGTAATCAAAATTATAAATCTATTGAAGTTAGATTTTATAATGTATCCTCTTTGGGAACACGTAACATAATTGTTGCCACAGCTCTAAGAAATCAACTAGCTTACTTCCATATAACGAGTTAAAAAAAAATGTGTACATTGTACATAAAAAAATACCTAAACGAGATTTTACAAGAATTGTGTACCAAGGCTTTTGTGTCATCGTTCCCTTATACCTTGGATTTATATTCTATGGAAACTAAGTTGTATTTTAAGGTTCTCAAGTGATATTGGCCAAAACGGAATATGTATAAAATGTCTTGTTTGTATAGTGTATTCTTTACTCTGTGTACAATGGTGTAGCGAAATCCCGACAAAAAATCAGGGCCAACCATGATAACAGAAGCATAAAAAATCAGTAAGTACACAAATGTGCGAGTTAAGCAGATTTAAAAAATTCAAATAAACATTCTTAATTTTTTATTCAAGTTGTAAAGTATCGTCGACATCACTAACTTATAATCTATGGGCAAAATATTCTGAAAAAAAGTGATAATGCTTAATTTTTTTGTTACTATGAAAATTAGTTTTCGAGATGCCCGTTACTGTTTAAAAAGATGCAACGATCATTTTTAGCTATAAAAAAATTTACGGGATAATTGCTAAGTGTACACGAGCGACGCCACGAGGTAAGTCCTAGTGTCAAAATAACAAGGAAAACAGATATATTTGTAGTTTCTGTGGAGTAAGCTAGCTATTTTCTTATTATACTGTGTTGTTGCCTTATTAGACTCATATCAAAATGGATTTATAATATTTAAGCTAATCGTATTCAATTTGTTGTCTATACTAATGACAATATCACATTCAAATTATTGTTTAACGACAATTGATAAAAATGTATATTAAGCTATAACTTTTTTCTCTGGGTTTATTTAAAGTGTATTTTCTATGTTTATTTTAAGGAGTTGTAAACAACCAGTCATATTCTTTCAAGATTTTGTATTCAAATAATATTAAGCGCATATTTTGCGGTAATTCTCATCCTTATAGTATAGTACAAATGTAGTTTAAAACAATGTGGGCTATGTTTTTCCTATAAATTGCACTTTTCAATGTATATAAAATATTTACAAACACAGACCTTGACTGTTTATTCATTATAATGAACGTCATTCATAATTGCCAAATGTTGGAGAATTTTTCATTTATAAATCCGGCAATATTTTAAATGATTCATGTTTAAACTAGTCAAGGATATACATATTAAAATTACACGTAAAATGTGCGTTAAATATATTATTTCCTTGCGAATCTTATTGAAATAATGAAATCTGTATTTGCTGACCACAGCACTGTTTATTTAAAGAATCCACTTAAATTGTATTATACAATATTCCCTTTTTTCCATTTCTTCTTAATATTTAGTATAATAATAATAATTGAAATACTTAGGAATAATGTATCCAATAAAAGCGCTAGTTTCAAATTTAGATGAACGACTGATTAATCATCAAAGTAATAATTATATTTGTATATTATAATTAATTTCATTAATGTATTGTTATAATCCGCGCCAAGTGGTAGTGTTAAAAAAACTGTTACAGGTAGAGAAAGGAGGACCATTTCTGTATTAAAAAAATGTATATCAAAAGGCGTTAAATTGGTGGCGCCACTGCAACTAGAGGGTAAATTTAAAAAAAACGCGTTTATAATAAATAGTGCATTATAAAATCACTTTAAAATATTATTAAAATTCATAACAATTCAGTTTTATTTATTACTAGCTTTTTCCTGCTGCTACTCTGCGTGAAAAACCCTAGGTAGTAGCTCTATGTTACTTACATAAAATCTTAATTAGGCTTTTTATATGTATATATATACCTTCAATGAAATTTTATCTAACTGATGGTGAAAATCGCTTAAAAATCATATCTACATTATTGTATATACATACGCCATCTGTCAATATTTAACGTCATCACCAATTATTGACAATATTACGTCACAAATAACGCATTCAACTCATCGCTACATCTGCGTGAAACAGTCAATAACTATAACATTATCTCGGAAGACAAAGTAGTTTAAGCTAAAAGCTCGTGAACTAAACTGTTATTTTTATTTTTTAAAGAATGTATAATAATAATAGGCCAAGGAACTAAATACTATACTACTATGGATATTAAAGCAAAAAAAACTTACGAAATATTATTAATGATTTCTGATGGGATATTATTATTCTAAATAATATATTTGGTTAAAGGAAGATACATTCTGTAATTTTTAGACCTAAAACTACTGTTTCTTGTTAAATTCAACAACGACAAAGAAACCAAGTCCACATAGTCTACATAAGAGAATAAATTACGCCCCGTGATATAAGTTAGCTCCTTTTCTAATTTCATTTAAATCCGTAAGTATTTCTTTACGTGCTCTAATAGATAGACAAACAAACACAAAAATTCTAAAAATCCGAATTAGCCCCCTAACTTTTTCACATTTTTAAAACCATTGTACAAACTCGAACCATTTACAGATTTATTATAGTGTAGATTAGGTTACATATAAAATCAT
The DNA here is from genome assembly GCA_039645545.1 of Dendrolimus houi. Classification (NCBI taxonomy): domain Eukaryota; kingdom Metazoa; phylum Arthropoda; class Insecta; order Lepidoptera; family Lasiocampidae; genus Dendrolimus; species Dendrolimus houi. The sequence goes on from CM077136.1 coordinate 10,509,248, forward strand.
TATGTACAGTTTTCTAAAAACATGAATACAAATAGTATATAGGTCGCAAATCGCTGTCGATCGGGAACGTGCTCAAAACGCTGGCGCATTCCCGCGCTGGATGGCAACGCAAGTACAAGCCTTTTGTCACGTAAGACTTCTATCAAACGATAGATATGGGGCGATATAAATAATTTCAAAAAGAATAAATATTTCAACTTGGAATATAATTACTGTTAACTTTTAGATGGTATTTGCCTACACTAGCGCCATACGGGTCGGTTTTTTAACTACTATTTACTGCTTACCGTCGTACAAATAAAATGGCACTCCTAACTCTACCCTCCATAAAACAAACATGACGGGGCAACAGACGCTTGTTCAAATAAAATTATATAAAAAGCACCCTTCTGCAGCTAATTTGTATGGACCATTGATTGTGCGGACTGTAGTTATTATATAAGGTGTTTGTAATGTTTTTCTACTTTATAATGAAATATGTTGTTGAGAGGTATAAAAGATAACGGTCTTGTTCATATTGAGTTAAAGTAAATTTGTAGGCTTCTTTAAGAAACTTAAACCCAATACGAATAAGACTGTAAGAGTATATAATACGTAATCAGTCTTGTAATTTAAAAAAGTATAAATAATTACTATTACTTTTTATTGTTTCTTTCATCCAGAGTACATTAATATAATAGCTGTCATTTTATGAAATATTTTAAGGTTATTATTGAACACTACTAAAATATTAACAAGTGTTATATTGTTATAAAATACACTTTATTTCTAATATATCACAAATAAACACCTTCTTTTTTATGTATTTTTTCTTATGTCAACTTCACTTTTGGAATATTTTTGAAAGTAATCAATGTTAAAAATAAATAATTTTAAGCTATATGGTTTCTTTTGTCTTTGTGTTTGGTGATTGCATATGATTCTGCAAATAATCTAAAAGGAACTCTCAAGTTTAGCACGTGTCATAAAGCGAAAATGTAGCAGTGAATAATACCTAATAATAATAAATAAATCTTTATTGCAAAATAATCTGATACGGTAACTTATAGAAGTCCCTAACTCCTGAGCTAGGCATGAAGCCTGTTTCGGGAATCAGTGCCCTCTCACATCACATTTTAAACAACTAGTAAACACAAACCGGTACCGGAGTGTTAGGTCTAGTGCGCAAGCGCGCGGCGCGCTCGCGTGCACGTCGTATGTATGTATGGAATAGTTACCCAATAATCTATACCCTGCTCTCCAGGTACCTAATTGCTGCGGGGTGGATTAGGAATCCAAGTAGAGTGCTATAATTATCAACTAATATTGCTTTATTAAGGGCTAGGGGTTGCCAGAAAACGGCATTGCCAACATAATGAAATTCAGTTAACATTCCGTATGTTTTATTAATCAACATGGATACAAGATTAATGGTTTACAATATCACAGCAGTAAACAATATATTATAACAGTACTAAATAAAAAATATGTATTTTTGGCTTAATAATGCTTATAATAAACAATATTTGGTCCCAAGTTAAAATCTATCTATAATATTTTATTCTAAACACGCCGTGTCTGTGATTTGAAGCTATTTATAAAAAAAAACAACTGGAATAGACTATAATATAAAAGACGAAGAACAAAATGCATTTTTTTTTAGATTTCTTGTCTGTTTGTCTGGGATTCACGCAAAAACTACTGGGCCGATTTCCATGCGGTTTGACGACAGCTAATTCTTAGACTTAAAATCTGCGCTACATTTTTTCCGGAAGCGGTTTGAAGTTGTTCGAATGCATAAAAGTTAGCTTATTCCGAGACAGTTTCCACTAAAACAATAGCTTACATTCTTTTTTTAAATGCTGCAATACTTTGTCCCGGGAATTTCAAGTCAAACGTGGACGAAGTCGCGGGCATATCTTAGTATAATATAAAATTAACACCCCTTATACATTTTATTTAAATCAACAATTCATGAGACTTATTAACAATTTTTTTAGATTGATAAAACTGTTGCAATGGCCATAGTTTACATTTATCTCGACAAATATTAATTCCCAATTTAAAATATAATTAAATATTATGGAAAATACGTTTCTCTCTTTTTCATATTTTTTTATTCGCTAAACATTTGGTCCCAAGTTAACATACACGTAAATATTATCAAAAAATGTTTTCACTCTTTACGTATTTATTCAATACGACTAACATTAATTAAGCCTTTTAAGCCTTCTTTTTATTTAGATTGAAAAAGCTTTCTTTTATTCGTGTAATAAAATTATTGGAATTACCATAGTATACTTTTATACCGATAAATAAGGCAGCTATCTTAACCATATCATTTCAGCCATCAGACGCCTAGTGATGGACGACACGCGAGGCTCTGTGGTTTTTAACCTATTCCTACGTGCCTCGCGAATAGTAATGTATGTGCTTAAAGTATCTACTAAACTTGCGTTAATGATGAATTGTGTATTTGTCTGCGAAGTTTGGAATAGCTATCAGGGGCATGGGCCCCGGCTTGACCCCCCCCCCCCCCCCCCGTCATTCACAAATTACTGAGCAGCGCCTTATTATGGAGTGTTCTAAATTTATGATTATCGTTCAAATAAGTTGTGATAAATTCCGGTGGATTTCTAGCGACAAACAACTCTAGGCTCATGTATCTGGCGGCCGTTAGTCGTTTGCGCTCGGCGTTTGAACGGCAAAGGTTCTTGTGTGCGTGCGCACTGAAATTCGCGGCTGTTTGCTCGACCAGTTGAGCTGTCACTTTCTGAGTGGGCTCGTCTTCTAACGGTGGCTGAAATAGTAAAGTCCCTGTTTCACCTGCGTTAGTATTGGTGACTGACCAAATGCGACTTCTTGCGTTATTACATTGATAGCGTTATCTTTACTTAACGTTAACATAATAATAACAGAATATATCGTCTATTTCAAATAGGAAGGTATAGGAGAAATTACGTAAATAAAAAAATAAACATCGTAATTCTAAGTATAGGAATTATTTTATAATTAAAATTAATATTTATTTCGTAGGATAACACTACAAGTTACGATTTATGCACGTGTCAGCCTTAGTCCTATTTGAAATAGACTTTATTAATACTACAGTGTTATGTCGTCAGACGGATATGCTATCGTGAAGTTAATCGTATATAATAATATCATTGACCAATCAGAGTAAAGTTCGCCAACATTTCGCGCACCAAAATCTTAATCATTATATTCTCTACAAAAAAGATCTAATTTGTCCCTGCGCCACAATTCAAAGGAGCACCTCTTACCATCTCCAATAGTATCGGGATCCTAGTCGTTGATATAACGAACGTGCAGTTTCGGGGTCATCTGGAAGGCAAGGCTAAACTTGCCTCCAAAAAGCTTGGTGGTCGGTCCAAGCAGTATTTCACCCCGCGGCAAAGACTTGTGCTTTACAAAGCGCAAATTAGGCCGCATATAGAATACTGCTCACACTTATGGGCTGGGGACCCGCTTACCAGACTGACCCTCACGACTCCATTCAGCGTCGTGCTGTTCGTATAGTCGACGATCCTATACTAGCAGGCAGTTTAGAATCGCTGAGTCTTCGGAGAGACTGCGTCTCTCTGGGTATTCTAACGCATGTACAACGGAGTGTTCCGAGGAACTGTTTGATCTATTGCCAACACCTCATTTTTATAACCGCACCGCTTGCCATGGACGGGATGTTCACCCCCATTTTCTGGAGCTCCCACGCTCAACTGCGTAGAACTCCAGGTTCTCTAGAACGTTTATTCTGCGTACAACAATGATCTGGAGGGACCTTCCCGCCGAGGTTTTTCCTCTGCGCTACAACATGGGCCGTTTAAGAAGGCCGTTATAAAGATTTCTTGGAGGCCGGCAACGCGTTGGCAACGCCCCTGGTGTTGCAAACGTCCATAAGCGACGGTAACCACCTTCCATCGAGTGGGCCATCCGCCTGCTTTAGGGAATAAAAAAATACTCTAGTGGCCCAATTCTGCTATTTCAATATCTTGCGTTGCGTTGCGAACATATTCAAAGTACGATTCCATTGCGATAGTGTCAAAAATTCGTATTCTACTAAATCTACAAGGTCTTCTAGATATCGTCACGGCGGAATAATAGTAGAAAAAGGTTGGTATTACCATTAGCAGAAACGGCGTTACCCGAAACATTTATTTCGCAAGTTTTCGCTTATAAATATTTATAAAATACAGGTTTGCCACAGGCATGGCATTGGAATTAACAGAATACCGAATTCAGGCAAACCTATGATAGAGACTATAGTGTTCGGCGATTTTGATAAGATATAATAACAGAATTGTGCCTCTGAGGTTAATAAACTTTAACACTAGACTGGACTCACGGACCTAACAATCCGTTGTTAGCTCCGTGAGCTAGCTGCGACGAGACGCAGCCAGCTCTGCAGTGTGTAAGTTTTGTTTATACTGTAAACTATAATACTTACAGAAAACCGAATCCACTGCCATATTTGATATCTAGATATTTCAGCTGTGGCCGAATCTTCTATGTTTCCACTGTAAAAAAAATGTCCAATACCGGCCAGCCAATAATATATGAACAGGATTGAAACGGCCACGTTGTGCTTGAGACCTTGCATTGTTACACCTCCTGAAGGGATTTTTAGAAGGTCTTGTGCTGTTATTTCGATGTCGAATGTTCTAGATATCTGATTTGGTGTTGCACCGCTTTTTTTCCAAAGCTATAATTATAATAAAATCATTTTTTTTCTTTCTGTAAATATTATTATTTACCAAAAGAACTTATATATTGTTACGAGCTACAGGACTCGAATCAAAAATGCCGTTGGAACTACTATAGAATTTATTAGAACTATACAAACACGTATAAAACAAATTCAAATAAAACTGGATGCAACCAGTTCACACTGCAGGATTCGATACAATTCGACACGCGTAAAGTCTGTCGTCTATATAGCTAATGGAGAGTACTACAAAATGTCTTACTCGTTTCGTAGTCGTCGCTTGACTGCCCGCCCCTCCATTCGGGCATTGTCTTATACTAACTACACAGTACAAAAAAATTGGCCGACTGAGTTTCCGAGAAATAGTAATTTGCACACCTGGTTATCTATTCCTATGAACGGCCAACAAGTCGAAAACAATAGGGATTAGTTCGACGCTAATGATGGTCATAAAACATGTAGGAAAACAATAGCACGTTTTTCTTAATTACAAATTCTAAACATAAAAGAATTCCTAAATCCGGGAAGACAATAAACTGCGCTTACGACAGGTAGCTGTGCGTTTATCCTTGACGGAATGTAACAATATAATACTAGAGTTTGCCCCGCGGATGCGTCGCGTGTCAAGCCCTAGGCAGTAGCTTTATTTTACATACATATAAACTTAATTTGATTTTTCGAATTTTCGAGGGGTCCACAATTTTGTGACGTCACATTTCAAAATCTACTATATTGAAGCTAATTACGGAACTGCTGTTTTAATTTAATAATAGCTTGATGTAAAATTGCACAATATGTGATGTCACACTAGGGAGGGGAGGAGACCAGTTGTGACAAGGACGGGGAGGTGTCGAAAAATCATGAAATTCGTGTGTCGTTATTTGTGGGTGGCCCCTAATATAAACATGTTTAAAAAATGTAGAATACATAAATTTTTCTTGCGGGCGGCGTTACAATTTACTATCAAAACACACAAATATGTGAAGTCTTATCAATAGCTCATCTGTGCCTATCTTTTTACCTTAGTTTTTAGGACTATGAGCTGTTAGCCCCCGAAATAAAATAATAATATCGGTTGAAAGTGTAGTGGGGCAATTCTCCAACGCGCATCATAGACCGCAATCAGGTATTTTTTTAATAGTGTTAAATCATTCATTTTTGACTACAATATAACCGACTAGCTGCGCCCCGCGGTCTCACCCACGTGGTGATGGAAAATTGTTATATTTTGGATAATTAACACGTCTTTTATTTAGTTCTAATTTTTAATTTTAATTTTCTTTTTCATACTGTAGTTTAATTTATGTATTATATAAAACTAATAAAGAATATTTTTAATTCACACTATATCTTTATAAATTATAGCCTATGTATTAATCTGGTGTATAAGCTATATTATTGTAAAGTTTCATCAAAATTCATTCAGTAGTTTTTGCGTGAAAGAGTAACCAACATACATCCATACATTCTTACAAAGTTTCGCGTTTATAATATTAGTAGGATTAGCGCTCATTATTGTTATAACAAAGCATTGAAATGAAAAGATTCTTAAAAATCTATAGGATTTAAAAAAATCGTGGTTGTGGCCAATGATACGTGCGGTTGGGCACAGGAGAATCACCCAGTATTACGATATCAATACAAAAAAGGGCTTTTTCAAAATTATATATTTTACTGATGCAATTGTCATTCTTATTTTAATATTCTTCTCCAATGGTTGGTTTAACTTACCTCGTTTACATGTGGCACTACCCTAGTGTCGTATACCATAAACCCATCCACACCGCATTCTATCTCCTTCAATTTCGCATCTAATATACTGCTTATTATATCTTTGGATCTGTGAAAATGCATAAATATATTAAAACTAGGATTTGCCCGCGACTTCGTCCACGTTGGACAGGATAAGCTAATTTATATGTATCCTAACAACTTGAAACCACTCCCGGAAAAAATCCCGTGGGATTCCCACGATACAAAGTATCAGGGATTTTTATGACAGAGAATTAGCAATCAATCAATGAAAATATTACATCAGAATCCGGTTTCTTTCAATCGGGCCATTTTAGACCGCTCCCAAGAATATTACCGTGCAATTCGCGAACAGATGTATAATATTCTATTCTACTCTATTTTTGGCGACTTGGCTTCAACGCTACTGACGCTGTTTCAGCCAATGTGTTGTATAATATTATAAAAGTGTAGTCTTTTGGTTTTTATGTCTGTTTGTTCGGGATTCACCTAAAAACTACTGGGCCAATTTCAATATGATTTTCGCTGAACGATAGCAAATTCTTAGACTTAAACTCTGCGCTACTAAGTACTAAGTAGTCCTAAAAATCCCGCGCGAGTCTCAGGATAAAAATCCTTTGCTGGGAATGATTTAAAATGGCCAGATAAAAAATCTAATTCCAATGTGATTTTTTCACTGACCGATAGCAAATTTTATGTAATAAAAAGTGTGATATTTTTTATCCCAGGAGCGGTTTGTAGTTGTTTGGGTGCATAAAAATTTGTTTATTTCAGCACAGTTTTCACTAAAATGATAGTTTACATTCTTTTTTAAATGGTGTGGTACTTTGTGTTCTGGGAATCCCCCGGGAATTTTAACCAAGCGTGGACGAAGTCGCGGGCATATTCTAGTATTAAAATAAATTTATGGGCCTTTGTTACTTGAATCAAGTAGTTATAAACTATATTATTCTATGAAAATACATCCATTACAATAATAAAATTAACCAACTGGGAATCAGTGCCATCTGTTGCTGGTTTGAGCATCTTGGCTGCCATCCCTCCGGTAGCCGGAGCTCCCCGCCTATGACATGTGTTCACCACTAATTTCATATAACTTTTCAAAAAATGTTGGTCCATATTGACATATTTATTTCTGTCAGGCAATAGAAACTCTTTATTGCATCCTGAAAGAAAAATAACGTAGTTGATAGTCAAAGGGGAAACTATACCATGGTTGGCATCCCAGTACAATGAAAGGCACCTCATTATTTTAATCAAAACATTAAGAAATGTTAATAGATTATTTTGTAGTCACACAAAAACAAAACAATAACAGCACCTCTTATGGTGGATAATGCAACTGTTACAATATGATCACTAATATTTGACAATATCACGAAGTGGCCATGCATTTAGCTGTTCATATTGTTAAAAACTGACAATTCATGGATCTGGCTAGACCATATCATGACGATACCCACCCATATGTTTTACTAACATTTTTAGTTTTCGAGTTATGAATTTTATGTGATTTCTGGGAAATTTCGACCAACTTGAAACTATAGAGTTGCCTTTTTCAATTTTTAATCTAATAATCAAAATACAAGTCTTATTCACTCGAAATTATTCTTTTCACTTTCAAGAAGATTTAGATGCATTCAAAAAGTCCCAAATAAAAAATATATTTAAAGCCGATGCTGCCAAAATTTGCTAAAAATCACAAATAAATTATCAACTCAACTACTAAAAATTTTGGTAAAACATGCATCAGGGACCCCTTCATGTAAACTAACAAAATTTTCTTTTGAACATCACTATTCTGGCCACCTGTATTATGTAAAGATAACACATACCAAATTTAGCAATGATAGATGCACAATAATCCCAAATACCACAATTCAAACCAAGGGAATGTTCTTTCAAGGCATATAAAATTTCTTCAAGTTCAAATGTTGATAGCACATTTTCTATCAAAACACACGCTTTTATTGTTTCTTGAGGTAAGCTCAGTTTGTTTTGAGCCCAAACAAATATCTCATTCCATAATTCAGCTTCCAATGCACCTTCTAGTTTAGACAAATAGAAACAAGGACCACTACTTGCTTCATAAAGTTTCTTCGCATTGTGGTACATTAGTATGCCAAAATCCACCAAAGGACCAATAGCTTCTTTGCCATCAATCTGGAAATTTTTGTTTTAAGTATATTTTTAATATCCTTTAAAGAAAAATGTAAATAATTTGAAATAAAATATATAAATATATACAATAATTTTTTTATTTCAGAAATCCATATATAATTATAAATTCAAAATTACATTATTAAAAACTAATTATCGGGGATTTCACCAGTGTACTTATCTCAATCAAGGAATATTATATATGAAAAATCATAAATTAATATTATAAATTGAAAAAAGGAAAAGAAAAAGAGTAGAAACTCCTTGACAATCTGTATTTTCAATGAAAATAATTAAAAAACCCCTTACCAGTATATTGTGTTCAACCATATTCCATGCCCTGGGCCTTAACATTAATAAAGGGCAAGTGGTGATTGTCATAGGTGCACCCTGTAGTTGACCATTGACTGCTAAATTCACATTGTGGTATGCAAGCAACTGGTTCCTCCATGTTGGACAGTGACCGTCATCAAAGTCCACTTGAACTCCTTGGACATCTTCATTTAGGGCCGATACAAAATGTGCTGTGTTCGAAGCAGACACATCCCCTAAATCTAGTTGGCGATTTCTAAAAATTTTACTCAACCATTATCAAAATATTACGATATAGAAACTGAATGGATAAGGTGAGACATGGATACATAAGGTGATCTTCAAAACACGAATCAGGGACTGAAAAATTGAGAGAAAGAAGAGTAGGTGGTATGGGCATGTAATGAGGAGGGAGAAAGTTAAGTGACAAAAAGAATGTTAAAGTGGAACATTAACATGTACAAATATAAAGTTAGAACAAAAAAGAGATGAATAGATCATGTGAAGGATGGCACGTTGATTTGTGCTGTGACCGATGAGGTGCATCGGGAGAGGTACAAGCGCGCATGCATCTCGCGGGCACCAACAACAGTCGGGGGCACGGAGGCGCAGATATGCGCATGATGTCCCTCCCTGAAATACCGCTGCAGGGGCCCTCTAGCATCTAGGGAGCAGAGGAGTCTTTACCCCTGTTGTCAAAGTGAGTTTGCACTACTTCCCAGAACATTCTCGAACACTGATTCGCTAGGATCAGCGTGGACGTAACTACGTTCTAAGTCTCACGCTCTTCCTACCACAGTGCAGGGCACATGGGAGGAGGGTGGTTTTAGTGGGGGTATTGAGTAATCGAGTCTCCACACAAGTCGGTCGATTAGTGTTTGGATTGCCCCCTTGGGAATGCCTCCATAATCGACTATGGTCTAATCCCTAGCAAAGGACCCGGTACTATGCGATTTTCATTTCCTCCACCTTAAAAAAATAAAATAAAGATGAGGTACATAGAATAGAGGAGTATGGAATGAAAAGACATATCGCCAACTCCAAATAATTTGGTGACGACTAAAGTAAAGCGAGGGGACACTGAACATTCAGTGTTGCATATTTCAACACCATCTATGTAAACTACACAATCTATAAAGTATGTGTATAATATCAAAACAAATTTGAATATACCTACAGCAGCCTTGTGGGCAGAGGTGTGATTTTCCACGACTTATCGTTCCGCTCCGGTGACTGTTTAAAGTTCAATACCGGAAGACTTTGCAGGTCTACAGTCCGCCGACGTCTATTGACATAAAGTTGTTCAATTTTTGCATCAAAATCCCTGTGTAAAGTAGATACAAATTCTAGGGCACCTTTCGTAAATATTGTTTTATGTATATCTTCAAATTTAGGCGGCGGTGATTGTAGAAGTAAGATATTTTCCATGGTTTTACTGTGAACTTTTTAAAAATACCTTTTACTAAAACGTTTCAACTAAAATACAATAGTTTTGCAACTGGACGACCTTTACCTTCACATTCAGGGTATATTATACTGTATTATCATGTTCAGGGTCAGGCGTAAAAGGAATTTTTTTGTTGATAAATTTTGTTTTTATCAATATTATCAAATTAGAGGCTTAGAGGTGGTGGTGGCTATTGTGTAAGCCAGCTAATACGATTGTTTACAAACTAGCTACGGCTAAGTTGTCTAGCACTTTATTAACAAGATAATGTTACACTCTATTCCAATTACGAAGTCTCTTTTGACACTTCTTAGAACGTAACTCTTCGCGTTTCGCATAATTTGAAATAATAATCATTTTTTGTTCATGGTCGTAAATCATTATTTAAAAAATACACAATCAATCTAAATCATTATGAAATTAATTCACACAGACAATCAACATATTGTTTTTAGTCATCGTGCTCAAAATAATTAAAACTTTAAAAGATAATAATATTTTACTGCGGTTTTGCGTTTACGTTCTATAGTTTTATTTTTACTTTTTTACATAGTGATGCGACTAAAAGAATCGTATAAAATCGATTATAGACAGATTCTTTTCGCGAGTGAAAATCTCTCAACACTGCGTCCACCTCGTGATCACGACCCGCCATTTTGTTTGTCTCTTCAGTACGAGTGCAGAAGCCTTGTATACGATACGCGTGTTCAGTTTAGTTGATTTTGTGTTGTGTTTTTATTTCGTTCTTGTTATTATAGTTATAACTGTTTGATATTTTTTTCGTTGTTATTAAGTTTTGACTGTTATTTGATTTGGTTTGTTTGTATTTATAAACACTATGGCCGAAACTGAGACCCTAAAAGAACAGTGTTGTGCAGTCAAGCGCGAGAATTTGTAGTACGCCTACAAGATTACTTTGGAAGAGAGTATCAGAATGATGGTCCATTGTTGCCAGTTTCACAAGTGACTAACCGAGTAAGTGCAGCTTGGTATTAGTCGAAAAACTGTTTCCCGAATAAGTAAGGAAAAACATGGTAAAGATTTAACGGAAGATAACAAACTAAAATCGCCACTTAAGAAAAAGTTAGAAAATCGATAGTTACACATATCAACAATTTTGATAACAACGCCATTAGAAACCATATCTATGGCTACTATAGTAGGAACGAATTGCCGACTCTCGATAAATTGTCAAACACTAATGGAGAATGGACTGTTTCACGGCAGTAGAACTTCTTTGTGGAGGGTTTAAAAAAAGTTGGCTTTTCTTATAAAAAATGTGATAAAAGGCGGATTTTGATGGAACGTAGAGATAAAGCTTTAGCCAGATGTAATTTTCCAAGATCAGCAAAGTCTATTGCCGTTTGGAATAATGTTATATTTCTAGATGAGACGTGGCTAAACGCTAATCATACAGTTGGAAAGATATGGATAGATGACACTCCTGATTTTCGCTGCTTGGAACAGAGATATACATATCGATGCCGTCATAAATAACCAAATTATAATAAATACAGGGGATTCTACAGACGATGACGAGGGTGATGACGACGATGCCGACCATGAAATATCGATTTCGGCTAGTGATGATGAATAAGTTCCATCTTGATAAAAGTATCATGTAATATTATCTAATTAAATTTAAAAAACAAAGTTTTATAAATTTTAATTTGATGCTAATCCTTTTTCTGTCAATACCATTTTAATTTGTTCGTTATAGTAATCGAAGATCAATATCGTCGAGTATCGACTATAGTGGTACTTTACTAGTAATTTATTATTGACATCAGTCAAATGGGACTTCATAATTGGAATAAGGTTTTTTATAGTCGAATACCACAGCCACCACAGGTAACCTTGACTGGCAAGCAACACCTCAGCCATCGTGAGTCGCCAACAAATCGCGAGCTGACTAATGGTTGTCGAATAATAGGTACCAAAAACACTTAACTGACAAGTTTAAGGTTTAGCGGCTATCAGTTGGGAAGTCATTCACCCATAGTCAGCCATTAGCCATTAGATAATTTGTTAGCCAGCTGTAATAACAAGCCGCTGGAATTGTTTTTGAAATATCAGTTGGTTACTCACCACTAGTATATCAAATATTCAAACCAAAGATAATAATATTACAATCCCTGCGTTTCATCAGTAGCTCACAACACCCAAAGAGTATGTAACAATACGTTTAGAACGCCCAAAAAGCTCAGTTAGCCGTTCCACCTGGCGACCGCGATCGTTGTGGTCGTGGCGAAAACGTCACTAATGACGTCATCATTTTCGATCACACGACGCGCACAACGACCCATGCCTATGTCAAAAGGTGGGTCGAAGCATGTACTCTGTGGGTTGAAGTGGGCGTTGACCACAGAGCATTAATTCTCTCTGTCAATACGTTGACAAAGGCGCGAATTTTTAAACAAAAATAGCGAACGAAAAATATCTTTCTTTGATTCGGACAAAGATATTTTAATAGAAGCTTTTGTTCTCCAGCAGACGCTCAACGTGCGGTTACAGGTAAATATAATTAAGTTACATAAGTTTAGTAAAATTATTTTTAAAGTATTTTGAACAGCCATTTATATTTTCCTTTATTTGTTAATAACATTTACCTATTTTAGTTTTAATCAATTTTCATTACCGTTGACTTGAATACAATTATGTATTTAATGAGAAATTCGTTGTTTGTAAACATATCTTTTGCTGAAGAATTATACGAAAGAGTTATAACTCAGAATTCAAAATCTTTTTGGTTTAATAATGTGAACGAAAATATTGTTAATACAGAAACTCTTGATATTGAAGATAGTAATAACACAGGTGATCTCAACTTTGAGACTCAAGATGGTGAAAGTATATTAAAAATAATAAATTCTATAGTTATGTTTTTTTATGTTTAATATGCGAAGATGTCAGTTATTTAATATGTGCATATTTCAGGTTCTTTATACAGGTAGAGTCCACCCTGTGTACTTCTATTATTAGCATCCTACAAGTCTATGGAAGACACAATAAACAGTGGAAAAATGTCCCAAAAAAAAACTGTGGGAAAGAGTGGCCCAGGAATTAATAAAAAATGGATATCGGGTGTAACTGGGCTGCAATGTTCCTCAAACATGTGAAGTTTAAAAAAACTTATAAATCCATAAAAGACCATAATAATAAATAATCTAAACTAAAAAACTATAAAAGGGATTGGCAATTTTTCGAGGTCTGTATAATTTTTTTAATGTAGTTAATTTTCTATAATTTCAAATAAATAAGTTTTTAATTGAATATACTATATTTTTATATTTATACATGTTTTAGATAATGGAGGAGTTTTTGCCAAAAATGCGTGGTGCAGTCCAATTGCTGTTACTTCATCCAGAGGTTTCTTATCTAAGCAAGATGAAAGGAACAATAGTATAGGTGAAAAGGATAGTGGATGTTCATTAAGTAAGTTGTTAGAGTATGGCCAAATATAATATAAAATAACAGGGGCGCCGCTTTCGCAAATTCGTCTAAACTTTAGCAACTCCCATATTATATCAACAGTAATTTTTAGTATTTTGTCGAACATCGTGCAGGTATCAGGTTGCTTTATTTACGACATACGCTTTTTGTCAACATTACCTATGATGTTTACTTTAACAGTAATTACTGTATTTTTGTAAGCAAGTGCTTTAATTAACACCTTGTGTTGATTACGAGAACAATTATTTGATTAAATAAAGCTAAACGAACCATTACAAACCTGTCATGTCGACGGTTAAAAGATTTTTAATTTAAATTCCGCCAGACATCCGGAGTCATCAAAAGTTGTGACACAAGGATGTTACAACTTTTAAAATGACTGCTCGTATGAAACTTAATATTGTTAAAACAATACTAAGTTTCATACTTATTCATAGAAATATTTCGGATATATCGGTATTTAATTATTTTTAATGGATTTTAGACTTGGATGAACGTTAAAATTAAATTAACATGAATAAATTCGCTTTGTGTATAATTCACTGAAATTGACTAGGCACTGATAAAATAGAATATTGCCCGAAGACTTATAGTTAATTCATGCTCTAGACGTTATAGCTAGGTTATAATCAGATAATTTTATTTGTAACCAAAACATTGTAAAATTTAAATCTTATTTCAGGGTCAAGAAAACCTAGCATAACATTTTTACTCGCAAACAGATTACAGCAAAAAGAAGAACACAAGCAAAATAAAATTAAAAGGCACGAAGAGAGAATTGACATGGATAAAAAATTACTTGCAGTTTTAGAAAAGTTAGCTGATAACTTAGATCATATAATATCTCAATGGCTGATAAATAACTCTAGATATTTTAATTCAATTTTTTATTTTATTTTTTATTTTAGTAAGTAGTAGATTCCAATAGTAAAATAAAATGTTTTTATTAATTATCATTTTTTTATTTTCCATTGTATTGAATCCGTTGTAGTTGTACATTTTCCAAATAGCAATCATCAATTGTTGGCGAGAAGGGATTGTAGGACATCCTGCAATACGATGAACTAAGTTCTGTATTTGTTTAAATAGTTAAATGTATTTCTTGAAAGTCAGGCTTTTAAATTCTTCATCTGAATAAAGATCGACTACATTTTTATATTTTGTAATACGTGGCTTAAGATCACGTTTTTTAATATTACAATTTTCTAAAATTATCCTCCACTCTTCATCTGAGCTAGACGAATTGCTTTCATCTGAATCATTACCGAGATGAACTAACATTTCGTTTAAATAGCTGTATTTCTTCTAACATAAATCAGTCAACTCTACACACTGAAAAAGGCGCGATATTCATATCAACCAATGACATTTGCGTATGACATTAATGACATCAACGTTCCACCAGCGTTTATGATTATAACGTCCGCAAGCAAGTGGAACGGAAAAAATCACGGTCGTAAACGTGGTCTTTGTGAGCTACTGATGGAACGCTCTGAATATCTTTTATTCAACCAACTGTCAAATTAGCAATGATGCTATTTTTCTTATATGATCTCATAAACATAGCGTTTTATAACCAACCACATATGTCGAATGTAGCAACATTGGAAACATTGTTTCTACTCTATGGTTGATTTGTTATATGATATAGATAATTCACTATATATAAAATAGATGGGCCTTTCCGCCATAAAATATAAAACATACACCACCTCACCCGACAGATGGTATCTGAATCGGTATTATATACCTCTTGTTACCGCTAGATGGCGTTTCAATCAAAATTCTATTAATTTCATTAGATGGTACTTTGGTAAATATGCATAAATGCGGAACGAGAAAATTTACACGTTTTTTGTATTCAAAGACTTTAAATTTGGTTTGCTATGGTAAAATAACAACCCTGAAATCATCGGCCAGCCATCATTTAGACAAAAAACGAATAAACAATACAATTAATAATGTTAAATACGTACGTTATATCGACAGAAATAATATTCAATTTTAGCGTAACTGCTTACCTACTATTTATAATAACACGATGATTATTTTAATTTTGGGATTAGTCCGCAAATGAAACATTACGACATGATCAAAATAATTAATCATTATAAAATCAACTATTACGGCATTGCTAAGAAAATCACCATGTTTTGTAATTTGTTAGTAAAATGTCAAATTATAATAATATTAAGAGACAAATAAAAAAAGTCGTGGTAGCGAAATGGCTAGCGCACGCGTCCCAAACTCAGAGATTCTCATTCTGGCTAGAACGCATCCACCACTTAGTCGGTTTTCTGATCTAATGTGCATATTGTTACAATTACCACGTGCTAACGATGGTGAAGAAATACATCGTGATGCAACCTGCACATCGAGATAACAGATGTGTCAAACAAAGACAAGCGTGGCGGGTATACTGTCCGTTCCCCTTATAATGGGAGGCCCGAGACCACCAGTGGGACATTTATGGGCTGATATTATTATAAGAGACAAAGTTTTTACTTCTCTTTGTTAAATGTCAGGCAAAGGAACTAAATCCCTCCACCATGAATATCAATATTATTCAATCAAACTAAAGATCTTTGAATTACATGAAAATACGGAATTTACTTATTATTTAAATAGTTATCAACGAATAAATGGCAACCAGTCGGATCTGCTTTGGCTTGGCCTTGGTCTAAAGTTAACCTAACTTAACCGACTGTCCTTGTCACTGGTCACGAACTTCGAACACCCTAACATCTATACTGTGTTTTGCTAAAATTGGTATTACATGTTGTCTGTAATTATATATACAAAAAAATACAGTAATTATCTTAATGACAATAATGTGAAAAATCTAAAATACCGTATTTTCATATCATTCAAAGATCTTCAGTTTGACATAATAATATTGATACTCAAGCTGTTTGGTTTTAGTTTCTGCGTCTGACTTTTAGTAGAGTAAAGTAAAAACTTTGTCTTTTAATATTATTAATCTGATGAGGTTTTATTTACAAATTACAAAATATCGTGATGTTTTATAGCAATGCCGTAGTAGTTAATTTTATAATTATCAATTATTTTGGTCATATCATATATGTTACATTTGCAGACTAATCCCGAAGTTATATAAATAATTGTGTTTTTATTACAACTAAGTGAGTCTCGACGCTAAAATTGAACATTATTCCTATTGATATGATGCATGTATTTAATTGTATTGTTTATTAATTTTGGCCTAAATGATAGCTTGCGATGATTTCAGTGTCATTATTATACCGTAGCAAATCATATTTATAATCTTTAAATACAAAAAAGTCATAACTTTCCCGATCAGCGCTTATGCACAATTGCCGGTACTTTTAACTTATTTTAAATTTGAATAAAAATTAAGGATTGAAAACACTAAAATGAAACACTCATTAAAATGAAACACTTGAATCCACTTGATAATTTATATTAAAAGCAAGAAAAAATGGTGCACAAAATAATTTTGATGTGAAATTGTGTGAGCGATTTACCAAATATGACTATCATTTGTAGTTTGCGTTTTGATCTCAAGATCTCGTCAGCACGTTTTCATTATTCAAAAATATTGTACAAAGCCATCTTAAGTGCGCTAAATGGAAACTACTTATAATTTTTGGTACCCGTACACATTTGGTAGCGCTAGTTTCCATATATTTTTATTTTTTAGAGGAGAGCTACTGGCATGGCAGGCATGATTATTGGTACATATGTGTTATATGTGACATTTTGGCATAGTTAATACTATATATATATATATATATATATATATATATATAGTATTATATATATATATATATATATATATATAGAGAGAGAGAGAGAGAGAGAGTTTTTGGCGGGAACTGAAAGGAGAAGTTGTGCTGTGCAATTTTATTTTCTAAAAATGTGTAAAATTACACTAATTATTATTTAATTATTTAGGTTTATGGCTTGGCAGCTAGGCCTTTAAGCCAGATCTTAGATTATAATTTAGTTTCTTCATTTTCTTAAGCCTATGTGTAGCACAGCTGAACTGTATCTGTGTTATCAGCTGGTGCCATTCAACGGAGTTCTTGTGACAACTCAAAAGGCCACATTAGACTATACAGTTCACATTTCTCATAAAACACATAATTTCTACTCAAAAACTATCAATATTCTACAACTATTGTTTATTTTAGAGTAATTTTGCACATTTTTAGAAAACAAAAACTGCACAGCACAACATCTCCTTTCCGTTCCCGCCAAAAACTCAAAAATTACTCTATAATGTACTATATTTTACGTACTAAGATGCATTAATAATATAATCTATTTGTTATATTAAGCCATATAATGGAAACTTTTAACAACAATAATGCACAAATATTTTTACCAATTTTAACATTAAAAAGCTGTGCAACTTTTTTTAAACTATGTAGTTTTAATTGTAGCCTAGAAAATATAATGATGTAATAAAATATAAAAACATAATTTAAAACAATAAGTTATTGCCAAGTTTACTTTTTGGGTCCAATAAAAAGAGGAGATAGTAGCTGGAGGATCCGAACCAACTCCGACGTAGAAAACTTCATGGCCGAGCCTAAATAATTGGGGAGATAAAGGCTCACTATCTCCGCTGGCTCCGTCACGTAGAACGGATGGAGAAGGATCGGAATGTTAAGAAAGTATACTAATAAGTCATAAGTATAATATCACTAGGAAGATAGAGTGGATGACCTAACCGAACTTCAAGCCTGGGAAGACTAGACACTGTTCAGGACAAAGTAAAGTGGCGCTCTTAATATACTTAAGCATGTATTTGTATATGATGACATTCTTTTTATTGACAAAAAAACATTAATGAATACTACTTACATAATTATCTTTAATACTTTCAAAATAGATCAAAAATATTTTGTTTACGCAAGTGATATTATGAACTAGAATTTTATCGTACGTCTCACAACACGACTCGCTGTAGCTCTGTGGGCTGTTGAATGGGCTAGAGTGAGAGTTGTCGGCTCAATTTCTATTGCATGTCTTTACTGAGATAAAGAAGTAGTACAGTTCTATAGAGCGAAAGAGCTATATCCCTTTTTCTTTTTAGTCAGCCATTTTGCAGAAATCCCCACCCAAATATGGGAATCTCGTCCTTGCGATGGTAACTCTTAATATAGCTTCATATTCCAAAATCACCTTCCTTTAGATGACTTTAATCTGGGTGCTCGAGATTCCGTCTATCTGTTGTTAGTCGCAAGATACCTATGCCTAGAAAAAAGATACTTGGAACTCGTTTCCTTAGAACTCTGATCAGAAAAGTCATTTTCACTCAGAAGGGTTTTAATGTAACTTTCTTATTATTATATTTAAAATTTACAAATTCCTGACTCGATTTATTTATCGATTATTTGATACTGAAATGGGTTCTACATTATGCAATATTTATATGTTCGATAATAAACTCTTTGTACCTGCCATAAGACTGTAGCTCGTTGCTTAGCATTATTTTGTTATTAATGACATTATCAAAAACTCAAAGGAAAACCATTTTTATCTAGTCAAATATACATAATAATATTAAATATTTATAAATAAACATAAATATTCAAATCAAGTGTTGACTTTCGTCATATTTTCAACATATTTATTTAACTTATGAGATAGTTTTCTGATTGTTTTCTTAAGTGGATTATTATTAACAATCTATATGTAGTTTTGGACTCTGACAAATCTGTCCAGGAAAACTGCTTCTGATATCGATGGACGATGTTACTGATTTATATTATGTAACCTGTGAATGTGTGTTTAATTCGACCGACCAAGTCCACTATTGGATTTTTATATTAACACAAAACTTGATGTTCAGTGAAAGGTTTTAATGAAAATTATATACAATTTTTAAATAATATGAAATTTTATTTAAAATACAGTATTAAGAATTCAAGGTGGAAGAAACCGCCATACCTAAGCATACGATATATAGAATATCGATCTTATTCATAGACAGAGTAAATTTGAATGCTTCTTTAAGAATCATAAAGCGTTCAAACTTACTCTCTCTATGAATAAGACTATAATAAGTGTATATACAAACCCGCTACACGTACACATACACACACGAACACATACACACACGAACACATACACACACACACACACACACACACACACACACACACACACACACACACACACACACACACACACACACACACACACACACACACACACACACACACACACACACACACACATATATATATATATATATAGGTACGTTCATACACGAGTTAGTGCTAATTGTACACGCTAGATAGAGTTAGTAGCAACATTTTCGCGACTTGAGACTCTATCTTTATATATTCAATGTACTCTGTGGTAACTAGTATCCATAGCAGTTTCAAGTATAGAGTATATTTAATATATTCAAGTTTGTATTCTCAAACATGGAAGATCTTGATTCAGAGTCTACTGTAAAAGAGATTAAATTCAAGCCTATAAAAAAGAAAAATCTCCGTCAAAGGATTAAGGATGAAGATGATTCTGACGACGAGGCACATATTCTGGCGAAGTTGACAGAAACTAAAGAGATTCAGAAGCTCCGGGGACGTCCTAATGGCGTAAGCGTCATAGCGTTGGCTACCGGACAAAAGACCACGATAGAGGAAGAAATAACTTGTAAAGATCCTTATAAAGTGAAATCTGGGGGAATGGTTAACATGCAAGCATTGAAGAGTGGCAAAGTTAAGCAAGTAGAGGATGCATATGATACGGGAATCGGGACTCAGTTTTCTGCTGAGACCAATAAACGAGATGAAGACGAGGAAATGATGAAATACATAGACGATCAACTGGCTAAACGAAAAGGTAATATTTATTGCGCAATTAGATCTATAATAAACAAACAGGTTTGGGTATAGATATAAGCCCGGATGATTTTAAATCTCAACAACTATACATATTGTCCTCATAGGAGTTGCAGAAGTGGTAATACCACACCTAATACACAGCTAAAAACCACTTGATGGATATTTCACTAATGAGTGAATGAATAACTGAGAGCCAACGGCTAAACTGTAAACTTTTCAGTTTTCAGTTTTAATTTAATTAATATCCATTAGCTGGCTTTTTGATGGCACATTAACTGTGACTGTTTTGTGCAGAACCACTATTTAACTGTTTTATACAATAGCTACCCATCTTTAGTCTATATTTCCTGACTATAATTCAAACATACATCATTTGAATGAGACCCAAGTATGTTAGATAATAAACTTATAATTAACACATGCTGACAGATAAGATAGAAGAAGTCTTTACTAAAATTTGACTTAGTCAAGAGTAGTGGGTATATATATAGTCTATTCCTCTAAAAATAGGGATGCTGAAGCTCACTAATGGCATATTTATGGCTGATACTATTTACATAGTGTCATATATATAATAACAATACTGTTTGGTAAAAATGGGTTTATTTGTCATTTTCTTTCTTTTTAATCCACTATCTGTTATGTTACATTGCTAGGAGACCCATAAAACATGTCACAATGTCAATTTATTAAAATGTCACAAAACACAAAGAACCAGCACATATACACTACAAATAGTTTATTTGGACTTTTCTGCTTTTCTGTTACAGAAGGACATACTCAAGATATCAGAGACGGTGATCATGGTGATTCACTAAAATACTTATCACCAGAAGAGGCTGCATTGCTCTCCTTGCCTGATCACCTTAGAGTATCATCCACTCACCGATCTGAAGAGATGTTGTCAAATCAAATGCTCAGTGGCATACCTGAAGTTGATTTGGGTATTGATGCTAAAATTAAAAACATTGAAGCTACTGAAGAAGCCAAAATGAAACTTCTCTGGGAACGCCATAACAAGAAGGATGGACCATCTCAATTTGTACCTACTAATATGGCTGTCAATTTTGTTCAGCATAATAGGTTCAATATGGAAAATGATAGCAAAAAACGAAAAATAAAACCTGAAGTACCAAAGGCAGAAACAAATGTTATAGATGAGAATGTTGATAAAATAGTAAAAAAGGCCAAAGGTGAACGGGCTACTGATGATTATCACTATGAGAAATTCAAAAAGCAATTTCGTAGATATTGAAAACCATTATTTTGGAGCAATTGTGAAAATTTAATCAATTTGTTTGTTGAAAATCACCTGAGTTATGAAGTTTTGTTCGACTTTAAGCACTTCAAAGGAGTAATTTCTGTCTATGGTTAAAAATTAAAATTTATTTGTCTAGGTGTGAGGCGGAGACTAGATATGTGTCATTTGTTCAATTTTCGAGATTCAGATCAATACTGATCTGGATAGTGCGACCCGTTCAATCGAATGATTGCTTCACTAAAGGATTCGGCACTCAATTGTCATCTCAGTATGCAAACTAGCTCAAGAACCAAGCCACTTGGTTCCTTGGTTCTTGAGCTAGTTGCGTACCTTCCAAGTACATACAACCAACCAGGTCGTATTTATTTATATATAAATAAATACAACCACGTGGTCACCGTGGTGTTTGTTAGAAAAAAACACCACGAAAAGGTTGAAACTTGTATTAATAAAAGTTAAAAGATAATTATTTTAAATTATGATTTAAAAAAATTAACTGTGCTGCTTTTTCGGGTTTAAGTCTACTTCTATGTTTGTTTATTGTATTACCAGCTTTTGAAAAAATGTGTTCACATGGGACGGAGGTTGCCATATTGCAAAGCCTTTGTTGCATCAACCTGTAGAGGTGAGGATATATATCTCTTTTTTCTTGCCACCACTTTATTGGATTTTTGGAGCGTTTTAATAAAGGTTTATTCAAATATTTATCAGTTTCAACTATAGCAGCTGCTGCGGAGGTTCATACTTCCAAATGCTGCTTTACTTTATCATCAAAAGAGCTCCATACCATCGAGTTACAGGGCTTGCTTTCAGGAACATCAGAAGATGGTGGAGTTTCTTCTAAACCTGCACCTGGAAATGTAGAATTTTTTTGATGGATTGACTTAAGTGTTGATTCAAATCCCGTGTCACTGGAGAAGCCAAAGATTTTAAACCTTGGATCTAAGAATGTTCCTTGAGTTGTCAGGTCCATATAGTTTATAAACTATATGGACTTATTTAAGGATATATCCTTAAATCGTTCATGTATGCCATTTTTCAATGTTTAGAGTAATTAGTGTATTTCTGGTACAGTATTTACTTCAATGACTTGTATATTATTAATATGGTCACTCATGGCTTTTACAAAAAGCATTATTTTTGAGAATGTAAAATGTTTCTGGCATTGATTACTTGTGTTATTTGATAAAATATTAAAATATCCAGAGTGTGGTTAATAACTATCCAGTCATGGACATCTATAGTATTTATTTATACATGGGTTCTCTATTGCAAGTGTGCTGACAACAGCATCTTTCACCAGGTTTATTCTGTAAAGCATAATGTTACGAGCTACAGGACTCGAATTAAAAATGCTGTTGAAACTACTATAGAATTTATTAGAACTGTACAAACACATATAAAACAAATACAAATAAAACTGGATGCAACCAGTTCACACTGCACTATTCAATACAATTCGAACGCACAAAGTCCGTAGTTTAAATCGCTAATCGAGAGTACTAGAAAAAGTCTTACTCGCTTCGTAGTCCTCGCTTAACTGCCCGCCCCTCCATTCGGGCATCGTCTTATACTAACTACACAGTACAAAGAAGTTGGCTGCGCACACTAAGCTTCTAAGAAATACTAATTTGCACACCTGCGAATGTCCACAAAGTCGAATACAATAACAATAGGGATTATAGTTCGACGCTAATGATTGTTATAAAACAAGTAATTTGACAATAGCATGTTTTTCTTAACTACAAATTCAAAAGACAGGATTCGTCGATTACTAGAAAAGGACAATAAGCTGCGCTCACAATAGGCTGTGCGGCTTATCTTTGACGGTATGTAACATTCATCAACAATATGTTACTTACTTATGTCACATACAACATGCTCCATCTTGTGGGACTCTCTTGCTTCAATTTTAATTGTGGAACAAATGTTTCCATAAATGCAAACCCAGTTTTTGCATTTCGCGAAGTCTCGATAGTACGGAACTGCTCCTTTTAAAATATTCCACAATTGTCTTCACTTTTTTTAATTGATGATCAATGCACTTAAGGCTATCTTGAACTACCAAATTTGTTGTGTGGGCAAAACATGGAAAGTGTCGCCATTGTGTTTGTTTCACTGCAGCTACGATGTTAGCTGCATTATCTGTTATAATTGCTGAGATTCTATCATATAATTTCCATTTATTGACTTCTGCCACCATAAAAGCAGCGAGATTTAGAGCCGTATGTCGGTTATCGTGAGGAATGCACCAAGTAAATATGATTGCAACTCTTCACATTTATCAATAAAATGAGCTGTTATTGCGATATAGCTTTGGTTAGTCAAAGAGGTCCATCCGCCGGTAGTTAAATAAACCGCTGGTGCATCATCTAATTTATTTTGAACGTTATTTTTTACTTGACTATACAACTGCGGAATTTAATTGTTAGATATGGTTTTTCTTGAAGGAGCATCATGGTTAGGATTAAGCAAAAGCACAATTTTTTGAAATTCTGGGTTTTCTACAATATTAAATGTCAAATAAGCTTTAACAAGTAACCTCATTATTCGGTCATTTAACCCTTAATCAATCAATTTTTTTTCGAGAAAGTTGAAAACTTGTCACGGTATTTAGGTTAGTGGGTACTGTAGATTTCGATAACAAACTTTTTTTATATAAAAAGGGGGAAATGGGGGTTTTGCGGTGGGAAATTATTTCCCATTATCCGGAACATTTCTCAACTTTTGATAGATTTTTACTACAAATTCTATACATGTTAGTTGCGCCTACTTTGCTTCTTTTTTTTATCTTAATATGATAAAATAAAATAAAAACAAGCAAAGTAACGTGAGTGAATAGTTATAAAATGAAACAACAACGTTACGTAGAATGTTTTAATATAAACAGACTTAATTAATAAGGAAAATCATATTATTCGGTTGGAACAGTGTGAAAGGTTTTGAAGCAGTTCTTAGCACACGGAGCTACTTCACAGGTGGAACATTGTACTTTTGTTCTCTGTTCTCTCTGTTTCGTACTGCAAAATCGACATCTTTTGTAAGTACTGGTTTCTTCTGGCAAGTGTATGCCTACATTCAATAAACGAATTTCGTCTGGTACGCCAAACCTACCACTTTCTTATTTTTTTTGAAAAGTACGCCTGTTTGTGCTTGACCTATCCGTGTTGTGTGATTGACTACTAGGGCACGTGCTAAGAGTAACCTAAATTCTCGGTGTCCGTACAGCATCGCAATACGTGTGTAGTTATAGGTAATGTATGCATTTATTATTGATGCATCGAACAAAGAAAGAAAAGTCTCATCCAATATTTTCTCGATTTGCGGCTTATTGGATACGATGATCTAAAATGGTCGAATAGATCTACTCCGCCCATACTAAGTGTATACGTAGCAATTGCTTTCAGGCAAAGAATGTCCGCTCTAGAGCCATTCTTTTGGGTCCTCTTTACAAGCATTGTATCTAGTGGCTGATGGGCTGTCGTGAGTACGGCAACTTGTTTTGTATCAAGCCATTTAATGGATGTGATTGGCTCTGCAATAACAGCTGCAAACTGATGTTTTTGCAATCGTAATAGTTTTGGTTCCTTTTTCTTTATTATATCAGGTAGGTCCTTTATATTGCATCTGACTGTCTCTACTGCATAAATCTTTTTATCATAAAGATCTTCCATAAGATTACAACTTGTAAAGAAGTTATCGAAGACAACCACTTTTTTGGTACACTACTGCACAGTTTCATGACAACATTGTAGCCTAATCCTTCATTTTCGGTGCCGTCACCTTTTCCAGTGTAGACTTCGAATTGGTACAAATACCCGGTTTTCGCCTCAAATTTTGCCCCGACTTTAAATCTTCTCTTGATTGGCTTTTTTGGCATATATTGTTTTAGCGAACTTCGACATTTAAACTTCACCATACATTCATCAATCGATTTTACTTCAGAATTAAATGCTTCTCTCTGATAAACTTTGTTCAGTTCTGTAAGGAGGGGTTTCAATTTATATAATTTGTCGTATTCAGAAGAGCCTCTTGGTGGTTCCATTTCATTATCATTTAAGTGGAGGTTTTCCGTATTTTTTTTTAATCTTACGATTGGGAAAACCTGGGCAATTTCCGTGTTGTAATAAAAAGGATCTGAAGACCAGTACAGTTGCATGTCCGGAAGAGGATTTAAACCCATAAGGATTAAAACTCCTAGATACGCTTTAATATCTTGTTGAGTTACTGGTTTCCAGTTGTTGCTATTTTTCAAATGGGCGTATCTATTTGTTTGTTCCACAATTATAACGGTCAGTTCATCAGGAAAAAGCCGTTCGAAAATACTTAGTGGTGATGTTTTGTGCGTGTCATTAGACTTGGGTTTAAAACGTTTTTCGAAACATCATGGGATTCGGATTTCGTCTCCCATACTCTTGCCCGAGAACGATCTCTACGTACTTCGTTGTTAGTTTCAGACTTTTGTTCATCATCTGCCAAAAACTCTTCCATGGAAACGTCGTATGAGTCGTCCTCGGAATCTGACCATAATAAATCAGACAAGTCGTC
The DNA here is from genome assembly GCA_039645545.1 of Dendrolimus houi. NCBI lineage: Eukaryota > Metazoa > Arthropoda > Insecta > Lepidoptera > Lasiocampidae > Dendrolimus > Dendrolimus houi. Next base: position 10,535,728 of record CM077136.1, read on the forward strand.
TAAATTTTGTACCACCTCTTCAATTTTTTCATGGTTAGCACTTTACGTTTCTTTCTTGCGTCCATGTTTAAATAGCTGAAAGTAAATAATAGGAAGTCTGTAAGTACGTAGCCTAAGCAGCACAAATGTTCCTAAAAATTGTAAGTGACTCAGCAATAATAATCAAGTGAGAAATCACACAAACGTAGTCACAACTCTCGGAGAAAGCTCCATAGCTAACTTACTCACCCACAACTTTGTGTTAGTTAGGTAAGACTACAAGTACCTATACCTATTTAGATACTTATACAGGCTATTTGACGCATGGACCGACAAAAAATTTTGGGGATTGGGTGGATCAAGAGCTATCTTTAACCCATAGATCCCTATGTCCAAGTGTCACTGTAATCGAGATACGGTTTTTTTGTTTGTTTTTGAAAATTACCTGGTTCATCGTCTTGAAAACGACATATTTTTCTAGTTTGTTGTTGTAATTGAACCAAATACTTTTAATTGCAGTCTTTAATGTATGATTATTCTAAATTAAACATTAATTCTTAGCATTAGATAACAAAAAATACTTGACGAGCTTTCAAACTCTTAAAAATGAATTATTCTATGAAAAACGTCAAATTCAAAAATAAATTTAAAAAAAAACTAAAAGGTGTTAAGAATTTCATTTGATTTAAACAAAATCTGTACTTAATATCCTTTCCAATGATATACCCTTCTTGCCACGGTTATACTTAAGCACAGTTTTTGGTTTCAGTGTTGGTTTGTGACCGGTAGACATCTCCATCTGGTGATCGTGGCATGTTGACATAATCAACACATCTCTTTGGTCCTTCTACTTCAACACCGTTGCGAAACTGATCTGTTTAGCAGCGATTTCTCCTTGTTTGAGGGATGCATTGACCATTTCCTTTGGAAGGTCTCTTCTATTTTTGCGGACTGTCCCGCAAAAATCCGTCCTGTGTTCTTTCAAATATCTAGCCATTGGAAGACTGGAATAATAAATATCAGTAACTAATAATCTGCCTTCATTCAATAAATCTTGAGCCAAAGTAACGACTACCGAGCCTGGTTTGTCAAGTCCTTCTATCACTCTGTCTTCTCTAGAATATATCTTGTAACTCCAAGTAAATCCCGTTTCAGTGCACAATTTATATATTTTTATCCCATATTTATTTTTTGCGTATTGTAGGTACGAAACATCAGTCTGCCTCTGTATGGAACCATGGATTCATCCACAGCAATAATGTAACCTGGAGTGAACATTTTTCGTGAATTTTCTATGATGTTATCAATAAGTGGCCGTATTTTGTACAGTCTCCCATTATGTTCAGCCATGTTATCAGAAAAGTGCCAGCATCTAAAGCTATTTCAACATCTACCATATGACATGTTTATCTTATGAAGAATAGGATGGTAGTACAGTTTGTCTTTTTTCCAGTAGCACTCGGTGGTGGGGAATTCGACCAGTCCGGTAAATAAAAAGACACCGAGAAATTTCAACATTTCAGTGGGAGTAACATCTTTCCATCGCTTAATGCGAGCGTTTATTGAAGGCGAAGTCATTAACTGCACAGCATACAGTTGTGGTCATATAATTAAGAACGATTTGAAGTTCTAGAAGTTTTGTTATTTAAATCGTGTCATACACAGAGATGTGTACCTTCTGAGAAGCAACTAGTTATGTTATAAAATAGCCACATTAATAGAGCAACGTGGCTTAGGAATAAAGGATAAAATCGCAACTATTTTTTTCACATATTATTTATTTTACCAAAGTAACACATTCAAGTAGTACTGAAGCTGGACAAATAATTAAGAACGATTTATTAAACTGCTCGGGAATCGTTTTGTATGACACTCACATTTGAAAAATCACAATAATATGTAGCGCGAGACATTTAAAAAGCAATTTAGTATCTACATTTTTAACTAAAATTAATAGTTAATAGCATATCCACGGCTTTTAATTACTGCTTTCCACGGACGAGGCATTGACTCTATTAATTTTTGACATTTCGCAAGAGAAATAGAGTTCCATTCTTCTAAAAAAACGTCGTACAGCTCTCTTAAATTCCCACACTGTATTTGAAACCTTTTTCTTTACTTTGAACCACATATTCTCTATTGGGTTTAGATCTGGGCTGTTAGCTGGCCAGTTTAAGACAGAAACTGATTGAGCTGTAAGAAATTCCTTTACGGTGCGTGCAGTGTGCTTTGGATCATTGTCATGCTGGAATATCCAAATAACCGGTAGAACGTCTTCAGCATAAGGTAACATTGTTTCTTCCAGTATATTTTTGTATTGGAACTGATCCATGTTACCTTCTATCAACTTTACAGGTCCAACACCATATCCAGAAAAGCACCCCCAAATTTTCACATTTCCACCACCGTGCTTTAATGTAACTTTCTTCTACTTAGGGTCGAATGCTGTATTCGGGGGACGTCGTACATATCGTTTTCCATCAGAACATACTCTGTTTATTTTCGTCTCGTCAGAAAAAAGTTCATTTTTCCACTGTCGCACAGTCCAATTTTCATACTTTCTCGCAAATGCAAGCCGGGCTTGCCTGTGGCAGTTTCAACATGGGTACCTTTCTTGCTATCCTACAGTGCAATTTTTCTTCTACCAAACGTCTTCGAATGGTGCGTGATGAGATTGCTGAAGGGTTGTTTTCACCAAAATATTCTTTTCTCAGCTCATTGGACCCTTTAAAAGGATTTTGTTTTGCCATACGAACGATGTTTCGGTCATCTCGAGGAGTTGTTTTTCTCTGTTTAGGTACACGTGGAACATTCGAAGTAGTTTGATACGTAGCAAAATACTTTACAGCGTGGAAAACCATCGTTTTGAACATTGCTGGTCGGCTATCTTTTTATAAGACCAATTGGACGTAGTTTAGCAGGAACGACCCAACACACAAAAAGTCGTTTTTGAGTTATTGAGGTTTTAAGTTTAGACGAAAATTGCTCCAATGATGTTGTATTTGGAATATTTTGAAATATTTTCATATATGGGCAATATTACTAAAATTTTTATGAATCAAGTTGTATTACATAGACTAACGCATTTTTAGAGTTATTGAGGAAAATGTGGGTTTAAGTCCTTATTGCCAAATTGATTTTAACATTATCGAGTGTTTTTTTTCAATTTCTCAAAAATGATCTAAGTAACAAACAATTTTGAATAAACTGATAATTAAATAAAAATAATTTTTCATTTTGCTTGCAAAATAAGAATTTAATGCGGAAAGTACAATTTTCTTAAAATTAAATTATTCTCCAACGTCCAACATTGTCATCATCCAGCTCCTGCTCCACCTCGAAATCCGGTTCTGCTCCGAATCCATCCACATCTTCCTCAGATTCCTTTCCTTTTAATAACTTGTAAAAATCCAGGCAGTCTTTAGAAATAAGATGAAGCATTGATTTTAAATCGTCTAATTTTGTCTGTGCAATTTCTTTGCCGTCAGGCCAAAGAAAAACGAAATCATTTTCAGAAATATCTAATATTTTTCCTTTAATTTTTTTTTCAATGTTAAGCTCTTTAACTACTCCATCTATTTTCATAAAAGTTGAATTTTTAGAATTCTTTTGAATACGAATTTCTTTTGTTTTGAACAAATTCACTTTTTCTTTACAAATAAATGTTTTTCTGTTGACTATTTTCTTTTCTTTTTTTGACGTAGACACAAAATCCTTCGTTTGCGTTCTGTAAATTTTAAGAGGATTCTTTTTTGCAACTTTTCATTACGTTAATGTAATCTTCAGTAGTATATATGCTTTCGTGGAATTTCAACTGGTATTCTATTTTGGAAAAATCGGTATGAATGTGTGGCCAGACTCTAGGTAAATGTAATTGTTTGTAGACTAGGGTGTGAGTTTAGTGAGGCCTTAAGCATTAAAACTATTTTTATATTGCGGTTTTGTCCGCCGCAACAGTCACTCCATAGTGCCAGCTCTGTAACGTTTGGGTCAATATTATTTTTTATGTATCTTACCAAACACGATCCGACCTCTTGTGCTCCTCGACCGGCTTCACCTTCCAACCATTCGTTACAGTGGCCGGTGTCATTGGAGCCAGCATGTATGCCACGATTGTAAAGCCACAATAGGCGTTTATAAAAAACGATATTGGTAGGGATGCGTGGCAATGGGAGAGTTTTTTTCAGGTCGAATGTTAGGCATTCAAACGTTTTATCCGTTCTAGCTCGTGATAAATCGTGATACATCTGTTGTCTTAGGTCTTGTGCTCGTTTTAAATGGTCTTCCTTTTCTTTCTCCAATTTCAACTTTGCATCCGCCGATGTACAGTTTTTTATTTTTTGGGTGAAAGTATCACATTTATTGCACGTGTCTTTTTTTAACGGTTTGCAGCGCAAATTATAAAAAATATATAATATTCTTTTGAAGGTTTCAAGCGAAACAGGCTTTTTAGATTTGCTATGTAGAATTTTGTTTTATTCTAGATAAAAATCGTAATTTTTTTGTACAGTCATCCCCACTTTTAGGTACTGACAGTCACTATTGTTCCCTCTTCTATAATGGGACTTATACTTAGCTTGGGAATTTATCACCCTTTTTATAAACTCCACATCTCTTTCTGGCATTTTATTCCAGCCACCCTGTTGTATGTCTCTTTGGTCTTTAAAACTTTGATTTTTTCTTTTCTTATTCAAACATATATCAACTTTCTTAGAAGATATTTGAAAATTATGTAAAAACATGTCTTTACAAACTTCTACACTGCTTATAAAATATCTTCTGTAGTTTCTGGGTTTCGCTTTCCAGTTTTATTGCTTGTGACAGTTGTTATATGAAAATGGGTTATATATGTACGTATATATATATATATATATATATATATATATATATATATATATATATATATATATATATATATATATATATATATATATATATATATATATATATATATATATATATATATATATATAACAACGCGATTGTGAGATTTGAAATTTGTTTTATAACCACGGCTAGCGGGATGGGAATCGGCGGCCGGGAATAGGCCGTCGATTTCCATACAAGGGAAGACACAAATCAAACAACCAGAGCTGAAACTTCTTCTCTTTAATTTACCTCCTTAGGGAGTCAGGCAACTCACTGAATTAACATAACATATGATCTAGATTAAGCATTAATCTATTTTAAGAAATAGGGAAGACTCGCGGGTCTTAATCCCTGGTCACCTGCTCTGAAACCAACGGATTACCGTTCTGGAGGATTATCAAGGCGTGGGGATCTAGACGGTTCCTAACCGTGAAATATACCATAAACTTACGTTGTAAATATTAGCATAGTCGTAGATAAAATTTGGTTTAAATAGTTTTTAAAAAGGGCGCCATCCCGTCCACGTATTGCGGGAAGTGTCTGCTCCGACGCTATCCCAGGCGGCGCTGCCCGACGAGGCCTTCGTCACGCAGCCGCCAAGCGTCGGAAGCACGTGAAAAACGTTGATAACGAAGATGTGATGTGATGTCGAATGTGTGTTGGTGGGTCGACTCAACTGCTGGTCGACCACGTAGATAACGAGAGGCTGTTCTCATCCGAACGTGACCCCCTGGAATTCGAGAACGGATTCCAGTGAATAATGGGTATAAGTAATTCTTACGAAGGAGGTGTCGCTGATTTATTGTCACTGCTATGGGGGAGATATGGAGAATTAAATATGGTTAAGAGTAAGCTAGTCAGCTAACCCTTCCGGTGATGGCATGCTTCGAGACCGAGCTCGAAGGCGTATGGATACGAAGAACGTCACACAGCCTACTACTAAATATTGGACAGACCTAATTCTGGGGACGGTTAAAAAACACTCACCTAAAAAGGGAAGTGAAGAAGTCCTGGTTTTAATGTTTTATGGATGACCCTCCCGGTTCATCCGGCGGTCTGCCCCTTGGCTAGCATGACCGGAATAAAGCCATGTCTGTAAAGGTAAACAAGACCTCACTAACATGGAGAAGAAGAAGAAAGAGAGAGAGAGAGAGATTCTAACAAGAATTCTACGTACCTTATCTTATTAACGTCACTGCTTCTACTCAAGTTTTTTAATTATTTCAACAAAAAGGGTGCGACGACTGCTCGGCGAATAAATGAGCCTCGCAGGAGTCGCTTTGGCTTTTAAAGCCTAAGGTAAGAGACGCGGGGGGCGGGGGCAGGTCGGCTCTCCGCCCGTTCCGTGCCGGGGAGAAGCCATTTTAAAAAGTGGAGTGTTTTTACTTAACTAAATTAAGGAGTCTCTCGACAATTATCGTATGATATTTAGTGACAAATTTAAGAAGGCCGCCTTGCGCGTTTGTGCGCTGGAGGGCGCGAAATACAACGTAACACAGTATATAATCTTGCTTTTGGTTCTTCTTTAACGTTGTTTACTATGAATAATAGCTGCGCTTCATATGGCCCCAATTTTATGTATTTTTCGAAGTCATTTCTCCTTTGTTCTTGTGAAACCTTGCCAAAACACTGTCTAGTACAGGTACAGACGTAGTTTTGAAATACTTTCGATTTAACTCGTTTTGTTTTTGCATTGTAGGGTAAATGTTTATATTTTGTTCTTTTTTCTGAGCTATTGTATGATCAGCATATTTTATTTTACGGCCTCTTCTCGGACGTCCTTTCTGACTTGTCTTTCCTGACTTTTCTGATTTTGATGATGTTTCATCTTTACTATCTGGTATAAATATCTCTTTTAATCCTAATAAATTGGTAGCAATTTGATTTTCATTATCTGAGTCTTCCCCGCTGTTGGAAACATAACCGGAGTCCGTATCATCCGGATAAACGCTTATACGTGATATCCATTTTCAATTTACATTCAAAGTCATACCGCTCGCGGGAATATGCAGGACACTAGAACAGCATGTGTGGCACATCCTCAACCACGTCATCGTCGCAGACGCACGAGGGACTTTCTTTGCACCCGAACCGGTTCAGGTACTCCGAGAAGCCCCCGTGCCTTGTGAATAATTGGGTATGCAGGCCGGTGAGGCCGACCTGCCTAATAATCTTGTGGGCCCGCGTGACATCCGAGAGAGTTTCGTAACGGACGCAGTTAACTCTTGACAGTATCTCCGGTTCCATTCGTCAACCGTTTCCATTCGGAACTGTCGTTTGACGAAGGAAACCGGACACTTGTCGTAAAGTGGCTTCACCTTCAATGAAAGTGCAGCCACTTTCGCCAACTCGTCCGCCCGCTCGTTTTTTTGAATGTCGACGTGGGGCTTTACCCAAAATAGGTCGACAGTCTTCCTCTCGATCCTCACTGCCATAATGTTCTTGCGTGATTCTGCTGCTAGTGGATTGACAGAGCTCCAGCTGCGCCTGCAATGCCGATCTGCAGTCACTGTATATGCCAAAGCTTCTTTCTGAGCGTCTGCGGACTGAAACCGTAGCCTCACGGATCGCCAGCGACTCTGCCTGATAGACCGTGCAATAGGACGCCAGTTTAATCTTCCGGCTTTTGGTCTCGGCCTCATTATCCCAAAAGGATAATGACGGTCCGACCTGGCCTTCGATTAAACTGCTGTCTGTGAAGATGCGCACCGCCTGCTGGCGTTGCGCATCTACCTGCTCCTGGTCCATCAGGCAGGCGAACTGTAACTCGATCTGAGAGGCCGGGTGAGGTGTGCTTGCGTAAGCAACTCGCATTTCCATTTCCCTGTCCTCAAACACTGACTGGGTTACTCCCCTCTTGGCCTCGCACAAAGAAGCTACCTCCTTTATACGAAGATCAAGTGGGAGTAAACCAGCCAATACTATTACGGAGTTCAGGGAGACGGTTTTATATGCTTTACACATTTTCTGTGCAAATCCTCGTTGGATCGTGTTAAGTTACTTACGCACGCCCATCTTTGCAGCCGCCGGCGCCCAGACGCTTGCTGCGTACAGGACTACTGGCTACAGCACCGCCGTATACATGATCCGGATGACTTCGGGATTAAGACCCCAGGTGACTTTTGCTGCTCGTGAAAGTTGCCCGTAGAATCTTAATGACTTCGCACATACAGCACGTATGTGCGAGTTAAAAGTCAGCTTGTTGTCAATCGTCAAACCTAGGATCTTAATTTCCGAAGCCATCTCAATGGTGACGCCGCCCATGCTCAGTCTTGGGGTGTCGTACTTTAATTTGTTCGTAAAAGTTACAGCTTTCGTCTTTCGCGGAGCGAATTTTAACTTATTGCGGACACCCCACTCCTGAACATACGCAAGCGTCGCATTCGCTCTTGCCTCTATGTCGCAGCCGGAGTCTCCGTCGAAGAGAATCACTACATTGTCCGCGAACGCCTGCACGTGGTCTCCACGCCTCTCCAATCCTGTTAGGAGGGTTCGAGCAACAGGTCCCATAGCCTTTTGTGGTCTTTCTGGTTACCTCTTCTCCTAAGTACCTAAGCTTAACAGTTCTGTCTTGTAAGTAGCTGTTCAACACCCTCTGTATGTTTCTTGGGTAGTTCTCCTCGGCTAGTCGGACCCTGATCGCGAGCCACCACGCGCTATCGAATGCTCCCTCTATGTCCAGTGAAACGATAGTTATTATCTTTTTCAGTCTCAGCTTTGCGCGTATAGTGTTCACTAGATCATAGAGGGAGTCTTCAGTGCCTTTTTGTAGCAGTACTGCCGGTTGCTAAGCCTAGGCACGAGGTGCCACGTCAGTCGGTTTATAATGAGCATTTCCAGGATTTTACCCATCACCGGTAGCAGGCCGATGGGCCTATATGACTTGAGTTGCGTGTAGTCATCCTTTCCCGGCTTCCGTAGTAGGACTACCGTCGCCTTCTTCCAGATAACCGGGAAGTATCCGAGTTTTAGGCACTGATTCACTAGTGATAGGCAAAACCCTGGGGTGTGTAGGATGGCTTGTACACATATGTCGGCGGTGAGGCCGTCTGACCCGGGTGCCTTCTTGGGGTTAAATTTGAGAGCGGCTTGTTGCAGCTCTAGAGCTGTGAAAAGGGGATCGTAAACTCCCACTATGTCTCTTCCATTTGTTAATTTCTCCGCCTTTTCTCTAGTCTTTTTATGATACAAATTGTCCCCTTCAGCACTGTCCTCCGGGTAGAACGTCTTCACCAACAACTCCGCCGACTCCCTTGGTCCTATCACTTTGTTATCGACGGCTAGCGGCTCGTATTCCTCCCTCTTTTTGGTCCTTTCGATCACCCTGTATTTTGCCTCCCATAATCCTTCTCTATCTTGTTTCCCGCAGAACTCCTTCCAGCTAGCCGTTTTGGCTTTCCTGATTTCCTCTTCATAATGTGCTTTTGCTTGCAGGTACTCGTCGATGACTCTCCTTCTACGCGACGGTGCTGCGCAGCGGATTCTCCTCTTCCTCGTGACGACCCCACACTTCAGTTTGGCGAGCTCATGTGACCACCACGGTAAGTTTACTTTACTATTTTGCTTTATTTGTGGAATACTATGTTTGCATGCTTCTATTATTATGTTATTAAATGTCTTAATTTTATTTTCAAGGTCCGTCGTGTCGGTAAGTCTTTCAATTTCATTACTATTAAAATTTTTGTCTAGCATCAATTGGTCCATTTTCCCACGAAAGGGGTCCGTCCCATTTGGCTTTCTTTATTTTGAATTTACGCGTAGTTCGTACCATGCAATAGGTATAGGTGATAACCTTCTGGTCTGGATGTTTAGTGTAATCGTGTTGTGGTCTGAGCTCGTCACTCCGATGTCCACTTTCCAGTCAGACACGAAGTTGAGGAGTTCCGACGAGCAAGCCGTAATATCGACAAAGCTGGCTAACAGTTTGTCGCCTCGTATGGTTTCAAATGTTGGAGTATTGCCATTGTTGAGTATCTGCAAGTTTAACTCATTAAGGAGTCCTACTACCGCCGCTCCTCTCGCATCTTCACTCGGACTGCCCCACCACGGGCTCTTTGAGTTAACATCGCCGCCTATCATTATCCTCCGGGTTCCCATTCCTTGGACTATGCTCCTAAGTTGCCCCATGCAGGTACTAAGGTCTTGATTCGGTTCAAAGTAAAGCGAGACAACTACCAGGGCACAGGGCCCATTCCCCAACTTAACGACCACCAGATTGTCCGTGGTGTATTCTGGCAGTGTAATCGCCTGTATTTCCGAATCGAAGACGACAATAGCCGCCTTCGTTACTAATCTCGTTGGTTTGGTATTCTGGAAGACCCTAGTGCCCCGATAGCCACTCACCCTACCTTCACTTCCTACGTATGGTTCCTGGAGCATAGCGAAAGACACACCTCTGCTACCCGATTTTTGTATTAGCTCGTTTGTGGCGAGCTGCATTCTCTGTAAGTTGGCCTGCATTACTTTGTGTTTCTTCCGCTCCTTATTCGCAGTCTGGTTCCCCGGGGTGCCCTTAACAATAGACGACAGATGCTCTGGCTATTGCATCCCATTTTACTTGGATCGGGCAACTGTCGCTAAAAGCATTGTGATCCGTATTCGGTTTTTTTCCATACATCCATACATAATAGGGGCAGTTCGATTTCAGGTGTGGCTCACCGCAGTGGCTACACTTTGGCTGCGCTTCCATACATAGCTTCCTGCTGTGGCCATATCCCAGGCATTGTGATCACTGTATCAACGGGGATCGGTCTGTCACGTGCAGTGTTTGGAGATTGATCCTGACGGTCCCTATCTCAGTGATCCTCTGCCACAATCTGGGAGCTACCCTCAATACCACCCGATGCGTGTGCGGATTTCTTCCCCTAATTTTATATGCAACTTGCATTTCTCGTTCCTCCTCTCCGAGCCCTTCTAGAGCCCCCAGGTTTTGGTTCTTTAGGGCTCGGATGAGCTCTTCATCCGCGTGGACCTTTAAGACCCCCATAATCTATATCAGGGGATTTTTATTCTTTACCTCAATATTGAGGTGCTAGTTCCTTTTAAGTCTTTCTTTCACTCTTTCTCTATCACCGGCTGTCCTACAGCCGATGATAACTTTCTTATCCCTTCCTTTTCTAACTCTTTCGACCTCAGTTCCCCCTTCTTTCGTTTTTAGCGTCTTTCTGACACTATCGAGCACCTCTTCGCCTGATGTTCCCTTCATCTTTTCCTGTTATTATGATCGAGTGTAGAGTTGGGCATTCCGGCGTTTTAACGCTGGCCTTCCCCGACACTACACTCGCATAACTCTGTCTTCCTTCCTTCAATTCTTCCCGATGTTTTTCTATCTCCTTCTGGAGGTCTTCTATCTTCTTGCCACTATCCCTTATAAGGGTGGCGTGTTCTTCTAGTAGTTCCTTAAATAAGGCCTCTTTCTCTTCATTTTCCTTGTCCTGTTCGTTTTTATTCTTAGTTAGCTCCTTTTGGACTTCGGTCCCTATGTCTTCTGTTTGGACTCCCACTTCCGTTTTCCTTCTTTCTTCCCACTTTTCCTCTTTCATGTTTTCCAACGCGCTTTTATATTCCTCAAATGCATCATACACTTTTGTTGCGGCAGCTCTTACTGCTTCTTTTATCTCTGTCTTTAAATTTCTCGACTCCTTTAGTTGTTTATCTATTTCTTCGTGTGCTTTTCTAGCCTCTTTATACTTGCCTTCTAAGGATTTCACTTCGGATTCCCTTCCGGGTGGCGTCAAGTCTACATATATTGACCTTGTTTCGGTCGATGTCGATGCTACTGCTGCCGGAACCGTTCTTTTTGAATAAGTTTTATTCAAGGTTTCAGGCGACCTCGATGCGGCCTCAGCTCCCGCCAGTATCGCCTTTTTGGGAGGGGAAAATGCTAGGATGACGGATTTCTTGAAGGATTCTGGTACTTTCTTGTCTATACTCACTCTCATGGCCGGGTTTTCCCTTTCTTCAGTATTTCTTTTAGTACCAATATTCTTCGGGCTCATTTTTGTTGGAGATGTTGTTTCTATCTCTCTGGCGTGATTTACCTCTTGCGAGGTTTTGGCCGGCTTTTTTGGTGTCCTAAACATATTCTGGGGAGGGTCGTCACTAATAAATTGCTCAATAAAGCTAATACCTAAAATAATCCCCTGGTGCAACATCACGAGGAGAGTCTCTGTCTGTGCTACAATATATTGCCAATAGGCTTTGTCCCAACTTAAGGTAAGTTTGAGTCAAATATAAAATACTATAATAAAATAATATAATATATAATACTAATAAACTTTTTTGTTCACAGGTTTTCTTGCGGTCGAAGTAATCTCCACACAGCGGAACGTCGTTAGCTAAAAGTCAGATAAGTATTTTTATGACACTTTTTGCATGTACCTAAATAGGTGCACTCTGTTATTTAATTTATTATTTAAATTACTACTTATATGTTCTTATGTACTATTACTATACAGATGACTGTGTATTGTGACAGTAAATAAGTAAGCAATGAGTGTATACTATTTGTTCGCTCAAACTTTAATTTTAACTTTATTTCTTTTTGTTTCAGGTCCGGAGAAGAAGAGGAGAGGCGCCAGGAGCCGGGGGAGCAAGACAGGAAGACTCGCCGCGTCGCTACGAGTGCAACGACACCTCACACACCAAAATTTCGAGGAGAGGATTCTTTGCCGATAGATCTCGTCGTCCTGAGTTGGATGATACCAAACTCGACCACTTTAACTTCAAAATTGGCTGAAAAACTGGTTCCGAAGTTTTAGCTCCAAAAAACCGGATAAAACTTCGCAACTTTCAATTCGTTGTTTCTCACTCAATATCGATGTCAGAGGTACGAGATTGGGCTCAAAGTTCTCGCCTCAGTGAGGTCTACCGATTTAAGTAAGAAAATAGGAGGAATTTATTGAAAAATAAACTATCCCAAAAACGGGTCCAGTCGATGCGCCTGATGCTGGGAGCCAATCCTGAAGAAGTCCGAACATCCTCAGGTGGATATCCGCTGAGTTATATAAACTTCAAAATTTTCAAGATGGCCGCCACCGATTTTTGAAAATTTATTCTGCAGCTTCCAGGCGTCCGACAGTGCCCGAGTTTGGGCTCGTTTTAATGCCCCTGACCCGAGTTACACTTCTACGTATTCAGTTCCGACCTAAACTTTTTGACCCTAATTTTAGTAAAATTCGATACCTGTCTTTCCTTCTGCCTGTCAATTTGTCCTATTTGGACCGGATCTCGACTGGGGGAGGCACCTATAACACCTCCACCCCGCTGGGGGGGCTTACATCAAAATTTTTACACGTTGTTTATGGGTTAGGCTTGTGCCTTATCCTTAGGCAACACTAATAGTGAAAACCCCAATTCCATATGTCCAATATTGGCCGAGATATTGGACTTTGAAGACAAACAAAATGGTGTCGGCCCTTAGCCAAAAAACACCTTATCCCCGTTTCTCAGCTCCTTATGGGCCGAAAATGCTCTAGCTTGGATTCTGCGGCTAGGTCTCGGCGAGGTCTCTCTAGTGGTGTCACCTATTTTCTGCCACCTGTTATATTTATTTATTTATCTACAATTATATGTCAAAAAATTGATATTTCCGAAACTATGGGAGATAAAAATGCCGAAAAATATCCCGGAGATCCGGTAAAATGCGCTCTATTTTAAATGGTTTTTAATAATTTACTCTAATAATAAAAACTCAAAACTTTTGAAAAATACAGATTTTAATTTTTATCCGGTATTTATTAAAGATAACCCTATAGGTTTTGGATGCGGCTAAGTAGAGCTCCCTAGCGCGTACCATCCAGCAATCTCAAAACCCACGCGACTCTAATAGTTTCGGAGAAATTTTGGGTCAAAGTTTAAAATTCTAATTAGAAATAACTAAGAACTACTTAACATAAAATTCTTCTTAGAGCGGAAAAGCGCCGCCCTCTTGAAAGTCTTCAAAGTGGCCTAACCTCAGGTCGATCACTCCAGTAATTCCGGAGTGATTTTGAGGTTAGGTTTTTGTTTTTTTGCCTCTGGTTTCGTCAGTTATCAACCGATTTCGCCGAAATCGGCGTCAGATGGTAGAGCTCGACGCGTACTCACAGGCCAGTAAGAAACGCGAAGCAGTCCCGAACAACTTTTTGACTTTAAAGTCAAAAAACAAATTTCACCAAAAATTTTCACTGGTTCTAAATTTTTTTCCCAAATGTTATTACAAAATTGTAAGGTCGTTTCTGGCAATATATCTTAAAAATTTGAGCTGCACACACTGGTATTTTTGAATTTAAAAATGGTTCAGAAACGCCGATTTTGACATCACTTTTTTTTTGTTTTCAGGTGATAACTTCGTGAAACGAATTGGGAAAACGCGGGTAAGTCCTCAGGCCTGTTGGGGCACACTAGTCCCAGCAAAGTCGCCCTTAAAAAACGTATGTCACCGATCTAGTTTTAGAGAAAATTAGGTCCAAAGTCTTAAAATTTTGATTTTCTGGAATAATTTTTTTTTTCGAACTGCTATCACTTCACACTTTTCACCGGCACCTGCGCCTCGGTTTTGCGCACACAACGACGTATGGCCCTTGTTTGTATCTATCGAAAAACCTATTTTTCCAATTTTTTTTCCGCGAAGCTCTTAAAGTATCGACCGTCCAGGAGCGCGGTTCAAGTGGTACTTTTTAACTTCGGGTTGAACTGCAATTGCAGTTCGAAACTACCTGAACTATTAAGCGGGCTTTAGATCGAATTGATGCCTTTAACTTTTAGTCATGTGGGAAAGAGCTGGATGGAATTGGTAATACATTTTTTTTCAGTACACAGATCGATGCTCCGGAGTCGATTAAAAGCATGTGGGTGTAACGTTGCACTTGTACCATAAAAAAAAACAGACATAGCCAATGACAGTACTAATGTCAAACTATGACACTGTCAAGAGAGTTTGAAAAAAAAACGGGACGGCGTTTAAGTTGAGATTCGCTCGAGATTAAAAATATCAGCTGATACAATTCTTTTATAAATATTATTCCAAACTATTCAAAACTTCCTTTAACGTTATTAAGATAACTACGTGTTCCCCGCTGGGGCGAGTTTCTATTAATATATATAAAATGTAACTGTTCTACTACTTAAAACTAAATATAATTGAGCTGAATTAGTTTATAGCTTCATTGAGCGTTTTGGATGCTTTGCATCTAACGATGTTGGAGATTCTACGATGAAGTCCCATTAGAAAGTGGTGTAAGGTTAAATCTTCCATGGCCGCGGTGCGGCCGGGGAGGTCTTTGACTTTGGAAGTCGACAAGGATATTTCGGTTAACAGTTGGGATAAAAGCGTTTCTACACGAAGAGAGTATTGACTAACATTCTCTCGAGAGAGTTGTTTAATTTCTTGAAGTTCAGTTAAAAGGTGAGAATAATGTATACGCTCACTAAATTGAGTCTTAAAAAATTCCTTGAGCTGCTCCCAGGATGTGAATTCTTTAATTGAGCACGCGGTTTCTGCTTTATCATTAAGCTGGCTTAATATATACTTGAATAAGATCGACTTCTGGGCCTCAGATGCGAGTTCTATCGCATTGTCGCAGTTTACAATAAACGAATTTAAAGTATCGCGTCTGCCGTCATAGGGTTTAATGAATTTGAAAAGGATATTAATATCTAACTCAGACATTGCGATATATGCGGCTGTTTTCCTAGTCACACGTGGAGAAAGTGTTGGTGATTTTAGGTCCGTGTCACTGGCGGCTCGATCAGGTTCAGGAATAAATAAGCTTAATTTACTTTCCGCTTCGGATTTATGTCCCTTTACCATAATAACACGACATAATAAACAAATCTTATTAAATATGAATTAATTATTTTGGCACAACCCTATGAACAACCTTCATTAAAATAGCAATGACTAAAGATTTACAATGTTATCACTAAGACGCAGACGGCCGTTAATAGCCAGACACGCTGACGGTGCAGGAACATTCCGATGCACGCGGTAGGTAGCACGTCGAATACGTCGGGAACACTAGTGGGATGGTCAGTATAGCAGGATATGATCTTCTTCACGGGATGTGATTTTCTTCACAGGATACTTATTTACTTTACAGGATAAAGATTTTCTTCTTCACAGGACATTTATTTATTTTACAGGATACAGATTTTCTTTACAGGATATGATTGTCTTCTTCACAGGACATTTATTTATTTTACAGGATACAGATTTTCTTCTTTACAGTATGTGATTTTCTTCGCAGGATATTTATTTACTTTACAGGATACCGCTTTTGTTCTCTGCGGGATATAATTTCTTCGCAGGATGTTTATTTACAGGATCGAGTTTTCACTTTCACTTTGTAGGATTCGACGCGAGTGTACGATGCAGTTGCCACCCACGGGAATATTCGGATCCCACCGCTGCCACCAAAATATTATACCGAGATTCAGAAACACTTTTAAAAAAGGAATTATTTAATAGCTAAAAGAAATACACTAAACAAAAATATCTCTAGGCAACCGCACTGAAAGAAAAGAGAACGTAGACTAACTGAGACTGGATTCAAGCCTAAAAGGTGTACTTGGACTGCTGAGGCTAGCTCGGCAGTCTCAGCATTATAATAAACAGATGAGGGATGTAACAGCGCGCTACGTGAAAATAATGACAGCCACAGTGTTTCAAGTATAAAAACTATAGCAAAAATTTGTGTTGCCAAATGAAAATGTATAAATATTTTATTATTTGGGCTTAATTTTATTTATCTTGACTGTAATCTCAAACAGGAAGTTGTTTTTCTTAAAAAATTATTAATTTATATAAGTTTTGTATCATTTTAGCTGAATGCAAAATTCTTCGTAAATCAATTTATCAGAAACAATACACATAGTTTGAGTTGTTTTAGTTGAATAAAAATTATACTACTTTCAATGAAGGTAATTTAACTAAAACGATTCACAAAGTTTGGGCCCTTTTAGCTAAATGCAAAATCGGCTTGTTTCTTTGTAAATCAATTTATCAGAAATGATCCACACAGTTTGAAGCGTAGACAGAGAAACCTATAGACACCGCTTTAACGTGTCGCAGAAAGGGACAAAAGAATACGTCACTATATTTAGGGTTACCTTGTGAGGAAAAATAATTATGATAATTAGAAAATTGTATGTAAGGAAGCCTGTAAAATGACCTGACTAATCGATTTTTATCGATAGGTAAACGCATGCTATGCGGAGGAGAAGACATGCTACGTAACTCAAATTAATTGCGATGAGGGCAGGAGAGTGACGATGGATGATGTGGTTCTAAATAATTGCAGTTTCTCATGTGTTAGTAGGTTCTGGCTTTGTGGATAAATAATAGCACATATTTATTTTTAATTAGCTTTTATTCAGTTTACACGTTATTGTCCTTTAAATAAAACTAGCTTCGTATGAATGTTTCTAACTTTATGAGTAGGTTCAAATCCTATTGTTGCGTGATGTATACGCAGTTCAAAATAGTGCATGAAAATTGTCAAAACGTTTACTGCAAATTTTTGATGATGGTTTTGGTGTTCAATCTGTTCGTCCTGTAGCTACAATCCAATTCCGACGTAAATTATCAGGTTCAGGAAAACTGCAACAATCCATTACATTTTTCAGATATATCATTAATACACGATGCAGAATATTAATATTTCCTATAATAGTGGGATTAATTTATAGAAAAGTTGGCCACACTAAAGTTATTAGGTTAAAATTTATAATTGTTATTTTTGTGATTTTTAACGATGAATTTATGTCTAGAGTACATTATACACAATATATGAACATTATAAAATGTTACTGAATGCCTAGTAACTGATAAACAGTAGTATACTTACGAATGAAAAGACAATCCTGACATTTTCGTTCCGCTATCACTTCTACACCTTTTAAAGCTACACCGCAACATGTTTTTATAAAAAAAGGTAGTAGTAAGTCTACATTGTTCAAAACAAAATATAATATGAATTACTTAACATAAACTACGTAAAAACTGTATTTTATAGGACGACGATAGATATCTCTGCACTTCAATTGTCAACTTTGTTTAGCAAACCTGTGTGCTAAACCGTGGCACGCTCGTGAAACAAAAAATATAAGGTTGTGGAAAAAGTTTCTTCGCATTTTATATAAAAATTCAAAAGATTTTTTTATAAAGTTTATTTACATTTGACTAAAGTATGTAGGTGCCATTTTGTTGATAACTTTTTGCCATCTTGTAGGTAGGAACGTGATCCCATTGCTATAAAAATTTTGGGGCTTCTGATCAAAAAACTGCGCACTTGTCGCAGTTTTTTGATGATGAGTTTTGGCAGTTCTCTCGTGATGTTAACCTGACACTGCCTAAGGAATTCTGCAGAGACCGAAACAGGTAAAAATCTGAAGGGGCAAGGTCAGGACTATACGGCGGATGCATTAACACCTCCCAGCCAAACTCGTAATTTTTGCTGAGTGGCTAAAGATGTGTGAGGTTTAGCGTTATCATGGTGAAAAACCACACTCCTTCTGTTGATTAATTCCGGCCGCTTTCTCTCAACTTTTTGCTTTAATCTCATCAGTTGTTCGCAGTACAGTTCAAAATCGATGTTCCTGCCTGGCGGTAACAGCTCATAATGAATAATGCCCTTCCAATAGCACCATACACACAGCATCACCTTGTTGTGAGTTAACCCGGGTTTCGCCACAATCTGTGAAGCCTGACCGGCCTTTGACCACGATCTTTTTCGCACATTTTTGTCTTACGTGATCCACTTTTCATCACCAGTTATCAGCTTCTTCAAAAATGGTTCGGTTTCATTACGTCATAATAAAGTATCACAGATGAGTACACGGTTCATTAGGTTTCTTTCAGTGAGCTCATCAGGCACCCAAATATGGAGCTTTTTTGTGTACCCAGCTTTTTTCAAATGCGCCAAAACCGTTTTGTGGTCAATTCCCAGTTCTCCAGCTACATCGTAACTATTAATATGCCGATCTTGCTCCATTCTTCAAAAATGGCATCAATTTTGTCCGCAACAGGGAGACCAGAGCGACGTGCATCTTTGATATCAAAATTTCCGGATTGAAAACGCTTAAACCAAATTTGCTCTACTCTCACAGATACTGTATTAGGTCCGTAAACATCAGAATTTTTTTTCGCGGCTTGTGTTGCTTTTACCTTTTTTGTACTAAAATTTTAAAATGTATCGAATTTTTTTTTTTACTGTATTTATTACACCACTTTCGCTATTATCATCACCGCCTACAGCCACATGTATATTATTAATCTGCGCCTTGAAGCAGTTCGCCATCGGTATTATTTTACTTATGGTCACATACCGTTCACCTGATAGTTCTTTGGTTACATATTCCAGTGGTTTTAAAATACAAATCAATGTTTATTGTGTATTTTTTTTATATTCTGCATTTCTACAGCCCGAGGTGTCGTTGCTGCTTTAGTATTTAACATCAAAATTTGATGAACAATCGGCGCTAATTCAATGTATCTATGGAGCATAAATAGATAGAATTCCAACGAGTCTTAACATCTAAAATCAGTTTGAGAGGTTGAGACGCAGTTTGCTTTTGACGTAAGGAGTCGCTGAGAATTACACTGCTCTTGAAAAATTTGACGACGTCTCGTTCTTTGCTTATAAGCCACGCAAATTGGTAATGCGCTGGAACCTTGCCAAATTAACGCCCTTGTGACGTTATCAGCAAAGAAAAAGTACAGTTATAATGCGCGCAGAACTAGTTGGCCGCGCCTTAGGTGGCGACAGGGGTGAGGGGGCGGGTTGCCTACTGCTCGCAACGCACATGAGATTAGACAGTGACGACCAATCTCGAGATATCGTGAACAATAATAGGCCCCCGCTGCGGACGCGGCCCCGGCTCCCGCTGTAACGGCGGAACCGGGTCCCGTACCCGCTAAGCGGAAGGCCAAGGCCGCCGCGGCGGAAAAAGTCCCGGCCCCTGAGCCGGTTCATATATCCGCCGCGGTTCCCAAAACGGCTCCGGCTCCCGCCGCCGCGGCGGAGCCGGTTCCCATAACACCGATCAATGCGCACCGTGGGCGCTATGTTGGACGCCAGGCTTGCCGGGATTGAGGAGCGGCTGCCGCCCGCGCTAATTCTTCGTCCGCCGCCCGCGGCGGACAGGTAAAAGGCTGCGGAGGCACAACCGCTGCCTAAAACGGCGGGAGCAGCCGCCGCCGCCCACCGGACCCCGAGGGAAGTTATTCCCCCGGTACCGATGGAGGTGGTGGTACCCCCCGTCATTGGGGTGGCGGACTCCCCACCGCCACCCCTCCCTAAGAAGAAGGTGAAGGGGGGGGGTGAAGCAGAGGGCGAAGAAGCTGCGCCGAGCCGCAGCTCTCGCCGCCGCCTCTGCTCCGGCGCCTAAGCCCAGGCCACCGGCCCCCAAGCCGGTCCCCAGGCTCATGGCTAAGCCCGCGACCGCGACACTGGCCGTCGCGCCACCATCGGCTGCGGTAGCCCCTGCCCCGGCTCCCGTTCCGGGGGGGGGGCGTTGTCCACGGTCGCCCGAAGGAAGAAGGGCAGGGGAGCGGGAGCAGAAACGCCCCGTCCCCCTCCCTCGGCGCAAGCACCGGCTCCGCCATCGGGGCGGAAACCGGCGCGCAAGCCACGGGCTTCGAAGCCCGTGGTATTCCAGGAGCCGAGATCGGCAGCAACCGTTGGCTACCGGGAGGTCTTTGCGAAGGCCGCCTCGGTGGTCAATATCAATAACAACAACAACAACAACAATACTCTTTATTGTACACCAACTTAAAACAGTAACACATTTGCACATCTTAGAATTAGAAGGTAAGTAGTACAATGGGCGGCCTTATTGCTTAAAGCAATCTCTTCCAGGCAACCTTTGGATGGACAAGGATCTTAATCACACTAAATTGTTGGCGTGCAGCTTAAGACTAAACTAATGATAATATATATAATATAATGTACAATAATATACTTACATATATGTATACCATATTATAACCATACAAAAATATATATACATATACACATAAATACACATACATATATATATATACGTACATAGACATACACAACAAATAATACATATTATGCAGTTAGATAGTGCTCCCTCACAAGTCTGTTGAAACTGTGGATCGATTTAGCAGAGCGCACGTCTGCCGGCAAAGCGTTCCAAAGATGCACGGCACAAACGGAGAACGATCGTGCGTAATCTCCGTGGTATGTAAAGGTGTCCTTAGCCGCAACTTCTCTGATGATCTCAGGGATCTTGAATAACTGAATCACTGAATATCACCGAATTAGGCCTCAGGGAGGGGCTGACAGTGACGCGGACTGCCCGGGACGTTCGACTCCTGGACTTCCCCCGAGGACCCGAGAGCGCGACTAGGGCGAACCGCGTTGTCGAAGCCTTTCGTGGGGCACTCCAAGGGATGGCCGAAGTCATCCGCCCCGTAAAGCGTGGAGAGCTTTACGTCTCAGGGCGGGATGAGTCGGCCACCGTAGATGGGCTTCGCAGTGCCATCGCCAGCGTGGGCAACTGCCTGCACGACGATGTCAAGGCGAGGCACATTGGCATAGGACCTGGGGGGATGGGCGCATCATACGTGATGTGTCCCGTCTCTGCAGCCAAAGCCATAGCCGAGCGGGGCCACCTTCTGGTGGGCTTCACCTCGGCAAAAGTGGAGGCTCTGGAAGCCCGGCCCATACGTTGTTACAGATGTTTCAACGTCGGCCACGGCACCCAGACTTGCCCGGACCGGACCGGCTTGTGTCTCCGCTGCGGTAAGTGCGGACACAAGCAGCCGGACTGCACAGCCCGCGACCCCCACTGCGCCGTCTGCGCGGCGGGGGGCAAACGCGCTACCCACCCGACGTTGGCGAGGCACTGCCAGCCCCCATACGTCAAGGGTAAATTCGTCCACCCGAGGCCGAATAAACGACCGGCGAGTGGAAGGGGGGTACCTATGGACACCTAAATGCCCAGTACACCCCTAACACTCTTCCAAGCTAATGTTAACCACTCCCCCGATGCCCAGGACTTGTGCCTGCAGGCGATGGTGGAGTGGCAAGCAAACTTGGCCGTAATAAGCGAACCTTATTACGTACCCCTAGCCAGGAACTGGGTGGGGGATCTCGACGATGTGGTAGCCATGGTCGCCAGAGCCGGATCTGGCACACCGCTCACCAGTCTCGAAAGAGGAAAGGGCTACGCGGTGGCGGAAAGCGGATGTTACGTCATCATAGGCGTGTACCTCTCGCGAAGCCGCCCCCTGGCGGAGTACGAGCTCGCCTTGGACTCCATTAGGGCAGCCGTCGGCAGACTAGCGTCGGAGACGATATTCGTCCTAGGCGACTTCAATGCCAAGCACCAATCCTGGGGGAACGCGATTACCGATGTTAGGGGACGGGCGCTTGAAGACTGTGCGCTTCAATCCAGCTTGTCCATCCTGAACCAGGGGTCGGTCCAGACCTGCGTACGTGCGCGGGGTGGATCGATCATCGACGTGTCATTCACCACACATGCGACCGCCCGCAGAGTGGTAGGATGGAGAGTACTGGAAGAGGTGGAAACTCTGTCTGATCACCTGTACATCAGATTCGAGCTCTCCCCCTCGCCTAGCGCTAACCCTGTTCAGGGCCCCTCCCGGCTCCCGCGCTGGGCTCTTACCAAGCTCGACGCGGAGCAGGCCGAGGAGAGGGCTGTCATCGAATGCTGGACCTATCCAGCCGACCTGGGGAATCTGGAGGCGCAGGCTGAGCACATGCGCAAATGCCTCAAAAGGATTTGCGACGCTGCTATGCCTCGAGCCAAACGACCGCCGCCGCGTACATCGGTCCACTGGTGGACCGAGGAGCTGGCTGAACTACGGAGGGCAGTCCGCAGAATCAGCCACAGGCTCAAACGCAGCAGAGCGCGTCGTCCTCCAGACTATGTTGAGGAGAATGGACTCGTGGGGGAGTTCAGAGAGGCCAGAAAGGCCCTTTCCATCGCATTTCTGCGAGCGAAAGCCCGGGCTCGGGAGGAGCTCCTCGAGACACTAGACCGGGACCCTTGGGGGCGTCCGTACCGTGCGGCCCGCAACACGTTGCGGCCTTGCACCTCCACGGTTACGGAAACGCTCGAACCTGATGTCCTCTGGCCGGTTATCGATGGGCTCTTCCCGGATCCGGGGATCTTCACTCCCCCCGATATGGGTCTAATCATTCCCGACACCTCGGAGGTGGAGCCTCACTCCATCACCGAGGAAGAGTTAGACGTCGCCCTGGACCGGCTCCGGGGCAGGAAGACGGCTCCGGGACCCGACGGGGTTCCGGGTCGGCAGCTCTTCCTGGCCGCCAAACACCTACGCGGCCAGCTGCGGGAACTGTTCGATGTCTGTATTCGCGCAGGTCAGTTCCCGTCACAATGGAAGGAGGGCCAATTATGCCTGATTCCCAAGGGAGGCCGTCCTCCTAACGATCCGTCCGCCTACAGGCCCATAGTGTTGCTTAACGAGGTCGCCAAGGTCTTCGAGAAGATCTTAGCGGAACGCGTCGTTAAGCATCTCGATACTGTGGAGCCGGGGCTAGCACAGACGCAGTTCGGGTTTCGGCGGAGGCGCTCTACGTTGGACGCCTTCGAGACACTGCGGCGTCTCACAGGGATCGGTCCTCGGGCCGGTTCTTTGGAACGTCGGTTATGACTGGATCCTTCGGGTTCCGGTCTTGCCCGGAATAGGGCTAATCTGCTTTGCGGATGACACCGTACTCACGGCACGCGCTGCGTCATTCGCGGAATCCGTGGACCTCGCCAACGCCGGGTTGGCGATCGTGGTCCGAAGAATAGGTAGGCTGGGCTTGAAGGTCTCCCCCGCGAAAACGGAGGCCATCATGTTCCATAGGCGGTTTCGTAATCCCCCCGCGGACTTGTCCGTTACAGTCCAAGGGGTGGACATTGGTGTAGGCCCCCAGATGAAATATCTGGGGCTAATTCTCGATGGGAAATGGCTGTTCAAAGCGCACTTTGAGCAGCTAGTTCCTAAGCTTGTGAGGTCCGCAGACGCCCTCTCTCGGCTTCTTCCCAACGTGGGGGG
This sequence comes from Dendrolimus houi, assembly GCA_039645545.1. Lineage (NCBI taxonomy): Eukaryota > Metazoa > Arthropoda > Insecta > Lepidoptera > Lasiocampidae > Dendrolimus > Dendrolimus houi. The sequence continues at coordinate 10,559,618 of CM077136.1, forward strand.
ACCGGGGGGGACGACTAGGAAACAATATGGGCATCCTTAGGAGTATGGCCCTGCAAGGTGCACCCGTATGGTCCACTGCACTTCACCGCCATAATAGGACCTTGTTGTGCCGCGCACAACGGGTCCTGGCGGTGAGGACCATCCGAGGATACCGTACAGTGTCGTGGACGGCGTCGACACTCTTGGCAGGCGATCCGCCCTGGCCTCTCCAGGCGGACGTGATAGCCAAAGTTCGGCGCTCCCGACAGGATGCCCTCGCCCGTGGCCTGGTTTATAGCTAGGCCGAACTCCAGGTGATCAGGACGCGGGAAACCGCGGCCATGATCCAATCTTGGTCAGTAGAGTTGGAAAACCCTGTTGCTGGCATTGACACGGTGGAAGCGGTTCGACCGCAGTTGTCGCGATGGCTCTCGCGGAAACGCGGGACCCTGACCTTCAGAATGACACAGATACTTACCGGGCACGGTTGCTTCGATAAGTATCTGTGTCAGATTGCGGGCTGCTTGCCTTCACCCCAATGCCGCCAATGCGGCGCGCTAAACACAGCGTTACACACGCTAGTCGAGTGCGCAGCATGGGTACCTCAGAGGTTTGAACTCGAGACACTAGTAGGACCGATCGAATCGCTGGGCGATCTGGTGCAAGCCATGCTGCACAGCGACGATTGGTGGGTGGGTGCGGCCAGTTTCTGCGAGACGGTAGTGTCTCGTAAGGAGGCCGCGGAACGAGATAGGGAGAGAGATGGTAGTGCGCATGCGTCTCGCGGGCGCCGACGTCAGTCGGGAGCCCGGAGGCTCAGGTATGCGCATGACCTCCCTCCCTGAAATACCGCTGCAGGGGCCCTCTAGCATCTAAGGAGCAGAGGAGTCTTCACCCCTGTTGATGAAGTGAGTTTGCCTCTCCCGGGGCATTCTCAAGCACTTGTGCGCTAGGATCGGTGTGGGCGTAACTACGTTATATATCTCACGCCTTTCCTACCATAAGCGCGGGGCACATGGGAGGAGGGTGGTTTTAGTGGGGTATTGATTAGTCGAATCTCCACACAAGCCGGTTGCTTATTGTTTGGATTGCCTCAGTGGAAAGCCTCCATGATCAACAACGGTCTAATTCCTAGCAAAGGACCCGGTATGTGCGAAATGCATTTCCCCCGCCTGAAAAAAAAATCGTGAACAATAATTGTTCAATTATTGAAAAGAATAAATAAAAAACAATTGAACTTTTAGAAGTTTATATTGTACCTGTTGCGGCGGCGCTGGAGTTATGATAAGCGAACTGTGTCAATTTTACAGTAAAAGTAGTGTGGGACAATTTGTACGGGAGTTTGAGAACGAGCACGCACTTACCTGGTTGATGGGAATGAAATGCAGCTGCTCCTCTGCTCCTCAGTCCACTTCACTTCACTTTATTTTATATTTATAATGTTTTATTTTATATTTGTGTTGCGGAGCGGGTTATTTACAAGTTTTTTATTTACAGTATTGCGGGCGCGGTATATTTTAAGTTATGTTATTTTATTTTATATATTTACAAAGCGGAGCGATTTTAATTTATTTTATGATAACATGACAATGAATGATTGACGTGACGTGCGAAAGGGGAACGCGCCGTCAGATTTAATGGAAGAAATTAAATATAATAGAAGAAAAGGTCCTATAGGTCGAAAGGAGGTTTATATGGCGGTACCAGTACCTATCTAATTATATTGTAATTAATAGTACAATAAACCAAAAACAAATTAAGTATATGAAATTATTCTGACATATTTGAATGATATCGATTCTTTGCTTCAATAACGTGGTATCTTGAAAACCCAATTTTACAGTACGCCACTTTTAAAGTTTCAAAAAAAGATTTACCCAAACATATATTTTTTTACTATTATTTACAATTAAATTTAGTGTCAATTTACTAAGTTTTTTGAAATATATGAGAAAGTTGTGATAATATAATAAATTTAGCAAAATATAAATATATTTAGAAAGAAAGGGAAATTATGTCACATTTTTCCTGAAAATATAAACAAAGATAAGTGTGACAAGCAGATTCGCCACGATGTCGATGATATTACCATCATTTAAATTATTAAATAAACCATAAAAACACGTTGTTGAATTAAAAGCCTTTAGAATTCAGATTAATTCTTGTTTATTGAAAGATGGTTAACTGCACCAGGCAATATTTAAACATTTTAAAAATCACAATTTTGGCGATAGCGATAGATATATTAAATAAATCAGCCAAACTGATATTATAATACTAATTTTACATAAAATGTCATTTCACTTCACAAAATTATTATATAAATACTTCTAAGATAATCAGACTCTTATCTTAACAATATCACATTAAATTAACGCCAATTGCTTACAAAATATAATGGAACAGAAAAATAAAACACACATAATTAATTAAGTAGTCAAAATAACAAGTATCAAACAATAATAAATGCAAAATAAATAGCAATTGGTACGTAATAATGTTTCAGGAATATAACAAAATATCAATGAATACTTATAGTCTTTTAATTAGTATTACCATATTATGTAATCAGTCTTATTCTATTTGTTGGTTCGGACCATAAATAAAAAAATAACCTTACATACAAAATCACAATATTAGTAATAATATAACTAATCCGTCTTCAAAGCAGCTAATACAATTATTTTAAAAAACATCATCCCTAAAGTTATAAAGACTCGTAAAATGGTTTATGAAATCTTGGGATAAGGCTTTTGTTAACCAAATCCATGAGATCTGCTTTTTTTCTATCAGACAAACCGGGTTTTTGATTGTAAGCATTTTTTAATTCCAAACTATTGTTTTTTTTCTTTTTAATAACTATAGCTTTCTTAAACTCTGTGTCAGCATACGAATTTTTAAAGAATATAGCTTCAGGATCACTTTTTTGAACTTCAATCACCCTTATTTCTGCTAGTTTTACTGTGTTGTTGTCTTCATCTTTTGACAACGAAAAGTTCATTTGGTTGCATAAATTTTTCATGTCATAGAAATCTGCGTAACACATTTTATTAACATGAAAGGGCTCGCTCTTCTTTCTGGCAGCCTTTACAGCACCAGTAAATGCTTCTGGTGTATACATTGGGCCAGACCTTAATTGGCGTTTTATTTATCCGTCTCTATTTGAGAGTGTGCGGAAAGCCCTTCATTTTGGGTGTGCCCCTTAATTAAATACTTATGTGTGATAGAGTTAAGGTTTGATATTGTGCTTACTGCGTATAGATACATACTGATCATAAATTTGTTTTTCTGTTGGCCTGCACAGTTGTCTGAGTAGAAAACTACATTTAGATCAGTGCTTGTTTCTGATACTTTCGTTAGGTATTTGTAAACGCAAGTACCAATTTCGTTTACACCTCGGTGAGCATTTGATTCGTCCCAAATATAATTTTCTACACAGTTATTCTGGATATTGTATATAGTGAAATTCAAAACATTCAATTTCGACTTATAGTAGAAAACAGAGATGTCTCCTTTCGGGCATTGGAAAACCGCTTGTAGGTCGTATACTGCAACTAGAAGGTTCTAGTTGCAGTATACGACCATTATTCTTTTTATCATTCTCCTTCTCTGCACGTGACAGAACTTTTTCCTTTTGATGTGTTTCATAAGTTTCTTTTTTTAGTTTTTTCTCTTCTTCAGTGCTGTTTTTGAAAGCTTCGCAAACATCACATAAATCTTTTTTAGGAATAAAGAATTAGATATTAAAATCTTCTGCAAATATACGATATAATATTAGATATGTGGCAAATGGTTGGTTCTGTAACTTACACTGTTTTACGTAGTCTCTATGAAGATCAGTAATGGCTTTGCTTCCATCAATGTAATGTCTCTTTGAATTAGCTGGTATGTAGTGAGATTCAATTTTTGGTATTGCTTTTATAAACGCTCTAACGCTATTTTTAATGCTATCATACACTTTATATCGATTTTCATGATGTCCACGATTATCATTCATTGCAGAAATGTTGCTATCTTTATTTTTCTTCTTCAAAGCTGTTTCTATTGGTCGATTAGTGATAGCAAAAGTATTCTTAAAAAATAGTTTGCATACCCTAATTTTCACACCAGATTCTGTTAAATAGAAAGCGTTGTTATTGTCGCGAGTCGGCGCAACGTTTCCATCTGAATCAATCTTAACGTATCGGTGTTTTGGATTGAGTGTTCTACACTGTTTGCTATAAACATCCATTGCTTTTCAATCTCGCCTAGATTCCAGTATTGTTGCAATAGTTGCTGCCGCTTTCTTCATTGATAATTAAACTACATTTAAATGTACACTTTCCTCCGCAAGGTTGTTTCAATTGACGTTTTAGTACTATTTTCTTTATCTTTAGTGACTGATAAGCTTCACCACAATTTCTCAGTTTCTTTACAACATTCTTTTTCCAATTTCCTTCTTGTCTTTGCCTTTTTCTTCCTGTTTTATTTGAGCTACTATTTAGGTTTATTAATTCTTCCTAAACAGCGCTAACAAAATCAACATACAACGGTTCATTTATTATTGAGCGTGCATCTGGTTCTTGTATAATATTACTTAGTATTATCATGTCATCATCTCTGGTGGGTATTAGATTAAGTTTATTGCGTAATATATTGTCTTGGTTTAGTATGCTTACATTCACATCTTCGATGTCGGAATCTGAAGAACTATAATATTTCCATTTCTTAATATTCTCGATCACAGCTCTTGTGGAAACTTGAACGAGCGTCTTTTTTACATTATGTATACATTATTTAATAAAAATATGACGCTTACCCACGTACAAGGTCATAGCAGAGTCGGAGAAACTGATAGGGAGCTATCCATAAACGTAACACGATAACAGACCCGATATTTTTTTTACAGAGTGTAAGAAACTAAACTATTGCCGGATAATTTTGTACAAATTTATTAACTAATATTACATTTCATTACAAGATGTAATTGTATTATGTTGATTCTTTATTTATTTATTTAACTCAAAATCTGATGAATCGTCACTGTCACTCGATGAGCTCTCCCCAACATTTATTATAAGTTTCTGTACTTCTATATCGAATGCCAAATGAATTTCCCAATCCGACGCTATAATGTTTTGGGTTCTCACAATTTTTCCCAGTGTTCGGCAGTTACTTCCGCATGTGCATTTTTTAATAAATCTAACATCTTGTTTGCCGTAAAAGGGGGATGGATACTGTTTTGAGCGGCGTGTCGAACTAGTGGAAGCGGCGGTGTCGTCCAGTTCTTAGATACTGTGTGGTTTGCATTTAACCAAGTCTCATTAGTGAAAATAACATTTGACCAATCTGATATCTTTTAGGCTTCGCTCAAAAATTCGCAGCGAGCCATAGCAACGTCGTGACACTCCATCAATATTTTGCGTTTGTCCAATTTTTTATAAGAAAATCCAATTTCTTTCAAAACCAAGTTTAATGACGATTTTTGGCCATGGAACAAACCACATTCACATAAAGAAACAACAAGTTTTTTAAGTGTTGGAATTTCTTTGCGCAAGTAATAGTCATATATATGACGGCGAATAGCGTCAGCATCGAAGTTGTCAACCGATGTCACACGACGTGGTTGGCGTTTTTTCTTCGGCGTACGAGGCTTATTTTCCTGCATGCCGCTTGTACTGTAAGCTTCGGTAGTAATTTTTGAAACAGTAGGTCCACTAATTCCTAATGCGGCCGCAACACGCTCTCGCACTTGCGACAATGGTAATAGCGGGCCACCATTTTGATAATCTGCTTCAAAGTAATTACGAACCTTGATCACCGGTTCTCGCCTGCCTTTTCAGAACAGATCCTTTAGGCATTTTGATATTTGACAGCTGGGCAGCAATCAACACGGAGGAACACAAAATACACAACATAACGTATGGATAATGTGTTAAAAACTCAGCGAACAGAAATGTAGTGACTATATAGCACGACCGTCTTGTTGCGAGTGACAGATTAAAACAAACACAAAATGGCGGTGGCCATTGAGTGTTCCCAGCTTGAAAAAAATATATTTGAATGTTTTTGTTGTATTTGTCTTTGTTCAAAACATAATAAATATATGCGATCGGTATCATTATTTATTTGGTCACAACTAGTCACTACAACTATCAAATTAGAACTGTCTGTCCGCCTTTTGTTTTACCAAGTAACTATTGTCTTGTACTTTTTTTGTAATTTTTGATTTGGTGAACAATAAAGTGTTGTCTATGTCTATGTCTATGTCTAACTGTCATCGACAAAATAAAGAAATGGAAATAGTATAAGAGTACGATGTCTTGTCACCACAGCCTCATAGTTTGGATCTTTAACAGAATCGTCACTATCTTCGATGAAGGAGGGGCCACTACTTGATGAGCTGCTTGATGGGTCACTCGATGAACTACTGTTGCTACTAGTCGAATCACAGCGACGGCGATTGGAAACTGTAGAATCATCTTTTTGCACTGCAACGTCATCTGTTGCGTTAGTTACAATATTTTTGCTTGATATTCCATCATCTGTGATTAAGTTGTATCCTCTACGTTTGGCGTTTCTTCTTTTTTAGTACCAACCACTGCAATTGGAATAGCAGCAGTCTCTGCCGCTATCGCAAGTTGTATTAGCCTTTTAGACCGAGATCCCATCTGAAAAAATAAGTATAAATAGTTATTTGTTTTAGCACTAAAAAGTAGTTTTGGAAATACTTCACGGAAAACTATTATATTTTTTGGAAAAACGAAACATTAGCTTATAACAGGTACTTGTTTTGATCTATTATAAAAAATTCATCATATACAATGTTGTATCTCAAGATACCACAAATTTATACCAAACACATTATAAACAAGTATTTCATCAATAATGTATTAAAATACACATGTCACATTCTTGAAATAATATTTATCATTGAAATATTACTTACCACTGTAGCTAAACTGTGATATACTCGTGATGACACGTTCTCTCTGAAATCCAAGAGCACTTCCCACTACTAACGCATAGTGACAACTGTCTTATTTCGTTGTTGAAACAAAACACATCGACGAAAAGGACAACGTGATATCGCGATGTACCACGGTTACTCTTTCTCTTTCGCTCATAAGTTCGGTATTATTCGCTTATAAAGTACCGCGTTTTTACAGAAAATAAAATTAAGTATGGCGATTTTAATTATCAAATAAAAAAAAGTGAGTATTGGGATATGTCACGTTATTGAAGCAAAGAAGCGTATATGAAATTATTTAATTAATACATACTTATATGAAATTACTCTGACATATCCTCTGAATCACTTGATTCTGAACTATCTGAACTTGATTCAGAATCATCTTGTAAGTTTATAATAATTTCGTCTATCAGAGTATCAAATCTCATATCAGGATTCCAGTATTCTTATTCGTTTTTTTGTACGTGGTCATCGCACTTTTGCCATTGTTCGGCAGAGAATTCGGAAAATTGCCTTGTTATTATTGTAATTTTCTCGTCTAATGTAGCATTAATGTGATCTCTGGCCAGGCAATTATTAATATTTGCCCACACAAGCTCGATCGGGTTGAGGTCTGGATGATATGGAGGTAGTCTTAGAACAGTATATACCTGCAGCTTTCAGAAGTTCATTAATCGTGTATATTTTTTCTGATTGGGTCGTATTAATCAACCTCAAGAGTTCGGCTTTGATCATCGTGGGAGAAAATGGCACGTTATGATTTTGCAACCAGTTCTGCATATTATTTTTCAAACTGGTCATAGTCGGTTTCTTCTCAACTTGCACACAATAATAGGCAACATTATCCATAACTATGACTGGGTTAGGTGGAAGTTTAGGTATTAATTTTCGATCAACCCAGTTGTAAAAATTTGTTTAGTTCATGTCTCCATGATAATCCCCCGTTTTTGAATCTGATTTAAAAATTAGCAAAGCATTGTCAACTAACCCGTTCCGGCTACCAGCGTGTACTATTATTAAACGCCTTCCTTTGCCTATAGCTGTATAAATTCCAGACTCCGACGAAGATTGCCAACATTCTTGGACATTGTGACTGGTGTGAAACAAAGGGGGGTGGACTGTAGGTGCTGGTTTGGTTGTAAATAGGTTTTGTGTGCGACTTACAAGATTGTTGCTGGTGTTTTCTTTCGGCCGGCCCGTTTTCTTTCTTCTAATAAGTTGATTGCTGAGATTGCACGTACAACACACAACAGGAATTGGAGCACGGATAAATGCACTTTTATTATGTTATACAATATGATTTACTTGCGGGAGCGGGCAGCGAAGGAATTGCATATCAGCGCGAGCGCGGGAAAAAAAGGGGAGAGAGAAGGCGGAACGTCAAAAGACATTAAACATAATAAACGTCACTGTCACTGATAAGCTTTTTTTGTTACGCGGTTTATGGCTTTGGCCTTAACATTCCCCCGCCCTTAAAGGGTCACCTTTAAATTAAATGTATATTAAGCGGAATTAATTTAAACAATAATAAAGATTGCAGTAGAATTTAGATATATATGTATTATAATAAATTATATGCGGTCATCACAGTTAATTGTAATATATAGATATAGTTTAAAATAGTGTTCTAAATATAATAAAGTTAACTGTATTATTGTGTCGGCAAGGGACACAAACGTACCACAGGTCGAACTAGTGTACCTTTAGCTGTTCTTACCGTGGCAACGCGAATAACGTTATCTTTAGAAGGGTGAACATTTTCAACCACACCTAATGGCCAAGAAAGAACTGGAGAATTATCATTAATGATGATAACAACAGTACCAACTTTAATAGGAGTAGAGTGTTGAGTCCATTTCTGACGCGCTTGTAGCTCGTGTAAATATTCGGTCCTCCAACGACGCCAAAAAGATTGTACTAATTTGTCTAAAAGCGAATGTCGCTGAAGTAAATTAATTGGTGTGGAGTCTACACTAGGTGCAGGTAAAGTTCGAAGCGGTATTGTATTTAGAAAATGCGCGGGGGTCAATACTGAGGGTTCAGATGGATCTGAACTAAGTACAGTACGGGGCGTGAATTTAGAAGGCATTCTATTTGTGCCGTGATTAATTCTTCGTAAGCAAGGATTTGTTGTCCTATTATTTTGAACAAATGATTCTTTACACATTTAACCATGCTTTCCCAGCACCCTCCGAAGTGTGGAGCTGCTGGAGCTATAAATTTAAATTCTATGCGATTTTCCTCAAGTTCCTCTTCTAAACGCGGATGATATTCTTTATTAAGGAAACCATACAAATCCGTAAATAATTACTAGCACCAATAAAATTTGTTCCACGATCGGAATAAAGACATTGTACTGGGCCACGTCGCGAAAGAAAGCGCTTTAAAGCAGCAAGAAAACTAGTTGTAGTAAGGTCTGTAGCTACTTCAATGTGAAGGGCACGGGTTGTTAGACAAGTAAATATACAAAGATATGCCTTGCGTGTTTTCACGCCACGAGCACGAATAGGCGTGTATAACAATGGGCCACAAAAATCTGAGCCTGTATGGGAAAAAACCTTTTCTGCTTGCAGCACTCTTTGTGGTGGCAAGTCAGCCATTAAAGGGTATCTTGGACGCGGTTTTGATTTAAAGCAAATATTACACTTATGTATTCTAGAACGTATGATACGTCTAGCAGACAGTATCCAAAATCTCTGTCTTATTAATGACATAAGCAGCTGAGGGCCTGCATGCAAATATTTCTTATGGTAATAATCGATTAATAACTCCACGAGCGCGTCTTGGCGAGGTAAAACAATTGAAATTTATAATCAAAACTCTCAGCAGAGTTAGATAACCGACCACCTACGTGAATAATATTATCTATAAGAAAAGCCTTAAGTTTCATCAATGCTGGAGAATAGTTTTTACCAGACTCTAAATTTATAATGTCGGATGAAAAATGACGTTTTTGTAAGTCGCGTATTATTAATCTTTCGGCGAAGTTTATATCTGATGCAGTAATTCTAGACGATACAGAGCGTGGTAGCTTTTTTATAAAGCGACAAACATATATTAAAATTCTAATAAGTTTACTCCAAGAAGAAACGCGTCCACTTATATCTAGAATAATCGATACTTGTGGTACTGGGTCAATAACTGAATGTGCAATTACCTTTTCTTCCGGAATATTATCTAAAGTTATTTCGTGGATCCTATTCACAGGCCATTCTGCTGGATTCTGAGTGAGCCAGTAAGGACCATGTAACCACAGTGAGTGTGAAAGCAATTTTGCAGGTGTAATGCCTCTAGACAAACAATCCGCAGGGTTCTCGACACCTGCGACATGGTGGAAATGAGACGCTGCTAAATTGTCTATAGTCTTGACAACACGGTTGGCTACGAAAGTTTGCCAGCGGTGTGGTGATGAATTCAACCAACAAAGTGTAACTTTGGAATCAGTAAACGCAAAAATTTCATGAACGGGAAATCTCGGATTATAGCTGTCATGAATGCATTTGATGAGCTTTGCCATTAATTGAACAGCGCAAAGCTCCAGGCGCGCAATAGACATAGGCTTCATGGGAGCAACCTTAGATTTAGCACAGATTAATTGTGTGTGTATTTGACTATTATGTGTGACATGAGCATAGACAACTGCGCCATATGCATGTTCACTAGCGTCTGAGAAGCCGACTAGACGGTCTTCACAGTTTTCAAAAATGCCCAAATGTCGCGGTATTTTGAATTCATTGAGAAGCGGCAATTCGTTCCTAAATTTAGTCCAAGATTCTAGAATATGATGAGGCGGACGATCGTCCCAATCAATTTTAGACATCCACAATTTCTTTAAAATAAGTTTTGCGTGGAGTATAACGGGCGCTATGAATCCCATTATGTCCCATAATCTGGCCACAGTAGCCAATATAATACGCTTCGTACATTTATTGTCCGGCACAGCGACTTTAAAAACAAAACAGTCATCCAACTTAGACCAATACAGACCTAAGATTTTTTCGTGTGACGATTTGTCTAATTCAACAGGTTCAGTGGCTTTATGAGAATTTGGCAAATAATTCATAACAAAATCAGAATTGCTAGTCCTCTTAACTAAGTCAAACTGAGCTCGTTTAAAAAGTTCAATTAGCTGATTAGCAGCTAGTAAAGCTTGGTTCTCTGACTTAGCGCTGAAGACAATATCATCCATATAAATATAACGAGAAGCAATTTCCCTTGCTAAAGGAAATGAATCTCCTTCGTCATCAATAAGTTGTTTTATAACGCGAAGTGCATGATATGGACTTGATTTAAGTCCAAAACAAACCGTATTAAATTCAAATATTGTAAGTTCATCTGTAGGACGAAAGCGGTAAAATACACGTTGGAAGCGGCGATCGTTTTTATTCAATAAAATTTGTAGGAACATCTGCTTACAATCAGCGGAAAGAGCAGTTTCAAAAAGACGAAAATTTAAAATAATTGCAAACAGATCACCTTGCAAATTTGGTCCATTATGGAGCAGATCATTCAGGGATAACCCTGAACTTGACTTATGACTACCGTCTAGAACCATACGAAGTTTGGTAGAAGACTTATCTTCACGGACAACGCCGTGATGCGGTATAATATATACGGGATATGGATCCTTGATAATAGCGGGCGGAGAAGGTGATAAATAACCTTTCTCTAAATACTCTCTTATGACTGCGTCATAGGCAGCTCTAAATGAGGGTGTGGATTCAAGCTTCCTTTCCAAACCAAAGAAGCACTTCCGAGCGGTTGCGCATGTGTCACCAAGCGCACAGACATCATCACGAAAGGGCAGTGACACTATATATCTTCCAGTCGTCTTATCTCGTTCGGTAGACTGACAGAAGAAATATTCACACTCAATATCATCAGGAGACTGAGTGGGCGGATTATCTAAAGGAGACTCATCAATATAGCAAAACCTTTTAATAAGCATGTCAAGTGAATCCTGGTTAGTAGGCATAGTACTACAACATACTATGGTTTTTACTTTGCGAGTGCATGTAGCGGGAAGAGTGGGTACAGTACCCATAATAACATAACCCAAAGCAGTTTGTATAGCGGGCGGAATCGCGGTATTATATTGTATTACACCTGGTAACAACAATTGTGAGAATAAAGAAGCACCGATCAAAACATCAATATGAGCTGGCTCATAGAACTTGTCATCGGCCAGCGGCAAATCTTGCAAAAAAGCTAAAGCGGAAACATCCACCGGCACAGATGGCAAATTATCTGTTATTTTATCAATAACCAGGGATGAAACATTATATTTAAAGTTAGAGTTAAACCGAGATGAAAATTGGAAGACCGCAGTTCCCTTTATGCATTTCTCAGAACCACCAATGCCATTTACCTTTGTGTGCTCAGGATTCATTGGTAAGTCCAATCGAGTACAGCAGTCTGATGTAATGAAATTACTCTGCGAAGCACTATCAAGTATGCAGCGCACACTATGTTGCTCACCATATGCATCACACACCATAACAGAAGCTGTGGCAAGCAAAACCGTAGTCTTTATATTACTTGTAGAATGCATAACAGTAGTACAAGCGTCCTTGGCTATATAAGATTGTGAAGATGGTGAAGAAATAGTGTGATGTGTGGGAGCTGGTAGTGGTGGATGTAAGTGAGCGGTAGTAGAAGGTTTTATGGCTGTATTATTTACAAGCTGTGCCTCAACCGGTGAATGTGAGACAGTATTCAATTTAGAAGTGTCAAAATGGAGTAAACTGTGGTGCCTACCATTACAGATTCTGCATTTTGAGTTTGAATGGCAATTACCTGCTTTATGTTTGCAGCTTAAACAATTAACACAGGCATTGTGTTCTTTCACCACTTTATAGCGCTCATTGGAAGACATTTTCCCAAATGCAGGGCATTTATATAAATGATCATGAACAAAATCATTACATAAACATTTATGTGTATGAGACATAGTAACATATGACTGCGGCTGTGGAATTTTTAAATTATGTGTGCGTTTTGTATTACTATTATTGTGATTCGAAGCTGAAGTTGAAAGAGAGGAACGCTGCAATATTCTAGATTGATCTTTGATATATTCAACTAGATTTTTAAATTCAGGAATTTTATCCTTGCGGGAATGCATCTCAAAGGACCGAACTGTGTCGGCATCTAATTTCTTCAAAGCGGTATGTAAAATAATAAAATCTGTTAAATCTGGTAATTTTAAGTTTTTTAAGGCATTTACAGAGGTAACAAACTTATCTAAAAATGTTTCTAGGTTGAAAGCGGACGCTGTAGAAATAGATTTATATTCAAAAATTTGATTAATATAAGCGGACGCTAGCATACGTTTATCATCATATTTCTCTTTAAGAGAATCAATAATAAGTGCATAGGTTTCAGCACAAGGTGTAATGCCTGCCAAAACTGACTTTGCCTTTGCGGTCAGTTTGCCTAACAAATAATATAATTTATCAGAGTCTGACAAACTAGGATTATCATGGACAATAGACATAAAACTTGCATAAAATAAAGGCCATGTGCGGATATCTCCATCAAAAGACACAAGTTCAATTGGAGGCAAAGATGGGCGTGACCTATGTGGGGTCACTGACCTCTCATATTTATCTTTATTTTCAATACTAGATAAAACTCTTTTAATGTGACAATACATTTCTTCAAATGCTTCCCAGGCTTGGTAGTCTACCCTTGTTCCTACATTCACCTGCATATTGTACAAGTTATAGTCATAAAGGGCTTTTTCAAAATCACTGCGAAGAGTATCAACTAATAGCGCACCAGAAAGAAACCTCTCTCTATTCTCCAAACTGTCTAGTAACTTAGAGCAGTCATAAATGGTTTGTATGCGGCTAAATAAAGACTCACGTTTCGCTAATGCTATTTCCAATAACATTTTTATCTTAGGATCTGAATAATCCAACTTAGTTTCAGTTCTTTTTCTTGTGCCAGTAGTTGCCATATTGAAATTAAATTAAATAAACAATTACTTGCAAATCTTGTGTAAGATATAGTGAAAACAATAAGTAAGCACAATACAAAACACTTGTTTGACTGTGGTATTATTATATAATTATAGTGCAAAAACAAATGTAACAAAATATAGTTTATGCCAATTATATAGTTATGAATTTTGTTTAAATATAAAGTATATATCAATATATAGTATTTATGTATATAGATATTTAATTCAAGCAGTAATTTAAAGAAATATAACAAAGTTTGTGTATTGTAATATGCACCTTGTAAATCAAGGTACCTACCTACATACATATAGAATGACAACCCAAAGCGGAGGTATGTTATTTTATGCGAAATAAAGAAAATACAGTGCGGTTTTATAATATTGCAAATGATTAATATGCGGCGCGGTTAAAATATATGAAATATGAAAGCGGAGATTAACAATTTAAATCGATTTTAGAATGCGGGACGCGAACTTAAGATGGCGGGGCGTGTTTTGGGTGATGCTTACGTAGGTTATTAAAGTAACCGAAATATGCGAATTTGGCTCGAATTGACCACAAAATGGTGTGAAACAAAGGGGGGTGGACTGTAGGTGCTGGTTTGGTTGTAAATAGGTTTTGTGTGCGACTTACAAGATTGTTGCTGGTGTTTTCTTTGGGCCGGCCCGTTTTCTTTCTTCTAATAAGTTGATTGCTGAGATTGCACGTACAACACACAACAGGAATTGGAGCACGGATAAATGCACTTTTATTATGTTATACAATATGATTTACTTGCGGGAGCGGGCAGCGAAGGAATTGCATATCAGCGCGAGCGCGGGAAAAAAAAAGGGGAGAGAAGGCGGAACGTCAAAAGACATTAAACATAATAAACGTCACTGTCACTGATAAGCTTTTTTTGTTACGCGGTTTATGGCTTTGGCCTTAACAGTGACTTTGGTTAACGTATGTTTCGTCCAAAAAGAATATATTTCGTTAGTCTTCTCTGAATTTTCTTATGGCCCTCAAATATTTCACTCGCCATTCAACAATGTTTGGTCTCTCTATTAAAAGGGATCTCTTCGATTTACATTTTTTAAATGAATATCACAGTTTGTGCAAAAGTTCTCTTAAAAAAGTTAATCCGCAATCTAAAATATTACCCTCTTTTAACACAGCATTTAGTTTTCGTAGACTTGGATTTTTTTCCCCTACCGTATAAAACTGATTTACTTTTCTTCTTATCACTCCTAAATCCCAATCATCAACTTGTGTTTTTTTTAATTTGTTTTGGTCTCCGCGGATAACAAAATTGTGTTTCCCTATATTTTGCAAGGAAGTTTTACTTTAATCAATCACTCTCCTTACATTTCGTTCTGATATCCCTGTTGCTTCTGCTACTAATTTATGTATATTCGCATCAGTTTTATATTCTGAACTATTGACATCATATTTCCGTTTTTTAAAAAACGTATGCACTTTAAATATTATTTCCTTACATTGTCTTTTTATCTGCGGACTCATCTCGCTATTAGAACCTCATATTCGTTTTGTCTAAACTAGTCGAAACTTTGAACGCGTGTTGCCGTGGCGAAGTACGGCGCCGCACTGAGTATTTGGGTAATGAGAGCAAGCCCCCCCATCTCCTCTCCGTCTCATCGCTCACATACCTAAGGCGCGGCCAACTAGTTCCGCGCGCACTATAACAAAACGTAATATTCTAATTTATTAATAAAAGTTTGTAAAGGAAATCTGATAAGTGTTTTTTTAATTAAAACAAAATGTTTAACTTTTAATCATCATTCATCACATTTTTGAAAATCTTAACTCTTCAACTCCACTCATATAATCTACATCAGACTCAGAATTGGTATCCGAGTCGTGATGTCTCGTCAGAATCAATAATATTTCCCATGTTAATAATAAATAACTCCTGGACCAATCTATCCTTTCGCCAGTATCCTTCTTCCAGACTCTTCACAGGATCTACCCCCTTTTTCCAATCTTCAGGAGTAATTGATTGCAAAGCCTCTAAAGTTAAAGATTCGATCTTGCTCTCCAATTGTTCAACAGTCTTGTCTGAAACTCTTTGTTTTACGAGGTTCCAAATATATTCTACGGGGTTGAAGTCACAATTGTACGGTAGCAATCTAACAACTTCGTGACCATGATCAGCCAATAATTTATCTATAATGTATTTCTTCGGTGTTCGGTGATGTTTTATTATTAAATATAATTCCGGTTTTGTGAAATATTCCGGAAACTCAATGTTATCTGTTTGGAACCACTCAACCATCACTTGTTTTTTTGAGCTCATGGTGAGAGTTCTTTCTTCCTCTTTACTGTGGTAAGAGGCGTTGTCCATTACAACAATACTGTTTGGTGGTATATTGGGTATAAGCTTTTCTTGTAACCATTTCGTGAAATTTTGAGTATTCATCTGGTCATGATAATCGCCTGTTTTTGTATCCGCTTTAAACATTAAAAGAGCGTTATTGATAAATCCTAACTCACTCCCACCATGAACTATAATCCAGCGGCGACCAGGGCTATAATTTTTTTTTTCACTCCAACATCCGTGTCGGACTGCCAACACTTTTTGACTATGTAATGGGCGTGTATCCACGTCTCGTTGATATAAATCACTTGTTTTTTGCCAGCGCCAAGTAAGTCATTTTGTCTCATGCGACGTAAATATTTCGCCCTCCAAACTTGAATATTGGGCCTTTCAATTGAATGCAATCGGTTTTGGTAACATTTTTTAAATCGGTACCCTAGTTTTACCTTTATTATTCCACGTAATGTGTTCACTTCACTTCCTCTATAATTTAAGTCCTTTTTTGCAGCAGTCAGAATTTTACGCATAGTGGGTATTTCTTTGCGAACTGTACATTGTACTAATAATATTTCTTAACGCTGTTAACGTAAAGTCGTAAAAAAATTATTGTGATTTTACTGCCACTAGCAGTAGCAGTTTCCTTTTCGCGCCTTAACTTTGCCACTGTATTTTTGAAACTCCTGTAGCACTAACCTACGAATAAATAATAAGTCAGGAAGTCTAACTCGGAACAAATTTCACACAAAAAGTGGCCCGACTTGAAACCAAAACGACGTATGAATCAAAAACCAATCACTACCGAGGTCATAAATATACATTGTTTGTGATTGGTTTGGATTCAAAACAAAAGCAGGGATTGGTTCGTACGCTTGCTGCATATGCTGCAGCTGCTATGATAGTACTCATAGCAGCGTGGACGATGTTATGTAATAAGTGGAACGGACAAAGTTTGTTGTGGTCGTTGAAGAGAGATATCGTGATTTTCTATAGAAATATCCTGCTTTTGTGTTATTTCAAATATATAAACTTAATAAACACAACAATGGATATTTATACGTGTATTCCTCTCAATAATTTTCACTCGACAAAACAAACAAAAAATTTGACATAAAAAATAAAAATTACATTCAAAATTATATTCTATAAGATAATAGGTTTTATACTAATGAGTCTGTAACAAAGTTAATAATAAAACAGTATAATTGTATAATATTTATATATTTGTTTATTTTGTAATAAACTCCATGTCCCTCGAAATACAATAAATTTATTAAGATCTTGCCTAGAAGACATTAAAAAAGAATCTTTTTTCGTAATGTAGTGGAGACGGATTCTGAGATATTCAACGATTACACATTTTATAAAAAAAATTAAATGGTCATTTGTCTGGTGACTGTTTTTTAGTAAGCGCAGAATATCTTCATTGTCAATTCTTTTAGAAAAACACTGTGTAGATATTATTGACAGATTACTTGCTCGAGTAAGTGATTTTCCGTTATCATGTATTTTTATTATTTGTCTTAGTAGTGTTTCTGTGCGTGTGCATATTTTATACAACACCACAGATGGATACGAGAGTCCAGCAAAATCTTTCAAACTAATCAGCTTGTGAAAATACAGTTTATCATTAGCAGGTAGCAATGATATGCATTCTGGACAGCTGATTTTCGCTTGCAGTTTTCGGGTTACAAAGCCGGCTATATAGCCTGCAATTTGCTCCATGGTTTCTGGCAATTGAAGGCTAGCGTCCATTGTGTTTGATAGCACTATGCAATTTTCTTCTTCTGTTTTACTCTCACCTGCTGCAGTAGAGTAACTGGCGCTGTCTGTACTATTTCTAAAGCCAGGAGTGGTCTTATTGATTACCGAAGAGCAATTTAGTATTGGAATATTCTCCAATGGTATGCTGTTGCCTGTGAATTTAGAGCCGAGGTTCAAGTTCATTAAAGTCTTTTTATATATTCCTATAAATTGACAGGCGTTTGGATTATTGTTGCAAGGGCCGTGGTTGCGGATCTTTCCAAAAAACAATTCAATATGATCTTGGCTAAATTTATAAGGTAAAATAAATTTCAATATTTATGCCTTTTTTTATTTTATTTTTATTGCAGGAGTTCAGCAGATAGGCAGACGGCCCACTGGATGGAAAGTGTTTACCGTCGCCTATGGACATTTGCAACTCCAAAGGTGATACAAATGCGCTGCTGCTCTCTTATGGGAGACTGGAACCTGGTCACTGATGCCGGAACACAACACAAGGTTGTTATGGCGGCATACTCTAGACCAGGGGTGGTCACCATCCAGTCGAGCAAATACCCTACCTGGCTGTGGGTTGTTTAGTCGCCTCTTACGACAGGACGCCCGGCCGCAGGAAATTGTATTCTTTCTCCGTTCCTGCACTGATACTGCCTCCACTAAGCGAGCAAAAAGTAATTTAAAACTTGAAATACAAATAAGAAGACTTAGAAATCCAGTTTTAGACTGAGTTTTGGTCATTGGTTTCAAGGAGTAAGGTATATTCCGTTACTCTTTGTCCATTTACTGTTTGAGTTTTTTTGGACTGCACATTGATTTGGAGATTTTTAATATATTTTTCGCTTAGATCCAAAACATCGTATAGTTTTTCTTTTTGTTCAACCGGAAAAGGATGTTTAAAACCGTGTCCAGAAAGTGATCTTGAATTTAATATATCAAAAAGGTTATTGTACGTTTCTAAAAAGATAACAGTTGCATGTGTGTCTTGAAAATCAGGCATGTAATTGCTGCGAACAAAACTTAATCGCATCAGCTACACTTTGACTTAAGGTTTGAGACGCTAGTTTCATGTTCATGATATTATTTCGGAACTCTATATGCCGATTTGATAACTTATTCCCAAAATGCAATCCCCTATGATCTTGGACATTTTTGAGATTCTGCAAATGTGCCCACTCGATTTTATTGTTGTTTTCAACAACCAATGTCTTTTTCACCTCTAATGTGTTACGCACAAGTTTCACCATATGACATGGGTCCAATATCACAACTACTGGGCCTCCGGTAGATGTATGGTCAAAAAAAGTTTTTAAGTTATTTGTGTCTTCAAAATTGCAACCCATCATCTTAGCCGTAGCGATGTTAGATGCACAGCCATCAAAGGTCAAACTTCCTACCTCGGCTCCCACGCCATGACATTTCTCAAGACACATTTTTAGAATATTAGCCCTTTGTTCGGCGGCAAGACCATTTACAAAGAAATAGCCAAGTGGCAATTTAAATGCATCATTTAGAGCTAGTTAGAGGTTTATGTCCATTAACACATAAACCTGTGTAGCCATATTATCCGATGGCCCAAATGTAACAAGGCCATCTACAGTTTGTCCATTGAATATCTTTTGTTGCCTTATACCCATTTCATCAACAATCAGATAGGCAAGCCTTTTGTCACTGTTAGAGTATTTTAACTTTCAAGCTGCGCATGTTTCTTCGGTAAAGCCTGGTTTCATCTATGGATTGATACCATTTAGATAAGGTTGATGGATGAGGAAGAGATGAAAGCAACTGTCGTGTCACGTATTTATATCCTGCTGGTGAATAATAATTCAGCGTTAAAGCGAACTTTTTGATCGCTGGTGTAAACTTTATGATACTTCGTCCATCTTTTGACTTTTTCCTATGCAGGGCTAAAACGATATCATCAGAAAATTCATTCAATGCAGTATTTTTTGCAGTATTGCCAAATCCATTTTTCTTCATTTGGGATAAAATATTTTTAACCGAAATATTCTTCACAACTAATTTTTTATTTCTGATCTGTGATAGTCGTTTCACTGCCAAAATAGATTTTTTTCGTAGTTTATGGTTTAACATGTGTGTTATAGGAGTATTCAGAGCAGATTTAATATCTGATGATGGTATATTTATCGGCGTAACGCATGATCCTCTTTCTTCAAAAGTATTGACTTCGTATGAAACAAGATTAAGTTCAATTTTTTTTCTTGGTTCCTCTGCAACACCATCGTTATATTCAGTAGTGATATTATTCTCCTGAAAAAGAACATAGATGATCAGTTTCAAATCTGGGAAAGACGGTGTCTATTTAAAATAGATACGTATATACAGCTAAAATAAAAATATCTAACCCATAGATTAGATGTAAAAAATAACAGTCAAACCAGGCGTCCAGTCATATTCCTGTCTTTCCAACTTAACTGCAGCTATCTACTTTTTTGCCGAATTGCATCGGCAGGAAAACTAAAAGAAAACAAATTATGAAAAATAGATTATTGTTATAAAAATATCTAAATAAATATATTAATTTTGTAATAAAATTATATTTTCAATACTTCACCAAGAAGACAAAATACAATCAAAAATTTACTAACTTCATGTTGCATAGTATTAACCATCTCGCTTTGATAACATATTTGCAAATCATTAAATATAATTATAATTTTGCTACTGCTTACTAGTGAAAAGTGATCCCTGGGCATTTTAGCATTGTATGGCTCCTGCACCACTTCACAACACACGCTGGCATGATTATTGACAACACATTGATAAATAGAAATATGACGTATCCTCGCTTGCAAGAACAGTGTCCAACTAATGACGCGGTGGACACGACTTTTAAGCACCGCCTACTTGGACACGACTTTTGTTGGGTCATTTTTAGAGCGTAGTTACATTTCCTGACTTATTATTTATTCGTAGGCACTAACTACACGCTGTGTGACCTTGGTTGCATTTTATAAGTGGTCTAAAATTTCTATTACAGTTTGCTTCAACATCATTACGTCTTCACTAGAGTCTGATGTATTTTTCATGATTCGATTTACATTCCGAAGTAGTAATTTAGTGTCCTCCTTCTCTTTTTCAAAGTAATCATCCACTTTAATAATGATTTCACGAGCTCGACTGTGAATTATTTTTTATTCATTTTAACAAAACAGTAATAACAAAAAAGTAACAACCAAAGCAGCAAACACAATAAGATAACAAAAAAACAACAATAAAAACGATCGTGGTAGGTACCAAAGTCGCAACTAGATACGCGTACGCGTAGGGCAACGTTGCTAACGGTACTGACGTCACCAACATGGCCGCCAGGCGCTTTACCAATTTGTGTGGCTAAGCCGGATTTATATTTGTCTGATATGTTGTCGTGATGCGCTCTGACGTCACAGCTACCAAACACATTTATGTGTCGTGTTCAGGCGCCTTCTGACGAAATCTTAAGTTAGGGTTGCTACAACTCTTTAAGAGTTCGTACGTTACCATTGCCTTCCGAGATTAGCAATGAATTTCCAAGATTTTTCGATTCTGAATCCGAATTTGACGATCTTCAGTTTTTGGCACTAACAATATTTCTAATGAAAAAAAGAAAGAAAAGAAGATACTGGGTTCATCCGGTTAGTAGAAAAAGAAAGCTAAAAGGCGAGTTTCACTGTCTCGTTCAGGAACTTAAAAGTGATGACGAAAGATTTCATCAATATTTTAGATTATCCAAGATACAGTTTAACGAAATTCATAGCTTGATCGAATTGGATATAAAAAAAATACATACGAAGTTTCGGAAATCTATCGGGACAAGAGAAAGACTTGCAGTATCTTTAAGGTAATCATATTTATTATTTTTTTATTATTATTAATAAGCATTAGAATAATCAACTTTCCTAAAATCAGATTAATTTACATCAGAAAAATCTCCATTGCTGTAGTACGATGAAATTGTTCTATCTTCAAAATTATAAAGAACTTGAGAATCCGAGTTTTGCAATGGTGTGAGCGTTGATGATTCTAAGAAGTCTGATGAAGTTCGGATTATCGGCATGGATGTAGATGGTTGAGGGTGATATTCTTTTGGCGGAGAAATAATCTGACGAGTCACAATGATTGGTGTCTTAAGAACCTGTGATTGTGCCTCAAGTTTACGTATTTAGAGGCCTATAAAATCAAAGGCAGCTAAATCCAAGTCTGTCAAATATTCAGAAAACTACAAAAATCAATAACTTTGTTCGGGTAGCTACGATATTCTATATTTTAAAACAGATTTATAAAGAATGAGAATATTACTAATAATCTGAATTTTAAATGATAAAACTCCCCTTATTTTTGAGTACAGAGTAAAAATAAAATTGCATTTCGCTGTCTTTGATTCCAACTATAGGACATTGCTGTATTTGATACTGAATAACTGAATATAACTGTATTTGATAATGACAGCCGCCATTTTGAACTCAAAATGACGGCTTCGGATTAGTGATGTTCTTATACATTCGATAAAGTAAAAACAACTATCTTATTTTGTTACAAATTTTAATACATTTTTAATTAGATAAGTGAAATAATTGCTTTTATTCTTTTATCCTTATTATAATCTTAAGACTGATTCTTCTGCTATCCCTTCACAAAAACTTTTTTCTAAATTTTGATTAACTACAACAAATGGCCCTCTAAAATACCTAAATAAAATTGTAAGTCTTCTCTTTCTTGACATTGTAATCTAAAATGTTTTGCCAACAATTTCTCACCATCAGTTATTTTTGCCTGCGTCACAGGCACTCCCATTGAAATGGTGGTAGGTTGAAGCATGCTTGTATTTTTACCAGTTTTGCAGACATTAAAGGCTTTATTTATATCTGAATTATAAAATTGTTCACCGCGGATAATTATGTTTCCTGAGGTCTTCGATCTTTTTATAATGAATCTTTTGCATTCGGTTGTTTTGAATGGCCATTTCGCTGTCGCTTTAAAAACCTTTTGAGCGGCTCTTTTGAAGTCTCTATCCCTTACATTCGTTATCGTCGCATTACTTGAAATGATGTCGCAATATTCTTCTGGTTGGATGATTACTTCACGTTTCTTTAGAACCTTTTCTATATTGCCGAGGACCCTATCCGGAGGCATAAAACTATGCCCTGTTACGGGAAATATTTTTTCAATATATTTGACAGAGGCATTTTCCAATAACCATTTAGATAGCATACTTAGCATTATGCTATTTTTGTTTTGCCCACCACATCCGTTGGCAAATAAGCGTATGATAGTGATCCCTGATAAATTCGTTTTATTTAATCGGTCATAGACGGCTGATGCTATTTGATTAGCTGTTTTACTAAATCCGTTTTCTGTCCAGGTGTATGCAAAGGTTGTGTTCTTATTAAGCTTGTCTTTAGAGGATCCATGCACAATAGTAAAATTATATAAGTAAAATTGGCGACTGTAGTAAGCACTTTGGTCTGGAATTCGAGGTAGTGGACTGATTTTCTGGCAATCAAAGGAGAAGGTTATCATATAATCTTTTTGCTCCTGTAGCATTTTGAAGAATGCCTTTGCTCGTAATTTATGCACTCTCAGTGCAGTCATTAACTCATTTTTCTTGATTCGATTGTTTTCTTTTTGATTCTTTCATTCAATTCAATACAAGTTGAGCAGACGTCAGTGCTAGGGGTACCGAAACCTAAATTAAATTCTCTATTAAAAATATGGCGGAAGTATGATTGTTTAACAGGAGATTGAGGATTTTCGTCTTTAAACATTTTGTACAGCTTGTTTACACTCAAGTCACTAGATAGGTATTTGCGTTCTTGAGAGGATGATCGACAATAATGTGATTCGATACATTTTAGTTTCATAATATAATGTAGAATGGACTCCTTCTGATCTTTAAATTTAAATCTTACGATTACCCCCTCGTCGTTCCCTGACAACCTCCCCTGTATAAAATAAATGTTTGAAAGCATATTCTCCACGATATTTTGTTATGCCAAGTATATTCAGGAACGCTTATTGGCAAACAGGAACACAATCATTGCGAGCTCTGAAAACGCTATACTTTATATTAAAATCTCTACCCAATCTTATGCTCTTGGTAAGACGCCTTCTTTTTACCTCCTGCGTTTTACAGCACTTCAGTATCAAAGCATCTTGCTCACTCCGTTTATTTGAGGAATAAAATGAACTGTGAAACTTTATAACATCAGTCATTGTTAAACTTGAACATTTTAGATGTTTATTTTTATGTGAACAGATTATTCTTTCTGGTGCTTTCTTTGGCATGTACCTGTAAAATAGAAAAAATGCTATAGTTTAAGAGAGTATCATTTCTTTACAATATTTTAATTTTCCGTTGGCCAAACTCGGCGACGATGGCACTGGTTTCAAATGTTGGGCGTACATCACCAAGGACAATAATATTTATTGTAAACTAAAAGAGTTTGCTTTGCTCTTGGGCTATGAGAATGTTAAAAAAGCTTATAGAATTGTTCCAAATTAATGGAAATGTCCATGAACAAGTTGGGCCCGTTCATGGCCCATCTTGAAACACCACCAAACTGGCATCCAAAGACGCTTTTTGCATCAGAACCCGGTATCTACGTTCTACTAGCGCGCTCAAACAAATCGCAAGCAAAAAAGTTTTTTGCGCTTTGTTTACGAGGAAGTGCTGCCCACTATCAGGAAAACGGGCGCGTACGTTTCTTCGCAAATCAGTCAAAACCAAATTTTCGAGTTGATTTCTCTGATGATAGAGAAAGACAAACAAATGGCTAAATTAACTGAAAAAATCATCAACGACCGGCCTAAGTTGGCGGTGATGACTGAACGCGACGAAACAAAGCACCATTTCCACGTTTTCAAGAGGGACGACTGTTATAAGTTTGTACGCGCACAAAAGAGAAATCTCTCGCAAGCCCTCAAGTGGGTACCCCCTCGCTACAAGCTGGTTGTCCAAGGCAATAATATTCCAAACGGAGTCAATGTACTTAATCGCACCAAGGAATTGCTCCTCCATGACTCCTACAAATCTTGTTATAACAATATTCGAACCAACATAGATGTGCCAAGTTTTCTGAAAGACCTGTTATCGACTATCTATATTCTATAGTGAATAACGCTCTCTGCGCCCAGTCTGTTTATAAGACTTAATAAATGAATACGCGGGAAGTCCCCACGGCTAAAAAACCACTTGACTCAATCGCGCAATATTATTGTCAAAATAGATTATTAAAATGGTCAGGCGTGATATGTGGTATTTTTTTTTATTATAGCAAAACAATTGTCACGTTATTCAAAAGAAACACAAGAATAACGCCCAAAACTAGACTACACATTCGCATGAATTGTATGAAGCGACCATGCTGTTTTTCCGAAATCTTGCTCTCTGATTGGCTGGCGTAACTCTTAGCTGTATTTGATTCTTACTGGTTGGCATGTAGCTGTCTTTGATGCCAGTATCGATTTTTGAACTGAATTTGCTAGAGATTTAGCTGCATTTGCTAGTAACATGAAAACACTAAAGTGTGTCCAACTAACTAAACTAGATGGTGCCATAGTTAATTCATTTTACGACATTAAGGCGTTTAGCTGCCTTTGATTTTATAGGCCTCTCTGTTTCTGATATGGCTGTGTGTAAATCTAATTTTATTTTAGTCTGGTTGATTTTTGGAAGATCTTTAATTGCTTTATCATGCTCAAAAAGAATATGTCGGTTTCATCCAAATCGGGCATTTTTTATGGACCCTTTGTTATCTCAAATCATGGGAAGACTTCATTAAGTCATATAAATTTTGTAAGTTTGCTGTGCTTCCCCTTGGTCTCGGGTTGGATGAGGAAGATTGGGGTGTTGTCGGACGGCTATCAGATTGTGAATGTTCTGATTCAGCTTCTGGCGATTCTGGTAGAGACGAGAGATTAGTTGTAGTTAACCTTGATTCCATATATGGGCGTAAAAAGCTCATGTGTTCTTCGTATTTCCAGGGAGAAATTGATACAGTAGCTTGCCCACTTTTTTGTTTTTTCGGCGTTCCATTGCTTTGACGCAAGAGTTTCGTAATTTATTCCAGTCATCTTTACATCTGTCCGCTGAAAGAAATATAAAATACTAGGTAAAATTTTATGTTACAGATTTTTGGCAACTGGAAATTCTTTTCGATCGTTGGGCTTCAATTACCGCATGGGGTTCACTAATGTGAAAGTTATAGTGGAAGAAGTGTGTGCAGCAATTTGGAAGAAATTGTCTCCTATAGTGATGCCCCAACCCACTGAACAAATTTTGGAAACTTGTGGAATTTCCCTAACTGCATTGGAGCATTGGATGGAAAGCACGTTACTATTATATGTCCAATAAATTCAGGCTCAACATTTTACAATTATAAAAATGAACACTCTGTTGTATTGCTTGCACTCGTTTTTCGCTAGCGTCAACAAAGCCCACTAACAACGATACCTGACAACCTGCGATTATATACCTATATGGCGCGGTATTTTTATTAGCGATAAATACGAAAGTTCGCTTTTGAACAGGGTACATTTCTGTTCAATGGAATAAGGAACGGCCTCATCCCATGATAATTCACGTTGCTAACACCTGTACTAACAATTTCATAAAGGCGGTTACAGGGCCTAGGATTCACAAAGGATCAAATAAACGAGCAGTGCCGGACAAGATTTTGCGCTTTGTATATTGACCTTCATCAATTGTAAAGTTTTGTAGAGAAAAATATCCTCTTTAGGCTGCCACTGCATGCCTATAATTTTAGTACTAGCTTTACAATCAAAGTCGAAATCTACGAGTTGGGAATTTTTATGTGAGTTAGGGATTTTATACATAAGTTCCGAGCTATTTGAGATCCACTTTACTAATTTGAAACCACCGGCCAGGAACATATTAACCATTTGGTTATACGCCTCTTCGGCGTCGATCAGGCCGTCCATGGACGATACATAATCGTCCATGTACATTCGAGTTGTGTCTTCACTAGCGGCGATTGTGCATTTGTCGCGTTCGTCAGCATCAAGTTCCCGTACGACGCGCATGCGAAATAAGGCGAGCTTGAAACACCGAAAGAAGCCTTATAAAATTGATAGGCATCGATCGCGGACTCTAAATCAAACCTAAATAAAATGCGTTGGAAAGATTGATGAGAAGGATTTAATTTTAAACAAAAATATATTTGTTCTATGTCAGCGGAAAGAGCAATTGAGAAAATTCGTAAATTAATTAAAAGTACAAAAATATTAGTTTGTAAATTTGGACCCGTAAAAAGTAAATCATTATACGATTTGCCAGAAGTGGTTTTACAATCTTTAAGAAGCTTACCAACAAGAGCAAAAACCGATTTTTGGACACCCCATTTTGGCACAGCAGCCGTGTGTTCTGCTAGACACCAAAGACGGTTCAGAATACATCAACGCCAATTATGTAAGTGAATTTAACCTACCGAAAAAATTTGTAGCGACCAAGTGTACGGATGGGACCGAGGAGCGTTAATTAAAAGACTTGTTCAAACTGCATGTTTATTACTGACTATTAAATATAGAGCTTATAATTTATAAGGTATACGACATACCTATACTACACGTCCAACCAAAAAAGAGAAAAAAAAATGCAATTAATACAATAATTGTATTATTTTTTTTGTTTTAAAATAAACAAAACCTTCAATGAGAAACAAAGAAAATTAAAGTAAAATTACAGTAGTATTTTTTTTATATATATAAAAATGCGTCGGTACATAGGTTGGTCAACTTATATCACTTATCTAAATAGGTACCAAGTAAAATGAAGAAGTATAATCATATGCTTAATTATAACACAACTTAGTGTTGTTTTTGTGTACAGTTTTTTCTGCACCTTTGTATAAAATTATAACATTAGGATTAATTTCCTTAACAATATAAATATGGTCCAATATAAAGAGGATCAAACTTTTCCTATTTTCATTTTTTAATAAAATAAAATAATACCCTTTTCGTATGAAATAGGATTTACATAACCATCATATCTTAACTTTCTCATCTCCTTAGATTTACATAAATTTTCTTTAGCTTGCATTTGAGACTTTTGTAAGCGACGCTTAAGTTCGTGAGGATTGTAAGGTTCGGAGATATAACACAATAAAACGATCTGACTGCTGTTAAAATACTGATCATTTATTAAGAATAATAAGGCTTATATAACTAGTTGATTACACACTACACCTTCCCCGAAAGAAAAGAAAAAAAATACAATCTAATTTTTTTTTGTTTATATAATGCAAAACAAAATGTTTAAAACCTTAAAACTAACAAAAGTACAATTTGGTTCTGTTCTTATGTACTAAGTCTATTTTTCCATCCTTAAGTATTTTCACATTTGGTGCAATACCTTCTATAACTACATAAGGACCATTATAAATTGTCTGAAGTTTGTTTCCAGTTTTATTTTTTACTAGTATTAAGTTATTTTCTTTATGTTATGGGATTACTGTCTATGTCATGATTTTGTTTTCTTAGTAATTTATTCTGTAATAAATTTTCATACGCTTTTTTTTGTGAAGTTTGTAATCTGTATTTCAACTCTAAAGGATAGTCGTCATAGTTGTAAAGCGGTTCTACTCTAAGTTGCGTCAAGTTAGATGGTATTTTGCATTTTTTACCAAAAACTAGTTCAAATGGTGTAAATTTAGTGTTCATATGGACTGTAGTGTTATAAGAAAAACACCAAAAGGGTAACCAAATACTCCAAGACTCTGGATGATTATCAGTTTGGATTCGTAGGAAATTACCTAAACTGTTGTAAGTATTTTCAAACGACCCAATTGTTTGGTGATGATATGCTGTAGAGTGTAAAGCAGTTATACCTAATAACTTACATGTTTCTTCGAAAATTGTAGATAGAAATTCATTACCCCTATCAGTTGTTACTCTATCAGGTATTCCATATCTGAGGATAAAATTATTCACGAAATTTGTAGCTGTTTCTAAAGAACTTTTCGTTTTGATAGCGCATGCCTCGACATATTTACTTAGTTCCCACTGAATGGTAAGTATATATGAAAAATTATAGTCATCTCTATCTAAGGGACCTACTACATCAAGAAAAACTTTCTCCATCACCGTATTGGCAGTTGTGGTTATAACCATAGGTTCTTTAACATAGTGACAACTGTGTTTATTCCTTTGACATTTGTCACATTTCCTAATAAATTCTTTAACATCACTTTCAAGACCAGGCCAAAAGTAATATTTTTTTATATTGTTATACATTCGTCTTATACTAGCGTGGCCACTCGTTGGTAAAAGGTCAAAATCATTCAATATTACTTTTCGGTCATCTTTATTTTCAATTCGTTTAATATTATTTAAAATATATAATCGTGGTCCGGATCATTCTATACACTCCTTTATTACTTTTATTGACATCTTTATAAATTCATCATATTTATAATTTCTTATAAAAATTAATTCTTGTACATTTATTTTTTCACAAAACTGTCTCAACTCCCTCACAAAGGCGGCTGGCGTCAGTTGTGATTGGGATGTTGGATTTATAAATATTGTCATTGTTACTAAAGAAAAACAAAATATGTTATTCTCTATATCTATCTCCTTATCTCTTCAAAGTTTATTTAAATTGTATTTATCCATAAATTTAAGCTCAACAGATGTCCTCGGCTTACTAAAAATTTCTACAACTTTCGGTTACGCAGGCCGATCGTAGGTAGGAATCATAGCACGCGGAGTACTCTGAGAACTTTTGTCTTTCTTATATTGTGCACGTGTCATAACGGAAATACTACATTCATGCATTTCTTTTAATGTATCTGACGTAATAGGCAGTCATGACAGTATCGGCTGCTACATTATTTGATCCTTTTACGTAATTTATAATAAAATTATATTCTTCAAATAAAATTGGGAACTTTATCTATCAAGCGACTAGACGGATCTTTCGTGATAAATAAATATATAAGTGGTTTGTGGTCAGTTTGAATGACAAAACTCTGACCATATAAGTAAGGGCGAAAATGTTTAACGGCCCACACTATCGCCAATAGTTCTTTCTCTATTGTAGAATAGCTGAGTTTCGCTTTATTAAGATTTCTGCTTGCAAATGCTATCGGTTTATAATTTAAATTACATAAAATTACACCTAAGGATGTTTTAGATGCATCCTTTTGCAATATAAATTTTTTGTTTTCGGAAAACTCAGGATATTGTAATAACGGAGGGAATGAAATTAATGATTTTAATGCACAAAACGCAGACTGACACTTTTCATCCCATATAAAAGGTACATTTTTCTTAGTTAATTGAGTTAAAGGCTAGGCATAATGTGCAAAATTTTTAATATATTTTCTATAATAATTAGCGAACGCGACGAATTGTAATACTTCCTGGACATTATTAGGAACTGGCCAATTAACTAATGCCTGAATTTTTTCAGGGTCAGGTAATACTCCTTCTGCTGATATCACATGTCCTAAGTACAAAATATCTTTTCTTAGAAAATTACATTTGTACGGATTTAATTTTAAATTTACTTCACGAAATCTAGTAAATATATCGATAAGATTTTTATTATGTGATTGTAAACATTTTCCAAAAACGATAAGATCATCCAAATAAATTAGACATTTATCATACGTTAAATCTGACATAGCGATAGTCATCAGAAAATGAATTGGGACTTGTCTTGAGTCCCATGGGCATCCTAGTCTTTTGGTATTGTCCAGACATGGAAGCATGTTTTTTTATCTAGATTTACTTTATACTGTCTTGAAGAAAAACCTGTATATTTCCGACTATCAGGGCTAAGACTACACTGGTAATAACTGTTCGAAAGGTCAAGGGTAGAAAAATAGATCGATCCTGAAAGAGAGTCCAGAATTTCAGTAATATTTGGAAGACGAAATTTATCGTCCTGTATACTATTATTTAATTTTCTATAATCGATAACCAATCGCCATTTTTTATTACCCGAATTATCATTCTTTTTCGGAACTAATAAAATTGGGCTTGACCACTCGCTTTGACATGGATCAATAATTCCACCATGTAACATCTTATTAATTTGTTTATTTACTTCGGTTTTTTGTGTACGTGGAATTCTATAAGGCTTGGTATACACTGGTTGAACATCAGGTTTTAAATAAATACGATGTTTATAAATATTTGTAGTATTTTAAATTTTGCACAAATATTTTCGATTGATATCTGTTGTTTATCGTTGAAATGATTCAAATTTAATAACTGAAATAAAGATTTAACACGATCTGCATTCAAATTTTCGTTTTTACCAAAATTGCATAACTCATAATCGTTAATTTGTTGTATATTTGGTCTAACAGTACTAATGTGAACTTTTTTTTCACTTGTATTTAAAACTAAAACAGTTATTTTACCATGTAACGGTTTAACTAATCTAGTACATTAGTTAAACCGTTACATGGTAAATACCAATAAAAATACCGTCCTGTAATTCGGATGCACAAACAAGACATTCCTCTGTATAATGAGTTTCTATATAATGTATTGATTCTGACCTTGGTGGTAAAGTGAACCCATCAAATTTTTGTTTAATTTCGGATTGCCACAAAGGTAAGATAATATTTTCATTTAAATCGTTTCTTAATTGTACAGTTAAACAACTAATGTTTAAAATAGCATCGTATTTTGCAAGGAAATCAATTCCTAATATAGCTTGTGCCTTATAAGGTAAGGAATTAAAAACATAAAACTTATGTTTGAATAGATGTTGCGGCGACTCATCACAGGTACTCAAAGTTAAATAAACATATCCTATTGCTTCTATTGTGCCGCCAATTCCGTTTATCTTTATGCTATCTTCGTACATAGGTATGTTTAGATTTATAAAATGTTTATGTTCGATGGCACAAAGTGATGCTAACGTATCTATTAGAAATAAATAACTAAAATTAAATGTATCTACATATAAATGAATATAACAACTACTATCGGTTGCACAAATAAAATTATTAGTCACGAAAAACTTATTTGTTTCTGTTGACTTATTATTTAAAATATTAATATTACCATTTTGGTATGTTCCGCGGTTTCCTCTGTACTTATTATTCCTATTATTTGAGGTATAATACTGACTTCGGAACGATGTCAACTGACCACGGTCGTAGTTTTGGGTGGCACGACCTTGGCCTTGGTAATTCATAGCTCCGCGATGAAATGATGATCTTCCATAGTTATTATTAGTACCTCGGCCTCGCCATTGGCGCTGACCCACTGTTGAGCTAGCACGAACCGGTGCCTCTGTAATGTGTACCTGAATAGCTTTTATATTTTCTAGTATTTAAGGTTAATATTTCCCCAGATGTAGATGGGTGTTGCTATCTCCTCGTCGACAGCAGCTTGCACTGCGTCCTTTAAGGACGTAAAATTTCGTGCAGCTACTATCGTACTGAGTCTTTTATTACATAACCCGTCGGCAAATCGTTTAATTGCCTATTTATTAAGAGGCTGTAATTTTGAGGTTTTCGGAGTTGCCGTCGGCTTGAGCGATTGTCAAGTCCATAAAAATTTTGGTCAAATCCTTCCCGTAGTCATTAGTAGACTTGTGATCTTGTCGTGTCGTTTGTAATTTGTTTTGTAATGCTACAAAACTCTTTTTCAGCAAAAGAATGCTACGCATATCTCTAATTAAGTCGTCCACTGATTCGTACTTAGATCTGTGAAAGTCGACTTTTCAATACAAAGTTAATTAAATGTGTTTTACTTTGCTGACTATCTAAAACCGAACTATAGTAATTAATTCCATCTATCGATTGTCTTGTTGTTGAGTCCTCGTCAGTCATTACTGGTAACAAACTCAAAGCAATTTTTAAATTAAACTCCATTTTCGATTTTATATAGTTAGACGATGTCGAGCCAAAGTTTTCACTACCTTTATTATCGGCTACATATATAGACTTACAACAAAAATCTTTTATTTCTAAATACAAATTCTTAATTAAATCTCTATATTCCTTAATTAAAGTTAAATGTTGTCCCTTAATATCTCCCTTTTTTATTTGCTCATCAATTAAAGAAATTATAAAAATATACCTATCATATATAATATTGGTGTCCTTAAACTTTTGTTCTAAACGACCTTTTGTTCTCTTATCATAACTCAACTTAATTAAATTATTTCTTATTGATTTTAATTCTTCTAGAATATTCTTTAGTTCATGAGCCATTCATTATATTTAATTTAAATGCAAAATAGTAAAGAAGAGTGTTTACAATAATATTAAAAGGTAGAGTCAATTTATTTGCAATATATTATAACATATTTATTTCCGTTTATTATACCATATATTTTATAATTCCGTGTTTCTCACTGCACTACACAATACACCATATTTACCACATGACACTGGACGTCCCTCAGATTCTGGTTTTCGGCATACGGTCTTCTTCTACAGGATTTCCACTGGTTGGGTTACAAGTAGGACATCCGGCTCCCCCTGCAGCTTCCCGACGACGACGCGTAACAATCGAGTCCCTCAGATTATGGTTTAAAATTTGATTATTAATCCAGGAGTGATGACACTTAGTATAGCATTTGTATACAAAATAGATTGCTGCTAGTAACAACAACCCTAGCATTATCATCTTAATCAGGCTTATAGTGGATAAATGGAATTGCAATTGTTCAGTAGTTGCCAAATTACTTGATCCTTTTCAATTCTGATTTATTATGACTTCGGAGTATATGAATTGCACATTTTTCTTTAAATTATTTGTTCAAAGTTTGCTTTTGTTGCACTCACGGCTAGAGCGTACAGTTCAAAAGTCCAGCTTAACGCGACACCGGAGCGCGACCTGAGGCGTTGCCCGCCAAACATGGCAGGGTCGCCATGTAAGGTTCGGAGATATAACACAATAAAACGATCTGACTGCTGTTAAAATACTGATCATTTATTAAGAATAATAAGGCTTATATAACTAATTGATTAGACACTACACCACCATAAGTGGCTTTTCAATAATTCGTCGGGCTTAATACCCCGAGTAAGCAGATCGCTGGGTTTTCTTTGGTATTTATGTAATTCCAGTTTCTAACAAAGGTAATTTCTATAATTTCCATTAATCGATTTGAAACAAAGATATTATATTTCTTGTATGATGAATTCAGCCAATAGAGTAAGTACAACAGCTGAATCCGAAAATAAGTGAGTATTTTTTATGCTAACTTTGGATAGTATTATACGAACCTTTTTGACTAATCGCGCCAGCAATAGGGCTGAACAGAGTTCTAATCTAGGGATTAGAACTCTTAGATTGAGATTACCTTGATAGGAGCGACTTTGGTTTTTGCCATGACCAATGTACAAGTCGGGTTATTATTATGGTATATAGCTCGTAAATAAAGACAAGCTCCATACGCTTAAGATGCGTCGCTAAAACCAATTAAAGTTACATCAATAGGGATGTCAGAAAATTAATAACGCGGTATTTCTAATTTAGTTAATATTAGTAGGCTTTTATAAAATTGTAGCCATTGTTTCTCTATATCCAAAGGTAGGTAAAGGTATATCTATACTATCCCAGTCTATGTTTACTTTCCATATAGTTTGCATTAGAATTTTAGCGCTTGTTGTGACCGGCGACAGTAACCTTAGAGGGTCGAAAACCTTAGCTATACATGATAGTACTGTACGTTTAGTATGAGAAGGATAATCTTTGAGAGCTATTGAAAAGTGAAAGTTATCCTTTACCGGAATCCATTTAATTCATAATGTTTTTTTAACAATGACATCGGAAGAAAGATCATATGAAACTGTACCTGAGTCATTAGTAGTCAATGATGGTGCTACATGGTTTAATATTTCTTGGATGACCATTTATGTAACTCAAAACCACCTTTGTGCAATAAATCAATTAATTCATCACAAAGTCGTATGACGGATTGAATGTTGTAACACACCCCCATATAAAAAAAAAGTAATTAAGAGATTGGCTGGTCTCTTTTAACCCCATACCAAAAAACCCAAAATATATCCTTTAAATATTATGTGAGTCATTTAGACCGATAATCCAATTCGGTTAATGTGTGTGTGTAAAGCCAGAATTGGGTTTCGAAAGTGCCGAAGCAACTCACAAAAATACATAGCGTCCTTTCGGTACTTAGTAAGTTCATTATTTAACTGTGTTCGTAATGAAGCTACTTCCTTTGTCAATTCCGCGAGTTGTTTTGCCATATCGTTTGTGGGTACATCGCAATTACTTATACTCGCGACTTGAGGGGTACTTTGGACTATATCGTAGATACAGTCGGCGAGTTCGGCTGATTCCGTTAACGATAATTTTCGTTTTGAAGCTACCGCAGTTTGTATATGTGTAGGTAACCGACCTGTCCACAGCGTCTTCATGAAGTCTTCGGGAACGGTTGGTCCGGCTAACTTTTGAAGGTGACGCAGGAACTCCGAAGGTTTTCGGTCACCTAGTACCTCATCGTTGAGTTGTTTCAGTTTTGCTTCTTGCGATATGGATAACCTTTTGATTAGCTCTGCCTTCAACTTTTCGTATTTGCCGTCGTCTGGAGGCTTCTTGATGATGTCACTGACATGTCTGGCGTATTGTGGTTCGAGATTCGAAGTTATATAAGAAAACTTCGTGGTGTCTACCGTTAAACCCGCTATGGCAGACTGACCTTCAATCTGGGCGAACCACACCTCTGGGTCTTCAGGCCAAAATGGCGGTATACGCACGCCCACTTTGTTTACCTCCGTCATTTTCTTACGCGTGGGTATATGCGTGTTCAAAAAAAAACGTCGTGGTCACCAGTATAGCGGAGCGGCGTGCGACTGTTTATTATCGTTCCAGCGGACGACTGTTGGTGGCCGTCGGCAAAATGCAGCGCGAGTGTGCGGTGACGCAATAAGCGCTGTGCCCGCACCGATTTCATTGCAGTCCGGCGAAACAAGACTCATGCCGCGGGTTTGCTCGTCCAATTAAATTTAATTATATTTTTATGAGTTGTGATGTGGTTCCCACAAGCTATACGATGGGCACGAGCATTGTACAGTACCTCGTCTCGTATGTCGCGCCTTGCTAAGCGAACCACGATGGTCCGTGGTCGTTGGGGCTTCATCAGCTCATCACAATTAGAAGAATTTACGTAAAGAGTACCTTTTCGCTCTACGCTAACGATGTCCCGTTCTTCTACATTTACACCAAACTTTGCGGCAACGAGTGTCATCAAGCGCTTAGGATTATCACCCTCTTCTTCAGGAATGTTCCTGATTTCTAAGTCGTTTGCAAGATTCTCTTGTTCTTGTTCGTTAAAGTCCTCTCTTAGCTGTGTAATCACCTTATTGAAGTCAACAGGATCTTCCATTAGAATGACACGATTCTCCAACGCTTCCATTCGAGATTCCAGTCCTTCAAAACGTGTATTATAGGTCTGTACTGCAAATTTTAAATCTGACATTTCCTTTCGAAAATCTAAAAGGTCTACACGCATTGACCGTGACTCCTCCATAATATCTCTTATGGTAAAATCCTTAGTGTGAGATAAAAGGGTACGCACCTTGCACAAATTAGAGTAAACAGGCAATGAAGACGGAAGACATAGATAACATCTCCCGAGGCTAGTGCAACTGCAACAATGAATGAAAGAATCGCCCTTTCAGTTTTAACAAAGTTTATTAAACCCTATAAAGGAGACCGAGAGTCATTGCCCGCGTTTTTAACAAATGGCGAAAACGCAATTTCTCTCGCATGTACTGATCAGCAGACCTTACTATGTAAGTATATTATATCACAGCTAGAGGGGAAGGCACAGTTAGCCTGCTGTACTAAAAAGTTTGATTATAGGCCAGAGATCAAATAATTTTTACAATCTACTTTTGGGGAGAAGAAACACTCCACACATCTACTAGTTGATCTTCAAAATTGTAAACAGTTTCCCCCTCAGAAGATGTGAAACAATATTCTTTACGGGTCGAGTCATGTCTCACTCGACTACCAAGCCGATATATATACATTATAGTTGTCACGATGAAAAGGAACTTTTAGGTAGGTTGGCCTCAATGGAGGACTTGGCCTTAAACAGCTTTTTGTTAGGGATGAATACAGAATTTTCACACATCGTCAGGTGTAGAAATCCTAAAAGTTTGAGTGAAGCCATTTCCCATGCAGTAGAAGAGGAAAAGCTTAACAATTTATCAAAGTTATCACGTAAATTAAATAAGCAATGTTCTATTTGTAATAAAGGTCGTCATTTATCGTCGGAATGTTACAGAAATAAGCAACTTAAGCAAACGTCGTATCATATTAACGTAAATAACCACATTGCACCTAAATTAAATTATAACTCTAATTCTTATAAAAGTAAAACTTGCGCTTATTGCAAAAAGCCAGGTCACCTAATTCAAGAATGTCGCAAGCTGCAGTTTAAATAATAATAATGCACATTCTGAACAAGGTAATTTTATGCCTTCTAGTACAAGTAATTTTATTAAAAGCAACTGCAAATAATGTACATGTTTTACGTGAAGAGAATAAAAATATGCAGAACGGTAATTTAAACTAAATACGGTTTCGGATTCGTGTCTGCCGGAACCTAAGAATAGTTTTAAAAACGGCACGATTTCTTTTGGTAATAAGTTTATTAACAAACGTATTAAATCCTCTGAGTTGAGTTTGAAGTCTCAAGGTCAGTCCATTTGTGGTCAATTCTCTGTTGCACAAGACGGTTTGCCTTATACTCAGCGTGATTCTATTGTGCCAAACTCGCATATTTCTAAGAGTGTTCCTAAGTTTATATCAACACGTACAAATAATGACTTGGAGTCTTCTGGTCTAAAAAACAATCACCAAACTCAAAATATGAGTTCTTTAAATAGGGATTGTTAGCGTGAGAATTCTTATACAATACATAATGTGAAAAACATTTCTTTACCTCACGTTTATTTGAAAACAAATTATAATAATAAGCCCTTATGCTTTTTAATTGATACTGGTTCTACTACTTCACTCGTGAAATATTCTAGTTTATTGAATAAGCCAGTCCTGGATTCTAAAATTATAAAAATCAAAGGTTTAAGCGACAATGATTCATTCTGTACAGTCAGCGTCTTATAGAAAGGAGCGGTCAAGATGGTCATATGGATAAGAACATCGAAAGTGATCATTAATATCGATACAACCAAGGTTGTCTAATACTTTGAATCAGCCTTCTTATCCAAAAACATCGGCACACCAAGAACGCCAAATACATGAGTGCATTCAAGTTATCCACATTATATATTCTAGTTTATTGAATAAGCCAGTCCTGGATTCTAAAATTATAAAAATCAAAGGTTTAAGCGACAATGATTCATTCTGTACAGTCAGCGTCTTATAGAAAGGAGCGGTCAAGATGGTCATATGGATAAGAACATCGAAAGTGATCATTAATATCGATACAACCAAGGTTGTCTAATACTTTGAATCAGCCTTCTTATCCAAAAACATCGGCACACCAAGAACGCCAAATACATGAGTGCATTCAAGTTATCCACATTATGTTAACAACCACCTCGCCGTATGTAACTAAGCAGACATGTAGCCAAAACATAGTGACAGTCTAGAAAAATGAACTGTATTCTAAATGTGATTACAGTCAAAAAGAGATGATTTCATACTAAATCAAAATTGTATTTCGGTTTATGTATTTCAAATTGAATTATTTATTGCTAAATTTGCATTAAATGAAGAGCACCTTACTTTTCCAATCTGAAATTAGCGAAATCAATACTGAAAGCGTTTGAATCAAAACTTTGAAAAAATCTCCTGATCACAGCAATGTGATTGACGAGGAGGATGATATGAGCATAATAATATTTATTACGTTTGATCGAGGATAAGCACTGAAATTGGAAAGAAACACCAGTTTTTTTCCATTTAAGCATCATTAATTTACTGCTATTAGTAACCAGTAACCTATACATTTTATAAATAGTCTTAAGTTCCTGTTTCTAACCAGATATTTCAGTCCTCTTAATTTATTTAGGTTTTTTTATACTTTTGTTTACATTATTTAATACTTGATATCACTGTATACATCTTTGAGTTATCATTTTTACTAAATACTAACGGTCTTATTCATAGATAGTTAGAATAAGTTTGAATGCTGCTTTCTTTAACAACCATAAAGAAGTGTTTAAACTTATTTTAACTAAGTTGCCGGCACGTTGCCACCGCTAACGTGCCGGCTTTATTAGATAAAGCCGGCACGTTAGCGGTGGCAAGCGCCCTCCGTAAGACATCATTCAAGGCAGCGTGGCGTGACCATCTGCCGGCACTGCGGCGGCAAGAAAGACCATGGTATCCCGGGCCGATTATCTCTGTTCCACAGACGCACGTGTGTGGTGCACATATGCGTGAACCCAAGCGAAGATTTATAGCCAAAGAAAAGGAAGTATTATCCATTAATGTACCTATGTTTGGGGAGGGGATAGCTTGGAGCCAGAAACCAGACTCTTTGCGGGAAACGGCAAGGATGTGAGCACGTCCTGTAGAGTTAATGGAATTTAAAAGTTTTGTATTTAATCCTCTACAAATAGGTTCATCCCAGCATCGTTGCGAATTCGGGATCGTGGGAATGTCTTCACCAGGGCAGACCATTTTCCAGGCGTGTAGAGCTTCATTTAAGAATGATGTATTGGCATTATTCCAGTGTTGCATAATTTTTTTAAATAATAGGCTAGTGCTATATGCGCATGAAAGAAAAGCCGGTAGAGCAACGCTAGAGATTTTTCGGATGCCTAAACCTTCATACCTAATGGGTAGGGAAGCTTGGATCCAGCAGCTGTCTGAAAGTTCAGAATTTAAAATTTTGTAAGTACGTCTTTAATGCGGTCATCTAGTGATTTTATAAAATTAGAAAATTTCCAAACCGGGGCTCATCATAAGACATATGTTAATTTTAGTACAAACAGACAACGTCGTATAATGTGATATGCAATTTGAGAGTGAATATCGAAAAGTTTAGAGCATGATACATCAAATTTGGCCGATTGCTCAGACAGATAATTTGGAATGGCCTCATCTAGAATAGGGGCTCCAAGCAGGCGAAGAGAATCCTTCTCCAGGACCTTAATACCGGGTGCGACGACATTGAACATATTGCTAATATTGTCGCTTTCGTTTTTAGACAGATTAGACCAGCCCAGGTGAAACTCCCTAGCGAGCCCCCTCGAGCAAGTTGCCCCCCGGGCTCGAGCGCCTTCGATTCGCAAAGGCACTCGCCCCGAAAACCCCGGTAAAGTTGTGAGGTCTTCGGACCAACAACATAAAGTCAAGTCCAATAAAAAAAAAACCGATGAGTTGAGGATTCGTGAAGTAGATGAAGAGGGATACTTTTCCTATCTGCGACAGCGAATGACTGTCGTAAAATGTAAATTTAGACTAAATAAAATTGAATAAAATAGGGGACAAGAAAAATATACGTCAAGTCACTTTGTCTGACGTGACGTTTTTAATGATATAATTTATATGATATAACATATGAAACTTATTTTAAAAGGCAATTTACTAAAAGTATTTCTAAAGACACTAAAATAGAAGAGCATAATCAAATGTCGAAAATATATTATCAATGTCAAATGATTCAAAAGAATTATTTTCGACTGAACGTGAAACCGAAACGGTTAAGTCGATAAATATAAATAATAAAACAATATATTTCTTATTTACTAAAATTCATCATTATGAAGAGTCCTCTTATAAATGTATCTATAATTTATTAATAAAGTTAAGAGAACTTCGAAAACAAAGAATTTGCTATATCAGATTTTTCAGAACCTTTTACAAAATTAGTGTATACAAAGATATATAACATGATCGCTTACGTTTTTCATGCTACTAATATTAAAATTAATATTTATAAAAATTAACTTCTCTATCCAACTCCTGCCAAAGTTCCAAATATCCCTAAGGAAAACCACGGGACGAGTACAGCTGGTCACCCGGGTATTAAACGAATGTATAATAGAATTAAATCTTCATACTTTCGGAATAATTTGCGTTCAAATATAGAACGGTTTGTAAAAGATTGTAAAATGTGTCAGATAAATAGCCTCTACGGACTAAAAATAAAGCTCCGATGGTTATAACTTCCTCAAGTACCAAACCCTTTGAAAAACTAGCTTTAGATATAGTTGGTACTTTGCCCGAAGCCGGCATTCAGAAATTTAAATATATTTTAACGTTACAGGATGATTTAACTAAATTATTATGTGCATACCCAATGATAACTTCTACCTCTGATGAAATTGCACGTAACTTAATTCATTTCTTTTCTTTATTCGGGTTTCCTAAAATGATTCTTACCGATCAAGGTACATGCTTCACATCCGAGTTATTCAGATAACTTACTGAATTAAAAACTTATTTTCTACTCCATATCATCCACAAACAAACGGCGCGCTAGAGCGTAGCCACGGTACTCTGAAAGAGTGTTTAAAGTCATTCGTTAACGAAAATCAAAACCACTGGCATTGTTATATTACTACCGCAATTCTTTACTATAACACTACTCCACATTGTACAACCCAATTCACTCCATTCGAATTATTACACGTATACAAGCCGTCTATCCCGAGTAGTTTGAGCAATTCAAGTAATAATACTAATTACCATGAATATATACAAGCTCTGCAATACAGAATGAAATGCTGCCGCGAGAAAGCATTAGGGTATAAAATAAAAATCCAAACAATATTACGACAAAACATCAGAGGAATGAACTTATAAAACAGGAGATCTGGTATACTTAAAACAACACCTACGTCCACGGAAAGCATTATCCCCAGTGTGGAAGGGACCTTATAAAATAATAAAGACAACGGTAATAATACCGTTACATTATTAATAAATAGGAAGCATATGAAATATCATATTAACGAGATAAAACCAGCTTGAAATATCATTGTGTCAGGTTTGGGGAAAGCTGCTCAGAATTCATAGAACCGATAGTCCTCCAAGACTATACTTTGACCCAACTACTGTAGTCTATTATTACAATAATTTTTGGAGTGTAGCCACTCATATAGAAATAATTCCTATTAAACTATATTTGGATAGTACTGAAAATGTCATTACAAGTGTTAAAATTATTTGTAATAAAATACAGGAAAATTTTGCAGTGCATATGGACTGCAAGGATACTATAAATCCTTTAGAAATTTTGATGAATGCAAATTACCTTAAATTTAATTCTTTGTCGCATCTTATCACCGAGAATGGCCCGATTAAATCTAAAAGAGCCATAGAATTTGGTGGAGAAATTCTTAAATTCTTTTTCAGCACTTTAGACGCCGATGATGCTACAAAATATGATGAAGCTATTTCTGACTGTCAACAAAACGAGCATCAGTTATATTCTTTAATGAAAGATAATATTCACATGGTGAAACCCATTATAAATAATTTTAATATATCTATAAGAAAATTATGTGATACTGAGGATAGATTAAACAAACAGATTGAAAAACTAAACTATATAGATAGATAGATAGATAACACTTTATTGTACACCATTACAGAAAACCTTATAGCCTAAAAATATTCTAAATATGCACAATGGGCGGTCTTATCGCTATTAAGCGATCTCTTCCAGACAACCCGTGTCAGGAATAAAACAGATTATATTGGTCAAAGGTGGTATACATAAATATTAGAAAATAAGCAGTTACTTACATATATTTTGTTCATTTATAAACATATAAGTATGTAAAATATTATATGAGTAAAATTATACTTAATATAATAATATAATTATATACATATAATAACATATATAATTATACCTACTGATATCACATGCATAAATATATATATATATATATATATATATATATATATATATGTATACAGAAATATACGTAAAAATATCAAACATCACTATGTTGCAGGTAGTGCTTTTTTGTCATGTTTTTAAATATTGTTAGTGATTTAGCTTGTCTAACAGTAACAGGTAGCTCATTCCAAAGTCGAATAGCCTGTACAGTAAAAGAATTATTGTAAAAAGATGAATAATGTTTGGGAGTACAAAGTCTAAGATTCGTAGAAGGTCGTAAATTGTGAGATGAAGAGATGAATTCAAAGCGTTCTTTGAGATAATACGGGGTTGTGGGGATAAACAACACACTGTAAAGGAGTGAAAGAATATGAGTATTCCGGCGAAAACGAATTGGCAACCACTTGAGTTTTTTACGAAACTCAGAGACGTGGTCATATTTGCGTAACCCAAATATGAACCTTATACAAAAATTTTGGAGGCGCTCAAGTTTATTAAGTTGCTCTTGAGTCAAATCAATATAGCTGGCGTCAGCATAATCAAGAATGGGGAGTAGTAAGGACTCTGCAAGCTTAACTTTGGTGGCTATGGACAGGGAGTTTTTCAACCTCCCGAGGGGTTTCGAAGAGAGGAAGAGACGTCGACTCAATTCGGTTATGTGGGGTCGCCAAGATAGCTCCCTATCAAATATGACTCCTAGATTTTTTATTTTCTCACTAACCGGGATATGTGTACCATTAAATATGAAATTTGGTAAGCAGGTCCAGTCAATTCTACACAGCATCCGCGAACTACCTATGATAATTAGCTGAGTTTTCTCGGGATTTACTTGTAGTCCATATGATTTACTCCATTGCGTTATGTGAACGAAGTCGGATTTTATTGTCAAGACTGCATCTTGTAACGTCGCAACAGGTGATTGTGTATAGATTTGTAAATCGTCTGCATAGAGATGGTAAGAAGAAGTAAGTTGATTAGAGATTGAATTTATAAAAATCGTGAATAGTAAGGGAGATAAAACGCCGCCCTGAGGAACGCCAGCAGAGAGATCACGCCATGACGAATAGTCGTCATCGACTCGAATCCGCTGCCGGCGACCGTACAGGTAACTATGAAACCAGTCGATCACTGTAGGAGATATGTTAATAGAGCTAAGAACCTTAAGCAACAATTCAAAATTTACATTGTTGAAGGCACTGCTGAAATCAAGCAGCGATAAAACAGTCAGCAGACCGTTATCCATGCCATGCCGGATGTCGTCAGTGATTTGGACGAGGGCTGTGGTTGTACTATGGCCAGGACGGAATCCGGATTGATAAGGATTTAAGAGAGAATTGCGGTTCAGGAAGAAACTTAACTGTTGATGAACTAGACGTTCAAGGACTTTAGAAAGGAAGTGGAGTATAGAAATAGGACGGAAATGAGAAATTAAGGTAGGATTTGGTTTTTTTGGAAGAGGAATGACCTGGGCTTCCTTCCAGGCAGTAGGAAAAACACCAGAGGTAATAGAAGCATTAAGAATATGAGTAAGGATAGGATTAATGACATCCAGTATGGGTAAGACCATATTGCGACTGATGCCATCGCTGCCGACAGCATTAGATGTAATGGATTTTGCTGC
Source organism: Dendrolimus houi (assembly GCA_039645545.1). Taxonomy (NCBI): domain Eukaryota; kingdom Metazoa; phylum Arthropoda; class Insecta; order Lepidoptera; family Lasiocampidae; genus Dendrolimus; species Dendrolimus houi. Next base: position 10,604,000 of record CM077136.1, read on the forward strand.
TTTTTCAACATCACTATCAGTGAATCGACTAAGAAGAAAAGAAGAATGTTTGGGTGTTGGCATAGAAGTAATTTTGTTTAAAGTGTGAGACTTAGTTACTATGTCAAAGTCAGAAGTGGTAGTGAAATGTCGATTTAAATCATCGATGTTGAATATTTTAGAAATTGGACAGTCTGCTTGTTTGCCAACTCCCAAAGCACGAAGAAATTTCCAAACTTTGGCTGGATTATCGTTTTCAACTGATTCATGGATGAAACGGCGTTGAGCGTCCCTACACATCCTATTGCAGCGATTACGAATCATGACAAAGGCCGTTTTGTTTTCCTCTGTTGGTTTCATTTTATACTTAGTTTTAGCCTTAGACTTCTTATACATTAGTAATCTTATATCGGCTGTGAGCCACGGTGCTGGCAGATGCTTGACCTTGATACGGCGTAGAGGCGCATGAGTATCGTACAGCTTTATCAGAGCTGCATGAAACGCATGCACCTTCTCATCAATGGCTGATACATTGAGGACCCCTGACCAGTCGACTTCCTGGGCATCCTTAAGAAGAGCGTCCAGATCCATACCACCAAAGTTGCGCTGAAGTATGACTTTGGGTTTGGCTTTCGGCGGATGCAGATTATAAGAGAGGAAAATCAAATCGTGATATGAAAATGCATCCGCCGGGCACTGACCATGATTAGAAACATGAGAAAGCGATGAAATCAATATTAGATCAAGAAGAGAAGGGTTTGAGTTAGGAAAGTGATGCGTTGCACTCAGTGGAAGAATATGTAAGTTAAGAGATCGTATTAATGTTTCTAAAGAAGAAGAACGTTGGTCATATTTCAAGAGGCAGGTATTAAAATCACCCATGATAATAGTATGTGTGAATAAAGGAGAGAGTTTTTCTAAAATAGTTTCGAAAGAAGTGAAGTAATTAACGCGAAGGGAAGAGGCGTAAAAAACTCCAAGTAAAATTTTGGTGTGCGCTAGCTCCACTTCTAGAAACAGATGTTCACCAATATCCGGTGGCGGTGGCTGTGAGGACGCGCTTAAGATTTTGTAAGCCAAGTGGGAGCGGAGGTAAATGGCAACACCTCCACCACCACTGCCAGTACGGTCATTACGTATAAGATGAAAACCTGGTAAGCTATATGAAGTAGTGGACAGGCAAGGCTTCAACCAAGTTTCTGAAATTAATATAGCGTGCAAGGAATTTTGATTTAATGACGCCAACATATCTGGGAAGTGAGCTGGAATACTCTGAGCATTTATGTGTACTGCATTGAAATGACTAGAAAAATGTGAAAAATGACTTTCAATGACATCTTGAAGTGGGAGTATACTGGAAAAACTGTCGCATGTATTGCTAGACAAAGACTGACAAGATTGAAAATCTGTACCGGAATCGCTAACACTATCATAATGATCCATTAGATAGTTTATATATGTATATGTTACAATAAAATATATATATATATATATATATAAATATACTACTACAATAAATATGTGTATTATCTGTAAATTAAATCACAATTTATCTGCCAAGTGTGTGAATGAGATGGCTGAGAAAATTAAAAACTAGAGAACTGGTAACAAAACAAAGCAATAACAAAACGCATCTAAAAGTATGCAATATTGACAATAACAGTTATATGTAACTTTAGAGATAGAAAAAACAATAAAACATAAACAAAACAACATTTCAGAAAAATGAAAAGAAAGTTATAGTAATTCATAGTTTACAAACATAAAGCGAATAAATGAAAACGTCGACGACGTATAAAATAAACAAATATTTTAGTAAAAGGATAAAATGATTGGAAAAAGTCAGAAGTAAAATTAATATCTCTTGGCTCCTGTCGCAGGCCGACGAGTCTTAGGAGGAGGCACAGGCACATGCTCTTTTGCCACTGGTTGAATCGTTTCCTCTTCCATATAAGACGAAGTAGAGAAGCTGTCTAAATCTGTTTGGTTGTCGATGCGATGACGACTACCGTCGCGAGCCAGTGCATATATTGTGCCATCTCGCGTCCAACATCGTTTTACGCCCAAACGCTGTCTAGCTTGACTGAAGAGAATATGCCGCCTTTTTGTTAAAAACTCCGACACAGTTATGCCAGTGCCTTTAAGATGCGTTTTAGCAAACCAAATCTTATTACGGTCAGCTGTATCACAAAGTTTGAACAAAATTGGCCTGGGACGCTTGGCCGAAACTGGTGGCTTACCCATTCTATGAGAACGACGAATGTATATATTGATTAGAAATACTAAGGAAAATATAAATTTAAATAATGATGTTAAAATTAATTATATTTTTAATATCATTGAAAGTTCTATCATTTCAGTCTCGAATATTTTAGACACTATTCTAAATTCTATACTATTCGCGGAAAACTAATATTTTACATCCTCCTTTATATATTTTAACTCCTACCAGTTTATATAACGAAGTTTCTAATAGTAAAATAAGTATGGGAAATTTAGAATTTCCAGTATCATTATGGCTGTTATGACACTATATAAGTATTATATGAAATAATTGCTTACCCGTGCAATTGTACATTGTATAAAAACAATATGATTTTCTATAATAGAGAGAGAGCATTATTAACCATTGTATAGGTATTCAGACGTATTTTTAATTAAACTCTTACAGCTAATAAATTCGTTTTTTTTAAAAAGCACCCACGGAGCACCATCCTAACAGAACGCATCAAATCCATAAACTTGACAGATCAATAACATATATTGTCTGTGGTATCTTCCTTCTTAAGATGGCCGATCTCCATTCCATAAGTGCTCTGCTCTATACAAATTATTTAGATAGATAGATAACACGTTATTGTACACCATTACAGAACCTTATAGCCTAAAAATATTCTAAATGTGCACAATGGGCGGTCTTATCGCTAAGAAGTAATCTCTTCCAGGCAACCCGTAACATAACCCGTATTTAAATACAATTAAATAGAACCATTTCCAACCATAACCTACTGAAATAAAATCACAGGATTTCATTTCAGTAGGTTATGGGCCCGGTTAACGCTCATGGCCCATTGATTTCGAGATTATTTTCTGTTTCTAGTTGTCTGCGGTAAAGCAGAACTTACTGCGGTCAAGTGGTGGAAATATGACGCGAAAAATTTCGTCGGTGGACGGTAAGGATCAAAAGGTTACATTTTAACATTACGATCCAAAATGGATTATACGATAAATATAATGCGCGGGCACGGTGGTCAACAAAAACTTATTCATAATTGGACAACGTGGTCATACAAAATCAATATCATTCTCCAAGCGGCGGATCTTCTGTACGTCGTAGATGGTTCATCTCCAACTCCTCCGGTAGAAAAAGTGGAAGAACGCCAGAAATGGACAATGAAGGACACAAAAAGACAAGGTATAATTGTGACACGTCTGGCAGAAAAAGTAATTTCACACATAGTGAGCTGAAATACGTCCAAACAAATTTGGGACAGATTGCACACAATATACGAACAACATAGCGAGTTGTCGGTGTACATTTTACAACAAAATTTGTTTTCAATGAAATTTGAAGAAAATGAAACAATTTCACAATTTATGGGGCGGTTTGAAAGTCTCTTATGCCAATTAGAACATGTTAAGGCTGAAGTAAACCAAAGTATGACTATCCAAAGATAATCTCAGTACTTCCTACACAATACAAACACTTTGTTTCTGCACGGGAGTCGGTGCCTGCAGACAGCCGTACAATGGAAGATTTGACCGCAAGATTATTGGTTGAAGAGCAAAGCGCTACCAATCGATATATGGAAAAGGAATCAACAGCAGTAGCATTCAGGCTAGTAAGAAAATGCTTTAAATGCGGTAAGATGGGACATCTCTTAGTAGTTATTGTTAAATATGTAATAATAAAAGTGTTGATTGTTGGTTTAAAAACTATAGAAGTAGTAAGAAACAGTATGTTAATAACAATCATAGCAATGCATATACTATGTCTGTGCTGTGATCGTCTCTATTAGCCTTAATACAAAATTTACTTAATTTTGCCTCAAAGCTCAAAGTTATTTATTTTGACTACCCTATGGAATAACATCCCCCATAGGGTCATAAATATAAAAGAAATATAGACGATTTTCGATTTGAAATTACGAAAAAATTAAAGACGATTTAAACTAGACACCTTTGGGGCGATTTTTGGCCCACTTGCTATCGGGTCATCTATAGTTTTGGATGGGCGCGCTGTTTAAAAGCCTACTATCCCGTGAAACGAGATCCCTTACAGGGATATAAATACAGAAGAAAAAAAGACGATTTTCAATTCGAAATTACGCAAATTCAACGACCAGCGACTTAGACAGCTAGACAACGGCACCAGCGCTCTTTGCAGAGCCTTAATTTCACCTAGGAATAGCAGTACGACACAAGAATTATATACTAACGGGAGTTGTTTTTTCGTAAATGATGTATCTTAGAGATACAACATTAAAATTACAATCTAATCTAGGAAATAAGACTAGTGAGTAATTTAAATCTGACCTAAAATAAATAGATATAATTTAAACTAAGAATGTGTCCAATAACACGTTTCCTATTGTTTTTATTAAGGAGAAGACACTTTGTTCATGTGTTCTTTATTAATGTTTACCACATAGCACTACACTTTATTATTATGAGAGTATTATAACACTAACTCAAACGGTTTTGTCCTTTTGAGGCTTCTTAATAAATCTGTATTATCAAGGAGCTGGATGGCCTCGACATTCACATGGTAATGAAGCTGTTGCTGGTGGGTTTTAGCGTATTTTTTTATTACGTTAATGACCAGGTCCACTTTTAAGTCTCGATGGAGATCGTCTGATGTTATATACCAAGGAGCATTGACCATGTCCTTGAGTACTTTGTTTTGGAACCTTTGTATCATGTTTATATTGGTTGGCTTGGTGCAGCCCCATAGTTGTCTACCATAGGTCCATACTGGCATTAGAATCTGTTTATACAGGAGTATCTTATTAGGTGCTGACAGAGCAGAGTATTTGCCGAGAAGCCAGTACAATTTTTTGTAGCGTAAATCTAGCTCTTCACGTTTCTTTTTGACATGGGCTTTCCAGCGAAGCTTAGCGTCTAATGTCATACCCAAATATTTGGCTGTATTTTCGTGTGGTATAATTTAGTCATTTATATATACCGAATGATAGTTAGGCTGTTTGTTTGTAAAATCAATGTGAATAGACTTAGATTCATTAAATTTTATTCGCCATTTTTTCGTCCAATTATAGATTGTACTCACGGCATTTTGTACCTTTTCCACAGCTTCTCGTGTGTGACTCCTGTAGCCATTGTGGCCATGTCATCTGCAGAGGTAGCGATGGTATTATTTTACATTTCTGGAATATCACATGTGTATAATAGGTATAGGACTGGGCCTAGAACACTTCCTTGTGGTACTCCAGCTTTAGTTTTTTAAGATTTGAATAAAAATCTTCTTGTCTCACTCGAAACATTCTGTTAGAAATGTATGATTCTAAGATATCTTATTGTATAGGTAACATTTTCTTTAGTTTATATTTCTGTCCTTCATGCCATACTTTATCAAAAGCTTGTGCTACGTCTAGGAAAGGTGTAGAACACAATTTTTTCCTCTAAAGCTTTTTCTATAATACATGTTATTCTATGAACTTGATCTATGGTAGAGTGTTTTTCCCTGAACCCAAACTGGTAGTCCGGAATTAGCTTTCTATCTTCTATGATTGGTTTAAGACATTGCAGTAATAACTTCTCAAATAATTTGGACATAATTGGGAGAAGATAAATCGGTCTATATGACGATGGTTCATGGGGTGGTTTACCAGGCTTAGGTACCATGATGACTTCAGCTACTTTCCATATATCAAGGACATATTTAAATCTAAATGCGCCATTTGTTATGGTGGTTAATTTCACTAACGCTTTTCTAGACAAGTTTCGGAGGACTTCTGCAGTTTTGAGGTCATATCCTGGACTTTTCTTCAGTTTTAAGTTGTTTATTTCTTTCCTAACTTCACTTGGAGTAACCAGCTTAATTTCTTTATCTTCTTGTAATATTAGTTCAATATTTGGATCTTCAGCGTCAGTTACATTAGGTTGGAATATTTGTTCCAGATGTTGTGCAAATCGATTACACATAGATTATCGATTATACATAAAATAGGAAGAAAAATTAAATTTTAACTTATATATATGACCTTCAAAAAATGTTCTCCAGTGGAACTTACTTTGAATTTGAATTTGATTTGATTTTTGGTAATTATTAATTGCCCAGTTTTCATTTTCTTCCTTGATTGGAGGAACATATGTAACAGGTTGTTTTATTATTTAGTTGCTTTCCATAGTGGGTAATCTGGTTTTCGGTCACTACTTGGCTCGCTGAGGTAAGAATACATAGATTGATCTTTTGATATTTTTGGATTTCTCTACTAACTTTTTGTGTTAGGTTGTTTAGCAGAGTTTTATCAGGTGGATATCTTGTTAGTTGCCATGTGGCATTCCGCCACATTAAATAATGTAACTATCGTCTCGGCACGAACGACGATGATGCGCTAGCGCAGCCGCCGCGGGTGCGCCTGCGCGGCCCGTGGACACGCAATTGAGTCGTCCGATCGCCAGTGCAGTGGAATGACCTTGTCGAGTGTCACGCGCGCAATACCGTCTTACGAATCGGAACATATATTATTATTGTCGTGCGTTTGTTATAATTTAGTGTTATATAATAAATTTGTAAAACTTGCTTGCTAGCTAATATCCGCTAATAAATTTATCAGCTCCTTCTATTTTTGTGAGTTATTTGGTGTTGAAAGGCTACGTCACCGACGTCGCACCATCACATCAACGAACCCCTACATTGGTGACCCACTCTTGGACACATAATGAGCAAGTCAAGCAGTGACTCAGGAGACAGCCACAGGTCAGTAGTGTCGGCAAACCCAAATGTAACAAAGCGCCGAATCAGAAAGAAAATGTGCGTTTCCACTGACCCGTCCGTCACCCGACAATTAAATTTAAAAGTTCCACCGTTTTCTCCGGATGACCCAGATCTATGGTTTGCACTATTGGAAGGTCAGTTTGAGATCTTAGGAATTGTCGATGATGCCACACAATTTACTTTCGTCACCACTAATTTGGATATTTGTCACGCTAAAGCAGTGAAAGATGTTATTATCAACCCACCACTCAGATTTAAATATGACAAAATCAAATGCGAGTTGATACGGCGGTTGACAACGTGCCACGAGAAAAAAGTGCGACAATTATTAACGCATGAGACTTTGGGAGACAGAAAGGTCTCACAATTCCTTAGGCACCTACAAGACCTAGCAGGACCTGATATTCCAGAAGATTTTTTGAGGTCCATCTGGAGCAGTCGCCTACCTCAAAGTATCCAGACCATTCTAGCATCGCAGCCCACGCACTCTCTTGGACAACTTGCTGAACTAACTAACTTAGTCAAACCTGTCATGTCAGACAATGTGACTAATAGTAAACCATGTCAACCATGTCATTCTTCTTTAAATAAGTTAGTAAATAATTCAATTTTTGTTTACTCGGATAAAATTGGACAAGGACTTGGTTCATTGCTGCGATATGACTTGCCACATCATCAGGTGTCTAACTTATGTTCACCCGGGGCCAGTTATAACTATTTAATTGACAGTTTAAGCACAACTAATGTAGACAAAAACTCAACAATTGTAATTTATTATGGGGATAGCTTATCTGTCAAAAAGAAAGACATTGTGAACAGCATAAATAGGTTATTGGACCTTAACAGTAAATATGGATGTAGATTCATCCTATGTGCCCTGCCTTATGCATCTAATCTAACAAATAAACAAAACAGGCACATATATGACTTAAATTTATTAATTTATAACTTGACCCATCGTCATAGTGGCATTTTTTATTTTGACCTGAATAAATTTACTAATGGTAAATTTAGGCTAAACAAAGATACTATGTATCTGCCTTTTAAGTTACGAAGACGTATAGCTACTTTATTAGCATTTAATATACAAAATCATGACAAAGTTATGTATGATATAACTGAAAAACCTGACATCAATTTAAATAAAAACAATAATGTTTTTAATATTAACTCTACTATGAGTCCTAGACCTTTAAACTGCTAGAAATGACCAAAGCTAAACCTACTTCTAATTTAAATATAGTTCACCAAAATATACAGGGTTTAGCAGGTAAATATTTACAAATTGAACTTTGTTTAAAAGAATGTAAGGTTCATGTCCTATGTATTACAGAACATTGGCTTAAAACTTTTGAAGTCATAAACTTCATAGAGCATTATACAGTGATAAGTGCATTTGTAAGGAAGTCCGCTATACATGGCGGATCACTTATCCTTGTAGCAAATAATGTAAAATGCAAAGAGCGTAAAGACATTATGTCTCTTTCTGTTGAACGTACTGTGGAGGTTTCCTGTATTGAGCTTGAGCGCTATGTAATTGTCTGCGTCTACCGACCCCCCACAGGGGATTATAGTGTATTTGAAAGCACAATGGAGGAATTATTAATAAAATTAAATAAAACTGATAAATTGCCTATAGTTTGTGGGGATTTTAATGTTAATTTGTTGGAAATGTCATCAACTCGTACTAAGATCATTAATCTTTTCAAATCCTTTAATCTTATACATGTCTTTAATGAACCTACGCGTATAACTGCTACTACAGCTACCTGTTTAGACAATATATTTTGTAGTTGCAAAATAATCGATAAATCACTCATAGATGTACTACGGTCGGATCATTGTGGCCAGTTTATATCAATACCTTTTGACAGTATTAAAATCACTTCTAAAATAACCTGTAGACCGGTGAATTATCATCGCTTAAGAACCTTTAAAGATAATCTAGCCAAAAAAATTCCTACCTTGGATCTCAACAGCGAAGATCCAAACAACTTGTATAGTAGTTTCTTCGACGTTATACAAGCTGAATTTGAAAACACATTTAAAACTAAAACAATTAACAAAAGTAATAAACTTAAGTTTAGTGATTGGGCTACAAAAGGTATATATGAAAGTCGAATAAAACTGTATGAATTATACAGTGAAAAACAATTTAATCAAAATCCAGACTTTCTTGACTATATTAAAAAGTACTCTAAGACCTTTAAAAGAGTGTGCATCGCTGCCAAATCTTTATATTATAGTAACAGAATTAAAAATCATCAAATATCATTAAGACAACTTGAGTGTCATAAATGACGCTTCTGGCAAAACTTCACGTCGAGATGATGGAATTGAGCTTGTAATTAACAATAACACCATTAGTAATAACTTTGAAATTGCACAAACATTTAATGAATACTTTAGGGATATACCAACCTTAACAACTAGCTCTTTGTCATCATCACCACTGGAAGCTGAGCTGCTAATGACACAGTGTGTTGATGAATGTAATATTTCATTCAAATTTAATCATATAGATACAAGTGATATTGTAAAAACGTTTAAATCATTAAACATTAAAAACACAGCTGATTTTTGGGGTATATCTTTAAAAGTATTAAATGACATAATAGACACCATTGCACTATCACTAGTAGAAATATTTAATCGATGTGTAGATAAAGGGGTATTTCCCGACTTAATGAAAGTTAGCAAAGTTATCCCTATATTTAAAAGTGGAAACAAAAACGACCCCCTCCAACTTTAGGCCAATTTCTATTTTACCAACCTTAAGCAAGATCTTTGAAAAAATAATTTTGAATCAACTGCTCTCACATTTTAATATTAATAAATTATTTCATACTAAACAGTTCGGGTTCACCAAAGGTCGATCCACTACCGATGCAGGTGTTGAGCTCCTAAAACACATTTATGATGCTTGGGAAGGATCACAGAATGCCATTGGTGTATTCTGTGACCTGTCCAAGGCATTCGATTGCGTTGAACACGTGACCCTCCTAAAAAAGCTCAATTATTACGGTATTCATGGCGATTCTCTCAACCTATTATCGTCTTACTTAAATAACAGATCCCAAAGCGTTGAAATTAACAATGTCAAATCTTGTGAGACTGGCATATCTATGGGTGTGCCCCAGGGCTCTATTCTAGGTCCCTTCTTATTTTTGATATATATTAATGATTTGCCATATTTTATTAATGATATGTGTGAGGTAGTGTTGTTTGCTGATGACACATCACTTATATTTAAAGTTGATAGAAATAAACTGAACTTTGACGACGTAAACAACGCCTTATCCCAAATATCTAAGTGGTTTACTGTAAATAACTTATTACTCAATCCGAGCAAAACTAAATGTGTTAAGTTTGTTATGCCCAATGTAAAAGAATACGATATTAATATCTCTCTTAACGACACTAGACTTAATCTAGTAGATTCAACTGTATTCTTAGGCATTAACCTTGATCAGAAGCTCCACTGGGGCGCTCATGTATCTAGTCTCTCAGGAAAACTTAGTTCTGCTGCATATGCGGTCAGAAGAGTTAGGCAGTTCACTGACGAAGAGACTGCTAAACTAGTTTATTTTAGTTATTTTCATAGTGTCATGTCCTATGGTATTTTACTTTGGGGCAACGCTGTTGACTTAGAGACCATATTTGTTTTACAAAAAAGAGCCGTAAGATCAATTTACAACCTCGGCCCTCGGGAGTCTCTTAGAGAATGCTTCAAGGAAATCAATATTATGACGGTCGCCTGCCAATATATCTTTAATAATATAATTTATATTCGTAATAATTTGAGTGCCTACAAGCAGTATAAGGATATTCACAATTTCAACACCAGGCATTGTAATAGACTGATATTGCCATCTTTTAGATTACAAAAGTACTGTCCTCTTTCTTGGGGTTGGTATAAGCTTCTTCAATAAGATTCCGAGTGAAATGTTAGATCTGCCTTTCACTAAATTCAAAACCAAATTAAAAAGTATCTTGCTAAAAAGGGATACTACACTATTGAAGAATACTTAAATGACAAAAATTCATTTACATAGCAGCTCACTCTAACATCTTATACTATATTTTGTTTAATGTTATCTTGCCAAGCTTGTAAGGGATTTATGGAGATATATTGCAGCATAACATTTTAGTACGTCATATCATTATTATAACTTTCATAATATTTTTCTTTCCTCTTATTGTGTCTTGGTCTTATTGAGTATGCACTGTTTGCTACAACTCCATTAATTCTTCAAAAAGTAATTCTGTAACATACTTCTGTATAAAACTTATTAAAAAAAAAAACAACTTGAGATATAAATAGAATAAGAAACTTAAAGAAAAACATTATTTAGCTAGACGTGTTGCTGGGGAGTTTCTTGCCGCTTCTTCTCCTTAACAGCAATAACACGTTGTGAAGCGGTATACATAATATAGGAAGAAAAATTAAATTTTAACTTATATATTTATATGACCTTCAAAAAGTGTTCTCCAGTGGAACTTATTTTGAATAAAAAACTTTGAATTTGAATTTGAAAAAACTGTCCGACCACATTCAGGAGATTGTGGCGCCAGGAGTCATGGCCGCAACTTCATCAGATTTCCCTGTACCCAGGTTCTCGTCAGCGAATCCCGGTTCACAAATCGCAGAATTACGAAAGATGGTAGAAGTCCTGACAGTCAAGGTCGACCAGCTCTCTCGGACGTCTGCAGGTAGCAGCGGCAGCGGACGACGTAGATCCTCGCAGAGACGTACATCTTCCAGACCACGATCGAGATCGAACTCAAGCTATCGGAAATACCCGCTATGTTGGTATCACGCCAAGTTCGGGAATAAGGCGTATAAGTGTATTAAGCCGTGCGACTTTAATAAGGCGGGAAACCCAATGGGCAGTCGCTGATGGCGACTGACGATTGCCCCACTTCTGCAAGTCGCCTGTTTATCACGGATCGAGACTCGAATGTGCAATATCTCATCGATACGGGTAGTGATATTTGCGTGTACCCTCGTTCAGCTCTTCGTGAGCCTCGTGCAAAAACGAATTATCAGTTGTATGCGGCTAATGGAACATGTATTAATACTTATAATTTTTTTAGAATTAGTTGTAAATCTAGGTTTAAGACGCAATTTTCAATGGCGGTTTACTGTAGCTGATGTCACTAAGGCTATTATTGGAGTTGACTTTCTCAGTCATTTTAATTTAATGGTTGATTGTCGTAATTTGCGCCTTGTTGACAATACTACAGCATTGACGTCACGTTTCTATGTTAAATTCAGTTAATCTTCTTTCTGTTAAAATTTCTACTGGTGACTCTAAATATCATAAACTATTACAAAGTTTCCCTGATATTATTAAACCGTCGGGCATTGTTTCTCCACCTAAGCACAACACTATGCATTACATAAAAACCACTCCCGGTCCTCCTGTATATTGCACACCTCGAAGACTTGCCCCGAACAAATTAGCTATTGCCAAAAGGGAATTCCAGCTTATGCTCAATAATGGTACTGTACGTCCATCTGACAGCCCATGGGCATCCCCATTGCATTTAGCCCCTAAAAAAGATAGCGGCTGGCGCCCTTGTGGCGATTATCGTTTATTAAATTCGCGAACGATACCAGATCGCTATCCTATTAAACACATTCATGATTTCTCCCACAACTTAAATGGATGTACTGTGTTTTCAACCATTGATCTCGTGCGCGCGTACAACCAAATACCTGTTTACCCTGATGATGTGCCCAAAACGGCCATCACAACACCCTTTGGTTTGTACGAATTCCCGTATATGACCTTTGGTTTACGAAATGCCAGGCAAACATTTCAAAGGTTTGCTGATGAGATGACGAGAGATTTAGACTTTTGTTATTGCTTTGTCGATGATTTCTTAGTCTTTAGTAAATCCGAGGCAGAACATTTTCACCACCTCGAACAACTTTTTACTCGTATGAAGCAATATGGTATCCTCGTCAATACCTCCAAATGTGTTTTTGGTGCTCAAGAAGTATCATTTTTAGGATACAGTATCTCGGCATCGGGCAACAAACCTTTGAAAACTAAAGTCCAGGCTATCACAGATTTTCCCACACCCAAAACAGTTAAGCAGTTACGGCGATTTCGGGGCATGTTGAACTTTTATAGGCGATTTTTGCCTAATATCGCCCAAGTTCAAGCCCCTCTTAACGCCTTACTTACTGGTTCCGTTAAAGGATCTCAGCCTGTGGATATCTCTGGTGATGCATTAGTTAGTTTCGAGAATTGTAAGGAAAGCCTATCTACCGCAGCACTACTCGCACACCCTGATTGTGATGCCAACCTAGGTCTAGTGACAGACGCGTCTGACGTCGCAATGGGTGCAGTTTTGCAGCAATTTAAAGATGGCAACTGGCAACCACTCGCATTTTTTTCGCATAAATTAAGCCCTACTCAACAAAAATATTCACCATACGACCGTGAACTTTTAGCGATATATGAGAGCATAAAATATTTTCGGCACATGTTAGAAGCCCGACACTTTGTTGTCTACACTGACCACAAGCCGCTCGTTTATGCTTTTCATCAACGCAAAACTAATTGTTCGCCACGCCAATATCGGCATCTTGATTTTGTATCGCAGTTCACGACCGATATTCGTCATATCTCAGGCAAAGACAATATAGTCGCAGATACATTGTCCCGAGTCGACGAACTGCAGATACCAATTGATATGGAAACACTTGCCACATCACAAAATACAGACCCCGAGCTGGCTCAACATATCAATGGTGAATCATCACTCCGTTTGATGAAATTGAGATTACCAGGCAACGAGTCAGAAATTTATTGCGATGTTAGCATGCTATCTCCTAGACCTTTTGTACCGCAATCATTGCGGAAACAAGTATTTGACAGCCTCCACAGTTTCAGTCATCCTGGCGCTAATGCTACTGCTCAGTTAGTAGCCCAGCGTTTTGTTTGGCCCGGAGTATGTAAAGACTGTCGAAAATGGTCTCAGGAATGTCTTCCGTGTCAAAGAGCCAAGGTACATCGACATGTGTCCGCTCCTTTGGGCATATTCGATTTACCTCGAGCTCGTTTCCAATTTATCCATATGGATATAATCGGACCCCTTCCTCCATTGCAAGGCAATAAATACTGCCTGACGGTGGTAGATCGCTTTACCAGGTGGCCAGAAGTCACGCGTATGGCCGATATCACAGCTGAAACGGTCGGCAAAGCATTGATATCATGGATATCCAGATTTGGTTGTCCAACTGACATAGTTACCGACCGTGGCCGTCAATTTGAATCCACACTTTTCCAATATCTCGGGAAAATGATAGGGTTCAAACATCGACCAACAACGGCATATCATCCGGCTTCCAACGGCATGGTGGAGCGATTCCACCGCCAGCTCAAGGCAGCGATTATGTGCAATGCAAATTGCCATTGGGTAGATAATTTACCACTAGTGCTCTTGGGAATTAGGACCTCGAGGAGTCGTCCGATCGCCAGTGCAGTGGAATGATCTTGTCGAGTGTCACGCGCGCAATACTGTCTTACGAATCGGAACATATATTATTATTGTCGTGCGTTTGTTATAATTTAGTGTTATATAATAAATTTGTAAAACTTGCTTGCTAGCTAATATCCGCTAATAAATTTATCAGCTCCTTCTATTTTTGTGAGTTATTTGGTGTTGAAAGGCTACGTCACCGACGTCGCACCATCACATCAACGAACCCCTACAGCCATTTTTTTCTAAGTTTTCTTTTCTCGTTTATGTGGTTTAGAATTTCATTGGGATAACTATTAGTCCTAACCTTTGTTTTTATATCACGCGTGTTTGTCCAAGAGCATTTCTGAATATTTTTTTATCAATGTTCTCGCTTCTAAATCTAATTTCTAGAGTGGTTTTAATGGCGTTTTTAAGTTTACAAACAAATCTAAATCGTGCCTAAAGCTGTCCCAGTCCGTATTTTTATTGACTGTAGTTAAGTATTTTTCTTTGAAAACGATATCGTCGTTCAGAGTTAATATTATTGGTGAGTGGTCTGAACTCATATCATAGCCTTCTTCAATATTTAGAAAATCACGAGATATTTTTGTTTTGTAGACATCGATAGTGCGTATAATAACGTAGACTTATCAGCGCTCTTAATAACGCTAGACAAACTAGGAGCTGGATCTCTCTTGTGCAAATATCTATGGCAATATTTACACCAGAGACATCTTTTCTATACAGACAAGTGGAAATGTGTTAGGCAAAGAAGCAACAGCTATAGGAATTGCTCAAGGTGATTCCTTGTCACCTTTATTAATATAATTAATGTGGCTACAATTTACATTTGCAAACATGTTAATGGAGTTTTTGTGTCTCAATATGCCGATGACTTTACATTATACACAAATCAAAATTCACTATCGAAATCTGATATTTTGCTTCTAAACGCTTTAAATATGTTTGAATAAATGATTAGTAAACTAGGTTTAAATACATCTCCGAAAAAAACCAAACTTTGTGTTTTTAGCAGAGGAAGAACTATAGCCGAGGTAAATTTATGTGTAAATGGCCATGTTATTGAGCAAGTTTATAATGTTAAGTATCTCGGTATTTGAATGGATAGCTCATTAAATCGGAAAAAAATATGTAAATTAAATTTCTATCAAAATTCAAAGGTTTTTAAATATTTTCAAAGTTCTGGCCGGATCAAAATGGGGTATTATCATATGCATTTGAGGCGTCTATATATTGCAATTGTTCGTAGTAGGATAGATTATGATAGCTTATAATAGGACAGTAGTGTGAAGAGTGTCTTTTTAAAACTCGAGCGTATCCAGAATCAAGCTATGAGAATTATAGGTTTTATCAAGACGACCCCGATCCATGTAATGCAAAATGAATTATACCTTCAACCACTGTCAATAAAAAGACATTATTTAGCAGGGAAGTTATGTATCAAGTCATGTCAAATTTAATGTAATGCTATTTATTGATATTTTAGAAGAGTTCTCCTACCTATGCAAAACAAGATATTGGAGATATAAAAAGGTTCCGTTATTAGTCGAGATGCATAACAATTATAAAAATTACGATATTAATTCTAATTCAAGAACGGATATTTTCTCTTTGAGCACTTGGGTTAGTTATTTTAATATAATATATATATTTAGCGGGCCAAAAATATTGTAACCCTTCTGATCTTAAAACGACTTGCCCAGGACTTTATCAGTGATAAATTTGAATATCACTGTATGTATCACTGTAATGTATTTTTACTGATGGATTCAAAAAAACATCGAGCATTGGCGCTGCTTTTTTTGATCCACACACTAATTTACGAGCTAGATTCAAGGTGGATAATTATACCTTCATCTATGAACTATGAACTGATTGCAGTTTCTGAGGCGCTAGCATATCGCACCTCCGCTCAAATAGTGTCGTTAGTCAAAAAATAAAACTTTCGAGAAAACGTTGTTTGAAATTTATTCTAACGCTTTTTTTTTCATATTTCGGGTCTTAAATCGAAAACTAACAAAATTAGCGCAATAAGTTTTTCAGTAAGTTGCAATGGTTTTTCAAGCTCTACAAAATAGTGTCTAAGGTATTCTGAAAATTAAAAATGTTGACTTGTGACACTATAGGTATAAGAAAAACGCATAATTTACGAAATGTTGTTTAATTAAAACAAATTAACAGTCGGTGCTTTTGCAAATTTGTTTTTAGTTCATGTGTTTTACTTAGCACCGGCTTCAAGATGTCGTAGAAAAACTTATTTTATGCTTTTAATGCGTCATGAAGGCGGTATCTTTTTTGTTAGAAATTTTTATTTTTCACTTTTAAGTTGCTTGTGTAGTATCCAATAATAATGAAATTTAAACGAGATTATCTCGAAGCTGTGCTTAATTCAACTCAAGAAAGATGATCGAAATCGGTTCAGAAACAATTAAGTTATCCCGGAAATCCAACATTTTTTTTACATTTTCTGTCCGAATTTAATGAATTTTCTATATCATCGGAATCTGAAACCCAATGAAATGAATAGAAATGAAATTCACGTGGGATTATTTCAAATTTATATTGAGTCGAACGCAAAAAGAATTATCGAAATCGGTTCAGAAACAAAAAAGTTCTGATTGAACATACATAAAAAAATATATATTTACATGACGAATTGACAACCTCCTTCTTTTTGAAGTCGGTTCAAAAGGCATTTTTGTTGTAGTAGGTGTCCAAAAAACCCATCTTGGTTGCAATCAGAGTCCGCCCATTGGCTTTTTTAATTGTTTTATTTTTCGCATTTGTGATTTAAACTTCTCTTAAACGATGTGGGGACTTGCTCCCGAGTCAACAATAAATTTTAAATTATCATTTCCATTTGTTATTTCTGTTAAGCAGGCTATAAACATATCTTCTTGGTTCACCTCACAACTTAGATTTGAGGCTGACCTAGAACCGTGTGGTCTCCATCTATACATGAATCTATTTCCGCGTCTCTGATATCCGCCTCTCTTGCCTCACGTTTTGCTTCTACATTCAAATGACTTATGGCCTTTTTTGCCGCATTTATGGTATGTAAAAAATGTGGATTCCTCTTTATTGTCTTTATTCTGATTTCTTTATTTCAGCGTCTAATAGTTTTGCTTTGACAAACTCATAAGTTCAACTCTTTCTTCTTCTTTCATAATTTCTAATGTCACATGTTCATAATCTTCATTCATGGTTAATTAAATGTAACACACTTGATCGCTTTCATCCATTTTTGCTCCCATTGTCTCTAAACTTGTTATTATTATTATTATTATATTATACAACTTCATGATATGATCTTGGAATTTTTCAGTTTTGGCACATTTTATCTCTAAAAAGTTGCTTTTTGAAGTGTAATTTATTAAACACGCTTTTAAGCTTTTTTAACATGGCGTACTATGCGGTTTCACATTTTTTTACAATTTCCAAATATTTGTCATGTAAACATTGTACTAATTATACATTTCAACTTTGCATCATAATTTTTATATTTTGTTTCGGATTTATCCTCTACTTTTATCGTATTGTAAGCAATTCCCTTTTCTTTTAATATTGTTAAAAGTCAGAACTTCCAATTATGGAAATTTGTATGATCGATAAGTTGTTGAAATTTGTATGTTCACCAATTTTTCTGTTGGATCAGAGGTCCGTGGATGTTGAATTTTTATGTTTAAAGCATGCTTTAATAATTAAAGACTTCATAACACCTTTTGAGACTTATTTATTAATAACCACATATTAGTATTACAATTGGACACACCCGTTAGTACCAGTATAACACCTCGACGACAAAACGGAGTAACAGTGCAGCCCTCTAGACATAGACTCATTGGACTGATATTCTAATATAACAAAGTAGTTTTCACATCTCGAATGACACATCAAGCTGATATTCTAAAAGTATGGCGATACTTATTCGTTGGACGAAATATGCGCCAGCCTTCTCATCGCAGGTGGTATCCAAGAGATTCTTGCAAATTTCTTTGAAGAAACTCCTTGCCGATAGACTCCACGGACCTAACGTTTCAACTTCAAACGACACTAATATGTAACCCCTTCTCTTGTTGAATGTTTGAGAGCTTCAGCTTTTATAGCAGCGTTGCCAGTCTCTAAATCAGTCATTGGAAGATGTGATGCCGCCAGAGTGTCGACACATGTCGCATCTCAAACAAGTGGCCGTCTATCTTCCAAGGAATAAGTGACATACCATAAGGCCTCTTGCCATCGTCGCATACCAAGCCATTTGATTTTAATGGGGCCGGCACGCCAAAGCTGATAAGAGCCCGGCGGATGATGCATGGCGAGATCTTTGGCCAAGACTATGTAAACATGATAATCCGTGGTGTCCATACGGGTCCACCATATTCCCACTCTGGCAACGATAGGGTACGCAACATGGAGCCCCAAGTGAAGGCTCGCTGCTAACCGAAAAGTAGATTTATCGAAAATTGTATTGCGTATATTGTAAATTGTAGCTTCGAGATAATCTCGTTTAAATTCCATTATTATTGGATACCATACAAGCAACTTAAAAGTGAAAAATAAAAATTTCATACAAAAAAGATACCGCCTACCTACCGTCAGACATTTTTGGGAGTATGTGTCTTGGGATAATAGGTATAATTTGCATGTACTTCTCGTTTTTTTTTATTGCAGTAGTTCAGCAGACCGCAGACGGCACTTGATGGAGGAAAGCGGTTACCATCGCCTATGGAGATTTGCAACTCTAAAGGTGCTACAAATGCGCTGCTGCTCTCTTAAGGGAGACTGGCACCTGGTCACTAATACCGGAACACAACTCGAGGTTGTTATGGCGACATACTTTAGACAAGGGGTGGTAGCCATTCAGTCGGGTAAATGCCCTACCACCTGGCTGTGGGTTGTTTTGTCGCCTTTACAACAGGCCGCCCGATCGCATGAAATTATATTATTTCTCCGTTCCTGCACGGTAATTCTGTATTGTTAGTTGTGTTTCTGATTTAGTGTTTAACGGTCTGAAGTAGGTATTATGCAATACTTTCATTCATGGTCTTGTGGTACAGATCAGTAAGATAACAGCATAATGGCATTGTACCTATTGCTTCTTGTGGGCTTTGGCTTTACAAAAATTATATCTACATACTTAGCTATTTATTTGAAAGGTACAAACAATCTACCTACTTACAATTAGACTTAGGCACATGTTTGTATAGATAATTCATGAAATAAATAGTTTGGCTATGTAATTTTGTTCCGTTAAACCAAGATTATATTTTCTTTATACCAGACTACGAAAGAAGAAAGAAGAGGAAGTGAAGAGGAGGGTGGTGGCGTTAGCGTTATACAACAAGAATGGCTTACGCCCTTATAATAAACCCTAATAGCTTATGGCCTCCACATAAATTAAATAGTAAATTTCATGAGTATATGAACGATTCTACTGAGCCAGATAAGACTTGGAAAATATACAATATTAAGCGTATATTTTATGAAACTGATAAGTGCATTTTTGCATGGCAACATATTGTCAATGTATAATATTATTTTTTAATTGATCATTCAGCGGTAAAATGGACTAATCCACATAATTACAGTAACAGTTATGTAGGTATTTTTCTTTTTTTTATGTAGATATTTCTTACCATAGTAGTTTAAATTAATTTCATAATTTTTAATTAAAAATTATTAAGCGTGATATGAGTCGTATAATTCCAATACCCGCCAACCCCATTAAAAAATAAAATTAAGCTATGTATGTTTCTGGATAATCTATGAAATTTCTCGTATGTCATTTTGTTCGTTTTATAGCTAAAACCGCCAGCCAACTTCCAACTAAATTTGACATCTAACTTTTGAATGTGTTCCAAAATCCGCCAGCTCTTTTGAAAATATTTTCCAAATCCCGCTACATCTGTTTCGACCAATCACGACGCTCTATTCCGAAGCTTTCAATATTGCTCTCTATATATAGTGTATCATCTATGAATATGGCGTTATAGTGTCGAACTGTATGATTATTGTTGTCCGTAATTTGCATTTTTTAATTAA
This sequence comes from Dendrolimus houi, assembly GCA_039645545.1. Taxonomy (NCBI): domain Eukaryota; kingdom Metazoa; phylum Arthropoda; class Insecta; order Lepidoptera; family Lasiocampidae; genus Dendrolimus; species Dendrolimus houi. Next base: position 10,624,476 of record CM077136.1, read on the forward strand.
AATAATGGAAGAACTGACTAAACAAGTTGAAAAAGCATGTCCTAATAAAGGAAGAAAAAGAATAAGTCAACCGAATTTATGGAAAAAGAACAAATTGAAAGAAAAAAGGTTAGTTAAAGTTTTATTGGTTACGATGGCTATTAGTTATATCATTAGGGAGATACAGCGTGTCTGTTTTTTTATTGAAAATTTATAATAATAACTATATTAGGCAAAATTTGCAATTCATTATTCCATTATGCTCGTGATTAAAGTTACTTTCCAATTATTTAAAAATTAAAATGCATGAATAAATTATATACAGAATAAATACCATGGGTATCCTTTTTTCAATAACTAGTAAGGTCCAATTTAAAAAAATAATACTTGTTGGGTTAATTATTAATGGTTCTAATTATGGTGGTAGTTCTAACTTATATTATGATGTCATATAAATATATATTTTTTTTAGGATATGCGCCTGCCAGTTTGCGCGTTTTACCGAAATATAGACACAATATAAAAAGATTAAAGTGTGGCTCGTTGACAATGAGTGATTTATGCAAAAACTAATAAAATAAACCAAGACAATTTCATTTTAAAATACTGTGTCACAAATAATGTTCAAAGACATCGACCTAAAGATTGGAGCCGATGTTCGAAAAATATGACTGTAAAATATTTCCTTTATAATAAAACAGAAGGAAAACATGTAGCTGTCTGTATATCAGCTTTTATGTCGACTTTAAATGTCACAAAGGACAGAATTTATGGTGTATTACAAAGGTCACACAAATCATCAGGCGTATTAGCAAAGGAAACCAGAGGTGGATATCACCGATCTCAGAAAAATGAAAGGAAGCGTATCGCTATTCACAACTTCATTCAATCGTTTCAATGCAGCGAATCACATTATTGTAGAGGAAATCAGAAAGAAGAGGGTACTTGAGCGCTGATCTCAACATAACAAAAATGTGGCGGCTGTATAATAGTAGCTCATCTCCTGAAAATAAAGTAAAACAATCATTTTTCAAGAAGGAATTGAACATAAATTATAATATTGGTTTTGGAAGCCCTCGGATCGATCTGTGCTCCCGCTGTATCGAATTACTAGAGAACATCAAGCTAGCTAAAACAGATGAAGGAAAACAGTCTTTAATGGTCACTAAAAGAGTGCATAGCTTAAAAGCCAAAGCTTGACTGCCAGAAAAATCATTGCCTACCGAAACTTCCTGACCAGAGTGCATACTTTAGTAGGCAATACAATTTCTGTAATTTCACTATTGTCATTGGCAATTCTAAAAGTAAGCTAACTACTGAAAATGTAATGTGTTACTACTGGTACGAAACAGAGAGGCCCAAGGGGTCAAATGAAATTGCAACTGCAGTTTACCATGCTTTGAGGACCCTAAACGTACCAGAACATGTTAAAATATTGAGGCTTTTTGAGGAAGGCTGTGGTGGCCAAAATAAAAACTCAATTTTGTTTGGTTATGTGTTGCAAGTGGCTGTATTCATTCACACACGTTCAATAAAAATAAAAAATATATATTCCCAGTAGTCGGTCACTCTTATCTCCTGGCAGACAGAATCTTTGTTAATATAGAAAAAAATATTCGAAGAAGAGAAGTCATCATGAAGCCTGAAGAATATGTGGAAATTTAAAGTTGGCATGGAAAAACATTACATCTCTCACAGGAAGTACCAGTTCTAGACTGAAAAAACGCAGTCAACGCTGTATTAAAACCCCCGGGAAGTTGGCATTTCGGTTTCAACTTTTCAAAAATATTTTTTTATGTAAAGGGAAAACGAAGGTTGCTATACAAGGAGAAGAAAATTACAAGAATGAAAGGAACGATAAAAAATTTGTTACCAAAAAGGGTAAATCTGTGTCCATCTTATCACCTATATTACCTTACCTGTGGGGACTATCTTGAAAAAAGAAAAAGTGAATGACGTCTGCAAATTACTACAGAAGCATTACGGAGAGAATTGGTGCGAACTATCAGATTTAAACTTTTACTACACAGCTGAACAGGCCTTTCTTAATGGAACAGCACCAACCAATCATGAAAATGAAAATGAAGATATCGTGTGTGAAACAGTTGTAGAAAATGATCAATTTGTTTAAATTACTTTTTTCCTTTCTCTTATTGTTGTGATTAAAATAAAGATAAAGTTTCATCTAAACTAACTTTTTCGTTTCCACATCCTCCTGTATATGAACAAAAAATTAATTCGTTACAAAAACCGCTAAATCCACCTCTACCTACATCCAAAATTCACTAACTGCACTGGTTAGATACAATACCCGCCAAACCCATTTTTAAATTATATAAATAAGTGTTTATGTTCTTTTTTACTCATAAAAATACATATATCAGGGTTTTAAACAAATTAGAATTACATTCGCTAGCGGATTAATTACAATTCAATTAAACAGGTCGTCGGAGATATTAGATACACTTTTTTGCTTTTACTGAAAATATGTTGCGTGTGGAGTTAGCTGATATTGGAATTATACGACTCATATCTCATGTCACTGTAAAAATATTCAGTATATTCTAAAACCTTGGATATATTTTTTCTCCTATATCTTTTATAAATTCATATAGCGCCCAGTGTGTCCAGTGTACTTTATCCTTTTATTTTTTAATGGAAATTTCCTGTTTTGTTTGTAGAAGCTGTGCGTCAAAACAAAATTGCAGAAAAAGTAACAAAAGCTAAAATTCACGAAGTGATATCTAATTGGTTCAGATTCGCTAGGGATCGCACTTGAGGACGGGACGCCCGCAGAGCTAGACATTAACCCTGGTTTATCAAAACGGTCCAAGAAACGCATTCTAGCAAGAAAGACATCTCACATAAGGGATAAGTTTAAGGTTTTGCATAAACAAAATAATGAATCTCAGCATTCAGATAAAATAGCTAGTTTAGATTATACATTTCTTGAACTATCTAATGAATCAGAGCACACAGTATACAGATAATATTATATTGCATAAAAGAATTTAACATAATGTATCGTCAATTTCTCATTGTGTAGTTTCTGATTCACTAAATAGTTCCATCAAAGGATTCATCACTTCACGATATTAGTTCCTCTCTTATAATGTGGTCCAAAAAACTTAACGTAAGCCACTATGCTCTCAATGATATATTGAAAACATTAACATGTTTCCATCCTACTTTACCAAAGATGCAAGGACATTATTGCAAACGCCACAGTATGTTAACACAAAAAATGGAGGGGGGCGGGGGGGCGTACGTATATTTTGGCCTTGGGACACATTTCATTCGAATAGGCTCCAAGGAATAATTTGCCAATATTCTCTAGCTCAACAAATTCCTTTTGGCCCATTTTATGTGTTTTAGATCAATCTATCGATCGGCAACCGTTTATTGTAGTACTTTATTATGGAGACTCCAAACCGAACAAGGCTGATATATCTGTACCTCAGAGGTATAGAATATTATGCGCCAAAACACACATTTTACAGGAGAGACAAAAATGCGAGGCATAGATGTTGAACGCGATGTTACGCGGGCTGTATGCGAGATATAAGTATGAACTAAATTAGGTTTTTTATTGTTTAAGTAGGTAATATTTAATATAATTACTATATTGTAATAAAGTTATTGCTTGTATGATTTTGTGGACTTGAGGTTGTTTACTTGCAACAGAAAATTAAGTTGACGGTATAAATAAAGCATTATGTCATCATAATGTTATTTACCTCGGCATAATACATTAATTTCAAGTAATACTCAGGGGCATAAAGCATCATATGTATGTATAGAATCATAAAATTATTTCAAATTTCTTTATTTATTTATTTTCTTATGTAATAAAATAGAAACATTCATGAGATCAATCATTGGACTTCTTAAAATTAACACAATTGTTATGTACTTATCTAATTAAAATATGTTTATTATTAAGCAGCAGCTTCAGGTAGGTCTGGAACATCGCCATTTGGTAGATTTTTGTAGAAGTCATGAAACATGGAGGGAATCCACTGTAACGATTTTTGTAAGTCGTTATACTTTAATTTGGAAATTGGCCTCAATGTATCTCGAATAGGTTTTGGTGTTGGCATAGAAAATCCTTTTCGTTTGTTTCGAATAAAACTAACTTCACTAAACATTTCGTCTTGAAATGATGTTTTATAGAACATTGAGCCCATGTGTTCTTTTCGAAATTGCATCCATACTATATTGAATATGGCACCGTTTCTCCAGATTCCGATTTTTTCGGTGTACAAAAGGCGCTGAGAGTCCCTCACAAAATGCTGAAAATTCTTTGAAAGAATCTGTTTCCATGTTCACTACACTTATTTTGGCATTTTGGAACAGCTTTTAATAAACTGCTGCCAGTCCCAAGGTGTAACTATAGGAAATTCTTGTATTTTTTTCTTTTCTCGCTCGATAATGGAATGGATTACGTCCACCTCCATGTGCGTATGTCCTTTCAGTAAATACTTGTGGTTAATTATCTTTATATTTTGATTTGATAGTATCCACAAATACGCCATCATTACAGAAATATTTTTATTCTGTCCGGCGCAGTTGTCACTCCATATCGTCACTTCTTCTAATCTGATATCTTCAAGCTGTTCAAAAACTTGACTAATCCAGAAGCCATCTCATTCCCGCCACGTCCTGCTACAGTCTCGTCCCACATAAAGCACCAGCTCTCCTTGGCTACAGAATCCATAATCGTGAAGTTAAAAGTCCACAACTTCCTAAGATAAAAACTTTGGCTATTTGTCAAATAAGGTGTAGGCAAACACTTTTGTAGATCAACTGTTAACATTTTTTTAGAACCGTGACTCTCTATTGCATCGACTTTGTCAAATCCTTTTAAGCTATAGCGGAGGTGTGATTCCTGAAGATGTTTATCATGTTCAGCTTTTATGGCATTCTTATCTATTACATCGGTAGTATTTTTGTTTTAATTACAAAGCCATCACAATCGTCGCACGTATCATTGGCTGGAGGATTAAATCCTAGATTATACTCATTCTTGAAAATATGTCTATATAGCCATGCCTTTGCAACATTCTCCTTCGGTATATTCTTTTCGGCACAAAACTCTACATACAAAGCATACAATTTTTCAATATTTAGATGACTTCCAAGATACAGTCTTTTAGTTCTGTTCCGACTATAATGGCTCTCATATTTGGGTATCATATCAATGTGGTTACGAATGCTTTCTTTAATGGCTTCTGCCGTTTTATTAGGCGGTGGATGTCTTCCTCGTCTGTCTTCTTGAACAAAGCCGTGTGTAGATTTTTTGATAGCATTTCTCACAACAGTCTCAGAAATTGCCAAGGTATTTAAAAAAAACTTTTTGCATAAATTTTCGGGTTTATCGTTGACCAAAAATGTGTAATTTAATGTAAACGATCTCTTAGGTGGGTGTTCAGGATCGCGACGTCTAGATCTAGCAGTTTCAATTTCTGTTACCATTGATATTATAAACTGTCTCTTTAAATTCCAAGTCATCTCATTACTATAATATTTTTGAAATATAGCAGCTCTGGCTGTTTCATCTACTCGTTCAGAGCATTTCAGTCGATAGTCACATACAGGTTTCATCTTTTTTTCGGGCACAACTTTACCTTTCTTAGATGTATATGATTTTCCTGTGACAGCTTTAAGTTTTCTAACGTTGCACTTCCATTTACAAATATTTCTTTTTCGTTTTCGACTCCCTCTGCTCTCTGATGAAGACGATAAAGAAATAGTTTGAACATCCATAGAGATAGGGTTTATGCATGTATTTAATCGATTTTCTGAATTTACTTCATTGTCGGATAAGCTGCTATAGCTAGTTTCTGGTACAAAAATTTGACTTCTTCCCGGAAAATCATGATCTGGTGAATTTTCGTTAGTGTCTGGAACATAGTCCTCATCTGAAGGTGAAAACTCTTCTTCAGAGTTGCTGTGTACACTGACAAGGTGATACGATTTAGATGCATCTGGTACTTCGTTTATTGAAACAATATCAATTAGCGACCCAGACTTTGATAGTTTTGTCTCTTCATCAGAAGCATCTATAACACAATTTTTTTTGGGCGATGGTACGAAATTATTAGCTGAAGTATCATTTAAGATACTGGAAATTGACGGACATGTGTTTTCATTAAAAGCTTCTACTACTGTAGCAATTTTATCGGGCAGAGGTAAAACATTAGACGAAATATCAGTTAATAAATTGGAATTTGAAGGTTGTGTGTCTTCATCGGTGTCATCAACTACTGTAGCGAATACTTCAGGCAATGGCGTAAATTGGTCAACTCGTTGATATTCTACTTCTTCAACATTGTAAGTCCTTGGGGAATCACCATGGAGGTAAGGTTTCGCTGTAGGAAATCATATTTATTCGAAAGCCCTGAAAAAGAAAACACTATGTAGTCTTATCAAGCCATTGCAAGAAAACGTAAATATAATTAAATGTCAATTTCCAGGACGAAATGTATCTATCAGTCGGTCGGTCTTATCACCTTATGAATTTAAAAGGTCAAAATAATTCGTTGCTACGTGTAAGCTAGGCAAACAAACCAACAAATATACTATCACATAAATATTGTAAGATCTGAATATTAAAAAAATAAAACCTTGCATATTCCGTGAAGATCAGTACAGTAACAATTTATTTACCGACACATTTTAACAAACATTAGCTAACAGATATTATTGCCTAGAGCCTAGGAGCGGGCTTTAGGTTTTCTCCCTTAATATTATTAATTTTGCAATTTGTTAGTATGAATAGTTGGTATTAAATCATAAACAAACGAAAAAAATCCATAAATAAACTCTTTTCCCAAGTATTGAAAAACGTACCTTAACGCACCTACAAATAAGATTGAAAATGGTCCTAATCAAAAGTGTGTATTTACGGGAGATACTATTGTTTACCCCTAAAAAGCTACTCGCTATGTTATAAAAGTAATAGAAAACTTCCTTACCATCTCCTGAAGTTTGGTCAACTTGTTCTTCAACAGTAGCTAGCTTACATAATAACTTTCCACGTGAAAACATGTCGATGAAACCATGTAAAATAATTTTAAAGCATTATTTGCATTGTGATTGCACGCACGATACGCAAGCACTGACAAGTTCACGGCAGACACGGCGCGGCGCGCGGCGCGGGCCCCACGCTGCGTTTAGTGGTATTTGCGCGACGCTTATGGGTAAATAAACTTATGATCCTTTGAGATTCTATACCACGTTAGTATTTTTGGATTTAATATCATATACAAATGTTTATCTTTTAATATACTACTCGTAGGAGTTAATGCTTTATACCACTATGTAGAACTGATTTTAACTATTTTATTGGTACAAAAAACAAGATTTCGTAAAAAATGGAGTTACTATTGTATACCTCTGAGGTACAGATATTTTTGCGTCCTTTTTTTGATGAATGTTTACATTTAGAGCAAAATGGTTTATACATTAGTGGTGTGAAGTTTGACTTTCGAGTAAGCTGCATCATTGCAAAAGCACCAGCTAGATCATTATAAAAAGTATTGGGTCCCACAATTCATTACAAGCATGTGAAAAATGCCAGCAAGAAGATATATTCATGGGTAAAACCATATGGCCATATACAGCTGAGTTAACTCCTAGAACTGACTTTGAATTTGTTAAACAAGAATCCAAAAGTTTACTTACAGAACTTGAAGTAGGCCTTGTTACTAAGTCCCGCTTGATTTTATGCATTTAGTATGTTTAGGTGTTGTAAAAAAAAATCGGCTTGGAGTTGAAAGTTGTCCAAAAAAATGTAAACTAGTTTCTCGTAAAATTAATAAAATTTCTAGGCGCTTACAAGTATGTTGATATCATTACCCAGTCGAGTTCATCAGGAGTCCCAGACCACTAAAGTTATTCAAATATTTGAAAGATACAGAATTTAATTTATTGTATTGTTTTTGCAACATGTTCCAATTTTTTGTAGTAAAGAATTTCTTGTGTATAATGTACATAATCGTTTGTGTCTGGCTGGAGATGTATATAATTCTGGATCCTTAGATTCATTTTTAGCATTTCCTTTTAAAAAATTATGTCAAAAATAAAGTCACGTAACTTGCCCCTTGAACAAGTTGCCAAAAAATTAGCTGATAATAAACGAACCTTGATATGAATACTGTGCCCCGAAAACCAAAGGTACAATATAAAGGGGATATAATAAATAAAATCCCATTCATTGATAATTGTACCTTAAGCATCACTGGAAGTGATTCATGCTTTGTTACTTTTAGAGAAGATGTTGTGGTCAAATCAATAGATAGTTGTTCAGAACCTAATTTAATTATTAATTTGAAATGTGTTTTTTTTAAATTAAACAGTTTTTTATAAAGAACTTATGGGTGTATTACATAACACACACACATACATACACTTTCAAGCACAAACTCACCCATATATCACATATATATAGTATTATATTTATTATACATTATTCATATACACACAATTATATAATATATATAAGTCCATAAATATTAAATATAAGTATATATCGACACGACCCAACCTTACGATCGAACATCGTTGGTCGTAAGGCATCATCGGTCGTGTCGTATAAAGGGGGCAACAACCTCTTCTCGCGCATACGCAGATCCACTGCGCAGTGGCTCAACCGCAAAACAAACTATAAGAACGAAGTTAGCAGTTTCTTGAGCTGTTAAAAAAAAAAACCACCAACTATATACCAAAACCTCTACTTGCTTTCATTTACATTATAAATATTATACTTTTATAAACTATTTAATATTGTGATTAAGTGTAATACAAGAGTGGTTACGAACTGTTGTTTCTTTTTGGTTGTGCATCAGACAAGACGGCGAATAAATAAATGTGAGGTGGGTACCTAATAAATACATCTATATCCCCCACAATAAAATGTTAATGTTATTAATAATGAATATAATAATGAATAAATGTTAAATCATCTGATTTATAATATTTTCTTAAGTTTTCGCGATTTGTATACATAATAAAACTACGTTTTAACGGTTTTAAGCGCGGTAATTTATTTAACAAAAATCGGAACAAAGATGTCATATGTTCCGGTGCACAAACCAACTTGACTGATAATTTCTTTTATTTTTCCTTCCACCCATTTTAATATAGAGCTAGGCATGTTTGCTGAAGAGTTTCTTGCGCCGCATCTTCTCTTTAAGTCATAACATATTGCGAAGCGGTAGTAAATTAGATTAGGCTCCCATAGAGTAAATAATAACCATAAACAAAATTAAAACTAAATAATTAAAATGAATAAGTTGGCTAAATAAAACTTTAACAATATTTTTTTTTATTTATTTTTTATTGCAAGAGTTCAGCAGACAGGCAGACGGCCCACTTGATGGAAAGCGGTTACCATCGCCTATGGACATTTGCAACACCAAAGGTGCTACAAATGCGCTGCTGCTCTCTTAGGGGAGACTGGAAACTGATCACTAATGCCGGAATACAACTCAAGGTTGCTATGGCGACATGCTTTAGACCAGGGGTGGTAGCCATCGAGTCGGGCAAATGCCCTACCACCTGGCAAACCTGTCATATTCGTTGACACTTGACACCTTTGTCTTCCGTGATCACGTGAAACGTCGGAATAACAAAAATCAAATAAATTACCGCGCTTAAAATCGTTAAAACGTAGTTTTATCATCTGATTTATATAAAAAAATGTTTACTTTTGCCCAACTTTAGTGTAGCTGATGGTACTTTTATTTGTATACCGTTTGTTAATTAAGACTTTTAGTTTTTTATTAAAAATGAATACATAGTTTTACAAAAAAAAAGTTAAATCGTTTCTGACTAAATCCTGGATTTAGGCGATTTTTGAAAACTTCATTATATTTGGAGCAGTACTTATTATATATTTTCAATTAAATATCACAATACTGTCACATTAAGTTTTAATTGCCTCTTCCTTAAGCATCTTTTTCGCACCCCGTCCATAAAACATTTCAATAAAAAAAAACAGATACACCATATTGCACACCCCAATACAAATGCTGTCATTTCAAATTAATTTTTGTAATCAACAGTGGATAAAAACATAACTGTCACACAGAAATACCTTGAAAAGCCCACACTCTGATGGAAGTGGATTTGATATACTCTTTTATAGAAAGGAAGTTACAAAACCAAAGAAGTTGTCATCAACAATTACAATTACATTTTCGATTTCCCATCGCAATAATTAATATAAAAAGTGGCTTATCCTCGTTCTGTATTACCGCCGTAAAATATTCCAAATCCAGTGTGTATATGTGTTAGGGGAGAGTAGGGTAATAGGAGTCAGTGGGTAATGGTAGTCACCCTCACACCCACGAAACAGTAAGTGCGAGCTGTTGGCATCACCAACATAAGCTTATTATTTTTAAACTTGCAACACTGTTGTTGCTTTTTCTTTCTTCTTCCATTTTGGTTGCAGCCGAGTACACACACATTCGTTATGTAAAAGTGATTTATTATTAGTTTCCACTACTAACAGTCTGACTTCTACACCTAGAAGAACCTGGGTATCGCCCACACCATCAACGTAGAACGAGATATATATTATATGTACGACAAGCTGCGCACATGTTGGTCCTTCATATGAGCTAGTTGCCTCTGGAGATTGTTAAGATACGCTGCCTTACGTGCGAGCGGGGTACGCACTTAGGATTGGAAGAAAACACTAGTTTTTAACTAACGCTTTTATTGACTTACACAGCCGCACGTAATACCTCTCCACAGGGTTGCCCCTATACGCACGACTAACGATGCGCTGTTCCGACGATAAGATGTCTCACTCACAATACCGTCGCCGATATTGCGTAGAGACACTTTCTGCTGCTGCAGTGTTCACCAAAGAATTTATTGCGCGTAGCTCGCCTCTGGACCTCCTTTTAAACTACGCGAAACTCCTTCACTAAACTGTCCACTACACTTTTCACTAAATTCACCACTAAGCTCGTCACTGTCTTCTATTAAACTCTTCTTCCAACTCTTTCGTATCGCACTTGTCGCTTCACCGTCTTGAAGTGAACTCAACTATAAAACTACCCGGAAGAATCTTCTGGAACCCATTATTTCGTTATTCTTTTATTTACTATCTATCCATTTCTAAACATCTATCTATCTCTGTCTTTTCCTTCCCGAATCTTCTATTCGAGAACTTTATACATCTATCCCTTTCTAACATGTATCTATCCTTGTCTTTTCTTTCCAGAATCTTCAACCTTTTTCTAAAAGTCTTGAGACCGGCATACGCTGGCGGAAAGTTCTAACCTCGGTCGCCACAATATGTACGAGAAGCTGCGCACTAGTTGGTCCTTCATATGAGCTAGTTGCCTCTGGAGATTGGTAAGATACGCTGCCATAGTGATCTGGTACCTGGGTCGAGATTTTAAGTTAACGCTGCGAATAGTACGTGAAGACAGAAAATCAAAAAAACTTCGTATTTTGGTTTTAATTTGATGCGATTTCTCGCCGGCCAATCAGAGCTCCGCGCGAAGAGGTGAAGCGGCGCAGTGTAGCATTGCGCAAGCAGATGCGGCGCAGTGTAGCGTTGCGCAACGGAACGCGGACGACATCAGCCAATCCGAGAAGCCGCCGCCGACGCTAAGAAGTGAATTTGTTTTTGTGTGGTGCGCAAATCTTTGTTTTTTACGCCATTAAAAGTTTTAGTACTAAAAAGTTTTCTTGTGCAATGCAAAAAAAAGTTAGTTTCTCTGTTTTAAATTAAAGAAATAGGGACTATAAAGTTTAATTAAGAGCAATGTCTGAAATTGAAGAATTAGTTAGTAAAAGAAATTATACAAAAGCTTGTTTATCGAGGCTGTATAATAAAATTAAGAATGATGATCTTAGTACACAGTGTAGAAATGTTGGAAGTTTATAAAAGAAGGTGCCAGAGGTTTTTCCTAAGCATACTTAACAGAACATGAAATGGTAGAAAACATATTTTATTTTACGTTATTTTGACGGAAAATAAATTTCAAGTTTATCTGCCACTTCTTATCATTGGAAGACGTTAATTTCACTTTAGGTGAATCATTTCAATCAGCCTTACACAGGTTTCTCAATCTTGAAAAAAGGTTGCATAAAAATGAAAACATATATAAATGTTATATATGTTTTATGGCTGAGTATAAATTTTTTATTCATCCATTTATAGATTTAGCACATGCTCACACATTTCAAACAATAGATTTTAAAGCGGAGCTTATATATTTTTTACCTCATCATCATGTGATATATGAGGCGAGCATAACCACTCCCATAATACCACCCGTATTTGATGGTTCTATGAAAACCAATATAAAGTATCCCTCAATGACATATTGCTTAATGGGCCGACTGCTCAAAAGCAACTTTTTGATATTATATAGAATAGGAGATTTCACGTTTAATAGTGATATAAAAAAGATATCTAGAAATATATTAGTTAACCCTGCTCATACTTCGCTGCAGAATATTTTTTGGTACGACACCCCAGGGAAACCTATTAAATGCATATACTTACTTAAACACCAACATATGGCTTGAAAAGCTTTAGTTATTTAGCTACCCGATGCCTTCTTGAATTTGCAAAGCGGCATGAATGTGAATTGCCTCTAGCTTCATTTATTATTAAAAAACTGCTTATGTTGATGATGTTTTGTATTGTAATTCTAATTTAAACATATTAATCGAAGACAAAGCACAACTTATTTCTTTGCTTAAAAGGGGAGGTTTTGAATTGCACAAATGGTCATCTAATTCCTAGGATGTGTTGCATGGTATATCCATGAAAGAAAGACAATTAAATGACATTGAGCTTCAGCATGAAAATTGTAATATAAAGGTGTGGTATATGGAACGCGACTTTATGCCTCATTCGCTCACACTTATATGTGTGTCTTTCTTCTTGTTACAACCAGTTTTAAAAGTGTTTCACGCTATATAGATATAAATCCGTACAATTAATTACGGTGGTTTCAATAATATATAACAAGTGGCGACGAAAATGGGATTTTCAGTGCATATTAAAGTATAAATTCGGTTAAAATACGTAACAAAATATCCAAAAACTATCATAAAATAAGAAGAGACAAATCTGCTAACATAAAATACATAGAACAAAGTGCACTCAGATTATCACCCAGGTTCTAGCACCCCATTTTAGAGAAAACCTTGTTAAAGATATTGGCAGCCAAAAATATAGCCTTATTTTGGACGAATCTACAGATGTTAGTGTGACCAAATTCATGTGCGTAATCGAAGGTATTTCAGTATGGCACAAAATTCCGTTGTATCTGTTTTTCTGTCACTGGAGCCTACAGAACGAGCTGATGCCAACGGTCTTGTCTCGTCATTAGTAAAGTGTGTACAATCGCACAATTTATCTCTCCAAAATTTGGTTGGGATCGGGACTGACAATGCTGCAGTAATGACAGGGTGTCACAACAACGTATACAAGATACTCAAGATCCAATACAATCTACCCATTTAATCCTAATAAGATGTATCTGTCATTCCCTACAATTAGCCGTCAGTCACGCGTCACAGAACTCTATTCCACAACATATTGAATTTATGATAAGAGAAACCTATAAGTAGTTTTCAATCTCATCAAAGCGCCAGCATGAGTACACGGAGCTCCTTGTACTCATAGAATTATCACAAACTTTGAGAATTTTAAGAGGTTCGTCGCCACAGTTAATGAGGGCGCCGTATAGCTATACGGCCTCATTAACTGTGGCGACGAACCTCTAAAAATTTTCAAAGTTTGTAACACTCGCTGGCTGTCGATAGAACCGACTGTTGTCAGAATTTTAATACAGTGGGAAGAGCTGAAGTTACATTTTTCAGTTACGAAAGATAAATGCTACACTGCAGATTTATTAAGTCGAATGTACAGAGACGAAAGCTAATCGCTTGCATTTCATAAACCTAAAAAGTATTTATTCTAAATGATGTGCAAAAAAGAATCAAGGTCTTTGAGGGAGAGAACGCAGATCCCGTCAAATTATTAACCTCACTAATGAATTTATTGCGAGTAGTCTGCAATAGAATATTGATACCAAATTCCGCAACAACTGAAAAAGATTATTTGACCATTAAAATTGATAATCACGTAAGCCCAGTATATCATCTGGGATATCTGTTTGAGCCCCACGTTTCTAAAGCAATTTGTCATCCCAAACAGTTGCAACTGTTAGAAAAAGTTGTATTGATTTCACCGTGCGTTTGGCAGGAGAGATTCAAAACCGTTTACCCAGCAATTACATGGCCCTAGAAAAAAAACTCTTTAAAATAGATCAAAGATAATTCAATCGCTGAATTAGCTGTTGAATTTGGTTTTGAGGAGGATAAAATCGAGAACATATTAAAACAATGGCACAGTATTAATTTTTTTAAATGGGACATAACTACAGATACTGTACAAGTTTGAGCAGCTGTATTAAAATACAAAAACGCTGCAGGTTTTAATACTTACAAAGACATAGCAAATTTAGCCATTACAGTCCTGTCGTTGCCACATTCAAACGCAGAAGTGGAACGAATGTTCAGTCAGGTGAATATTATAAAGAACAAACTGGCTTAACCACTTTAAACTCTATACTTCTTGTTAGGAATCAGTTAAAGATTTTAAAACGAAATTGCCATAGCTATGTTTTGCCAGATCATGCCCTGGCCCAAATTACAAAAACGATTAAAAAACCAAGTGCACATCCACATCTACTTCTGCAGTGGTACCACCTACTTCTTCAACGCCATTAGAAGTAGTTGAAGTCGAAGATGACGTAATCGATGACGATATTTTTTATTGTATAGATCTATAGGGATTTGTTTAATAAAATTTTGATTATACAGAGTTGCTTTTATTTAGGCCATATTGTTAAAATAGAAAATTTCAAAACTTCTAGGGATTTTTTTGAGTACTTTTTTCTGAATAGCTAGGGACATTTTCATTGTGGTCTGGGGAGTTTCTTTTTTCCTAAGCGGCAACACTGGCGCCGCCCGTCACCCCGTTTAGTAGATTATATGAGCGCGTGAGAGTTACGCGTGGTCGCAAAGGGCATGCGCCGCGTGTTTTATTATACTTAATTTTATATCAATATTTCATTTGTAATGTTAATAGTGTATTACAAAGTGTTTATACAAAGACAATTGTTTAATTACGTACCCGATACACGCTATAACCATTATTGTAACATGTTAGGAACATTTTTGCCCCCGCATTACCAAAATTTCATTCAAAAACATGGTTCCATCAAGTTGAAGCCACATGCCACCCAGCATGGGCGTTAATGGAAGCTTTTAATCCGTAAGGATGTAATTATCACGTTAATATTTTCTTTTTATGATAAATAGGTTCGTTTTTGACCACGATCACGCTTAATATTAGACGATGATACGGTCGAAGATGGAGCACGCTTACCTAGAAAATACCTAGACTTGAAGACTCCCGGATTGTACTTTTAGGGAAACACAGACTCTGGTAGCGCATTCCACAGCTCTTGCTGAAACTTGACAGTAATATAGCTTATACATCAGAATAACACATAGGCTACATTTCGTCGCGATATTGATACCTACGCGGGCGGAGCCGCGGGCAGAAGCTAGTAATTAATAAATTAATATTAATTTATTAATTATATATATATGTAGGTACTTAATCAATATAATGTTTGCTTGACATGAATGCAAAAGTGATGCTATCAATTTAATTTAACAGCGTTTTTCATTCTTTTTAGAAAATCACTATGGTTGTGGTCCTGGATATTGACCGATTTTTGCACAAATGGGACTATATTTCATTCTACAATGGGGAGCGTAATTGGCCATGGGAGGAAACGCATTTCTCGTGGGCCAACATTTGTCATGCTTGCCGCAGGCAAGTCAATTACACCCCAATTGGGCATAGCCGTGTCGTCATAATGAGTAGAAGAACGATTCGTCAGCTTCTACTCTCACATTATTTTTGGTGCAGCTGTGGTTATAGTGTCTACGATCACTATCCCCAGACGAATGTTGTAGATAAATAATGGTAAATGATAAAACGCATAATAAATAAACACATTCACTTTCGCATTTGTAATATTAGGTAAGGATACCTAAACATATTCTATTACGAATACTAAGAATAATAGAATAGAAGACTAATTCCGTAATAACCGCAGGTAATGGAGCTGGACAGAAATATTGACGATGGCAAGGTTCCCAGAGGCAGCGCTTCACAAAGTGTGGAATGTTGTTTAAAATATTTGTATATAAATTTTTTGTTATGGAAAAACCTTTTATGTGTAAGTGATTCTTACTTTTTTTTGTAGGATCAAGAAAGGCTCGTCAACTCCGATGATGATTGGCAGTCTAGTCAAAGACCACATAACCTTGATATATCTGTCTCCGAGGTAGATATACTTAAACAATTTCTTTTACTTTTGATATATTTACTACTAGCTATTGCGCGCAGCTCCGCCCGCGTGGATGTCAGTTATATCGCGCCAAAAAGTAACCTATGTCCATTTCCGGGATTCCATCTATCTCTTTGTCACATTTCATTTAAATCGGTTCAGTAGTTTAGGCGTGATTACGTAACACACAGACAGAGTTATTTTGGCATTTATAATATTAGTAAGGATTTTGCCTGTCTTTCTCTTTGATTGATTATAAACGAATTAGGGATGTGTCTTTAATTTTTATTTGTTCTTGTAGATATTTGATGGACCATTAGCCGACGAGCCACAATTAGACTCGGGTAGTGAAGAAGAGGAGGAGTCTATGTCACTGAAGGAGCTCCGAGCTATTCTGGAAGAGACAGCGGAAGACTTAGAAGACGATGATCCCGAAAAATACGAGAGGCTATTTGAATCTTTCGATTGGTCAAACGACTACACTACATTTACAGGCCAACCAGAGGAATATTCCCAAGCAGGTGAGACTGGCCCTAAAATCGAAGGAACAGATCCTTTGGAACTGTTCACTCTTGTTTGGGATGACGACATAATGAAGGTAATCGTGGCAGAGACTAACCAATATGCCTGGGATACAATAGCACCAGCATACGAATTTTCAGAAGGAATCTCATCCCATTCCTGATTAAACGATTGGGTAGAAACATCAATTGATGAACTGTACAGGCTCTTTGCAGTGATGATTTTTATGTCACTGAATGTCAGAAAGGGTATCTGAGTACTGGAGTACCGGTGTTCTGGGCATGCCAGGTTTTTGCAGTCTTATGAGTTTAAAACGGTACTGGCTTCTTATGGGTTTTTTGCACTTTATCAAAAATAACGACATCAATAGCTGTGGATCTAATCGCAAAGTAGCTAAAAGTCAGTCCATCATTGACCATTGTAATAGAAAGTTTAACAGCAGGTACACACCTCACACAGAAATATGCATTGACGAATCATTGATCCTTTTTAAAAGAGGCTTGAGTTGGATCCAGTGCATCCGATCAAAAGCAGCACGATTCGGAATTAAATTTTATGAACTTCGCGAGGCGGTCACAGGCTATCTTCTTAAATTTGAGGTTTACACGGCCAAACAATCTTCACAGACAGAGGCTTCTGTGGTGAACTCCATGTATGGGTTTACGAGCGCAAGTGCGAAAGTGGTATTAAGGCTTATGCAAGGATTTCTTCACAAAGGTCACTGTCTTGTAATGAACAACTTTTACAATTCCGTTAAATTGACAAGGTTTATAAAGTCTAACAAGACTGATGTCATCGGAACTCTGAACAGGCGACGAATGGGGACACCGGGGACATACAAACTATCGACGAAAAGAGACTTCAAAAAGGAACAGTGGTAGACTAGACATTGTGGTGATGTTTCTGTATTATCTTGGAAAGATGTTAAGTTAGTAACCACAGTGTCAACTTACCATAATGCGGATATAAGGCCTGGAAGAAGAGCAGGGCAAGGAATACTGAAGCCATTGGTTGTACACGACTATAATAAATACATGGGCGGCGTAGATTTAAAAGATCAAAAGCTGTCCATGTATTTAATGGAGCGTGGTATAAAATGGTACATGAAAGCATTCAAACGGTTAATGAATGTTAGCATTTTGAACACTTGCATTATACACAGTGAGAACAGTACTAATCCCCTCAGCCATAGGCAATTCAGGTGCAAATTGGCGGAGCAACTCGTTCAAAGATACTCAAATTTTGTGATACCCCGTGTAATAAATCCTCCTACTCTTCTCCGATTAGATGGTAATAATCACTTCCCAATATATGCAAATTCTTTAGAGGGTCGAGTAGGGAGCAAGAGAAATAAAATTAAAAGGCACCGCTGCGTTCGTTGCTCCATAAAAAAAATACGAAAGGAAGTAAATACGATGTGTCAGAATATATTCACGTTTCCAATCCTTCTGAATTATGATTTTTCATAATTGGATCATATTTTTCGGCGCCTTGAAATAGCTAATTTCAATTCAAGTCACAAGAATGCTCGATGTGTGTCAAATTGAGTATATTTATTGCATTGGCGAAATCTTAATGTGAAATTATTTTATACTTGTGTTCGATTTATTTTTAACACTCCAAGGAGATGAAAAATAAAATCGAATAATGATCATATAATTCATAATTCAGAAGTAATGGAAGCGCAAGTTACTTATTAAAAACACGACGGCCGTTAATAAAAGTGATTTTTTACCTTCTGGTTTATGGCCACGGACCTGTCGCTACACGCGACGGCGACAGCAATTTCGTATCCATGGCGCGTTCTACTGTGGGTGCGGCGGAGTAGAACACGCCATTTATATCGAAAAATTGTAAGTCGCAACGAGTAGTAGAACAGTAGTGTATAATAATAAATAAAAGATACAATTTCGTACACGTTTTTTTTATTTATTATCCAGCATTTTTCAACTATCAAAAAGAAACGTCCTGTATCAGCGTAGTATGTTGTGGCGCGAAATTTGAAATGCTTACGCACACATACAACGTAATGCTTGCCAGAATTTCTTGTGGCCGGGCACACGACGGTAATAATTACGAGCGCGCGTCAACCACACGAAAGGTTAAGAATAATATTATGTATAATTTTGCATGTTTCATGCAATTCAAATTTTCTTAAAATATATTCAGACTTGATTTGTTAATAATATTGTTTTTTTCCTTGAAAAATTACACGGTACACTTTTAATAGAATCACCGTAATTTTATGTAGAAACACCGTATTTTTACCCTTACAACACGGTAACTCTCAATTGACACATGGAGACACTAAATCAATGTATCATTGACACTTGACAGCCACATTAGTTCACATTACTAAACTTGTAACTTATTAATGAATCCTATTCACTAACCTTAATAATCCCTACAAAATAAGGTGACGATTTTGTGATTATGCATGATAATGTTAATCTTTCGTTTGTACGATTGATTCATAAATAAATAACCATAATATGAATTAAGAGACAATTTAAATTCTATCAAAACATCAGTGAAGGCGTCGGCAACCGCAGACGACCTGAGGAAGCCTCGCAATAAAGTTTGACAAGAAAACACAGTACCTTGACGGTTTGGCAACAAAACAAGTACCAAGTTCTATATTAAATGACAAGAGTTCAGGGCTATTCAAAATAATACAGACACATCCATTGAGCCATTTATGGGTTGTTTTCACAGTAATTTTTCATCTGAACACGAAGAAATATTAAGCAGCACAGCACATACTAAATAAAGACTTGGCTAATCGGCTAATGCCTATAAACAGAGAAGAATTTCTACGTCTCGCTTTTCAACTGACTGATAAGTTAAGATTACCTCATCACAATAAAAACAAAAAATCTGCAGGAGACCCTCACTATTATTCTTTTATAAAAATACCTAATGACTTATTATTATGGTCTATGGAATCGAGATTAATGAGCAGTAGAATTCAACAGACTTCAGCTTGACGGATTCTTCCAAGGTTTTGAGAACTTGATGCAGGGGAATAATTTCACTCCTTATAAAATATGGAACTGCAATGAGTCTGGCGTCAGCATTGTCTTCAAACATGCTAGTTTTCTTTTTATTACTTTAAGTGCTGTTTACATTGTACATTATTGTAGTTCTAAATAAATCTTTTTTCTACTAAAAACCAAAGTCGGACACAAAACAAGTCGGAAAACTTACTTTCAGAGAACGCGGAAATAATGACTGCTTATTGCAATGAGCGCCTCCAGGAGTCATCAGTTTGTAAGACTTATTTCATTTTTCCATGGTCTCGAATGAACGAGACTTATGGCAACAGGGTTGCATCCGTAGCCTGTGGTGATCCCTGGTAACACATATTCCTCACATTCCATACCAGACACACATTACACCGACTCGTCTATAGGCTAAGGGTTCGGTGGTTACATCGCAAGATACTATCCAGAATCAGCTGAATATTCTTTAGAATTCTTACTGTTGTGCCCACCGCAGTTCGTAGGTAGGGCTAAATGTTGATCTCGTTTGGACTACTATCAGGCCCAGAGTCCTCGGCTAGAAGCGATCAAACTTTTCTCCCAACACTATGTGTGATTATTTTGCGTTTTGAAGACAATTTTAAGATAAAACTAGTTAAAAATGGAAGAAACTGTAGTGAAGGTGACTTCAGAACAGAGTCAAAGCAGGATTGGAAAGTACATTAAAGGTTCTTCACCCTCATTATTTGGCGATATCTATGTTGGCTATTTTGTAAACTTTGAAATATCATAAACTTTTTTATACAATACCTCCTGTTTCTCAGTCCATGTAGGTTGATTAACACGTTGCCTGTCCAGAGTATTTTGATGAAGTAGCCATGTCGTCCAATTTTTTTTTCGGCTTAACTATATCATTTAATGTACTTATGAAGTACATGCAAGTACTATTCAAAAAAAGCTTTCAACAACTACTAAAATATAGAATTTTATGCATGCATTAGTTTTAACGCACATACGCGTCAGCTAGAATACCGTGCATTACTTATAAGACACGGACGTAGTAACAAGAATACCGTGGATTACATATAATGCAAGGACGTTACGTATAAATTTTTGTAATATCCATAGACATAATAAAATCATTTTTATAAACATTATTGTTTTCTATATGCTATTGTCATATGTCATAGATGTAATTTTTACCGCTATAACCTAAAACATTCGCCGTTCGTTTGAAAATGCCTCTAAAACGTCTAACTGATGAACAAATGCGACGTATTTTGGAAGATAGTGATGGCGAAGAAGAATTCTCGCGCCAAGTAGAAGATTTGGAACCACAAGACTCACAAGATGAAGACGATTTACAATCAGGTACATACGTATATAATGCAAACGATGTCCCTTTTTCGGTGGAGGAGGATGTTATTAGTATTCAACAATTTATTGATATTACTAATACTCAGAATGTAAATATAACAATTGCACAATCTGACAACATAATCGCTTCTGCTTCTGCTAATGTCGAGATTGAATACAATCCTGCTAAGCCGGTTTCGCAGCCAAATGAAGTAAATGATGGCAGTTCTGATATGGCTATTGATGATTTACATGTGCCGCCTGCTAATGATTTGCATGCGCCTCCTGCTGACGATTTGCATGTACCTCCTGCTGATCCCATTTTTTCTGTTCCATCTATCCCCCAGCTTAGTATTGAATGGCAAAGGGAAATAAGGAATTTGCCACGGCAAGTTTTTACTGGTTATAACAAAGGCAAACGCCACGAACGCTTCTTTTCTGAGCACTCAGACTTATGGACGATTTTCACAAATATTTTCGATAAAGGCATTATTGAATTTATGGTAGTCAAAACCAATAGATACGCTTCACAAACCAGCATTAATAATTTGAACCCTAACAGTCGTCTAAAGAGATGGAAACCAATAACGGGAAATGAAATGAGAAAGTTCTTAGGAGTTTATTTACTGTAAGGACTCATTAATTTTCCAATGCTCGAAAACTACTGGAAGAAGGACATATTATACTATCATCCTCTCCTTCACGAAATAAATATGTTCTATAATAAATTCGCGCTAATACTAAAGTGCTGGCACTTTGCAGATAACGAAGCACCACGTAATGAAGGCGACCGTTTATATAAAATACAGCCACTTATCGACAAACTAACAAAAAACCGGCGAAATATATATAGGTACCCCCGGAGAGTGTATAGTAGTCGACGAGTCAATGGTTGGTTTCAGGGGAAGACTATCTTTTCAAATCTACCATCCACAGGAATCTCATAAGTATGGTGTGGGGCGTAGCGCCCACTAAGAACATTCAAATACACCGCAGTATTAAATAAAGAAAACGCCGGCTCGATATTATTCATGTGGATGCACAACGCCGCGCACACCACCGGCCGAACGACCTTGAGCCGGGGGCGAGTAGATCGCCGCGCGCGCCGCGCCGCCGGCCGCCCGCCAGTCCGACACTGGTCCGGCGGTGAATGTACGCGCATTTTTGTCTCGCGATTGTACTTGCGGACATCATTGTTATCGTGAATATCTAGTGGAGTGGCATTATAGTTAAGACAATACTAAGTGTGACCGTGTTAAAGGAAGTTCATAATTGTAACTCTCCTAATTGTGGAATTATATTAACATTTGGTGTTGGTCATTTAATTCCGTGTTGGATTCCACAATGGTATTAAAATTTTAGAAATTATGCACTGACAGTGGTTATACCTGGAGCTACCGCGTTTATTCTGGTCAAGACAACCAAATAGCTGGATTAGATAAGCCGGGATCAGTTGTTGTTAGTTTGTGCGAAGAATTGTTTAGAGAAGGAAGAATTATGATAATGGACAACTACTACACTGCATACCTTTAGCAAGGTACCTAAAAGAACAAGCTATCGATTTGTGTGCAACAATACGCAAAAACCGTCGAGAACTGCCCCGAGAAGTAGTTCAGCAACGCTTGGAAAGAGGCTAAGTATCTGTACAGCAGAACAACTTTGCGACTATCCTAAAATGGCATGATAAACGGGATGTGCGTATGTTGTCGACGTGTCACGATCATGAAATGCGAATGTCAACAGGTTTTCGAAGTGTTTTGAAGCCTGCAATGGTATTGACGTACAATGAAGGTAAGAAAGGCATATACTTGGCTGATCAGCTGACAAGCTACAATTCGCCGGCGAGGAAAACCTCTGTTTGGTATAAGAAGATTGCTGCGGACCTTGTTTCTATAAGTGTAGTGAATGCCATTCTGATTTATAATGAGTTACACCCACAGTCAAAATTGAAGGTTCTGGATGGTCGTCAAATCATTATAAGGAAATTACTTATGGTGGAAGATGAGGACTTTTCAAGTTCCAGTTCTGCGAATTCTTTGCGTATTACCTGTCACAAGTTTACGAAAATACCCAAGAAAGATAATGGAAAAATTTGGCAAAAACGTTGTGCCAGTTGCTACAAGAAGCTCAAAGAATCGGAATGCACAGCCACTCATGCAAGGAAGAAGACTCCACAAGTTACAACAACCGAGTGCATTGCATGCAGAAAACCGTTTTACTAATAATGTTGTAACGAATCTCACTAGTTGCAAGTAGATTTTATCCAAATAATAATGCTATTTAGTAAGTCAGTCCATGTTACAAGCCAATAAAAAAAAATCGCGCGACATTGGTGTTTTATAATTCCCAATTCACTGCTCATACATCTGCAAAATAATAAAGATATAGCTCCCACGTCCAGTTTATAAAACCCAATTTAAAAAGAATAGGCTCATGCATTACATGTAATGCACGGACGTCAAAGCTGGACCAAAAATGCATTATATATAATGCACGGACAGGCAACGTGTTAAGCATATGCAGACATGGCAAAAAAAGTTTACAAAATTTAATCCTAAATCAATAATAGCCACAAATATTAGAGTATTAAGTTCACTTAGCTACACAACAGAAAAGGTCATAGTAACAATGACAATAACAGCTGCTGAGTACCAAAGCTTCTCCCATAACAAAACTGGTTTAGTGACAAAATGACAAAGTGCCAGTTTGCTAAAAAATTCTTCAGTTCTTGCAGATTTTTCTTAATCTGCATGTCAGCTTGGCCAACCATTTTAACTAGGGTGATTCGGCTAGTTCGCCGACCATCGCTAGGTCTCGAGCAATTTACGTAAAACAAGTAATAATAGTGTATCTAGAGCTCGCCAATGAATCTTTTCGTTTGCAAAAATTTGCTCAGTCTATCTCTTACTTCCGTGTAGACGTTTGTCGACCAGTGACAGCTTAAAGCCACTCAGTGTATTGAAAAACAGGATACACACCGCACGTCTCATTTCCATTCCAAAAACGATTGCAAAAATTAGTGAGCGGAAACTTTTTCAATCGTGAGTAAATCATGTTTACTGTCGGATATCCATACAGAATTTATACTTGGGTTATCAATGCATGTTTGTATTTCACTCTAAACCATTTTAAGATTGAAAATAATGTGTGCTTTAGTAAAGTAATTGGTGGTCGGACTACTAACATGCTAAAATGGTGCTTCCGTCAGCTTACGACCACCTGGTCGCGAACTAGCTAATTTACTCTAATATTACTTTGTAATTTTTTTACCAAGCTATAAGGTATAGGGAGAAAAGCTTTTTACTATTTCATTTTATTAGGATATAATAACTAAGACGTCAGTTTGCGACCTACAAATTGTATTGAGAAATTATAAATCTAAATACATTTAAAAGACGAGTAACAGGCTGGTCAACAACTGCTCGGTGTCCGACTAATGACTTTATTCCATACAAATAAGACCTATATTTGGTGGCTGTGAACTGACTATTTCACGACTATATAGAGATTTTACATGAAAAATACGAAATCTAGGTGGTCGAGAATTGATTGTTTGTCGTCCACAAACAATTTAGATAGATTTTCACAGAAAGCTGTGATCGAGAACGTATTAGTTTTCGTCCACAAAACTAGATTATCATTATTAATTTGACTTGTAAGAAAAATCGAAGTATTTCACTGATTGCAGAAACTGAAGTGCTGATTTTTAAAATTGCACTGATTTAATTGCATTTTTTAAATCTAACTCTTCTGTCTATAGGCAGTACTTGGTGCTTGGTGTTGCAAATGTTATATTTTATTTCAGATGGTTCCATCGATATTAAGACAAAAACAGGGAAGTAACCAAAATAAATTAACCGGAATATCAAAGAAGAAGAACAGTAGGCGTTTATTTGACTACTGTGAGCAAAATTTGAACAAAGCCCTCGTAGATATTAAAAATAATAAAAAATGGGCATAAGAGAAGCATGCCGGTTTTATGGTGTTCCAAAAACAACCGTGCATGATCGCCTCTCCGGTAAAGAGGCTGCAAACAAAAAACCTAAAGTAGGACCGGACCCTGTTTTGGGTCATGAGGGTGAAGAAAAAAAAATGGATTATCGATATGGCTAGATGTGGGTTCCCAATTAATAAAAGTGATCTTATGGAGGGTGTAGCAAAAATTATACGTGATACAGGTATTAAAAACCCATTCAAGGATGGTATGCCTGGAAACACCTGGTACCGTCAAACAGGGTGAATAGGGATCCTGGGGTGAATAGGGGAAAATTTGGGATTCAAATTATTATGGCAATAACTCTGACAATTGATGAACCATAGCCTATAAATTGGCAAAAAATCAATATAGAATATTTATTTTTTAAAGTGGTAACTTTTATTTGACATGAAGTTAGAAACAAATTGTCAAAACAGCATTCTGAAGTTTCGTGTTTGATCTTACCTGCTATCGAAGTGTGTTTAGTTTTAAAAAGTTTCATTGTTTTTGTGGTTCAATTGGAATCATAACGACTATCTACGTGGTTGGTGTTTATTCTGGAGCCTGTATAACGTAATGTGAGTACAATTGAAAAGCTTTTTAAATCCTATAATTATATTTCATTAAGACCGAGAATTTACTTTTTTATTATGAGGTTTTTAGGTACGCGTTGGGGGTTTTTAGGTACGACTAGGGGGTCAATAGGGACGCCATATTTACTAAATAGGGACGATGCGGTGTGTCAAGAGACAGTAAAGGGACTATAGGCACAGGGTTGTCACTTGATTTATAGTCATTTAGAAAAGCTTGTACCTACCTACTCGCAATGTATATTTAACATTTTTAATGTATAGCTTGCGACGAAATTAAAATAATGGTTTGAAGTTTATGCCAATTTATTTGTACGTAATTCCGTGCTATTGTAGCTGTCAAGTTTTGTAACACCATTTGGATGCGGTTTTGGATACCATTTGCTGTTTAGAAGATCGCAAGCTTTTTTCATTTTTGGTGTAATAATAATAATAGGATGTTATTGGGAATG
Organism: Dendrolimus houi; assembly: GCA_039645545.1. NCBI lineage: Eukaryota > Metazoa > Arthropoda > Insecta > Lepidoptera > Lasiocampidae > Dendrolimus > Dendrolimus houi. The sequence goes on from CM077136.1 coordinate 10,650,741, forward strand.
TACAATATTTGCATAGCATGCTAGCTTGTTACAATTATATTTCATTAATCTTGTTTGAGATTCCTAACTATCGATAATGTCGCGTACATATAAACCAAGTCGAAAAAAAAATATAAAAAATATGACGAGCCGCTCATAGAACAGGCCCTAAATGAGTACAACACCAATAACAAGTCGTTAATAGAGATTGCACAAAAATTCAATATCTCTAAATCAGTCCTTCATAGGCACAATACTTTTATGAAGAAGCAAGGTGGCCAATGTGCTTTAGCACCGGATGCAGAAGAATACCTTATCCAATATATTAACGTTTGTTCTGAATGGGGTCCCCTTGAAATAATAGATTTCAGACTACTAATAAAGGGGTACTTGGACAATTTAGGAGTTGAAATAAAAAAATTCAAAAACAATATGCGCGGTCCTGACTACGTAAAATGAAACGACATAAAAGTCAAATTACCACTAGACTGAGCCAAAATATAAAACGATCAAGAGCAGCAGTCTGCCCAGAGGTAATAGAAGCATATTTTGACGAGTTAGAAGTGTCATTACAAGGAATTCCTTTATGCAATATTGTAAACTATGACGAGACCAATTTGGTAGATGATTCAGGAAGAAAAAGGAGTGTTAAATATCCAGAGAGAATAATGAATCATTCGAAAGGGTCAATCTCCATTATGATGGCTGGTGCTGCAAATGGAACCTTATTACCACCGTATGTGGTATATAAGGCTCAACATGTATTCGACACATGGATACAAAACGGTCCAAAAGGTTGTCGTTATAATAGTACTAGTTCTGGCTGGTTCGATGGAAATAACATTTGAAGAAGTGGGTGAGAACCATCGCTTTCAAATATTTTGAAGATAAGTCTGATACAAAAATTCTTATAGGCGATAATCTCGCCTCTCATCTTTCAATAGAAATAATAAAAGAGTGTGAAAAACGTAATATTCGGTAATTTTTTTACCGACAAACTCTACCCACCTTACGTAGCCTTTAGACGTGACTTTTTTCAGACCTCTAAAGAGTGCTTGGCGGCACATTCTCTATAATTGGAAAAAGACCGATGGGAGAGTGCAGGCTACTATACCCAAAAATATATTTCAGTCGCTTCTTAAAAAGCTTATGAAAGCAATAGAATGCAATGTACATAAAAATGTAATAGCTGGGTTCTAAAAGTGCGGCATAAGTCCGATAAATAGAAATAAAGTTTTACATAGACTGCCAACTTCAAACCCAGAAGCTAGAAAAGAAATCTGTAAAGAAGTAATTAATCAAACTGTTCTATCCATGCTCAAAGAAATGAGGCACGGCACAAGTAGCGTCAAAAAATCAAACAAAAAAAAGAAAATCAATGTTATTCCAAGAAGAAGCGTAGAAAATATAATTTTGACAGAAGAAACAGAAGACTTTGACGAGACAAAAGAATTATGTGATGATGAGAGTAATACAGAAGATATTCAAGATATTAATTTAAATAGATTTAATTTGAACATGCTGGAAGAACCTGGCCCCAGCAAAGGCAAAAAAGGTAATAGTAAGTTTACGAAGAAGCAAAATAAAATTACACAAAAAGCATATAGGAACCAAAAGGAAAAAAGTAATGTTACATGTAATATATTTGACATAGAAGCTGAAAACCAAACAGGAAAAACTGCGGGAAAAGAGATCAATAATCCATCGCTTGTGAAAAGAACTAAGATACAGTTAGAAAGAGGTGATACGAAAACAGATAATGTAAATATAAATAACGACAGCACAAAACTTAACGTGCCTTCTGAAACTGAGAAGTTAGAACCGATATTTAAGAAGCCTTTTACTCCATCACCAAATAATGAGAATCAGTTAATTGGATACAATTTTGAAGAAGGTTATACTATAGATTATAAAAATTTAGGTATAAATGCCTGTAGTTTTCGAAAACTTTTTTACTATAAACCAAGAAATTGAATTACCTTCCTTAGAGGTAGAGGAGATAGAAATGACAGAAAACATAAACGTGAAAAAGAGGGTGAGAAAGGAATCTGACTCTCCTAATAAAAAAATTAAAATATTATAAGAAGAAATTGTGACTAATAATAAACCGAAGATCAAAATAAGCTTATCTGATAGTATTGTAAGTAAACAACCAAAGTTTTATAGAAATGAAACAGAAATATTACATGATCTCATGGATGATAATTTATAATTAAGTACATTATGTTCTACGATACTTGAGTAAATTATAACATTTTTAAGATTTATTTTTATTGTTGATTAGTTTTTTGTTGTTTGTATAATTTTTTTTTAATTATAAGAGGCTGTTTTTAGTTTGACTAATATTTTGATTTTTATACAAGGTAAAACTGATTTTTAGATAAAAATTGTGATTTTGAGACTGTCATTTTCGTTGTATTATCAATATTTGTTTTAATAAAGTATATTATGTTCATAAAATACTAGTTTTGTTCACCTTCCCTAAACCATACATTTAGGTACTTTAATTCATTCTTGACACTAAATACATGATCCTTTAACTCATCTTGGCGCGCGGCGCAATGTATGCCGCACACAAAACGCACGCACCAAAATGCGTTAAAGAATTTTGTACTTTCCTAAATAATTATACTAACAAAATTGTGACAACCCTAACAGTTTTTCCCTATAATGCCAATCCCCGTCCCTATTGACCCCATATTGTTTGAATAGGGACGACCTATAATTATAAGAAATAATTAAAACTGGATGCTTTTCATGATTTAGTGTAAAGTTCTTAAGAATATTCAGAACGTGACTCAAGTTTTAATACCAAAATCAATACAATACTTTCAGGGATGATTGGTGATAAATGTGTTCAAAGTTCAATTTTGTGCCTATTCACCCCGTTTGACGGTACCAGTCATTTTTAAAGCGTCATCCTGATATCAGCATTCGGGAGCCAGAAGGGATTAATAATGCAAGGGCAGCAGTGACTGAGACCCGTATAAGATTATGGTTTCAAGATCTTAAAGAATATATAAAATCTTTAAATGGTTTAGACATATTTGAAGATCCTGATAAGATCTTCAATGGTGACGAGACTGGCTTTTCTCTGTGCCCAAAAAGTGGCAAAGTTTTAGGACCTCGGGACTACAAGAACTTATACATTATAAAAAAAATAACGAAAAAGAAAATGTCAGTGTATTGGTAGTATTTTCAGCAAGTGGGATACTATGTCCTCCTTTGGTGATTTTTCCCTATGTAAGACCACCTAAAGTGCTCATTGATAATATGCCTGACGCTTGGGTACTTGGACGATCAGAAAGTGGTTGGATGAGAAGTGATATATTTTTTGAATATGTTAGCAATAATTTTAACACGTGGTTGGCTGAAAAAGGTATCAAGAAACCTGTACTTCTTTTTATAGACAGACATAAATCACATATGACTTTACCGTTTAGTTTATTTTGTGAAGAAAATAAAATCATCCTATATGCTTTACCAGCCAACACTACTCATATGTTGCAACCAGCCGACGTGAGCGTTTTTAGGCCAATAAAACACGAATGGAAAAAAACAGTGAGGAATTGGCAAGCGCGTGAAGAAAATGTTAACCAAACAGTTACTAAAATAAACTTCTGCAAAATCCTAAACGAGAATTTAACATTAATAGATCTGGAACAAGCTATTAAAAATGGTTTCAGAAAATGTGGATTATATCCCTTAGATGAAAATTCTGTGGATTACACAAAATGCGTAAAAGATACGCAACAGAAGGTAAAAGATAAGCAACAGAAAGTAAGAACTTCAAACTCAAATTCAGTATCTGCTAAAGACTATGATGCATCCTCAAAAGTCATCAAATTAATTCAGGAAGATATAGCGAAGCACAATATTGACGCTAAAGTGGTTTTGGAAGAAATACTTAGAGCTAAGACAAAATTCATCGCAAATCGGCGTTCCAAATCTAAAACGCCTAGAAATTCTGCAGCTTCTAATCAAAGTATTAGTATACTTTCCGAAGAAATTCTAGTTGAAGCCAATACTGCAATCCCTCCATTTAATTTAAGTCTCATTGACCATGAATTTACCGTGCCACAAGCCTCTTTTCCTTTCAACCAAAACTTTATCATGGACGCTGAAGTAACAACTGACCTTAATATTTATACCGAAAAAAGCTTTGACAATATTAGTTTTCCAGAGGGTTCATATATGTGTAGGAATCGTATTTGTTATTATAAAGTAACCATATGAGGAAGTAGTCATATAACCGAATGTCAACGTAGAGGCATTTATTATCGAGCGACGAATATCGGAAATGGAGTAATCAGAAGTTGGAGGGTAAAATGGATAGCGGAAGTTGGTTTTATGAAGAAAGCGAAACTGAAGTGGCGCCAAAGCATTACCGGATATTGTCACTACGGCGCGCTACGAGGACCTTAAATACGCGGTGTTCGGGCAGAGAGGGGACAGTCTTCGACCGACCAGTCTACAACCAAGTCGTCTTGTGGTCAATAATTACTGCTTGATAATCGCAGTATTCTTGAGGGCAAATTGCTGCTCGACGCCTGACAAGCGTGGATGGAACTCTTGGAGTTGTCCTAATATTTCTGTGTATTATTGTGCTGTATTTAATATTGTAATTGTAATAATTCTAGTGTAATAAACTTTGATTATAATATTTCAGATTTATTATTGTGTTATACTCGGTGTCGTGTCGTTCGCAAGCTGTGAACCCGACATATGTATATCTCTTAGCAGTATTTCGGTAATGCCACTAGGAGAAATTGAAACATCCCAAAATATTTATATTATGGCTTCCGATATCAATGCCTCTGACGTCCATGCCAATAACCAGGACATTATTCATATCGATAGTCATTCCGAAGACCATGTCGGTGCTAATGTTTATAATTCTGATGAAAAGGATATTCAGAGTCATCAGACTCAGTCTTTTTTTTAATGACGCCTTGAAAGGCACGTACATTATCCAGATCCACCAGCCCCAAACAACAAAAGAAAAGGTGCTAAATTGCCGAGCGCTATTGCTTCAAGTGCTTGGAGAGAGCATTTTACCAAAAAGGATGAAGAAAAAGAAAATAAACTGAAAGAAAAAGACACAAACAGGAATTAAAATTACAAATGAAGGAAAGAAAATCTAATAAAATAAATCAATCAAACAAGTACCCAAGAGCACCTCAAAGAAAATTTTAAAATGTAGCGAATGTACTGAAGACTTAATTAGCGATGTTGAGGATGAATCAGAAAAAACATTGGTTGTGACCAGTGTACTGGTACCATTTAAAGTGTACCATTTTGACCTTATTTACCAATACCTTACATGGATGCAGCACAATGTAATTATACCTGTCGATTTTGTGGCCAGTTATGTTAAACACGCTGTCACGTAGTGATTCGAGCCTTCCCGAGCGTAGAACCGCGCAAGTCGGCCTTTTAAATTAGTCGCGAAATATCAGATGATAATTGTCGTTAGACTTCTTAATTTGGACATGTAACATCACGCCACTATTCAAAATGGCTTCTCCCCTGCACGGAACGGGGCGCAAGTCCTACCCGCCCCCGCCCCCCGCGTCTTTTCCCAGATGGTTTATAAGCCAAAGCGACCCCTGCGAGGGCCATTTCTCGCCCGAGCAGCCGTCACGTTTTATACTACTTTAAAACTCCAATAGCGAGTAGCTTAGTTCAATTCAGTGCGTGTAAGGAAATCAGGTACGTAGTATTCTTACTAGGATCACTCTCTCTTCTTCTTCTCCATGGTAGTAAGGTTTCGTTTACCTTACAGACATGGCAATTTCCCCGTTCCTCCACGCCGGCAGACGTTTTGAAAAAAAACGAAACATATTTTTGAAACCGCCGCCATTTTGTGAAAAAAAATTATTTTCTTTTAAAACGTTTTCTTTTACAAGGGGAAATCCATTTGCGGACCCTCCGCCGGGGAGACTACTTGCGTCAGTTTTTGGCAAGTTATGACCAGTAGCCGACCGAAGTTTGCATTGTGCAGGTAAGTTTATTATTTTATTTCTAAAAAGTAGAAAATATCAAAGTATATGTAATGAAATATTTATAGGTCGATGTGTTATATTGTTGTCGTCATATTTTACATACATGTTGTTGGTTTTAGTTTATTTTTGTACAAATTTTCGTGATTTTTATATTTGTACACAAATGTACACATCAGGCGCATACGAAGTATTTCTGATTTGTTGTTGTACATCGTAGGTATTACTAAAATAAATTATAATTGTTATTGAATTGTTGTTTTTGATGTTACAAATTGTGTTAATACTATTTTCAGATAAGAAATTACCAATATGTTTTCGCGCGACGCTATTAGAGCACTAGAAGAAGGTTGCCTTTCTGATTTAGAATTATCTTCTGATGACGAAGGACCAGTTGGACCTGCGTCTGAACGGGAGCTACGATGTGTCCGAGTGGGAGCAGATGTCAGCAGCCGGAACCAACGAGAAATATTCCCCCCAGCTTTGGATGACGATGATGAAGACGCTGGTTCATCGTGGGTTGAAATGAGTGATAACTTTTTACCAGAAGTGCCTTCCGCCTCTGAAGATACGCTTTTACAGAATATTACGCCGAAGCATAGTATTAGGTGGAGACATAAGAAAATAGTAAATACAATTTCACCAGCTTGGTTTTCACCCATTGCTATTGATCCCAGAGTTGAAAGCCCAGTAGATTATTATAACAGATACGTGCTTAAACAATTATTTCAGGTTATGGCTGAAATGACAAACTTATACGCTACATATTCCAATAAAGTAAGGTTTTAAACCTACTACTTCCAAGGAAATAGAAATATTGTTTGGATTGCATTTGGCCACTGGAATATTTGGGTACCCTTGTTTGAAAATGTATTGCGAAACAAATATCAGCATTCCCTTGTTCACTGAAAACATGGCAAGGGACCGATCTTTTGAGCTGCGTAACAATTTACATCTAGTTGATAATACAGCAATATCAGGTAATTCTAAAGATGCGTTTATCAAAGTGCGCCCGATCTTTGATGCTGTTAGAAAGAGGTGTTTAAGACGAACAGATTGTTCCTTTCACCGGAAAACATGTTACCAAACAGTATATAAAGGGCAAGCCTTGTCCATGGGGCTTGAAAATCTTTTTCTTATGTGGTAAACATGGTCAAGCTTACGATTTTATCCTTTATCAGAGTTCCAGTCCAGATTTAGATAATAATTTAACAACAAAAAATTGGATACGGTGCAGCTGTAGTCCTTCATCTTACAAAGAGAATTGGAGAAAGCAAAGGTCACCAGCTATACTTCGACAATTATTTTTCGTCCTACCATCTGCTACAAATTTTAAAACAGAGAGGAATTATGGCTGCTGGCACTATCCGTATCAACAGATTTGTAAAGCCATCATTGCTAAGCGACAAAGAAATTAACAAAAAACCGCGAGGCTTTGCTCAAGAAATGACTAGCTATGATGAAGATGTAACTGTGGTCAAATGGTTGGATAATAAGATTACCCATTTAGCATCTAATTTTGTTGGAATTGGTGAAAAAGATTTAGTGAAGAGGTGGTGTAAAAAAGATAAGCACTTTATTGAAGTGGAACGTCCCGAAGTTGTAAGGAAGTACAATCATGCGATGGGAGTAGATTTGCTAGATCAACCCATGAGTTACTATAGGACGTTTATAAAATCAAAAAAATGGACCTTACGCATGATATTCCATGCATCAGATTTAGCAGTAGTTCAAGCATACCGAGAATACCAAGTCGACAACGAGGCGCTTAGCATACCTAAAAACAAACAACTGACATTGCTTCACTTTCGGCGTCGGTTGGCTGAAAGTCTGGTGTTGCAAAATAAAATTTCGATGGGTAAAAGAGGCCGTCCAAGTGGCAGTAGCCCAACTCTTCAAATTGTACCTAGGAGACCAGGAAAGACACGCCCAGAAGCTGAAATAACTCGACGGTTTTGGGCATTTTCCTGCACACGATGAGGGGCTTGGGACACGGTGTAAAATGATGGGATGCAAGGGTAGAACCCGAATCAAATGCATAAAATGCAAGGTTCACTTATGCCTAACTAAGGATAAGATTTGCTTCTTAGCATTTCATACATAGGATGCTATATTGATGCCTTTGATTTTAATTTTAATTTAGACTGTGATTTAAGTGCAATTTGTTAAATCTACCCAAAGAAAAAGCCATTTTTTGTTAATTTTTATTAAGAGAATACTATTATTTATATTTGTTATTTCATATTGCTTCGTATTTCCTAATAAAAAGTTGTAAAATAAATGTTTTTATCATTATAGATAAACATCCCTTAACACTAATATTTTCATTACGTTGTAATCAGGATTTATTTATTTATTTTTCCTTAGATCTATTTACAATAGCCTAGTTGCAGGCATTTTTTTCAGATCGTATAGCGAAAATAAAAAAAATCAGGTCTGAAAGGGTTAACAGGTCACTGGAAGGATTGATATCCTGCACACCAGGATGTGCCATTTTTTTAATCAGTCCACACTTTGCCAGTCTGCAGTTTTTTGAAATTTGTTTTTTTTTAGTTTTGTTAATGTTTTGTACTATTTAAATATCAATAAAAAACTTATAAAAACAATGGATAGTAGAAATTTGTTGTTTTTTTTGCGATCGAAAAAACACCTAAAATTCGGGCTTCTAAACCAACGACACTTTTAATTCTATAGTTAACAATAAATGGCAAAACTGGCATAATATTTATACTGATGCATCAAAGCATTCTATGGGATGTGTTGGCGTCGGTGTGTTTCACAAACAGTTTAATATAGTTCAAAAAATTAAATTTCCTTCTGAAACATCCGTCTTTACTGGAGAATGTTTTGGTCTTTTAAGAGCCATTGAGTATGTAATTACTTTCAAATTAAGCAGAACTGTTATATTTTCTGATGCTCTAAGTTCCTTACAGGCCTTGGCTAAATTTTCAATAAAATCAAACCCATATTTTCATGTCATATTTGAGTGTAAGGGAAAGCTGTTACATTGCCAAATAAATAATTATTTAGTAACCTTTTGCTGGATACCTAGTCACTGCGGTATAAGTGGAAATGTCAGAGCTGATAGTTTGGCGAACTATGATACTATGGATGGAGATGTTTATCCGTACAGGAATTTTGGCCATGATCTTGTTTCTTTGCCTAGCACATTTCTCCATGATTCATGGAACATGTGCTGGAGCGAGTGGTCGGAAATCTGTTCACAATCCGAGCCACCCAGGCATTCGTACTACAGGTAAATTAATGAAACAGAGATTTTTCTGGAATAATATGAATAGGGATGTAAGCAAATGGGCCAGATCTTGCAATGAGTGTCAACGTGCTAAAATTCATAGACATGTTAAATCAGAATATGGTCAATTTCCTTTAGCAGACCGTTTTACTCACATTCACGTTGATATTGTGGGACCTTTGCCGATATCCACACAAGACTATAGGTATCTTGTTACGATAGTAGATCGAGCCACCGGTTGGCCCGAGGCTTTTCCCGTAAAAGACATTACCGCATGTAGGGATATTACATAAATACTGACTGACTGACTGACATATTAACCATAAATATAAATTATAATCAACTTAAAACTAAATTATTAAACACACGTTTAAAATAAATTACAAATAAAATATATCATACAAGCATCGCCGAGTGAACGCGTAGTTATTAGATTGCTTAGTAGCACGGACCGTCGCATGCGCCGATTGCGCCGACGTCATAATCTTTTACTTCGTTTCGTTGTTGGTTGGTCGTAGCATCTCGTAAATTACACACGTGCCGCTCGCTCATACCTTTTAGTATATTATCAAACGTTATTGTAGTAAACAAATATAATACTTAAAGTGAGAATAAACGGTTAGTTACAAACCCTAGCATTCTTCCGCTATCCACAATAAAACCTACTTACTACACCGCAAAAACAGTATCGAAGGTTATTTTTAATGAATGGATATCTCGATTCGGTTGCCCGGTTCAACTTATTACTGACCAGGGCAGGCAGTTTGAAAGTTCCATTTTTAAGGAACTGATGAAGTATTTAGGGATTAATAAAAAACGCACTACTCCTTATCATCCTCAATGTAATGGTACGGTGGAGAGATGGCATAGATCGCTAAAGGCCGCTAAAGGCCGCTCTTATGGCTAGATTAGACTCCAAGACTTGGGTTGAAGAATTACCTATAGTGTTATTAGGACTTCGAGTAGCACCGCGCACCGATACTAGTATAAGTGCCGCCGAAATGACATATGGACAAACCCTAAGGCTACCTGGCGATTTCTACGAAAACAACACAAATATATCTAATAATTGTCAGTACGTAGAACACCTTCGTTCCTTGATATGTAATTTGAAACCTAAGCCGGTAGCACACAAGGACAGTCGCACATTACTTGTTTACCGCGAGTTAAATAATTGTAGTCATGTTTACATTCGTAATGATTCCGTTAAAAAACCATTACAACCACCGTATGATGGCCCATATAAAGTTTTAGAAAGGAATGATAAAGTTTATACAATTCAACTCCCGAATCGCGTAATTAAGGTATCCATCGATAGATTAAAGCCAGTATTTTCATCTGAAATTTGGACAGATAATCATTTAGACAGTAGCAATAAAAGCAAGGTAGATAACGATAATATAGCCTTAAATACTAAGAAAAGCGATCCTTCACAACAAGTCACAAAAGTAGCGGAAAGCGATAGCAAACCGCTCGCTTATGCCACGCGTTCCGGCCGTTTAATTAAAAAGCCCGTACGCTTCAATCTTTGAGTTTTAAGTAGGAACAGGGATGATATCTAAATTATAAACAAGTCGTTCGTCATTGTAATAACAACATTTTTGACAAAATCATAATATTTATATCACTTTTTTCTTCTCAAAATGGGTAAAACCATATCTAAAGAAGAGATCGTTGTTGCTCAAAGCGGGGCAACAGCCAATTTACAAGATGCCACCTGGCAAAATCATTTCAGTTGGTTTATTGTTGGAATTTTAGTGATGGGCATAATATTATACTTCGTGTGCCGACGCTGCACTTTCCAAACCAAAAAGTGGTTAGATCGACATGTACAAAGTATACACACACGGGCTATGGAGACCGTGCAAACCGCGAGAGCAAGCTTTCGCAGAGGCAGGGCAGAAACCAGCGCAGGGAAACCCGCTACTAAAATAGATATCATCTAAATAGCGTTTATATGCGTTCCTTAAGTGCCATTGATACCGAAAATTACGATAGCAAATCATTATTAATTTTTACATGTAAACTTAGTCAAAAGTATCTACTTATTTCATGATTATTGTCATATTCATTTTTACATTGTAAGTACTTTTATAGGGAATTTCTTTCACATAATTAGTAATTATTTTAAAATATAAATGTACTAACTGTAACGAATATAATGTAATGTACTTTAGTTACATGTATCATATATTTTTTCTCTCATTTCAATGATATATTTCTTTTTGTATAATACGATATATTCTCCTCCTTTTTAAAAAGGGGGGAGTGGTGTTACGGCGTAGACACAGTGCATCGGAGTCCGGCACAGGATGTACACGCGTTATTATATTAAAGGTGATATAAAATAAAATGTCTTTCCTTTTGGTCACTCACGCGTATAATAGAGCACAGTCTCAACAGTATATTAAATTCATTTATTGTAAATAATCAAATTAAACTTTAATTTTAGTAGTTTGTACATATTTAGTAATTATTTTGACACCTTTTTCCAAATTTTCTATTTTTTCACATTGCATTTCCCTCGTTTTATAAAACTAAATTGAAAAGCCATTTACACATGCCATTATTGAACAAAGAAGAAGAAGAACACATTTTGTATAAACTCAAATTGCCCTATCAATACAATAGTGGACAAATACAGAGCAGACCCAGACAAGCTCTGTAACGAAAAATACAACCTCAAGACAACAATTAAATTTTATTTTCTAGATCCTATTGTGATGACAACTAATTCAGTAAGTAGATGTTTTGAAAATTATTGTATTTATTTTCTTTAAAAGGTGCATTTTATCCACATCCAAGACATGTTGTTTAATATAGCAATACTAAATATTAGAAGCTCTTCTGGTTACAACCGAGATCTACAATGGATATAGTGTACCAATTTGTTATATATGTTTCAAATATTTTCTATTAATAAAACAATTTGTGTGCATAACAACCAAAAACATTAATAAAGTAAGTGACTTTCCAAAATTCTGTATTTATACCATTTTTTTTAATTCATTGAGCAAAAGTTAAACAGTGCTATGAAAGGTCTCATTGCAATATATTCATTATACATTGTGTGCACCTACTGTGGATGATCTACAAGATAAACAATTAAAACAAAAATGGAGCAAGACACATTATTATTGCATAAAAGAAATATGAAATCAAGATTTCACAATTTTATAGCGACTAGCAATTTTGAGAATGCAAAAAGATTGAGCCAAGCAAATATATTGAACTTATTACAAGACTTGAGGAAATACAATTACAAATTGAATTACAAGAGAGACTCCCAAAAGGAGTTTTACAACAACAAACAATAAAATTTTGAGGCCAAATATTATGCAGTGAAAATTATGATGGAAACTATAGTCAATGGGCGGCCTCTCAACAGACAGAACATAACAATATACGCTTTTTAATGGCTGGTTCATATATCTTACTATTCATTCGCTTGCCCTTGCCGTTGGTTGAATTTTGACATTACTTATATTATGGTGCTTGTGTCAAATTTATACCCATAGTAAGGCAAACGGACAGTCGGTAAAATATAGAAACTGGCTATAAGATGTTTGTATAGTTTTGCAGTCAGCTTTTGAAGAAGTCATTTTCATTTAGGAGAATATAAGCTGCTGTATAAGATATATTTTTCTGTGTTTAGACAACACGAAATACGACACGGAACAATAAGTATTTTTGAAACTCGCTCCAATTGCCTATGCCTATTAGCCAAAAATAATCGCAAGATATAAACGAGCATCACTAAATCAATACCAACACGCAAGAGTCCGTATGATACGTGCAAAACCGTAAGATACCAACTAAGACCGGAATTACTGACTCCACTGCAACACGGCGGAATAAAATCAAGGATTTGGACTTCAAACAATCAAACACAAGAAGTTATTCACATTTTTCTAACGCAATGGAAAATAGAAAATATTGCACAAGCACAAGATATAAAGAAACGCACCAGGACGGAATTTACGAAAAGTCCCCAATGCACCAAAAAAATTCTACCAAAAACGATACTATTTCAAAAATTCCTACATATATTATGGTGTAAAAATTGAACAAGACGTGTATATCAGACAACGTCATTATTTTTAACTGATTTTTATATTTTGAATACAAAATGCAAAAATTTAAAATAAAATGACATAATATAACACATACAAAACCAGATCATGATTTCATAAGACTACCGTTTTGATAAAATCACTACACACTGCTAAAAAAACCTGCTCAAGTAGTGCTATTTTTTTTTTCTTTTTTTTCTATATTCTATTCTTTTAGTTAGAATTTAGATATCTTTATGTGAAGATTATGGTGAAAAAATGTCTTCAATGTCATGATGAAACTTGCAAATGAATGATCGTGGCAGGTAGGCCTGTCGTTCCCCTATAATATAATAAAGGAGGCACAAACGTAGTATCCAGTAGTTTGTGGCCCAAGCGCAGTTGTGAGATGTTTATAGGCTGTTATTATTATATGATGACACAAAACACTCTATTAGGTGATCATATATTAGGTCAGGAAATATATAAGAGAGCTAGCAACTTATTCAGGAAGGAAAATACAATTGTAACGCTATGACTTTCTTTTTTAAATTTCTTAGGTATATTACTGTAATAGATATATTCAATAAATTTAAATCAATACTTAAACGTACACTTTCCTTTTACTTTTAACAAAATAAACTTGCAGTGACCTTTTACTGTAAATATTTTATATTACCTAGTACAGTTAACGAATTGTGTGACAATGACAAGATACATTCATTATGTTACTAAAGCTAACCCACGTTATTGTCATATAAAAACGTGAGATAAATAAACCTAGTGTTTAGAGACATGTTACTTATGGTGTAATAAATATAGGTTTAATGCACTAAAAGTGACATTTAATCAATATCATTAGAATTATTGGATACAGATTTATTTGTATTTAACTTTTATTAGCAATCTCATGCTAGGTCGAATATTTTATGTTAATTTTAATAAGTCTAGTGATAAATACTACCAAAAAATAAATATTCCACAGAGCTGGAACTTGACACAAAAATCACTCCAGAAATTCTTATCTTCCAAAATACCCAACCACAAAATAAGTTCCTAAGTTATGGGAAATTCCAATCTGAAGGCCCTACATCATACAACCTTTTTTTATTATGGCTACAACGCTTTTGGTATTGGTTTTGCCAATTCATCAGTAGCACAATTTCATAATATATATAAATCAATACGAATTGCGATTACGATATTGCGAGGCGAATGACCACGAATGTAGGCAGGCGATAGCGAACGCGATTTATTTATTATGGATGAGAATTCTTTATCGATCTTTTTAAATATTTTTCAAGAATGTTGATTTAATAATTTTTCATTTTCAACTATGATTCAAATTAAAACTCCTAAATGTAAATATACATTTCAATCAAACGGTTGAAATTTTCAACTAAAACATCTATTTTAGACGTATCTGTTTATAGCGATATATCAAAAAAACATATATCTTCATAAATATAGACAGTTCGGTTTAAAAATTTCGTTACTGCAATGTTATGGAGGGTACCTCTACCCTTCATATACAATATCGATATGTTTCTGAGCGGTATTTGCATCGCTAGATTTGTATGCTATTTTTCCTTTTTTATTGAATGGCTTCAATTCTATTAGCATTGATTTTGCCACTGACTAAAAACTTAAAAAAGGAAGGTGGGAAAAAAAGGAAGGAAAACCACACTAACAATTTGGCCGGTAATTTATACAAATTTCTGATAAAATCTTGAATAGCAATATTTGAAAATTAAGGAACCACTTGGCACACAGAATACAACTTGGCAGTTGGTATCCTTGGTGAACGAATGTGAATAAATGAATAACGAATGATCAACCAAAGGATCGACTATTTTAGTACATCGATGGCTTAAAGAGGCCCATTCACGGTACTGCATTTCAGTTCGCCGCGCAATGCAGGACCGTGAATGTTGTTGCAGCCTGCATTCGGAAACATTGATGCAACGTTTTAATCATCGCTCGAATTAATTATCGATATATTTTCTGCGTGCATCCCTACTTCATTCAATCGTCACTTTTTAAGGAGCTTCTAGCCCTTTGCTAATTAATTTATCTTTACAGTTTGCACGATTTGTGCATTTATACAATTTGTAAAGTATTCATAAAACATTTTAAAATTATTTTTAAGCAACTCACTAGGCGAATTTATTTTTTCATCGCCTTAGCAATTATTATATTGGTATAAAATTCAATTCGGTAAACAATTTTAGCCAAAGAGGTGAACATAACTATTTTCAAAAATACGATGATTTCAGAAGGAATCCAGAATCTTACTTTCGCGAAACAGAGTGGGTTTCTCTGACACACACACACACACACAATTGACGTTCCAGGATTAGAAATAAATTAACAATTTTGTTTACACTTATATATATATATTATTCAAAACAATTTCAATAAAACAATTCATTTAACTAAGACCAGAGTTTGGACGGATATAATAAAATATTATATTTATTAAATACACATAAGATTTTAAATTAATTCCTTTAAAAATTAACATATCAAATGATATTCAAGGATTAGATTCTAAGTTAAGGCACTTTTGACAGTGTGAAAGGCAAGTAAATACTTTTACATGCTGATATTAACTTCATAAATGCTGGTTAAACCACAATATTTATAAACATGCGTCGATTTTTACAATAATGAACCGGCCTTTAAGGCTCGTTACACACTGATGCCGTTCACGAGTCAATATCGCTTTGAAGATATAAATTAACACGTTGATGGACAGTCACCCCCTCAGGCGTCAAGTTCATGAAAATAATATTGGTACTGCCAGTATTATTTTCGCCTGTCGACGTTCCAGTTTTATCTTTAATTTAGAGGCTTTTTTATTTCTTGCAGTCTTCTACATTTTATACACCTGTCAATGTCAAAGTTTTATCTTGATTTCAAAACCTTTTTTATTTTCCGCTATCTTCTACATTATATTGAAGATAGCAGAAAAAAACAAATCGTTTTCAATTTTATTGAATTTAAGTTTTGATTAATGTCGTTTAAAAATTGTTATAAATGATATTATATATAGTTGGTTGAAAGTTTAGTAGTGTTTAATTAAAATCCAAAAAAATAAAAGTCTTTTATTGCCTTCTAAATGTTAGGACCTGAGGGCTTCTTCAGAGTTATATTTTCTATTAGAAAATTGTCATTCCCAATGTGAACTCATCATTTACATATTGGTTGAACCAGCAAAGGAAAAATAGACCAAATGTGATGCTTAAACTTGCCTGGTGGGTTCGTCTTAAACTACTTAAGTGTATACACACAAAACTTACTTGAAAATTATTATCAAATTTTCCTATATTGCAATAATATCGTATCCTTAGACAATAGACTTGTCTAAATGTAGTTAATATAAATAAACGCAAAAACGGCCTTATGGTACGAGTAAAACTTGATACGTACAGGGGTCCAATTCTACTATTTAAATATCTTGGCGTTGCGAAGATAGACTGTTACGAGTTGCAGGACTCGAATTAAAATGCCGTTGGAATTATTATAGAGTTTATTAGAAACACGTATAACACAGGTACAAATATAACCGAACATAACAAGTCCAAACGTAATGCAGTAGGTCGTAATTCAATAACACGCGTAAAGTCCGGCACTAAATAGATTACCGAATGTACACAAGTCTTGCTTCGCTCGTGGTTATCGTTCGACTGCCGCGTCCCTCAATCGGGGATCGGGCTTTATACTGCACAGATGCAGATGTCTGCCCGGCCGCGTGGACCGAATTTCCTAGAATCAGTTTGTACTTTAAATCCGACACACCTGGCTAATGACTGCCATAAAAGATTACAATACACAATGAGCTGTTTTCTAATCACAAATTTTAAAACAAAGTAAATAAAAGAAGTCCGAATGCCGAAAGGTAATAACATTTGTTTTTACAGGTTCGCAGGTGTGAATTTGTTTTTGTCGGCGTCTAGGTCGTAACAGTACGATACCATCGCGATAGTGTCGTCGTCAGCCATTCGAAGTCAACTGCTGGACTTAGGCCTCCCCAAGACGGCGCCACTCATCCCTGTCCTCTGATTTCCTCATCGAATGCCGGCGACATTGCACAGGTCGTCGGTCCATCGGGCCGGAGGGCGTCCGACACTACGTTTACCGAGACGCGGTATCCACTCCAGGACTCGGCTGCTCCATCGGCCATCGGCCATCGGTCCTGCGGCAGACGTGACCAGCCCACTGCCACTTCAACTTGCTAATTTTGCGAGCTACGTCGGTTACCTTGGTTCTCTTACAGATATTCTCATTTCTAATTTTATCCATAAGAGAAACACCCAACATAGCTCGCTCCATAGCCCGTTGGGCGACATGGAACTTATGGACGCGATAATGTCAAAAATTCAAAATTCTACTAAGTCCATAATATGCCCTCGATATCGTCGTAGCGCAATAATAGTAGAAAAAATTTGGTATTACCAATAACAGAAATGACGTTAGCCGAAATAAATATTGAAAAGCTACCAAAACTTTTAAACATTTATTTCTCGAGTTTTCGCTTATAAATATTTGGAAAGGTAGAGTAACAGAATACCGAAATCAGACAGAATTGGATCCTAGTTCATTTGAGATAATTTTAATCATCTGACAAGACATCAGGGCCTCATATATTTTGAACCCACTATAAGGAGTCAAATGGTGCATTAATTTGAATAGTATAATAATTTAAATTATTTCTATAATGATACTTTAAAAGCAAGACGACAAGATGGCATTTTAAAGGCTGTTTTTTTATTATTTATTGACACATGCGTCAATAAATGACAAAAAGACGAAGCACCCTAAGACAAGACTGACGACGAAGATGACACTATCTATCGAAATCCATAACATTCTCGTAAGCCAGAAGTGAGTTAACTCATTTTATTTTTGGCCGTTTCTGTGTTAAATAGGGAATATGCTGTATGCATATATTTTAATATAATTCAAGTGTTCAGATTGTCAACAAAAGTGTTTTTATATCTTCCAAAATATCCATATAGGCGTATGAAGTCTGATTGCAGTTTTGAAATATTCATATATTTTGAATTTATTAATAACAATATACGCATATTCCCTATTGGGTATCTAGACAACTTTATTATCCAAGATCTTATTTACATTTTACAGATTGACAGACCAGAATACTTCTTTTATTTATTTTTTAAATATTAAAGCTGACATAGACGGATCAACCAAATTATACATATTTGGTTGAAAGGACATTACAATACTTATTATTAAATAATTACAGTTCATGTTTATACAGATCACTTTGATTGATCCTTCCAAATTGAAAGACAATTAAATGAACTGTCCAATATTGACTTAAAATTGTGGGAGAAGAGCACTGAAAATTCCCATCAAACCGCAATTTTAAAAACACCCTGAATATTAAATGTCTATTACTGACAAGCAAGAATCATAGCAATAAATACTATAAAAAAATTGCAAAAACTCTAATAATATACAAATCCGTCAATCAGTAAAACAATAACAATAATCTAAAGTGTAAAATATAGTAACAACTAATACACTAGCTCAAAAATATACAACAAGCGGCTTTAACTAAACAATTACAATATATAAAGAAAAACATATTTTTAATTATTTATACAACACTTTGTGCTGACATTATCTATATACAAGTGTGATTTTAACAATATAATATTAATATCAAAACTGTATGTTTATTGAATATATTTAGGGTTCTTAAGCCAAATAAATAACACATCAATCGACCCGAATTGATTTATGCCAGGTTCATATATCTTGCTACTTATTCCTTTGCTCTACTACTGGTTATTTAGCATAAACTCCGTACAAGTAATATGTATTATAATTTTATTATTTATTTAGGTTTATGGCTTGGCAACTAGACCTTTAAGCCAGACCTTAGAATATAATGTAGTTTCTTCATTTTCTGAAGCCTATGTATAGCACAGCTGAACTGTAGGTTATCAGCTGGTGCTATTCAACGGATTTCTTGTGACAACTCAAAAGGTCACATTCGACTATACAGTTCACATTTTTCACAAAACACATAATTACTACTCAAAAACTATCAATGTCCTACAACTGTTGTTCATTTTTGAGCAAAATTTACACATTTTTAGAAAATAAAACTGCACAGCGCTACATCTCCTTTCAGTTCCCGCCAAAAACTCCCAATATCAATTTTATTTTAAACCGACAAACAGATAAAAAAAATTATAAAAAAATTGCACCGTATTCTCCATCATTTACATAGTCTATTCCAGTTGTTTCTTTTTTAAATAGCTTCAATGTACAGACATGTTTAGAATGTTATCCCTATTAATATTATTATAAATGCGAAAATAACTCTGTCTGTCTGCCTGTTCCGATTTCGCGGAAAAACTACTGGACCGATTTGGCTGAAACTCATTATATATATATATATATATATATATATATATATATATATATATATATATATATATATATATATATATATATATATCCGATGCCGAGAATGAACATAGGATACTTTTTATCACGAAAAATGGGATTATTTCTGGGATAAAAATATATTTGTCTCTTTGTTTGTTATGCTTTTAGGGAAAAAACTACTGGACCGATTTGGCTAAAAATCGGTATATATGTAATTTTAATAACGAGGATGGACAAGGGATACTTTTTATCCCGGATAATGGGATAGATTTATGTAAATGCTATCCCAAAAAGTAGGATAGGTTTTTTTTGTGATTTGCTATTTTCGTCATTTTTGCCATTTTCGTCATTTTGGTAATTTCTGTAATTTTTGTCCTTGTTTTCCGATTAATTATTAAAGCATAAGCGTTATCATCCAACATGGCGACGCGTCCAGGGTTTTGGGAACAGTTCCACCAACTGAGCGTGATTTGAAATGCATATATTATTATAATTTTATTTTTAAAATAGAATAGAATTTAATACTTTATTGCATAATATTAAGACACAATTCAAGAAGTTTAAGTACAGAAGACAATAGGCGGTCTTATCACTAAAAGCAATTTCTTCCAGACAACTTAGGATGGATTAGAAAATGTGAATAATAACTTTTAACTGTTAATATTTAGATAAGCGTCATTTAGACGTTTATAACCCGTAGTGGTATAGACTTTACAATAAGCTTTTTACTTTATCAGCCCGTGTCTGGATTTGATTACTAGAAAAGCAATCTTTACGTATCTACTCTAGTATGAGTATCTGTGATCTGGCCAGGTGTTCAAAAAATACTGCTAAAATATTGTTTTGGAGATTTTTGACTAAATCTATCCAGTAATTTATTTCTTTTAAATTTGTCCAAATTAATTAATAAACCCGCTAGAAATTCAAATAAACGCACAGTTAAAATATCAATCGAGAACTTTGTTCAAGCAAAAATATACACAAAAACAGTGTGACGTTGTAAATATATCTATCATAAAATTCTACAACATAAAAATAAAATAAAATATACCAAGTATAAAATATTTGTGTGAGATATGCGTGTCTTTCTATATAGTGCTTTAACATCTTATTTTACTTAAAAACTGTTACATATCGCAGTTCTTTTCGAATGTAAGTAGTGTGTGAATATACAAAAAATATAAGCACACTTTAAATCATTTATACAAATTTTTCATACCAGCTAATTGCGCCAAACTTTATGGCTTTATTACAAAAGTCGCAACACAGGGTTAACTATACTATTATTCACACCCAATCATTTTGTTTAAAACATCAAGAAATCTTAATATTACTTCTATTTTTTGCCATATAATGATGATAATATTATTGTATGGGTATATATATATATATATATAAAATATTATGTGAATTCAGTGAGTGCCAACAATGATATAGTTTACCCTACTTATTTTCGCATAAAAGCGTGTTAATAAAAGCAGCCATAAAGTCTGCCACTGAATATGCGATTACATTCAGAAGATATTTAAAACATTCTCATGTTTAACATTTGTAATGAGCCTAAAGTTTAAAGGGCTAGTTTTAATTGCTATATGAAAAAATACTGGAAAACAATGTAGTAATTATAAAATACATTAAATCAACTTAAATTTTAGAGGTTCAAAAACCCTTGTAGCCAGAATTGAAAAGTAACGAAAAATTAAAATGCATTTACGTGTTTCTGATATTAGCGCCCAAATTATAAGCGTTGTCATATAAATTAGGTAATGAAATATATACAAACACAGAATTATATATAGCCTTAAAACAAACCCCAAAAACCTTAAACCTTTCATTGTTCATTTGTTTGACCATTCATCATAATTCACCTTATATTTTATTATCAAAAATAAATAATCAACCTTAACCTTTATGGTCGTATCTAAATATAAATATAAAGAACTTTCAACGCACCAGATCAAAAGGCTCGTCTTTGTTTTAAATTTAAAAAATGTTTTGTAGCATCGAAATACTCCTTCGATGCCAGATCGAAAAAATATTTTGAATTTGGAATGCAATGAATTATTTAAATGAGTCTTCAAGATTTTTTTTAAACAGTTTAGGCAATTTCATACATATACTAAATACAGATTTTAAAACGAAGTCCTTTAAGCTTCAAAATCGCAAACTTGTAAAAAATACTGTATTTGAAATTGGAATATACTTAAAACCTTTTAGACTTGCATCTTTCTCTAGCTACGACCTCTCAGACCGTCGTCAAAATAAAATTAAAATGGTCCTAACTATTCAGTACACGTGCACTTAACATATCATACTTCAGTACTGTGTGTTTGAATGCGCACTTTCTTCTGACTCCCATTTCTATTTAAGGGCGGTGAGTGTCCTGAATAACCTGGGTTCTGTATACCAAGGGCTCCGGGTTCTCCTTCTTTAGGTCTCGGTTTCTTCAATGAGGATCTAAGGGGTGATCTAGTAATTGTACTGGCGTCCGACAAACCAGTTAAAGTGGTTGCTGTCGTATTCATTGATGCAACACTGCCGTGGCCATTTGTGCTGTAAGGCTTTCCAGAAGCGTCTGTCATTGAAATGCCTGAAAGAATAAAATATGTAATATACAATGGGCTCGTTTTAATCTGCGGTAAAGAAACAAAAAACAACTTGTAGATAAATATTTACTAAAAATTATGTTTTGTTACAAATTTGGTTACATAAAATTTTTTGGCCGCTGTTTCTGTCAGATATTGCTCGCTTTTTTGTTGCTAGAGTCTAGGAGACAGGCTGACGGCTCAACTTATGGAAAGTGGTGACCATCTTCTATGGACTTTTGGAATACTAGAAGCTTTACCAATGTATATTAATAATAACAGCCCATACATGTCCCACTGCTGGGTTCGGGCCTCCCATTATAGGGGAACGGACAGTATACCTGCCACGCTTGTCCAAGGTGGCTTGGCAGGTTTGACACATCGGTTATTTCGATGGGCAGGTTGCATTACGATGTTTTTCTTTAGCGTTGTTAGCACGTGGTAATTGTAACAATATGCACATTAGGTCAGAAAACTGCCTAATTGGTGCATGTCTTCCAGCCAGGATCGAACCCGCGACCTTTGAGTTTGGGACACATGAGCTAGCCATTGCGCTACCATGATTTACCAACTTTGCTTAACTTTACCAATGTAAATCCATTATATTATACAACTATCAGTATGCCAGATGGGCGGGCCACTCAAAAGTCTTTCTAAAATTCCGTTACTTGCGGCCTGCAAGTAACGGACTTTTAGAAAGACAAAATAATTGTAGAAAGATTCCAATTTAATAGTATTGGTAAATATAATCTATAATATTATAAAATATAAATATGCCGTCTGTGTGATTTTTTTACGGAGAATGTTCTAAATTAGCTTGCATAAATATTAGCTGATTTAGATACGATTTCACTAGAATAATAGCTTAAGTACTTTTTCAAGTGATGCGATCTTTACATATCGGCAATCCCGCGGGAATTTTCCCGGAGTTGTTTTAAAGTGGGTAGTAAACATTAAAATTAGCTGCTTCGGATTGATACTTAAAACAATATAATCCGGAACTTTTGATAATTCCCGGGATTTCCTAACTTCGAAACCACGTCATAATAAGACTTGCTTAATATGACATTTTCTATATGTATTAGATATCTTTAGCAAAACAGATGTAGTTATGTATGCCTTTAGTCACATTACTTATCCCGGGTTTTATTTTGTTTTTACGGGACTCTTTGGATATTATGTATTTTCATACAAAAAAATCCATTGCCCTGCTGAAAATACCCTTTGATTTAAATATTGAAAAAATAACTGTAATCTATGTTACATGTAAAGCGTGGACAAAGTCGTGGGCAAATTCTAGTAATAATATAATGTACATATTGTTACAACTTAAGTTCCGACAAAAAAAAAACCCACCTGCATATCTATTACCTGTCGGCATTTGAACTCATTGTAATTCTTTTATGATTGTCTTCTTTTGTTTATTTATTTATTGGTTATTGTGGAGCCTATTGTACTCGTTTATGGCCGTTTGCAGGCACAATTACCCAGGTGTGCGGATTACGATTCTAGGAAATTCGGTCCATGCTGCCGGGCGGACATGTTGCATTTGTGCGATATAAAGCAATGGTCCGATTGAGGAAGGGCAGTCGAGCGATAACCACAAGCGAAGCAAGAATTGTGTACATTCGGTAATCTATTTAGTGACGGACTTTGCGCGTGTATTTGAATTACGATCTCCTGCATTACGTTTGGACTTATTGCGTTCGGTTATATTTATTTGTACCTGTGTTATACGTGTTTGTATGGTTCTAATAAACTCTATAATAATTCGAGTCCTGCAACTCGTAACAATATTTTATTTTGGTGTATTTTAGTTTCGATGTCTACATAACTTATTTTACTTGTATATAAAAAAAATATCTCTCTTAACATAACTATTTTAATGTACATATATACATTACTTTTACATTAAAATACTCGATAGAAACAACATAACAACGTAGCTGGGTGTATCTGTATAATTAGTTTCATTTTTTGCCGCAGGACTTTCTTCGTAAGACGTACTCTATAGCGGTTCTATTTATTCAATAGGATAGTTGACAGTGAAATCAACTGAGATAATTATCAGCATTATACAAAACGCCGACGCCACCTAGATTTTTTACGAGCGTGGTAAGTAATGACGTCATGTCCTTAAGAAGTCAAAATTTCTAACATCATATTCTAAAAGTTTAATGATAAGGTATTTTAACTCCCACTCTTTTGTATGAACATTTTCCTAGAATTTGTTGTAAAATGTGATGATTAAAAGGGATGTGGACACATGTTACAATAAGTTCTAATATTTTTACATATAAAAACCAGGCGTCAGTAGTAGATTGTTACACGAGAGGTGAAAGTGACCCATTTAGGCAACGAGATTGTTTGGCGCATGGGCGTAGTGAGGGCGCTAATAATTCAAATGCCTAAATAGGCCTTTCACCCGAGGTTAATAACACTTTCTTTTCATTATATGAGGAAAGTAATTAATAACTGATTAGTTAAACAAACATCTCTAATGAAATCAAATGTTAAATCCGTATCTAACTCTAATGATGATGAACTCATTTAATATGTCACATAGGAAACGTCAAATAATTTTTTTGTGGCACTCTACCCGCCATTTTTTTTTTGCCACTGATTAATTAAATATTTAGCTCAAATTGATGTAAATTAAATATAATAATTAAGTGAAAAGTAATTTATAAGTATAAAATAATGTTATGTTGATATTTTTTATTAAAATTTGTACCACGATTTAACAGTGGCTGTAAAAAATGTTGGGACATGAGTCGCGTTTATTATCTATGGTTTGTATAGTTTTAAATTTTTTGACAGCAGGAAAAATCGTTTACCAGGGACGAAAAGTACTGTTTTCATCACAGGGATCAGGCATCAGGTAACTCCAAGCGTACTTTCAGAACATGAGAAATGAAAAATAACATCTTATCTAACTTCCAAAATATAACAATAGAAATCATTATAATTATTTTAAATTTTATGCCTTCATTGTCTACTGATGTATTGTGTTTGCCAAAATTATACATTAATACATTAACATTATGTTTCAAACAATAATGAATGTGCTATTTGACTCCTTCTACAGCTACTTATAACGTCATAAGTAGGTATGCTCGAAGAAAATCGATGGCCTCTGTGATTGAGTGGGCTGAGCCTTTGCCGGCCTACATCACTGCATCGCAGAGGCTCCAGGTTCGATTCCGGAATGGTAAATTTGGGAAACAAATTTTCTCAGTTATTTACTATGGTATGGGTGTCTGGGTTCGGCCCCAGAGTAGTCCGTTGTATATTATCCATAACACAAGCGTAACTTGCTTAATTTGGGGATATACAACTTCTGTCGGGACCGCTGGTAATAATATATAAAGTGTCACGCTAGATTTAGTTAACATCTGTCAAGAGACTTCTATGCGTCAGCCTTCCCATGGCCCCACACAAGCCCTCAAAAACTCCGGGCCATTTTTATGGCTCGTGGTCTGCAGAGACATACATTATAATAATAATCATAGGAAACCATAACACCCCACAAGCACTGGGTGTGGCTCGCCGGGGGGTCCCCTGACTCCCCAGTTCCACTACGTTATCGAGAGGAGACGAGCAAAGCGCTGCCCGCGAAACTAAATAACTAGAATGTTATTTTTCGATGGCGAAACTTACCCCTGCCCTCTTTGAAGCCGGGATTGGCGATGGTGGTGTTGGGCTGCTCGCCCAGCGAGTTGGTCGGGTCTCCGCCCGTACGCCGCGCGAAAAGCGCGTCATACACCGACATTATGAACAACGCCGAGTTTATCACTATGCACACGATCTGAAATCATACAATAACTGTATAATGTTATTTAGTTTGTAGCAGCGAGAGGTAGAGGTTAAATGATACTTCAGATGGCAGAGAGTAGTATTCACTGTCGAGTGCTGATGTGTAATGAAGTGAACTGATTTATTTTGGAAATGGTAACCTTAAATACAAATACTAACAAGTCGTACACTATATAAGCACAATGTGTAAGCGGGACGGATGATGTGCGAGCGAGATAGAGCAACTATTAATATATGCGCTCCCGCTTTGCGTTAGTCAGAGTATTTCTGTCTCGCGCCGCACCATCGAAATCCGCTCGTCGTGTCCGCGTCCGATTATAAGCCTCGGCGAAAGGCTCTCGTGTGACGACCGCGTAACGTCCTCACGGATAGGGTCGACGTTATCACAAAACGGCTGACCCGGATCAGCCCGTCCGCGGTTAGGACGGCAGGCTGGCAGGCACCGACAGACAGACACAGACGGCAGCGTCCCAGACGCCGCCAATCACGATCTTTCCACGTCCCCGCGAGGGACGTCAAGAGACATTAGTTCCCCCATAAGATAGACTAGATCGTGTTTCTGGGAAGTTTCCTTCGCCGTTTCTTCTCTCCCAGCCATAATACGTTGCGAAACGGCAGTAAGATAGCGTAGGCCACCGCGAACCGCTGATCCCGGTCCGCCGGGATCCTTCCCCTCGGGCTTTATATTACCCGCCGCCCGTTCTCAATTAGTACATTGTGTCGCCCTCTAGTCGGGATCGTTAGATTCGTCCCCCTTTCATGGCAAAAGTCCAGCCGTGGTAAACCCCTCTAGGAAGCTCCCTCGAGCAAGTTGCCCTCCGGGCTTGAGCGCCTTCGTTTCGCGAAGGCGCTTGCCCCGAAAACCCCGATAAAGTTGTGAGGTCTTCGGACCAACAACATAAAGTCAAGTCCAATAAATAAAAAAGCGCTAATCAGTAGTTCGTTGTCCGCCGCCATTACTAGACGTATGCAGCTCCCCATAAGTTATGATGTGCTTGGGATGGTGTTGTTTGACAACACACAACATAAAATAGATTTAGGCAAATATTATGTTTGTAATTTATGTAAAAAGTATAAATTACTATTAAAATTATTATTTCCCTTTATATTTACGTATATATTAGTATATTATATCTATTGCCTACCTACCCCCATCCATACCGAGTTTCTGTCCATCCAAAGGTTGTCTGGAAGAAATCGCTCACAGCGATAAGACCGTTCATTGTATTACTTATCATTACGATTGTATGAATGAATTTATTTTGTAACATTGTGTGCAATAAAGTATTCTAACTGGTGTCATTGACATTAATTAATTATTGTTTCATTTGCCTTACCATAGGTTAAAAATTGACATAAGCTCCATACAAGTAATGTCAAAATTCAACCGATGGTAAGTCAAGTGAATGAATAGTAAGATATAGGAACCGGCTCTAAATCATGTTAAATTATTGTATATTGTAACGACTTTTTTAACTGACATAATAATAATAGAGGGTTGTTTGTATCGATTACCTCACGACTCGCTCTTTCCGTCATCGCTTGAATATACGACATTCTCACTCCGACATTGGTCGGGTGCAGTCTTACTCCGGCTTTGGGCCGATGCACATGTCGTAGGAGCGTTCTAGGGTGGCAAATGATTGTGCGAGAAGTCAAACTTAATTAAATCGGCTATTAATCTATGATATAATAAATTCATTTTACTACAAATAATATAGGTAAGTTACGAAGATGTTACAATCTACATTCTGCCAGTTGCGGTGTGCAATATTTTATACTTTAATCTAAATGAGGACAATTTTATCTATTATGTCAAATTAATACATAAATTCAAACAAAATATAATTTATCACAATGTTATTTCAAATAATGAAGATAAATAAAATAAATTAATCATAATAATAAGCAGAAAAATAATAATAAATTAAAATTTGCCAAAAAATCAAACGAAATAATACGCTTTTTTAATAAAAAAATGTTAGGATTTTGTCTTTCTGTTAGAGCATCACATTATTTGATAATTGTATACATATACTGTATTAACTAACATATTTTGATATTAGATGGATGAATCAAATTAAATCGATTTTTTAAAAGGCACACAAGAACTGAAAGGATAATATATTTTTTTTTTATTGCAGGAGTTCATCAGACAGGCAGACGGCCCACCCAAAGGAAAGCGGTTACCATCGCCTATGGATATTTGCAACAACAAAGGTGCTACAAATGCGCTGCTGCTCTCGTAAGCGAGACAATAACAATTCGGTATGTATTCAGTGGCATTCAATGATTTAAGTTTATGTTTATTTTTATAGCTTTGGTTGATTCACCTAAATTGAAATACAAATATAAACCGTCTAATATCGGCTTAACTCTAGCTTGCTTGAAGTTACGGGTAAAGCCTTCCTAAGATTATACATCAGTGGAATTATTAACAAATTTTACCTGAACATAAAAAGCTTCTCCTCTTTCTAGATAATACATTCTTTCATCGGACCCCTGTGACGCAAATAATCCCGCTGCAACTATTGACAGCAACGCTGAAAGTGAATAAGCAAAACGTATTTAATAAATTAATTCTCATTCTTACCGACTCGACTATCAGGCGCCTGCTTTACCAGAGTGTCTATCTCAATCTTTAAAGTAATCTCAATGTTCAGAAAAATAAAAACTTGCTCTATCTAACGTTCGCACGTTCGACAGCGTCGTTTCATTTATTAATACTTTTCATCATTTCGCTTTATAAAGTTACAAAAGAGCCAATCAAAAAGCAGAAATATCCATACTTATTGTTAAGTATTCCATAACTTCCCACTGCTAGTGTAAATTTTTTATAGCCAATACTGGGCAACCAAACAGACGGCATATCTGACGGAAAGTAGTTAGCGTTCTTTGCGTAGTTGCGTAGTAGTGCGTAGTTCGTTAAGTCTTCTATGGACTTTTGTTACAACAGAGGCGATTCCCACGCGTTGCCAATCTCTAGGATAGAACAGGGAAAGACATAGGAGGGATCAGACGGGGGAGGCGAAACTGGGCCAATTCGCACTCGTCATACGAAAGACGACTCGCTCAAGGCTATCATTCATTTCACACCGATATTCAGCGTGAACGTGGTATCACGTCGGTCGCACCTGCCCCAAGAGCCTGAAATCAATATAATGCTTCCCGTATGGCTCTAACACGTCAGTAGTTTAATTTCTTTTATATGCACCTGACATTTTACCACCTACTGTGACATTGGCCAAATCAATTGCAAATTGCGTTGGAGACATAATCTCTTCAAAAAAGAAAAAGAATTTAATTTCAAATAATCAACTATACCGGGACACTGAGGACAGGATTGTTGCATAAATTTCAAGTTGCTCAGCGATTTTTGAAATGAGCAATGCTCGGGGGCCTTTCTTGTGAATAAAGTCCGGATATTAAAACTCACTAGCTAAAAGCGCCAGCGCCATCTTCATCATGACGAGATGTGTATACTTCAAGCCGACCCGCTCCTTCGATGAGATCATTGCCAGCTGCAGCACTGACAGTATGCAGAATACACCTAGTACTGATACGCCGATCGCACCAAACACTCCGGCAAAGTAGACCACCGCTGAAATAGAGAAATCAATGCTTAAATTCATTGAATAAACTATTTAATCATAAAAGACGCACAACACAAGATAGATCAGAAGGCCTAAACCGATCGCTTTCGCAGGTTCGTATTACGAAGCATCAAACTAAAGTGGAATTTTTTTCTAGTCTTACAACTACCGGTATATCTAGATACGTGTCAAATTCAGTAAGCGATGCTTCAAAACGCTGTTCCCAGTTCCCCAGAACGCATTTATACTATAGAACATGATAATATTTCTTATACCATACCATATATATAAACTACCCGCTGGAAGTGTTAGTTTCCGAAACATAAAATAGAATTATTCTCAAACTAACAAGGTAGCGGAGAATTAGTTTAACTATATTGGGAACTAATTAAGATTAAACCTCGTAGTTGATTTATAAACCAAATAAAATAAATTAAGTAGAACGTATATCTGCTGGCAGTGCATTCTACAGATGCACGGCCTGAACGAAATACGATTTTGTGTTAAACTTCGTAATATTTAAGGGCGTCCCGAGTCACAACTTCTTTAAAAACTTCATGCATCTTGAATCATTGGGATAAAATTGGACATATTCTTAAAAATAACATGAGATCGTAAGTTCGAACAGAAACATTTCTTTGACGACTTCATGCATTTTCAATCACTGGGATGAAACTGCTCACATTCTTTAAAATAACATGACATCCCAGGATCGAACAGACAGAAGAGAAGCATTTTGACTAAGTCCAATTATCAACCATTTTAGCTTTGTACAAAATTAATTTTTATTAGATTTAAAGTTTAAAGTTTTTCGTAAAAAATGTATGTTAGTTTTATACAGACTTTTTAAATACGAGATTTTAAAAGAAACCACAGTTATTCTGTTACGACATCTGAACAAAAAACTCGGCGTGACATAGTATTTTTAATTTCTATGGTACGTAATAGTATATTGGAGAATTAAAATATGTCTTGCATTAAATCAAATATTTTCATGTCTTCAAACAATTTTGAAACTGGCTAATGCGTGACGAAGGTTGCCGGCAGTGTTAACAGAGCTGTTTTCAAAAGATCTTTGATGTTAACAGATCCGGAGCAAAGCGTTACAGATTGTTGCAAATATACTAGGACATGAATTTGTAGTAAATGTATTCGAAGTTATGTGGTGTATATATGCTGGATCACATCCGCCAGGTCTCGATAAATAGGGACACGCCCAAAAGTGTTGGCATCAAGGTAGAAAGAATATTATTAGTGTTAATAATCTTATAATGTGGGATATCATATACCTTGCAAAAAACCTCAAAAAAATCGAAGTTTAATTTATTTTAATTAAGATTAAATAATTTTATTTTCAAAGAAAGATTGAGACAATGAAGTTAATGAACATATAATATACCTTTTTTGTGTCCGCTGGCATTTTACTTATGGTTTGTTCCTGTATCTTACCATTCATTAACTTGTGCTACCATCGATTGAATTTTGATATTACTTGTATGGCGCTTATGTTAAAATTTAACCGATAGGAATGCAAATGAACGGTCGGTAATATATAGGAACCGGCCATTAGTCACCGTCTGTTAGGGCGCATTCACATACAATAATATATCTAATGCATATTCTCTATAGTCTCATACCCATAAATAATATTGAAATGTCTGTCTGTGATTTTAATTTAAATACCAACATTTAAGTGAAAACTGCTATTTATATAGAACTGTTATGAGATATTTTATGTGAAAGTTTATCTCGAAGAGGTCCCGAAATGGCTCAACTAATTTCATGAAAATCTGAAAGATTAATAACAATTTTGTCCTAAATTTTCGAGTGTTTCATTTTGATACATTACAAGGTTAAGAAGACATATGAATATAAAGTACAAGTCATGCATGAACAAAATGGCGGGCATAGCTATAATAACAGTCCTCTTGCTAGGCTCAGGTCTCCCATTTTTATAGGGGAACGGACAATCTACGCGCCACGTTTGACATATCCGTTATCCGTGTCATCACGATGTTTCCCTTCACAGTTAGCACGTGGCAATTATAACAACAAGCACATTAGGTACATCCTTTCCAGCGAGGATTGCAACTCGCGCCTTTTTGAGTTTGGGACGCGTGCACTGACCACTACGTTATCACGGTTTTTTTTTAGGCACACCAGTATACTGCCTATTATTATGTCGACGTTGCTTTTTCAAGTACAACAATAGTCCATAATACGTACCAACATTACATCTATATATTTTATAGAAGACAACAATGTTACTGGAAGAACAATTCGCAACTACTATTTCACATTACAAACACTTACAACAATACGATCTTTACTTGTGCAAACCACTGCAATGCTTCCACCTGACCACAAAAAAGTTGTATTGGCTAATGTG
Source organism: Dendrolimus houi (assembly GCA_039645545.1). Classification (NCBI taxonomy): domain Eukaryota; kingdom Metazoa; phylum Arthropoda; class Insecta; order Lepidoptera; family Lasiocampidae; genus Dendrolimus; species Dendrolimus houi. The sequence goes on from CM077136.1 coordinate 10,682,839, forward strand.
ACCAATGACGAGCTGTTTTCACAAAGGGCTTTTACTAATAAACGCGATAATGTTTAGAAAATGCTCGCACACCGCAAACTGGACAAGTGACTGACAACAAAGGTCGTTACCGACCCGTCTCACGCAACTTTCCCAATATTAATTATATTTCGCAAATTGTATCACATGGAATATTACGAACTTCTACCAAGTATTTGCGTATATCGCTTAGTATAATCAAACGAAAAGCACGCACTTATCGTGTCTGTATGTTGAAATGTTGTACACATAATCGCTATGAAAGTATATCATTGACGAACGTGATTCTGATAATCAAAGTTTACATTGGTTTTATTGATTTTTTTAAATATTTATTAAAACACAGAAATACGACTAAAATTAAACGACATAAAATCTAATTATGAACCAGATCACTTCCAGAAGGATGACTCGCTATATTTCCAAGCTGGATGGCAATGCTAATTCGTTGGGCGAAATATCAAAGAGTTTCTTGCAATTATTTTTATATACAAGTTTTTATATATGTAGGGTGGGTGGTTGGTTAGCAACGAGTTGTTTATAGATGTATTGTCAGACGAGTATTATAATGTTTCTTTATTCTTTATTGTACGCAAAATAATTACAAATAGAACTACAAAATAGTGGTGATGTAAAAAGGCGAGCTTAACCCTAAAAAGAGTTTTCTTCCAGCAAACCTATGGGTCTAGCGAGAGTGGGAAAACAAGAGACAGGGTTGTGTACATTAAAGTTTATATGGATAAGTAAATAGGTTTTTATACCTAAATGTACATTAAATTAAATATACGGCTGAAGGTTGAATTTCTTTTTTCAATTTATTATTTATATAATAATAAATAAAAGCCATATTCCAGACTTCAATTACAATATTCGTGGCAAAACTGATCTGAGATCTGTCAAAATTAAAAACCATCAGTAAATGCACGAAGAGTTATAGGATCTAAATAACTACTTTTAAGTTTGCACGGATTATCTTGTCGGTCTTTGTAGCGTCGGTTTCAGTATGAAAACTAAATAACATGTGTAAATATGAAAAAATAAAAAATGCCGCAGGTTAATATTTAGCTCTAAAGTAATTAGTTGGCTTACATATTTGGGTCGTGTTTCAAGGATATCTGTAATGTGTTACATATTTCATACCTTTATTTAAACTAATGGCTGGGCCAGTTAACACATGCTTTGTTTATTTTAAGTTTCGTCACTTCGACACGTCTTCGTTATATCGTTTTAGTAGTGATGACTTCTTATCTTTAAAATATACCGGCCCTAAACGCCACTGCTGGGGTCGAGCCTTTCGATTTTCAGAGAAAACAAGCTACAACAACAACACAACAACAACAACAACAACAACAACGACAACAACAACTACAACTACAACAACAAAGTAGCAACAGCTACGACCAGCGTTGGATGCGCGATTGGTTGACAACAATGCCTTTCCTGAAAAAACTCTCAAAATGCAAAATAATGTAAATATAACAAATAATAATGTCAACGACAATAAAAGATAGTAAATAATAAAATAAAATATTAATTTCCAATGCGTCTTCAAGTCTTGTGAATAGGTTTTTCTGCTCTCTCTTTTGTACAACATCCTTTTTGATCCTCGTACTCCTCCTTATTTAAAGAAACGTTTTAGTTTCCTACATCTTTCTCATTCCCGTTATTTGCGCTGTAGTAATAATCTCTCCTTAATGACACCTGTACACACTTCTTCCTTCGTTGACAACTCCTTCACAGTACAGGCTGTCCGTTTATGGAACTCACTGCCACTCAACATAAGACAAGCTAAGTCAGTAACCTCTTTTAAAATCATGGTTTTTTAATTATTTTTGGTCCTCTCAGGTATAATAGTGCTGCTTATTCTGTATGTATTATGATATGTACTGTGTTAATATAGTATATAATAAAGATTTTTTATTTTGTTTACTCATTTCATATATTTTTTATATTATTTATTGTCTATACCGCCACTGTCGTGTTTTAATATTTTCTTTAGTTTAAGGGGTTGCCTGGAAGAGATCGCTTTAAGCGATAAGGCCGCCCTTTGTTCAAAATTTATTGTATCTAGTTTTTAAGAACGTAGTTTTAATTTTGGTGAACAATAAAGTGTTTACAATCATTCATTCATTCGCATTCGACCGTTTCATCGTTAATATTAGCGCGGCTAAACGCAAATTTTTTATTTATTTTTCAATTACAATGTCTTAACAGTTTTGCAACAAAAGCGACAATGTAAGCACCTTAGCCTATTCTGTTAGTAATACACTTCAATGCACTGTCTTTGAATTTCTCTAAGGGACATGCGGGAATATCTAAATCTGTGTTCACTTCACAAATCTGGTTCAATATCCGAAGAGCCCTGGTTAGAGGCGCTTGTAGAAGCACTTTAGTCCTATTGGCCGGTACTGCAAACTGTTGTCTACCACGGGTATAGCTGTCAGGTATATAGAAGCTTATGCGCCTCAAAATGCTGGAATTAGATGTCAAATCCCGTAACCATTTTAACATATACATGTCGGCGTAAACTTATTATTAGACGGCTTTAAAAACAAGGGTAGTCTAAGTTCTCTAATCCAAAATTAAATATTCAGTGCTAGTTATGATCAAATAATCGTAATAACATTTTATTTTGTAAAGCGGATATGTGTTAGTTTCCTGTTGTATTTATAGCTGTAATTTGTAATATTGTTATCTAATTATCAAACGAAAATATAAAAATAATAATCTAAGTTCTTTAATTTTGTTTTAATTATCAAACATTAATTTTCAGTAAAAATAACTATGGTTTCTAGCAATACTTATGCAAAAAACGGATGTATCACGATTAACGATTGTTCTCAACAGCAAACCACAATCCGCTTATAAAAGTTATTTTGGATTAATAGAACTCCTTCTAAATTCATCTCACAAATTATAAGCAACAATTAAAAGTTAAAAATGTAACGTGTGATTTTTGAAGTAAGAAAGACCGCCCGCCGGATGTTAAATTATAGGATTTAATTATTTCAAAGAATCCTGATTGCTTAAAAAAGTAAAAATGTTGAGAGATATGTTTTATAAGTAAAATCAAGCTTTATTCAGCCTATTATTACTATCCGACGAAAATAATTTTAGACATGTGTTAATTTTGTGACAATATTTTGATTTAAAAAATGGCGACCTAAAATCATTATGGAATCTCTTGCGTGTGCGGACCAGAGAGGTCAAAAAAACAATAAAAATCATTTTGTGAGCATAGATTTAATTATCTGCTGTGCCTAGAAATAATTATCTAAGTGTTATTTAATAATTTATATTGTGAATACCGTGAATAAAATAGATTGTTCGTGAATTGTTTGTTATTTTATTATTTGCAATGAATAGGTTTATTCACGAGGCTGGTGATGTCGGCTCTACCGACGACAGAGCCCACGACACTATTATTAAAAATCCGGTTGTGCATGAAATTTCGTCATACATAATTAATTGTAAATTCCTCCTCACTTCCAGCCTATAGTAGTATCCTACCATTCCTAGAATAAAGAGAAGGATACATTAGCGGAAAGAAAGGATAGACTCCAAACTGTTTATAATATAAGAAACGAATAAATTTGTTTTGAGTTTTATCCACTAATACATTTATTCATAACAACAACAAAAAATCTAAAATCTCCAGAAAATTATCTGGAATATATAGCTTCCAACGATAAGGCCGCCCATTATACTATTTATACGTTATAAGCTACTTTTTTGTGAGTAATAAATAATATTCTATTATATACTGTCTCAAAGTTTAATTCTCAGATCTTCATAAACTTTATTTTGCCAATAAACTTTCGACTTGCGTAACTTTATTGAATAAAAGTTTGAATCTATACTTTCACTACGCTACAAACTCCGTTGTATATTAAAAGATGCGCTTAATAATGTTACATTTGCTTTCCGTGTTTATAATTGTTTTGATGAAGATAAAGCAAGAATAAGGTCATATACGCATCCTAACGTATTCCTCGATTGCGTCCTTTGCCCAATTTCCAATTTTTTCATCTCAATATTTTTTTCTCAATTCTCAATATCTTACCATCTCTAACATCATAGTATTTTAAATTTATGAAGAAATAAATTTTACTTTTTTTTTACAAGAAAACAATAAAGGTAATCTTGTGTAAGATGTGCTCAATACAATCAACAATCTACATGACCTAACAAAAAATAATTTTCAATACAATAGCATGACATTGAGAATGCAACGATTGTCTGTCGCTACTTTATAACGATGCAATTAGTACAATCTTAAAGGAACGCGATATAACTATAGTTTCATTCTCAAATTGCTGCGACCTAGTATTAAAAGAATTAATTTACCTATATGCGATATAATTTTTCAAGTAATGATTGAACAGGTCCGTCAGGTATCCGTCGAAAGACCCAAGAAACGCTAGCTTGACGTTGTGAAAGATGACATCGTGCCAATGGTCTCATAATTTGGAAAGCGGACCCTTGACGTCACGCATCGGAGCGAACGCTCCAAACGCGGCCGGGATTTAAAGCTCGGATGATGCTGAATTGAACAGAGCACTTGGTTTCTTTAGCATACACGCAATTTGGAACAGTTTAGTGTTATAACTCAAATTGGCAAAAATGTGGGTTGGTTCTGCTTTTCAAAGTTACGTCCAATAATTTGCATAACATATTCAGTGTTAAATAAATAAATTAACCATACTTAATGTTAATTGACGGATATTGATATGACCTTATATTACACACCACGAACGTTGAGGATACTCATTGTAAAAACACTATAGGTTCACAAATTACACATGCAAAACAATGAACAATAGGGAAAACTTTGCTGTCAATAATTTTATGTATACATACATTAGTATCGTCTGAATATTGAATGAAATATTTTTTGCGAGAGGGAAATTAATATTTCATTCCATCTGCTGCTCTGGCACAAACAGTGATGTAGCGTGGAATTAGCGTTTACCGGATACCTATTAAAACAACTTTGATGTTCCTCCAGGCACTTCAACCAAGGACGCATGACGCAACGTGCACCTAGTAAATATGAGCCCGTCAGCATCAATTTACAACGGATAGAGCTATCCATTGTAAACTGCATCTATCCGTGCAGAAACTGAGAAAGCATATCAAGTCCTGCCAGGCGACCTGTCGTTAGAGGCAACAAAACAACCCACGGCCAGATAGGGCATTTGCTCGTCTGTATAGCTAGAGAGTATGTGGCCATAACAACCTTTAGTGGCCATGTTCCAATCCCACATTCGAGACCGCCAGCACATACGTAGTACTATATTGGTGTTGCAAATATCCATAGGCGACGGTAACCATTCACCTTCAGGTGGGTTGTCAGGCTGTCTGTTGTGAGCTAGCAATAAAAAAATACCAGAAATTTAGAGCCCATGGAGTGCAATTACCCTAAGTACAAAGGGCGCGAACAGGTCATTAGCGTGTTCCGTCTCATCGAACTTGGTGCGAGTGATAGTTGACATTGTCCTCGAGAGCCGTTACTCTTAATCAGTTTTACCTCCAGCGTCAGCACATGGTAATAGTAAAAATACGAAATTTTATTCAGAACATCTACCTTAGCCGTGCCTGTTTATCATTATGGATTCGAATCCATGTTCGTCAAATAAGACAGGAAAAAGTTAGTCACTACTACTATGACGATCAAAAGCATATATGGTAAGGAATAGGTAAATTACAAAGTCCGTGAATAAGGAACAAACAGTAAAGAAGAAGCTAACAAAAACATTTTTACATGTACTAACATGAATTTTTAATTTTAAGCATCGATTTCTAATAATATAAAATGAGTAATTTACGTCAATTCATTTTTAGACAAAGCTTCTCACTTTATATAACATTTCAAATACAGTAAACTATACTCTCGAACAATCTTTGGTATTATAATTTAAAAATAATTGTATATAATTGTCGTTTAAGTTTATATCTTTATTGTTCAATAAATCTATACAGATAAATAAAAATCGAAATGTGTGCTGTGAGACATAGTAGAAGTGAAACTTCAACGGACAAGTGGCAAAACGAATCGCCACAAAATTATACCTAGAAGTTTTAAGGGCAGGTGTTCAAATTGGACAAGTACATTAATAATCTATCCGTAAAACTTCAAGTTAAAATTTTGTTGCGATTCGTTATGCCACTTGTCCGTTTTCATTCGGTTTTCCACTTATTCGTTGCCATTCGATTTTCCACTTATTCGTTGTGATTTGTTTTTCCACTTGTCCGTTGAAGTTTCACTTCTACTATTTGTCACAGCACACATTTCGGTTTTTCGCAGGTTTACTGCAAATTATGATTTGGTTAGGTGAGGTACATTTCAATGAATACATTTTTTATTTAAACATATTTTAGTTTATCAAACAATAAAACTGAATTCTTCTGGAACAAAAAAAACCCCACATCTATAGTCTAACATTATGCCGCCTCTCACCACGTCTACTCTAAACTTATGCCGCCCCTCCACGCGGCCGTAACGCTTTTTCGTGACAGAAAAAATCCTAATACGTCTATATTCTCTATATAGAAGTTTCACTTCAAAATTGAACTGTAATGTTGAAATAACAGCTTTTTACTAAATACGTATGAAAGTATATACGGTACTTAATATCAAAAAGTCATTTTTCAAAATTTTTGTCTGTCTGAATGTTCCGGCTAATATCTAAAACGGCTGGACCGATTTTGACGGGACTTTCACTGGCAGATAGCTGATGTTATAAGGAGTAACTTAGGCTACTTTTATTAGGGTTCCGCAAAAAAAAAATCCACGCGGACGAAGTCACGGGCACAGTTAGTAGACATTAAAAACGCAACGTGGTTCAAACGTGAAAGGGTGCATTTCGGCCATAACACAACAAACCGGCCAAATTGATGCTAAATGACGTCACTTAAACGCTCACAGTGGATGGTAAGTCTAACCGGTTTAATATACCTGATATTCAATTTTATTCTGTAATAAACCACGCGGGGTAAAAGTTCAGAAGTTACTTAATAAGACAGTGAAATCCATTCATGAAGCACCAAAGAAGTTTCACTATGTTTTCATCCCAAAGGCGCTCGTGGATGACTAGAATGATTTATTTTAGTTGCTCCCTAGAGAAAGCTTAAAGATGTTTCATGTATGGCCGGTTCCTATATTTAACTATTCATTCACTTGACTTAACATCGGTTGAATTTTGATATTACTTGTAAGAAGTTTATTTCAATTTTTAACTCATAGCTAGGCAAATGAACGTTTGGTAAGATATAGGAAGGGTCATTAAGCAGCCATTAAAGGGAGGGTTTCGTAACCTCTTTGGCAAAAACGGAATCCTATATGTTCTTCATATCCGTGTTGTTCCTGTTTTTGGATATCACAGTAATCTTTCTCACGTCCCTGCTACACCTGAAATAATGTTAGTGTTCGCGACTGTGTCATACAGATATAGCCAGGAGTTTAATGCGTTATATGTGATGCGGCATTGTTAATGACGTTAAGCATTGACATATATATACTAAGGTATATACTAATGTAGCTGATCCTTAATGCGTTATTTTTTAACGCTATAGATAAGTCACATTTGATCACTGTCACCAACGCTAAGGCAGATGGAGTAAGAACATCAGAAAATACTAGGCTTTTATTAATATTTAAACAGGATAGTGTAGTCTATATGGCGCTAGACATTGGTGTAGTAAAACTGCGAAACAACTAATAATAATTAGAGGTAGCTTCCATACATTTATTTAAGTGAGAGACGAAAACATATTTTAATGAATTCATTATCAAGTTACGTTTCAGCTCTGAATGCATGCGTCGTAACACAACCGTCACCATCCATTTTTATATAAAAATATTTTATACAATATCAAAAACAATCAAGACATTTTGAATGATGTGAAGTTTAACCGAGGAGAACGACAATTGGCGTGGGAGTTTGGGAGATTTTATATTAATGAAAAAAAAGCATAATGATATTAAAATACCTCCCAAAACATTAAAGTTTCAAGTTAAAGTTCACATCTATTGTCGGTAGGAAAGTGAAATTTGCTGCGAATCGGAGCAATTTACTTTTTGATTTCGTTTCGCCGTGAAATGTCATTGACGGCTAAAGAAACAAAAAGGTAACAAGACGTGGCTCAGTTTAACAAAGAAAACTTATAATGCAGATAGACCTTTCGTTTCTATAGAATCTTGCGAAATGCTTCGTCTACGTACATAACTCTTCTCTAGAACGTTTCTCTTGCGCACCGTAGGGATTTGGAATGAGCTCCCAGCTGAGATATTCCTACAACGCGACAAGTTTTTCCACAGAGTTACGATACGGGGTTCTTCAAAAATAAAAGTATAGCATAAACTTTCTTAAAGGCCAGCGGCGTAATGGTATATAATAAAACAAGAACAGCAAATATAAAACATGAACAGCGAAATATAAATATTTTTAATTGATAACATTGTAAAAGTTTGGTAAAGAACTGTTTCATATCAGTTATCTCTGCACTTTTAGAAAATCACATATAAATTAATTGTGGGCGACAGAGAAACTCTGAAAAACTATACTTTTATTTGTCTTTTAATTGAAGCGTTATCTTATATTTTGAAAATTATTACAATACACTGCTATCGAAAACTATATTAAATTATTTCGTCTCCTCCGCTATATTAATTAGTGAATTTTTTTGAAAAAATACTTCTCGTATAAAATGCTCGTCTATTTAAAGAGATTCTTCTGTTCTTAAAATAAATGTGATACGCTTCGATGCAACCCGTGACCAGAAGGACGGCTTACTTTTCTCGAAAATAGCCTTCAAATTAGAAATGTAAACCAGACGTTTATGCACGATTTCAGCTGGCAATGAACTCGTACACTATTTATGATACACGAATAAAATAATCCTCAAAGGTCACGTAGTGTCTTAATTTCTGATGTTTTAATGATATTAATATTGGTACAACACTTCTGGTGTTACACAAGTCCATAGGCTACGGTAATCGCTTTCCACCAGGTGATCAATCAGACAGTCTGTTGTGCTTTCTCAATTAAAAAAATGCGACACATCTTAGCAACCGTTTTGAAATCAGGCACAGTCGGCAAAAAATTTGGGTTTCTAAACGATTTTATCCAAAGTCGTAGAAATTTCAAATTTTCTGAATATTAATTCTTAAGTTCATTCCCAAGAAGGAACAAACAAACATCGTAACCATGGAAGAAGAATACTAAGAAATGATAATCGCCTACTAAAAAACGTAATTAAGTGTACAATCAGACTTGGCGCCATCAGTTCTTGTTTTCATAGAAAAGCTAATTAAACCTTTTAATTAACATCTTATTATTTAAAACATATTATTAGAGCTAGGCATGTTGCTGAAGAGTTTCTAGCGCCACTTCTTCTCTTCAAGCTACGTGTTGCGAAGTGGTGGTAAATTATATTAGGCTCCCATAGAGTAAATACTAACCATAAACAAAAATTAAATAATTAAAAAGAACAAGTCGCTAAATAATAACTTTAACAATAGTAATCTTAGTGTTATTATTTGTAGTCACTTGATATTCTTGTCTTTCGTGATCACGGGTACGGAAAAGTGAGTGAAACGTCGAAATAAAAGTCAAATAAAAAACTTAAAAAGTAGTTGCATTATATTTTTTAAACATAAATCACTCATAAATTGAAAGTCGTAATTAACTGTTTTTCAATTTCATGGAATTTACAAAATTGAAAAGGAGCTTATTTGAAACTATAGTAGGTCGAAAGAGTTATAACCTGAAATTAAATGATTTCAAGTTATACTCCTTCAAACTACTATAGGTTCAAAGACAAACAACATTTCTTGAACTGTTAACAGCTTGCGAAATTAATTAGCATCAACCGGTTTTATTAATGTTATTTTTCTCGTCACTAGAATATTTAAATGTTATTTTGTAAAATCGCAAAGCCGACAACGGTCAGACGACATTTTTTCACGTCTCCATAGCTCTTCAATGACTCATCGTCATAAATTTTAATACGACATCAAAAAGTGCATTAGAATTCGTTTGGTATTATAATAAAACAAGAATAACAAAATATTTTCATTTAATCTATTACATTGTAAAAGTTTGATAACTGTTTAATTGTTTAATATCAGTTAGTTGTGCATTTTTAGAAAACCGGATGTAAATTAATTGTTGGCTACAAAGAAACTTTGAAAAACTATACTTTTCTTTGTGTTTTTAATTGTTGCGTCGTCTTATATGTTGAAAATTATTACAATGCACTACTATCGAAATTATTTTAAATTATTTCGCCTCCTCTGCTATATTAGTTAATTAAATTTTTAGACAAAATACAATCTCGCAAAAATTGCTCTTCTGTTTAAAGAGGTTCCGTTCTTAACATAAATGTTGTGAAACTTTTTGATGCTACCCGTGACCAAAAGGACGGCTTACTTTTCAGAAGTCGCCTTCAAAGTAGAAATGCAAGTTTGTCGTTCATGCACGATTTCTGCTGGCAATAGTACACTATTACACTATTTATGATACACGAATAATTTAATGCTTAAAGGTCACGTAGTGTCTTAATTTCTAATATTTAAATTATATTAATATTGGTAATTCGGTTCAGGTACATATATAGACACATCATACATATAATACAGACAGACATCGCGAATGAAGCGTCAGTAACTAATATTTTATAAATAACTTCAACTGGCATCTTTTACGAAGATCGTGTACAGAAAACGCAAATAATAATAAATTTATTGTATATTTTATTACATATATCAATGGACAATAGAATGCAAGAAAACTTAACTTATTCGTATTATATTCTACTCATAGTCCCTCAATACTATAAGTAGAATACTGAGCCCAGATCACCGTCTTCTATGGGTAAGGTGCCCAGAAGGCTGGCTACGTTTCCTCGCTGAATAATAATAATAATAATAATAAATTAATTATTATTATTAAAATTACATTTAACTGTTTACACTTAAATTATAATTTCGACGACGACGATGAAGATGGCGATGATGATAAGTATTTGCTAAATGTCGTTTTTTATTTTAATTTTAAACCGACTTCCTAAAGGAAACGGTTCTCAATTCGACTGCGTGTTTTTTTATGTATGGTTGTTACGCTATTTCTCTGTCAATTGTGGAACGATTTTCAATTATTTTATATTCGAAAGACCATTTTGAGGTGGTCCTATACCTATATTTTTATATTTTACTGTGCAAGGATTATTAAGTTGACATCTATTTATTCGTATGTTGTTGAATAATAAAAAGTTTTGAATAAAACTTTTTGAGCAATTCTATTGTAATAAAAATTACATTTAAACGCTTTTGAACATACTTTGAATTATTAACAGTCCAAAATATAAAATATATATATATAAAATTATTCTGAATTAATTATGCAACGAAATAAGTTTTCTTTATGAAATATCTTTCATGACCATATAATTCACAGATTAATAACACCCCGTGACGTTAATAGCTAACCTTGGTTATATCAGCTTGGTTTCTAGAATAAATAACTATAGGTATTAGAAGCTATTATTGTCATGAATATCTTCGTGCTCGGCGAATCAAATAGTCACGAACAAATCAAGATTTGATTGTGAAGTTGTATTTTATTTCTAACACGGATTACTTTATAGTTATTTGAGTGAAAGCGCAATCAGATACAGACAAAATCCTTTACAATTTTTGTATATAGATGGCAGAAATCGATTCTTTTTAGGCAAGTCATAGAAGAAGGATACTAAGAATGAAAATAGAATGACAATCAATGTAATGCTAATATTAGACCAAACAACCAAATTGAATCAATTTGGTTGAAAAGTACAGAACCGAATGGACACGACGGTGTTCGATGGCATTGAATAATTCAAGTTTATGTTTATATAGATCACTTTAGTTGTTTTATCCAAATTGAAAGGCAAAAATGAACTGTCTAATATTGGCTTTATAGTATAATTTACCACCAATTTAGCTGCCACACTTCAAGAAACCCTGAAACGCCGCAAATATGCATCCATCGGTGACGGATACATGTTTGTGGCTTTCGGGGAGGCTTATCAACTTTATCGAGACCTTTCAAAGCGATTGAAAGAAGTCGCGCGTGACCAAAGGGCTGGCCTATATTTAGGGCAACGAATAAGCGTTGCCATACAACGGGGGAATGCGGCCAGCATTTTGGGAACGCTCCCCACCGACAGCGATCTGGACTACATCTTTTACTGGTAAATATGTTTATAGTAGTTTTTAATTTCTAAGTTTTTGTTTATAATGAATTGGTAAAGTGTTGAACATACATAAATATTTACCACCATTTAATAGAACTTACTTTATTATACTTAAAAGCCTAACTGTCATATCAATATACATAGTAGAGTTTTGCATATTAATACGAAGACGTCGTTGATTTTGTGAAAAAAATAATGACATGCGAGACTACGCAATTAGCTACCTAACTAAATAAGCTAATGCTACCAAATTTAATATGTATAGCTTTGGTTAAAATTCAATATTCATTAAAATATATAATAAATTTCCTCTTAAATTAAAAGATACCAAAGACGACACCAAATTCATAGAGGACCTAAAAATATTCTGAAAACTAGGATATGCCCGGGACTTCGTCCACGCTTAACTTGAAATTCCCGGGACACAAAGTACCGCAGCATTTAAAAAGGATATAAGATATCGTTTTAGTGAAAACTGTGTCGGAATAAGATAATTTTTATATACGCGAACAACTACAAACCGCTACGGGGAATATTCCGCGAGATTCCTTGGATAGAAAATCCACACATTTTATTACATAAAATTTGCTATTGATCAGAATAATTCCCGCGGTATTCGCAAAATGAAAACTAGCGAAGATTTTAAGTTTAATAATTTGCTGTCGATTATCGAAAACCGCACCGAAATCAGCCCAGTAGTTTTCCTGAATGAATCCCGAACACAGGCATACCGACAAAATAGACAAATCTAAAAAAAATTGCATCGTGTTCTCCATCGTTTATATACTGTATTCCAGTTATTTTTTTTTTATAGCTTCAATGTACAGATACGACATTTTTATAATATTATAGACTAGAGTTAAACTCTAGTACCTCTTGTTTAAAGAGCAGGCGTTAACACAGGTTACATTGTATTATATTTTTATGTCAGTGCTATTTGCCCTCGGAAGATTTACTTTATTTTATATCGCAAACTATCCCATCTCAACTACCACAACTACCAAAACTACCAAAACTACCTAAACGACTAAAACGACCAAATTGCCCAAAATAAACAAAACGACGAAAATGACAAACCACAAATAAAAAACCTATCCTAGTTTCCGGAATAACATTTACATAAATCCATTCCATTATCCGGGATGAAAAGTATCCCTTGGCCACCTTCGGTATTAAAATTACGTATGTTCCGAGTTTCCGCCAAATCGGTCCAATTGTCTTTCCATAAAAGGATAACAAACAGAGAGACAAATATACTTTTATCCCGGAAACTATCCCATTTTTCGGGATAAAAAATATCCTGTGTTCATTCTCAGCATCAAAAATATATATATATACCGAGTTTCAGCCAAATCGGTCCAGTAGTTTTTCCGTGAAAACGGAACAGACAGACAGACATCGTATTTATAATATTAATAGGGATTAAATGCATTAGATGAATTTTTACAGAGAGTTTAAAATAGTTCGTGGAATAAATCGATGCTCCTCACAATACCCTGGTAGGGTCATTACGAACTTGTACCATCATTGTAATATTGTTTCAGAAAAAAACTTAACTCGGAAAACTTTTCACAGGGCTTTACTGGCGGTACTATGCAATCCATATTCTGAAAAAACTTCAATTATATTAGATAAAATTTAGTTGTTGAGCTCGCACTCTCCCTTTGAGAGCAGTAGACAGAGTATCCGGCATTATCCAAGACTGATTGGCGTATTTGACAAACCTCAAGGTACAACTTTAGAATGTTATATTTCACCATGCACGTGATAATTGTAACAAAATGCACTTTAGGTCCGACAAATTATTTTAAGGGGTGCATGTTCCCCGGTCATTATTCGAATTTCATGTCGTTATAATGAGAAGTTAGTAACTTACCTACTACGGCCACTGTAATTGTGTTCTCTAACGCTTATTATATTTGTATTGTATCATAAAATGCCGAAAATTTTCTTTAAACGTCATTAACTACGGTGAGGCGTGTTTGGCGGCTCAGCGGCGGGAGGCTCTCCCTAGTGAAATTCAGCTCAACTCTCTCCACCGTACCCCAATCCAATCCATTGGATTTATTCTAAAAAGCATAATTTGCTTAAGTAAGTATAATGTGTGCAACATAAGTGCTTAAGTATTAAATATTGTGCAGAATGCTTGCGCACAGAAGCTCGTATTGTGACAAGCCGTAAGGACCGTACTTTGCGTAATGTGTGCCGCTTGTGCATTTCCAAAAAATTACGTGATATATGCCGAGACCCCCTCTACCAAAAGTAAGGTTAGATGAGATTCGGCTCGACCCCCCTTAAATGCCTCACGGACGCCTCCTTGTTAGTGGAAATATTATTAAATATTAAAGTGTGAATACAGGTTGACATTATTAAAGCTATAAGCTCGCCGACTAGCTCCACGTACAGGGTACCCTTTATTATTTATCTAAGATAATAAATATTACGCCCATTCTCTGAACGAATGTAGGCGTAAATGTTTGAATCACTAAACTAATGAACCGCTTGTTTTATTTTTATTGTCTTTGACATTGAGAATAATCGCTTACGTGATAATTTTAAGGCGTATTTAAGAACAATGATTCATATGGTATTTAAGATAAAGAATTAGGAAGAAATTAGGAGTTCTAATCAATTTTAATTCTAGTAAAAATGTGTTAATGTAACCGTTCCAATTATTCACTTTGAAAAGCTTTATTTATCACTCTTCAAGTATATGAAGAGTGATATTTTTGTGTCCAAAAAATTGTACGATTTGGTTACATTAAATTATTATTTAAATGGAAAAACTCAACTGCTTAGTTAAATATGACTTTTTGAGCTGCGACAAGGATTATTTTCTTTTTCAGATTTTCACGAGGTAACACAAAAGCGCCTTTCTATCAAGCACGACACAAACATTCATGGAGGAGGCAAACATACAATCAGGGCCCCTAATTCTCCGTTTACAATATCGTCAGAATGGTCGACTATTCTGACGATATTGTAATAGCACAATTCTATGAAAAAACAGCCATTATGACGACAGTGGTCGAGCATTCTCACGATATTGTAACAGCAGAATTAGGGCCTTGTGTCCAAGTTGGTGCGTCTGGTAAGACGTGTTTTTGGACAGAACCTTTGTAACATGAAAGTGTTTTTAAGAGGTAACAAATGCAGTGCACGTTGCAATGTTGGGTCGTATTTGCACAATCCGTGCATTGCATCTAATAGTGGCATGAATCAGCGATGACGTTGATACTAAGACAACAATAGCCCCACTTCTTCCGTGAGCTGACGGAAATTATACAAATCGGATTTCTGCTAGCAGCAACATCTATTTGCATAAACAGATACTTAATGATGAACCTAAGGTTACGTGAACCCCTTA
This sequence comes from Dendrolimus houi, assembly GCA_039645545.1. Taxonomy (NCBI): domain Eukaryota; kingdom Metazoa; phylum Arthropoda; class Insecta; order Lepidoptera; family Lasiocampidae; genus Dendrolimus; species Dendrolimus houi. Next base: position 10,698,461 of record CM077136.1, read on the forward strand.
CTTTTGCATGTGCAACTTAAAGTTCTTTGAAGTCTAATGAAATCCATTAGTGCTGAAAGTTGACAAATGAAGATCGTTAGTGGTCGAACTTCACACTGGTAAATCTAAACTACACCCGTGTGTATGGAAAACGCTTGAAGTCTAGCCACGATGCCTATTTTTCGTTAAACCTAAATTTTAGATATGAAAATATATTAGTATCACGAGGACGGTAATGAAATAATCATGATTGAAAAACTAAAACCGAAAAAGTTGATGTTTCTCAAGCAAGATCATGTAGAAATTTGTAAAGTTGTCTTCGTAATGCAGAAAAATAAACATAAGAAAAATAAAAAAAAAAAAAAAAAAAAGAACTTTGCTAGCAATATTTAGGAGAAAAGTAAACATTTATAATGGGTAAAGAAAGAAAACATTAAAAAATCTACAATATAACCAATTAATTACATAGAATATATAGCAATATTTTTAAAGTTTAGTCAATTTGTTTTTGGCGTTTTTATTTACAAATTATCTTTAATAAAAACAAAATTAAATTCAGAATCAAGGTTAACCTGTGTCAATTTATAATTATTAATTTTCAGTGCTAATTACACTTAATCACTAGAAAACATTTTTTTTAAATGATTTATGATATTACTTACTTATTATTCATTATAATATTAATCAAGGGTATTTGCTATTTATTTTGTAAACGACATACATATATTAAAGAACGTATATACGTGCCAAACCAGTTTTATAGGTATCAGTTTAAACTCAATGATTATATGAATTAATTTCAAATATATTTAGTATATTGTTAGAATTATTTATTATACATGTGTTAATTCATTTTTTTTTAAATAATATAAAAACGTATGAAGTTTTGACTTCCGATAACTGCGGGGCCTGGGGTCTAAGCTACCGGTCTCTCCAACTCCTCACAATTTGTGCCGTGTCTAAAAGTGCTGCCTTCTGTATCTAGCCCTTCATCTAGCATCCAAGCGAGAGCCTCTCTAGATGATGGTCGAGGCTTTTCGCTATAAGACCTTTTACGGTTTTATACCGTTAGGCATATAGATAAGACGGTAATATACGACTATTAAAATTGTTTATTGTTAGATTTATGTAGTATTAGACATATTTGTCCGCTAACAAATAAAGCAAGTTATGCTTAATGGGTGATAAACAATTGACAACTCAGCGACTGATCCAGACCCCATACCCCAGCAACTACGGTAAAGTTAGTTTACGAAACTTACTGTTTCTGAAATCGAACCAGAGACCTATGCGTTCCAATGAACTAGGCGGGCTAAAGTTTAGACCACTAGATCACGGAGGTATACAAATTATTGCATGTCGAAAAAGACACATACAGAAACTGTTTTGCTAGTCTTTGAGGCAATAATAAATTCTTCTCTCATATATTGTCCAAAAACCAATGTGCCTATTACCATTTCGAACGAATGCAATTCGACCTGAATACAGCAGTATGTGCTACGCTTTACGAATATTAAAATTCCTCAAAAGGCATGTTTAGTTTAGCACAGGTGTTCAATTGTAACAGAGATTGCGATTCACAACAAGCTCCTCTAGCCATATTTAGAAATGTTAACTAACGTATTATAACAGGAAAACACTCATACCGGGTTTTTTTTATTTCATGAATTCATCAGACAGGCAGACGGCCCACCTGATGGTAACCGGTTACCATCGCTTATGGACGTTTGCAATACCAAAGGTGCTACAAATGCGCTGCTGCTCTCTTAAGGGAGAAACGGCACACTAATGCCGGAACACAACTCAAGGTTATTATGGCGGCATACTCTACACCAGAGGTGCTAGCCATCCAGACGGGTAAATATCCTACCACCCGGCTGTAGATTGTTTTGCCGCCTCTTATGATAGGCCGTCCGGCCGCAGGAAATTGTATTCTTTCTCCGTTCCTGCGCGGATATTAGTACATTTTGTTAAAGGATTATATATATGAAACATTAAATGTACTTTTTATGCTATGTATATACATACAGGCTGTATGATGCAGTGCTCCCTAAGATGTCACTGCGCAGCATTCTATTTATTATATACTGATCTCTAGAAATTATAAATTTTGGCGCTCGCTATACATACAGATATTATATACCTATATTATTTTAGATAAAGGGGATGCACATAGGGTACCTTTATCTCTGAAAATTAGTATAGTTTCCATGGTATACGATTCCAAAGTATACAAGAATGAAGCTGCGTGTAATGTGGTAGTCTTTTTTAAAAAAATAAAATTTAGGCAATAAATGTATTCAATTTCAAAATTAAATCATTAATAACAGAATACTTAAAAATAAAAAATAAACACAAAATAAGTAACTTATATAGGTTTATTTTTTACTGCCACAAGCTAGTAAACAGGCAAACGTTGAACGATGGAAAGGATGATGAAAACTGGTTACATCACCTATAAACGTTTGTAACACCAGGGGTGCTGCAAACGCTTTTGCCGGCTTCGAAGAAATTAATAATGTCCTTCTTAAATGACCCCATGTTGCACAGGGAAAACCTCGACGGAAAGTTTCGTCCAAGTCGTTATTGCAGTTGATAGATAGATAACACTTTATTATAATACATCAATACAAAAATGAACTTACAGACTAAAAGTACCTATATCTAATTATGTACAAATTGCGGTCGTATCACTAAATAGCGATCTCTTCCAGGCAACCCCAGAGTGAGTGAGTGAGTGTGGTAAGAATAGGTGTTCGCCCTCATTCTCCAATCACACTTTTAAAATGCATTTCAGTGCGTATTTTTCCATGGTCTACAACCAACCGGGCATGAAGGATGCTATAACAATGTAAACATTAACACAAGTGCACACATCAAATAATGCACAGTGACATTGTTTCATCATTACGTGGACAACGGACACCGGTTAATCGCAGATATTATGGGTACTGTAAGATTAAATATTTACAAGTTCAAAATAAAAGTAACATAATGTGAGATGTTATACACAAATAACTAATCTCTAGAAATAAATAAATAAATTGTAAGGTTTGTGGATCTAGCTAGTGCTAAGAATTCATATATTCTTATTCAAGTTTTATATGATTCAAAGAGAAAATCGTACCCTAATAAACCATATACCTTAGCATTGGTCAAATTATTAAGAAGTTTTTGTCTGACACTAAGCAATGGAATTCTTATGGCAGTTCAATAAATCATATTTAACGTAACAGTTGAAATTTTCTACACAAACACAAATCTTGGTTAATACAATACCTACAACTATTGTTCACTTTTAACCAAACTTATATCTATGTTTCGGAAAAAAATCCACAATAAAGTATGACCCTACAAGTTCCAGACTAAAGCTCTATAACACTACCAATATGGTTTCCTTTTTCGAAAGACCGAGCGTGAAAAATTTCGACAATTCATCTCATCATTCATCTTATTTATTCATCTGGAACCTTTATACGATAACGTCTCCACATATTTTCTATTATTGCTGGTGTACAGCAGAGAGGCTGACGGCCGACCTAATGAAAAGTGGTTAACTACTGCTACTGCCAGACTTGAAGGAATTTTATAAAACCTTTCTACGTTTGTCGCCAGTTCATCGCATTCCACCTTAATGGGCATCTATGAGTAAGAAGTAAGTGACAGACTGATTGCTTAACACGTTAAACTATTGTTATCAACAATAGAGACGACGTGTGCCAAGAATAAACCCGCAGCGTCTAGATAGCTGTTATGCTGTTAAGCCATTAAGGTAATGTCAATCACCTGTTGATAAAATATTTGTTTCTTTTCACTAGTATTCGGTTAACAATATATATTTATGGATAAGTTAATTTAATGTAGAATAGCCAAATGTAAGAAAAATAAATATTCTTTAAGTTAGGTGGCCTGAAAGAGGTTGCTTTGACCAATAGAGCCGCCTATTGTTTTTAACATTACAATATTGTAATTGCACATTTTTTGTAATTGTTTATTTGGTAATAAATTGATTTTGGTAAATATGAGATAATGGCAAATGAAAGTTATAGTCGCCACTTCCAAAGCGATTTTAATTACTGTTAAAGACGAAGAAGCGGCGGCGCAACAAACTCTCCAGCACCATGATTTTTACTCCATAATTATTAACGTAAATATGTAATATTCGTGGTCTTTTTAAAAATATAAAATAGTACCTAGCTAGTTCAGTGAATTGAAAAAATATTTTTGCGTGATAAACATATCTACAATATTAAGGGATGCGGAGGAGGAATCGGAACGCTACCATTCCATTATCGATTCTCGGCAGGATAAAGTTCCTAAGCGACATTTACATTATTTATATATTTGATCTGAGTAACTCCTAATGAGCCCAAAATAGTCTATCGTGTACTACCCATAACACGATTGTAACTTTTTCAGTTCAGGAATATACAATGTGTGTACTCGTTATTATTTATTCGCCGATTAAAAATATACACAATAACAATGCCCAAAAAAAGGCAAAGGCAATGGTTAAGCCTACGGCTAAAGCAGCCTTAAAATACTTGGCGAGAAAGGTATGAAAAAAGAAACAGCGGCTCAACAAAATGTACAGGCAAAAAGCATTGTCACAACTGTGGGTATACAAAGTATAATACTACAGGTTTATCTGGGACTCGCTATTTGTCGAACCAGTTTTCGCGAATAATAATCTCAGTCGCATGCCTACAGAGTTCATTGTCAGAGTGTTTTTGAACTTTACGGCGTGTATTCTAGAACAATATTCAACGTCAAAACGGCGCTTGAGATGACAAACCGTCCAAAATAAAAAGTATATTTGAAAGCAAAAGACCTGAAGCGACCGGGCGACGTTTCAATTTACCAATTATCATTTCAAGTGTCTGGTGTGAAGCATTATTCCAGAATACGTCTTTTTATATTTTACGAATACTTCGTCGAAAACATGAACATCCACAATCTAGATGAATATTATAAAACACGTAACACATATTTCTTATCTTTTTTGTCATGCCCCAAAATGTGACAAGATAAACAACAGACTGCTTTTGAGCTTCCGTGCAAACAATACGAGCGGAATCAGTTTGAACAGCTTGTAAAAAGTTACGTATTTTGTGTTTAAATTTTAGTTTCAACAAAAAAACTACCACATTACACGCAGCTTCGTTCTTGCATAGTTTGGAAACGTATACCATGGAAACTATACTATTTTTCAGAGATAAAAGTACCCTATGTGCCATTTAAGAAGAACATTATTAATTTCTTCGAACCCGGCAAAAGCGTTGGCAGCACCCCTGGTGTTACAAACGTTCATAGGTGGTGTAATCAGTTTTCATCATCCTTTCCATCGTTCAACGTTTGCCTGTTTACTAGCTTGTGGCAGTAAAAAATAAACCTATATAAGTTACTTATTCTGTTATTAATGATTTAATTTTGAAATTGAATACATTGTGTGCTTAAATTTTAGTTTAAAAAAAGACTACGACATTACACGCAGCTTCATTCTTGTATACTTTGTAATCGTATACCATGGAAACTATACTAATTTTCAGAGATAAAGGTACCCTATGTGCATCCCCTTTATCTAAAATAATATAGGTATATATAATATCTGTATGTATAGCGAGCGCCAAAATCTATAATTTATAGAGATCAGTATATAATAAATAGAATGCTGCGCAGTGACATCTTAGGGAGCACTGCATCATACAGCCTGTATGTATATACATAGTGTAAAAAGTACATTTAATGTTTCATGTATATATTATAATCCTTTAACAAAATGTACAAATATCTTACTAGTATCGTAGGCGACAAAACAACCCACAACCAGGTGGTAGGGCATTTACCCGTCTATATGGCTACCATTTGTGGTCTATCTGGTCTAGAGTATGCCGCCATTACAACCTTGAGTTGTGTGTGCCGGCATTAGTGGCCAGTCTCCCTTTAGCGAGCAGCAGCGCATTTGTACCACTTTTAGTGTTGCGAATGTCCATTCGCGGTGTAAACCTTTCCACCAGTGGGCCGTCTGCCTTTCTGCTGAACTCATGCAATAAAAAAATGAGAACTCTGAATAAAAACTTTAATTTGATTACTTGATTTTGTATCTGTTTCGCAGCATTATGTTATTTTATCTAGCGCTTAAAGTTTGAGGCAATTGTACCAAATTTTTATAATCATTTCTTTCCGAAAAAACATAGAAACACACAACTAAACAGTCACTTTGACTTTTATATATAACGTATGCTCCACACAAGATAAATCCAAATGATGTTTTTTAAAGGTTAGATAAATGGTTTAGTCACGAATCTTCTTTAATTACCCGATGTATTAAAGATTAGTTTGAAATACTTTAAACCCTTTGCAAATTATTATTTTCTATTAGATTTCATAAGAAATTCAAATGTATCCTACATACTTCATTTGTATTCGATAATGTATTCCACGCTTAATTAGGCTGTCCACGCATTACGAATATTTCGGTGCGATTTTTCCACTCAATATATTATTACCTATATGGAACTCCATAAAAGCGCGCGCACCACGGAATTATTTAATTCTGAGCCGGATTTAATACCTGTAGATTGCTACAGATTTGATATGCGTTTCAGAACTTCATTTTATTAATGTAAACCCAAAATCGAATCGATCGAATCGAAGATCGATGCTAAATAACTATTACATGATATTTTTTCACAATATCAATAGCCTTACAAGCGCGGTGCTTTCACAACAATCACCTTTGGAGATCTTTTGACTAAAGGTGATGTAATATTAAAATCTCAAATACTCAAATCCGGTAAATTTTTATTAATGCAATTAAAAGGTATTTCTTACTAGTTTTACAAATTAAACATTACATTAATCACGTAATTAGTCAAATATACTTCAACTAGTTTCTAAATGAACAAGCAAAATTGGTTCTTTACGTGACACACGAAACTAGAATACATCACCGTCAAATACATAGTGCTAATGAAAGAGCGCACGTTGAATCATTATTTGCCCAACCTGTTGGTTTGATAAGCAAACAGCCAGATGTTTTGCAAATTACCCAAATACTATTTTATTACGCAATATCTCAGTTGACGTAATGTATCATCAAATCATTCTTTATTGTTTAAATCTTACAGTCTTTTACTTTCGCATAGTAGAAAAATACAACAAAGTTTTATTAAGTTGTTTTCACTGCTGGCCAAGTACAAAAACCTTAACAGCCACTTCTTTAATGTTATTTCGTTAGATCACGGTTTATGGGAGTAATAACATTTACACCAGAACTACACTATATGAAAGTGACTCCATTCATTATGTAAATAATAAAATATATCACCTGGTAATTTTAACAAGTTTTAAACAGTTTCGGTTAAACCGAACAGCTATGTACAGTGGACGTTAAAGTTCTGATTTTCTATCCGTTCGTGTGCTCGTATGTGGCTCATATAACCTATATTAATTTTAGGCGTAAATTTGCAAGACAAGAGACTACAGATAAATGCTGCACAGCATACATTTATGATTTGAAATCACTTACCACGAAATTCCATCAATTTCACGAAAATTTTAAATTTCCAAAACTGAAACGAAACATCAACAGTACAAATTTTAAGTGAATCAGGGTGGTGTACGGTTCATATGTTTTATACCAAACATTTTCAATAAAATAGATATATCTCAGAATATATGATAGAATAGAAGTAGGGTGCGGTCGATAGACGCATCTATCCAGACAGTTCAATCACGAAATTAGTCTACCAATACCACTTAATTTATCAAAGTAGTTTCACTTAACTGTATGGATTAGTATAGTTCTATTAAGTTTACGAAACGTACTGATCGATATATTTGTATTTATAAGCACTCAAAAAACACAGTTTGTGCATATAGCCTGCAAACTTATGGCCAACTCATACAATACGATAAAACTAAGAAAAATTAAGGAAACCTATAGACGAGTAGTAATTACGTAATGGAAAATCCGAAAATAACGAGGGACACTTTCGAAGGGTCAAAGAGGGTGCAAATAATTCTCGATTGTACTTTATGACAAGCCAACGTGGCTTACTCAAAACGAAACAGCTGCTAAAGACGGACCATGGCAATAACTGTCTTTCAACTGCACCAAGACCGCTACATAAAAAGAGCATGCGATTACCTATCTTCTTTGTAGCGGTCATCGGGGATGTAGTTATAGCCAGATTGAATCCAGGCAGCGTCTGGAATATCGCAGTACGGACTATGCTAGACGTCCCTAGCAAAGAAACAGGTCTGTCATGTCTGCCGTAGTTCTGGCGTTAGCTTTGTCGTAGTCCCATTGTCCTGCCTCAAATTTCAAAAGAAGCTGCGATAGTTCTAACATATCCAGCAGTAACTACAAATGGTAAACTACCTCAACGCTATCTCCGCACTTAGGGGATATACATAAAGAATTTCCACCACCGGGAATAAAATAATTTCGCAGCAACAGAACAATGACTTGTCTTCTGAAAGAAGTTTATTACTAAGGTTAATTAATATAAAGGCTTTCAATGTAGATACTTATTGAAAAATCGATAGAAACAAATAATTGTGTTAATAACGTTGTAGCCTCTTCCCGTGTCAGTCTATTGCGTGCCGACTTCCTTCCTTGAGCAAAATATCATGTTACTACTAAAGGGTGCTATTTTAGGGCTTTGTTGGTTCCACGAAGTATTTATTAAGTTCTATTAGCAATATACTTACATAATATGTCAGGAAGAGTGGGTACGAAATATTTAGAATTGGTTGGGAAATTATGTCGGGTCCTTTTTTTACTGCCACATGCTGGCATACAAGCAACACAAGGGGCCAACGCGTTGCCGGCCTTGAAGAAATTTATAACGCCGTTCTTAAACGACCCCATGTCTGCAGAGGGAAAACTGCGGCGTGAAGTTCCTTATACAGATCCCAACCTTGCACCATTCCATTAAATTGTCACTTCTTTTATAGGGTAGAAAACTACCATAAAGATGGCAGAAGGTAAATAAATCGAACAGGATATAAGATTTATTTCAAATTCAAATTTATTTTACCAAACTTCTCATTACATGACAAAGCTATAACAAAGATTGTGCTAAGGTACGTTATCCTGGTTGCCACATTCTGAGCGAGATATGGCTACTAAAGAACCCTGCACTAAGCAAAGCCTGTATCACAGGGATCATATTATATAATTTTATATACCTATATACATAAAATGAAACATTCTTCAATACATATTTATAATATGGAAGTGCGAGCGGTTGAGTATGTTGCGTCTGTGTGCGTGCGTGCATGTATGTGTGCGCGCGGGCGCGCGCGCGCTTGTTTGCGTGTGTGTGTTTGCGTGTGCGCGAGCGTGTGTGCGCGAGCGTGTGTGCGCGAGCGTGTGTGCGTGCGTGTGCGTGCGCGCGCGTGTGTGTGTATGTGAATGCGTGCGTGCATATATTTGTGTATTTAAGACACAATACGCGGTAGTTCATCTGTTTGAAAGTAGGTAAGAGAATGTAAGAGTTTAAATGTAATTTTTTTTGCCTGTTGTAGTGTTAGTCTAAGAATTTCATCTTTATTTAGCTTAGCTATTCTGTTATATATAATATATATAACACATAAGTATATATTTATTTGACTAAACAGAGTTAATTTCTTGTCAAAAGAAAGAAACAGATTTTTGTTTTATATCAACAGCTGAAATCACTTTCTTGAATAATTAGACTAATTGCGTAGAAAAAGCAAGAATTTATTAATAACGAATCAAATTTAAAAAATTGCATCCTAGAAAGTAGTTAGTTCCGCTACCGAAAGTAGTAGTCGGAGACAAAGTTTATTGTTGGCTGATTAGTGACTAATTTTATTTAAAAGACAATGTGTGAAATAAGAATTTAATTTCTCAACCAATAACATAACCCAAAAAGAATTTTACTTCAATCAAAACGATATAACAATACAAAAGCCAAATTGTTAAATAACACGAAAAGGGCGTTGTTGAAAATAGGTCAAAGAGGTCTTTGTGCTCCCTTATACAGTGTACTATAATATCAGAAAGGCTCTTCCTGTGCCTTTCCTCAACTAAAGTTCAAATTAAAATAAGGTAAGAGATAACATTTGTTTACTACTATAATGACATGTTACGTCATTATTACACAGGTATTTTATATAGATATGCCCGCGACTTCGTCCATGCTTGACTTGAAATGCCCATGGGATTCACGATACACAAATACCTAACCGCAGCTATCGTTTTAATGCTGTGTCAGAATAAGAAAATTATTATGCACCCGGACAACTACAAACCGCGCCTGGGAAAATTCCCGCGGGATTTCCGGAATAAAAATATCACATATCCTATCAGTAAAAAAATCATATTGGAATTTGATTTTTTTTAATTTGGCCATTTTAAATAATTCCCAGAAAAATTCCCAGGATATAATGTAGTTTAGATCCTAAGTCTAAGAATTTGCTGTCGATCAGCGAAAACCGCATCTAAACCGGCCCAGTAGTTTTTACGTGAATAACAAACAGACAAGAAGTCTAAAAAATTGCATCGTGTTCTCCATCGTTTATATAGTGTATTCCAGTTATTGTTTTTTAAATAGCTTCAATCAGACGGGGTATTTTTCGAAATTTATAATATTACACATTATTTACAATATCGTGGACGACAAATTGTAAGACTGCAGTTATTGGTCCGAAGGGAGAGTAATGATTGGTTTATAAATATGATTTGATGATACATTTCAAATTATACCGTCTATTCAAAATAAACCGTCTGTTTACAATATCGCTAGATTAATATAAAGTAACGGTTGAAATGAAATTCACGTATATAACACGGTAAAAATTACTAGTGTCTTTGGTGGAAAATATTGCCTTTTATTTGATTGACCAGTTACAAAAATGTTAAACTTTTTATTTCTTGTTTACCTACGTACCTAGAATTTTCCTTTACAAGCTGTCTAAAAAAGTAAAGACCTGTATTAGCAGCCGAACGTATGGTAATCCTATACATAAATACAATTTTGAATGTCATAATGTTACTGTAAATTCACTAACATGATACAAAACAGATGTAATACAAATTGGCGCAAGGGCATTACAATGGTCATTTTATACATGAAAACATTGCATTGCATCACTGTAATCATTATACATGTAATCGTTTCAATATATGTATGTACATATCTCACACATGCCGTCAATCAATAGTAAATGGCAGCATAATAACAGAGCTTGTCTAACGGTTTGTGTTTCAACAAAATATGTGATACACATAGAATTGTTTGCTCTAGCGTAGCGGCTACCGGGTTTGTGATTTTTAGATTTCCTTAGTTAATAGGTAAAATGCAAATGTCTGTTTGAGTGTGACACCATACACGCAACTGAAACTAAATTAATCCATTATTATGTCTTTGATTCTTGCTTAGCATAATGTACCACTCCACTAATATTACTATCTATCCTCATTTAGTTGTTGTCGATGTGAACCGAAGGAAAGAAAGCCATCTTAAATAAGTGTCCAGCCAACGTTTGATCGCTGTCATATTTGCGCTCGTGCGTATAACACTCTATCACGTCCAACTTTTAATTTATTGACCGTGCCATATACTTCACTTTAAGAGAAGTTTTAGCTATGATGTGGATACGACGCCGTGCAATGTTATGTTTCTAATGCAAGATAACCAAATTCAGAATTATTTTAATATACAGACAGTCCACAATTCAAACCAGCGTTATTTTTCCCACACCTCACTAATGGACAACTACATACAACACTGTAATTTAGCGACAATATGAAACTTACTATGGGTTTCCTGTTCCGTATCAACATTGAACGACATGAGTACCTTCAATCTCTAAAATTTCACTCGAAAGCTTACAATGTTAAAAAAATCCTACTGCTAAGTTAGAAATTTGAATATTAACACATTTTTCTCAAAACATACAAATAAGAAAGATCAACTTACACGATGGTCGGAACTTTGACACGTCCATGCCGCATTTCTCCCTGTTGTACAGCAAAATCTTGCATACACGCCATGGTCCGAAGTAGCCTCTTTCATAATCCGGGTTATCCACTGGAAACAAAGAAAAATATTATGTTAAAAGCAGTGTCTCGTCGAAAGTTGCAGTTCAGTAGAGAATTTTAGAAAAAAGCAACTTTGTTTCTTGAACTACTGATACAGTCAATTTTCATCTTAAAACAGTTTGTGTCCGAAGATCCACTTTTTTTATCAAAGTCTAGAGTTAAAAAATTAATTCAAATTCTCATTTTTATTCAAACTATGTTCCACCGGAGAAAAATTTTGAAGTTCTAATATGGAAGTTAAAATTTATGTCTGTTTTACAAAGCATTATAGCTATATCAAGGAAAAGAAGTAGCAAGAAAGTCTCTAGCAACACGTATAGTTAACGATTCTTGTACTTCATATTTATCTCTCTCAGGCTCTTTTTTCAATTACATGATATGTTATTATTTACAAAGTACTGTTGGAGATGGTTCCTCTTCCGTTGCCAAAGAATAAAAACTATGGACAATCGGCATCCTTAAAGAATCTTTAATTATATATCCACATATGAAAAAAAAAAACATTTTTGTATTGTTTATATTGTAGGTGAGACAGTAAAGTCCCAGGTGTGTGAGACACACATAATTCGTTATAAATTTTATAAAGTACAGGACCGTGTGAGTGTTACTTAGGTGAACTAAATACTTCCCTGCTTAGTCTTCAACAAAACGTAAACATTTTTATGTTTGTCGTGTGTCACGTAAACCTATACAATAGCTAAACCAGTTTAAATGTGGTTTTTTTCAGTGACGTTTTGAGATAAGCTGGCGATGTTTAATCCATACTATTGGTATTATGTAAATGTATGAGTGCTTTGAATATTCCTTTGGTCGTCCTTGTCAAAAAATTACAAAAACATAATAGGGATGAATATTATATACTTTTAATCAGGCCAATGAGATAACTTTTCCAAGATATAGGTATCTAAATGACAATTTTCTATCTTGGTTGCTGTTATTAAATCCCTATCACACAATGACTAATCAACTCAACCGATCTGAAGACAGATAGGACGCCTTGTATCCAGAATAAAATATTGTTACAATTTAGCCAAAATTCCACGAAGCACGCCGACAAAAGTAAATGCACACCTGCCGGCCATAAAGCACAATTTATTACAGTTTATTACCTGCCCGCATTTGGACCTCTTTTGTTTACTTTGTGTTTAAAATTTGAAATTAGAAAAGCCGCCTATTGTGTATTGTAATCTTTTATGATGGTTGTTAGCCAGGTGTGATTCGTGGAAATCATTCTTTACGCGGTCGAGACATATTATATAAAACAATTCCCGAACGGAGGGGTGAGGCAGTCTAGCGAGAACCACGATCAAATCAAGACGTGTTACATTCGATAACCGATATAGTGACGGACTTAGCGCGTGTTTTTTAATTGTGCATTTGGACTTTTGCGTCCGGTTATATTTGTACCTATGTTATAACGTGTTTGTGTAGTTCTAATAAATTCTATAGTAATTCCAACGGCATTTTAATTCGAGTCCCGCACTCGTAATGTATCGTTTCCAACGGGGTTAAAACGTTAGTTAAATGAAAAAGAAATAGATAGATGACAATAAGAATGGCGCAAATAAAGTTATTTCGTAATGACTATAAATTAAGTTCAATCTAATGTTAAGCAAGTACATAATGACAGTCTTAAAGCAGCCTGAGACCACATAAACTGGATTTAGGAAAGTTGGACAAGGCAACTTTACTGGAAAGCAGTAAAATTACATTGATAAGGAATTGCTAGCAGCTATTTGCTTATTTAAAATTTCTCTACATTATATATATATGATTGGAAATGCCTTTTCCCTAAAAGAAGGTATAATTCTATAGGTACTAAGCCTCATTTAAGGAAAATTATAATTATTATTATGCATAAGTTTAAAGTACTATTGTATCTGACTTTTGATCAAGGCGGCTGTGTATATAAAAATATAATACCTCAGATACTGTTGCTCAACTATAGGGAAGCTTGCGCAACTATCACTTAATAGAACAGAGGTGTAAAGCGTACACTTCTGGAGAACCGCTTAGTGAAATTGACACATATCTAGTAATATATAAGCCATGCTAAAAAGTACCACTTTATATAAATACTTGTTATATTCGTAATACAAATCTCACGATCACGAGATCCCTAAATGCACAAAGATATTCTCTCATATTCATATTAAAATTTACTTACAAGGTTATTTAGTTTAAATTATTATTTTAAATAGTAAATGTAGTTAGAATTACTTTTACTCATCTTATTTACTATTTTAGGACACAAATAACCAGCCTCAAACATGAGTCAATTAGTTGAAAATGAAAGCGGGACAAACTGGTCAAGGAAAATTTGAATATTCATGACGTAATGGTAAAACTATTCAGTTGTACGCACTGAGCATATTTGACGGACAGTTCTGACCTTCATGCTACCTACATGCATTAACAACTTGCTTTGATATGACAATATCTTAGTAACTTAAGCAAATATGAGCCATATTGTAAAAGAAAAATACTAACAGAACGACAACGACAAACACTAAAAATAAAACGTGAAAAAAGCTTATTAAGGCTTACAATTTTTACAGATTTGGTCTAAAAGCAAGTACTTGACAATAAAATCAATTGATATAATTTTTATCCTCAATTATCAGACAGATCGTTACAACCTCTCACTTTCCCCTCCCTCGATCCAACCTTCCCTATTCCAATGCCATATCTCATGCCTCCTGTTTGCTCCCTCTATTTATCCTATTCCTATCCTAATGGTTGGCAACGCGTGGCTTCGCCATTGGTGTTGCAAACGCCTATAGGTGAAGGTATCTTTCCATGAAGTGATTCGTTGCCTGTTTGTCTGCTTCGCAAATAAAAAGATTTCCTTTTTTGTATGGATGTTGTTATGATTTCAAAATTCTAACGAGTCAAATAGGTTATTGATACTCATTTAAACAGTAATTTTTGACTGAATTCGTGAGTGAAGAGATTAATGAAAGTACGTTAAGCGAAAGGTGTTTGTCAGGGTCGTAGCAAGTGGAGATTCATCGTATCTGCCTATTTCTATGGGAAACAGGAACACGGGAAACGAATGACATAATTTAGAACAATTATTAAGGTTTAGTAAAAGTAATAGTTTAAGTAGGATTTTCCTCAAGTTTGCTGTATCGTGCAAAAAGTTAACAAATTTTTATTAGGTTTATTATAGATCCTTTAGAGATTGGAGTTGAATACTTGAAACGTTTCGATTGGTAAGCGCGTTAAAAGTACATTATATAATTTAAGAAGTTATTAAATAAGAAAAAATATGGGAACAATTTGTAACTTTGAGCTTATTTGATCCAAAAGTTTTTTAACCATAGACATTAAAAAGAAAAAGAAGTAAAACCTAACTTCCCTAAAACAACAATAGAGTAGGAACATTGAAAAGATGCAAATCAACCGAAGGTTAAAAGTACTATAAGAGGAACCAAGATAAACGCGTCACGATTTCCTGACTCGGTACTAATTGAATTCATACTATGTTGCAAATTGGACATCCTGCTAATATTGTTAAGAACTTAAGCTCTCTCTTAGCAGTGAAACCTGAAGGTTTATACAACTTTAACATTTGAACATACCCATAGTATGTAAACTAAAATGTAATACTTCGCTTGAGACTTAGATCACTGATAAATAAGAAGAGCAAAGATATGAGACGTCTGTAACAACCAAACAATAATTTATGTACATGTTTCAAGCAAAATACAGTAGCAAATGTAAAGGAAGTGAACAAGGGTATCATTAGTTCAATCGCTGTGTTACAATACAACATTTTTCCAACTGAGTAACATACAAGGAAAATAAGACACCGATTGATATTACACGTAGGCGCTTGCAATTACAGTCATTAAAATTATAATTTACGTTCACATAACTTCCATGCTGACATTAATGCAATAATACCTTTAAAGGACCCACGGGCTAGAAAAGCGTAATACTTAATACCCACCAGCAGCCCATGTCCGCTTACAGGCAATGAAATGACTCATAAGGCACGAGTCAATTTAATTCATCGTGACCGACATTCACCCAGACCTAGTCAATCAAGACGAGACTGAATCCATTAAACCAATTTCACACGCACGCGACCACTGTATTACGATATAGGTATCAATTACAATACGCTAACGCTGTAATTTTTGATCTTGAAGCAGGCAAACAGGCAGACGACCCTACTGATGGGAAG
This sequence comes from Dendrolimus houi, assembly GCA_039645545.1. Lineage (NCBI taxonomy): Eukaryota > Metazoa > Arthropoda > Insecta > Lepidoptera > Lasiocampidae > Dendrolimus > Dendrolimus houi. Next base: position 10,714,711 of record CM077136.1, read on the forward strand.
CGGTTATCGTCGCCTATAAACGTTTGCAACTCCAGAGGCGTCGCGAATGCGTTACCAGCCTCTAAGAATTTTATAACGCCCTTCTTAAAGAATCCCACGTCCCAGCGCAGAGGAAAAACTACAGCAGAAAGTTCCTTTCAGATTATTATTGTACGCGGAAGAAATATTCTAGAGAACCGTTACGTAGTTGAGTGTGAAAGAAGTGGGTGTGAACATCCCAAAGATGACTTCAAAAAGTTTTTAGAGACAGAGATTGAAATTAAATCATCGTCATTAAATCTAAATTCCAAATGTGATATCTCAAACAATAGGCGATGTGCTGTGTTAACAAAGTGTTTTCGGTATTCCTAAAATATCGTAGAATAACTAGAACATCTTTTTGGAAAAGTCTGTATTGTAAAAAACTACTTGCGTTACACGTTGACGAGATAAGGCGTCGTACAGCTGATTTCCTAAATAGATAGTAAAGCAGACAAAAAAGAGCTGTACGTTATTCAGGCTGCCGAACATATCTTGGTCTGTTTTCCTTATAATTTGTTTTACAATAATCGTTACTTGTTACTCAAGATTAAAATGACAGGTTCATTATATTATTATCTGCATACACAACAATCCCTATTAATATTATAAATGCGAAAGTAACTCAGTCTGTCTGTCTGTCTGTTCCGTTTTCACGGAAAAACTATTGGAGCGATTTGGCTGAAACTCAATATACATATATTTTTCATTATATTTTCGATGCCGAGAACGAACATAGGATACTTTTTATCCCGAAAAATGGGATAGATTTATGTAAAGGTTATCCCTAAAAGTAGGATAGGTTTTTTTGATTTGCCATTTTCGTCATTTCTGTAATTTTGATCATATTTGTCCGATTTGTCCGATTTATTCTTTTTATCCGATTTGTTCTTTTTGTCCCTTTAGTCCCCTTTGTCCCTTTAGTCTTCTTTGTCTTTTTTGTCCTATTTGTACTTTTTGCACTTTTTGTCCTAATTGTACTTTTTGTAATTTGTTTTGTTATTATTGTCACTTTTGTTATTTCTGTAGTTTTCATAGACCCCCTCCCCCCCAGTCTATGAATAGACAAAGATAGATATATAAATAAAACTAGGACAGTTTGAAATAGAAGATGGAAGTTTGGTCTCATACCAATCATTTCTCAAGTTTATACATATAAAAATTTATCGTCTATAAAAATGCGATAGTAACTCGATATGACTTTCTGTTAAGCTTTCATGGAAGAACTGCTAGGAGTACTGGATCGGTTTTGCTGTAATTTTGTTTAAATGTAGTTTTAATACCGAAAATTGATAAATATATTTTTCATGCCGGGAGATGGGATAGTTTGCGATATAAAATGAAATTAATTTTCCGGGTGCAAATAGCACTAACATAAAAATTTTGTACAATGTAACCTGTATTAACGCCTACTCTTTACACAAGAAGCATGCACCAGAGCAATGTTCCGCAAACTTTTAGTGTTCAAGGTACATCTACATCTACAAGGTACATAGGAAAACGAAAATTTTTGGAGGTACACCACAAATAATTTTTTTTTTTTAAGCTAGCCCAACGAAACGAAATGCCTCCCTCATGCGCTCGCGTGATTTACCTACATATTTTATGTGTAACTAAGTATTTTTCTTACCCTTACATTATTTACTAAAAATAAGTTTATAACATAACCTTTTTCCGAGGCACACCAATTAATGACCACGGTACACCAGAGTGCCGCGGTACATACTTTGCGGAACACGGCACTAGAGGTTGACACGCGGCTGCGCCGCGATGTTAAACTCTAGTTTCAATCTAAATTGCAATATTTATTACCTATATATATTAGTCTATTAATTCAAAAATAGCTAACTTAGTTTCATCTTATTTATTACTAGCGTTTAAACCACGGCTGCGCCGTGGTTCTTCATGACCTGGCCAGTAACTTTATTTTAGTTGCATAAAAACTTAATTTGGTTATATACATATATATAAACCGTCAGTGAAAATTAATGGTAAAATCGTTTAAAAATGCGTTGCTTGGTATAGGAGGACTTAGCGGATATACAGACAAACATATGTAGGAAGCGACTTTGTTTGTTTAATATGTAAAGAAGATAAAGAAGCACGAATAACCTGAGTAAATTAAGAGGACTAAAAGATCTGGTTAGAAACAGGAACTTAGGAACATTTATAAAATTGTGTTGTAAAAAATAAACCATGACTATGAGCCATAGAGTATGACCGTTACCCATAGTAAATTTTTGATATTGCACTTACAAACCAGCGCTAGTGTACTGTTTTCATGCCCGGCTGGACCAATGTGTGTGTACTTCCTTTGGTCAATCGTGCGCCAACAACGAAAGTAACTTATTTGGCTAAAGGAGGTTATATTATTTAATTATTTAGACCTAAAATTTTATAGTTTCTTGTTCATTTCGCTACAATTACAAAAAAATTTAAGTAAATATAGTGTAGACAACTGCACATCAAAACAAAGAAAAGCCGCAACCAACCTGATTTGAAGTACCTTATCCGTAATGAATAACATGTGAGCAACCTGACAACGTAATTATTACTGAATTACAGCTACGGTTGTCTACATCGTGATTGCAGCGTCATCTTTTTTTCCTAATCCGTATATTGCACGGTAACGATGTGATTTATTGGGATAAAAAGTATCCTAAGAATTTACTCGGATTATAAGTCAGCTTCATATCGAGTATCATTCGAATAGGTTTAGTAGTTTCCAAAAAGATGCGATCGCAGCGCCATCTTTTTCGCTATTTTCGTCTATCCATTATTTATCGGGATAAAAAGTATCATAAGTTACATCCCGTGATATAAGTTAGCTCAGTTTCGAGTTTCATTTAAATTCGTTCGGTTGTTTTTACGTGACGCTCCAACAGATAGACAGACAACAATTCTAAAAGTTACATTTTTGTAATCATTTGGTCCGAATTAGCCCCCCTGATTTTTTTCACATTTTTAAACGCAATGTACAAACTCGAACCATATACAAATTTATTATAGTATAGATTAACTTTCTATTTCATTTTAGTTTAAATGTGTTTAGTTAGATTAAAACCATACTATTATATTGGCAACAAATAGTCATAGAAAGTATATAAAGGAAGTACTGAAGGTTTGTACTTTTATCCATATTTTAAAACATTTACGGTATTCGTGATATTTTATGTATCCAACCGACTTATGTATTTTTACTGTTATAAGAACTTAGCAGAACAATAAGTCATAAAGGTTTTGCGATAAATTTTACGATTCACGCTACAGCCCCAGTAAACTGATAGCCTAGTTAAGAAGAAATAGTATTGTTGTTAGGTGTGGTACGTATATAGAAGAATAGTATGTAATGTGGTTATACACTTTTAAAATTGTACTACAGTCTACTCTCGTTAATTTGACACTCGTTAATTTGAATCTCTGGATAATTTGAATTTTTTTTTTCGGTCCCTTGAAAAATACTCGATAAATTGAATAAAATCAATGTTAATTGGTCCCTTCGGTAATTTAAAGTTGATATTATCTTACTCGCAAACATGCGATAATTTGAAGTCCGGGCTTTCTTACTTTCTATAATTTGAAGCGTTTATCATGCACATACCTGTTGTTTGTTTACATACATGTACAGACCTGTCAATTATTTACATAAATGAGATATATGTAAGTTCGCATTCCAGTCTTCTTTCAAACGGTAATGAGCCATGTTAATGTTTGATTTGTGCTATTAAAATGAATCCAAGAAAGAACAAATGTCTTTCCATAAGTTCCATAAGTAAACGCTTGTTATTTTGAACTCTTGACAATTTGAAATTTATCTCTGGTCCCTTGAGTTTCAAATTATCGAGAGTCGACTGTACTTAGTTCCTTATTAACTTCTTAATATAAATATAGATTGCCAAAAACGCCCACTGTATCCTTCCATGGGGACATTAGAAGACCCAGAGGCAAATAGACGGCATCTAAGCAGACAAGAGGGACAGTCACATTGGCTCAGTGTTCATTTTTTAATATCATAAGTTTAAAATACTAATGTTCATGAATACATTTTTATCTAGTTTCCTCCAAAGTGTTGCCTTTGTCAAACATTTGTCTGATATTAAAAAAAAAATCGAAATGTGTGCTGGGACACATAGTAGAAGTGAAACTTCAACAGACAAGTGGAAAAACGAATGGCAACAGACAAGTGGCAAAACGAATCGCAACAACATTTTTACTTGAAGTTCGATTTTTCGCAGGCTTGCTGCAAATTATGATTTGGTTAGGTTAGGTATATTTTAATGAATACATTTTTTATTTAAACATATTTTATATTATCAAACAAAAAAACTGAATTCGATCCGGAACTAAAAAACACATCCATAGTCTACTCTAAAATTATGCCGCCTCTCACCACGTCTATTCTAAATTTATGCCGCTTCTATATTAGCGACAGAAAAATCCTAAGACCCCGTCTATATAGAAGTTTCACTTCAACAAGAGTATTCGAGTACGCGACCGTGCCATCATTTGTACATTATTTCTGCATGCCAAGCCGCTTTAAAAATCAAGTTTTATATAGAATGGACATACATGTTCTTTTCTAAATGGGGTCATTGTTTAGAAAGGGTTGGAAATTACTGATATAAATGATGAATAAACAAATTATATAATGATTTGAAGTCCCTCATGGTCGAATACTCATCAGCAGTAAAGATTATATATAGTCCCCGTACAGTCTGTGGCAAGCCCATAAGACAAGGCTTTCCGTCAATTAAAAACTTGTACCAACGTTACTGTTTCTTTTTATTACTTAATTTACTATATTATTTGTAATATACAACTAAGAACTCTATGGTCGATCCTAGATACCCAAACCAGAGTAATACAAAATTTACCATGCCGGGTCCTATGTCACGTAGATTCACATTCTCTGTAATCCAGTGAACTAGGTATTGAGCCAAAGATGAGATCACGAAGACCGATAAAAGGAAATTAAATAATATATACCCATAGAAAAATAGCTATCCGTTTTCATAATTTAATTATTGATCGATAAAACTCGAAGAATTTGTGAAAAGTAAATAAATCTAGTATGTAATTTACTATTGAATTTCAAACAAAACTCGTAAAATATGATACACCCGGATATAATTATCTAACTACAAACGCTGCTTATGATAAATTTAAAGCACTTGAAAAATTTAAACCAGTTGAAAAATAAGGTAGAAAAATAATTATACAAGCAGCAACGTCAAACGTGTTTATTAAATAGCATGTTAGGATAAGTTGTGGTTATATTATATTGCGCTGATTTTGGACCATTTCCCTAACTTTTTATACCGGGTCCCTAATTCAGCATAGTGTGTGTAATAAGTATTTAAATAGTTTTACTTTGGAGGAGTTGATGAGCTCGGACATATTTTTTTTCATAGATATGGCTTCTTAAAGCTGTGGGTTTAGCAAGTATCAATTATTGTTTAATATTCTTGTTAGAGAATAATATCAATCAAATAGGATCCAACTGATTCCCAGCAAAACTCCAGGTATCTTTACTTTTTAACATGTTAGCACCCGTGACATTGGCATAGTTGTAACACAGTTACTGCACAATTTAATTAATTGACTAAGTGTTAGTACATGACTCCAAATTGATATTTAATAGTTATTCACATAAAAAAGGCAATACATAAATAACTGTAATAAATCGTACTTGACACTTCATTTAGCATCAATGTCACGGAGAATTAAATCAATGAAGACTAATCGACTAAACAAAAACATAAAGGAAAATTATTTTAAACCTTCACTCATAGGATCGTCGGTCAAAATCCGAGGTCGATGGCTGTCAGCCCACAATGGCATGACATGCAGACTATTGCCGGTATGTATAGACCTCAAGAACAGTTACTCTATTGTATCACAACATTAATATTGCTGAGATTTTTGGAGCAGTTCGCTTCAAACATATTTAAGATTGATGTCTGGTGCCGCCTCGTAGTCTTTCATAATCTGTAACGTAATATTTCATAGACAGTTTTAGATACGGTATAATTTTAAGAATTTACTATTGAACTATTACGCATTTCTTTAATGTACTATTCATTTTATTAAACCCATAGTCTATGTCCAGGATCTCATAAATTTAGATACTTTCAAAGCGTCCAACGATCAGCGAGCCAGGCAATTGAACCAGAGATAAATATTAATGTTTAATTGATTTATAATAGTTATATTTGTTACTAAGTGTAGTTTTTCATGCGCCTTTGTTTGGTTAAACTTCAGATATATCATATGGATATTATTACTATCCCATTTTCCAAGATAAAAACTTTGTAAAAACCGTACTTAACGTACAGATACCACATTTCATATTCTCAAGGCACGGAAAAGCAATAAGAAAACATCCAAAGAAATTTACTTATACATTTTTTATACAAGTATAGATACTTGTACATCCCAATACGTACAATTATGTACGTACTAATATTTATATCAAAATCGATTTCTTTGTATGTCGGTGTGTTAGTTGGTATCTTCTTTAGGGATTTCATTGTAATGTTTATTACATAATGATAAAATATAAATATGTAATTACATTTGCCGAAAAAAACTTGACCCTAAAAAAAGCTAAATCCTACATGTCTTGATGACGCCAAAGTTATTCATACAAGTTTATAATAGGTTATTTAAAGCATATTTTTAGACTAAACAAGCAAAAATTGTTTTTTTTCTCCAATTCGTCGACCTTTAATATTTTCATATTATAAGGCTTTATATAAAGCAACTTTATCGGGCATTATAATAAATTTCTTCTATAAAGATGCAGTTTTAAACATTAACCGACTTCATACTCCTACACAGATATTACCATTTTTATCCTATTTTTATGGATACAATGAACTTGTCTAGAAATTCAATTTTGCTATAAATTTTCAAGACGCACGACATTTTTGCTTTAAATAATGATAAACTTAGATTTGTATTTCCATTTTACAAAACCGTTAAGAAAAGTAGGTGTAAATTAATGTTTGTAAACCTGTTATTAATATTTTATACTAACTACGAGTATGTCATTCTTCAAGTACCTAATCTGTACGAATGTATATAAGACTTAAGTTTTAGAATGAATCGATGTAATGGACGCAGCGATAATTATGTACTATTTTTGGGTGAGATAGTTTGTTTACAATTATTTATATACATAGATATAAATTATTTTTTTTAAATGTTTGTCACTGTATCTGGCTTTTTATAATAAATTATTAATATTATTAAATAATGCAATTTCTCAGCAATTCAATTCTCACGTAAGTATATATAGGCTGATTTACATTGACCCGGCTACTGATTTGGGGAGCGGACTGACTTCAAAGTATTCAATCGGGAATATTGAAGACATCAAACTTGGTAGCGATGTACTGACTTCAAATCAATTTACACGATGCTAGTATGAAGTCAGCACTGGTTTCCTTCAAATTTGAAGTCAGTAGCTGAATCTGTGTAGATCAGCTTTAATAGCTAGTTTTGTGATCTATATTGCGTATTGTTATTATCACCGAGTGCTAAGGGCGAAGCAAAAATTCACATCTAGATAACCTGTATTAAAACCGCTAATCCGCCTTGAAAAAGCGTTGCGGTATACCACCCGGTCTTCTAAACTTACGGAGACTCTACCCCAGCTATGGAAGGGTCCTTTAAATCGTTCGAATTATGACGTCAGAACGCAGTATAGTATACAAAAATCAAGGAGGCTCTGACAATTTATATCATTAAAAGGATTTCAGTTGATTAGAATTAGACTATCAAGTACCCCATTGGATAGAGATATTAAAATCTATACCGATTTTTAAAGTTAGATTGAATATGACAATATCATTGTAATTTGATGACATTTGACGTGGTTGAGTGGGCTAAGCCTTTGCCGGCTTACCTTACTGCAACGCAGAAGCTCCGGGTTCGATTCCTGGTATAGTAAATTTCGGAAACGGATTTTCTCCGTTATTTAATATGGTCTGGGTGTCTGGGATAGGCCCCAGAATGGTCCGTTGTATATCACCCATAATACAAGCGTAACTTGCTTAATTTGGGGATATACAGTGTGTGTGTTTGTCTGCCGATAAAAAAATATATATATAGAAAAACGTCCATGCTCAATTTCAACTAGCACGCAGTTATTTAAAATACTTATTTATCGGAGGAAAATTCTTAAGAATGTTCAGCAAATGATAGTGGAGGTATAGTCAGTTTCACATGCTTGACAAGTTTGTGGTGAGACCTATTGAATTTCTCCGTTCAGCCTACCGAGTTTTTCCCGTGAGATATTTAATCAGTTGAGACGACACAGGTAAGTGTCTATAGCCATTAGTTTAAGGACTAGATAGAAATGAATTTCACAGTTCAATTACAATATTTGTAACTACTAGCCAATTTGAAACTAATACGTGTTAACGATCTAATGTGCTATTTTAATTATAATTCATTTTTACTTAAAAATCTGTACCAATAAATTGAATTCTCTGTTTATGATTTAAAACCACCAACTAAATAGTCTACTTTAAAACTTAATCTGTTCACATCAGATTATTACATACATACACATTATCACGCCTATTTCCCATAGGGCTAGGCAGAGACTATGGATTTCCACTTGCACGCTTCCACGGTCTTGACATACATCCCTTACTTCATCTACATTTTTTTATTGCTGGAGTTCAGCAGGTAGGCCGACGGCCCACTTGATGAAAAGCGGTTACTATCGCCCATGAACATTTATAACACCAAAGGTGCTACCAATGTGCTGCCGTACTCTAAAGGGAGACTGGAACTTGACTATTAATACCGGAACACAACTCAAGGTCGTTATGGCGGCACACTATAGACTAGGGGTGGTAGCCATCTAAACGGTCAAATACCCTACCACCTGGCTGTGGATTGTTTTGTCGCCTCTTACGACAGGCCGCTCGGCCGCAGGTATTTGTATTCTTTCTCCGTTCCTGCACGGATAGATTATACACATTCATTAATCTCTTTATACATACACGTTTATTATAGGTGCTCTTTACCTGGCCATTCTTTAAGACATTTGCTATTTGATCATGATAAGTATGTACCCCCACACCGTTTCCATTAAATTGTTCAGTCTCTTTTCAACCATTCTCTGTATATGTCCAAACCATCTTTATCTTTACTAATATTATTAAGAGGAAAGATTTGATTGTTTGTTTGCATTGAATAGGCTCCGAAACTAATGAACCGAGTTGAAAAATTATTTCACTGTTGGCAATCTACACTATCCCCGGGTGACATAGGCTATATTATATTTTCAAAAAAATAGGGATCCTTACTATAACTCCAATAATGTAACCCAAGTTGTAAAAAAAAAAAATACCTAAAACATTCTTTACATCGCGTGCGCTGCGAAAACTATTGATGATAGAATAAAATAATGTACTACAACTTTGTCGAACACATCATTATTTACAAAAAGTGTCGCGACAGCATATGTATAACTATTATAGTTATGCCACAATAAGCGTTCTTTTATTTAAAAAATGTAATTGTAATGCCGCCGCTAGAAAAGGCTCTTTATTTGTATCTTGGTATTCATCCTTATCAAAATAAATTACTTCATATTCAAGACTGCTTCAATACCTTTATACTCGTAAAACTTTTTGAATTATTCAATTCGGACATTCCATTGGAAAGATATCACGCGTTTAAAAATGTAAGTATTAGAAAAAAGTTATGTGGTCGCCGCTCACCCTGCTCGGCTAGCTAGGCAGCACCTTATGCAATGTAGGCGTCACTGGGGTACGGGCCGTATGGGAGGAGAAATATTTTGAATTCGCTTAGTAGGTAATTAAACTCAATAAAAAAGTTCCTTTTAGATACCCGTGCGAAGCCAGGGCGGACTGCTAGTATTTTATAAGCAACAAGTTTGCCTCGTGGAAAGTACTTAAACAATCGACTGTCTTCATTGTTCGCTTATACGTAACAACAAAGAGATTGATAATAACACGAATCTTTAAAACGGCGAGCGTACAAAAACCCATCAACATATTGATCGGGCTAAGAAAATTAAATCCGCCTTACGGTTAACGTGACGAATAAAAAGTAATTTAGCATTCACTATGGTGTATTATAATATTCTACCGTCAGTTGAATACACGATGTTTATAACATCATAGCATGTTGAAGGAGGTTTATTAAAAATTCGTTTCTTAACTTGCTGTAATATTTATAGATGAACAAATATTTGTCAAATAAAGCTGTACGTCGATTTAAAAATATAATACTTAATGGAATTAAGATTTCATATTATAGACAAATGGCGAATATGGTGCCCTTATTACGTTTTTATTTCCGTCCGTATAGACAATAATTAAGTTTTGTTTTATTTTTTGTAGACGGACGCCTTTGTTGTAAAACACTATATAAGCTATGTTGTTTTAACGCACATTACACATACAAATATGTATGTCAAAAATTTTATGTACTGTCTTAAAAATTTTGACTGACTTGGTCTAATAAATATAATGTATACCAAAACACGTGAAAAGAATGACTTACTAGGTATTTTAAGTTTTTTAGAATTATGTTTTTTACTAGACGATTATCAATCCTATATATATATATATATATATATATATATATATATATATATATATATATATGTTGTTGTTTGTATATACAAATTTTTCCATACTCCATGTATGACCTTGAAAATAAACCGATTATCATGAAATTTGGTATACATGTACTTTTGGTTACGAGGATAGAGTAGAAGGATACTATAGGAAAAATTTTGTCCCTGTATATAGACTAGTTTCCTCAGAATAGGCGAGCAAAGACACGTGTAAAGAAATTATACGATGTGATGTACAAGGCGAGTAATGGTAATACTAGATAGATTAGTTAAATTGAATCAATTTTATTGAAAAACACGGATCTGTATTCAATGACATTAACTTATTCAAGTTTGTGTTTTATGGATCACTTTACTTGATTCAAACAAATTAAAAGACAGAAATGAACCGTATAACATTCGGCTTTAGACACTGCACGCTGTCAACATTTCTGTGGACCTCAAAAGCGTGGGTTTACTTATATTGATATATAGACTGTGGTAACATGATACAAAGACTCCATAGCGTGGACGCGCAAGCACATCTCCCACAGTTTTGTCACAAAGGTCTCGTTGGGTCAATGACCTGTTTAGCGGGCGCACCGTATTTTTAAAAATGCAACATGGACTTGGGTATACAAGTAAAACACCTTACGCAACTGGTGAATGGAAATTAAGACTGTTAGAAGGAAAAATAGTCCTAATATTGTTGATAGGAAAATTTACTGAAAGGAAATATTTTATTTACTTAAGTGACCAAAACTTTTTTTATCGAGGTTTAGTAGATTCGCGTTTGACAGCTATCTAAACTGATGTTAAGTGAAGATGCGTAGTATGTAGCACGCTTACCTATTAGATACCTATTCACTCGTGACTTGAAAGACCACTGGTTTTATATGAATCGGGAACTCCAGCAAATTGTTCCACTCGACAGCGGTGCGCCAAAGAAAGGAGGAGGCAAAACGTTTAGTTCTAACCAATGGTATGTCCACCATGTAACGTTGGTGTAAACTGATGTGTCTGGTTGTCCGGCGATAGAAATGGGAATGGGGGAACCAAGTTGTGAAGTTCTAGTGAAGTGCATATGAATCAAAAGAATATAATCTAAGTAAAAAAATCGTTTAAAAAAATCGATTTCAAAAACCAAAAAGTATAAAATAACTTAATGTTGCAAAATATTGTAATTTTTATGGTTTACTTGGCACTGACTTCAAGATGTAGAAAATTTTATATTATTTTGTCTCTTAACAAACTAAATAAATTCTTAGTCAAAAATCTTTATTAAGTTATTTTATACTTTTTAGTTTTTGAAGTGGGTTTTTTTAAACGAAGTTTTTTGTTATTTGTTACTTTTTAGTGTCTAGCTATGGGTAGGGCTAAGAAAGGTGCCACGCGCCTTAAAAAATATAGTCTCAAGAAACGGGAACGGAAAATTTTCATAAAATGAAAACTACTGGGCCAAACTATGTTAAATTTTTAAGGGACCAAATAGCAACTGTTGCGCATCAAACTAAAGAAGAATCACGTAAATCGGATCATAAATCTCAGCGTAATCGGTCTACACACATAAAAAAAACCAATCAAATTGAGAACCTCCTCCTTTTTGAAGTCTGTTAAAAAGTGAAACAAATTGGGTAAGTGCTCGGCACTCTGCGCTCAACGAAGGGTTCCGTAGAAGTATCAAACGTCTCGTTTATTCGTTTTTAATTACAGTACCACAAAAACCATTAAATAAAAAATACCTCAATCTGAAAAACTACTAAATTAATATTGTTTAAAACAAATGTCAAAAGTATTTATGAAGCTTTTTCAGCTTGATTACTTTCTAAATAAAACGGTGTCAGTCAATACCATTAGCATTATCGCAAGTGTGGCCCTAGCATAAAGTTATTTCACTCATTAGAATTATAAAGTCATAACACAACACACTAAAGGCATAGGCTAAAGAGTATCTCTATTGATTGGACTGCCAAGTACTCCATTAAAGGAATACCGCAAAAACCTACAATCGCTCCGAAGTACCTCTGAAGGGAAATTGACTTAATCTCGAAACAGTTCCGATGTAATTGAACTTCAAATTTCATTACAAAGAACAGTATCGAGATAACTATGAATAGATAGGGCTTAGAAAGGCGAAGGTAAGTAACAGTATCCGAAGGCGCCATTGCGTGGTTTGACCCACTTTGCTGGTCGCCTCCAGGGAACTTGACAAGCATCCGTCGCACACAGAACATTCCGGTTTTTAAACGTTTTTAACATCCGTAGAGGTAGCTATTGGGATCTCTCCCTTTGAATAAATTAGTATGTTCTTTGAAAGTGACACCTTTTAACTATCGATGTTGAAACGTGTTGGAGCTTTTATATGTATACTATGGTATATATAGCTAAGTCTATACCATATAACTATACTAAGGTATAGATAGATAAGTGCAAATGTAAATGACTGTATATTTGTCTCTAATTTACGGTGTTAGAATGAACCAATTATCATAAAATCTCTATAATATTATAAAAGTCTAAACATGCCGTGTCTGTACATTGGAGCTATTTAAAAAAACAACTGGAATAGACTATATAAACGATGGAGAACACGTAGCAATGATTTTTAGATTCCTTGTTTTTGTTCGGGATTCACATAAAAACTACTAGGCCAATTTCGACGCGGTTATCGCTGATCGACAGCAATTCTTAGACTTAAAATAAAAATTAAAAAATCTTAAAATCTGCGCTACATTTTATTCCGGGAATCTTGCGACAATTTTTCTGGGAATGATTTAATAGGGCCAGAATACAAAAAAACGAATAATGCGATTTTTCACTGATAAATAGCAAATTTTGTGTTATATTGTTTATCCCGGGAATCCCACAGGAATTTTCCCGAGAGCGGTTTGAAACAGGGTTTGGGTGCATAAAAATTAGCTTATTCTGACACAGTTTTCACTAAAACGATAGCTTATATTCTTTTTTAAATGCGGCGGCAGTTTGTGTCCCGGGAATTTCAAGTCGTGTGGACGAAGTCGCGGGCGTATCCTAGTTTTGTGTATAAAATGTGAAACTTTTGATAACAGGAATAAACATAAAATATTCACGGAAAATGGGATTAATATACTCATGATCAGAACGAGGATTTTACACAAGAGAGCTACGTGAAGTAGTCTAATAATATTAAAGTTATAAGGAAAGCAATGTTGAGAACAAAAAATGTAAGTACAGTCGACTCTCGATAATTTGAAACTCAAGGGACCAAAGATAAATTTCAAATTGTCAAGAGTTCAAAATAACAAGCGTTTACTTATGGAATTTATGGAAAGACATTTGTTCTTTTTTGGATTCATTTTAATAGCACAAATGACTCATTAACGTTTGAAAAAAGACTGGAATGCGAACTTACTCATATCTCATTTATGTAAACAATTGACAGGTCTGTACGTACATGTATGTATACAAACGACAGGTATGCGCATGATAAACGCTTCAAATTATAGAGAGTAGGAAAGCCCGGACTTCAAATTATCGCATGTTTGCGAGCAAGATAATATTCCTTCAACTTCAAATTACTGAAGGAACTAATTAACATTGATTTTATTCAATTTATCGAGTATTTTTCAAGAGACCGGATTTTTTTTTCAAATTATCGAGATTCAAATTAACGAGTGTCAAATTATCGACAGTAGACTGTAGTTTGTTGTTGAACATCAGTCTTAGGTGCCTATTTGCCAATCAGTTAAAAAATTAAAATTATAAATCAATTTACTGATTAAAGTGAGCTATATTTCTCTCTAAATCGTTTCTTACCTACATAATTATATGCCATTCACGCCTTGGTCAATGAGTGGTATGGTAGACGACAAATTTTAAATATAATTTATCTTAGCCCGACCTTAAACCTGCAAGGTTTCCTCTCTAAGTCTCTAAAGCTTAGAGTGCATTACGATTGTCACTAACGGACTTAACCTTTCACAGCTGAAGAAGCTTACAGGTGTAAAGCCGGGCTTATTGTAATAACAATTGAAACCCTAGTACCTTACAAAAAATAACCATTACCCAATAAGTTTACCAACACCTTTATCAATTAAAAAATAACCAATTCACACCAAACCATTACTTAGGTTATTGTAAAAACATTACCAGTGGGTTATCATCTTTTCTTTCTAAACTGGCGACGTAAGCGTTCATAATCACAACTTTACAGTCCTTGGCTAAACTCAAATGCATGAAAGAAGAACGTAGTGCTGTATTATATACGTATACATCCCTATTAATATTATAAATGCGAAAGTAACTCTGTCTGTCTGTTCCGTTTTCACGGAAAACTACGGACTGATTTGGCTGAAACTCAGTATATATATATATATATATATATATATATATATCATATATATATATATATATATATATATATATATATATATATATATATATGAATATATATATATATTTTCATCCCGGAAGAATCCCGGAAGAAGGAATATATTTTTTTAAAGGTTATCCCGAAAAGTAGGATAGGTTTTATGATTTTTGACTATTTTGTCTATTTCGTCCATTTCTTTCATTTCGTCGATTTTGTCAATTCTAGTCCAATTTGTCGTTTTTGTCATTTTTGTCAAGTTTTGTCATTTATATAGTTTACAGATAGACGGGGAATGAGATAGTTTGCGATATAAAATGAAGTGAATCGTCCGGGGCCAAATAGTACTAACATAAAAATGTAATATAATGTAACCTGTATTAACGCCTGCTCTTTAAACAAGAAGTACGCACTAGAGGTTAACCCGCGGCGCAGCCCCGGGGTAAACTCTAGTATTATATATGTTACGATATATGCCGGCTCGGTTTTTATATCCTACTATCCATTGTTTATTTTACCATTGGTAGAAAATTGACATCACCTTTATGTAGTTTATGTCAAATTTTAGCGTAATAATGCTACTGACTAGGAGGTGGTAACTGGTATGATTTAGTATTTAGGCATTAATTTATGACTGCCTACTTATTGAGTAGTTAAGAATTCTGTGCATTATTTGTAAAATTTTCAAAAATTCGTAATGCGCATGGTTTATCAGGCAGTTTCGACTGCATAAATATGTTTTCCGAATTCAGCAGGAACTTTTATATTTGAAGTGATAGAAAAATCCGGTTTTTAACCTAAAAATACAGTTCTACTCCAAATTTGCAATATCTGCAATGAAAATTATCATAACAATGTCATAATAGAAGTTTATAAAATATACAGATAGAAGAGATTAAGTAAATAAGTATAAAAATAGAAAAAGATATAGATTAGGAAACTTCAAAACGCTTTCCTGAAAAATTTGCTTCTCTATTCCAATGATATATCAAATAATATTACATACATAAAAAGCAGTCCACATTGACACCCAGCCCATATGAGTAGATACATAATTGAATATCGTTCCATAATAATAAATTAATTAAATATGTTATAATACGTTGAAAAGCATTTTGATGACTAAATAAAAATGTACTTACAGTAATAGGACTGCACGTACGGTCGGATACCGACATCATCTGAAAGATTTAAATTATTTGTATGGTACAGATCAATGCAGTTACGTGCAAAAGCAATCATTAGAATTATATTTACAAGGACCTAATCTACTATGTACATAGTGTTAAGGTAATTAATAGCTGTGCACCGCACTCGTACGTGATACATCGCGCTTGCGCATATCGTCGTTGCAAAATTGATTTAGAACAGCTATAGGTACGTGTTAGTGCTTCAATTTACAGTGTAGCCCCACCTTATTACGGTTGTACGGTATATTACGGGTTGTCTGGAAGAGATCGCTTCTTAGCGATAAGACCGCCTATTGTGCACATTTAGAATATTTTTAGGCTATAAGGTTTTCTGTAATGGTGTACAATAAAGTGTTATCTATCTATCTATATATCTATCTTATTACTATAGATAGATAAATCACTGTAGGAAATTATTTAGTTCTTACTATAAGAAAAACAGCAACCGTTAATTTATTAGATTTTTTATTTATTTCATGAATTTTGATAACGGCTAATATTATAAAAGAGATTTCTGGAAATTTTATGACTTAAGCCGCTATTTCTAACTAAAATTACCCACAGCCAGGTGGTAGGGTATTTGCCCGTCTGGTTGGTTACCACCTCTGGTCTAGGTTATGCCGCCAAAACAATCTTGAGTTGTTTCCGGCATTAGTGGCCAGGTTCCATTCTCCTTTTTTTGAGCGGCTGCGCATTGGTAGCACCTTTGGTGTTGCAAATGTCCATAGGCGATGGTAACCGCTTTCCATCAGGTGAGCCGCCTGCCTGGCTGCTGAACTCATGGATAAAAAAAAATATGTTGCGCAAGCTGTGGTATGGGCAGTTTACCCAGAGCGCTATACGGGTCATGGATCTCTTTAAAAGCATAAACAAATACTACAACTTTCGAGGATGTATGCAATGATTCGGTTCTACAGATGTTACAGATGTCCATGGACAACAGTAATCGCTTTTAACCAGGGAAACATCTGCCAGTTTGCCTGCAAGCAAACATAAGAAAACGTCTTATTCTTCTAACTTGATGTGCATATTATTATAATTAGCAAGCGCTAATTATTGCAATAACGTGAAATCGACTGAAGGTGAAAAAAACTTAATGAGTAACGAGGAAACATGCACATAGAGGACTGATGTAGATAATACACCACTACGCTGTAAAGAAGTGTCATATCTATATATATCTATATCTACAAAAGACTACGTAATAACGGACGTAGTATTAAAAATATTGTAGTCTGCGTAACAATTTACTAACTATAAACGGACACAAAATCTGTGCATGAGGTTTATCCCCATAATATGACACTTGCATAATCAACTTTGAAAGCATTGGAGCCATAACGTCTCAAAATATGGTGTTTGGAATTAACTGTAACATCTGTTCTTTTAGAAACCAATGGTTTTTGCTAATATTATCTATAATATTATAAATTTCTAAACATGCCGTGTCTGTCTGTACATTGAAGCTATTTAAAAAACAAAAACAACTGGAATACATTATATAAACGATGGTGAACACTATGCAATTTTGTTTAGATTTCTTGTCTGTTTATCTGCTTGTCTGATTATTGGTTTGTCTGTTTGTTCGGGATTCGGTTTTCACTAATCGAAAACAAGTTCTTAGACTTAAAATCTGCGTTTTATTTCATCCTGGGAATCCCGCGGGAATTTATCTGGGAATGATATAAAATGATAAAAAAAGTTGTAATTCCTAAGCGATTTTTTCACCGCTCGATAGCAAATTTTATTTAATAATATGTGTGATACTTTTTAATCCGGGAATCCCGCAGGAATTTCAAGTCAAGCGTGGACGAAGTCGTGGGCGTATTCTAGTTTATTATAAAACCAATACAATAAAAAATTTACGAGTAAAAACTTGTTGTACAATAAATATTACACATAAGTAGCTTGGATCTTTTTAGCTCATAAACCACGCGATTTGGACTTGTTCTGTGAATTTAACTTTGTTCAAATATAGTAAATCTCACATACTTTGTGTTTTGTGGTTTGATTACGGTTTGCATAACTATGGGCAATTGTTAATTAGAGTATAATAGGCCTTTAATTTAATAGAACCAGTTTATGGTGCAATGATGATTAATGATAACTTGCAATAGGTAAACTTACAAGAATGGATTTATAATAAGCACAAAAATATTACATCCCATTCTGTTTGTGGTATGCATAATGCAATTAACGATAAACGAAATTAATATATCAAAGTGTTTCCAAATCTTCGTGATGGAAAATAAAAGCATAAAGAACAAAGTCCTAGATAGCCATGAAGCACATAACGCATATTGTAAATTTCCAAAAGCATATTCGTAAAAAATATTCTATCCTATCCGGCTAAAGTTAGAAACTTGAACGTCTGTGTTGGCTTACTAAAATAATTTTAATCATAAAAAGCTTGTAGTATTATTTTTTATATAAATCAGAAAGGAAACATTTCGCCGTGAACCGATCGCGGGCACCTTATACCATAAAGGGTGCCTTCCCTAAACTTGGGTCAAAACTAACACATACCATTACCATAACACATTATATTTTTTTTCTTTTAGATAAGTGTTTTTAAAAGTGAAAGGTAGGATATTTTCGATTAGTGATACAAATGTATCAAGAGAAAAAAACGAACAATTAAAACGATGTGGGAAACGACTATGGTATTCCGGCAAAATAAAGGTTTTGTTATTTGCGTGAAATATCTAACTCTCTACATTAACTCCGTTCCTTATTTTCTTGAGCCATGCTCAGGCACGCGAAGGTTGTATGAAAACTTTTGTTGTGCACCTTGAGTATTTGGAATGAGCTCATAAGCAAACTTTTCTCGCAGCAGGGCTTACAGATTCCCATGGGCAGCGGTAACAATTCTCTAACGAAACAGAAGAGCCTATGGCCTGTCTGGTACTCCCCAGCAATTAAAAAACTAAGGCTATGAAGTTATTAAAGTTAAATCATAATTCTTATCACCCTAATGAATTCACTATGTTAATGTTCGTCGCCGACACGCATCACTGGCGTCAGATGCATTCATTAAATGCAAAGTGTGCTTTGTTGTCAGTGTTTTTGTTGTACAGCTTTCTAAGAACACGCGAGTTGATGCTAGGGAGTTGGCAGTGTAAAGGAATTCAAGTTAAGATGTGTTTTACAGGGAGGTAAGCTTAGTCCGCGATTATAAAACGGATATCAGCTTGATATTTGTATTGGATTGCCAAGAATATAATTTCAGTTATTAGTGTGAATTAGGGTGAAGTAAAAAAACCGTCTTTTTTTTTGAGTCTTGAGTGCAAAAATTTTTAGTTATTGAGTTGAGTACTTATTTCCCTCCAACGGACAGCTCATAAAAAAATTAAGAGGTCGCTACAAATTTTTAATTTCAAAAATTGCCAAAAACCGATTTTTTATTGAAAATATTTTTCTCGTTACGGTACAATTTTATAGACTAAAAAATAATACGTTTCTGAAAGTTTCAGTTCAAAATTTGAATTTTAAAAGGACGCTGTGCATTACATTAGATTTTTTCGAGCGAGTAATGCACTAGTAAATTTTAAAAAAATGTATTGGTGTTTGCTTTTTAATTCATCTCGTGGTGCTTTTTATCGATTATATGACTAAATAAAAGAAAAAAATATATGGAATATTAATATGAACATCAAAAACTAACATTTTTTCACTCGACACTCAAAAAAAGACGGTTTTTTTGGGCCACCCTAATATATATATATATATATAA
This sequence comes from Dendrolimus houi, assembly GCA_039645545.1. Lineage (NCBI taxonomy): Eukaryota > Metazoa > Arthropoda > Insecta > Lepidoptera > Lasiocampidae > Dendrolimus > Dendrolimus houi. The sequence goes on from CM077136.1 coordinate 10,734,603, forward strand.
TATATATATATATATATATATATTATATATATATATATAATATATCAAATTTTTCTATACAAATATAAAACCTATAAGTCAACTATTTTTCGATTCTATTCAGTTAGCTTTTGTCATCATTTTGGTAATATAGGGGTTATATCTATTAGTGTACACTATAAAATGTACTAAACTAACTTAAACGTGCCCAAAAGACTGGCCACATTGCCTCGCTAATTGGCAACGCTAGCGTTGCCCGAGGTATAGACCAGTGTTTTGGTCACGTGAGATACCCACGAGACGTTTGGCTATGTCTCGATAAAGCTTGTGCGCCTCAGGCCCCCATGGTCCTAGGGTCTCGACTCCAAAAGCCGCAAATATGTAGCCATTTCCGATGGCAGAGTATTTGCGGCGTTTTAGGGCCTCCTGGTGTGCAGCAGCTGTACCGGCAGACATGCTAGTGGCAGGAACATGGAACGCTGCCAAAGTATCGACGCAAGACGCGTCCCATACTAAGGGGCGACCCATCTTGGTAATATTATTTTTCACCGTTTAGAACTTCTGGTCCTTATCAATCAAATGTGATTTGAGATCTCATTTAAAAAAAATTGTTCATTTCGAAACACTTCACTTCACTTGTTTTCACCATGACAAAGAAGTCTCACAAATATTTAATTTCAAGTAGCCCATATGTAAATTAGACTCGTTGATAAATAGTTCCACTGGGTTGGGTTTTAACTTCGTCTTTTGGGGCCTGGTTCAAGCAAAAAAATATGTTCACTAATTGCCGCTATGTATAATATACTGAAAAATATGATTTCTAAATAAGAGAATCTGAATAAAAAAATAATGAGTTCATAAAATGTAAATACTTACAAAAAATGTCAGCACAATTCACATAAATTAATTAATCTGTAATTAGTGATTGCACATAAATGCTCAATTACTTGTATTAAAGTTAATCAACATTCTTCAATGATGTAGCATGTTAGAAAAATAATATTTCGTAGAAGTATGAAATGACATGTTGATATCCAAAAATTTATTTAGACTTAATAAACAGTGTTAATAACTAATATAAAAATAATAATTTTCAGGAAAGAATGATCTCATGGTTAATGTAGTCGCCTTGCCTCAACATGTATGGTTCTGTAGGTTTAATATATAAAACAAAATACTTTCTGTTTTTAATTAGAATTAAATACACAACATAATATATGAAAAAAATGGTTGAAAACACTCTATAGAATTGTCTAAATGGACAGCCAATTACTAAGGGAAAGACAATTCAAAAAGTAGATATACCATTATCTTAACATTAAATGCCAGTTTCATTTGGTGCAGCCGCTTTTCTAATTTTTCTTCTTTACTTCGCAGTCTACATCTGAGCCAATTAGCATACGTATCATCTCTCACAATTTCAGACCAGCATTTCATGGTTCTACTACTTTTACTGGGACATAGAGGAGGCGGCATCGCTAGGAATTTGTCCCACAAAACTCACGATACAGATTGACAACAAAGTGGGAAAAAAGAGGACATGGAACAGTTGCTAAGAACTGTAAAAACTTATAAATAGTTAACTTTTGGGCATACAAACATGGTTTTTATTAATTATTCTGGTCCTTCAGGCCAGGCGTCACCCCAATCATAATCAAGGACATTGGTCAGAAGATCTTTTATAACTAGGTTTTTTTTCCTAAATCACGTATTTATATTATATTATTTACATATTTATACTTATTTTAAGTTAGACCTTAAATTTAGCTATTTTATACTAATACCAGGCCACTCAGAAAGTAATGCGAAAAAATTTTTTTATGAGAGACTGGCTAGTTATAATCTATTTTGAAAATATGATTATTTATAACTAAAAATAGATACGTTCCAATTTCAACATTTCTCTCTACATTGCGAGCTAATTTAAATTATCGTGTCTCCTTGAAAAATGGATCTGCGCCGAGAACATTTTCGTGTTATGATTTTTTACGATTTCGTATCGCCTGAAACCGAACGAATCGTACGATAGATTGCAAACGGCATTCATGGATGAAGGCCCTTCTAAGGCAATCGTGTATCGCTGGTACAACGAATTCAAGCGCGAACTAACTTTGGGGAATGAAGAAAGAAGCAGTCGTCCTTTGACGGCTGTTACGAAAGAAAATATGCTAGCAGTGAAAAATTTAATCCAAGACAATAGGCGAGTTACGTGTCAAGAGATTCAGCACGTACTGCGGATTGGATCGGCAAGCCTTCACGAGATTCTACACGTGCATCTTCGCGTGAGGAGGATAGTTTCTCGCTAGGTGCCGCACAACCTCACCGATGCTCAGAAGCAGGCCCAGGTGGAATGGTGCCGTGATAAACAAATTTGAAGCAGGCTCGTCTCGGCGTGTTTACGACATCATTACGGGTGATGAGTCCTGGATTTATCAATACGACCCAGACACGAAGCGCCAGTCAATGGTTTGGGTGTTTCAAAACGAATCAACGCCTACCAAAGGGAAGCGATCTAGAAGCGGGGGGAAGATTTTGATCGCGAGTTTTTTCAATTTGACTGGCTACTTGGTGTCAATTCCTTTACGGAACCAAAGAAGCATCAACGCCGAATGGTATACTACCAAATGCTTAGCAGAAGTTTTCTCTGTTATGAGCAATAAGCGACCAAACACAGGGCTCCGCGGGCTACTGCTCCACCACGGCAATGCGCCCGTCCATATCGCGCTCGAAACAAGGGACTTCCTGGATAGCACGCCGGTCAAACTTCTGGGTCACTCTTCTTACAGCCCTGACCTAGCACCGTGTGACTTCTTTTTATTCCCGAAAATAAAAAATTAGCTCAAAGGGATACAATTGTCGTCGTAGGAAGATGCGCTGTCAGCGTTCGAGCAAGCCGTAAATGAGGTGTCTGCGGCGGACTGGAAAAAATGTTTCGATAACTGGTTCAGACGCATGAAACTTTGTATAGAGGTTGGTTTGTATAGAGGTTGGTGGAGAGTACTTTGAAAAAATTTAATTAAAAAAATATTTAAATATATATATATATATATAGACATATATATTGTATAATTGCGTACTGTTGCGCTTTAGCGCCTCCCTTAGTAACTGTGTGCAAAACCGCTCCAGGTGCGGCCTCGAGTCATTCATTACCCGTCCTCAAATCAAAAATTGTTTCCTCGGTGATCTTACTTTTTGTTACAGTCTCGAGGTCGCACCTGGTAACAAACATGGGTTGACAGTTAAGGTTTAGGTATTAAAAAAGAGACTGAACAGCTGATAACGCCTGGCTACCAGGCCATGAACTCATGCTCAGTGATGGCCTTTGCTATAAAGTATACGAGGTGTATGGGTGTCGCACGCCACGAGTTTTGGCATGCTTCATACGTACATCTTAATAAGTACTTTTGTTTCTGTCGCCTGTCGCCGTCGCTCACAGCGACCAGTCTGAAGACAGACCATAACAATTTTTTACATATATAAAAAATATATCTGTATGTTTATACTCGGTGGTATAAAATTATCTAAAGGGTATTTATTAGTTACTATTTTTTTATCTGTTAAGAGAAATGTAGTCAATTGGTGTATAAAAAATTGGTTTTGCCCGCATCTTTTCTCGTGTTAATGTTGAACCATGGGAACCAGGCAATTTTCTGGGATGAAAAGCCCATCTTCTATTCCAAACTATAATTTATCTCTGTGCCAAATTTCATCCGGATCCGGTCAGCCGTTCTGGTATGATTGAGCAATAATTATCTTTTCAAGCTTTGGCAATTATAATATTATTACAACTTAAGTTCCAACGAAAACAAAATCCACCTGCATATCTATAAAACACATTTTATTACCCGTCGGCTTTTGAACTAATTGTAATCCTTCTTTTATGATTGTCTTCTTCTGTTCACTTATTTATTGGTTATTGTGGAGAACAGCCTATTGTACTCGTTTATGGCCGCTTGCAGGCATAATTAGCCAGGTGTCCAGATTACGATTCTAGGAAATTCGGTCCACGCTGCCGAGCAGACATATTGCATTTGTGCAGTATAAAGCAATGGCCCGACTGAGAGAGTAGTCAGTCGAGCGAGAACCACGAGCGAAGCAAGACGTGTGTACTACAATCAGGAATCTAATAAAACCTTCTGCATTACGTTTGGACTTGTTGTGTTCGGTTATATTTGTATCTGTGTTATACATGTTTGTATAGTTCTAATAAACTCTATAGTAATTCTAAAGGCATTTTAATTCGAGTCTCGCGACTCGTAACAATATTATAATACTAGCTGAGCCGGCGAACTTCGTACCGCCATATTTTCTGAATTCGTAAAAGACTGTTTCATGACACAAAAACAAAATCACCAAAATTGGTCCAGGTGATTAGAAGGATTCTAGAACCCGATGTCAGCACCACCTACCGGTGCCAATTGGGAATCTAAACCATCTGGGGACCCATTCTAACACGCAAAACAAATATCATCAAAATCGGTAAAGCCTTTCTCAAGTTATGTGCATACATACATTTCTATGATTCATTTTTGTATATAAGATAGTATAGGTAATAAAAGTAAAATTACAGCTTCTGAAATATCCCCAACTAGGTAGTCCCACTGCAATGGCACCAACAACAAAGCAGATGAAGCCAAGAGCCACCACGGCTATGGAATAAAGCACCTTGCCACTGGCCATAGCTACATGATTCAGCCAATTTCATGAAATGTTCTAGAGAACATCAGGACAGGTCGGTGGCTGTTCTGTGGCAGAGTGTAGGCTGAGGCATCTGTAAAGAAAAAATAATATATAACACTAAATAAATCTTGCTGTTGATGGAATTGGGTGTTTTTTGCACAACTTCTTGTTTAGTAGCAACTAAAAATGCTTTGGAAGCTGTGGTAGAATCATAACATTCAATAAGTGATCTGAGGGCCTATAGTGGTCACCTTTGGAGAATTGCTTAGTGATATTGACATGTGTCTAGATATAATTATACTTGTAAGACAGTATAAAGTTCAGCTTTATGTTGATACCTGTCATTTTCATCATATAAATGTGCAAAAACGACCTCTTTAGGCCCTCTGATCTATTACAGAAAGAACTTATAGGTCAAATTGATAAAACATTTCTGTATCTAACATAGTACATAGCAGATTTTATTATTATGATTTGGGATGAAAAAGATATCAATAAAGTTACTATCTCATTGGCAGCCTTGATATAATGTGCAAAGCATATTTTAAGGCTTTAAAACACTTAATATCTTCTATAAAGAAGATATTAAAAAAGTTCAGCATAAGGTGAACCTAGTCTCCCTGGTAATTGATAAGCTAGGGACCCACTCTCTTTCCCTTTCCATTATTTAAATTTTATATCTACTCATGTTCTACTACAAACACACACATTGTATATTCACAGGTTAGTTATGGTTATGGACAACTTTAGATCCATTTCCAGACCATAATAAATAATTGAAAGTTTGATTACAACATTTACCATGCCAATAAACAAATCTAGGACCTTTGTATGCCAGTGAGATTTTTTTTATGTCAGTAGAGGAATGCATTTATGCATCCCCTCGGACCCTAGGGAAGTCCACAGGGTATGTGGGGCTCCCAGAGGCCATTTCTGAACACACTTTCATGCAGGAAGGAGGTATAAGATGCTGGCTACCAGACTGCCCACTAAACCTACCAGTATCCTTTCACATGCTTGTGAGGTGCCATGGGATCTGCTTTAGGCAATTCACTGCGACAACTTGACATAGACTTAAAAATCACTCAACTACAGAAGCCAAAATTTGTGATTAAACCAAGGCTATTTTGTGTGTGCCAACAAACTTTTTAAAGGTGGATTTGTGAGTTTTACAAGTTGGTAATCACAGTTTACAGGTTTTGCTTCACTGTCAGCATTTGATGATTATATTATCTATCAATGATATCTGATGTGATTATCATAAACAGTTCAATACATATCATTAGTATGAAATGCAAATGCCTTAGTCACTAAGTTACTGCAACTTTATCGTATAGTACATACATGTGGTATGTTTTATAAGGAAAATTCATATGGTTGAATCAGCAAAGAGGAATTTGGTTTTCCCAATCATTTAAGGATCATTGACCTCTAATCCACTAAACAAAATTTGAATCATAAATAATATTTATGTATACACAATAATTTATTACCAATCCTTCTACCACTTTAATACTACAGTTATATTATTTGTTCTAAAATCTTGAACTCAGCAAGATTTCCATCTTATATATATATGCCAGAGTGCTGTTGCAAAATTATGAAGAATAGGGGCCACCATACACTTAACTGAGGGATAAAACATTCAGTATAAGAAAGCATGTGTAAATAAATAAGTCTTGATGTAGTGAGATAAGTTTTGAAAACTCATGATTATATGTCTAATTTAGCTTTAAAACTCAGGGCTTTAAAATGAATCAAATTAACTTAAAAGTCACTTAAAAACTTGCCTTTAATGTAAATTAGTTCAAATAAGATACATTAATTTTCACAAAATCTTTTTAGGATTCTATAGGCAAAGGACAAAAATAGTGTAGTAATTTGTTGCATAGGTATATCAAACCCCTCACTGTCAATACTGATACACACTGGGCCAAGTATTTATACTACTAAATCTATCTATACTTACTACTAATAAAATCAAAAAGATTTTAATATAATCTAGTACATAGATATGGCTAAGATTGTTATAAAGTAAAGTAAGAATTTAACTGAATAAAGTTGTAAAATGTGCAAATTCTATTGGAATACTTTAACAAGTTTTAGATTATACAGAGCGAGGTTTTGATTATGCGGTTAAATGCAAACTAAGTCCTTCTTCTGATAATAAATATTCATTTGCTTTTTGCACAAAGTGAGTTCAACGACGATCATAAAAAACAAAATGTCAAACATTCCAATCAGAACAGTTTTCCAATAACAATCCCATTAAAAAATATTTAGAAAACCTACCGTGTTAATTCAACCACATAATTCTAAACGGAGCGTTATACAGTGAGAAACAGTTATTTTATAGACTTTTACTTACTTTTGTATTGCAAAGTCGTCTATAACACACAAATTCACTATAATATAGTCATGAAACTATGATGCACTTTTGAGAAATAAAAGGCGTTTAACCTGGTTGTTATCCTTTAATGCACATTTAAAATAAACAAAACAAGTTTTTCACACGAATGCACAAAAGTTCAAGCACAATTCAAAATTCGAACCACGACACACCTATAATCACTCGCCCAGTAATGTTTACCGTAGGCTTTTCGACAGTTATGTGAAACACACGAATTTCACTCGTCGATTACAATAATGAGCTACTTATTGTAACGAGTAACTGTAACTTTAAGGTTTACTGATTTTATCTACGTGAGAAAACACGGAATATAATTTTTCATTTTACCAGCATCACGCGCAACTTAGTTGTGTTCGGTAAATAAACTGGTTTTTTGTTTGAGTTGAGCGGGTTGCCACGACGATTTCGGCTGCAGACTGAAGCCAATACAAATAAATTATAGCCGATTCACTTTATACAAGCACCTTGTAAATGTGATTCTCCTAAGTTAGAAAGAGAGAAGTATAACTATATGACGAAATTTATACTACACATACCATAGAGACCATAGATATTTTAGGATGAGCTTAAACACAGTTCTCGATAACTGACACGTAGGGTTACCAGTAATCAAAAATATTAATAGCTAAAGTTAGAGTCTAAAACAACTAAAACCGCGATAATTACTATAAAATTCCAACAAAATTAAGAATAATTTCTGTTTAATCATGATAATAAGTGATGTTAACTTTTAAAATTTGGTAACCTTGAGCGTCAAATTAACTCGTGAACGGGGTATACCCAAAAACATTGTTATTACTATGATACTTATTATTTTATTTAGGTTTATGGCTTGGCAGCTAGACCTTTAAGCCAGTTCTTAGCTTATTATAATATAGTTTCTTCATTTTCTTATGCCTATGTGTAGCACAGCTGAACTGTAGGTTATTAGCTGGTGCCATTCAACGGAGTTCTTGTGACAACTCAAAAAGCCACATTCGATTACAGTTCACATTTCTCACAAAACCCATAATTACTACTCAAAAACTATTAATATCCTACAACTATTGTTCATTTTAGAATAATTTTACATATTTTTAGAAAATAAAACTGCACAGCGCAACATCTCCTTTCAGTTCCCGCCAAAAACTCCATCTATGATAATCTACCTGTGAAAACACAGATAGTACTGGATTGTTAGGAAACTAAGTTTTGGCGGAAATTGAAATGTGTATAATTACTCTACAGTCTACAATGAACAATACTTGTAGGATATTGATGGTTATTGAGTAGTAATTATGTGTTTTATAAGAAATGTGAATTACATAGTCAAATGTGGCCTTTCGAGTTGTCACAAGAAATTGTAAGAGTGATCTGTGAAGAACTTCATTGGTTGGCAACAGGGCTATACCGGCTATATAACGAAGTCCCTTGCATGCCATTGTCACGAAATGTACTACTACTACTACTACTACTACGAAACTTCATGTCTTTCCTTTTTCTTCAAAAGGATAACTTTATTATTATAATTCATTTGTTTATTTTTACTACAAGTACTTTATTCATGTGAATATATTATTAAATATAATAACGTGTATGGGACAAGGCGCGAGGAATATATAATACCAATCATTGTAAATAATTCAATAAGGACCTGAAATCAATGTACACATATATCCTTAAATCGATCAAATATAATCTGAAAAGATTCTATATTGATTCCCAAACCGGGCCATCAGGCTCACATGTGCAGACCTGGGACTAAAACAGAACCATATACTAGAATTATGATAACTCCGCTTTTATTATCAAACCAGAACTAAACCCTTGAATGATGATATCAATTCCTCGCCTCTACCTATTTTTGATGGATGATTTTGTACACGACTCTCTGTGGCACGAATAAACCCATGAGGTTTATGTGCCACAGTCAAATGTGTTTTAATGTAAGAATGTAAGCATATGAGACTATAAAAAAACACATAATGAACAACATCATCAATCAATCAAGAATTAGTATTACTGAAGTACCTAATAAAAAAATATAGATGTGGATTTTTCTTCTTCTTTCATAATTTATAGTTTTTATTTTTATTTTTAAGACCCTCTTTGAATGCTTGTGAATTCTACATAGTAGACTTGTTTATACAAGATTTAGGATAAATACTGTCAAATGTTTACACTAGTTTAATTCAAGTCGTACTTTTTTCATAATTTCAATTTATACCCGCGAGATTCAAACATTTTACGAAAAATGCACTTATCATTTATATCTTACGTACAGTAGTTGACTTTGTGCACTATATACTAATATATGATTTAGTTGAAATTGATAGCATTTGTCACATTTTACCCAGGCTCCTCCTACATCGAACATGATTACGTTAAAATTATCGACGAGGTCAATCTATTTTTATACCTACCTAAATGCTTTAGTTACGGAAATTTAGTTAGGCAAACTCGCGATTGTGAAGCATATAAATAATATTCCTGCCAGTGAGTTCTAAAAGTTTAAGTTCAACTATATATTGACGCAGGTGATGGTTAAATAACAGAACTATTTTTAAATCTGAGCTAAATTCACAAAGGAACGCGGGAAGATTGTATTTGTTTTGAAGTTGTTTGCATTAATGCTCATTATATCTTCAGTCCAGATATACGTATGGAAACAATACTAATAGTTTAAAATGCAGTTTAGTTTTATGCTTATTATTATTTCAGTGTTATTTTGTTCCGTTATTGGTAAGTTTATTGGACAAGAACTTTATATTGCAAATAGCTAGAATCTTAAGAATTTCTGTTATCTAAAGCACATATATAAGTATTATATTTACACTGAATTGTATGAACATTGCTACACTTAGCTTTACTCTTAAAAATTTGATTTGTATATCTAATATAACTTAAATTTCTTAGGGAGATAAAGTATCTTATGTTCATCTCCGTTACCGTTATCAAAATCAATCATAACCTTTCATGACAAATCGTTTTATGTCAACAGCCTGGCCACGAACTTGTCGCCTTGAGCGACATTTACGGGCAACAAAAACAAAAGCTTTATTTTATTCCAAGTCTCGTGTGGCTCATCTAGAGTTGCCAGATCAGATTTTATTTACGTTTTTACGGCCAAGAAAATCTTGGTAAACCGGACAAAAGATTGTCAGATATTAAAGATGTTCATTATCTGACGAACTTTCGTGTCTTACCATAAATACTGTAAGAAACGAATTTTACGTTTTCTATAATGTTACTGCTAGTGGCACTGAATTCTAAAATGGCATCTCAGCCAATAAAACTTTATTAAAAGCCAACGCTTTTCATATATTTAGTACTCGATATCAATATATCAAGTACTAAATATACGTAAAGTAGATTGGCTCTTAATTTAGTATTCAAAATAAATCAATAAATAAAATCACTAAAATGACCAAATTCACCAAAATGACCAAAATAGTAAAAATATCAAAATGGTCAAAATCACCGAAATGACTAAAATGACCAAAATGACTAAAATTACCAAAATGGCAAAAATGACCAAAATTATCAAAATGACCAAAATGACCGAATTAACCAAAATGGCCAAATTGACCAAAATGATCAAGTGACCAAAATAACTAAAATGGCAAATCACAAAAAACCTATCCTAATTGCTGGAATAAATCTATCCCATTATCTGGGATAAAAGTATCCCTTGTCCGCCCTCGAAATTAAAATTACATATATGTCGGGTTCACGGCGTGCGAACGACACGACACCGAGTATAACACAATAATAACCTGAAATATTATAATCAAAGTTTATTACACCAGAATTATTACAATTACAATATTAAATACAACACAATAATACACAGAAATATTAGGACAACTCCAAGAGTTGCATCCACGCTTGTCAGGAGTCGAGCAGCAATTTGCCCTCCAAGAATACTGTGATTATCAAGCAGTAATTATCGACCACAAGACGACTTGGTTGTAGACTGGTCGGTTGAAGACTGTTTCAAGACTGTCCCCTCTCTGCTCGAACACCGCGTATTTAAGGTCCTCGTAGCGCGCCGTAGTGACAATATCCGGTAATGCTTTGGCGCCACTTCAGTTTCGCTTTCTTCATAAAACCAACTTAAGCCATCCATATTAACTTCCAACTTCTGGTTACTCCATTTCCGACATTCGTCGCTTGATAATAAATGCCTCTACGTTGACATCCGGTAATATGACGGTTATTGACTACTTCCGTCATGTGATTAATTTATAATAACAAATACGATTCCTACACATATACCAAATATCAGTCAAATCGGTCGAGTAGTTTTTTCGTAAAAGCATAACAAACAAAGAGACAAATATATTTTTATCCCCAAAAGTGTCCCATTTTTCGTGATAAAAAGTATCCTATGTTCATCCTCGGCATCGAATATATATATATATATATATATATATATATATATATATATATACATATATATATATACATATATATATATATATATATATATATATATATCTCGAGTTTCAGCCAAATTGGTCCAGTAGTTATTCTGTTAAAACAGAACAGACAGACAGACAGAGTTACTTTCGCATTTATAATATTAATAGGGATAATTGTAGTTTTAAACATGTTTAAAAAAATTGTTGTTTCTTTCTTTCTTCTATTTAAAATTTCATTGACTCTTTCGGGCTGATCGGACGAAATCGAACAAACAACGAAAGACGTTGGAGAGTAAGGCCTCAGGCCACAAGTATACTACAACTACAGAAACAGATTTATAAGTAGGCTTAAAAGTAAGCATATATATAAGTATACATCCAAACAATATGACATCCGCTTTTATACATTAGTATACTTTTCAGGTGGCGGAACAAATGACCAAGGGGAAAATAGTGATGTAAGTAACATTATTCATCATAAAGTTCGAATTTTTGCTATTACATCTTTAGAAATATACCCACTTACCTATAGGCATTTATATTTTCAGCCATCAGTAAATCTTACGGCAAAATGTATAGAATGCATTAAAGAAGTGCTTAATCAAACAAAATGCCAAGAAAGTTGCAGTTGTAATGGGTAATTTGTATTTTATTTATTGATGCTGATTACTTGCGTAGTCTAGCTTTTAACTATTTGTTAATTTTTCAGAACTAGCAAGGAAGAAACTTCAACGAAACTTGATATTGACCAATTAATAGTTAAAAACTTGGGCAAAATCAAAACTATGGTGGAAGTAACGCAAGGTACTTTACAAAACTAGCTGTTACCCGCCATTTCACCCGCGTGGAATATAGTTGCCTTTTGTAGTGGCGACAGCGTACGCGTGAACCTTTCTTTTTTTTTTAAGTAACTAAGTTCCTCCTTATAACATTAGCTATCTGAAAGTGAAAGTCCCGTGTAAATCGGTCCAGCCGTTTCAGAGATTAGCCGGAACAAACAGACAGAGAAAAAAAATGATTTATTGATATAAGTACCGTATATACTTTCATATGCATTTAGTAAAAAGCTGTTATTTTGAAATTACAAACAGATACTTTAATTATATTTATTTGTAGTACAGATAGTTTGCTAATTTGGTATAAGTTTAAGGAAGTAAGTTAAATAAAGCAAGTAAAGACTCAATCAAGACTATAATTACTAGATCTCGTTTTTAATTAATTTAATACTGATCTAATCCTTGCAGGAACGAAAAAGGAATATAATTTTAAGAGGCGACAAAATAATCCACAGTCAGGTGGTAGGGTATTTGCTATCTGGATAGCTACCAACCTAGTCTAGGGTATGCCGCCATAACAACCTTGAGTTGTGTTCCGACATTAGTGGCCAGGTTCCAGTGTCTCTTAACAGAGCAGCAGCATTTGTAGTACCTTTGATGTTACAAATGTCCATAGGCGATGGTAACAGCTTTCATCAGGTTGGCCGTCTGCCTGTCTGCTGAACTAATGGAATAAAAAAAACTAACAAATAGTGGAAGTTATACTACTTTTCTAAAAGTATTGGTGACGTTATAGGCCGATAAATGGTTAGTGCTGTATGTTTTGCAAATGCCACATGAGCACAATAATTCCTGTGATGAATATGTTTATTCATATTAAATTGAAATCAAAATTGAAAATTATTATGGAATAAAATATTTATATTCAAATACATATTTACACACGCCTACAGATAGGATACACGAAATTATTTTCAACTCTTTCAATTTTCAGATCACGACATTATGAACGATGAAGGGATGGCCAGTAAGTATTCACTTTCTTTTGTATATAAGAGTTTTTGGTTCTTCAAAACTTTATAAAGTGGGTTTTTATATTTTTTAAGTGAAATTTTTGTATACACTATAATCGACAGATATATTGTAAACTCTCAAGTAAATATACAACGATCTAAGGCTGATCGTAGCCACCCAGACCATAGTAAATACCTGAAAGTTAGTTTACGAAATTTAGAATTTTAGGAAACAAACTTTAAACTTCCGCATTTTAGTGAGTTAGGCCGCCGGCACAGGCGTAACAAAAGTCGTCTTCCAGAAGACTTTTAGTTGATATATAACCACGCTAAGATCGATGGCCTTTCTAAGTTAGTTGTGAAGGGCTACGCAGATTGAGTTTAAAAGTGTGTTTTACGTAGTTATATAATGTATATAATTATCATCCGAGCGTTAAACACCGGTTTCGAACGGAGTGTTCGTTTCGACACCCAAAGTCCGCTTCTCTTCTTCTGCAAGTGGGCGGTTTCCGCAACTCGACGACATAGTGCCGGCATCCCCCGTTTTGAGACCATTGTTACGCATGTCATCCCTCACAATGTTAAGCCAGCATGTCTTGGGCCTTTTTTTCGACCTAGACCTGGCGAAGGCGGCATGGCAAAATATTTGCCCTCACATTATTAGCCGGTCTTCGTAAAACGTGGACGTACCAGCGTAAACGATTCTCTTGCCGTTTGTCTTTTATGTTCGTGACATAATGAAAAATGCCACCGATGAGTAATAAGTTGCGATGAATTTTTGGAGACCGCGTTAAGAACTCCCTCTTAACGCGGTCTCCAAAAATTCATCGCAACCTATTTGACTAACGACTACATGTTGCTGACTAAAGCCGCGTACTTATACCTGCAAGCCCTAACCGTAACGTACATAGTGGAAAAAAATAGAAAATAATACGGTCGCCACTCTCGCAAATTCGTTTAAACTCTATCAACTCCAATATTAGGTCAAGAGTAATTTCGATACTTACTAGTGATTTTTACTACGACATCAAACATTGTGCAAGTATCAGGTTGCTTTAGTTATGACGTACGCATTTTGTCAACATAGTGTGGCAAATTAAAGTACAAAATAATAGGGGCGCCATTTTCGCAAATTTGTCTAAACTACCTACTTGGTACTACGTCAAACATTGTGCAAGAATCAGGTTGCTTCATTTAAGACATGCATGCATTTTTTCAACATAACCTATGATGTTTATTTTAATAATAATTACTACAATTTTGTTCGCAAGAGCTTTCATACCTTGCAATAATTAACAGAACAATTATTTTATTAAAAGAAGGTAAACGAACCATTACAAACCCACCATGTCGGCTGTTCTTTCGTAAATATCGAAAAGATATTTGCTTTAAATTCCGCTAGATATCATTGGTAAACTATAAAAATGACTTCTCGTGTGAAACGAAGCATTGTCATTACTTTTATTGGATTTCAATATTTAAAACGGATAAAAAGTGGATCAGCTTTAAAATTAAAATAACATGAGTAAATTAGCTTTGTCATAATTCATTGACGTTGACTACAGATAGGAAAGAATATTGCTAGAAAGCAAAAAAATTAGTTCCTGTTCTCGACATTATAGTAATTATGTCACAATTTTACAAAAATACTGTCCAAATACCTTTATTTTAAAGTTACTTGACATTAAGGCGTATGTTCATTTTATTATTCATTCAAAATTCCCGAAAATAAAAATGATAGATATTATTTATACTTTGTTTCAATAAATCTTCACCTAAATATTCTATCTCGCTAATTGCTTCTACGTCGATGTCTTGGTTACAGCTGTTCGCAATATCATCTTCGTCCAACTCGGATTCAGAAGTACTGCTATTGTCATCCTCGAAATTTACAACTACTAAACATAGAATAAGTTGGAACGAATTTTTCCAATCATTTTTAGTGACACCTCGAAATGCACGCTATCTGCTTCCTATAATGACAAAAAGTCATAATCAATTTAAATCTTCATATAATGTAATTCGACCAAAATTCAAAATAAAAGAAATTATTACCTAAATTTATTTAAACCAACTCGTACATTTATTTATGTCAATCGATGCCATATTGTGATAACATTCTCACAGGTGCGGCCCTGGTATAAACAAATACTAAAAAACCAAACATAAACATCTGTTCAGTGATAATTGTACAAAATTTTCACATATATCTTATACGAGAGATCCAAAAAGCGATTTCTTTATCAAGTAATATAACGTAACGTAATATTTTCTTAAGTTTTCGCGACTTGTATAGATAATAAAACTACGTTTTAACGGTTATATAATAAATAACAAAAATCAAATAAATTACCGCGCTTAAAACCGTTAAAACGTAGTTTTATTAAGTAATATACGATTGAATTAAAAAAACAATATAAACTTGAATATAGCTGTCATATCAGTGGTTCTTCGGCAAACATCGTCGAGGTTCGAATGAATACTTCTTGCTTCATATTCCGCAAGATATTGTCTGTAAACTTTATAAATTGTCTTTTTTCCGAACTTAGAACAGGTTTATTATTTTTTTACACTTTTCACATATTTCAATCACTGTTCATATAAAACAAAAAAAATGTTACCAACACCTGTACCTTTGTTTACATCATTATGTTATAGCAGAATCACAGACTAATTAGAAATGTTGCTAGCAGAATAGAAAAAGATTTTCTTTCAAGATAATTTTGCCAGATAATAAGCCTATGATGTTTATTTTAATAATAATGACTATAATTTTGTAAGCAAAAGCTTAACACCTTTTGATAGTTAACAGAACAATTATTTGATTAAAAGAAACTAAAATAACCATTACAAACCTATCATCTCGGCTGTTTTTTTTTGGTGAATATAGTTGAATTATAACTTTTTAGCGGATTTTAGACTCGGATCAATATTAAAATAAGATCGATAGATTTGCTTTGTTTATGATTCACTGACCTTGCCTATAGATAAAATTGAATATTGCCAGAAGTCAAAAAAATAATTTTCGATCTAGACGTTATTGGTCAGGCTATATTTGGCTCGCGAGCTTGAGGTGAGCGGCACACGGCGCTTTCGCACCGAGATGACAAATCGAATATCATGGATAATACACTATATATAGCTAAGATCAATGTCGGCGTCAACTTTATAGCACGTTACTGTATCCACTCGGTTACAATTGCAGGTGAGTACGCGGCTTAAGAATAACCAAAAGATTTAGTGATACTTTTGTAAGAACTTTTATAGTAGTGTAATATTTTAAGCTACCACAATTAACTGTTTATGATGTTAAAGATAAATTTAGATTTTGTTTAGTAATCAGGAAAACGTCTTACATTTATCGCAGACACAAGCGAAGTCTGTCAGAAGACATGACGTGAACATTATATCACTTCACTTTTGTGGAGGTTGCTGCTAAAGCGTAAAACCTCCGTGTTACACTTTTTAGTATAATATCGGTATTTATTACAAGGTTCACCTTTGCAGAAAGAATTCGTTTGGAAGCTGATAAAATATTTAAAGGAATCATAATATCACTGATACTATTTATGACATGCGCGTCAATATGCTTCATCATCGCGTGTATTTACTGCTGCCGTATGAGTTATCAGTAAGTTTAAATATTACTTTATTTTATGATGTAACACTATAATATTATAGTCTATGTAAAATAATGATGAAATTTAAATAAAGGTAAAATCCCCGAGCCCCGGTTAGACGACGGTGGACAATGACCGCCTGCACTACTTTCTTCCTATCTATCTCGTTGGCCTCCAAGGAAACCGCCTGCCTGTGACTACGCCTGCGGGGCATGTCTTTGACCATACTCCGCAGCGCATGAGCCGGAATGGCAATGGCCGGCCGGGTTGACCCCAGTCTGACACCGGGCAACCCCATCAACCTACAATGACGGTGGCGAGTGGGGTGCCAGAGCCAATTCTGGCAACCATCGCCACGTCAATCCTCCACTCCGAGGAGTGGTCGGGTTCGCTTGGAGGAGGCGGCTGTGGTATATTAGTTAATGGCCATTGACACCTCTCCTCCGGCCTGTGAGTCGTTGGTGCACTCGTAGGGTTGAATTTGCCTTGAATGATGGGAGGGAAGCAAATCATGGACATCACAAGGTCGTTGCAGTTTTACCCGCCGCCGCGTAGACTGCGCAGTGGGGGTTTCAGACCTTACAGTCCGTTAGCCTGTGTCCATCCTTAGAACAGCGGAGACACAGGCCGGACCGATCGGGTCATGAGTAGGGTCACAACTGGGTGCTGTGTCCAACCCTAAAACAAGGGACGCATCGGATAGGCTGTGCTTCCTTTACTTCGATACTCGCCGAGTAAGAACCCCACAAGAATGTGACCTCGCGCGGCGAGTACTTTGGCTGCTGAGATCGGGCACATCACTCAGGATGCGCTCCGAATCTTTAGCTTACACCAACATACATGAAAAAATGTAACATTTCTCTAAATAAAAATTATAACAAATAACTCGTAGTCTAGACTGTAAATAAAGAGTAATTGAATAGAAAAATGAAGTGACTTTCATATAATATTGTAGCAGCGAGAGGTAGAGGTTAAATGATACTTCAGATGGCAGAGATTAGTATTCACTGTCGAGTGCTGATGTGAACTAATTTATTTGGAAACGGTAAATAAGTACAAATATTAACAAGTCGCACAGCTACAATATATAGCACTATGTGTAAGCGGGACGGATGATGTGTAAGTGGGATGGATGATGTGCGAGCGAGATAGAGCAACTATTAATATGTGCGCTCCCGCATTGCGCTAATCAGTTCAGTAGTTCGCTGTTCGCTGCGATGACTAGACGTATGCAGCTCCCAGAATATAATTAATGTGACTTTATTATTTTGTTTGATCTATTGAATGTCATAATAAATAATTTTGGTTTCAGAGACCGTAAATTGAAAAGTGATATTAAAGCTTTGGCAAAGAAACTAAAGAGTGATTATCACACAAAGAAACCTACTAGAGAACCTCTACCAGCTATATCTGAAAGCTGCAATGTAGTTGTAGCGGAAGCTGGTGTTTTCGTTTGTTAAAATTTCTATCGAAATCAGAATTGTTTTTAAAAATAAATTGCGTATTGTTATTCTTATTATCGTTCTCATCCTATATATGAATCTATATCATTTTTTGTTTTGATGTAAAATAAATATTGAATTTATAATTATAAACGTAACTTTTTTAATGTACTACACTTGGCAGTTAACTTCAAAGTCCTCTATAATAATTATAGTTAATGAAAATACTTTATTGTTCACCAAAATTAAAACTACATTCCTAAAAACTAGATACAATAAATGTTGAACAAAGGGCGGCCTTATCGCTTAAAGCGATCTCTTCCAGGAAACCCCCTAAACTAAGGAAAATATTAAATAAATATAATCTAAAACAAAGAAAACTGTTACTACAGCCTGGCTCGTGATATATTTAAAAAGAGTTATAATGTTGATAGCCACGTGTAGTGAAACATACGCACTCCAACGACAGTTCACGAGTTGAGTTTACGGAGACTGTCAAAACTTAGGCCGTGGTTAACGCACGCGTTGGCGATTTTGACACTCTTAAATATTAGTTTATCCTGCTTTCATTGCTAATTTTCTTATTTAAATTTGTTCTATGTGTTTTATCTATATGTAGTTAACCTTTTATATATGTGATTCCAAGCCTTTAATAATATTTATTCTTCCTAGGTGATTTTCTAATCTACCCTCATTAGGTAAGTTTTTATTAATCTATTTAAATTCTCTTTAGGGTCTTCGACTATGTTGAAGATCCCTCCCGGTCCACCAGACCCTCCCCCGGGCTCGGTAACATGTAATGAACAAATGGATCAGGAGCCGTGTGGCTCTCGGTCGCAACCTGCAGAAATGAGAAAACGTTCTGCGGTTGACGAAGTATCGAACATTCCTTCGAAAAAAGCACCGTTGTCATCAGACCTTAACACAGACAAATCTTTATGGGTCCATCATTCTGTTAATGTTCCTTACAAGTACTCGAGTGAAGATAAAGGTCCTTTTTTGGTCCACGTGCATAGAATAGAAAACAATCCTACCTCTGGAGCTACTTATAAATAAAATATTGTTTGGCAAAATGATGATTAACACAAATGTTGGCAAAATAGTTCAACGGGGAATCAAAAGTGTGGGTAGAAACAGAATATCTGTAGAGTTTCTTTCTGCACAAGATGCAAATAACTTTGTGGTTAATCCAACTTTATCAGCTGCTCAATATAAGGCTATTATCCCAACGTTTAATGTCTCCCGTATGGGAGTGGTTCAAGAAGTCCCCAAGGACTGGTCCATGGAAGAGTTCGTAGAACAGGTTGAACTCCCGAATTACTGCGGACAAATTATTAAGGCTAGAAGGTTCAGTAGGAAGGTACGCCAGCCAGATGGCTCCATAGATTGGACACCAACAACAACAGTAGTTCTTACATTTACCGGACAGATTCTCCCTAAACATATTTATTGTTGCTACACCTCAATTCCAGTCACACCTTACCAGTTACCGACAATACAATGTTTCACATGCTGCCGCTTTGGACATGTAAGCGACAAATGTCGCTCCAAGCCCAGATACTATAAATGCGGCTAATTACACTCTGGTGATACCTGTTCTGTTACTCCCGAAAATGCCTTTTGTTGTTTATGCAAAGGGTGCCATTATGCTATCGACAAGAACTGCCCTGAATTGGGAAGACAAAAACTTATTAAAAAGAAAATGTCAGAGGATAATATTTCATATTCAGACGCGGCAACCCTCTTCCCTCCTTCAGTTCGGTCTTTCTCAGATGTTACCCGTACAATGTTTGCTCCAGTTAAACCCTTCCCAGCTCATACTACAAGACCCTCTCGGGACCATAACTCTCTTACCCCTCCCAAAATTCTCCAATAACTACCAGTTATAGACGCACCACATATTCCTCCCCCAGACCCCGCGCTCCTTTGGCCCTTGGTTACGACAGGGCTGCCCATCGATCCATGATTTCTCAATACGACCCTCCATCCTCACAAAACGGGGTTCCCTTAAGAGGCAATGCAAATAATGATAATAATGACAATCTTATAGATGGGTTACTCACCATGCTTATAAATATTATATCAAAATTTGATGATCACCCAGCACCGTCCAACGTAGCATCCAAATTGAGCCTGCTCATAAATATTATTTCTAAAATTCAACCTCATCCAGTGGAATAGTCGTAGCATAGCCCCCAAAAAACATGAAATTTCTCAAATGATACATGCCCATGATCCCATCGTTTTTGCCATTTCGGAGACATGGCTTGTTCCTGGTTCCCAGTTTCGAATACCTGGGTACGCTTGTTTCCGTGATGACAGAGACGATGGGTATGCTGGCTCAGCTATATTGTTAAAATCATCACTTACATATTCTCTTTTCCCTCTCCCACCCCTACAAAATTCTCTTAATGCTGTTGCTATGAAAATTCACAATTATAATTTAACTATATTGTCTATATATATTCCTCATCCTTCTTCCAATTTAATCCCTGTGCTTGAATCCATCTTCACGACTCTCACTACACCTTACCTTATTTTGGGGGACTTCAACTGCGCTCATTTGTTGTGGGGCAGCCCTTATTATGATTCCTTTGGGTGTGATCTTGTGGAAATTTTGGATCATCTTAACATATGCATTTTAAATGATGGCTCTCCAACTCGCAGAGCCGCTCCAAACAATCAATCAAGCTCGCCCGATCTCTCTCTTTGCTCTCCAGATCTTTGTTCTGTTGCATCATGGTCTGTTATCGAAGATTCTCATGGCAGCGATCATTTACCTCTCCTCATTTCTTTTCCTCACCTCAGTGTTTCCGTTCGCCAGTTCTCACCTCTTCTAAAATACAACACTAATAAGGCGCATTGGGAAACATATGTCATAGAAAGTGATCGCCACACTAAATCAATCCCAGAGATATCTGAATCAAACTTCCTCCATACCTATGACCGACTAATTAATGATTTGCATACGGCTGCTCATCTATGCATCCCCCTTAAAAAAATTGGAATCAAAAAACGTTATTTTCCACCATGGTGGGATGATGAGTGCACCTCCATGTTTCAAAACCGTAAGGCAGCTGAATCCCTATATAATTCAGATATGTCAATAACTAATTATATAGAATATAAAAAGGCTATGGCAGCTTCTAAAAGATTTTTCAAAAAAAAAAGTAAAGGTCATGGTTTAGATTTACAGAGACCCTAAATCCACAAACTCCTTCTCGCCTAGTATGGCGGACCTTAAAACGATTTCGTGGTTCCTGGCTTTCATCTAATCCCTCGTGTAATGATAATTCGATCTGTATTTCTGACTTTGTTAATCAATTGGTCCCTCCTTCTGTTCCTAATTGTGATTCTCTCCCATCTCCTTACCCCCTATCTTCCCCCCCCCCCCCACAAATTTAACGAACCTTTTAATATGTCTGAATTATCCTGTGTTATCAATCGACTTAAAGACTCTTCCCCTGGCTTGGACGGTATTCCATATTCCTCCCTTACCAATTCTGGCTCCTCCACTAAGACCCTATTTCTCAAGTTTCTTAATAAATCCTATGAATTAGGTATAATACCAGACTCTTGGGAATCCCAACTTATTATTCCCATTCTCAAACCAGGTAAAAACCCTTCCATGCCCTCTTCCTACCGTCCTATCGCATTATCGTCTACCCTTGCTAAGATAGTGGAGCACCTTCTGAAAAATCGCTTGGAATGGTACTTAGAATCTAATAGCATGCTCTCCAGCACCCAATACGGGTTTCGCAAAGGCTCAAGTACCATGCACAGTCTCTCGATTCTTACCACCGACATTAGGATTGCTCTATCCAAACGATCCAAATCAACGACGCAAATCCTGGCGGCCGTTTCTCGACATAACTGCCGCGTATGATAGTGTTCTTCTTCACCACCTCAGGCAGAAAATGCATAAGTGTTCCCGTGAAGTTAGCGCACTACATATGTAATTTTCTAATGGATCGTTCGGTTGTAACTAGACTAGAAGGCTCTATTCACTCTACTCGTCGGACATGGAAAGGCCTCCCTCAGGGCTCTGTTTTGAGCCCATTGCTATACAATCTCTATACATCAGAATTAGATCACACTGTTACCTCCTTTTGTAACATATTACAGTACGCTGATGACATAGTACTCTATACATCAGCTGATACAACAGAGCAAGCTGAATCTATGTTAAACCGCGCATTGTACTATTTATTTAACTGGCTAACGGAACATGGACTAGATTTGTCACCAGATAAGAGTAAAGTAGTTGTTTTTACAGGTAAACGAAACCCCTTATTGATCAGAGTGGTGTGTAACGATCTAGTGATTCCAGTCTGCGATAGTATTAAATTTTTGGGTGTATTTTTAGAATCAAAAATGACAGGACTACAGCATTTAAATTTTATCATAAAAAAGACGGAATCGAATTTAAATCTTCTTAGATGTTTGTCAGGAGTCTGTTGGGGCGCCCACCCATATTCCCAAAAATTAATATATAATGCTATAATTCGTAGTATTTTAGATTATGGTACTTTTGTTCTTCAGCCCTGTTCAAAAACAGCTCTTGTTAAACTAGACAAGCTACAGTATAGATGCCTCAGGGTGATCCTGGGTGCCATGCGATCATCTCCGACCAATGCACTACAGATAGAGGCGCTAGACCCTCCTCTTCAAATTCGACGCCAATATTTATGTGATCATTTCTTTTATAAAACTTGTCAGATTTCTTCT
The DNA here is from genome assembly GCA_039645545.1 of Dendrolimus houi. NCBI lineage: Eukaryota > Metazoa > Arthropoda > Insecta > Lepidoptera > Lasiocampidae > Dendrolimus > Dendrolimus houi. The sequence continues at coordinate 10,757,654 of CM077136.1, forward strand.
CACCCTTTAATTTCTAAAATCAAGTCCCTCTCTTCCCTTATCACAAACAACCCTTACTGGTACCATAAAGATCTTCCATGTCTCATAAAATCTTTTAGAAAATTAGACAGATTAAATACTCCGCTTTATCAATCCCATAAACTAGCTACATTTAGTACCTCCTATGAAGTCTTAAATTTCTACCCTAAAGTTTTACTACATTTTGGCATCTCCAAAGAGGATCCTAGAGCAAATGATTTTTTTAACCTACGGCTTTCATCGGAATGGTCAGACTGGTGCCCAATTTATACTGATGCTTCTAAACTATCTCTAGAAGGTTGCGTTGGTGCTGCTGTCTGGTGCCCTATCTACAAGCTAGCATTGATCTATAAATGTCCCATATTTACATCTACTTTCACTGGTGAAACAATACCAATTTTGGAGGCAATAAAGTTTGTTGTTGCTAACAAAGATAGGATACATAAATGTATAGTCTTTTCAGACTCTCTAAGCTGCCTCCAAGCTATCCTTTCAGAGGATATAACAATTGACCTTCGTTTCCCTTTGATTCTTAAAATCAAGGAAAATCTCGTTCTGTGCCAGTCTAACAGTATAGATGTTGTCCTAGCTTGGATTCCTGGTCACTCAGGTATAATCGGTAATGAGACCGCTGATGAGTTAGCGAAAAGTGCAATAGTTTCAGGATGCCTAGACCACTCCACACTACATCCTCAGGATCTCTGCTCTAAAGCTCTGCAGGACCTTAAAGAGGAATGGCTTATTAGTTGGACAAATTCCAGTCTGGTCAAAGGGAAGTTTTATAAAGATATTTCTCCAGAGATACCCATCAAACCATGGTTCTATAAATTCCGCAATGCTGACAAAAATCTCACCTCAGTGATTTGCAGGTTGCGACTGGGAGATTCGTGTACCCCTGTCCATCTTTATAGGATTGGAGTTCGTCCGTCTCCAATGTGTGAATGCAATACAGAGGAAGGCTCTATCGACCATATATTTTTAATTGTCCCCTTTACTATCCCTATATGATGTCCTAGCAGCTAAAATTCCAAGACCCACTAACATTAAAACTCTCCTTTCCCACATATGTAATCGTTTTATATTTAATGCTTTAACCAAATATATTTCCGTTAATAATATAAAATTATAATCCTTTATCAAATTTTATGTTTAAAATTTATTGTATATATTGACATTGTTTCAATCGGTGGCGGTGAACTAATTCTAGAACAAGTTTTTATTTGTTTCCCCCCTTTTTTGTGTTTTCTTATTTACCTGGTCATCGCCATAAACCTTGCCTTTTCCACACCTGACGTTGGCAGTAATGGTAGTTCGACCAAGAACAAGCCTCTTGTCAAAAAAATAAAAAGTGAAAGTGAAAGTGAAAGAGTTTACGGAAAAGTTAATTTTTTTAATTTAGGTTTATGGCTTGGCAGCTAGGCCTTTAAGCCAGATCTTAGTTTATAATGTAGTTTCTTCATTTTCTTAAGCCTATGTGTAGCAACAGCTGAACTGTAGGTTATCAGCTGGTGCCATTCAACGGAGTTCTTGTGACAACTCACAAGGCCACATTCGACTATACAGTTCACATTTCTCACAAAACACATAATTACTACTCAAAAACTATCAATATCCTACAACTATTGTTAATTTTAGAGTAATTTTACACATTTTTAGGAAATAAAACTGCACAGCACAACATCTCCTTTCAGTTCCCGCCAAAAACTCTCCGGAAAAGTTGATAATGACCAGTGTTGCCAACTTAGTAGATTTACATAATATTTTCTTAAGTTTTCACAACTTGTATACATAATAAAACGTAGTTTTATTAGTAGATTTACCATTAAAACTGGTGGTTTCGACTCCTCTTTTTGTGACAAAATATTGCTTTTAGTGGTTGTTGAATTTCTCTAGTGACTTCGTAGAATTTGGTTTCAATTACTGAAAATGTGACCACTGCACCACCAAGTCACTCCCACGTGTCGAAATATATTATTTCTACTTCACGTAATTTTCATGAGTATTACTTTTACTTTGAAGGCAACACTCTTCAAATTACATGAAGTGGGATTGAAGAAACAAAAAACATTCCTGGAAAATTTGACATTGATGAAAAAATTTATGTCGAATAAGTGTTGAACAAGCACTTAATCACAACAAAGAATATCTAATTAGCATAATGGCTCAGTTTAATAAAAGTGCAGAATTTATAACAAGAGTCGACGATCAGTGGCGACAAATTCATTTGTTAAAATGGAATTAAAGCAAATATAAAAAAATTGGAACGAAGTATTCCACTTCAAAGATGCTCACGGAGAATCTAGATTTGAAGAATAAGCGACTTTTGCGATTACTCTCTTAGTACTGCCCCGTTTCAATGCCGACGTGGAAACTATTTAGCAGTATGAATGTAATAAAGAACAAGCAGACAAATAGATTGAAGTTAAATCTTTTAACTGCTATATTAAGAATTCGTTGTGGTTGGAGGTTGGAAGGAAAATGCTGCCACGAATATGAAATTCCAATGAGCGTTATAAAACAATTCTATACTAAAGAATCGTATCAATCTGAAACCGAAGACGATGTGCAAACAAAATTGATGATTCTTCTCTGAAGATGATTTTGAATAGCTGTTGTTAATAAAAAAATATTATGTTCCTGATCTTGACTTGTTGATTTACTAGTTTTAGGCTGGTTTAACTGATTGTTATTGTTTTATTTTGTAATTATAAAAGAAACGAAATACTATTATATTGTTTTCTTTCGTAGAAACTAAAAATTTGCTTAGCGGAAAATTTAGCGAATGTGAGAATGGGCCCTTTTTTGTTAGTGGTTTTCTGGTAGTTTTACAAGTTGAATCTGGTGGTGAGCTAGTCAAACTGTTGGCAACACTGACTGATGACACTTTTAAAGAGTATTTGGCGGGAACTGAAAGGAGATGTTGTGGTGTACAGTTTTATTTTCTAGAAATGTGTAAAATACTCTAAAATGAACAATAGTTGTAGGATATTGATAGTTTTTGAGTAGTATTTATGTGTCTTGTGAGAAATGTAAACTGTATAGTCAAATGTGGCCTTTTGAGTTGTCACAAGAACTCCGTTGGATGGCACCAGCTGATAAGCTACAGTTCAGCTGTGCTACACATAAGCTTAAGAAAATGAAGAAACTACATTAACCTCCTGACGCCCAGGGTTTTCAATGCTTTCAAAAATAAACGCCCAAAGTACTTAAAAAAGGTTTGAATGGCGGAATCCCAAGACTTGGAACTTTAAAAATTGTACCTTACAGTAATCTCACAAATATGATATTCTTTTTCTTGTATCAGGTGAACGAGAAGAAGGAAAAAAGGACAAAAATAGATTACCTTTTGGTAGGCCTTTGGGTCAAAAGCAGTAAACTTAAAACAACAAACATTTACAACATCAATTTTATTCGACTACCTTCAAAAAATAAAAAATAATTTAAACTTAAAAACTAATTTAATAACCTTAATAAACAAAATCCTTTAAAATTAATAGAAAAATTTATTTTATTATAATTAACTTAATACATTTGAAACAATCATGATAGTCCTTATTAACCCATAGGTCTATTAAAAGGTCTTAAATTTTGAATTAAGATAATTTTCACAATATCTCAGACCCATATAAAGTTTTGATGTAAACAGCGAATATACTATATGAGCATCTATTTTTAATAAGCACATCAACACAAATCGTAAAGATTTCATGAATACATTCATATTTATTTTCACACTCGAAGATCTTGTCCCATGTTAAGTCAAGAAAGGCAAATTTCTTTTGTTTTTATTGGTACTGTTGCTGGGTCATAGACAATTAAAAACCTCAAACATATGTTCAGAAACATCAATGTATAAAAAAGTAGTAAATTGGAATTTGTAGCAATGGTTAAAAATTGTTGGGGTACTTAGAAAAGTACCCTGGGCTTCATTTAACAAAATTGGATTTGGTGTTGGGCTTTATTCACTTTTCATTTAAGTACTTTTTTAAAGACTGTGGGCGCTAGGAGGTTATAATCTAAGATCTGGCTTAAAGGCCTAGTTGCGAAACCATAAACCTAAAAAATCACTTCTTAAATTAACTGTGTTTTCTGTTAAATTCTGGTGTGTTTGGAGTTTTTGGCGGGAACTGAAAGGGGACGTCGTGCTGTGCAGTTTTATTTTCTAAAAATGTGTAAAAGTACTCTAAAATGAACAATAGTTGTAGGATATTGATAGTTTTTGAGTAGTAATTGTGTATTTTTGTGAGAAATGTCAACTGTATAGTCAGATGTGGTCTTTCGAGTTTTCACAAGAACTCCATTGAATGGCGTCGGTTGTAGCCTGCAATACAACTGCGCTACTATACGAAGACATATTATTACATCAGAATTGGCTGTATGGACTAAGATTCCTTTGCCTGCCTTTGTGGCGAATTCTACTACTACTACTGGTGTGTTTTGACGTTGCGATTGTGATTTTATTGTTGTGTTTTGATTTGTATTTTATAATGAAATAATTATTTCAAATAAATGGAACTTTTGATTTATTTCATTTGACGTGCTGTATATTTTATATCAGAATGAATGTTACTAATGCTGAACAAGGTATGTATACTTGTAGTGACCTATATACCTAATATCCACAATAATTTTATTTATAGTTAAATTTATTCATTGAATAATAAGTTTCTCTTATTAATCACTAAATATCAGCTGGGCTTCGACTTACCAATTTTAACGGAATGGGGTTTACATGTTTCGCTCATCAATATAAATGTGATTTCTAGATTTCCACCTTCAGCACTTCGTAATTGTAACAATATGAGCATGCGGTTAGAAAAGCTATAAGTTTCATTGATAATTTCATAGAATCTTGCAATTGCAATTTTTTATAGCTTGATTACACTAAACAAGCCAGGATGGTCTAAACTCTAAAGTCGACAAGATAAAAGGCGTTACCATTGCCTATGGTATTATCTAGAAGTATAAAATTTAAATGATTAAATGTTCTAGAATAAAGAGTATTTTATGTTTGTCCTGGTTATCCATACTGTATCTGATGTCAATTAGGTTTTACCAAAAGTGCCTAAGTTGATAAAGAAACAAACATTTAAATGAACTTATTTTTACATTTACATTAACATGTTGTTTTGTAAGTTCTTTATGTAAATTTTCTCCTACTTTAAAGTAATGACTTGTAATTATATTTTCAGTATATCAACTTAGAGCTACTATAGTAAACGTAAATAACAGTACTGATGGTAGTCTGATGGATATGGTGGTAACAACAGTGGGGATTCTAGTTGCTATGGCCCTGCTTAGCTGCATTTGTTGTTTGTGCATGAAACTTAGGTAAGAACATTCTAGTCTTCATAATTTTCTTTGTCAAGTTGGAAATGCTCTATGTACTGCAAGCCACAGTTTAGGTCCATTTGTTATAGTTATTGCAAAATAATTAGTCTAATTTGACACTTAAGAAAGTTGATAGAACATGACTTTGAAAGAAAACTATAAAATTGAAATACAATAACAATTAATTTGCTCCTGTGAAGATATAAATAATTGTTTCAAGTATATATTGGTTTGTTAGAAATAAAAAATAAAATAAAGAAAACAGGTTTATTTTAGGATGAACATAGATAGGTAAAATAAGCTTGTTTAAAGTAAAAAAAATACATAAAGGAAAAACAATCAAACACTATGAGGACATTTTAATGTCTTGTAAATTAGATCAAGCTCAGCATTATGTTAGTCATTGAAAATATATATAAATACAACAGATCATTAAAACCCATTCTTACATTTCTGAAAAAGGAACAACAAGCATACAAATACTTAAATGTAGTCATTTATAAGATATATTTTACAAATTATAATTCACATACTGATTGTTAAATTGTATTCAAGAAATTTTTAAACTGTATTATTTGCAAATAATTAGCTTTTTATATGAGTTCAGCCGACAGGCAGATGGCCAACCTGATGGGAATTGGTTACCATTGCCTATGGACATTTGTAACACAAAGTACTACAAATGCGCTGCTGCTGGAACCTGGCTACTAATGCTGGAACACAACTCAATGTTGTTATGGCGGCATACTCTAGACCAGGGCTGGTAGTCATCTAGGCGGGCAAATACCCTACCACCTGGCTTCTTTGTAATTGTACATATTGTCCATTCAATATAACCATATTACTAGTGCCTGTGGCTTCGAAGAAGTCCTGACAGAATTATTACCCATTATCCAATTGAATACTGAATGCCACTTTAACATGTATTTTGTATCAAAAGGAGCAAATAATGAAAAAAGTGTTTTTTTCCTACTTGAATAGGATGAAGAGATTTACTAAATTAATATTTAAAATAAAGAGTTATATCAATGAGAAAGGTAAATAACTTATGATGAGCATTTTTATTACATAGTAACATTATTAAGTTATGTAATATATTATTAAATAAAAGATAATTGTTATAGTCAATTCTATCAAAAGCTGATGTTACACAGTTCAATGAAATTGAATCAATTTGGTTGACAAGCACTAAACTGAAAGGTTACAAAGTTGATGATATAGGTCTATAGTTATATTCTAATTTCTGATTGGTCCTTTCTTTTGTTATGTTTTTTTTTTCAGAAATGTGAAATGGTGAGGTATGGGAATCACCCATAATAAAGAGTGATGCATTAGCCTCCCTGTTTAAGGGGAATGTGTATTATACCGGCCATGCTTGTATTTGATGGATTGGCGGGTTTTTTCATCATTTTTTTATTGCCCAAAGCTGGCAAACTGTATTCATGATATGTAGGTTTCTTCCTGAAAGTTTTAATTTTCATTCCATTTTATTTCCATTCATCCAACCGTTTTATTCCCATCCATACCATTTAATTTTTTGAAAAAAAATATTTTTCATAAACTCTTTGCTGCCTTGCCAGGATTCAGACCCATGTTATTGGAATGCGAAAAGATTGTCTTATCCTTTGAGATACCACAACATTTTAGTAAAAACTATCTGAACTGCTATGCTATGTTCAACAGTGAATCAGTCTAATATGATTTTAGGAACTACTTTTCGAATTTTGTGCACAGACATATAGAAGCAAAATTTTTATATATATAATGAAAGGTGTATAAAAATACTCAGCTGTGCTATTTCAAAATCTAGCACCTGTCATTAATTTTTTAAAATAATTAATTAATAAAAATTAAATAAATAAATTATTTAAAAAAATTTAAATGATATGTGCATTTATTGTTTTACCAGGTGTTATACTGTGCGCTTGCCAAAACATATAGAAACTGTATTAAAATATGTTATAGTTTGCAATAAAATAAATAATTTCATGATGGTAACATTTAAGTTCATGACATTATTTTATGCTGTCATGTAAAATTTCTTATTATGCACTCACTAAGTTTTGAAATTCGACAGCTGACACTTCTATTAAAATGCACTGTTATATAAAAATTTCAAGTCATTGTTGAATAAATATTGATTGAAATTTTGACAAACATCAGAAATCAAATTTATTTATTATAATAATAAATAAAAAGAATTTTACTGTCACCAAAAATATAACAAATTTTGTCTTAAAATTAAGACTGGATACTAACACTTAGACTAGGCTAAGCCTGAATACTTAGGTGTTAGTTGATTCCAGTGACTTAATAACTAAATTTATGTAACAAATGAAAATGAAATGTTCTACAATATAAATAAAAATTACAACAAAAATTTGGAGATAGTTCAAAAATTGTCAGTGAAGCGACTGTTAAACTATATTACTTTAATTGTCAACAAAACGGGAAGTCCATATGCTATGGACTTAGGATCATTTCTTTCCCTCTAGTAAATTTAGTGAGTGTATAACAAGTACAAAGTTATTTTTATTATTTATATACTACTTATATACTTTTTAAATAAATATGAAATTGAACATAAATTTATGAATAATATATATTACATTACATATTTTAGAATTTTAATATAATAATTTATAATAAATATATAAATATATATAAATATAAATATATATATATATATATATATATATATATATATATATATATATATATATATATATATATATATATTAGGTTGGGGAAAAAGTTTCTTCGCATTTTATATAAAAATTCAAAAGGGTTTTTTATAAAGTTTATTTACATTTGTTGTACGTTATCCACTTATAATCACCAGTTATCAGGTTCTTCAAAAATGGTTCGGTTTCATTACGTCGTAATAAAGAATCACAAATGAGTACACGGTTCATTAGGTTTCTTTCAGTGAGCTCATTAGCCACCCAAATATCGAGCTTTTTTGTGTACCCAGCTTTTTTCAAATGTGCCAAAACCGTTTTGTGGTCAATTCCCAGTTCTCCAGCTACATCGTAACTACTAATATGCCGAACTTGCTTCACTTTTAAAAAATGGCATCATTTTTGTCCGTAACAGGGCGACCAGAGCGACGTGCATCTTTGATATCAAAATTTCCGGATTGAAAACGCTTAAACCAAATTTGCGCTACTCTCACAGATACTGCATTAGGTCCATAAAAATCACAAATTATTTTCGCGGCTTGTGTTGCATTTTTACCTTTTTTTAGTAAAATTTTAAAATGTATCGAATTTCTTCATTAGATTCACTCATTTTAACAATAAGAAAAAAAAGAAAGTCGCACATTTTCTTAATTTGAATTTGGAATTGTCTTCTTTAAAAACAAAACTTTTTAATGATATCAAAAGCAGCCAGATACAAATGCTATAGCCAAAGAGATTTTATTACAAGTTCATACATACTATATGCGAAAAGACTTTTCCCCAACCTATTATATATATATATATATATACATTAACATATATACATAATATTATATTTATAATTATAATAATTGTGTATCTTATGATTTTTCAGTGACCTGAGGTTAAAAGCATACATTATGGATAAGGCAAAGAAGAAAGGTCTCAAATTAGATTTAAAGAACATGGATTCAAAACATGGCTGCCATTCTCCAAATACTACTGAGAACTGCACAATAATGGTTCCAGATGTTGGTTATATACTATAGCTTTATTATTGGTAAACAATTTTGGCTTCCGCCTGTGTTAACTTGCCTTTATGCACTTTAGATTTGTACCTGCATTATGTATACATTTTATTAAAGTGCACTATGCATTATAATGTACTATTGATACTGTATGTACTACAGTACCTAGTTATAGGGATCTAAGTAACTCCCATGTGTGACAAAGATGATGCTGTAATCAAAAAATATAATTTTGGTTTGGATTCCAATGTAGAAAAAAGTTTAGTATGTAGTACTAGACACTAGCTAAATACAGAAATCTTGCAGTCATATTTAAAAAGAAAGAGAATTTGACTACAATTCTATCTATGTTAATCTCGGATCTCTTGAATATTTATTGAAAAATTCAATATTTTGTCTACTTTTAAAGAATATGTAAGTAACCGTTTTCTATTAGAAGCTTTTATGTTAGATTTAAAGTGTCATTAGTTATTAGAACGTTTTGAGGTCATGTCTCATTAAAGCCATCCGACACACTGACCAGCACTTGATCACCCGCTTGCAAGCTGTTCACGCGTGGATACTGAGTGAACCACTAGGTGACAACTCACTACTCAGAGTGATTCACACATAAACCCCGTGCCAATGGCTGAAAGAATATTTAGCAAATCGTGGATCACGCGAGTTTTACTAGTTAAAAACGCGCCGTCCACTCGTGGACGACAGTGCTTTTCGGGTGCTGGGTAGTTCTAATAAACCTTACACTGCATCCATACCTGTATCATTTAGATGATCCAATCATGTTATTGCATGATTGCCTATTTTAATGTAAAACAATGTCTATGTATCTTTATTTTTCAATTGATTGTCTCGAAGTCTAGTGTTTTGTAAAGATCCTCACATTGCTGCAATGTAGGATAATAATACAAACCAAATTGATACAGATGTGGATGAAACCGAACTTCAAGTGTAGTTTATATAAAAGAAATCCTTATTCAATGTGTGCACAATATAAGTTCCTAGCTAAAGCTAATACTATGACAGTATTTTATACTTTTAGCTACTTACAGCTAATTATTGAAATATGATTTAAAATTTAATAATATACAACCTACTATCCTCTCATTTGCCTCACTGTTAGTTAAAATTTGACTTAGACACCATACTTATTTATTTTATTTTATTTGTTTGGGAAACATACAATAATATTAGGTTGGGGAAAAAGTTTCTTCGCATTTTATATAAAAATTCAAAAGGTTTTTTTTATAAAGTTTATTTACATTTGACTAAAGTATGTAGGTACCATTTTGTTGGATAACTTTTTGCCATCTTGTAAGTAGGGACGTGATCCCATTGCTATAAAAATTTTGGGGCTTCTGATCAAAAAACTGCGACAAGTGGTTTTGGCAGTCCTCTCGTGATGTTAACCTGACACTGCCTAAGGAATTCTGCAGAGACCGAAACAGGTGAAAATATGAAGGTGCAAGGTCAGGACTATACGGCGGATGCATTAACACCTCCCAGCCAAACTCTCATAATTTTTGCTGAGTGGCTAAAGATGTGTGAGGTCTAGCGTTATCATGGTGAAAAACCACACCCCTTCTGTTGATTTATTCCGGCCGCTTTCTCTCAACTTTTTGCTTTAATCTCATCAGTTGTTCGCAGTACAGTTCAGAATCGATGGTCCTGCCTGGCGGTAACAGCTCATAATGAATAATGCCCTTCCAATCCCACCATACACACAGCATCACCTTATTGCGAGTTAACCCTGGTTTCGCCACAGTCTGTGAAACCTGACCAGCCTTTGACCACGATCTTTTTCGCACGTTCTTGTCGTACGTGATCCACTTTTCATCACCAGTTATCAGCTTCTTCAAAAATGGTTCGGTTTCATTACGTCGTAATAAAGAATCACAAATGAGTACACGGTTCATTGGGTTTCTTTCAGTGAGCTCACGAGGTACCCAAATATCGAGCTTTTTTGTGTAGCCAGCTTTTTTCAAATGCGCCAAAACCGTTTTGTGGTCAATTCCCAGTTCTCCAGCTACATCGTAATTACTAATATGCCGATCTTGCCCCACTTTTTCAAAAATGGCAACAATTTTGTCCGTAACAGGGCGAACAGAGCGACGTGCATCTTTGATATCAAAATTTCCGGATTGAAAACGCTTAAACCAAATTTGCGCTACTCTCACAGATACTGCATTAGGTCCATAAACATCACAAATTTTTTTTCGCGGCTTGTGTTGCATTTTTCCATTATTGAAGTAAAATTTTAAAATGTATCGAATTTCTTCATTAGATTCACTCATTTTAACAATAAGAAAAACAAATGAAAATCACACATTTTCCTAATTTGAATTTGGAATTGTCTTCTTTAAAATTAAAACTTTTAATGATACCAAAACCAGCCAGATACAAATGGTATAGCCAAAGAGATCTTATTACAAGTTCATACATACTATATGCGAAAAGACTTTTTCCCCAACCTATTATAATTAATATTCTTAAATATGAAACACAAAATTAATACATATATCAATCAAGTTTCCATCAAAAAATAATTTATATAATAAAAATAAAAATTGGTTCGAACAGTTAATTTAAAAAATATTACAATTATACGAAAATTACATAAAATGTCTATTTAATTTACATGAGATCAATATTGAACAAACAAAAAAATGTTACACAATAATTACTAATAAAATCGAGATAAAAAACGGAAAGTATAAAAAAGTATATGTCATTATTCTAAAAATTGTAAGTTGGATCATTCTAAATTACAACATTTTTTAATTTGGGTTTTATATTGATATAAGTTACCTATGAAAGAATCACTACAAGTAATATCAATTTGCTACTAATGTTAAGATAAAGGAATAGCTAGTAACATATAGAAACCTAGCCATAAAGACTTAACTGTATTATTGCACAGGTTTTAATTAATGTTTTAAAGTGGTTTTTCATTGGTGTTTTAATAATTGGCTGTGAATTTAATTTTTATTCTATTAATGGCTGTGCTTTATACATCAATTTATTATTATTATTATAATTTATTTAGATATAGCTTAAACTACTAGAGATATTTAATAAGGGACCTAAAATATTTCAGTGATCATTACATATAGCTTTAGATTTTAGTTTACAAATCTTAATATGTAGTCGTTGCACTAACTTATAGTACTAGATAGCGCATACAAAAAGCAGTACATGTGGATTGTATGACGAAATAATGTAAGAGTAGTTATCTTCTCTATCCCATCTCCTTATTCCAATCCCATCCATATTGCACCACCTCTTTCCTATTTTTACTGCGTGATCCTTCTTTCTTATCTACCTACCACATCCTAATAAAGGTTGGTAACATGTTGGTGGTTGATCACCCCTGGTGCTGCAAAAGTCTATAGGCGATGGTGACTACTTTCCATCAACTGAGCCGTCGGCCTGTTTACTAGCTTCGCAATAAAAGGGATGGCTCGAAATTTTGATATGTACCATGCAATGCATTTACGAAGCCTGTATGCCTTGTTCAAAAGTTAAAACGCACCACACAATGGAGCGTGCGGTAAATAGGTACTTAGTTGAAAACATAATATAATTATATAAGAATTCCACCAAGAAGTTTCACGTTACGAAAATAAATAAGCCGAATAATCGAACCTCCTTTGAAACCGCTTTTGATTAATACATTTGTTTTACTTCAATCCTATAGAGAAAATGGTACAAAAGATGTAGTTGTAGTTTTCACCACGCGCACGTGGCGCCATTTGCAAATGCGCGCCATTTTCATATTAGAAAACTTCAAGAGTGACTTTCCGACTGATATTTATGTTTGTTTTATTACCTATTGTACTGTTTATTCGCAAATGTGTTGAAAAACGTTGTATGACACACGTGCGGTTATTGGTTTTTACAATTTCGTGACTATGGTTACATTCATTTACTCGTTTGTAAAACCAACTTACCGCACTAGTATCATAAATAACTATTTTAGTATTTCTGTTGCCGAGTGTGTTTAGTGCTGAACTTCAAGACGCCTCGCCTCAATAGAAATAGTACATTGTACTGAATTAATATAAAAAAAAGAGTCTTTTTTTTTACAAACTCATAATCTTCCTCAACACTACATCTTCGTTACTGCCGAACTATGGACTATTGGTATAACTTAGTCTCCTGCTGATCTGGATCATTGTTTTCTCATTAAAATCCAAGAGTAAACCTTTGAAATTTGATATTTTTATAATCTGAGTGTTAGAGAATTCGATTTAACCTCTTTAACACGATTTAACACGAATGTGCTGTTGTGAAGTTTATTTGTGTGTATTGAAAGTTGACCAATGAAGTTATTCGTGGTGCACTTCACACCCGCAAATCTTTTGTAAAGCCGTGTGTAAAAGTTGTTAATAATACAGATTTAATTTATTTTAGAAATTTAATTGCCGTTCAGTTGCCGTTTTACTAAAATAAAATTGTGTTACTGTAGAAATATCATCAACTTCGAAATCAAAAATTAATATCTTAAACTTATTCTAAAGTAGGCAATGTATTCTTTAGCTAGCAACTGAGGGATGGTATGAAGTGACATTTGTTTTTTATAGATAGATAATAATATAACATTATATTACGAAGAACGTGCGAAAAAGATGGTGGTCAAAGGCCGGTTTGGCTTCACAAACCGTGGGGAAACTCGCAACAAGGTGATGCTGTGTGTATGGTGGGATTGGAAGGGCATTATTCATTATAAGCTGTTACCGCCAGGCAGGACCATCGATTCTGAACTGTACTGCGAACAACTGTTGAGATTAAAGCAAAAAGTTAATAATATAACAACAAAAATATAATATACCTACCTTTTATTATTAAGTCTAGAAAATTCTTATTACAATTTATACTTTAATGTCTATAACCAAAAATATATGTATAAGTGCTTTCGCCTTTTTTGGGGGGCAAGTAAGAAGTAGATACTTTTTTCAGATCAAATTTATAAGCGTTTGTCACGTTATTTATAAGTCACTTTACTAAAACTATAATGGCGCGGGCGCTGTGCGAGGCGCCTCCCCTCCACGATTCGTCTCGTACCCCAATTGCCTCATGTCGATATGTCGCGAACTATATAGTATATTTTGTCCTTTGTGATTATGACGACTGAATCACCTGTTTACCTCTTATTTTCGAATCAATACTAATTTACAGTTTTACAGAACTTATAATTCCGATCGGCAGTTTTCGTTTGCGCAGAAAAGTGCAGACCGGTTTCGGGCATATAAATAGCTATATTGAACTTTATTCATAAGCGGAAGAGTGTTGTTTGTTATGAACTCTTAGCTCTGTTTCACTTACACGATTCGTACACCGTTCTGCACCTGCACGTCTAAAATTGGTCTACTGCGCAGGTATATTGGTAGGAATTATTAGTTATGTAAAATTGTAATAATAATGTGAAAAATGGCTTTAGAAGTTTGTTTCTTCTTCGTGGCCTTGAAAATGAAGTGTTAGTGACTGTTCACAAATGCGACTTGTTTTAAAAAATAACGCCATAAATGATTAGCTACATACATGAGTTATCTGTCAATGTTTAACGTCATTAACAATTTCGCATCTTAAATAATGCATTAAACCCTGAGCTAAATCTGCGTGACACAGTCACTAGTGCTGACATTATCCCAGGTTTAGCACGGGCATCAGAAATCAAAATGAGTTGCTATTATACTATAATAAAATTCCTAAATTAGGGGCTGAATTTTAATCATCAGGTAAATGTTATTCAAAGGATAAAATAGAACATAAACAAAAATTAAAAACCACAGTTGTATCAATAATAACACTTCAATTGTTCCATTATTATATTTAGGTTATAATTTAGTTGATGAAAAATCGGGTCTTAATCATATATTTTTCAAAAGTAAAATCAATTATACTCCAAATTAATGTGTAATAACATCCTTTGAAAAATATATTGATTTTCTAAAGTAGATTTATTCTAAAATAGATATAAATAAGTAAGATATACCAAAAAATATTTATAGTCAGATTATATACAGACGTTCTGTATAAGTATAGTATGTAGTGAATTGTGTACTGTATTTGTAGATTTCATGTCAAAAAGTCTACAGATGTAATGTTTCTTATGATTCAAATGCCTTTATCACTATAATTCTCCTTAAGTCCCGGTTCCATTCGGGACGTACATTTCGGAGCCTGGAGTCCGATTTTCCAACTTTTTATCCTTCATTTCGCTGGGTATCCCTTTATTGTTAGTGCTTGTTCACATATAAGTCACGGGCGCGGTGCTCTAGCAATTTTGCGGTCACATTAGTCGCCAGGCTTTTTATACGGCTGTGACAAGCAGGCCTTGGAAACCGGTAAAATGTAGAACCGGTTACAACCTAATGTTTTGTTCTAACCTCCAACGATTTTCGTTAACAAAGTTCGTTAAATAGGTGTTTATTGAATAACCCGGTTTCAAACAATATTTGCCGCACAACTTCAAAGCGCAATCATGTGGTACAGCAAGTTTTCAGTTGCCTACAAACACATGTTTCATTTACAAACAGTTGTCATTTGTAGCGAAAGTAATTATCGCGGAATAAACCGAACGAATAAGTTGACTAAAACCGGTTATAACTGATTAAAAGCGGTTATTTTTAAACCGGTTCCAAGAAACCTAACGATGAACATAAAATAGATGAACCAACATATCACTCAGCGTGAAACATAAATCGCTTGTTCTACTAATAGCTCAACGTAAACACACAAAAATAACTACACTTTTGATAGTGAAAGAATACATCGCGAGGACTTTGCATATTAAGACTATCGATTTTTGTAACCCGCTAATCACTCTTTTTGGACAAGAGTGGTAAGTATACTGTCTGGCCCCACAATAGAAAGAGCTCAGCAGTGGGCGATATAACGTATAAATAAAAACCGCCTTCATTCCTTGTTTTACATGTAACAATTTTTTAGTTATTATTTAAACTTATTCTTTCAGGTTTCTCTATTTCCGGATGTAGACCTTCTTCATCTTTTTCCATTAGATTTTGGTTTGCGTGGTTCTTGTCCATAATTTCCCTACAACCGACGCGATATAATCTTCATTTTATACTATAATGGGCTTTCCACGACCTCTTGTAGTCTTTGGGTTCCAGAAGATAATTCTTTGGCTCTCTTCTGTTGTCTCTGACCCTCACTGTGTGACCTGCCCACTTCCACTTTCACTAGTATAATAAAAAGAAAAACCTGTAAATAATAACCTTCCTAAGCATATATGTAGTATGACTTGTGCCCTTATATTAAACGCTTTATAATTATCATGTAATTATGTAGTATGAATTAAGATTTATAATAAAAGCAAGATTACAGTCCTCTCAGCTTTGTATTTGTGTGAGTCATTGCGTACATATTCCAGATACGTCATGCTGGTAGCGGTACTAGAGGTGAAGTGTGGAAAGTTCTCGGTAGGGAGGTGACGCGTAAAGGACGCGCTTCGCCACAAGCCGTGTCTCAGGCTAAACGTACCTGTGTCCACTTACACAAATGCAAAGCTGAGCTCTTACGCCGCGAGGTCTGTATAATATGTAAAATAGTAACAACTATAGTTCAAATATTATTAAGTCAGAATCTGGCATTGTTGAATCAACATTTGAAGGTCTCGAGAGACGCAAATATGCAACCTTAGCAAACTTGCAAGAAATTTGTACCCGGTTATGGTGTTTGTTATTTCTACCCCGCGTAATTAATACTGCACAGAGAGTTTCCATTCTCATGCTTCATTACTCGTGCAGTACAAACATCTAGTACAAAATTTAGGATTTGATAAAGAAAGAAAAGTTCTTATAAACGATATTAAGTAGGTGTTAGTAAAATAGTAGAGCAAATTATTTAATTGTATATTAGAATATTTAAGCTATATTTCATGATGATGAGCTGGAAGAGTGGTTCTTTTGCACAAAATTGTCTTTCCTTGTCGCTCACACAAAAATATATTGTTATTTCACTCGCACGGACGCGGTGGTTATTAGAGAGACTGGGAAAACGGTGTGTCTTGTATAAGCCACTCAAAAGAGATTATAAAATCTGCCAATTGTTATGTCAAGTCTGCGTTATCGTTAGAAGATTCTTTGGGAAGAAAATATATTGTTTGGAGGTAGAGTTGATAAAATTATATATTTTAATACGCTTTTGTGGATGAATAACATTTCTAATCATGTTATAATGTAGCAAAAAAATATAACCGCTACTATTGCATTTAACCGGTTAAATTTAAAACGAATATTATGAAAATAAATCTGTATATATTTATGTATCTGTATATATATTTACATGATATGTCAATCTTAAATTATTTTATCCAAATAAGAATTATTTTTAGAACACCATTTTTTAATTTTATATCTCTTGATCTTATCAACGATATAAAATAATCAGAAATTAATGTATATATGATTAGGGATTAAGATCTTAATTTTTGAATATATTTGTTCTTTTTCACGATAATATGACTGCGTTATTAGAACACCTTAGTCAAAATTTCTTATTATGATGTAAGTAGTATGAATGTTATTGTATTAGCCATATATACAGTCGGTACATTCGTGATAAGTTGGTATATTTGTTTTCAGATTAATACTTATAATAGTATTAAGTGTATTGATAAAGATTGGGATTGAAAAAGTTGTTGCCTTTATTTACCTCTCGCTCGCACACTGCCCAAACTGTGAGAAAAAGGAATACATGCTAATTTGCTATAAGCGTTTTTTTTCCTTGTAACTTCAGTCTAGTTTAGTTAATCTGTGGCCTAGATAATATTGTTCGGAGTTTTGCTCATAATTATTTCTATGATTTTAGTTTTTATTATTTTTGATAAGTAGTTATTATTGTTTCTTTATCGTCACGTAAGGAAAAAGTGATATGCCCCTTCCAGGCAATATCGCTCATTTTTTAAATTATATTATTAAGCGTTATTATTTAGTTAGGTTTTGTTGACTATTTGATTACATTATTTTTATTTTCATTGTAACACGTCTCGCTGATGACAGGGCGGGCACAAAAGAGGGAAAACTAAAACAGTGTTAATTAAAAATAAGTTTTCGCTATTGATACTGTGTATGCTGACAATACGGGCACGATGAGCCGCTATTTCTTATCCTATTCCTAATCTGGGCGGGATGTAATGAGTTAATTGTATTTTATAGAATAAGTGACATAGCGTGACTCCACCTGCTGATTCCAGGCGGAAGAACATTGTCTTAGTTGGTCAGCATTATGCTAACTCTGGGTCCAATTTTAGGATTTATTTTTCTGTTTTATTTAAATCTTTTTTTATTTGTCCGAACAAGTCTTAGTAGCATAGCGGGTCAGGCATCCGTCTTTAATTCTAAGGACGTGGGCTGGAATCCACGCCAAAACGCATGCTTACAATTACCTTTTCAAGGTATGCCTTGATATATCCATATATCCTATCATATCCAAACCAAATCCATAGTTTTGGTTTGGATATGATTCCTATTCATTTTTAGCTTTAATACTACACTCTAAATACTCTTAGTACCTACTGTAATGATAATTACTTCTCTAAGAACCTTTGAAATTAAGTTTCTTCACATACACATAAGTTTTAAACTAAATTTATATATTATTATTGTAATTTGGTGAATGTTCCAATAAAAAAATAAAAAATGCATAATTAGACAGAAAGTGTGATTTTCTGTGTCTCGTGGTGAATAAATCGGTCACTCTCTTCTCATATTATTACCACTCACATTTTTAATCAACACGAGTCCAAAACAGTCAGAAAATATAATTATAATTCTAAATACAATAATTTGTATTATAAGTATCTATATAAGCATTATAATAAAGCCAAAAAAGTGTTTTTGTATATATTTCTTACCACCATTAAGTAATTACTGTTTTAATGCAATAATTCATTTTAAATGTGTCGATGGCATTCACAATAGTGTTTGAATGGTTTGTACTCCTGTTGGTATAGTTTAAAATCCTGGTTAAATAGACGGATCGGCTGGCAGAGGTGTTTAAGTATATCAATACATATTTTTTACTTAGATTAATTGCTAAAGAAAGCGTCTGTCGCATCGTCAATTGATATGCGCAGGCGCATATATGGATAATAGTAAATACTCGTAGTTCTAATAAGTATGTTAGTATATTACATTAATTTTTAAGTAATGATCTCTTTTATGCTCTTTTAATTTATAGCATTATTATTGGATTATTCGTTTCGATAATCTATTTTAGTCAGAGATATCTATAAAGGTAAATCTGACACTGTCATTTCAAAATTGTAAAATAAAATAACACTGAACTGAATATTATGTATTAAGTATTTTCTAATTCATTAGCACATTCGTTGTAGTTGCTCGGCTTGTTCGTTATTCTTAAAAATGTACCTATCTATAATGTAAAAATTAAAAATCTGTGTGAGATGAAACTGCCATTGTTAATATTTTGTAATGTGTGATTGAGGATATATAAAATGTATTATTATTATATGTAGTAAAACTTTCATGAAATAAAATGCAAATATGTAAAAAGGTTTTTTATTTATATCGTCGTCTTCAGCTAATAGTTGTTCAGTGCTGGACGTAGACCTCCCCAAGTTTCCCTCACCTATCCCAGTCCTCCGCTGTTCTCATCTAGCCCCTACCGGCGACCTTGCGCAGGTCGTCGTTTCATCGCCTTACACTACGTTTGCCGAGTTGCAGTCTCCACTCCAGGACTCATCTGCTCCATCGATCATCAGTTCTCTGGTGAACATCGCCGGCCCACTGCTACTTTAGTTTGCTAGTTTTGCGAGTTGTCGGTAACCTTGGTTCTCTTTTTTCTCTCTTTTCTTCATTTGTGATTTTATACGTAAGAGATACCTACTCCCAACATAGCCCGCTGAGCGACCTTCAGTTTGTGAACCAAGCCCACTGTCAGTGTTAACATCTCAGCACTATAAGTCATGACTGGTAACACTAGTTATTTACGTCTTCATTTAAATAATATGTTGCGATAGAGTCGGTTTGTACTGCCCTTTAGCAATAAATTTTAGCAATACGTTACGTTACGAGATCTGGGACAAATACTAACCGTCTGGTCGTAGTTTTATCGGGTTTTCAAGGTCAGTTGGGAGCGCCATTTGTTTCTTATCTTATTCAGAATTGTTAAAGTTGTCGCGCCTTAATTTATTGATAGGCAATTTATAAGGAGTGAGGATTTTGCCAGCGTTTTAGGTTTCCGTAGCCAGTTTGAAAAAACGCAATTCTTATGAAATCGTTACGTTCGTCCGTATTATGTATGTAACGTCTATGTTAACCGAGTAGTAGTATATGGATGATTTTGGCAGAACGGTGCATTATTTTTAACGTTGTAATACAAGTAAGTATATCGTAAAATGACAAAAAACTAAACGTCAGGGGTGGTCACTATCTTCTGCGAGCGGTTTTCTCAACTTGACAACAGCGCCAATTTTGCGTTTGAGGGTGGATAAGGAGCTACTCCATCCAGCCTAGCTGCTTCTGGAAAGCTACCAGCTCGTTATCGTAGCCTTCTTAAGACTTCTCAAAGGCGCGTCCAGATACTTCATCCTGTATTTGGCCAGCCGTCCGCATTCTAGTAAAACATGGGTGTGGTCACCATACTTGTCATTGAGGAATGAATTTATTTTCATGCATAATGAAACAATTAACGTAAATGTACAGAAAACAATATAGTATCGCAAACAACTGCTGAAGTATAATACTGTGTTGCAGTTGTTAGCGCCCACTTCCAGACAACTCGATTGTTATACATGATAAAAAGAAAATTATCTTAAAGCTTATATATTTGGAAATAGTAAGATCTATAAAGCAGCTTTTGAGGTTTTGGTGTAATTTTGACAAAATGATTATTTTAAAGTTCTGTGACCAACTAATTAAAACAGCGGACATTGGACACCTCTACGGCACCCTTGATTCAGCATGAGCTGACACGCACTTGGCCGATTTATTCAGCTTGTTGGTGTATAGATATTGATCAAAGAATTGTCTGTTTACTTATTTATGTCGCGCAAATAATAAAATATTAAAGGGTTTATTTTTTTTAATCTTGTCATCTGCTAATCCAGGGCTGTCTTTACCCGGGGGTGCAAGGGGTGCATGGCACCCGGGCGCAGAGTCTAGGGGGTGCAAGCCGACGACCTTGCGTAATTTGCTAGTTTTGAAAATAGGTACGTAATATCATCTCAACTCGAACACCGAAAACAATGAATCGCAAACATATTGAAATTTATTGAGTATATTGTTTTATTCATTTTATTTTTTGTTACTGGAACACTGGGGGAAGCAGGTTGATATTTGCACACCGGCTAGGATCTATTGCAGTTCAAGATCCTGACTTTGTAAAGTTAAAGCTATAGAAGGCCGTGAAACAACACGATAACATCATAGTATATATTACAATTAGTAAGTTCACATTTCAGATGTAAAACAGAAGCCGGTGGGTGTTGCCATTGAATGCGAGTAATGAATATACCTACTTGTTATTTTTCCCGTAGGTATACTTAAATTTCGGTACATTGTCCTTCTAAAAATTGTTATTAATTCCAAGATCAAATAAATTGTTCATCTCTATGAATAAACCATTATTTGTATATAAATGCAAACACATTGAAAAATCACGATAAAGGTTTATTTTTAATAGATAACAAAAGTTACAATTAAGTCTACTTTCAAATCTATGTAGGTACATATATACATATTATGACACCTGTTCCCCATGGCGGTAGGCAGGGACGATGGATCCCCCACCTACGATCCTGAAAAACACCTTTCGCTTCATCTACTTTCATTAATCTCTTTATTTATGCACGTTTATTTGAGGTGCTTTTTACGTGACATTTACTCAAAATATCTTCAACTATCTTCTGCCCGCGACTTCGTCCTCGTGGAATAATTTTAAAAAAGTAAGTAAAATAATCCCCGATTTTGAAACATTCTTCATTGGTATTCCGCTCCTATTGGTCTTAGCGTGATGATATATAGCGTATAGTCTTCCTTGATAAATGGGCTATCTAACACTGATAGAGTTTTTCAAATCAGACAAGTAGTTCCCAAGATTAGCGCGATCAAGCAAACAAACAAACTCTTCATCTTTATATATTAGTATAAGATTTAATCATGGTAATATGTGCCGGTGAAGGGAGTACCCCGACTGAGTGGAGGAGTGAGATGGAATGCTCCTCTGTCTTAAAGGAAGATCTTCCAGCGAGGCTAGTGCTGTTCCTCGCAGGCCTAGGCCCATCTGTTATGCTTGAAAATTTGTATATATTCTTTGTATGTTTCGGGAAACGTTTGTGACATCTATCATTTTGTACAGGGCCATCTATTGGCTTGTAAGTGTTCCACTACACGGGTTTACCGTCACCAGCGCTACCATTCATTCTGCTGTCATATACTTGTTTTGTGGTTTTGCTTTCATCCATTCTCCCTACACGCCCAAACCACCTCAAGATTTCTTTTTCAACTCTTATCACTACATCTTTCAATCCACAACGGTCTCTTATCACAAATTCATGTACTTCACTATTTTTCTAAACTCTATAAATTCTGGTAGTGATTTCCTCCTCATTTCTGCATAACTTTTTATCTAATAACTAAAAATATACAACTTGATAACGGTAATTAATGCCAGCGTGTGGCCATTTTAAGATATCAAAAGGCGTCATGTACCTGCGGTTAGATAGACATTTATACTGTGATAACACGGTGATAAACCTATCCACAGACGTGATGAGAATAACCAAAATAGATTTCACCCGTACGTGACGTTAATATAAACTGCATTGTTCCATTTCGCGTGGAAATTGCTAACAGTAAACAACAGTAGCTGCTATACCTAAATATTTCTTATACTATATCTGAGCGTGCCAAACTTCATTCGGGTTAAATTTCAGGTCATAATATCATACTATAATTTTATTTTAGCACTAAAATATCCTGAAAAAATAATTGTTTATTTAATAAGAAAAATATTGTACTGATTTATATTAATAATACACTTCCGGCTCCTCCCGGCTTCGCACGGGTTCACGTTTATTTTATAAAAATTTTGGGATAGACGTAGAGTAAATGTAGAGTAGTTTTTTTATTTATTTTATGGTTAATTTTTTACACTTTGGGTTACATTATTGAAGTTTTAGTAGGAATCCCTAATTTTTTCTAGTAATAAATATAGCCTATGTTACTCAGGGATAATGTAGTATTCCAATGGTGAAAAAACTTTTGAAATTGGTCCAGTAGTTTTTGAGTTTATTCGGTACATACATACAGAAATATAAACATACCTATCCTCTTATACATTACTAACTTAAATAAATCATTATTACCCAAGGACTCCAAAGTTTCGCAAATTTAATAAAGATATTTGTTCCTTCCTACATTTTAAAAGGCGGTTTCTTAAAAAAAGGTAAAGAAATATTACAAAAAAAGCTTTATTGACGAATATTGAAAAAGCTACGCTTTGTTACTGAAACCACTGTAAAAAGGCAGATAAACGCAATTATATTCTTGTTCAGTGCGCTCGCCGTGATTGAGGAAGTCATCATTTAAGTATCTTGCCCGAGGCGCTTCTCTCTTTGTTTACGCAGATAGCTTTTTAAATGGGTTAAAATTTTAAGGTTCCAAAGCAATATAGATGGCCTCTGTGGTTCACCGAATTACACCTTTGCCGTTGAACCAAAATGAACCAATTTTTTAAAAGATACTGTTACGAGTGCGGGACTCGAATTAAAATGCCGTTGCAATACTTATAGTGTTTATTAGAACTATACAAACACGTATAACACAGGTACAAATATAACCGAACACAACAAATCTAAACGTAATGCAGAACGTCGTAATTCAACAAAACGCGCCAAGTCCGTCACTATTAGATTCCCGAATGTCCACACGTCACGCCTAGATCGCAGTTGTCGCTCAACTGACCCCCTCTCTCAATCAGGGCATCGTTTTATACTGCACAAATGCAAATGTGCCCGCCCGGCAACGTCGACATAATTTCCTAGAATTAGCTTGTACTTATAATCCGCAACGCTTGGCTAATGATGCTCATGAGCGGCCGTAAACAAGTACAATACGACAATAGGCTGATCTCCACAATAACTAAAAACGTATGCCAATAAATAAGCAAACAAAATAAGACGATCATAAAAGGATTACAATTAGTTCAAATGCTGACAGGTAATAAAATGTGCTTTTGTCTTTGTCGGAGCCTAAGTTGTAACAATATTTTTAAGGTTTTAATTGATTCTTAAGTAAGACCAGTTCTCTAAACATTTTATCATTTATTACTGAAATTGCAAAATAAATAGCGAGAAATATTAGTCTGAGATATGGAGTAGTTTCAATTGAAGGCTATTTTTAATTGAATTTAAAAAGGAGAGATTCTCAATTCGACTGTATGTTGCTTTTTTTGTATGTTTGTTACGCGATTTCTCCGTCAATTGTGGACCGATTATCAAAATTGTTTTTTATTCGAAAGAGTATAATCATGAGGTCCCCAATTCAGGATCTGAGTGGATCCCAGAAAAATCAAGACCAACCATTGTTAAAGAGCGCCTACACACATCGAAAGGTGAACTTGTATACGCGTGTCAGTAGTACAATTTCTACATGCACTTAACATATTATTTCTAAAGCTATTTAAGTATTTGCGCAACTAAAAAGTAGAATATAAATTTTTTTGACAAAAAAAGTCGAAGTCGGTGCCTACTAAAACATAAAAATTACTATATTTTACAACGTATATATATATATTACTTGGCACAAACTTTAAAGTGTAGAAAATATTTATTTTCTCCTATCGGTATGAAGTCGGTTTTTTGTTGTTAAAAAATATATGGGTCTGTATATAAATATCAACGACCGGGGTCATTTGTCACTTCTATGGAACCTGTCGCTGTGCGCAAATTGGGAAGCACTTGACCAATTCATTTAATTTTACATTAGTTCAATGTATACGTTTGATAAACGCTTTATACATACGGCATAATTTGTACCGTATAGAACCTTCAAGCGCCTGTGAATAAACCAATCAAGTCTAGCACCGTTGGTGAAATTGAGTTCACCACACGGTAAACTTGAAGTTAGATGTGCAATGAATTTACCTGACACCAGATGTCAGTAAAGTTCTGTCTTATATGATGCGGGTGTTTTGTGAAACCTTGCTCTATGCTATATTTCTGTCTGGTAATTAAAGAAACTATTGTTGAAGATAATTAAGTTTTAAAGATCTCAGCACATTTTTAATTCGTAAATATAATAAGTCTAATAAAAATGTTTTTCATTTAACAAAAAAAAAATCTTTTAGTAAATTTTGGCAATAATAGTATTTTTTTATTACACGATTTCAGACAGCCCACCTGATGGAAAGCGGTTATAGTTGCCTATAGATATTTGGAAGCTCAAAGGTGGCTACCAATGCTCTGCTGTCTCTAAAGGGAGACTGGAACCTGGCCAGTAATGCCGTAACATAACACAAGGACGGCCTCTGTGGTTGAGCGGGTTAAGCCTTTGACGGCTTTCCCAAACGAATTTTCTCCGTTATTTACTATGATCTGGGTGTCTGGGATCGGCCCCAGAATAGTCCGTTGTATATTACCCATAACACAAGCGTAACATGCTTAATTTGGGGATATAAAAATGTGTTTGTCTGCCGATTATTTATTTAAAGATTGTTATGGCGGCATACTTTAGACCAGGGGTAGTAGCCATCCAGTCAGGTGAATAACCCTACCACCTTACATTTCACAAAAAGAAAAATACATACAGCTAAGAGATATTTCGGACCCTCTTTACAATTTTTTTTAAAAACATTCAATTTCATATAATCAGCTTTGTGTGCTTCCTGATATAAAATCAACTGTGACAGACCTTAACTATTTACATTTAAGAACTGGAATCCTAAAAATAAATACATAATCTAGTACTATACATGGTTTATAAAATGCCTAGACTAGAACAATATCTGTTGAAAAATATAAAATGAATCTTTTACTTTATTTAGTACATGATTGCGAGTAACTACTGAGAGGGAATAGTTGAAAAACCGATCGTTTTGACATCGCACTTAAGGGAAATTAAACGATTACGGTCGCTACAAATTGGATACGCAAAGACCATGTGAATTTTAATATAAATACAATATGCTATCGATAGTGGTTATGAATTGAGTTTCTATGTGCGCTGCGAAATAAAAATCTACTTATGCCGCTACACATCGAATTAGTGAAGAGAATTCGCTGGCCTATGTTGGCTTACCTATGCCGTCGAACGATCGAATTTATGGATTCCTCTGATTTTAGCGCCATACGGTGAATATTCGGGGATTGTTCATTGGGTAAATCAGATTGGGCCTCCATAGAGTGAATAATAAACAAAAATTAAATAATCACATCGAACAAGTTAGACTAGATAATAACTTTAACATTACTCCTTGACACTTGACATTCTTGTTATCTGAGATCACAACTACTGAAAAGTGTCTAAAATGTTAAAACAAAAATCAAATGAAAATGAATGTATTTATTTCAAAATGGAATTTTCCTCGTTGGATCTTTATAGTGATCCGTTGCCCGAGGTAGGTAGGTGATCAATAATGCGTTCAAATTCTTTATTGCGAATAAAAATGTCGAAATAAAAAATAAATAAAATACCGCGCTTAAAACATAGTTTTATTATCTTTATAGTGAGTTTAAAAATTCGATACGAAATCAAGTGCGTCAAAGTCTAGCGCTTTACCAACATTGGAATTTCAATTCCGCCATCAGACTTCCAATTTCCGTTCCGTTCGTCCGTAGTTTTCATTGGTCTACCAATCAACTGCTGATGTGCACACAATTATTTTCTGTGTAAAAAGCTTTACGTACAATGTAAATTGGTTTTTGAATTACGGTAACCTACATATCTACTTCTTTTACCTAAAACATTGTTTTTAATCCTACCGAAAGGGATTTGAGGCAATTTTTTTTCTTTATTAGGAGTTACTCAGATCATCACCTTTGACATAAAGAAAGATAACTTAAAGATCACTAGTTTTCTCTTTACTTATTTTTTTTACGCCTATAGCCGTACAGCGCTAAGCGCAGAGGCCACACCGACTAGCAGATCTTGCTACAGCGAGTGTAGATCGTGATGCTGGGATAACAGGGCCCCGCAACATCCACCACAGTAACGCAGTGATCTGCAGGGTCCACAAGGTCCGCAGCACATGCTGACAGGGGGGGGGGGATATGAAAGAGTACCAAGGCTTAAAAATATAGGACAGCAAAGCCGACGTTGTTGTTCTTGTTCTGTTGTTGTTGTTCTTGTTGTTTCGATATCTTCTTTACAGTGTATAAAACAAAGTGACCTTCCTGTCTGTATGTCCGCTAACGCCCGGTTCTTAAATCTAACCGACCGTTAATTTGCCTTACTATCGGTTAAAATTTGACATAAGCTCCCACAAAGTAACGTCAAAATTCTAGATATAGGAAGAATAGTAAGATATAGGAGCCAACCATAAATAAACCAGGGCTAGTCACCAGGGTTTGATTCGCGGCGGATCTACATTAATAAATAAAATTAAAATATCTGTCTGCGATTTCAAAATACATGCAAAAATTGGTGGTACAGTCTTTATAAGATTTTGCAAAAAATTATGTAAGACTATGAGATGATACCTAATCATAAACAAGCGCGACCTTCGCCATTCCGATGCCTTAGGTAGTTGATCTTTCTAAGGATGTCCTTTGTAGAGTTTTTCTATTTGGATGTTGCAGGAGACTGCAAGACATGCCCCCAGGCGGTGGTCTTGTATATTGTTCCCTAAGCACCACTGATTATAATTGATTGTTTTTAGAATATTTGTCTATAATTTGTTTGAAAGTTATCTCGAATAAGCTTTGAAACGGCTCCACGGTTTTCAATAAAAATATACGGATTAAACAAGAATGTAATAAATAGATAGTTAACTCTTTATTCAATATATTCAATTCGCCAGTTTTCAAATCGATTCATTTAACGTTCCACAAGCACATGTTATCGTTTTAAACTACGTCATAGAATAGACTGATCCACAGAAAATTATGTGTAAATGTTTGACAATAAAGTTTGAAATTACTTAATACAAAGTTATTTCATTTTCTATTTTATCTAAGAAGATTGATTAGAAAGCTAAAACATTTTTATTGGTTTTAATATTTATCTTAATCGTAGTGATTATATCCTCTTTGTTTCTTTTTGTTAATCTCACTGTCTATCATTGTCAACATTGCAACTTTCTTTTTTCACGTTTCTGTATTTTATAAACATAACATTTATTAAAACGTTGGCCGTAACGTTGTACCCATGCAAGCAAAACTCGATTTTAAGGTGACAAACATTTTTATTCCGCGGCTGTACATCATCACAGAAAAAAATTAAAGTCGAATACAAACATGTAGATACTATTCTGTGTACAAAGGTCGGTGTTATCGCTAAAAAGCGATCTCTTCCAGACAATCAGTGGCAATAAATTAAATTGGAGATGGCGATGGTGATACGTAATTATTGTACGATTAGTTAGTTCATCATTAATTTCATCTTAAATCTTAGTGTATATTCGTTCCATTTCGATATTTTGCAGCGTCAGGAGATTTGATTACACATCAGTGAGGAGGTGTTTATAACCCGATTCCCGTCGACCTGCCTACCTTTAAGAAGGCGCAATGAAATCCATTCATTACTTTAATAACTAAAGCAATAACACTGCGACCAATAGGTCGAAATAGGCCATGAATTCATTGGCATTTACGCGTCTTCTTCAGCGTAATCTAGAGTGACTAGGAACTTGCCACATTACCGGGCTTACATGTTATTACTATCTCTTACGCTTTCACACACTTATTTGATGCAATAGCAACGGTTAGGCTACAAGTTCCTCGCTTACCCTCATCACAATTTCACCCCTCGCCGCTGTTATACATAATTATTTCTCCCCTACGAACGAATTTTAAGGCATTAAAAATAAACCCAATAGTCACAGTCATAAATTTAAATTGTCAATTTAAAAAAAAATGAAAACACTGCGCCTTTGAAAGAAATGCCTAAAAAAAGAACAATAGCTGTTATTTAGAGTGCCGTTACGTGACGTATCGTCACTGAAAATGGGTTGAGTGTCACATAACTCATGTCAAACTCACACAACCATCGGACCGGACTCGGGAGAAAAGCCCGGATTTATTCACGCTTCCAAATGCCTTTCAGATTTATTTAAGTTGACATCAACCAATCACGGATCATACAATGGGTTCCGTCTCTATGGAACTTTTTTAAACGGCCCTCCAGGCAAGGCTACACTCCGAACGTAGTTAGGGACGTTAAGCCTTTGGCTCACCGCCTGCCAGGGCCCTGCGGTCTAGATAGGCTATATACTCGCAGCCCGGCATAAAGGTGAAGAACGGAATACCGAAGGATTAGTGTGTATTCCCGACTCGGATGGCAATGATACTTCTTTGGAGGTGTTAGTGCCTCCGCAAGATAGCGAATTCCACACATCCCCAGCTCGCTTTCCCGGTGGTGGTAAGTTTTAATAAATCAGGTTTCCCTTAACTAAAAAAATTTAAAACAGACTACCAAAAAAATGTTACAGTATCCATTTCCTGCTATATTTTAACTCCTACGCGGGGTAATATTTTACATTAATTCGTAAAGAACATCACGAACAAAATATTCTGGATATATCAAGCTATTAATATCCGTCAGTTTGAAAGATATATGAGATGAAATTATTAGTTCTGATGATCGTGGTATGTAATACATTGGCCCATATTTCGTGGTTGACTTGACGACATTCATTTGATACGAAATTTGTCAATTGATTTATTTTTTAATTTTCCAGTTGTCATCATAGCTGTCTTAAATTACTGTTACTACGGCTGTATTAATGTATATACTACTATTGAACGTATATACGTCCCACTATTGGACTTGGGTTTGCACATAGTATTAGGTTGGGGAAAAAATTTCTTCGTATTTTATATAAAAATTCAAAAGGTTTTTTTATAAAGTTTATTTACATTTGACTAAAGTATGTGGATGCCATTTTGTTGGATAACTTTTTGCCATCTTGTAGGTAGGGACGTGATCCCATTGCTATAAAAATTTTGGGGCTTCTGATCAAAAAACTGCGACAAGTGGTTTTGGCAGTCCTCTCGTGATGTTAACCTGACACTGCCTAAGGAATTCTGCAGAGACCGAAACAGGTGAAAATCTGAAGGTGCAAGGTCAGGACTATACGGCGGATCCATTAACACCTTCCAGCCAAACTCGTAATTTTTGCTGAGTGGCTAAAGATGTGTGAGGTCTAGCGTTATCATGGTGAAAAACCACACCCCTTCTGTTGATTAATTCTGGCCGTTTTCTTTCAACTTTTTGCTTTAATCTCATCAGTTGTTCGAGGTACAGTTCAGAATCGATGGTCCTGCCTGGTGGTAACAGCTCATAATGAATAATGCCCTTCCAATCCCACCATACACACAGCATCACCTTCTTGCGAGTTAACCCGGGTTTCGCCACAGTCTGTGAAGCCTGACCGGCCTTTGACCACGATCTTTTTCGCACGTTCTTGTCGTACATGATCCACTTTTCATCACCAATTATTAGCTTCTTCAAAAATGGTTCGATTTCATTACGTCGTAATAAAGAATCACAAATGAGTACACGGTTCATTAGGTTTCTTTCAGTGAGCTCATGAGGCACCCAAATATCGACCTTTTTTGTGTACCCAGCTTTTTTCAAATGCGCCAAGACCGTTTTGTGGTCAATTCCCAGTTCTTCAGCTACATCGTAACTACTTATATGCCGATCTTGCTCCACTTTTTCAAAAATGGCATCAATTTTGTCCGTAACAGGGCGACCAGGGCGACGTGCATCTTTGATATCAAAATTTCCGGATTAAAAACGCTTAATCCAAATTTGCGCTACTCTCACAGATACTGCATTAGGTCCATAAACATCACAAATATTTTTCGCGGCTTGTGTTGCATTTTTACCTTTTTTGTAGTAAAATTTTAAAATGTATCGAATTTTTTCATTAGATTCACTCATTTTAACAATAAGAAAAACAAATGAAAATCACACATTTTTCAAATTTGAATTTGGAATTGTCTTCTTTAAAATTAAAACTTTTAATGATACCAAAACCAGCCAGATACAAATGGTATAGCCAAAGAGATCTTATTACAAGTTCTCATACATACTATATGCGAAAATACTTTTTCCCCAACCTATTATAATAAAAACGGACAGTGTATAGTGCTCCCAACTTATCTGTGAAATGAAGAGCGTCGCTGTGTTTGCTGCGGTCTTGTCAATCTATAAATAACACTGGCCCACACAAAAAGTGGTCTGTACTTTTGACTACCTTCTTATGTATTTCGATGCGCTGAATCCGAATTTGTCCGGGTCAGTTTGGTCCATCAAAAAGGTCTGGTCAAAAGTACAGACCAGTTTTTTTGTGGGCGGGTGTAATCATCAAAGACATTTGAATATATCACATTAATCTAAAATATTCATATATTATAATGCTCGGGCTCCATCTGCGATAGTGTTATTATTATTGACTCGGGTCAAATGCGTCTTTATATAGCGTTAGGTATAAAGCCGTTAACGAATAAACACCTTTTTTAGAACTGGCAGCCCTAATAAATTTCAACATGGCGGCTGTAGTTCCAATATTTGCCATTTCACAGATAAGTTGGGCAGGCTATACCCACCACACTTGCCAAGGTGGATTGGCGGATTTCATACAAATGTATGTAATCTCAATGTTTTAAACTTCATCCAGACATTTTTCTTCGCCGTGAGTATGTCGTAATTATCTTCTAATCTTCTAATATTTAAAATTCTCGTGTCACAGTGTTAGTTACCATACTCCTCTGAAACGGCTTGACCGATTTTTATGAAATTTTATATGCATATTTAGTAGGTCTAAGAATCGGCTACTATCTATTTTTCATACCCCTGAGTGATAAGGGTTGTCCACCCCTAACATTTTTTTAAATTTTTTGGACAATATTTTTTTATATTTTTTTATAATGTTGCATTAAAAAATACAGACAACCCTAAATTTTCACCCTTCTATCACCAACCCCTATTTTTTAATAGCGATATTAGTATTTTAATAATTTTCTACTCTCGCGAGCGTCTTAGATTTTAATTTTTTAAAAGCAGGACAAGTCTGCCGGGTACAGCTAGTAGTAACAATATATGTATTAGGCCCGAAAAACTAACAACGTGTGCTTCTCGACTAGGGTTTGAACTGACATCCTTGAAATGAAAGTCGGGTCTCTTCGTCAGTAAAAATCTCTTATAGTTCCATTTTTGCGAAATCTGAGGGTTTCAGCGGATTCATCAGCTGAAACCCTCAGCTGCGTTACCTTTATTTTGTCATCGAGTGTAATTACATCTGTCTGCCCTTTTTATATAAAAAATATCTAAGTACCTATACTTAACGTAAATAGATTTTCGTAATATAGTATATTGGTATTTGTGGTGCGTGTATGGGTGGGTATTTCAAGAGTTTGCCTTGTGTTTGACAAAGGAGTATTTGATTTATATCATGTAGGCGTAAAATAATAATAGCCTTTGATTTTTTTTTTTAATATTGAACTAACAACTTTCGGCCATTGGGTTTGTGACAGATCTTTCAGTAAAAATACATATAAGGTATTAGCGAACAAATTATCTTACCATGTCTTAAAATTTCATGATAAATGTAATTTTAATTATCATGAAATATGTAATTAATTTTATTTGATTTCCGAAAATATAACCTATCAGTAATCGTGTTCTAGGATTTATTTTACTTTGTGGGCCAACGCTCAATCTTAAATATAAATCAAATTTTTACGCTAGTGACGTCATGCGACACCTAAACTAGATACCATTGTATTCAATGAATTGACATTTAACGAGAGTGGAGTATTTTCAACCGCAAAATAGAGCAATTATATGAACGCATTCCTGCTAAATATAAACATGTAATTTCACCCTCCATAGTTTTGAAACCACTTATAGCTCTTACATAGCAAAGAAGCTGAATTGACAAATGTAAATTTGCATGTAACCTGTCTATTCGTTACCTGTTTAATTATTTTTATACCACTGTATTTCTTCTATAAAAAAGTAACTCCATCATACGGATGCTGAATATTAACAAATGAGTCCTTAAGTTAAGTTTACGACGTTATCATAGCATATTCAAACTCCCACAGGATAGGTAATTGAATCTACTCATTTTAATAGATAGTCTTTTGTTTATCATTTGCTTTGATATGTTAGTCTGTTATTGAATCGATCGTCTTTAAAACAAACACAATACAATATAAATTTGGTAAGAAGAATGAAGAAGAAGAATCAGTTCATAAAGAAGAGGCGTAATATTCATTATATTTTTAGTTATATTACATTTATTTATCTTTTAATAAGATATATATTTTATTTTATCATTTCTTTGGTTGTATTGATCACAATATTAATCGATCATCTTTTTAGAAACAAAAATAACATGATATAATTTAAGGTTAGTTGGATAGAAGAAGTTTTATAATCTAGTTCTTAAAGAGAATGCGTATATTCATTTATATTTCATTATAATATTTGTATTATCCTTTAATAAGATATATATTGCTTATCATTTTAGCAGTAATAAGTGTATTTATAAAATCGAATGTTAAATATTTGCAAATTATATAAAATAAATAAAATTATAAACTCAAAAAAAGCTGACTATTGATCAACAAATAACAAATAAAGAGACAAAAATAGTATTAAATATAAATAAATTTGTCAGTGAAACCAATTGGGATTATGCTAATGTCACCCACAACGATATAAATAATGAAGAAATTAGAGAAAATAATATCAATGACATCAGCGGTAATAATAAATAAGATAATAATGACATGGATAATACCATAAATAAATAGTTCTAATACAAACCACACGTCCTGATTTGAAAACCTAAACGTATGCGAGAGTGCGGAATGTCGAAATGAGAAATTAGTAGCGTAGCCACCATGGCCCCTGAAACCCATCATCAAAATAGAGTTACGATCTACGCAGCAGACGTGCCGGAATCGCTGCCCGGGGCGATCGCCAGGACACACTCAAAGCTGACGGCGCTGGAGTGCTCTGGCCTGCGAATTGTCAGTGGTGAGGAGTTGAATGGGCTGAACCTCACTGACAAAGAAGTTACAGCCGAGATCCATGACGTGGGTGGATGTGCTCAGCAGTCTGAAACAAACACTTGGCCAGAAACCGCCTGGCCCCGTGCTGCCTCAAGCACAGATCATGATCTTCTCAAATTTCCTTATCTACTCCGTCACCCCAAACACTCTCTTTAAACCTGATCCAAACTCCACAACACCAGTCTTGAATGTTTGAAGTGGAGGAGCTTAGTCTCTTCTCACCCAGTCCATCAAGCAGTTGGGAAATTACGAGTACATGGAAATGGAGCAGATGTAAATGAAGACATTTATAAGTGTACTTATTTTCACATAACCAAATTAGAGAATTTACATTTAATTACATATAAACCTTAAATTACAACTTCTTTTCCCCAAATAAATAATCTTAAAGGAAACCGTTTTAGAACAAAGAATATTAATACCAAAAAGGTTAAATAAATCAATGTCATTCCTTTGCCTAAACTAGTGACGTCATGCGACACCTAAACTAGATACCATTGTATTCAATGAATTGACATTTAATTTTGTTTATTAGTATTTGCATTGAAAATTATAATTATTTAAGTCAATAGATTGAAAGATATTGAAGCTTACAAAGCGCTAAAAAGTAAATACTCGTATTTCTCTATTGTACTATGGCGCGAGAATTTCATAGAACATTATTATTATTTATTTTAAATAATTTTAGTCTGAATAAAATAAATAAATTTTTGAAATATTTGCTACCTCTACCTTATGACCCTGTGAGTAGTCTGATATATACTTAACCGATTTTTCTTAGAGACTTTGGAATCCTAAACGTATCGATTACAACACCATTTATTTGGAGTAGATACCGGTTCACCTTAAGGTGAACCATCGTCTTGTATAATAATGGGGTTAACCCCATTATTATACAAGACGACGCTCCGCTAGCAATAACAAATATAATCTATCCACAGAATTATAATCTGAAATCTAAATTACATTTGAATCTCGTGAACTAATTAGTATGCTGTGTAAATCTTTGTTTTGACTATAACTTGCTTATCTCGGTTAAAGTGCTAATATTTCTCTGAAGTCGTGAATAAATGTAACATAGCATTTAAAACTTTATCTGGTTATGAATTATACGTAGACATATAAAACTCCCTTCACAGAATGATGTAGGAGAGAATTAAGCCCTGTTCAAACTGAGGCGAAGCTCGCGCAGGACACAATTTAGGCGATCTATTTGCGTGTTCGCTAGGTACTGGACTGCTACAAATATTGTAGGCTGCATCCGGCGGGATGCTGTAAGCCACCGATGAATGTTTAGTCTGAAAATGTACTAATGATCTTTCACAGACATCTGACGTATAGACTTCGCACACAGCGCATGTACGTGTATGTGCGCCGCGGCAGGCGTCTGAAAGAAATCACTATAATGAATTTTCATAACGTCGGACGCAGCCAACGCTTTTTGTAGCTTATTACCTCCTTGACCTCTCAAAGTGACGCCATTTCTCGCATCTTCCTGGAGTGTCTATGTACAAATTTATTCCTTAATTTTAAAGACGATGTTTTACTGTCTTTAGATATAGGATCTTATTTATTTTCGCTTTTTCTAAATATAGTTTCATATTGAATGGAATACGAGATAGAGAAAAGCTCGTAGCATAAGCGACTCCCATGCTGCGTTCGTTTCGCGCAGGATTCGCTTCAATTTTATCAGAGATTTATATCCTGATATGGCTTCTTATATCTTAACAACCGTTCATATACCTCAGTATCAGTTAAATTTTGATATAACCTTCATACCCAGATTTAATATCAAATTTCTACCGATGGTAAGGCAGATGATGCCCGGTTCCTGTGTCTTACTAATCGTTAATTTGCCTTACTATCAATTTAAATTTGACATAAGCTCATGTCAAAATTCAATCGACAGTAAGGCAAGAGAAAATAAATAGTAAGATATAGAAACCTGCCAATAGAGAAGCTAATTGCTTACTTTTGGTACGCTTTCTTCATGTAGTGATTGGGTATCTACAGTATATACATCTTTGGGATAACTTCGTCATATTCGTCCGTTTTTATGTACATACATACAAGTCTATCAAATACATTTCACTTGAAGACCAAAATATTTAGATAATAAAAAAGGTGTTACCAACATGCTTGCTAGCTTTGAAAGGATGTTATGATAACTTTTTTGAAGAGCCCTATATTCGCACCTTATATCATGATTGTTGCGGATAGAGAGCCCCCCTGACCCGCCCGCTGGAACACACCTTCTCTCTGCGCCTCACATACCGCCCACGCCCATAGCTCACACGATTAGCAGCTAATCGTCGGACGGAACATGGGATATAACAAGCGGCCTTGGAGGCCGGACAATGCAGACATGCACATCGCACAAGCACTTGCACTTAATGGCACTACTCTCTCTGCCATTTAGCATTACATTCTCTGTTACTCGTCTATGTATAGTTTTAATTGAATTGTAAATATCGAAATAATAAGTCATACAGTCCACATCGAGTTTCATTTAGAATAAGCAACTGCCACCAATAATGATAATATCCGTATTTTACATTATAAATTTTTAGCTATCATCACAAAATACATAACTGACAATGACATTCTAGGTCCTTTAACACTTCGACATTGTTGAAAGGATATATCGCTGGGCATAATAATGAAATACAATATTTCAATGCATATCATGATTACATTTTATTGGAAATAACTTCTAGCCATAAATCGAAGGATTCGTTTATTTTCGTGACATTTTATGAGTCGTTTGGTTCTCATATGTACCTATATCATATAAATAGGGATTTGTATATTCAAATATACTTTATGAAAGGTCGTATAAGTGTAGCCTTTGAAGTTCTTTTGTTTTCTAGCAAAAGTAAGCCAATTTCGAATAGCGAAAAATTATCCAATTGCGTGTCAGTCATCGAGTGAATAGTTCAGTAGAAAACTATGTCCATTCTTTTTGCCATTTGACTGCGGGACGCTAAAGAAAAGTTATGTAACTGTATTATTAACATTATATAAAAAAAGTTACTTTAAATGATTACGTGGGTTCGAATCCTGGCCGGCAAACATGTACCACTTAAGCAGTTTTCTAATCCAATGTGTATATTGTTAGAATTATCTACTATGGCTGAAATGAAGCTTGGAATATCGTATACATACGTGCACATCGACATAACCGGTGCGTCAAACCCGAAATTTCGCCTTGAGAAAGCATTGCGGGTATTTTCTGTTTATACAGTTAGACATCTGTTTATACGTTTAGACAGTTATAACACTAAAGATGCTACCAATGTGCTTCCGCTGTCTAAAGGGAGACTGGAACCTGGCATACTCTAGCCATCTTTCATCCGTTTAATATTCAGACATGCAAATACCCTACCACTTGGTTGTGGGTTGTTTTGTCGCCTCTTACGATGGGCCGCTCAATTGCAAGAAATTGTATTCTTTCTCCGTCCTTGCACGAATAAAATAATAGACTACATGAACGATGGAGAACATGATGCAATTTTTTTAGATTTCTTGTCTGTTTGTTCGGGTTTCACGTAAAAACTACTAGGCCGATTTCGCTTCAGTTACCGATGGTCGACAGCAAATTCTTAGACTTAAAATCTACGTTACTTTTTATCCCGGGAATTTTCCCGGGAGGCGTTTGAAGTTGTCCGGGTGCATAAAAATTAGCTTATTCCGAGACAGTTTTCACTAAAACGATAACTTACATTCTTTTTTAAATGCTGCGGTATTTTGTGTCCCGGGAATCCCGCGGGAATTTCAAGTCAAGCGTGGACGAAGTCGCGGGCATATCCTAGTTACGAATGATAGAGATATTAATCAGCTTCTATTCCTAAGCTTTTTATACCCTTAATTATTGTGGTAAGGTTCAAACACCACAAATAGCGGCGCGAGTCTCACAGGCAATCTTGTTTGTAAGTGTTACTTTAACAGAGGTATACACTATAGAATCCACGTCAGCACGTCGGCCATACTTTGGAATGACATCGTGACACAGTGTCAGCCCAACTCACTGAGTTTCAATTAGCCAAAGTGACAGGCCTCTTGCAAGGGAAACGACGCCTCCCCTCCCCTTTTTACAAACCAAAATGAGCTTCAAAGGCTTCATAGAATGACGCATTTTGTAAGCGGAAGCGGTGTTGATTAAGAAAGAAAGATAAAAGTTTATTTGAAGAAATAGTGACGTACTCACATTGCTTACATGTGTCTTAATAATAAAAGTATATTTTGAGAATTTATACGTCGCATTTTCAGCAAACAAGGTTTGTACTCAACTTATTGCTGTGCCGGAATTGTATCCGACACAATGATGATTTTCAGTGCGAACCTTTCTTTTGGCGTGTGGCCAAAACAATCCGATTTTTTTGTTAATCTAATTTTAAAAATACATTACATTATTTTAATGATTATATTATTTTTATATAATGTTTCATTTTGTTTATTAAATTATTCTTAGGTTGTGTGCAATAAAGTATATCTATACAAATATTATAAAAAGGTAAAGTTTGTGAGTTTGTGACGTTGTAGGTGTTATCTCCGAAACTACTGAACCGATTTAAAAATTTATTTCACTGTTGGCAAGCTACACTATCCCCGGTCGACATAGGCTATATTATATTTCCAAAAAATTAGGGATCCTTACTAAAACTCCAATAGTGTAACCCAAGGTGTAAAAAAAATACCTATAATCGCGTGCGCTGCGAAAACTATTGATGATAGAATAAAATAATGTACTATGACTTTGCAGAACACATAATTATTTACAAAAAGTGTTGTGACAGCATATGTCTAACTATTATAGTTATGCCACAATAAGTGTTCTTTTATGTTAAAAATTTAATTAAAACGGCCGCTAGATAAGACTCTATTTGTATCTTGGTATTCATCCTTATCAAAATAAATTACTTCAAATTCAAGACTGCTTCAATACCTTTATATAACTTTTTGAATTATTCAATGCGTACATTCCATTCGAAGTCATTCGAATCACGAGTTTAAAAATGTAAGTATTAGAAAAAAGTAGCGTGGCCGCCGCGCACTCTAGTCGACTAGATAGGCTTGTGCGATGTAGGCGTCACTGGGGTACGGACAGTACGGGAGGTGAAATATTTTGAATTTACTTAGTAGGTAATTAAACTCAACAAAAAATAAAGAGGTAAAGTTTGTGAGTTTGTGACGTTGTAGGGGGTAATCTCTGGATCTACTAAATCGATTTTGAAAATTCTTTCACTAGTGAAAAGCTACATTATTCCTGAGTGACATAGGGTATTGATTATTTGATTGTGATTAATAATAAGTATTTTTATTTCTTATGCCCAGCGAAGTGGGCACGGGTCAGCTAGTAATAAATAAAATTCTTGTATTTTAAATAGATGCCGTAATACGATTGTAGCTGACTGATGTATTCTACTTATAATAATAAATTTATCGATGCAGGTACGGAGAAAGAAGAGTAAATCCTGTGGCCGGTGAGCCTATCGTAACAGGTGACAAAATAACCTACAACCAGGTGGTAGGGCATTTGCCTGTCTGGCAACCCCTGGTATAGGGTATGCCTCCATAACAAGTGCTCCGTTATCAGTAGGCAAACTCCAGCTTCCCCTTAAAGGCTGCCAATGTATTCGTTGTATTGCAAATTTCTATAGGCTACGGTAGCCACTTTCCATCAAATGGGCCATCAGTCTGCATTTTTTATTTTTTTTACTACTGAAGTACAACAGGTCCACCCAAGTTGCCTACTAAATTGAACGTGGTTGTACCAGATATGTTTGTTACAAACATGCTAAACAAGCTAAAAACTTTTAAGACATGTTATGATGCTTCTTAAAGAAATATCTATTGCATGGGAACTCTCACTCAGCGTATGAAATGTGACTATCGAGGCTAACCGCTTCACGCCGATATTCTGCGAGAGCATGGTATCATAACAATTAAGCCGGCCCTAAGACCCCTTAATCAAGATAATCATTCCAGCATGGCTCTACCACGTCAATATGTCAGTACAATCTCCTATAGAAAGTTTTTAACCGCTTCCGTTGCGCTTAAGCCGTGTGTCCAACGCCTTATGCAGCGCGTTCGCTTTTAATGAGTAATGTTCGAGTGGGCGTTTAAATTTTCCGTTTTCGTCGAAAACTTTTCGATTAGTTTTTGTTCGGGGATGTATTGTATTTTCGACTCATATAAAGGGAGAAATTGCTAGGTCGAATACAAATAGCTTTTGACAGAACAATATAAACTGTATATGCATGTGTGAGTGGAATAGTTGGGTATAGAATTTTATATAACATATTCGTACTAGAATTCTGATCGTGGTAGCTTATACTGGTTTACTATATCTATATTTACCGCACTGAATGGGAATAATGCGATAGCTACCAAACTCTTTCAGTAATCATTCATACAAATTACGTTGTTAAACCTTGTATTAGTGTAAACCCCCATTAAAAAACGACGAATAATAATAATTATGAAGTAAAGATATCGAGCCTTCATCGCCATTTTATCGTACGACCTTTGGACATACGTTATATTTTTTGTTGCAAAAGGTATTTTAAACTATTATATTGTTTTGAGATTCAGTTTTACTTAGATTGCACCCTCCTAAATCAAAAATTGAAAGTCCGAAAACAATATAATAGTTTCAAGTACCTTTTGCAACAAAAAATATAACTTATGTCTAATGTCGCTTACGATAAAATGGCGGTAAAGGCTCGATATTTGGCTGTTGCGCCCCGCCTCTTCTCCTTTAACAGTAAGTAAAATTGCTTTGTAAGTGGTGGTAGACCCACGAGTTTCAATAAGTAATCTGTAATAATCCAATATGAAATAAATACATACATTTTTATTTTCATTATACTACTTATCCACTCTTTTAACATTGGTAGAAAATTGTTACAGATTTTATGTCAAATTTTCAGCAAATGAATGAATAGAGAAACCTGGAACTATTGGTAGTAGTTAATCTAATCCAAATGACGTGGGTACGAATCTTGGTCAGGAACCATGCACCAGTAAAGGTACTGATACACACGCCTGAAAGCCTGAAATTATTGAGCAATTGCTACTTAGTGGTATGTGTCAAAGCATTGCTAGTAATAGCATGCTTATTTAGAGCATACTGAAAAACTACCAGTACAGTCGACTCTCGATAATTTGAAACCCAAGGGACCAGAGATAAATTTCAAATTGTCAAGAGTTCAAAATAACAAGCGTTTACTTATGGAACTTATGGAAAGACATTTGTTCTTTCTTGGATTCATTTTAATAGCACAAATCGAACATTGACATGACTCATTAACGTTTGAAACAAGACTGGAATGTGAACTTACTCATATCTCATTTATGTTAACAATTGACAGGTCTGTACATGTATGTAAACAAACGACAGGAATGTGCATGATAAACGATCCAAATTATAGAGAGTAGGAAAGCCCGGACTTCAAATTATCGCATGTTTGCGAGCAAGATAATATTCCTTCAACTTCAAATTACCAAAGGGACCAATTAACATTGATTTTATTCAATTTATCGAGTATATTTCAAGGGACCGGAAAAAAAATTCAAATTATCGAGAGTAGACTGTAGTTTTATTTTCGAGTATGCTATCTGAGGCGCGGGTGGAAGGGGGCGTGCTTCGGGCATGTCGAAACAGGTTTGCTTATCAGCACGAGGTTTATTATTTAGAAATATGTTTGAAACTAATAAAAAGTTCCTGAAATGAGAAGCAGCATTTCAATCCATAAATCACTTTAATGTATTATTCTTTCGATTTACACAAAATTTATCGTCCTCACATTTGTCTTTCACAGAATT
Source organism: Dendrolimus houi (assembly GCA_039645545.1). Classification (NCBI taxonomy): domain Eukaryota; kingdom Metazoa; phylum Arthropoda; class Insecta; order Lepidoptera; family Lasiocampidae; genus Dendrolimus; species Dendrolimus houi. The sequence goes on from CM077136.1 coordinate 10,799,749, forward strand.
AGACTGAATTACAGCTTTGCACCACTCTCGCCAGGTTTTATACTGTAAGATCGGTTAAAAAATAAGTAATGAAGGTAGTTAACCGGAAATGTCGCTCAAATCAGTATTTTAGTAAAAGAAGTGACAAGGAAACTGGCGGAACAGAAGTACTACACACATCAGTATTTCATTAATTAAATTATTTACACTAATTGTAAAAATCACAATAATTATTATTAATTACATTTTAACAACAGTAAATTATAGACGAAATTACTAAGTGTTTAATTGACGTTTATCAATAGTTAAAGAAGTTCTTACAGGAGCATGCTTATGGCAAGCAAACATGAACAGCTGCGAAACATAGTTTTAAGCATGCTTATAATTATGTCTTATTATGAGCATGTGTATCAGTACCTTAAGGCAGTTTTTGATATAATGCTATCCATACATCGCCATGGCAACGACGGGAGTTCCGCTGGCACATACTACGAAAAAGCAGTTGGGATACGGTATAAAAATATGCAAACAGCTTGACCACGTTTCTGATTTTCATATGGAAATTACACAGGTAAATTTTTCATAACCGGTTAGACCGGGGATTTTAATTACTCCGTCCCACATACCGGCCGTTGATCAAAGGAGCCGGGTGGTGGCCATTAATGAGGACCTAACCCTTTCCATAAGCGGGTAAACTATTATAATACGTGTCGCCTATGATACGGTAAATATTTAGACATAAAAACAATATTAAAAAGTATCATCTAGACACGTCAGCTGGGCTTGAATCTCCTCATTTTTAGAGCTGCGATACCCATGGGTCGAAAGGAACCCTTGCGGTACCACTTCGTAGTCTGTTTGTCGGTCTGTATGTCACAGCTGATTCTCCAACTCACTATTAAGGCTTGATATATGAAATTAGGCACAATTAAAAATTTCGTCCATATTAAAAAACGCAGTTTCAAATTGAAGAAAATATTTAATCCCTCGCATAGGAAATTGAAAAACAAAGTTGTGTACTTTGGTCAGGAATACCGCTTAGAGGTGCATTCTTCCTGGCGTGGGTTCAAACTTACCTCATTGTAAAGTCAGTAACGTAAGATACGGGTAAGTCAGCCACTAAGCCACCGAAACTTTTAATATAATATTACTGGTAAAATAATCATGGAATAATTTAGATATAGATAAATATACTCAAGCAAGACAAAATTTACCTGATTCTGATAGAACTCATATTATAAAAGACTGGGTACTGAAATACATAAAAATTTAACATAAGGTCGTAGATTTTAATACGTTAGATGACAGTCAAATTAATGACTTTTATAGTCTTACACAACGTCGCGACCTTATAGAGTTTGTACAAGCTATTTCTAATTTTGTTCAAGCAAAAGCAGTCAGATATAGTATTCTTATCTAATCAATATTTAGAATTTTGTTTAGCATAATATTTAAAAAATACAGTACAGTATACAACAAATAATTCCACCCGATGTACCTACGTACTAAACCAATTTTAAGACACGTGACAGTGTACAAAATCGTATAAGTGGGGCAGAGATAAGAATGTGTTAGATTTACATTTATCCATAAAATATTATCCGATTATTTTAAAATTAATAATATTTTTCCGACAAATGCATAGCAAGAAACACTGCCTTTTGCCATTGCGAATAAAGTTCAATATTATAGATTATTTATATGTCGGAACTCGATCCTCCTTATCTGCGCAAATGGAAAATGCCGGAGTTATATTTGTGTAATACTGAGGGAATGTGATGATGTGATTGGTTGTCCGTTGTCCGTTGAGCGGTGTACGAGTTAATAAAAGATAACTTTCGTCGTATACTTTTAATCACAATCACTCTCATGTTGTTAATAGTTCAGAAGGATTTAGGTGAGGGCAAGCAGCAAGCGCGAAAACTTACTTTTGTACACGAGCACGAATGTCGTGTGCCCGCGTTGGAGGCATGTGTCGGACTGTGTCTCGATAAGTCCCGAACTCTCGTTCGGTTTTTTGTTGACATCGTGTTTACGCACCAAGAGAATCGGCGCGAACGTTGCGAGCCCGCGCTGTCACAAAACGGCGCGCTGTTTTACTTGCTACAGATTAAGATTAGTTTCGCGCTTGCGTGCTTGTTTATGATGTTGGCATTGATGTCGCCACAATACTATATTGTAAAGCCTGTTTTATAAAAGATAGAATAATGTTAGAATTTATTATAACATGTGTCATCTACTAATTTCGTTACTTTGTAATTTGTATATGGTATATTTGGAATTGTTTATAAATTGCAGCACTATCAATATTTGAAATCTTTTATCAAATGCTAGCGTAGGGTTGTCTGGTGAGCATCGCTTTGTAGCGATAAGACCGCCTGGGCCTTATGGTAGTCTGTAAACCATCTCGACTGAGTATTATATTGAATATATAATACTGAATATATCTTAATTTTACGGAGACTGGTTTTACATGAATTTTAGAAACTACGGATATTTGAGTAGTGTCAGTCGAATGGATCTTGACTCGCACTGGCATGGTTTTTTTGTGAAAGTTACAGACTGGGGATACTGTACTGTCTACGTTACTTTTTGTATTGTTTGCTTGTTTTGATGTACAATGAAGATATATCTAAGTATCTCTCTATCTATTCACTCAAATAGCATAATTTATAACAATAATAATTTTAATTACAGTTGAAGTAGTTATTAATAAGATATTTGACTGATTAGAATTACGAAGTTATAGCTCGGTACACTACGCTAAGTTAATTTAAGATCAGATTTCGAGTTCACAAAGTAATTAGGATTATTAAGAGTTCCTTGATAATATACGGATAATAATTGCCTTGAAAGGTATTGTTCAATGTAATAGTTTGAGAGTTTGTGTTTAAAATTAACCCTTTGTTATTAAACAACGTACAATCAAATTTAATTTCAAAGTTGCGTAATAGACAAATTTATTAACATATTACATTGTTGCTATTCAATTCGACAAAATGGCAGGCAAAGGAAGTAAGTTCACACAACTTAGTGTGGGTAGTTGACACATATCACAATAAATTCTGAAACAATTTTCATATAAAAGAGCGGGAGTTCAAATACCATGCCATTATTGTAGCTTTAAAATATCACAATAGAAATATTTTATTGCGGTTTAAGCTACAATTATTATGCTATTTGACTCGTTATAAAAATGACGTCGTAATTTGCATCGCTCGTATATTTAAAAAAGTTATAGCATGAGTTCAGCAGGCAGGCAGACGGCCCACCTGATGAAAAGCGGTTATCGTCGCCTGTGGACATTTGTAATACCAAAGGTGCTACCGATGAGCTGCTGCTCTCGAAAAGGAGACTGGAACCTGGCCACTAATGCTGGAACACAACTCAAGGTTGTTATGGCAGGGTCATACCAGGGATGGTAGCCATCTAGACAGGCAAATACCTTACCACCTGACTGTGGGTTGTTTCGTCGCCTCCTACGAAAGGTTGCCCTAATTGTGTTTTTTCTCCGTCCTTGCAAGATTGAAATCTAGATGGCTTTTTTAAGTTGGAAAAAAGTTTCTCAGTTGATTTGACTGTCAATTACCTTATGATAAGTGTTGATAATTTCAAGAATTACCAGTCGATTCTTACACTCACCGGTCGCTGTCGTTTCTAGTACACGTCGGTACTTTAGCGAGACCAAGCGCCTTATCCTTACATTTTTAACTTACAATTTTTCTCAATGACAACATTAGGCATATGACATATCGACGGTGTCAGTGCAGGTCTGTAACTACATTAAAAAGAAATGTAGTTACAAGGTCCTGCACTGACGACGACGATATATGACATACATACATATAGTTTCAATTTCAATACCTTTCGAACCGACCATACCGTCTAATAAAAAATAGCACGAACGTTTAGGATTTTTAGAAAAAACCTCTAGAACAAAATTAAATGCTTACGTCTATTTCTGTACTAAATTTCTCATTGTCGCGCGAACAAAATCCATTATTGAGGGAGTAGAGACGCGGATAAATGTCATAGTAAACTCATTATCGCGGTGTAGTGTTGCAGCTTTGTACGCTAGGAGCGAATACCGCATGCAAAAGACGGGACGATGGAAGTAAATTGAAAACGGAGCATGTATGTATGCATCTTAAGTATACTCATGTGAAAATAAGTTGTTTGTTATTTCACAGCTTTAGGAATAACTGGTGCCCATATTTAAGTAAAAAGATAACATCCAAAACTGCAATAACTATAGAGGAATAAAGCTGCTGTCACATACTATGAAAGCATGGGAGAAAGTGATTGAGGATCGACTACGAAAGGAAACGGAGGTGACGCTATCCCAGTTCGGATTTATGTCTGGTCGTAGCCCAACAGATGCCATATTTTCAATACGCTAACTAATGGAAAAACACAGACAAGTACATAAAAATCTCCATATGGTGTTCATAGATCTAGAGAAAGCATACGATCGCGTCCACCGAGAACTTCTGTGGTGGGTCCTCAGAGCAAAAGGTGTGCCAGAGAAGTACATAAGACTGATAGAAAGCATGTATGAGAATGTTAGTACACAAGTCCGCACTGCAGTAGGAACCACGAACAAGTTCCCTGTGAGGGTAGGTTTACACCAGGGATCTGCCTTAAGTCCTTACCTGTTTCTGCTGATCATGGATGCACTGACCGCAGAGCTACAGGATGAGGCCCTCTGGTGCATGATCTTCGCAGATGACATTGTCCTGGTGGATGAAGATGGGGTGGCACTTCAAAACAAACTAGACAGGTGGCGGCCAGCGCTAGAGGGCGTTGGATTAAAAATTAGCAGAACCAAAACCGAATACCTGTTTTGCGATCTTGGCGCGACATCTAGTGCTGTGCCTCTTAAACTAGAATCAGCCACACTACCATGTAATCCCGAATTCAGATACCTTGGTTCACTACTGCAGAGTAATTGTGATATAGAGAGGGATGTAAGGAGCAGAATAAATGTAGCATGACTAAAGTGGAGACAGGTAACCGGCGTGATGTGCGACAAACTAATGCCACTGAAACTAAAAGGCCAAATATATAAATCTGTCACACCACCAGTCATGCTATATAGGTCGGAATGTTGGGCTACTAAAGTGATAAACCACAAACGTCTCCACTCAGCTGAGATGAGAATGTTGAGATGGATGTGTAGTGTTATAAGAATAGATAAGGTAAGAAATGAGTACGTAAGGGGATCTTTGAAAGTTGCACCCGTGACTGAAAAATTGAAAGGAAGAAGATTAAGTTGGTATGGGCATATAATAAGGAGGGATGAAAGTCACGTGACCAAAAGAATGTTAAACTTCAAGATAGATGGGTACAAATGTAAAGGTAGACCAAAAAAAGATGAATGGGTTGTGTGAAGGATGATATTATGCTATGTGGTGTGACAGAAGATGTATGTCAGAGTAGAGGAGTGTGGAAGGAAAAGACATATTGTGCCGACCCCAAATAATTGGGATATGGTGAAAGAAAAGAGAGAGCTTTAGGAATAATCGATTAATCATAAGATGAAATCATTAATCTCTGATGGTGCCATTTAGGGCTCATATTGTCGGCAAGGTCCAATTTTCGTTTAAGAAGCTGGGAATGTTAACCAGTTCAAGTAATACTTCAAATTGCGGCAAAAGGTTTTGTGCTTTTATAGACTATTATTCACACACATATGGACTGGGGCATCTGCTTATCGTCAGAATTCTCTAGATTTTTGTTAATATTACGCAGTGCGAGTTGTTAAAAAGATATACTACTACTACTATGACGACTACTACTACCACCACCACCACCACCACCACCACCACCACCACTACTACTACTACTACTACTACTAATACTAGTAAGACTACGACTACTACTGTTACTGCTACTATACTATACGTATAGCCGATATGGGTTTGCTACGTTAAGCTTCACCCCTTTCTATGTTTTTTAGCGTATAAACGGGAAATATTTTAAAATACTGTTTATAATGGTTCCACCTTGTTACTACAATCGCACTGATCGCCTACAGTTGGGCGGTTTTTTAAAAAGATGGCATACTTATTTTTCTAAACCGGCAGCATCTTGATAACTCCTCTATGTAATAGGCGCTTTGGTGTATTAAAATGTATTGTATTATAAAATATTAATTTTCCTCAATAATTAATTATTTATTCCTTTTTTTTACCATTCAAGCGTATTTTGTGTCTTTATTTAAACTATAGTTTTACTAAAATAGTAGCAAACAGTTGAAAAATGCGTCTTACATACTCCTCCCCCAAAAACCACTTACAATCAAATAAAGGTATTTCCTTAAAGAATTGGTTCAGGATTAATTATACGGAAGTGGGGAAGCGGTATCTTCTCAAGACAGACGGTAAATCTTACTGACAGTGAGACAATACGAGGAATATCAATAGTTAGATAATTGAGATACTCATAAAGTAGGTATTTATTATAAATTTTATTTTTAATATTTTGGTATCAAACAGATATTTCTCGTATATTTCAATCATATTGATTAAATTTACATTACGTTAGTTCTTATAATAATTTAACAATGCCTCAAAATTGCTTTTACAAGTTTTTATTAATGTGCAAAAGTAATTCGTTATCAATCAATTACTTTACAAAATATGACGATTTAGCCTATAGAGAACTAATAAATAATTTAATTGTAACCTAATATTTTACAAAACAAATTATATCTAAGTATGTGTCCAATGGCCCTTTACTTAGTCATTGTGTGTTAGGGCTAGGGTTGCCAACCATACTTTATAATAACGTATCCTACTTTATTTTTGGTAAATATACTTTATACTTTTGCATAAAAATAAAGTGTGTGAAAATACTCTATTTCTAATTTTTACTCTGATACGTAAATTGAAATACTTATATGGATACCTATTATCGATGCAGCTTTCACTGAAAGAGTTTATTCAGTAATGAAACTAAAATGGCTAGAAGAGAAGAACAGGACATCTATAAATATAATAAAAAATGATTTGTTTGTTTATTAAAATTTAAATTGGGAATGTATAGATAGCTTCCAAAAATTTAAGGATAATGAACAGTTGTTAGTGTGTGCTGGAAGCACACAAAGATACTGTCTCCGAGGGAAGAAATAAATAAAATTTTGAAATACTATTTTATTTGTTATATAACTTTTTATTTGTTTGAAATACTTTATTTTTTCCCTACTTTAAAAATGTAAGACGTTATTTTTCTCAAAAACAGTTGGCAACCCTAGTTAGGACGCATACACAAGTTCTTGTGTCCTAAACATCACTTATATACTGTTTTTATTTTTCACTATACACTATACAACACTATAGTTCGTTCGCGTCAAAAATGCAGTGAGCTATCAGTGCAACTGCAGGGTAAAGGTGTATTCACAGTGGTGTTAAGATTCAAACAGATTATATTTTTTGAATTAAAAAAAAACACTTAAAGTTAAAAATCAAACTTAAGTCATTAATATTTTAATCACTGTCACTAGTATCCTTGTTAGTATTTATAATATTCACAGTCACATTAAAATCAGACTGTTTAAAATACTTAAAAACATTGTAAATTACTTTTCTCTCTCCACTATGAATTACCGAACCACTTTAATTTTTACGAATTGGTGACGTATTCATTTTTTAAATATAAATCAGTTAATACAATTACAGGACACAACCGTCGCGTTCGAAGCTATGCCTTCAACTGGTCACTGTGAACTTGATACCTTGTAATTTGAAAATATTTGATTGGTTAGGGGGCGGGGCTAGGCCGGCGAACAATGATGACTCACTGAATTTCTAACGCGAACGAACTATAACTAGAACGGCTTAGTTCTTTTGAGTCTTCACTCTAGGGTTGTGGTGTAGAGCAGTTGGATTGTCTCGACTTTCACATGATGATGAAGTCTTTTCTTTTCGTGGGCTTCTGCATAATGGAAATGCACGTTGCACAAGTTTAAATTTAAAAAAATCGAATTAATATGCAAAAAAATTAAGGACTGACTGTTTTTGTGGTCTAGTGATATACAGATTCATAGATAAAACTTACATATACTTAGTCTGGCCATAAACACTGTTACAATTAAAAAGAAACAAAATATTACATTTGAATTTGGAATCTGTCATTTCTATATGATTGTTCATTTTTTTCTCGTTTTGACGCCAATACATTGTATAACATTTTGCGATATTAAAATGGAGTGGGGCGATAAAGAGAACCAAATCACTGTGATTGCATTACACAAAGTAGGTATGGAGTCAAATGCAATTTTTAAAACTCTCTATAAGCTTGGTATTAGTCAAATGTTTGTGTACCGGGTTATTATTAGATACAATGAGACCTCCTCTGACAGAAAAAGATCTGGTGGTCCACGAACGTACGAAAAAGGTGGCCAAAGCAGTAAGGGAAAGAATTCGAAGAAATCCTGTCCGAAAGCAAAAGATTTTATATCGGGAGATGAAGATATCACCTAGAACGCGACATGTCACGTATTTTAATAGATGAATCAGGACTTGCAGCCTATAAAAGGCGCACTGGTCATTTCTTAACTCATAATTTAAAAAAGAATAGGGTGGTAAAATCAAAACAACTACTGAAGCAGTACGCAAAGGGAGGTCACAGAAAATTTTTGTTTACGGATGAGAAATATTTTTACAATTGAGTAACATTTTAACAAACAAAATGTCCGTGTTTATGTTCAAAGCTCTAAGGAAGCTTCTCAATTAGTCGACAGAGTGCAACGTGGGCATTATCCGTCGTAAGTGATGGTTTGGTGGGGTGTTAGCTATGAAGGAGTGACTGAGCCATATTTTTGTGAAAAAGGTATCAAAACATCGGCACAAGTGTATCAAGATACCATTCTTGAGAAGGTAGTTAAGCCCCTTAACAATACCATGTTCAATAACCAAGAATGGTCCTTCGAGCAAGACTCGGCGCCGGGTCATAAAGCTCGGTTCACCCAGTCTTGGTTGGAAACGAACGTTACGGACTTCATCAGAACTGAAGACTGGCCGTCGTCTAGTCCCGATCTTAATCCACTGGATTATGATTTATGGTCAGTTTTAGAGAGTACGGCTTGCTGTAAACGCCATGATAATTTGGAGTCCCTAAAACAATCTATACGATTGGCAGTGAAGAATTTTCCTATGGAAAGATTGCGTGCTTCTATTGATAACTGGCCTCAGGACTGTATTGCAGCCAATGGAGACCACTTCGAATAAGCTTTTTATATTTTAAATTTTTTATATTTATGTATTAAACTCATACACTGTAAAACTTATAAATGTTATAAGCAATACAAAAAAAAAAAAATTTCTTTGTTACAATATTTATGGCAAGGCTAGGTATATAAAGATTGTTTTCCGACCTTGCTGTCAAACAAAGTTATTACCTTTATAATTTTGGTTTATCGTAGATGTTATAAACGTTCTCGTTCTTATTCAAAAAAGGTCGTCCAGAGATAAATTCACGACAGGGGTCCCAGTTTTAGTAATATTAGATTTCTGTGGAATTTTGGGCTAATTTGTGATTAAAATTGTGGGTGTGTGGGTGGGAGAATAACACGTGCAATAACATTTTAGTATCGTTTTAATTCACACTAATAGGTATAGTGCAAGTAAGTCTGTAAGTTTTCCAAGTCTAGGATTTGATATAATTTGAAACAATGATCAGAAAATATTACCTGCCGTTGGAATACGATTATATATAAACTTATGTATACATATGTATGTATTCATCTACAAACATTTATATATTTTTGTAGATATGTATTCGTATGCTATGTGCATAAAGTATATATTGTTACGAGCTACAGGACTCGAATTAAAATGCCGTTGGAATTACTATAGAATTTATTAGAACTGTACAAGCACGTATAAAACAGGTACAAATATAACTGGATACAACCAGTACAAACTGCACGATTAAATAACACGCGCAAAGTCCGTCACTATATCGCTTATCGAATGATGTCTTGCTCGTATCGCAATCCTCGCTTGACTGCCCCACCCCTCCGTTCGGGCATTGTTTTATACTGCAGGGTGCAATATGTCTACCTCATTGCGTCCACCCGATTTTCCGGAATCACACCTGGCCACTGCTTACCGGAACAGATTACAATACACAATAGGCGGCTTTTCTAATTACAAATATTAAATACAAAGAAAACAAAAGAAGTGCAAATGCGGGCGGTAATAAAACTTGGGGTTTATGGTCGCAGGTATTCATTCGCATTTGTTTTTCTGCTTCGTGGAATTTTGGCTAAGTCGTAACACTATCTATTTAACATATTAAACTTCTGCATATACATATATTATATCATCTATGTATTTCTTTGCAAATCACGGTCCATAAAATGGCCCGGAATTTTGCAAGGCTTGCACGGGGATGGAAGGAAAGGCCAATACATAGAGGCCCCTTAGAAAAATTAATCTGAATGTGGCGTGCACTGACCAGCAGCAATTATCCCTGTGTACACCATATAAAACTGCACCCAAGGACAAGCCCCGATCAGCGTAGGATTATTGTAGAGAATGAGAACAAAAACTACCGGGCTATTGGGATGAACTGCTAGTTGAAATATGGTGTCTACCCGTCGCAATGTTCAAGGAACATGGAAAAAATGGGCAGACGGTGACACGCCACTCACTGCATAGGTCCCTAAAAATGCCGTACAAGATTGGCGAGGGGCAACACGAGTGTGAGTGGCTAAAGGGTGTCAATAGATGGGCCGCAGGTTCACCTAAGCTACTTCTGACGTTATTCCATTTATCACTTCCACTCCTGGAGCTTGAGTCTTAGCTCTAGCGATCTCTGTAATAGAAACGGAAGTCGCCTGTCAACGTCATTAGTAGATCAGAGTTAGACAGGCGCGTCAACCGTGACATATTAATTACACCCTTGGTTGTCGTACGTGGATCCTTCCCGTGTAGATATTAATAATAAGATTGTTAAAATAAGATACCTTAATTGCACTGTAAAAGAAAGTAAAATAAAACCACTGAAGACTTTAAAATATTAAAAAAAAAAAAAATAGATCTCCACTCCGTGTGGGCTGGCTAAGGCAAGCACGGAGGCAGGGGCCTTGCCCTGACTGCCGGAAGTCAGGTACGAGGTGTCGCTATTCACTTAACGCTTCGCCACGCTCCCCATACGGGTTCATTTATGTATTTATTATTAATATGTAAGTAGTCATGCTATATTTTACGTATACCTCTATCGCCATTATTATCTCAATTCATTCCTGGGGTTGTCTGGAAGAGATCACTGTTTAGCGAAAAAATCGCCCTTTATGCTTAATTAGACATAATTTTAGTTCCCGAGTTCATTTTGTATTGGTGTACAATAAAGTGTTATCTATCTATCTATAATTTTCACACAATTCATAAACACTTTACGTCCTCTTATGTCTTTAAAAATATGTGACAAATTGTCGCGTAGTTAAATCGAGAAAGCGTTAGAAACAAACTCAAATTTGCAAATATAATATTTTACTTTTAAAATATTATGATGATAAAATATACATTAAAGTAGAACTGTAGAATGAAGGAAACTTAATTTGTGTTGTACTCTAATTTTAATCCTATAAGTAGAGTACTGAGCTTAGGTCATCTAAGTCAACGGGTAAGGTTCCCAGAAGGTGGGCTACGTTACCTCCCTGGATTGCCATAATGATCTGTTGTCCGAGGTAGGAACCAGCTCTCCGATCACCCGAAGAGTCAGAGTCGTTATGATAGAAATCTTTACAATATGTATTAGCTAGGATGTATATAGAATAGGAAGTAGATTTAAATTGTGACTTATATTTATGACGTTCAAAAAGTGTTCTCCAGTGAAACTTATTTTGAATAAAAACTTTTGAATTTGAATTTGATTATATTCTTTTTTTAATAAAATAGTTCAGCAAAGCTACAGACTTTAAGTTTCGTCTAAAAACCGTAACTTTAATACTTGCGATTTTATCAAACCCACATGATACAGTAGAACATTGTAAGTCTACATCAAATTTAAGCTGCACGTAGGCGTTGCGCTTGAAACGATGCGATTAAACGCGATGATACGCCGTTTTTGCATTAATGGTTGTCGTAGGTTTCGGTAACGGTGAAAATGTTTAACGCATTTTCGTAATCCCACGTAATATGAGTGACATTGCTAAACCATTAGTCGATGAAAATAAATCTGTATTTACATTACTCAATACTAACAATAAAGGAAAGAAAGAAAAAGATTTATTTAGAACTACAGTAAAACTCACTTAAACTATTAAAATAAAATAAAAACAATAAGTAAATGTAGTCCTAAATTGGCCTTAGCTCAGCAAAACTACCGGTTAATATAACCAGCGTTGATCTTCCGCTAGGGCCATTAGTGACACAGGCAAACAAGATAAAGATATGAAGTGAACGAACAACAATAAAAAAAAGCCATAATGAAGTTAACTAAACATTAAAAGATTAAATAAATATTACTTACATAAATTGAGATTGGTACCTATTATACATAAAATTTAAAAAAAGCGATATAGAACAACTTAAATAAAAAATACAGCATTTAACACACGACATAAGTAATATAGTCAGGATATATCAGGCATGCCCTCCACATGTGCACCATCACCGCACTAGTATCATGAATAAGATCAGCCTGGCGCACTTGATGGTCATATAAGAACTTTTTTAAATCCATGAATACTTTTTATATTTTTTATACGGGGTGGGATATCCTCCCAGCATTTGAAGGCAGCATACCTGAAACTACCCCTAAAAGCCACTGTGCCATGCTGTAGCGTCACAAGCTGCGTAGCACATTGCCGCAGTCCGACTGATCTCCGAGAACCGAACCAGGAGAGCTTTTCATACAAATACAGTAGAGCTTGGTGCTTACCAACTCCGAAGAGTAGGCAAGCAAGGTGTAGTTTACGGCGATGCTTCATTTTTAACATCGAGCATCGGTTTATAAAAGGAGTCACATGATTTCTAAAAGGAATGTTAAAGCAAAAGCGTGCACATGCATTCTGTACTCGTTGGATGAGTCTCTGTGTTTTGCTCAGTAGCCGAGGACCAAAAACTATGTGACTCAATTAGTTGGATTCTTAGACTCTCATTTAAATATGGCCGAATCCTATACAATATTTTTTAAGTTTATAAAAACAAGATATGACTGATTTGGCTACATGACTTTCGAATCTGAGTTCACTGTCAACGTAGAGACCTAGGTTTCGCGCTTCGTAAACTCGTTCAGTAGGTACTTCATCAAGCATAACTGTAACTGTTGGGTTGAGTTTTATTAAATTATCTTTACTCCCAAAAACGAGGTATTTGGTCTTGGACTGGTTTAACACTAAGCAATTCTTTTTAGACCACACAGGGACCATAAAGGGATTTTTTACGTTTAAATAAATCTTAGACGAAGTAAAAGTATAGACAGAGCCTACGTGAACGAAAGCGTCAAATGATAAGAAGTACTTTTTAAAACTTGTTTGCGTAAACTAATGTATGTAGTTGTGGCGGATAGGCGCAGAGAAGAAAACGGGCTTTGTTTTAGGTCAAAATAATTAACATCTGGATTTCGATATTTTTTTATATGATTTCAATGCACACGGCATTGATTTTGCCAATGTCAAAGTTGAACAACAAAAAAGCAGGTGGGTGGGAAAGAAGTAATTATAAACCTAAAAATTTGGCCCGTATTTTGTACATGTTGCCTGCAAACGCTAAGATATATGTATATACGTATAATAATAATATGTAGTATTTATAACACAATAAAATTTAAAGAATATACATACATATACAAACTATTATATTTACCGAGAGGAATAAATTATACAACAATTATTCAGAAAAACTGCAGAATTACAGAACAAAGTATGTTACAGAACAATTTTCTTAAGAGCTATAAATTTACATAAGATGTATATATAGTGAATTTGTGAGATAACGTTAGAAGATAGTTGATATTAACAGGACGAGGGTAAACAAGAGGAAGGATTTCATACAAAGGAATAATAATTTTTGTACAGTAAAAAAATATCTACAGAAAATAATTTTGTAACAAATTGACATGACTAACAATGTCGCTTTTTATACTATTTCTACATTGGTAGAAATAGTATAAAAAAATAAACGTATCATAAAGGTTATTCTACATAGTATACACGCACGTAGTTTATACATTGATATGGCTAATAGTAATGTATCTGTCACCGTCAAACTGCATATACTGTTAGATTATAATCTATCTTGCGAGATTGTAAACTGTCGAATTATTGTGAACCTTTATATTTATTTTTTCTTATTGCATGAGTTCAGCAGACATGCACACGGCCTACTTGATGGAAAGCGGTTACCATCGCCTATAGACATTTGTCACACCAAAGGTGCTACCAATGTGCTACCACTCTCTAAAGGGACACTGGAACCTGGCCACTAATGCCGGAACACAACTCAAGGTTCTTATGGCGGCATACTCTAGATCAATGGTGGTAGCCCTCCAAACAGGCAAATACCATACCACCTGGTTGTGGGTTGTTTTGTCGCCTCTTAGAGGAAGCCGCAGGAAATTGTATTCTTTCTTCGTTCCAACACAGATGGAACCGTAACATACTAATTACGATAGATTATTATCTATCGACATGAAATCGTCAAATTGTAAAATAACATTCGATGAAACGTACCTCCCGCATTGATTGGCCGGTCTTATGGTAGGTCGTTCTGTGTCTATATACATAGTTAGAAATAAAACACAGGTGTTAGTCAAATAAACTAAATGAACTTCAAAAATTGTGACATTAAGTATGTATTTATTATTTAGTAGGTAATGTGCTAGTGTATAATTTAAACGTTAGCCATATTAATGCAATTTTTCATAACGTAAATATATTATTTATGTGAAAATTTTTCGATTAAAATATAGATCAAGTTGGTGATTCTGATTCTTTCAAAATCTTCGCTCGATAAACTTCCGAAATAGGAGAGTGGTCTTTTTTGCACATTGTAAAGTATAAGTAAAAAAATAATAGGTTGGGGAAAAAGTCTTTTTGCATATAGTATGTATGAACTTGTAATAAGATCTCTTTGGCTATACCATTTGCATCTGGCTGGTTTTGGTATCATTAAAAAGTTTTTATTTTAAAGAAGACAATTCCAAATTCAAATTAGGAAAATGTGTGATTTTCATTTGTTTTTCTTATTGTTAAAATGATTGAATCTAATGAGGAAATTCGATACATTTTAAAATTTTACTACAAAAAAGGTAAAAATGCAACACAAGCCGCGAAAAAAAATTGTGATGTTTATGGACCTAATGCAGTATCTGTGAGAGTAGCGCAAATTTGGTTTAAGCGTTTTCAATCCGAAAATTTTGATATCAAAGATGCACGATGCTCTGGTCGCCCTGTTACGGACAAAATTGATGCCATTTTTGAAAAAGTGGAGCAAGATTGGGATATTAGTAATTACGATGTAGCTGGAGAACTGGGAATTGACCACAAAACGGTTTTGGCGCATTTGGAAAAAGCTGGGTACACAAAAAAAGCTCGATATTTGGTTGCCTCGTGAGCTCACTGAAAGAAACCTAATGAACCGTGTACTCATTTGTGATTCTTTATTACGGCGTAATGAAACCGAACCATTTTTGAAGAAGCTAATAACTGGTGATGAAAAGTAGATCACGTATGACAAGAACGTGCGAAAAAGATTGTGGTCAAAGGCCGGTCAGGCTTCACAGACTGTGGCGAAACCCAGGTTAACTCGAAACAAGGTGATGCTGTGTGTATAGTGGCATTGGAAGGGCATTATTCATTATGAGCTGTTACCGTCAGGCAGGGCCGTTGATTTTGAACTTTACTGCGAACAACTGATGAGATTAAAGCAAAAAGTTGAGACAAAGCGGCCGGAATTAATCAACAGAAGGGGTGTGGTTTTTCACCATGATAACGCTAGACCTCACACATCTTTAGCCACTCAGGAAAAATTACGAGAGTTTGGCTGGGAGGTGTTAATGCATCCGCCGTATAGTCCTGACCTTGCACCTTCAGATTTTCACCTGTTTCGGTCTCTGCAGAATCCCTTAGGCAGTGTCAGCTTAACATCACGAGAGGACTGCCAAAATCACTTGTCGCAGTTTTTTGATCAGAAGCCCCAAAATTTTTATAGCAATGGGATCACGTCCCTACCTACAAGATGGCAAAAAGTTATCCAACAAAATGCACCTACATACTTTAATCAAATGTAAATAAACTTTATAGAAAAACCTTTTGAATTTTTATATAAAATGCGAAGAAACTTTTTCCCCAACCTAATATATTTTGAAACATGCTACTGACTTATAGTAGTACGTATGTAGTAAGAATTTTACATAAATAACCATGAAGATATATATATCTGATTTTATTAAAGTTAGATTTATATCCTTGTCAAATAAATTATACGAGCGTATATGGAATACCAAGAAGGATAAAACACGCGAAAGTGGCAGAAATCCCACCAAACAAATCGCATTTTAATGCTTTTTCACGCAAAGCTTGCGGAAATCTCAATTCTAGCGAAATATATCTTCTTTAGATATTCTCTTCTCTCAAAAAAAAGGGAATAGTTGAATACATTTATATTAAAATAGATAATCGCAACATTTTTATATTGTAGGCGTATTGTATTCAAATTTTCATCATCATCTTCCGAGCGTTAAATCCCGGTTGCGTTCAGAGCGTTTGCTCCGACGCCCAGTGTCCACTTTCTTACATTTTCTTCTCCACTTCGAGCGATCTTCGGCAATACGTAGCTTTTGTGACCATAAATTCGTTAATTGCTAATCTATAAAATCAATGCAAGGTCTAGATTAGACAAACAGACCTACATATTTATTTTATTCCTAGAAATGGAAATAAAACAAATAGGTCTTTTTTATTACTGGTGTACTGTAAAGACTAACTTCCTTAATCGTTATTATATATTAAGAAATATAATTTATTTCAATTCAAATCGAGGAATGCCTCACAATACAATAGAATTCATTACTATATCGGCTCACAAGCAGAACACATCTCTTTTTTAAAAGTATCTTGGAAGAGAATATAAAGATATATACGAAACCAGTCTCTTATTTGAAGATCTCGGTCAGCTCTAAACCTGGAGGCCGTCACAGTACAGTAGACAAGTTGCCGGCCCACCTGATCGAAGGTGGCCGATTGAATCCGCCGATACAAAGAGCGAGCGGATAGATATTTTTTGAATCGGACCTTCCAAAGTGAAGAGAAAAGGGTTTATAGAGGTTGGGAGAAATCTAGCGATAGTGACGCTGAGAGGCAAATGCCAGATACTGATGCCATGGCTTCTTTCTGGCGCAGTATCTGGTCGGTGCCTGTCAGTCACATGGAGGGTGACTGGATTGAGGCGGTCAAGCAATCATGCGAACAGGTGTCAGATATGGAACCTATTACCATTGAACCACTTGATGTTGGTAATGCAATTCGCTCGGCACATAACTGGAAAAGTCCAGGGCCGGACGGATTGCATAACTTTTGGATCAAGTGGTACAAAAGCTCCCATGGTTGCTTGGCTAATCAATTCCAAGAAGCTGTTGATCGTGGTTCGCTTCCAACCTTTATGACGACAGGCGTCACCCATTTACTCTTCAAATCTGACGGTACCCCTGAACCCAAAAATTATAGACCAATCACATGCTTGCCCACCATCTACAAGATCCTTACGTCCATTTTGGGAAAAAAAATATCAAATTTGTTTTATAATAATAATATTTTGGCAATCACCCAAAATGGATGTAAGGCTGGGTCACGTGGTACGAAGGAATTGTTTCTCATTGACACAACTGTTAGCCAACAAGCCCGACGGAATAGAAGAAATCTCTCCGTTGCCTGGATTGACTACAAAAAGGCGTATGACTCAGTGCCGCATACATGGTTGATGAGAGTCTTAGAGTTGTATAAAGTCGAAACAACTCTAAGAACCTTTCTTCAAGCATGTATGAGGCAATGGGTTACATACCTTAGGCTTCCAGGGGGGTTCTTTGCCGGAGGGCGCGATAAATATAGAGCGTGGAATATTCCAGGGTGACAGCTTGAGTCCCTCGTGGTTTTGTCTAGCATTGAACCCTCTTAGCATTTTGCTAGAGTCTTCAAAGCTAGGCTACCGGTTTCGAAGAGGGGGTGAGATCATGTCACACTTGCTTATATGGATGACCTCAAACTTTTCGCATCCAACGAACCAGACTTAATTGAATTACTGAAAACAACTGAACGCTTCAGTAAGTCAATTAATATGGACTCCGGGATAGAAAAGTGTGCGGTCATGCATGTGCGGCGAGGGAAAGTTGTGAATTCACCGAATTTACAACTTTCAGAGAACATGTCCCTCAAGTCCCTCTCTGAAACCGAAACATACAAGTACCTGGATATGTCAGAGTCCTTAGGTATAGCCGACGCGGACGTAAAACAGACGGTGAAGGACTGATTCTTTTGCCGCCTGAGGAAGGTTTTAACCAGCCTTCTCTCAGGTGGAAATAATGTCAGAGCCTTCAACAGCTGGGTTATGCCCGTGTTGGCATACTCCATTGGCATACTTAGGTGGACTCAAACGGAGTTGGACGCCCTAGACCGAAGGGTCCGTTGCCTACTGACAAAACATCGTATGCATCACCCACGTTCATCAGTAATGTACATCTTGCGTAGATGTGGAGGCCGAGGCTTTCTAAATGCCATGGATCTGCACAATCGCGAGGTGAATAATATCAGGGCATATTTCCTTAAGATGGACGTGGGCTTGCATAAAGATGTTGTGGCAGTGGACAAAGGTCTTACCACGCTCTCGTTGGCATCAACGTATGGAAGAGCAAGGAGCTGCATGGCAGGTTTTATCGGGCCTTAACAGGGCCCGTTGTAGACCTGTCAGCGTCGATAAACTGGCTACGGTTCGGTAACCTCTTTGAAGAAACCGAAGGTTTTGTCTTTGCAATTATGGATGAAGTTATTAAGACGAATAACTACCGGAAATATATCCTGAAGGATGGCACCTTAGACATCTGTCGGGCATGTCATCGCCCAGGTGAATCCCTCAGGCATATTGTTTCCGGCTGTTCACATCTTTCTAACGGCGAGTACTTGCACGGACATAACCTCGTAACCAGGATTATCCACCAGCAACTTGCCCTTCGATACGGTCTTGTGGAAACGGAGGTGCCTTATTACCAGTGCTCGCCGGAGCCAGTTCTTGAAAACAGTCGTGTCACGCTCTACTGGGATCGATCAGTTATCACGGACAGGACTATTGTAGCCAATAAGCCTGATATCGTGATAATAGATCGATGTGCGCGACGAGCAATACTCGTTGACATCAGTATCCCGCATGACGATAACCTTGTGAAGAAAGAAAAAGAAAAACTAAGTAAATACTTAGATCTTGCTCACGAGGTTACCGCTATGTGGCGTTTGGAGTCAACGAGCATTGTGCCGATAGTTGTCACCGTCAATGGCCTTATAGCGAAAAGCCTCGACCGTCATCTAGAGAGACTTTCGCTGGGAAGCTGGGTGAAGGGGCCAGATGCAGAAGGCAGCAAGCACTCTTGGACACGGCACGAATTGTGAGGAGGTTCCTGTCTCTGGAGCCCTAACCACCGGTAGTTTGGACCCCAGGCCCCACTGGCGGTGAGCTGCAAGATTTTATATTTTTTTATTGAATATGTATTTATTTTTTATGTATTTTTATAAAAGAATAATTCTATCTATTTTTTTATAAAAAATGTCTTTATATATTTAAAAAAAAAAAGTAAAATTTTTGAGAATAAATGAATACATAAATAATAATAATAAATCTTTATTGCCAAAAAATGTGATACAATAACTTATGGAAGTCCCTGACTCCCGAGCTAGGCATGAGCCTGTGTTTCGGGAATCAGTGTCTTTTCACAGTAGTATATAGGTATAGTTTTAAACACACAACAAATACAAATCGGTAACAGTGTTTTTATGTGCAGTGATTAAGCGCGTGAATGTGTGTGGGGGGGGTGAGGGCATTTGCCACACCAAAGGTGCTACCAATGTGCTGCAGGATTCGAAGGGGGAATTGGGATCTGACCACTGATGCCAGAATACAAACTAAAGTTATTATGGCGGCATGTTCTAGAGTCTAGCTACAGAGTGGCAGCCATCTAGACGATCAGATGCCCTGCCTAGGCTGTGTCGTTTTGTTGCCTCATACGTTAAGCCACCCGGCCGCAGCTAGTAGTATTCGTACTCCATTTCCACTTCTGGTAGCTCTGATGATTTAGTTTTCTAATTTATTAATAAGTAGCTCGCGACTTCGTCCGCGTGCAATTTTTTTCGCGGAACCCTAAGAATATGTTAAAAAAATAGCTTAAGTCGCCTAAGACTAAGTCGATTTTAGCAGGACTTTCACTGGCAGATAGCTGATGTTATTACTCCTTATAACATCAGCTATCTGCCAGTAAAAGTCCCGCTAAAATCGATCCAGTCGTTCCAGAGATTAGCTGGAATATGCACACAGCCAGATAAAAATTCTAAAAATTGCATTTTTGAAATCTCGGTGTCCGAATTATCCCCCAGATTTTTTTTATTTTGACGTTACAAATAGACACTTCAATTTTATTTATCTATATAGACTAGTTGTTTTCAGTGCTTTTGTCCGCATTTAGTTTTCGCTTCTAATAGATTTAAAATCTTAACTGTAATGACGAAGCACGCATTTCTTTATTTCTTATCAAAAGCCTAAATCTGTATCCAACAAGCATTTTACTATACCTACTGTTTCATGCTTTTCTTTCACAATGCGTTGAACTCATACGTTGCTATAAAAATATATTTAATCGGCTTTCCTATAAAATACCCATTTTGAATTACAATAAAATACTTCTTTCTCAGCATAAATATGAACTTCTACATACCTAACTTGAGAAATTATAGATTGCTTAAATAAATTTTCGTCCCCTAATTCACCCCCTTTAAGATTGTTTTTTTGAGACAATGTCTAATTTCAGTAAGATTCGCTTAGTCGTGACAAGGTATTAAACGAACGGAGTTACTTTCTCATTTATGTATTAGTATGGATGGATACATACATATTTGAGACCTTGGGTCATTAAGGGACCAACATACGTCACATTTATCGAGTCCTTTTATGCTGGGTCTATATCTCAACTACCATTCATTTACCTTACTATTGGTTAAAATTTCACATAAATTATACCTATAAGTAATGTATTTTTTTTAGCAATCATAATGTAAAACCACAGTTTAACGATCTACGTTGGAGCACGCAAACTAAGCGCGATGCACACTTTTTGCTTGCCGTGCTAGTGCCACCCCAACATGGCGAAAACCACCACCACATTTACCCCGCGGTGGATAGACTTCAAACGGATTTCTCCTTGTTTGAAAACAAAAGGGTATAAGATAGCAGGGGGCCACCTGGAACCGGGTGAGCCCGCGGACTTCCCCCTTGTTGATGAAGAGGGCACCCTCCCCCGGAGGATGAGAAGCCAAGGTTTCGGGTGCCAGAGATGTAGTGTCTATGAACTAGTTCCTGTGGCACCCCGTAAAAGCGCATAGGTCAGGGGCGCAGGTTAGGTCTAGTGGTTTAAAGCCTCCCATCCAGGCCCGAGGATGGTGTCGCAAGAAAAGACATTCCCCTGCGTCAGCAAAAAAAGGGGTATAAGATAGAGGGATCAGACAGGAAGAATGGGATATGAGATTAGATTAGAACAGGGTGATCACATACAGAAAATGGGATGGGGGAGCGGGAAGGTGCCATCGGAACTCTCACTCATCGCATGAAACACGATCAGCACAAAGCTAACCGTTTCACGACGTGGACAAAGTCGTGGGTAAATACAAATATGTTTTTATAGAGATACGCGCGACACGTCTTTCAATTGACGGTTGATTTAACCATCAAATAAAATTATATTAAAAACGGTCAAATGTCAAAAACGCAAAGGTCAGATTGTATAAGGGCGGGTATCGACGGTATTTTAATAAAGAATTGACTGAATCGTAACATTCGTCACCTACCCAGGAATATTATAAGCGTTTGGAACAAAACTTCATGGAACATGAATTTAGTCTAAAGACCGTCTTATTCATTTGAAGGAACAATATCATGTCTCATCGGAACTCAAAAGACACAAACAAGCAAACGAGTCAGTCAGTTGTTCCCTTTAAGAATTTAATATAATTCATTCTGAATTGGAAAATCATGACAAAGCATTTTGTTTGCAAAGTGAATTTATAAGGATCTTGTTTTTTTATTTTCTCATTGACATTTGTGCTGAGAGATTGACTGACTGAATACCTTTTATAGTGTATCACTAGAAAAAGATCGAGTTATTGTAGGAGTAATATGAAGTTTCAGTATTCTTTCATAAACATTTCAAACTTTGTTTTTGTATCGTGTCTTTTCGTTTGTGTTTTCCTTTTTTTATGCTGAAGCACAGCAGACAGGCTGACGGCCCCAACTGTGATGGAAAGTGGTTACCGTCGCCTATGGACATTTGCAATACCAAAGGCGCTGCTAATGTGCTGCCGGCCTTGAAAGAGAAATTGGAACATGGCCACTGATGCCGCCGGAATGCAACTCAAAATTGTTATGACGGCATACTCTAGACCAGGGTTGGTAGCTATCCAGTCGGGCAAATACCCTATCACCTGGCTGTGGGTTGTTTTTTCACCTCTTACGACAGGCCGCCCGGCCGCATGAATTAGTATTATTTTTTCGTTCCAGCACGGAGAAATGTGTATTTAGACATACATACATTAGATAATACATGTGGTGCTCTCGAATAACCGTCGATTTTCGCAATATTCCAGAGAACGTTTACTTGTATCACAATCGACTTTTGCTTTTATCCAGAATGAGCCCCCAAAATTGTGGTGGTGAAATTACTAGAGCTGTTGTTTCAAATTCAAACAAGACTTTAATCTTCTTATTACAGCTTACAACATCTTCGATTAACACATCTTAATAATTATATTCTTATAATATATTATACCATCGTCCTTCGTCCAGCACTAGCTCTCAACCCACGCTGCCATTCGATCGTCTCTTGTCTTTTATTGATCAATGTCTATTGTTTATCTATTCAAATCTTTGCTTTCATTCATCATCTATCTTTCTCGGTCATACATCGTTCGGAAACACTCTCAACTCTACTACTCTATGCAAAACTTAGTTTTCGACTCATACGTTCAGAAATATTCACAACTCCACATACATATTATCGCACCTGTTTCCCATGGGGGTAGGCAGAGACGAACGGTGAGATAACTTTCGCTTCATCTACTTTCATTAACCTCTTCATACATGCACGGTTATTGTATGTATATTGAGATGCTTTCTATCAGACCTTTCTTTAATACTTATGCTGTCATGGTGTTTATAGTGCGGTCAACCGGCATCAACTCTACTATTTACAATGCTATCTTACAATTGTTTTGTGATTCTACTATCATTCATTCTCTCTACATCCCCAAACCACCTTAACATTTCTGTTTCAACTTTTGTTATTAAGTCTTTTTTCAACTCACAATGTTCCCTTATCACATTGTTCCTTATCATATCATATTTTAATCTAACCTCACATTTACTATTTGTATGTATTTAGATAATACAAGTATTCAAGATTATTCAGGTTTTATTCACCTTATGAAAGCTAGACTCTTGTAACTCCTCATACAAACGTCAGCTGAATTTTTAGCTAAGTTCAAATAACGGACATTTTTGTGTCAACTCGAAAGCCACACTTTAATGAATGCTGGGCTCGGGACTCCTATTTATAGGGCACGGGACAGTATATCCGTCACCCTAGTTTAGGGCGGCTTTCTCTATCTGCAGGCTTCATCACGTTTTCCTTCACCTTCATTAGCATGTGGTATTTTTAACACCATGAGCATTAGCAGCTCAGAAAACTGTCTAAGTGATGCATGTTTTCTTGTCAGGATTTGAACCCGCGCCCTTTGAGTTTGGGACGTGAGTGTGCTAACCACTACGGCGCGTGTCAAAGCCTAAGCAGTCGTTTTATTTTACTCACATAAAACAGTACATTCAAACATATAACAATAACAAAGAAACTAAGTCCATATATATAGCCTAGATAACTGCCCAGAAAAACATAGAATTGAGTCGAAGCTAACTTGAATTGAAGTAAAACAATGAATGATATGTTTATGACAACGTAGGTATTTGTTAGTGGATTGAGAGACGTGATTGCAGCGCCATCTATTTTGATAATCCGTCCATTCTAAGGAAACGACGTCATTTATGTGCATAAAAATTATCCTATGTTACGCCCCGAGATATAAACTAGCTCTATGTCGAGTTTCATTCAAATCCGTTCAATAGTTTTCACGTGATGCTCTAACAGACAGACAAAAATGATAAAAATGTTGTTTTCAGATTCTGCTGGTCGAAATTATCCCTCTTGATTTTTTTTCAAATTTTTAAACGCATTATTCAAACTCGAAACATTTACAGATTTATTATGATATAGATATAAAGTAACATTTTACTTATGTTTAACCCCAAATAAATATTTCCCTTTTTTCCTTTCAAATGGGATATCAAATACGTGATATCTTTTTAAAAATACTTTTAAATTTTGACGTATTATATCTCAATCGATGTTAAATATTGTTACGAGTGCGGAAATCGAATTAAAATGTTGTTCGAATTATTATAGAGTTCATTAGAACTATACAAACACGTACAACACAAGTACAAATAGAACCAAACAACAATTCCAAACGTAATGAAGAAGGTCGTAATTCAATAAAACGCGCAAAGTCCGTCTCTATTAGATTCCCAATTGTACACAGTCACGCCTTGATCGTGGTTCTCTCTCGAATTACTCCTCTGTCCATCAGGCCATCGTTTTATACTGCACAAATGCAAATATACCCGCCCGGCAACGTAGACCGAATTTCCTAAAATCAGCTTGTACTTTATAATTCGTAACAGATAGCTAATGGCCTGCAAGCGGCCGTAAACGAGAACAATAGGCTGTTCTTCACAATACTAGAAACGTATGCTAATAAATAAGTAAACAAAAAAAGACGATCATTAAAGGATTACAATTAGTTCAAATGCTGACAGGTAATAAAATGTGCTTTTACAGACTGTACGTGGAATTTGTCTTTGGCGGGGCCTGGCTTGTAACAATATGGAAGTTTTTGAAAATAAAAAGTCCCTAAACTCACACAGCGCCCGGAGGCTATTTGCGAAAATAAAACAGTGTAATTTTCTAAGCTAACAAAGTTGATTGACTACCGCTTGCTAGGGGCGTTTTTAGGGTTACATAGGGAAATGTCAAAATCGCAACCCTTATAATTTAGTCAAGACTCCCGTCCTTTTAAGACTTGTCTGTGTGTAATACATTGTGTATATCCTGAATATTTGAATCTTATGCAAATACAGATAACTCCTAGTATAAATCGTCGGCGTCATATCAGTGGAGGATATTGTACTATATTTTTTGGTGAAATTATCTTCGTCAAAATTTTTTATTTTTCAAATATCATTTTTTATTATTTACAAAATTGATTAAACTACGACATGATAAACAAAAAACTATAAAACAAAACTAAACTTAGTCTTAGTCTCCCTATAACCCTGAGCCTAGATCACCGTCTTCTATGGGTAAGACCCAGAAGGCTGGCTACGTTTCCTTGCTGGATTGCCATGTAAAATCAAATTATTACGTATAATCTATGAACGAAAAAATAAAACGAAAAAGTAATTTTTCTTCAAAAGATGTAGTTACAAGGTCATGCACTGACGCCGACGAAATGCGAGAGTTTAATTATGACGCTTTCACGCCTTAACTACACGACACATTATCATTAATTTTTGCATTACACGCTATTAGGGGTATATAGAAAAGTACACAGGGTGGGTATCTTTAATCCAGGAAAAGCGCTTTCTTCGATGTAAAGACGAATATAGCCGAAAAGGTAGCGCCCTGATCGCATTTTATTGGCATTACCGTTGTAGTTGACAAAAAAATACATCGTCATGGTAATCGGAATAACAACGCAATTTTTATTTGTTGCTCTCATGGTGTGACATCGTTGCTAGATGGCGTTACGGCAATTAAATTTTATTAATTAAGTTTGACATTTCTAAGAATTATAACATACCCACTTCATAGCATACACATATTATTCTCTTTTTTATGCTAGGGATTGCATCTATCTCCGGGCCCAGGACGAGATTTTTCAATTTCTCCGCCGGCAGACGAATAGGATCTATCCGGCCTACACATATGTATATTTTTTTCTGAATGTTTTCTTATATACATATGTAGGTTTACTTATTTCTATACACAACTGTTTTTATTGCCATGATAAAAAAAACAATAAAGTCGTCAACTTTATTTTTGTTCATAGTTTCGACTTGATCGCGTATTCGCTACAGATGCACGAGGGACTTGAACTTGTTCAGGTACAGCGAAAACCCCCGTGCCCCGTGAAAAACTCGGTGTGTAGGCTGGCTCAACAGGCCTATCTTTGTCTTTCCAGGCCTGCGCGACATTAGGGAAAAAGAGTTTCATGACGAATGCTGTTGCCTCTTGACATTATCCGCGGGAAGAGGTTATCGGAGGGCGCGTGGGACTCTCAACGGTGTGTCCTCCACTATATGTTTATAAAATATATAATAACGCAAGCAAAGCCGCGGGCAAAAGCTAGTTATATTATTATAATCTAATATAAATTTTTCAACTAAATGAACTGTAAGCAATTCATGTGATGTTTCAAGTGATTTGAAAAAGTATGTAAAAAAATATCAGTTACCTACATATTTTTACGATTATAGATCAAATACAGTGAGATTACATAAATAATTTATTGTTTGATATTATTAACTGTATTTCTTCATAGAAAAAGTCATTTACTCTCTCGACAAAAATACGATTGCGGTACATAACTATTCTATATTGTGTTAAAAGCAAACACAAGAAGCTAACTATAAAAATAAATAAATTATAACAAATTGAAAAGAAGTGTCGTTAAAAACAATCTTAAAACTAAAACGTCTGGTTAACTTTGGTAACCGAGCATCTTAAATTGCGTAGTACCTTTTAAGTTATGGATTTATTACGTTAGTGAGCGGGTTATAAACTATATATGTAGGATGAGTGGTTGGTTAGCAACGAGTTGTTAATAGATGGATTGCCAGACGACCATTGTAATATTTCTTTACTTTATTGTGTTTAATTATTATACGAGTTTGAAGATTTATAAATAATTTAT
Organism: Dendrolimus houi; assembly: GCA_039645545.1. Classification (NCBI taxonomy): domain Eukaryota; kingdom Metazoa; phylum Arthropoda; class Insecta; order Lepidoptera; family Lasiocampidae; genus Dendrolimus; species Dendrolimus houi. Next base: position 10,827,008 of record CM077136.1, read on the forward strand.
TTAGTATCCTACATTTATACGTATATTATAATTTTAAAACAACTAATGTGTTTATTATTTAAGCGGGAATTTCAAGCGTGGTTGCCAGGCTACACTTTCATACATTGACTCTTCTCTCTCTGACTATAGTAATGCGTATATATATCTATCTCCCTCCCCCAATACCGAGTACGCGCGAAATGCAGCGGCGTCGTCGGCGCGGCTACAAAACTTCTCTATGAATCATGGGACGCTAAACTTCTGAACATACATATACCCATTTACAAAAACAATATCAAAGGCCGGCCCAGTGAATTATTCGACTTGTTTTTATCTGATTGTGTAAAGTGCTAGCGGACGTAAACGTTCTACGTGCTATATAAGTTATAAGTATCCATATGTTTACTTTTTGAATATACAACAACGGCCGCGCAAAGTTGAACTATTTGCTAACCAGCGGTTATTCGGATGCCCGAATACATTTTAAAAGTATTCTTTGGAAATCGGGGCACATTCAAATGTATATTTAATTCCTAAACTAGTTTAAGTATTTTTGTACCTATTGCCCTTTTTGCCTGCACAACCTTCATCGCCAGATTAGATAAGAAATTCCTTTAATTTAGGTTGACTGGAAGAAATCACTTAAAGCGGTAAGGCCGCCTATTGTATTGCCTAGAAATTATTGTAAATGTGGTTTGATTTTGTACTTGATATTTTGACGTGCAATAAAATGTTATCTATCTAACTCCTTTTATAAAAGTTAACCTGTGTTGTCTTTATAACTCGTGATTTTTGTCTTTTTTAAATAAATATCCTAAACTGTAATTTAAACACGTAGGCAAAATTTACCTTAAATGTAAGCTAAATAATCTACAGATTTAATTATTTTTACAACGATAATAAAGATCAAATTGCCTGGATCTCTGACCTTATAAAAAAATATAAAATCTATATATATATATATATATATATATATATATATATATATATATATATATATATATATATATATATATATATTGTTCGTTAGTCTCGCTAAAACTCGTGAACGGCTGGACTGATTTGGTTAATTTTGATTTTGAATTATTTGTGGAAGTCCAGGGAAGGTTTAAAGGGTGAGTAAATTAAAAAAAATATATTCTGAGGTGGTACGAAGTTTGCCGGGTCAGCTAGTTATATTATAAATACTAGAGTTTAACCCGCGGCTGTGCCACGGGTCAACCTCTAGTCCGTGCTTCTTGTTTAAAACGTAGGCGTTAATACAGGTTACATTGTACAAAATCTTTATGTTAGTGCTATTTGCATCCGGAAAATTCACTTAATTTTATATCGCATACTATCCGATCTCCTGGCATGAGTATACATGTCCATTTTGGCATTAAAACTACATTTAAACAAAATTACAATAAAACCGATCCAGTATTCCCAGTAGTTTTCCGTGAAAACTTAACAGAAAGACATATCGAGTTACTATCGCATTTTTATAGACGATGAATTATTATATCTATAAACTTGAGAAATGATTGGTCTCATCCAAACTTTCATCCTCTATTTCAAACCGTCCTAGTTTTATTTATCTATTCCCCGTCTATGGAAACTACAAAAATGGCAAAAAGAGCAAAAAAGGCCAAAAAGACCAAACAATCAAAAAGGACAAAAAGAGCTAAAAGGACAAAAGGACAAAAAGATCAAAAAGGACAAAAAGAACAAAAATGACAAAAAGAGTAAAAGGACAAAAGGACAAAAAGAGCAAAAAGAGCTAAAAGGACACAAAGAACAAAAAGAGCAAAAGTGCAAAAAGGACAATAAGAAAGAAGAAAGAAAGAAAAACTTTATTCGAAGAAATAGCGACGTAATTACATTCGTTACACATTATTATATACAGAGCATATTTTGAGAATTTGTACGCCGCATTTTCAACGAACAAGGTTTGCACTCAGCATATTGCTGTGCCGGAATTATATCCGACACAACGCTGATTTTCAGTGCAAACCTTCCTTTAAGCGTAAAACCAAAACGACCCAAATTTGTTAATTAAATAACTAATAATAATAATAATAATATATAAAACTAATTCTACTTATATAATATTTAATTAGTAAAAATAAATAAATACATTTGATTAAAACCAAGAATAAATACGTTACTTCTAAATTAAAATTAAAATAAATAATCATGTAACAAACTTGTATCGAATCATTTATTCGAATACAATTCGCTAGAGTGCTTGCCGAGTATTACTAAATTCTGTATGCCACGTCACTGTCATGAGGCAACAAATACAAATAACATTTTACTTCATAACCTATAAAATATTGAATTTTATTTTACTGTAAAGATATGAAATGTTTAATATATTTTATTTTCCCACTCTATATACTATATAGGCCGTGCATAAGATTGACTCGCGTTACAAGTAAGTTGTCAGACAGTGATATGTGTATACTGCATACGAGTTTCTTGTTTATTGAAAGTAAAAGTATAAATTGCAATTTTCAGAACGATAATTATTGTAGTGATTTTGGGTGAGAACTATTAATACACGCTACATTTGCACTTCAATTTGCCTGTCTGTGTATGTAATTCTATTTGGATTCATATCAAGGTGAGATAGTAACTGAACTACATTGTAATTATTTAAAGGCTTATCAATGCATATGTATGATCTTCTTTTTGTAAGGTGAGAAGATGTTTTTTATAGTGGAATTTAAATGAATTTATTGTTTTTAGGTCTCTAATTGGTGGAGGAATATCATACCAGCAATGAGTGGCAGGAAATTTGAAACAGCCTCTGAAAGCAGCTGTCTTGTGCTTCGCTGTTATTAAAGGTTTCGTAACAGACCGCATAGTATAATGGTGTGACCTATCCCATCTCCAGTCCATCTTATTGTACAGATATTTAGGGTACTGCAAGGAAATTACACCAAACAGCATACAAGCTAAGTTTAACTTCCTCCTACCTGCCATCTTTAACACATTATTGTTATTTAAATATGGGGTAACATGGTTTCTTCTTGGTATGTCATAACAGTAACGGGCACAAGCATTTTGTATGCGCTGTATTAGACGCTCTGTTCGTGATAATAGGCCGGGCCCATATACTGTGTCACAATAATTTAATTCAGACAGCACCAGACTCTCTATTAATCTTTTTCTTACTTCTACATTCAATAAGGACAAAAAGAGCAAAAAGGACAAAAGAGCAAAAAGTACAAAAAGGACAAAAGAGTCAAAAGAGCAAAATTTACAAAAAGAGCAAAAAGGGCAAAATGAGCAAAAACGACAAAAAGAGCAAAAAGGACAAAAAGAGCAAAACGGACCAAAAGAGCAAAAAGTACAAGAAGAGCAAAAGACCAAAAAGGAAAAAAGAGCAAAAAGGACAAATAGAGAGAAAAGAACAAAATGGACAAAAAGAGCAAAAAGGACAAAAAGGGCCAAAAGAGAAAAAAGGACAAAAATGATAAAAAGAGAGAAAAAGAGCAAAATGGACAAAAAGAGCAAAAAAGACAAAAAGAGCAAAAGGGACAAAATTACAGAAATTACTAAAATAACGAAAATGGCAATCACAAAAAAACCAAAACCTATGCTACTTTCTGGGATAACCTTTAGATAAATCTATCCCAAAATCTATGCTATTATCCGGGATGAAAATATCCCTTGTCCACTTTCGGTATTAAAATTACATATATAACGAATCTCAGCCAAATCGTCCAATAGTTTTTCCGTAAAAGCATAACAAACAGAGAGACAAATATATTTTTATCCCGGAAACTATCCCATTTTTCGGGATAAAAAGTATCCTATGTTCATCCTCGGCATCGAAAAAATATATATACTGAGTTTCAGCCAAATCGGTCCAGTAGTTTTTCCGTGAAAACGGAACAGATAGACGGACAAACGGACAGACAGACAGATAGAGTTACTTTCGCATTTATAATATTAATAGGAAATAGGGATATTGAATTGAAAAATTCATTTGGAGACGTCAAGTGTTGTTGTTTGTTTAGCACTCGATAACGCTCCCGCTGCGCTTTAGCTAGAAAGTGTCTGCTTTAGGTGAATATAACTTGTCTCGTAGTTCACCATCAAGTTAACCCGTGTTATTTAGATTTGTTGAGACTCGTTACTGCAATGGAAACATGTAACAAGAGAAACTAGTCTTTTATGTTTGACTTTATAACTTGCGTAGTGGTTTTTCAAAGATAAGAGTTTTAATATGGTGGAGTGTACGTAAGTATTGATACAGATTTTTCTATATACATTCCTAGCGTATTATAAAAATATGATCCCTCTGCTTGGCTTCGGCTTTCCTATATCAAAAGATGTTATCTCTTATTACCTATCGTTCTCGGCCCCATTAGATTACGGTTTCACTATGTAGTCAGTGTAAAAATGCGTTTTAAGGTTTTAAGAGAATTTGCTTAAGAGGTGGATACTCTTTAAACTTGTAAAATTAAATCGTATCATTAAAGACGGATAGCATTACAAACGATCAACACCCAACAAAAAACATGATTCTAGAAACTTCCAAAATCTTTTCACGGATGTTTTCCATTGGGGTAGGTAGAGTCGATGGATGTCTATCTGCTACGATCCTGACAAACACTTTTCACTCTTTCTTTAAAATCTCCCTTTCTTTAAAATTTCTTGACGTTTTAAAGAATGTGATAATATTATAATAATCCCAGTGGTCATTACATTGGTCTAAAAATTTTAAAAGATCGAGAAAAATAGAATACAAAGCAAGAGAATAATGATCTGTAGGAAATATAGTTATGTAGGCATCTTTTCAGAGGTACATATTTAATAGGCGATGTTGTTGCTACTTAGCAGATATTCTACTTAGTAGGTTATTCTACTTAGTTAGTTATTCTTTTACGGTATACTTAATTATAACTTGAAATTACTTAGCTACTTGTAGTAGGTACGTACAACGCTTTTATACTAATGTACATATACAAAAGAGAGTTTTTTGTTCGTTTTCTTTCTTTTCAGCTTAAATATGTACAACTTAACATACTATTACGAATTTGTTGGGGATTTGTAGGATGTAAATTCGAAAATGCCGTTGAAATTATCACAAAGTTTATTAGAAGTACACGTAATTCACAGTTTTTACAAGTATAGCCGAATACAACAAAAGCAAACCGTAGGGTAGAAAATCGTTATCACATAAATCGCGCAAAGTTCGTCGTTATAAGATACTCGCTCCGAAAGTGCACTAGGTAACGCCTCGTTCGCAGTAAGAACTGGTGCATTTGCCGGCTGACCGACCCTCATCCATTTGTAAATTAGACATGGCCTCCTAGCAACGTGTCGCCCACTGGTTCTTGAAATCGTTAAATGGTCAGCTCAATGGCTTCCAAGAATTCGTATGAAATACCAACAGAGGAAAGAAGGTTTTATGACGTCTTAAGGCGACGTCAACAATAAATCACTCAAATTCAAAGGGGAAATAAGAGACACCTGCAAAGGATTAGTGTCGGCTTTCAATAATACATTTCATTTTATTTCTGAAAATATAATAAAAAGGATACGCGAGGAAAACCACTGGGAAAAACCTAGTATAAAATTATATTTCAGAAGTTTAATAAAATATGTTTAAGTATAACAATTTATTAAGGTTTATTAGCTTTAACAAGAAGTTCTGGCATAACTTATTTTGATTTTGTTTCGTTAAAACAAACACAACACTTAATTATAAACGAACGTAGCTTTAGCTTAGATACTAATTAAAAACTTTAACAAAACGAATGAATACACGCTGTTGTACTTTCGATTTTTATAAAGCACGTAGACGACCGTTCAAATTAAAAAGAATAATAGAAGCGAAATTGTGGAGAGAAATAGGAATTATATGAAGTATGATGGTAGGTAGATATCTTTTAAAAACTTAGCTATAAATTGCTTTCTTTGTTAATATTTGTTGTTGTGTGGTCAGGGTCGTCTTTACGCAAAGTTTCCGCGGAATACGGATTCAGAATTTATACAAGCAAACCCGCGTGTATTAATCTATCTATACATAATTATATATACTCGTAAGTAATTATTTGATCTACTGATTTTTCTCCGTGTAGGAAGGGAAATAGAATACAATTCCTGCGGCCGGGCGGCCTGTCGTAAGAGGCGACAGAACAACCAACAGCCAGGAGGTAGGTATTTGTCTGTATGGATGGCTACCACCCCTAGTCTAGAAAATGCCGCCATAACAACTTTGAGTTGTGTTCCGACATCAGTGGCCAGGTTCCAGTCTCCCTTAAGAGAGCAGCAGCGCATTTCTAACGCCGTTGGTGTTGCAAGTATCCATAGGCCATGGTAACCGCTTTCCATCGGGTGGGCCGTTTGTCTGCCTGCTGAACTCATGCAATAACAGAAAATATACAAAGTACGTACCCTTATTACTATTATAAATGCGAAAGTTTGGATAGATGTTTGATGCTCATTGTGAGATAAAAGGTACGTACTTGCATAATTTGCAGTACGTCTTTCGATAGCTTTTATGAGCGAGGCATCAGTTTCACACTCTCACATCTTCTAATTTAATTGTTATAAAGTTCTACACACGTCGCGGCGCGATGGATTAATTTTGAGCTCTTATTTAAATACTTTGAATAGAACTTTTTGAGTTCGTATGCGTGCGTAGCGAGCGAGTTTTGCAACGTCTCTTTTTGAAACGGAAGCGGGTAGACGGGGGAGATTTTGAGTAATCATATGTATTCCACATAGGATTTTGACTAAGGAATATAAGGAATGAATGGCGCGTACACTCATGACCGGTTCCTATAACTTAACGACCCTTCATTTGCCTTACTATCGGTTAAAATGGTAGGGCAAGTGAATGAATAGTAAGATATAGGAACCGGCTGAACGGAACTCGATGATATTTGGCACAGAGACGGATTATAGTCTGGAATACCACATAAGCTACTTTTAATCCCAGGAAAATGTATGCTTCCTGTGGGATAGATTTGTTTTTGTTTTTACTGAGTGCGTGTGATACTCCCAGCGTCCGTTCCTCCACTTTGTCTATAAAATTTACATTAACAAGCGCAAAGCCGCGGGCAAAAGCTAGTTATATATAATGAAATTACAGTTTTTTAGTTTTAGTACCTACATAAGTAGTAAAAAAATATTTCTGTACTCATGCATCGCTTGCTAGCCAGTGTAAAATCCTTTAACAATGTCCTAAATGAAATAGAATTTATACGCGATAAAATGTTTAATATACTTTGGGAGTAAATAACAATAAATTTTATCGTTGGAAGTAGGGTCGGTCGTCAGCCCTTTTATAGTTAGGGCTTTATTTTTGAGCAAATATCTAAAGCCTTTGGTTATACTGCTGTAAGACTAGTACTTAATTTTAGTTGTATACTAAGCATTGTTATTTTCAGAAATGACCAACTTAAACGTATTTAAGATAGATAGATAATTCTTTATTGTACTCCAAAGCATATGCAAACAGAAGTAGAAAAAGATAAAAGACTGCAACGGACGGCCTTATCGCTAAGAAGCGATCTCTTCCAGGCAACCTTTGGTAGGGATTGATAGAATTTTAATACAGACGGTGGTGCAGCTAATAAATAAATAATGACGAATGACCAATAAACATAAACATAGTTCATATAAGTACAAAAATAATATAAAAAATATATTGATGTGTATATACACACACGTATGTATACATATGACAATACAAACATACATATACTTATATAAAGCTTTAGGAATTATTATACACAATAGAAAAGTAATATTTCTGAACCTGATTTTTAAAGCACGGTAAGGATTTGGCTTGTCTTATAGCGATAGGTAACTCATTCCAGAGACTCATAGCTTGGATGGTGAAAGAGTTATTATAAAAACAGTATGTGTGTACTGGCGTATTTATTCTGTATTTAATACAGGCGCGTTAATTATGGGAACTAGATACATGAGAAGTTGTACTACTCAGATATTGAACTCGAGGAGAGGTCGCAAATTTAGATATTTTCACGTGCCCCCTATGAAAATTCACAGACAGTGCATTGAAGTGTATTAGTAATACTATGGATAAGGTGCTTACATAATCGCCTTAGTTGTAAGATCGTTATGACATTGTAATTGAATGAGATAAATAAATATAAATCCCAACGTAACTCTGTTTTCTTTTCATAACTTACCGGTTGAATGGATCTTAATGAAATTTGTCAAGAAGTCGATAGCTTGTATGGTCATATCTGGAAAGGGGATGAAATAGGGGATAAAATGATCACCTGAAGAGTTGAGATTTGTTTGGACAGCTCTTTGTAGACATTCATAGCCTCAGGACCCCATGGTCCAAGCGTCCAACAGCAGACGGTACATATAAATAACTCTCACTGAGAGTTATATATATTTGTACCGCTACTTGAGTGGCTGTCTACTGATTCGCTATTACCGCCGCCGAACCTGCTGATATGGCAGTGTGTGGTAAATGGGATGCGGCCAACATGTCTACGCAGGTCGCATTTCATACCAGAGACTTGGCACATTGGCAGGGAATTAAAGTCTTTAAAATGTAAAAATACAATAGCATTTTTTACGTGGTATGTTTTTTTTATTGCATGAGTTTAGCAGACAGGCAGAAGGCCCACCCGATGGAAAGCAGTTATCATCGCCTATAGACATTTGAACACCAAAGGCGTTTCAAATGCGCTGCTGCTCTCTAAAGGGAGACTGGAGCCTGGCCACTAATGCCGGAACACAACTCAAGGTTGTTATAGCGGCATACTCTAAACCAGAGCTGATAGCCATCTAGCCGGGTAAATAGCCTACCACCTGGCTGTGGGTTGTTTTGTCGCCTCTTACGACGTGCCGCCTGGCCGTTGGAAATTATATTCTTTCTCCGTTCCTGCACTGATAAAGCAAGTGGCAGACCTATGCTGAAATTATATTCTTGATTTTAGCTCTTAGAACCGGCTCGATCTGTGTGAAAAGACGCTCTCACAGAATATGAAATGGTTAGCCTTCAACTAATCGTGTTTCGTGCGATGAGTGACAGTTCCAATAGCCCACTTCCCTCTTCCCTAACCCTACCCCTATTTCAAACGCACAGATGGATAGATAGAAAATACTTTATTGTTCACCACATACACATAAGGTAAATAATTTTACAGTCATTTCGCGTCAAAGGGCGGCCTTATCACTTTACAGTAATCTCTTCCAGACAATCCGAGTTGTGGATTTTATGAAAAGAATCAAGAGTGTATGACGGTGGTGTGCAAATCAAATAATAAGATACATGTAAATAATAGGATGTTTTTTTATTTTATTTTATTGCAGGAGTTCAGCAGACAGGCAGAAGGCCCGCTTGATGGAAAGCGGTTGCCATCGCCTATGGACATTTGCAACACCAAAGGTGCTACAAATGCGCTGCTGCTCTCTTAAGGGAGACTGGAGCCTGGTCACTAATGCCGGAACACAACTCAAGGTTGTTATGGGGACATAATTTAGACCAGGAGTGGTAGCCATCCAGTCGGGCAAACGCCCTACTACCTGGATATATAGATATTGCACAATACGCATATCCCATCCCCCTATCCCATTCCTCCTATCTGATTTCTTGATCTCATCCCTCTGTCTTATCCTAAAGGCTGGCAACGCGTAAGCTTTCGCACCTGATGTTGCAAACGTCTATATGCGACGGTAGGCATTTTTCATTAGCTAGGCCGTCTGCCTGTTTGCCAGCTTCGCAATAAAAGATAAGTCTAGATATAGTGCGACATCGATCAATTTAAATTAAATCATCTACGCTTCCGAATCCTGAAGCAATATTTGTCCATTAAGAACCTTATTCTGAAATCCATTTTCTAACAGCTTTCACAATGTTTCCCCTCATAATGTATTCCTTGACACGCTTCAATAATACGTTCCAATGGGACTTGAGCTTTATCGGTTTACAAAAACAAACTCCTAATATAAATCCATTGACTAGCTTAGTAATAAATCTTATTTAGCACAGAAAAGCCTAGCCAAACACTATAAATAATAAAGTTGCGTTCTTATACGAGGCGTTCGCGGATTAACAAACTTTTATTTATTTCTTATTCCCCTCTATTTTCACTTAGTTTTTGGTTTGTTTTCTAAAGGTATGCGCCCCACATGTCCGCATCGTACGCATTGAACGCATCGCGTCCAATGCGTCCAAACGGATTAGTTTATAAAATGCGTCCACTGTATCGGCAGCGATTGGATTTGCCGATACTTCTTTCATTCGAATTTTTGTAGTAAGATAATGTAGCAATGCGAGGAATAAGAATTTGTCGTAATTGCTTGTTTGTTTGCAGAAGAAGAAGAGAAAGCTAAAAATTCCATATCACGTCATCAGCACGCATCGGAGCACAGGTGTCGGCGTTACCGATGAGCAGATTCGTGCGCTCCGTACAATGCGGATCAATGTACTACGCATTTATGTTACTTTCTATACAAAAAATAGAACGATCTGTTTGATACGATGCGTCTGAAACTTACGATGTAGGCATGTGGACGCTTACCTTATAACTTCGGGATATTAAGGTCTGAAAGGTTATAACAGTTTCGTCTGCTTTATAAATTTTCTTTATTTAGTTCATGGAATTCACGAAGGCGAGAATTTTTATTTGTGGTAAACACGTACTGGGTGTACGTGAGACTAAAGGCGGGTATGATTGGACGGCACACTCGCAACTAGAACGTGGTAGAGTCATGGTTGAATATTATATTGATATCAGCTTGTGGAGATTGCAGAACCCCCGAGTCATTGGTCGTTGGTGAATAACTAATACTTATTTATTTCCAAGGCAAGAATTATTTTACCAATAATAACTATTTATGTACAATCTTCTCGCCGGGAAGAAAATCGAACTCCGTATTATAATGTGACCTGACCGAATTATCATTCCTCGTGGTTAGTGATGTGACGCGGAGCTAGGGTTGTGAAAATAAAGCCGCCATAAGCTCTCAGGACCGGCTCAACCGATATGATACCAAACTCTCACAAAATATCGGCGTGAAATGAGCCTTGAGCTAATGGCGTTTCGTACGGTGAGTTAGAGTTCTGGCGACATACTCCCCCTCCACCCTATTCCACCCCCCTATCCTTCATTGAACCGTCTTTTGACTCGTCGTGATTGTGATATGACGTCATAACATGTTACGCTCGTGCTAAATCTATCAAGCTTCGGCTTTTTACAAGACGATCACATGTATCTCAGTTCATTTGACTGTCAACAAACCCATTCAAGAAAAGAAGAACTCTTTCAAGAATTGATCAATCAAACCAAATTAAGTCACAAAATTAGTATTTTATCAATACATCAATACATCCAAACGCTCCGCTATCCGCCACGCATAACGCGTAAATGTGGCAAAAACCATAAAACTTCCATATAGGTAGTGATCTTAACAGCAAGTCTGGGCGTAAATTTTGAATGACCCATAACAGAGTCGTAACGTATATTTATGTACTTTGCTTCTATTAGCCTAAGAGCTTAAACATTGTTCTTATTCATCAACGTCGTAAAAGTGCCTTGAAAACCTTTTTGGTCGAATGGTCAAAATTTAAATTTTCTGTGAATTCCTTTGAACATTCTAGTTTATGGATATTCACTTTCAAATATTAATTAATGGAAATGGAGGGACACTGTTTTGAATAGATTACGTTGTAATCTATAATATTGTAAAATTCTAAACTAGTCGTACCTGTATAATAAAGCTATTTAAACAAAACAACTGGAATAGACTACATAAACGAAGGATTTAAAAAAAAAATTCTTTCGGCATTCACGTAAAAACTACTGGGCCGAATTTGATGCGGTTTTCGTTGAATGACAGCCAATTTTTAGACTTAAGTTTTGCTACTTTTTATCCTGGCAATCCCGCGGGATTTTTTCTGGGAATTATTTAAAATGGCCGGATTAAAAAAATAACGAAATCCAATGTCATTTTTTTACTAATCGATAGCAAATTTAATAAAATAAAATGTGTGATAATTTTTAACCAAGGAACCCTGCGGGAATTTTCCCGGGAGCGGTTTGAAGTTGTCCGCATGCATCTTGTCCCAAGATGCATAAAAAATAGCTTATTCCGACGCAGTTTCCACTAAAACGATAGTGTTACAATTTGGGCCACCTGCATATTTGTAAACAAAGCACATTTATTACTCGCCGGCGTTTGAGCTAATAACATTAAAGCTCTTTTATGACTGTCTTCTTTTGTTTACTTTGTGTTTAAAAATTGTGATTGGAAAAACATCCCATTGTGTATTGTAATCTTTATGGTAGTAATTAGCCAGGTTTCATTATTGGAAAAGTCAGTCCACGCGGTCGAGCAGACATATTGTATTTGTACAGGATAAAGCAAGGCCCCAAGGGAGGGGTGAGACAGTCGAGCGATAAGCACAAGCGAAGCAAGACGTGTGTACTACATTCGGTAATCTATTTAGTAATGGATTTGGCGCATGTTATTATATCTTGTACCTGTATTATACGTGTTTGCATAGTTCTAATAAATCTATAATAATTCCAACGGCATTTTAATTCGAGTCCTGCAACTTGTAACGATAGTTTACATTATATTTTAAATGGTGCGATGCTTTGTATCCCGGCAATCCCGTGGAAATTTCAAGTAGCGGGCATGTCCTGGTAAGTAAATATAGTCTTAACTTTAGGATTTCGAGAACTCTACATACATACATATTGTCACGCCTGTGTCTCATAAGGGTAGGCGGAAACGATGGATTTACACTTTCTATGACACACATCTTTTGCTTCGTCTACATTCGTTATAATCTCGTCATACATGATGATGATGATGTAGCCTTTTTTGTTCCGAGCTAGTTCCTCTTTGTTTAGTCTTATGGTTTATAAAATGTCTCTTAGCTCGGTGTGTCGTTTGACATAGGCCTCCTCCAAGGCTTCCATTGATCTCTGTCTGCTGGGACTCTTGTCCAATACGGTCCCAGGGCCAGGCGAAGATCATCTTCCCATCTTCTTAGTGGACGTTACCGTACTCTTGCACAGTCCCTTGGATACCATAACGTGACTTGTTGGCTCCATTTGTTCGCTCTGCACCGTAACATGCTTCCTGTGCAGCCCCATTTTAGATGGTCGATTCGGATGAGTATGTCAGGAACTTTGGATTTTTGTCGTATCTCTGTTGAGGTGATTTTGTCGCTGAGCTTTATTCCTAACATACTCCTTTCCATCGAACGTTGGCACTTGGCAAGTTTTCCACGTTGGCTTGGGGTGAGCGACCAGGTTTCGCATCCGTATGTCAAACATGGGAGGATGCATGTGTTGAACGTTTTCCGTTTAGTGGATATACTCAAGGCTTTCTCTTCATACACACACGGTGCTTTTTACCTGGCAATTCTTTAAGGATGGTAGCAATGCCACTTTGAAAATAATAGTAACTTCGTAGGCGACTTTGGGTGTGAGCTTCTTTCGCTGTTTTCTAATGCTTCTTGAACTTGTTATCTCTTGTTATTTCTTGGGCTTGTTATCTCTTTTCAGAACTACAGCCGTCTCCCTTTATCACCTAACGGACTTTGTGATTTAATCTATTCACATAGATTAGCAAGTTATATACGAATGATCTATCTCTCACCTAGACGGACCGGCTAGTTTCACACATGACATTATCGTAGTCAACACTTTCATTAAACGAATCCACAAACACGCAAAACTGTACCCGTGTTATAGGATGTAAATTCATAGTAGATATAGTTAAAACAATTTCAGCTGTGGTTTTTATCAACCTCAAATTTAATCCTTTTGTTGTATCTCGTATATTTATATTTTATTAGTATTTAACAAAGGACGAATTTATTTTTATTTATTTTTTATTACAGTTGACACCTAATGCTATCGAGTGACGTCAAGAACAATATACAATTAAAATCTATGCATCTGTACAGATAAATATCCATACAAAATGAGGATGTAATACTTATATAAAAAAAGTATACAAAACGCCCTGGGGTGTTGTGCAGCCCTGCATAAGGTACTGGTGTCCAGGATTCTAAACAAAAAAACCAAAATCAGGATCTATAAAACCGTCATACGGCCTATCCTGATGTATAGGTGCGAAACTTGGATGCTTACCCTCAAGGAGGAGAACCAGCTTTTAGTAGCGGAAAGGAAGGTTCTCCGTAAGATTCTGGGTCCAACAAAAAGAGGGGATGGTTGCTGGAGGGTCCGAACCAACCTCGAAATTCAGAATCTCGTAGCCGAACCTAAAATAATAGCAGAAATAAAAGCTCACCGCCTCCGCTGCCTCGGTCACGTAGAGCGGATGGGAGAGGATCGTAGCTTGAGGAAAGCATATTTGGGACGGCGGGTAGGTCGGCACCTGGTCAGCCGTCCCAAATATCGCTGGAAAAACAGGGTGGGGGCTGACCTGTCGGAGCTACGAGCTAATAATTGGCAAGAAACTGCCCAGGACAGAGAAAATGGCATGCTCTCGTTTCGGAGGCCAAGACCTACTTTGGGTCGCTGAGCCAACGGAGTAAGTATACAGATAAATAAAAAATAAGTGTATTTTAATGTCAAAATAACAGTTTTTTACTAAATGCATATGAGAGTATATACGGTACTTATATAAAAAAAAAAACAATTTTTAAATTACTTGTGTGTCTGTCTATTTGTCTGCCTATCTCTCTGGATGTTCTGGCTAATCTCTGAAACGGCTGGACCGATTTTGAGCGGACTTTCACTAGCAGACAGCTGATGTTATCAGGAGTATCTTGGGCTCCTATTTTTAGGGTTTCGCGAAAAATAACCCACTCATACAAAGTCTTGCGCACAGTTAATTGTATAATATAAATGTCAATTGAGGGCACTTAAAGACTTCAAAATTTTGAAATAAAAATCTTAATGGATTATCGTCACCGAAGTATAAATGTGAATATTTCAAATATGTATTAATACCCTATTTTAGATTAGAAGATAAATATCAGCATATTCTAAATTGCCTTTCCATGCCTCTATGCAAACCAGTAAGTATTTGTGGACATATTTGCTTTGGCAAACGTTTAATCTCGTTAGCTTGAACGCTTACGCCTACACAGTCACGCACCATTGGCAGTAGATAATACATATTAAACTAAATTCCCCATACATTCCGGTTAGCTGACTCTACGTGCCACATAGCTATGTGTCATGTATTAACTACAGTAATGTCGAAAATAATAACCGTAAATCTGCTATACCGCGTGTCTACATCTTACCTGTACAGGAACGTAGAAAGAATACGATTTCCTGCGGCCGCGCGGTCTGTCCTAAGACGCGACAAAACAATCTACAGCTAGGCGGAAGGGTATTTATCCCTCTGGATTGGCTACCACCCCTGGCTTAGAGTATGCCACCATAACAACCTTGAGTTGCGTTCCTTAAGAGAATGTAGTACTTTCGGTGTTACAAATGTCCATAAGCGATGGTTACCGTTTTCCATCAACTGGTACGTCTGCCCGCCTGCTGAACTCATGTAATAATTAAAAAGATATTAGGTAGATTAATTTGCCATTAGTAAGGCAAAAGAGTTAAAAACTTTAAGCTGATATTACAGGTATCAACCAAACTGAATCAAACTGGTTTAAAGACGCAGAACTGAAAGAATCCGATGAGACTCAATGTCATTGAATGAGTTAATTTTATTGTTATGTGGATATTAGATGGATCAAGCAAATAATTTGATTGATAGATACAAAATTGAAAAGACATGATGATATTAAATGACATTGAATGATTCTAGTTTGTGCTTATACAGGTCACTTTGGTTGATTCATCCAAATTAAAATACAGAAATGAGTCGTCTAATTACGGCTTTAATAATAATAATAACAGCCCCCAGAGGGCCCCCCATTTATTGGTTATCTCGATGCGCAGGTTTCATCACGATATTTTCCTTCACCGTTGTTAGCAGGTGGTAATCTATCTCATTGTAACAATATGCGCATTAGGTCAGAAAACTGCCTAAGTGGTGCATGCATTCCGGCCAGGATTCAAACGCGCGCCCTTAAAGTGCGCTAGCCATTACACTACCACGATTTTACCACGGCTTTAATAATATGATAATTTATTTATTAAACGACAACACAGTCCGATATATACACATAATAATATTAGTAATATTTTGCCTTATATCAATGACTAGAGTTTACACCGCGGCGGCGCCGCGGGTCAACCTCTGTTGAGTGCGCATCTCCTGTTTATAAAGCAGGCGGTACAGGTTACATTCTATTAAATTTTTATGTATTTGCCCCCGGAAGATTCACTTCATTTTATATCGCATACTATACCATCCCCCGTCTATCTGTAAACTACATAAATGACATAACTTGTCAAAATACGCAACATGGACAACATATACGAAGTGGACCCCGAGTGGACTCCGAGTGGACCCGAGGGGACCCCGAGTGGCCGCCCAATGGACTGACTCCGTATAGACCCCGAGTGGACACCGAGTGCGCCCCGAGTGGACCCCGAGAAGACCTCGAGTGGACACCGATGGAACCCGAATGGACCCCGAGTGATAAAATACCGGCTAATACCACAGAAAAACAATTACTTGACGTTTCATATATGACGTACGTGATGACGTTTAGTCAGCTTTAGATATGGATTTAACGCCTGATTTTATTTGAGAAGTAGTTGTTTGTTTAACTAATCAGTTTTTATTTACTTTCCTCATATTCGAAATGAAAAGCATAGTGTTAACCTCGGGGGTGAAAGGTCTATTTAGGCACTCCAATTATTAATCGACTTATTAGCGGCCTCGATACGCTCGTGCGCCAAACCATCTCGTGCTTAATTACGTCACTTTCAACTCTCGTGTAACAGTCTACTATAACACGTTTAAAAGATAATTTTACCATTCCTAAGGCTGTACCTCACTGTAGTAAAATTACTTTTGTAATACGTAGGTTTTATTAAAATCAACCAACCTAATCAAACAACCGGTATGAGTCGGTATATATGTTTTTCAACTCGGATGTATTAACTAATGTGATCCATATTAACATTAATTGGACTCATTCCGTATCGTTGTATAATGTCGTATCCTTTCAATTTTATGTACTTTAACCAAACTGACTCAGTTAGGTTGAGTGCTCTAATATCAACAGCTCCGGATCTTGAATTTTCCGAGGAGGAGGGGGGGACAAGAAATGAAAAATGCCGCCCCCGCTTGTCTATGTTTTTACTTTAATGATCATCATCATTACAGCCATCAGACGCTCACTGGTGGACTCTCGTGCACCGCTTAAAGTACTGGACGTCTCAGTGGTCAAAGATGCATTAATGATGAATTGTGCATTTGTCTGCGAAATTTGAATTTGCCGTCCTCTGAATTGGCCGCCCGGGGCAGGGGTCCCGGTTTGCCCCCCCTAGATCTTGCCCTGAATATCAGCATAACACTTATGAAATGTGGACGTCAGAGAAGACAATGTTGGTTATCGTCGCTTATGGACGTTTGTAACACCAGGGATGTCACAAACGCGTTGCTGACGTCTAAGAAATGTTATAACGCCCTTCTTAAAAAAAACCCATGTCATAATGTAAAGAGAAATCCGCGGCGGGAAGTTCCCTCTAGATCAGTGGTTCTTAACCGGTGGTCCCTGGAGGCATTCCAAGTGGTCCGCGAAGCCATCGTAATAAACAAGTGACGTGTCTTGTTGTGTTGACTCATCACAACGCAAACCGCGCAAAGAGAATGCAATCACAAAAATCTTATTAAATTTAAAATACGTAACTTATATTTTTAGATTTTTAAAATAATAAATAATTGCATGCTAGTTCTAAAATTATACGAGCTTTATTAGATAGAGACAAATACATAGAATCTATACATATACATAATCGACTGGGTGGTCTCTGGGAAGACAGAAATTTGGTAAAATGGTTCCCCATGACTTAACGGTTAAGAACCATTGCTCTAGTTTATTTTTGTAAGCAGGATAAATGTTCTAGAGAACCGTTGCCTACTGCGTAGTTGAGCGTGGGAGCTCAAGGAAATCGGCGTGAACATCCCGTCGCTGGCGAGCGGTGCCGTTGTAAAGTGAGGCGTTGGCACCAGATCACACAATTCTCGGAACACTCCCCTCACTTTTAAATTCAGTCAGGTTATAATTTAATCCACTGATAACTTTTTACTTAACAACTCTTTTTTTATGATAAATAGGTTCGCGTTTGACCATGATCACGCCTAATGTCGGACGATGATGCGGTCGAAGATGGAGCACGCTTACCTAGATAGTACCTATTCACACGAGACTTGAACATACCTGGATTATACTTTTCGGGGAACACGGACTCTGTTTTTTTTAATTTTTTTATTGCATGAGTTCAGTAGACAGGCAGACGGCCCACTTGATGGAAAGCGGTTACCATCGCCTATGGACATTTGCAACACCATAGGTGCTACAAATGCGCTGCTGCTCTCTTAAGGGAGATTGGAACTTGGTCACTAATGCCGGAACACAACTCAAGGTTGTTATGGCGGCATACTCTAGACCAGGGGTGATAGCCATCCAGTCGGGCAAATACCATACCACCTGGCTGTGGGCTGTTTTGTCGCTTCTTATGACAGGCCGCCCGGCCGCAGGAAATTATATTCTTTCTCCGTTCCTGCACGATAGTGGTAATCTGTCTACATTCCTGGCTGGTAGTGCATTCCACAAATCCGCCGTACGTAGAAGGAACGTAAGGACAAAGTGTTTCGTTCGCATTGGTAGCATTACCACTGTGAAACGATGGCGTAGTCCGGAGCGCATTGTCGTTCAAACATGGAATGGTGTGGGGAGAATCAGGTCAAACAGTTCCACTGCACATTCTCCGAAATAAATCCTAAATAATACCGACTTAAATTTTGATTACATACACTTCTGGGGCCTCGACCATTCGCGTCGAGATCACATCTACGGCCAGCTCTAATATCTTACTATTCATTTATTGTTCTCTTATTAGTGATGAAAATTGTCACATAAACTCCATACAACTAATATCATGTTGCTACCAAAACACTTGAAGGCGTACCAATATTAGCACATTTAAATGATTTTATTATTGCTCCACACGATAGAAGTGTTTTGCAATAAAACAACATTTAACTGAATAACTCTCGGCTGTTTCGTTTTCATTTACGATTAATGGAAATTCGCAGGGTTGTCACAAATTTATTCATCTTGTTTTGTATCAATCGTTTTATCTTAAGCGTAAAACAAACACTGAGTAACAGTTTATGGCCGGTTCCTATATCTTACTGTTCATTCGCTTACCTTACTATCGGTTGAATTTTGACATTACTATATAGTTTAAATAATAATGAAAATTATTTTATTCTATAAAATAAATTAAAAATAAACTATTAAAATTTACTTATAAAATCTACTACCGAATCGCTGTCAGTTGAAAACGTGCCCAAAAGACTGGCGCTAAATGCTAATGCGTTGTCGAGGTTTATTTAGACCTGTCTTTTGGTGACGTGAGACATCATTCTATTAAATTACTTATGTGGAGCTTATTTCACATTTTTAGCGATAGTAAGGCAAATTAACGGTCGGTAAGATGTAGGAACAGGTAATTAAATATGTAAAGTAATATTAGTGAAACAAAACATGTAACGGTTCTATTGCTTTAGATGAGTTACAAGGCCGAGGTTCTATAGTTACAGTAAGTAGTTGCCTACATACTAGATATATGAATAGGCATACGTCTGAAATTATGGGAAGTGGTTACCATCGCTTATGGACCTTTGCAACTGTAGTGCGATGCAAATACGTCGACGGTCTTGAAGAAATTTTACAACTCCATAATCAATAAAATTTTATAGGTTCTATGGCGATACTACTTTAATACAGTTCACTTACTCAATAATTTAAAATATGGCAATAAATTCCTTGGGTGTTTTCAGTGCTATAAATTTTAATAATATAAGGCCGAGTAATGACTGGCATGCACTTAGGGCATCGCAACAGTATTGCCATCCAAAATGGAAATGCGGCCAGCGTTTTGGGAACACTTTCCGCCGACAGCGATTTGAAGTCAATTTTTTATTTATAGATTTATTTGTTAGGTTTAGTTTTAGTTAATTTATAGTTTGCTTGTTTATATTTTTAAAGTATATTAAGTTATATTATTATATTTATAGTTACGATTTAAGCTTCGACAAAGACAAATTCCACGTACAGTCTGTAAAAGCACATTTTATTACCTGTCGGCATTTGTTCACTTAATTACTGGCATACGTTTCTAGTTATTGTGGAGAACAGCCTATTGTTCTATTGTACTCATTTACGGCCGCTTGCAAGCTGTATCGTTAGCCAGGTGTTGCGGATTACGATTACAAGCTAATTCTAGGAAATTGTCTCGACATTGCCGGGCGGGAACTTGCAAATTTGCGTTTGTGAAGTATAAAACGACGGCCTGGTGGAGATAGGAGTCAGTTGTGCGAGAACCACGATTAAGGCGTGACGTGTGTACACTCAGGAATCTAATATTGACGTACTTTGCGCGTTTTACTGAATTACGACCTTCTACATTACGTTTGGATTTGTTGTGTTCGGTTATATTTGTGCCTGTGTTATACGTGTTTGTATGGTTCTAATAAACTCTATAATAATTCTAACGGCATTTTAATTTGAGTCCCGCTAACTCGTAACAATAGAAAAGATTTCCTCCAACAATGGTATAGTATTTCCAGCACAGAATCTAAATCTGTATTCCGGAAGTAATATAAGTAGTAATTAGCAAATTTCCGATTAATGATGCCAATATATTCTGGCAATTTTGCCAGAAATCTTTTACTGCGCAGGCTGTAAGGTTGTGGAATGGATTATACCAATAAGCATCAGAAGTGCAAAGTCACTTACAACTTTTAATAAATTAATGTGTATTTTTTATTTGCCATTAATATATGTATATTTTAAACTTTGTGCGCTTGATTACCACCCACTATTAGATATGTAAATTATCAGAAGCTTGTTTAGAAGAAATCGCTGTTAGCGACAGGCCCACCGATTGTTCTAGTTGAAATATTGTTAATTCTGACGTGTACTGCTTTCTTGAGTGAAATAAATAATATTCTGTTCTATTTTAATTATTTTTATACCATTGTAATGAAATGTGGATACTTTAGTCACGAAAACTTGCCAGCCCTAAAGGGGCCTAAAATGCTGTGTTAAAACATCAACCGCAATTAGAATGTACAATATAGGTACGTACCGAAGTTTAAGACTTGGTACGGTTCTTAATAATTTATATGAAATTGTACATGTATTTCTATAATGAGTTTTAAATTAATTGTCTTTGAAGTATGGAGAAAGTTTGGCAAAGCTACGGTGGAACATGAAATTTTGTTCACCACTCTATTAGGGCTGGGCTTAACGCTGACAACCAAAATATTGTTATAGGTTCGACTTGTCATTTTATAAAATCAATACATGGACCTATTATGGACGCGTTCCGGTAGTGTAGCTCACAATGCCCAAAATGCTCCGTCAGCCGTTCCACATGGCGACCACACTCGTTATGGTCGTGGCGAAAATATCACTAATGACGTCATCATTTTCGATCACACAGTGCTCATAAGGACGCATGTCAAGAGGTGGATCGAAGTGGGCGTTGACCACAGAGCATTAATTCTCTCTATCGATTGACATTGAAAAAGGCGCGATTTTCAAATCAACCAATCACATTTGCGTATTTCGTCGTTTATGACATCAACTCTCCATAATGCGTTCCACTAGAGTTTATGATTGTAACGCCCGCAAGTAAGTGGAACGGGAAAAATCGCGGTCGTGAACGTGGTCGTTGTAAGTCTCTCTTGGAACGTAGCCTATATAGGACGTCCATGAATAAATAATTTAAAAATTAATAATTTAATAATTTATAGACCGTGGAAGGGAGATTCATATATTAGAGCAATGCCAAGCAGTTTTTAGTGGAATCTTGCACTATGCTCGGCGCTAATTTACCATTGGTTTGTAAAGACGTTAATATTATACAAACTGCTCCAAATCCTCCCAACGTAGGCTTTAAATGTTAGCTTTTACAACTATTTATTTCTATATAATACAGATATCAATACGTAAATATCAACAATACAATACATACGATTATGCAGAAAATATACAAATATTAAAGTAATAAAATGAAGAAAACTTAACTTATATTGTATTCTACCTATAATTCCTTAAAACTATAAGTAGAATACTGAGCCTAGGTCATCGAAGTCAATTGGTAAGATTTGCAGAAGACTAGCTACGCTAACTCGCTGGCTCGGCATACTGGTCCACAAGCCTATTACTTTCACAAAAAAACCATTCTAATGCGAGTCACTATCCATTCGAATGACAAACGGTTAAATATCAGTAGTCTCTAAAATCATATAAAATCAGTCTCGTTTAAATCACGATGAATTCAATATTGAGCCGAGATGGTTTCCAGAGTACGAAAACCGTCAAAAGTTACGGTTCCAATTCGAATCGGTTGCCAGTTTGAGTTACAGACTCGGGGCCCTGATCCGTTGTCCGAGGTAGGAATTAGCCCTCTGACCATCTGAGAATTCGATTAAGTGTTTTATAGCTCATACAAATTAAGGAAATAATAGAAATATATAAAAAAATGGCAGTTATAGAGACTGCCTATAGAAGTGAAAACTTAGAACTTTTAATATTAAAATTGAAAATTTCATGTTTGAATTTAAACACTATTTCAACAATGCACAGTATATACACATTGAACTTTTCACTAAATCCGTTCAATTTCATTTATAAGATATACAGAGCTCTAATGTTGCACAATACCTCAGCTGTATAGGTACAGATATACTGCTTTAAGCATGTCGGTGACGCGAACGCACGTGATTTCACCCATCCAAAAAGCGTCTAATGCGCACACAGCACACGGCCGCTGCGCATGCGCCAATCAGCATGTCGGTGACGCGAACCCGTAGGATTTTCTCCTAGCAAAGAGTGCCCAACGCGGCTAAAGAAGTTTTCAGTTCAATAACAGCTCATAAACGTCCCACTGCTGGACTCGAGCGTCCCACTATAGGGGGGGAACGGACAGTATACCCGCCACGCTTGTCCAACGCGGCATGGCAGGTTCGACACTTCGGTTATTTCGATGTGCAGGTGTCATCATATCAGTTATTTGCACGTTGGTTATCGTAACAATATGCACATTAGGTCAGAAAACTGCCTAAGAGGTGCATGCGTTCCGGCCAGGATTCGAAACCCGCGCCCTTTGAGTTTCGGACGCGTGCACTAGCCATTACGCTACCACGCCTTCAGATGTAGTAAAACAAAACATTAATTGCTTACGTTTATACTGACAATCGCAAACAGATTAGTCAAATTTAAAAAAAAATGATAAAAGTCTCTTCAGGCGTTCAACGGACTCGTGAAGGATTATTATCACGGGCTCTAAAATAAATCATAATATCTTTATCTCTCTCATATTTACGTAATTCTATACAATATTACTATGAATAATATTATTTACACATATATATCAATATATATATATTTCTGCCTTATTTCATGTCCAATATACTTGTCATTCCAAAGTTTTATATATACATTTTTATTCTAGTTATATTGCAAAACCCACATGTTACACAATTTTTCTCTAATCCGTCCTAAGGTTATCTGGAAGAAATTGATTTTAGTGATAAGACCGCCTATTGTCTTCTGTATTTAAACACCTTGAATTGTATCTTAATGTTATGAAATAAAGTATATTCTATTCTAAAATGCATTTTATGCTCCGACAATAACAACACTTTTTCGGTTAAAATGTACAGAGATCTATAAATAACGCGGATTCTTCTTCAAATATTTCCCAACAACGTAGAAAATAACGTTTGATATATTTTATTTTACATTTTGTTTTGTTGTTACAAAATTGTTTGCTCGAAAAATATCCGTTTGAACTTTGTTCGGAGATTTTTTGTTATTTTGTGTATATTTTTGTCTACTGTCGAAAAAAGAGTTACTACGTTTATTATTACTACGTTTTCTGTTAAAGGCTTATAAACTCACAAAAAACACTAGCAAAATTATCAAACGGATTATGTCATTTAAGTATTTCTCCTTTTGCGAACATTTTGAATGCCACATATGCTTGCTTCACTCTCATAAATATTCAATTCATATCTCGTGAAAAGTATCGTACTATTCGAGACAAAAAATTCTATAGTAATCCCCATCATCGAGAGTAATACTAAATTTTATTACTAAAAAGGAACATGAAAAAAACTCATTTTTATATTATTATTATAAGAAAATAGTATGGATTTATTGTTATAATTATTTTAAGTGATCGCAAAAAAGGTCCATAATTAATCGGTAATCAGAAAACAATGTGTAAATTTTTCAAGTGGGCCTTCAGGGCCAAATCCTAAACTATGCTAAGTAGTGAAAAACACTGAGAGTCTCGAGGCTGATTTTCACGAGAACTCAAGTGGTATCATTAGATTTAAAAAAAAATACCCTTGTCAGGAATCGAATCTGCTGATTTTGAAAAAAAAAAATATAACCTTTAAAAAAGTAATTGACTTGTCAAAAATCTAATACCTATAATACCTGATTATTTTTCATCAAATCGGCATAGAAACTCTTTTGAGTAGTTTTCGATATTTTGCGTAGTTTATGATTTGAACTTCAAAAATGCACTTGTATATTTCGTCGGTGTCAGTACAGATTCTTGTGTTACAGTTATTGAGTAGCATAGTTGTTCTTGTCATGTTTCTTTTTAAAGTTAATAATTGATTTTATTATGTACCCTCTTATTTCTAATCGGCCGTTTCTGTAATTGAATAGTAATGTTATATTTTTATTTATTCTGTGATTAGCGCCTGTTTTGTATAGAGCAGTTGTCTATAATTTACAATAGTTTTGTTACAATATTTATCATTTGTATAATGTGACAATTGTGTACAGATTATAATTCAAACCTCTCAATTGTATATAGACGGTATTCACTACATTTTATTTTCATGTTGGCAGACGCGATACATTTATACTGTGTTCGCCTTATTTTATTGCATATAAAACTTAAAGTATAATATTTTATACAATATCTTATATAAAATATTATCTGAAATATCCAAACAATAATGTATTAAATTCGTGTCATGCATAACCCTTTAATTAAAGTAGTTTATCAATAACTTAAATCCGCTATCGGTTGTGCCAATATGCTAAGTTTTATATACTGTAAAATTGGAGGGATGTCAAGGTGTTCTAAAAATGCTTGTAGAGTGTTCAAAGTTAGTGTATAATATGTGTTAAAACCGTAAGGTTCTCTGATTATAAAGTATTGTGACCAGTTGCTGTTATTTTACTACCATAAACCCTTCTGAGTGGTTGCAATTATTAAATTAAGTACATTCTTTGGTGAAATAATTTTTTTCGTCAAATTAACAAGTGTTATTATTACATTATATGACAATTTGGACGAAAAAAATAATTTCACAAAAACCGTAGTTACAAGGTGTTACACTGACGCCGACGATTTTTGACTATAGGCAAAAGATTTGGCTATCTATTTGATGATATATAAGTGGTTACCATCGCATATGGATATTTTCAACACTAAATCAACCTGTGCGTTGTCAACTTCATTGACACACAAATGTTTATTTTTGTACTTTATGAAGAGGTCTATACTGTAAGGCTTTCGGAATAACAAGAGAGGTAGTTCATACCACCTGTGCATCTATGACCTAAACGAGCTTCACATACAGTAGACATGTGCTAAGTATTGTTACGAGTTGCAGGGCTCGAATTAAAATGCCGTTAGAATCACTATAGAATTTATTAGAACTACACAAACACTTATAACACAGGTACAAATATAACTGAATACAATCAGTCCAAACTTAATGCGCGATTCAATAACAAGCGCAAAGTACGCCACTAAATAGATTATCGAATGTACACAAGTCTTGCCCCACGGCTGGTTATCGCTCGCCTGACCATCTCTCCATTGCATTGCTTTTTTTTGCTGCACAAATGCAATATACCTGACCGCGCGGGCCGAATTTCTCAGAATCACACCTGGCTGATGATTACCATAAAAGATTACAATACACAATGGGCTGTTTTTCTAATCACAAATTTAAAACACAAAGTAAACAAAAGAAGTCTATATGCCGAAAAGTAATAAAATGCGCAAAACAGGCAAACAGGTGTGAATTTGTCTTTGTCGGTCGTAACAGTATGTTAAAAATGAAAATGTTACCTACATTTTGTTCTTAATTCTATTGTAAAAGTTCTCAAAACTTAAAAGGATAATTTAATTACATTATTTATTGATGAAAATTACGCAGGTATTTTCTTTGTGATTGAAATTTTTATCTAGACATATCTTTCCTGTTTTATAAATAATAGGTTGGGGAAAAAGTCTTTTCGCATATAATATGTATGAACTTGTAATAAGATCTCTTTGGCTATACCATTTGTATCTGGCTGGTTTTGGTATCATTAAAAAGTTTTAATTTTAAAGAAGACAATTCCAAATTCAAGTTAGGAAAATGTGATATTTTCATTTGGTTTTCTTATTGTTAAAATGAGTGAGTCTAATGAAGAAATTCTTATACATTTTAAAATTTTACTACAAAAAAGGTAAATATGCAACACAAGCCGCGAAAAAAATTTGTGATGTTTATAGACCTAATGCAGTATCTGTGAGAGTAGCACAAATTTGGTTTAAGCGTTTTCAATCCGGAAATTGTGATATTAAAGATGCACGTCGCTCTGGTCGCCCTGTTACGGACAAAATTGATGCTATTTTTGAAAAAGTGGAGCAATAGATCGGCATATTAGTAGTTACGATGTAGCTGGAGAACTGGCAATTAATTGACCACAAAACTGTTTTGGCGCATTTGAAAAAAGCTGGGTACACAAAAAAGCTCGATATTTGGGTGTCTCATGAGCTCACTGAAAGAAACCTAATGAACCGTGTACTCATTTGTGATTCTTTATTACGACGTAATGAAACCGAACCATTTTTGAAGAAGCTGATAACTGATGATGAAAAGTGGATCACGTACGACAAGAATGTGCAAAAAAGATCGTGTTCAAAGGCCGGTCAGGCTTCACAGACTTTTTTTTTTTTTTTTTTAGACGGGGGAAATGCATTTCGCACATACCGGGTCCTTTGCTAGGGATTAGACCGTTGTTGATCATGGAGGCTTTCCACTGAGGCAATCCAAACAATAATCAACCGGCTTGTGTGGAGACTCGACTAATCAATACCCCACTAAAACCACCCTCCTCCCATGTGCCCCGCGCTTATGGCAGGAAAGGCGTGAGATACAGAACGTAGTTACGCCCACACCGATCCTAGCGCACAAGTGCTTGAGAATGCCCCGGGAGAGGCAAACTCACTTCGTCAACAGGGGTGAAGACTCCTCTGCTCCCTAGATGCTAGAGGGCCCCTGCAGCGGTATTTCAGGGAGGGAGGTCATGCGCATACCTGCGCCTCCGGGCTTCCAACTGACGTCGGCGCCCGCGAGACGCATGCGCACTACCATCTCAGGCTTCACAGACTGGCGAAACCCGGGTTAACTCGCAACAAGGTGATGCTGTGTATGGTGGGATTGGAAGGGCATTATTCATTATGAGCTGTTACCGCCAGGCAGGACCATCGATTCTGAACTGTACTGCGAACAAGTGATAAGATTAAAGCAAAAAGTTAAGAGAAAGCGGCCGGAATTAATCAACAGAAGGGGTGTGGTTTTTCACCATGATAACGCTAGACCTCGCACATCTTTAGCCACTCAGCAAAAATTACGAGAGTTTGGCTGGGAGGTGTTAATGCATCCGCCGTGTAGTCCTGACCTTGCACTTTCAGATTTTCATCAGTTTCGGTCTCTGCAGAATTCCTTAGGCAGTGTTAGGTTAACATCACAAGAGGACTGCCAAAACCACTTGTCGCAGTTTTTTGATCAGAAGCCCCAAAATTTTTATAGCAATGGGATCACATCCCTACCTACAAGATGGCAAAAAGTTATCCAACGAAATGGCACCTACATTCTTTAGTCAAATGTAAATAAACTTTATAAAAAACCTTTTGAATTTTTATATAAAATGCGAAGAAACTTTTTCCCCAACCTTATATGTCTTAAATATTGAAGTAACAAGCCGGACTACTTAGTTATCCAAATTGAAAATCTAATCACTTTGGATAAATTACATTAAAAAATTAGTAAATTATATTAATAATTAATTTAATAACTTAGAAATCTTCTTAGGTAGGTTTTATTAGCTTAATTGAAAAACGAAGTGAAGACCTTAATTAAATTAAAAAAGTTAGACCCATTGACCCGAGTCAAGGTGACCTCAAGATTAATCTTATATATCTTTTTGTATTCCTCAGAAATATCGCAAAGATTTTTTTGGGATATATATTTTCGAACTATTTGGGCGACATAAAACTAGCTCTACGAGTCACGGAGATGGATATGCTGCGGTTGATAGTGTAGTCATGTAGAAGGACCGCATTAGAAACAACCTTATCCGCAGTGGCCTTTAAACACACCTACGCCAAACGTCGTGAGAGATGATATGGTCCATGATCTTACAATAAGTGTTACATTTATTTAGTTGCATAATTGTTCTTGTCATGTTTCTTTTTAAGGTTAATAATTAATTTTATTTCTTACCCTGTTATTTCTATCTAAACGATACAATCGATCAATTCCTTAATTGAATAATAATGTTAAATTTTTATTTATTCTGTGATCAGCGCCTGTTTTGTATAGAGTAGATCTCTATAATTTACCATTTATTTTATGTAACAATATTATCTCTAATATGATGTGGTAATTATGTAGATTCAAAATCTCGCAATTGTAAATAGACGGTATTCACTACATTTTATTTTTATTTTGGCAGACGCGATAGATTTTTTTTTACTGTGTTCGATTTATTTTATTACATGTAAAACTATAAATATAATATTTTATATAAAATTTCCAAACAATAATTTAATAAATTCTTGTCATTCATAACCTATTTAATTAAAATAATTTATTAATGACTTCAACCCGATATTGGTTGTGCCAATTTGCTAAGTTTCTTATACTGTAAAATTGTTGGCGGGATGGCGAGGTGATCTAAAAATGTTTGTCCAGTCTATAGAGTGAGCGGATGAAATGTATTTAAGCCGTAAGGTTCTCTGATTATAAGTATAGTGACCAGTTGCTGTTCATTTATTATCATAAATCCTTCCGAGTTGTTGCAAGTATTACATCAGGGATACCAAAGACCGTGAAAAGTGTAGAAGAAAAAGTAGTAAAGGGAATCCCGATCTTATGTTCCGAACGCAACTGGGATTTGACGCAAGAATGAAGATGATAATTATGTCATGTTTATAATAATAACAGCCCATAAACGTCCCACTGCTGGGCTTGGAACTCACATTATAGGGGAACGGACAGTATACCCGCCACACTTGCCCAAGGCGGCTTGACAGGTTTGACACATAGGCTATTTCGATGATGTGCAGGTTGCATCACGATGTTTTGCTTCACCGTTGTTAGCATGCACGTGGTAATTGTAACAATCAGAAAACTGCCTAAGTGGTGCATTGGCCAGGATCGAACCCATGCCCTTTGAGTATGCGAAACGTGTGCTAGCCATTACGCTACCACGGCCTATAGATATGTAGACTTAGATATATCACGTTTAATGTAATGCAAATGGCGATAAATTGGTAACATAACGGATTTTTTAAAATTTTATGGTTTGATTTCTAGACCTTTAAGCCCATGTCAGATGTCTCTGGGCGGCGGTAACAACTTTTTATTAATCCGCTTGCCAGTTTGCCTATAAGCAAATATAAGAAAAATACATTGGCTCACAATAACGAAGATTGCAGCGTCTTGTCAGTTCTGTACATGATCGATTCTCAAAATGCCTATGTGATTATACAACATTTTTATTCCTTCAATTACACGTATAGTGGCTACCCTTGACTTTTATTTTTTCACGATTACACTTGTAACGGATCTACCATGCTTATGAATTTTATTTTGAACTATAATTTATTAAACATGTACTTATGTAATAAAAACTTTTGTACTTTAAAGAAAACAAGTAAGAAATATTAAAGTTTAAAACCAAAACTAATAATGCGTATGATTCTATTGAACTTTAATTTACAATTGTACATACTTTAAAACATAGTCAGGGCATAAAGAAATGACGATAGGAATCTACTGGTTCTAAGGAATTGATCATTATTGAGTGCTAGCTAATCTGAATCTTATAGTAACACAGTTAAGACACATAATTGCATTTGCAGTATAGATCGATTGATCGATAATTTCTCAATCATATTTAATTAACTAACACTCTTAAACTAAGGCCAAATAGGTCTAATTTACAAATAACGCTTAAACAATCAAGGATCGCTGAAAGGGGCGGTCCAAATAATGAAAGAACACCCCTTTATTGGAAGTGGTGGTGGCAGGATTTTTGAGAATAAAAGCCTGCGACACAGTCGAAAAAGGGAGGATTAATCGAATCAGAGGAAATCGCGAAGTAGATCGAAAAGGGGGACTTTCAACGAGGATTCACGAAGGTTCCTGTATAGACTTTTACACAGACTTTTGGGGTAACTCGGACAGATTTTCAGACAGACTTACACAGGGACTCTCGTGAGGAATTCTACTAGACAGTCTTTCGAAGCGTGAGTTCGCGAGTTTTACTTGAAGATTTGACAGTTGTGTAGTCCGTCGTTCAGAGGTCGAAGCCTCGCTATCAAGTCTGAGATCCATCGGGTTATTATTATTGGATCACGCGGTCGAAATATAGCTCCGGGTACGCCGTTGAGCTACGCGAACGAAGTTGTAGTGTTGTTATTTATTATTTAAATAGTAATAGTTAAAGATAGATTCTGTTAATAATTAATAGTAGTTTTAGTTTTAGTTTGATTTTTTGAATTTCTAATTCAAGCGAAGACAAAAAGGGGGCGGAATTAAATAAGAATAGACGTCTTTAATTGGTAAAATATACTAGCGGGGTTCTAGAACAAAAGTAGTAGTAATGTACTGTTAGAGTTTCATCGTTACATTTGTCGGTTGATTTTAACTTTCACATAAAATCATATGATTACGTGATTTAAAGATTTTGGGGTTCATTTAATTCTTAACTAGCACTAGATAAGTAGCAGTTTTGATTCAATTCGACAAATTAATTAATAATCTCGTGATAAATCATTCTCTATAATATAATTACATAGGCGTCAAAGTTTTAGAAATGAGTAGTCCGTATTGTTAGTCCGATCTGTGCGGAGATCGATAGATTAAAAGTGGTTCCAGTTAGGCGCATTCCAGTCATCAAAATCCTGAAATAATAGTAGCGGTTACGTGAGTAATAGAGTGCCCGTTTAATGACGAGGACTAGCATGGTAGTCATATTGCTAATAGTTGTTTGCTTTTATATAGGTTGAATAGAGTTCGTCTGGGATCTACGGAGTTATCTATAAGCAGGATTTTTCAATTGAATTTCAGGTGGAGTAATGTACGTAATTTTATACTAATTCAAAATAGCCGAGGATCTCTTTATTAGATGTATTAAAATATATTCTATAATGATTTATTTAAGCTGAGCAATCCTACGTTTAAGCTATATGAATGAATATTTTATTCAAAATTATTACTAATTCATTATATGATCAGTTGTACATCATAACGTTATAAATAACGTTGACCATTTATTCAAAAACACTATGATCAGATATACGTATTCAAACATCTTTGATCGAACTATATCTTTGAAGTTGAATTCAAACCACACGGTTATAATATTGGTTCTCTTACTTTAAACGAGTCTATGGGGCGCCATTAATAAAGCGATAAATACGGAGTTATTAGTCTTTGTTTCTTGTCGACGCCATTTGATATCATACGAATTATAGTAGCGTTTATATAATACTTATTCTAATAGCGAGTCCCCTGGCTTTAAGACAAAGATTGCTAATACAACTGGGATTAACGCTTAATTGAAGTCGTTTAATACATCATTTTATAACACTAAACATTATACAAATTTTTAATATTTATTATATCAACGATTATATAAATGAAGTTCACGTTATAATCCTTGTACTTTACACTGATATCTTTTGCTCTATACGAGATATTATATACATGTATATGTCAAGGTAAAGTAGCTGTAACTTATCATTTATAATAAGTTTCAGCGAGGTAATGTGTTTTCGTTTGTGGTAAATCCATGCCAGTTTAAATTGGATCAGGGTTAAAAGCCCTATACATATTTATTCTATTCTTGACTTACAAGTTCTTGTTTAGTCATTTCTACCTTATAAATGCAGTGCTTGGTAAAATGGACAGATAGCTCGATTAGTTCTTGAGAATTGTACATCGTAGCTATAGTACATGATTCTTGACTACTGGGGTACGATATTTATTATCGAGACATTCTCATTCGACAGTTTGTGTTTTACACATAGGTCGTTCGCAAACGTCGATTAGACAAATGCGGTGGAATGGTTTGTTACCCGGAAGTGCATTGAATCAGTGCTCTAACTGTCTTGTCTGCTTAAGTAAACGGCTCTTGTTGTCTGGTCTAGTTTGACTTGGACTGTTTTGAGGTAAAAATGACTCACCAATGAACTGTTAAATTCACTTCGGCATTGAATGCCTGCCTTCCTGTGTTGATTATCAGTGGGATTAACTCTGATTCAAATGACTGTTTCAATTGATAGTTATTTGCCCTAAAGTAAAACACTTAAAAGGTAAGGTTATGCCAATGGTATCATATTATACCCTTCCTATCCTCATACTGGGGAATGAGCCAATATTTTATATTGTAACTAAATTATATAATACTTGTGTTCGTCAGCGGTGTATCTGCTTGAGCGCTGATACAGCTTACTTGTCTAACTATGGTCGATAATTCTTTAATAGATAGTTGGCCTAGGCATAGTAACTCGCAGTGCACGTTCGTAATATTCGAACCGTCTGACATGTTCACAATGTATTTTTGAAAGTTGCGTATTGGCACTTTCAATAAATTATTGTTAGTCATTTAAATGCTGATATGAAATGTTTGGTAAAACGCTCGTCTTCGTGGCCTATATCTCAAATCAATACATGCGTGACTAGTAAGTGCTTCCCACCTGAGTGCTATATTACTAATTACACGGCGTCTAAATTCTATTTACAGAAAGACAGCCTATTTATTCTAAATAGCCTCACGGGGCAGTATTACGATACTAAGTACCGAAAGGACGCTATGTATTTTTGTGAGTTGCTTCGGCACTCTCAAAACCCAATTCTGGCCTTACACACACACATTAACCGAACTGGATTGTCGGTCTAAATGACTCACATAATATTTAAAGGATATATTTTTGGGATTGGTTCATCGACTAGTTCCTTTCTTATCCAGAAGGTATAATAAAAAGTGATTGTGAGGGATCACTTCTTGACCCGGGTGGAAGGAATTTTGGGTTTATTAAACCTTTTTATTAAATCTTCATTAATTAAATCCTTCCCATTCTCCATAATTTTATATTCTATTTATATATTCACTAAACTCTTAGCTCAGAACCACTAAAGTCATACAAACGTCTATATAATACCTATATTAAATTTGTATAAATCATACTTTTACTTCGTTTCTTAATATCATAAATAACATTGCTCACCATATTATACATGCATATTACATAACTACATATATACATACTTACATATATACTTTACATACACTACACTTTATGTATTACAAAATACATAGATACGCATCTCTACATACATATTATATACACATATTATTCTAATATTAAAATCTAATCAATCAAATTCTTATTAATAACGTATTATATTTATAGGTTTAGGAAGGTATTCGGAAGCAGATTATTCCGTTCACCCTAGTTTCGTTATAGGTAACTAAAATAGGCAAGTAGTTCGGTAAATCTAATAGTTAATCACAATCCGTCATTAATACTGGGTATGATATTTCAACTTCTGAGCTTTTAAATGATTTCCTTGTTTGGACAAATTTCCATATAACTGAATTATTACAATATGTATATACACAACGTAGGATACCTATCACTAGACATATTATCACAGCCAATCAAACCAAAAAGAAATTCTATAATAGATTTCTTTATAATTACAATTCTAAGGGCGGGAAAATTTTAGAGTATCCATATACTCTTTGCTATGTATATTTTTTTATATACATCCTTCTGGATCCGTATGGGGTAAAAAGAGGACCAGCTAATCAGTGATTTACCTATTATTATAGGGGGGGTTGTTACACACTACACCTTTCATTGTGATGTAGACAGATAAACTGACAGACACCGCTATAGATAAAACGATTTTAATGAATTACATTGTTGCCTAAATTCCAAACACCTTACGTATAAAAAGTGTAATACAATAAATAAATTTCAAAAATAATTACTTTCATAGACTTATAGGTATATAAGCTCATCAAGGCCGTGTAAGCTCAGGAAAGGCTTTATTCATCAGAATTCATGATGACAAGGGATGATAAATTGATGAAATTAACATCTTTTATGAACTCCAACAACTTTACTTTTATAATCCAACCAATTAATGTTTCTGTGGGTAATATCTAATTACGTTATAATTCTTTTTAAGGCGATGGATAGCGATTCATCGAAAACTTGGTTCGCCGGCTACCGTTTCCAAGAAGAAGTGATTTCTCTTCTAAATATGGCCACCTCGTCTTCATAGACATGACGCTTCGCTAGTGACATTGACAACACATCAGTCTTGACAATGATATTTCAAGGATTCGTCTATGGATAGTATATATTGTTTGGTAATATTGTAAATATTTTGTTACTTTAAAGTTAAACAAAAGTAATGAAATTTTTAAGATATCCCTCTTTTTGTCTTTCTCTTCTTGTATCTCAGTAGGCGTACTATTTTTCTTTATAGACATTGTAAAGGCAGATAGTGAATACATTATAAAATACTAGCTGACCCGGCAAACTTCGTACCGCCTCAGAATATTATTTCTTTTCATATTTACCACCTTTCAAACCTTCCCTGGACTTCCACAAATAATTCAAAACCAAAATTAGTCAAATCAGTCCAGCCGTTCTCGAGTTTTAGCGAGACTAACGAACAGCAATTGATTTTTATATATAAGAAGATATTATATTTTATTACTTGTTATCCTACTGCGGAGGGCGGCAATTCCAAAAACACAAAAATCATAATATTTGGTCCAGCTGTTTTTGAGTTATAACTAACACAACTTTATTTTATATATATAACATATAACATTTTGCGTTAAAGGTTACGTCAGATAAGTTTTGTTATGTAATTAATTGCATTAATTTATGACTAACAATTTCAATGAAATTGCAAAGGTTTCCCCGCATGATCACGTGTCAAGTTAAAAGGTCATTAGCAACATGAGGTTTCAGTCTTCACGTGCGCGTGGGCTAGTAAATGTGAATACGTAACGCAGTTGAAAAATGGTACTTGATTAATTCTACGACGTACATTTTTCTTTGTAATTATAAAGGGCCCTCTACATTCTCGCGAGAAAGCGTAAGAAGCGAGAATGTGAAATGGACTTTCGTTTTCTTTTCTCGCATTGTCAGGAGAGTGTGGAGCGTGTACCAAGCGTCGGTAGACCACATGTTCTTTGTAAATTAATGGAGTGTGCTTTTACTTAATTGAAATTTTTTGTATTAAAATTCCGATTGCTTTTGTTAAAATTATGAAATAATCTAGGGCATCAATTTTGCAGTTTACATTTTTTTGTCACGTGACTTTCATCCCTTCTCATTAAATGCCCTTACCATGTTAATCTTCTTCATCTTAATTTTTCAGTCACGGGTGCAACTTCCAAAGATGTGCATGTACCAATATGAAATGTCGTTTTATAATTTCTGGTACTTTTTTAAATCTTTTATACTGACGAGAAAAAAAATTAAATACAATTTTAGTTAAATTGTATATTTAGTGAACATAACGTTTCATAAGTTTCGCGTACGTTTCTGAACAACAATGATCTGGAGGGAATTTCCCGCCGCGGTTTTCCCTTTGCGCTAAGACATGGGGTTCTTTAGGAAGGGCGTCATAAAATTTCTTAGCGGTCAGCAACGCGTTGGCGATACCCCTGGTGTTGCAAACGTCCATAGGCGACGGTAACCACTTTCCATCAGGTAAGCCGTCTGCCTGTTTGCCTGCTTAAGGCATTAAAAAAAATTAGGTTGACTAAGATTATAAATATAATTAAATACTGTAATTCATTGCAAAAATTGTGTACCAAATTGATATTTTAAGCAAAAACTGAAGTAAATTTTTGGAAATAAAACGAGTTATTTCAGTGGAAGCTTGATTTGGAAAGTGAAAATTATTTTTTTAATATTTAAATGTGACATTATATGCTTTTCTATATTATATACTAGATGTACCCGACAGACGTTGTCTTACCCTTAAAAAATAAAAATCTAGAAACCGATTGCAGCGCCATCAACCGGGACCAATTATTAATCTAAGCTGTTCTCGAATCTACCTGAAAAGACACAATTTTTTTAGGATCAGCTTGGGCGTAACTGCGCTCTAAGTCTCACGCTCTTCCTGGCATAAGCGCGGGGCACATGGGAGGAGGGTTGGTTTTAGTGGAGTATTGAATTGGTAGGTAGGTTGGTTTCGAGTCTTCACACAAGCCGGTCGATTAGTGTTTGGCAGCCCCCAGGGGATTGCCTCCATAATAGACTATGGTCTAATCCCTAGCAAAGGACCCGGTATTGTGTGAAATGCATTTCCACCGCTTAAAAATAATTTAAAAAATGAAGCAGTCCAGGGTAGTGCACGCTTACCTAAAAGATACCTATTCACTCGTGACTTGAAGACTTCAACATTGTATTTGTCAGGAAAACACAGATTTCGGCAAATTATTCCACTTTTTGGCAGTACGCACCAGTAAAGATGAAGCGAAACGCTTGGTTCTGTCTGGTGGTGTTTCCACCATGTAACGGTGGCGCAAACCGGTGCGTCTGGTTGTCCGATGGTAAAATGGGGATGGAGGAATCAGCTCGTGCAATTCTAAGAAACACTCCCCGAAATGTATCCGATAGAAGACAGTCAGCCCCGCGACCTTGCATTTATGCTCTAGACTCTGAAGTCGAGCATAAAAAAGACGATCATTGCCGACCAGCTTCCTGGCTCTTTTTTCAATTGATTCCAACGCCTCCTTCAACTGGTATTTGGCTGACCCGTCCTAAAGATGAGAACAGTAGTCCATGCAGGACCAAACTTGTGCTCGGTATAAGTTCAGCAGTTGTTCCGACGTGAAGTACTGTATCACCTTTGCGAGTACACACAGCTTTTTGGCCGCTACTTACGCTAAAGACTGAATGTACGTGCCAAAATTGAGTGTTGGAGTCAAAGAGATGAACAGAATTTGGAGTCTATCGGTCAATGTAATGGACACACCCCTGAAAGTGGGAGTCAGTTCAAATAGACTCCGTTTTGCGGAGAATACACACGGCTGGGTTTTGGAGGCGTTGAACGTAACTAAGTTTGCGTCACCCTATTCGGAGACTGCCTGCAAGGATACGTTCAGCCGTTCGACCGTCGTCTCTCTGTGCAACTGGATCTGGGCTCTGTTATCTCGCGTATTGGACATATATCTCTCCACAACTGTGCTGTCGTCTCGTAGCCAATATAGTTTTATTATACGTATATATTTACATAGTCAGTTTTTAGTTTGATTATTTTGATACCAAACTACAATAAATGCTAATCGTGTAATCGTACAAAAACATTTAATATTCGTGACTATCTGCTTCCTTTAAAATATTTAGCGTTTGTGTCCCAGAGAATGTTTCTTTGGAACACTTGTTGCCTTTTGTGAGAAGAGCTCTATCGTTTGGGGTAATGTTGCTACAATATGCTAGTCGCGTCCTGCAAACGGCTTTGCCGAAAAATGGGACCAGACTTGTTATTGAGTTATTTAGTCTCCTGAGACGTTTTACAGAAGTCCTTGAATTTATTATTAATATTTTTGAACGTAGTAATTGAGTTTGTTTATTTTTTGAAGACTTGTGCGCATAGAATTATGGTGAATGGTTTTCTATTCAAATGTTGTGTTTTTTTTATTTTTTATTTAGCACCGATTTGATGAAGTTGTAAAAAATATTTATTTTTGTTTTTTTAGTTTGAAGTCGGGTCTGTTTTTGTTAAAAAAATACTTACGATTTTTTAGTTGTGCAAATACAATAGCTTTAGAAATAACATATTAAGCGTCTGTAGAAATTGATCCACTGACACGCGACAAGTTTGCCTTTCAATGAGTGTAGGTGCTTTACAACAAGGCTAGCTCTCAAATTCCCTGGGATTCACTCACCAGATCCTGACTTGGTGATAATGGGACTACCTCAAAAGTATAGTTTACTCTTTCGAATAAAAAATAAATAAAATCGGTCCACAATTTACGGAGAGAAATTAAGTAACAAACATACAAAAAACAAACAGTTAAATTTAGAACGTCCTTCATTTTGAATTTGGTTAAAAGGTGTTCAAAACGTCAGATTTAAATGAAAGATTAAATAAAAACTGCGCTAAAAACGTTAAAACACAGTAAGCAAATGTTTTTAGAACTGTTCAAATTTGAATGTAATTAAGAGCGTTTACTTAGCAAACAATCTCTGGAGATTATAGGAGTGCGATGTTTGGGCGTGGATTAAAATATATGTTTATACGGACGGGAGAGCGCATTGCGGATATCCGCTTTCTTCTTATATTCATGTTTTTTTGCTTCTTCAGGTTCTGCGCTTTTAATCAATGTAATCTTCGTTTGGACTGGGATATGCCCATGACTTCGTCCACGTTCGACTTTAATTACCCGCTGGATTCCTGGGACACAAAGTGCCGCAGCAGTTAAAAAGAATATAAGCTATCGTTTTAGTGTGTCCGATTAATCTAATTTTTATGAACCCGAACAACTATATACCATTTACGGGAAATTACCCGCAGGATTCCTGATATAAAAAAATATCACACATATTAAAAAAATCACATTGGAATTAGATTTTTTTATTCTGGACATTTTAAATCATACCAGAAAATTTCCCGCGGGATTCCCAAGATATAAAATAGCGCAGATTTTAAATCTAATAATTTGCTATCGATAAGCGAAAACCGCATCGAAATCTGCTTAGTAGTTTTTACGTGAATCCCGAACAAACAGAGGAGAATCCTAAAAAAAATACATCGTATTCTTGTATAATAATATTGCCTGTTCTGTACTGTTGGACTGGTATCCGAATTAGTGTTGGTTGTTTCTCCATCAGTAGTACGTCGGATGCAGATCTGAGTTTTCGTATCCATCCGGGCTTGACCTCCTCTACCTTGTACTACTCCTTATTAATTTTTGGGGGGAAAATCAACACGTAATATCAGCTTATAAACTTCTCACGGGCCTTCCTATATTTAGGGGAATGGACAATATAGCATATAGCTCTTACATTTATCTCAGTCGGTTTGGGGGGTTTCACGCAATTGCAATCTCTATCCGTAAAGTTCACCAAAATGTTTCCACTTTCAGCACGTGACAGGTGCTTTCATATGGACTACTTCAGAAAAGTTTCCAAGACGGTGTACACTTTCCGTAGGCAAGTACTTTAGCCATATATGCTCGTAGATCGTGTTTCGTGCGATGAGTGAGTTCCGAGAATATTCCTTCCTGTTATCCTGTCTTCCTTATTCCATCTCCCTATTTCAATCCCATAGCCGATCACCTTATCCTATTCTTCCTGTCTCATCCCACTTCTCATTCTCTTTATCCCATTCTAAAGGCTGTCAACACTTTGGGTCCACCACTTTATATTAGCTGGGCCGTCTGTATGTTTGCCAATTTCGCAATAAAAACACTTTTTGAATCAAACCTGAATAGAAGATAACAAAAAAAATTAACAAAAACAAAACCAACTTCACACTAAAAACCAAAAAATAAATATTTAACAAACTTCTTTCTACAACATATTGAAGTCAGTGCTAAGTAAAACATAAAAGAACAACAACAAATATACAAAATGTAGTAATATTTAAGTTTTACTTATCACCGACTTCTAGATGTTGTAGAAAGAAGTCGATAAAATATTTATATTTTGGTTTTTAGTGTGAAGTCAGATTTGGTTTTGTTAAAAAAAAATACTTTTTAGTTGCGCATACTTCCATAGCTCTATAACTAATATATTAAGCGCCCGTAGAAAGTGTAATAGCTACACGCTTATACAAGATTTTTCCAAGAATTTAGGCGCATGGCGTTCTTTAATAAGGGTTATGCTCGATAGCCCTGGGATCCGATCCACTCATCAGATCCTGATTTGGTGACCATGAGACTACTTCGAAAGAATGCACTTACCGAGTAAAGAAAACAATTTGAAAATCACTATATATATGTGGGAATGATGTATCTTGAACGCATGTGATGAATGTAAGATGATATTACTGAACGAGTCCATAGTGTGAAAGAGATGACGAGTGAAAGAGAGAAGAGAAGACGACGAATGGACGACGTATGCACGAAACAAGACGCTCTCTGTTATATTTTAAATTATACGTTGTTTAATCTAAAAATACAGAATAAACTCACGCGCATATCGGAATCTCGTAGTGTTGTTTTACGTGCCAGCCTAAACTTCCCATATACATACATATATATATATATATATATATATATATATATATATATATATATATATATATATATATGTATATATATTAGGTTGGGGAAAAAGTTTCTACGCATTTTATATGAAAATTCAAAAGGTTTTTTTATAAAGTTTATTTATTTTTTGACTAAAGTATGTAGGTGCCACTTTGTTGGATAACTTTTTGCCATCTTGTAGGTAGGGACGTGATCCCATTGCTATAAAAATTTTGGGGCTTCTGATCAAAAAACTGCGACAAGTGGTTTTGGCAGTCCTCTCGTGATGTTAACCTGACGCTGCCTAAGGAATTCTGCAGAGACCGAAACAGGGGAAAATCTGAAGGTGCATGGTCAGTACTATACGGCGGATGCATTAACACCTCCCAGCCAAACTCTCGTAATTTTTGCTCAGTGGCTAAAGATGTGTGAGGTCTAGTGTTATCATGGTGAAAAACCACACCCCTTCTGTTGATTAATTCCAGCCGCTTTCTCTCAACTTTTTGCTTTAATCTCGTCAGTTGATCGCAGTACAGTTCAGAATCGATGGTCCTGCCTGGCGGTAAAAGCTCATAATGAATAATGCCCTTCCAATCCCACCATACACACAGCATCACCTTGTTGCGAGTTAACCCGGGCTTCGCCACAGTCTGTGAAGCCTGACCGGCCTTTCACCACGATCTTTTTCGCACGTTCTTGTCGTACGTGATCCACTTTTCATCACCAGTTATCAGCTTCTTCAAAAACGGTTCGCTTTCATTACGTTGTAATAAAGAATCACAAATGAGTACACGGTTCATTAGGTTTCTTTCGGTGAGCTCATGAGGCACCCAAATATCGAGCTTTTTTGTGTA
This sequence comes from Dendrolimus houi, assembly GCA_039645545.1. Taxonomy (NCBI): domain Eukaryota; kingdom Metazoa; phylum Arthropoda; class Insecta; order Lepidoptera; family Lasiocampidae; genus Dendrolimus; species Dendrolimus houi. Next base: position 10,868,528 of record CM077136.1, read on the forward strand.
CCCAGCTTTTTTCAAATGCTCCAAAATCGTTTTGTGGTCAATTCCCAGTTCTCCAGCTACATCGTAATTACTAATATCCCAATCTTGCTCCACTTTTTCAAAAATGGCATCAATTTTGTCCGTAACGGGGCGACCAGAGCGACGTGCATCTTTGATATTAAAATTTCCGGATTGAAAACGCTTAAACCAAATTTGCGCTACTCTCACAGTTACTGCATTAGGTTCATAAGCATCACAATTTTTTTTCGCGGCTTGTGTTGCATTTTTACCTTTTTTGTAGTAAAATTTTAAAATGTATCGAATTTCTTTATTAGATTCACTCATTTTAACAATATGAAAAACAAATGAAAATCCACATTTTCCTAATTTGAATTTGGAATTTTCTTCTTTAAAATTAAAACTTTTTAATGATACCAAAACCAGCCAGATACAAATGGTATAGCCAAAGAGATCTTATTACAAGTTCATACATACTATATGCGAAAAGACTTTTTCCCCAACCTATTATATAGGTTTACAATAGACGGAGATAATGTGTTACGAAGAAGTTGGTTAACAATTTTCGTGAGTTTCTCTAATTCCTTGGAATCCACTCATCAGGTCCTGAGATGGTGACAATAGTAGCAATTAGTGGTATAACCTTTCGATTAAAAGAAAATCTTTGAAAATCGTTCACAATTGACGGAGAAATCGAGTAACGAACATAAAAAACATATAGACGAACTGAGACCCTCCTCCTTTTTTAAAGTCTGTTAAAAATACATGAAAGAATATTTTGATCATATTTTCAGAGAACGACTGTAAACGGAGCGAATCATATACAGTGTGTTGAATAGAATTGATTTCTATTTACATGTTTACGAATCACAGCTCAAGTAATTTATGTCCCATCTCGTTACATGTGCTCTTCAAATAGATGGGATATACATATGTACACGTATATTTATTGAACCCCTAAATCCTTCTTTTACGTATCCGGTGACATCCCTTTCTTTACTTTCGTATTAAAATACATTCTATCATTAAATATTAAGGCTTGTAGCAACGCCGACGTCTTTCAGGATTTTTCGGAACTAATTTTTCGGACGATAGCGAGGATTCCATAGACGCGGTCGTTTTTCAAACGTATTAATATTTTATTGCGAATAAAATAAAGTTAATTATTAAAAAAAAACTATTTATCTCTCTCTTATAAAGATGTAGATGTTTCTACTATCCTGTTTTGTTAAAAATTGACGTAGTAAAATGGTTTATGTTTATGTCAATAATTAGGAGGTGATTTGGTAACTTTTTTTCTTAACTTAAAATAACTCGACAAATTATGAAAAAGTTACTGTACGTCTCATACCGTGAAGTTTTTTTTGGCAAATTATTGATGAGGAACTATCAACGAAAAATTATTTCGTTTTCACCCCATTTTTGACCGTTGGCGGCAACAAGAGCCTTATAGTGAGTTTGGCAGTTTCTGTTAGCTATGGGTATGTGTATAAGTTTTGAATAAAAAAATAGGTTATCTTTATATGTGCTTATAAATATCCTACTGCTGGGCTCAGGTGACCCCATGCTTAAGGGAACACAGGATATAATCACAATGCATGTCGAAACTATCGTTTTTTTTAAATATAAGGATATAATAATATTTCACTTCCTAAAACTTATAAGTATTTTAAAGTTATGATAAAGAAGTCTTTGAAATGCGATTAATCGAACTAAAAATGTTTTTCTTATCGTATGTATAGGTAAAAAAATAAAATTGAAATTTATATTCAGTATAATTTTATGAAGGAATGGATTTACATTATATATTTTTAGCATTTGTAGTGGCAGGTAACATAGTTCATATAACATGGTTTCTATATTTATTTGAAACCAATCAAAACATCTGTATATTGGTATGTATGTATATCTGTCTCTGTTCCCCCCAATTATGACTCACTTCACGAAGATGCCGCCATTGTGTCGTCCGAAGACGTTATTTATTAGATTTCAGAAAGAAGTAAATATTTAATTTGTTTATAAATTTCATCAACAAATCCGTGATCCTAAGAGACAGGATGTCAATTAAACTAGCAAGCAGGAGAGAGAAGCGATTTTAAGTTATCAAATCATCGTCATAATTTTTTCGATTTCTATAATTATTTGATTGATCTTTGTCTATATTTAATACGTAGGTCGTTCAATAGATATCCTAGCTGCGGAAAATAAAATATTGAGCAACCAATCATAGCAGCCGGTTTTTATTGTCAAATAGTCGCTTCAGCTATAAATCCTTCGTCGTCTAGTGTGTGAGCTTCAATGATCCATCATACACCCGAGTGGCAGTCTAGTGCACGGTCTATGATAAACTCATTAGAAAAAATAGAATTGTATTTTAGGTTAAGTTGTAGTTTTTGAGATAACACTCCGTACTTCGTTCATTTAGTCTGTGAAATATAAGTAAATATAATAGTAGTTTGAAGTTAATTTTGATTATTTTAAGAAATAAATTCAGAGTTTGGAAGGGACGAAGACGATGAAGTTGTGTCATACAAAGGATATCAAATATGGCGACTTGATTTTCAACAATGTGTTATTCCCGACGAAGTTGTTGACAAAATTAATGAAATGCGAGGTAAGGTAAAGTTTTGAACCTTTGTTTAACCATGTACTAAACGTTTCGCTGCTACTGATACCAAAGTAAAAAATCTAAATTTGACTTTGTCTGGAGATTTGTTTGCTCCTTTTTCATCATATTAGGAATGAGCCGATTATTAACCAACTTTAAAAAAATTCTAACATAAAAGAAATGGGAACGCGCTTGGGAACTTCTCCTAAATTTGCCTTATAAAATTCTACACGCATCAACAAATATTGAAAATTCGCTTACTTCGAAAATTAAATCAAATTGCACTAACGAAATTATACATACAAATGATCACTACAGTTTAATTAACAGTTACCAACACGATAAGAAATACCGACACAGAGCACCATTCAAATTAGTCGAGAGCCGCATTGCTGACGGCGACCTCAGCGGTGCCGCACGTCTGCTTTTCTCCGAAGACAAAATAGCATCCAATAACACAGAAACCCTTGAGATCTTAAAAGATAAACATCCACCCTCAGCAACACACATTCATCTACCTGAAGAACCCAATATTTTAAACTCATTTTTGTGTGCATGTAAGGAGGACGTGCGAAAAGCTATTAACTCCTTTAGACCCGGTTCTGCAGGAAGCCTCGATGGCTTGACACCACAACATTTAAAAGATCTCACAAGTGGCGGTAACGGTCATGCTGGCGAGAGACTCCTGCAGGACATAACAGCTTTAATCAATCTCATGCTTACAGGCCGGGTTCATAACGATATTTTAGACGTACTTTACGGTGCCAACCTTCGTGCACTTAAAAAAAAGGACGGCGGCATCCGCCCAATAGCTGTCGGCACAACGTACCGCCGTCTCGCTGCTAAAATATGTTGCACCAAACATAACGAGGTGTTACAAAATTATCTACAGCCAGTCCAACTCGGTTTTGGCACACAAGGCGGTTGCGAGGCAGCGGTTCATGCTCTACGTACATTTTTTGACAGTAATAGTGGAGAGATATTGCTGAAAGTGGATGTTAAAAACGCCTTCAATTCCGTAGACAAGGGCGCCCTTTTGACCCAAATTAAAGAAAAAATTCCCAACTCGTTTGGTTTTCTATGGCAATGCTACAGTACACCCACTAAATTAATGTACAAAAATAATTTAATAGACTCGGCCGTCGGTTGTCAACAGGGCGATCCCCTCGGACCAGCCATTTTCAGCCTCGCGATTCACCCCATCATCACCCGTTTGAATTCAAAATTTAACGTGTGGTACCTAGACGACGGGACCCTAGGAGGTGATGCAGATACAGTTATAAGAGATTTAAAATATATTTTTGATCTGAATTCGAATCAATCGGCTTACATCTTAATTTGTCTAAATGCGAACTTTATATGCCTCCTATTTCCTTAAATAAGGATGAGATTACCCAAAAATTTAACCTTATAGCGCCAATATTACAATAATTGACGATACCTCTCTTCGTCTCCTAGGTTCACCAGTTAAGGATGAATCTGTTCCGTCGTTTATAAACGATAAAATTCAAAATTTTAATTATTGTTCGGACCGCTTACTTCAAATTAACAGCCATATGGCATTTTGGATAATTAAATTTTGTTTATTTGTTCCAAAATTCACACATTTTTAAGATGTTGTCAATTCTGGAAGCATCCAATAATTTTACAGACACTTGACGACATCGTAAAAAATACTCTCATCAACGTTTTGAACATTGACTTACAAGAACGCATCTGGGCCTAAGCCACGCTACCAGTGAGGTTTGGTGGTCTGGGTGTACGTAAAATTTCGAGTGTGGCCCTTCCAGCATTCCTGTCTTCAGTGCATAGCACCAAAAAAATTGTTCAAGATATACTTCATACAGACTTGGAGCCATCGCTGTCAACTGAAGCCAGGAATGCCTTGCTGGTGGTTTGTCCGGGTAGCAGTCTGCCCACTGTCCCCTGTATACAGAGGTCCTGGGACGGGCCGATCTGCAAACTGTCACGTAAAAAACTATTGGAAACGTCGATTAGTTCTGCAGATCGAGCCCGTCTTCTAGCTACCTCTGTATGGGAATCAGGACTTTGGTTGCAGGCCCTACCTTCACCTTCTATAGGAACGTTAATGGATGCAGCCACATTCAGGTCAGCAATCTGTCTTCGTCTTGGGGCAAATTGCTGGCCCGTCGACCGGCTTGGCCACCATGGCCTATCGTGTAGCAGAAGCGCAGGCAGAATTCCGCGACATGCCGGCCTCAACGATATAATACGTCGGGCTCTTGTCAGTGCCGGCGTGCCAGCCGTTCTCGAACCGAACGGCCTGGTCCGCGACGATGGGAAGAGGGCCGACGGTATGACTTTAATTCCCTGGAGCTTGGGAAGGCCGCTCGTGTGGGACGTTACCTGCGTCGACACACTGGCGCCTTCTCATCTCCAGGAGTCCAAAGTTAGGGCCGGTCGCACCGCCACTTCTGCCGAAAACCTCAAACGGCTCAAATATGCAACCGTTGGAACGGGTTACATATTTGAGCCATTTGGGGTGGAGACTTTGGGCCCATGGGGGCCAAGTGCCCACAAATTATTTCGAAAAATTAAAAAACGTCTGGTCGATACAACAGGAGACCGGAAGGCTGGAGCTTACCTAGCTCAAAGGATTAGCCTCTGTATCCAGCGAGGTAATGCTGCCAGCCTTTTAGGTACAATGCCCAGCGACAGTGGTCTGGTGGGGCTGGACGAGTTTTAACTTAGGTTTTTATTTTAATTTTAGTTTTTTTACTATTGTATATATATTTTTAAGTTAGATTTATTTATAGAATAATAAATTGATTACTATTCCGACTGACAAAAAAAATTAAACGATATTAAAGTAAAAAAGAAATTGACTTCTGAGTAACTAAAAAGCAAAAAATATTTTTTTCTACAATATCTTGAAGTCGGTGCCAAGCAAAACATAAAAATTACCGTTTATACATATTACAACAACAAAACAGTGCAAAATATAGTAATTTTTTGTTTTACTAGGCACCGACTTAAAGATGTTGTAGACTTTATTTTTATTTTTAGTTACTCTTGAAGTTGGTTTCATTTTTGTTACAAACTTTTTATTGATTAGGTATATATGTTCTTGACAAAAAGTAAAAAGAAACAAGTTGCGTCGAAAGTCTTGGCATATCCATATTTATAAAACATTCTTAAAGTAGGTGTAAATAAAACTACTTTACTGTTTTATCAAATACATTATGTAATCATTGTTAATCTTCACATCATGCAAAAGAAGTTGAAAACATGTTTAATTTAATTTAGTATTAGTATACCAATGTAAATAATTTAATATTATAAAACTATTGTTTCATACTTCATATACTCGTGCAATATTATAATAACTAGAACATAGCCGGACAATATTAAGTAACTACCGCCGTTTACCGGCAGTTCTACCGTTTTTGCATAAGCTATTAATACATTACAATCTAAATCTCTCTTTATATATGCGTCATGTGTTATTATTGCAACTGAACAAAATGTATTAGATATGTTAACAGGCGGACCTTCAATTGACAGTGGGTCTTTTGCAAGCATTGGATTTGTTATGCAGGTAGTTACATAACCTTTATTAGTATCAATGCTGTTATCAATTATTTCATTTGACTGATATTCTTCAAAGTTATTTTGATTTTGTTTACTCGTTTCATATGGTATTTTATTCTTATGTTGTATTGCAGCTATATCATATGCAACTTTTGTAAAGTCTGTGTCATTAAAAAGCGTAGAGTTAGGTAATACTGTTTTGTTATTAAGTATATTGTTTTGTGGAGATTCAATTGGTACTTTTATATTTGTTTTAGGTAAGAGGGTATAGTTTAACGAATGAGTCTTATTTGGTTTTCCTGTTTTATTTTGTGCAATAGGTCTTGATACTAACGATTTATTAAGTATGATGTTATATTTTAGCTTTGTTAAAATAGTTTTTAATTCATCTCGTACTATATCTATCACTTTTGTCGTATTTCGAAAATTTATTTTGGATGAAACACTAATATTTTTAAGTTTATTAAATACGTTTTTTGCATTAGTGGTATAATTTCCTTGGATGATTTTACTCAACAAAGAATTTTTAGTCAGAGCTGTAACCGTACTGCTTTGTATATTGTCGTGGGAAGTGAATTGGTTTGTGATTAATGTTTTATTTGAAAGCCGAGTATAATTTAAAGATTCTGTCTTATTTTGTAAAATGGTCTTTAATAAATTTGTTTCAAAAGTATTTGCATTCTTATTTTGCAAATTGCTAGAGTTAAGTAAGGACGAAATATTGTTATTTCCTTTATTTTCCACTGATGATGCATTTGGGCAAATACTAGAATTGTTATTACGCTTCACATAATTTCTACCAGTAAAAGTAGAAACTATGGCACACGGTATATTTAGTACTTCTATTTTTCCTTCTTCTTCTACATTCATTAGACATCTAGGTCTCTTAGTAGTGGAATTATGTCTTTTATTATTTTCCCAAGTTATTTCATATTTTAGATAGTATTCATCTATAGAACGTCTTTCATGTATTGTATGGGATCTTTCAATATTGTACAGTGTTAATCCAGTTAATAGATCACTGTAACGGTTATGTGAATTTTGGTATCTTATGATATATTGATATTGAGTTGTTAAATTTTGTTTTGATTCCAGTTTTTCTAAATTATGTCTGTTTTTAGGGTCTTTTAAGTATTGTTCTGGTTTTAATATTTCGTCATTCGACGTCGTTAGTTTAAATTGATCATTTTCTCCGTTGGGATCTTCTTCGTTTGCATATTCTTTGTTTAGATCTTCTTCGTTTGGATCTTCTTTGTTTGGATCCTCTTCGTTTGGATCTTCTTTGATTGGATCTTCTTCGTTTGGATCTACTTTGTTTGGATCTTCTTCGTTTGGATATTGTTCTTCTTCTACTGGGAAATCATCTTCAAGGCGGGACTTCAGTCCAGTCCAGTCTGATAATATTGAATGTGAATTTGAGCTTAAAAGTGGTTCTTGGTCTATGATATTGTGCGATGGAAGATTTATATCTGAATGAAACCAGTCTCCGATAGATGAAACTGTTCTCTTGAATTCACCAAATAACTTGCATTCTACTACATATACGGCTGATAGTATCAGAAAGCACAATACGACTTTGTCAACCATATTGATAACTTATTATATGTTTTAATTCTGTTGCGCGTCTAACATATTTTATTTGTATTGAGGTTTATTTACACTGTGTTCAGGACAATGAATAACTGAGATTATATATACATCTTTTTCTATTAACCTAATCGATAATTTCATTAAGTTAATTGATAGTATATTAATTGGTATCAATGTCATTTCAAATTACAATATTAACAACAACAAAAATCAGCATTGTAACAAATTGTCAAGTAAAAGTATAAAGCTTATCAAGTAAAACATAAACTTTTCATAATCGTATTTATAATATTCGATGATGTTAGTTGTAACCGTATTTATAGCGAAGCCATTATTTTTGTCATTAATGATCAATTTGCAAATTAAAAAGCAATTTAATGCTCTACATGTACTATATTTGTTTTGACAAAATTTTATTACTGGATAATTTCTTGACTAATAATGGACATATGTTTAGATAAGTTTCCTTTGATTTGATTGAATACTAAAAGAATTAAAAAATATTCAGATGTCTTAGGCAAAAATGATGAATTCATCGATTTTTTACTCAGCCCGAATGATACACAGGAATGGGACCAATATTTGTATAGCTACAATATAACGTATGAAATAAGAATCTATGATGTTGAAGAAAAAATAGAGAGAGAAAGGCTTATGATGAGTGATACAAGACGCAAGGACGATCGGGATCCAGATATTGTTGGTAAGTCCAACCTTACGAGACAGACCGTCATTTGCACTGGAAAACACAGATGTTAGCATTAATTATAATAACCGAAAGTGACAATCTGCTATCTATGCTTACGTTAAATAAAAAACAATATATGTATGCCATAGGACTCTTATGCGGGCATCGGCTCACTAGTGTTGCAGATATTCATGGGGCTTGGTAACCATTTACCCATCTCGCAGAGCGTGCAAGTGCGCTATAGACACCTGGCAATTTTCTGTGCTCTGTGACCCATACTAACTGTGTCGTTTGCCTCCAAATAAAAAAGTTCTTTTATCAATTGGGCATGCATGCGGCTTGCGCGTGACTTCTTTTTGATTATGACGTAGGGCTTGTGATGTTACGGTAACAGTATCTATTTACTCCTACAGAATTTAGAAAAGACTTGGAGTGCTCTATGAACTGGCTCCCGCGACGACTGAGCCATGGGCTATCGGCAGTCGAGCGTCACAACATCGACGTACTACACAACTATTTCTATTCATTATTATTTTCATTAGACGATGAGGCCCACATAAGGGATGCTGAAGATCTTGTATGGCACGTGTGGCAGCTGCTTTCAAAGTGTGGTGTTGCATCACGTTTCATCCACCAATTTATTGATGTATAACTTAAGGCAATTAAAGATTATGGTCGATACATGAACGTGATGCCATGTATATACAGATAATAGATATCGGTGTTAGAGCTGTCGATAAGATTGGGCATCTGTCTGTATCATCAAAAATGTCCAATCTCAGAAATGTGTAAATATTATACAATATTCATAATAATAATTAGATTATTGGTGTGCATGCCACGTAAACGAAGAGGTTTCTGAATATATAGTCTAAGTTGAATTAAGAACAATTAAGCAAGTAAATACAACGAGAGTACAACTACTCGTCTCTTTATTTTGTTACTCCCTTCACGAACGGTCGACGCTAGCTCCCCCAGCGATTGAGCCATGGGCTCTCGTCAGTGGTGCGTCACCCCATAAAACAGGGTAACCAACATAGACGCACCACTCAACTTAAAACAACCCCCACAAGTGGCACCAATAGACCTGTGCGAGTCGCCACACACTGCATGCTTAACAAACTGACCAATTGAATTATTATTGTTTGTTAGATTGATTGCTGGAGGCGATGAAACTACAACATTATCGAAATTACTTGCAATATTAGTGATCTTGGCTGCTCCCAGTCCTCATTCTATTAATCGACAGAATTATCCTTAAAATCCAAATGTAAAATGAGTTATTTATTTTACAGGGAGGTTAAATTTTACATCGTTTCCCAGATTGCACGATTTAGAAGAATATTATGCCAGACTGAAAAGGCAAAACCCGTGGGCGGTGAAGATTATTACCGCAGGATTAACAACTAGGAATACTAGTATTACGGTATATAATTTTATTTTACAGAACTGCTCATAAAAAGTGTATTGTACATATTTTAGTAGTATGTACATAATGAGGATGATAGCAAAATGTATCTATATGTGATAGCGCTATATACTTCCACTTGCACCAGAAGATGATGAAATAGTATGTGCACGTCAACATTAAAAAGCCTAAGCACTAAATCTGATAGTTATTATGATTTGTTTTTTTATTTCTTTTTTACTGCTAGAGTACAGCACATAGACTACATTGAGAGATCCGATGTTTCATTTCCCCTTATGGGGCCATGCATACATTACATCACACGTACGTAGGGAGTTAGGACCCCTCCCATCCCTTGTCACACAATGTCATACTTCGTAGACCCCCCCCTAAACGAGTGATGTACCAAAGTAGTTATCGTCAACTATGAACATTTACAACACCAAAGATGTTACTAACGAGCTAGCTACTGGCTTCGAAGGAATATAATAAACAAAATCTAAAAATGATAGTTTGTGATTGGGCGTCACATAAATAGTAGTTTCCATTTAAATATTGGTATTTATTTTGAAATGACAGACAAACACTTCAATTATATTTATTGGTGTAAATATAAAAATAAATTGCTGATGATTGACGGCCTCTGTGGTTGAGTGGGCTAAGCCGTTGTTGGCCTACCTTATTCCAATGCAGAGTGCTTTGGGTTCGATTATTGGTATGGTTTATTTCGGAAAAGAATTTTCCATTATTTCCTATGGTCTGGGTGTCTGTGATCCGCCCCAGACTAGGCCGTTGTATATTACGAGCAACACAAGCGTAACTTGCTTAATTTGGGGATATACATTGTGTGTGTTTGTCTGCTGATTATTTATTATTATTGTTTCAATTGCTTTTTAATTTAATCTTCCCTTAATACCTCTGAATGGCAATACATACTATTTTTATTTCTTAATATTATTTCTATTTAGTGCGTAATACTATCCGACAGAAGAATCAATGCTCCGGCCATATTGGTTGATGGGGGCATGCATGGAAGAGAATGGACCTCCGTTTTCAGCGTTCTATACTTCCTAGAATCAATTGCTTGGAATTTTACAAGTCAGCCTGAATTTATAAGAAATAAGATGTGGTATGTACTAGGTATTTTTTAGCTTATATAATGTGCCCAATAGTGCTGTAGCGTGTGTCTACACGGCACTGCCAATGCACCGCATCCGTACTTTAGGTGTCGAGTGGGCCTCTACTAATGACAATATAAAATTTAGATAGTAGAGCGGTGATGTAATCTAGGACCGATAGTCATCCTTAAAAACAAGATGGTGTTGTTTCCTAGGGAGGGGTGTTATGATATCTTAAAGTCAAATAACGTTGCCGTCATATGTATGACGGGCTTCTTTACGGTGTTGAACTTTTTGCAAATGTTTTTTGACGGTGAATTATTAACGTCAAATGAAAGTCTTTTATTTTCCTTCTATAAACATGTGTCCGTTTAAGAAGTAACAAGGGGGTCACCACACTTATAACAGCAATCTTTTTCGCAGCTGTTTTTATGGCTGCTTTGTAACGGTATCACTCTTCTACAAAATGTTAACTTAAGACGAATACTTAAGAAGAATGCTTCGCTTTGATAGACTTTGTGCCAAAAACACAAGTTGAGAGTTTAAAATTAATGGCTTGTATGCTGTTATTTCCTGCACATTTTTGGGGTTCTGTAGAATTTTGGCACAAACGGAGTCCTTGGAAATTTTCATGTCCGTCCATTTGCCTGTGTTTGTATGTGGCTGTCATTTTTCTCAGACGCTACTGAGTCTACATTGAGGAAATTAAGTAAGAATAAATGTAATCTAAGTGCCGCTAAACAATGCTGTTGTGAAATAGAGGAAAAATTTACTTAATTAAAATACAAAATACGTTGTTTTTGAGATATGGAGTACTTTCGGTTACTTTTTTAATAAGTTTTCGTAGCAAAAGCACAAAAATTGGACGTCCATCGCTTCTACGAAACTCTAAAGTGCGCGGTCATTCACGTAGGTACTTAGCTGATTTTATTAGTTATAAATTGAAATAAATAAAAAAAATATTTATCAATTTATTTACAAAATTATATATCTAAATATAATTTTTACATTAATGGATTATAAGTAGAATATAATATAAGCCAAGTTTCCTTCACTGTATCAAAGTATTTTCCAAATTTCGAATTCGACTTCAAAAACGGAGGAGGTTCTCAATGCAACGTGATTTTTTTTTCATAAATTAGAAAAAAATGACATATTTTATCAATTTTATATTTCTATTAAATGTTTATTTGAAATACTTGTTTCCAGGTTTATAATACCTATATTAAATCCAGACGGCTACGAATATTCAATGACAAAAGATCGCTTGTGGAGCAAAAACAGAAGGAGGTTCAGTGGCAGGTGTGACGGAGTTGATATCAATAGGAACTTTGAGTAAGTATTCCAAAGTAGGCGGAGTATCAGATTACAGGATGCCATAGATCAATTAAATGTATTTAAAAAAATTATTTACCTAATTATGATATAGGGATTTTAAAGCAATATTACACATTTAACACAATAAAAAAAATCTTATTCATATTGTATTCTACCCATACTAAAGTAGAATACTGAGCCTAGATCACCGTCTTCTATGGCTAAGGTGCCCAGAAGGCTGGCTACGTTTCCTCGCTGGATCGCCATACTGATCCGTTGCCCGATGTATTCAATTTAATTTAATTTATTTGAGATTCAAATTACCTAATTGAATCTCAAATACATTCATTCAATACTAAAATATTCAAACATAAAACATCAGTCGCTTTTACACGACACGTGTTTCCACTCGCGATTGGAGTGTGCGCTATTGAACGTGGGAAAGCTTGCACGCGCAATCGTGAGTGAAATTGGATTGTTTTTATCCTTTTTTATATGCGTTGACTCTTTCGCGCGCTATTACTCCTCTATTTTTATTCATAGAGGAAAGAGCGTCGTGAAAAGGCTAATCGCGCGTGATTCAGCACGGGAAACTGTCGCGTGCTCAAGTGTATGAAAATCACCTCAATCAAGTTAACTTTAAAACTTCATAGCATGGCAATAATATTCCATGAACGGTTAAAAAACCTGCAAAAGCAGGCAAGTCTAAATACGTAAAAACTACTGGCCTAATTTCGACGTGGTTTCGCTGATCGACAGCAAATTCTTAGACGTAAAATCTGCGCTACTTTTTATCCTGGGAGCTCCGCGGGATTTTTCTGGGAATGATTTAAATTGTTCAGGTTTAAATATTTATAAAGATAGAGTGGCACGCCATTGGAATTAACAGAATACCGAAATCAGGCAAACCTACGATTGAGACGATCGTGTCCGGTGATTTTGACGAGATAGTAATAGCAGAATTGGACCTCTAGAAGAGAACGCTCTCTAAGCGATAAAGCTTCTTATTTTTTTTGTATTGTAACTAGTGTGTATTTTTTAGTGGCTATTATGGTGATCAATAAAATTTTATATATCAATTTTCTAATTAACAGTGTCAGCTGGTGCGATTTCAAAGCATCAATCTTTATATGCAGCAACGTATATTGTGGACCATTAGAATTTTCAGAACGGGAATCGAGTACAATACGGGTATTTTAACAAATTATTATCATAGTTTCCAAAGTAACCTTAAGATATTAAGGACAATGAGTAAATATGAACACACGAGCTGTATTAACGGCCGCATTTTAAGGCTTCTGTGGTCAGTATGGCAAAAATAAAAGCTTAATATAATCGATATTTTAGCCATTTCTATCAGAAACTTCTACGTACAGGTATATTAATTGAATTAAGGAGGAACGTCAGCGCCAGTGATACTTAATAAAGTACCCAAATCTATTAGGGATGATAACATAGATCTGTTTAAAAAGAGGCTACAAAAGATATTATTCGAAAAATGCTATTACGACGTTAATAATTTTCTTGATGACTAATTCTAAATTAAATTTGACAATACATAATACAGTCGACTCTCGAAAATTTGAACCTCAAGGGACCAGAGATAAATTTCAAATTGTTTAGAGTTCAAAATAACAAGCGTTTACTTGTGGAATTTATGAAAAGACATTTGTTCTCTCTTGGATTCATTTTAATAGCACAAATCAAACATTAACATGACTTATTAGCGTTTGAAAGAAGACTGGAACACGAACTTACTCATATCTCATTTATGTAAACAATTGACAGGTTTAAGAAACAAACATGTACAGAACATGTATGTATACAAACGACAGGTATGCGCATGATAAACGCTTCAAATTATAGAGAGTAGGAAAGCCCGGACTTCAAATTATCGCATGTTTGCGAGTAAGATAATATTCCTTCAACTTCAAATTACCGAAGGGACCAATTAACATTGATTTTATTCAATTTATAGAGTATTTTTCAAGGGACCGGAAAAAAATTTCAAATTATCGAGAGATTCAAATTAACGAATGTCAAATTATCGAGAGTAGACTGTATATACTTTGAGAAACTTTACTGTTCTAATATTATATTTTTACATTTTTGACATTGTATTCTAACTTTAACATTGTATTCGTGGAATAACTTTGCACTTGACCTATTTACATATTTTTAATTACTGTATAGTTCTACAAAAAATAGTAAATTTAATGCTTGTGGATTGAGGGGATTACAGTCTCTTTTTGTTAACTAGTTGATTTGCAACATTTAATTCCTATTTGCACACCTGAAAGGGCAAAAACAAGTCAAATATAAAATAACATATTGTCGTCTAATGTTTTTACTAACCATGTTTTTAAGCAAATAAATGATTTGATTTGATCGTCTGTTGTATACACCACTGTAATGAAATCCAGAAATTATGAAAAATCAGAGGCGGCCGCCATACATTTAATTGAGAAGTAAAAAAACAGTGAATATTGAAATGAGATGCGGAAGAGGTGTAGTATTTGATGGTTTCTGTGATTTAATGAGGTAAATTGTTACAGTTACCACGTGCTAACAACGGTGAAGGAAAACGTTGTGATGCAACCTGCACATCGAGATTACCGATGTGTCAAACCTGCCAAGCCGCAGTGGACAAGCGTGGCGGGTACACTGTACCCCCTATAATGGGAGGCCCGAGCCCAGCAGTGGGACATTCATGGGCTGTTATTATTATATTATATAATTGCCATAACAGAGATAAATATATTTTCAAACTCAAATTTAATTTTTTTTATTCAAAATATGTTCCACTGGAGAACAATTTTTGAAGGTCATACATATAAGTTAAAATTTACATTCACTTCCTAGTCTATGAACGCCGCTTCGAAACGTGTTATTGCTGTTAAGCAGAAGAAGCGGTAAGATGATGCTCTTTATCTCGGTAACTTGGAAACATTTACTAAGATATGGTTCTGGAATTCATGTAAGTAAATCCATATGGAAGTTGTAATAAAGATAATTTATTTTATTCAACAGGACTTATTCAAATACCAAATCTTCTCAGCTTACGTCACCGTGCATTCGTATGGAAGCAGAGTTATGTATCCGTATCCCAGCCAAGAATTGTCAACACATCAACGTGTCACTGACGGGATGGCCGCTGTGAGTTCTTTTGTTTTGTTTTAAAATGTACTTAATATAAGATAATGCTCTGAAGGGTATGTAGTTTCAGAGCATTATCTTTTCTTTCCAGTAACATTGATACATGTCAATGTTACTGGAAAAAAGTGACTCATAAGTGATTAGCAGTTTCACCAGATAAAAGTATTTCACCAGATAAATTTAAAAACTGAACTAATCTGTATTAGAAAGAAATATAGCGAAATTAAAAATATGGTACAAAACTTGAACATAGGACACAAGAATACGCAACAAGAAATTATATCTAGAAAACAGTGCATCCAGTTTATTGATGACCAACAAACAGATATATCAACCAAACAGAAGAATTTTACTAAAATGCACAATTAAAATCATTGACGAACCAAAATGAACAGAGAGAGAACGAGTGCTGAATATAGAAGTAGTAGGAATACCTGATTTAAAAAAATAAAACGTTATGGATATCATTCGTACCTTAGCTAATTGCATTTAAGTAGATCTTAGCGAAGGAAATATCATACAAGCTAATCGTATCTCTTCCAGAAGCAAACCACAAGGTAGACCTAGAATAATAATTGCTAAAACGACCTCTCGGCTTATGAAAGATAACATAATATCTCGTGCTCGCAAATCTCGTTTAACTATAAAAGATATAGTGATACCGGGACAGACAGACACTATCTGTTTATGTCAATGAACACAACGATATACAATAAAAAAAAAATTTAAAGTGATAAGGAAACTTCTAAAACAAAACTACCAGTATACTTGGGTAAAAAACGTAACGATTTATATGCGACGCGACGATACATCACCTGCAATTCAAATAACGGTAGAGGAAGACCAGAAGAAAATAACTTAGATCTCTACTTTTTTGTATGTTCTTATAATTGTGTTATATGTATTTTTTTTTATTGAAACTCCTTTTATTTTTTGTATACTAATCTTACTATATGTGCAGAGTTCGTACATGTAGATTTCAATTATTTATAATATAGCCATATCTATTCTAATGCTGTTCCTCATTCTATGGCATATTTAACTGGCTAGCGTCCCTACGTAGCGTCTCCAATTTTACATTCGCAGCATGCATTTAAAAAAATTATGTGCCGGTAGAAAATGTTATAGCTACACGCGTATAAAATATTTTCCTAAAATTTAGGCTCTGGGCGTTCTTTAATAAAGGTTATGCTCGATAGTCCTGGGATCCGATCCACTCATCAGATCCTGACTTAGTGACCATGGGACTACTTCGTGTGTATAAACTTACGTGTAAAGGAAACAATTTAAAATCGGTTTAAAATTGACACAGATATCGTGTTACGAAGAAGTTGGATAACAATTTTCGTGAGTTGCTCAAATTACTTGGAATCCACTCCTCAGATCCTGACATGATGACAATGGGACCAATTCGGGAGAATATCCTTTAGATTAAAAGAAAAGAAACGTGTGCGTCTCGGGACGCCCGACAGAAGTGATAACTTAAACTAATCTAAGTTGAACTATTTAATATTCAAATTGTTTAACTTGAGAAAAGTTTAAGTTATTACTTAAATTTTATGTACATAGCGCGTGGGTTAGAGTGAGAGAGAAGGAGCCTGCCTACCACTGCCGTATGCATGAGAGAAAGGGAAGTTAGACAGACTGGCGCCGTAACGCGTTACGTTACGAAGAAGTTATCACTTCAATTTGGAAAATCCATCCACAATTGACGGAGAAATTGAGCAACGAACTTACACAACAACATACAGAGAACCTTCTCCTTTTTTGAAGTTGGTTACAAATATATGGTTTTAAAATCGTATATCCGAAAACAGTAGTATATGGTTTCGATAATTGATACGCGGCAAAAGAGATATTATTACCCAAGCCTATTTTTTATGATATTAATTAAGTTTAAACTTCGTCTATTAATAACTATTTCTAGTTAAAACAGACCTATAAAAAATCAGTACTGTTATGTATAACTAAATACTGTTATTTTTCAATATACAATACATTTATTGAAATTCAATAAAACCTAAAGTTTGAATAAAATGTAACCACGATGTACGATGACTGTGGCTCCATCTAGTTTTTTATTTATGAAATTTTATAATTATAGTTTTAAATTTTGGTTGGGGGTCACATTTATCACCACTTTGGAAGCTTAATATCTTGCTTTTTTATGGAAGCATAGGTTTGCATTTGACCACTGTCTCACCTGATGTTGAGTGATGACGCAGTCTAGAATGGATCACGCTTACCTAGAAGATACCTATTCACCCGTGACTTGAAGACTTCAAGATTGTATTTGTCAGGAAAAACAGACTTCCGCAAATTATTCCACTCTTTGGCAGTGCGCACCAGAAAAGATGAAGCGAAACGCTTAGTTCTGACTGGTGGTGTTTCCACCATGTAACGGTGGCGCAAACCACTGCGTCTGGTTGTCCGATAGTAAAAAGGGGATGAAGGAATCAGCACGTGCAATTCTAAGGAACACTCCACGAAATGTATCCGATAGAAGACAGTCAGCCCCGCGACCTTGCATCTATGCTCTAGACTCTGAAGTCGAGCATAAAAAAGACGATCATTGCTGACCAGCTTCCTGGATTTTTTCTCTTTTGCTATCTATTAACGTTATAAACCCTAAAAAGATAATTAATATTTTTTATATGTACGTAAAAGATAACCATGCGTAAAATTGACGTATACGTATTTAAAATTTTGCTCCCATTTTCTAACTATCGCTATTTATAGGGCCAAAAAAGTCAATAAGGAACATTGTTATTTCCAAGATCTGAAGTTGTAATTTTTATTTTTTGTACTATGTACATGTAAGCCGCCGCGCGCGTGATCGTTTATTTTGTAATTAAACTATAGTTTTTGTAGCAACATAGTTACATCACCATAGTTACGCCTTTCCCGCTGCCCGCTATATTCAATCTGTGGCCCGCCTGAAATACTTATCCGTGCAGGAACGGAAAAAGAATACAATTTCTCGCGGTCAGGCGGCCTGTCGGAACAGGTGGCAAAACAACCCACAGCCAGGTGGTAGGGCACTAGCCTGACTGAATGGCTACCACCGCTGATCAAAAGTATGCCACCATAACAACCTTGAGCTGTATTTCTGCACCCGTGGTTAGGTTCCAGTCTCCCTTTAGAGAGCGGCAGCGCATTGGTAGCACCTTTGGTGTTACCTATGTCCATAGGCGATGGTGACCGCTTTCCATTAGGTGAGCTGTTTGCCTGTCTGCTGAGCGCACGTAATAAAAAAAAATACTACATAGTATATTATTATACAATGGACATTATTAAAGCCTCTCTCTGGTTCTACAAAAGTCCATAGACGAAAGTAACCGTTTTCAATCAGGTGGGCCGCAACTCTGTTTGCTCTTTAGGAATGAGTTAGGGATGCAAACGATGTAACGATATTTTTAAATATCGATATGTCGTTCATAAAATATCAATATTTTTGAACGACATATCGATATTTAAATATCGGTCTTAGGAATGATATTTTTCCTAAAGGTAGTTTTATGAAAATTTTATACTGAACGATGTTTTATGAACTATTCTAAACTAAACTAAGAACGAAGATTTGTGATCGATTTCAATAAAGGATGGTTTATGAAAGACATTATCAAATATAACCATTTTGAAATTTGTACAGGAATAGCAAATATATCGTTAATGAATGATATATTTATGTTTTCTCGAAATATCGATTTTTTCAATATTTATGAAAGCTATCGATTTATTGAATGATAATTTTGGAATTTGACATGAAATATCGTTCATATGTATGAACAATATATTGATGTTTTTCGGAAAAAATCGTTCTTTTTCTATATTTACGAAGACTGTTGTTTTAATGGATGATAATTTCGGACTTTGGACAGAAATAGTGTTCATATTTCCGAACAAATTTTTCAAATTCAATTCAAATATTTTGTTTTTCAGCAAATATCGATATTTTTCAGTATTTACGATTGCTATTGATTTGATGGTTGACAATTTTGAATTTTCAACAGAAATATCGTTTATACTAATGAAGGATATACAAATATTTGTCGGAAAATAATATTCTCCAAAAATATCGATATTTTCCGAAAATATTAATATATCATTCATAACTATAAAGGATATTTCTGTCCAAAGATCAAAATTGGTAACCTTGACAACTATAAAAAAAACATAGATATTTCCCGAAAATATATCTTGTCAAATTTAAAAACTATCATACACTAAAACAATATTTTTGCAATTATTTAAAATATTTCCCGAAAAACATATATTATCCCCATTTAGTGGGAGTCCCGAGCCCAGCAGTGGGACATTTATATGGGCTGACAATATTATATTACTACTAATATATTGTTTATAAGTAACGTAGTTTGTAAACGATATTTATGTCCAGAGTTTAATATTTTCATCTATAAATCAATAGATAGATAGATAACACTTTATTGCTCACCAAATATACAATTTCAAAAATACACATTTACAATATTGTCATGGTATCAATCAATCAATGTTTTTTTAAATATTAAAAAGTTATCGATATATATATATATATATATATATATATATATATATATATATATATATATATATATATATATATATATATATATTAAAGTTCAAAATAATAACATAAGTAGACATTTAAATCAAAACAATGATATTATTTTCAATTGTAAAATGATTGTTGATGATCCCATACTCACACACGGTCTAAATACGCTTGGCCTTAGGAGAGACTTTGCTTCTCTTCGCGTATTCTACCGACTGTATAACGGGGAGTGTTCCGAAGAACTGTTTAGAATGATGCCTTCGTCCTCTTTCTAACATCGCACCGCTCGCCATCGGTTGGGAGTTCACCCCCACTTCCTTGAGCCGCTTCGCTCATGTACTCAACGGTTCTGTAGAACGTTTCTCTTGCGTACCGTGGGATTTGGAATGAGCTCCCAGCCGAGGTTTCCTTCACTTCTTTCATAAAATTTCTTCCAGGCGGGCAGCGCGTTGGTGACATTTCTGATGTTGCAAACGTCCATAGCCGACGGTAACCACTATCCACCAGGTGGGCCGTCAGCCTGTCTGCTGTACTCCAGCTATAAAAAAAATATATCGATTTTGAAAAATCTGTTTTTATGAACAATGTGTCAAAAAAATATTGATGTTTTTATGAACGAATACCGATATTTGCACCCCCCCTAGACATGACTCGACTAGGTGCAGGAGCGAGATATGATGCTCCTCCCGTCTCAAGGATTAGATCTTCGTCGAAGCTATCTATAGCTTTCAATGTGCATTGCAGGTCTCTAGACTATTCAATTACTTTTGGATATTTGTATATATGCTTTGTATGTATCGGAAATTATTTGCGTCTTCAATTATTGTACAGCGCCATCTATTGGCCTTGTAAGTGTTCCACTACAGCTCTAGCAAAAAGCAGTCCTAAAATAAATTCATGTTGCGGATCGCAGCATTTCATCTAATACGACTATGTGGTGGTGTTTACTCCATAGCCGTACCTTACAGTGAAATATATTATTTTAGATCTTATTTAATTGCATTAAAATTCGAAATTGTATAATAAAAATCGTAACGCTTTTGGGTTCACGCTTAGATAGATAGATAAAACTTTATTGTACACCATTACAGAAAACACAGAAAAACTTGTAGCCTAAAAATATTGTAAATGTGCACAATGGGCGGTCTTATCGCTAAGAAGCGATCTCTTCCTGACAAACCGTGACAGGAATAAAACAGATTATATTGGTCAAAGGTGGTATACATAAATATTAGAGGATATGCGGTTACTTACATAATAAGTTGGGGAAAAGTCTTTTCACATATAGTACGTATGAACTTGTAATAAAATCTCTCTGGCTATACCATTTCTATCTGCCTGGTTTTGGTATCGATAAAAAGTATTAATTTTATAGAAAACAATTCCAAATTCAAATTAGGAAAATGTGTGATTTTCATTTGTTTTTCTTATTGTTAAAATGAGTGAATGTAATGAAGAAATTCGATACATTTTAAAATGTTATTACAAAAAAGGGAAAAATTCAACACAAGCCGTGAAAAAAAATTGTGATGTTTATGGACCGAATGCAGTATCTGTGAGAGTAGCGCAAGTTTGGATTAAGCGTTTTCAATCCGGAAATTTTGATATCAAAGATGCACGTCGCTCTGGTCGCCCTGTTACGGACAAAATTGATGCCATTTTTGAAAAAGTGGAGCAAGATCAGCATATTAGTAGTTACGATGTAGCTGGAGAACTGGGAATTAACCACAAAACGGTTTTGGCGCATCTAAAAAAAGCTGGGTACACAAAAAAGTTCGATATTTGGGTGCCTCGTGAGCTCACTGAAAGAAACCTAATGAACCGTGTACTTATTTGTGATTCTTTATTACGACGTAATGAAACCGAACTATTTTTGAAGAAGCTGATAACTGGTGATGAAAAGTGGATCACGTACGACAAGAACGTGCGAAAAAGATCGTGGTCAAAGGACGGTCAGGCTTCACAGACTGTGGCGAAACCCGGGTTAACTCGCAACAAGGTGATGCTGTGTGTATGGTGGGATTGGAAGGGCATTATTCATTATGAGCTGTTACCGCCAGGCAGGACCATCGATTCTGAACTGTACTGCGAACGACTGATGAGATTAAAGCAAAAAGTTGAGAGAAAGCGGCCGAAATTAATCAACAGAAGGGGTGTGGTTTTTCACCATGATAAGCCTCTAGACCTCACACATCTTTAGCCACCCAGCAAAAATTACGGGAGTTTGGCTGGGAGGTGTTAATGCATCCGCCGTATAGTCCTGACCTTGCACCTTCAGATTTTCACCTGTTTCGGTCTCTGCAGAATTCCTTAAGCAGTGTCAGATTAACACCACGAGAGGACTGCCAAAACCACCTATCGCAGTTTTTTGATCAGAAACCCCAACATTTTTATAGCAATAGGATCACGTCCCTACCTACAAGATGGCAAAAAGTTATCCAACAAAATGGCACCTACATACTTTAGATTTGACTAAAGTATGTAATGTATGTAAATAAACTTTATAAAAAAACCGTTTGAATTTTTATATAAAATGCGAAGAAACTTTTTCCCAACCTAATATATTTTATTCATTTACAAACAATATTTATAAATTTCGCAAATATCTTTCAACATAAGGTTTACGGCCCGAAGGTCACACAATACTAATATTTTCGCTTTAGAAGTCCATAAAAACAATATATCCTATTTCAATCCCATTGTCAGAATAGCTCGTTATTACAATGAGGTGGCGGGTAACAATAGAGATATTGATATATTTGAACCAAATTTCAATAAATAATGTAAAATTTTAAAAAATATCCTCGATTCTTAGTACATTTATAATAGATAATAGTAATCTGATCCAGATAAAGATCCAAAAATATATTTAAAGATAAACTTTGACTAAACTATCATAATATTTAGTTATAAGTAAGTCTCATTTTCAGTCTCATTGTACTATTTTTATGTATGCACTTATTTGTGGATTGCAATCCAGATTTTTGTTTATATTTTAGTAATAAGGTTTTTTAATGATTGTAATTTGTATGGAGCATCAATAAATAAAAAAAAAACATAAGTATGTAATATATTATATACGTAAAATTATACTTAATAGACATATATAAAAACACCTACTGATATTACATGCATAAATATATACATACATATATATATACATAAATATATGTAAAAATATCTAACATCACTATGTTGCAGGTAATGCTTTTTTGTCATGTTCTTAAATATTGTTAGTGATTTAGCTATATTTAACGCTTGTATTATTTCACTCATAAAATTTCTACAGGGGCCTTATATGAAAATCGATTCTTAAGGAGTAAACTACAAAAAGTTTGAGTATGGATGATGTAAACGCAGTAGATATCTGTAACATACAAAAACCTAAGAGAATATAACGATTTCACAAGTTTCGTTTTAACCAAAATGGCTGAACCTTAAAAAGTGCCCTTGTTTACTTGCAGGTCATGAGGGGTATTGTTGGCCAGTACTTCAGAGCTACTGCAGAGCGCAGCGGCAAGGAGTATGGAGCGGGCACTTCCGTAGACTGGATGTATTTTGTGAACAGCGTCGCGCATAGTTATGTCATTGAGACGAGAGGTGGCGACTATTTCGTGCAAGGTGACGAAATGGAAGTTGCTGGTCTAGAGGTTACGGCTGCCTTGAGGTTTATGGCTCAAGCGATGTGATAAATATTTAAATAATATAATGTATAAAAGCTTGTTACCTACAACTTTGTGTGTGTTTATTTTACAGCTTTCTGAATGAAATAAATACACAACGATAACGTGGAAATACATATTTACTTACTTTTTACCAAATATCTTAAATGTTTTCATATTCCTAATTTAATGAATTATTGCGTTGCCTACACTACTCGTCTTAATGCACTCCCTTTAATATGTTTTAAAATTAAAGTAACCTAAATATCTTACCCTGAGGAGGAGATTTACCTACTACCCTGTTTAATATTATATAATATTATTAAAGCTAGACACGTTGCTGAAGAGTTACTTGCGCCGCTTCTTCTCTTCAAGCCACAACATGTTGCGAATAAACAAAATTAAAACTGAATAATTAAAATCAACATTGGCGGTAGGCTAAATAATACTTTAACAATACTCATTGACATGTTTTATTATGTATATAGGTACTAGTCGCGAAAACTTCAGAAAATATTACTACGTACAGTTCATCTTCTTTCTAAGTTTCATTGCTATATTTTTAGTCAATTAAGCCCGTTTCCTATAGAGGCGAGCAGCGATGACGCATCTATTATATGACCTTAACATGCGTTTCACGACATCTACTTTCATTAATCTCTCTATACATACATACATACATATTCTGTAAATATTTCAATGTTGTTAAGTTACTTAGTTATTATTTGATATAGCACATCATAATATAAGTACAAATGGAACTACAGGTTATAAATAAGACAATATAATAAAAGCTTTCTTCCCGCGCTTCCTGGAGGACCAAAGATAATGTTGCAAACATTATTTTCATAAAGTATTTTCCTTTGAAAATAGTCACATAGAGTGGACAATAGGCGCCATTGTGTGTCCTCCGTCGCACTCAAAGCTTCTGTGAGTAACGTCTTGATTCACTCGATATAAAGATTTTTCTTTTCACAAAATATTTTTTGCGTCGAAATATGCATTGAACTGTTAAGTGGCATTATGTAGCACTTTTTCCATAAAACCGAAATTAGATGTGTCCTTTTCATTTCTGTCCTTCAATTTGTATAGACATAAAACTGAGCATACAAATTTAAAAAAAACGATCGTAATTGTTAAAAGAGATTTTATACGTGACTTTTAACTACTTTTTTTGTTTTTGTTTTTATTTTATTGCAAAACGTTCTAAATTGTTACTTGTTATATATTATTCATTAATATACAACAATATTTTATGTTGTAGTTTACACACAAATTGTTAAATTATTTTCTATATATTACTATTTATTAATTAATAAACTAAATTATTGTACGAGTGCTGTTTTCACAACTATTAACTTTTGTTGTCCTTCCTATACTCTAGCCAAAGATTGTCTGGAAGAAATCGCCATGGGCGATAAGACCGCCGGCTGTACTCTATGCTCTATATTCTATTAAGCTTATTGGAACTAGAATTGCGTCGGACACGTACGAGCCGGTACATTTGTCCCGTACAAAATCCAATAGTACTGATACGGTACAAAATCTAAAAAAGTAATGCTTCAAATATTTTGTCGCGCTACTACTCAATGTACTACCCGCGCCTCGAATGTAAGAGGAAGGACGGAACGAGGCATAAGGTACAATAGTACAATATCGCTTCTACGGATATTTACATGACAAAGAGGGACAACATGACTCTGTAATACATTGGTACAATTTGTGAGAAACGGTACAAACAGGGGAATGACGACCATCGCTTCAAATGTACTGCCACACTACAAATGTACTGCTACGCTACAAATGTACTGGCACGGTACAAATATACTGCTACGCTACAAATGTACGGGCACGGTACAAATGTACTGCCACGGCACAAATAGTAAAATATGCCTCGCCTCATTTGAAGCGGTACATTGTACTGGTTCAGTACAAAATGTCATTTTACCCTTACAAACTCATTTTAAAATCATGTACTGCCCCAACACTAATTGGAAGCAAATACTATTGAAGAGAGTGCCCCGACTAGGTGGAAGAGTGAGTTGAATTGTTCCTCCATCTAAAAGGAAGATCTTCCAGCGAGGCTATTCCTCGCAGGCCTAGGCCTATCTGTTATTGTTGGAAATTTGTTTAATATACTTTTTGTACGTGTCGGGAATCGTTTGTGACCTCAATTATTGCACAGCGCCATCTATTGGCTTGTAAGTATTCCACTACACCATATTTTGATACCGTTTTCACATATTTTCGGAAAAAAAAGGATAAGCAAATGTCTAGCAAGGAATGGACAAACATTAATTTAAAAAACAATATTAGGTGCTGGGTTTTGAAATTACACAGCTGACTAATGAAATTCCGGAGATGTTACATAGGTATGTACAATTAGGATAAATCGATACTAGTGACATTCCAGCTAACAAGACAAAACTTAAAAATAGATATTATTATATTCATTTTATAATGTTCTTCGATATTAGTAATAAAGATTTATTTTGAACTCACATATTTAATTGGAATAAATTAATTTATACTTGCAAACTAGCGGTATACCAACTTGAGATTAGTTTTCCAATAAGATTAGCAGTTTATACAGAATTCTGCTTACAATTTCATAATCTTCTTAATCTTTTCATCTGAAGTATCTCGCGTAATTAAAGAATCATTCTCTGCGGAAACTATACCATTTATCGTGAGAAAAAATATCCTATGTTTATCCCGTTATAGAATAATAAGTACGTGCTGCCGTGTGTGTGTACAATTTTTATAGTCAAATACGTTCCATTCTTAAACTAATAATTAGCTAGTTAATCTGTGTTGTGGGTATATGAATGTAGGTTATAATACTACGGACAAGCAGCTTGAAAAATGAACATGTGGTTTCGCATTTGACCATTATCTCGCCCGATCTTGAGCAGAGATAAGGTTAAGTTGGAGCACGCCTACCTAGAAGGCACCT
Organism: Dendrolimus houi; assembly: GCA_039645545.1. Classification (NCBI taxonomy): domain Eukaryota; kingdom Metazoa; phylum Arthropoda; class Insecta; order Lepidoptera; family Lasiocampidae; genus Dendrolimus; species Dendrolimus houi. The sequence continues at coordinate 10,895,135 of CM077136.1, forward strand.
AATCACACGGGACTTGAAGACCCTGATTATAGGTTTCAGGGAAAGCAGACTCCGGCAGTGAGTTCCATTTCTTTGCGGTGTGCATAATGAAGGCAGACGTGAAGCGTTTTGTTCGTATAGGTTTATGTCCACCATATATCGGTGCCACATGCCAGTGCGTTTCGTTGTCTGACGATGGAAGGTAGAAGGCGGTGGGTTCTGCATATCAGTAAACCATGGCGAACTATAAAACATTTGACCGCTAAATCATAGTTGACGTAGTAAAGCCATGATGGGATCACTTTCTTACAGCTAGCTGGGCTGGCCCGTTTGGTGTGATATCACGTTCTCATAGAACATTGGCGTAAAATTATTAGCCGCAAGCTAGTAGTTTTTGGAAACGACGTTCAGATGTTCTGGTATTCAGGTGGTCTACTGTCCGACAGGATAATAGTTAAGTTAATATAGGACCACCAGGGACAGGGAGAAGGGGAGAAAGGAGGCCCTCTCCCGTTCTCCCTCTTCTATTCCATATCCCTTACTATTTCATCCCTCCTATCTCACCACCCGTACCTTCCTAGCTAATCAGGTTTTGTTTCGAAGTTTCGATGACTCAGTTCCCCCTTCACCCGACATCTTCCCACCATTTCATCCTTTCTATCTCATCCCCCCTTTACTAACCTAAAGGCTGGCAACACAATGTCGTCGCCCCTTGTGTTGCAAACGTCTAAGGCGACGGTGAGCATTTTCCATTACATGTACCGTCTGTGTGTTTGCCAGCCTCAACTAATATAAAAAATAGTGACCCTCATCGTATCCAATGAATTAGTTAAGTCTCGCATATATGTAGGTGTACACATACAACGTATTAAAAGTAGGCAAGTTGCAAAACAAAGATTAGCAGTATAACGCACTCCCGAAATAAAACAATGGAATCGCAAAGTGTGAAGTACTAGTAAGTACTATTGGAATTCGTAATTCATTCATTCGGCCAAAGTATTTGGCAAACTTTCATGGATGCTGTATGGAAGTTGGGAACTGGAGCTTCTTTCGAGATCTTTGTTTGCAATTCTGAGAGAGATTTGATCAGAAAATATTTTCGGCTTTCTTCTTAGTGATAACGGGCTGGATTAATGTTCATCCATCTATTTTTGTACGGTTTATCTAATGTTTTTATTAAATCCGTGGCTACTGTTGCATATAGACCTCCTGAAATGTGCGTTACATATTCAGGTGCTCCGTTTTCCTCATTTAGCCCTTACTACTATTGTTTTAATGTTTTATTTTTATTTCACGTATATATTTATTTATATTCTTTTTTATGTTTTTTTAATACAAAATTTTATTAAAATAAACACATATTAAAAAAATATTTTTATTATTATTAATAATATCATACCAGTAACTGCCCTTATTTAATCATAGGAGAATATAGATAAAAGTATAATTATAATAAAACTCAGATTGAATAATTTACATAGTATCTAAGATAGGTACATTTTACTGTATTTTTTATTGACTGTCTAAATTTGGTAATTGTACAGTACGTGTTACTTTTGAATGTATGTAATGACAGTACACTCGTTTTTACTTTCAGAAAATAATAAGTGCTTTTCCCTTATTAAAGTTTCTTGTATAATTCTGAAATACAACATTATATAAATTTAGTTTACCACTGTATTTTGTTGTTATTAATTAGAAGAAATTTTAGTTCCTTTAATACATTTACTTTGTGTACCTTATAATTTTCACATTTTGGACTATCCTTGATTGCACAATTATTTGCAAACAAGTTTATGGCCAATATGATTGTACATGGGAACACTCAGAAAGTTTTGCGAAAAAGGAAAAAAATGGTCTATAGGTAAATATTTTTTATTAAATCTTCAAAGTACTCTTCACCAGCCTCTATACAAAGTTTCATGCGTCTGCACCAGTTTTCGAAACACTTTCCAGTCCGCCGCAGACACCTCGTTTACAGCTTGCTCGAACGCTGACAGCGCATCTTCCGGCGACGAAAATTGTATCCATTTGAGTTGATTTTTTATTTTCGGGAATAAAAAGAAGTCACACGGTGCTAGGTCAGGGCTGTAAGGAGGATGACCTAGGAGTTTGACCGGCGTGCTGCCCAGGAAGTCCCTCGTGTTGAGCACTGTATGGGCGGGCGCATTGTCGTGGTGGACCAGTAGCCCGCGGAGCCCTGTGTTTGGTCGCTTGTTGCTTACAGCAGAGAAAATTTCTGCCAAGCATTTGGTAGTATACCATTCGGCGTTGATGCTTCTTTGGTTCTGTAAAGGAATTGAAGCCAAGTAGCCAGACAAATTGAAAAAACTCGCGATCAAAATCTTCCCCCCGCATCTAGATCGCTTCCCTTTGGTAGGCGTTGCTTCGTTTTGAAACACCCAAACCGTCGACTGGCCCTTCGTTTCTGGATCGTATTGATATATCCAGAACTCATCACCTGTAATGATGTCTGCAAGCCTTCTTCAAATTTGTTTATCATATCACGGCACCATTCCACCTCGGCCTTCTTCTGGGCATCGTTGAGGTTGTGCGGCACCCAGCGTGAAACTGCCCTCCTCACGCGAAGATGCACATCTAGAATCTCGTAAAAGCTTTCCGATCCAATATGCAGGAATTTCCGTAACCGTGCTGAATCTTTTGCTACGTAACTCGCCTATTGTCTTGGATTAAATTTTTCACTGCTAGCACATTTTCTTCCGTAATAGCCGTCAAAGGCGCCCGCTTCTTTCTTCATCCCCCAAAGTTAGTCGACCGTGCTTGAATTCGTTGTACCAACGATACATGGTTGCCTTGGAAGGAACTTCATCCATGAATGCCATTTGAAGTCTATCGTACGATTCGTCGGGTTTCAGGCGACACTTGGAATCGTAAAAATCATAGCGCGAAAATATTTCCGGCGTAGATCCATTTTTCATTGAGACACGATAATTTAAATTAGCTCGTAAACAATGTGGAGGGGAGTTTTGCAATTGAAACGTACCTATTTTTAGTTATAAATAATCATATTTTCAAATTAGATTATAACTGGCCAGTCGCTCACACATAAAATTTTTTCGCAATATTTTCTTAGCGGTATGGTAAGTGGTAACCAATATACAAACATTGGATAGTCGTTTGCAAATGTCTGTCTGTCAAAGACATTTGTTAAACGAGGAGCTTAGCCAACGTGATGCGATGCTCGAAGAAATCTAATGATATCCTTCTTAGACATCTTAATCATAAAAATGTATATTCTCGTATCTTGCATACCAATTTTACAAGGAGCTTCGTCAACGTGATGCGGTGCTCGAAGAGACTTAATGATATCCTTTTGAGACATCTTTTTCATAAAAATACATATTTTAGTATCTTGTATATTACTTTTACAAATATGAGACTCTATGCCTGGAAGAAAGTACAAATTATTTGTGTAAACAATGTAAAGTGAATTAAAAATTAAAAAAAAATGGGTAAGCATGTCGTAGTAAGAGAATGTCACAGACGAGTACGTAGGGAATGCATTCCGATATGTGTCAAAGCTAGTAGGATTTAGCGATGTCCGATGTAGATTCCAACTTCCAAATATTCATTCACACTCGTATTATTTTCTATGTTAGCTATTGTTTCCCAACATTGTCAGTGACTGATATAAATTCTCTCTTTTTTTTCACTCTTTTCCAATCACTTGGGTTCGACACGGTATTTCTATTTTTATACTTCTCCATTCTGGCATACGTTTTCTTTAGAATTACATACTAATTAAAAATTAGAATTCTAAGACTGTCGATTGGTTGCGCACAATATGGAAAAGATATTAGTAAAATATTTATTTGAACCCAAGGCTCTATAATAATACAATTAAATGCTAAAAATATACTAAATTATAAATAAATGACGATACATGATGCATTTTTTTTTAGAATTCTTGTCTGTTTGGCTGTTTGCTTGGGATTCACGTAAAAACTACTAGGCTGATTACCTAATTTCAGGAATCCCGCGGGATTTTTCTGGGAATGATTTAAAGTGACTAGATTTAAAAAAATCGAATTCCAATGTGATTTTTTCACCCATCGATAGCAAATTTAATGTAATGAAATGTATGATATTTTTATCCCGGGAATCCCGCGGGAATTTGCCCAGGAGCGATTTGAAGTTGTTTGGGTGCATAAAAATTTGCTTATTCCGACACAGTTTTCAGTAAAACGACAGCTTACATTCTTTTTTAAACGCTACGATATTTTGTGTCCGGGAATCCCGTGCGAATTTTCCCGGATATGGTACAAATTAGTTAGATTGCATAAATACAGCTGATTTCGATACGATTCGGCTAAAACGATAGATTAAGTCCTTTTTTAAGTGATGCGATGCTTTATATTTCGAGAATTTTCCCGGGAGTGTTATTCATTATATTACTTTAAATCAGTTTGGCTTCGACTCATCTCTATGCTAGGAAGTTGTTTAGATTATTATTATTATATGATTTTATATTATATATAAAAAACCGAATAAGTTTTTATGTAAGTAAAATAAAGGTACTGCCTAGGGTTTGCTACACGGCTCCGCCTACAAACTCTAGTAGTATATATAATACAAAGTCGCTTTCCGCGGCTGTCTGTCTGACTGGATTAATTTTCAAACAAAAATTGCGTGCTTAGTTATAGTATCAGATAATCTTGTAAATTGCACTATTCAGTTTCTATTTTCTTTATTTAGAGCTTTAGTATATTGCTTCATAAAACCTTACTTTATGTGGAGAGCTTGTAATTCTTTTTTTTTCAAAACTATAACCTTAATGCTTTAACAAAATGAACACTTCGATTGCTCTATATTGTTACAACTTAAGTTCCGACGAAAACAAAATCCACCTGCATATCTATAAAAACATATTTTATTACCCGTCGGCATTTGAACTAATTGTAATTGTTTTTGTTCACTTATTTATTGGTTATTGTGGAGAACAGCCTATTGTACTCGTTTATGGCCGTTTGCAGGCATAATTAGCCAGGTATGCGGATTACGATTCTAGGAAATTCGGTCCACGATGCCGGGCGGACATGTTGCATTTGTGCAGTATAAAGCTATAGCCCGATTGAGGGAGCAGGCAGTCAAGCGAGAACCACTAGCGAAGCAAGACGTGTACTATAATCAGGAATCTAATAACTAACAGACTTTGCGCGTTTTATGGAATTACGACCTTCTGCATTACGTTTGGACTTGTTGTGTTCGGTTATATTTGTACCTGTGTTATACATGTTTGTATAGTTCTAACAAATAATAATTCTAACGAGATTTTAATTCGAGTCTCGCGACTCGTAACAATATTGTTGCGAGCTACAGGACTCGAATTAAAAATGCCGTTGGAACTACTATAGAATTTATTAGAACTGTACAAACGTATAAAACAAATACAAATAAAACTGGATGCAACCAGTTCACACTGCACGATTCAATGCAATTCGACACGCGTAAAGTCCGTCGTCTATATCGCTAATCGAGAGTACTACAAACGTCTTACTCGTCTCGTAGTCGTCGCTTGACTGCCCACCCCTCCACTCGGGCGTTGTCTTATATCGTATAATGTAGAAATAAGTTGTGTTCTTAAAAGTTTGTATATTACACACTTTGTAAGATTTTTCTTTAAAATAAATTTCTCTTTACAGAGCAATAACCTAAGCAGTTGTTTCAATAAACAACATATTACACACACACATATATATTATAAATGCAGTCAGTATTATGACTCTATTTTAGTACAACATCTTGTGAATAAATGTATTGGTGTTTTAACCAATTTACTTTCTCAGGAGAAGTCCCGTAAATTGATAAAAGACTGCCAAAACCTACAAGTTTAAATATATTATCATACTAAAAAAATACCACAGCATTTATTTTATTGAAAACAACTAAACAAACCGGAACGAGTAGTGAATTCTTAATCAGGATCAACAAATTGTTAAAAACAATTAGAATATTTTAAATAACGAAATCCTGTTGACCTGTATTAATTTTTTGCGCCCCATACCGATCTGTGTGAGTAAAGACAGGAATAACGTGAGAGTGAGAAGGAATGTTTAGTGCCGCCATTAATGATTCGTTTCTATATTGGCGGAGGTTATCTACCACTAACTCCTAAACCATGCAACGGATTTTAAAGCGGTTTTCATCATCAGTTACATACATTTTCGAGGAAGGTTTATTTAAACATGCCAGTTTTTTCCGTGGTTTCGCTCGCAATATATAAAAACCTAATTAAGTTTTTAGTAAGTAAAAATATTTGTTCTCAATAGGGAAAACTTCTAGTTCTTATTATATTGTTACGAGTTAGCGGGACTCGAATTAAAATGCCGTTGGAATTATTATAGAGTTTATTAGGACTATACAAACACGTATAATACAGGTACAAATATAACCGAACACAACAAGTCCAAACGTAATGCAAAAATGCAGAAAGTCGTAATTCAATAAAACGCGCAAAGTCCGTCACTATTAGATCCCCGATTGTAGTACACACGTTTCGCTTCAATCGTGGTTCTCGCTCGACTGCTCCCTCTCTCCATATGGCCATCCTTTTATACAGCACAAATGTAAATATGCACGTCCGGCCGCGTGGACCGAATTTTATAGAATCGTATTATTACTTATACATGACATTCGTCGTCATTCATCAAATGAAAAAATAACACCCGAGTAACTTGGTTTACAACTATCATAATTACACAGACTGACATTTAATTTGTAATATCTAAAAGCAAGTTCTAAATATATATATATGGTACCGTACCGTACATATATATATATATATATATATATATATATATATATATATATATATATATACACACATATATATATTATATATAGGGTAGCGACGCGAAGTATATTCGCCACAAAGTAATACAATCCGGATAAACAATCAAGTCTTGTTATGCAAACATACAGTCGTGTCCGGTATGGATACTATTGGCATTTGTCCTAGTTCTAGTGAGACTGCATAGCTTTGTGGTTGTCTGGGGAACTACATACTGCGTGAACTGTAGGAGTATGACGTAGCGTTTATACGTTTAAGCATTTATTAAATGTTTATGGCTAATAAAATAATAATGTCAACACATAAACTTCTGGCTGAGCTCGAGCCTGTGCATTTTCTTCTTTTGTTTGCCTATACTTAATGCAGTAAGATTTCTGGGTATTTATTTATTTTGATATGGAGATATGTTGCAGAATGAATCTTCATCGTTGTGACAAAACTTAGTCTTCTTACGACGACGGTAATAATATTATTGTTATTATAATCTTTGTCTTATTGTTACAACTCCATCAATTGTTTAAAAAGTAATTGTATAAGATATTTCTGTATTTATTTTAAGAAAAAGAGCCTGGGATACATAAATATGAAGAAATTTTTTTTAAGCTATAGGTACGTGTAGCTGGGGAGTTTCTTGTCACATCGATAATACGTCGCGAAGCGGTGTATATAAATTAGGAAGTAGATTAAAAATGTTACATATATGTATGACCTTCAAAAAGTGTTCTTCAGTGGAACTTACTTAACTTTGAATATAAACTTTTGAATTCGAATTTTGAATATCCCATAGAAGACGATGACTTTTTTTCAACCCTTATGCTATACATGTATAGCAGCTATCCCTAATCTTTATTTTTGTCACAATTTTACTACATAACCTAACATACTACTACGTCAAATTTCAATTTGACAGGATGAAAATTTTACATGAATTTTCCTAGAAAATGGTTGATATTTTCATAGACAGACGGACGGAATCGACGAATTAGAATATGACAAAATTGCTACGCAATAGTATGTATATAACCCATATATGTGAACAAAATTCTTCTCTTCATGGCGCTGCAATCGGGTTCTAGATTTTTAGTTGTTCAATGCAGAACAACGTCTGCTGGGCCCACTAGTAAAAGATAAAAAAAATGATTTAGCGTTTTTATTATCGATCACAAAGTTAAAAAAAACACGGACGTAGTCGCGCCTGACAGTTAGCGTAACATAAATTTAAAAAATCCAATACGCACGTCGGTAATAAAACACACGCATATTTCATTTCCTTTTTGTTAACGCGTGAAAATATTTTAATAGGTCCCCAACAAACAAGGGGTGGTTTTAATGTGAAAATTGATTAATTTTTTGATCTGGTAAGCCGCTTGAGAAAAACAAGAGGTATTTGATTTAAAGATTACAAGATTAATGATATTGTTACGAGCTACAGGACTCGAATTAAAAATGCCGTTGGAACTACTATAGAATTTATTAGAACTGTACAACCACGTATAAAACAAATACAAATAAAACTGGTTGCAACCAGTTCAGACTGCACGATTCAATGCAATTCGACACGCGTAAAGTCTTACTTACGTCTTACTCGTCTCGTAGTCGTCGCTTGACTGCCCGGCCCTCCATTCGGGCATTGTCTTATACTCACTACACAGTACAAAGAAATTGGCCGCGCGCACTGAGTTTCCGAGAAATATTAATTTGCGCACCTGCGAACGGCCAAAAAGTCGAAAACAATAACAATAAGGATTAGTTCGACGCTAATGATGGTTATAAAACAAGTAGAAAAACAATAGCATGTTTTTCTTAATTACAAATTCAAAACCACAAAAGAATTCCTAAATCGTTGGAAGACAATGAACTACGCTTACGACAGGCAGCTGTGCGCTTATCTTTGATGGCATGTAACAATATTTTCACATAACTGCTGAAGTTTTTTTCTTCTAAGTTGTTCCCTCACTGCGTAACTAGGTCGTCACTTTAATAGCAGTGAATAAGTGCTCTCCTCCACCGAGATCGGTTTTGAGCACAATGTGTCGAGCTGGTAAACCACCTGCATTTCTATCTGTGCATTAACGGAGAAAGTATACAATATCCTGCGGCCGGGCGGCCCGTCGTAAGAGGCGACAAAACAACCCACAGCCAGTAGCAGGTCATTTGCCCGACTGAATGGCTACCACCCCTGGTCTAAAGTATGTCCCTATAATAACCTTGAGTTGTGTTTCGGTATTAGTGACCAGGTTCCAGTGTCCCTTAAGAGAGCAGCAGCGCATTTGTAGCGCCTTTGGTGTTGCAAATGTCCATAGGCGATGGTAACCGCTTTCCATCAAGTGGGCCGTCTGCCTGTCTACTGAACCCCTGCAGTAAAAAAAAACATGGTCAATCCACCTGTTGTCAATCCACCGGAGATCTGCTGAAGTTAGATTTGTTTTAATATATAGAATAGAGTATCCTTAATGGCACTTATATTACAAAACTAGTATGCACCAGCGAAACTTCGTTTGCGTTATCGCGACTACAGTGTATTTCTTAGTGAATTGCAAAGATGTCACCAAAAAAACGAAACTGCAGAAAACAAACTTGAATGTATCCAAAAACCTAGCGTTTTTGGATACATTCAAGGTCCCAGTGAGAATACATGTGTAAGACAGTATTTATTTTCAAGACATCATGTAGTTCTCGTAAAAAGGCTTGCTTGCAGGTGTCGGTTGGTCGTTTAATTTTTTTTGTAAAAAATATGGTCATTCGGTAATTGACATTACCTTTCGTTGTTAAATATGTAAAATAAATGTTAAATAATCTTTTTACGAGTCTCAGGGCATACATATTATATTATGTAGAGAGGAATATGAGTAGTAAAAATCAATGCTGTGTAAAATTAAATCGGGAGCAAAATACTGAGTGCCATCCTCATATTTCAAATTGTAGCGTACATTATAAGGGTGTAAATACCAATATTTTTAAATCAAATTAATGTACAAAACGTACGGAACTAGAGTCTGTAGAGTTGTTTTATTTAAAAAAATCTCTGTGTGTGTTTCTAGTTCACACGCAGTAGAAGTGAAACTTCAGAGAATACTAAACTTTTATTAATATGAATATAATTCTTCTAAACTACATCCGTCAACATATTATATAATTCAAAATAAGCTTCTTAAGTATCACTTTAAATTTTACACTGTTTTAGTCTAAAAAATATTATTATAAGTTTTATTTCGGTCCAAATTGGACCCATATTTAATCATCGGTCTTTTTGACTATCTAATCTGTGCTGCACAATGTAAAACTCGTATCTCATTCTCTCGCAGGCTTAGTCGTATGGATTTATATGTTTATCTCTGTTTAGTGTCGCTTTTTCGTTTCATCGAGTTTCAAATCACAACGATTCTAAAGAAGTTTCACTTCAAAAATAATACAACTCTTAAAATTTTTTAAAATTATGTGATAATTTTTTGTAGCTTTGATAATTTTTATGTCGCCTTTGATAAATAAACGTTTTAATTCTTCTTTGTGTTGGTTTTCGTATACGCCACAAAAGCTTCCCAATATTGTTGGTTATATTTATTTATAGTTCATGAGAAAAACTGACATACATATAATAGTAATTTATTACCATGACGATACTTCACGTTAAAGAGTCGAGTTCCAGGTCCAAGTTTCCCGTTAGGAGTAAAATTAACAATTCGGGGGAACCCTTTTAAATTTAAATTCCGTAAAAATTGGAACTGTCGTGGAACATGTTTGAAATTTAAATTCAGGATACCGAGCGAGAGGTTGGAAGCAACAAAGGCGCGCGCTATGCACTACGCCCGGAAGAGGTCGTATCACGTCTTTAGGGGTGTCACTATACTTTTTGTACATATTTTCTTATTTATTACTTTTATATATTAATATTTAATTAATTATATTATTAATAGGGTGCATTACAGTTGACAGATAGATATAAATAAATTAAGATACAAAAGTGTTTTAATTTATTTCTACCTACCTGTAAATAAAAAAAACGTAATTAAAGTATTACATTACAAAACGTCGCGGTCTCATGGATTTTATACAAGTGTACAAAATTATGACGTCATAATGTTGTATAAGTAAAATAAGTCAAATAGGGTATTAATTAGTGTTTAAATAAATATTAAAATGATGTCTGTCATGATATTTTAAAAGTAAGATCATAAAGTGACATTTTGAAAAAATGTATTGTATCATTTGTAAACACATCTACACAATTATACATATCATATTTGTAATTTATAATCGATTTTTCAAAATATAATGGAGAATATAGAACTCAACTGAATAAGAGTAGATGAGAATTCATTTTAGCTTTTTATTTATACAAAAATATATAATACTAAAAGAGGTTTGGGCCATTTGGGTTAAAGGCATTAACAGAAAAATTAAATAGAGCAATTTTATGACTGGAAACGTTTTTCTTTTTGAAACCATTTTGCAACTCAAATCAGTTAGAGTGCTTCAACTTTACATAATTACAAACTGGAGTTTTCTACGCAGCGTACCCAAAATCAAATCCTGGGAAGTAGCGCTATTTTACTTACATAAAAATTAACGCAAAACCTTCAGTAAAAAATTATCTAACTGATGTTGAAAATCTCTTAAAAATCCGTTTCACGGTTAAGGAAGAATTACCGGATACATACACAGACAGACGCGGAAATTAACTTTGTTTTATACTATATATAGAAGAAACATTTAAGAAATAATATCTTAAATTAACATTTATAGATAATTGAGTACTGTAAATTTTTGCAAAAATATTTACAAATCCATTAAATGTTAATTTGAAAGTAAGTATCGATTATTATAATAAAATAAGAAAGCAGCCATGATCACTATTTATATAAAAAGATATTTTTATAAAAAAATTAAGCAAAAAACAGACGCTGGCAGCCCTGAAGCGACAATTTTGTCGACTGTACCGGCATAATGAGCTATTATGGTAGCACGCGGAACTTTTACGTTCATCTACAAGTTTAAAAAAGTCATCCTGGTTTTGTTTGCTTAGTTTATACGCGCTTCATATATCGTTACACTTTTATAGTCCACTGTCTCATGTGTAAATCAAAGTTTATATAGTGTGGGTTTATTACCTTTCTTAGCAACATTGCAGGTGTATGATACGATTGAATTTATCTCCACATTCAAAATAGAATAATATATATATACGTACACTAATGTGGTTCATAAGTAATGTGTGCCGTTGATGTTGCAAACGCCCATATCTGACGGTAATCCCTTTCCATCACGTCGACCGTTTTCCTGTTTACCTGTGCCAGGAAATTAAACAAAACGACAGCGTACAGTCGCGCTATGAAAAGGTTCGCCAGTTTGGAAATGGATCCATTTAACGTTCCGCGAGCAAATATTATCTTTTAAAACTAAGTTACAGAACAGACTACTCCACAAAAAAATATGTTTAACTTTTTGACAATAAAGTTCAAAATTACTTAGATCATAGTTGTTTAATTTACTATCTTGACTAAGAACATTGTTTAGAGATGTAAAACCTTTTCATTGGTTTTAATATTTATGTTAAGCGTAATGATTACACCCTCTTTGTTTCTAATGATTAAAACTATTGTTAATCTCAATGTATGTCGTTGTCAATATTGTAATTATCTGTTTTCACATTTCTATATTTTATAAACGTAACATTCAATAAAATGTTAGCGGTACTGTTTCTTGTACTCATGCCAGCAAAAGTCGACTTTAAGGTGACGAACCATTTCATACCGCGACTGTACATAACGAATACAGCTGTGAGACATAAAATACAAGATACCAGTGGAAAATCGTATCACATGTCTCGCCACACACCTAATACCGAAATTCCAGCCAAATAAAACATTTCTATAACATAAAGAGCAGAAAAATCACAGAAGTCAAAGTTGTAGCAAATATTTTTATTGGAAAAGTTCTATATTCGCAGTTATGAACTAACGTTAAGCACCTTACCAAGTTGGTTAGACTGGTGAGTACTTAGGTAATGTGTTGCCTTTGAAGCAAGTTTCTCAATAACTATAATATAAATTTTAACGAGAGTAGGTAAGAGACTAACACATTTAAAATGAAGAAGAAGCTTAGACAGTCTTCAATGAAGCCCAAAGACTAGAAGTAATGCGTTTCGTGGTTTAAGAATTGCGTTGTTTTGTAACTTGAAAAAAGCAGATTACTTGCGATTGCATCGCTGCAAACTAACGAGAAACGCTCTACAGATGCGCGTGAGCAACTCCCCTTGTAAAGTAAAACGCGCCTAGCAAGCGCGCGAACGAAGCCACACACGTCCGTGTATTGCACTGGAAACTTGCGTGCGCGTTGCCTTTGTTTTGCCTCGATTGATGCCATCGTAATATTGTCGGCAAGTATCTAATTAAAACGCGCTGTACGTGTGTGTTTCCAGCCAAACAAACGCGCAGTGCCATCCCGGCTAACAAAATAAATAGAACGAGCCCCAAGCTCTCAGAATGAAACCGGCTAAAGGAAGCCGATTTTGGAATAAGGAGCCGATCGCGCTTCAGTGCATTACGAGAACCTAGTATTAAACTAACAATCAGAATTACACAAAGACTTTTAGTATACAAAATTATTGAATTATAAACTACAATGAAGAAAACTTAACTTTATTATATAATGCCTATAATCCCTTAAGACTATATGTAGAGTACTGAGCCTAAATCAATGGGTAATGTTCCCAGAAGGCTGGCTACGTTACTTCACTGGATCACCATACTGATCCGTTGACTGAGGTTGGAACCAGCCCTCTGATAACCTCTCCTGAGCCTCTGTTAACGGTAAAATACCATAGTTTGCAATGGATACTACCCACACACTACCCTACACATTACTATTACTCAATAGAGGCAATCTACGTGTATATTACGTAAGTTCATGCTCACAAGTTTGAAAAACTGCTTCATTAAATTTGACGCCAGTTAACGTTCTGAAATTTTGAAGAAATTTTTAAAACAATTGCCAAGTAGGGAGTTCGCCCGTTTGGATTGCTACCACCCGTGGCTTAAAGTATGTCGCCATAACAAATTAAGTTGTGTTCCGGAATTAGTGGCCAGGTTCCAGTCTCCCTTATGAGAGCGGCAGCAGATTGATGGCACCTTTGGTGTTACAAATATCAATAGGCGACGATGAACGCTTTCCATGTGGGCTGAGGTCATGCAGTAAATAAATTAGGCGATTAACAGTAAGCAGGTCATAAAATGTTTGTGTGTACAACATCGGGGCGAGCATGCCGTCATGATAGGGCTGGGTGAGTTTAGACCACTTTTATTCTAATAATACGCTAACATATCGCACTTAAAGTCAAATTCTTACTAAACAACATATCAAATTTTACAGACTAACATATAGAAAAAAACCATATTCTTTATGTTCTTTAATCTTTTTATTTTACAGCCATGTTAATCCAAATCATTACGTTAAACATTAATTAAGATTAATGTCTGTTTGTTTGGTGGAGCCAGTATTATATTTCGTAAAACAATCAAAATTATTTTTGGTGCAGGACAATTTTAACTATATTTTATATATATTTAAAAAAAAAAATGTTAGTTTCATATTATAGCTGACTGAGTTACAGATAGCTTAGATGAATCAAGTAATGGCTTAAAAAGAAAAAAACTTAATTTGAAAAAAAAAGTTAATTTTGCGGGGGGAGGTGCAAATGGTATTATTAAAGTAGTTGTAGTTGTTTTCATATATCTTATGCAGGAAAATTCGTCTGAAACACATTCACTCTGGATGTTAAGGCTAGATTTAAAGTAAGTTCAAAGTAGCTTGGGAACTTTTATACGTGACGCTGGTAAGTTGGGGCTAAATTAACTTGTATATTCTACCCGAACGTCCTCTATTCCACGAAAGGGGAGGTAGGGGAGGTTTATAAGGAAAATTGGATCTTTGACTCGAAATCCAAGAACTAGCTTGGGTGCTGTCATTTTATATAATGCACAGACGCGTCTTAGCACTGAAAATATTAAGTATTTAACATGAATAAAGTACGGGTATGAAGAGAAAGAAAATCAAAGCCTATTTTGTAAAAATATTAATATGTAATTTATATGACTATGTGACCAGTTTAAATTATCCGTCTATAATATCTACTAGACCTAGAGTTTTCCTCGCGCCTATGCCCGGGGTCAAACCCTAGACATAGGCGCGTTCTTGCGTTTGTAATAGTGTACTGACAGCACATAAATAAATAAACTAATACTTTTTATATATTTTATAGGCAGGTACTTAATTCGAAACTAATAATATTAAACGATATTAAAATAATAAATATTAATATTGTTACGTGCAAGCGGGGTACGCACTTAGGATTGGAAGAAAACACCAGTTTTTAACTAACGCTTTTATTGACTTACACAGCCGTGCGTGATTCCACTCTGCAGGGTTGCCCCTAGACACACAACGAAAGACGCACTGTACCGACGATAAGATGTCTCACTCACAATACCGTCGCCCATATTGCGTAGACACACCTTCTGCTGGTACAGTGTTCACCAGAGAATTTACCGCGCATAGCTCGCCTCTGGACCTCCTTTTAAACTACGTGAAACTCCTCCTTCACTAAACTGTCCACTACACTTTTCACTAAATTCACCACTTAACTCGTCATTGTCTTCTATTAAACTGTTCTTCCAACTCTTTCGTATCGCACTTGTCGCTTCACAGGCTTGAACTGAACTCAACTCTAAACTGCCCGGTAGGCGCGCCTTACGCTGCTTATATACCCGGAAGAATCTTCTGGAACCCATAATTTCGTTTTCTTTTATTTACTATCTGTCCCTTTCTAAACATCTATCTATCTCTGTCTTTTCCTTCCCGAACCTTCTATTCGAGAACTTTCGTTTATACATCTATCTCTTTCTAACATCTATCTATCTTTGTCTTTGTCCTTCCCGAACTTTCTATTCTAGAACTTTCGTTTATCGTCTATCCCTTTCCAACATGTATCTGTCCCTGTCTTTTCTTTCCAGAATCTTCTACCTTTTTCTAAAAGTCTTGAGACCGGCTTACGCTGGCCGAAAGTTCTACCGTCGGTCGCCACAATATTAAACATAATTTTTAATACTAAATTTTAAGTTCAGAAGTTCTGTAAATATACAAATACTACTGCAAAGTCAAAAACGTCTCGGAGCTAATTTACTTGTGGGTCGGTTTTACTCACATAAAAACTTATTTAGGTTTTTATATATCGCGGGTGAAGTCGTGAGCAAAAGTTAGTATATATATATATTAGGTGTGTTTAGAGAGAGAGAGAGAGAGAGAGAGAGAGAGAGAGAGAGAGAGAGAGAGAGATATCTATACATATACATACATATTGTTACGTGCGCGATACTCGAATTAAAATGCCGTTGGAATTACTATATAATTTATTAGAACTATACAAACACGTTTAACACGAGTACAAATATAGCTGGACGCAATAGGTCCAAATGTAATGCACAATTCAATAACGCGCTTAAAGTCCGTCACTATATTGCTTATCAATGTACATGTCTTACTTGTATCGTAATCGTCGCTTGACTGCCCCACCTCTCCATTCGGGCATTGTTTTATACTGCACGATGCAATATGTCTACCTCATCACGTGCACCCGATTTCCCGGAATCACACCTGGCCACTGCCTACCGGAACAGATTACAATACACAATAGGCGGCTTTTCTAATTACAAATATTAAATAAAAAGAAAACAAAAGAAGTGCAAATGCGGGCGGTAATAAAACTTGGGGTTTATGACCGCAGGTGTTCATTCGCATTTGTTGTTGTGCTTCGTGGAATTTTGGCTAACTCGTAACACTATAATAAAATTGTACAGGTGAAATTTCTGTACAATGAAAAAAATGCTAAAAACCGAGTCAGGGGGACGTAAGAAGTGAAATAGAACTAATTTAGAATTTTTTGTTTGTCTGTTTGTCTGTCTGTTTGTATCGGCTAATCTCCGAAACGACTTGACCGATTTCAATGAAATTTTGTATGGTGGTAGCTTATATCCCTGGCCAACATATAGGATACTTTTGATCCCGAAAAATTATAGAATTCCCGTGGGATAGTTAAAAAACCGCACCAACCGGACGAAGTCGGGGCATCAGCTAGTATATATATATATATATATATATATATATATATATATATATATATATATATATATATATATATATATATATATATATATATATATATACATATATCCTTCCTTGAAAAATATTTAGCTGAGAGTGAAAACCGCTTCAAAATTCGTTGTGTGGTTTAGGAGCAGTTAGCGGATGTACAGACGGACAGACGCGGAAAGCGATTTTCTTTTATACTATGTCAAGATAAATTGCTATTATGTGAATATTTATTCAAAACCCAAGTGCTACATAACGTACGTGTCTAGGTAATACAAACAATGGCAACGTAGCTTCAAAGTTACTTGGGTGTTTACAACTTAATGAAAACAGTCTTAATGTTATGCGTGAGGATTGGATATCATATCGTTGTTGTCGTCGTCATCCAATCACAGTCCACTACTGACCGCAGGCCTCCCCATGTCGAGGTCTCATCCCAGTCCTCTGACTTCCTCATCAAGCGCCTACCGGAGACCTTGCGTAGGTCGTCAGTCCATCGGGCTGGAGGTCGTCCGACACGACGTTTACCGAGACGCGGTCTCTACTTCTGGACTCCTCTGCTCCATTGGCTATCGGCCCTGCGGCATCATATAGTAGACTCGAAAATGAAAATCTCTTAGATTTTTTTAAAGTTGACGTAATAATTGTTAAAAAATTCCAAAAATTATAAAAGCGTACGTTACTACGGTTAGCTACAACTTCTAGTAATTTTCTATAGAAAAATTACTGATACAAATAGACGGACGAACATTACCATTTGGTAGTTCCGTTTTTGCCATAGTAGATAGATATGGGCGACTAAAAAAGGTAGTTCACTAAATTTAATTACAGGTGCTTCCAAGTAAATTGGGAACTTTTTTATATTTGGAAGTGAGGGCAACAGAATTTGAAGCAATAAAAAATCCCTAAAACTCCACTTTTTCAAAAGCAGGCATCGTAACTTGCCCGAAACTTTGGCAGAACACGCCTCGGAGGTATTTGATTTCATTGTTGTAAAAGGTTTTAGTCATTTACTTGATCACGTAATGTATTTTAAGAAATTGATATATATGTAGGAGTGACCCGAGTTATCATGTAAGTATGAAACCTCTGATGACACGTAAGTCTGTCAGCGTGTTGATATTCTTAGCTGTATCATGGTTGTAACAAACGTCTTCTTATTCAACAGTACCGGGTTCAATCATACACGTGGATTAATTGAATAGAGTATTTATTACTGATATTTATAATATTTCGATATTGACTGATTCTAACGTTACCCTAAGTTTAAAATAGAGAATGGCTATGATTTTAATACCTCAACGGGCCGAGTGCCTTCGTTGGATTTCGCGAATACTGAGTAGCGTGTGGTCTCGATGATGATCTTGCTGCGTCTCTTCCTGCATGCCGCGATATATTGCTTAGCTTGTTATTGACGACGCAGCTGGCCCGTGCAGTTGAGTCATCGTTCCACAGAACAGTACTCGCCGCAGGGCCGCCTTCGGTTTGTTGCTATGGAGAATGATATTATTATGGTTAAACGGGGGCTGCCTGGTGCACCACCATATATATTTTATAATGCTTTCCTGAACCTTTATTTTGTACCACCTGTGCTTGCTACTTTGTTCGCATGTAGCATAAAGCACAGTACTGAAAGAACACGACGGTATCCAATAATATTGAATGTTTCATTAATTTCGGAGAGTGTTCACTTGAACTGTTCGACCTGATTAACCCTACACCATTCCATCTTCGGATGACAAGGCACTCTGGTTTACGTCACCATTTCATAGTGGAAACACCACCAATGCGAACGAAACGTTTGGCCTTCACGTTCCTTCTGCGTACGGCAGAGCTGTGGAATGCATTGAGAGAGTCCGTATTTCCCAAAAAGTACAATCCGGTTATTTTTTTATTTTTATTGCATGAGTTCAGCAGACAGGGCGGCCTGATGGAAATCGGTTAGAAATAGACATTTGTAAATAGACTTTGTTGTTACAAATAGACATTTGTAACAACAAAGGTGCTACCAATTTGCTGCCTCTCTTTAAATGGAAACTAGAACCTGGCCACTAATGCTAGAACACAACTCGAGGTTGTTATGGCGGCATACTCTAGACCAGGAGCGGTAGCCATCCAGGCGGGCAAATACCCTACCACCTGGCTGTGGAGTGTTTTTGTCGCCTTTTACGACAGGTCGCCTGGCCGTAGGAAATTGTATCCGTTCTCCGTTCCTGCACGGATAAAATAAAAATGTTTTCAAATCTCGTGTGAATGAATAGGTATTATCTAGGAAAGCGTGCTTCATCTTCGACCACATCACTATCTAATATTAGGCGTGATCGTGGTCAAACGCGAACCTATATGTCATAAAAAAAATCATTTTTATTTTTATACGAATCACTTTTAATGGTTCATCCAAATTAAAAGACAGAAATGAACCGTTTAATATATTAAGATATTTTTATTTGTTTTATCTTACAATATTTATTAAAATCTCTTAAGCCTTTTCGGAACCTATCAAAGCAATATTTCAGACGTAGGTAATGATCGACAAGATTCTAAAAACAGTCATTTATCTATATAGATAAATAAAATTGAAGTGTCTGTTTGTAATTCCAAAATAAAAATGTGAAAAATATCAGGGGGATGCCAGGAGATTTCAAAAATTCAATTTTTACAATTTTTGTCTGTCTGTCTATCTGAAAGTACCGGCTTCTTTGAAACGGCTGGCCCGATTTTGACGCGATTTTTCCTGGCTGATAGCTGATATTATAAACATTAACTTAGACTTTTTTAGGATTCCGCGCAACAAATTTCACGTGGATGAAGTCGCGGGCACAGCTAGTGATTATTCAAAATTCTCTCTAAAACGATTGCAATTACAGCGACCGCAATGCACTTCGGACAGTCAAGTTTAGATTCTCGATCTGGTCATGTGATGTATGTGGCTTATATAGGTACCGATTTTAACCAGATATGTGTGATAATACTTCAGACAGCTTGTCCAGGAGGTCCAAACCGAGTTTTAAAGTTGCCCCTAATTAGATGAATTTATTCAGATCCTCGTCATTATTAGTTATTAGCCCGTTCTCATTTTAGTGCTTGGCTCAAATTTTTACATTTGACAGACATCACTTGATACCTACATTGTAATTTTTTGACGACAAACAGAATTTTGTTTGGGGAAAATATTCCCTGATCTGCGGACCCGTCTGGAAAGTTAATTTATAATTAAAGATAATACCAGTCATATTAATACCAGTTTTCATTTACATTTTGGCATTTCATTTAATATCACAGCAATCACTTTCATTTCATCGGTATAATTTAATGAGTTTCATAGGAGAATAGTTATGTTGTAACTATTAAGCGTAGATCCTTTATGACTTCACACGTTACCAGTCTGCGTATATGAGGCATTTTATTTACTTTTCACGTTTAAGTGAAACCTGACGAAAATAGGCTTTTAGTTTTATTGCTCACGGTCTACGTTAAGACGTGCTCCACAACAATATAGCTACGTGTAAGTGTTGAACAAATTTTGACGTGTAGATACTTTTATGACGCTTAAAAAAACGAGCAGGAATATAAAGGGAAAACTAACCTGGTGATATGTGTTAGTTAACGTAACCTATTTAACCCTAAAATGTATATTTTATAACTCCTTCTTTAATAGAAGGACATTTATCAAACTTGGATGCTATTCTCAATGCTTTCAGGAAATCCAGTGAGCCAGAATACAAGTGAATTATTTGAATGGCTAAATCAGAAGCTATAAGATAAAGCAAAAAACACACAACGAGTCTCGGATCCGATTTTAAGGGAAACTAAAGCGGTATTATTGGAAGGAAAAGAAAAGATAGAAAGACATATTTTATTCAGAACAAGCTGAATCTCGGCATATGTTGGCCAATTAAGAACAGCCCTGTTCTTCCGCATGGGACAAGCAAATGAAGTGACGAAAGATACAAATAATAATAACACATAATGTGCAATGCAGTTAAGTAGTTACAAATAATGATAAAACTTTAACGTATTTAAAGAAAGAAAAGAAAGAAAGAAAGACTTTATTTGAAGATATCGCGGCGTAATTACATTCCTTATACATTATTATACACATAACATAAAGACAACATTATATAACAAAACAGTTTAATTTAAAAATATACATAGTCATTATAATAATTAAAAAAATATAGATATAATCATTGTATCGACCACGTGCACAGCAAAACAAAGTGAGATCATAATAAAAATAAACAAATTGGATTTTAGGTACTCAGGAATCGAATCTACTAATGTTGAAAAAATACACCTGTATTATTACATCAAAACCTGGAGTATTGTCGTTTGTTTATTAGTTGAAACACTTTATATTATTTATATTACGTTTATTTTAATATTATTTATACAGTACCTAACTCTTAATTATTACTTTAACTATAAATCTTAGTTTTAGCAATGGTTTCTTGTGTCTCACAGTGTTCGGTTCGTAAAAGGGGGCGAGGAGCTCGGTGGTAAGTCATCTGTCATTACTTTCAAACGATATTGACAGTGACGTTTTTTGTACAGATTAAATACTGTTAATACACAGTGTATGTAGCTTCTTCTAATGATCAATTTCTGTGACAGAATTTTAATTGTAAAACTAAAAAAGTTAGTTTTGATAAAATTTAGTTTAGTTTTAATTAAAAACGACACCTTGACTCCTTTGAGTCTTATAGTTTCAGATTTGGCTAAAGCAGCCCCCTTGAAAAGTTAACCTGTATAGAGTAAATATAAAGTTGTTTATACAAAACAAAACTTTGTCCAGTAGTGGATAATCAAATAACACTAAACCAAACCCCACAACAACAGTCCATTTGCAATCCTCTCAACTCATGCCTAGCTGGGGTTACCCTCCTCCGGATTTGGCTTAGCATACCCAGATTTCCGGTTTCTCACGCGGCCTTTTCAGCTTTTTAAATATGTTTAGAATAATTTTATATTCGCAATGCATTACTTTATTAGATTGTCCTCCGTATTAAGGGACCGAATACCAATCGATAAAGTTCGTTTTTCACTCGCGCCTGAGCCTGCCTGGAAACTGGGGAAGGCCTACGTCCAGTAGTGATCCACGATAGGCTGACGACGGTAGACGTCAATTGAATTAAAGTCACTCACTACATCTATTTAGCACTGCTCCCAAACTTTTTTCACTAAATTATTTCACGCCGCGTCCTCAATGAGTTAAATTTGTAACAATGTACTCGTTTCTCGGAGTCAAAAATGTCATACAATATCAAATCAAATTCACGAAAATCGGTTTGTATCTAAAGCCGTGAAGAGGCAATAAATAAAAGTACAGCCTTAAAAACAAATTAATCTTCAACAAATTAATGAATGTGTTTATAAGATGTTCAACTTTTGTCGGAAAATTTTAAATATCCCAATGGCAACCTAGAATGCAATGCCTGGAGGCCAACGTAACGAACTTTATTTCCATGTTAACAGATATATCCGGGTTCAAAGTACAAACAAGGGTAAGTAAGTTATAGCCTTTAGTTTATGGAGATCCGAGTAAACAAGACTCCCGTCGCAAAGGGACTCACAAACTAACTGGATAAGTGCAATTCAATGCTTGCCCACGTTAACTTGACCGCACAGTATAGTTTAGGGATGTGACCAACTTATGGCAAGGAATCGACATGTTAACAAATATCATCAAGTCAAGTCACCTAAGATACTTTTTATAAGCTTACGTCGCAACCTCATCGATTTTGAACGAGAGTACCTACTTATGACGTCATAACTAGGTATAAGTAACAAATGTCAAATAGCGCATTTATTACTGTTTGAAAATAAATTAAAATTATTTCTATAATTATATTTTAAAAGTTAGATGATAAAATTTTATTTTAAAGCTTTTTCTTTTATATGTAAAGATATTAGAATTGATTGCAATATGTGTCCGCGTCCATCTAATCATATTCAGTCAATTGAACTCCGCTTCTGAAGTTTACGCCGCAGGCCTTCTCAAGTTTACATCACATATTCCGTTTCTTCGATTTTTTCATCCAGTCATTCATCATTATCATGTATCTAATGTTAGATGAAATTTTAAGTAGAATGAAACGAAAATGAAAACGTTGACAGCCTCTGCGCTTGAGTAGGCTAATCCTTTGTCAGCCGAGCTCAGCGGAACACATAGGTCTCAGATTGGGTTCCTGGCATGGTCAATTTAATTGTAAACAAACTTTCCGTTATTTACTATAAACTGGGTGCCTGGGATCGGCCCAGAGTAGTGCGTTGTATATCAGCAACCATACAAGCGTCATCTGCTTAGCTTGGGAATATACAATGTGTGTGTTTGTCTGCCCATTTTTTTACATATTACTTATGTGGGCCTCTATGTTTAATGTAGCTGAAAAATATTACTTTAAACAAGTAAGTAGTTTCATAAAGAAAATAATGATTTATATTTGTCTCAATTTTATATTGAAATATTCTGCAGTAGTGTTTATTAGGTACATATTTGAGTGCTATTAGGTACATATTGTAGCTTCATACGAACAGATGATCTGAAATTATAGACCAACTGTGAACATTTCTACAAATAAAGAGTCGATTTTAATATCGACTAAACCCATCCCTACTCAAATGGGGCGCGTGCTGAGCATTTGGTTCGTAAACTGAAACTGGCCATCTAGAGCTTTTATAATACGAATCCCGAATTGCGTTTGAAAATGGAATAAAATATTCTTCTAATATTAAAAGGTGACATTCTCGCTTTATTGCTTGGTCGGATATTTAATTGGAGTTTTATTACGTTACAGCTATCCCATTTATTAATGGCATCACTTTTTTTAGAGAAGTCAGCGTATTTTAAACACAACATTGAGAATAAAATCAACGGTCCGAAATTATTACAGAAAAACATTAAAAATAATCTTCTTCAGAAAAACAGTTTGGAAATACTTGGGCATTTTAACAATCCCGACGCCTTAAATAACCATTTTCTGGATGTTCCTTATGTTTCAGACATTAGCATCTCTTTATTGACGTATTTTGAGTGCCATAGATTTAACGACAGTATTTTTCATATCGCCCTTGTTAATTTAAACCTGTTATTAAAAATAATACGTAGTCCTAAATCAGAAGCTGAGGGTAGTGACTTAATAAGCTTGCGCATGTTACTGTTGACGCTGCTTTATATTTTGAATGTAATCATGGATATCATAAATATGTCTATAAGTACTTCCATATTCCCAGACACTTGGAAACTTGCAATCGTTCGTCCATTTCCTGTAACAATATGCAAATTAGGTCAGAAAACTGCCTACGTCGTGCATGGGCTTCGGCCAGTATTCAACCCGCGCCCTTTGAGTCTGGAACGCTTCCACTAGGCATTACGCTACCACGACAAAATGAAAATAATTCCCAAACTAAGCAAGTTACGCTTGTGTTATGAATTAATATACAAAAGGCCGATCTCAGACACCCAGACCATAGTAAATAACGGAAAGTTCGTTTATGAAATTCACCACCCAAAGGCAAAGGCAGCTCATTATAATATCAGCCCATAAATGTCCCACTGCTGGGCTCGGGCCTCCTGTTATAGGGAGAATGGACAGTATACCCGCCATGCTTGTCCAAGGTGGGTTGGCAGGTTTGACACATTGGTTATCTCGAGGTACAGGTTGCATCACGATGTTTGTCCTTCACCGTTGTTAGCACGTTGGCAATTGTAAGAATATGCACATTAAATCAGAAAACTGACTAAGTCGTGCATGCGTTCCGGCCAGGAGAGAACCAACGTCTTTTGAGTTTGGCACGCGTGCCCTATCCATTACACTACCACGACTATTGTGCGGAGAAATGGAACTAATTAATTATACAGATCAGCCCAGCCACTGTGGTTGAGCGGGCTAAGCGTTTGACGGCTTACCTCATTGCAACGCAGAGGCTCCGGGTTCGATTCCTGGCATGGTAAATTAGGAAAACGATTTTTTACCGTTATTTACTATGGTCTGGGTATCTGAGATCGGCACCAGAGCAGTCCGTTCTATATTACCCATAACACAAGCGTAACTTGTTTAATTTGGGGTTATACTATATGTGTGTTTGGCTGCCAAAATGTATTTAATTATTATTATTAATTATCAAGTTTTCTAATAAAAGTGGTACATTATACTATTATTCTATTACTAGCATGTGAAAATCCCTTCCCCTTGACTTGAAATAAGCTAATTTGATTTATTTAAATCTGGCCAATTAAAGTCATTCCCGGAAAATTTTCCGAGGGATTCCTGAGATAAAAAGTATCGTAGATTTTAAGTCCAAAACTTTGCTGTCGATCGCCGAAAACCACATCGAAATCGGCCCAGTAGTTTTTATGTGAATACCGAATAAACAGACAAGAAATCTAAAAAAATTGCATTGTGTTCTCCATCATTTATATAATCTATACCAGTACTTTTTTAAAAGCTTAAGCTTTATTGTACAGACACGGCATGTTTAGAATTTTATAATGTTATATATATTTACTAATATCAGTAAGTCGTGGTAGCGTAATGGCTAGCGCACGCGTCCCAAACTCAAAGGTCGCGAGTTCGATCCTGGCCGGAACACATGCACCACTAATGCAGTTTTCTAACCTAATGTACATATTATTACAATTACCACGTGGTAACACAACGGTGAAGAAAAACATCGTGATGCAACCTGCACCACATTGAAAAAACCGATGTGTCAAATTTGCCAAGCCGCCTTGGACAAGCGTGGCGGATATTCTGTCCGTTCCCCTATAATGGGAGGCTCGAGCCCAGCAGTGGGACATTTATGGGATGTTATTATAATATTTATATAGAATCATTCTAAAATTATTGAATCTTTCTAATATTCCGTTGCACGACCGTAGCGCCACGTCTGTGGCACTTATTTCGTGAGACAGAGCCTAAAAAGTAAATAAAGCTAACTCCTTCAATACAAAAAAAATGTTAATTAATAACGATTATGCTTAAAATTAAGCCAAGGAGGTCACACTAATGATGTTTAAAAAACTTACAAAGATATTTTCAGATATTCTATTGGCAGGTATTTCATGTATTATTTAAAGATGCGAAAACACTTTTTGTATAAGATTTTTACTTGTTACGATATCCGCCATCTTATTTGCCGGTAGACTAAACATCACAGTTGTAAACTTCAAAAGTAGACTACACTATTAATTTTTAATACAATCACAAAAGCTCATATATTTTAAGATTCGCAAGTTATTTTCTAACTATTCTTATTTCTCCGAAAAGTATACTTAATTACCTATTTAAAATAATAAATAAATTTACTGGCAACTCATTTTTCAACTTAGGGCAATTCTCTGTACTAAGATGGGCAATGTAATTTAGTGTGAATTATATGAGTTGTATAATATTATTATTACGGGTTGTCTGGAAGAGATCGCTTTTTAGCGATAAGACCGCCCATTTTGCACATTTAGAACATTTTTAGGCTATAAGGTTTTCTGTAATGGTGTACAATAAAGTGTTATCTATCTATCTATCTATCATTATTTATTAGTTGATATATGGCATATTTTATAAACTAGTACAGCGAAGGAAACTTAGCTTATATTATATCTATAATCCCTTAAGACTATAAGTAGAATCCTGAGCCTAGGTCATCAAAGTCAATGGGCAAGGTTCTTAGAAGGCTGGCTACGTCACTTCGCTGGATCGCCATACTGATCCGTTGTTCGAGGTAGGAACCAGCCCTCTCATGACCCGAAGAGTCAATAAATCGTTTTGAAATATCTTTGTACTGGCTCATGGCCACAGGACCCCACGGTCCGAGCGTTTCAACAACAAGCGCCACAAACATAACTAACGGAATTATTATTTTCTTTACATACGAGTTACATACTCGTAACTCGTAGGTAAAGAAAATAATAATTCCGTTAGATATCGTTATCTTATTGATGTCAATTTATTATAGAACAATTAGAAATCGTGTATTCATCTAACATTTAACGCCTAAAGCGAAACTACACTAAATAACTTATTCCACTACATTTTACGGTTTTCTAATGATCTAATTCCGCTCATTTGATTGATCGATTGGAAACAATGTAATTATAGCAATAAATTGATTGCAAATCCTTAAATTAAGATTAATATTCTTTAAAATTTATTTTAAACTGAAACTTTAATAGTTAGTTTTTCATTTTTGAGTTTTTTATATTATATTTCTGTATATATTTCAAATATATACATAGCATACAATTTACTATTTTTAACTATAAAATAGTACAGTGAAGGAAACATAGCTTATATTATATTCTACCTATAATTCCTTAAGAATTTAAATAGAAATATACTATACTATATTTCAAATTGAACAAAAGAAAAAATGTAAATTAATTATATTAAACGATTTATCAGGAAAACAATTATTAATATAATATTTAAAAAAAATCAAATCTAAAATTATTTTATTGGTAACGTTGTTACACGTAGATTGTACATAGTGTTACGAGTTGCAGGACTCGAATTAAAATGGCGTTGGAATTATCATAGAGTTTATTAGAACCACACAAACACGTATAACACAGGTACAAATATAACCGAACGCGATAAGTCCAAACGTAATGCAGGAGATCGTAATTCAAATACACGCGCAAAGTCCGTCACTAAATAAATTACCGAATGTACACAAGTCTTGTTACGCTTGTGGTTATCACTCGACTGACCCTTCCTCAATCGCGCCATTGCTTTACATTGCACAAATGCAAGTATGGCTGCCCGGCAAGCGTCGACGCAATTTCTTAAAAATAGTAACCCGCACACCTGGTTAATGACTGCCATAAAAGATTACAATACACAATGGGCTGTTTTCTAATCACCAATTTTAAACACAAAGTATACAAAAGAAGTCCAAATACCGAAAAGGTAATAAAATGTGTTTCTACAGGGCTGCAGGTGGGAATTTGTCTTTGTCGGCCCTAGGTATATGCAATATATACTTATGTATAATCAATCTATTATATAAGAAATGTTAATGATTCTAGTTTGTACAATGCATTTAAAAACTCTGTAAAATAAGGGGGGCTTATTCGGACCAGCGGATTCCGAGAGTACGACTTTTTGATTTTTTGTCTGCCTTATCTGTTAGAGCTTCAATAAAGAGGACTGAATGGATCTAAATGAAACACGACACACACAATAAGTTTACATCCCGGGTCAATATTATCTTATTTATGAACCCGACCGTCATATTTATCATGGATTCCAAATATCGCAGTGAATTCTCGAAGTATCGTTAGGTTTATAACAATCACAAAGCAAATAAGTACCTAATTATGATACATACATAAACATAATAATGTATGCGAGTACTTCGCACCGACTTCAATATGTTGTAGAAAATATTTGTTTTTTGTTACTTAGTTATTTCTGAAGTAGGTGTCGTTTTAATAGATTTATTTTAAATATTATATTTATTTGCAGGCTGCAGTTCGACCAAACTTAGGTGTTTCAGAAATTGCTATAGTGCTAAGAAATTTGATGCAGAGGCTGGGTCACAAACGATTTTATATATAAGGCGGTGACTGGGGGGCTATAATTGGATCTATAATATCTTCTATATTTCCAGACGCAAGTATTGATTGTTATCTACCAGAGAAGTGATTCCCAACCTTTTACGACCCATCGCCTCTTTCAGAAGAGGACAAAAATTTCAGCGATCTGTGGATTAAACAGTTGATTTTATAAAAATCAAGTTGGTTTATTTGGATAAAAACATGGATTGTTTAACGATTACATTTCATACTCTGATTTTGAATTACCTGGACTAAAATGATAGCTGTGATTGACCTCTTTTATTATCCATAAGTAAGTTGTGTGAGTGAAATTAACATTTTGCCATTGTGAGTTGAATCCTACAAAAATTGTATAGGAATCAACTCAAAGTGATCAATTACTCCAAGGTGGCAACTAAAAAAATGTCAGGTAATAAAAAACCAGAGTACTATTTTTAAAGCGTACACATGTTTTTGCCATATTAGCGTGCAAATGTATGTTAGGCATATACAGAATTTGCTTTCTATTATGCTGGGGCCACACCTGCGATAATGTTAAAGATTTTCATTGTGGCCAAATTCATCTTATTTAGAGAGTTAAAAATAACGCCGTTAATGCATAGCCGTATCAGTGTATATACATACGGTATCTGTTAATATGTATCGTTATTAACAATTCAAAACAATATCGCAACACAAATAAAACATTACACCCATACCTGTGTGAAACGACTTATAAATAATTGTAATATTTCCCAGATAAGGCCCCATCTTTAAAGAAGACATCGCGATGACACTACTTCGAGATAACCGATGTGTCAAATCCACCAATCCGCCTTGGACAAGCGTGACGGACATACTGTTCGTATTTTTATAAATGTAAGACCCGAGGCCAGCAGTGGGACATTCATTGGCTGTTATTATATATCTGAGGCCTTACTCTCAAATGATTTTTGTAGTTCGTTTTCGCCCGATCAGCCCGAAAGAGTTCATGAAATTTTAGATAGAAAAAAAAACCAAAGATTTCTTCAAAACTACAATAATATATGACACAAAAATAAATGGAACACAGTGGAAAATGCACTTAACTATAAATAAAATAAGGAAAAAAGTTCTAAATCGAAAACGAACAATGAAAGATGTTTGAGAGTAAGTCCTCTGTAGTGTATATATACTCTATACTTAAGGCTTGTTACAACGCCAACGTCCTTGAAGATTTTTCGGACGACAGCGGGGATTCCATAGACGCGGTCGTTTTACACATGCATTATTATTTTGGTGTGAATACAATAAAACAATTAAGAATATCATATTTAAATAAGTAATAAAACAAAATTATATATCTCTCTTTTATAAAGATGTAGATTTTTTACGCTATTTTGATAAAGTTGTAGAAGTAAAATGGTTTCACGTCAATAATTTGGGGGTGATTTGGTGAATATTTTTCTTGACTTAATATAACTAGAAAATAAGCTTTTTTAAAAAGGTTTTTAAATAAAAGTTTTTGAGATCCTGGATATCATGTAGCAGTAGAGTGCTAGCCAAGACAAGTAAAACCAGCCCAAACACGACGGGTCTATCTTATTTAGTACAGGAGTTCCTCTGGCCACCTTCCGACTCTATCATCAGATCAGCTCCATGGTACCATATTATTGCATTGTCACGCGATATACATATGTGTGCAAAATTTCAGCTCAATCGGAAACCGGGAAGTTGGTCAAATTTAACTTGCAAGATTCCACCCGACCTTACATACATAGGTACATCCATTGCAAGTTAAATAATACCTTGTAAAATTCTAAAAAAAAAACACGTCACGTCTTTTATCGTGAAGATTTATGTTTTTTTTTTTGGTAAATTATTGATCAGTAATTACCAAGGAAAAGTTGTTTCGTTTGCACCCCACTTTCAACCTTTTGCAGCAAGAGAGGCCTTAAAATGTCAGCAGTACAATGTCCATCCAACCTGTACGACGCCGTCGCGTCAACATACTATTATTTATTACTGCTTTGGCGGTCGAATGTTGACTGATCATGTCCCTATTTACGAGTTTACCTTATATCCCTATTAATATTATAACTGCGAAACTAACTCTGTCTGTCTGTCCGTCTGTCCGTCTGTCTGTTCCGTTTTCACGGAAAACCTACTGGACCGATTTGGTTGAAACTCAGTATATATATATTTTCGATATCGAGGATGAACACAGGATACTTTTTATCCCGAAAAATGGGATAGTTTCCGGGATAAAAATATATTTATCTCTCTGTTTGTTATCCTTTTATGGAAAGACTATTGAACCGATTTAGCTGAAACTCGGTACATATGTAATTTTAATACCAAGGGTGGCCAAGAGATACTTTTTATCCCAGATAATGGGATAGATTTTGGGATAAATTTATGTAAAGGTTATCGGTCCACTTGGGATCCACTCGGTGTTCACTAGGAGTCTGCTCGGGGTCCACTTGGTCCACTTAGTCCATGTTGTCCATGTTGGGTATTTTGTCAAGATTGGTCACTTATGTAGTTTACAGATAGACGAGGGATGGTATAGTTTGCGACATAAAATGAAGTGAATCTTCCGGGGGCAAATATATAAAAATTTAATAGAATGTAACCTGTACCGCTTGCTATTTAAACAAGAGATGCGCACTAGATGTTGACTACAACTTCCTGCAGCCGGGGTCTTGTAAGAGGCGACAAAACATCCCACAGCCAGGCGGTAGGGTATTTGTCCGTCTGGGTGGCTACCACCCCTGATCTAGTCTATGCCGCCATAACAACCTTGAGTTGTGTTCCGGCATTAGTGGCCAGGTTCCAGTAACCCTTAAATAGGCGACGGTAACCACTTTCCACCAGGTGGGCCGTCTGCCTGTCTGCTGAACTTATGCAAAATTAAAAAAAATCGCTTTTGTCGCCAGATATACTACACTACCTTTTTGCTGTGCTTTGCCAAGCATGTGTTATCTCTGCAGGAATCGTATATTTTCATTAGTGGGCGCAGCATCAAAGTCGCTGACCGACGATTTTCATCTACTCGTTGCTGCTCATTTATATACCTAACCCAATTCGATGCTAGTGAAGCCTTAGCTATATCGCTAAATCCTTTGGCTGCATGTTGATACCTCAGACTTTGCACTCCAGTTCTTCCGCTGCATATCAACCAAGCCAATGACTTGTTGTCTATAGAGAATATTCGTTGTTATGGAGTGATATCGTGTAATAAAGAAGTCAGTTAACAATTTTCGAAGATTTCTCTCGACTTCTCTGGACTCCTCTCATCAGATTCCGACTTGGTGACCATGGGACCACACCGACACTTTACAAAAAATATCGTTCCACAATTGACGAAGAAATCGCGTAACAAATATAATTTTTAAGGGTATCTCTCGATTTCACTAGGATCTACTCATCAGATCCTGACATGGTGGCTATGGAACCACCTCTGGAGTATACATTTTCGAATAGAAAAGAATCGATCCACGGTTGACGGAGAAATCGCGTAACAACATACAAAACATACAGACGAATTGAGAACATCCTCCTTTTGGAATTTCGTTAAAAATACACATATTGCTTGTTCCACTTGCTACAATCTTGACATAAATCGTTTGCTTCATCTACTGTCTACTCCTACTACTATTAATCTGTTCATACATACACATTCATTATAAGTGCTTTTTATCTAGCCATTATTTCTGCGACACATAGGACATAATAAGTATATAAGTAAGTAATCTAATTATGAATTTTGTTCATTTTTAGGTGTAGCCATGACGGACCCCCCAGCAGGTTTGCTTGCTTATATTCTACAAATATTATCATCAGGGTCTCGTAGGGAATACATCAATAGAGTTGACGGTGGTCTCAACATACTTTACACTCGCGAAGAATTGATTGACAACCTCATGTTGTATTGGGTTCCCAATAGTATCACTACTTCATTTAGGATTTACGCTGAAACTGCTAATTTGAGAAATGTACGAGAGGGGATCCAAGAGTAAGTTTGTGATGTATGTGTATGCATATAGTTACATACTTTAGCCAGAACAGTCTGTTCATGTATATAAACTATAAGTTTTTTCGTGTAGTTCTCCCATCTCTTAAGGTGCGTAATTTCGCCAATTAGGTGGCCTAAAGCGGCTGTTTTTGGAGAAATACTTCCTGACACATTTACACTATACATTGACGCTAGATATAATGGTAGATGTAAGACATAGCATGAAGTTCCACTTTACTTTGATACTCATCTTATTTTTAATACGAATCTGTAAAAGCGGTCATTTTAGGCCCCTAGAGCATTTTAGTTTCTGTTCCGATAAACCCACCCGCGCTTTCCTCAAAGTTGGCAACTGTGGTTCGAAAGAAAGTCTTTTACAGAATCTTTTGGGGTGACCTATACCATTTATTTCGAATTGCAGAATTCGTTCAATGAAGAACAGCTCAGTAGTGAAACATTCTATTTAACGGCCATTATTTTAATACAGTTTTAATTTTATTATTTCCAGAATCTCTACTCCGGTACCAACATGCACGATACACGCTGAACATGAAATCGTATATCAATCACCAAGAATGCTTAGAACGAAGTACCTCAATCTCGTGAATTCAACAGCGCTTTATGACGGAGGTCATTTCTTAGCCCTAGAGATGCCCAAACTCTTTGCTGAAAACGTCTTAGAATCGATTGAAATGTTTAGAAACTGGCATAGAAAACAAAGTAGCGGTTTGAAGTCAAGTTGGTTGTCATGGTTGTAATACAGATATATTTTATCGTTAACATCCTGGTACATGTATCATGACGTGGAATCAACAAGTCTTGTACCTGTCTCTTTCTCACCTGACTCCGGAAACATACATGCCTACAACCTATGTCATTTTAGATATAAATGCGTCATAAACGTGGCTTAACGTGGTAGAGCCATGCCTGAATCATTATTTCCATTATTGCTCTTAGTGCTGACTCACCAATGTTACACCACGCTCCCATAGAATATTGATATGAAAGAGCCTTGAAGTTCCTTGAAGATTTCCATATTCCATCCTCTCTATCCTATTCTTTTTGTATGATCTCTGTATCACATCCTTCCTATCCCATCCTAAAGAGTGCCAACGTGTTGGCTTCGCACCTGATGTTGCAATAGATGGCCCATCTACCTGTTTGTCATCTTGTTATTGCGCAAATGTAGGTTGCATTTGCGCAATAACAATAGCAATACGTAGCTTGTTATGTTTGCAATGGTACAATGTTTGTCAACCTTAGCTGAATTTGCAGTTCCATTTTGCGCTATAATTATGTCTTTCGCTTGTTTTGTGTTGTTCGTTTGAGCTCACGTGATAAATTCCTATTCTCAGTACCTCTTATAAAAACTACCTATACAAAAAACACGTTTTTATACCGCACTTTTCAGCAATACAATTCAATATTTACTAATGTAGATCCTTTCATAGGTAATTTATATCAATTTAAAACCCAAATTAAAAAATGTTGTAATTTAGAATAATCCAATGAGTTACAATTTTTAGAATAATGACTTAAACTTTTTTTATACTTTCCTTTTTATCTCTATTTTATTAGTAATTATTGTGGTGACATTTTTGTTTGTTCAATATTGACCTCATTTAAATTAAATAGACATTTTTTGTAATTTTTTGTTTTGAACAGAATTTGTTGTTGTGCTTCGTGGAATTTTGGCTAAGTCGTAACACTATATTTAAATTGTACAGTCCTATCTTTTTTCTGCTCCATCTACATCGCCAGATTAGTTAAGAATTTCTTTTAAGCTAGGTTGCCTGGAAGACATCGCTTTTAGTGATAAGGCCGCCTGTCGTTTTGCCAAGAAGTATTGTAATTAAGCATTTTGTTTTTGTATTTGTTTATTTTGTCAGCAATAAAGTGTTATCTATCTATTTAATTAGGTAATGCCCAAACTCTATACTAGCTCCCTAAATCAGTGTAGTGGTATAAGAGTGTGTGTGGTGCAAGTTCCCTGGTCAAGACTTAACTTCGAAGTTTCTGTTTAAAACATAGAGAAGCACTTTTCTATAAATAAAATTTTCCAGGCCAAATATGGCTATGGCAATAAATTAGCGCAATAAATAGTCTCCGGTTACACGCTGTAGCTTGATTTACGGCCCCGTTTGCGTCAGTAGTCGTGAGGACACGGCTTAAGTTACAAGCTAACAACTATTCAAATTATTTTGAACAAGAGCCTTGTCCATCAAAAGGTTGCGCGGAAGAGATTGCTTTAAGCAATTACCGCCTATTGTACTACTACCGTCTAATTTTAAGATACGTAAATGTGATACTGTTTTTATGTTGGTGTACAATAAAGAGTATTGTTTTTGTTATTGTTGTATTCTAAACATTACAACAAAATAGGTATACCTAACCAACCTTAAACTATAAATATACTAAATATTTAATATTAATCTGATTTTTTTTTCTTTTTTTAATAAATCGTCAGACGAACACACACATTGTATACCCCCAAGCTAAACAAGTTATGCTTGTCTTATGGGTGCTTAACGGATGCCCAGATGATGCCCCAGAATGGTCTGGAATCCTCTAGACACCCAGACCATAGTAAATAACGGAGAATACGTTTTTTACGAAATTTAACATGCCAGGAATCGAACCCGAAGCCCCTTTGTTACAGTGAGATAGGCCGGCAAAGGCTTAGCCCACTCAACCACAGAGGCCGTCATTTTAATTATATAAAAACATGTTTAAACTTGTTACGATTTAATCTCTATCCGTGCAGGAACGGAGAAAGAATACAACTTTCTAACGCTGAGAGGCCTGTCGTGAGAGGCGAAAAAAAACCCACAGCCAGGTAGGGTATTTTCCCGTCTAGATGGCTACCACCCCAGATCTAGAGTAAGCCGCCATAACAACATTAAGTTGTGTTCCGGTGACTAGTGGTTATGTTCCAGGCTCCCTTTAGAGAGCGGCAGCACATTGGTAGTATTTGGTGGTACAAATATACATAGGCATTGGTAACCGCTTTCTATCAATTTGGCCGTTTGGCTGTCTGCTGAACTCGTGCAATAAAAAAAGTTGTACTTGGAATCACGGTGTCATTTCTCTGTTTACGTATAATAATTCATCCCATACCATCCTGCTTGAAACAGACTTTAAGGATCATCACGCACCACAATATAATGGTTTTGCAAGATCTGACTAATGATAGATACTCCTCACGATCGTGTATGTAGAAACTAAATCTAGTTAATATTTTCAATCTATACTAATATTATAAAGAGGAAAGATTTGTATTTTTGTATGTTTGTAACGAATAGAATCAAAAACTACTGGACCGATTCCAAATGTAGTGAAACACTTACAAGCCAATAGATGGCGCTGTGCAATAATTCAGGTCGCAAACGATTCCCGACACGTACAAAGAATATATACAAATTTTCAACAATAATAGATAGGCGTAGCCCTGCGAGGCACAGCAACAGCTTCGTTGGAAGACCTGCCTTTGAGACGAAGGAGCATTCCATGATCCATCTCGCTCTCCACCCTATATGGGTCACACTAAACAAAAATTCTTTCATTATTAGAATGCTACATTATTCCAGATTAATATAGGCTATATTTATTACTAGAAGAAATTAGAGATCCCTACTTAAACTTTAATAATGTAACCCAAGGTGTAAAAAGTTAGTATTTGAGTGGGTCCGGGGATGGTTTAGATTCACAATTAGACTTGGTTGGTGGCGCTGGAATCGGGTTCTAGATTTTTATTTTTTCGGGACAGGACAACGTCTGCCGGAACCGCTAGTAACATATTTAGTGGCCACCCCTAATCTTTACTTATTTTAAAATTTAACTACAGTAATTTTTTCAGCGGTAAGTTTTATCTTTAGACCAACAAGGAAATTGCTCGGTCCTTTTACATTTCGTAACCAGCGGCTTACGAATACAGTGCTCTTCAGATTTCTTTTAAATCGGCATATTATCTTAATCTAGCTGTACCAGCGATATCATTCGTGGACTGTAACAATAGTTATATTCATAGCTAGGATATGTCCGCAACTTCGTCCACCCTTGACTTGAATTTGAAATTCCTGGGACACAAAGTACACCAGCATTTAAAAAAGAATATAAGCTATCGTTTTAGTGTAAACTGTGTCGAAATAAGCTAATTTACGCAAAATTACCCGAACAACTAAAAACCCCTCCCGGGAATATTCCCGCGGGATTCCAAGGATAAAAAG
Organism: Dendrolimus houi; assembly: GCA_039645545.1. Classification (NCBI taxonomy): domain Eukaryota; kingdom Metazoa; phylum Arthropoda; class Insecta; order Lepidoptera; family Lasiocampidae; genus Dendrolimus; species Dendrolimus houi. Next base: position 10,931,827 of record CM077136.1, read on the forward strand.
GAGCGCAGAGTTTAAACCTAAGAATTAGCTGTCGATCAGTGAAAACCGCATCGCCATCGGCTCAGTAGTTTTATATGAATCCCGAACAAACATACAAATAGACAAATAGACATGAAAATCTAAAAAAAATACATTGTTTTCTCTATCGTTTATATCAGGCCACTCAGAAAGTATTGCGATAAAAAGTTTTTATGTATGAGAGACTGGCTAGTTATAATCTATTTTGAAAATATGATTATTTATAACTAAAAATAGGTACGTTCCAATTTCAAAATTACCCTCCACATTGTTTGCGAGCTAATTTAAATTATCGTGTATCATTGAAACATAGATCTGCGCTGGGAACATTTTCGCGCTATGATTTTTTACGATTTCAAGTGTCGCCTGAAACCGGACGAATTGTACGATAGACTTCAAATGGCATACGTGGATGAAGGCCCTTCTAAGGCAACCGTGTGTCGTTGGTACAACGAATTCAAGCGCGGTCGACTAACTTTTTTTAAACTAAAATTGCATTGTGTTCTCCATCGTTTATACACGTATAGTGTATTCCAGTAGTTTTTTTTAAATAGCTTCAACGCACAGACTTGGCATTTTTAGAATTTTGTAATATTATTATAGATAGAAGATAGATTAGATAGGTGACACATGTAAATTATATAATAAATCCTAACTAATATAATAAAATCTGAATGTGTGTTTATTTGCTTGTTCTTGATGTTTTTGTACGTTGTACGCCTTAATTAACATAACACACGTTTATAAGAAATGTTTTAATTCATTTGACGCTTTTGTTCCGCAGGCTCGGCCAAACTTTTATTTGTCTGAGCCCATTTTATATTTATTTTTAGAATTTTTCATATTATGCATCTCTAGAGGGAAAAGTTTTTTTCGACTGGAAGGGAATATATCTGATTATCTTATTTTTGACCTAAATAAAAAAAACAAGAACATCGTTATGATTTTAAAGCCCTGTTTAACGATCCCCCATACACCTATTTACACTGAATTTTGGTCATATATCCACATGTAATAGCAATTTTTATTTATTGCCGATTTCACTACACTGTTGTATATCTAGCGGCGTATAGAATACAATTTCCTACATAATTCCATCCACTGTATACAAGTGAATATTTCAAGTGTGCCTTCAGGGCCAAATCCTAAACTATACAAAACAGTGAAAAACATTCAAAGGCGTCTGGGGCCAATTTTAACAAAAACTAAAGTAGTATCATTAGATTTTAAAAAATGAGTTTTAAATAAATAATAAACGTAGTAGTAGACGTCACATGCGATCAGAAGGCTGGCGTATATTTCGCTCAAAGATTAAGCGTTGCTATACAACGTGGCAACGCCGCTAGCCTTTTGGGAACGTTCCCGGTAAGTGGCAGTGGTTTGAGACCAATATCTTATCTTTAGGTATTTTTCCCTTTTTTATTTAGTTTTAGTTTTTATATAGTATACTTTGTTGTTTATTTTTAATAAAACTACGTTTTAACGGTTTTAAGGACGGTATTTTTTGATTTTTGCTTTTCCGACGTTTCGGCCACTTTTTAGTTGCCGTGATCACGGCACTCGGCACTTAACAATACTCGTTGACACTTGACATCTTTGTCTTCCGTGATCACGGCAACTGAAAAGTGGCCGAAACGTCGGAATAACAAAAATCAAGTAAATTACCGCGCTTGAAACCGTTAAAACGTAGTTTTATTATGTTTATTTTTATTGTAGTTTTATACATTTTTCATCAATAGAATAAATTGTAATTGAATAATAAACTAGGACCATGGGGTCCTGAAGCTTATCGACTTTATAGAGACCTATCAACACGTTTGATACAAGTCTCACGTGGCCATAGGGCTGGCTTATATTTATGGCACCGCATTAGCGCTCCCATTCAACGAGGAAATGCGGCTAGCGTTTTGGAAACGTTCCCATCTGACGGCGATTTAGGACTCATATAATAGATGTAATTTTTATTATTATAATGTTTTGCGTTTAAGTTTAATTTGTGTATAGTTTATGTTTATTATGTTAAAGTTCTTATTAATACTACCACCCACAGCTTGTTCATTTTAATAATTTAATTCTAATTTTTGTTTATGGACATTATTTACCATATGTACTAATCACGAATATTTAAGAAAATACTAACCTTTAATATTAATAAATATACCAAAGAGCATTACAAAAAAATTAATTAGCCTTGTCAGGAATCGAATCGGCTGATTTTGGAAAAAACACACGGCTACTGTATTATTATAACAAATAATAATGTAGTTTGTATTGCATCTATTTCTCTGAAGGAATCGACAAGTACTATTATATATCACATTTAAGGTACACCCAGGAAATGCCACTCATAAGCACGTGTTTTTGATAAAGTCGATTCACCGTAAGCCTTCTGTAACATTTTCAATGTCTCCGAACACAAAATTCCATTGGCGATGCAAAATTTAAAACAAACTCTTTGTTCGATGTTTTTGTTCATTATGAAATTCGTAACACACGTAACACACTAGGTATGATCTAATTAAAAACAGTACTGTATTTAATCTAAATGGCCGATGCAACTCAAACTCCGCGCCAAAATGAAAAACAGTTGAACCAATCTAACACCATCCATTCCCGATACTTTTGTGACAGAATGTAAACTACATACACAATACATAAATTTACATAGATATACTTAAATTACTTTTTACAAATTTAAATAGTGATCTTTGACAAGTTTATTAACAGGTTCAGAGAGGTACAGATTTATCTGTACTTTCCATTCTTGCGATACGGGGCGCTTTAAACATTGTACTAAAACTACTATTATGACAGCAGGAGACTTATTGAGCCCCTTAACGTTTTAAAAACTAAAATCCATTTTGGTTTATATGTATATAATAGTTCTGGATTTTTGTTTTGTGTTGTACGGTACTAGGTCAAGGTAGCCCCGTATTAAGATAGGTATACCAGGAACTTTGGTTTAATGGCACATTTTAGATATATTCATCTTATTTCTACACTGAACCAAATTGAAGTTACGCCCGTCGTACTACAGAGACGTCTATATTTTTCTCTTTGCCGCTCGCAAGTGAGACGTTCGGGGCGACTTAGACCCCATTTCGCAGTAAACATATTAAAAGATGTAAGTGACTACAATTCTTATATACACTTTACGTAATAGATAGTCTTTCATACAATAATTTATTGCGACCTTCTTCTACAGCTAGACTAGAGAGACCATTAAATTTAGAATGTACTACCTAAAGGTAATTTAATACGAAAGAGCATTCAAACTCCACGTCAAGGCTTCGGCGTCCGACGGATTAAGGTCATAATGTCCCAACGTAGAAAGTTCAGTAATTCCTACCTTTAATTTGAATTGGATATTTTACAAACTGCCAAAATTCCAATTAGTCATAATCATAAAATGCAAAGGTTTTATGTTGTGAACTTATAATCCGAGAATGTGCCGTCAAATTAACTGGGATACTTTTTACCAGCTTACAAAATGTCGCAGCCTAGTAGATTTTGTACGAGATTAGAAAATTATGATGTCATAAGTTTGTACACGTAGAAGGAGTCATTAATCAGCAATTAATATTATTTTTATTGTGATATTTGAAAAATAAGATGTTATTTTAACGCCTTTCTTATATTATATACCTTTTCTCATTGCGAAGCTGGTAAACAAAGAGACTCATCTTATAGAAAATTATTACCCTGAACCCTCGCTGTTCATATTCTAACCACTAAACAGTAACACTGCACTGATTTTTCCGACAAAAACGAATTATTTGTACGATTAACATGCAATATTAACCATCTTATAAATCAAACCATAGCACAGTACAATATTGGTCAACGCCATCTATGGACGAATGATGAAACTATATAAAAACAACTAATTTATTACAAACTACTTTATTTACCCGTGCAGGAACGGAGAAAGAATACAATTACCTGCGGCCGGGCGGGCTGTCGTAAGAGGCGACAAAACAACCCACAGCCAGGTGGTAGGGTATTTGCTCGACTGGATGGCGACCACCCCTGGTCTAGACTATGCCGCCATAACAACCCTGTGTTGTATTCCGGCATTAGTGACCAGGTTCCCAGTCACCTTTAAGAGAGCAGCAGCCCATTTGTAGCACCTTTGGTGTTGCAAATGTCCGTAGGCAATGGTAACCGCTTTCCATCAAGTGTGCCGTCTGCCTGTCTGCTGAACTCCTGCAATAAAAAAAAAATATATCCTAAGTCGCAGTTGCATATATACGTTTGCAACTCCAAAGACAAGTCGATGCGTTTCCAGGTTTTACGATGGGATTGAGAGCATGGGAAGAGGAGATAGGATAGAAGGGATGGAAAAAACGGGTCGGGATAGAGGGGATAGGATAGGAAGGTTGGAATGAAGGTGATGGGATATGGAAGATGGTATAAAATGAGGGGGAGTGGTCTATCCGATCTCTCAGTAATCGGAAATATAAACAAACAATCAAAATCCTACAATTGTTCATTTTAAATGTAGCCTTCCGTCACATAAAATGAATCGAAATCGTCTCAGCGTGACGTAGCTATAACCGGAAATGAAGATGCGCAAGTGCAGCTTGCCGCCGCGTGCGCCTGCGCGATGCGAAGGGTATCGCCCGTCGTTCGATTGACAGTGCAGCTCCATGACCTTATGAAGTGTCACGCGTAAATACCGTCTCGCGAATCGGAATATATTTCATGTCGTGTGTTTGTTATAATATTGTTACGACCGACAAAGGCCAATGCACACCTGCAGTTTATTACCTTTTTGTCAGCCATTTCCTTTGTTTACCTTATGTTTAAAATGTGTATTTAGAAAGCAGCCTATTGCGTATTGTACTCATTTAGGGCCGTTTGCAGGCATAATTAGGCAGGTGTGCAGATTACGAATTCTAAGAAATTCAATCTACGCGGGCGCGCAGCCATATTGTACCGGTGCAGGATAAAGCAATGGCTCCAATGGAGAGATCGGCAGTCTAGCGATGGTCACAAGCGAGACAAGACGTGTGTACATTCGATAAGCTATGTTGCGCGTGTTATTGAATCGTGTATTACGTTTGTACTACAACAGTACTTGTGTCCAGTTATATTTGTACCCGTGTTATACGTGTTTGTATAGTTCTAATAAATTCTATAGTAATTTTAAACGGCATTTTAATTCGAGTCCTGTAACTCGTAACAATGTAATATAATTAATTTACATAATAACAGCTTGATATTGGACTATTAAAATATCAACTCCTTATTTGCGAATGTCATTCGGCATTGGAAGGCTACACCGCCAACACCGCACCACTCATGAACGCCACATAAACATTAAAAAATATAGTAATAAAATGTTTTTAATAACAGCGCGGTAAAACGTCCTTCAAATATCCGCAGAAAAGTCGTGTAAATGGAATTATTCATTACCTATTTAATTTTAATTGTTAAAACCACTTAAATTAATTATCAAATAAAAGAGTTAGTTAATCTGCAATTACAACGTCGCATTTTTGTGTTAATTATTTGAGGTTAGTGGTATATATACAACGACGATGATATAAAATGTGGGAAGGTAGGAAAAGTAACTGCGGCCAGGCTTAATTAATAGTCAAGTTTCATCGGTATGAGGGTGCTTTATGAGGCATCAACCCCTATATTACCCTACGTTGACTGTAATGCGGGTATCCCATAAAAATGTGATAGTAATGTTTTCATTCCGAGAATTATCCAACTTTCGTGTTACTGTTTCCGACCGAACTATTGACAAGAGCGTTTTAATTATGCCTTCCTTTAACCCCATCGTAAAGGTGGGCCTTCGTCTGTGTCAGTGTTAAAGATTTATGGCCTTATTCATAGAGAGCTAAAATATGTTTGAAGGCTTATTTAAGATAAATCGTCAAAAAGTATTATTCATAAAAACATAAAAACATATTAGCGTTAAAACGTTTTACAAAGTTACGCTGTGTATCGTTAATTAAAGCATAATAAAGTGCTAAAACTCATTATGGACAAAACTGTATTCATAATCGCATATTAGAATTAAAACGCTCTAAAAATCCTCGCAAATTTAAAATAGCTAGGTTAACGCCTTTTTAAACGTAAAAAATATGGATTTCGATCAGCTGATTATTATTTATCATTTGACCTGTCAGAACTGTATTCTTCTTCTTTATTTGTGTATCTAGCCAGTGCGAACTTTCCGTTAATATTCAAGTTTCTATGTGGTACAAGAATATCCATAGACTATGGAGCTCCTATGCACTAATTGTGTCGAACTAGCATACTCGCGCTGTCTATTTCGCTCACCACTTTCTTGCCCGCTGCCGTGCAAGTGGGCATCATGTTGCCGTTAATATTTTTTATTATCTTTTTCCATAGACAAATCCCTGATAAAAAATAATTTACTATGAAGTGGCAACAACATGTATAATAAGAGCATATTAGTGTAAAGAAGATTTGAGGAGCATTTATGAATAAAAAAATTTTTTATCGAACGTTTTTGATAGGTTAAAAATATTTTATCTTGTATAAGGTTCTTGACGGGACCTTAGAGAACGATTTTCTTGTGTAATTTAATTTCAATAACTGTAATAGCAGAGTATTAATAATAAAACATGTAATAAATTAAAAAAAAATGTAAGTAAATTAATTTAATAATAAAGTATAATACTGCCTAAAAGTGAACAATGATTACAGGATATTGACTGTTAAAGAAGAATTATGTGTTTGTGTTGGAAATCTGAACGGATTATTTAAATATGCTTTTTTGACCCGCCAATAGAATTTCTTGTTTTAGCTTTTTTTATTGCATGAGTTCAGCAGACAGGCAGACGGCCCACCTTATGGAAAGAGGTTACCATCGTCTATGGACATTTGCAACACCAAAGGTGATACAAATGCGCTGTTGCTCTCTTAAAGGATACGGGAACCTGTCCACTGATACCGGTGGTATACACAACTCAAGGTCGTTATGGCGGCATACTATAGGCTAGGGGTGGTAACCATCCAGACGGGCAAATACCCTGCGACCTGGTTGAGGGTTTTTTTGTCGCTTTTTACGACAGGCCGCCCGGCCGCAGGAAATTGTGAATTTTCTCCGTTCCTGCACGAGACGATTAACCTTGAGCTAATTATGTTTCGTGTAATCCCCCCTATCATCTTCCCTATTCTAATTCTATATCCCATCCTATTCCTCTTTAATTTTAATTAATTCTATATCCTATTCCTCCTGTCTAATCCCTACACGGGATGAGCCTTTATCCTATGCTAAAGTCTTGCAACGCGTTGCCTTCACCCCTGGTGTTTCAAACGTCTACAGGCGACAGTAACCATTTCCATTAAGGAAAATATCTGTCTCTTGGCCAGCTTCGCAATAAAAAACTGTGTGTGCAGTTCACAGGCAGTAGAAGTGCAACTTCAGAGAATATACTCACAGATAATTTTTCTCTAACTTTTATTAATATAAATATAATTCCTTTAGTCTAGCTTTCAACATATTATAATTCAAAATAAACTCCTTAAAAAATATTATTATCAATTTTATCTTGGTCCATATTGCACCTATGTTTAATCATCGGTCTTATTGACTCTCTAATCTGAGCTGCACAATGAAAAACTCGTATCTCATTCTCTCGCAGGCTTTGTCCAACAGATTTATGTGTTTATCCTTTGCAGTGTCGCTTTTTTATTTCATCGAGTTTCAAATAACAAAGATTCTAAAGAAATCTCACTTCAAAAATGTAAAGAACTTTTAAGGGAGAATAACAAATAATTTAATTTAATTATATATATATATATATAATATATATCACTTATAATTTAATTTAGATTTATAATAAGGACTATATCTTATTAGTGTGGTTTCGCCACCAAAACAACCACTGCGGTTCGTTCGGGCTGGCGTCGACGCTAAGCCGCCGCCAAGTGAGGTAGGGGTAGGTACGCTGTAATGTGGGGGGTCTGGGAAGATCGCCTAAGACGCCCTAGCGCGGGTCCCGCAACCATTGAGGCGGTGAGGCCCGTCCTGCACGATTGGTAACGACGAAGTCACGGCACCCTGAAGTTCAGGCTGACATAGGTCCTAACGGGGCAGGCCACGTCAGGGTGCCACCATTGTGACACGGGCGACGAGGACAGACGGAGCAGCGCCGGGAGCTCGTCGCCCATACCGGATTTGACACCTCGCTTCCGGCCGTGGTACGCACCATGGTCGGGAACTCTACCGGATGGGACGCCGTCTCCTCCTTTTGCGAGCAAGTCATGTTTGCGAAGGAGGAGGTGGAGCGGGAGCGTGAGCGTACTTCCCTGCTCCGCTGCCGCCAAAGGAAGATGCGCCGACGCCGGAGGTCGGATGGTGACCTTCGGCCGCCGTAAGTGGGCGGCGCGGGTGGGGCACCTTGGGGTATAGGGCTTCTCACCCGCACATGGCGTCGAGATGAGAGCGCGAGTGTTCCGCGCGCGCTCATCTCTCTTCCCGTGGGGCGCGTTACAGAACGCGTTAGTTGTGGCCAAGGGCTTAGCTAGTGAGCGAGGCCCACGACTGCCAGGGCACGCGGAGTTGGGAATCCCGCAGTCCCGTAGCCCTGGCATAAGGCGCAGGACGGAACACCCAGGGGTTTTAGTGGGTATCCCTAACTGGGGATTGGCAATAGCGTGGTACCGGTTCCGACCGGGCACGCTAGTGCCACCCCCGATCTGGCGAATCCCACACTCTCACATCGGGTCGCGAACATCCCCCAGGCTTCAGTGCCTGTCGCGGCTTAGTCCTCAAACGGACTTCCCTGGTCAAAAAAAAGGTACGCTGTAATACAATTAGACATGTTTTGATTGGCGGCACTGCTGGCGTCGCTGTCATAGCATCCCAATAGGATATAGCCTCAAATCTCAGATTTGTCATTCGCTAATTTCACAACTGAATATAACAAATATGCAACATTCATGGCTGTCTACGAACTATGAACAGTTTGTAGGGTTCTGTAAAGGTCACAAACTGCCACTATATTATTTGGCTAACCCTAAAAAGTATTTAAGTAATTAAAAATACCACAGGTTTCAAAAACCACTCGATGAAGGCATTGAAGTTATTTTTGAAATCCTAGTACTTAACTATAATTTTTGGAATTTTCAAGACTTTGGAGGTTATTGCTTTCCTATTGAAACAAAACGAATTAAAAGTTTAAGTCAAAGTAAATAAACCTATATAAAAAGTTATAAAAATATAGTCACACTTTTTCAAGATCTAACTGACGGTACTCCCCACACGACTGCGTACTTATCAAATTGAAAACAAATTAACCTACACATGTATCGTGGCCAACTCTAATCTTTATGTATTTTGCGGTTTGACTACTCTACTGTGTAGCGCCATATACACTTTTATGACAAATTTTATTCATATAGAACCAGATTCGTGTTACGAATATGACAAACCTATTAGAATAAAATAGAACTCTGTGCCTATGTCCTTTTTTTTTAACGCAGGGGGAATGTCTTTGGACACTGTCCTCGGGCCTTTCGGGGAAAGAGCCTAATGTAGCGCAGAGGCATGCATCGAGGGTGTGTGAGACGTTCAGCGGCCGGTTCTCTACGCTTCAAACAGAAGCAGTCACAAGAAACCGATCGCCAAACTACCCACTAAACCTAAACCTGCGCCCCTGTATCCGCGCTTTTACGGGGCGTCACGTGATTTAGAACAGAGTTACTGTGCCGTGACGCCCCTAGGCTCGGCAATACTGGGCTACCCCAGTGGCGGAGTGACCCACTTATCTATTTCTGTACTAATGTAATAAATATAAGATTGTAATTAGACTAGTAAACAACATGTAATCTATTACATGTTCTTTACTAGTCTAATTACAATTTTATATCTATTATATTGTTACGAGTTATGCGGGACTCGAATTAAAATGCCGTTAGAATTATTATAAAGTTTATTAGAACTATACAAATACGTATAACACAGGTACAAATATAACCGAATACAACAAATCCGAACGTAATGCAGAAGGTAGTAATTCAATAAAACGCGCATAGTCCGTCAATATTTGATTCCCGAATGTACACACGTCACACCTTGATCGTAGTTGTAGCTCAACTGACTCCCCTCTCTCAATCAGGCCAACATTATATACTGCACAAATGCAACTGTGCTCGCCCGGCAACATCGACATAATTTCCTAGAATTAGCTTATAATCCGCAACACCTTGCTAATGATGCAGCCTGCAAGCGGCCATAGACGAGTACAATAGAACAATAGGCTGTTCTCCACAATAACTAGAAGCGTATGCCAATAAATAAGTAAACAAAAGAAGACGATCATGAAAGGACTGCAATTAGTTTAAACGCCGACAGGTAATAAAATGTTCTTTTACAGATTAGAAGTGGAATTTGTTTATATCGGAGCCTAAGTTGTAACAATATCTATATCTATATAAGAATGTAAATAAAGAGAAAAAAGCAATTAAAATAAAAACGTAAAATGACATAAAGGATACAAATATATTTAAAAAAGAAATCAATACCCCAACAGATCATGTTCGTCAGGAAGGAGGAGAAATAAAAATAAAATTTATCTGTAAATGTATCAGTATCACGAAGTGGTTCTCCAAAAACGGCCGCTTTAGGCTCCCGGAACTTTACCAGCAACAGTAATTAATCACGTAGGAAAATCACGCATTCAATAGAGGTTTCGTTTTTGCTCAAATGGCTGTGGAAGCCTAAAACAGTCTTCTTTGCCCAATTACACATACTCGTATGTTATTAAGGCTCCACGTTCCGCAATATTTTTTTCATTACGCCCCAAAAACTGAAGGGTTGTTTATCGGGAAAACAAATATTTCGTATTGTATCGAATATTGTTGAGTGGTGTATTGTTGACTTTGTATCTGACGAGATTTCGCATATTGATTGATATAGGATACATCGATATAAAAATGGCAACGAGATATTGTATTACTTATTATATTACAAGCTGATGCCCGCGACTTCGTCCGCGTGGTGCGGTTTTTTAACTATCCCACGGAAAGTCTTTAATTTTTCGGGATCAAAAGTATCCTATATGTTGACCAGGGATATAAGCTACCACCACACAAAATTTCATTTAAATCGGTCCAGTCGTTTCGGAGATTAGCTGGTACAAACAGAAAAACAGATAAACAGAGAAACAAAAAATTTGAAAAAATCTAAATTAGTTCTATTTCTCTTCTTACATCCCCTGACTCGGTTTTTAGCATTTTTTTTCATTGTACAAAAATTTGACCTCTACAATTTTATTATATGTATAGATTATAGTCTTCTTGTGTAATTGCAAAGTTAAAAATTTATATTTTTCTTCCTTCTTCGTTCATCATCCGAACGTTAAATCCCGGTTGCGTTCAGACCGATTGCTTCGAAGCCTAGGGTCCGCTTTCCTACTTCTTCTTCTCCACTTCGCGCGATCATCAGCATCCCTTGTACTGAGACTATTGGTACGCATGTAGGTCGGGAAAATTCCCGCGGGATTGCCGGTATAAAAAATAACAAACATTTTATTATATAAAATTTGTTATCAATCGACTAGTGAAAAAATCACATTGGAATTCGATTTTTTAAACTGGCCATTTTAAATCATTCCCAGAAAAATTGTCGCGGGATTCCCAGGAAAAGTAGCGCAGATTTTAATCACCGAAAACGTCATCGAAATCGCCCCATTACTTTTTACGCGAATCCCGAACAAATAGACAAGAAATCTAAAAAAAATTGTATTGTGTTCTCCATCGCATATATTATTCTGTTTTTTTGTTTAAATATCTTCAATGTACAGACACGGCATGTATAGAATTTTATAATATTCTAGATTTACAGAGAAACTAAGAATTTTGTTTAAATCAGGTTGCCTGGAAGACATCCCTTTATCCAATGAAAGGTGTTTACCATCGCATAGTAGTAGGTATGTCTGAAATACCAACGACGTAGCCAACGCGTTGCCAGACTTTAAGAATGGATAGAGGGGAAGAGATAAGAGGGATAGAATAAAGGAGATGGGATGCAGAGTTCAGACAGGAGGAGTAGGATAGAAAGGATGGTATAGAGGAATCGAATAGAGACTTTTTTAATTCCTCTCTTTCCGGTCGAAATTGATTGTCCGGACTTATTGCTTACATTCATTTTTTGTGTTTCTTTTCTTTTATTTCTTTTTTGTTTGTTTTCTTTTATTGTTTGCTTATTTCAGATTTTACAAAGGGTCCTTATATCTATTACAATTTTTGTTGCTGGAATCTAATACAGTTGTAGGTTACTTATTCCTTAATTTTTTTTTTCTTATACAAATTTTGCTGTTTATGTCTAAACATACATTTATCTGAATATCTAATATCCGTTTGTAAAGTTCCTACTTCTATCCCTAATATACTAATGCTTGCTACTTTTAATTTTATATATTTTCCCAAATAACTGTATTCCAATCTAATAGGAACTGGGTTAGGGAAGATGGGCTAGAAGAAGGATGAAGTGGGTCATTGGAACTCTCATTTGTCGTACGAAACACGATTCCAGGCCAAGTTTGTGTAAATATTAAGTTACACTAAACATTAAGTTACACCTAGTCGTGTTTTCTGTGATATGTGTAAATATTAAGGGTAATTTAATATTTACACAAAGTTTAAGTGTAACTTAATATTTACACAAAGTTTAAGTGTAACCTAATATTTATACAAAGTTGCTAAAAGGAAGTAACTATAATTCCGCAGCTTCTCACAATTTCCCCTGAAATATTACGTGCAAATTCATCTAGAGACCCATTTCCAACAAAATTCACAGTTCAACGAGCCAGGCCTCTCAACAAAGCTTGTCATCGTTCATTATGTAACTACCGCAGTTGTTTTCGTTGACCCTAACTTTAGAGATCTTTTGGATCAAAGTTTAATCGCAGCGCTGTAACTTTATTTAGCCACCTGCCAACTAAAATTTACATTAATTCTCGTCCAACCGAAAAAGGTTAATCAAATTTATATAATACTAGCTGTTTTATGCGACTTTGTCGGTATTAATTTTTATATTAACTGAAGTATAATATAACATGTAAAATGTCAATATAGCAAAAATATAAATTGACAAACAAATAATGCAAATAAATAAAAGAAAATATATAAAGTAATGTAAGGTCGGGGTAGGTAAACTCCAACTTTTTTTATGTTTTCTCTTGCACGGACGGTTTTAATAATGTAAAAGTTTACACGAAACTACAGGACAAAAAATGTGTAATTTTCGAAGCACAGACGTCCCACAATGTTGATGTTGAAGCGTTAATAAGCCTCGTTATATGGTACTGTCTGCTGTCCCGAAGTCCCAAGCAGTTTAAGCAAAACCTGGAAACCGAAAGAGCATATTTTTTATTTTAAATGCATGTCACTCTTTAACTACTAAATTAATTAAAGACTAGTACGCTTATTAAATGCACACCGCCATCTATTGTCGAGTAGCAGTTTTAGTATGTTACAGTAATAAATAAATAAAAGATTTTACTATAAAATAAATTATTGATGTAATAAATATATAACATAGTTATTGCGACCCTGACACAAAGGGGAAGACGCTGGGGCCGAGTAAGTTCCCTTAAAAAAAACATCAGTCGTAAGACTGCCCGTCACGCGAGTTCAGCGCTCCAATCCAATCCCAAAAGTGCCCAAAATGTCTAAGGAGTTTTTACTTCAAAAATATTTATTTTATGTTACCTATAATATTATAAAATTATAAACATGCCCTGTCTGTACATTGAAGCTATTAAAAAAATCTGCGCTACATTCTATCCTGGGATTCCTGCAGGATTTTTCTGGAAAAGATATTAAATGGCCAAATTAAAAAAAAATCGAATTGCAATGTGATTATTTTACTGATCGATAACAATTTTTATGTAATAGAATTTGTGACTTTTTTTATCCCGGGAATCCCGCGGGAATTGTCCCGGGCGCAGTTTGAAGTTGTTCGGATGCGTAAAAATTTGCTTATTTCAACACAGTGTTTACTAAAACAATATCTTACATTCTTTTTTAAATGATGCGGTACTTTGTGCCCCGAGAATCCCGCGGGAATTTCAAGTCAAGCGTGGATGAAGTCGCGGGTATATCCTAGTACTAAATATAATATACTTGTTTAATTGCAGTTTATACATATGGGAATTTTAAATAAACAAACTTTCAAATTTAAGTTTACTTATACATGTAACTTTTATAAACATTTTACTACATAATTTAAAATTTATATATGACTAGTTTTCACTAGGGTCAAACCTTAGTGCGTACCTCTTGTTTAAACAGCAGACGTTAATACAGGTTACATTATATTAATTTTTTATGTTAGTGATATTTGTCCCCAGACGATTCACTTCATTTTATATCACAAACTATCCTATCTCCCGGGGTGAAAGTATAAAAACTACATATTGTTACGAGCTACAGGACTCGAATTAAAAATGCCGTAGGAACTACTATAGAATTTATTAGAACTGTACAAACACGTATAAAACAAATACAAATAAAACTGGATGCAACCAGTTCACACTGCACGATTCAATGAGAGTACTACAAACGCCTTATTCGTCTCGTAGTCGTCGCTTGACTGCCCGCCCCTCCATTTGGGCATTGTCTTATACTAACTACACAGTACAAAAAAAATCGGGCGCGTGCACTGAGTTTCCGAGAAATAGTAATTTGCACACCTGCGAACGGCCACAAAGTCGAAAACAATAACAATAAGGATTAGTTCGACGCTAATGATGGTTATAAAACAAGTAGAAAAACAATAGCATGTTTTTCTTAATTACAAATTCAAAACACAAAAGAATTCCTAAACCGTTGGAAGACAATGAACTGCGCTTATGACAGGCAGCTGTGCGCTTATCTTTGACGGCATGTAACAATATGTTCAAAATTACAACAAAACCGATCCAGTATTCCAGTAGTTTTTCCGTGAAAGCTTAACAGATAGATAGTACGAGTAACTGTTAGGGTTGCCAACTGTTTTTGAGAAAAATAACGTATTACATTTTTTAAGTAAGGAAAAAATAAAGAAAATGAAAGAAAAAAAGCATTTATAATTTATATTATATATTAAGTATTTTTTAAAATTTTATTTATTTCTTCTCTTGTACATACTACTTTTGTGTGCTTCTAGCACACACTAACGACTGTCATTATCCTAAAATTTTTCGAAGCTATCTTTACATTCCCAATTTAAATTTAAATAAACAATTCATTTTTTTATTAAATATTAAATAGATGTGCTGTTCCTTTCTTCTCGACATTTGAGATTCATTATTGAATAAACTCTTTCAGTGAAAGCTGCATCGATAATAGTTCAGGAATTATCCATATAAGTATTTCATTTTACGTATCAGAGTTAATATTGGAAATAGAGTATTTCACGTACTTTATTTTTATGCAAAAGTATAAAATATATTTACCAAAAATAAAGTAGGACACGTTATTATAGAGTATGGTTGGCAACCCTAGTCACTGTTAATACTGTATTAATTTTATCATACCAACATTTTGCAGCTTGTTTCAGACCATAAATGGAATTGCTTATTGCTTATAATTTTTTTTGTGTTTTTGTTTCCCCCTATTTGGGGGAGGATTATCAATTTTTTTTATTGATAATAAATTTTTATATCTTGAGAATAAACTTGAGAAATGATTGGTCTCCCATACAAAACTGTAATCCCCTATTTCAACCCATTCTAGTTTTATTTTTGCGATAAAAATAGCAGCAGTTCGTGTGCCAAGTCTCGTCTATCATCTGTAAACTAAAAAAAAACCATTTCTTTTTATTAAAATGACCAAAATGACATCACAAAAATCAAAACCTACCCTACTTTCTGGGATAACCTTTATAAATCTATACAAAAATCAACCCCTTTACCGGGATGAAAAGTATCCTATGTCCATCTAAGATATTGAAGTTACATATAATATATACTGAGGTTCAGCCAAATTGGTCCAATAGTTTATCCGTAAAAATATTACAGGCTAACAGAAAATTATACTTTTATCCCGGAATTTATCTTTTTTTTAAAAAGTATCCTACGTTCATCTTCGGCATCGAAACTATATACATAATTATATATCTATAGTTTCAGCCAAATCGTTCCAGTAGTTTTTCCGTGAAAGCGTAACAGACAGATAAATGAACAGACAGAGTTACTTTCGCATTTATAATATTAATAGGGATAGGAACTAGTGTGACCTGTTTTGTTTACATAAATTTTTGTACTTGTTAAATGAATTACAAAGGCAATAAAGAGAAACACAGAAAGAGTTTTGTATATTTCTTACCAAATGCCTAAATATGAATTTTTATCCTTAACATGAGATAATATAGATTGGTATACAAAATTTCATCGGCTAATTGAGCCTAGCCTTTTGATTACTGATACTGGCAAAATATTTCTTAGATCTCTTTGAAAAAAATTCTGTGACAATGAATCCTAACGATCTAATATTTGATGTTAGACATATACTAAAACAGCAAGATAACGATTGAGGACCGCTGGTGGAGTTCTAATTCTACCCACCTACGTGAAGGTGGTAGAAAGGGTTTCAGATTTGATTCCTCACATAGTAAATTTCGTAAACACACTTTCCGTTGTTTACTGTGGTCTGGCTTCAGAATGGCATAGAATATTGCGTAACAGATGTACAAGGATGTTAAAGTTGTCACAGTATCAATGCATTCAAAGTCGTGCAAAATTAATTTTACAATATTAACTTACATTATAAATCACAATTAATAGTTAAAATAAAAAATAAGAAATATCAATTATAATAATCATACATACATTCAATGATCTAAATAAGAAAAAAATGTTCATAAAATGAATACTACTGGGCCAAAGTATGTTAAATTTTTAGGGGACCAAATAGCTACTATTCCGTATCAAACTAAAAAAGAATCACGCAAATCGAATCATAAATCTCAGCGTAATCGGTGTACATACATAAAAAAAAAAAAAAACATATCAATCAAATTGAGAACCTCCTCCTTTTTGAAGTCGGTTAAAAATGGCTTACAATTACGGCATGTGAAATATATTTATGTCAGCTTTATAATGTTTTCATTCATAAACCTGTTTATATTACAATAACATTTAGTCGTAACTCTGTAAGAGACTTGGGAAGTTTATTGTATATGAAGGAATCCATGCAATAGACACTTTGGCGCATCATTGCAGTTGTTGAATTTATAGTGCATACTTTAAATTCATTATTCATACGGTGGGTCAAAGAAATCATTTCTTTTTTTTTACAAGTGATACGGAAAAATGGGTTGCAAGACACCTTAAAAAAATTCTCACCAAATATGAGCTCTTAATTTTAATAGGAAGATCCTCTGCATCGCAATTATTTATTTTTATCTCAGTCCAATAGAAAAAACTATATCTCCGTTAGTAATTGATTTAGCAGCAAAATTCAATATGCCTTTTTGTAGGAAATCGAACGCTCTACAAAAAAGGTCTCATACATTTTTATCTTAAATGTCACCATTTAACAAATATTGAAGATTAAAGTTTGATTATTTTCAGACAAATTTCTTTTTTGCTTATGAACAAATAAAGTTTATAAAATGGGCCACATGTATATTTTTGTAGGAAATCGAACACTGTACAAAAAGGTATCTTCCACCCTATTTCATAGTTATCCTTTCAGCCGGACCTACGCTTGTTCGTTCCTTGTGGAATGCCTGTCATTCAGTTGATGACGTTAACATAGATGGTAAATAATATACTCACTTAAGACTAAATTATAAAACCTAACACTAACACATACATAAACACAGTACATATATCATAATAAATGAAATTACTTAGGGTATAAATAATATTGTAATACATAGATACGATAAATTTTAAATTGATAACAAGAAATCTATTCAGCGCGTGACCCGATCTTCTCACCCTGAGCTGTTAAAATCCGCGAAACGGAATGCAATACGCCCTAGAGGCGAGAGGATCAGGGCATGAACACATACATCACGTACATATATATATGGCAAGATGACATCTTAAGCATCCCTATATATACACAGAATCACAAACATAATGTAAACCAACACAGTATAAAGGCGATAAGATCTAATCCTATACGTTAATATACATAGTATCTATACGCTATCCATCAATATATTAATACTAGAGGTAAGCTTTTTTCATTATATAAAATTTAGATATAACTTAATTATGTATTTAGGCCCGGGCAATCTTGTTCGCCTGGGACCACGGGTGCTGACGAAGAAAAAAAACTTGGCTGGTTATAAAGGCAGCACACAAGCAAGAAAAACATCAGACGGGAAAAACAATTAACGTTGTTTTTGTGAAGTTTTCATTAAACTCAATTTAAAGCTGCTTCTACTTTTTTTTGTGCTCTTTAGGATGATAATAATACCTAGGATATGCCCGCGACTTCGTCCACGCTTGACTTGAGAAGCATTTAAAAATGATGCAATCTATAATTTTAGTGAAAACTGTGACGGAATATGTAAATTTTATCCACCCAAACAACTACAATTTTAAATCATTCCCAGAAAAATTCCCGCGGGATTCCCAAGATAAAAAGTAGCGCAGATTTCAAGTTTAAAGATTCGCTATCGTTAAGCGAAAACCGCATCGAAATCGGACCAGTAGTTTTTACGTGAAACCCGAACAAACAGACAAGAAATCTAAAAAAAATAGCATCGTGTTCTCCATCGTTTATATAATCTATTCCAGTTGTTTTTTTTAAACAGCTTCAATGTACAGAGACGGCATGTTTAGAATATACATATATAATATTATAGATAATAAGAGTCAATGACGTCTCACTGCTGGATTCAGGCCTAATTTTGGAGAGAACGCACAGCAGAACCATCACGCTTATCCAAGACGGATTGACAGGTTTGACACATGGAAATTATCCATATAATCTCGGTGTTCAAATTTTTACATTTCATTACGATGTTCCTTCAACTTCCGCAGGTGGTTATGTAGGGTATGAAATTGCATAAATGGTGCAAGGGTATGAAACTGTATAAATCAATCACAAACGCTATTTGAAACGTGAGTATGAACTCGAGAATATTAACCACTAAGCTATCTTGTTTTAAAATTAAAATATACAGACAATTAGATCCAAATATTGTTAGTAATGTTTGTTCACATCAAAACAGTTTATATTATAGTTTAAATTCGAATAACTTAAATTTTGATATTATATGTCATATTAAAAAAAGTAATTCACAATAATTCATTAATACAAACCTTTAATTTTACATTATTTCGCTATTTTATTTCCTCTCCACCAATGTTTAAAAATATGAGTTAGTAATTATATCTAATAGTAGTTTGGTTTTATGATAGATAGATATATAGATAACACTTTATTGTAGACCATTACAGAAAACTTACGAACTAGTATTATTCTAATTGTGTACAAAGGGCGGTCTTATCGCTAAAAAGCGATCTCTTCCAGACAACCCGTGGCAGGAATATTGCTGATTAGGAGTGGCGATGGTGGTATAATATACATAATTATTGTACAATTACTTACATTTTAATAATAAATATATAACTGTACTATATATATAAATATACACATAAGTTATATACATATTCAAGATATAGTGATAAAATGCAACTATTTAAACGTAATAAATATATAGTTATATGCAATATAATACTAATTATATAAATATAACATATCATTATATTGCTGATAGAATTTTCTGACCATGTTCTTAAATGTTATTAGAGATTTTGCTTCTCTGACAGCAACAGGCAATGTATTTCAAAGTTGGATAGCCTTGACCGTGAAAGAGTTATTGAAAAACGTTTTATTATGAATAGGAGTAATAAGTCTATGTTGACTGGAAGGGCGTAAACTGTGAGAGCAAGAAACAAATTCGAAGCGTTCTTTAAGGTACTGTGGAGTAGTAGGGATGAATAAAATACTATAAAGCAATGAAAGAATGTGAGTATCCCGGCGAAAACGAATTGGCAACCACTTGAGTTTTTTACGAAATTCAGAAACGTGGATTATGCATGAGTACCAACATCAAAAGACTATCGTATTTATTGGTATTACGTTCAGGACGTCTTTAAGATTAACTCTGTTCACACGGCATTCGGTTTTGCTTTTCCGCAAAAAACCAAATGGCGTGTCAGCGTGTGAATACGCAATTCGGTTTTTTTGCTGGAAAGCGCTCAGTCTCTTACTACCATTTGAAAGCTATGGATGTGAACACTCTTGCTACTGTGATACTCTTCTACTACTACTCTTGATACTGGTATTATCGCCGTCAGAGGCGTCCTAGAAAGAGATTTTTGTTAAACCCAATTGTGAAAAAACCAACAACGGCAGGCTCCTTTAAAACTCTAATGGGCTAATTGAGGAAGGACCAACTTAGTTTTTTTAAATACTTTAGAATGACCAGTAAGTACTACATTCGATAATCTCCTGCAAAGCGTGAAATATTTAAAAAACAGGTGGAGTTTTTGGCGGAAACTGAAAGATGTTGTGCAGTGCAGTTTTATTTTCTAAAAAAGTGTAAAATTACTCTAAAATGAACAATAGTTGTAGGATATTGATAGTTTTTGAGTAGTAATTATGTGTTTTGTGAGAAATGTGAACTGTATAGTCGAATGTGGCCTTTTGAGTTGTCACAAGAACTCCGTTGAATGGCACCAGCTGATGACCTACAGTTCAGCTGTGCTACACATAGGCATAAGAAAATGAAGAAACTACATTAAAATCTAAGATCTGGCTTAAAGGCCTAGCTGCCAAGCCATAAACCTAAATAAATTAAAAAACAGATATCTGCTTTATTGCGGCATTCAGCAAAAAGCCAAATCTGCGCTCGAGTGAACGCATGTATTAAAATGCTATTGCTACTGAACCGTATTCGGTATTTTACCGTGTGACCGAATCAGATTGTAGTCGCAAAATCAGATGTTAAGTTGTGACCGTATCGGGTATTTGTGGGATCTTAAAATCTATTGTCTCCGTGTGAACGTAACGTAACGTAAGGCAGGAATCCCTATTCTTTCTCTTTTTCCAGGTTTTCTTACACTGTTGTGGAGTAATTTATTAATATTCTTTCCTAATATTTTTTCTATACGTTTCCATTATTTTCTAATAAAATAATCTGAGACAAGATAAGGGTTTCATTTTTACCAATATGACCACGGAATTCTAAAATATACATTCCCGTATTTCTTTTGAAGCCGATGTAAACCACACTATGGCGGAAGGTCAAAGGTTTTATCGATCACAAAAAGACCGTCTGTACTTTATATATCGAAAAATACTTAATACTCAACAAAATACCTTATACAATCCACTTATAAGAAATGTATCTTATAGTCAATTTATTTGGAAGTATCTAGAAAAAATATTTAGTTCATGGATGGCGTAAAGAAATTGAATAGAATGTTAGACTTGGAAAAATAGCCATATTTTCTAACAGTTATCTTAGAAAATATGGCTGTGATGGCTTGAAATGGAATGGCTATGGCTTAAAAAATATGGCAAATATGGTTGTTTTTTTGTTTGTTTGTGAATACTTACTTTATCCGTGCAGAAATGAAGAAAGAATACAATTTCCTGCGGCCGGGCGGCCTGTCGTAAGAGGCAACAAAACAACTCACAGCCAGGTGGTAGGGCATTTGTTCGACTGGGTGCCCCCCGTGTTTAGAGTATGCCGCCATAACAACCTCAAGTTGTGTTCCGGCATTAGTGGCCAGGTTCCGGTCTCCCTTTAGAGAGCAGCAACGCATTTGTAGGACCTATGGTGTTGCAAATGTCCATAGGTGACGGTAAGCGCTTTCCATCAGGTGGACCGTGTGCCTGTCTGCTGAACTCAAGCTATAAAAAAAACTTACATATTTCCATTATTCAGCTCATAGATACGCACATAATGGCGTAAAGCTGTCCATTTGGCAAGAATAGTTTATTATTAGATTACTGCGAAGGCATGTCAGTTGTGTCAGTGACTTAACTTGAGTTACTCAGAGTATGACTTTTAGAGTTGGGTAACCAACATTGAGAGAACGTTACTATTACAAGAACAAAAAAAGAAAGAAAAATATATATTTCTAGTAGCGATACACAAGACAAAGTAGGAACGTAACAAAGTATAAAATTATACAGAAATTTGGCAAGAGAAGACGTTGGCACTTAACATTTTGCTGTGCCGAAACGTAGTCCGACACAGCGCTGATTTTTAGTGTCCAAGATAATATTTATTTAGAAATGCAACACACACAAAACAACAGCAATTTAAAGATCCAGAGAATATACTTAAAATTGTACGCTGTAATGTAAGAAGTGAGGCTGCTACTTTTGTTTTAATATTTTGCTGTGCTGAAATATTTTCCAACACAGCATTTGTAAAATCATCACGTCTGCCTTGAAATATCATAATAATTTTTATAACTTTTTAAGTCAATAGTAGTAGTGGTAGGCAGACATTTTTCTTATATGGATATTTGTTTCCAACATCAAAAAAGTAGACCTAAAAAATGCTTTTAGCGACAATAATAATTGGCTTGAACAAAATTCCTTGACTATTTTTTGAAATAATGTATAATTTAAATTCTATATTTGTGGCTTTCGGGGTTGAGACCTAGGAGCTGTGGGCTGGGGCTCATCATCTCTATCGATTCCTTTCAACGTGTCTTGAGATTATTGAGGTCTCGTGTGGCCAAAAGGATGGCTTGCACCTGGTTGCCTAGTGGCAAAGCGGCCAGCGTTTTGAAAATGCTCCCCGCCGATAGGGACTTGAAGTCAATTTTTTACTTATAGGATTATGTTATTTTGTACTTTGAGTTTCATTTATTGTGTTGTTCTTTTTTAAGTCAATAGGTAAGCAGATATTCACTTCCAACACCATAAAATTAATAATATAATTAAAACTTATTTCTTCAGCTTTTTGTTAAAAACTACATTACTGATCTGATTAGGCCTCACACGCACTGGCTGAAGTTTTTTGTAAAATGGCAACACAACGAATGTTACACGTACTTACGAAAACGTACAACGATGAAACAAACCTCGTAGGGATTTTCCGTGATAATTCAATATTTTGTACACACAAGTCTAAATTGTCTCCAGGGGCGAATTATTAAGCACTTTTTCCCTCCTACAGAGTGTATGTATTTGGAAGTGATGACGTGACAAGAATACTCTCTGATGTCTCAGTTGTGTATTCTTAAAGGTTAGAGGTTAAATTATTTGAAGATCTTTTTCATTTCTTACGAGAATTTTCTTGATCTCTGTTTAGTTTTTAAGCAGTTTTACTACGTGTTTTACGGTCCACAAATTATGTCACACGAGTTTCATGATTTTTAACCCTTCCTATCCGTGTCACAGCTGCTCACGTTCTTGAGACTCCTCCATCTCTAATGTGACATCATATATTTTATTTTTAAATTACAATTTTACATTTAATTATTTTTGAATTCAAATTTCTCAGATAGTGTTTTAAATAGCTTTCGTTATATTATATTTTTTGAAATGTGACGTCACGAAATTTAGGACCCCCTCCCACCCCTTGTCACACAATGTCACATTTTATCGACCCGTTTAATTGAATATAGTTTTTAATTAAACTAAGTTAATAATTGATGAAATTAGATAAAAAATATATATTATCTGGTTATCAGATAGGTGAAGGTCGATCTTCAGCGTCTCTTAAACTAATTAATTTTGTACGAGCGAATGTATTTATGACGTTAGCGCATAAATTTTATTGTTTTAAAAGTAATTAACATTATATGTACACCATGATATTGTTACGAGTTACGGGTCTCGAATTAAAATGCCGTTACAATTTATAGAGTTTATTAGAACTATACAAACACGTATAACACAGGTACAAATATAACCGAACACAACAAGTCCAAACGTAATGCAGAAGGTCGTAATTCCATAAAACGCGGCAAGTCCGTCACTTATTAGATTCCCGATTGTAGTACACACGTCTTGCTTCGCTCGTGGTTCTCGCTCGACTGCCTGTTCCCTCAATCAGGCCATTGCTTTATACTGCACTAATGCAATATGTCCGCACGGCAGCGTGGACTGAATTTCCTGGAATCGTAATCCGCACACCGGGCTAATTATGCCTGCAAGTGGCCATAAACGAGAACAATAGGCTGTTCTCCATAATAACCAATAAATAAGTGAACAAAAGAAGACAATCATAAAAGGATTACAATTAGTTCAAATATCGACGGGTAATAAAATGTGTTTTTATAGATATGCAGGTGGATTTTGTTTTCGTCGGAACTTAAGTTGTAACAAAATTTTAAAAATTAGATGATAATATGTTGAGATGGATGTGTGGTGTTACAAGAATGGATAAGGTGAGAAATGAGTACATAAGGGGATCTTTGATATAATGATTTTTGATATAATCTTTGATGATATAATGAGGAGGGATGGAAGTCACTTGACAAAAGAATGTTAAACTACAAAATGGATGGGTACAAATGTAAAGGTAGATCAAAAAAAGATGGTTGGATTGTGTGAAGGATGATATGATGATTTGTGGTATGACAAAGATGTATGTCAGAATAGAGGAGTGTGGAAGGAAAAGACATATTGTGCCGATCCCAATTAATTGGGATGTGGTGAAAGACAAGAGAAAGAGAGAGGATGTTATATTTTAATGCTTTTTATAAAATATGTAATGATACCGTCGATCGATCTATCGTATAATAATATATAATCGTAGCGTAATGGCTAGCACACGCATCCCAAACTCAAAGAGCGCGGGTTCGAATCCTGGCCGTGTCCGCATATTTTCTGATTATATTGAAAGAACAACGGTGAATGAAAACAGCGTGAAATAAAATAATTTATCATTTCAAACCTGAGTTACAAGCGTTAGTATGACCGCTCAAAGCTCATGGAATTTATAGCTCTTATATTGGAATTTATTGTAACCCGTTTTCCGCAACTGATTAGAAAGAAAAGCCACTTTAACTCTCAGCAAATGCTGGTTGATAACAACCAACGCTGGTCTTCCGTTAGTGCTAGGCAGTAACGTCACCTTCACAGAAGAAAAAATAACTAACATAATTATGCCTAAGAAAATTCTAGAGACTAACAATTTAATAATATGACGGTACTATATTTTTGAATATAGACTAATAGACTAAAATATGCACTAAGAAATTAAATAAAAATATGAACTATTGGTAAATATTACTTGTGGCGCAACCAGCAATGTTGCCCACAACTATATTGTTGTGATGTTGTAGAACAAAATATATTTTGTGATTTTTCTTACTTGCTACTTACTTACTTCTGAAGTTTCTTTTTGTATTTTTTTTAATTTTACACTTTTAGGTTACGTATATGGTACGTATCATAATTAGGTACCTGCATGTTTTGGGATTGTCATAAAACTACCAATGCATCAGATACTACCGACGGCCTCTGTGGTTGAGCGGGCTAAGCCTCCACACTGCAACGCAGAGGCTCCGGGTTCGATTCTTGATATGGTAAATTACGGAAATGAATTTACTCCCTTGTTTACGATGGTCTGGTTGTCTGGGATCGACCTCAGAGTGATCCAGTTGTATATTACCCATAACACAAGCGTAACTTGCTTAATTTGGGGATATACAATATGTGTGTTTGTCAGCAGGTTATTAATTAAATACTATTTATTACACAATATCTATTTGAATTTGAACAATTAGGCACCACCCATGTCCAAGACTGATTGGTTGGTATCATATCGATCATCTCAAGTTTCATCACTATTTTCCTTCATCACCTGGGATATATACGGACAGACCTGACGAATAATACGATTATGTATGAATTTTTGTCTTTTTTATACGGTATCTTCAAAATGAACTCTAACAACCTGTTAGAGTTTATTTTGAACTTTAATTTGTGTCTTAATCAACCTGTATCGGCAAGGAATATACAAAAATAAAATTATGTATAATATTATAAAATTCTAAATATACCGAGTCGGTACATTTAAGCCATTAAAACTGGAATAGACTATTTAAACGACGGAGAATACGATGCAATTTTTTTTTAAATTTCTTGTCTGTTTGTTTGTTTGTTCGGGATTCACGTAAAAACTACTGGACCCATTTCGGTGCGGTTTTCGGCTGATCGACAGCAAATTCTTATAGTTAAAAGCTGCGCTATTTTTTATCCTAGGAATTTTTCTGGGAAAGATTTAAAATGTCCGATTTAAAAAAAATCAACCGCGGGAATTTTCCCGGGAGCGGATTCTGGTTGTTCGGGTACATAAAAATTAGCTTATTCCGACACAGTTTCCACTAAAACGATAGATGCGGTACTTTGTGTCCCAAGAATCCCGCAGAAATTTCAAGTCAAGCGTGGACGAAGTCGCGGGCGTATCCCAGTTAAGTTATAAAATTCAAGGTGTTAACCAACCGCGTAGTATAAAGTATGGCCCTTTATGATGTCATTTGTCTGTTTATAGCTCATAGTCAGGGTGCTTCAGCGCGAGATTACTCTGTTCAGTAAATATAGGGTTAGTTTTAACACGACAATGTTAAAAGCGTGATGACATAAATAAACGTGGCTATTTTTTTTTATTTTAAACTTGATCTGCCCCCATTTCGTTTACGTGGAATTTGGATTTTAATAACAATACTCTCACGACAAAACATTAAGTAATTAGGTAATAATAATATAATTAACACAGTTTATAGTGACTGAAATTAATGCGAGTCTAGTGTCAGTAGAAGGAAAGAATCGTTTGTGATCGATCACCAGCCTTTCTCTCTTCGGAAAATGTAGCTATAAAACCTATCAGAGGTACAACGTATCGTGTGTGATTGTGTATATATGTGTCTGTATATATTGTACGTAAATGTGTGTGCGTGAGCTTATAAGTGTAATAAAATTAAAATAATAGGTCATTCGAAATGAGAGGAATAGATCAGAGTATGATTCAATATTAATAATATGAATATTGAATATATTCATAACTAGCCTGTGCCCGCGAAACTTCGTTCGCGTCGTTGCCCGATGACGACGTATTTCTATTCCATTCTATTTTGTTCGACGATGGTCCCAATGCTTTAATGTGCGTTGACTTTGCCAATGTCGGTATGGCTATGTAAAAATAACAGGTGTAGGGTGATCAAAACACGTGACCGCAGCGCCGCCATCTTTTTCGCTATGCGCTTCTATCCCAGGCAAACGATGTCATTAATCGGGATAGAAGTGTCCTAAGTGCTGACCCGGGATATAAGCTAGCTCTGTGTCGTGTTTCATTTATATCCGTTCAGTAGTTTTTACGTGATGCTCTGACAGACACGACCAGACGTACAAAAATTCTAAAAGTTATGGTTTTGAATTCTCCTGGTTTGAATTAGCCCCGTGATATTTTCTAATTTTTAAATTCATTGCACAAACTCCTCCGAATCCTTTACAAATTTATTATATTATAGACATAAGATAGATATATATACATAAGTTGTTGTGAAAATATATATATCGACGACTTCTGCGTTCGAACGGTCTGAGCCTTTTTGATTACAATCCAGAACCTGATTCGCTTCCTGGTGCGGTAAATTTCGTAACCAAACGTTATGTCAGAGATTGGACTCATAGTCATTCGTTGTATATTTCAGATTCATTATCATGTTATATTTACATGTATAAGCCTAGCGTAGAAGGTTTGCCGATGAGTACTTACTATTATTGTACATACTTATGTAAAGTATATACAATAATTTTATTGAAACACCTATTTATGTAACCTTTTTTGTCAACCCTTCTGACCATCGACGCGTGTCATCATGAGGCTATCAACCAACTTTCTGCGCACGAGGAGTATAAAGGTTTAACAAAAAGATTATGAATTTCGTCCATAAACATTTATTGATATAATTCATCATTTTCAATATTCCAATATTAATATGTATTCATACAATTACCATATTCCAGAATAAGGAAAGTATAATATAAGAAGCTACATACAGAAGAATCTACTTGCTGCAATACAATTATACCCCCTGTCCGAGAGTCGTAGACAGTAATTTAAAGATTTGTTTTATTATATATAAAGTATATTGACACATTTATAGATATTTTTAAAATTCTAAGCTGCCAATCGCAAATACAAGTGGCAGAGTTTATTTTTCATATAAAGGCTTATTATAGCGTCTTTCACCAAGTTTTCATTTTACCATTACTCTCTTATACTAAAACATTTAATTTAAAAGTTATGTTTAATATTTTTTTCTTTTACTATTTTGTGTTCACTACTACTCCCTATCGACATAAGTTTACCACCAAGTTAGCAGCTACTGCTTTATTCATCTACTATTAGCTTACTTAACTCTACATACATACATTGTAATAGAAGGGGCGAACTAACATTGGTGCGACGGGTCTCTTGAGACAAAAAATGAAGATCACTTTCCGTCGCCCGAGGCAGTTCTTATGGTCTGATTGAGCGAGGCGATAACGTCAAGGCGTACTGATTGGGCAATAAGGCTGGGTGATTGCCCAACCAAGTAAGCGGACACTCGACTCAATCAAAGCTTAAAACCATTTAAAAAAAGAACATTACTCAATCTTGCATCAAAACTCAAATTTAAATCTTCCCTGTTTTCGATTCGAAATTCAAATGTTAAGAATAAATGAAGTATATAAAAACAATGTAAGAACGCAACGGGTCCGTGTTTAAGTGCTAAGGTTGTCGCGTCCGATGGAGCGGCGGTCAAGTCGGCTGGTGGGAGCTGGTCGCCGCTTCAGAGGAGCTGGTCTGCCGGTCTACCCCCACTTCTGAAAGAGGCCCATCCGCTGGCAGCGGCAGTTGGACCCCCAGAGATTGCAGCGGCAGGAGGACGAGTGGCAGCAGTCGCCCGGCCGGTGGTCACAGTTGCCCCCCCGACGGATACAGGCGCGTCTGAAAACGTAGATCAGCGACGAACGTCTGAAACCACATCAGCGAAGCTAGCCTAAGTTCCGTGTACATGCTTGGACCAAACGAGTGCTCGGGGTGCATGCGTAGAGGAAATGACATATTTACAAGGACTGATCAGTGGTGTCCTGTATTTAACATTAATGTTTTACGCACGAAAAGTAAATATGTCAGAATAGAGGAATATGGAAAGAAAAGACACATTGTCCCGACCCCAAATAATTGAGAGAAGGTGTAAGAAAAAAGAAAAAATCATTAGATAATTTATTTATATAGACTGTCAATTTATATTGCTATAATGATTATATAATTTAGTCGGGTTAAATAAATCTTTTTTAGGGAATAATTATGTTCACACATTTTAGTATGACAGCCGACTGTGACGTTTATTTAGGTTTATATTCCTTAAGGAATTCAACACTGTTTTGAGCATAGTTTCAATAAAATTTTAACCTTGTGTAAGTATAACATGACTCACTTTCCAACATCCTGAAGCAGTTGCAAATCAGCTGGGTCCTCGCCATAATCAGACAAGTTCACTTCAACGTCGTCCTCTCCTGTTGACAGTACATTAATTAAATTAGGTCCATCATCCAGTTACAAATTATTTAATTGCTATTCAATCGCTATACTTTTTATTGTTCCACTACCTATGTGATGTGCCTTACCAGGGTCGATGTAGGAGGCTTGCGCCCACTCTGCAGCGAGCAGAACCGCCGCAAGCGCCAGCAAGAGTGCGCCGGCGCGCGGCATGTTGCTCACGCACCAACCGCTGCTTGCCTATTAATAAGAAAACAATCGTTTGTTACGTTTCGTATAAAGTTAGTTATTAACGTGACTCAAAAGTCATGAGATCATACATACACGCAAAACTAGCATCGGACTTTTAAAATTGATAAAAATTAAGTGTCAGTTTAAAAAGCCTTGAATGAATAATCTAGTAAAATTCTACAGTAGAATGCAAGGATGTATTTCTCTTATTTGAGCCTTTCCTCATTCCCAAGGGTCGTGGACTTTATCCACTACCTTTTCTTGCACTTTTCGCCATAGGTGACGATAATCGTGCGTTGGACCAGCGCACCAGATTGCGGCCTCGAGATCCTTTTTCTTCCCGTATTTTACTAGTTACCACTAATTTTTCTAAATTCTCTTCCTGATTTTTTGCTATGTCTGAAATACTCAAGGACTTTGTGGAGGCAGGTAAACTATAGGCCTGATTTTATATTTAATTGATTTAGGAGGGATATATTAAATAGTATCATATCATAATGTATACATATCATAGCTACTTCAAACAAAACGTAAAAATGACACCAATAGCGAAATTATTTTTCAACTTTCTGTCGATTAAAATGTTTGCCGTCAACAATGTCCACGCCACATAACTATTTCCTATAAATAATTCAAAACCCAATATAAGGTTGTTTTATTGCGCGTCCTCCCCGACTATTTATTTTGTCGGACAACTTTTTTATCATTTGTTATTTTTATTGTCTTATATACTAGTACAATATTTTCTTAATTACTATTAAATAGTATGCCTACTGTTTTATATCATACAAAATCATAGATCTTATAAAAAAAGTTACATATTTATTAATTTGTTACTTGTTTTATAAATAGTAATAGTATGTGTTTTGCTACCTGTTTAATTCAATTTCGAAAGTCTTGACAGATTTATAATTTTAAACTTGTTTAGTCTAAAAGAACCTAAGCATGAACAACAGTGCTATGTAGTTATGTAATATTTAGGTCATTTTCGGAGTGGTTTTATGGTGGGCAATAGACATTCTTTCTCAATGTTGAAGCTGATTCTCAAGAAGTTTTTTTATGTATATTGGTACTTTCAGGGGTGAGCATAGAGTATTTATGAAGTGAAACTTCTTTTAAATCGTTGCGGTTTGAAACTCTATGAAACGACAAAGCGACACTAAAAATAGATAAACACATAAATCTATAGGACTAAGCCTGCGAGAGAATGAGATAAAAAACATTATATTGAATGAATGAATGAAAACTGTTTATTGTTCACCATAAACTTAAATCTAGACAATTGATATGGATACATTTGCATTAGAACAATGGGCGGCCTTATCGCTTACAGCGACCTCTTCCAGGCAACCCAGTGTCTAAGGAGATTTTAAAGGCAATTTCAATATACGATTTTTGGTGGTGTGTTGTAAAAATAAAATAAAATATAAATAAAGTACTATATACTTATATATACAGATACACACATATAATTAGATATACGATGATATTATAAATTACATATATATACATTCGAACAATAGATACATTAATTTAATGCAAGAATTTTTATTTAATAGAGCAATAATGGTCAGTGACCATACGTTTAAATGTAGTCATTGATTTAGCTTGTCTGATTGTGAAGGGGAGGGAGTTCCACAGTCGAACAGCCTGTACGGCAAAAGAATTTCCTTCGAAAGAAGAAGTGTGTGCAGGTATTGTTAATAAAAGATTTTCATTTGAGCGCAAATTGCAGGAATGAGATTGATAGAGAAAACTAAAAAGTTCCTTTAAATATGGGAGTTTGCAAGTATCCTTTACAATCCCTATTGTAAAGGATATTTTGCAAAAGTGAGAGTTAGTGCACATTCCTGCGAAAGCGAATAGGTAACTATTTAAGCTTATCACGAAATTCGGAGACATGGTCATATTTACACAAACCAAATATGAACCGGATACAAACATTTTGAAGGCTTTCTAGTTTATCTAGTTGTTCCTGGGTTGTGTCTAGATAGCAGGCATCTGCGTAATCAAGTAGAGAGAGAAGCAAGGATTGTGCAAGCATAACCTTAGTAGCAGTAGGTTGGAAATTTTCAACCTCCTGAGCGAAGCGGATGGCGCGAAAAGTTTCCTACTGATTTCAATAAAATGAGGCCGCCAAGACAGTTCTCTGTCAATGATGCCTCCTAGATTCTTAACAGTTTCACTGATTTCTATATCTATATTGTCAAATACGACACGGGGAAGCGATGACCAGTCAATTATGGAAACAAGTCTACAACTACCGATTATAATAACCTTCGTTTTATATGGGTTCACCATAAGACCATGGGCTTTGCTCCAGTCGAGAATTTTAATGAAATCCTTATTAGTTGTGTGGATAGCTTCACAAAGATCACCAGAATTGCATTGTATAGATCTGCAAATCATCTGCATAGAGGTGGTATGACGAAGAAGGGTTATTGGAAATTGAGTTAATGAAGATAGCAAATAAGAGAGGTGATAAAACACCGCCCTGAAGAACACCAGCAGACAAATCACACCATGATGAATAAACATTATCAATGCGAATGCGTTGCCGGCGTCCAAACAGGTAACGAAACCAGTCAATAGCTGGTGCAGATATGTTAAGAGAACTTAAGATTCCTATAAGGACATCAAAACCAACATTATTGAAAGCACTACTGAAATCAAGCAGGGACAGTATACTCAATAGACCGTTTCCCATACCATGACGGATATCTTCAGTGATATTAACCAGTGCAATAGTGGTACTATGTCCTGGACGGACACCAGATTGTAAAGGATCGATAAGTGAATTGGTGTATATTTAATCATTTAAACACTAGGTTCATACAGATAGAGTTGGAAATGTTTTGAAGTTTTTCGTTAATGCTTCAAATATCGTGTTTTAAAGCTTAAATATACTATAACGATATAATAAATAAAATTTGACGTCACGAAATTTAGAATCCATCCCACCCCTTGTCACACTTTGTTTCACTTCTACTTCTTGTGAACTGCATACACACACACTTTTTTTATCTCTAAAGTTAAAGTACTCTTCAAAAGTTTCAGACTATCTGCAAAGACACTACCCAAATTGTTTTTCAAAATAAATGCTTAGCGAGTATAAATCTTAGTATATACATAATATAAAACACTGTATTAAACATCAATATCCGCTGACATTTCTACCAACAGTTATACGGGTAGACACACTAAAAGAAAGAGCAGTGAAATATAAATAATAATAAACAAACGTTTATAAGCATGTTAATTAAACTTAATTTGATATACTGACTGATCGTTACTATTGTGGACAACATCTCTTATTGCCCTACCAGTAAAACAATTGACCTAAACATTGTCTCTAGTACTGTAATTTTCTTTCCTCCAAATAAGTTTTAGATAACTACTAAGGCTACTGCAAGGTAATTTCAGCATGCCGTTAACAGTTCACCCCGGCTGTTTACAGCTCATTTGTACCTCGACATATTACTTCCGGGGTATTATTATTCCCCTATTAGCCTTCGCTTCGGGCAAAAGAGACAAATCAACGGATTTAATCGACCAGAAAGTGTTGATAACCCACACACTCACATCACATGAGGGGTGGAAGCCTATTTATACATGCTTTTATGCCGTTTTATTATTACGCTCAAGTTTCTTTTTATTGTGCATTGTTAGCTGAAACGCGGTATCTGTATAAAATATTCAATTATCTGTTTTCTTTAAGCGTGGAAGAAATTTTATTTAAGCGTGGTGGAGTTTCTTGACAATGTACCTCTTATACCAAGTTCCCATATCTTATTGTTTATTACAACACCTTATCATTGGTAGAAAATTGACAAGAATTACGTGCAGTCTCCAGATTGAGTTTTCTAAATTTCCCCAATCTGATATATTTATTTGTGAGAAAATTATTACGACATCTAGACCGTTATCATTATTAGATACATTTCAGTGTTTTGCTCGTATTTGGTCGAAGCTGTCGGCCTTGAAGGAGAAACTGGAACCTGACCACTGATGCCGGAACACAACTCAAAGTTTCTATGGCGGCATACTCTAAACCAGGGGTGGTAGCCATCCAGACGGGCAAATGCCCTACCACCTAGCCGTGGATTGTTTTGTCGCCTCTTACGACAGGCCGCCCGGTCGCAGGAATTAGTATTCTTTTTCTGATCCTGCTCGGAGACAAATGTATAAGTATTATCTACAAAGAAAATATAAAGCGATAGTTCTGAACCAGTTTCTCAGTTTCATCTGCAAGATTCCGATCAGCTCGACTCCGGAGTTGACGTTCAATACACTACATTGTACGTGGACTACCACATACCTTATTGATTTAGTGATAATTCTTGTCATATCCACCCTAACGCCTTTACAAATGCCAATTAGTTCGAAAGTTGGCCTGTACTCATAACACTGAAATCCAATTAAATTGGTACCCAACAACGTATGATGTCCTGTACAGTAGTGTCAAAGCTTTGACAAACTTCCAATGCCTCTCCTCAAAGGGAAATAGTTGAGGAACTTTGATTACTTCTAGGACCTTTGATTGGACATTTTGAAGCGTGAAATAGGCTACTTTGGTATTGGTTGATTACTTGTCTACTGATTGGACGGTATTTATTTGATTTGGGAAGGTAAACGATGACGGGACAATTATTTTGCTTTAGAGGACGAGATCTTTTATGTATACTGATGAATGTTGGTACTCATCTGAAAGTATTATTGAGTACCGTCTGCGTATAGTTCAGAATCTTTTAAATTATCCAACTTTCTAATTAAAACAAAGGCGCTTTGTGAATTCAGCGAGCAACCCATACATCTATACTAATAAACAATATTAAAGACAGCCAGACAGAAGTTACAGACAGACTTGCTGTAATTTCAAACGAAATGCCAAAATTTAAGTAAAAACTAGCAAACATATACGACGATTTGTGATCAGAAATGACTGTTTTTAGAATTTTTGCTTTCTGTGTCAACTAAATTTGCTGGAAATTAATAGAAATGTTGCAATGTGAAATTTTTGTATATAAAAAAATATATAACTTACTTGTATATTAAAAAGTGATATAGATAAAAGAAGTGTTTTAGCTAGACGTGGAGTGTGTAGCTGTGGAGTTTCTTGCCGCTTCTTCTCCTTACTTAAACAAAAATAATACGTTGCGAAGCGGTGTACATAGAATAGGTAGTAGAATTATTTTTTAACTTATATGTATGTATGACCTTTAAAATATTCTCCAGTGGAACTTGTTTTGGATAAAACTTTTGAAAATGTATTAGACAATCAGTGTGTCTGAAAGCTTATCTAGAATAAGCAACTGTAACTGTTGAGCACAACGGATTTCAATAAAAATTTTAGAAATTATAACAACGATGTTACCTATTTAAGTGTACATGTTAAGACACATATTTGCAGCTTTCGGGGTTGAAACTATTGGGCCGTGTCTCTATCGAGACATTTCAATTTAACTGAAAGAAGTCATGCATGGCCAAAACGCCAGCCTGTATTTTGGGAACGTTTCTGACTAATATAGTGACCTGGAATACATTTTTATATATTACTTTTATTTTTACGTTTTTATACTATATTGTTTTAGATGATATAAATACCTAGTTCTCATAATATAAATCATTTTAGGTGTACCTATAATTTATTTTGATATTTTGCAGGTTTCAGAAGATATGAATATAAAGCCCAAGTTCTATGCCAATGAAGTGAAGATCACAGCTCTAGTATAAGAAAATACATGCATAACATAATTTAACCTTATTATGAAACAAGTGCGAACTACAAAGGAAATTAAGAGTAATTATACTAAGTTTAGCTTGAAATTGTAGCACATTCTCCAACTACCATCATAATTAATTCTTGACGAAGGCAACACGACACCGCCCACCGTTTTGCATCGAAAATTGCACTTAATTAATTTCTGCCACAGAATGTACAGAAGACTTATATCGTAAATAGTAAATAGCACTAACAGACACACATACATATCGATATTTGTAATCAGGATACGTGTGCTGACAGTCAAAGCAAGTGAGATTCAAATTCAATTTCTTTATTCAAAATAAGTTCCATTGGAGAACATTCTTTGACGGACATACATATTTTATAATTTAAAATTATTTTCTTCTCTATGTACGCCGCTTTGCAACGTGTTATCACTGTTTAAAGAGAAAAAGCGGCAAGAAACTCTCCAGCAACACGTCTAGCTAAAAATACTTATTGTTCATATTTATCTATCTCGGGCTCTTTTTTTAAAATAAATACAGAAGTATGATATAAAATAATTTTTTTGAAGAATTAATGGAGTTGTAGCAAACAGTGCATAATCAATAAGACTAAAACATAATAAGATACTTTAGTTATCGCGGAAGAGATCGCTTTTCAGCGATAAGACCGCCCGTTGTACTTACTATCTCCTGTATTTTTTATGCTTTGGTGTACAATAAAGAATGATCTATCTATCTATCATATTACAAAACGTCGCATCCTCATAGATTTTGTGCGTACTGTTAACTATAAATCGATTTATCATTGCAGCCGTGTTTTAAGCTTAAATGAAAACTTTATGTGATGATTATATAGTATATATATATATATATATTCCGTATACACAAGAAAAAGATTGCCTGTCTCAATATGTTTTACTAAGCGATTCTTCTGTAGATTCTATATATCTGCTCGTCCTACAACTAGTTTAATCATATTCAGATCAATCTAAAAATGTTACTGCTTTAAGTGTATTTAGCGAATTTAATTATTTAATCTTTTATATAATTATATTGTCGTGTTTAATTCAGTTATTCCAACAGCTTAGTTAGTGACCTTTTTCTATTATGTTTGTTAACTAACTAACTATTGTACTTCCGCCGTGCTTTAGTCACCGTCATAAACGGACCCCCGGCCATTCACGAAACGAATGGACTGTGCTGCGACGATAGCAAGAGATTGGATGGTATGTCTTTCGTGCCCTGGAAAATGTGACGATCCTTAGTGTGGGACGCGACGTGCGTTGTCACTCTGGGTGCGTCCCATCTTCCAGACACGGCCGTGTTAGCTTGTGCAGCTGCCGCTCGACAAGAGGACCTGAAATGCCGCAAATATGCATCTATTGGCGATGTATAGATATTTGTGGCGTTCGGTGTCGCGACTCTAGTACGATGATGACCCGAAACCTATTGGTTTTATCGAGATCTATCATCTCGTTTAATAGAACTCTCGCGTGACCAAAATGTTGGCCTGTACTTGGGGCAACGAATCGGCGTTATCATCCTGCGCGGGAAAGCGGTCAGCATTTTGGACAGGTTCTCAACCTACAGCGATTTAAGGCCTATATATTATAAGTAATTTTTGTATTAGGCATTTTATTGTACCTAAAGGATATTGATATGTTATGTAGAACTAAATAATTACGTTTAATTATAGTTCTTTGTATTAACAGCCATTATTATTATTTTCACCATTCTTCTTCCATGCCTTTTATCCGTCGTCTGAATCAGGGATCAGCTCTGTGAGCATCATCGATCGACACTTTAAAAGCTTTTTAAATAGGTTAAATATGCTGTGTTGCTTGCAAAGTTTGATTTTTTTATGATTACTGTTCCTTTGATGCCAGTTCTAAATAAAAAAGTTTCGCATCAAAGGAATTTTTATTGCCTTGATTGGAATTTTCATTGCTTTCATAAACAAAATACGATGGATAAAGAATAACAAAATGTATTTGTTGGGGAATAATTTATTGACTTGTTTACGGAAGTAGGTGGATTTTTGGAAAATTATTTTCGGTGATGAAAAATATTTTTGTTTTCAGTAAATAAATGATTATATTTGAAATGAAATTTATTTATTTGTCAAAAATATATTAAAAGTGAATGCTTTGTACATGTTTTGCCTTATACTCATATAAAATATTTATACATAAAAAAAATTGATACCATTACATATACAGTCGATAGCTTGAACTTACATGATATTTATTTATTCAACATAAGAATTGCATGTGTTTATTATAGGTTACATATACATATTTGGATTTATTGATAAAGGATTTACTAGAATATAATTATTTATTATATCCCCGCTTCTTCCTTTATGCTGGACTTGAACCTCATATTCCTATCTTATAACACTGCAGAAATAGAAAATACACAAAAAATTAAGTAAAGATTATTATTTTAATGCCTAGTTTTCATTGAAATGCCTTTATATATATAATTTCGAAGCCTATTCGAGACAAACTTTCAGACAAATCAATCTGTCTTCCTGATTGATCTGGCAGGAGGACAGTCCTCTTTAATGAAGAGGACTGTCCTCCTATTGTTCGTAGGAGGAGGAGCCCTCATGCTGTCAATGGAAAAGGCTGTCAATCCTCTTCAAAGGGGAAAAGTTCTAAAAGCGGTCATTTATGCTTAGACATCGTATAAATAACAGTTTTTACTTCAACGTTGGCATTTATTTTGCAGTCACAGGCATATTTCAGTTTTATTAGTATATAGGAGACAATGGGCGCCAAAATAATATTTAGAACAATTATTATTATTACTATACACGAAAATAGTGTTGGTAGCTTATTGCTTAACACACTCGTCACTGTCAAATAACACAGGTGGAATCCTGGCCGAAAAGTATGACTTATTTAAACAGTTTTCTGGCCTAAAAGCTGAACTACATTTTTCAACCATTGAATTAATTTAATTGTAAGGCGCGGAAGTGAAAGAAAATGATGATATTAAATCACAATGACTGATTCAATTATATGATCACACGACGACGCTGAAGGAAAACCCCATAATGAAACCTGCACATCGACATAATTGATAATATCAAATAGATAAATCCTCTTAAAAAATGGAGAGTCCCAAGCCCAGCAGTGGGATGTTTATGGGCTGTTATTAAACATATTACTATAATGTAAATCTCAAGTAGGGTCTAAAGCTATTAAGAACACCAAATAACGTAACAACTTTGCGGTCAAAGTAATCTTTGCAACTGGACAGCAGTTCAAGTTTGTTTTAGTCAAACTAAAACTTTATAATTGCGGATGCCAGATGTATAGAGAATTGCTGCGGTTTAAACTAAGTTTTTGAACTTTGGATTTATTAATTACTAGCGGCCCGCCCCGGCTTCGCACGGGTATTTAGTATTTTTAAAAAAATATATAATATGGCCTATTTCACCCGGGGATAGTGTAGCTATTAACCAAGAGTTAATACCGCTGCAGAGGCCCCCCTCCAGCATCTAGGGAGCGGAGGAGTCATTCGCCTGTTGGTGAAGTAAGTTTGCCCTGCTTCCCGGGGCACTCTCAAGCACTGATGCGCTAGGATCAGCGTGGGCGTAACTACGTTCTAAGTCTCACGCTGTTCCTGGCATAAGCGCGAGGCACATGGGAGGAGGGTGGCTTTAGTGGAGTATTGAGTTTTCGAGTCTCCACACAAGCCGGCGATTTGAATCTGGTGCCCATTCATGGTGTCACCTCTCGTCGCTTTGGTCTAATCCCTAGTAAAGGACCCGGTAGTGTGCGAAATGCATCTCCCCCGTCTTAAAAAAAAAAGAAAAAAGCTTGCCAACAGTGTAAGAAAGTTTCAAATCAGTTCAGTAGTTTCGGAGCCTATTCAATGCAAACAAACAAATCTTTTCTATTTATAATATTATATTATTATTATAGTATAGACTAGCTGTGCTCGCGACTTCGTCCGCGTGGAATTTATTTTCGCGGAACTCCTAAAATAAAAAGTAGCTTAAGTTACTATCCAGTGAAAGTCCCGTCAAACTAGCTTACTTTTTTTTAAAACGGTGTAATACTTCATGTCCCGGGATCTCGCGGGAATTTCAAGACGCCCCGGGCATATCCTAGTATTAAAAAAATATATTAAACGTAGCTTTAAAAAAGGTACGGACTTCGAGTCTGTACATTTAATGATAATGTTACAATTTGGGCCACCTGCATATTTGTAAACAAAGCAGATTTATTACCCGCCGGCGTTTGAGCTAATAACATTGAAGCTCTTTTATGACTATCTTCTTTTGTTTATTTTGTGTTTAAAATTTGTGATTGGAAAAACAGCCCATCGTGTATTGTAATCTTTATGGTAGACATTAGCCAGGTGTGATTTTTGGAAAATTCAGTCCACGCGTTTGAGCAGACATATTGTATTTGTACAGTATAAATCAATGCCTCAACGGAGGAGTGAGGCAGTCAAGCGATAACCACAAGCGAGGCAAGACGTGTGTATATTTGATAATCTATATAGTGACGGAATTTGCGCGTGTTATTGAATCGTGCATTACGTTTGCACTGGTTGTGTTCAGTTATATTTGTACATGTGCTATACGTGTTCGTATAGTTCTAATAAATTCTATAGTAATTCCAACGGCATTTTAATTCGAGTCCTGCAACTTGTAACAATAATAAAAAATCTCTACTTGCTACGATCCTGGCAATCACTTTTCACTTCAACTACTTTCATTAATCTCATCACATAGGCACATTTATTTGAGTTGTTTTAATTAATTTAATTGACTTTAAAACTTACCTTAGAAGAATGTAATTTAATAATAAAATTTTGCTAATATATTATAAGTCAATTATTGAACAAACTTAGCTAATAAACTTCGCAATTAATTTGTAGTAGTAGTTTAAATGGATTGCTCAATTTATTCCAGACCTCCAAGCTATTTGTTATAATTTAACGTTAATATAAACTAAAGTAATAAATTTTGTAAATTAAGTTAGTAGTTGTTAACATTAAGTTTTGGTGGTTGGTCAATAAAGTTCTTTAGGTAACTTTGTGAAACTTTCGAAAAAAAAACATGTCTCTCACTAAAATGTTTAATTACCTATTGAATTTTGATGGCCTTTTTTTGTTGTACCATACTATGAAATTATCATATACTCTTAGTTATTTTTTTTTTGATTTCAGTGGCAACAAGCTATCAGCAGCATTTTGTGCCTCACTAAGTGTTTGCGGAGGTGTTACTCTATATGTATATCTTCTTCATAACTCGAACTCGACATTTTTTTAAATTTATCATAAAATAATCACACCACCAGAGCCGTGAGAAATTTTTGTACAAAATCGCACGTACATTTTGTTTTTAGAGCACCTTACCTTGGTTTTTTTATGTTTATGGCTTGGCAACTTGGCCTTAAGCCAGGCGTAGTTGTACAGGCTGT
Source organism: Dendrolimus houi (assembly GCA_039645545.1). Taxonomy (NCBI): domain Eukaryota; kingdom Metazoa; phylum Arthropoda; class Insecta; order Lepidoptera; family Lasiocampidae; genus Dendrolimus; species Dendrolimus houi. The sequence continues at coordinate 10,972,714 of CM077136.1, forward strand.
AGTTGTTGTTTTTGTAGGCTACAATCGACGTCATTCAACTGAGTACTTGTGAAAACTTGAAAGGCCACATTTGGCTATACAGTTCCCATTTCTCCTAAAAAACACGAAATTACTACTCAAAAACTATCAATATCCCACAACTATTGTTCATTTTAGAGTTATTTTAGACATTTTTGAGAACTAAACTGCACATCACAACGTCCCCTTTCAGTTCCCGCCAAAAACTCCTCCCCCTTACTTGGTTGAACTAAAGCGCGCCACAGATCACTAATAACCAGAGAGTGCGCGCGCAGGCGACATGTAACGGTGGCGAAGGCGCAACTGTTAAACAGCCTTATACTAAAAATATGAGAATAAACTGTATACTCATTTAATTATAATCAAAATTAATGTCAATTAGTTGAAAAAATAAATAGTTTGATAAAACTGGATGTTTATACATCGCATTTTAAGTTCCACAATTAGTTACATTGTTAAATAAAACTGATATTGTATTTTGCACATAAAACTCTTTACTGAAATTAAAAAATTACTGTAATGAAAAGGTACTTTTGTACGACACACTACACTTGTACGACAATGTAAAGTAAAAAGCACGCGTGTGTTATAGGGCTTTTTACGGCCATAAAATAGTGTAATAAACGTCTTGTAAAGTGACATATGCGCACGAGATGGTTTGGCGCACGAGTGTAGTGAGGGCGCTAATAATTCGAGTGTCTAAATAGGCCTTTCACTCGAAATTAACACTCTGCTTTTCATTTTGAATATGAGGAGAGTAATTAAAAACTGATTAGTTAAGCAAACAATTACTTCTCTAAGTAAATCAGGCGGTTAATCCATATCTAAACCTGATGAAACGTCATCACGTACACCGCATATGAAACGTCAAGTATTTTTTTTTACTGTGGCATCCTACCAGCCAGCATTTTTTTGTCACTGGTGAAATTATAATTAGTAAATATTTAGCTCAAATTTATGTAAATTAAATAAAAATTTAGTGAAACGTAATTTATAAGTGTAAAATGGTACTACAAAATTGTTGATATTTTTTTATTACAATAATGTCGCGATTTAACAGTGGTTGTAAAAAAAGTTGAGACATGAGTCGCATCTATGGTTCGCATAGTTTTCTAATTTTTTTAACAGAAGAGAGAATCGCTTCCCAGGGACGAAAAGCATCGTTTTCATCTCTATGATTAGGCAACTCCAAGTGTACTCATAAAATATGAGAAATGAAAAATTTATTCTTTTGTAAAAGTTGAACAAAACAGCGGATAGACAATGAAACCTTACACCGTTTACGTCAGCAACGCACTTTGAGCGGTCGTACCATAATGGACACCGATCGAATTTCCATTATGCGTCACTTTCTATCCGCACCCAACTTAATTCAGTTATGTCAACAATTCGTTTTCTGGTAAATTATGAAAGAATGAAAGATTTGAGCGCTGTTTTAAGTTCAAAAGTAAGTTCAAACTATCTATTGGAGAAGTTTTTAAAATTCATTCTTATAAGATAGAATTGGTCTTTAGCATATGGGCCGCCTCTTAGTGTGGGATGCTACTTGCGTTGACATTCTGGAGGCGTTCCAATTTTCAAGTACGTGCGTTACCGCCGGTTCTGCTACAGCCGAACAGGAGGCCCTCAAGCGCCGGAAATATGCCACCATCGGAAATCGTTACATATTTGCGGCCGTAAGGGTGGAAACTCTGGCCCCGTGCGGTCCTAACACTCTAAATCTTTATTGAGACGTCGCCAAACATTTGATAGACGTCTCACGCGACCAAACAGCTGGTGTCCATTTTGCTCAAAGATTAAGCATTACTATACAACGTGGTAATGCCGTCAGCCTTTTGGGAACTTTCCCGATCAGTGACAGTGGTTTGGAACCAATATTTTATCTATAATTAAACCTCTTTATTTAGTTCTAGTTTTTAATATAGCTTAATTTGTAATTTATTTATAAGTTTGTATTGTATTTTGATTTTTATTTGATATTTTTTTTTATAAATGTGTTACACTGTATTTTCCTAGACTTAATCCATGTATGTACCTTCATCGATTCTTGACATGTTTTTATATTCACTTGATATAATTTTTATCTTTTTGACGTTAGTAATTTTAATTTATTGGTTGACATTTTGTGAATCTGACTTCAATTAAACTATAATACTTACTATAAATAAAACTATACCTATCTATAAAGTAACATAAAATCTATAAGTGAAAAATTAGCTCCAAGTGGGGAGCATTCTTGAAATGCTGGCCACAGGTCTACGTTCGATGGCAAAGCTAATGCCCCAGACTCAAGGCATCCTTTTGGTCAAGACCTCAATCAGACACGTTGAAAGGTATCGATAGAGGCGATGAACTTCAGGCCCTCACAGCCCCAAAGTCTCAATTCTTATATTTGGTAACACACTGGTATAATTCTTGCAATCCACAAACCTAGCGGGCTTTACTTCTGGTTGAACGTGTACATGCACATTACGACAGTGTGCGTGGCTGACCAAACGAAGGGTCTAAGCAGTCGTTTTCGCAGATTCGTAAGACGAACATGACAAGTATCAAGATAAACTGAATTCTATATATAAACACGTGTCATTTCCACTAAGCAAATTTCCAAAAGCAGCCGCTTTTGTTCCTGTCTTGCGAGCGTGCCGTCCAATCATACTCGATTTTGGTCTCAAGCGCACACAGATATGTGCGATAAGATAGATGGATCAGATAGGAGAAATGGGGTAGAAGGATATGGGATTGGAATAGGGAGAGGGCAAAGTGGGTCATCGGAACTCTCACACGTATGATATCTGTTTATTCTGTGAGACCGTGGTATCACACCGACTGAGCCGGCCCTAAGAGCTGTAACTAAGATAATGACTCCAACATAACTCTACCATATTAAGTTAAATCTATATTATTTAATAATATAGATTTAAGTGTTCGTCTGTGATTACAAAATGAATGCTAAAATTTAAGTGAAAAAATGCTATTTTTTTAAATGTTGAAGCACAACAGACAGGCTGACGGCCCAACTGTGTTGGAAAGTGGTTACAGTCGCCTATGGACATCAGCAATATCATAGGTGCTGCCAACGTGCTGCCGGTCTTGAAGAAGAAACTGGAACCAAGACACTGATGCCGGAACACAACTCAAGATTGTTATGGCGGCATACTCTAGACCAGGGGTGGTAGCCATCCAGTCGGGCAAATGCCCTACCACCTGTCTGTGGGTTGTTTTGTCGCCCCTTACGACGGCCACCCGGCCGCAGGAATTAATATTCGTTTTCCGTTCCTGCACGGAGAAGATTTATATAATACCTTAATTATATAGAATACCCATTTTTGGAATTTTTAACTATATGTGTCTGAAATGTTGTCTTGTATAGGCTCCATAATGGCTCAATGAATTGCAATAAAAAAATTGTGGACTAAAACAAGAATTTTATCTTGAATTAAACAAAGTCTTTCATGCATTGAAAAGTGATTTTAATTAATGGAATAGCTGCGAGTTTCTGCGAAACAATATTCACTCGTTTGTAAAGAACGATTAAAATTCAATAGAATTCTGATCGCTTCGTAGGCTCCCGTAAATGTTTTAGCAAAAACAGACTCTGTAGACAAGTGGCATTACCTGCCTTATTAGTGAGGTAGGTATGGCAATTACCGCCCTCTGTTAAATAACGCCCAAACGACATAAAACGTACTTTTATTCGAGTTAGCCGCGATAGGGCTCACGCACACAAAGAACACACGAATAGAAACCCATCTAGCATAAAACAAAACCTCACGAGCCGCCGCCATGTCAATGACGCGCTGTAGTTCAAGAAGCTCAGCCACGAACGTCGCTGTTAGAAAATCTGTCCTAAGGAAATTGTAAATAATTCGTTATTTTGTTATATTTCTTGTATAATTTTACATTTATTTACAGTATAGGTAACTACCTTTCATATTTTGCTAACATTTTCACTGTGCCCAAAATAATTTAGAGACAAATGTTCAAAATTACAGTAACGACCTGTAAGACAATAACGCCCAATCAAACGTCTGTTGGGCGCTATTACCCTTTGTGGGCGCTATTGACCAACACGTGGGCGTTTTACACCAAGATAGTGAATAATATTAAATAAGATAACTAATATGTAATAGTAAACTTAAATTACTTATTGTTTTTTCTATAATGGGCAATAAAATCTATAGTAAATCTATAAATATTATTTCACTTTACTCGGTTTTAACGAGCTACTTGTGTTGTAAATTCTGATTTTAGTGAAATGTTACAACCTACAAAAAGAAAAAGAGGGGAATTTACTAATAACTTATTAAGAAATATTTACTAATAACTTATTTATTACGAATTTTATTGATTTTAGTACAGGTTCAGTAAAAAAGTAGGCGAACGAGTGCGTAACTGTGACGATATAATTTTATATACGGGAAACATGAGATATCCATCTCATGTTACCCGTATAACGAATTTTAAAACGTGGATAAAAACCCCGATTATTGATTAAAAAATTATTACGAAGCGAAAATAAGAAAAATTTCATGAAAATTGTAAAACTACTCTACTTTCGATTTTTTATAGAGAAAAGTTTGTGCTATAGATGAACAGCAAATGGACTAAAAAAAATATCTAAAGAAATCATCTCCAATTTAAATAATAAATGTGTGACAATAACTAATAAAATAATGGTTTGTCTTAAATTATTTTTTAAATATGACCTTAATGAACGTGTTGGTCCCACTACCTCAGGGCGTCATTACCCTTTAGCGTTTAGTAGCGCCCAATGTTCGTTTAGACAAATCTTACTGTTTTTGACAAAAAAAACGCCTTTTATACTGTTATTTTGTACTAATGTATATTTCTGATATATAATTTTTTTGTTAAAAATGATTATAGCCCAATGTTTCATACTACTTTAAGCGTGCTAGAAGTTTGGTAGTTTTTATGTTAAATTTGAATTAATTTCATTCCTTTTGTTTGTAATAAAGAAGTTTATATGTGACTGTTATGTTTTATTTGACAATAAGCACTAATCGTGTTTTGTTTCTGTCCAGCATTTTATTTACTAAACGGGCGGTAATTAACATAGTATTTTTAATAACGCCCAAGACAAAGCTTTTAAAAATATATAATTTGCATGGAAATTATAAATAGTTACAATACTCAACTAGTATCTTTCGGTTCTAAAAACTATGCTTAACATTTTTATCGCATTATTTATTCCATTAAATTAATATTTAAGGTAAAAATTGAGTTTTAAGTTAGGCGGGCGTTAAATACCTTGAGTACCTTGGTTTAAATTTGACAGAAACTACATCTCAATTTTCTACCAATACCAGATATTACAATAAATCCTAATAGTTTTTTTACATATAAAAGAACAGGCGTTAAAATAACATTTTGTCGTTTTAATTTTAAAATATCATGATAGAAATATTTTTTCATTTCTCATATTCTGAAAGCACGCTTGCCTGATCACAGGGATGAAAACATTACCTTTCGTCCCTGGGAAACGATTTTCCCTGCTGTCAAAAAATTGAAAAAACTATGCGAACCACAGATAATACATGCGACTCATGTCCCAACTCTTTTATAGCCACTGTTAAATCTCGGCATATATTGTAATTAAAAATGACAACTATTTTGTAACATCATTTTATACTTATAAATTAATATTCATTAAACTATTACTTAACTTACATAAATTTGACCTTAATATTTACTATCATCAGTACCAAAAAAATACTGGCTGGTAGAGAGTAACAAACAAAAATTACTTGACGTTTCGTATGTGAAATGAGTTCATCAGATTTAGATATTAATTTAACGCCTGATTTTATTAAAGAAGCAGTTGTTTGTTTGACTGATCAGTTTTTATTTATCTTCCTCACATTCGAAATGAAAAGCAAAGTATTAACCTCAAATGAAAGGCCCATTTAGGCACTCGAACTATTAGCGTCCGCGATACGCTCGTGCGTCAAATCATCTCAGGCCTAAATAGGTCAATTTCACCTCTCGTCTAACAATCTACTATTAATTGTTTTGTAAACAATAAAATTAATGTATTATTTGACTCATTTTACTTCTAACTTCTGACGTCATAAGTAGGTATGTTCGTACCTAATTATGAGACTGCAACGTTGTATTAGTATTTCAGTATATATGTTTCTCTGCTCCTTTACTGTAAGGTAAAGTTATATAGATAGTAAGAAATAGAAATTCGGCATATAGGGAAAATTATATCATTGTTGGCACCCCAGTACAATGATTGGCTCCCTATTATTTTATTCAAAATATTAGGAAAACTCATTTTTATTTATTGAGTAGTCATACAATGATAATGAATTGTTTTTATCCGTGCAGGAACTTAGAAAGAATACGATTTCCTGCAGCTGGGCGGCCTGTCGTAAAGGGGACAAAATAACTCACAGCCAGGTGGTAGAGTATTTGCCCATCTGGATGTTTACTACATTGAGCTGTGTTCCGGCATTCGTGCCAGGTTCCAGTCTCCTTTTAGAGAGCGGCAGCACATTGGTAGCGCCTTTGGTGTTACAAATGTCCATAGGTGACGGTAACTGCTTCCCATCGGGTGGGCCGTCTGCCTATCTACTGAATTCATGCAATAAAAAAAATATAATAAAAATATTATTCTATAACTACAAAATAGAAAGTATTAAGATTTTATAATATCTTGAATGAATTGACTGAGTGCCAATCATAGGGTGAGAGGTGCCAAGAATGGTATATAGTTTACCTTAAATATTATGACAGCCATATTTCTTAAAAAGTATTAAATGTATTATTTATGTCGCCACACATGTGTTCGAGGAAAAAAGTACTAAAAATTTGGGGTACCCTATTCGCACGTATAGGTACCTACCATTCTTAGCGAGATTAAGCTAACAATATTTCTTGAGCATATTCTATTTACTGGGACTTAGTATAAAAATTTCTTCCAGACATGCCTTAAAGATTTTTAGCACTTCTTAATTTACTGAACAATTTATCAGAATTGTAAAATCTCAATTCGGAATTTAGAACTAAATTCAAAGTTGTTTCAGATTCAGTATTTAGATAACTGACATTCTGAACTCTGCTCAACTATCAGCTATTTAGCTTTTATGTAGGTTAAAATCACAAAGCGCTTTTAACTTTGCGAGGCTTGGAACCTTTACCTAAATATTGTATTTTGAACTCTATATAGGTCAGCGGTTCTTAACGTTAAATTTGTAATTTTTGGAAGGTAGAACAATAACGCAAGAATCCATTTTGGAAAGGAAAGTTGGTTTCTTATTATTTTTATAACGAAATATATATTAGTGTTGTAATAAAACTACGTTTCAATGGTTTTGATCGCGGTATTTTATTTTTATTTTTATTCCGACGTTTCAGCCACTTTTCAGAAGACAGAGAGGAAAAGTGGCCAATTGTCATAATAATGAAAATCAACTAAAACCGTTGAAACCGTCGCTTGAAACCGTTAAAACGTAGTTTTATTGTGTGTACTAGTCGCTAAAGCTTAAGAAAATACTATATATTAGTGTTGGCAACCTAATCAACTAATCCGACCAAATAATGCGGTATATTCATTACCCTACCGTTTATGTTTTAAACCTAGTAGCGTCACGTACGCCTAGAAATTGTAAACATATTAAACACCACGTATCAACGTACATGATTAGTATAGAGATAGAGTATAAGATGGATGTAATCATTATTAAATTATCACACCAGTAATCCTGTATTATTATTTACCGCGTCACGTAAATAGGGAACTACGCTTACACAGCCTAGTTAGTCTTAGTGTAATCATGACATGATAATTATGACTTAAGAATGATAGACGAATAGACATGAATAGAATGATGATAGATAAATAGACATGTTGTATAGTTTTTTTTGTGTGGTCTTGTAATATTTAATTTCTTTTTTTAATCTAATATTCCAATATTATATCAAATAAAATATTGCATGAAAGCGTCCGCACCGGCTTACTAGGATTTGTATTAGTTTTTTTATGATTTAGTGCTATAGATACATAATAAGGCAAGCTGTGTCTTCATATAAAAGATCACATTCTGCAGAGTACAAAATATGATATTATTAATGTATTTAAACATGTTTCTAAATGTGTTCAGTTTTGAAGACCGTAATAAAAAAATATATATATGTTACAATTTTCTTATAGTTGTATGAGTCAAATGCGTAACATGAACTATTTTTTAGTGGAAACTCAGCTGACATGTGTATTAATTATGAATTTTATATTGTAAGAATGTGATGATTATTGTTGAGTCCCGAATAAATTAAATAAATAAATAAAGAGAGTTCAAACAAACCTGATATTTGTCATTGGTCTATTTACGTCGTGTATTTTCGGCTCTGTATCTATCAATCAAATTGATTCAATTTGCTCGATCCATTTAATCAGAATTAAAGCAGACGTTATTTACAAATGTCGGGATTTCCTGACAAACACACGAACGTGCGAATAAAAGGACGTGCCAGTCATTACGTTGACAATCGAGAACTGCTATAAAAGGTGAATCGTTTAAGTAAGACAAGCAATTTTACGGTTGAATGCTTCTGATCTTTCCTTTATCCTACTGATAGGGGAAATAGGGTACGTTAAGACTGAGTAACTTGTAAACGAATCGTTCAAATACGTTTGGATGAGGGACGCAAATTTATTTGTTAACTAGGATACGCCCGCGACTTCGTATACGTTTGACTTGAAATTCGCAATAAATATCGCAGAATTTAATATAAGTGTACAGGGCACATTGTTTTTAACAAATACCTGCTAAATTTATAATACCTATATTCACAAAACAATTATAAAATTACATATAATCGAATATAATAAAAGAAAACTTAACTTATTTGTATTGCATTCTACCCATAGTCTCTCAGGACTATAAGTAGAATAATGAGCCTAGATCACTGTCTTCTATGGGTAAGGTGCCCAGAAGGCTGGCTACGTTTCCTCGCTGGATCGCCATACTGATCCGTTGCCCGAGGTAAGTTATATACCTATATAAGTTATTGTATTAGTAGAAACTGTGTCGGAATAAGCTAATTTTTATGCACTCGAACAAATTCAAACCGTTCCCCGGAAAATTTCCGCGGGATTCCTGAGATCAAAAATATCACATTACATAAAATTTGCTATCGATCAGCGAAAAATACGCATTGGAATTAGATTTTTTTTATCTGGCCACTTTAAATTATTCCCAGAAAAAATTCCGCATTAGCGCAGATTTTAAATCTAAGTAATAGCTGTCGATCAACGATAACTGCATCGAAATCGGCGTAATAATTTTTACGTGATCCCGAAACAGACAAGAAACCTAAAAAAAATGTAACGTGTTCTCCATCCTTTATATAATCTATCCCAGTAGTTTTTTTTAATAGCTTCAATATACAGACACGGCATGTTTAGAATTTTATAATACTAAAGATATATTTATAAATCGATACTAACTATAATTTCGAAATATATCTCTAATACTTTATTTTGTAATTTTTTTTTTTTTAATTATGTTATACTCAAATTTAAATGTTAGAGGTATATTATTTGTAATCATGATAATTTTCAGATTGATTAGATTATAAAATCCAATCAGATTTGACTGTCTTTTGGAAGTAAAAGATCCGTTGTTTTCCTGAAATATTGGGGCCTGAGCACATCACTATAACGTTTCTTTTCATTCCTTTCACCACTTTTCAATTATTTCTATACTCCTCTTTTCTGGCATATATCCACTGTCACACCTCAAGCAGCGGAACATTTATGGTTTTATATTTAACACTACCACTCAACTTTCAATTTGTTTATTTATAAAATAATGCCGGGTATACATTGATAAAATGTAAAAGGCAATGTAACATGTAACGCAAGAATTTACCATACACATTTCTGGAATGTAACACGCAAGGTAATACACGTAAGTAATTCCTACAATCTAGAGGTCTTGTGCGCACATTCCAAGTAAATGACTCACATGCTATGAACAACTAAAATCGTGTGCGGTGCGAGTCATGAAATGTCAGGGAGACGAATACAAAGTGACGTGCAGTAGACCTGAGTAACGCTGTAAATTTCCCTATGTTAACCCGTAACTCAAATGCAGCCTACTAAGGTAGCCGAGACTTAAGAAGTCTCAAAATTGCTCCATAGCACAGCAAAATGTGTAGTACGCACCGCATAATTTATAAAGCGCGGAACACTCACATTCAGCGCCTGCTGCCGCGCTGATTAGCAGCGCAGTGGCGCAAGCAGCGTGGTAGAAGCGCAGGCGTACACTTCGATGCGACGTTAACTCATAGCGTTTTTGAATTAAACTACCCTGAAGCGAATTATGCTCTAACATATTCAGAAGAAGCACATACGGGCGCAGTAAAGTGAAAACAGCAGCGTGGAACGGTTGCTCATAAGACTGCTTCGAATGTACGCAGGATATTGATAGAAACAGAAGAGCTTCGAATGTTTGCAGTGTACTGATATAAACAGAAGAGTGCTTGAGATTCATAATAAATGCGCCAAAATTACATTTTTTTGGTTTGCTTGTAAGTAAACTGGCAAAGAGGTCCGGTACATTTGAGAGAAGTGGTTACCGTCGTCCATGCACATGTGCAACACTAGAGCCGATGCGTTGCCTACATCGTTGAGACTTTAAATATCTGTTTACGCCCTATTTGAAGAGATCTATGTTGTAGCGCTCTGGAACACGGCAATTCAGCAAAAAACGCAAAGCGCGTACGAACACCCAGGGGTTGGTTTTTTTGTGCTTAATTTTATTTCATTACCACAAAATGCAGCATGTGTTGTGGCTATTCTTTCCACTCGCTCGGTCGATAATGAATATGAAAACGGGACGTGGTTAACCGCCGTGCGTGTGCCACCATACTAATATATATGAAACACAAGATAATCGCACGTTTTCAAACCGCTCTCCAAATGTTACAAAACACGTTTCTAAAATCAGCCACTCAATTAATTTTTTTATAAATTTATTATATATATTGTTACAACTTAGCCCCCCGACAAATACAAATTCCATAAAACACATTTTATTAGCTGTCGGCATTTGAACTAATTGTAATTCTTTTATGAACGTCATCTTTTGTTTAGTTACTTATTGGCATACGTCTCTAGAGAAACACTACAACACAGTCCATTGTTTTATTGTACTCGTTTACGGCCGCTTGCAGGTGTTACGGATTTTAAAGTACAAGCTGATTCTATAAAATTCGGTCCACGCGGCCCGACGTGCATATTTACATTTGTGCTGTATAAAAGGATGGCCATATGGAGAGAGGGAGCAGTCTATCACAAAACGGCTGGCTCGGATCAGCCCGCCCGCGGTTAGGACGGCAGGCTGGCAGGCACCGACAGACAGACACAGACGGCGGCGTCGACGCCGCCAATCACGATCTCTCCACGTCCTCGCGAGGGACGCCAGGAGACACAGCCCCCCCATAGGATAGACTAGGTGTGTTGCTGGGAAGTTTCTTTCGCCGTTTCTTCTCTCCCAACCATAACACGTTGCGAAACGGCAGTAAGATAGTATAAGCCACCGCGAACCGCCGATCCCGGTCCGCCGGGATCCTTCCTCTCGGGCTTTATATTACCCGTCGCCCGCTCTCAATTAGTGCATTGTGTCGCCCTATGGTGGGCATCATTAGATTCATCCCCCTCTCATGGCAACAGTCCAGCCGAGGTGAAACTCCCTAGGGAGCCCCCTCGAGCAAGTTGCCCCCCGGGCTCGAGCGCCTTCGCTTCGCAAAGGCACTCGCCCCGAAAACCCCAGTAAAGTTGTGAGGTCTTCGGACCAACAACATAAAGTCAAGTCCAATAAAAAAAAGAGGGAGCAGTCGAGCGAGAACCACGATTGAAGCGAAACGTGTTTACTACAATCGGGGATCTAATAGTGACAGACTTTGCGCGTTTTATTGAATTACGACCTTCTGCATTTCTGCATTACGTTTGGACTTGTTGTATTCGGTTATATTTGTACCTGTGTTATACGTGTTTGTATAGTTCTAATAAACTCTATAATAATTCCAACGGCATTTTAATTCGAGTCCCGTAACTCGTAACAATATTATAATTTATAAATTAATAGTGTTGTTATGTCATGTTACATTTTTCTGCGAAATCATCCCCCACGCATTTAATTACAGTACGTGGCTAAGCCTTTTACTTATATTTCGTCAGTCTATATCCGGGATATTAAATAAGGATAAAATAAGACAAATAAAACAGTCCTAATTAAATTTGAATTAAAATTAGGAGGTAATAGAATTAATTTGTCCACAGTCCCTTAGTGATAGAAATTGCGGGTTCAAGCGCTTCCTAAATTTCAAGTGACTTGGAACGTCACCAAAGATAATCACATTAGCAACCCTAAATCCCTCTTTAGGCCTGGGTCCAATAATTAAAATCGCTTGAGTAGCTCTGGTTATCATTTTGATTCAGAAAAGAAAATTAATATATTTTAGTCCAAGTGTGTTTATAGGTGTTATATATGCTGTTTTTTTTCGGATGTTATGTTGTCAACAACAACAGTCGCTGTATGATAAGGTACGTCACCTTAAAGTCGACTTTTGTTTGCACGAGTACAAGAAACAGCACCGCCAACATTTTATAATAATAAATGTTACGTTTATAAAATATAATATATATATATATATATATATATATATATATATATATATATATATATATATATATATATATATATATATATATATATATATATATATATATATTAGATTATATAATAGAAACGTGAAAAATGAAAATTATTGAAATTAGCAATAGTCGTAATCATCAGAAATCATCAGAAAGAAAGAGGATCTAATCACAACGCTTATCATAAATATTAAAACCAATAAAAAGGGTTTACCTCTCTAAACAATCTATTTAATTAAAAGCCAAACAACTTTGATCTAAGTAATTTTAAAATTATTGTCAAACAGTTAAACATAATTTTTATGGACTAGTCTGTTCTGTGACTTAGTTCGGAAAGGAAACATGTCCTCGCGAAACGTTAAATGAATCAATTTGAAAACTGGCAAACCTTTTCATACCGCAACTTTACACATAATTACTGACAGTAAAATAAAGTATGTTCGGGAGAAAACATGAACATTGAGATAACCTATATATACATTATTTTTCCTTCTAAGATCATTTTCGTACATTTCAAACAAGATTTTTGCAATGAATCACACTAATCAATAATGTTTAAATGTCTTAGATAACTTAAGCCACATATGAAGTTAGATGTAACAGTATAAATGTTATAAATTATTTATCTAAAGACATAAATCAATTAAAATTTATTCCCAAAAATGTATCTTGTAAAAAAACGAATTGACCTTCAACAAATCGTAATGACTTTTAAAGATTAGAATTAGAAATAGAACAGAAACTTTGTCAAGTTAAAATAAAAACCTATTGTGTAAGATGTCCTATGGTACCTGAATAAAATTTTTATTAGAAATCACCAGTTTAATTCAATTGGTAACAAAAGAAAAACACATAACAATTGTGAGGTATGAGTATGTTTATATAAATAATTACAGAACAATCATACCTCATTATCTAATCGTTATTAATAAACTTCATCATCTGAATTCAAATCTTATTAAAATTAAATAAGTACATTGTTTTCAGTAAAGAATGAAAACGAAAAGAATAATAAATTACAAACTTTAATCTGTAACACAAAAGAATATAAAAAAGAAAAAGTCGATAAAATGGGACTGACATTATTACAGTCGGAAAGTAATGAGAGAAAAAATAACATTAAAATTATGAAAGGCTCGAATTTACGCGACCTGCACTTACTATTATTAATACGACAGACATATTAAAAATACCCTTAATTAATAAAAAATTACAAAATATAATTAATTATACGCGCATTATATTAAGTACATATTGGTTTAGATAACTATAAAATGCTCATGTTTGTATTTCTATGATATTAAATATATTTCCGCATAAAAATTATTAAAGAAATAAAATTAAGACTGCTATCTATCTCGACCTACTTGGGATGATTTATATTAAACGTGCGGGCTCAAGCCATATCCCGTACGAGACCCGAGCGAGAGATGTATAAATTTCCAGAACATTTTATGAAGCTGTTCATTATTTAATATTATAGTGAAATTATGAATTTCAATTCCACATGCACGCACACTAACAAACATAATATACTTTTCTTTCTATCATGTTAATGTGTATGTATTTATCTCCGTGCCTCATTTCTAACTGAGCTAATGTCACTATTACAAGCCAGTGTGTATACAAAGCAAACTAACACACTAAAAGTAGACTGTTGGTTCTAACAGACACTTTTAACATCATTATGTGGATAATTTAGGATCGGCGATGACCTAATGTTTGTTGTATTTAAATAAGAAGTTTGAAGGATATATAAAAACATTTAATAAACTTGACATTACACGATTACAAGACAGGCAAGGAAAAAAGGTTACAAGAAAAAGCGGTGTTAAAAAAATGTAATAATTACGTTACATCTGACGTCCCAGTGCCAAGTTACACCAACTCGTTTTAACACATTAGCGCTTCTAAGAGGCAATTTACCGAAGAACATCCCAGTTACTTTAATTGGGATTCCCCGCTCAAACAGAAGCAATTAATGCTACACGGCGTAGGCATCCGATCGGGGCTAGGCCGCGCTAGGCGCCTACAAATCGATGTACACGATCGTAACGCTTGCGCTCGCCACGGAGTAGTGTAAATCGTCCATTGATCTAATTAGTCGCTTAAACCGAAGAAGATTCAATAGTAATCAAGATAAAAGTTCAGAAAATATATAAAAAAGCCACCTAATGAAGTGATCGATTAGCTTTCTTTCCAATCATTCGATAAAAACAGGGTTGACTAAAAGTTTGGAACTTAAAATCTATATCAAATAGGACGGTATAGCTGATTAATCCATAAAACATAGATAATGTAGTGTTATCCTACACTTTCCTTCGAAATAAATATTAATTTTAACTATATAAAATTAATATGAATTAAATAAATATTAATATTATTTATATAAAATTAATATTTATTTATTTGCCCGCTGGCCTATATTTAAGGCAACAAATTAGCGTTGCCTTACGACGTGGAAATGCGACCAGCATTTTGGGAATGCATGGTCCCCACCGATAGCGATTTAGACTACATATTTTACTTGCAAGTACGTTTATATTCATATTTAATCGTGATACTATTTAATCTTATGCTTAGAATCACGACGATTTTTCTCTGCTAAGTAATTCCTCCCATACGGTACTATTTATTATACATACGTTACTACCATATGACTGTAGTACTCAATTTTTCGCAGATTGACAAGTCATGCAATAGAATTAATATACTTAAATTTTCTGAAAATCTTACCACTTGTTTTTTTTATGTCTACTTTCACGGCAACAAGCAGGAAAGTAGGGAGGAAAATGAGCGTTACGAATTTCCTTCACCACTTTCCTGTTTGCAACCGTGGAGTTGGGTATAACGTAAATAGGGTCACTTAGTCATTTTTATGAATAGAGGTTCTATTATAAGTTACTATCTGAAAAAGGGCTAATTTACCTAAAGATAAAGAGAAAATAGCACTTTACTTGGTGAAAAAACTCCAAAACCTAATTGATTTTTGGGTTTTGAGATTGACAAAACTTATAAATTAATTACACTCCAAAAGTTTTTAATTACTCATACATCACATCACTCACTTACTTTAGCAATTAACTCTATTATTTTAATCATTCATTATAAGTCATAGCTATTTATTGTCACTGAAAATGGTACAGAACTCGGTAAACAAGTATGTTCAGTCTATATATAATCAAGTTTCTTAATCGTCCTTATAATTATAAGACAAACATTGTATTAGCATTGTTATATTAAAAGTATGATAAACCTACAACAAAAAAAGTTGGTGGAGACATAAGTAATGTTTTCATTTTTTATTCCATGAGTTCAACTGACAGACAGAAGGCCTACCTGATGGAAAGCGGTTACCATCGCATATGTACGCATAACACCGAAGATGCCACTAATGTGCTGCCGCTCTCTAAAGGGAGACTGGAACCTGGCAATTAATGCTGAAACACAACTCAAGGTTGTTATTGCGTCATATTCTAGACCAGGGCTAGTAGCCGTCCAGACGGGCAAATACAAATACCACCTGGCTGTGGGTTGTTTTATCGCCTGTTACAACAGGCCGCCTGGCCGCAGGAAATTGTATTCTTTCTCCGTTCCTGCACGGATGAAAAATATCTTATATCTCATAATAAACAGATATCTTAACGAACTTGACAGTGATCGGTGGTATGAAACGATAATCTACCAATTTACCTACTCTTCCCAGAATACAAACCACTTTTAACTTAAAAATTATTATAAAACGTTGACCTCGTTAAAAACTTATCCACCAATCAAAACTTTCATCTATAACAATCATAGACTTTAGAATAATAGACCCTGCACACTTTATTCAACTCGGAATTTTAAGACAGCTTATCCTCACATCCAGTCAACCCTAACCTAAGCCGCATTATCAACTAGGCGACTGTACCCTGTCCTTTTTATGATGGATCGTTTGTAATCAGGGAACGTCGGCTCAATTTAATATTTTCCCTTTATTTTAACACTTAAGTGGCACTCAATGTTTTTGGCATTCATTTTCTTACAGATTACGAATATATTTCCGAATTAGCTGACTACGCGAGTTCGTCCAAAATTGTACTTGGATTTTATAGAAAGAAAATGTCTATTTAAAGAAATAGCGACGTACTTATATTGCTTCAATGTGATTTATTGGTGTCACACATTTCAAGCAAACAAGGTTTGCACTCAACTTTAGATGTGCCGGAATTATATTCGACTCAGCCCTGGTATAATCTGAACTCTGCTCCAATGAGCGGATTAACACATAGCCTGCAACGTGCTATACGAATTTTGTCGCCCATACCGACCTCTACAATACAATACCCTAGTTCATAATCATATTAATTTAAAAAAATATTTTCCTCTAATTAATATGTAAGTTGCGACTATTCGAATTGTAGAAAAAAATATGTAAGTGGTGAAGTGAAACAGTCATATTCCATATGTAATGCTTTGTGTGACCTGATACTTAAATGTTGAAGTATATAAATATGAATACTTCAATTTCTACATAAAAAAAATTGTCGTCCTACGCCCGAGCCTAATCAGCCTGCTGGTAAATCAGATAGACCCTGCTAGATGTCAAAATGAAACGTACACGTATGACATAATTCCAATTATTCCTTCAAACATCTCTGGATGAAGAACAAAATTTTCAACACGAACCAGCGCTAAGTACGTCCCTGAAGAATCACGTCGCCATGACTGACTCAGAAAGAAAACCACCCACTGTGACGAATATATAAGGCGCCAGTCCATAATATTTGTGAAATAAAGGTACGGCACACCGAACCATCATAACATCATTCTGTTCACAGATTCGCCATATCTCTCAAATGAAGAAACGCTGTCCTAGAAAATATATCTCTTCTACATGTAGGCTCCATAAAGTTTCAACAACAGTTTCGTGGGGCAAAGTATAACGCTATTCAACAAAATCCCAAAATACATTCAACAACTTTCAATAAACAAATTTAAAAATCTTCAACGGACAAGTGGAAAAACGAATAGCAGCAAAATTTTAACTTGAAGTTTTACGGGCAGGTTTTCAAATTGGACAAGTACATTAACAATCCATTTTCCACCTGTCCGTTGAAGTTTCACTTCTACTATGTGTCCCAGCACACTCAATTTTTCACAGGTTTACTGCAAATTATGATTTGGTTAGGTTAGGTACAATTTAATGAATGCATTATTATGCCGCCTCTGACCATGCTATATACCTTCTACCCCATTATAATATCTTCTATATAGAAGTTTCACTTCAAAAATTAGTAAATCAACGTTTCTGCTAGACGGCTTTATACGACTAAAGATCTTAGATGACCGCAATCGAATGGGTATAAACCAAACTTTTTCAGTAACTGTTAATATAAATTAATTTGTTAAACCTTGTAATAGTATAAACGACATTAAAAAAAGACGAACAATAATAATTATTATGAAGTGAAGATATGTTGCTGGGAAGTTTTTTTGCGCCGTTTTTTCTCCTTTAACAGTAACTAAAATTGCTTTGGAAGCGGTGGTATACTCAAACTTACAATAAGTAATCTGTAAGATAGCATGCTGAAATAAATTCATTCATTCATATATAATCCGCGTCATATTATTAGATTGGGGAAAAAGTTTCTTCGCATTTTATATAAAAATTCAAAAGGTTTTTTTATAAAGTTTATTTACGTTTGACTAAAGTATGTAGGTGCCATTTTGTTGGATAACTTTTTGCCATCTTGTAGGTAGGGACGTGATCCCATTCCTATAAGAATTTTGGGGCTTCTGATCAAAAAACTGCGACAAGTGGTTTTGGCAGTCCTCTCGTGATGTTAACCTGACACTGCCTAAGCAATTCTGCAGAGACCGAAACAGGTGAAAATCTGAAGATGCAAGGTCAGGACTATACGGCGGATGCATTAACACCTCCCAGCCAATCTCCCGTAATTTTTGCAGAGTGACTAAAGATGTGTGAGGTCTAGCGTTATCATGGTAAAAAACCACACCCTTCTGTTGATTAATTCCGGCCGCTTTCTCTCAACTTTTTGCTTTAATCTCATCAGTTGTTCGCAGTACAGTTCAGAATCGATGGTCCTGCCTGGCGGTAACAGCTCATAATGAATAATGCCCTTCCAATCCCACCATACACACAGCATCACATTATTGCGAGTTAACCCGGGTTTCGCCACAGTCTGTGAAGCCTGACCGGCCTTTGACCACGATCTTTTTCGCACGTTCTTGTCGTACGTGATCCACTTTTCATCACCAGTTATCAGTTTCTTCAAAAATGGTTTGGATTCATTACGTCGTAATAAAGAATCACAAATGAGTACACGGTTCATTAAATTTTTTCAGTGAGCTCATGAGGCACCCAAATATCGAGCTTTTTCGTGTACCCAGCTTTTTCAAATGCGCCAAAACCGTTTTGTGGTCAATTCCCAGTTCTCCAGCTACATCGTAACTACTAATATGCCGATCTTGCTTCACTTTTTCAAAAATGGCATCAATTTTGTCCGTAACAGGGCGACCAGAGCTACGTGAATCTTTGATATCAACATTTCCGGATTGAAAATGCTTAAACCAAATTTGCGCTACTCTCACAGACACTGCATTAGGTCCATAAAAATCACAATTTTTTTTTCGCGGCTTTTGTTGCATTTTTACATTTTTTGTAGTAAAATTTTAAAATGTATCGAATTTCTTCATTAGGTTCACTCATTTTAACAATAAGAAAAACAAATGAAAATCACACATTTTCCTAATTTGAATTTGGAATTTTCTTCCTTAAAATTAAAGCTTTTTAATGATACCAAAATCAGCCAGATACAAATTGTATAGCCAAAGAGATCTTATACATATTATATGCGAAAAGACTTTTTTCCCAACCTATTATTATATCAGACGTCCAAAACTTATTTGTAAAGTAAGTCAAATAGAGAGAGAGAGAGAGAGAGAGAGAGAGAGAGAGAGAGAGAGAGAGATAACGAACTATTGAAGCCACAGTCATGAGGTTTAATCTATTCTATTCGCTCAACTTATGAAGTCAAAAAATTTATTGGGATGAGTTGCCACCAGGCCGATAAACTGAAAGGTCGCATGTTCATCACACACGAAGATTTAAGATAAAATTGTTTCAATCCCTTTAATTTTCATTGATTTCCGATGAGACGTTTCGCAACATATCAGAAGAAACTCAAAAAAAGAAAGATAAAGTTTCTAACATTATATAAAAAGCAATTATTACTAAAAAAAACTATTTATTTTGAAATTGGATTGACAAACAGATGACACTGATTAGTTATTGTATAAAAAGCTATTTTGTTAACAAAATAATATTTGTTGTGAAATCATAAACGGACATTTTAAATTTATTTATTGGTTTAGTGTAAAAATATCTATGTAAATGCGAATGTGTGTTTATAGTATTTTGTTACTTCCTAACTGTTTTGCATCTGAATGGTTTGTAATGAAATATTATGTCACGTACATACCCACCCACATACACAGAGAGAAACACGCACACAAACATAAATAAATAAGTCCAAAATACTTTACGAAAGGTATTCCACAAATAGAACATAACTCAAGGTAGATTAACAATTTAATACTTAATCCAGTAAGAGCAATTCGTTTTGTTATATTGCCCTTTATTTTCTGAGCAATTTTCTTTACACGTGTACAATTACCATGCCACCTTTTAAGGTGCCATTAAGGAGAATATATTTGTAGCTAAAAGAAATCTTGAGCGGAAAAGTTTCTCGAGTAATTTATAAAGTAATAACCTTAAGTCCCTGTAGGTTATTTTTGTTAGACGTTTAATTCGTCTAACTTTATTTTAGGGCACGTAGCTAATTTGTCAAAGAAACTTAAGGCTAATAACTTACATATATCCTTATTTAAGTCCAGGGGCCCAATCCTGCTATTTCAATATCTTGGTATGCAAAAAATATTTAAAGTACGATTCTATTCTGATAGTGCCAAAAATACGTATTCTAATAAATCCACAATATCTTCACGATATGCTTGGGGCAAAATAATAGTAGAAAAAATTGGTATTATCATTAACAGAAATGGCGTTATCCGGAATAAATAGTGAAAAGGTCCCAACATTTTAATTTAAAATTTTAATTATAAGTATACCGAAATCAGGCAAACCTACGACTGAGACGATAGTGTCCAGCGATTTTGATGAGATAGTAATAGCAGAATTGGGCACCTGTAGTTACAGTTTTTAGCAATAAAACTGTTTATGAACGATATTATTATAAGAAATTCTTGTTGCTATTAGGGACGTACCTTAATGTGATTGTATTCACTAAAATATAGAAAGTAGAAAGAATTTTATATCTTTCTTTCTAAAATATAAAAAGTCATTATGTGGCAGCACACGTACAAAGAAGGCTACCGAACTTGAAACTTTACGCTAAGAAATATCTGTTAGTGTACCTATGTTTTTGCAAATATAGATTGATTGATTGATTCCGAAGAGGCAATAACCGTCCACTGCTCTCAACATTTGGCTACGAAACTCTAAAAAAGCAATAAATTGAAATCTCACCATACTCAAACATTATGCATTGGATCTTTGTTCAACTCAATTTTCGTTGTGTTTTCAAGCGTTACCATCTTAAATGTTTTATTCAATATATGAAAGTTTTTGATTGAATAAAAAATCACTAAAATTAAGTACCGACATGGTTAATAGCACAGGGCGGTATGTGAATTGTTTCCTCAGACAGACCCGACCTTATTGTTAGCCGTGACGACATTATTATTAAAGTATTGACTTCAATAACTATTCTATTGACGGACTCTGTTGCTGAGTGGACTAAGTCTTTTGAGGTCGAACTCACAGGATCGCAGAGGCTCCGCCGGTTCGATTTCGTAAACGTAAGTTGTCATGGTTTGTCAAGACCTGACCAACGACATTCCACATAACTATGAATAACGAAAACGAACGGTCGGACATAATAAATGATATATATATATATATATATATATATATATATATATATATATATATATATATATTGTTACGAGTCGCAGGACTCGAATTAAAATGCCGTTGGAATTATTATAGAATTTATTAGAACTATACAAACACCTATAACACAGGTACAAATATAACTGAACACAACCAGTCCAAACGTAATGCACGATTCAATAACATGCGCCAAGTCCGTCACTAAATAGATTACAGAATGTACACAAGTCTTGCTCTGCTCGTGGTTATCGCTTGACTGCCGATCTCTCCATTGGGCCATTGCTTTATACTGCATCGATACAATATGGCTGCTCGACCACGTAGACCGAAATTCTTAGAATCAGTTCGACACGCCAAGTAATGACTGTCATACAAGATTACAATACACAATGGGCTGTTTTCTACGTACAAATTTTAAACATAAAGTAAACAAAAGAAGTCCAAATGCGGAAAGGTAATAAAGTGTGCTTTTATGGTATGCAGGTGTGAATCTATTTTTGTCGACGTGTAGGCCGTAACAATATAATGCTATAAATTAAATAAGAAAAATGAAATATAAAAGTTTAATGCTATATTTTATTATTGGTGGGTCGCAGGCTGATTTTCCCACTCTGGCGCCCGATGTATTTACAACTGCCTTCAAGTTTCCAGTGCCCTTCTCGCGTTCTTATGAGAACTTCACGAGAATATAGAGCGGCTTAAAAATAACTTTTATCATTTTAGCGAAAGGGCTAATGTTTTTAGTCACTTAATGCCTAATTATTTTAGCATAATCCGTTTTCAAAGTGAATTCACCAGCCGTTTAACTCTTGGATAATGGGTTAAGTGGAACATCGTTTGTCTTGGGTTCACTTTACTTACATTAACAATGCTACGGAGATTATCTTGATTTAGACTATAATAAATTATTTTTGAGATACGTAAGTGAAATTCAATGAATATTAATCTACTGAGGAACAAAAGTAATTTAAGTTTGTTATTAAATCATTTGTTTTGAGTTTGTGTGTTGAGAAGTTTCCCTTTTTCTCTCTTCTTTCGCTGTCTACGACGCCAACATTCCGACAACACAGAAGCTATATCTTAAATCATTATTAAAAGGTGAAGTAGCAACATTGGCAAGCTTTTTAATATTGTGTTATCTATCATTAAAATATAACTGGATATTATAAATTAAACTAAATAAAACTATACGTGGTTATATTGGTATATACAAAATGAATTAAACTATAAAATCTAGTGCCAGACCGCTGTCAGTTGGAAACGTGCCCAAAAGACTGGCTACATTACCTCGGCGAATGGTAACGCTAACGCGTTATCCGAGTTATAGACCAATCTTTTGGTCACGCGAGACGTTCACCAGGCGTTTCGTTAAGTCTCGATAAAGTTTGTGCGGCTAGGTCACATGGTCCCAGGATTTCGACCCCACAAGCCGCAAATAAGTACCCTTTTACGATGGTGGAATAAAGAGAGAGAGAGATAACACACTATTACACATCATTATAGGAGACACAGAAAAACTTAGAGCCTAAAAATATTCTAAATGTGCACAATGGGCGGTCTTATCGCTAAGAAGCGATGTCTTCCAGACAACCCGTGGCGGGAATAAAATAGATTCAATTAGTCAATGGTGGTATACATAAATCTTATACGATATGCAGTTACTTAAATTATACCTTATTTTATTCAATAATAAACATATAAATATATAAAATATTATATAAGTAAGAATTATACTTAATAGACATATATAAATACACCTATTAGTATTACATACATAAATAGATAAGTATACACATAAATAAATAAATATACGTAAATTATGTAATTGCGGCTTTTTAGATTCCATAAAAATTTCAGCAAAAACGGAACCTTTATAACATCATCTTGTTTATACGTGTGTCTGCCAGTCTGTGGTCACTAAGATGATATTAAGAATTAAATATTCGCGTATTGATGCTTTTGTAAATAAATATAGCTAAATAATTAATAAAATAAGTAATGTTAATTTTTTTAATATTAACAAATTCATGGCCCACCCTCTACCTATATGTATGAAAGATAGCCTGATCAATACGCGGCGTCCCAAATAGTGGCCCGGTGCCAAAATGGGGTTGCAGCTAGACTAATGATAAAAATAGGTACAATGTCCCAAATAGAAAAGGCCGAAAGTATTTCAATTGCATAAAGCAGAAATCTAAACTAATTTGATTTGGTATTGATTATATTGAATGAAAGTTGGTTTCGAATTCTGTATTTATATTTAATCTGATTTCTCAGATTTTTTTATTTATTTTAGATTTATAGATTAACGGTCTTATTCATATCAAGTTAAAGTAATTTTGTGGGCTTCTTTAAGGTTCTCAAAGAAACCTACAAACTTACTCTAACTCAATACGAATAAGACTGTAATTATGTTAATTTGATATTAGATGTGTGTGACAAATATAAGGCGAGTGTCTTGTATGATTTATAATAATATAATGTTTCGATTTGGTTTTAATGAATGAAAGAGTTGCGTTTGTCGCAAACATAATTGATATCTAGCTTATTTTTAATGTTTTGTGACCGATTTGGACCAAAATGGGACCCTTGTAATATTGCCATGTCCATCTATATGGTGTATTTCACTTTTCAAGAATTACTGGGTCTATATGGATAAAATTTGACATAACGACGTAAGACTGAGGAATGGACGGATATAAAACTTTCAAATGTTGTTTTTGCCCAAATGGCTATGGAACGCTACCAAATTAGCTACAGAACTCTAGCAAATTAGCTACGGAATTCAAAGAAATTAGTTACGGAATTCAAACAAATTAGTTACGGAACCTTAACCAATTAGCTACGGAACTTTTAAAATAAAGGAAAAGAAAAAGCTAAAAATTATAATACTTTTCAACTGCGTAGGTAAAGTCCTTCATTTGACTCATAGAGCTCTATAAACTGAATATTAAAATATCAACATGTCTATAGAAGCGGATTAATCTAGTTTGGCGAAGCCTTAACTGTGTTGGATGTTCTACATGTCAGACGACTATTGTAAAAGCCGCGAGTATAAAATATAACTAGACTGATTATAAATCGTGGATAAATTATGAAAGGATCAGAAAGTTCACAGGGTAGCGTTGTTACCTATAACATTTAAGTTACTGGGTTGTGATTTACAAAGTCTGCTCTTTAAATAACAAGTTACTAGCTGTTGCCCAGAGCTTTGCTCGCGTTAAAGCAGTATATGTATGCCTTGAAATGGGTATGTTACAATTCTTAGAAATATCAAACTTAATTTTTAATTCAAAGTACCTAATGATAAATACCCGTAGGGCCATCTAGCACAGTGAAGCTCAAAAATTAACCACGAGGACAACACGTTAAAATTGTTACTATTATGTAATTATCGTTGCCATGGCGATGTATTTGGTGCAATTAAAGCAACGGTGGTGCTAATAAATTGTGGTCTGAGCGCCATCTTCTCATCTGTCGGACACTACTTTTTTTATTATTTCCTATGATCTGGATATTTAGGATCGGCCCCAGAGTAGTTCGTTGTATATTACCCATAACACAAAAATAACTTGCTTAGCTTGGGGATATATAATGTGTGTATTGTCTGCCGACAAGAAAAAATCTTAAGTGACATATTTTGACATACATGAATAACCTACCTACAAGTGGATGAAAGGTACCCTATGTCCAATTCTATACCCCTAACTATGTATATCATGCGAAATTTTGTGAAGATCTGTTGCATAGTTAAGACGGCAATACGTCACGAACAAATAAACTCGCATTGCATTTGTAGGATTAGCTAGGATAACCTGCAATATTCTGGACCTTGATTAGTCGCTGTTATACTTGTACTTCTAAGGTAAAGAATAGGCTGTGAAGTGTGTTAAGGTAAGATCGGATAGTACCAAAAAAAATGTTCCTATTTATTCACTAACTAAAGTCTTTTTCTCTGTTTCTCTCCGATTTCAAAATATTCTTTGTAAGTAGCAATAGAAAAGAACACCTTCTAAAAGAGTTGCTCGCTAATATCCCTGACTGTGTCAGAGGTGACGGCTGGCCTAAAAGGCCAGATAAATAAAAAAATCTATCGATAGTTTAGAACGTTACTAGACATATTATAAACTAACGGTCCCTACAATTATACCGTGACATATACATATAATACCTATAATACGCGTGTAGAATGTCATATCGTGCTCGTCGACACCAACAAACAAAGTTATTGGTAACACAATAGACGAATTAGTAGCGGAATCCATTAATTATTCTCCAAGAACGTAATTTGCATTAATTAAACATATTGATTTATTTGCACTTGAACTGTTATTAGTTGCCTGCGGGTAATATTCCTCATTTTAGGGTTTCTTAGGTGTTTTGGCAAAAACGGAATGGTTATGCTTTGGTCTTATTTATATATCAGCCTGTCTTTTTGTTTGGCTTTCATAGTAATTTTTCTAAGACGAAAACGGTGGTACATGCATCTAATTAAAAGGGATACAGATGTAAAGATATACCAAAAAAGAGTTGCATGGATTGTGTGAAGGATGACATGATGATTTGTAGTGTAAAAGAAAACGTATGAAAAGGTAGAGGAGTATGGACGAAAAAGACATTATGTCGATCCCAAATTTTAGGGTTTTGATTTATTTATGTTTTGTAATAAATAGAAAGAACTTTTTTATCATGAACTATTTTTATTTTATTATTTCATTTCAATGGTACAATAATCTAATATTAATAACGTTAATTCAAAAAGGTTTCTCTGTTAAAGTTATTACGTCCGTGTTTTTTTCATATGAAAAATCTCGCCACAAATATTGTGAAAAACTCCAATATTTTTCAAACGAAATGGAGCGGCCTAAACCAGGCGAGAAGGCGGTATAACTTAAATGAAACAATACCAGAGGGCCCTAATAACCGTGGCTTCATACAAACATTGCTGAAATAGGAGGGTTGGCGTCCGACCACAAAAAAACCTTTGTTACAGAAATTTAAGCGTTCGTTCCATTTTTAGGGTACCTTCCGTAGCATTTTGCAAGAAACAAAATACTTATTAAATAATTATATCCGTCCTGTAATATTTGCAACAACTCAGAGGGGTTTATGGTAATAAAAGAACAGCAACTGGTCACAATACTTATAATTAGAGAACCTTACGGCTTACATATGTATCATCCACTGACTCTTCACACTCGACAAGCATTTTTTAGAACACCTCGCCATCTCTCCAACAATTTTACAGTATAATAAACCTAGCAAATTGGCACAGCCGATAGCGGATTGAAGTCATTGATAAACTATTTTAATTAAAGGGTTATGAATGACAAGAATTTAATACATTATGGTTTGGAAATTTTAGATAATATTTTATATAAGACATTATATAAAATATTACACTTAGTTTTACATGTAATAAAATAAACCGAACACAGTATAAATCTATCGCGTCTGCCAACATGAAAATAAAATGTAGTAAATACCGTTTATATATATTGAGAGATTTTGAATTGTATATCTGTACACAATTACCACATATTATTTTTTTTTTACATATAACCGAATACAATTCAAGAAAACTTAACTTATTCGTATTATATTCTACTCATAGTCCCTCAATACTATAAGTAGAATACTGAGCCTAGATCACCGTCTTCTATGGGTAAGGTGCCCAGAAGGCTGGCTACGTTTCCTCGGTGGATCGCCATACTGATCCGTTGGCCGAGGTAAGCACCAGCCCTCTGATCACCTGAAGAGTCAATGAGTCGTTTCGATAAATTTTGGTAGAGGCTCATGGCCTCAGGACCCCACGGTCCAAGCGTCTCGACAGCAAACGGCACAAACATAACTCTCACTGTTTCCGCCGCTGTACCGGCTGATCTAGACGTGTTTGGTAAATGGCATGCGGCCAACGTGTCTACGCAAGTCGCATCCCACACCAAAGGCTTGCCACGCTGCCAGGAAATTAGAGTTATTCCGTCGGGACGCCTATCATCGTGACGTGTAATACCGTTCGGATCCAATAAAGCCGGCACGTTAACGATGGCAAGCGCCCTCCGTAAGACATCATTCAAGGCAGCGTGGCGTGACCATCTGCCGGCACTGCGGCGGTAAGAAAGACCATGGTATCCCGGGCCGATTATCTCTGTTCCACAGACGCACGTATGTGGTGCACATATGCGAGAACCCAAGCGCAGATTTATATCCAAAGAAAAGCAAGTATTATCCATTAATGTACCTATGTTTGGGGAGGGCACAGCTTGGAGCCAGAAGCCAGACTCTGCGGGAAACGGCAAGGATGCAAGCACGTCCTGTAGAGTTAGTGGAATTTAAAAGTTCTGTATTTAATCCTCTACAAATAGGTTCATTCCAGCATCGTTGCGAATTCGGGATCGTGGGAATGTCTTCATCAGGGCAGACCATTTTCCAGGCGTTTAGAGCTTCATTTAAGAATGATGTATTGACATTATTCCAGTGTTGCAATTTTTTTTTTAAATAATAGGCTAGTGCTATAAGCGGATGAAAGAAAAGCTAGTAGAGCAACGCTAGAGATTTTGCGGATGCCTAAACCTTCATACCTAATGGGTAGGGAAGCTTGGATCCAGCATTTGTCTGAATTTAAAATTTTAGTAAGTACATCTTTAATGCGGTCATCTAGTGATTTTATAAGATTAGAAAATTTCCAAAGCGGGGCGCATCGTAAGACATATGTTAAGTTTGGTACAAACAGACAATATCCTATAATGTGATATGCAATTTGAGAGTGAATGTTGAAAAGTTTAGAGCATGGTAGATCAAATTTGGCCGATTGCTCAGACAGATAATTTGGAGTGGCCTCATCTAGAATAGGGGCTCCAAGCAGACGAAGAGAATCCTTCTCCAGGACCTTAATACCGGGTGCGACGACATTGAACATATTGCTAATATTGTCGCTTTAGTTTTTAGACAGATTATCGGACAAGAAAATTTCGCATTTTGAGAAATTTAACTCTAATCCTATTGAATTAAATTTTGAAATCAGACTAAGTAAGTCTTGGAGCACAGTTTCTGCATCGCCGCCTAAAGTCCCATCGTCTAGGTACCACACATTGAAGTTCGACTTGAGGGATTCGATGACCGGATAGATCGCCAAGCTGAAGATGGCCGGTCCTAGCGGGTCGCCCTGTTGACAGCCCACAGGTGATAGAATAAGGTTGCTTTTATACATAAGATTTGTGGGTTTTGAATAGCTTTCACAAAGATAATTTTATATTTCTGGAATATTAGATATTACTTCGTCTAACTATTAGATAAAATTATGTTAAATTATAGAGAACTACTTATTCTATACAAAACAGGCGCTAATCACCATAAATAAAAATAAAACATTATTATTCAATTAAGAAAATGGTCGATTGTGTCGTTTAGAAATAAGAGGGTACATAACAAAATTGATTATTAACTTCAAAAAGAAACATGGCAAGAACAACTATAGTACTAAATAGCTGTAACAGTCCGTCAATCTATTTGGTCAGTACAACAGGTCTTCAGTCAATCCATACATACTACTGTTAGAATGGTGGTTCGCGGTGGGATCTTTTGCAGTGAATCACACTTTGGGTGCTGAAAGAATTTAATTCGGACCTGTTGCCTCGGCAGCAGGGAATGCGATTCTCATCGATAATTTACGTTATAATTATTAATAAAATTGGCAGTTATAGAGACTGCCGATAGAAGTGAAAACTTAGAACTTGAATTTGAAATTTCATAATTTTTCAATTAAAAACTATTTCAACAATGCACAGTATATACACATTGAACTTTTCACTAAATCCATTCAATTTCACTTATAAGACATACACAGCACTAATGTTGCACAATACGTCTGCTGTATAGCTAGAGATATACTGCTATAGGCATGTCGGTGACGCGAACGCACGAGATTTCACCCATCCAAAAAGCGTCTAACGCGCTAAATACACGGCCGCTGCGCATGCGCCAATGATGAGCATGTCGGTAACGCGAACCCGTAAGATTTTCCCTTACCAAAAACTGCCCAACGTGGCTATAGAAGCTTTTTTCACTTCAAAAAGTAAAAACAGTTTTATAACACTACGTAACATGAATAAATGTAACATAGGTAATAGCTAGAAATATGTAACATATATAATAAAAGAAAATGGATATATTGGAAAAATAATAAATTATGTCTAAGAAAAAAGACTATATAATATATGTATATTACATACAAAACCGTAATAGAATAAAACTTTTTGGATGTACGTAGGCTATATATGCGCTACTATAACTGATGAGAAAATAAAAAATTAAAAACTAGCAAGAGTCGGACAAAATAAATAGTCATAAAGTGGTTAAATCTGTCCCAAGGAAATATAACTGTAAGTACTTCAAACCACAATAAACAAGAAAGCTGTGAAATATTAATTTAAAGTATTAAACAGCATATTGCAACTAAAATACCCAAGTGCAATCCTGGACCAAAATGAAAAGATCTTCCGGGACGGAGTGTCATATACAGGAAACCGCAGCTCCAGACAGTTGCTATCACGAGTTTGTGGTAACGTATTATGCGAAGTTAATTTTCAATATAGATATCGTAAATATCTATGTATATTTCAAATCAAATTAAATCATTACATTACATTATTAATCAAAACATGGTTAGTAAAAAAAACATTAGATGACAAAATATTCATTTGTGTTTCACATGTTTTTGCTCTTCCAAGCATGCAAATAATAAACTTGAAAATCAACTAATTAACAAAAACAGACCGTAATCCACTCAATCCACAGACATTAATTTTACTTTTTTTTTCTAAAATTATACAGTAATTATAAATAATATGTCACGTGCAAAGTTATTCCATATAGAATACAATGTCAAAATTGTAAAAAATTAAATATTAGAATAATAAAGTTTGTCAAAGTGTGGGGTGCTGTAGCCCACGGGTAGTTTTCTGGTTCGATTGTTGTGGACTGTATGAGAGAGATATCACCCAGATCTTCGCACTAGAAAAGCAGAAGCTCCATCAACCTTGAGATCAGCCCTCTCCTGGCTCGGTTCAGGTTGCACTCGGGAACAGCGCACGGCACTATGGTTTCACTTGAGAGCTAACACTTTGTACACAGATTAGGTCTTAATGAAAGTTATTGACAGGACCAGTAATTACAATGATTATATTTTAAAAAACAGACGAGCGCAAAGCGCGTTGTCGTACGTTGACAGCGAATGACGTCCCAAAAAGTTGCCTATACCCTCCTGCGTTAACAGTCACCTCACACAAAAAGAGGGTAGACAGCAAAATTGATGAAGCGATGTTTTATCTACCTTATACTAGGCAAGGACGGAACACAATGTATTTATTATAAATAGTCAAATTTAATTTAGAATTGGTTATCAAGAAAATTTTTAATGTCGTAATAGCATTTCTCGAATAATATCTTTCGTAGCCTTTTTTTAAACAAATCGATGTTATCATCCGTAATAGGTGTGGGTACTTTATTAAATATCAAAGGCGCCATGCAGAATACACTTTTCCCTATTAAAGCGGTTCTATGGGCAGGCATACAAAGCTTGTTATTGTCGCGTCTATTGCGACTTGCCATGTCGGAAAGCTTACTAAACAAATGCGGGTTCGCTACAAACAGTTCTATTTCAAGAATATACAGAGAGGGTAAAGTGAATATTTTATGTTTTTTAAAATATGGCAAACAGTTGTCTGTAGTTTTTAAATTAAACATGGCCCTGATACATCTCTTTTGCGCCTTAAAAGCAATGTCTTTATTTGTGGAGTTTCCTCAAAAGATTATGCCGTAGCGGAGCACTGATGACACTAAGCCATGGTAAGCAGTAAGTATAACTTAATTAAGTATATAATATTACCTCTGAGAGTATTAGTTGATATGTTTGGGCTTTAGAATGCTTAAGCTTTAAAAGTACCCAATCAACTCTTTATGAATTTGAAAACAAACTTCCTTTTGGCAATTGATAAAATGTACTATTTTAAGGGTTCCGTAGCTAATTTACCAAAAACTGAAATATTATAAATGGCGTAAGGAAATTGGGAAAAATATAAAATAGGAATGATCGTCATTTGAGGGATCAATATTTTTAGCGTAAGTTAATAGGTGTGGCATATTTTAGACAGGTCTTAAAAATATTCAAGATACTGCGTTATTGTATAGCAACATATATTGCTTTATATCCTTAGGAGCCATCCCTAAATTACGTCACATGTTACATTGGGTAATAAGGGTCTATGGGTCCTAAATTTCGTGACATCACATTTCAAAATCCAATATATTTAAGATTTAAAACACGAAATTTGATATATTAACGAAAAACTTCAGAATATTTACAACTCTGTATGTATGAAAATAATGTTTAAATGATCAAATAATAGTTTAAATGTGAATAAAAATAATTACGACTGTTTTAATTTATTAATTTCTTGATGTAAACTTGCAATATGTGATGACACACTAAGGAGGGAGGAGTCTCACGATTGTGACCAGCTGTGACAACGACGGCGGAGGGATCAAAAAATTATGAAATTCGTGTGATATAATTTCTGAATGGCCCCTTATTAAATCATCAATTTTCGAATAAAAAAAATTCTATATCCATACAAAGACGAATACATAGATCGAGATATTTTTTTATTGCATGAGTTCAGCAGAAGGGCAGACGGTCCACTCGATGGCAAGCGGTTACCGTCGCCTAAGGACATTCGTAACACCAAAGGTGCTACCAATGCGCTGCCGCTCTCTAAGGAGAGACTGGAACCTGGCCACTGATGCCGGAACACAACTCGAAGTTGGTTGGGCGGCATACTTTAGACCAGGGGTGGTAGCCATCCAGACGGGCAAATACCCTACCTATAACCTAACCCTACCTATATATATAACGGTTTTAACTAATAGATAATATCTTTGGATTTTTACTCATTATTCTCATAATACTTAAGACCTTAGTAGCTCTTGTCGGAAGAACCTCCTCCAATCGTCTCTATTCTTATCTACCTGGGTCTACACTTGGCGGATAGTGATACAACTATGAGTACATAAGAATCCGTCCCGGACCGTGTGACGATAAAACTATCAGGGCATGTGTTATTCAGTGTAAAGAATGAGACCAGAAAAAACTACGAAGGCCTTATGACGATTTGTGACGTAGTGGAAACACGCCGCCACTAAATAAGCTCCCCTTTCCGTAATAGTGGGCAGTAACAATGCCAGTATGAAGAGAAAATCTTGTATTCAAACATAAACCAATGAAATACCGTTTATTAAACTGTGGTGTAGAAAGCAAGATGGGAAATCACCCCACAAAGCTATCCCAAAAATTGAGCAATTTGGATGATAAAAATTTAAATCAAATTTTTAAGACAAAAATAAAAAAATAACATTTTTAACATTTCCATACATCCGCATGGTATGTATTTATGTACGTATGATTACTTATGTATTTATTCTTTAAATATGGAACAATCAAAACTTTTGGGTCTTATAAATTCAATATAGGAAGGTTTCTGACACAGAGGCCATGATTTGTATACAACATACAACAACAGCGGTCTGTTGATGCTGAACCGTTAAAAACTTGCATAGGATTTTTCTTTCCTCCCATGAAGTATTCATACATATCTCTTAATCTGATCATAACTTTACCCACACACGTATTTTAGGGTTAAAGCCGTAAAAAATTATGACCAAGTTGGAACAATTCTGTACACCGGGGGGATTATAAAACCTAACATTCGTGTTTGTGGTTGTTTGAATATCAAATTGTTTTGATGGGTGATGATAAATAATATTTTACCTTATTACCGACTTGGACTTTTCGTGCCGCTTTGCAGACTTAAATTTCGTATCCACTTTCCTCTACTAAACTATTGTGTTTTCAGATAAAAAATATCTTGCGTTCACCCTTGTTATCGACATTATACGTACAACTAACTAATTTTCTTCATGGATTCGTTGCTAAGATTAGGAAGATTAGGAAGATCAAACAGTTTACACATTATTTTTTACTAGCTGCGCCACCCATGTTTATACATCTTTTATTTCGATGTGCAGCTTTCATCACGATGTTTTTCTTCACCGTTAGCACGTGGTAATTGTAAACAATAAGCACGTTGGGTCAAAAATTTGCCTAAGTGGTGTCTACTTTCAGATAGGATTCGAACCCATGTCATTTGGAACGAAAGATTTTGATACGAATATTTTAGCTTCATGCTTCTCCGTTCAGGAACGGAGAAAGAGTACAATTTTCTGCGGCCAGGCAGCCTGTCGTAAGAGGCGTCAAAGGAGTCCACAGCCAGGTGGTAGGGTATTTGGTATTTGTATGGCTATTACCCCTGGTCTAGCATATGCCGCCATAAAAACCTTGAGTTGTATTCCGGCATTAGTGGCCAGGTTCCAGTCTCCCTTTAGAGAGTGGCAGTGCTACTAATAGCAGCTTTGGTGTTACAAATATCCATAGGCGATATTAACCGCTTTCCATCAGGCGGGCCGCCTGCCGGTCTCCTGAACTTACGCAATAAAAAAAAGCTACCACAGCTCGTACAATGTTTTCGTTGGGCAACAGCAAATTCTTAGACTTAAACTCTGCGCTACTTTTTATCATGGGAATCCCGCGGGAATTTTTCTAGGAATGATTTAAAATGGTCAGATTTAAAAAAACAAATTTCAATGGGATTTTTTTACTGATCGATAGCAAATTAATGTCATAAAATGTGTGATATTTTTATTCCGGTAATCCCGCGGAATTTTCCCAGGAGTGGTTTGAAGTTAGGTAGGATATGCCCGCTACTTCGTCCACGTTTGACTTTAAATTACCACGGGATTCCCGTGACACAAAGTACCACAGCATTTGAAAAAGAATGTAAGCCATCTTTTTAGTGAAGATTGTGTCGGAATAAACTAATTTTTATACACTCGCACAAATACCAACCGCTCCTGGGAATATTTCCGCGGGATTCCCGGGATAAAAATACAACTCATTTTATTTATCGATCAGTGAAAAATCACATTGGAATTCGAAACTTTGTTTTAATCAATTTATTTTTATTTTAAATCACTCCCAGATAATTATCTCGGGATACCCAGGATAAAAAATAGCGCAGATTTTAAACCTAAAAATTTTCTGTCGATCAGTGAAAACCGCATCGAAATCGGCCCAGTAGTTTTTACGTGAATCCCGAAGAAACAGACAGGAAATCTAAAAAAAATTGTACCGTTTTCTCCATCGTTTATTTAGTCTATTCCCGTTGTTATTTTTTTAATAACTTTAATGTTACAGACATGGCATGTTTAGAATTTTATAATATTATAGATAGATTGTACTGTAATATTTTCAACACGAGTGAAAATTTGTTTTACTTGTATTTTCGTGTCTTTTATCCAATAAGCAGTAAATGCAAACATCTCGATTACCACAGCATCAACGTACGAGAATAATATATATCTGAGACTCCAAACGCATTTACATCCAAATTTCGTTTGCTACAAAAGAAACGGCGAAGTTTCACGTTTATATTCGGTAGTAAGCGATTCCAGAGAGAATACATACACTACCTCGGGAAAAAACTACACAAACAAAAGGGAAAAACGACTATTGTTACGAACGTGGACGGTGGATGTTTATTTCTTTACTAAAGAACTAGTATGGAAAGATACATTACGAACTTTAAGATCTATCGAAAGAAATTTGTTAGGACGAAACATACACGAAATTTCTGTATGTAATTATAGGCGAACACAATAATATCGCCTAAGCTATTATCCATACTAATATGATATAAAGGTAAAGTTTGTGAGATTGGATGTTCGAGGTAATCTCCGGAACTACTAATCCGATTTTGAAAATTCTTTCACCAGTAGAAAGCTACATTATTTTTGAGTGACATGTGCTATATTTGATTGTAATTAATGATTAATAAATCGAAAAAGAAAAAATGATTTACATCCCGCGAAATGGGTACAGGAACGCCTGTTAATTATATTACAGCAAAACATTCAATGCAAGAATTGCGCATATCCTCATACGAGGCACTGCGAGTGCTTGCTAAGTTTACGAATTAAATAAAGGTTAAAAAGCTTAATTAAACCTTGATAAGCGTGCGTGCGTGCGTTTTGTGCGTAGGTGCATGTGTATTTTTTAATGTCGCCCAGCGAAGTGGGCACGGGTTAGCTAGTCAGAGAATAAAAGAGTTTACTTGTTCATAAACCGTGTTTATTTCGAGCGTACTAATTGTTTTATAAGATTGCCGATATAATAATCAAGTACATTTAATAATAGATTATGATGCTGGCACAATAATTAGTTACCTTAAAGCGCTAATATGACATGTGCATCCATCAATGTCAAAGTAAGAATCTGAATCCGATCGAAGTCAAAGGCGGACTGTCTTTTCGCTCCGTTTGCACGCTCTTACATTCGAGCGATGACGGAGCGAGCCGAGTAGTGGGGTAATCGATACAAAACTACACTCTAATATTATTTACACAATAGTACAACTCACCAACAGTACAATAATGTATCATAACAGTATAATGGCATATGTCGGATGATTCCAGGATGTTGTACAATCTAATTAAAATAAACATTTATCACCGCTAAATTAAATACGGTTTGTTTCTATGAGAGTGACATGGTCATTACTGGCTAAACCCTCCTACAAATATAGTGAAAAAACGCGAATTTCAAGAGAAGTAACTGGTACTAGGGCTATGTGAAATGCCTCATGCCTATTGCTTGCCAGTTACGCTGTGTTCCTGAAAGAAGAGCATGATAAATATTGAAATTACTGGTACCGAGGCTAAATAACAATGTCACAAAATGGGTAAAAAATTCATAGCGACAGCAAAAAAATGTATAGGGGAAGCAGGGGTAATGGCGCTCACAGGGTAATCCCGCTCACTTCAATTACTCATTAAATATAGTGCATAGAAACGCAGCACCTTGAATAAGGTGCGGTGGTTGTGACTCTTGTAACGGCAACGCCAAGTGAAATCAATCTGCTTGCAGCATACAAGAGAGAAGTGTGTCTATGTGTTTAAGGCCGGATGCATGTTATTTAATGCTAGTTTTTCTTATCAGTAAGTCCAAATATTTCCTACTTATTTATTATTTGCATTATATTTTAGATTCATAAACTTTTGGTTTGCGATAAAGTTATCATCTTTAAACGAATTATGATTGATTATTTGTAACTTAAACTTTTGGGACTAATGATCATTTGGGGTTATGCTGATGTTTACTGATGTTAAATGTTTTATTCTCACAGATATGCCCAGAAATTGCGAAAGACCCACTACTAAAGCTGTTTGGAGCGAAGAAGAGTTACAGCGCTCATTTTTAATGATCAAATGCAAACTTTCCTGCGTTTTGCAGCTGTAGCAATGACCGACCCCAACTGCTTTGCCATTTTCAAAATCAGTCTTAAGAAATAGAAAACATCATGCTACTAACGACAAGCCAATGAAAAGTGTTTTAAAAGATATAGAGAATAAAAAAGGCCAAACAAAATAAGAATGGAGAAAACTAAATCTTTCCAACGACGACAGTGGTGATTATTTAGATGGCGACACTGAAAATTATAACAAATGCATTATTTGCGAAGAATTTGGTCGAAATAATAAGTTGTGGTATCGCTGTACATCTTGTGGGCTGTTGTCTTATACGATGTACTCAATATGGTATTCCCCAGAAGGTGCATCTGTGATATATATGTCTAAGATTTAGTCTGATTACTTATTAAAGGTATCTAATGCTCAATTGTGAATTTTGATGAAAAATTAATTATTTTATGTTCTCTTAAGGGTTTATTAATAAAAATTGATCTCATTTGTTTATTTAAGCCCTTTAAGCCCTTTCCCTATCGTCTGTTCCTTCCCTTTATCTTTGACTTAAGCGTTATTACCCCGAGTCACGAGGTAATGGCGCTCAAACCTTTTTTTTTAGAATGATGTAACTAATTTTATAGTAAAGATAACTAAATTTTGTGTTAAGATACTGATAACAAGTAGTTAAAGCTTTCTTATTGGTTCATATTTTTAATAAAAATCAATATAAAAAAGTATAATACGACTTTCTCTTAAGTGAACGGCATTTTCCCTGCTTTCCCTAGTCAACGATGTCCACTAGAGGTAGTAAGTGGATCGTCTGCTTTTTTGTTCATTTTTGTCACGTAAATATTTCTAAATTAAGGTAAACTATATAATTGTTGGTACCCCACACAATGACTAGCACCTAGCCAATTTGTTCTAGATGTTAAAAATCTTAATATTGTTTATTTTATACCCATACAATAATATTATTATCATTATTGTATGGCTACAAAATAAAAAATATAGAGGTTTCTTAATTTTTTGAATAAAATAATATTGTGCCAACAATAGTATAATTTCCCCTATTTTTTACTGTATTTGGAGTGGGAGACGACACAAAGCTCTGAAACCCTTTTAAATCGTACATGACTAGATAGGACCACAAGTCCGTTCTGAAAAGAATATAAGAACGCTTTCAAAACATGTCAATAATCACCCAAGAATTTTTAAGAGAGAAAACATTTCAGAGTCGTATGTAGTTGGTCTGTTTTAATATGACGTAGAGAATGTGGAATGGAAAGGAATGGAAATTTCTTTGTATGGTACATAAAAACCTAGAGAGAAAATTATATAGAGAAGCTGTTTAAAAGTGCAGATGAAATACGAAGCGTGAACTGTACTTATTTTAATTAAAACATGCAAAGATTCTATTTGATGATAATAGTAAAAAACAATTATTTAAATTAACAAGGAAAATAAAATTAAAGAGTTATTAACCCTGGTAGTACGGACAGAAGTTATGCTCGTAAACCCGATAAAGATGGAGAATATTATAGCTCACCATTTTTATTACAAATTACCAACGTTTATTTAGACTTTAAATTCAAAATAAATACAAAACTGTTATGTATAACCAAAATTAGGTTAGTTTCAAATATTGAAGACTGAATCTGCCGCCATTACCAAGAGTGCCCGTAACCAAAATTCTACACATAGAGCAAGACACAAATATACTAAGTGTCAGTACTAAGATTTAAGTATATAAAGAAGTCTCAAAATGCCTAACTGATTTTTCAGGTCATTAGAGAGCTGTTTCCTGCTTCGGAAAACGTATCAGTATGGCGATCAAGCGAGGTAACGTAGCAAGACTTCTGGGTATCTTACCCATTGACTTTGATAACCTAGATTCAGTTTTCTACTTACTACTTACATATAATCCTAAGGATTATAGATAGAAGACAATATAATTAATAAGCAATCATTAATTAAGTTTTCTTCAATGTACTAGTTTAATTATACATATATTTTGAAGTATAAAAAGTAATAGTACAAAAGAAATAAAGATGACCTCCCTTTTCTGTTATTACAGCTAGAGTTTGCTAATTATAATAAATAGGGTAAAGAGTGTAAAAAAGCAAGCACATAATAACTCTGCCCAAAGAAACAGGATAATGTTTAAAAAATCTGCTGAAAACGCGAAAAAGGCGTTACTATTTTCGCAACTATTTTTCATACTTATGCCATCTCTGTATAATCGTCTCTACAGACATAACCCTCTTATTTCAGTTGCTCACAATGCAGCAGAGTTTCGCTGACATTGAGTTACGAGGGTTTAGTTGGGGATAATGTCACTTTAATGGTGCTAGGACTTTTTCCATATACTGTGGTATGTATACCTCCCATAGTTCGTTTTTGAATACGTGTTTACACTTCTTACTCTATAATTTTACCTATACAAATCTTATCTCACATTCTAAACATATATAGCCGTGTATGTAGCCTCATAAAAATTAATGTAATATATCAAAGCTGTACAATTCTTACCTTAACAGTATGCACCAAGTGATTATATATATAGTAACTGATGTAAATTTTTGTTTGAAGTATCTTTTTTATTGCTAAGCTTGCAAACAGATTAGATTCAGTTTTAATTTCTTTCTACTCTACTATTTCTTTTCATTACATTTATTCCCAATTATTCCCAATCTATCTATACTATAGTATATCTGTAAATGGTTCGAGATTGTACAATGTGTTTCAAAATGTAAAAAAATCAGGAAGGCTAATTTGGACCAGCAGATTTCGAAAATACAATTATTAGAATTTTTGTGTCCGTTAGAGTATCCCGTGAAAAATATTGAATGGATATAAATGAAACTCGACATAGAGCTAGATTATATCCCGGGGCGTAACTTAAGATATTTTTTATTCCGATAAAGACATGGTTTCCTTGGGACAGACAAAAAAGCAATAAAGTGGCACTGCGATCGCATCTTTTTTGAAAACTACTGAGCGTAGTTCAATAAGAGTCGACATAGTGCTGGCTTATAACCCGAATTACGTTTTTACAATCCACTAACAAATACCTACGTTGTTATAAACAAGTCATTCATTGTATTACTTTAAATCAGGTTGGCTTCGACTCGCCTCTATGTTTTGCTAGGCAGTTGTGTAGACTATGGCTACGTTCCATTAGAGAACAACCACGTTCATGACCGTGATTTTTTCCGTTCCACTTGCTTGCCGGCGTCACAATCGTAAACTTAAGTGGAACGGTTCTTCCACCCACCTCTTGGCATGGGTCTTTGTGAGCGCTGCGTGATTGAAAATCATGACGTCATTAGTGACGTTTTCGCCACGACCATAGCGACCGCGGTCGCCTAGTGGAACGGCAGACGGAGAATTTTGGGTGTTGTGATATACTAAAGGAACGCGCTCTATATGGACTTAGTTTCTTTGTTATTGTAGTGAATTTAACAAGAAACAATAAAGTTTTAGGTCTAAAAATTACAGAATATAACCTCCTGTAACCAAATACATTATTTATAGTAATAAAATCACATTAGAAATCATCATTCATATTTCATAAGTTTTTTTTTAGTTTATCATCCACAAGTTCCATCCATAGGTATAGTTCCTTTGCCTGCTATTATACATTCTTTAAAACATAAAAATGTCAGTTTAGTACATGGGCTTTTAACTTATGCCACTTTTTCATCTGGGATAACGTTCTATTTATTGACCGTTTCACACAGATATAGCGATGAGTTTAATGCGTTATTTGTAATGTGATATTGTTATTAATTGTTAATGACATTCAATATTAACAGGTGACGTACGTGTATACAATAATGTAGCTATGATTTGTAAGCGATTTTCACCATCAGTTAGAAAAATTTCATTGAAGGTTTATATATACTAGTGGTTGAAATTCGACCATAATTAATTTAAATTATAAGTTTGATCATTATTAAGGTTCTGTTGTCAAAGACATCTATAATCACAGATTTCGCCAAGACTACACTGTTAATATGACTTTGACAATAAACAAAAGAGTACATATGAGTGTGTGTGTCAAATACATGGTAGCGTGTGTAATGTTTTTTTTTTTAAATTGATTTAATGTATTTTTTATGTACAATTTTAACAAAATATTAGCATTTGTCGCTTCTTCTCTATATAAACTAGAAGTGTCCGAAATTTCATACTTCTCTGTCCGCGCAATTTTCGTAAAAATGGTACAAAGTTTTTTGCTTCACGTATTAATCTTATATATAAAAATCAATTACTGTTCGTTAGTCTCGCTAAAACTCGAGCACGGCTGGACTGATTTGGCTAATTTTGGTTTTGAATTATTTATGGAAGTCCAGGGAAGGTTTAAAAGTTGAGTAAATATGATTCTTAGGCGGTACAAAGTTTGCCGGGTCAACTAGTATAATTATATAAAACCTAATTAAGTGTTTATGTACGTAACATAGAGCTACTTACTACCTAGAGTTTTACACGCGATGTAGCCGCGGGGAAAACGCTAGTACCTACTGTTAAATAATGGAAGAAAAATACTATGAACACCAATTGAATAGTAAAAATTAACTATTAATAAAAACTCATAAATCTTGCATAACTACTAATCAGAGACAGATAAAGCGAGGAAATATGTAAATAAATCCTAAAATCCTTGTTCAAATAACATTAAAACTTTCACTATCCCTATTTAAATGAAAATAACGAAGTTGTAACAGCGCTAACTTTAAAGGTCAACAAGCTACTTCAAATTAGTCCTGTCTAAATGTTTGGCCTCAGGCTAGATTTTTAGGTAATTTAGTATTATTGTGGCTAGTAAAATGGTTCTACATAATATGCCTACTTGTAGAAGTTTCATACTAAAAGTATGAAACTTCTACAAGTAGGAGAGGAGTTTAGGAGTCTAAACCTTGTGCATGGACGGCGAAACTGTATAAAGCTTTAATGCGAAATGTTTTAAATGTACATTAGTGTATACTTTATAAGGATTCTTAGCTATTTTGACATAAACAAAACCATTACTTATATAAATAATAATGAATAGTAGAAATGTATGTACGCGCATAATTGAGAACGACTTTACTGATCCTAACGATTTATTTTGTGTGTGTTTGAGTGGGTCCCCGGACGATTGAGAATCACAATTGGAACCGGTAGGAGGCACTAGAATCGGGTCCTAGATTTTTATTTTTTCAGGGCAGGACAGCGTCTGTCGAGACCACTAGTAAAATAATATAATTGTTATGTACATCTGATCTGTCTGCCCTTTGAAAGACACTCTTTGTATTTTTTTTTATTCACTCAAAAATGTTTTGTTAATGAAATTAAACTTTGAGTAATATTTTTGAGATGTGGCGTATGTTTTAAATGAAAACAATATTGTACCGTACACATCGGGATCGGTAACCCGACGGCTCAAACCCACAAGGTAATGTTTAGTACTCACCTGGGACTCCAGCCGGCGGTGGGAAAGGGAGCAGAAACAAGGGGGAACACTAATCCGTCAGTATCTTAAATTTTTGGTCAGAATATATTGACAAAAGATCGTTAACAAAAGGCATATGGTATAAAGTGGTCCAGCCATCTCTCCCTCGCTCCCCTTGGTTTGATGTGAGCAAAATGACAAGGCAAGAAGTTGTTACGGCACTGAGGCGTAGATTTGGTCATGTCCCACTGAATTGTTTTGGCTACATGATGCGTAAAATTAATTCCCCGAATTACACTGTATGCGGAGTGAGAGAAGATGTCCATCACATTTTGGTTGAATGTGGGCGCGTCGAGCCTCAGAGACGTGACAAATTTGACGCTAGAACGTTTAATTTAGGCTTCTTTAACGGTATTCTGGCCTCACCGCTCTCCGATGAAGCCAGCTGTTTAAAATTATTTGTTTAAATTTAAGTAGTAGAAATTAATTATTAATGTTCCTTTTATGTATTTTTGTGAGCAATAGCGGGGGTGAACATTTTCTTTTTAAAAAACCCTCATAAATAAATAAATAAAGATTAAAATAAAATCTTAAGGGAGGGGCGCCCCTTGAGAGGAAATATATATTATATATAAACTATCTGAAGCCCGCGACTTGGTCCGCGTGGTGCGGTTTTATTAACTATCCCACGGGAACTCTTTAATTTTTCGGGATCAAAAGTATCCTATATGTTCCAGGAATATAAGCTACCACCATACAAAATTTCATTTAAATCGGTCTAGTCGTTTCGGAGATTATCCGGTACAAACAGACAAACAGAGAAACATAAAATTTAAAAAATCGAACTTGTTCTATTTCAGTTCTTACATCCTCTGACTCTGTTTTTAGCATTTTTTTTCATTGTACAGAAATTCGACCTCTGCACTTTTATTATATGTATAAATGTATAGATATCGTACTAAACTAACCTACTACAAGGGAAACACTACGGGGGATAGATAAAATGTGTGTCCAAATGCACCCGCGCCTCGTCCTTTTCCGATACAACCACTTGCTCACTGAGTATATTACGTTATTATCACTATTATAATGTTCTATCCACTGGCAAATATGTAAAATTCTCTATAAATAATCAAATATATTACACGAGAACAATCAATCCGTGCGTCTTCAAGGCAATTCCGCGGCATACCGTCTTTTCGACGGGATAAAAAAGTGCGCCCTCGTATGAATCGTGTAACAATCGAACACCGGCGTATGTTCTAATTCGATGTCATATTCTGTATTTCGAACAAATATTATTATAAAGTGCTTTTTCCTTAATTTATTTAATCAATCAGTCCGTTTTGTACTTATTTAACGTGGTTGGCATATTGCTTTATTATGGTGGTCTCATACTGTCGAAGGAACCATTTTAGTTTGGTAGTTAGTGCACTTATGTCTCAAATTCAAAGGGCGCGGGTTCGTATCCTAACTGGAAAGGCTCCTCTTAGGCAGTTTACTGGCCGAATGTCCTTATTGTTACAATACAAAGAGAGACTGCGTTTCACTGCGTATTCTGATACATTGGGGAGTGTTCCGAGGTACTGTTCGATTTCATGTCAACGCCATAATTTCGTGGATGTTCACTCTAATTTCTTTGAGCTACCATTTTTTTGACGAGGTGAAATCCAGTTATGAAAATTTCACCATATGTGGGGATGACGGGAGAGAGTCTGGAGACTCGTCGGCATGTTACCGGAATACTCACTAAAACTCCCCATGTTCCTTCCATTCGTTTACAGCCAGGGCCGCGGGAAGTGGCTATCCCCTGCATAAGCCCTGGCAGACGTTGGCCCAAATAGGCAACATAAATTCCTTGAGTTTACAAGCTTAACTACACAATGTTTCTCTCTAACGTTTACAATGAATACCGCGTACAATAATGACCTGGAGGGAATTTCTCACTTCGTAATCTGACATGTGTCAGTTACGAAGTGCGTTATAAAATTACTTCGAGGCCGGTATCACGTTGACAACGCCCCTAGTGTTGTAAATGTCCATAGTCGACGACAGAAAACTAGGGCGTCAAATTTGTAAAGTAAGCAAGTACGACCCAGAACATTCTAGACTATATTCAGTCTAAAGGCAAAGTTTCGTTTGTGATGTACGCTTTTGTTTTCGCAACTACTTTGCCTATCTCATATTTACATATTAACGTTTGGGTGGC
Organism: Dendrolimus houi; assembly: GCA_039645545.1. Taxonomy (NCBI): domain Eukaryota; kingdom Metazoa; phylum Arthropoda; class Insecta; order Lepidoptera; family Lasiocampidae; genus Dendrolimus; species Dendrolimus houi. Next base: position 11,017,391 of record CM077136.1, read on the forward strand.
AACAATTTATATTTGTTACTTACGGATATTTGCTTGTATTTGAGCTGTTTTGTCTAAGGGTTGTAAATAACATGCCATTGAGGTTTACCGCCTGCGCTGCGTGTGACTCGGGTTGTTTAAGAAGGTTATTGCAAAATTTCTTCGAGGCAGGCAAAGCATTAGCGACTCGTGCTGTTGTGACTATTTTCCATCAGATTGTCTTTCGTCTTTTTGCTTAATTCACATAATTCCTAAGTTATTCTTCTTTTCTGTCACCTTGTTCAACTTTCAAAAATCCCCTTTAATTTCGGACTAATTTCTTCATTCTCGTAACACCATACTGTTACCAGTTGCATGACACGAATTAAAATGCCCTTGGAATTATTTATAGAATTTATTAGAACTATACAATCACGTATAACACAGGTACAAATATAACTGTACACAACCAGTCCAAACGTAATGCACGATTCAATCACACGGGCAAAGTCCATCACTAACGTCTTGCTTCGCTTGTGGCTATCGCTAGACTGACGATCTCTCCATTGGAGCATTGCTTTATTCTGCACAAATGCAATATTGCAATATCTACCTGACCGCGTGGACCGAATTTCTTAGAATCACACCTGGCTAATGGCTTCCATAAAAGATTACAATACACAATGGGCTGTTTTTCTAATCACAAATTTTAAACACAAAGAGTAAAGAAAAGAAGTCCAAATGCCGAAAAGTATTACAATGTGCAAAACAGGCATGCAGGTGTGAATTTGTCTTTGTCGGTCGTAACAATACATTCATCTAAACATTCTCATCTCAGGTGAGTGGAGACATTATTCTGCTATCGCTTTAGTGGCCCAACATTCGGACCCGTATAACATCACCGGTTGTATTATTATTACGATATCATTATTATATTATATATTATTACAGATTTATATATCTCCCTTAAGTTTAGTTCTAAGGTTATATTATATGACCGAATTGAATATATTTTTTACGGGTCACATGAAATATGGAAGCAGAAGGTAGGCGTTGAAAATCAGTGTTGTACACATTCAAGCCGAACAAAATATTAAATGACAGTATCATTTTTCAAATTCCGGTATCCGGTAAATATTTTTATACCTGTACATAGCTAATTTTCTTTGTTTTTATGTGGTGTATTTGAAAATAAATATATTTTTTCTATATGAAAATTTACATTTAGGTTTCTGTTATTAAATAAAGAAATACATTTTCGGCGGTATAGTTGCTGTTTTCATGCCTACAGAAGGCAACAAAATTAAAGCATACAAAATAAAGTACTGGGTAACAGATGCCACTAACGCTAAGCCGTGGTAGCTTAGTGGTTTAGCTCTCACATGTCTAACTCAAAGGTGGGTTCGAATCCTGGCTGGTAAACATGCACCACTTGGCAGTTTTCTGACCTAATGTGCATATTGTTGCAATTACTACGTGCTCACGGTGAAGTAAAACATCATGATGAAACTGGCACATCGAAATAACAGTGTGTGTGTGTGGCAAACTCGCCAACCCGCCTTGGACAAGCGTGGCGGGTATACTGTCCATTCCCCTATGAAATGGGAGGCCTGAGCCCAGTAGTAGGAGTTTATAGGCTGTTATTATTATAACAGCTACCACTGCTGGCAACTTAAAAACCATACATCCAAGTTGAAAAATCTAAGATATTTAAAAACTATACCAATATGTATTATCTTCAGAATGCCCTTATTTCTTTGACTCTTGATACGGATTATATCAAAACTTACATATATTTCATCCCTGGCCATCAAAATTGAAATACCCTAAAGACATATCAATAAAAAAGCTTTGAGAATTGCCCCCAAAATCCCATTTATCCATTTGTGGATAACCGTAATGCTATAACTAAGTTTCAATGTAGCATCTTCGAAAAAAGAAAAAGGTAACTTGGATTTTATCCTGCTTTCATTTTGTTCTGTATTTTAGAAAAGGTTTAGCTTTAGTAGTAAATGGGGATTTTCTAGCACTCAAGAAAAAATGTGGAGGTATACAATGTTAAAAAGAAAATCAATAATAATAATAAATAATCTTTGCGGTAAGAAGAGTGCAGTTTTAGTTCGAAAAAAATCAGTAAGTGTGTGGCGTTGGGCCATGTGCCCAGGCCAGCCATTTAAAATTACACTCTGGCAACACAGAATGTGTAGTTGCCATCTTGTAGCCGAAGATCCGCTTAGCCACCACGCAATAATTAATATAATTTGTATGACCATTGCAATGTGATGTGTTTATGTAACTATACGCAAAATATAAAGCTTGACAACGCAAGTGATTGATTTTTATTGAACATATTGCACCGACAACATCGGTAACCATAAGTGCATGACATTCCACACACAATAAAAGAAACGTCTAATCGAAAATTCCTTATATCTAAAAGGTACACAACGCATTTTATTAAAACTATAGTATTTTTTAAACTATATCACATGGAATTTTTTCATACTTTTCTACAACAAAATTCAAAAGTCAGGGAGAGACTGGAAGTGAATATAGCTCCACGAATTCTAAAAAGACGTGACAAGGGGCCCAATTCTGCTATTACTATCTTGTCAAAATCGCCGGACACTATCGTCTCAATCCTAGGTTTGTCTGATTTTTATATAGTATTCTATTAATTCCAATGGCGTGCCCGTGGTATGCCACTCTATGTTTATAAATATTTATAAGCGAAAACTCACGTGACGCTCTAACAGACAGACAAAAATTTTAAAAATGATATTTTCGGAATTTGCTTGTCCGAATTATTAGTTTAAAATATCAATTTTTTTTTTGATATTTTAAACGCGTTGTACAAACTCGAATGATTCACAGATTTGTTATAGTACAGAAGAAGGTTGATTGTTTTTAAAATAAAAAAAATGAGATTGTGTAGAAAATCTTAATTTCTAGTGAAGTTGTCTTTTGATACGAGACTTAATTTAAAAAGATGTTTTTGTTTGATTTATTACTTACATTTTAGAAGATAAATGTTTGCTATTTATATAGCTCAAGTGTAACACGAACGGTACCAAAAGGTTGACTAGTTATTTATAAAATTTACATAGTAAGTTCAGAAATCTTTAAAAGTTACATAAAACGATTTTCTCGCTGACTGTCGGATCTTACGTAAATTACGTAATAAGCAACTTTGTACAATACTACGGCTCGCTAGAAGGACCCTTTGCAAGGTTGAGTCCCATCTGTTCTAACTTTGTATGCTTATATGATATTCTTGAATCCTGAACGCTTCTATAACGTGATCATACATTTTTATTATTTTTTGTCATATTTTGTTAATCAAAAGGAGCAAACTCTTTGAGTCAATGTTATAAAAGTACTAAAGTGTAGTAAAATATGCTAAACACAAATAAAGAATAAATTAACAAAGTGTCTTCCCTTTAATAGAAACAATAAGAAACGTGTTATCAGACACATTATTAGTATAATATATATATATATATAATAAAACTGTAGAGGTTGAATTTCTGTACAATGAAAAAAATGCTAAAAACCGAGTCAGGGGGATGTAAGAAGTGAAATAGAAGTAATATAGATTTGTTTCAATTTTTTTGTTTCTCTGTTTGTCTGTCTGTTTGTACAGGCTAATCTCCGAAACGACTGGACCGATTTAAACGAAATTTAGTGATAGTGGTTTTATATCCCTGGTCATCATATAGGATACTTTTGATCCCGAAAAATTAAAGAATTCGCGTGGGATAGTTAAAAAACCGCACCACGCGGACCAAGTCGCGGACATCAGCTAGTGAATTAATAAAAGTTTAATTTAGTGTTACTAAAATCATATAAGTATCATTAGGTGTTAGTCTTAGCATTAAATATTGGTTGCGTTCAGAGCCTGCGCTCTGAAGCTCGCGGTCCACTTCTCGCTTTTCTCCTCCACTGTGCTCGGCCTTCGGCATACTTATTGCGGCAGAATGGCACGAATATTATCATACATTTAATTTGATTATAATTTTAATGTTGTATCATTTAAGGGCCATTTACATGTAGAGAATTTATCGCACGTTTTGAGGCGAGAAGTCGTATACTATTTTCGTAGGCGATACTCTTCAGACGATAATCGCATGGACATGTTTACATTGAACCAAAAAACAAAAACCCGCCTACGAGTAGGTAAGGTAATTATCGCCAAGAGTTTTGTTTACACTACGACACTAATCGTATTGAGATGAGAGAGACCTATGATTTCTCGACTTGTCTAAACTAGGTCTCGTATGATATTTTTTCAAGTTTATACGAGTACGTACAAATCAGTTTCTACCGATTTGTATGCGAGACTTGCCATTCGAGCTCGGTGTACTTTTTTTTTACTATACTATGAAAACTGTGATTTAGTAACACGAAACATATTTTTTAATATCTCGTCATCTTCTAGTTGCAATTCAAAACACAATGTATTTGAGGCTCTTAAAGTGTTTTTCTTTTCTATTCACCATTTAATCCAACGTCTTTTTTCGCTTTTGTTTAATTAATCCTTGTCGTAGAAGAGAAGAGATAATTAAAACACCCTCGCGCACTACACTCATACTTGCGACTGTTGACTAGCTGATTTCGAAATACATTTCTTTATTTTAAATTTTATTTACACAGAGTCGTCGATATTCAATGACCAAGCGATTATCGCCCTTCCACATACAATATAGTATGTTTAGTTTACATGATGATAGTTTTTTTCTTGCTTTTGACAATTATATCTTCGAGGCAAGAAACTCTTTCCATGTAAATAGCCCTTCAGATGTATCACTTAATTAAAAAAAAAACTGATGAGGCGTTTTTATAACTTATCTTTACTCACTTCTGTAATTTCTATAAGATTACATAACAGATGTTAGCTATGTTATTATTATTTATTATGTTCCTATAATAAAATAGGATAAAGTAATTTGTATGTAATTATTTAATACTTCAAACTAAATCTTTAAATTTAAGACTGATTATTTTGTAAACAATAATTAATTCTTGTATTAATGAATTAGGAATAAAGAAACTAAAACTAACTTAAATTCCTGGCATTACGAAACCTGGCTACGAAATACTAAAACGCATGAAATTATCCCATGTAAGTATAGGTATATTAAAGTTTGAAAATAATTAAATTTGTATAAAAGAAGTCATAATGATTACTTAATCACATATACTTCGTGGATAAAATTAAATTATGTGTACGAGTTCTTGTTGAACTCGCTAACAAGAGAATGTTGTTAAAACTTTGGGTATAAATGAACATACAACATCCGAAGAAAATTGTTCTAACAAATATTACGTGTAACTTGTCTAATGGAGAATACCTGTAAATTTTCTCTGCGGGTCGGCCGCAGAGCGAATTTACAGGTATGCTCTATTTTTCGTTTTATTCGGTACCAAAATCCATTTACGCAGCAGGTCCCTCGCCAAGCATTTGTTTTGATAAAAAATATGGATAGTGTCTTTGTAAAAAATCTATAATATTATAAAAATTCTAAACATACCTGTACATTGAAGTTATTACAAAAAAACAACTGGAATAGACTATATATGGAGAACACGATGCAATTTTTTTAGATTACTTGTCTGTTTGTCTGTCTATTCGGGATTCACGTAAAACTACTGATTTTGATTCAGTTTTCACTGATCAACAGCTAATTCTTAGACTTAAAATCTCTGCTACTTTTTATCCCGGGAATCCCCCGGGAATTTTCTGGGGTAATTTAAAATGGCCAGATTGAAAAAAGTTCGAATTCTAGTGCAACTTTTTCACTGATCGACAGCACATTTAATGTAATAAAATGTGTGACAATTTTATCCCGGGAATCCTGCGGGGATTTTCCCGGGAACGCTTTGAAGTTGTTCGGGTGCATAAAAATTAGCTCATTCCGACACAGTTTTCATTAAAACGATAGCTTTCATTCTTTTTTAAATGCTGCGATACTTTGTGCCTCGGAATTCTAGCGGTAATTTCAAGTCAACCGTGGACGAAATCGCGGCCATATCCTAGTTTAAGAATATAAGTTTGAGGTGGCGTTACGAGCAGTTTCCCATTTAGGATATAATGTTCCACGTGAAAAATGTTAAATAACTTCCAGGATAATAATAAAGAGAACGAGAAGCGATTTAGAAATAGATATTATTACCTATGTAGAATATGAAATGCACCTAATTAAGGGAAATAACAAAACTAACAAATGTGGCATGATAATAACCGGTGATTATTTTTGTATCCATCAAATATGAATGCACTCAAGTACAAGTCCTGGCCAGTAGTACTAATAGGAAAAGGAGTCAAAAACTAATTGAGCGTTTGAAATGAACAGGTAGTGGAAAAAAGGCCTGGGTTAATTGGATGTAGGTACTGCTAATGTACCTGGAACTATGGAGGGAACTACGGCGCCTGCCCGTCGCAACGACAAAGAACACAGATAAAATGACCAGACAACGACTCTGTTAATACATGAGCCTTCCCTCATAGACCTGTATAAGAATAATGCGGGCCAACATGGTTGTGAATGCCTGAGGAGCGTGGAGAAGTGTGCTGCAATTTCACTAAGGCTACTTCTGGCTTTATCTCTTTAACACTTTCACCCTTAGGGCTTAAGTCTTAGCCCTTACGATTTTAACTCCGTGTCTGCTGGTTGAGGCAAGCACGGAGGTAGAGGCATTCCTTTGACTGCGTAAAGTAAGGTACAGGGGTGTTTCCACTCACCTTAGGCTTCGTTATAAAGCTCTCTGTGGGATTACTATTTTTATTATTGTTACATGCCGACAAAAAGTAAATGCACACCTGTCTGCCATAAAGCCGGTTTATTACCTTTCCCGCATTTGCACTTCTTTTGTTTACTTTGTGTTTAGAATTAGTAATTAAGAAAAACATTCTATTGTTAATGTACTTGTTTTATGGCCGTCATTAGGCAGGTGTGTCGAACTAATCCTTGTTGTTATTGTTTTGCGTCAAAGTATATTGTATTTGTACAAAATAAAAGGGATACCCGAAGGGAGGGGTGAGGCAGTCAAGCGACGATTACGATACGAGCAAGACGTGTGTACATTCGATGAGCTATATAGTGACGGACTTAGCGCGTGTTATTGAATCGTGCAGTTTGTACTGGTTGCGTCCAGTTATATTTGTACCTGTGTTATACGTGTTTGTATAGTTCTAATAAATTCTACAGTCCTTCCAGCGGCATTTTTAATTCGAGTCCCTACACTCGTAACATTATTAATCAGCACATGTTACATAGGTGATTTGAAATTCGCAACAAGAATATAATCAATTCGAATATTGTGACTTTGTGACTTCTTTCGCCCATAAAGGGATGATATTCGCGGTTATTGGTGAACATCCATCGTTTCCATTGAGATATGTTACATTTATTGTGGGGTCAAGACGTCGCATCATAAAATAAATTTATAGCTAAACATAAAAGTAATGATATAGAGACGGAACCCTCTGAAATTTGTTATTTACTCCGTAAAAGGAACGGATGTGTTGGAAATGAAAACGATTTGTCTTTCTAACACTTTTAACAAAGCTTAAGAAAACTGAGTCTAAAAAATTTAGCAAATTTATATTCGAAACTAAAACGTGAAATTGACTGCTATAAAAAGCGCGCATTCGACATAAATCAGCCCCCTAGATATTTTTTTATTGCAGGAGTACAGCAGACAGGCAGATGGCCCACTTCATGGAAAGCGGTTACAATCGCTTATGGACATTTGCAACACCAAAGGTGCTACAAATGCGCTGCTGCTCTCTGAAGGGAGACTGGGTACCTGGTCACTAATACCGGAACACAACTCAAGGTTGTTATGGCGACATAATTTAGACCAGGGGTGGTAGCCATCCAGTCGGGTAAAATCCCCAACCACCTGGCAAAAAATGGCATTAGCGCTAAACTAATAGAATAGAAAATATATGGGAATGATATATCGTTACGCTAAGTATCATGTCATTCCATACTTTTCCATATTACTAGTTTACCGCACATGCCACTTGTCTAGAGGGGCTGGAGGGAACTTCTCGCTGAGATTTTCCCTCTGCGCTATGATTTGGGGTGGTTTAAGAAGGGCGTTATTAAACTTTGATGCTGGTAACGCGTTGGTTACACTCCTGGATTTGCAATCGTCAATAGGCGACGGTGACCATTTTTCTTCAGGAGGACCATCTACCTGTTGGCCTGCTCATGGTGAAAAAAAATAAAAATGTAATAAAAAGAAAAAGATTTTATTAGACGAAATCAACAGCGAAATATTATAGCATACGGTACATTGCTTATTTTTGTTAATCAAATAAAAAACAGCAATTTTGAGAATTTATACGCCACATTTTCAACAAATAAGGTTTGCACCCAGTTTATTCTTGTTCCGGATTTGCCCTGATATTAAAATGACCCGATAAAAAATATTAATCTAAACTTATAATTATTTAGTTACAAAAAGATAATATAATATAAATAAATGAATGTAAAGTAATGTAATACTACATTAAATGTAGCAACTTTGCATATTCCCAACAATATTTATCTTTAAATTACAGGACACAACTCGTCGGCCATCAAAATGTCGCCTAAATGACATTTATGAGAGTATGCAAAATGGTGTACAGCACCATTAATCACGTCAAATAGTTACGATAATACATAAAATATGTATCTTTCATCGTTGATTAAAACGAAACTAAATTTATAAAATACTAGGATATGCCCGCGACTTCGTCCACACCTGACTTGAAATTCCCGGGATTCCCGGGGCATAAAGTACCGCAGCTATCGTTTTAGTGAAAACTGTGTCGGAATGAGCTAATTTTTATGCACCCAAACAACTTCAAACCGCTCCCGGGAAAATTCTCGCGGGATTCCCGGGTTCTATATAGACTCTATAGAGGTAATAAACGTTCATTGTTTTAACCCTACAAAAAATTAGTTCTAAATTGTGGGAATCCCGTAGGAATTTTTCTGGGAATGATTTAAAATGGCCAGATTGAAAAAAATCGATTTCTATTCGATAACAAATTTCATATAATAAAATGTGTGATATTCTTTTCCCGGGAATCCAAGGAGCGGTTGTAGTTTTAGGATGCATAAAAATTACCTATTCCAACACAGTTTCCACTAAAACGATAGCTAACATTTTTTTTTAAGTCTCCGATACTTTGTGTCCCGGGAATCCCGCGGGAATTTCAAATCAAGCATGGACGAAGTCGGGGGCATGTCCTAGTTTTGTATAAAATACGCACATTGCATTACAACAATAAATTATCTTTATATCTGCTATAAGGACCTAATTTTCCTCAGATATATGGAAACCATGAACAATAAACTTTGAATGGATACATACATACTATCATGCATGTTTCCCATGGCAGAGACGATGGATTTTCACTTGCTACGATCTTGACATACATCTTTTGCATCATCTACTTTCATTACCATACATACACGTTTATTATATGTGCTTTTTACTTGGACAGTTTTTAATACATCTGCGTATTGATCGCGGAAAATACGTCGCGGTCTACCAGCAACTTCTCTACCACCCACATTGTTGTCATAGTCTTATTTTCATCCATTCTCTCTACTTGTCCCATTAACCTTAACATTCCTTTCTCAACGCTTGTTATTACATCTACTTTCAATTACTTACCCCTCTTGTTTCTTATCACTTCATTCAACTTAACCTCACATATACTATAAATACATACCGATTTCATTATGGTAAGTAATTCGTAATTTTACGTGGAACACAACTCTTTGTTTAAATAAAAAAGCTTTTGTCAGCCTTTGATATGATTGGGGTCGACCAACCGATAAAACTAACCGCAAAATGGAATATCTACACAGTCGACCTGCCAACCTGATACTATTTAGGTCACATGTACAGTCAAACACAAAAATACATACACACGTATAGGTTTTTATAAATTTAAATACTTTTTAAAACTTGAATAAAATTGTATATTTTCAGTAAATATTTACTTATGTACAATAAATAATTTCTGACATAATTAGTAATCTATAATGAAATAATTCTGTAAAGAGTTCGATTTTTTACAATGAATTTAAAAATTAGAATAAATGATTTACGTGGGCTTATTCAGACCAGCATATATCGAAAATGCAACATTTAGAATTTTGGACTATCTGTTAAGAGTATCATGTAAAACTACAGAACGGATTTAAATAAGACTCGACAAAGAGCTAGCATATAACAAAGGTCAACACTTATATAACAGCCCATAAACGTCCCACTGCGGGGCTCGCATTTCGTATTTACAAGGGAACGGACAGTGTACCTGCCACGCTTATTCAAGGTAGATTGGCGGGTTGGACACATCGGTTCTCTGGATGTGCAGGTTTCATAACGATGTTTTTCTTCATCGTTATATGACCGAACACTGGCTTACCGGTGCATGGATTCCGGTTAAGATTTGAACATGCACCCTAGAGTTTGGGACACGAGTACGCTAACCATAGACTACCACCGTTTTTTAGGTTATCACTTAAGTTACGGTCCCGATAGATGACGTCGGTTCCGTGAAATATACTGATGTATTTATTTAGATCATTTCGTATATACGTATATATTGATATACTATAGATGTGTCTGGATTTATGTATATATTAAATTCATAAATTAGTGTTAGTATGTATATTTAAATTGTACATTCCTATTTTTTTCTGCTCCATCTACATCGCCAGATTAGTTAAAAAAAAAATTGCCTGGAAGTGATCCCTTTTAACGTTAAGGCTGCCTCTTGTTTAGCCAAGATGTATTGTAACTATGCATTTTGTTTTTGTAATTGTTTATTTTGGTGAGCAATAAAGTGTTATCTAATCTATAGTGATGTAACGAAAAAGATGTTGCAGCGGTCGCGTTCTTTTGGTATGGCCATTGCAATTCTTTAACAAACACGTCATCGTCACGGCAACGCGAACGAAGTTTCATTGGGACATGCGAATTATATATAATTCTTGTTATAGTAAGCCTTCGTTGGGCAAACTTGTTTCTTCACTGTATTGCTACCATCATTATGAATGTACAAAGTTTAACAAAAACTGTTTTATTCAAAAATTATTATATTTTTAAGGCAGATTTATTTAATGTATTTATATAAGGTCTGTAATTATTAATTAACAGTTTTGTGATTACACAGGTAGTACTGATAATGTTTATGGTGACATAATCAAACTGCGGTTTGTCTTTAACTGTACCAAATATTCTACATCCGGCACTATGCTGCTAGATTGGATTGTTTCGGGGAAATCTCCATTTAATTGTGGAACGTGTCCACACGGGGTAGTTCTATACACCCACTGTTTGACATCGTGCAATAACTCACTAGCGTTTCACAATATTTGCTAAGAGGGGGAATCTGTTGTTTATTTAATTTTTTTCGCTACAAATGAAAATGTATTCAGTAGAAATGTTTTCTTGGTGTATTAAATTTGTTTTTCTTATTGTGTCGTTTTTGCTTTATTTGTCAAACTGTAATTGATTTATTACCACCTCTCCGTCTGTCTGTTTACGTCACAAATATTTTAATTGGAAATTATTTCTTACGCACACATATGCATAAATATGAATTGTGTAATAAAAAAATCAACTATTTCTCTTAGTTTGATGCTTAACATTCCTTCACAGAAATTTATCCTTACAAGCTACACTATGAATTGGCGTAATAAGACAGTAAGTGGTTTTTTTTTTCAGTCAGTGGATTCGATTCCTGGTGTAGTGCAATTGATTTTTCAAAAATCTAATGCTACCAATTCAAGCTTAACTAAAATTGGCGCCGAGACTCGTTTGAGTATTTTTCACAATTTCGTATAGTTTAGGATTTGGCCTTAGAGGCTCACTTGAGAAATTCACCGTGAATGTATGTACAATTGTACATACATACTCCCAAGCTAAATTATAATTTATAGTTTAAGCTTATAAATGAGCCACTGCTGAACTCAAGCCTCCTTAGAAAAACGGCTGCTATGTTCGCCAAGTTTATCCAAAAAGGATTAGTGGATCTCATACATCGAGAGTATCGATGTGTAAATCTACTAAACTTTCTTAGCAAGCAGGTAATCATTCGTTTAATAAAAGAAATGGGTAGCCTCTATCTCAGTAGTGGACACGAGTAAGGGATGATAATATAATTATTATCTAACCTCTTATCACATGAGCATTGTTCAAAAATTGGTCTTAAATACTGAGTGACGTTTAAGTACTCATTAGTACATCTACAAGTTGTCCATTATTATGTTCGCAACAGTCTCACGACGAAGTTTCAAGATGATAAGACACACAATTGATTCGAAGTCGAACATTGTTTTCTTTGTACACTGATTGTATGTAACAGACACCGATTGTTAAAGTTGGAACAAATGTTCGCTTCTATTTTCATATAAAATCGTTCTTTCCAAAAAATAAATCGCATTTTATATTTACCTTAAATTATAAGCTGATTAAAAACCGTATTTTGTGATTTTTTTGTAATGTACTCTAATTGTGTAAATTTTATGTATTATATAAATAAAACTCAATCTAGAATCTGGCTATCGAAAGTAGAGACTGAAAAACGCGGCTAATTTAAAAAATCTTAGGATGGCATCTCCGAATTATCAAAGAGTAACAAGACATGAACAATCTTAATTTTCTTTGAATTCAGTGTCTTTCTTCTGTTGCTTTATCATGAACTAGAGATTACCCCGCGGCGGCGCCGCGGGTCAACCTGTGATGCGTGCCTCTTGTTTAAAGAGGTTACAGCACAGGTTACATTGTATAAAATTTTTATGTTAGTTCTATTTGCCCCGAAAGATTCACTTCATTTTACATCGCAAACTATCCCATCTTCCGGATGAAAAGTATCTGTACCCATTTTCTATGTATTACAACTACATATGTTAACCAAAATGACCAAAAATACCAAATCAACGAAAGCAACGAAATGGACCAATTCGACGAAATCGACCAAATTCACCAATTCGACTAAACCGACCAATTCAACGAAATCGACAAAATCGACCAAAAAACCTATCCTACTTTCTGGGATAACGTTTACATAAATCTGTCCCAAAGCTTATCGCCATTATTCGGGATGAAAAGTATCCCTAGTCCACCATCCGTATTAAAATTACATATATACTGAGTTTCAGCCAAACCGGTCCAGTAGTTGTTCCATGAAAACGGGACAGATAGACAGAGTTACTTTCACATTTATAATATTAATAGGGATTCGGAAATTATATAAAACAATAACTTCAGCACTTCACTTTAATAATTTTATTAATGTTTTGTGCTGGGACTTCATCTGCGTCAATGTTCAAAATTTAGACTGCGGTCGAATGCGTCTTATTTAAAGCGTTAAAAAATAACGTTGTTAACGCATAGCCACATTAGTATATATTAGTATACATACGTCATCTGTTAATATTTCACGTCATTAACAATGTTGCATCTTAAATAAGGTATTAAACCCATCGCTATATCTGTGTGAATCAGCCTAAACCTTTACCACTAACCCAGGTGAAGCTCCACCTTTGAACTCGTAAGTATTAATAGAAAATTAAATCAAAATAACAAAAATGACAATAATAAATAAATTTACCAAATATTTTGATAATAACGACAATATTTTGGTAAAACGACATTGGCGTTTATATTAACATTGCCATATGAAAGTTTTTAGAATAATTCGAGTGTCTACTTCCCTTAATCAAATTGTATCTGACTTTCGTGTATTTTGTTAAAACATAAGAAATACTACCTGCGAAGACAATCTCTGAAAATTAAACAACTTTAAAATCAAATATTGTAACATAAAACACGTCGTTAACTAAGAAGTTCAACTTTATAGCTACTAAAATACACTTTAAGATAAACTTGAAGCTGCTGTTGTTCTAGTAAAGTCTGAAGTTCCTTCATTTTAATGTTAATCACCTAATGGCGCACTGTTCATTTCGTTAACAAGTTTCTGAGTACTTACCACAGTACAAATATTATACAATTAGATAATAAATCTATTTACGCAATGCCCTTGGGGATTTTTTTAACAAGTAAGTGGTGTTTTAGTCTAATAGTACTAAGTTAAGGATCACCATTTACTCACACATTTTACATAGTATTAAATAATAATAATATTTCATTTACACCAAATATTCATAGTACTTAATTTTTTTTTAATTGCAGTTGTTCAGCAGACAGGCTGACGACCCACTTGATGGAAAGTGGTTACCGTCGCCTATAGACATTTGCAACACCAAAGGTGCTACAAATGCGCTGCTACTCTCTTAAGGAACTGGCGACTGGAACCTGGTCACTAATGCCGGAACACAACTCAAGGTTGTTATGGCGACATACTTTAAGCCATGGGTGGTAGCCATTCAGTCGAGCAAATGCCCTTTCTCCGTTCCTGCACGGATAACATTTTATAAATATGGGGAATTTCGCTGGGTGGTTCAATTCCTCCGGCTTTATGAAAGTGATCTGTTGGCTGTAAGACGCAAGCGGGACTGCACATGTGAGGGTCGTAGATCAGGCTAAGCTATTGTCACACGATCCGGCTTAGGGTGACAAAATTTATAATGAGGGAAATATCCGCCAGAAACCGTAATTCACACACTACCTCTCCGTTTGTTCTCGAGAACTGGGGTGTGCATAGCATTTCCACTTAACAAAAATAATATTAAATGCTACTTGCAACCTAAATTTCTATTCAGGAATCTGTGACTGGATTTTAAAAAATTCACTTGGTATTATTATATTCGACATCCATATTGGAAGATAACTTTAAAGACATACTAACTCTTTGTTGCGAACATAATACATACATGTTTATAGTAGGTAAAAATATAAATAACTCTTTATAAAAATCAAATATGTTTTGTAAAAATAAAAAAAAAATATCTGCGTTGTGTAGCTTGTGTATGCATGTGACGAAATATATAACCAGAATAGAAACTAAGAATTTGCTGATATTAATTTTATTCATAAACTGTTCAGTCTATTACGCACCAAGTAGTTTAGTATAAAGTGGTGATAGACAAACAATATCTTCTTTTATATAATTTTATAATCGAAAACAAGTCAATTTGATAATGTTGATAATACAATTGATGACGTAAGATTACACATAATCTAATATTTAAAAAAAAATGCTGAAGATGTAGGAAAGTGGAGAAGAAAAATTTAAATAACGCACTCTATGTATATTGCTGCAGCTTTTGAAATGTTAAATATTTAACATCGTGGCCGAATGCGTCTTATTTAAAACGTCAAAAATTACGCCGTTGACGCATAGCCACATTAGTGTACATATATATATACGTTATCTGTCAATATTTAATGTCGCATGTCAAATAACCCATAGTCATATTTGCGTAAATGTCCTAAATGGCCTGAATCTCAACATTATCCCAGATGAGACGTGATGTATATTAATAAACATGCACATAACGCAAGTCGCTTTCTTGAAGTGAAACTTCTATATAGACGCGGGGTCTTAGGATTTTTGTGGAGGAGCGGCATAATTTTAGAGTAGACTATGGATGCGTTTTTTGGTTCGGGATCGAATTCAGTTCTTTTGTTTGATAAAATAAAATATGTTTAAATAAAAAATGCATTCATTAAAATGTACCTAACCTAAAGAAATCATAATTAGCAGTAAACCTGCGAAAAATCGAAATGTGTGCTGGGACACATAGTAGAAGTGAAACTTCAACGGACAAGTGGAAAAACGAATGGCAACGGATAAGTGCCAAAACGAATCGCAATAAAATTTTAACCTGAAGTTTTACGGGCAGGTTTTCAAATTGGACAAGTACATTAACAATCTGCCTGTAAAACCTCAAGTTAAAATTCTGACTTGACTATCGGCGGCGAGCGGATGTAAATCGTATACTTGTAGTTTCTTACAGTTACTGAAATCGTTGTTTAATTAGCGTTCCAATATCTAGACACCGTCACACTACATAATATGTTTACTTCATGACTTATATAGACAGCACCTCTAGCAGAGGCCAACTGTATGTATGTACTCTAAACTGTGGTGCTTAAGGTAGCAACACTCCCTTACGTCAAACATTTACTTAGAATGAGCTTAGGTCTTATTACGCACTGGTGTTTCCGTTTTACGACTTTTTGGAGGAGTATTAAAATTTCTCTACCTAACTGTTATTGAACGACAAATTTTATTAAAAGTCAGAGATGACAAAGAAATCTGATAATATGTGCCTAAACAATGACATCTTTACTGTCCTTATGATAATAATGTTTGCATTTTAACACGGCATTGCACATGGAAAGTTATTCATGAAATTTTGTTTAGGTATTACTAATTAGAAAAATATCATTTTTTGTACGATGAATTACAAGGTGTTCGGTTGCATAAAGAGGCGAAGTTGCGTGAATATTTTACACAGCTTTATTAATTTATACAGCTTTTAAAAAAAAATCTTAATTGTAAAACAACTTTAATATATAATACAGGAAATGTTGAAATTTCATACGAATTACAGCTTCCAATTCACAAAAAGCTGTACCTTAGTTAACGGCGTTATTTTTAACGCTATAAATAAAACGCATTTGGACTTAATCAATAACTATAAAAAAATTTTTAGTGGAAACTTGATTGATATGTGTATTAATTTTGTGTTTTATATATTTGAATATTAATTATTGTATGTTTCCCAAACAAATTAAATGAATAAATTATCCCAGATAGGGCCTGAGTATTATAATATATGATTATCTTTTTTTTATAGCAGCAGACAGGCAATCGGCCCACCTGATGGAAAGCGGTTACAGTCACCTATGGACGTTTGCAACACCGGAGATGTCATTAACGCGTTGCCGGCGTCGAAGAAATTTAGGACACTCTTTAAAAAATCCCATATTGTAGTGCTGTGGGAGAACCACGGCTGGGAGCTGATTCGAAATCCCCAAGGTACGCAAGAGAAACGTTCTAGAGAACCGCTGCATACAAGAGCGAAACGGCTCAAGGAAGTGGGGATGAACGCCTAGCCAATGGCGTGCGGTACGGTGGTAAAAAGAAGACTAAGGCACCATTCTGAACAGTTCCTTGGAACACTCCCCATTGTACAATCGGTAGAATTCGAACTGCTAGACATTGAATACTGTTTAGGGGATTTAGCTGGTAGGCGGGTGCCCCGGCCCACAACTGTGAGCAATACTCCATATGCGGCCTCACCTGGGCTTTGTAAAGCACAAGGCGTTGCCGCGAAGTCAAATACTGCTTGGACCGGTTTAGCACTCCCAGCTTCTTGGAGGCAAGTTTTGACTTGCCTTCAAGGTGGCCTCTGAACCTTACATTTACAATGTTGACATCAAGGATCCCAATACTCTTAGAGGTAGTAAGGGGTGTCCCTTGGAACTGAAGCTCATGTACGAATAGGGTTTTTTTTGCAGAGCATACGCAAATCTTAGATTAATGTGATATATTCATATGTCTTTGATAATTATTCATAGATTGGCAACACCGAAGCGAACATAGCGACGCTCCTCATTTCACACATAAATTGGGAGCACTATACGATTAATCGTCTGATGTCATATACAGAAGAATTTTATAATTAGAATAAAATTATTTATGAACATAAAATATCCCTTCATTACTGCCATTTTATCGTAAGCGACATTTGTGCCTAAATATATTTCTTGTTGTAAAAGATATTTTAAATTACTATTTAGTTTTAAGCCTTTCAATTTTAGTTAGATTAAACCCCACTTAATCAATAATTGAATGTCTTAAAACAATGCTGTAGTTTAAAATACCTTTTGTAATAATAATCATATTTAACTATATTTACGATAAAATGGCAACAAAAGCACGATATCATCACAATAAATAAACACGATAAAACAAGTAATATTTGAAAACGAGCTCGTTGAAATGCTAGGTTAATTATTATTGTTAATATTCTATTTACATCAAAACAAATTATATTTTATTAAAGCCATTTCACATGAGGTTTATTTTCTAGTACAAAAAGTAATTAGGTTACGGTGCTTCAATAACACGTTGTTTTTCAAACTATATCAGTAATCAAAATTAAAGTACCTATCTGTCTGAATTTTAACATAAAAGTTTAAATTGAAGTGAGCTATTTATACTATAATTAAAAATTATTGGTTTTAGAATTACTGTCTATCTAGTTGAAAGTTTGTCTTAAAGAGATTCCAAAACGTATTTATTAACCTACTTCTAAGAAAATTTTAGAGATTTAAATAAGTAATTTAAATTAAATTGTTATGTACGTTCATTTCAATGTCTTATAGGATTTAGAAGATTTGAGTATAAGCATTAGGTTTGTGTGAAAAAAGTCGCAGATACAGCTAATCTTATACTAATATATAAAGCTGAAGAGTTTGTTTGTTTGTTTGTTTGCTTGAACGCACTAATCTCAGGAACTAATGGTCTGATTTGAAAAATTGTTTCAGTGTTAGATAGCCCATTTATCGAGGAAGGCTATAGGCTATATATATATCATCACACTAAGACAAATAGGAGTGGAGCACCAATGAAGAATGTTTCAAAATCGGGGAGGCTTTTTTAAATTACCCTTTTTTTTTAAACTATTCCACGCGGACGAAGTCGCGGGCAGAAGCTATTATACAATATATTGTCAACATCAAATGTTGAAATACAATTTTCACGAAAATTATATATTTTGAGTTTCCATATCTTAAAATCTATTCTTTTGACAATCTCTGTAGTTGAGATGGTTCAGCCTTTAGCGGCCTTCTTCACTGCAACGCACAGGTTTTGAGTCCGATTCCTGATATGATAAATTTTGTATACGAACTTTCCGTTTTATTGACTATGGTCTGGGTGTCTGGGACGGCCACAGACCTGTCCGTTTCATAAATATATATTACCCATAATACAAGCTAATAACTAAACTAATAGCTAAATAACTTAACTAACTTGCTTAGCTCGCAAACATATGCATGTTTGTCTGCCAGTTATTATTATAGCTACTATTTCACCTTACTACTGGTAGAATGTTGGAATTACTTGTATTGAATTGATGTCAAATTTTAATCAGTTGTACGGCAACTGAATTGATAGTAAGATAAAAAGCCGGTTTATAGTCGGTTCGGTTGGTTGAGCAAAGTCGTAGACTGAGGTAGGCACTGCAAAGGGAGACGTTAAGGCTCCCGTTGACGCAAAAGGTCGAAAAGGGGGTGCAAACAAAACCACTTTTTGTTGGTTACTATTTAATAATTTACCAAAATATATCGTAATTTGTAACGATATAAGAAGTATCATGGTTTTTCGTAATTGTTGTATAGTTATTTTAAGTTAAAAAAAAGAACCAAATCACCTCCAAATTATTTACATGAAACTGTTTTACTCCATTGATTTTTTACAAAATAGTATTATTAATATCTATATTTATAAAAGAGAGATAAATTATTATTGATTTTTTAAATTTAGTTTATTTTATTAACAATAAAATAATAATACATCTAAAAAACGACCGCGTCTATGGAATCCCCGCTATCACCCGATAAATCCTTAAGGGCGTTGGCGTTGCTACAAGCCTTAACGACTTACCTACCCACTTGTTTACACAGACTTGCCTCCATGTAACGTGGACATAAAACTAATAATCTATAAGTACTTCCTACGTATACTTGATTATGCAAACACAAACGATGTTTGGTTGGCTTCCAGCCAGTGACGTCAGCGGTTATCGCTTAAGCTTGACCGGTAATGCAACCCGCTTTAAGCTATGATGTCAAAGGAAATATTGTCTTTGGTTGCTACGTTTATAGTCAGCTATTTTGACGTGTTTTCCAAAGACTGTTATAGGTATCTGTACCTATTAAATATGACGTAATGTGTTATAATTACCACGTGAAGATGGAGTAAAACATCGTGATGATACTTGTACATCGGAATAATTGATGTATCAATCCGGACAAGCCGTCTTGTATGAGATATTGTCCATCCCTCTCGAAATAGGGAGGTTCGAGCTCAGCAGTGTGAGAATTAATTATTGGCTGTGATTATATACATATAAGTACAATTATATATATATACTTCAATTTTAACATGTATTTTGAAACCACAGGAAAACACTTCAATTTTATGATTAAAATACAGAGGAAGATGGAAGATTGAATTAAAATATAATGTCATGACATTTCACCATATAAGACACAACATTCCTTAAATAGAAACACATTTAAGTAATCTTCTTATGAGACATAATGTTCTATAGAGCACCGTGGCTTTACTTTTTGGTTCCAAGTGGAAAAACAGCACTGCTCCTTCTTGGCTAGCATTATGCTGAGACTGGGTCCCATTTAGGCCTTATTTTGTTTCTATTGTCTTACTATTTATTTTATCTTTGTGTTTTTGTCCTGGATAAAATAGCTTACTTTTTTTCTTGTTTACATAAAACACTTTAGGTATTTACAATATTATAAACAGTAATGCAGATAATTTAGCAAAGTAATCCTTTAAGATTATAAGTAGAACACTGAGCCTATGTTACTGTCTTCGGTGGGAAAGAAGGCTGGGTATGTTACTCTAGACACCAGGCTTCTGATCACTTAAGGAGTCGATTAAACTTCTTAAGACCTCTTCTTAGATAGAGGCTTTTAAGAAATAACTCTAAATATTCGATTGCTTATAGTACATTGAGCAACCACGCGAAGTACAAAAGATCAGAATAAAACGGTTACCCTTGAGCTAACCGTACTTTATATAGTAAGTACATGTACTACACATCCACTTGTCTTTCCTCTGATAAAGGTAAAGACCTATACAAAAAAGATTTTCATTGGTTAACGAATTTCCTAAGAAAATGAGCTTAAAATTTTTATCAAATTCTTTTGTTTGTTGGATAAATAATATTTATATTAGTTATCTAGATTTAGTATCAAAACAATCAATATTTTACAACTTTATACCAATAAGAAATATTTTGTAAACAAATCAAAACTTCGATTTCCCGCTAGAAACTCCCAATCATATATAAATAATATGTGAATGCCCCTGCTACACCTGGGATAATGTTAGTGTCAGTGATAGTGTCACGCAGATGTATCCAAGGGTTGTATCCGTTATTTTAGACACGACATTGTTAGTGACGTTAAACATGGATACATAACTCATGTACAGTATTACACTTATATAGAAAATCATTAATTAACGAAGTTATTTATTACCGCTATAAGTAAGTCTCATTTGGTTGCAGTCACTAACACTAATGTTAATAATGTAGGTGGAGCAGGGGTATTAAATAACATTTTGAATGCCTTTGCTATATTTGGTTAGCGTTATCTATCTAGATACTTATATATAAAAGAGTCGTGTTAGTTACACTATTTATAACTCAAGAACGGCTGTACCAATTTGACTGAAAATTGGTGGGGAGGTAGCTCAGAACCAGGAGACGGACATAGGATACTTTTTATCTCGTTGGAACCGGTAGGTGGCGCTGAGATCGGGTTCTAGAATCCTCCTAATCACCTGGACCGATTTTGGTGATTTTGTTTTTGTGTGTTTGAGTAGGTGGGTTCCGGATGGTCCAATTGTGGACTTAAACCACCCGGGACCCACCCAGGTCCCGGATGGTTTAAATCCACAATTGGAACCGGTAGGTGGCGAAGACAACTTCTGCCAGGGCCGCTAGTTAACTATATATAAATGCGACTTACTTATGCCTTTATAAAATAACGCATTAACGATTAGTAAGATATATACTTAAGTAATTGTTATGTTTAACATCATTAACAATGTTGTATCTCAAATAACGCATTAAGCCTTTGACTACATCTGCGTAACACAGTCACCGCTAAAATTTTCCCAGACGTAACAGTAACATAAAGGAATGCCTTTAAAATTTAAATTTGGAATTTATAGCTCCTATGTTTTATCTACAATCACAATGGCGATGAAATGTCACATTGAGGCGTTTGAAGCAATAAAATAGCGCTTTACTGTCAAATAAAGCGCGATTGCTTGTCAAATTGTTTGCCAAGTCGACGTGTTCTGTTCACATTTTGTCAAAACAAACAACGAATACACCAGAAATGTTTTTTACTAAAGGATTTTCTTATAAGAGGATTGTAGCGAGCCCGTAAATTCTAAAAATTGCATATCAAAGCTGAGCTGTGGCTGTTACTAACCGTGCGCAGAAGGTTTGCCGATAGCCTCATGATTTCACGCGTCGATGGTCAGTAGGGTTGACAAAAAAGGTCACATAAATAGTTGTTGCAATAAATTTATTATTTTAATTTATTATTGTATCAATCAATCAATAACTCTTTATTGTGCACCAATACAAAAAAAAAGAACTTACAGACTAAAACTATGTCTCATGATGCACAAGGGGCGGTCTTATCGCTAAAATGGGATCTCTTCCAGACAACCCCAGGAATGAATTGAGAATATAATGATGATGGTGGTATACATAATACATAGTACAATTTCTTATATTCTAGTAATAAATCTATAAATGCAGTATATACGGATGTTCTATATAATAGATAGATATATACTTAATATACATAACATACAAATACATATCTACAAAAATATATAAATGTTTATAGATAAATATATATGTACATACATTTAAATATCATCATATTCCAAGAAAAGGTAATACTTTACGTAAGTATATACAATAATAGTAAGTAATACAATACAATAATAGTAAGTTAAATCTTTTTACGATAAGATAGGGATGTATTAAAGACATTGTACAAGCAATGAGATCTACCTTCTGCGTTAAGTAAGTTATGTACTATGAGGTGGAAAATTCTGAACATATTCAAGATATTCAAAAAACAACGGTTTTTGAATGACTCTTTCATTTAGGTTACTTTTGCAATTATTTTACCAACGCCAGTATAAATCTAAAAGTAAGCGATAAAGTCAAAATCAAATTAGAAAATATATTTAAGTAAACGAATGGATGCATAATCATTTTCTGTGGAAAGAAGTCTATCCTCTTCTAATTTTTTAAAAAAAAAGGATAGAAAATTCAAAAAGAATTCAAACTGTTAGTACATGACAAACACTTCCAAACAAAATTGGTTTGAACAAAATGCGTTAATTAATTTTTGTGATATGGCTAATCATCGGTTATAACTTTTCATATATTCCGTAGCCAAGCAAAAACGATGGACATTATATACACTACGGAACGTTACAATGTTTGGAATAGCATACTTGAATGAATGATTGATTGAATGGATGTTGTGTGTTAAAAGATACATAATTGATTTTTAAATATTATCAATCCATTTGTATGGTACGTAAGTTGCTTATATAGAATAGAAAAATCGTCAAAATTAATCAATTACAATCGCTTTTTTATTACATTTATCACCTAAATGACGCTATGTACGCTATATATACGGAAAAAGTACTACTGTGTTATCAGTGACACATAGTTATGAGTATGACGTCAGCGATAGTGAAGATAATTGAACACATAAGTGTAAGAAGTTATGTAACATTTATATTTACAACTTAAGTTCCAACAAAAACAAAATCCACCGGCATATCTATAAAAACACATTTTATTACCCGTTGGCATTTGAACTAATTGTAATCCTTTTATGATTGTCTTCTTTTGTTCACTTATTTATTGGTTATTGTGGAGAACAGTCTATTGTACTCGTTTATGGCCACTTACAGGCATAATTAGCCATGTGTGCGGATTACAATTCTAGGAAATTCGATCCACGTTGCCGGGCGGATATATTTATTGCATTTGTGCAGTATAAAGCAATGGCCCGACTGAGGGAGCAGGCAGTCGAGCGAGAACCACGAGCGAAGCAAGACGTGTGTACTACAATCGGGAATCTAACAAGTGACGGACTTTGCGCGTTTTATTGGGTTACGGCCTTCTGCATTACGTTGGGACTTGTTGTGTTCGGTTATATTTGTACCTGTGTTATACGTGTTTGTAGAGTTCTAATAAACTCTATAGTAATTCTAACGGCATTTTAATTCGAGTCTCGCGACTCGTAACAATATCTTTTATTTTTACGAATGAACGTGCAATGTGTTTGCAAATTACATTCAACGTAAAAACAACCCCATTTGAGCTGCGTTTTAAAAACACCAAATAATTAATGAGTTGTGTATAAAGGCCAAGTTTCAAAAATTGTTGCCCATTTTCTTAGTTTGTCAACTGTATCATGCCACCTTCGTATACTCATGTCTTGCCTGGAAAAGATCTTTGATAGTTTATCACTCTCGAATTATTGACTTAAATAATTACGATTTTCTTAAATCTGATTAAACATATCTGGTTGCGCCGAGGAACACCTCCTTATAAATTCTTCCTCCCCATACTCGCCATCAAGAAAAGAATAAACTTTTAAATGAAGAATGCGCAATACAAGACGAGTTAGTGTCACTGTTGTCACCGCAATATATATATAAAAAATACATAAAAATAAATGGTTGGAACACAATAAAGAAAATAAGCTGTTGGAACTGAATTGAATGCATGTTAAATCATCATAATTAATCCTAGTGAGTGTGTGAACTCCCGGGGGACGAGTGCAGTGTGGCGGCGGACTGGTGGCGAGGTAAGTGCTTCCTTGCTTCTTCTTCCACGTCCCTTTGCCTTCTCCCGGCCATCGCATCGCGCCCGCATTTGTTGGTTACCTTCGAGCCGGATATCGTATCCATTTCACGCTATACCGCATTAACTTTGTCGTCACATCATCCTAGGATTTGGACAGTTTCGCACCGCATCACACGTATTTCATAGATTTTCTCGTTTTCCCCGCATCGCATACGTGTGCTTTATTCGTTGCTCCAACAAGCCGCATCTCACACGTATTTTCTTACTTTCTCACTGTTTTACTGGTTCCTCGACCAAGTCGCGTATTTTCATCGCATTTTGTATATTTTTCATAAATTCGCTTAATTTCGTAGTCTATAATGCCGCGTCACGCAGCCCCGGCAACACCGGAACTCTCAAATAAGTTAAAGTTCCTCGAAGCGCTTCATACAGCACACGTAGAGCGCTTAGATGGGGTCTACAATGAGGGTCTGAGAACAACTATGGATCCTTCATGTATAGAAAGCTTCTTAAGTCAAGCTCACACTATAGATGACTTACGTGTCAGCTTTCAAGACACATTACAACAAATAAATATGCTCCGCATGCAATTAGACCCTGACTATACACCAGACCTTCAGTCTTGGACGGCTTTCGAGGACACTTATAGCCTTGTGAAACGTAAAGTCATACATTTATCCCGCGAGCAGTCCGATTCACCGCACGTTACTATATTAGAGTCAGACCGCCCTAAGAGGCATTTTCCAAGTTTGCCGCCTATGCCTCTCCCTGAATTTGATGGGGATATTAAAAATTGGCCTCTATTTTACACCGCGTTCTCAAATACAGTCCACAATAACAATAATTTAACCAATTCGGAAAAATTATATTATTTGATAGGCAGATTGACAAATAAAGCCAAATCTGTTTTCGCAGGGTTGTCACCTACGGGTGAAAATTACGATATAATTTTTCATTCGCTTGTATCCAAATATGAGGATAAACGTACGTTAGCCTCTTCATATTTGGACCAGATCTTTGACATTAAGCCATGGAGCTCATGCTCAGTCGAGAATATGGAACACTTTCTAGATAGCTTTGTTTCGTCGGTACACGCCATAGAAACACTTAATTTTAATAAACTTGAAGAATTTATTTTCTTGCATACCGCGCTCCGGAAGTTAGACCCGGAGACAGTCCGTTCCTTCGAAATGGACCAGAGAGGGAATGATATTCCGTCCTTCTCTGACCTCGTTGATTTTATCCGCGATCGTATAAAGATAATTCAACGTTCTACTGTTGTCGTTAAACCCGTGAAGAAAGTGATCGAACATAGAGCTAATGAACCTTCTAAGCCAAGGCTTACATTCGCTTATGTCACTACGAATAATACAACGCATCCATCTCAGTCTTGTGATCTTTGTAATTCATCTAGGTGTAACAATCACTTGTATAATTGTTCAAAGTTTTTAATGCTTTCTTCCCGCGATCGCTTTGACTACATTAAAAATATTAACGCATGCATAAACTGTTTAAGTTATAAACATAAATTGTATAATTGTCGCTCAAATTCGGTTTGTAAAAAGTGTCGGAAGAAACACCACACTTTATTACACTTCGACAATTCTACCTTCGCCCCGTCCGCTATCAATGTCGAATCTCACGTGCCTATACCTCTACCGCGTACTTCAGAGTGCAACTGCAGTGTACGCACCGCGCCGCCGATTGAACCCGTAAATCTGCCAATAACCGCCTCAACATCCACTGCGCCTAATGTTACGTTGTGCGCATTTTCCAGTAATGATTATTTGCGACAACCCTACGATCAGTCATCAACCGCGCAGCAAACGTCAGTTCTTTTACCAACTGCGCAGGTTGTCGTCTATGACAACAACGGACATGCGCAACATGTTCGATGTCTTCTTGACAGTGCAGCGCAGAGCAACTTCATTACGAAGTCATGTTTAGAACGGCTAGATTTAAACTCAAACAAATTTCGAACTTCCGTCAACGGAATTGGGGGCTCGTCGAAAATAATTAATGGTTCCGCACATATTAAGTTTTATTCTCGGTTCAATAATAATGTTTTATATAACATGAATGCTTTAGTTGTAGATAAGATTACTGAACATTGGCCGACGCATTTCGTAAATAATTCTTTGATTTCGGAATTCAGTAATTTGCCGCTCGCCGATATTAATTTCGGTAAACCTGGTGAGATCGATATGCTCATAGGTTCTTCGCTTTTCCCACATTTATTACTTTCTGATAGAGTTTATTCACGCTCTATTGGTTTCCCATGTGCCATGAAGACTACTTTAGGGTACGTAATTGTAGGCAACTCACCCGCATTTGTAAATAATAGATCATCGGCAACTTCAGGTTGTTATTTCGTATCGCATTCTAGATATAATTATAACTTTAATCATTTTGGTCCTCTCAAAAGGGCTACCGCGCCGCGTGCTTTCGGTACTTATAACCGGAGGAGGTATGGAGATTCTTACCGTATTACCCGCAACCCTTATGGTAGAAATACTTATGGCTTACCATTTAAGGGTTATGTTTCTTCATGTTAACTCACTCACCTTATTGAAATTGTAAATATTAATTTACTATTTATTTGCTTAATTTTCGCGCTGCATCTATTTATTGAATTTTAAACAACTTGTTAAATATTTGTAACCTTTTATTATTAATATTTTTTATGTCCGCTTATAGTAGAAGTATTTATCGCCGCATCGCAAGATTACTAATTGATTTTAAAATCTTACCTCATCGCAATATTGCTCTGTTTCCTGATACTCGTAAAGAAATATTGTCATCACGTGCACTTTGTTAATAAAATATATTAACTAAAGGCTGGTAACTCTTACAGCCTCGCATTGCAACGCATCAAACCATCCATGGGTTATGATAATTTAACGCATAATATCGTGCGCATTTTATTTATATATTTTATAATGCATTCGTCTGCGTCCGCGTTACTATTTTCTTGAAAGATCAAACTTTCGCGAATGCAAAGTTAACGAAGCTTTGAAATCTATATATTGATCTCAAATTTTCTAATTCTTTCTAAGTATCTGCGTCATAGGATTATTTTGCTCGTTTTGGTTTTATCATGTCCGGTTCTTATCGAACTTGTAGGTGAATTTACTACTGATGGCTTCTTATCCGCATTATATTTATCTCGCAGAAGCTCAGTAGCTCAAGTTCACTTTAATAGTCGGATATATTTTATTGGAGCTAAACGAATTAAGTTTCGTACAAATTTCTTCTATCGAATAGTTTTACTTAATTTTAACCGCCAATCGTATTTATCGAATTACTATCGCAATACTTGTTGTCGATTAAACAGGATCAAGGAGATAGTAAAACATACGCGCTTTTTAGTGGAGAACTAACTCTCTCTTATAATCTTTTGAAACCTTAAGTACTGACACTCGCGTATTTTCTAAATGTAACAGCTGCTTGTTTTCCGCGTCATATTTAAATCTCAACATGCTTTTCTTTGGCGACATTGGAAGAGTGAGATCTGCACACATTGCCGATGTTTTTAAATGGATACGATATCCGGCTCGAAGGACCAACAAATGCGGGCGCGATGCGATGGCCGGGAGAAGGCAAAGGGACGTGGAAGAAGAAGCAAGGAAGCACTTACCTCGCCACCAGTCCGCCGCCACACTGCGCTCGTCTCCCAGAGGTTCATACACTCACTAGGATTATGGTGATTTAATGTGCATTAAATTCAGTTCGTATACGATACATATTTTATATATATATATATATCGCGGTGACAGCAGTGACACTAACTCGTCTTGTATTGCGCATTCTTCATTTAAAAGTTTATTCTTTTCTTGATGGCGAGTATGGGGAGGAAGAATTTATAAGGAGGTGTTCCTCGGCGCAACCAATATCCCAGATTGCTATGTATACTTAAATTATTAATTCCTCCAGTACATGTGCAGCGAGTTGCAATTTAGGGATCACTTGGAGAGCAAAGCGAAAATCGCTTCAAAAAAGCTTGGGGTGCTCAACAAGGCTAAGCGGTACTACACACCGGGACATAGGCTTTTATTATAAAAAACTCAAGTCTGTCCCCATGTGGAGTACTGCTCCCATCTTTGGATTGGTGCACTTCAGTACGGGCTGCTCCCACTTGACTCCTTGCAGCGCCGAGCGGTCCGGATTGTCGGCGATCCCGAAATTACAGACGGTTTAGAGTCTCTCAACCATAGAAGAGACGTTGGCGCTCTAAGCATGTTCTACCGTCTGTACAATGGGGAGTGTTCTGAAGAGCTATTTGATTTGGTGCCTACGTCGCCATTCTATCATCGCACCACTCGTTGGCGATTGGGAGTTCATCCACACTTCCTGGGCACTTGGAAGTCCTCCACAGTACGTGGCAGACGCTCCT
The DNA here is from genome assembly GCA_039645545.1 of Dendrolimus houi. Classification (NCBI taxonomy): domain Eukaryota; kingdom Metazoa; phylum Arthropoda; class Insecta; order Lepidoptera; family Lasiocampidae; genus Dendrolimus; species Dendrolimus houi. The sequence goes on from CM077136.1 coordinate 11,046,347, forward strand.
TCATGCCATATGTGTCCGGGTTATGGAATGAACTCCCTCCCGCGATTTCCCAGAGCGCTACAATATGGGGCTCTTCAAAAAGGGCGTGAACAGATACCGAAAGTCTCAAAGAGGAAGGTAACACATCAGCTCCCTTAGTGTTGCAGATGTCCATGTAGTAATTCTAGTAATTTTTACTTATTCTGCAGTTTCATTAATAACATTGTGTAGCCGTATACAAAATACATTTTCAACCATAAATCACGACTATGACACAAATAGATATGACAATTTTATAAGGATTCAATTATTACTTTGTCTACGGAAGTTAAAAAACTCTCAAGCAGTTAATGTTTGATATAGCAAAGGCAGTCTTATTTACAACAATTACCTCGACGAATTAAAAATCTGTAAAGGAGCAAAAAGAAAATTTCGTCCACAATTATTAACAATTCCACTAGACAATTTCATTAAAAGCAACTATAAAGCAAACAGTATATAAACGTATATCGTCAATGAAGTGGCAATAACCTAAGTGGATTAGCAAATGAAATTCAGACGATACGTTCTGGGCCATAAAGGTAACTTCAGACAGTATATACATAAGAATAACTTCGTCTAAAATGGGATACTACAATCTTGCCAAATCGAATCACATACACAGCGGTCCAAATATAATGGCTATTAAAATATATAACAAATTGCCTGCTGAATTTAAAAACACCAAAAACGACATTTTTATAAAGAAACCAAAAAATAAATTGACAATGAAATGTGTAAATGCGCTTTAGACTTTTCTATTTTTTTACAGATTACTTAAAATCGATCGACTCCGCACAATCCTACTAGAGTTGTTGTGAACTTGTAAGTTGTAACACTGTTTTACAATATCGTTCGAATCGAGTGTTCTGAGAAGCCGAAAACCAACCAGGTGATTTATTACCCCTTGGAATTTAAATTATCTGTAATTCTTTTAATGATTGTCTTAATTGTTAACCGTCTGTTGTCACTTCTCGAAGACGTCATAAACAGTTTTATTGTTGAAACTCCATTGCAAGTTCTTAAAAGTAACGTGTTTCAGATTTAACTTGACCAGTTCGAGAATTTCAATGAATGGTGTGAATGTTGCTGGCCATGTCCATTTTGTAGATATATAAGGTCGGCCCGTTGAGACAGAGTTACTTGAGTTTCAACTGCGATTGAAGTGTTGCCAAATGTACTTTCGGAACGAAAATCTAATATAGACGGACTTTGCGTGTTTTACGTAATTACAATGTTCTGCTTTATAGGCCATTGAAAAGATACATTTAGGGTTGCAGTTTTTCAGAGGACGCAATTTTATTTTTTTGATGAGTAGTTGGGGTTAGTATAAGCTTAAGTCCAAGTTTATGATGCCGCCACCCTTGTCCCCCGGCCGCCATTTTGGAAAAAGGGGTACAAAAATATTTCGCGCTATATCTCGTAAACTAGCAACCCCACAGAAATTCTAATGAGATATTATATATAGAAAATTCAATTGTCTACAACTTTATTCTTATTACTTTTTATGGTAAATGGAAAATAAAAAGTTATAAGCAAAGATAACTGAAAATTTTTAAACAAATTTTCTTTTGAGCGTTACAACTTTCTTGTGGTCATTTTACAATAAAATGACATCAGAGCAATCTTATAGCGGGTTTTTTAACAAATAATTTTCACTACAAATTTGTTTAATTTCATTAATTTATCTGGGTTTTACAGCGCTCCGAAGTTAACCGGGTTTTTCTTGACTCGTAAGAATACAATGAAATCGAACCAGGCTCGTTTCGTTCGAGGTTTAGTTTTCTATTATATATTCTTTTATTCGTATATTTTATCATTTTCTTAACATTCCTATGTTATTATTCATTTATATTGACCCTTTTCTCCACCACAAAACTTAGAATATCATTTTTACAATACAATTCAATACATACATTCAGTAGTCGTTCAGTACATCGATTTTCTATTCTATTCAGACAAAATTTGTGTGAACGAATCCATGTGCAAACGTGTAGTTTAAATATAATAGTAACTAAAAACACTTTATGATAAATTCAGCACCTGTAGTTTAACTGCCTAAAGCCATTTGATAACATTAATTTCCGCGTGTTGAAGCTTAATTTCCTAATTAGCTAATGGATCCACTTTCCACTTGGAATTAAAGTGTCATTTATTACTTAAAATATAAAATTAAAGTTCAAAGGGTATTTTATAAATCTTTTGTAAAGGTGGAGCCTGGGATACTGTTAAAATTACACGTTTTACCTGCGTAAAACGTGACAACATATCTGCATGTGGCGATGAGTGTAATACGTTACTTGTGATGCGATATTGTTTTGAATTTTGAATACAAGTATACCCTCTATAGAAATACGCCTGCAAAGAAAAAATCACTAAATGGCCTAAAACCTTGAGCTATGACGAGACAGAAGATCAGCTCCACCCACTTATATAAAATACCAAAAGTACTAATGTGTTTTTAAATTATTAGTATGCCTATTTAAAGTTATTGATATATATACCAACTTACATTGACATCTATACACACCCACACCCGCACACACCCGTACACATCCTCACCCACCCACGCCAACACACACGCATACATTCATCTTTCATTCTAAAATATTATTTCTGTGTATTAACTGTGTAAGCTTAAATTTAAGTTAATCTTAAGAATCTTTTATTTTTGGTAGCCATGGAGTGGAGCACTGGTGACCTGTCATACAGATTTCAATTAAATCTATTTCAGGCACCAGTCTCACACACCAGGTTTCTTAGTGAATCTGTTGTGTTGAGAAATAAATAAAGTTTTTATTATTATTATTATAATTGTCAATGACGTTGCACATTGACAGATAACGTTTATATATACACTAATGTGGCTATTCGTTAACGACGTTATTATTAACTCTATAAATAAGACGCATTTGGTCACAGCAATTCAACACTATCGCAGGTGCGACCTCAAAATACAGGCAAAGTTTTTTTAATGCTTTTATGTATTGGAAATTGTTTAACGTCCTATTTTTCGCGATAAAATATATTTGTCTCTCTGTTGTATATATATATATATATATATATATATATATATATATATATATATATATATATATATATATATATATATATATATTGTACAAGTAACTTTTATTTATAAAAGAACTTAAAAGGCACATATAAATACACCTATTAATATTGTGTAAAGTATTTCTTTCTTTAAGTGCTTTTCATACAGAATAATATTTATTTTTATTTATATACATTTTTTGTAACAGAAACCTTCGCGAACGTTCTCAGAACACCCTACCAAAATTTCATCACAATCTAATCAATGTTTAGGAACGCACAGAGGACAAACATACAAACATTTACTTTTACTTTAATACATAGATTATTACTGTTAAAACAAAAATACTAAAGGAAATTACCTGCATGGACCATACACGAAAAACAACAACAATAAATTTCCCCAAAATTGAATTCCAAATGGGCAGTTATTTTCATATTGGATATCCATAACATCCCCATGAAATTCCCCTGTACCTAACCGAGACACGTGCCATTTAATCGAAAACTCTTCTATAATATATAAGCCATCAAAACAAAAAACCGGAACACGGTTATGAGGGACGCGCTTTTTATCGCTTATTGTTATCATTGAATCGATAAAAATATCGATTTATCCCATAAGTATAATCTCTAGTGTATTTTGATGTTATCGGTAATAGATTCACTTTTGGTGTGTATATAATAACAGCCCATCAACGTCCCACTGTAGACTTGGGCCCCCCGTTCTTTCTATAGGGAAACGCACAGTATACCCGCCACCTTTCTTTAGCTAAAATATAGTAGTTTTGTTTTTTAACCATAAAAGTATAGTATTTTTGGAAAATTTAAAGAAAAAAGTATACGTTTATTTTCAATTAATTATTTTATATTTAAATTGTTTCATTATTGAACTTTCCGTGTGTAATTATTACTACTCTTTGCTTAGGCCAGAAAAGATCTATTATTTTTCAAAATAATCATGAGAGTCTTAACAAAAAGCGCGACAATTGAATTAGTGAGGAAAATATAGTACATTATGTACTATATAATACGATATATATTATAGTAGGGTTGGGAAACCTAGGTTAGACACATCCCCAATAGTGGGAGTCCCAAGCTCAGCAGTGGGACGTTTATAGGCTGTTATTATATTATTTTATATGTATTACAAAAAGTGTGGACAGGAACGAAGTTCCTTATATTTAAATTCGCCTGGAGGAGGCATAACGCTTTTTCCTTACGTGAGGATTTCTGTCAGTTCAGTCTACTGTAAGCTAATGGCCGGTTCAATCACTTGCTCTACCATTTGAATTTTGACATTAGATACATGGAGCTTATGTTAAATTTTAACGAGCCATAAAAGAACTTCGCTCCCATAATGAACACAAATTGCCTATATAACCTTATGATTGACTTTATTACTGTTCTTTATTAATTACTTCGAATTAATTAATAACAATATTATGGAGCTTTGTATATAGAATATCCGCTTTATTTTTGTTTTGTTTTTTCGAAAAAGTCATTGAAAGGCGTTCAAATAAACATCCGTTAATAGACCTAAATCACCGATGGAACGTAGCCATACTACGTGACCCATTTCATTACAATGTTCCTCAGTAACGCGTAGTATGTAACCCTTCCCCTCTCTAGTTTTCACGTAGTCATTTATAAATATGGTTTTAAATCACTTTTGCAAACAGAAAATTAAAAAAATATTTGGCCATAAAAGCGCGAGATTTCCCTTGAGGATATTGATTATGTGACGAAAACCTAAGCCTCAACACCCCCGCCTCTGCAACCAAGCATACTATTTTAAGACCTTCCTCCCCCCTGAAAGGGTCACATAAATGGGTTCGTTCCCTGGCGTGGTTTCTCGAATTAGCAAGCTAAAGTGACAGTGGGCCGGCCACATTTAAGGGAAAAACAATTAATTACCAATGAAAACTAGTTATCGAGTGATTACTTTTTGACAACAATACTGTTGTAAGGTGGCTAGCAGGTACTGTGACATGATAAGCTTCTAAGTAGCAGTTAGTTTGTAAGAAAGAAAAATGTTTAAGTATTTAGAAGTAATATAAAAAAAACGTCTGCGTCTCGGGACGTCCGACAGAATTGATAACTTAAACTAATCTAAGTTAACTATTTAATATTGAAATTATTTAACTTGTGAAAAGCTTCGGTTATTACTTAAATTTAATGCATATAGCGCGTGGGTTAGAGTGAGAGAGGAACCTGCCTACCGTTGCCGTATGCGTGAGAGAAAGGGAAGCCAGACAGACTGGCGCCGTAACGCGTTACGTAACGAAGCGGTTTACCCTCCATTAGAAGTTATCACTTCAAAAATGTGTGTGCAGTTCACACGTGGTCGAAGTGAAACTTCAGAGAATATACTCACAGGTAATTGTTCTCTAACTTTTATTCATATAAAAATACTAGCTGATACCCGCGACTTCGTCCGCGCGGTGCGGGTTTTTAACTATCCCACGGGAACTCTTTAATTTTTCGGGATCAAAAGTATCCTATATATTGACCAGGGATATAAGCTACCACCAAACAAAACTTCATTTAAATCGGTCCAGTCGTTTCTTAGATTAGCCGGTACAAACAGACAGACAAACAGAAAAACAGAACTAAATCAAATTTAAAAAAAATCTAAATTAGTTCTATTTCATTTCTTACATCCCCCTGACTCGGTTTTTAGCATTTTTTTTTCATTGTACAGAAATTAAATCTCTACAGATTTATTATATGTATAGATAATTCGTTTAGCCTACATCCGTCAAACATATTATATATAATTCAAAATAAACTTCTTAAGTATCACTTTAAATTTTCCACTGTTTTTTATTTCGGTCCAAATTGGATCTATGTTTAATCATCTGTTTTATTGACTCTCTAATCTGTGCTGCACTATCTGAAACTCGTATCTCATTCTCTTGTAGGCTTAGTCCTATAGATTTGTGTTTATCTCTTTTTAGTGTCGCTTTTTCGTTTCATCGAGTTTCAAATCACTACGATTCTAACGAAGTTTGTCTTCAAAAAAGATTTGTAATCTCAGATGAACTAACAAATGTAACACGAAGCTTACCTGAACAAAAGCGTTAAATGAAGTGAAGCATTTTTTTAAACTTGTGCACGTAAACTTATGTAGTATACACGTGGTTTGCGTCTGTGTGGGTAGTAGTAATGTACCCAACCACTGTAGATATATGCGGCGCATTGGAAAATGGCGGCGGCGCGGCGCCGGCGGCGTGACTATATCAGGCTTGTTAAGTTACTATATTTAAATCTTCGTTATTATATAATTTATGTTTGCTTCGCAAAATACTTTTGGACAAGACTCGGATACCTAAAAGCGTGAGCTGCAAACATGGAAAAAATAGCACAATTCAAAGATGCGAATACTACCTTGATTCTTTCAAATTTTTGTCATCCATGAGTTCTACACTAATCTAAAGGACGCTGAAGATCGACCTTCACTCATCTGATAACCAAGTGAGACATATTTTTTATCAAATTATATTGATTTGTAAACACACCTTTAATATTCCATGAACGGCGTTTTGCAGGCAAACCAATACGGCTATTTTTGTAATTAAATTATCTTTGTTATATATTGTTACAAGTGCGGGACGCGAATTAAAATGCCATTGGAATTACTATAAAATTTATTACAACTATACAAATACGTATAACACAGGTACAAATATAACTGAACACAATCAGTCCAAACGTAATGCACGATTCAATAACACGCGCAAAGTCCGTCACTAAATAGATTATCGAATGGACACAAGTCTTGCCTCGCGGCTGGTTTGAGCTCGATTGCCCCCCGCTATCCACCGGGCCGTCCTTTTATGCTCCACAAATACAAATGCAAATGTATGTTCGCCCAGCAACGCCGCCACAGTTTCCTAAAATTAACTTGTATCACCTGGCTAATGATGCTAATGAGCGAGGATAGGACAATGGGCCGTATGCCAATAAATAAGTAAATAAAAGAAGACGAGATCATAAAGGTATTACAATTGGTTCAAATGCATACAGGTAATAACACGTACTTCGTGGAATTTGTCTTTGTCGGGGGCTAAGTTGTAACACTATGATACCCATTTTTATTGGTTAACAGAACGCTATAGTTACCTACATCGACTTACATGTTCATACCTGTCAGGTAGCCATAAACTGAAACAAGTCGGCAAGCTTATCAAGGTATATTCTCCATATTTAAAACGATCAGTTGAAATTATATTCTTTCAGTTATCAAAATAGAGGTTATGAAAAAATATATTAAACATTATTTAATTAAAAATAGCCATGAACAATTTTCGTTCGGCAAGCTATCATAGGCATGTTCATAAATCATTATAATTTGATTAAAAAAATATGTCTTATCTGGTTATCAGAAGAGTTTGTTCATCTGAATTTATAAAATAAAACGTTTCTAGTCAAATTTAAATTATGGTTGTAAAAATTGTAATGTATATCTATATATAATATATACAGTCTATAGCATCGTTTTTAACCCATAAGCAGGAGCTGTGTGTTACGGAGATGAATATGCTGAGATAGATATGAGTCACGTGGAAAGACTAATAAACTCCCCGCATCTGCGGTGTTTTTTATACCCGTGGAATAGCAGATAAACTAAAAGTAAATTGCTTAAGTTGATTATGAAATCCTACTAATATTATAAACATGAAAGTTTGTAAGAATGTATAGGTGTATGTTTGTTACTCTTTCACGCAAAAACTATTAAAGGGATTTTGATGAAACTTTACAATAATATAGATTACGCATCAGAATAACACGTAGGCTATAATTTATAAGGATATAGTGTGAATCATCCAAAATATAACGATTTTCCTTCACCACGCGGGTGAAACCGCTAGGCGCAGCTATTAATACATATAGCTTAGCGTGGAGAGGGATGATGTATCCTTCAATAGGCACGTAATACCGCTGCAGGGGCCCTCTAGCATCTAGGGAGCAGAGGAGTCTTCACCCATGTTGACGAAGTGAGTTTGCACTGCTTCCCGGGGCATTCTCAAGCACTGATGCGCTAGGATCAGCGTGGGCGTAACTACGTTATAAGCCTCACGCTCTTCTTGCCATAAGCGCGGGGCACATGGGAGGAGGGTGGTTTTAATGGAGTATTGAGTTTTCGAGTCTCCACAAAAGCCAGCGATTTGAATCTGGTGCCAATTCGTGGTGTCACCTCTCGTCGCTTTGGTCTAACTCTAATTCCTAGTCAAGGACCCGGTAGTGTGCGAAATGCATTTCCCCACCTCAAAAAAATCCTCCAATAGGCTCATTTTATGATGTGTATGTATTCAGCGAGGTAATGCTGCCAGCCTTCTAGGCACTGCCCAGCAACAGCAGTCTGGTCGGGCTGGACCGATTATAGTTTGTATTGTTTTCTTTACTTTTTAGTGTATATATTTGTTAGGGATTTATTTATAGTATAATTTTTTTAAAGTTAATTTTTAATTTATTATATTGTGTTTAGGATAATATATTTTTGTTCATTCATAAATAAAAGTACAGAATCATTTAAACGAAATATTTCCTTCAATTTATATAGTCTCAAAATAAGGGATTGTCACGGTGGATTACCTAAGGCAGGCTCCGTGGTGCCTTACGAAGGTTTGTAGGAGCGTTGGTGAGTACTAGCGGTCTGTACTCATAATTCTTTCTATCATTAGAGGCCGCATCTTTGGTGACTTCCTCAGGATCTGAAGACTTGCATAAAGGACGTTAAAGACTAAAAGAGAAAATTCAAGAAAGGGAACTGCAGGCTCCGAACACAATTAGATTGAAATACTAAAATAATAGTTAATTATTTGAAACGCCGAATGAATAAATGTTTATGTTGAATAAATGAATAAATTTATTTGCAGACTCGTAATTATATCTATGGTGATGATACTATAACAACTTTTGTACTACATTCTGGCAAATAAAGATTATTATTATTATAAAATCTAGAATTATTATAAATGGAAATATTGATTATTTTTCTAATACTAAAACATTTCATCTGAGCATTGATGAATAGAATTTATCCGTGCAGGAACGGAGAAAGAATATAATTTCCTGCAGGCGGGCGGCCTGCCGCAAGAGGCGTCAAAACAACTAACAACCAAATAGTAGATTACCGGTCTAGATGGCTACCACCCCTGATTTAGAGTACGCCTCCATAAAATCCTTGAGTTATGTTCCGACATTAGTGGCCAGGTTTCAGTCTCCCTTTAGTGTTTGGCAGAACATTGGTAGCACCTTTGAATTGACAAATATCCATAGGCGATAGTAACCGTTTTCCATCGGGTGGGCCGTCTGCCTATCTCCTGAACTCAAACAATATTTTTTAAATTCAGACTTGCATCCACACACCAATTATTAGGAAATGTAAAAAAAACTCCGCCACAGTCCGGAGTATGCTGTTGGAGCTTGTTATATGTACTTGTATCTGTCAATACCTTTGCATGTTAACTTGTTAAAACTTACCACACGATTCCATTACACAAAACACACACTTGTACACCAATGACCTACCATTTAATAAGTAAATCATTATTAAAACATATAGATACAACATTTACTTATAAATATATGCTAGTGATACCAGTAACTACGATTTTTGAATACTTTTATATTGAATGATACTGTGATGCTTTTCATTGCATAAAACTGTAGTAAATTATTATTTATTAAATAATAGTGCTGGTCTTAACGGCCAGATATAAGACAGAAATTGATAAATATTTACAGTATATCGGGTCTGTATAGTTCTTAATTTATTTTACCTGAAATAAATATTTACTAAAAATTTTTTAATAAGACTTACCATGTACATATTATGCAGAAACGGCTACTTTTGCTATGATAAAATCTATCCTAAGTGAAACACCGTTATCGAAAGTACATTTTTATCAATTTCATGATAATCAATTTATTCCCAAGTTCGGGAAGAAATAACAAACAAACATACTTACTTTCACTTTTATACATATATATTTATATATAAATACTCACGTAAGTTACATGCACTGAATTTTACGGTATAAATATTAAATGTAATACTATATTGAAAACCATCGTTCTTTTAATAAAAAATAAATAAGCCGTTCTAAATAGACTGGATTAGATAGTGTAATAACAGATAATTGTATTTTTCGTTTTGCTGTTTATACTTTTTCAGTCAAATATAGACTTCAATATACGCCATAGGAAAATACAAATTTAAAAAAGAATTTAATGACACTAAGAAAAAGCAATATCACATTTCAAATGTCACTTTGTTCTTAATTTCAAAATTAATTTTTGAATTCCGAGTTAAATAGTAGTTACTGGTATCGACATAGAGTTGTAGTTACGTACGCGCGCGGTCGTGTTGATGTTTCGCACGGGACGCGCAGTCCCGAGTGTTCGGGAGCCGTAACTTGGCGCGAGTGAACATCGGGCCGCGGCGGCCGCCCTTATACAGCCTCAACCCCGAACGCGAAGGCGGTGGGCGGATGGACAGAGAGATGATAGCATATTGTGTAGCTATTGCCACTTTAAAAATAGAATTGTACAATCATATTACATTATTTATTTTGCACAAAAACAGGACATTTCTAACACGTTACACGCAGTCCCACGACTAACAGTTGGGTTATTAAAATAAATATAAAAATATTTTAGATATTAGTGAGTGATTGAGTGAGCTAGTTTAATTTTAAAAATACATTAAGTTCCTGTGGTTTAGAAAAATATTTAATATTGATGAAGATTTAAAAAAATACTGAACCTATCTTATTTGCTTCTACGCATATATGAATACTATGAAGTAATCCACACTAATGTACATTTGTATTTGTGAGTTGTCGGTGATTTTAGTTTGATCTTTCTTGAGATCTTTTTTAATTAACCGATTTTCATGAAATATGAAAATGAAATATGATATATAATATTTATATAGGGATAAAAACAGAAACAGTTTTATCCTAGAAAACCATATACCACCACCTAACCACCAACCATTAAAGTTTGTTCGAGATAATAATTAAAATTGTAAATAATTTAATAACGTAAAGAAGTTGCACACCAAATAAATTTTGCTTTTTATTTATGTTATTCCTTTGCAAACAAAAAAATAGTAGTATATATTCCATTTTTAATCATAATTGTCTTTTACAGCTACAATTTCATAGGAATCTAAACATCAAAACATTCTTAACAAAACACTATTCGGTCAGTACTATATATAGCCTGTAACAACAATAGCTCCACTGCCTTTATGACGTCGGTAACTATGAGTATTCTAATAGGAATAGCAGCTCTATATATATCCCCAACTCGCCCTGTCTCGGGTGGGTGGGTTGTCAACAAAATATTATTAACCACCATCCGTCTACTTATGAAACTCGAGAGCAACGGAAACTATTAGTTATTTATGTTTTTTCTGTTTACGGTGTTTACATTCTTTTGCTTCGATTTTTGAATCTAATTTGAAATAATTTAAATGAATCTCGTTTTTTTCTTTTTCGTATAAATTACAGGCTTTTTCAAGTAGGCTAGCATCATTAAAAATTACTCTTAGTTTGATGTTTAAGATTCCTTCGCAAAAATTGATTGTTACATAATACGGTCTTAGATACCTCAATGAATACAGTATATGCTTTTTTTCAAAAGCAATCAATTCGTTTCCTGACTAGGGTAATTGATTTTTCAAATAATTCGCTATATTTTATAGTTTCGGATTTGGCTACAGGGACCTATTTGAAAATCTCACTCTGTAAATAATGTATAGCCAAAGTGAAATACACCTTTGTACATTTTTCAAATAGACTAATATCCAAATTCGAGTTTTGGTGCCGATTTTGATGAACATTAAAACGATGTTATAAGATTTTTAAAAATCAATCACCCTAGTGAATCCTTTTCATTTCTTTACACATTCAGATTGAGCATAGAAGCCCATTTAAAAAATTCACCTGTGTGTACAGTATTATACACTTATATTTTCTAAAAATGCTTTTGACTAAAGAATGATTATATTTGTAAAATTATTTTTTGAATGGGCTGTAATATTTTAATTATAATTAAAAGCATATAGTGTGAATTGAAATTGACATATAAAACAAAAGAACATCAATGTACTTCTAAATTTAAATATCATTTTTCATGGCCAGTACTAAGTCGTATCAAATACATAAAACCTTTTTGTTGGGGATTCCAACAATAAACAAATGAGATTTAAGAGTTCAGTATTTTTAAAATATTGAATCGATTTATTAGACCAATTAATGGCCGGTTCTTATTCACTTACGAGTCATTCACTTGCCTTACCATCGGTTGAATTTTGGCATCACTTATATAGAGACCTTATATCAAATTTTAACTGACAGTAGGGCAAATGAACGGTCGGTAAGATACTTAAGAACCGGGCGTAAATTGATAACCAACATATATAGGTATTTAACTCCTTAACAGCAATAACACGTTCCGAAAAAAATAAATTTACTTCCTATTCTATGTACACCGCGTACATAGAATAGGAAGTAAATTTAAATTTTAACTTATGTGTATACCTTCAAAAAGTGTTCTCCAGCGGAATTTATTTTAAATAAAAACTTTAGAATTTGAATTGGAATATACCAATTGGATAAAAAGCTATTGTAACCAGTCCAACCTAAACTATATTTAATTTTATACATAGGAAATCAAATTATATTCTCCGAAACAAAATTAAATTGCCGTCCCAATTATATGATCCCCTTTCATTTAAAAGATTGCGAGTTTCATTTTGTTATGTTAGTTAACAATGCTGAATGAGATTAAAGGATATAAAAACTTCGCCTCCATTATATTAATTTATTTTTACAAAATCGCTGTCCTTACAGTTTAATACAATAGCGTGGTCATTAACAATAACATGTTATATGATTATATTATATGATATAGTATTCTATATTATCTATATATCGACGGCCTCTGTGGTTGAGTGGGCTAAGTCTTCGCCGGACTAGGTCAATGGATCGCAAAGGCTCCGGGATCGATACCTGGCATGGTAAATTTTGTAAACCAACTTTCCGTTATTTACTATCGTCTGGGATCGGCCCCACAGTGGTCCGTTGTATATTATCCATAACACAATCGTTACTTACTTAGCTTGGTGATGTACAATGTGTGTGTTTGTCTGACGATTATTATTATATACTAGTGTGCCTGATAAACGTCGTCCTGTCCTGAAAAAATAATAATCTAGAACGCCATTGCAACGCCATCTACCGTGTCCAATTGTGAATCTGAACCATCCAAGGACCCCACTGAAACACATACAAAAACTTGATGAAAATCGGTTTAGCCGTTTTTGTGTTTTAGCGAGACTGACGAACAGCAATTGATTTTTATATACGTAGTAGTAGCGGGCCTGGTAGATGTTGTGTTGCCTTGAAAAAAATCTACAGCCCGATTCTAGCGCCACCTACCGGGTCTATAATTAAATCTAAACGTGATTCTCACTCAAAATACTTCAGCAAGATTGGTTTACTCATTTAGGAGACGTTCGAAGACATACACACTAAAATTAGAAGATTATATATGTGGTGTATCCACATCACTAGTTAATAAGTTTATATTGTCTATGTTTTGTTTGCTCTTGCTTTTTTGTCTATGTGTCATGTTAGTCAGTCGTATTAAATTGTATTCCTTTAAAATTAAAATAAACAGTTCAAGTCCACAATAGTTGTAGTATATTCAAGTGGCAACACTCAGTGGATGGCCACACCATGACTTTCAATGTTTCAATTATTCATTCTATAATTATATATATTCTATAAGGTGGCTTTTATGTTTGTTAGAAAAGTGTTTTATATATAATTTAATTGTACCAAGCGTTTGTCATGCGATTTTTAATTATTTTAATCAAGAAGATTGAAATTTAAACTAGCTTCAGTGTTATTCCACATCAATAGTGATGGAACCCTAATAACAAGAAATTATTAATTCAGCTAATCAGATTAAAATTACTCGGCTGGAGAGAACAAGAAACATTAACGTTTTGTTAGGATTAAATAATTCTTGTCGAGGCCATTAAACTGTCAGAGTCTATTAAAAGTTTTTGTCAGAAGTAACGCTGGGTAGCGAAGTTTTACCTGTAAATATTGAATGTAATGGTCCTGGTTATTCAGTAGCCTATTATCCAGAATTTATTTATATTATTATACTAGATTTTTTCAGTTCGCAAATTAAATGCATGAAAAATACCTAAATAAGGTAAATTTATTTATGTCCCGGACGAACGCACAAATCTTTTTGCACGTCAAGTTATATATATATATATATATACATAAGTGCTTACACCTGTTTAGTTTTATGTTTTCTCTGTATGGACCTGTTTTGAATTGCAATCCAGATTGTTATGTTACTAATTTAATCTTATAATTACTTTGTACATCAATAAATTAAAAATAAATAGAACGAATAAAAATATAGATTGCGCTTACGCGAACAAAAATGTCAAATAACGTGAAGCATTTTTTAAAACTTTTGTACATAAACTTATGTAGTATACACGTGATTTGCGTCTGTGTGGTTAATAGTAATCCACTGGAAACCATTCCACCTTTTGTTCGTCTTCCAACACGTCCATAATGCCAAAATTCAACAACGGCAATACTGTGTTTGCGCTGATATATGTACACAAGTCTTACTTCGCTCGTGGTTATCGCTAGACTGCCAATTTCTCCATTGGGGCATTGCTTTATACTACACAGATGCAATATGTCTGCCTGACCGCGTGGACCGACTTTCTTAGAATCACACCTGGCTAATGACTACCGTAAAAGATTACATTACAATATATACACAGGCACACATAGTACGTACACACACACCCTATACTATGCTGATACTTAAATAAAAATATAAATATAATATCATCTGAATCCTAATATTTTACAGTTTTACTAGTTTAGGATTCAGAATTTTCTCTGTATGTAACAAATTAGCCTTTAACTACAAGTCATTTCTTGCAGTCGGATGGCTGCCAATGCTAACTGTAACATAGGTTTGTTCCTGGTGCGGGGTCTTGACAACAACCTGACTCCACAGCTTGCGTTTCTTTGAAAATTCTGTCTTTTTTGTACCTTTTACTTGTAACACAATTACGTTGTAATGGCTATGTAATATTATTTTTTTTTATTAACCGTACTAAATCGTGTGGGACCTGTGTC
The DNA here is from genome assembly GCA_039645545.1 of Dendrolimus houi. Lineage (NCBI taxonomy): Eukaryota > Metazoa > Arthropoda > Insecta > Lepidoptera > Lasiocampidae > Dendrolimus > Dendrolimus houi. Next base: position 11,061,619 of record CM077136.1, read on the forward strand.
CCACACAGAGTCGCAGTTTAAAAAGCAATACTAATCAGAGAGAGTAATAAAACAGGCTGAGTCAAATGCAATCCATGTATTTGACAATGACAGAAGAATTTTGAAAATTAAACATAAATTAATAGAATAGAAAAAAATTCTTTTTCATTTCTCATATTCTGAAAGTACGCTTGGAGTTGTCTAATCACAGGGATGAAAACAGCATCATTTTATACTTATAAATTACTTTTTACTAAATTATTATTCAATTTACATAAAGAGGTAAATTTTTATTATTATCAGTGCCAAAAAAATACTGGCTGGTGGAATGCCACAGATAAAAATAAACTTGACTTTTTATATGTAACGTATTAATGAGTTTATCAGATTTAGGATATGGATTTAACGTTTGATTTTATTAGAGAAAACTAATCACTTTTTATATTCCCTCATATTCGAAATGAAAAGCAGTGTTAATCTCGAGTTTATTTAGGCACTCGACTTTAGCGCCTTTGCTATCGTGGGCCAAACCACCTGGATTTAAACAATCTACGATTTGATTTGATAATCTGAAAACGGAGGTTTTAATAATTCGATTATTTAATACTTAGGTTGGGCGCAAACAGGCTACTCACTATAGCCACCGGTGGCCAGCCACAAGCAGTTCACGTGCTTTTTCCTTGCATTTTGTAGTGACACGCCGTACACGCGTGGCCAATGGCGGCCACGCGCCAGCGCCACTTTTGTACGTGTTTGTCTCACTAAAGCAGTTTTCTGTCTTAATATGCACTGTATAATACATATTGTTATAATTACCACGTGCTAATGGAGAAGGAAAACATCGTGATGAAACCTGCTCACCCTGATAAGTGATGTATCAAACCCAATGTGCCTTATGGCCGATTCCTATATCTTACCTTTGATTTGCCCTACCCGATTAAAAGTTGACATAAGCTGACCATACAAGTAATGTTACAATTCAACCGATGGTAAGGCAAGTGAATGAATAGTAAGAAAGGAACCGACCATTACACAAGCGTGGCGGGGTATACTGTCCGTTGCTATATGAAAATGGGAGGCCCGAGCCCAGCTGTGGGACGTTTATGAGCTGTTATTGCAACTGTTTCAACAATAAATAATAAATTATTGGATTCGATTAATTTATCCGTTTAAATTTATATTTTATCCGTGCAGGAACGGAAAAGAATACAATTTCCTACCGTCGCGCGGCCTGTCGTGAGAGGCGACAAAACAACCCACAGCCAGGTAGTAAGGTATTTGCCCGTCTGGATGGCTACCACTACCACTCCTTGCCTAGCGTCTGCTGCTATAACAACCGTGAGTTGTGTTCCGGCATTAGTGGCCAGGTTCCAGTCTCCCTTAAGAGAGCAGCAGCGCATTTGTAGCACCTTTGATGTTACAAATATCTATAGGGGATGGTAACCGCTTTCCATTAGATGGGCCGTCTGCCTGTCTGCTGACCTCGCGAAATAAAAAAACAAGTTATACAAAAATCTATGAAGCTGTGACATTTTGTAGGTTTATAGAAAGTATCTTCAGTTGATTTAACCGTCTGATCCTTTATTAGATGGACACTTTTTAACTGATATCTAGTAGGCCGTTTACTTAAAAGGGTTCCGTTTTAGCCGCAGAATCCTGAAGAGAGATTAAGGATCCGTTCAAGCTAGTGCAGAGTCGAAGAGAATCAAAGCGTCAATTTAAAAGTTTACGTAACAAATTCACCCTCGTTTTCACAACATAATACACATATTTCTACAGAGATAACAAAAAATTGCGTTAATTCGTCTAACACTCATTAGTGTTGATCACTGAATAAAGCGTGCCAGTGCTCTCGTGAATCCGCGCGACTTCGCATTAACTGTAAAGAATTTGACACTTCGATGCGCGTCGGCTCTGCGCTAGCTCGAATAGACCCTTATATTAAAATAAAACACCATGTACAGAACACGACGAAGTTTATTAGAATTTAAAGAATGTGTCGATTTCTCAAGTTTTGTATATGTAGTGAAAACAGAGGTTTACTTATATCTACTAATTATAAAACAAAACATAAGGCCAATATTTCAATCATTAAATTATAACCCGACTGAACTTTATTCACGCAAGTTTAATTTTTAATTCTTACATATCGTATTTTATTATCCTAAAACCTTCTCTGCCGATTGAAAAATTGGCCCTGAAATAATAAAAAAACTAACCTAAGTGCGCATTTTAACTAGAGGGCCCTTAACTACAACTTATAAATAATAAATATGAATAAACATTAACGATAGTATTTCAAACACTTATGTACCTTTAGAAAAAAAATACAAAATTATGTTATTTTTTAACTTACTACTACTTCACCCACTTAAAATAAAGTCCATAATTTTTTGGTTATAAAAAAATCATAGACTTCTGTAACTTAGAAGAATGACGTAAGTAAGTTATTGTTCTAAGTTATAACAGATCATGGACAAATCCGGAATGAACAACGTAGTCGTGGAAAATAGTGTTCTCCCATACTATATTTATATTTATGCGTTTGCTGCTATACTGATGACATTGACAATGTAATATGTGTTTTTAAATATGTTTAACAATTAAAGTAGTAATCGCAAATTTCAAATACAACAATGCTTTACTCGTAAAATCACCCAAACTCTGAAACAAACAAAACATTTTTTTTATTAGGCGTCTTCGTAATATGGGACCTAGTGAGAAGTCATTATAATAGATTTTGACCAGTAGTACAGCTTAGTCAGTTTTCCTGACCAAAATATACCTATATAGCTTATTACACAAACTGTTTTCCTTTATGTCCTGCTCTATCTGGAGTAACGTTAGTGTTACTATGGCAAAATGAGTCTTGTTTATTGCTTTTGTCAAATATAACCGATAGTAAGGCCAATGAACAGTTAGTAAAATATAGGAACTGGCCGTTAACCAACATCTGATAGATAGATAGATAGATAACACTTTATTATACAACAATACAAAAATGAACTTAAAAACTAAAATTATATCTAGTTGTGTACAAAGGGCGGTCTTATCGCTAAAAAGCGATCTCTTCCAGACAACCCCGGAAGCTAGAACAAAGTATAAAAGGTTTAAATTTACCATATACACAAAAAATCTCAAGAAAAGACAGGTTTTAGATATTGTTACAATAAAGCCTGCAATTCAAATTTGCTTCCAGTAAATTTATTTGAAAGGCACGATTTCGAATCCTGGCTAGAAAGGATGCACCACTAGACAGTTTCCCAACCCAACCTGCAAATCAAAATAACAGATGTGTGAAACCCATCAATCCGTTTTGCACAAGCATGGCGGGCATATAATACCCGATAATTTTATGTTCGTAACTTAAATATATCGTGGCGACCGAGGGTAGAACTTTCTGGCAGCGTAAGCCGATCTCAAGACTTTTAGAAAAAGGTAGAAGATTCTGTCGGGAAAAGACAAGAACAGATACATTTTAGAAAGGGACAGATGATGAATGAAAGTTCTAGAATAGAGCGATCGGGAAGGAAAAGACAGAGATAGATATGTTTAGAAAGGCATAGATAGTAAATGAAAGAATAACGAAAAGAAGATCTAAATTATGGGTTCCAGAAGATTCTTCCGGGTATATAAGTAGCGTAAGGCGCGCCTACCGGGCAGTTGAGTTCAGTTAAAGACAGCGAAGTGCAACACGAAGGAGTTGGAAGAGAAGTTTAATAGAAGACAGTGATGAATTTAGTGGTGAATTTAGTGAAAAGTTTAGTAGGCAGTTCAATGAAGAAGGAGTGTAGCGTAGTTTAAGAGAAGATCCAAAAGCGAGCTACACGCAGTAAATTTGGAGGTGAGCACTGCAATCGCAGGAAGTGGTCTACGCAATATCGGCGACGGTATTGTGAGTGAGACCACTTATCTTCGGCACAGTGCGTCGTTAGTTGTACGTGTAGGGGCAACCTGTAGATAAGAATCACGTACGGCTGTGTAAGTTAATAAAGCGTTTAGTGACAAAACTGGTGTTTCCTTCCAATCCTGAGTGCGTAACAATATCATGATCATTATTCATACAAGAACAAAATAAATACGACATTTAAATACTATTAAATAATAAAAATAAACTAAGTTGTAAATAAGTTAATACAAACTGTAACTAATCGCTGCCAGAGGGAAACAAGTACCAGAAGGCTGGCTGCATTGCCACGCTGCATGGCAATGCCGATTCGTTGCGCGAAATACGAACCAGCCCTATGATCATGGGTGGCATCAAAGAGTTTTTTTTTACAAATAATTATAATTACCGTTTAAACTAAAATTAATACGCTATTAGACTCTTTATAGAAACGATGTCATAATATGCAACACCCGTATCAAATCAAGGTGGCTTCGGCGTCTTGTAATATGATGCTGCCATAACAACCTTGAGCTTTGTTCCGGCATTAGTGGCCAGGTTTCAGTTTACCCTTAAAGAGCGGCAGCACATTGGCGACACCTTTGGCATTACAAAAGTCCATATAGGTGATACTCAATTTGTGTTCATAAGTCGCGACTGACGGACACGGCTGAGGGGCGTGGCTTAAAACTTTCTTGTTAATGAATGTCCATTGAAGAGTGCACACTGTAAGACATAAATGGCGGACGTGACCTTGAGCGTTTGGACGTCTTATAGCATTCTGGAGAATGTGTTACGGTTCTGGCTGCAAGACATTTTCAACCATAGCAAACTGGTAGTAGTAGTAAAATTCGACACAAAGACAGGCAAAGGAATCTTAGTCCATTCAGCCAATTCTGATGTACAAGTCTGCGTATAGAAGCGCAGTTGTATTGTAGGCTACAACCGACGCCATTCAACGGAGTTTTTGTGTAAACTCAAAAGGCCACATTTGACTTTACAGTTCACATTTCTGACAAAACACATTTACTACTCAAAAACTATTGTTCATTTTAGAGTAATATTACACATTTTTAGAAAATAAAACTGCACAGCACAACGTCTCCTTTCAGTTACCGCCAAAAACTCTCCAAACTAGATATTTTCAGTGTTGCCAACTCTCGTTATAGAAACGCGATACATATCCTAAAAAGCGCAAGGTTTTGTTGCGGAACTTAAAAGTGATGTTGATTTGTGCAATTTTAATTTATAAAAATTGTTAAAATGAACAACAGTTGTGAGATATTGATAGTTTTTGGGTAGCAATGGGCTAGAGGATACCAAGAGAAAATCTAATAGTTTGTTTTTTTCTATAATTTAATGTAAAAATATAGAAAATGAACGAATGTTAAATTATATAAGACTAGGATATGCCCACGACTTCGTCTAAAATTCCCGGACAAAAATGAACGTTAGCAAAATGTTTTAAATTTAAGCTATTTTTATTCACCTGTTAAATTATATAAGACTTTACTTACAGTACTTTTTACGTGAATCCCGATCAAACAGACAAATCGATAAACAGACAAGAAATCTAAAAAAATATATCGTGTACTCTATTGTTTATATGGATTATTTCAGTTGTTTTTTTTTAAATAGCTTCTGTGTACAAACACGGCATGTTTAGAATTTTATAACAATATAGATTGCTTAATATTTTAAAGAAATACATAATAAAACCTTTGCCTTTGATCACGTAATATTTTATATTACGTGATCAAAGGTTTTAAACATTATAACGTCGAGCGCTTTGCCTTGTATTTTACATATCAAAGCGCTTGACTTTATAATTTTTACAGGCTTTCTTCTCACTTTGTGCTTGAAAACAAATTTTGTTATTATTCGATTTTATTACGTAATAGTAAGAGGCAAAAATTTATGTGGATAGGCTGAGAATGTTTTTGACATCAAATACAGTCTACTTTCGATAAATTGAATAAAATCAGTGTTTATTGGTCCCTTCAGTAATTTGAAGTTGATATTATCTTGCTCGCAAACATGAGATAATTTGAACTCCGGGCTTTCCTACTCTCTATAATTTGAAGTATTTATCATGTACAGACCTGTCAATTGTTTACATAAATAAGATACGAGTAAGTTCGCATTCCAGTCTTCTTTCAAACGTTAATGAGTTATGTTAATGTTTGATTTGTGCTATTAAAATGAATCCAAGAAAGAACAAATGTCTTTCCATAAGTTCCATAAGTAAACGCTTGTTATTTTGAACTCTTGACAATTTGAAATTTATCTCTGGTCCCTTGAGTTTCAAATTATCGAGAGTCGACTATATTAATTTTTACTTAGCAGAATTTCGTTATATTAAAATTTCTGTACATGTAAATAACTGTAAACATTACCTTATACCAGATTTTAGTAATGTTATCTAGTTAATAACTCAGGTAAATTTACATAAAAGCGGAACCTGAAAATTACGCATTTTTTTGTATTCAAAGACTTTTCATATGGTTTGCTATGGTATAATAACGACACTAAAATCATCGGTAAGTCATCATTCAGACAAAAAATTAATAAACACTAAAATTAATAATGAAATACGTGCATTATATCGATAGAAATAATATGCAATTTTAGCGTGACGACTTACCTACAACTATAATAAAAACACAATTACTTTAATTATGGGATTAGTCTGCAAATGTAACATATATGACATGATCAAAATAATTAATAATTATAAAATCGAATATTACGGCATTTACGCATTGCTAAAAAAACCTCGACATTTTGTAATTTGTTAGCAAAACTTCAGATTAATAATATTAAGACACAAAGTTTTTACCTCACTTTGCTAAATGTCAGACAAAGGAACTAGATCCATACAGCATGAATATCAGTATTATTCAATCAATCTGAAGATCATTGAATGACATGAAAGTATCAAATTTTAGATTTTTCACATTATTGTAACTAAGATAATTAATATATTTTTGTAGTTTGTATATATAATTACCGACTACGTGCAATACCAATGTTAGTAAAACAAAGTATAGGTGTGAGGGGTGGTCGAAGGTATAACATACAACAAGGCGAGCGAGCGAAGCGAGCGTGCCGCGGCAGCGGCCGGCGAGTAGCAGAACCGACTGGTTTCCATTTATTCGTTGATAATTTAAACAAAAGTTAAATTCGGTTCTGCCACTCGCCGGCCGCTCCCGCGGCGCGCTCGCTTCACTTGCTTGGCTCGTGGGCTTTGGTCTAAAGATAACCTAACCTAACCCCACTGTCCTTGTCACCTTCGAACACCCCTCAGACCTATATATTGCTAAATTACAAAATATCGAGGAAAATATTTATTCATTGCCGTAATAAAAAACTTGATTTATTCATTATTAATCAGAGATTAATTTTGTCGAGGTTTTTCATTGCCGTCATATAATATATTAATTTTTTGTCATGTCATATAATATATGTTACATTTGCAGACTAATCCCGAAATTAAATAAGTGAGTGTGTTTTTATCACAACTAGGTGCGTCATGACGCTAAAATTGAACATTATTTTTATTTATATGATGCAGGTTTTAACGTAATCAATTGTTTATTAATTTTTTACCTAAATGACGAGTTTCCGATAATTTTAGTGTCCTTATTATACCATAGCAAACCATATTTATAGTCTTTCAATACAAAAAACGCATAATTCTCAGGTTCCGCGTTTATGCAAATTTACCATAACTCATATCAAAATATTCTAAAACCTGTGGTAGGGTGTTACTTAACGCACTTATGTCTCAAATGACGCGGGTTCTATCTCGGGTTAAACGGATGCTATGATCATATTTGTACGCTTGCTGTCAAATAGGCTCCTTTAACTATGACCATAGAGAATATTTACATGTAGTTATTACACTATCATAGGTTATTCATATAAAAATTACTCGTACTTCTAAGATCATATTTCTATAATAGTCTAATAAGGCTTTTAGGAACGTTTTCTGTTCAAAATCAACCATTGTCACTTTTGAAAAAAGGACATAAAATAATACTAACCATTCAAAAATACAGCTGGTGCGTTTGATCTCTGCTCAAGTTATGGAGCAAAGTAAAGCGCTGTTCACATGCCAACGGTTCGGCCAGGCGGCGTCGGCTGCCCGACGCTGCAGGCCTCAGGGTATCGGGTGGGCCCAGGCGCCAGGCCGCAGTGGCCGGCGCCACAGGCCCCAGCCCGGACTCTGGCTTACTGGAACAATTATTACGAAATATTGTAATGAATATAGGGAAATTGTTATGAATTAACTATAATATTATAAAATTCTGAAAATACCGTGTCTGTACATTGAAGATATTTAAAAAAAACAACTGGAATAGACTATATGAGCGATGGAGAACACGATGCGATTTTTTTTAGATTTCTTGTCTGTTTGTTCGGAATTGACATAAAAACTAAAATCTGCGCTACCTTTTATTTTGGGAATCCTGCGAGAATTTTTCTTCTTATTTTGAAACAATTTTCACTAAAACGATAGATTACATTCTCTTTTTAATGCTTTCCCGGGAATCCCGCTTCTATACCTGCTCTATCTAAGATTTAGTGTTAGTATTAGTGACCGTTTCACACAGATGTAACATGTTTTTAACGCGATATTGTTGTTAATTGTTAATGACTTTAACATCGACAGATAATGTATGTACATATAGTAATGTAGCTAATCATCAACGGTGTTTATTTTTAATTATATAAACAAGATCCATTTGGCCACAGTCACAACTATAACATTATCCCAGATTGAGCCCTTGCTTACCAATGTCGCATCAAAAATATCAAATAACGCATTAAGCCCTTAGCTACATCAAGGCAAAGCGTGACAAAGTCATCAACACTTAACATTATTCCAGACGTTACGCCTAGTGGAAAAAAGACGAAAGAAGACTACATTCTCTTTCCTTGGACGATCATTATCTTAAATAACAAATAGGATTTTTGCAATAAATTTAATAAGGTTTAAATATCTTAAACAACTTTAGCCACATCGAAAGTTATATATTACAGTAGAAAATAAATGTTTTATATTCATCATCTAAAGACACAATTTAACATAAAAAAATCCTAAAATATATCTGGTAAAAAAACAATATAGATTGAAGCGGTGTGGTGAGCAGTCACCTGTTAATAGAGATGTAGGTAGTACAATGTGTTGTTAGCAATAATTTAAATGACCTGTATGAGATGCATTTTGATGGACAATAATAAGTCACACTATACACTAATTTTATTATTTAGCTACGTTAAAAAATAACATAAAATTAATTATTTTTAAATATTAGGTTGGGGAAAAGTTTCTTCGCATTTTATATAAAAATTCAAAAGGTTTTTTTATTAAGTTTATTTACATTTGACTAAAGTATGTAGGTGCCATTTCGTTGGATAACTTTTTGCCATCTTGTAGGTAGGGACGTGATCCCATTGCTATAAAAATTTTGGGGCTTCTGATCAAAAAACTGCGACAAGTGGTTTTGGCAGTCCTCTTGTGATGTTAACCTAACACTGCCTAAGGAATTCTGCAGAGACCGAAACAGGTGAAAATCTGATGGTGCAAGGTCAGGACTATACGGCGGATGCATTAACACCTCCCAGCCAAACTCTCGTAATTTTTGCTGAGTGGCTAAAGATGTGCGAGGTCTAGCGTTATCATGGTGAAAAACCACACCCCTTCTGTTGATTAATTCCGGCCACTTTCTCTCAACTTTTTGCTTTAATCTCATCAGTTATTCGCAGTACAGTTCAGAATCGATGGTCCTGTCTGGCGGTAACAGCTCATAATGAATAATGCCCTTCCAATCCCACCATACAAAGCATCACCTTGTTGCGAGTTAACCCGGATTTCGCCAGTCTGTGAAGCCTGACCGGCCTTTGACCACGATCTTTTTCGCACGTTCTTGTCGTACGTGATCCACTATTCATCACCAGTTATCAGCTTCTTCAAAAATAGCTCGGTTTCATTACGTCGTAATAAAGAATCACAAATGAGTACACGGTTCATTAGGTTTCTTTCAGTGAGCTCATGAGGCACCCAAATATAGAGCTTTTTTGTGTACCCAGCTTTTTTCAAATGCGCCAAACCTGTTTTATGGTCAATCCCCAGTTCTCCAGCTACATCGTAACTACTAACATGCCGATCTTGCTCCACTTTTTCAAAAATGGCATCAATTTTGTCCGTAACTAGGCGACCAGAGCGACGTGCATCTTTGACATCAAAATTTCCGGATTGAAAACGCTTAAACCAAATTTGCGCTACTCTCACAGTTACTGCATTAGGTACATAAACATCACAAATTTTTTTCGCGGCTTGTGTTGCATTTTTACCTTTTTTTATTTAAAAATTTCTTCATTAGATTCACTCATTTTAACAATATGAAAAACAAATGAATATAACCCATTTTCCTAATTTGAATTTGGAATTGTCTTCTTTAAAATTAAAACTTTTAATGATACCAAAACCAGCCAGATACGAATGGTATAGCTAAAGAGATCTGATTACAAGTTCATAGATACTATATGCGAAAAACTTTTCCCCAACCTATTATTTAACCGCAGAAATTACTAAATCTTCATAAGGGCGTACAAAATGGCGCCCGGTTTAAAATTCATTAAAACTTAGAACATACAAAATATTTAAAAATATAAAAACATATTGCAATTATTATAATATATAGGGTTCACAGTGACGAGTTTTTAAAATAAAATAAATGATAATTAAGAGTATACTGGGTTTGTTATTTTCAAAATGTACAATACCTAAAATGAAAGTGAACTATTTGCATAGAAATTGATACCACGTTCTATAGGGATTTGTACATCGCGACACAAATGGTTCACAAATATAATAATTAAATATTAAACTAAGTATTAAAACTAAAGAAGTGTGAAATTATAATTAATTCGAATGAAAGCAACGCTGGAAAACAATGATAATAAGTAAATAGTTTGTGCATCTATGTAGATTTATATAATTATTCAGACCTTATATGTACAAGGTCTGAATATTTAAATTTAAAACATTGAATATTATATACTTTAGACAAACGTGTACTTACGTCCAGCTGCTCCGCCCGAGTATGACATGTCCATAGACAATTTGCCCTTTAATACTAATACTGAAGCTACAAATTAAAGCGTTGTAACTTCATTCCTGAACATTACTAGAATGTTCCGGGTAAACCACATGATTTTAAGACATGATTTTTAAACATCAATTTTGAATCTTAAAAAGAAGAAAAAACCATAATATATTAGTTTGTAAGATTGTAAGAGAGATTATAATTAAATAATAATAATTGGCAAAGAAACACACATATTGTATATCCCCAAATTAAGCAAGTTACGCTTGTGTTGTGCGTAATATACAATGGAATTCTCTAGGGCCGATCCCAGACGCCCAGATCATAGTAAATAACGGCGAAAATTCAATTCCGAAATTTACTATACCAGGAATCGAAAACGAAGATTCTGAATTGCAGTGAGGTAAGCCAGTAAAGGTTTAGCCCGCTCAATCACAGAGGTCTTCAAATTTTTCTACCATGAATGATTAAAAGGGGTAAAGTATTTTTTCTTTTGTAGCTTCGCTACGGAGTCAATTTCCCAACTTTTAGATAATTCTGTATTCATCTGTAATCTTTAAATTACATAGAATCCATATTTCACAAAATTTCGATCATTTTTAAAACGATACAAAGGATTTGAACAAAAATACAAACCTACTCGACAAATTATATTTTAGTGTACAAATAATAACGATAAATGGATGTTAGAGATTACTGTAAGATACATTTTATTTACTCGTGGGTTTTTAACTAGAATTACATTGTATTATGAAATTGAAATAAATATACAGTAAAATAACTAAATACATATGTTGTAGTCCTTATTATATCTTTTATTTGTAAATTTTCCAATAATTTATGAATAATGTGAGTTTTCTAACAAAGAATCTAGAATATTAGAACAAAGAAACACATTAGACTACAAACAAGACGCAATTAAGGCAGTCACACAGTCATTACACCCGTGCTGAAACGGAGAAAGAACACAATTTCCTGCGGCCAGGTGGCTTGTCGTAAGAGGCGACAAAACAACCCACAGCCAGGTGATAGGGTGTTTGTCTGCCTGGATGGCTACCACACCTGGTCTAGAGTATGTCACCATAACAATCTTGAGTTGTGTTCCGGTAAGGTGGTCAGGTTGCAGTCTCCTTTAAAGAGCAGTTATGCACATTGGTGCTGCAAAAGTCCATAGACGATGGTAAAGTCAATGCAAATCTATATCAGGACCATTATAGATTCAGTCTACTTCTGCATTACATAATGCATACTTAGATTGAAACGATTTAGAGTAGATTACAATGGGCTCTACGCAATAATGATACGTAAAATTGTGAAGCATTCAGCATTGTTCTATATCTGCCAAGACAAGACGTGCAAGTGTTACTTACACTACTCTCTAGGCTAGGCTAGAAATGGTCACGACTTGCGCGCTGTAGGGCCGGGTGAGCCTTCAATAGACGGGTTCACGGCACAAGTTAAGGTATTGATCCCGCGATCCTAATATAATAGTTGTAAAAGAAAATAGAAGTAATTACTAATATTTCTCTGCAAATTCCCGAGAATTTTAGACTACCTCACTGTTTTTGCCAAAAAATGGTTCGGGTAGAAAATAAAATGAACTTAGTATTTAAAAAAACAACTGCACATAAATGTTGTTAATTCAAATATGTAAATAACATTGATAGTATAATTTTAAAATTTTGGAGAATTCTCATAGTAGGTACATGAAAATGTTCTTTTTATTTAACATAACTATATTTCCATGCTATTGGTGTATAAATCTTGCCCTTACACAAGCAATTGTCTGGAAGTCGTTTATAGCAACAAGACTGCTCCTTGTGCAGAATGGGGATAATACATACTAGCTTATCAGTTTCTTAAAATGGTATATAATAAAGTTAAATACCAAACTTTTTACTCCAAATTTTGTGGAAATTCCTGTATTTCTCTTAGGAATAAGAAATATTCTGCTAAGAACTATTTTGCTTATACAAACTAGTGCCACTACGCAAAGTAATGTAACGAGCATCCATTACCTCAAGCGTAAAGATTTTAAGTTCATGTCTTATAAACATTTTATTAATAAAATCATGCTACATTTGCGTGATTCTCTTCTAAAAATAAGTTACAGCGCTTTGCGTGACTACTTCTCGACTGTGTAGAGATTTGTACAATGTTCAAAATTAAAATCTACCTTCAATTTTTTTAGATGGTTGTTAGAAATTACAATTACTTTTTTATATTTAGATGTACTGTTTTTGTACATCTAATAATTATGTATTCTTTAGCGTATACATGTGAAAATATAGGCGAAGCAACTCAGAACATATAATTTACTTATTCATCTATTGTAATGTATTAATATAAAATGCTTGTCATATATAATGTTAATAAATATATTGATTTAGATTATTTCGTATATACGTATTCTATAAACGTATCTGGATTTATGTATGTATTTATAAATTAGTATAAGTATATATATTTAAATTGTACAATCTTTTTTTCCGCGCCACCTACATCGCCAGATTAGTTAAGAATTTCTTTTAAGCTAGGTTGCCTGGAAGAGATCGCTTTTAGCGATAAAGCCGCCTGTTGTTTTGCCAAGAAGTATTGTAATTGTGCATTTTGTTTTTGTATTTGTTTATTTTGGTGAGCAATAAAGTGTTATCTAATCTAATCTAGTTTTGACATACACATTACACAGAATTTCTTCACAAAGAAATTGCTTCCTAAAGCAAAGACAAGACTACACATTCTTTCACGCGACCTCCATGTTTATTTTAAACTTCAATAAACGATTTCTTTAATATAATATCCAAATATTCACGATCCAATGAATAACCTAATTTTGGAGTTATTTTTGGTGAAAATTCATTATTTCTTTATCACTTTTAAACATTATAACAGTGAAAACTATTTCTTACCTCCGCACTCAGAAATGTAACTAATTGCTGCAATTAGTGGACATTGGTCACCTATGCGGAACTTTTATCTTTGAGTACCATAAACCCGAAAAGTGTCGTCGTTCCACGACTTTTGAAGGGTTCGTAATGTCGATATTAAACGGTTTAATCAAATTGATTCAATTTGGTTGACGAGCACAGAACTGAAAGGACATGACGGACGACGGTATTCAATGGCATTGAATGAATGTTCATATGGTTAACTTTGATTGATTCATCCAAATTGAAAAACATAAATAAACCGTCTAATATTGGCTTTAGAGGTAACCAATACCTACCATTTTCGTCACTAACCTTAAAAAAACATTTGATCGAAAATACATTGTTTCTCAAAAACTGCTCATCTTAGATCTCGATAAAAACAATTTTCTTTTGAAAGTAATTTTTAAAATCTGATACCTTGAGGTTTTCAGAATTTTATAATTCAAATAGAGACGTAAAAACATATTATTTTTTACATTTTCGACACGAATATTTTAACACCTATTGGATTATTTAAAAAGTAATTCAGGGACATCATTTTATCTTTTAAAATATGCCCAACGATACTCTATACGCTTCTAAATCCACAAAAAAAATCGAAATGTGGGCTGGGACACATAGTAGGAGTGAAATTTCAACGCAACAAAATTTTAACTTCAAGTTTATATTTTGTTGCGATTTGTTTTTTTATTATAATTCTCATCATTGATGATAGTACATTAGTGCAATGTCTTTGTGTAGTGAAAATTTATATGTATATATAATATTTTCTGTTGTTAAATTAAAAATTACAATTTAATATTCAAAGATGTTAGTAATAACAATATACTTTTGTGTATGAGTGTGTGTGTGGGGGGGGTGTATTTATTTATATTCGAGTATGCATGTGAGTATTCAAAGTAATTATTTTCAAATGGCGGTCAGTAGAAGGTGACTAACAAATAAATCGTAAAAGTTCTTCAGCACCTTTAAATGGCAGAGTGTAAGTAATCATTTAAGCCTTATATAAGTAAGAATAATACTTAACAGACATATATAAATACACCTATTAATATTACATACATAAACATATTCATGTACATAAATATACGTAAAAATATCAAACATCACATGTTCCAGGTAGGTAGTGTAGTAAATTGTATTATTATTAAATTGTATAAACATTTTTATCAAAATGTATATATATATATATGTATTTGTATTGTTTATACACAGCCATGTATGTTTGACTATCAAAATAAATGAAAGCGTACAAACACAATGTGCATGTCACAAAATGAAAGTTACAAAACATCTATTATAATATGATATCGACAAGAACGTAAAGAAATCAGGTAAACATTATTATACTTCGTATTTTCGTATCTGGATCGGTCGCATTGATATATCTACCTTATTGTCTAGTTGTTAAGAATGGTTTTACAATAGTACCAAGATAAGGATTCTTTGGAGAAGGTTGTGACACATTATCACAGGGTTTGACGTGGGCTCGGCACCCTCGTTTGGGAAGCATACACAGTATTATTAAACATAGGTTGAAAGGTAACATAACGATATATCGTAAGGTCAACAAGTCAAGGTACTTCGGGTAAAATGTCTTTCTGATGGTATATTTATTTTATTTATTTAGATCATTGATTCTTGAAAAACTGTCATAATTGGGTATTTGAAACATTATCAATAAATCTTAAAACAATATAAATTAAAAACAGCGTGCAAAATACCTGATTATCTTGTTTTCAAAATTTAATTTTACAAAAATAATTTCAATTACTATTTAATCACTGACTACTTAATCACTGAATACCATTTAATTAGAGAACTCCTCTTAAACGGTTGGACTGATTTTAATGAAATTTTGTGTGTTCAAGTGGATTCAAGAATAGGTCACAATTGGATACAGTAGGTGGCGCTGCAATCGGGACCTAGAATTTTATTTTTTCAGAGTAAGACAACGTCTCTCGGTCCCGCTGGTTTCTTCTTATATTTCATGTTATTTATTTATATAATTTATTTGGTGAAAAAATTATAACTATATTTCTTAATGGCTTTTTTTATCTCTCAAAGTCACAAAAACTGTATGACTTTATTAAAAAGTGAAAAATTCTGAAAAAATTAAAGTGATTTTTTATATTGAAATTAATTGTCTAATATATATTACATATATCAATGGACAATACAATGCAAGAAAACTTAACTTATTCGTATTATATTCTACTCATAGTCCCTCAATACTATAAGTAGAATACTGAGCCCAGATCACCGTCTTCTATGGGTAAGGTGCCCAGATCACCGGCTGGTGCTAATGTTTCCTCGCTGGATCGCCATACTGATCCGTTGGCCGAGGTAAGCACCAGCCCTCTGATCACTTGAAGAGTCAATGAGTCGTTTCGATAAATTTTGGTAGAGGCTCATGGCCTCAGGACCCCACGGTCCAAGCGTCTCGACAGCAAACGGCACAAATATATAACTCTCACTGAGGGTTGCATACTTGCATACATACATACATACATACATACATACATACATACATACATAAAGTAAACAAGAAAAACAATTAAAGTGATTGAATCTAGAAAATATTTTCAAAGAAAGGAGACAGGGGCTTTTGGGCCAAGTAAATGTAATTAATTAGTTGAGATGTAGTTTACAAAAAGCGTTATAATTATATTTCTATATTACAAAAAGAACACATCAGCTCTAAATTCTATTTAGAAGACGAGATATCTTAAAATTAGGTCACATACAAAAAGTCGATTACCATAATCGATTTATGTGAATGAATTTCAAAATTTTATAATATGAAAACACTTACACCACAAGAATAATTCATTCAAAATAACTAAACCCACTACAATTATAAAAATACCAACATAATAAAGAGGAATCTTAAAATCACTCACATCTTTTTACAATCTGGCCCCAAGAATGTATGAAAGCGTATCCGTTTCCTTTAGTTTGTTAGGTAGTTCCTGACATTTGGAGTATTTTCAATTAAATACTTACCTTATTGTCTCTCACGGCCGAGGACTGCCCTGTAGACAAGTGGTATTAGTGCTAAACGAATAGAAAATGTATGGGAATGAAGTCTTGTTACGCTAAGTATTATGTCATTCCCATACATTATCATTCTAGTCGTTTAGCGCTAATGCCACTTGGCTACAGAGTATGCCTACTAGATAAGTGTTATTAGCGCTAAATGAATAGAATAGTAAAGTGTACGAGAATTTCATATCGTTAAACTAAGTATTATGTTATTCCCAAACATTTTCTATTCGTTTAGCACTTGTCTACGGGGCTAAGTTAGACTTCCCTCTCCTGTCGTGAAATTTGCAAGTGTGTTTAGACAACGTATTTCCCTAAACCCTTGATCCGCTTATTTACCTTCTTAATACGATTTTCTGTTTCACATTCAAATGGTACAATTTCCTGAACCCTTTTAATCAGCCCTTATTTTTCATTAGACACCATTCGTTTTTATTGAATTATACTTTTTTTTCATATCCAAGCTTTAAATAAAAATGCAAGTTAGTTGCTTTTTATAATTAAACATAAAAAATAATAACATTATAATAAATAATGAATTAGCTATCTAAACTAGTTTCATAATAGTTACGTAAACTTGGGGTCGACAGCTAGTAAACAATAAGAAGAAAACTGAGCGTGAAAAACAACAATCGTAATCATTAGCATTTTTATAAGTATACCAGGAAAATGACCGCGTTTCCGTTTTCCCACTTTCTTCGAGTCTCCATAACTTTCTAACTTATGTACCTTCATAAAAGAATACTAAAAAACAATGGGTTTTCCTTGTTGTAATCAAATAAATGGCCGCCTGTCAGGACGAGTACTGTGCTTGCATAATTTAGAACTCACTTAACATTATAGAAAGTGGGGTCTGAAGTGGAAAATGTGTGTGCTTTATTGCTATATATAGTATGAAGAGTTCCTTATGATTGTTAAATTGTAAAGTTAAGTTGATAATTATGTACGTGATGATATTTTTTGTTCACTATGTTGTTGCTGTGGTATAACCACATGGTGGTATAATTATTATATATATAATACATAATAATTTCATCCGTGCCGGAACGGAGAAAGAATACAATTTCCTGCGGCCGGGCGGCCTGACGTAAGAGGCGACTAAATAACCCACAGCCAGGTGGGAGGGCATTTGCTCGACTGGATGGCGACCACCCCTGGTCTAGAGTATGCCGCCATAACAATCTTGTTTTGTGTTCCGGCATCAGTGACCAGGTTCCAGTCTCCTTTAAGAGAGCAGCAGCGCATTTGTAGCACCTTTGGTGTTGCAAATGTCCATAGGCGACGGTAACCACTTTCCATCAAGTGGACCGTCTGCCTGTCTGCTGAACTCCTGCAATAAAAAAAAACCGGTTTGTGTAATGAAACTACTATTTGTAGCACATTTTATATTGAAAAAAGGTTTACATTACAGAACACAAACACTGCGAGTAAATGTTCTCTAGCATTCACGTTAACCGCGGCAAAACTGGACTCGCGCGCAGACCGAAGCAGACTAATCGACAGCGTTTAGCTGTCGGAGGAAGAGGGGCGCCATAAACGCGACGCGGGCGGCGAATAACGAGAAGGCGGCTTGCCACGATTATATCGCTTAGGCAGCCTGCTGGCCGCTACATCTCTCCTCTGTCTCATGATGAGACTTAGCATTGTGTTTTCTTTTATTGTCTACTAGTGGTCTTGGCAGACGCTGTCCTGCCTTGAAAAATAAAGTCTAGAATCGATTCCAGCGCCCCTTACCGGGTCTTAATCTAAACCATCCGGGGACTCAAAGAATCAAAATCGTTTTATTTTGTTTAAATTATATTCAACTTTTAGTCCAGTAATGTAGTTTTTTTTGAAATCAGTCCAGTAGTTTTTGAGTTTATTCGTTACAAACATACAAAAATACAAATCTTTCCTCTTTATAATATTAGTTTAGATTTTATTACATAGTATTCAAGAATTGGGATTTTTATTTCCATATTATATAATTATTATATTCTTTTGTTTTAAAAATTTTAGATGTTAATAATATCTTTATTACATTGTCTTATTTCGTAATGTCATAATTTTTATACAAAGTTGTGTCTCAAGTAATATAATGTATACTTACTAGCTTATTTAATTATATACTTTTCTTACTAGCTAATCTTATGGTTCTTTTACAATTTAAACTATGCTTGGGGAGCAGATAAAATTATCACATAAAATCGTCACAAAATTTCATGAAAATATTGAGAAAGTACATTTACAATGTCATTATGTGTTTATAATATTATTTACATAAACTTTGGACGTATACGTTTCCTCATGTCATCCTTTACGCAATCCAGAAATCATGTTTTACATACTTTTATGCTTCAGGACATTTAATCCTACATAATTAGAAAAGAGTGTTGAATAACAAATTTGTACTTGTAGTAATTTTAAAAAGTAATTGTTTAATTAGTGAACTAACTGCATTAAAGAATTAGTCCCCATTAATTGCATTACACTAACGGTACCCGTTGTAGTCTAGTGCAATTGATGGTAATTGACTCGAAATGTAATCAACGGCCTACCGGATGTTATTACCATAGTTTCTGAACCAAGGTGATTTAGTTATGAATATACAGTAATACTCACATCAAAGGAAGTAGATATTATTATTTTAACGACATATATACATTTTAATATTAATATTATACACCAATCTTGTATTTTTCGGAACTATATGGTATTTTTCAGTCTAAGCATACCGTACCTACTTTCAGAATATGAGTTTTTTTTTTTTTACACGAATAAAAGAGATGTAACTCAGCTTTTATTTGTATACCTCTAGGTATTGTTCTGGAACATGTTAGATGTATTCAAATATGCGAACGGTGGCAATGAGAGCGTCGCTTGGAATCTAATAATGGAATTTAAAAGACGTGCCAGCGTCTTCTCACAGGCATATCTCGTATCTCCTTTGTGCTTAGGAGTGTGTAACGGACACAATCGATGTTTAATACGAAGACTTCTGCGTATATTTTGTGATGGTAATGCTTCGCCTTAAAAGCAATTTGAAATTGTTTTGAGGTAGTGGTATGATAGTATTTTTTTATAAGTGGAAACCTTTTCCACAGAGAAAGCATTTGTAAATAAATACTGTCAACAAATTAAATTTTCTTCCAAATGATTTTAAGCATGTTCTTCATGCAACGAGGAGTGTTCCGATGAGTAATTTGGTGCCTACGTCGCTATTTTACCATCGCACCACCCGCAGACTATTTGAAGGAAATTCATCGTCTTTCTCGACCCTTGGAAATCAAAAATTGTTAATTAATAAGTTCCTTGTTTTAAATTTGCGTACCAAGTTCGTTTTTACCCCTAAAAATGATCCGAAATATTTAGCAGACAGGCAGACGGCCCACCTGATGAAAAGCGATTACTATCACCTATAGATATTTGCAACAGCAAAGGTGATACAAATGACTAATGACGGAACACAACTCAAAGTTGTTATGGCGGCATACTATAGACCAGGGGTGGTAGTCATCCAGACGAGCAAATGCCCT
Organism: Dendrolimus houi; assembly: GCA_039645545.1. Classification (NCBI taxonomy): domain Eukaryota; kingdom Metazoa; phylum Arthropoda; class Insecta; order Lepidoptera; family Lasiocampidae; genus Dendrolimus; species Dendrolimus houi. The sequence goes on from CM077136.1 coordinate 11,082,089, forward strand.
ACCACCTGGCTAATACGAATACACGAGTGAATACTAATATACGAATACATACGAATTTATTGTAAGTTGGCAAACGTGATTTCACAATTTAGAAAAAAATATGAATTTTTATATTCCAAACATTTTAGACGGAGAGATTTCTTGTTTATGTATTTATCTACAACATGCTTACGATGCCTAAAAGCTTTTTAGGGTTTCTTAATCATTCTTCGGAATAAAATATTCTTCTGAAATTTCTCGATCTATTTTATTCTTTAATAGGAATGTAGTGGAACACTTACAAGCCAATAGATGGCGCTGTACAATAATTGAAGTCGCAAACGATTCCCGAAACGTACAAACAATATATACAGATTTCCAACAATATTAGAGGCTTAGGTCTCCGAGAAACAACAGTAGTCTCGCTGGAAGATCTTCCTTTGAGACGGAGGAGCATTCCATCTCGCTCCTCCACCCTATACGAGTCCCCCTAAAGAAAAATGTAGTCTGTCCCCTACGGAATGCTGATATATGTATGTATAATCGTGAAAAAATATAGACTATAAGTGGCAATGTGGCAGTGGCGTGAACTTCATACAACTCGATTCCCCATAGCCTACCTTTAAGAAATAATGGACTAACGACCAAAAGGTCGAAAGCGCCATGCATTCAATAGCATTTACGTGTTCTGTTCAAACATTATTCTGTTTCTATAAATTAACAAGCGACCAAAAGGTCGAAAGCGCCATAAATTTCTTGGCGCTTAATTTTTTTTTCGTGCATATATTATTACTGTTTTACTATCTCTTACGCTCGGCATCTTTCCACGCGTATTGGATGAAATAGCAACTCATAATCCGAACAGGCACCGGCTTTTGTTTTAAAATATGCGGTAAGATTGCAAAATTAAAAATATAAATTGTAATAAGAAAATACATTATTATTGTTACGACCGACAAAGAACAATGCACACCTGCAGTTTATTAACTTTTCGACATTTGGACTTCTTTTGTTTACCTTATGTTTAAAATTTGTATTTAGAAAACAGCCTATTATGTATTGTATTCGTTTATGGCCGTTCGCAGGCATAATTACGCAGGTGTGTGACGAGACGTTTTCTGGGAAATTGCGTCGACGCGCTTGCCAGCTAGACATATTGCGTCAGTGCATTATATAGCAATGGCCCAATGGGGAGATCGACAGTCTAGCGATGGCCACAAGCGAGACAAAACGTATGTACATTCGATAAGCAATATAGTGACGGACTTTGCGCGTGTTATTGAATCGTGTATTACGTTTGTACTGTTTGTGTCTAGTTATATTTGTACCTGTGTTATACGTGTTTGTATAGTTCTAATAAATTCTATAGTAATTCCAAACGGCATTTTAATTCGAATCCCGCACTCGTAACATTATTTATTATTTATTTCTGTTAGACGTTTTTATTTAGAAGTGTAAGTTTTATTTACAATCTTTTTTTAAAGTGAAATTTCTTTAGAATCGTTGTGATTTGAAATTCGATGAAACGAAAACGCAACACTAAAAAGAGATAAACACATATATCTATAGGAATAAGCCTGCGAGAGAATAAGATACGAGTTTTACATTGTACTTATTAGAGTCAATAAGACCGATGATTAAACATAGGTCCAATTTGGACCGAAATAAAACTGATAATAATATTTTTTAGACTAAAACAGTGAAAATTTTAAAGTGATACTTAAGAGGTTTATTTTGAATTTTAATATGTTGACGGATGTAGGCTAAAGGAATTATATTTATATTAATAAAAGTTAGAGAAGAATTATCTGCGAGTATATTCTCTGAAGTTTCACTTCCACTGCGTGTGAACTGCACACACAGACAAGTTTTTTCAACATTGGCTTGCCTTAGTCAAATTCCAACCCCGCGCTACTAATAAGTGGCCATATATGTAACTAAGGATTGATAAACTTTTTAGCGGACTTAATCGTGTCTACCCTACATGACATCACATTACATCACAACAAAAAAACAATGATTTTTCTTAGTTATAATGACTTTCTTCTATTTATATATAGTAAATAGCTCTTTTTACTTACATAAAAACTAAATTAGGTTTTTATATATCACGGACGAAGCCGCAGTGAAAGCTATTATATACATAAACCTTCCTTAAAAAAATATTATCTAACTTATGGTAAAAACCGTTTAAAATACGTTGCATGGTTTAGGAGTTAGCGGATATACTCACAGACAGACAGAGAAACGCGGAAAGTGACTTTGTTTTCTATTATGTAAAGATTATAACTATATAAATTTTAGCTAGTAGGAGAGTACTCTCGAAAGTCTCCCTCTAACTTTCGAGTATGAACTTAAAAAATACTTTAGTTGGTTACATATTTGTGTCGTTTGGAGTTGAAACATTAGGTCCGTGGGGTCCAAAAGAGTTTATTCAGAGAAATTTGTAAAAAACTCTTTATTGCCACCTGTGGTCAGAAGGCTGGTTCGTATTTCGCCTAATGAATTTGTATTATCACACAGCGTAGCAATGCAACCAGTCTTCTGGATACGCTCCCCTCTGGCAACTATTTGTTATATAGCCTATATTAATTTATTTATAACTTGTTTATTTTTAGTATTTATTTGTAGTTTTTTAAGTTCGTTTAATTTGTTTTTTAATAGAAAAAATTAATTTATAATGTTAAAATACTTTCAACAGAAATTAATTCCAAAAACATATGTGGAGTAGTTTGTAAAAGATGGGTATTTTCGATCAAATTTTTTCTTAAGTAAATCACGTAATCAGTGGGCATTTGTCACCTCTACGGAACCTTTCATAGATTACCACGCACTTGGCCAATTTTATTACCGCGTCCTATATTTTTTATTTCAACCTTACCCTAGCTTGGTATTCATGATACAATAGTTAATTATATAATACAAGAGCTTTCCCTGAAGGTTCGACGTCGTTACCTTCATCTTTAGACTTGTTTTTTCGTTTAAAATGAACTATGTTTTTCTTTGTTCTAATAAAAATAACTGTAGCTTTCTTGAAAGATGGTTAATATTAGGCAATGACAAGAAAACATTTTTTTAAATAGAGTACAAATATCCTTATACGATGGATGTTGAGTGATGACGCGGTCTAGGATGGAGTACGGTTATCTAGAAGACACCTTTTCACGCCTTTTGCATACATGTTGGGCAGGAGAATACTATAGGACATAATACTATTCCCGAGGGATAGACGATTATAATCGCAAAGATGGGGCTCCAACCGCATTTTATTGGCACCACAGTTGCAATTCACTGCACATATATATATATATATGTGTGTGTATGTGTGTGTGTGTGCATGCGTGCGCGCGCGTTTGTTAGTGTCATGTTTAGTCTGTTCTACTTATAAGAATTACACCAAGGAGTTCACATTATGAAAGTAAATAAACTGAATAATCGAACCTCCTTCGAAGTGCTTTTGTTTGATCAATACATTTGACTCACTTTAATACTATAGAGAAAATGAGACGAAAGATGTAATTCTAATTTTCACCGCGCGCCTATGACGTCATTTGCAAATGCGTGTCATTTTCAAACCAGAAACCAAAGATTGAGAAACCAGAAACCAAAGATTGTTGCGAATTTCCGACTGATATTTATGTTACTTGCATTACCTATTGTACTGTTTCCTCGCAAATGTGTTGAAAAACGTTGTATGACACACGTGAGGTTGTTGGTTTTTACAAACTCGTGACTATGGTAAGCCCTCGACTTCGACTTACATCAGTCTACTCTCTTGCATAAATCGACTTACAGCACTAGTGTCATATATAACTATTTTTGCCTTTAACAATCAGACTCAATATAAATGATATTTATTTTTGACGAATTTGGCTAGAGGTGTCATTGATTTTCCACATTTCATTTCAATGATATAATTGCGGGCTAATCAGCATGGTCTTAGACAGAGAGGATTGCTTCACACATCTTTAGTAACCACCAACTATAGGCAAAACGCCTTTATCTTACGAAGCCCAAATCATCAAAATAGTAGTAAAATGGAACCTAGATTTAAATTACTCTAGTATAAATTCGGTCAAATGAATATATGCTCTAGAATTTTTTGTAATCACAAAAAGTTAATAACAATGTTAGAACTCTGATAATCTGCTTCAGATTCGCCAGATTAATTAAAAATATTCTTATAATTTGCATTGCCTGACAGAGGTTGCTTTAAGCGATAAGGCCGCCTATTTTTTTTTTCACTGGCTATATTGTAATCGTGAGTTTTTGCACCTGTATATTTTGGCGAGTAATAGAGTGTTATCTATTCTATCCTATTCTACTCTATAATTATTATTATTAGGTATCGTGTATGTATGTGTTGTTGCCAATAGGTGGAGGCCTGTTATCAGCATTTGGTATTCTTTTGTAGACTACTTTGTTTAATTTACTTACCTTTATCCGTGCAGGACTAAAGAAAAAATATAATTTCCTGCGACCAGGCAGCCTTTCGTAAGAGGCGACAAAACAACCCACTGCCAGGCAGTACTTACCCGCCTGAGTGGTTACCACCCCTAATCTATAGTGTAACGCCATAAACCTTAAATTTTGTTCCGGCATTAGTGGCCAGGTTCCAGAATGAATGAATGAATCTTTATTTGTAGAAATACAGGTAATAGTTATAACTAGGATGGTAACAAAGTCAGATGTCCTCACTATATTTGACCTACACATGGTCATACAAATATTTAAGTACACGTTTATCTAAAAACAAAAAATCACTACAGTTCTAATATTATAAAATTAATTGATTTGTTATATTAAAAAACAGAAATAAAAAGCCAGCAGCTCCAGCCTATCTAAAGAGAGCGGCAGCACATTGGTAACACCGTTGGTGTTACAAAGTGTCCATTGGCGATGGTAACCGCTTCCCGGCAGTTGGGTTGTCTGAAGGTCTGCTGAACTCATGCAATAAAAAAAACTTTAAAGGATATGTATTAATTTTTAAGCCTTCCTAAAATTAAATAAATAAATTACAATCCCCTCCTGTATGACGCTAAAATAGATAATGGATATTCCCGGAACTTTGTCACCATTAGATGATCCGGTGAGGGTTAAAGGAGGCCAGAATCATTTCGAAATTTACGCTTATCTACTCAGTAATCCGATATTCCCCGAACCTTATGAGATTAAACGACTGTACTATGAAACCCAAACATATTTATTATTTAGGGTACCTTCAAACAAGATATTAAATATTTACCAGAAAAGTGATGGGTTTTTTGGCTTTTTCTTTTTCTGCGGGCATAGCTTTAAATTATATTAATCGACAGTTAAACACCTTATAAATTTTTCCTCCCCATCCCCGCCATCAAGAAAAGAATAAACTTTTAAATGAAGAATGCGCAACACAAGAGACATTCATCTGAGTGTCAGTGCTGTCACCGCAATTCATATAGTGATATTGTTGGAACATAATAAAGAAATAAACAATTGAAAAAAAGCAAATTCTAGTGAATTTGTGAACTCTCGGGGGACGATTGCAGTGTGGCGGTGGATTGGTGGCGAGGTAAGTTACTCTTCCCCTTCTTCTTGCACGTCCTTTTGCCTTATCCCGGCCATTGCATCGCGACCGCAACATGGATTATATACTTATCATTAAGCTAAGAAAATTAGTAAGGTGGTAGATAGTCTGCAATAAATTTTAAAACAATGTTTATATAAAAACACGGGAATTAAAACACCTTGCTACTGTCACATTACTACGGACTTTTAAAATATTATGATAGAAATAATCTTACTTATAGTTAAAATAAATAATTAATAAATAATTAATAAAATCAGTAACTAATAATTCACATACGAGTTAAAACTCATTATGCCGGGGCCTGACCTGCAATAATGTAAATTATCGACTGTGGTCGAATGCGTCTTATTTAAAGCATTAAATAGAACGCTGTTATTGAATAACCACATTAATGTATATACATACATGAATGATTTAAAATCATTAATAATTATATCACATCACAAGTAACGCATTACACCCATCATCACCCCACCTGCGTGAAATTGGCTATATCTATAACATTATCCCAGATGAGGCCCCCACCATTAAAGATATGACGTAACTCTCGCACAATAATCTAGGTGGCTTCGGCATTTTTTACCGTGCTAAACAGTGTCTCAGTTGAGTTGACTGACAACTACCGTATTACGCTCTTGTTATGGGTAATGTATACAACAGACAACTGTAAGGCTAGTTCGCCAAATTTATTGTTTAAGACTAAGGCCTAGTTCCTATATATTGCATGCGTTATAACATTGCCTTACTATCGGTTAAAATTTGACATAAACTCCATACAAGTAATGTCAAAATTTAACGGAAGGGAGGGCAAGTGAATGTTATAGTAAGATATAGGAACTGGTCGTAACGCAACTCGTTCATTCCATCAAACCACATTACATTGTAACATATTATAAATCACACACGTCACTGACCTTACATAGGTCTAACATTATAAACCTAATATTTCTCTATAAAATCTAAAATATATATAAAAGTCTGTGAAATCGATAAACGATGTGAAATAGAATTGAAAACCAAGTTTCTTTAAATATAAAAACAAATCATTTATTATATCAGAAACCTGACCCGGGGCCTCTGCGTACCAGAGAGATAGGCTGCCCAAGGCTTGTGTATCCAGCCAGTTTCAACTATCTATGAATATTTAAGTTTCACAATAATATTCAGATAAATGCCTCAACCAAATTTTAGGTATTTGACTGACGCCAAATGAAGGAACTCTTGTGGCTGCTCGAAATAACACATTTCACTGAACAGTCAAGATTTTCGATACACAGATGTTAGTTATAAAAAAATTGTGTGTGTGTGCAATTCACGCGAAGTAGAAGTGAAACTTCAGAGAATATACTCACAAATCATTTTCTGTAACTTTTATTAATATAAATATAATTCCTTTAGCCTACATCCGTCAATATATTATAATTCAAAATAAACTTCATAAGTATCACTTTCAATTCTTCACTGTTTTACTCTAAAAAATGTTATTATAAGTTTTATTTCGGTCCAAATTGGATCTATGTTTAATCATCGGTCTTACTAACTTTCTAATCTGTGCTGCACAATATAAAACTGGTATCTTATTCTCTCCTAGGCTTAATCCTATAGATTTATGTGTTTATCTCTTTTAGTTTCGCTTTTTCGTTTCATCAAGTTTCAAATCACAGCGATTCTAAAGAAGTTTTACTTCAAAATATTATTATTAGTTTTATTTCGGTCTAAATTGGACGTATATTTAATCATTGGTCTTATCGACTGTCTAATCTGTGCTGCACAATATAAAAGTCTTATCTCATTCTCACGCAGGCTTAATTCTATAGATTTATGTGTTTATCTCTCTTTAGTGTTGCTTTTTCATTTCATCTGGTTTCAAATCACAACGATTCTAAAGAAGTTTCACTTCAATTATCAAATTTTACAAGAATTCTACATTTTACTATCCTTAAATAATATTATAAATGCGAAAGTAACCTTGTTTGTGACGTTTTCACGCTTTAAACACGCAACAGATGGTTACTAAATTTTGCATACATGTTGTCAGAGGTATAGAATAGAATAGGGTATCTTTCATTAAAAAAAGTACTGTACCCGATGGTTAGTCGAATATGGCGCACCGATCGCATTTTATCGACGCCACCGTTGCAATTCACTAACAAATACCATGGCTATCACAATGACTTGCTTCCAAGAAGGTGGGAGTGCTAAACCACACCTTTGGGCTGGAGCACCCGCCTACCAGCTTAACCCCCTGGACTGTATTCAACGTCGAACCGTTCACGTTGTTAATGATTTCATTCTCACAAACGGTCTAGATACGCTTGGCCTTCGGAGAGACTTCGCATCTCTCTGCGTATTCTACGGGCTGTATAACGAGAACTGTTTAGAATGGTGCCTTCGCTTCTTTCTACCACCGCACCACTCACCATCGGTTGGGCGTTCATTCCTACTTCGTCGAGCCGCTTCGCTCATGTAAGCAACGGTTCTCCAGAACGTTTCTCTTGTGTACCGTGGGGATTTGGAATGAGCTCCCAGCCGAGGTTTTCCCACAGCGCTACGATATAAAGTTTTTCAAAAAGGGTGTCATAAAATTTCTTCGAGGCCGGCAACATGTTGGTAAAACCTCTGGTGTTGCAAACGTCAATAGGCGACGGTAACCCCTTTCCATCAGATGGGCCGTCAGCATTTATGTTGTACTCCAGCTATAAAAAAGTGACCTTTTTTTAACCAGGGGAAATCCGTTTGAGGACTAAGCCGCGACAAGGGCGGAACCTTGGGGGGATAGTTCGCGACCTAGTGTGGGATTCGCCAGATTGGGGGTGGCACTAGCATGCCCAGTCAGAACTGGTGCCATGCTATTACCACTCCCCAGTTAGGGATACCCACTAAAACCCCTGGGTGTCCGTCCTTCGCCTTATGCCAGGGCTACGGGTATAAGACCTAGCCTCTCCGCAGCCCTGGCAGGTGTGAGCCTCACGAGGCTTCTTCCACTGCCGGGATACTACATAAAAAAAATGACCCAGTTTATGTAAACCAATAAACATTTTAAAGTAATATTACTGATCGACATGCAAATTCATATTACAAATTTCGTCGAAAATAGTTCGACTAGAATCTCACATTACTAATTAACATTTTTTTTTAATTTCTTTATATTTTTGTGTCTGAAATTTAATTACATAATTGGTATATTGAAATAATAAATATTGATTTTTTTAATTAACTGTCTTATAATTTTTCATACTACAAAATATTAAATTGCACGTAGTGTTTACCTATAAGTAATAACTGTATTTCTCATGTGTCTTCTTATAAAGCTATGTACATTCTTAGTGTATTAGTGCAAGTAACTAATAATAAATAAATAAATAAAAGTGACTGCAACAATTATTGTGTGTTGCCATAGTTAGTTTCACCTTCGCTAGATGGCTTAACGGGTATTTATGATTAGGTATTTTGAATTAAAAATTAAGGTCGACATTTCTCAGAATTATAACATGCCCATGTCATCACATACATATGCCTTTTTAACGCGAGTGAAGACGCGGGCATAAAGTAGTATATTATAATGTAAGGACTGTGGCAACATTATTCATGTTTACGAAGCTAGTCCTATTTTTAAAACTGTGGGAGTTTCCTACGAATGTTATATGAGCTTCCATTTGTTTACTGTAATGATCGTTTTCCGCGTATTTTCTTTTGTGAGACACGCGACTCCAGTACTAACTTTGAAATATGAATTCTAGGAAATTGTTACTATGAGCAGCAAAATATGATGTTCTACTAACCTTTTTGCACTGGCTTGTTTAGACTAATACCACCCTCGCAAAGCAATTATAGTATTACCATAGGCAACATTATATATAATTGTAACTTGTAGCTGCTACTTTGTTCGCTCTAGACATGAACTTTATATTTGAATGAATGTCAGCCAGAAGTTGTCCACTGCTGGACGTTGGCCTCCCCAAGTTTGCGCCGCCTATCCCGGTGCTCCACTATTCTCATCCAACCCCACCGGCGCCCTTACGCAGATCATTGGTCCATCGGGATGGAGGGCGTCCTACACTACGATTGCCGAAATGCGGTCTCCACTCTAGGACCCGTCTGCTACATCGGTTGCTGTATTGTTCAGTATAAATTAAAACTACGTTCTTAAAAACTACGTATTGTACCTACTTTTTAAGAACGTAGTTTTTGTGTTGTAATGTTGAACTAAGGACGTCCTTATCGTTTAAAGAGATGTCTTCCAGGCAACTCCCTAAACTAAAGAAAATATCAAAGACGACAGTGGTGGTCAAAAATAAATAATATCAAACATTCGAAACAAATAAATAAATAATACAAACATAAAACATACATTCAAAATAAGCAGTGCTATTAGAGCTGAGAGGATCAAAGATAATTAGTAACCATGACTTTAAAGAGGATACAGACTACTTGTCTGAAACATAAACGGATAGCCCCCGTAAAGAGTATCTACGAAGGAAGAAGTGTGTAAGGTGTTTAAAACTAGAGACAAATAACGTACAGGAGTCGAGGTTTAAAACGGACATAGTACAAAAGAGAGAGCAAGTTAACATACCGGCGAAGTCGAATAGGTAACCATTTAGGGCCGATTTTTCATTCATCAGATAAAAGTTGTCAGCCGATTAAATTGTAATCTGACTAAATTCAAAAGTGAAACAACTCAATTCTATTCATGCAACTATCATGTTTTATTTTATAGAATAAGTTTTATCTGGAGATTAACAAATCAGCCCTTAAGTCCTTAATTGCAAAATGCACAGAATTCAAAATGTTGTTGAAAATATTTATTCTTTGCTTTTTTGTATGAAGTCGGTTTTGTTAAAAAAAATCACCAGTGAACTCTAAGACCTGTGTTGCCTGTAATGGTTTTAAAAATAATAGAAAGACTTCAAAATAACTTAAAGGAGAAGGACATTAAATATTCAGTTCATTTTTGAAAGGCAAAAGTGCCTGTGTATTCGTTTCAGCTGTTCACTGAAGAATAATGCATCGCACGTGCCTACAATATTAAGTACTGTGCTTACAAGTTTGAGTGGGCGCTAAAGGACTTATGTGGGTTGTGTTTGTATACTTTCTTTCAGTTGCATACCTACTTTATACTTTGTATAGGATTTTAGATAGTTGCAGACACGGCAGAGAATTTTAAAGTACATAAAATTTTTGATAATTTAATTTAAGTTTTCTTTTAAAACTGCTCCACGATGAACAATTTCGATTCGTATTAAAAATTAAAGAATTGAGAAGAAATTCGAATCATTCACGAATGGGAAAAGATATTTTAGCTCCTTATATATATAAATAGCAATTTGGCTTCTAAGTTAATTCTTAAGAAGCCTATGTATCTATCTAGGTTAATCAAAAAGTTCTTAGAAGTGCATATATATAAAACCTTTTTGGGAGAATTTCGATATTTAAATTAAATAAATCAATGACACAATGTTTAAGCCAACTTTCACTTGTTTTTGTCACTTCGTTTGCACGTAATTATTGATTTGTGCAACGAGTTGCTAAAAACGCAAAATTATGGATAAAAGTGAGTTACATGCGGTGATAAAATATCTCAGCTTGAATAAAATGTTTACGAAAGAAATTTTTTCGGATATTCAGTAGACATTAGAGGATGATGCTGTACCCTACTCTATGGTTGCGTACTAGGTGGTTGAATTTAAAAGAAGTAGATCAAGCAGTAAAGATGACCCGCGTTCTGGGCGGCCTTCAACCTCCGTTACAGAAGAAAATGTTAAAAACGTTGAGAATCTGGTTTTGGAAGACAGAAGAATAACTATAAAACATATAGCTGATACCTTAAATATATCTTTTGGTAGCGTTCAATCCATTTTAATTGATTCAGTGGGGTTCAAAAAATCGTCGGCAAACTAAAAGCGATGTTTGGAAATTTCTACGCGTAATCTTGAAATGTTTCAGCGTGATTCAGATCATTTTTGCCGTCGCCTTGTTACCATGGATGAAATGTGCGTCCACCATTTCAATCCTGAAACTAAGAGACAAAGCACATCTTGGAAACGACCACCCTCTCCATCTATTAAGAAATTTCGAGTCGCTCCTACTGCCGGCAAAGTGTTTTAGGATACCGAAGAAATCCTTTTTATTGATTACATACGAAAAGGCCAAACGATTTCTGAACCCTATTATGTAAATTTAATTCTGAAAGTGCGTGAAATGATTGAAGAAAAACGTCGTGGGAAACTGTCGTTGGCCGTATTGTTTCTTCACGATAACGCTCCCGCTCATCGGTCGGAAGTTGCCTTCAACGCAATCTGCTGTGCTAGCTTCATTATCCTTAACCACCCACCATATTATCCGGACTTGGCTCCAAGAGATTTTCACTTATTCCTAAAATTAAAAGAGGAAATTCGTGGAACTAAAGTTCACGATAATGACGCGGTCATGGCTGCCATAGAGGAGTTTTTCGAGGCTCAAGAAAAACAAGTTTTTCGCAAGGAATAAGGAAGTTAGAAACGCGTTATTCTAAATGCATTGCATTGGAGGGAGATTATAATTATATTATAAATGTTTGCATTTTTGGATTTTTTTATATTGATTCCAAGAACTTTTTGATTCACCCTATATTCTAAAATGTAAAAATCGCGAGAATCTAAACTTAAGTCACGGTAAAAGTTTACACATACATTGAAGCACCCGGGAGGCTCAAAGCCTGTGATTAGACAAACATAGCAAGGGTCTATCATTAGTTATAGTGAATAGACATCCCTAAAATATTACCCGTCCCAAATTAGTTAATGTTTGACACTCAACGTTATTTATGAGACAACACAGGAATAACGCACTACTTACAAAGGTGTTATTTGGTATTTATTATAAACAACTTTCTTGATAGGATAAGAAGACGGATGAGTGATTAATGTATTTCATTTAATCGATAACAGCCTTATAGAAGGTAAGTAGCACTTGTAAATTATTAATTTGGTCAGCGAGTAGATACTACAATTATAAACTTACTAATTACTTGACTCATGTGGTTGAAAAATATAAAAAGTGGTCAAGTGCGTGTCGGTTATGCAGTGTCCGTTATGGCGCAAAACATGTTGTAATGAAGTTGTATTTTTATTTTGTGACTAAATATATGTCGCAGTGCCTCCTAAATTTTAGTTCTTTTTTCAGCTAAATATTTTATTAGTATACTGTCTTCTGCTCGCGACTTCATCCGCGTGGAATAGTTAAAAAAAATGTGCATCTCGGGACGCCCGACAGAAGATGTATACTAATATGATAATGTAAGGAAAGGTTATTTATTAATTAAATCTTTTATTGATTATAAAATATATTTTATTCTTAGTTACAATTCTTGAATATGTACATTAGAATTTTTTGTATATACATTGTTCGTATCATGATTTAATCTAATTACCGAAATACGGCTAGCGCTGTGGGTTAGAGTAAGAGAGGAGGAGCCTGCCTACCGCTGCCGTATGCGTGAGAGAAAGGGAAGCCAGACAGATTGGCACCGTAATGCGTTACGTAACGAAGCGGTTTACGCTGCCATAAGAAGTTATCACTTCAAAAAGTGAGTTAACAAAAACCTCCCGATTTTGAAACATCCTTCATTGGTGATCCTCTCCTATTGGTCTTAGCGTAATGACATATAGCCGCCTTCCTCGATAATGGGCTATCTAACACTGAAAGAATTTTTCAAATCAGACCAGTAGTTCCTGAGATTAGCGCGTTCAAGCAAACAAACAAACAAACTGTTCAGCTTTATATATTAGTATAAGATTTTGCCCATCTCGAAAGAAAATGTATTTTCTTTTACAACCCGATATATTCGTATAAGCTACGAATACATTAAGTTTTGTGTAAACCCAGGTCGCATTTTTCACTTCAAGTTTTTAAAGCTGATGTTGTCAGCCAATCGCAATTTATTGCTGGACAGAAGTCTTTCTAAAATAGCTCCACATATCCTGAGTCTTCATTTTTCCTATTAAACTCCTATTGGAGACCTTACACGGGTCTTTCGGCTTGTTACAACATTCTACGCTTACCAAGGTTCATACCACTCCAGGACTTGCGTGCTCCACAGACCATCAATCCTCGTGATAGTTATACAGGGTCCATATCTACACGAGTGATGAATTATTATTATAGCAAAGGCTTTATAATTAGGAGAAAAGAAAACTGCTTCTCAAATAACACAATAAAGCAACTTTATATTATGTATAAATGAAGAGACCTATGCTAAATAGAAGAGTATGGAAGGAAAATCAATTAACGATTTTTTGACAGATAAATAAATATTATTATTCTCAATTATTTGACAGTGATATTATCACAAAATATTGTCAATTTTCCATTATGATTTATTTTCTTTATTTTAGTTAATCCCCGCACTGTGTGTCTAAATTCTATGTTAACCCTAAATGATAATGTTTATGTATATATTTTATATAAATTTTTAATACTTAATAACATTCATTTATAGTGTGGATAGTCTAACATATGTTTGTTTTGTCCACGGGATGACAGGTCTTTGCAATCGATTACCGATTAAAGCCTTTTTCCTTTAATTCTCTTACACCTGTCACTTTAATCTCTATGTGTCATTGGCAAAATCAATGCCTATGCGTTGGCGCCATTTAGAACAAAATAGAATAGAATTTTAGTTAATATTGTTACATATTTTTGCTTTGTTTGACTTGATATTTAATTTGACATGTAAAATTGATTAAATTTTACCTATACTAGATTTAAGTATAACATGTTGCACACCGCTACCGGCAGAATATAAATGAACACAACGATTACTTGTAACACCATCATAACTTACCTATATTCGCAATCAATGAATTTAAATTTGAAAAATACATATTGTGGCGCCCTCAAGTAATTGGGAGATGGTAAAAGAAAAGAGAGATGTATAAATGAAAAAACGATTTTATAAACCGATAAATACAATACACATTGTCATTATAATATCAGAATTGCTTATATTGGAAATTTATCTAATCGTGTGTGAATCACGAATGAGGAGTTCTTCCGAAAATCATTTATACGTAATCTTTTGTGTCATAAGAAATCCAATATATCGCCGATATATTAAGCGATCTTCCTTATAACAAACAATGGCATATATCCAGTAATACACTCGATCACGTAACATGTTTTGTCGAGGGTGACAAGGCTAAAAATATATACTTACAAGATCACAAAGGAATATAAATGTTTTTAGATACAAATAGATCGATTGACAGATATTTTAATAACTTATAACTAAGAAAAGTCTGCAGGCCTAAAGAGGTCGTTTTCGCAGATTCATATGATGAACATGACAAGTATCAAAATAAATTTGAACTTTATACTATGTCTTACAACTACCAGTATATCTGATTGACACGTGTCAATATCACTAACCGATTCTCCAAATGTGACCGCTTTAGGCCCTCTATTTTTTTTTCTTACTATGCATCAGATGTTGACATAAATTGCCCTCATCATCGTCAGATAATCGAATTCATTTCTGGACGTCAGCCTATTCAAGTTTGCGCCATGTGTCCCGCTCTTCCGCTTTTCTTAACTAGCCCCTATTAGAAAACTGGCGCATGTCCACCGGCCTCATTATTGCGGTTCGATCTTGCGAATCCGAATTGCGATCGGAGCATTCGCTCAGACGCCCAGGATACGCTTTCCTACTTTTTCTTCACCATTTCGGGCGGTGTTTAGCATCCCTCGTTTTGAGACCATTGGTACGCATGTTAACCTTCACAACGTCAAGCTAACATTTCTTGGGCCGTCCCCCTACGCTTGTACTGCTCAAGTAGAGGCCACGCTTCACTGTCATAAAAAAAGACAGGTCTAATGAAAGATTTATAGACCATTCAACTTAACCGGCCTTTTTGGGTCACAAATAACACCTGTCACCTCACGCAGGTCCACCGGCCTAAAGAGCATCAAACACCAGAAACAGGCCATTCCATAGCGCACTGAGCCATTTTAAGCGTACCTTAACATATACTGCATAGAAATAATATTAAATTTCTATCTGATGTAAGAAAATTAGCAGATATGTGCTGATATTTTTATCGTTCCGACGTTTCGGCCTCTTTTCAGTAGCCGCGATCACGGAAGCATAGATGTCAAGTGTCAATGAGTAAGTAATGTCAAAGTTTTTATTTTGCCTACCGCTAACTTCTTCAATGTAATTATTTAGTTTTAATTTTTGTATAATGGTTATTATTTACTCTATGGGAGCCTAATCTAAATTAACACCGCTTCGCAACATGTTGTGGCTTGAAGAGAAGAGGCGCAAGTAACTCTTCAGCAACATGCCTAGTTCTAATCATTATATCAAGTAGTATTAAATTAAAAATCAAATATAATATCAAGTGTAAAACCGTTAAAACGTAGTTTTATTACACGATAGACAATTATATTATAGCCTAATTCCTTAATCTATTCCAGGCAACAAAAGTATCTCGGTTGATTTGTCTATCCGCTTCCCTATTGCCAATGCCTCTTATTTCTGAACGATACAATCGGCCATTTCCTTAATTGAATCATAATGTTATATTTTTATTTATTCGGTAATTAGCGCCTGTGTTGTATAGAGTAGTTGTCTATAATTTACAATAATTTTGTTACTATAATACAATATTTATCCTTTGTATAATGTGATAATTGTGTACAGATTATAATTCAAACCTCTGAATTGTATATAGACGGTATTCACTACATTTTATTTCCATGTTGGCAGACGCGATAAATTTATACTGTCTTCGACTTATTTTATTGCATATAAAACTTTAAGTATAATATTTTATATAATATCTTATATAAAATATTGTCTGAAATATCCAAACAATAATATATTAAATTCTTGTGATGCATAACCCTTTAATTAAAATAGTTTATGAATGACTTAAATCCGCTATCGGTTGTGCCAATATGCTAAGTTTCATATACTGTAAAATTGGAGGGATGTCGAGGTGTTCTAAAAATGCTTGTCGAGTTTGAATAGTCAGCGTATGTAATGTGTTAAAACCGTAAGGTTCTCTAATTATAAAGTATTGTGACCAGTTGCTGTTCTTTTACTACCATAAACTCTTCTGAGTCGTTGCAAGTATTACAGTAACCACTACTTTCATTCAGCAAGAACAAAAAGTTCATTCAAATAAAGTCTTTTTACAATTATGATTTATATATATTAATATAGAATAGATGGATTAAAAGTTGCAGCTTGAATACGGCAAAAGTTGAGTTCTCATGATTGCAATTTAATACGTCTTACAAGATTTCGTTTTATGACAAGAGTTTGCAAGCGAGCAGACTTGACGTCTCCAACTTTTACTATCTTCAACAGGTTCTGTTATTAGGAAAGTTCTATTTATTCATAGAATTTATTCATATCGCTACCAACACTAACTTGTAGAGTTGACGTAAACAGTTTTTTGCTTATACGTCTTCGCACGATTTTTTGATTGATCCAGTCTAAAATATTTGTGAGTATTTAATTAAAACTAGTAGTCGCCCGTGGTCGAAATTCGACCATAATAATTAATGTCAAAGACTATACTTCTATGATCACAGATTACGCCAAGGCTACAGTGTTAATTTGACTTAAACAATAAACAAAAGAGTATATGCGTGTATGTGTCAAATACATGGTAGTGTGTGTATGTTTTTTTTTATTGATTTAATGTATTTTTATGCATAATTTTAAAAAATGTGTACAAGTGTGCGAAATTTCATACTTTTACGTCGGCGCAATTTTCGTAAAAAGGGTTACAAAGTTTTTGCTTCACGTATTAAAGATACATTATTAGAAAAAAATTATAACTCCACCAGTTGTCGCTTCAAACTGTTAGGATGTAGGCTATTGGGAGGGTTATCCCGGTAGTAGGGCAGATGACAATCAAACCAATTGAGACACTTTTTTTCTTACAAAACGGTAATTTAAATTAAGACAACATAAATTTCTACATGTGTAAAAAACCTAAAAAACACATATCTACAACGCTTAGTAGACAAGTGGGAAGGCTACGAAGTACTGCACAAAGACGGGACCGAGTACTATGAAACGCTGTGTATTGTATTCTAATCTCAATCTCTCGCGAGCTTAGTTCTATACATATTTTATGTGTTTGTCTCTTTTTAGTGTCACTTTTTCGTTTCATCGAGTTTCAAATCACAACGATTCTAAAGAAGTTACACATCAAAAGAGAAACCGACTTCAAGCGTAACTAAAAAGCAAAAAATAGTATTTTCTAGAACACCTTAACGTCGATGCTAAGTAGAACATAATAAACTGCAAAATATTGTAATTCGTATGTTTTACTTCGCACAGAGATCAATATATTGTAGAAAATATGAATTTTTGCATTTTAGTTATTTTTAAAACTGTTTCTTGTTTGATAGAAAAAATTTATAGAGCCTATTTTTGTATGGAAACAATATTATAATTCATTGTAACATGTGTTATTTATCTAATTATCAAATCAATTCTCTCTCTAAAAATGAATACAATTGAATTTTGCCGTTGCTGCTGTCGTCAGCCAATCACAGTCCCCTGCTGGATGTAGGCCCCCTAAGTCATCCCGGCTCCACTCATCTTGGTCCTTCGCCTTCCTCATCCAACGCCTACCGGGAACCTTGCGCAGGTCATCAGTCCGTCGATCTTGCGACAGATGATTTGATTTCACCTAATACAAATACACAGACACAAACAATTTCGAATTAATATATTTTCATAACAAAACTTTCGTGGCATTCCAAAATCTCAAATTTCAGTCACCTTGCATGAAACAGAACAAAGAACAGTAGGGAACAAAATCTAAGTTCGTATCATATAAGCTAACGTATACATTTGTTACCGTTTGTTTTTGCGAGAGAAACTCGCTCTTAAGTTTATTTTCAAGTTTGGATATAACTATAATTAACTTATGACCAACTCGTATATTACTCTCAGTCAGTTTATTGTGCTAGCACAAGTAGAACCGTACGTAATTAAGTTTATGACTTTGACTCGTGTACTGCAAAATTAAATTTGTCTAGTATGCTCACGGGAGTCGCGTCGGAGCTTCGTTTTATTATATCTTAAAACTCTATATGTCGTTTGATAATTAACTATCTATATTTTAGCCAGTTTCCCGTTCTTTTATACCCTACGCAAGTCGTCAAAGAAGTTTACCAGCGCAGTTTTTCAAAGCGCTATAATATTAGGGGCTCGTCATAAAGTGTGTAAACAGATTCTTAAAATTCAAACGGGGTAGGTAACGGCTCGGCTGCCTTGGTGTTGCAGAATATTGCCATCAGCGGCAATAGCTACTTACTATCAGGTTTGTGTAAAAAAATACAAGACTACACAGATCAAACGTTCTAGTGATACTGGATCGCTTATTGCATACATTTTGTATTCGTATCCAGCTGCAACTGTTCAGTTTCCTTTAAACATTGAATTTATAGTTATGGCCATTTTTTAAGAAATATACTTATCTTACATTAAATTTGATAATTCTCAGCTCCTTCGATTCCAGTCGTGCTAACTCCGCTGTGCTAATTCGAATCCATATCCCTTGACATCTATTAAATTTTAGGGTATACAAATTTGCATAATACACAATAATAATTCACACTTAAAGAAACATAGACAAGTCCGAGCAAAACCACTTTATCAGCATGTAAACGGATTACAATATATCCTATTACGTACTGTATCGTATGTGACAAATCTCAAGTCACTGGCCACAATCACCACAAACAAGTCTCTCAACGGGCTATTGAGCGAACTATGTTGAGTGTTTCTCTTATGGATAGAATTACAAATTAGGATATCCGTAAGAGCACCAAGGTAACTGATATAACTTGCAAAATTGGCAAGTTGAAGTGGCAGTGGAGCGGTTACGTCTGTCGGAGGATCGATGGCCGATGGAGCAGACGCATCTTGGATTAGAGAACACATCGCGGTAAACGTAGTGACGAACGCCCTCCAGCCCTATGGACTGACGACTTGCGCAAGGTCACCGGTGGGCGCTGGATGAGAAGGCGGGCGTGATGACTGGCGCCGACTTGGGGAGGCCTAAGTCCAGTAGTGGACTATGATTAGCTGACTACTAAATGTGACAAACATATGCCAGAGGGAAACCATAACGATTAGTTTTAAATTTAGAAACCCTGATGAGAACGGAGTTAAGAATCCTATGCGAAGAAAACAGAGCAAATATGGATTTCTTTTATCTATAAGAATTGCTAAGCAAGTTCAAATTGATGAATATTTATTGCAAACTTCTTTTGCAGCAACGCAATTTTTACGCTTCTACCTGCAAGCTCAGATGAATAAAAAAGTACAGACGGAGCCTTTGAGTAAAAGCATCAAATGAAGTGAAACATTTTTTAATTATGTACACGTAATCTTATGTAGTATACACGTGGTTGGCGTATGAGTAATAGTGATATATTTACTAGAAACTATTCTACCTTTATCGGTACTAATTCGATTATTTATTACTAAGTTCTTGGCTCCCTATTCCCAAATCCGCTTCCTTTAATCGGCTTCACTCTGAGAATTCGGGACCCTGGCTACCTATTTTGTTCGCCTGAGCCTGCAATTCGTAGAATATTGACAAAGACAGAAGGAGCTATTCTTAGATATACGAAAACTTAGAGTAATAATACGTATCTAAGCTGGTTCACTGCAATTGTTATTGCATAAGCATTAAAGATCTGCAAAACATCAACAAAGTCATTATATGTTATGACAATAGGTAGACAGAACATTTTTATCTCAAATGTTGCATCAAGCTCATGTATTAACTGCATTTAAAATTATCGATTTCTTGTTTGACGAGCTTAACCCATGAAAACACGTATAGCAGTATCTTTAAAAATAACCTAAAATCTAATTTAAAACTTGTCTTCGGTAAAAATCTATTTATTCGACGCTATTAATCTATGTTGGACACTATTTATTGTGGAGCACGTTCACTGCTTTACGGTAAATATTTTCCCGTATGCGACTTTCCATCTTTGCGGCAGTTAGTTATCGTTGTCTTACCCCCGACGAGGGAGTGAATTTTTTAAGTTCTCATGCAGTGTCGTGCACCTTGTAGAGATATAATTATATTTCTGATATTCGTTTTTCAAATGTGTTTTATTTAATAATAAAAAATGGGTGGGAATTTTTTTACGTAATGTGCTGAAAGCAAATTATTTTCATTTGTTGCACTACGAGAACCTTTTTGGTCGTAAATAATGAAAGCCGTTCCCGCATACGAGCCTTATGGGATGATTTAATAGAAACTCTCCGCATCCCGTGTTCAGGCTCTACCGACTAATATAAATGAATTCTAAATACTTCTGCGTTTTTTGTATACTGAGCCTTGGGTGGCAAACAAATTCAATACTTAACCCTTATTTACACAAACCAACCGCCTAGCTGGGCAGATTACACGTGCTCTACGGATTTTCACTTTATATGATAATAACCTGCGCACCACAGCAGCCTTTGAGATTTTTTCTAGTGGATGTATAAAAACACCCCTTTGAATTTTATAAACCGACATTTTACAAAGATTTTACGTGGGAATAAAATCACTACGTCTTTATTTTTGTTGAGTATGTCCATTGGTTTTATTGAGTCGATCACAACAGAAACCTTTGGTTCTATATTGGTTAATACTTCTGCTATATCTGGGATCGTGTTAGTGACTGTGCCACACACAGATGTAGCGTAGTATAGTATAGTAGTAGTGAAGCAAATGTATGTGTATATGTAAGCGTATTGTTACAATTTGGGCCACCTTCATATTTGTAAACAAAGCACATGATTACCTGCCGGCATTTGAGCTAATAACATAGTAGTTCTTTTATGATTGTCTTCTTTTGTTTATTTATTTATTGGTTATTGTGGAGAGCAGCCTATTATGCTCGTTTATGGCCATTTGCAGGCATAATTAGGTAGGTGTGCAGATTACGATTTATAAGAAATTCGATCTACGCGGGCGGGCAGCCATATTGTATCAGTGCAGTATATAGGAATGGCCCAATGGAGAGATCGACAGTCAAGCGATAACCACAAGCGTGGCAAGACGTGTGTCCTTTCGATAATCTATATAGTGACGGACTTTGCACGTGTTATTGAATCGTGCATTACATTTGTACTGGTTGTGTTCAGTTATATTTGTACCTGTGTTATACGGGTTTGTACAGTTCTAAATAAACTCTATAGTAATTCTAACGGCATTTTAATTCCCGCAATCGTAACAGTATATAGATTAATGTAACTAATCATTCATGTAACTAATAATTAATGACGTTATTTTTAACGCCATAACCAAACGCATTTGGGTCTAATCAGTAACATTATCCCAGGTGGAATAGGGACATAAAAAGAATTATTATGCAGTGCATATATACTAAAATACCAGAAATATTCTAATATACTACCCGTTAAAATTTGAGGTAAGCTGTGGAGCTTACCTCAAATTTTAACAAACAGAACACAACATGTTACATCGCCAGAGGGTGTGGTAACGAGTTCTGTAAGCAAAAGTTGCCCTCAGCATTTATGATAAAACACAAACAAGTAGAATATAAAGCAATTACGTGCTCGTGTAACGTGGAAGCCTTGAATTTTTTCATATCTTATTTTCAAGTAGAGATTCAAATCACTCAAGCGGCTCAAATATACAACGCTCAGTGAGAGTTATATGTTTGTGCCATTTGCTGTTGAGATGCTTGGACTGTGGGGTCCCGAGGCCATGAGCCTCTACAAAGATATTTCAAAACGACTTATTGACTCTTCGGGAGATCAGAGGGCTGGTTCCTAACTCGGATAACGAAGATCTAGGCTTAGTATTCTATTTATAGTCTTGAGGGACTATGGCTAGAATACATTATAAATAAGTTATGTTTTCTTTTATTGTATTAGATTATTTGTTGTAAATAGACCATGAAGTAATATTAATATTATAGAAGTAGAGAAGTATGGTCACTAAATACAGTACGTTATATGGTTAGTTATCAAATGGAATACTAATTGTTTGAGTCCACTGTTTGTTTCTATGTCTATCTTTTTATCATAGCTGGTTATCTCCAGCAAGATCTGGATTCACGTTATTGGAAGGAGAGCCAGCAATTTTATCTAATATCCACGACGTAAATATGCTGACTCAATGACTTTTCAGGTGATCAGAAGGCTGGTGCCTACCTGGGGCAACGGATCAGTATGGCGATCCAGCGAGGAAACGATGCCATCCTTCTGAGCACATTATCCATAGAAGACGATGATCTAGGCTCAGTATTCTACTTATAGTCTTGAGGGACTATGGGTAGAATACAATATAAATAAGTTAATAAAACTGTTTTAATGGTTTTAAGCGCGGTAATTTATTTGATTTTTATTAACTACGTTTCGGCCAAGTAGCTAAAACTGTTCAATAAAGTTTTAATGGTTATTTTAATTATATAGTTTTAATTTTGCGCCTAGTCTGAACCATATTCGCAACTAAGCTCTTCAATAATATTTCTATATATATATTAAAAATGGGTGGAAGGAAAAATAAAAGAAAATATCAATCAAGTTGGTTTGTGTTCCGTTGCACGCAGAAAGAGTCTCTCTCACAGTGTCTCGAGGTCTGGCAGTTGGTTTTTGCTGGGTTTGGGTCTTAATAGTTTTGCGATCATCAAAACTATTAAGACCCAAACCAATTCCAAACAGGTGGTACTTGCCAACCATATCCATATAACCATTAATTGACTTCAATATCCTCACGAATCATTCTCGGTATGGTCGGTACGAAACGATTCTCTTTTGCGAGGATTTGTGGTTTATCGAATCTGATGTAGTGGTTGGGTTTATCCAGCGTGTGTTATTGATTGCAGACTTTGTCTTGACATTTTTGTCTTTCATGACCACGGCTGCTGAAAAGTGGCCGAAACATCGGAATAATAAAAATCAAATAATACCGTTAAAGCGTAGTTTTATTATGTATAATAGTCGCGAAAATATTAAATAAGTTGTCTTTTATTGTATTAGATTATATGTTGTATTTAGCGATAATTATTTTATATATTTATTTGTTAAAAAACACAATACATAAAATTTATTTCCGTTTAGTAACATGAATAAAATTAGATATTATTTGTTGTAAGTTCTGTAGCATTATGTTAGTTTCATAATAAAACGTAAGCTCTATTATGTTATTTAATTTACTGAATTCCACACATGATTTGTAGTTCATATAGAAATTTATCACTTTGATTTGTAATTTGTCGGATTACAAGGTACTGTTTTAATAAAACATCCAGTCTATACGGACGGCAATACCCTATAATCCGATTTGATAGTCCGACACCGCCCTGCAAATCGTTTGTCGGATTACCGAGGGTCCACTGTATACTGATATATGTAAATATTACAATGAAATTCATTCTTTATGCCGGGGCCACACCTGTGATAGTGTTACAGATGTAGTGTAATACTTGCAACAACCCAGAAGGGTTTATGGTAATAAAAGAACAGCAACTGGTCACAATACTTATCAGCACATTTCATCTACCCACTATACACATTCGACAAACATTTTTAGAACACTTCGCCATCCCTCCAACAATTTTACACTAATGAAATTTTGCAAATTGGCACAACCGACAGTGGATTGGAGTCATTGATAAACTATTTTAATTAAAAGGGTTATGAATGACAAGAATTTAATACCTTATTGTTTGGAAATTTTAGATAATATTTTGTATCAGATATTATATTTAAAGTATTACATGTAATAAAATAAATCAAACACAGTAAAAAAATCTATCGCATCTGCCAACATGAAAATAAAATGTAGTGAATACCGTCTATCTAAAATTGAGAAATTTTGAATTATAATCTACACAATTACCATTCGGGATAAATATTATTACATAAAATTTTGATAAATTAAAGACAACTACTCTATATAAAACAAGCGCTAATGACAGAATAAATAAAAATATACCATTATTATTCAATTAAGATATGACCGATTGTATCATAAAAATAAGAGGGTACATAAAATTTATTATTAACCTTAAAAATAAACATGATAACAAATATGCAACTAAATAAATGTAACAATAGGCTTCACGCAGATGTGACTATGATTGTAATGCCTTATTTGTGATGCAATATTGTTTTTATTGTTAATAACGTTATTGACAGATAATGTTTGTATATCCACTAAAGTGGCTATTCGACAACGGCGTTATTTTTTAAGTTTTAAATAAGGCGCATGCCACCACTGTTACTATCTTTGAATATTATCGCAGGTGAGGCCCCATAATTAAGTAATTTCTTTGTCGATTATTATATTAAGGCTCCTGTTGCCAGAAACGGTCGAAAATGGGTGCAAAGGGAAACAATTTTTCGTTAATATTTACTGATTAATAATTTACCAAATAAATACTACTCTATTTTGTTCACAAAAATTATAATGCATCTGAAAAACGACCGCGTCTATGAAATTCCTGCTATCGCCCAAAATTTTTTCAAGGACCTTGGTGTCGCGACAAGCCTTAAGAAAATATTGATTGACAACAGATTCTTCTAGTTAATTAAAGCTTTTGACATCGTTAATTAGTTAGCGAGCGAGCACAATTTTAGTTGTTTATTGTCACATTTTAATCAGGTTACATCAACGAGGTGGTAATTATATTATCTCCTTTAAATATTAAGTTAATTAAAATTAAAACGTAAACAATTAATTAATTTCTTAAGAGCTATAAGCTAAATTGATCTGCACTTTAAATATTTTTGACACCCACAAAGGAGATCGGGGCCTTTGGGCTAAAGAAGTATAATGAGTTGAGATATGGCTTAAAGAAAGCGTTATATATTTTTATTAAAAAATGTAAAATATTAACCCTAAATTCTTTCTGTAAGACGAGAAATCTTAAAAATAAGGTCACAAATAAAAATTGTTATCGATTTATGTGAATGAATTTCAACAATTAATAATATCAAAATACTTACACCACACCACTATTTCATTCAAAACAGCGTAATGCCACTACAATTATAAAAAATATATCAACTAAATTAAAATAAATCACTGTCATCTTTTTACAATCTAGGCCCATGAATGTATGAAAGCGTATGTCTCCTTTAAACACCTCTTGTTATTGCGATGAGAGTTACCAAAATTATTGAAACCCTTACCTTATCACTCTTAATTAGAACTGTGTTGTAAGAAAATAGAGTAGGAATCTTTATCTGGGTCACGCTTAGTCTCTATACTGAGTCGATAGATTAGTGTAGTATATAAGGCTTTTACTTATTTGCTTAAGGCTGATAGTTCACCTAAATATGCTCGTAGTGTTTTTTTAAGTATCTTGTGATACATCAACTGAAATTTCGTAGCGTTCAACGTAGTGCCGAACCTGTCATCTAGCGGCTATTCCCATGGAAACGCATTTAATGCATTTTAAATAACAATCCACACATCATGCGGTGCATTACGCGACCGAACGTTCGGCGAACGTAGTAGAACCTTTTTATATAGTGTTCACAACAAAAAAGGTTTTATTTGTTTTTAGTTTTAAATTTAATATTTTAAATATAGTAACATGTCACATTAGAAAAGTCATTCACAATAATACATATAATACAGAAAACCTTTATTTTATTTATTAATTCCATAATTCATTCCCTCTCCAACAAATTGCTTGAAGGTCGCAACTTCTTACCGTCTTCGCCCTCCATTGTTTGCGTATATATATGTATTTGAATATATAATATTATTATATTTATAAATTGTATGTATAATGACTCTATAAACTTGTATTAGACTGGATTACCGTGGTTTCGGCACCATTTTGTTGGAGAGGGAATGAATTATTGAATTAATAAATAAAATAAAGGTTTTCTGTATTATATGTATTATTGTGAATGACTTTTCTAATGTGACATGTTACTATATTTAAAATATTAAATTTAAAACTAAAAACAAATAAAACCTTTTTTGTTGTGAACATACAGTCATGGTAAAAGGTTCGTAAGTTTCCAAATTTATTCTTTTAACGTTCCACGAGGACATGTTGCCTTTTCAAACAAGTCACAGAACAGACTGTCCCACAGAAAATTATGTTCCACTGTTTGACAATAAAGATTAAAATTACTTAGATCAAAGTTGTTTGATTTCCTATCTTGTCTATTTTTATTGGTTTTAATATTTATAATAAGCATAGTGATTATAACCTCTTTATTTCTGATGATTGAAACTATTGTTAATTATTATGTCATTGTCAACATTACAATTTTCCTTTTTTACGTTTCTATATTTTAGAAACGCAACATTTATTAAAATGTTGGCAGTACTGATTCTTATACTCGTGCAAGCAAAAGTCGACTTTAAAGTGACGTACCTTTTCATACCGCGACTGTACATGCTCCGATACTTTTACGGATCTAATAGTACATAATTACACTTGTTCATGTTGCCTAATATAAGTGTAGGTAAGTAGGTAGTGTGCTGCAGGGGCCCTCCAGCATCTAGGGAGCAGAGGAGTCTTCACCCCTGTTGACGGAGTGAGTTTGCCTCTCCCGGGGCACTCTCAAGCACTTGTGCGCTAGAATCGGCGTGGGCGTAACTACGTTCTGTATCTCATGCCTTTCCTACTCATAAGCGCGAGGCATATGGGAGGAGGGTGGTTTTAGTGGGGTATTAGCCCATGAACGTCCATGGGTTCGAGTCTCCACAAAAGCTTGTTGATTATTGTTTGGATTGCCTCAGTGGAAAGCCTCCATGATCAACAACGGTCTAATCCCTAGCAAAGGACCCGGTATGTGCGAAAGGCATTTCCCCCGCCTGAAAAAAAAAAGAAGGTAAGTAGGTAGTGTGTATATTAATACTTTAAAGGAATATGTAGTATTATATAATACAATAAGATGTTTGGAGAAAAGTGTCGTACCGTACTATTTATTCTCCATTTTGCAACATTTGGTTCCTATTAACCTAATATTAAGACCGATAATTCAGCCACCGAAGTGTCGCCACCGTACCTTCAGCAGGTGTGTCATCATTATACTAAATCTGCGAATATCCGCTTCACAAGCTCAACTAATTAGAAAGACGTTCTTGTCATACTTGTTACTGTATTATCTGTATAGAAGAGGAATAAATATAATTTGAAGCAAGAAAGATGAATTATTATTTGTCAGGAGATTCATATTTCTGGAGGCCTAACCACTAGTAGTTTGGCCCCAGGCCCCGCTGCCGGTGAGCTGCAAGATTAAAATATTGTTACAACTTAGGTTCCGACAAAAACAAAACCCATCTGCATAGCTGTAAAAACCACATTTTATTATCTGTCGGCATTTGAACTAATTGTAATTTCTTTATGATCGTCTTCTTTTGTTACTTATTTATTGGCATATGTTTCTAGTATTATAAAGAACAGCCTATTGTTCTCGTTTACGGTCGCTTGCAGGCCATTAGCCAGGTGTCACTGATTATAAAGTACAAGCTGATTGTAGGAAATTCGGTCCACGTTGCCGGGAGAGCATAATTGCATTTGTGCAGTATAAAACGATGGCCTGATGGAGAGAGAGGGCAGTGGCGCGAGAACCACGATCAAGGCGTGACGTGTGTACAATCGGGAATCTAATAGTGAAGGACTTTGCGTGTTTTATTGAATTACGACCTTCTGCATTATGTTTGGATTTGTTGTTATACGTGTTTGTATAGTTCTAATAAACTCTATAATCATTCCAACGCCATTATAATTCGAGTCCCGCACTCGTAACAATATTGTATTTTAATGTTGTTTTATAAAAGAATATTATATACTATGTATTTTTATATAAAAAATATTTTAAAGCGTTATTTAAATGTAAAATTTTTGAATATGACTAAATACAGTCCATAAACCTCCCACTGCTGGGCTCGAGGCCCCTTTTTTTAAGGGAGGAACGCACAGTACACCCGCCATTCCTATTCAAGGCGGATTGTTGAGTCCGACACATCTCGCATCCATCGATGTGCAGACTTCATCACGATGCTGATGTTTTCAGTCAGCACGTAGTAACAATATGTGTATTTATCAAAACCCGAAGTAATTCACAGTGAGGGTTTGAACCCGCGTCGTTTGCAATACACTGAGATTAACAGCTAAGTTCCCACGGCTACGCATTTAAAATATAGTAGTTAAAATATTTAAAACAGATATAATGTTATTAAATAGAAGTGTAAAATTGATATTTTTTTTCTTTTGCATGAGTTCAGTAGACAGACAGACGGCACATGTGATGGAAAACGGTTATCATCGCCTATGGACATATGCAACACCAAAGGTACTACAAATGCACTGCTGCTCTTTAAAGGGAGATTGGCCAGTAATGCCGGAACACAACTCAAGGTTATTATGGCGGCATAGTGTAGACCAGGTTTAGTAGCCATCCAGACAGGCAAATACCCTACCACCTCGCTGCGGGTTGTTTTATCGTCTCTTACCACAGGCCGCCCAGCCGCAAGAAATTGTATTCTTTCTCCATCCCTGCATGAATGAATGTAAAGATTAATGAAAGTAGATGAAGTGAAAGTTGTTTGTCAGGATCCTCGCAAGTGGAGGTCCATCATATCTGCCTTCTCACGAGGAAGAGGTTTGATAATATTGTTACGAGCTACAGGACTCGAATTAAAATGCCGTTGGAATTACTATATAGAATTTATTAGAACTGTAAAAGCACGTATAAAACAGGTACAAATATAACTGGATACAACCAGTACAAACTGCACGATTAAATAGCACGCGCAAAGTCTGTCACTATACCGCTTATCGAATGTACGTCTTGATCGTATCATAATCCTCGCTTGACTGCCAATCTCTCCCTTTGGGCATCCTTTTTATTCAATACAAATACAATATGCCTACCTCATCGCGTGCAACCGATTTCTCAGAATCACACCTGGCCACTGCCTACCGGAACAGATTACAATACACAATAGGCGGCTTTTCTAATTACAAATATTAAATACAAAGAAAACAAAAGAAGTGCAAATGCGGGCGGTAGTAAAACTTGGGGTTTATGACCGCAGGTGTTCATTCGCATTTGTTGTTGCGCTTCGTGGAATTTTTGCTAAGTCGTAACAATATGATACATAGACATATCAAACCTATTCCCCACGGGGGTATGTGAAATTGTCATCTCCTTTAAGATGAGTCTTAAAGGATTTTTTTATAATCTTTTTGTTACTAGTTACGATATGAGTATTGTAACTAATAACAAAAAAATTACAAAAACCTAAATTTACAAAAGTTCTGTCATAGTTTGTACGTATTTATTTATTTACACTTTCTAAGATAACCATAAAGTATATTTTCTCCTTTAATGAGATCAACTATCAAAGAGCCTTGTCGCCTGTCGCCCGAGGGACGGTGTTTTTGATTTACATTAATTAATGTCTAAAATTCGTAAGTCATTAAAAATTCTACTAACATAAACTCGATGCCGCATTTTAACAAGAAATTATCGTGAAGAAAAACTAAGAAAAATCTTTATTTTCTAAGTATACATACTTTTTACTTCGTCATTTTAACATGGTGAAGCCATGGTGGAATCATTACCTAGATTACAACTGTTAAGGCCAACTCGATCGGTATGATACCACGCTCACACGGAGTACCGTCTTGAAACGGTAGCCTTTGATATAATCGTGTTTCGTATGACGAATGAGAGCTTCGACTTCCAATAGCCCACTTCTCCTTGCCCCTATCCCAGCTTTCCTTTTTTGTTGTTGTTGAAGCAGGGGGAATACCATTCGTACACTACCGGACCCTTTGTCCCCACAAGGGACAACGGCCTAGACTTAGACCTAGACTTAAAAAGTGGTGTATCAAAAGCGCCGCCGGCATGTTTGGAGGCCCAGCTGGTAAATTCGTTCCTTCCCAATTTGCTACTACTCCACTAAACCTTCCTGTATCTCATGTGTCCGGGCTTGTGGTAGGAAGAGCATGAGACTTAGAACGTAGTTATGCTCATGCTCATCTGCGCATCAAGGCCGGACAGCAGAGCAAACTCACTTCGTCAACAGAGGTTAGTTCCACCGCATCCCCAGATGCATGTGGACCCCTGTAGCGGAATCACGGGAGATTTTGCGCATATTTGCGCCTCCGGACACCCGACAGACGTCGGTACCCGTGAGTCGCATGCACCTCTCTCCCTATCCCAGTTTCCCTACGCCATCCCCCTATTTCAATCCCATATCCCACCCCTTCTATCCCATTCCTCTTTAACACTCTCTGTAACTACTTTCCATTAACTGTGCCACAGGTAGACCTGTTTGCCAGCTGCGCAATAAAAAAAACACAAAGAAAACTTAATTGAAATAAAATATTGAAAATTATTGTGTATAGATCAATTTTAATACAGCACACAACACACACACACACATTGTATATAATAATAATTCATTTATTTCAGAAATGGAGTATTTCCAAATTATACAGTTTTAAATTATAAAATTATTTCAATATTATCAAAATTTAAATTTCAAATTAATTCACGGCACAACTAATTAATAAAAAAATACTAGGGCATTACACCCGCGTCATTTAAATTATTATAAATGTTTCTACTCCACGGCGTCAAAAGGACATGTATACCAAAATGATTTCAATTATGGCCTCTGCCACCAGGCCGCGAGGCGGGAGAAAACAAACAAACTCATGCATTTAACTGGATGTGCAGTTGCACCCATTTACGTAGCAGCAGCGAACGCAGCTAGTACATTCCCAAGCTAAGCAAGTTACGGTTGTGTTATGGGTAATATACAACGGACCACTCTGGGGCCGATCCCAGGCACCCAGACCATAGTAAATAACAGAAAATTCGTTTGCGAAATTTACAATGCCAGGAATCGAACCCGAAGCCTCTGTGTCCCAGCGAGTTCCGCCGGCTAAAACTTAGCCCCCTCAACCACAGAGGCCGTCCCGTCCAAAGAAGAAGAACATATATGCGAAACAATTGAAACAAAGCATGACGCGGCCGTGCTTTAACATACTGTTACGAGTTACAGCACTCGAATTAAAAATCCCGTTGGAATTACTATAGAATTTATTAGAACTATACAAACACGTGTAACACAGGTACAAATGTAACTGGACGCAACCAGTACAAACAGCACGATTCAATAACACGCGCAAAGTCCATCACTATATAGCTCATCGAATGTACACACGTCTTGCTCGTATAGTAATCGTCGCTTGACTGCTGATCTCTCCATTCGGGCATTTCTTTATACTCAGCTATACAATATGTCTCGACCGTATAAACAATAATTTCCAAGAATCACACCTGGCCACTGCCTACCTGCCTATAAAGGATTACAATACACAATAGGCTGTTTTTCTAATTACAAATTTTAAACACAAAATAAACAAAAGTCCAAATTCGGGAAGGTAATAAACTGTGCTTTATGGCAGGCAGGTGTGAATTCACTTTTGTCGGCATGTAACTATACATTCCAAACGATGAAAACGATGAACGATGTGAACGCCACAGCGTTAACCGCTAACTTACTAATTTCTAATTTCAGTATTAAAAATAAATCAGCAAATGCTATTATAGAATCAAATTTAATATAAATTTTCTATGGCCGTTAAATAGGAGCTGTTCTACGTAAATAAAAGATTTATAGGTATTACCCAATAGAGAATTTTTATTTTACGGCCGCCGTTACGCCATTAAGGGAACGAGATTGGAGTCACGGACAAAATATAGTGTAAAATAAATCCTTCAAATCGCTATTTATTTCTAAGTAAAGAAATAACAGAAAATATTTATGAAAGAAACATTGAAATAAGTTGTCACTTTCAGTATTTAAATGGAATACCTTTAGGAACGGCTTTCAGTATTTTATTTAAGCCCTACTTCATTTTTTTACTTATTTAGAGAGAGTATTTTTTTTGGAGGTAGTAAAAATATACGTATTCCAAGGATAAAATAAAGTTTCTCAATATTTTATCCATAATTAGAGTTTTCTCCGCGGCTGCGCGGCGGGTTAAGGCCTACGAAGTAGCTCTATTATAGTTACATAAAAACTTAATTACTTTTCTATATACCTTCAGTTAAAAGTTATCTAACTGTCGGTGAAGACCGCTTAAAAATCCGATGCATAGTTTAGGACTTATAATATACATATATATACTAGAGTTTACCCCGCGGCTGAGCCGGGGGCAACCTCTAGTGCGTATCTCTTGTTTAAAGAGCAGGCGGTACAGGTTACATTGTATTAATTTTTTATGTATTTTTCCCGGGAAGATTCACTTCATTTTATATCGCAAACTATAACCGACTATCTGTAAACTACATAAATGACAAAACCTGTCAAAAATGACAAAATAAAGAACATGGACCAAATAGACTCAGTAGACCAAGTGGACCCAGTGAACCAAGTGGACCCAGTAGACCCAGTGGACCCAGTGGTTCAAGTGGACCCAGTGGTTCAAGTGGACCCAGTGGACCAAGTGGACCCAGTGGACCAAGTGGACCCAGTAGACCAAGTGGACCAAGTAGACGAAATGGACAAAACCTATCCTAGTTTCCGGGATAACCTTTACATAAATCTATCCCAAAATGTATCCCATTATCCGGGGTAAAAAGTATCCCTTGGCCACCCTCGGTATTAATATTATATATATACTGAGTTTCAGCCAAATCGATCCATTAGTTTTTCCGTGAAATCGAAACAGACAGACAGATGGACGGACGGACAGACAGACAGACGGATGGGCGTACGGACGGACGGACGGACGGACGGACGGACGGACGGACGGACGGACGGACGGACGGACGGACGGAATGACGGACAGACAGACAGACAGACAAGCAGAGTTACTTTCGCATTTATAATATTAATAAGGATATATATATATATAGTCGTGTATATCCACTAATTCCTATAAGAAATAATTACTTTACGCAAAGTTGACGGTAGGGGCTGGACGAGGAAGACGAAAGGGAGACTGGGATATATTGGCGCAGACTTGGGGAGGCCTACGCCCAACAGTGGATATTGATTGACTGAAGAAGAAGTGGATATACAGGCAGACAGATGCGGAAAGCGACTTAGTTTTTTCTTTTTTTTGTTGATTGAGTTCGGCAGATAGAGATGACGGTCCACATGATGGAAAGCGGTTACCATCGCCTATGAACATTTGTAACATTAAGGTGCTAACAATGTGCTGCCGCTGTCTAAATGGAGACTGAAACCTGGCCACTAATGCCGGCCGGAACACAACTCAAGGTTGTTATGGCGGCATACTGTAGACTGGGGATGGTAGCCATCCAGGCGGGCAGATACCCTACCACCTGGCTATGGGTTGTTTGGTCGCCTCTTACGACAGGCCGCCTGGCCATAGGAAACTGTGTTCTTTCTCCGATCCTGCATGGATATATTATGATGATATTTTTTATACTATTGTTACAACTCAGATTCCGACAAACACATAACCCACCTGCATATCTGAAACAAAGCACATTTATAACCCGTCGGCATTTGAACTAATAACATTGAAATTTTTTTATGGTCGTCTTCTTTTGTTTTCTTATTGGCATACGGCCTATTGTTGTATTGTGACCATTAGCCAGGTATTACGGATCTAAAGTACAAGCTGATTCTAGGAAATTCGGTCCACGCAGACGGGCGGACATATTGCATCTGTGCAGTATAATGCAATGGCCCGATTGAGGGAGCGGGGAGTCGAGCGATAATCACGAGCGAAGTAAGGCGTGTGTACTACAATCGGGAATCTAATAAATGACGGACTTTGCGCGTTTTATTGAATCACGACCTTCTCCATTACGTTTGGACTTGTTGTGTTCGTTTATATTTATCCCTGTGTTATACGTGTTTTATAGTTCTAATAAACTGTATAGTAATTCTAACGGCATTTTAATTCGAGTCTCGCGACTTGCAACACTATGTAAAAAGGATTATTCTCTTTTTACTTAGTTTTATTTTATTTAGTTTTAGATTTTCATATATTTTGCTTAGTTTGTAATTTATGTTTAAGTTTATATTGTATTTTAAAGCTTTTAACTATGTTAATACTATTTAAACAATACTTTATTGTAAAATGAAATAAAGTTTTAAAAAAAATCAGCTAATATGACTATGGAAGTCTAGAAAGCATTTACTCGAAAAAGTACCACAAAATACTCTTAGTTCAGTACATCTTTTTCAAACCAATTATCGTTGAAAATGTTTTTATATACATTTTATTCTATTAGTAGTGTTTTATACATGCACTTATTATTAGATATAATCAGTACTCATAAATAATATTATAAAAAAGTAAAGTTTGTGAGTTTGGATGTTCGGGGTAATCTCCGGAACTGCTGAAACGATTTTGAAAATTCTTTCAACAGTGGAAAGCCACGTTATTCCTAAGTAATATAGGCTATATCTGATTGTGATTAATAATGACCCTTGGTAATATGGGCACAGTAACGCCTGTCAAATATGTAATCAATAATGTTCCACGCAAGAAATGCGCACGTCCTCGTACGAGGCACTTCGAGTGCTTTCTGCATTTATGAATTAATTAAAGGTTACAAAGCTTAATTAAACCTTGATATGCGTGCGTGCGTGTACGCGTGGGTGCATGTGTATTTTTTAATAACGCCCAGCGAAGTGGGCACGGGTCAGCTAGTTCAATGTATAAAAGTTCAGCTTCTTCATGTTTGTGTCCCCAACGCTTGAAAAGTAAACGACGGACTTACTTCCCTAATAATCAATATTATATTGCCACAGCAAAGCGCTAGTAGTATTAAATTAAGAATACTACTTTTACAACACTGTCGAAAAAAGGTAGAAAAGAAACCATACAAATAAGCAATTGCAAACAATAAAAAACCTCTTAACAGTGAACAAAGAATAAATTGAACTGGTATTGGCATTGCCAGAAGGAATTTCCACAGATTTAAAAAATAAAAGCACCGTGTCGGATTTAGTGTAAGTAGAAAAAATATTGTTTGGTTTTTATAGACATCGAACTGTGCTCTGATAAAAGCTAAATTAGCTTATTCCGACACAATTTGTACTAAAACTATAGCTTACATTCTTTTTTAAATGCTGCTGTACTTTGTATCCCGGGAATCCCGTGGGAATTCAGCGTGGACTAAGTCG
The DNA here is from genome assembly GCA_039645545.1 of Dendrolimus houi. NCBI lineage: Eukaryota > Metazoa > Arthropoda > Insecta > Lepidoptera > Lasiocampidae > Dendrolimus > Dendrolimus houi. The sequence goes on from CM077136.1 coordinate 11,117,789, forward strand.
CGGGCATATCCTAGTACTGTATATAATTTAGGACTGAAATCAGAAAGCTAAAAGATTATTTAATTTCAAAAGTAATTAACATTAATAATTAGTGCACAAAATATTATGTTATCAAATATGTACAAATACAGAATTTCATAATAGTCGGTTCCTTCAAATACAATCGTATAAACTCAAAGTTTATACCCGTTTCCTGCGTAAACTATCTTTTTTTTAGTTACAAAAAGTATCCTATGTTTATGTTCATTATTAAAAGTACTTTATAGTACTTTGAGTGGACAGAAATTTATTCATTGACAGAAAATATTAGGTTGGGGAAAAAGTTTCTTCGCATTTTATATAAAAAATTCAAAAGGTTTTATTATAAAGTTTATTTACATTTGACTAAAGTATGTAGGTGCCATTTTGTTGGATAACTTTTTGCCTGACACTGCCTAAGGAATTCTGGAGAGACCGAAACAGGTGAAACTCTGAAGGTGCAAGGTCAGGACTATACGGCGGATGCATTAACACCTCCCAGCCAAACTCTCCTAATTTTTGTTGAGTGGCTAAAGATGTGTGAAGTCTAGCGTTATCGTGGTGAAAAACCACACCCCTTCTGTTGATTAATTTCGACCGCTTTTTCTCAACTTTTTGCTTTAATCTCATCAGTTGTTCGCAGTACAGTTCAGAACCGATGGTCCTGCCTGGCGGTAACAGCTAATAATGAATAATACCCTTCCAATCCCACCATACACACAGCATCACCTTGTTGTGAGTTAACCCAGGTTTTGCCACTGTCTGTGAAGCCTGACCGGCCTTTGACTACGATCTTTTTCGCACGTTCTTGTCGTACGTGATCCACTTTTCATCACCAGTTATCAGCTTCTTCAAAAATGGTTCGGTTTCATTACGTCGTAATAAGGAATCACAAATGAGTACACGGTTCATTAGGTTTCTTTCAGTGCGCTCATGAGGCACCCAAATATCGAGCTTTTTTGTGTACCCAGCTTTTTTCAAATGCGCCAAAACCATTTTGTGATCAATTACCAGTTCTCCAGCTACATCGTAACTACTAATATGCCGATCTTGTTCCACTTTTTCAAAAATGGCATCAATTTTGTCCGTAACAGGGCGACCGAAGCGACGTGCATCTTTTATATCAAAATTTCCGGATTGAAAACGCTTAAACCAAATTTGCACTACTCTCACAGATACTGCATTAGGTCCATAAACATCACAATTTTTTTTAGCGGCTTATGTTGCATTTTTACCTTTTTTGTAGTTAAATTTTAAAATGTATCAAATTTCTTCATTAGGTTCACTCATTTTAACAATAAGAAAAACAAATGAAAATCACACATTTTCCTAATTTGAATTTGGAATTGTCTTCTTTAAAATTAAAACTTTTTAATGATACCAAAACCAGCCAGATGCAAATGGTATAGCCAAAGAGATCTTATTACAAGTTCATACATACTATATGCGAAAAGACTTTTCCCCAACCTATTATTTAAATAGGTTTGAACGGGATACAGACAATGGTATTTGAGGTGTTGAGATATTTTTGATAATTGATTTTTTATGATTCCGTAAACAAAATACCAAAAAAGTAACCACTCATCACCTCTAAGGTATCCTTCAATATGCGTAAGTGTGTCACACATTTGTCGGGTTTTGTTAAAACTAACATTAAGCTGATATTAGACGGTTTATTTCTGTCGTCCAATTTGGATGATTCAACTAAAATGATCCATATAAAGATAAACTAGAATCATTCAATATTATTGAACACCGTCGTGTTCTCTGAGCTCTGTGCCTTTCAACCAAATTAATTTAATTTCGTTGAAACTAAACATCACTCTTCATGTTCCCGTCAAAAATATTTTTAATACTTCAAGTCAGAATCAGTTTCCTTAATTCAATTAAGATGCAACGTCATTAACGCATTAGCCAGGCAAATTCGTCTTGCATTCAAGACCCATCAACCATCAACATTACTTAGTAATTTTTCTTCGTTACGACTCCATTTATTAAAGGGACGACCATAATTTAAGCTTATAAGGAAAAGTCTTTTTTTCCTCATTTAGTACTACTACCTTTTATTGGTATGTAAACAAAGTTATTTATTGGATTTAAACTAATAAACATCAAATGATGAAAAAGATAAAATTATAATCGCTTACGTGCCAATTGCATGTTACTTTAAGTACAATAAAAAGTTCCCAAGTTTATTGTTATAAACAATCCAATATTTATTGTTTGCCTACGAAACTGTAGGAAAAGGCATTTTATCAAAATAACCCATATTGTAGTACCTAAGTGAATTAAAAAGTTCTTAGAAGTGCATATATATATAAAACCTTTTCGGGAGATCTTCGATATTCAAATTAAAGATTGTCTATCACACAATATTTATGCCAACTGTCACTTGTTTTTGTCAGTTCGTTCGCACGTAATAAATTGTTTTGTGCAACGAGTTGCTAAAAACGTAAAATTATGGATAAAAGTAAATTACATGCGGTGATAAATATCTTAGCTTGCAAAAAATGTCTACGAAAGAATTTTTTTCGGATATTCAGTACACATTAGGGCATGATGATGTACCCTATTCTACTGGGTGGCTGAATTTAAAAGAGCTAGATCAAGCAGTAAAGATGACCCGCGTTCTGGGCGGCCTTCAACCTCCGTTACGTAAGAAAATGTCAAAAAGGTCTAGAATCTGATTTTAGAAGATAGAAGAATAATTATAAAACATATAGCTAAGATCCTAAAGATATCTTTTGGTAGCGTTCAACCCATTTTAATTGATTCACTGGGGTTCAAAAAAGTGTCGGCAAGATGGGTGCCTCGAATGTTAACCGACGAAAAGAACAAGCGACGTTTGGTTAAATTTCTACGCGTAATCTCAAAATGTTCCAGCGTGATTTGGATAATTTTTTCCGTCGCCTTGTCACTATGGATGAAATGTGTGCCCATCATTTCGTTTCTGAAACAAAGAGACAAACTGTCTTGGAAACGACCATCCTCTCCAACCATTAACTAATTTCGAGTTGCTCCTGCCGCTGGCAAAGTTATGGCCTCAGTGTTTTGGGATAGTGAAGAAATCCTTTTTATTAATTACACGCCAAACGGCCAGACGATTACTAGACAGTATTATGCAAATTTAATTCTGAAAGTGCATGAAGCGATTAAAGAAAAACGTCGTGGAAAACTGTTGTTGGGCATGTTGTTTCTTCACGATAACGCTCCCACTCATCGATGGGAAGTTGCGCTCAACGCAATCCACTGTGCTGACTTCAATCTCTTTGACAACCCACAATATTCTTTGGACTTAGCCCCAAGTGATTTTCACTTATTCTCAAAATTTAAAGAGGGAATTCGTGAAACTAAATTTCACGATAATGACGCGATTATGGCTGCCGTAGAGGAGTTTTTCGAGACTCAAAAAGACATTTTTTTTCGCAAGGAATAAGAAAGTTTGAAACGCGTTATTACTTCCGAATATACTTTGATGTATAAAGGAAAAATAAATGTACTTATTATCAGTCAAGACACCGCCGCCAAGGCCAGAAGTAAATAATGGTTCACTGGCATGACGACCTAAGAATAGGAGAGCACATTATAATGATGACATCTTAAGGGGAAACAGTGATTATCCGATGCGATATCCTCTTGATATCTCAAAAACTTTCAACGATTTTTTTTTTATCAGAAAGGCTGACGACAATTTATATTTGAAACCACTCGAAAGATATTTATTAAGTCTTTTAGTATTTCATCTATGATATATATTGATGTTACAAAAACAGCCTTTCAGAGTTACCTTTTAAGCTCATTTCTAGTATTATTCTTTCATGTTCCAAATCCCTCCCTGTACCTTATAAAGCAATCCTCTACCGTCCTACAATAAATTGCTTCATTGATTTCATTAATTGGATGCAAAAGCTTTGGTTTTGATTGTTGAAAACCTTACAAACAGACTATCATATCTACCATTTCCATTGTTAATTAAATTGTTTGATTTAAAATAACCAATTAAGGAGTAAACAATGCTCTCTTGAGATTCGTTCGATTGTTTTCCGATTCACCAGAAAGGCTATTGAATGAAAATGACTTCAATTTAGTTGCTTACTAATGTACCTTAGACATATTTTTTTCCAAGTAGCACAACTGCAAAAGGGAAGTCAATAGATATTTATTAAAATTACGTTTTAACAGTTTTAAGCACGATAATTTATTTTTATTATTCCGACGTTTCGGCAAAATAGGCTATAAATAAAACTTTAACAATACTCATTGACACTTGACATCTTTGTCTTCCGTGATCACAGCTACTGAAAAGTGGCCGAAACATCGGAATAATAAAAATCAAATAAATTACCGCGCTTAAAACCGTTAAAACGTAGTTTTATTATGTATACTAGTCGCGAAAACTCAATAGGTATTATTGGGCTTGGTGCCATACGGGATTTGCGACCGGGTCATGCTTACCAACTAGGAGCAAGCAGGTGCGTGATCTGACTCCCTTCCTCGGCTCGTGCCAATAGAGGACGTGCCGGCGCCAGAGAAGGTTTTTCGATCTCTGGCCACAGTGAGCGGGCAGCTGCGGGGTGGCCCCTTGGGAAATGGTGTCCACCCACTGTACCTGCCGTCTAAATGAGAGCTCTTCCCGTGAAGCAGCCTTATTCGCTTTTCGCATGCGAGGACCGTGAAGACGTCGTAAATTCGGCTTTCCTTCAACAGCGGGTGAGACATGTGGACCACCGCCTGCCGAGGTCATGTATACTAATATCATCGCCTTTTATTAATGTATTATATAATAAATAGTATTGAATTTGGTAGATAATTATATATTTTATAAATTAATACTGTTACGAGTTGCAGGACTCGAATTAAAATGCCGTTGGAATGATTATAGGGTTTATTTTATTAGAACTATACAAACACGTATAACACAGGTACATATATAACTGAACACAACCAGTCCAAACGTAATTTGCGAGATCGTAATTCCATATAACGCGCAAAGTCCGTCAGTAAATAGATTACCGCATGGGGTATACACGTCTTGATTCGCTCGTGGTTATCGCTAGACTCACGATCTCTCCATTGGGGCATCGCTTTATGCTGCCCAAATGCAATATGTCTACCTGACCGCGCGGACCGAATTTCTTAAAATCACACCTGGCTAATGACTACCATAAAAGATTACAATACACAATGGGCTGTTTTTCTAATCACAAATTTGAAACATAAAGTAAACAAAAGAAGTCCAAATGCCGAAAAGTAATACAATCTGCAAAACAGGTATGCAGGTGTGAATTTGTCTTTGTCGGTCGTAACAATACAATGCGATCTGTTACATATTCTTTAATATATATTTTTAAGTTAGTTGTAGTTTGATATTGTAGCCTATGATTATAATCTATTTATCACTTAATAATTAATTTTTTATACAATGAAGGACACTTAAATTATATTGTGTTCTTTCTACCTATAATACTTCAAAACTATAAGTAGAATACTGAGCCTACGTCATCGAAGTCAATGAGTAAGTCTCCCAGAAGGCTGGCTACGTTACCTCGCTGGATCGCCATATTGAACCGTATTTATATGCTTGTCAGAGGCACATTTTTTATTAGGCGATTATGATTTCTAGTATTCATTAATTCCGTGACACAAGCATCTCAACATACCAAGGACGAAATCATAAAGATTATTTATTATGTAATCGTTTACATCGCTTGCATGTATAGTTCTGACAAAATATAATACTATCAACAAATAATAGATGTCGCAAGTCGTATTTATTAAATGTTTGACTTTTTGAATGTGTCCTTGTATTGTAAGCTATGTTGCCGGTAAACCCTAACTACTGACGACGATCAAATCGCAAACAATTTGAAGAATGATCAGGTACAAAGCGCCTATAATAAAAGTATGTATGAAAGTTGTATGAATAAAACTAGATGAACCAAAACGTGTGTAAAATCGGCAAACAAACTTATATATAACATGTATATCCCGAAGCTAAATAAGTTACGCTTGTGTTACTGGTAATATACCACAGACCACTCTAGTTCCGATTCCAGACATGCAGCCCACAGTGAATAAGAGAAAAGTCGTTTACAAAATTTGCCATCTCAGGAATCAAACCCAATCGAATCGAGCAAGAGAAAATCTATCATCTGCACCTACACCTAAGAGAAATAGGCGTGATAATATCTATATACAGAAAGAAAGAAAATTTTATTTGAAGAAATAGCGACGTAATTACATACCCTATACATTATTATACACACAGCATATTCCTACCTATTCGCTTTCGCCGGAATGTTCATTTACTCTCACTTTTGCACAATATCCTTTACAATCCCTGTACTCCCCCATATTTAAAAGAATATTTTAGTTTTCTCTATCAATCTCACTCCTGTAATTTGCGCTCAAATTATTTTTTTTTTTTAACAATACCTGCACACACTTCTTCCTTCGTAGGAAATTCTTTTGCCGTACAGGCTGCTCGACTATGGAACTCCCTCCCCTTCACAATCAGACAAGCTAAATCAATGACTACAATTAAACGTATGGTCACTGACCATTCTTGGTCTATTAATTTTTTTTTTTTTGCATTAGTTGAATGTATCTATTGTTCGAATGTATATATATGTAATTTATGATATCATCGTATATCTAATTATATATTTGTATCTATATATATAAGTATATAGTACTTTATTTATATTTTATTTTTATAATACACCACCAAAAATCGTATATTGAAATTTCCTTTAAAACCTCCTTAGACACTGGGTTGGCTGGAAGAGGTCGCTGTAAGCGATAAGGCCGCCCATTGTTCTAATGCAAATGTATCCATATCAATTGTCTAGATTTAAATTTATGGTGAACAATAAAGAGTTTTCATTCATTCATTCATTTCTATTTTGAGAATTTGCACGCCGCATTTTCAGCAAACAACGTTTGCACTCAGCATATTGCTGTGCCCGAATTATATCCGACACAACGCTGATTTTCATTGTAAACCTTCCTTTTGTCGTAAGACCAAAAGGACCCAATTTTGTTAAATAATAAATGATAATAATAATAATTAATAAAACTAATTCTACTTGTGTAATATTTAGTAGTTAATCAAATAAATTAAAAAAAACTCAAAAACAAAATACTTTGTTACTATAATGTTAAAATAATGTTAATGTAATGTATGTAATGTAATAATCAACGACTTAATTGAGACAACAAAATCCATTGTAAAAGAATAAAAATGCTTAAAATTCACACAGCTATTGTTACAAAACAAAAACAAATTACACATAATTGAGCTATGTTTACATTAATTAGAACATACCCGCCTTTTGTGATTAACACAACAAATAAGATAACAGAATAACAAATGACGAATCCTGTTTATAAAAGCCCTGAAATATATGAGAGGTAGTTAAAATTTTGGTACATTTCATTCAAAAGTTGGTGTATCTTGTTTATGTTAATTACTAGCTTTTGCCAGCGGCTTCGCTTGCATACATTACAAATAGGCATAGTTTGAGTAGACAGTGTAATAAACAACAATAAAAAGTTGAAAGGGAGCCCCTTTTTCATCCCCTTAGGAGTTGAATTTCCAAAAACGCCGATACATATATTTCTACCCAGAAGCAGGTATATAAAATTTCGTGTTTCTTACTTTGAAAATGACGGATTTTCATACAAACTATCACCCCCTTTTTCGCCTTCTTGGGGGTTGAATTTTCAAAAATCCTTTCTTAGTGCGCACCTAAAGTATAGAAGGAACCTATATGCAAATTTGCATGATTCTAGCCCCAGTAGTTTGGGCTGTGCATTGATATGTCAGTCAATCAGTCAGCCCGTCAGTCACTCAGTCAGTCGTCAGCCATTCAGTCTGTCTGTCTGTCAGTCAGTAAATCAGTCATTTATTCAGTGTGGCCAAACAATTATATATAATTAGATAAAAGGCGAGGTAGTTTAGTAGTTAACGCACTGGCCCCTAATTCCAATGACATAGATTCTTCGTTATTGGTTCGTTCAGAAAAAAAGTTTGAAATCTGTGTCGATATCACGCGCAGCATAAGCAATTTTTCTGACTTATATTCATTGTTACAGTTGCCACGTGCTGATTCTGAAAGAAAACATCGTGATTAAACCTGTATATTGACATAGCCTATGTGCAAAACCCGGCAATCCGCCTTGGACAAGTTTGGCGGATATACCATCGCATAGTATTAGGGCATCTAAGAGCTGGTACTATAAAATTAATTATATCATTATAGTCACAGTTACTTACTATACACACAACAGATAATTACGTACATGTATGTATATATGTATAATATACGTAATTAACTGTTGCGGTTCAATGAACTAAAATAATCCTTAGCCTCTGAAAGAAGAATACTCCAGTTTCCTGTCCAGCGCTATTTCTTGCCAGCTACAGGCCTGAAGCTCAGCTTGTGTTAAACATGAAATTACATTTCACTGAGGACTTTCATACGTAACATCTTATCAAAATTCAGCATGTTAATCAGGAAACTGTACGATGAAAACCAAAATCAACTTGAATCCAGGTACAGTGGCGGAATAAAAAAGTTCGCCAGTTGTCAAATTGATTCATTTAACATTCCGCGAGCACATGTTACCTTTTCAAACTAAGTCACAGAACAGACCGTTCCACAGAAAATTATTTTTAATTGTTTGACAATATATTTTTTTATTGCACGATTTCAGTAGTCAGGCAGATGACCCACCTAATAATCGCCTATAGACATTTGCAACACCAAAGGCATTACAAATACGCTGCTGCTCTCTTGAGAGTGTCTGGAACCTGGCCATTAAGGCCGAACACAACTCAAAATTGTTATGGCGGCATACTCTAGACCAGGAGTGGTAGCCATCCAGACGGGCAGATACCCTACCACCTGGCTGTGGGTTGTATTGTCGCCTCTTACGACAGGCCGCCCGGTCACAGGAAATGGTATTCTTTATCCGTTCCTGCACGTAACAGACAGTTTAAAATTACTTAGATCAAAGTTCTTTGATTTTCTATCTTGTCTAAGAAGATTGTTTAGAGGTCTAATAAATACCTTTTTATTGGTTTTAATACTTATGTGAATCGTAATGATTATATCCTCTTTGTTTCTCATTATTAAAATTATTCTTAATCTCAGTGGCTGTCATTGTCAACATTGCCATTTTCTTCTTTCACGTTTCTATCTATATTTACAGATAAATTAAAATTAAGTGTCTGTTTGTACCGGCAAAATAACAGCTTCTTATTAAATACATATGAAAGTATATATGGTAACTATATAAAAAATCAGTTTTAAACATTTTTATCTGTCTGGATGTTCCGGCTAATCTCTGAAACGGCTGGACCGATTTTGACGAGAATTTCACTGGCAGATATCTGATGTTATAAGTAGGAACTTAGGCTACATTTTTTTAGGATTCTAAGAAACAAAATTCCACGCAGACCAAGAAGCGGGCATAGGTAGTATTTTATAAACGTAACATTTATTAAAATGTTGATAGTATTGTTACGACCTGACGCCGACAAAAGACAAATTCACACCTGCATACCTGTAGACATTTTATTACCTTTTCGGCATTTGGACTTCTTTTGTTTACTTTGTGATTAGAAAAACAGCCCATTCTATATTGTAATCTTTTATGGTAGTTATTAGCCAGGTGTGATAATAAGAAATTCGGTCACCCGGTCAGGCAGACATATTGCATCTGTGCCGTATAAAGCAATGCCCCAATGGAGAGATGAACAGTCGAGCGATAATCACAAGCAAAGTAAGACACAGACACATTATATTCGGTAATCTATTTAGTGACGGACTTTGCGCGTGTTATTGAATTGTGCATTACGTTTGGACTGATGGTGTTCAGTTATATTTGTACCTGTGTTATACGTGCTTGTATAGTTCTAATAAACTCTATAGTAATTCCAACCGCATTTTATTTCGAGTCCTGTAACTCGTAACAGTATTGTTTCTTGTACTCGTGCAAGCAAAAGTCGACTTTAAGGTGACGAACATTTTAATTCCGGGAGTGTATAAGTTGAAATTTCCATTAACTTCTATGCAAAAATAAGTTTGATGTGAAACAACTTGAGAAGTACTCGACCGATTTTTATTGTGCTCATATTCAGATAAATCAAAAGTTCAACAAGTTGGTTTCGTATACGGTTCGGTTGGTACGCGAAGGGTGTATAGGTGGCAACATAATAAACTATTTGAGGCATCTCATCAAACGTGACATGTTCAATTTATTAATAATATTTTTAATATGAAAAAATTGATTAAGGTAAAGGGTTTTCTGATTTATCGTTGCTAATAAAATGAGCGTTACATATTACGATACTTTTACATAAAAGAATACAGAACGAAAATTTCATTTAAAAAATAGTAAATCAAAATTTAGGAGTGGATCTTTTGTGCATATTTTAAAATGCATGCTAATTTCATAAAGATATTCTAGAACTATCGCGCATTTGTTTATCTTTCTCATTATCATCAATTGTATTATATCAATGAATAACTTGTGGATTTAATTTTAAAAAAAAATGTTAAAAATGAACTATAGATTTTAGGATATTGATTGATTTTAAACACGAACTACCTTGTTTCGCGCTGGTCAATGACCTAAAATTTGGCTGAAGTTTTTGTTACATAGGTCCAGCTTTGCCCTGGTGACTGTTTACTTAATTATTATTCTATAAGTTTAGTATCTATTCGTGAATTATTAACACTGTACATTCATAAACTATGAAAAGCCATGTTTAAAAATAAGAAGAGTAATGTAGTTTAACACTTGAGAAATTGATTCTCTTTTGTCCCTTTTTTTTTTAGCCAGGGGAAATCCGTTTGAGGACTAAGCCGCGACAAGGGCAGAACCTTGGGGGGATAATTCACGACCTAGTGTGGGATTCGCCAGATCGGGGGTGGCACTAGCATGCCTATTCAGAACTGGTGCCATGCTATTTCCACTCCCCGGTTAGGGATACCCACTAAAACCCCTGGGTATTCCGTCCTTTGCCTTATGCCAAGGCTACTGGTATATGACCTAGTCTCTCCGCAGCCCTGGCAGGCGTGGGCCTCGAGCGAGGCCTCTTCCACTGCCGGGGGACTACTTTATCCCCCGGCATCATCTTGTTCTCTGTGCGTGGAGCGGTCTGTAACTCGCCCCATGGGAGGAGAGGTGAGCGCGCACGGAACACTCGCGCCCCCGTCTCGACGGCATGTGCAGGTGAGTGAGAACCGCTATAACCTAAGAGGCCCCACCCGCGCCACCCGCTTACGGTGGCCGAAGGTCCTGGCAGGCCCTCCGACACCGACGCGTCCTCCTTTGACGGGAGCGGAGCAGTGATGTGCGCTCACGCTCCCGCTCCGCCTCCTCCTTCGCAAGCATAGCGCGCTCGCGGAAGGAAGAGACGGCGTCCCATCCTGTTGGGCTCCCGACCATGGTGCGTACCACGGCCGGGAGCGAGAGGTCATGTCCAGTAACGGCGACGAGGTCTCGGCGCTGCTCTGTCCAGGCAGGACACTCCTGGAGAGTGTGCAGCGCCGTATGCTCGTCGCCGGTGTCACAATGATGGCACCCTGACATCGGCTCACGGTCAAGGCGACACAGGTAGCTCCTGAAGAAGCCGTGCCCCGAGAGGACCTGTGTCAGCCGAAACGTCAGGGTGCCGTATCTACGTCCTGTCTCTCTTTTGTCCCTGCTATAACCTGGGATAAAGTTAGTGTTAACGGGTGTGTCACGTAGATGTAGCCAAAGATTTAATGCATTAATAGAGATATGACATTTTTAATGATGTTAAACATGGACCGATAACTCATGTATATTCTAATGTAGCTAATCGTTAACGCCGTTGTTTTTTACCGCTATAAGTAAATCTCATTCAGTCACAGTGACGTTAGTGTTAGTAGACTAACGTAAGTGGAGTAGGGGCATTAGCATAAATAAATGTAATGTAATGTAGTGTGACACCATTAATTCGTTGTGATAAACGAGTATATAGGGTCGCATCGTATAATAATGTCGTAAATTCCGCGATAAGATTATGAAATTTTATGTCCCACAACAATTTTGATATTTTCCAAATTTCTGTAGCGTATAGCTATACCCGTAATTTAAGATCGTTGAGACTTTATTGCGTACTTGATTACTTTAATATGAGGACATGAAGTAAGATTTTGGAATCTGTTTTTTTTGCGATCTACTAGTTAGAAGCATTTACTTTAAACAATTTACTATTGCGATTTCAATTTTTTTTTTATTGACTGAAGCAGGCAAACAAGCAGATGGCTCACCTGATGGAAAGTTATTACCGTCGTCTATGGACTTCTGCAACACCAGGCGTGTGGCCAATGCGTTGCCGACCTCTAAGAAATTTTATAACGCCCTTCTTAAAGAACCCATGTCGTAGCGTAAAGGGAAAACCGCGGCGGGAAGTTCCCTCCAGATCATTGTTGTACGCGTAATAAATATTCTAGAGAACCGTTGCGTAGTTGAGCGTGGGAGCTCGAGGATATGGGGGTGAATATCACGTCACTGGTGAGCGTTGCGGTTGTAAAAGTGAAGCTTGGCACCACATCAAACGGTTCCTCGGAACACTCCCCGTTATACAGGCGGTAAAATATCCAAAGGGACGCAAAGTCTTTTCGAAGACTTGGCTATTCTAAACTGCCTGTTAGTATGGGATCGTCGATGATACGAACGGCGCTACGCTGGATGGAGTCAAGGGGGTCAGTCTGGTAAGCGGGTGCTCCAGCCCATAGATGTAATCAATACTCCATATGTGGTCTGATTTCAGCTTTGTACAGTGCAAGTCGTTGCCGCGGAGTGAAGTACTGCTTGGACCGGTTTAGCAAACCAAGCTTTTTGGAGGCAAGTTTACCCTTGCTTTCCAGATGAACCTGAAACTACACGTCGTTCGCTATGTCGACGTCAAGGATACCGATACTATTGGCGATAGTAAGATGTGTTCCTTGGAACCGTGGCGCAGGGACAGATGGAGTCTTTTTGGCAGAAAATGCGCAGACATGTGTCTTCGTGGGGTTAAACTGGACAAGATTTTGGCGTCCCCTTTCAGAAACTCGCTCCAGGAAGTTCTCTACTTCAGACACAAGTCTGACCCGACTCTCTTCTACTAGCGACCGAGGGACATTGGCGCGACTGGTGAATCAGGCGTCATCGGTACTGTCATCCGCGTAGCAATGAATGTTCTCTATAGACAACAAGTCATTGATATGCAGGATTTAGTTATTTTATTATTATATTACTTATTTATTTAAAAAAACAAATGAAATCGACTTAACATCCTGCTACGCTTGAGACTTCGTTCAACTTGGACAAATAATCACATAGACACTGATGGCAATACTACAAATATTTTAAAAAATCATATATTCTGACCTATGCAAGACGTGCAGTTAAAATTATTATATAATAACGGACCCATAAACGTCCCATTGCTAGGCGCGGGCCTCCCATTAATAAGGAATGGACAGGATACCCGCGACGCTCGTCCAAGGCGGCTTGGCAAGTTTGACACATCATTTATCTCGATGTTTTCCTTCACCGTTGTTAATACGTGGTAATTATAACAACATGTACATTAGGTCAGAAAAATGCCTAACTTATGCATGTGTTTGGGACGCGTGTGCTACCTATTACGCTACCGCAGCGATAAATTATTAATTTCCGTCAATTTTTATCCGTGCAGGAACGGAGAAAGAATACAATTTCCTACGCCGGGCCTGTCGTAATAGGCGACAAAACAACTCACAGCCAGGTGGTAGGGTATTTGCCCGACTGGATAGCTACCACCCCTGGGCTAAAGTATGTCGCCATAACAACCTTGAGTTGTGTTCCGGCATTAGTGACCAGGTTCCAGTCTCTCTTAAGAGAGCAGGAGCGCATTTGTAGCACCTTCGGTGTTGCAAATGTCTATAGGCGATGGTAACCCCTTTCCATAGAGTGGGCCGTCTGCCTGTCTGCTGAACTCCTGCAATAAAAAATATAAAAACATATCTGTGTTAATTCTAAAGAAATTACAAACACTTTCAGACAGGCCATAATTCAATTTTTTTCCCGTATACATACATCATTGTGTGGGATATCGTTCGTCAGATCTTGAAAAATCATAACGTTGCTCCTTAATTATTTGTTTAGTAGTTTAAATATGTAAGATAATACAAGATATTAAGATGTTAGGGATTGTAATAGACTTTAATTGCCTTGTTTTGACATCCAGTACATCATTTCACGTTGATGGAGGTTGCTGCTCTATAAAACCTCCGTATAACACTTTTTATTTATGTCAGTAAGTAGCAAGTCTTTACTTCCAAAGTCATAAACATTGTGTTCCTCCATAATTTTTGAATTATTTGGAAAATTGTGAAAACATCAAGTGGTCCAGTTTCAACGGAATTGGTTTTAAAGAGGTTTTTGAAATATAGATATCGATTAAATATCTTTTTTATAGTTCCGTAGCCAAGTGACTACAACAATTTGAAATTTGTTTTATTGATTGAGAGTGATCCGATACGCACTTGGCCATTTTTTTTAAATAAAATTAATTACTTTAAATATAACTCAAAACATACTTAGCATGCATAGCTCAGAAGGCATTATAATTCAAGAATACGTTCAAACCATCATTAAGGCAGTAAGGCGTAGGCTATTTGTAAGAAAAGCTCGTCCGCCTTCGACGGTCAAAATTAACTAAATGAAATAAGTTTTTAATTGTTTCCACAGACAAGGCAGTTTGTCTTTAGTGTTACGACAGCGTTCGAATGTTTTGTTTTAATCTACCGATTAATGGTAGTTAGGTAATATGGTTTATTTACAAGCACTGTTGCCCTCGAATAACAATGAACTTAGTATTTATCTACTTGGTTAATTTCACTTTAGTTAATACAAGCTTATCTGGCTAATAGGATATCAATGAACGTTCAAGGTTAGGTGGAATTACTTTTCATCTTAGCATCGTGCCGTCACCATTTTTTTTTTTTTGACCAGGGGAAATCCGTTTGAGGACTAAGCCGCGACAGGCACAGAAGCCTGGGGGGATGTTCGCGACCCGATGTGAGAGTGTGGGATTCGCCAGATCGGGGGTGGCACTAGCGTGCTCGGTCAGAACCGGTGCCACGCTATTGCCACTCTCCAGTTAGGGATACCTACTAAAACCCCTGGGTGTTCCGTCCTGCGCCTTATGCCAGGGCTACGGGACTGCGGGATTCCCAACTCCGCGTGCCCTGGCAGGCGTGGGCCTCACTCACTAGGCCTCTTCCAATGCCAGGGGACTACGGCCCTGGCCACAGCTAGGTCTTTTCCGTGCGTGGGGCGGTCTGTAACGCGCCCCACGGGAAGAGAGATAAGCGCGCGCGGAACACTCGCGCTCTCATCTCGACGGCATGTGCGGGTGAGTGAGAACCCCTATACCCCAAGGGGCCCCACCCGCGCCGCCCGCTTACGGCGGCCGAAGGTCACCATCCGACCTCCGGCGTCGGCGCGTCCTCCTTTGGCGGGAGGGGAGCAGGGAAGTACGCTCACGCTCCCGCTCCGCCTCCTCCTTCGCAAACATGACTTGCTCGCAAAAGGAGGAGACAGCGTCCCATCCGGCGGAGCTCCCGACCATGGTACGTACCACGGCCGAGCGAGGTGTCAAATCCGGTATGGGCGATGAGCTCCCGGCGCTACTCTTTCCAGGCTGAACACTCCTGAAGTATGTGCAGCGCCGTGTCCTCGTCGCCCGTGTCACAGTGATGGCACCCTGACGTGGCCTCGCGGCCGAGGCAACACAGATACCTCCCGAAGCAGCCATGCCCCGTGAGGACCTGTGTCAGCCTGAACGTCAGGGTGCCGTGACTTCGTCCAATCCATTCTTGCAGAACGGGCCTCACCGCCTCGATGGTGGCGGGGCCCGCGCTAGGGCGTCTTAGGCGTTCTTCCCAGACCCCCACGGCTACCTGGCGGAGCTCCGACCGGCATGCCTCGGTCTCTCGAAGCGCGGGTCTGGAGCCTCTGGCCAAGGCCTCTTTGTGCCACGTGTACAGTGACGCTAGGACCCTGGCTTCCAGGTCCCATGGGGTGGATCCGGCGAGTAGCGAGGCCACTTCGAAAGACACCGTACGGTATCCTCTTATTGCCCTGACGGCCAGTATGCGTTGCGCTTGACGCAGTAGCGCCGCATTTTTGGCCGTCAGGTGGTCTGACCAGACTGGGGCCCCATAAAGGGGTCGTGCCGTCACCATGCCGCAACCGCGACACCGCTGCGTCTCCACAGCAAAGTCGCTGTAACGCAACCTGGATTTATAACTGGGATGATATTAATATATTATTTCATTTATAATATACTAAAGGCTTTCCCGCGGCGTATAAGAAGTAGCTTTATTCTACTTACATAAAAACTTAATTAGGTTTTTTATGTATTATAAACAGTCGGTGAAAAATTATCTAACTGTTGGCGAAAACCGCTTGAAATCCGTTGCGAGGTTTAGAAAGAGTTGCGGATATCCAGACAGACTTGGAAAGCGACTTTCTTTTATACTATTTAAAGACAGTTACGGAACCATAATGAAACAATAATTAAAACCACATGTCACCTATTCACTAATAAATAAAAAATAATTTATTGAGTAAAATATAATTCACAATTTTTGAAGATCACTGGTCCCCAAATTAGGTGGATCTGTATCTTTTGAACCTCCTTTCTAATTGGTACAATTCTGATTATGAAATCATTGTTTACAGTTACATTCATTTTTTTAAATTATGTGTGTGCATGCATGCATGTGTGGGTGTGTTTGGGCGTGTGGGTGTGTTTGGGCGTGTGGGTGTGTTTGGGCGTGTGCGCGTACAAACCTGCGTGCGTGTGCGTGTGTGTATGCGTGTATATGCGTAACTTATGAAATTGTGAATTTGTTTGTATAAAAAAGATAACAACATCAATGAAATGTATAAGATTTCAGAATGTACATAATTATGTTATATATTTATTTTTAACAATTGTTCTGTCCCATCATAGTCAAGTGTTAAAAGCCATTAATGTAATTTTATTTCTAAATAACATACATAGTAGTATGTATGACATAGAATTATTGTGTTATCTAAAATCATTTCCGAAAATATTTACGAAGCAACAACAAAACCTTATGTAAATACACAATTAGATAAAGCAATTTAGTGGTTTACGATCGCACTGGGAAACACAATGTCGAAATAATGTGAGCGCATTTGGAAATGGGAAAACAAATGGCGGAAACACGAACATTAATAATACCGCTGCCATTAGAATTAGCAAAACAAGTGAAACATTTCAAATAAATTTGTGACTGTGATTTGACCTGAAAGTGATTTGATATTACATTTCTGAATTTAAGGTACGGAAGAAGAATACTACATTTGCTATTGCCCAGTAATCAAAATTCGACCATAAGACATGATGAAATCGAAAGGGGGCCTTTTTGCCTAAATGGCTACGAAACCCTCAAAATGTGTAAAAGCAGCTATCTCAGTCTGACATCCATGTCATACTATGCTCTATCTCTTTTATATTACATATTTTTTTATTTAATGTATTTTTAATAAGATATGTAAAAAGTTATCTTTCTATTTATTCTATTTTTCCATTTTTTTATAGCAGGCGTTCAGCAGACAGGCAGACGGCCCAGTTAATGGAAAGCGGTTACGATCGTCTATGGACATTTGCAATACCGAAGGTGCTACAAATGCGCTGCTGCTCTCTGAAGGGAGACTGGAACCTGGTCACTAATGCCGGAACACAGCTCAAGGTTGTTATGGCGACATACTTTAGACCAGAGGTGGTAGCCACCCAGTCGGGCAAATGCCCTACCACCAGGCTGTGGGTTGTTTTGTCGCCTCTTACGACAGGCCGCCCGGCCGCAGGAAATTGTATTCTTTCTCCGTTCCTGCATGGATGAAAATATAAACTTTATAGCAAATTTCTTTCAAGTTATGATTATTTAAATTAAATCATATTTAATCAAAATAAGATATTGATTGAAAATTATAATTCATATTTTCTATATTTTTTTCAATAAATACAAAACCAACTACAAACTGAAATGCAAAAAATAAATATTGTGTAAAACATCTTGAAGTTGGTATATTATGCAATGTTGTTGTTGTTTTTTATGTTTCACTTGGCACATTTATTTATTGCTTTTTACTTTGAAGTCGATTTTGTTATTGGTAAAAATAAACTGTTTTCTACTTTCTATTTGCGGAAATACTTGAATCGCCTTAGAAATAATATATTGAGCGCCTGTAGAAATTGTGCTACTGACACGCATATACAAGTTTGCCTTTCGCTCTTTAACATTTGAAAATCTTTTTATAATTGGTAGAGAAACCGCGTAACAAACATACAAAAAATCATTCATTCGAATTGAGAACCTCCTTCTTTGAAAGTCGGTTAAAAATATGAACGAACTGGATACTGGCACCAATTGGGATTACAGAGCATATTACGAGTTACGTTCTTTATTGGGCAGTTGCAATCCCGTAATATTATTCTCCCACACTATAGTTTTAGAACATTTTCCTCCTCCTTGAGTCGTATTCCTCATTCCTGAGAGTCTTAACTTTTCCCACTACTTTTTCTAATACACTTAACTTACTTACTTTTTTAGAATATATGCGTTACTTAATCATTTTTAATAGCAATCAAGGTGTTTTGTTGTTTTTATAAACTCATCAAACATTTTCAGATACCGTTAGATTAGATTCGATTATCATATAGCAGGGTTAACAATGAATATGGAATGATATTACTAAATGGCAATAATGAGACAATGACAACAATGAGAGTATTTAAAACACCAGAACGTGTTGTTTTCTCTCTTATATTTATCTTTGTACTTGCAATGCAGTACATTAACTTCACTACTGCCTGCTACATACCAAGTCACTCGATAGATCACCCAACAAGTATGTCATCAAATCGTCCAACAAGTAGACGGTCTACTGTCAAAGTACCAGATGAAAATACAACTATGTCGTCAACCACTACTGAAGAAACTATGAACGAAAAGAAACCATCGTGCAATATATGGTGTTGGATTAGAAGAGTTGGACTCTTTATTGTACAGCAGTTGTTAAGTGATTAAAACGATTTGATGTTTTGGGTGTTATTTTCTTTTATAAATTATAAATCGTTTTATTGGTAACATTGTTACACGTCAATCGTTTGTATAATTTCAATGTACGTCATAAACTCCTCATAAAAAGTGCGCTCGACTGACCATCTCTTGAGCCGTATTTGAACAAAGTGACAGATGGTGAGTCTATAATATTTATCGGGAGTTTGTTTTATTTACCAATATGTAAACATATCAAATATGGTATTTATATTTAAAAAAAATTATAGCATCGAAGTTTATGTGCGATCTACATCGCCAGATTAGCTAAAAATATCCCAGTAGTTTGGTTGTCTGGAAGAGATCGCTTTAAGCGATAAGGCCACTTACTGTTTTGCCTAAAAATATTGTAAATATTTTTTTTTTTTTTCTGTTATTTTGGTACGCAATAAAGTATTATCTATCTATCTAAATAAAGTTTACCCCGCTAATTTGTCGGCTTTATTGGAGCCGAACAGTGTACGTGACGATGCTAGGCATCGTGACGGAATTACTGTTATTCCTGGCGTTTAAACAAACCTTTAGTATGGGATGCGACCTGCTTAAGTCACTTTGGCCGCATCCCATAGATCAGCCGGTTGAGCGGCGAAAGCAGCTGGTGATTTAGGCTCAGTATTCTATTTGTAGTCTTGAGGGACTATAGGTGGAATGTAATATAACTAAGTTTTCTTTTATTTTATTACGGTCTTATTCATAGAACTTAGAGTAAGTTTGAACGCTTCTTTATGGTTCTTAAAGAACCGTTCAAACTTACTCTAACTCTCTATGAATAAGACCGTTAGTCTATAAACTCATTGTGATTTAATATTTTTACATCTAAATAAAATTCTTATCTCTGTATCTGATTTTAAAAAGTTCTTTTACATAAGCGTATCTATCTATCTAGATAGATACGCTTATGTAAATTTGC
Source organism: Dendrolimus houi (assembly GCA_039645545.1). Classification (NCBI taxonomy): domain Eukaryota; kingdom Metazoa; phylum Arthropoda; class Insecta; order Lepidoptera; family Lasiocampidae; genus Dendrolimus; species Dendrolimus houi. Next base: position 11,137,883 of record CM077136.1, read on the forward strand.
AACACCAAAGGTGCTACCAATGTTGGCTGCTGCTGTTGACGACCTTGAGGTGAAGACTGGAACCTGGCTCCTAATGCCAAAACATAACCCAAGGTTGTTGGGGCAGCATACTCTAGACCAGGAATGGTAACCATACCAACAAGCAAGTGCCCTACAACCTGACTCTGGGTTGTTTTATCACCTCTTACAACAGGGCGCCCAGCCGCAGGCATTAATATTCTTTCTCCTGCTCGACTTCAAAACTTAAGTGACAACTGCTGTTTATACGATGCTTATTCTTACGAATTAATGACGGTTTTATGACTTATCAGTCTATCTGAAAGTTTGTTTTAAATAGACTCCGAAACGGATCAACGAATATTTATAAAAATTTAGAAATTAGTCGTCGTCAACCAACCGTTGTCCACTGCTGGACGTAGACCTCCTCAAGTTTGCGCCACCTATCCTGGTCCTCCACTGTTCTCATCCAGCCCCCACCGGCGACCTTGCGCAGATCGTCGGTCCGTTGGGCTGGAGGGTGTCCTTCACTACCTTTGCCGAGATGCGATCTCCACTCCTGAAATTAGCACAAGAATTGAATTTAAATTATGGTATACATTTACAATATCCTGGAAGGTTTAAAAATATGAATATTCTAAGCTTCGCAAAAACAAAAGCTAGCTAGTAAAGAATAAAGAAAGAAGAGGTATTTTTATCAATCGCGTTAAGGAGCTCCAATTTTTAAAATAAGAGAGAGAGAGAGATATATTACTTTATTGCACACCAAAATATACAATTACAAAAACAGACCATATTTACAATATTTTTCTAGGCAATGCAACAGACGGCCTTATCGCTCAAAACGATCTCTTCCAGGCAACCTAAATGAAAAAAAATGAATGAGGCGATATAGGTGGTGCAGGAAAAAGGCAATAGATAAATAAATACTCAAACTATTTTAAGAAATGAATATATAGGTACAAATACATACATATAATATATACAATAATACATAAGTTATTATAATTAATGTATTAGCATGATTATATTTTGTTAATCAGACATAGCTATTTGTGGACAAATAGTGTTTTCTGAGCAAATTTCTAAATGTTGGTAATGATTTGGCCTCTCTGACAGTAAGAGGCAGCATATTCCAAAGTTTGACAGCCTGCACCGTAAAAGAATTATCATAACAGGATGAAGTATGTGCAGGCGTCATAAGTTTTCGGTACGTATCATGGCGCAAATTGTGGGCAGTGGATAGGCGAAGGAATTTAAAACGTTCCTTAAGGTACTGGAGACTATTAGGAGTAAATAATATGTTATAAAGGAGAGTGCGAATGTGAGTATTCCGGTGAAAATGAATACGAAGCCACTTGAGTCTTTTACGAAATTCGGAATCATGGTCATATTTTCGCAATCCAAATATGAACCTGATACAAAATTTCTGAAGCCTCTCAAGCTTGTTCAACTGTTCTACGGCTAAATCTAGATAGCAGGCGTCAGTGTAATCAAGTATGGGAAGCAAGAGAGACTCAGCGAGCGTAATCTTGGTAGCAGTGGGAAAAAAGTTTCTTAATCTTCTGAGCGATCTAGAAGATAAGAAGACTCTGCGACTTAAATCGGTGATGTGAGGGCGACAAGACAGCTCCCTATCGATAAATAAAATAATTAATTAAACAAATTATTACAATTATTACTCCATAAATGAGTAAATTTTTTCAATAAGTGCCAATTTTCATTGCTTTTGATATGCCAAATATTTGTTAAAAGTACTTCGTTGTTTATCGAGTTAATTAATTAAACTGATCGCTATCAAAATCGAACATTTTATTGCTTCAGAAATCTTACGTATGCGTAGTCATTTTACTTGACTTTTACTTTGCCCCGGCTACATCTTGGTTGCCCAACTACCTAACGCTAACTGAGTTTGAAGGCGCTGGAGTCTTTCCCGGATAGCAATGGCTTTGCAACAGCTCTCATTGGCCAATCTGCGGCGTTCGATGACCTCCGCGGGCTTTGCGCTAGCTACTTCTGTGGCCTAGTTGGCCATTCATTGGTAATCGGGGGCCATATCGCTTTGCTTAACAACAGTACGCGACCTGTGAAGAGATCCGTAGAAATAACAAACGTCCACTCTACTGTTTTCATCATTTGGCTTCGGAATCATAAAAGTATTTAACCTCCTTTAAATTGACCAAATATCTAAAAAGCTACTTATTACTTATACTAATTTGCGATGAAAGTAGTTTTATTTGCCACTTCATAGTTCAAAGTTCGTGATAAATATACCCCCTCTTGTAAGTGTATAATGTAATATAATATTAATAAACTGTATGTAAAGATTCAAAAACGTTTTTAAAGGACAGGCACATTAAAGTCTGTGTAAACAGAACGGCGGCTAAAAGCTCATAATAATTTAATTCCACTCTTAAGTTTATAGCGGTTTATCCTGAGCCTATTATTATTATACAGATATTATTACCTTAACGCTGAGTCAATTGCTTCAAGGCATATTGTTGATTACATCAAAGGGCAAATTCTTGCTTACTGTTATGAACACTAATATACCAAATCTATTCAAAACCTTACGCTTACAAACATCAGCACGGGCAGCGAAGATTAATAATACGACAAGCACCAGGTATTAAACGTAACTCTGACTTCTACATCCTAGATAATTACATGGCCGCTGTACTGTCTAGTTATAGGAGACAGCTGACCAAGACTGACTCCTGATTATGACTCGGACAACTGGAACCGAAACGTCTGGTCCAGTGATTGTAGCGAGAGCATCTCCAATATGTGAAATAACGTGGCCTCTTCGCTGTATCACAGTAATAGTACCCAGGCTCTCAATGTGACACAGATACCTCTCGAAACAATTGTGCGTTGTGAGAATCTTCGTCAGACGAAAGCTCAAGATGACCTCCACAGTAACGTGCCCCACAAAGAAATAAATACATAAGCTAACACGACAATTTTAAAAAGGACTACTTTTGAAGATTGTCATAAGATAATGTCATTTTGTGTGTGTGTGTATTTATGTAGAAATTAAATAAGCCTTGCATGTCTTCAATGGATTCGAAGCCGTGTCATTGGATTGACCTGTAGAAGCCTTAGCCAATAAGCTACAACAACTTCTACCGGTATATTATCCGAGAATTCCTCGGTTAAAATATATTGTATGAGCGAAATTATAATATCTGCTACGAAATCTGAAACCAACTGTATACTTAAACTCAATTTACATACGAAAATATCCCTATATTTTCTTATAGGAGATGTAATCAGTAACTTGAAATACGTTGAATGTAGATATCAGTCACATAGGGAACGAGAGGAGGTTCCCAAGGGATGGGTATATTGCGGACTGCGAGGGCACAACCTAAATTTAGAAGGCCATATCTATATTATGATATACATACATGGCAACTAAAGTGTGTTATGTAAATGTGCATTATATCAAGAAACCACCTAAGCACGGGTCGGACTACAAACAGCGAAGGTTTTCGTAAAGCCTATATATTAAACGATTCATGTCCGCCTCTCAATTCTGATAATTCAACAAAAGTGATCCACATAAACTTAACTTATTCAATATCATTGAATACCGACGTGTCTTTTCAGTTCTGTACTTGTCAACCAAATAGAATAATTCTGTTTCATGCGTTCAATCTATAATATTATAACATTCTTAACATGCCGTGTCTGTACATTGAAGCTATTAAAAAAAACAACTGGAATACACTATATAAACGATTGAAAACGCGATGCATTTTTTTTAGATATCTTATCTGTTTGTCGATTTGACTGTCTGTTCGAGATTCACGTAAAAACTACGGGGCCGATTTCGATTTGGTTTTTGCTGATCGACAGAAAATTCTTAGAATTAAAATCGGCGCTACTATTTATCCTGGATTCCCGCGGGAAATTTTCGGAGAATGATTTATTTAAAATAGCCAGATTAAAAAAAATCGAATTCCAATGTAATTTTTCACTGAATAATATCAAATTTTATTTAATAAGATGTTTAACATTTATATCCCGAGAATCTTGCGGGACTTTTTCTGGGAGTGACTTGTATTTGTTCGGGTGCACAAAAATTAGGTTATTCCGGCACAGTTTTCACCTAAACGATAGCTTACATTTTTTTTTAAATACTGTGGTAGTTTGTGTCCCGGGAACAAAGTCGCGGGCATATCCTAGTATCAACATAATATCCGAAAATATTCTTATATCATAGTAAAGGGGTCGACTAATATCTTGTTGAAATCCTCATTAAATGGTTTTTTTAAGTTTGTTGAATTTTGTAAGTTATACAAACATTTAGATAAACACGGACGGACTTAATTGTCAGCAGCCAATCGCAATCCACTGCTGGACGTAAACCTGCCCAAGTTTGCACAGTATATCCCGATCCTCCTATTTTCTTATCCAGCACTTAACAAGGCGACGATTCACTAGGCTGGAAGGCGTACCACACCGTCTCCCTTCCATCATCGGACAACCAGACACACTAGCATGCGGCACCGTTATATGGTGGACATACCACCTATACGAAAAAAACGCTTTGAGTCTACCTTCATTATGCGCACCGCAAAGGAGTGGAAATCACTGTCGGAGTCTGTTTTTCTTGAAATCTACAACCTGGGTGTCTTCAAGTCCCGTGTGAATAGGTAGGTACCTTCTAGGTAAGCGTGCTCCATCTTAGACCATATCTCCACTCGAAACTGCGCGAGATATTGGTCAAACTCGGACCTATACTGTAATAAAAAATTTAAAAAGACGTGTATTGAGGCGCGGTCTTTACACCAAGACTCATCTGCCCCATTAGCCATCGGCTCTATGAGAGATTTGATCAGCTCATTGCCACTTCAGTTTGCTAATTTAAAGAGCTACGTCGGTATTTCTTTTACGGATATCCTCCATATTTTATATATATATATATATATAATATCGCATTAGAAATCATTATTCATATTTTTTTTTTTTTAGTTTAACATCCATAGTAGTACATTATTTAGTTCCTTTACCTGTTATTATACATTCTTTAAAACATTAAAATGTCAGTTTAATTTACGAGCTTTTAGCTTAAGCCACTTTTTCTTTTCAGATAATGTTATAGTTATCGATTGTTTCACGCAGATGTAGCCATGAGTTGAATGCGTTATTTGTGATGTGATATTGTTATTAATTGGTGATGACGTTAAATATTGACATATAACGTATGTATATACAGTAATGTAGCTATGACTGTTAAACGATTTTCACCATCAGTTAGATAAATTTTCATTGAAGGTTTATATATATATTGTTATAACTTAGGCCCTGACAAAGAAAAATTCCACGTACAGATATGTAAAAGCACATTTTATTACCTGTCGGCATTTGAACTAATTACAATCCTTTTATGATCGTCTTCTTTTGTTCACTTATTTATTGGCATATGTTTCTAGTTATTGTGGAGAACAGCCTATTGTTCTATTGCACTCATTTACGGCCGCTTGCAGGCTTCATCATTAGCCAGGTGTTGCGGATTACAATTACAAGCTAATTCTAGGAAATTGTGTTGACGTCGCCGGGTGGTCACATTTGCATTTGTGAAGTATAAAACGACGGCCTGATTGAGAGAGGAGTCAGTTGAGCTACAACTACGATACGGGCGAGACGTATGTACATTCAGGAATCTAATAGTGACGGACTTTGCGCGTTTTATTGAATTACGACCTTCTGCATTACGTTTGGATTTGTTGTGTTCGGTTATATTTGTACCTGTGTTATACGTGTTTGTATAGTTCTTATAAACTCTATAATAATTCTAACGGCATTTTAATTCGAGTCCCGCTAACTCGTAACAATATAAAAAACTAATCAAGTTTTTATGTAACATAGAGCTACTATCTAAGGTTTGTCACGCTGCGTGCCGCGGGGAAAACGCTAGTATTCGAATGCGAATGTAAGTTGCTTTGTTACGTTTTATCGCCTTAACTACGCAACTGATTGTCACGAAATTTTGCATACACGTTGTCAGGAGTATATATAAGGACATAAACATACTGTTCCCGAGGGATAGACTAGTTGAAAATATGGCGCTTTGACCGCGTTTTATTGGCGCCATCTTTACAATTCACTACCAAAAATACATCACCATGGCAACAACAACGACAGCGGCAATTTTAATGTGTTACTCTCATGATTACTTCCATATTCGCTAGATGGCGTTAAGGATATTTATCATTAGAATTATAACATGCCCACTTCATGACATATTTTTTTTTACGCGAACAAAGCCGCAAGGAAAAGCTTGTTCGTAATATTATTATTAGGATTCGTAGAATACAGATTTGTTGTAAGTAAACTCTATTAAATTATATTTTCAAAATGGTTATAATGCGCGAGCCTTTAAGTGAACTCCATTTAGTTAGCCCTAATGAAATACGGTCTTATGCTAATAAATATTTAATAAAAATCGATACCTAATTAAATAATTTATGAGTGAAAGACTTTTTTCAGGATTCCAAAAAAACCTTTTCAACTTAGTTATCAGATTCTTGATTTGGGTCGTAACAGTCCCAAAGGGGTCCTAAAATATGAGAATATTAATCGACGATTTTCCGGCACGCGTTTTCTTGCAACTTTAATTAACCTCTAGGGCTTCATCAAATTAATCAACCATGAGCGGCCTGATGGAGCATGTTATGATGAATTAATGACAGAAAAGTAATTAGGTGTTTATGAGGCATTGTATTTGTAAAAATGTGGATTACATTTTCAAAATTAGTCGAACTCGTAACTAACAGATCTAATGGACTCGTCTAACATTAAAGCTAAACTATTAAGATTTTACATTTATTTTTAACTTAACCATTTCAATGTTTTCTGTTCATATTTTAGAGCATATGCATCAATGTTGAAACAATAAATTACAGATATTGACCAAAATAATAAATGTAATAGAAGGTAAACTAATACTTTAAATCGCCAAAGCCGCCTAGATTTTGTACAAGCGTGTGCAAGTTATGACATCACTTCTTTAACGAGTCAAATAACAGAGATTTATTAAAAGTATGATGATAACATGGTATTTATTTGAGCGTCCGCTCTCTATAATATAATAACTTTTTTAGAATTTATATTGAAAAATGTTAACGACATAATTGTCTGTTTTAAAATTCTCCACTTTTTAGTGAAATGTTCCTTTTTGACTTGCCGCAATACCTTCTTAATTATACCACAATCAAAGACCTACTATTTGGCTGAAGCTTTTAATTCATGCGCCGGGCTTTCGTCTGGTGCTATATTTGATGATTATCATAACTTGCATACTTGATACTGTATATGATAAATATTATATGTTACAAAAGAACTCCTAACGTGGAAATAATTCAATTACTTAAAAGCCAAGCAAGCCACCTGGCTCAATTTCAATGTTACCCCCACAACAACTTTTTTCTTTGTTATCAGCAAAGTTGAATTTATTTCATGAACAATAGACGATTGTTTGGTAAATACTAAACATGTATATATAAAACATCTAGACTGTTTCGCAAACAATAGCATTTTGAATTTCAGCAGGAAAAATATCAGATTACCAGACCTTTCTTTGATTGGAGTTACGTTATACTGTGGTGTACTTAACAATGTTTGTTGACGAGTGATTATATAATATAAACGTATATACCAGAAGCAAAATGATAAGTAAGTAAATTATCCCTGAGAAATAAAGTTATAGAAATCGTATTAAAATAGACACAATATATGTACATATGTACCTCCTAATTATTCTCACTTATGGTATTGGTTAGAAAGAGATGCATATACAGTGGTTCATTCATCATTTTCAAAGTTGTCACTAATAAGCAAGACCATACATCACTTTAATATTTTAAAAAGTCCAACAATGTTAAGCTGGCCTTACTTTACAATCCGAGATTCTATAATCTCGGTTTGTAAATTAAAGCCAACAGTACGTATTTTTAAATTAGTGGCATAATCAGAATATTTTTATGAATTAAAACACGTTAATTTATATTTTAGTCATCCTTTTTAAATGGATGTAATGTAGGTTGTTTCAGCATAAAAAACAATAAAAATGAAAAACGCCCAGTAAAAAAGCTACTTCGGAAATCATCAAATCCTACGGCCAAATGACAGATATCAAGCAGCACATGTCGTTTTTTTCGTTAAACATTTTTTTAACTGTAATGTATGTGTCACTTTATATGCCATATAATATAAGGTAGTTACGAATATTCTTAGTCTGGCAATAAATACGTATGCGAACAGTCTGCTTTATTTATTTATCAGTGAATCTTTTTTAAATATCTGTATATAGCAAGCTAGTGCCTGGTTATTTATCAACTGGCGACGAGGATGGGATGACGATGAATGAATGATGAATGGATAAATAAATAAAGCAGACTGTTCGCATACGTATTTATTGCCGGACTAAGAATATTCGTAACTACCTTATATTATATGGTATATAAAGTGAGACATACATAACATTAACCAAATCAGTCAGAACTTGAAAAATAAATTAAACTGACCGAAGCTTCATATTGTGTATACTACAATTACTGATACTAATTGTGTATCAGGTCATAAAATTTCCTTTTTTTTGTAAACCATTACGGTCATGTCAGGTCCTTATATACCCTTTGTACCCTTATTAGCTGTATTGTACTAATAAGCGTTTAAATTATTACTGTGTAAAAACTGTGATGAGTTGTTTCCCGTAGTTGAAGAGCTCATCACAAACTGTATATTGTCTTAGCTTCTTGAAGCTCAAGAACTTCTTAATTTTCATAAAGTAACTAACCAGAAGAAATATTTATAATAGTTGAAAGTTTTATTAAATTTGTACCGATTTTCGTTCTTTGATCAAAGTTTCTCTTTGTAATTCGACGCAAAAGAATCTTTATTTCATATCTTTCGAATTGCACAGCTGGTAGTTTCTAACTTATTTGATTTATTAGAGGAAGTATGCTTTGTTGGGTGTTTATATTTTTCTCTGATTGTTTAGTTCGGTAAGTATTTATATAAAACGTAAGTATTAAATCTATCGTAGTCCATAGTACTTTGCGACAGTATATAAATAAAATAAATATTAGCTAATAATCATCCCTTGTTGGGCTCGAGCCTCCTCATTTTTTTAGTGGTACGAACGCCCCCAATCTTCTCCAAGGATTGACCGGTTTGACACATTGATTACCTCGATGTGCAGAATTCACGACAATGTTTTCCTTCACCGTCATCATGTATTAATTTTTACAATCTGCACCATTAAGTCTATATTATCGGCATTATTCATTTTTTCTCGGATAAAGTCCCTGGATGAAAATTATCCTATGTCCTTTTCTATACTCCTGACAACGTGTATACAAAATTTCGTAATGGTCCGTTGCCTACTTAAGGCCAGAAAACGTCACAAACAAGCATTTGCTTGTTTGTGACGTCATATTAGCATTTATAACGTTAGTTAGGATATACGTAATATCTAATCTACTAAGAACTGCATCTTACAGAAATCCTCATCATAGCAACTTTAGCAAATTTAGTTTTAACGGATAATACGAGAAAGTTCTTCTCACCAAGTTTGGAGACGGAACCATCAATATCTATTCTATACGCTCGTGACAAGAAAAGCGATAAGATAACCAACGAATGTCTAACAGAAATGTATCCAAGGAACTTGTATAAATATCCATTACACATAGACAGAAATGATGTGCCTTGCATAATACATTGCGTGTTAAAGAAGTTTGGCATCATGACAAATGATGGATTGATCAATATAAAGAATTATTACCGGCGGGTGCAAGCAATACATCGGTATGATCCAAGGATTTTGATTTCTGATGTCGGGGAGACTTGTGCTCAAAATATAAACGGCATGAACTTAGATCATGATGTTTGTAAAAAGGCAAAGGTGTTTAACGACTGTACTCAATTGTACGCCATTTCATACAGAGAACCTGAAGATTGGGCATGATTGAATGTATTTTTTTTACTATTTATAAATAAATGGAAATAAATTTGTTGTGTATTTTAAATTTGAATACATTTTTATTATTCCTTATGTAAATTGAATTAATGATAATGAGTAAAATTCAGTTACTCTTATAACAAATTTTGTACTTATCGTATTGAGAGTGTGCACAGTAAGCAAACAGTACCTTCACAGTAGTTGATTTTTTTGTTGGTGGAGATATTATTACGGAAAATAACGGCTACTGGGTGGAAGTCTGTCACAAAGAAAATTGTCATTTTGAGATGCGCCACATGGGATTGGGGACAATTCAACTCTTTAGAACTAACCATCGACTACATGGATTTGTACTCGAGTTTTAAACCAACTATTATGCCGCTGTGTGTTATTCAACTGCACCAGTCTTCTGACTATTTCTATCTTATGCCTCACCAAGGTTGAATACGACCTAATTCCGCAAACATTTCAAGTGCATAAAGGTATTATTGAAAACTACAACTGTAATTGAAAATTTTAGAAGAAGACTAAAATTGTCTGAACCGACTTTGTTTACTATAGCCGCTGTATACTATGAATATTATAGTTCTGATTTTGGAGCCGTACGTCTGCTGCCAGGAATGTGCGTTCACACTTCGGACACGTCAAAACGTCACGGCAATAGTTGTAATTTATGATAATAGAATAACATGCTTTCTTCCCATGGCGTCTGGCATCAAGCTCGCTATTCGTTTCTCTTCAAAACTCTGGCTGTTTTGTATTATTAGGCATCTCAATTCGGGCATATTGGTGGTTGAAGATTCCTATTTCTGTGTGTAAAGGTTACTATATCATGTGCCTTTTGAGGACATCCTGCAATCTTAGACGCTGCTCACCTAAAGAAGATTAAGCTAGTATGGGTATGTACTGAGAAGGGAAAAAAATAAGTGATAATTATATGGTAACTCTAACGGCAGTATAAAAGATAATATTATTAAAAAGAATATCATATCTCCTTTGAAAGGATCTCAAATTGGTAAAAATAAAGTAGCAAATGAAGCTAAGCCCCGAGACGTTATTACAACATTCTCGCATAAAATAAAGAAGTTCTCTGCATATCAAAGCTTTTGTAGACTTTCATTAGTCATGATAAGCATTTTTTATCCGGAAAATTTAAAATTTAAATGTGCCCGATAAAGTTCAAAGGTTACGTGTTATATTTAAATAGTACACAAATTAAGTAACATTGCATCATTGCTAAAAATATCAATTACATCATAGTGTTGCCAGGATCACAAAAATAATTATAACAATTAATTCGTCGTCTCAGCTATACCCCCTCGGTATAATATTATTACGACCTACACGCCGACAAAAGTAGATTCACACCTGCATACCATAAAAGCACACTTTATTGCCTTTCCGCATTTGGACTTCTTTTGTTTACTTTGTGTTTAAACATTTGTAATTAGAAAACAGCCCATTATGTATTGTAATCTTTTATGGCAGTCCTTAGCCAGGTGTGTCGAACTGATTCTAAAAAATTCGGTCTACGCAGTCGGGCAGCCATATTGTATCGGAACAGTATAAAGCAATGGCCCAATGGAAAGATTGGCAGTCTAACGATAACCACGAGCGAAGCAAGACGTGTGAACCACATTCGGTAATCTATTTAGTGACGGACTTTGCGCGTTTTATGGAATTACGATCTCGTTCATTACGTTTGTACTGGTTGTGTTCATTTATATTTGTACCTTTGTTATACGTGTTTGTATAGTTCTAATAAACTTTATTTTCTAAAAATGTGTAAAATTATTCTAAAATGAACAATAGTTGTAGGATATTGATAGCTTTTGAGTAGTAATTATGTGTTTTGTGAGAAATATGAACTGTATAGTCAAATGTGGCCTTTTGAGTTGTCACAAGAACTCCGTTGAATGTCACCAGCTGATAACCTACAGTTCAGCTGTGCTACACATAGGCTTAAGAAAATGAAGAAACTACATTATAATCTAAGATCTGGCTGAAAGGCCTAGCTGCCAAGCCATAAACCTAAATAAATAACTATAAATCGAGTTATCTAATGAGTCAACTAAAAATATTATTATCTATTATGGCTGTCAGTGGTATTGATGTACTCTATAGTTTTTTTGACTGTCTGTGGTGGATATCTTGTAACATATGATGAATTTATGGAATTTACTTATTAAAAATCGATTTTCATATAAGGCCTCCAGTATGAAAATTTTGTGAGGAGTTAAATTAATATAAGCGTTACCTTGTGCACCTTTCACTTAGTACTTAAGGAGTTAACTGCTGTCGTACGTCGGAGCTGACACTTTTTTTGGCTTCTGTAGGTATTTTTGCAAAAATGGAACCCATATGAAATCGTTATCTGTCCAAATCAAGAGTGTATTACGAGTTACGTTTTGTACCCAACGATTGTTATTACTAAGTATTTATTCTTCATCTATGCTACTACATGTAAAATATTATAAAATTCTAAAAATATCGTGTATGTACGTTGAAGCTATTTAAAAAATAACTGGAAGAAACGATGGAGAAAAGGATGCAATTTTTTCAGATTTCTTGTTTGTTGGTTTGTCGGTTTTTCTGTTTGGGATTCACGTAAAACCTACAGGGAACATTTTGATGCGTTTTTTGCTGATAGTCAGAAATTTTTTAGACTTAAAATTTGCTCTGCTCTTTATCCCGGGAATCTCGCGGGAATTTTTATGGGAGCGTTTTGTACTTTATAGATATTATTAGCTTATTCCGACATAGTTTTCACTAAAACGATAGCTTCTTCTTTAAATACTGCGGTACTTTGTGTCTTGAGAATCCCAAGGGAATTTCAAGTCAAGCAAGGATGAAGTCGCGGGCATATCCTAGTACATGTATAAGGACACTGTCTACGAATACTTCACTGCTATGAAAATTTTATTCTTTCGGTTATTAGGTTATTAGAACTCTTTATTCCATTTTTTGGCAAATGCAGTTTTTCGTAGTTGTTTTACGAGTCTTAATAATTCACTATCATTTTCCAGAGTATTTTTCTTCAGTCTTTTTCTTATACGAGTATATACAAATCAACTGATGTTCGTTAGTCTGGCTAAAACTCAAAAACGGCTTGACAGATTTTGATGAAATTTTTGGGTGAGTGTTTGTGTGGGTTCTAGAATGGTTTAGAATTAGATTCACAATTTAAAACGGTAGGTGGCGCTGCAATCGGGTTCTAGAATTTTTTAGGGCAGAATAACGTCTGCCGTGCCCACTAGTATATTTTAAATTAATATAGCTTACAATAAACGCTAATCCGATTCTTATGTGCCATGACTAATGACTTGCGTAGTTTATACTTCCTACCATTCCTTAAGCGCCGTTTACGCTGATTTATAATTAAACATGAAATTAATTCCGCCTTTCAAATGAGGTACAACGATACCAGTACGTTAATAAATTATTGCTCTGAATCGTAATAATGAACTTATGAATATTATTACTCAATTTACGTTTCGTATAAAGCGAACGGAAGATATTTCATATAACGTTAATTACAAATACGGTACAGTAATGAAATTAAATTAATGTACCTAATAATATATAATAGGTTGGGGAAAAAGTCTTTTCGCATATAGTATGCATGAACTTGTAATAAGATCTCTTTGGCTATACCATTTGTATCTGGCTGGTTTTGGTATCACTAAAAAGTTTTAATTTTAAAGAAGACAATTCCAAATTCAAATTATGAAAATGTGTGATTTTCATTTGTTTTTCTTATTGTTAAAATGAGTGAATCTAATGAAGAAATTCGATACATTTTAAAATTTTACTATAAAAAAGGTAAAAATGCAACACAAGCCGCGAAAAAAGTTTGTGATGTTTATGGACCTAATGCAGTATCTGTGAGAGTAGTGCAAATTTGGTTTAAGTGTTTTCAATCCGGTAATTTTGATATCAAAGATGCACGTCGCTCTGGTTGCCCTGTTACGGACAAAACTGATGCCATTTTTTGAAAAAGTGAAACAAGATCGGCATATTAGTAGTTACAATGTAGCTGGAGAACTGGGAATTGACCACAAAACGGTTTTGGCGCATTTGAAAAAGCTGGGTACACAAAAAAGCTCGATATTTGAGTGCCTCATGAGCTCACTGAAAGAAACCTAATAAACCGTATACTCATTTATGATTCTTTATTACGACGTAATGAAACCGAACCATTTTTGAAGAAGCTGATAACTGGTGATGAAAAGTGGATCACGTACGACAAGAACGTGTGAAAAAGATCATGGTCAAAGGGCGGTCAGGCTTCACAGATTGTGGCGAATCCCGGGTTAACTCGCAACCAGGTGATGCTGTGTGTATGGTGGGATTGGAAGGGCATTATTCATTATGAGCTGTTACCGCCAGGCAGAACCATCGATTCTGAACTGTACTGCGAACAACTGATGAGATTAAAGCAAAAAGTTGAGAGAAAGCGTCCGGAATTAATCAACAGAAGGGATGTGGTTTTTCACCATGATAACGCTAGACCTCACACATCTTTAGCCACTCAGCAAAAATTACGAGAGTTTGGCTGGGAGGTGTTAATGCATCCAACGTATAGTCCTGACCTTGCACCTTCAGATTTTCATCTGTTTCGGTCTCTGCAGAATTCCTTAGGCAGTGTCAGGTTAACATCACGAGAGGACTGCCAAAACCACTTGTCGCAGTTTTTTGCTCAGAAGCCCCAAAATTTTTATAGCAATGGGATCACGTCCCTACCTACAAGATGGCAAAAAGTTATCCAACAAAATGGCACCTACATACTTTAGTCAAATGTAAATAAACTTTATAAAAAAACATTTTGAATTTTTATATAAAATGCGAAGAAACTTTTTCCCCAACCTAATATATACTAGCTGATCCGGCGAACTTCGTACCGCCATATTTTCTGAATTCCTAAAAGACTTTGTTTCAGGACATAAAAACAAAATCACCATAATCGGTCTAAGTGATTAGGAGAATTCTAGAACCCGATCTCAGCGCCACCTACCGGTTCGAATTGTGAATGTAAACCATCCGGGGACCCATTCAAACACACAAAACAAATATCATCAAAATCGGTCCAGCAGTTTAGGAGGAGTTCACTGTCAACACACGTATAGAATAATTATATATATAGATAATATTAGACATAAAGACATGCCCCGAATTTGAGACATATAAATATAAGCTATTTACATACTTAACGGACAGGACATTTTATTCGATAAAGGAATTCTTGGACAGTAACAATAAATAACTAAAATACTAGATAAAGGTTGTATATATATTGTTACGAGCTACAGGACTCGAATTAAAAATGCCGTTGGAACTACTATAGAATTTATTAGAACTGTACAAACACGTAGAAATCAAACACAAATAAAACTGGATGCAACCAGTTCACACTGCACGATTCAATACAATTCGAACGCGCAAAGTCCGTCGTTTATATCGCTAATCGAGAGTACTAGAAAAACGTCTTACTCGCTTCGTAGTCGTCGCTTGACTACCCCGCGCCCCTCCATTCGGGCATCATCTTATAGTAACTACACAGTACAAAGGAATTGGAGGCGCACACTGAGTTTCTAAGAAATATTAATTTGCACACCTGCGAACGTCCACAAAGTCGAGAACAATAACAATAGGGATTAGTTCGAAGAAAAAGAAGTAAAAAGACAATAGCATGTTTTTCTTAACTACAAATTCAAAAGACAAAAGAGTTCCTTAATCCGGGAGGACAATAAGCTGCGCTTACAATAGGCTGTGCGGCTTATCTTTGACGGCATGTAACAATATAATTCTGACTAAAGTTAAATAAACACACTGACATCAAAATATTTAGGAATCATTACACATGCGTATCAATATTAGGTTTATTTGACATAAAATGTTTTATAATCTGTGTTAAGTATATTTTATTTCAATTATTTTAATCATTGTAAAGGTGGCCTGGAAGATATCGCCGCTGGCATGTGTAAGTTATGTATGCAATAAAGAACATTCATTCATTCGTGAACATTTATGTATCTATTGCCTTTTTCATGCACCACCTACGTCGCCGATTAAAATGTCTTTAATTTAGGATGCCTGGAAGAGCGATAAGGCCGCCTATTGTATTTATTGCCTAGAAAATATCATAAATATGGTCTGTTGTTGTAATTGTATATTTTGGTGTGCAATAAAGTGATCTCTCTCTCTCTCTCTCTCTTACATAATAATACAATAAACAAAATTAGCTTACTTATTCTACCAATAATCCTTTAAGACTATAAGTAGAATACTGAACCTGGGTCACCGGCTTCTGTGGGTAAGGTGTCCAGAAGGCTGGCAATGTTACCTCACTGGGTTGCACTTCTGATCCGTTGTCCCAGTTTAAGCACCAGTCCTCTGATTACCGTAAGAGTCGAGAGGCTATGTATGGTATATATTAGATACAATACTAGATTGTTTCACGAGAAGTGAAAATGACCCAGTTAGGCATTACATGGTTTGGCGCACGAGCGTTGTGAGGGCGCTAATAGTACAAGTGCCTAAATAGGCCTTTCACCCGAGGATAACACTCTGTTTTTCAGATCTATTTTTCAGAAATACAAATTAATTTGTTAAACAAACAACTACTTCTCTAATAAAAACAGGTGTTTAATCGATATCTAATCTGATGAACTCATTCACTACTATAGATAATACTTACATACCACATATGAAACGTCAAGTAAATTTCTTTTTCTGCGGCATTACTAAGATAGACAGAAACAATTATTAGAAAGAGAAATGTATGTGTTGTGTGAACGTATTATGTGTATGTGTATGTAAGATAATGTTAATGTGTATTGACTGATGCGTGCGTGTGTTAAAAGCTTCTAAATTCTAGATGACTAGATAAGGCCACAGGTCTTTTTTCTTCTGCTTTTTTACGTTTTTATAAACTTCCAATTTCGATACGTTTAAAACTTAGAAAACTAATATCACCAAATATACATGGCTCTGTTTAAAAACACTGATCTGAGGCCCTAAATCGGCCACTTTTAGAAAATAACATTGTGAAATTGTTACATGCCTAGATATACTCTACCATTTCCAAGAAATGGCATGAGTTTTTATGTTATTTTGACACTTATCATATACCTACCTACGTAATAAGAGTCTGTAAAAGTGGCTATTTTATCTCTCGGAACATTTTCATGAGAAATATATAATAAATAACTAGTATCCATAATGTAATAGCAGATTTTCACAGTTTAGGACTAAATTTTAAAATTGTTGACAAAGCTAGCTTCAACCTCCTTGGATGTCCCGTTTTTGAGGAATCTATTTCTGGTTTCGTTAACGACAAAATTTTGGGTCAAAGATCGAAAACCTAAAAGGTGTCAGTTTACATAGCGCGTATTATATTATTCGGCATTGTGTTTTTACTCCAAATTTTACATATGTTTTGAGATGCTGTCTTCTATGACAAAACCAAAATATTTTAGAAACTTTATATAATGTTATTCGATACTCACTCTCATCCATTTTCAACATTTCTTTTGATGACCGTACATGGACCCAAGCCTCCTTACCAATAAGGTTTGGAGGTTTGGGTATACGTAAAATTTCAGCAGTTTCTTTACCCGCCTTTCTGCCCACAGTGTACAGTACAAAGGAGCTCATTGGTGAAATATTAAAATCGTCACTTGGTGACTTTGAGGTCCTTTACTTGACTGCGGCCAGAAATGCGTGGTCTATGGCCTGCCCACACCAAAATTTTCCTCTAAACCCAAAGTCACAGAAGCTGTAGGACGGCCCGCTTTGCTCATTGGTACATCGAAATCTACTGGATACATGTGCCAATGAGACTGAGCGTGCCCGTCTCCTAGCTGTTTCGTGTTGTGAGTCTGGCTTGGGGCTACAGGCACTCCCTCGGCGAATTTGGGCACTTTTCTAGACGATAACACGTCTAGAATAAGACCTGCATTCGCCTAGGGGCGGCCTGTGTTGTCCCACACCACTCTCAGTGAGGAGATAAGGAAGAGCGCATCGGTCATCATGGTTTATCTTGTACCAGAAGTACCGGCAGAATTCCGCGTCATTCAGCACTTAATGACATAATCCATCGGGCTGTTGTCGCCGCCGCCGGGGTACCTGCCGTTCTAGAACCGAACGGCTTGTGCCGCGACGATGGCAAGAGACCCGATGGTATGTCATTGGTGCCTTGAAGGATGGGTCGCCCTTTAGTGTTGGATGCGTCCTGCGTCGATACTCTGGCGGCGTCCCATCTTTCAGCTACAAGCATGTCTGCTGGTACAGCTGCTGCACAACAGGAGGCCCTAAAATGCCGCAAATATGCCACCATCGAAAATGGTTACATATTTGCGGCTTTTGGAGTCGAGACCCTGGGACCATGGGGGCCTGAGACACACAAACTTTATCGAGACATAGCGAAACGCTTGGTAGACGTCTCACGTGACCAAAAGATTGGTCTGTACCTCGGACAACGCATTAGCGTTGCGATACAGTGAGGTAATGTGGCCAGTCTTTTGGGCACGTTTCCAACTGACAGCAGTCTGGGACTAGATTTTATAGTTTAATTTTAATTTGTATATATAATTATTTATAATTTAGTTTAGTTTTTATTTAATTGTTAATGTAAATTATTAATAAATTTGTGTAAAGTATGTAAATTGTTAATGTTATGCCTACTTGTGTCCCTATATATAAAAAATATGTTTCGATGTTTTAAATTTTTTTCAGATTTGATTCTCTCCTTTCTCCTTATTTCTACGACCTATGCTAAAATATCAATTATGTACGCTCATGACAAGCTTACTGATATAGTAGCAGAGCAGTGCCTTAACGAAATGTATCCCAAAGTGAAGCATATAGAAATCCAGGAATCAGATGAGCCATGCATTATCTTTTGTGTCCTCAAGAAATTTGGAATTATGAATACCAATGGAGTGATCAATTTGGAAATTTACAGGTACCTATAATATATACTAATAAGCAAAATCAGAGTGCCTGAATGTAAGTTAGGCGATGCTTAATTATAAACAACTCTTTTAGGATTTTTGTCTGTGTGTCAGTCTGAAAATTTATCTCGAATAAGCTCCGAAACGTCTCAAAATAATTTAATGAAAATCTTAAATTTTAAATTCATAAAGTATGAATGTAAAGTCTAATCCCAAGCGAGCAATGCTGCAGGCACAGCTATTTCTTGACTTGGTACTTTTAACGGTTCTAGTTTTAAATATTTAAAAAATCTATCTTATTCTATCTTAATACTGACCAGTCTATGTAAATTTTA
The DNA here is from genome assembly GCA_039645545.1 of Dendrolimus houi. Classification (NCBI taxonomy): domain Eukaryota; kingdom Metazoa; phylum Arthropoda; class Insecta; order Lepidoptera; family Lasiocampidae; genus Dendrolimus; species Dendrolimus houi. The sequence continues at coordinate 11,157,142 of CM077136.1, forward strand.
TACTATATAATAATGTTTTATTAAGGGCCGATTTTAAATCACCAGATAAAATTTATTCATAAGAATAAAATACAATGTGGGAAAATTTGAAAATTACAGTTTTATTAAGAAAACATTTGAATTGTTTCATTTTTGAATCTAGTCAGGTTATAATTTATTTGACTGTTAACTTTTTTATCTGTTGATAGAAAAATCGGCCCTAAATAGTATAAGCAAATATAACATAAATCATATATAGAATACACTATATAAACAATGGAGATAACGGGGCAACTTTTTAGATTTCTTGTATGTTTGTCTGTTTATCTATTTGTCTGTTTGAGTGCTTGTTCGAGATTCACGTAAAAACTACTAGGCCGATTTCGATGTGGTTTTCGGTGATCGGCAGCAAGTTCTTAGACTTAAATTATGCCCTGCTTTTTATCCTGGGAATCGCGCGGGCATTTCTCTGGGAAGGGTTTAAAATGACCAGATGGGAAAAAAAGGGAATTTCAATGCGATTTTTTCACCGATCGATGGCAAATTTTATATAATAAAACTAGCTGATGCCCGTGACTTCGTCCGCGTGGTGCGGTTTTTTAACTATCCCACGGGAACTCTTTAATTTTTCGGGATCAAAAGTATCCTATATGTTGACCAGGGATATAAGCTACCACCATACAAAATTTCATTAAAATCGATCGAATCGTTTCGGAGATTAGCCGGTACAAACAGACAGACAAACATAGAAACATAAAATTTAAAAAAATCTAAATGAGTTCTATTTCACTTCTTACATCCCCTTGACTCGGTTTTTAGCATTTTTTTTCATTGTACAGAAATTCGACCTCTACAGTTTTATTATATGTATAGCTGTGTGATACTTTTAATCCCGAGAAGCCCGCGGGAATTTCAAGTCAAGCGTGGTCGAAGTCGCGGGCATATCCTAGTATGAAATCAATAAGGATTTTTAATTTTTACACAAAAATAATACAGCGATATAGGGAGCAGATTTTTACGTGGCTAAATTGACAGGATAATACGTAGTGGGTAATAGTGAATGAATACAGTGATCCCATTAGAGATTTGATCTAAGGCTCTCCTGCATACCTACGCCGGTCCGTTCTATTCAGGGGTTGTCATGAACACAACCCTTAATCATTTTGGATCAGAGACGGCTGTAATTGAATGCCCCATGATTTCCATGCCGAATGCGTCTTTTGTGTGAGATATGACGGTATTGTACTAACATTTGCGGTTTGCTTGATTTATTGAAAGATAGTTTTAATAAATATATACGATCTTATTCATTCTATTTTATTCTATTCTTTAAGAAACACACTTAAACACACTTTCAAACTTACTCTAACTCTCTATGAATAAGACCCATAATGTTAGCTGCTTCTGTGATCTAGTGGCACATCGTAATTATATATACGTGTTTCCTTTTAAAACAAATATTTATTTAATATCAAAAAATCTCACTGCAAACTTTGCATCGCTAGCAGAAAATCCCATATGTAAATGCAATTTATTTGCACATTTGGTACTCGTGCTGCCCACTTCCCTCCCCATTTTCCTCCTTGCCGCCATAGAAGTGGGCATAACGTAAACTAGGGATAACATTACAAAAATACATATATTTCATTAATAACAACCTACAATTATTTCAATTAATTTCAAATATGCGTTCTAGGGGTGTAAAGCAGTCGCGTTCAGATTTCTTATAACGATTTCATAGATTTCTTGTATTGAGATACATGTCAATTTCACTAAACGATTCTCCAAAAGCGGCCTCTATTAGGCCAACTAGTCTAATTCAGTTTCAGACAATACTATAAGCGTTATGAAACTATAACGCCTAGTATGCCTGAACTGAGGCTAATTGTAAAGTAACTCGTTTTGTTATAAAGCTCTTCCTACTTGTACTGTAAACTACATTTAATGCATGTGAATAAATAAATAACTCTTGTCATTTTCAGAAAACGACTAAACCAGAAAGAACAACATAATGTTCTTGGTAACAGCGGAAACTCCTGTGTCGAAACCGCTGAATCAACTCAACACAAACAAGATGTATGCAAAAAAGCAAAAGTATTTAATGATTGTACCCATCTGTATAGAATTCTTCTATAATAAAAATATTAATGAACAACAGGAATTTTATATACTCGCAGATGTAAGTAGCTCTTATAAATATAATAACATAATCGGCAAACAAATACACATATTGTATATTATGTAATATGCAACGGACTACTGTGGGGCCGATCCCAGACCGTAGTAAATAACGGAGAAAGTTCGTTTCCGAAATTGACCATACCAGGATTCGAGCCCGGGGCCTCTGCGTTGCAGTGAGGTAAGCCGGCAATCACAGAGGCTTAAATCAAATCATTTATTTGCTTAAAAACATGGTTAGTAAAAACATTAGATTGCAATATGTTATTTTGTTTCTCATGTTTTTGCCCTTTCAGGCATGCAAATAATAATTAAAAGTTGAAAATCAGCTAATTAGCACAAACAAATTGTAACCCACTCAATCCACAGACGTTAATTTTACTTTTTTCCAAATAAATTATAAATTCTTCTTCTAATATCCACCCCATTCTTATATCTTACCAACCGTTCATTTGCTTTACTATCCATAGTAGTAATGTACAAATTCAAACGGTGTTAAGGCAAGTGAATGAATTAAAAAAATTACATATAGGAACCGGCGACTAATTGATTTCGATTAAGGGGATTGATTCAGACAGGTGTTGCGCTTACATGTACGTTGAATATGTATAATCTAATTAATGACTATGTACCAGATCTTTGTCAAAAGAAAGCGTGCCCAGAATGCTGGCTGCATTGTCACGGTGAAAGGCAATATTGATTCACAGTGCGAAATATCAACCAACCTTCTGATTACGGCAGCACCGGATCTAGAGGCCCATGCCCCGGGCGGCCAATTCAGAGGGCGGCAAATTCAAACTTCGTAGACAAGTACACAAATACATAACTCATCAATACTTTGACTACTGATACGTTCAGTACTTTAAGCGCATAAATTATTTTTCGCGGGGCGCGTAGGCATAGGTTTAAAAACCACAGACTCACGCGTGCGCGGTGACCGTTGCAGTGGGCAAGGGAAACTCGCTCACATTTGAGGACGGATAGCGTGCGTGCGAAAGGGATGAAGCTATATTTGGAAACAAATTAAAATATATCTCCTACACGTACACATATGTATATTTGTCAAAAAAATACGCTTAACACAGAAAGAGCAGCGCTAGACCGGTCATGGTGGAGTTCTTTCCCGGAGGCATCTATGTCCATCAGTGAGAGTGTGATGGCTGAAATGATGATGATGATTGAAGTAAAAATAAACGCGGCAATTTTAAGCTAATAAATGTTATAGATAGAATTATCCCACATAAACCGTACAGTTTTCTAGCATAAAAAGTAGCCTATGTGCTATTCGAGAACATTCTATCTCTACGCCAAATTTTCTCCAGATCCGTTCAGCCGTTCTGGTGTGATTGAGCGACAAATGTCCATCTAAACTTTCTCATTTATATTATGACTAGCTGTTGCCCGCGAATTTGTGCGCGTGGAATTTACTTTAATTTGCTTTCCGGTGCGGCGACGGTGGCGGTGTACGCGCGAGCCTTTCCATTTTTTTTCTTAAAATGAAAGTAGCTATCTGCCCGTGAGAGTTCCGTCAAGATCGGTCCAGCCGTTTCGAAGATTACCTACAACAAACAGAAGGACAAAAAAATTAAAAAAATATTTTTTATCATAAGTGCCGTATATATAATTTCATTTGCATTTAGTAAAAAGCTGTTACTTTGATATTACAATCAGACACTTCAATTTTATTTATTTATATAGATTATTAGCTGCGCCCCGCGGTTTTACCCGCGTGGTGATGGAAAATCGTTATATTTTGGATAATTCACACCATATAAATTATAACCTATGTGTTATTCTGATGTGTAAGCTATATTATTATTACAACCTAGGCGTCGACAAAGATAAATTCTACGTACAGATTTGTAAGAGCACATTTATTACCCGTCGTCATTTGAATTAATTGTAATTCTTTTATGATCGTCTTCTTTTGTTTACTTATTGATTGGCATACGTTCTAGAGAACAGCCCAATGTTTTATTGTATTCATTTATGGCCACTGCGGCCTACACATTAGCCAGGTGTTTCGGATTATGTTGACTACGATACGGGCACATTGCATTTGTGCAGTATAAAACGATGGCCTGATTGAGGGAGGGGCAGTCAAGCGCGAACCACGATCAAAGCGAGACGTGTGTACTACTACAATCGGGAATCTAATAGTGTCGGACTTTGAGCGTTTTATTGAATTACGACCTTCTGCATTACGTTTGGACTTGTTGTGTTCGGTTACATTTGTACCTGTGTTATACGTGTTTGTATAGTTCTAATAAACTCTATAATAATTCGAACGGCATTTTAATTCGAGTCGTAACATTATTGTAAAGTTTCAACAAATCCATACAGTAGTTTTTGCGTGAAAGAGTAACAAACATACATACATTCTTACAAACTTTCGCGTTTATAATATTAGTAGGATAATTTACTAAGTATGTCTTATACTGTATATATAAATATTCAAATAGCAGTCACAATGGGATTTGGTCAACCAAGACTACTAGGTACATGATTTTATCTGTAATATTTTATTACAAGAAAAAATAAATTTACTAAATAGAAATAAAATATGAGGCCTCGTTTTTTATTTGTATTACTATACATAATTAAAGTAGAAAACACAAGTTAAGATTACACATTCACAATTTACTCGACTTGGGAAATAATGTTCACGCTATCCATTACTTTACCTAATTGGTTTAAGCTCGCTAAAACAAATTATTCAACACTCTTGAAGGTAACAAATGTGCGAAGTAGGATAGTATTTTTAATTGAAAATTATAGCTTTAAAATTAAGCAGTAAATATATATTTAACGGATCTATTTAAGCATAAGAAAAAATACTGGAAATGACAATAGCCCAGTCTATATATAATCCAACTTTGCTAGCTCTTAGATCCTGAATGATGACACTAGCAATGGCATAAAGTTCAAGATTATCGCGCTGAAATCATTGTCTTAATAACAGCTCGCTGGAATGACTCGACCAGCATAATACCAGGCTTTCACATAATATCGGCGAAAATGGTTAGTTTCGTACGGTGACTGGTGAGTGACAGTTCCTATCCGGGGGGCTTCCCAACGCCCTATATCATCCTCCATTTCTGCCCTTTCATAACCATTATAAAAGTTGGCAAGGAGTTGGTATCGCCCCGGTGTTACAAAGATTTATAAGCGACGGTAAAAACTTTCAGGCCCGGTTCCTATATCCTTCATTTGCCTTACCATCGGTAAAAATTTGAACTAAGCTCCAAATAAGTAATGTCAAAATTCAACCGACAGTAGGGCAAGAGAATGTATTCATCTTATTATTTATTGTAAGATATAGGAACCGGTCGTACGTCAGGTGAGTCATCTCTCTGTTTGCCCGCTTAAAAAAGAATATTTTTATAGAACAGACATAAAGGTTACAAAGTGATTTAAGGCTTGTAGCAACGTCAACGTCCTTGAGGATTTCTCGGTACTCATTTTTCTGGCGATAACCGGGATCCCATAGACGCGGTCGTTTTTCAGATACATTATTGTTTTTTGTGAATTAATTAAAGTACTATATTAAAAAATAAACCGAAATTATTCATCTCTCTGTTATACATATGTAGATATTCTTTTTCCTGCTGTGATAATAATTGAAGAAGTAAAATGGTTTCATGTCAATAATTTGGTGAATTTTTTCTCAACTTAAAATAACTATAGAAAAATTACAAAAAAATCACGTCACGTCTCATATCTTGAAGATTTATGTTTTTTTTTTGTTAATTATTGATCAATAAATACCATCGGAAAGTTGTTTCGCTTGCATGCCACTTTCGGGCTTTAGCGGCAACAGGAGCCCTAAAACAATTCCATTAACCACAACGAAACATTTTTATTCCGAATTGTTAAAGTTTATCCAAGAGCGAAAATCAAATGATACTTTGTAATTCTCCGATATTATTTGGTTTGTCAATGTTTTTTAACAACTCTGTACAAACAAGGATTTGAAATAACTGGAAACAAATAAGAGGGTATTACTCTTTATATTTTCAGGTTTATTTTGTGAAATCAAAGAGATTTTGAGAGTAATGATGTTTTAGGATTGAGATATTTTAACGTGAAAGGGAACCTTTGTGTCTGTTTGTCACAGCTGATTACCTCAACAAATACTATAAGCTTCGGTAAAAAATATAGTAAGTTATTGCAATTGGTCATCAAAATCACACACACACGCACACACACACACATATACATATATATATACATATATATATATATATATATATATATATATATATATATATATATATATATATATATATATATATATATGTGTGTGTGTGTGTGTGTGTGTGTGTGTGTGTGTACATTACTTGGGTGTAATCTAGCTTTCTACTGGTGGAAAGAGTTCAAAATCGGTTCAGTAGTTCAAGAGATTATTTCATACAAACAATTTTACAAGCTTTATATTATTCATATAGAGTATAATGATATTATGGTTATAAAACGCATTTTAACGATTTTACAGATATGTTCTTTTATTTGGTGTTAGTTCCGTAATCATTTTTCAAAAAGGTACCCTAACCCCTATCACACCCACTCTCTAACTTTTGTATTTTCCGGTGGAGAATTAACAGCAAATTAAGTAAAATTAATCTCAAATATATAAAAAAAGAAACTGGTTTAAATATGATGTATATAAGGCATCAACAGACAAGGTATAAAGCACTCACTGCACATGCACTTCCTCACAACACCAGCATGTAACAAATACACTCTACGTTAGTATAAGTTTAGTATTAAAATTAGAATAAATTAATATAAAAAGTTATTCGCAAGGCACACCACAACACAAATATCATTGAATGTCACACACAATAACAAAAATAACCAATAAGCGTGTATAAATTCTAAAAACTTTGTTTGAAATTAAGTTGTAAAAAATGATACGGAACTCGAGTCGGTAGAGTTGTTAAAAAAAAATATGATGCATAAAATAAAATTTAAATTTTGAGATACGATAAATTTTTAATTATAAATCTAACCGTAAGTGATGCGAGTTATTGTGTGTGTGCTATCTTCAATTGGTAAATACCCATAACGTGATATTATGAAAAACATCAACAAATATGTTAGTAAATAAAATAAAGGCGTAATTGGCTGTTTTGTTCGCTACAAAACCGCAAACAGTAAATAATGAAAAAAGCACTAAACCGCCTGGCGGTTCCATCACAAATTGTTCCCGGAGGCTGCGTAATACAGGCCAATTTAGAAGACTCATATTCCAACTGAATAGAGATGTGTATCGAGCGCTTGCAGATACCTATCCAAATTGCTATTATCTTAAATAGTCTTGTGAGATAAAAGGGTACGCACGTTGCACCAATCTGCAGACTTTCCTTCGATAGCTTGATTAATGTAATGGCACATGATAGACTGGAAGTGATGAAGAACTTACAGTTAGTCATGTGTATATTAAAATTGTTACGGAGTTTGATCTCTAATCCCAGCATTTTGAGGGGTATAAACTTCTATATACCTGACAACTATACTCGTGGTAGACCACACAAGTTGTTTTCAGTACCGGTTAAGAGGACTATTGTGGCTACAAACACCTCTAACCAGGGCTCTTCGGATATTGAACCAGATTTGTGAAGTGAACAGAGATTTAGATATTCTCACGTGAACCTTATGAAAATTCACAGGAAGTGTATTACGAATATAACTAAGGATAAGGTGTTATATTGTAGCTTTAGTTGTAAGACTGTTATGACATAGTAATTGAATGAAATAAATAAATAAGTGACATTCTATTGTAATTATACTTTAACACGCGTCGCGGCACGGTGAATAAATTTGAGAGCTCTTTATTACTTTTGAGTGGAACTTGGTAATTTCGTAAGCGTGCGTAACAAGTAAGAGGGGAGATTTTGAATAAGGACTAGAAAACAACGAACAAATAAAATTTAATTCAAGGATGTAGCAGCAGATATTATCATCTTTTTTCTTGTTTTATATTTATTGATGTATGTATATTATATCATGTATGTATATATTTATAAGATACTGATTCGGTAGTGAAAAAATCAAACAAATAAAATTCTTATCAAACTTCTTGTCCATCGAAAGGTTGTCTGAAAGAAATCGCTAATAGCGATAAGACCACCTATGGTATTGTAAAATTTTATTTCTGTTAACTGTATCTTTTAAAGCAAACAAAAAATATTCATTCATTCATTCATGGATAAATATCACGTACACTGTATAGTCTATCCAGAGGCCATTAGACTCTAAATCAACTCAGTTGTGGAATTTATGAACCCAGCAAATGTTTCCCAAGGAATTTTATAACACAACAAAATAAATTACATAGACATCAACTAAAAGCCATTTCAAAACTATTTATTAAGGTTATTGAGAGTAACACCACATTTCAATCGCTTTTACATGGTGTGACTAACACAATGCATAATCAAAAATACCTAGAAGACAAGGAATACATAAACATCCATTTCAAAAATGTCAGTTTCTTGGTTTACAAATTGACAGCCGAACTTACAATACACCTAATCGTCTCTTCTCCATGACCCCTCATGACCTCACACATATGTATATACATTGTTTTTTCGTAAATGATTTTCGTACAACGGATACACACGATTTTAGCAACCAATTACACTAATTAGGTGTGTAAATTTCTCAGCCAACTTAACAATCGTTATAGTTAGACATTAAAGTGGAAAATGTTTTAAGTTATCTATTTAACCACACAATTTAATTAAACTTGTTTGTATTCCAAAAATATTACTATACATGACTATAAATATTATTATATCATATGTCATATTATTATTCAAATGTTTTTACATGAAATCAATAGAAATTTGAGTTTTAAGTTAGTTTTGTGTTTTACATTTTTTTTAATAATATGTTTAAAATATCCGCAACGTAAAACAACCCTACTCATCACCAACTCCGATCTATTTATATTTTGGAGGAAAATGAAAAAATATAACGGTCTCACTCTTGTAATGATAGTTTATTAGATTTCCCTGAAAGCCGTTACATTGAGATTGAGACGTGGCGTCAACATTCCTGCGTTTAACCCACACACTCACTAAGATTGTTCAGGTCGAAAAATTATTGTTTTATTTATGTATGAATCATGTATGTACATGAGTATTGTGGCAACCGAGGGTAGAGCTTTCTGGCAGCGTAAGCCGGTCTCAAGACTTTTAGAACAAGGTAGAAGATTCTGGAAGGAAAAGACAAGAACAGTTACATTTTAGAAAGGGACAGATAATGAAGAAAGTAATAACGATATTCTAGAATAGAAGGTCCAGAAAAGAAAAGACAGAGGTAGATATAGATGTTTAGAAAGGCACAGACAGTAAATAAAATAATAACGAAAAGAAGATCGAAATTATGTGTTCCAGAAGATTCTTCCGGTTATATAAGCACCGCAAGGCGCGCCTACGGAGTAGTTCAGTTGAAAACAGCGAAGCGACAAGTGCGATACGAGAGAGTTGGAAGAAGGGTTTAGTAGAAGACAGTTACGAGCTTAGTGGAAAGTTTAGTGGAGAGTTTAGTGATGAGTTTAGTTAACAATTTAGTGGGCAATTCAGTGAAGTAGGAGTTAAGAATAATTTAAGAGGATTCCAGAAGCGAGCTACGCGTGGTAAATTCGGAGGTGAGCACCGCAGCAGTAGAAGGTGGTGTACGCAGTATCGGTGACTGTATTGTGATTGTGACATCTTATCGTCGGGACAGTGCGTCGTTAGTTGTGCGTGTAAGGGCAACCCTGCGGAGAAGAATCACATGTGTGATGTGTAGTTAATAAAAGCATTTAGTTCAAAAATTGGTGTTTCCTTCCAATCCCAAGTGCGCACCGCCGCTCGCACGTAACAGTATATTTTGTACTTAGTAGAGCCATGCTGGAATCGTTATTTTAGTTACAGTTCTTAGGGCCGGCTCAATCGATATGATACCACGCTCTCACAGAATATTAGCGTAAATTATTAGCCTTGAGGTAATCGTGTTTCGTATGACGAGTGAGAGGGCCGATAGCTCACTCCCCCCTCCCCCTATCCTATCCCCTATATCTAAAACTTTGATCAGTCGAGCTGTAGCATGACGTGATCACGCAAATCCTGTGCACATAACTACATCAAATTTAAGGATCATACACCCGCCGCTCAGTGAAGTACGGGGTTACGAATACGACCAAATAGTTCCCGTAACGCAACAAATGAGAATAACTTGCTTTCTGTGCGTTACGCAAAAATACTTTCCATACATTTTTTCTAGCAAATAAAACACATTCGAAAAAAATTGTGTGTATGCAGTTCACACGCAGTAGAGGTGAAACTTTAGAGAATATATTCACAGATAATTCTTCTCTAACGTTTATTAATATAAATATAATTCCTTTAGCCTACATCCGTCAATATATTATAATTCGTAATAAACTTCTTAAGTATCACTTTCAATTTTTTACTGTTTTAGTCTAAAAAATACTATTATCAGTTTTATTTCAGTCCAAATTGGACCTATGTTTAATCATCGGTCTTATTGACTCTCTAATCTGTGCTGCACAATGTAAAACTCATATCTCATTCTCTCGCAGACTTAATCCTATAGATTTATATGTTTATCTCTTTTTAGTTCCGCTTTTTCGTTTCATCGAGTTTCGAATCACAACGATTCTAAAGAAGTTTAATTTCAAAAGAATTTCAAAAATATAGGTATATCTTTAATACGTGCATGGGAACTTAGAAAATTCACTCCCGCACCGGAAGTAGGACAACGTTAACTGCAGCATAGTCGGAGAGTCAAATACGGGAAAATACTTTCCGTAATGCAGTGAATTTGTTCAAAATACCCGGATTATGCTTTTCGGTAAACACGGACAGGAACGAAAGGAGGGAATATTATTATTAAAAATAACAATGTCACAATAACAAATGTAATTCTGAAAGAGGCTCATAGACGTTTTGTAATCTCATTATTTTTGCTTACATCGCTTTTTCTACACAAACTTGAATAATTGTCTTTCAAAATAAATGATGACGAGACATAAGTTTAATATATAATAATTACAAAAATGCCTCTTACAATAGCTATTCATAACATACACAGCAAATTACATAAAAAATCTAATGATTACATACAAATGCAGATCGCTATCACAGCCAATTTAAAATATATTGGGCAAGTGCGTGCCTGTCCATGTAGAATAAAAGGTTTCGCGGGGATGACAAATGTTCAATATTTTAGTCAACTAATAAATACAGAAGCATAAAGAAAGCAATTAATTGAAGACACCCCACAGCTGAAAAATTTATGCACCTTGTTCAAATGAATATTCGATCAAGGTTTTAAATTCTAATACGGTAAAAAATGTCATGATTTTCGACTTTGACTCAAAACTGGAAGTACAGGGCACAACATTTACAACTTGTTGAAGACAAAACCATCTCTTTTGTATATTATTAGTCTACGTATGGTATTTGTATCCTACACAGAGTTCCACTTTGGAAAGCTATATTAATTTAGAAAAGAAAGTAATAGATCAGACTGAGCCAGATGCAATTCATGTATTCGCTATCACAATGACAGAAGGAATAATAAACAAATATAAAAAGTCAACGGAATATTTAAAAACACTTTTGTAAAACAAATGCCAGTGCTTTGATAGTCTAAATGCAGGTTGTAACACTAAGCTATACATGTCATTGTCTAATCTTCTTACATTTTTTAGGACGTCACGTACGTCCACAATAAATTCCATTATTTTACCAATTACAAGTTTCATTTCATTTCCAAACCTGGGATCGAACTAACCTGTAGATTGTTATGTCTTCAGAACTAGAAGTCAATTTCTCGGCACTTATTGACTCAAATATAATAAAAGGTCATAAAAACATTAACTATTAACTTAATTATTAATGGCTATTTCATGAATCAAATTCATTTATTTGCTCCAAACATAGCAAATAAATATAAGATGATATGAGGATACCCTGCTCATATGTTTTTTTACCTATGACGCAAATATTACTAAGATTACTAGATACTAATTACCTACAATATAACACTAAGGCCCGATTTTTCAATCATCAGATAAAAGTTATCAGTCGAATAAATTTTAACCTGATTTAATACAAAAGTGAAAGTACTCAATTGTTTTTATGGTAGACCCGAACGAGGCAAAATTATATATATATATATATATATATATATAAATTAAAATGGGACTAGACAATAAAACACCATTTTTTCCTTATGATCGAATCAGAACCAACTTGATTTTTTTAAATTATAATAATGCAAAATCAAGTGGCCAGTATTATAATATATACATAAGTCGGCCGAACTCGCTGAAACCCAGAGGCTCAGGGTTCGATTCCTGGCATGGTAAATTTCTGAAACGAACATTCTGTTATTTACTATAGTCTGGGTATCTGAGATCGGTCTCAGAGTGGTCCATTCTATATTACCCATAACACAAAGGTAACTTGCTTAGCTTGGGGATATACAATGTGGGGTATACAATGGAGATGTACTAAGGCTAGTGTGCATAGACATTTAAATTTGATTTTAACCATCGGGTAAGTGTCTATGTACACCAGCCTAAATACAATATTACCAGTCTGTTGTGTTAGGATAAAAAAATACATTTATGTCATCGATTCCGATACAAAATTATTTCCAAAAAAATTCCACAAAGTAATAAGCGTTTTGTTTTCTAAAACGGCTACGGGACCCTAAACATAGATCATTAATCTGTTTGCTCCCAAAATTGTATTCAATCCAATTCCAAATCCATTCCCTCTTAACATCACGAACATTACACTACACATCTGATAAACAATAAAAATAATTCAAAAAAATGCTAAAGAAGATTATATTCCGTTTACTGTTAGTTCTCTTCTTGACTTCTCTTCTCGTCGCATGTTCATATTGTCAAGATGAAGCGACAACTATGGGTACTACTGGTGAGGAGGAGGAGGAAGAAGAACCGCCAAAGAAGGGCTGCTCCATCTGGTGCTGGATTCAGAAGATCGCAATGTTCGTGATATCCCAATTGCTAAGTGGTAATTGATAAATTGAAATTATAATTCTTTGTAAATATTTTTGATTGTTTTATTTCACAACTTGATTAGAAACTGTTGTAGTCATTTTGTTATAACACAAATGGCGGCCACTAAAAGCGACGTCTTCTAGACAACCTGATTTATAGCCATATACATATATATCCATGGATAGTAAGTTATAGAAACCCGGGGAATAGAGGGTATTAGTATGTAAATGTATAACTGCTAAAAGTATGCTATTTTTAATAAATGAACGGTATGAATTAAAAGTTTCGGTTCTTTTTCAATAACAGGTAACTGTCATAAAGTACAATAATAAAAAGCTGTCTTATTGCTCCGTTGTCTGTAGAGAATTTTAACTAGGTACCTTTTCATTTTGTACTTCATCTGGTTAATACACTTCTGTTTTTCGTTTCCGATACCTGGTTTAATTGTAATCAAATTAGCCAAGTGCGTGTCTTATAACGCACAATAAAGGTTACTGTAAAGGTGTACCATACTACGTCTCAAAAATAATTAATTAAAAAATAGCACACAAGTACAATAAACGAAGCTTATTAAGATAATTTTCTTTGAAAGTATTTACTAAATGGCTCAGTATATTTTTTTTACAATTTGACAATTTAATTTAAAAGCTAGAGCAAACATACTATTTTGTACAACTTTGGAAGATATTATATGGCGAAATTATTGAATAAATTAAGGTATAGGTACCTTGAAAAAGTTTACTTATAATTGTGTTTTACGTATGTATATAAATTTAGAATTAAGCATATAACACATTAAATATTACCGTAATAAAATAGAAATCAATGATAAAAATAAACTAAATTCTAAATAAATGAGTCGTTATAGACTATAAACCGAATCGCTGCTAGAGCGAACTGTGCTTAGAAGTCTTACTGCATTACAACACTGAAAGGCAATACTCGGGTGCTCTCGGAAAAATGTGTTATTCAATGAATCCAATAATAATTGAATATAGCAACGTATTTAATCTAATATAGTGATGAAAATAAAAAACTAAACCTATTAGAAGCATTCCTATCTAACTGAAATAACAATGAATGACTATACAAAAGTAGTCGTTGTATGGTCCGTTCCTATATTTTACTATTCATTCATTTGCCTTATTATTATCTAGGTGCGTATCTTTACAACAAAATTAATCCTACACTGTCTATATACCCCCTACTGAAAAATAACTGCAAAAAAATAGGGATTAAATGGTTTAAATCGCTCAATTCTGATGTATGTAGTTTGTTTTTCGCCATAGAGTGGAGCACTGGTGACCTGTAATACAAATCTACTGACTACTCCTGTAACACAGAATAATGCACAGATCTACAATGGGCACCAGTCTCACACAACAGGTCTATCACTTGTAAATTATTGTGTGAGAAAATGAAATAAAATTTCATATTCATTTGCCTTAACATCGGTTTAATTTTGACATTACTTCTACAGAGCTTATGTCATATTTTAACCAACAGTAAGGCAAATGAACGACGGCAAGATATAGGAACCGGGCAGTAAACATTGTGTTCTTTCCTAGCTTATTTTATTTCACAAAACACGTCCTTAATAATCTAAATGGCATAACATCCGTGTCCCTTCTAATAAAGAGTTGCAAGCCAATACGACGTATATTCTGATATAATCCGACTCGTATAGATAACAAATCCTGTAAGATATAAACGTGGAATAAGAGACAACGTGACCAAATTGAAGACGTTAGTAATATGACATGGTTTTGTCTTGATGTTAGGTCTTATGGCCGCTTAAGCCTTTTGGCTTATATCGAAATACAAACATGTCACCACTAAATATCTCATATGAAAAATATTATCCATGTCCTAAGGTATATGCTGTATCTAATTGCAATCTCGTCCGTACTCGTCTAAGGAGATTAGTGTCAGGTTTCTGTCTTAATAACCATTCATTTGTCTTACTGGTTAAAATTTGACATCAACTCCATACATGTGAATCTTCTAGCAATGGTAAGTCAACTGAATGTTTGGTAAGATATAGAAACAGGCCATAGTTTGTTAGAGAGGTACTTTACGGCTTGGATCTTTATAACCACGTGAATTGTAATAAGCCCCATTATAGTTTAGCCGTTCTAAGAAGCCCCATTTGAAATTTCATATAAATACTGTTGAACTAGGCTTATAGCGGTATCAGAATAATTTAATATCAAATTAATAAACCATAATCAGCTTATTTCTTTAGAAACGTAACACATGACACGTTATGTTTGTCAACTCTTTTTTTTTAATATTTGTGCCGTGACCTGAAGATTGATGTATAATCGAAAAATGTAAATATAAATCATAATTAAATTATGCACATTTTCTACATTTTAATGATAAAAAAAGACAGAGAGACGTAAAATATATTTTTTAACATAATAAATCGTTTTATTTAAATCGATTCGGTAATATGTAACTTTTTATATCGATTCCAAGTTTATTTTGTATTATCATCAAGAATTCACGTAACTACAACACCAGTTTGATGAATGCCAAATATGGCCTTATAGAACGGCCCGACTATATAAATACAAAATAAATTCTGTTTACTACCTTTTCACAACTAAAGGATCCTAATGAAATCACATGAAATCTGATAATGAGAAAGATTGTGCCCTGGAAAAAAACATAAGCGAGCTTTATGTTATAAAAATATTAGAGAAATCATAAAATAATCTTGAATGGGGAACTCCTCAAGTTATGCATATGACCAATCATATTTAGGCTTTTGGTATGAAATCAAGATACGAGAAGCTTGATTCAGAAAGTACAAAACAAATGTAGGTGAAGTCGCAGATTACAACTAGTTAATTCATATTAGCTATATTGTATACTAGCTATAATTCCTTAAAAATATACGTATAACACAGCCTGGGTCACCGTCTTCTATGGGTACGCTACGCAAGGTAAGATCATATATCAAAAAATATTGATTCTATTTCAGTATCTTCTATGTGTAAGGTACTTAAGGTAAGATCGTATGTTAAAAAAATACTGAGTCTATTAGAAGTTCCAGAAATGAGAAGCAGCAGCAGCATTTCAATCCATAAATCACTTTAATGTCTTATTCTTCCGATCTACATAGAACACTTGCACTTATGTGCGCCACTCCCGGCAGGTTTTATACTATAAGATCGATAAAAAAAAATAAGTTATGAAGGTAGTTCACCAGAAATGTCGCTCTCATCAGTATTTTAGTAAGCAGTTCTCATCATTTGATTTTATCAGCGTAAGTGACAAAGAAACTGGTTGACCGGAAGTACCGCACTGATGTGTGCGGTAATTCCGTTTATTTAAAAATAAAAATATTTACACTATTTATAAAATTCACAAAATCATTATTATTATTTTTTTTAGACGGCCCACCTAATGTTTAGCTGTTACCATCTCCTATAGACATTTGCAACGCCAAAGGTGCTACAAATGCGCTGCTGCTCTCTTAAGGGAGACTGGAACCTGGTCACTAATGCCGGAACAAAACTCGAGGTTGTTATAGCGACATACTTTAGACCAGGGGTGGTAGCCATCCAGTCGGGCAAATGCCCTACCACCTGGCGTCACTAATGTCGGAACACAACTTATTTATTTATAACATTTTAACAACAGTAAATTGTAGACTAAATTACTGTTTAATTGAAGTTTATCAATAGCTAAAGAAATTCTTACACTAGTGCACTGCCTTCTATAGATAAGGAACGTAAGGTAAGATTGTATGTTAAGAAATTACTGAGTCTAGTTCACTGTCTTCTATAGGTAAGATGTGTAAGGTTAAGTGTTACATTATAAAAATTTTAAGTATAAGAATAGAAAACTGGGCGTAATTAATGGAGGGGGGGCTTAGGGGTTAAAGTCACCCGTGCGCCGTCATTAATTAAATTGCTTTTTCGCATTACGAAGTCGTTTAGAGTGGGATTGTTTCCTTCCCATGAATTAAAGGCAGTCCCTCGACTTTAAGTTATCAGCTTTGTTTAATAGACTATGGAATATTCCATTATGCTAATTAGGACTTATAAGGCTTATAAAAGCTTGTAGATGGACGTTGGTAGCGTTCTTTTTCTTTTTAAACACGGATATAGTACGTAAAGGCTGATTTATACCTTGTTTTTTCTTACAAGATAAATGTATAAATTGATTTATATTTTATTGTTTTCATAAAACCGTCATTACTCCACCCTAATTTTAAGAAAGGATCTCTAAATCAACCTGCATATATCAAAATGAAATATCGATCCATGCTTGAATTGCCATAATTATGTGGGAAACAAATATCTAGCTATGCCGCCTCGCCGGGTCCCGCTCGAAAGAGAAAGCCCAAGAAATGCTAGCTTGCCGTTATGGAGGATAACATGCGTACCAATTATCTCAAAACGGGGGATGCTAAAGACCTCGCGTAGTGTAGAATAAAAAGTAGGAAAGCAGACCCTGGCCGTCGGGGCGAACGCTCCGAATGCAACCGGGATTTAATGCTTTAATTGCCACAATTAATTGTTTTTGGATCGCTCTATCTAGCCAGTGTCAAATATTTATGATGTTTAGTCATATAGAGGGATCATTTCCGTCATTCAGTTTGGATGAATCAACCAAAGTGATCTATATAAACACAAACTTCAATCATTTAACGTCAAACGATACCTTCGTGTCCATTCCGTTCTGTGCTTTTCAATCAAATTTATTCAGCATCACAAAACTTAAAAGTGTATCTTCGTCAGCCAATCGCAGTCCACTGCTGGACGTAGGCCTCCCCAAGTCGGCGCCGCTCATCACGGTCCTCCGCCTTCTTCATCCAGCGTCTACCGGCGACCTTGAGCAGGTCGTCAGTCCATCGGGCTGGAGGGCGTCCGACACTACGTTTACCAAGACGCGGTCTCCACTCTAGGACTCGACTGCTCCATCGGCCATCGGTCCTGCGACAGACGTGACCGGCCCACTGCCACTTCAACTTGCTAATTTTGTGAGTAGTTCTTTTACCGATATCCTCATTTCTAATTCTGTCTATAAGAAAACCACCCAACCACAGCTCGCCGCATTGCCAAAAAAGCGTATATATATTTATATATATACGCTTTTTTTAGTTTAATAGAAAACTATATGGCCGAATTTCTAAGAGAAATCTACTCCAACAGCGTTTTCTGTTTTTACTATGGAGATCATTTTGTTATCAAATATTTCACCCAAAATTTCAGCAATTTATGTAAAATATATTTTGAGTTTTATTTTGAACCCACTTTTTCGTTTCTGTTTTTCAATAGTAAAACAGTAAGCAGTAACAAATCAAAAACAAACCATAGCAGAAATAGAAAACTACAGGGGCAGATTTCTTTTAGAAACCCAGCTATATATACCCTTTTCACCATCTGTACTTTATATAACAACAGTCATCACTTCACCAAACACCTGGCACACAATCTTTCAAAAAGAAACAAATTTTCCAAACAATTCGAACCGTTTGCAGAATGTATTAATAGTTCTTTTTCTCTCATACATTTTATAAGCGTAGCTACCGATCAATGAAGAGAAAATGTATTGAGGTCGCGCGCTGTGATAGACCTTGTCAATAATTAGTTTGCTGCCTTTATTGGATCGAATAGGAGTATTTTCACTAAAAAGGTTTGAACATCTACTTTCTGAATATTAAATAGTGTATTCTATACTCTGTCTAATAATTCATTATATTTTTGATATTTGGCAAGAAATTTCACCTTCTACAATGACCATACTTCATTGTTCCAGGTGACTTTATAGTGAAGTTTTTGGAGTCATCTAATGGACAAGCTATAAATTATTGCCATCATACCTATATTTAAACATAATTAAAAGTTTTTAAATGAAAATGTAAAAATAAATAACACTGCATTTATTTAGATTAGAAAACTAGTTTGCTTTTATTTCACTTTTAAGTATAAAAATGGTTATATGACTTATTTATTACGCAACACAGTATTATTAGCCAATGATATAGGTGCAGTAAATTGATTAAATTATATTCACAAAGAAACTCGATTTTTAAATATATATAATTGAATCGGTAATGCTTTAAGGCAGTATTAATTGATGAATGATCAACCTGTCATAAGTAAAATAAATGTTTGAACAGAGTATAGTTAAACGTATCATCATTTTATATGTACAGTAGCTTCTGCCGACTCGACTTCGTC
Organism: Dendrolimus houi; assembly: GCA_039645545.1. Classification (NCBI taxonomy): domain Eukaryota; kingdom Metazoa; phylum Arthropoda; class Insecta; order Lepidoptera; family Lasiocampidae; genus Dendrolimus; species Dendrolimus houi. Next base: position 11,176,549 of record CM077136.1, read on the forward strand.
CGCGTGGAATAGTAAAAAAAAAGTAAGTTAATAAAACCCCCCGATTTAGAAACATTCTTCATTGGTGCTCCGCTCCTATTGGTCTTAGCATGATTACATATAGCCTATAGCCTTCCTCGATAAATGGGCTATCTAATACTGAAAGAATATTTTAAATCAGACCAGTAGTTCCTGAGATTAGCGCGTTCAAGCAAACAAACAAACTCTTTAGCTTTATATATTAGTATAAGATTAATTTGTGATAGTAAATATTTTTGTTACTTACTTTCTTTACATTGTAAAGATTGCTTACTTGTTGAGATAAAATTAAGCCTGATTTACATTAAGTAGTTAGTTAACTTGCGAATAAATCCTTGTCATCGTTTGGATAGCCAGTTACTTAATCGACATATTATTACTTAACTGTAAAAAAAACTTTGGTATCATATTTGACAGTGAGCTGTCTTGGTGACCTCATATTACCGAATTAAATCGGCAGCTATTCCTTTCATCCAAATCCCTTGGAAGGTTGAGGAATTTCTTACCGATTACCACCAAAATTAAGCTAGCAGAGTCCCTATTACTCCTATTACTACTATTATACTGACGCCAGCGTATCTAGATTTAACCGAAGAACAACCTAATAAACTGGAGCGTCTTCAAAGTTTCTGTATTAAGTTCATATTTGGCCATTATGACGGAAATATGACCACGTCTCTGAATTCTGTAAAAAACTCAAATGGTGGCCAATTCATTGTTCGCCGGAATACTCATATTCTTTGTCTTCTGTGTATTTTATTTGTCCCGAATACTCATCATTATCTTAAAGAACGCTATGACTTTATTTCGTGCTCTCATAGTTTACGCCCTTTCACTAAACTAAACACTCCTGCGCATAGTTCAACTTTATACTACAATTATTTTACCGTCAAGGCTATAGCTTTGGAACGCGCTGCCATTTGCTATCAGACAAGCAAAATCGCTACCGATTTTTAAAATAATGATCAGAAATTATTACCTGTCCTTGAAATATGATCATATTTAAATGTATGCACATATATATTTATAAACATTTATATAAGTAATTGTACTATGTATTATGTATACCAACATCGTCATTATAATCTCAATTCATTCCTGGGGTTGTCTGGAAGAAATCGCTTATTAGCGATAAGACCATCTTTTGTACATAGTTAGACATAGTTTTAGTCTCTAAATTCTTGTTTGTATTGGTGTATAATAACGAGTTATTGATTGATTGTAAATTTTGATTGTAAACGATGATAAGGACAACTCCCCCTTCAAAATCAGTTTTTGAGATAAATAAATCTAGCTTATATATCTATCTCCAGAATACAGTCTATTTTTCTACCAAATTTCGTTAAGATCCTTGCAGACGTTTAGTCAATCGCAAGTCAATTCAGTCATCAATCCGCTTAAGGCAACCGAGGTGGGTATATCTACCTTTTTTCTAAGACGTGGAATATTTATGGGCAGATATTTTATATTATTGCACCATACAGGAAGACAGCGGCATCCAAGAAACAAATTTCTTTAGTTTTTGGATACTAGAGATGAATCTCATATGATTAGATTGTTTTAGTCGTTTTTCTTATGTGATTGTTACTAATAAATTATGTAATTATTTTTAAATAAAATTGTTATTAAAAAACACTACATAATTGATTCGAAATTTTCAGAGCAATGTTGCTGCTGAAATTATTGGCGTGTCTTATATCGTGCGTGACTGGAGCCATGACCCGCAGTTCCTCTGGGACGATGGTCGATTTCGCAGACCCAAAAGTAAGCAATATTCCTGCATACATAATTCAAGACTGGCTCAAGAGACCAGTTTCTACGAAATAAAAAAAACTGTAGTTGCTTATTGGTTAAGGTATTCGCTTTTCAAATGACGCTACACATTTGTCAATACAATAAAAAACATATTATATGTCGGTAAAGATCTTCAACAAACTCTATGGGTGCAGGAACGGAAAAAGAATACAATTTCCTGTGGTCGGGCGAACTGTCGTAAGAGGCGACAAAAAAACCCACAGCCAGGTGTTCTAGTGTCCCTTTAGAAAGTGGCAGCACATTGGTAGCGCCTTTGGTGTTACAAATGTCTATAGGCGACGGTAACTGCTTCCCATCAGGTGGGCCGTCTGCCTGTCCGCTGAACTCATGCAATAAAAAAAACTTCCCAAAGACATTAAAAATCTGTTTATATTAATCTATTTAACATAAAAAAATATACAAGTGGCTGTTGCGTAAATACTTTAATTCCATAGACGAATTTTTGAAATAATTTTTGTATAACTGACATAAACGTATATTATTTTCTTCTCCTAATATAACAGATTAGTAATATTATAATAAATGTTATTTGGTAAACTTAATTAAAATTTGCACGCTTTAAGGGGCAAAACGTGCAAACTTTATATCCTTATGTCTCGTATTTATGTACCATGTTTTAAACAAATAAATGAATTTGAATTTGAACAATGTTTATATGAAATTATATTTTTATTAACGTCAGAATAATTATACGAAAGATCGTACCATGCTTTATAAAAGTGTTTCTAAAATAGCAATAGACAAACAACAATCTAGGTATGACGCAAATGTCGCAGTTCACAGATGTTGCATTATTGACACTAGCTATTTTTAACTAAAGTTCAAACTTATTTGATGGAGCTGTGACGTACATTTCACATTTATAGAGAAATCGTGTATTTTCTCTACTATGCAATTTGATTTTTGTATACAAAATACATTATTGGGAGGGTTGATTTTGTATATATTAATTATTCATAACCAAGTGGCTCTGTCCATACCTTGTTAAACAGCCATGAATATTCAAGTATAGGAATGATCTTCTGGCGATAGCCTTAGCGGAATTGAAAGATAAATAAAACCATGGCAAAGCACAAACAGTTGAGATTATCAATACATACAAATATTCTTCTTTTTTATTGCAAAGTTCAGCAAACAGGCAGACGGCCGACCTGATGGAAAGCTGTTACCGTCGCCTATGGACATTTGTAACACCAAAAGCGCTACCAATGTGCTGCCGCTCTCTAAAGGGAGACTGGAATCTGACCACTAATGCCGGGACACAACTCAAGGTTGTTATGACGGCACATATTCTAGACCAGGGGTGGTAGTTATCTAGTCGGGCAAATACTCTCCCATCTGTCTGTGGATTGTTTTGTGGCCTCTTACGACAGGCCGCCCGGTCGCAGGAAATTGTATTATTTCTCCGTTCCTTCACGGAACAATAAACAATATTGAACTTCCAAAAATTCTTGTCACTTTTAACCCTTTAAAATGTATTCTCACAACCCTATTCAATATTCATTTATTGCCGAGTCGACAACTTATTGACATCAATCGCCAAATTATCAATCGGCAATAATTGCTTATAAATACCAAATCTTTTCCAAACTTAGATGAGTCTTTGTAATTAGCCAAAGCCCTCCAGCTACGGACCTGGGTTCTGCCTGCCGGCTGGACTGCTCCAACAAAATTATCAAAACCGCATTCAGTAGACCTTTAGGTCCCGCAAGTTTGAAGCTCCAATTATAGTTTAATAAAGGTATAGGGTAATAAAAGTCCGTTCAATGCAAAAGTGTATTTTTTTAAAAACATCATTGTGCTTGGGACTAAAACAGTATGTATATAATAAAAAACACATTTACTCTCTTATCCAAAACTGTTATATAAGTTTTATAGATTCATTAACAATATTTATAGAGATAGATTAAGAGGTTAGAATTTATTCTAACCTTCTTTTTGACTATAAAAAATAATGTTAAAATTTTATCATATTGTTACGAGTCGCGAGACTCGAATTAAAATGCCGTTAAAATTATTATAGCGTTTACTAGAACTATACAACGTACAATACACGTATAACGCAGGTACAAATATAACCGAACACAACAAGTCCAAACGTAACGCACAAAGTCATAACTCAATAAAACGCGCAAAGTCCGTCACTTATTAGATTTCCGTTTGTAGTAGGTACGTCTTGCTTCGCTCGTGGTTTTCGCTCGACTGTCTCCCCCTCCATCAGGTCATCGTTTTATACTGCACAAATGCAATGTCCCCGTATCTAAGTCGGCTTAATCCGCCACACCTGGCTAATGACTCGGCCGCAAACTGCCTTAAAAGAGTACAATAAGACAATGGGCTGTTTTCTAATCACAAATTTTAAACACAGAGTAAACAAAAGAAGACGATCGTAAAAGAGTTACAGTTAGTTTAAATGCTGGCAGGTAATAAATGTGTTTTGTTTCAGATATGCAGGTGGGTTTTGTTTTTGTCGGGACCTGACTTGTAACAATATTTTGTTACGAGTCAGGTCAATAATACATATGTCCTGCGGCAGATGTTTCCGACTAGAAAATTGCTTTACTCTTCTATAATTCATATTTACCGCAGTTTAGCATATAGTGCTGCTGAAAATTAGTATTTAAAAGACTTATTACTAGAGTTTCGAGTTCTGCTTCGTTCCCTAAACACTGTATTCATTTTCATAATCCTTGCGTGCGACGTCCTGCATACGTCGCAATATCCTCTTTGGAGCCCAAGGCTTGTTTTTGTACACCTTTCATTTTTCTTTGCAAAACATTTTATTGCCACATAAAATCGGGTTAATAAGAATGTTTAAAGTATGCACAAATTGATTAATTATTTCAAAATATTGTTTTCTATAGAGATTCAGGCACAAATATTGATTGTAGATAGATATGATTTTTTTATACGTTTACAAACTTACTAGTAACAAGCTTGTTCCAACTAAATGAAACAACTATGTAGGTAATAATCCTTGTTACATTATGACATCATTCCTGTATAATCTATCATATTTTAAATATCATGACGGGCATTTTTTTTTTTTATTGCTGTTCAGCAGACAGGCAGACGGCCCACTTGATGGAAAGTAGTTACCGTCACCTATGGACATTTGCAACACCAAAGGTGCTACAAATGCGCTGCTGCTCTCTTAAAGGAGACTGGAACATGGTCACTGATGCCGGAACACAACACAAGGTTGTTATGGCGGCATACTCTAGACCACGGGTGGTCGCCATCCAGTCGAGCAAATACCCTACCACCTACCTGGCTGTGGGTTGTTTAGTCGCCTCTTACGACAGCCCGCCCGGCCGCAGTAAATTGTATTCTTTCTCCGTTCCTGCACGGATATCGGACGGATATATTTAAAAACGAAAATTGTTCAATAAACTAGTACATCAAGATTGTAGAAAGTGGAGAACACAGAGATCTATAACCTCTGCTTAAGTGCTTTTTCCTTTTTTTCTCACATATTTTCGCCCTAATTTTTATATAATATAATTACTATACATATTACTTGTTAGGGGCTTTTTTATTTATATTCATTAGTTTTATTTTGCTTTGTACATATAATTTATCTTAAGACTACCATTTTAATAAGGTTTGTATATTTGTAATTGAAAAATATTTTTTCAGTTGGTTTTATTTAATAGTTATTCTATTAGTTATGTTAGTAATAATCCAATAAGAAAATAAATTATTGTTGAATACTGAAAAATATGTAACTTATATTTTAGTATATTTTTATTACGATCTGCCTCATAAATACCTATTCAAAGGAAATATGCATTTATGGAAATTATTGTATATTTATAGTCTCATATCTATCTGTGACCAATATTTACAATCTAGCTTGCAACTTTATGCAGTTAATCTACTTCAAAAAATTTAAAGCCCAGAATAATTATGTCTTAACATCTCGAACCTGTCCCAACACTATTTATAACACAATGAATGCGGAAATGTATTCCTATTGTAGTATTGTTCAATTCAATTTTGCTTTGAAACTTGAGCGTTAAACCGTTTATAGAGAGAGCATTTGTATCGCCTTTCTTTTTTTCATGCACCTACTTATTTTTTTTATTTAGTTCTTTTGTACGTATTATTCGCGTGGGATTTTGACTTTATTAAGTATCTATTTATCATATCTTTTGAAACTTGCAAGGTATCAAAAAGAAATTTAATGTAAACCAAAAATTTAATATCAAATTTCTATTTTAATTCCTAAACTTTATAATCAAATCTGTTCGAAGCGTATTCGAGACTTTACTTTATGACAGTGATTGAGATATAAGTATCGTTTATCTATATAATAACCTAATATTTCATAATACAAAAATTCAAAATGCTAAATGTTTTTATCATAAGTTTATATTTATAAGGATGGCAGTAACGTTGGTTCCCGCACTAAGACTAGCGACATGGCATTATCAAGTTACAATATATATAAAAAATGTGTATATGGGATTGTGATATTTCCGAACGTATGTTTTACATAGAGTAGTTGACAGTGTTTCCAAACGATGTGTGAGCGAGAAAGATAGATGATGAATGAAAGAAAAGATTTGAAAAGATAAACAATAGACGGTAATAGAAAAAGGACAAGAGACAATCGAATAGCAGCGTGGGTTAAGAGCTGATTCTGGAGGAAGGACGATGGGATAATTATAGAAATAAATAGTACAGATGTGTTAATAGATTCTATATAAGATGCAATATAATAAGAAGATTAAAGTTTTGTTTTAAAGTGAAACAGCTCTACTAATTTCAACACCACAATTATATACGTGTGTGTTCAATGGATATTTTTTACTTTTATCGATGTACTAGACTTTTCTAGAATGAAGTCGCGGGCAAAACCTAGAATATATATAGCTATAGTATATATATACTAGCTGTTCCCACGACTTCGCCCGCGTGGGAATATATTTGCAGGACCCTAAATTTAAAAGTATCATAAGTTACTCCTTATTACATCAACTACTTGCTAGTGAAAGTCCCGTCAAAATCGGTCCAGCCGTTTCGAGATTACCAGACAGACAAAAATAAATATTTTTTAATATAAGTACCGTGTATACTTTCATATGCATTTAGGAAAAGGCTGCTATTTGGACATTAGAAACAGACACTTCAATTTTATTTATCTGTATAGATATATATAAACCTTCCTTGGAAATGTATCTAGTTGATGGTGAAAACCGCTTAGAAATCCGTTGCGTGGTTTAGAAAGAGTTAGCGCATATACAAACCGACAGACAGATAGACGCGGAAAGCGACTTTGTTCTATACTATGTAAAGAAGATGAATTAGCGGTAAGAAGAGTTATTTTAAATGTTTCAGGTTCAAGGTCACCTCGACGCTTTAGTCCGAATGGCACAGTCGTGCGTCATAAAAGTTAGAGCTACACCTAAAGATGTGAGAGCATACTTCACAAATTCATCACCAGTTTCCAGGTCTGGACAATGCTTCGCAGCCTGTATGCTGGAGCAGAGTGATGTCATTAATCATGGAAAGGTTAGTGTAGTATTATTTTTCTGTATGTTTTGAAGTGAAACTTCTTTAGAATCAGTATGATTTGAAACTCGGTGAAACGAAAAAGCGACATACACATAAAACTCAACCTCAATTTAATTCGAAATAAAACACATTTTTCTTTACCCGTTAGAATTAATTTTAACTTTAAATAAAATTAAAAGATATCAAATGAATTTTGGCTCTATCTGTATATGCTTAATACAGATATTATTTTTTATTGTGTAGATCAAAGGAAATTGTGCGTAAAGTGCATTAAATTTTGAACTTTATTTGTTGTGTGTGTATTTGTGATTTAAAATGTAATTTAGACTGAATTATTACGAATAAGGGTCAAAATGCCTAAGAATAAATATGTCTATAATATAATAGAAATACGAAAAATAAATTTTATTGCATGAGTTCTGCAGATAGCCAAATGGCCCACCTGATGGAAAGCGGTTACTATGGATGCTTGTAACACCAAAGGGGCTACAAAAGCGCTGCTGATCTCTAAAGGGAGACTGTAACCTGGCCACTAATGCCGAAACACACCTCAAGGTTGTTATGGCAGCATAGTCTAGATCAGGAGTGGTAGCCATCCAGACGAGTAAATTCCCTACCAGCTGGCTATAGGTTGTTTTTTCGCCTCTTACGACAGGCCGCCTGACCGCAGGAAATTGTATTCTGTCTCCATCCCTCCATGGATAGAGTTTTCTGTATTTTGAATGTATTAGTTTTTTTTAAAAACTTCCCTATTTATTTTGATAAACGGTCTATGTGGTTAAGGGAACCAATCCTCTACAGGCCTAGTTCACTACGGCGCAGAAGATCCGGTTTCAATTCTTGATATGGTAAATTTCTCAAACGAACTTTTCCTTTTTTACTATGGTCCGAGTGTCTACCCCTGAGTGTTCCGTTGTATATTACCTATAACACAAGCGTAGCTTACTTAGCTTGTGGATGTACAATGTGTGTATTTTTCTGCAGCTTACTATATTTTTTATTATTAATAAACTTATTATTTAATGATATGTGACTTTTCAAGTTTCATAACCATTTTTCTAATTTTGCTTGTAGACAAACTGACAAACGGCCTGATGGTAAGTGGTTACTGTCACTCATGGACATATGCAACACCAAGGGAACCGATGCGTTGCCTACCTCTTTAAGGGTGCCTTTCCACCAGAGATGTGCTATGAAGCTATGCTACGAGAATGTAATAAGTACTATGTAAGCATTTTCACTGATGCTAAGCTATGTAGCGGAGCTAGTAAGATGTGGTATGAAAATGCGCTGCCACAAGGTAACTGTGCGAGGAGATTCGCAGCTGGAGCTATGCGACCTATTGACAGTAGGGAAGGCACGGGGAGCGGCCTGCACATAGCTACACCACTCGCGACCATCCATAATCGCACCCATAGGACGCATCCTTCGGTATAAAAAACGTAGCTTAGTTGAATCAGTTTCCACCAGTGCTATGCTTGGCGGACCAATCAATATAATTTGTGGATAATAAACGCATCTATAGCAGCGTTGCATAGCACATCTCTGGTGAAAAAGCAGCCTTAGACTTTAAATATATTGTATACATCTGCCAGATAGTAGGGCATTTGCCCGTCTGGATGGCTACCACCACTGGTCTAGAGTATGCCGCCATAACAATCTTGAGTTGAGTTCCGGTATTAGTGACCAGGTTCCAGTTTCCCTTAGAAGAGCAGCAGCGTATTTGTAGCACTTTTGGTGTTGCAAATGTCCATAGGTGGGCATCCTGCCTGTCTGCTGAACTCTTGCAATAAAAAAATATATATATATGTTTGAGCAAAAACAGAATTTTGAAGTTTTCAGTACTAAACTTTATCCGCCAACTAGGTGAACGTTTATGACTATGACTATACATATAATTATAAAATAAAATAGACACCTCTTTAATTTCATTTTACAGGTGAACAGAGATCTCCTAGTACATCTTGCCAGCCTGGTAAACGGCAAGAATTCCCGGGTTGTTCGCAAGCTTAACAGTATTTCACGCCTTTGCCTTGATAGCATAGAAGGCATGTCAGATAGATGCCAACTAGCGTCAACATACAACGACTGTCTGAATGAAAACATGGTCGAATTTTCATTCCCGCTTGATATAGCTGAGGAAGCTGTAAGGAAAATGCCGTTCCATCTTATACAACCTAAGTAAGTCATCCATTTATAAAACTTACTTCCTAATTCATACCCGATAAAACACCACTGTTTCACCAATAGTTAATAATCCGTCATTGGATCTCTAAGGAACATTTCTACCAGATTTTTGTGAGTCTATGATGACACAATTGTCACGCTCTTCAACCTAAATTTATTATTCCAAAGTCAACCGATCGGGGCCTCTTGAATAGTCCACGTGACAACTTAATACGTGTAAATATTTAAACTCAAGTAAAATATTTGGTATATAGTTTTTATTCTATATTTAATTAAATCGCATACACGGTCAACATTAAAGGTTTTATTCATATTGAGTTAGAGTAAGTTTCTAGACTTCTTTAAGGTTCTTAAAGAAGCCTTGAATAAGACCGTAGGAGATTACACGATATCATGTAAGAATCACCATTTTCTGACACCCACACAATGTCGAGAAATTGCTGATTTAATATTTATATTCGTGTTGTCAAATAACACGAAGTCGATTGTCTAGAATTACTTAATAAAATAAATAATATACTCCTCGACACTCCTTTCATCACAGTCGCTATTTTGTATTACAATCGGTAGACACGAACTATCGCCAAAATAGTTTTCTGTCTAGATCGTGTACCTAGTAAATAAATTAATTCGCAGCTACGATTTGGATGTAACAGGTTACCTCGGTGTTTAGTCTTAAAAATAAACTTAATGATCTGTAATTTGAAATATATAATTTAATGATCAGGTTTATCAGTGTGTAATAACAACAGCTCATAAACGTCCCACGCTAGGCTTGGGACTCCCACTTGTCCAAGGCGTCTTAGCAGGTGACACATCGGTTATTTCGATATTCAGGTTTCATCTTGATGTTTTCCTTCACCGTTGTCAGCACTTGGTAATTAAAACAATATGCACAGGAGGTCAGAAAACTGCCTAAGTGGTGCATGCGTTCCGGCCAGATTCGAACCCGCGCCCTTTGAGTATAGAACGCGTGTGGTAACCATTACGCTACCACGACTTCATTTATTTCAGTATGTTAGATGAATTTGTCCAGTTTTCGATGCATTATTTTTTTTTACCTAAATAACTAATGTATATTTACATAATTTACAATTATAAAATTACATATAATCGAATACAATAAAAGAAAACTTATTTGTATCGTATTCTACCCATAGTCCCTCAAGACTATAAGTAGAATACTGAGCCCAGATCATCGTCTACTATGGGTAAGGTGCCCAGAAGTCTGGCTACGTTTCCTCACTGGATCGCCATTTTCCAGTTTAGTTCCAAATGTTTTTATTTTTCTTCGATTTCTGTTTTGATATTTTAATTTAGTTCTTATCTGTGGTGACTTGTTAATAGCTCACTAATCTGTTATTAATATAATAAGAATAGCTGATAGTCATGAAAGATTGTATAATAAAATAAAAATAACATAAAAGACACTAAAAACCTTGTAATATTAGCTACTAAACTATCAGTCTTTCAATAACACCAAAAATTTGATAAATCCAACGAGTCTATTACAAACTAATTCAACAGTGTAAACATATTCGACGGCCTCTGTGGTTGAGCGGGTTAAGCCTTTGCCGGCTTACCTTACTGCAACGCAGAGGCTTCGGATTCGATTCCTGGTATAGTAAATTTCGGAAACGTATTTTCTCCGTTATTTACTATGGTCTGGGTGTCTGGGATCGGCCTCAGAGTGGTCCGTTGAATATTACCCATAACACAAGCGTAACTTGCTTAATTTGGGGATATACTATATATATATTTGTCTGCTGATTATTAATTATTATTATTATATTATTAATGTGAAATAACAATCAAGATAATTAATTTATAAATGAATCAAAAATTTCAAGTATGCCGTGAGATTCACAAGTCCTTCTGTCTGCAACAGAAATCGCAAGGACTTTCCAAATTGGATTAAACAAGTCCTCGTAAAGTTCAAACGTCGAGACTTTGAGAGAACTCGATTAAAGACTTTTTGAATCCATAATGAGTATGGAGATTGATCCTCTAATATTTCACGGTTGTCGGCAGAACCCATCAAACGGTTGCTGTTTGGAATTCATTATGGGAACTTTGATTAGCTTAGATTAAATTGATACTCCTTGTGGGGGTTTAAATAAGTTGAGTGGTGCGTCAATGATAGTTACCCCGTTGAATAGGGTGACGCACCACTGGCAAGAGCTCGTGGCTCTATCGCCATGAGGAGCTCGGCTCGACCGCTTGAGAGGGAGTACAATATAAGTCGACGAGTATTTATCCTCTAGATGTAATTATTGCTTAATTAATTTAGCACTAAACTTTAGACTATATACACAGAATATATCTTTTACTAGCTGACCCGGCAAACTTCGTACCGCCTATACGCAGTTTCTAAGGGAAAGCGAAATTGTTGTTTTTACTATATTCCAAGCAATTTTTTTCATATTTACTCACCTTTTAAACCTTCCCTGGAGTTCCACAAATAATTCAAAACCAAAATTAGCCAAATGAGTCCAGCCGTTCTCGAGTTTTAGCGAGACTAACGAACAGCAATTCATTTGTATATATAAGAGGATACTAATATATAAAGCTGGAGTTTGTTTGTTTGCTTGAACGCGCTAATCTCAGGAACTACTGGTCTGATTTGAAAAATTATTTCAGTGTTAGATAGCCCATTTATCGAGGAAGGCTATAGGCTATATATCATCACGGTAAGGCCAACAGGAGCGAAGCACCAATGAAGAATGTTTCAAAATTGGGGGGGGGGGTTAACAAAATTTATTCTTTTAACTATTCCACGCGGACGAAGTCGCGGGAAGAAGGTAGTATATATATAGAAATCTTGACTGCTACGTGAAACTATGTAAAACCTAAACATATAGATGCATCTCCGTACATGGATTACTGTTTTAGCCTTACTAATTATGTAGCAATAAATTATTCCATGTACGTGACGCAACACTCCTTTTAATCCCAATTTTTGCATACATATACCAGTAAATATTTCAATATCGATAGTAGAATATAGGATGAAGTAACCTTCCTAATATTCCAGCTCCATCTGGGATAATGTTAGTGTTAGTGATTGTGACCAAACGCGTTTTGTTTATAGCGTTGAAAATAACGCCCTTAATGATTAGTTACATTAGTGTATACATACGTTGTCTGTTAATGTTTACCGTAATTACCAGTTAATAACAATATCGCATTACAAATAACGCATTAAGCCCATCGCTACATCTGCGTGAAACGGTCACTGATACTAACATTATTCTAGATGAAACAGGGAAATGAAAGCGTATTAGAAATATATATATATATATATATATATATATATATATTTAATAAACATATACTACAGACCATTATGCTAAGGAATACGCTTTCATTTATTAAATATATACTGTAGTGTGGTTTTGTAGTACATATTAAACACTGTATCGTAAGTGTGAGCTTTACTCATCGTTGGTGCATACTGCCACAGAGTAAACCTAAAACAAACTTCTTAACATTCCAAGACGTCTTCAGTATCAGCTCAAATTAATGGTTTTCTTATTTACAGTTTGCCGAGCAACCCCAAACACCACGCATATTAAAGAAAAAATATATTTTCCACTTTTTTATAAGCAATTGGTTGGACACAGTTATGCAAACTGGACTCAACTCCATCTTTGACAAAATTGGGTTTAGTACACAACACAATCTTCTTTAATATCTATTATGAAATAGATTTATAGAAAACAGGTTTCCTTGGCCACACACCCTTATGTGAAAAACTTAACTATCTCAAAACTGTCATCCTGTAGTTTAGTTCTAATTTGCATAGCTACAAATTATACTTTATACTTGTAATAAAAAAATTATATAGAGGCTAAGATGTTTTTGTTTCAATGGTTCCTACATATAGTTGATCAACTAACATTGTTCGATGCATATCGCACATTATGCTGCTGTGGCGTTTCTTTAGCGTGCTCGTACTTATTTTCCATCTTAGCCTATATTATCGTGAAATAAATACGTAGCCAAAAATATTCATTTATATATTCCCACGAAGTGGCCTCCCAAACAAATATTTTTAGTAACATTTTTATAAATTTGATCGTTACATTTATCACTATAAAACAAAAAGCTTTAAAAATGAAAATAGATTAGAAATAATCTAAACTATACTAGTGCAAGTTGAGAGTTTTATGATTTCCATATATCATATACTTAGATACCTACAGTATTTCTGTATATGTCGAAGCAGATGTGATTGATTCTGCCCGCCTGCCAGGGCACATGGAGTTTGTCGAACTTTCGCTTTCCCGTAGCCCTGGCATAAGGCGCAGAATGTAACATCGAAGGATTTTAGTGAGTATCGCTGACCGTGGTGTGGTAAGCACTTCTTGGTTACGGTGCTGGTGGCACCCCAACGTGGCGAATTCCAAACTCCCCCCGCGTTTACCCCGCGGTGGAAAAATGAGTACAGTGCTCAAATGTATCCAACAGCGTATGTAATCTAGCATTTACTGAATTCAGAACAATAATACAGCAAAAGCAAGTTTGCACATACCAAATAAGTATACAAATGCAACTTGAAAACTCAATAAGACTATCATTCAAATGACTTATATTGAGTTGACTACAATATTTATCAGAAACTTAATAAATTGGATTTACCATTCAAATATCGAATGACTCACACAGTTATAAAAACACAAACTTTAAAAATATCGAAGTTCTAGTACTAAAATTGAAAAAGTTCTAAACAATTTGACACGTTATCTTGTAAAATGAGAATTTCGCGCTCGATTCACTATACGTAGGAGCAAAGCTTTCAAACCGATAACCGAACCGTAAATATTCGAACCGGTTATAGCCTAAGTACATAAGAACTTTTCTCTTCAGTTTTTCTCTCACTTTCAGCTCAAGTAAACGGTTTTTGGTAACAAAATTTTATTCAATAGGTTTTGTTGAATATACCGGTTAAAAACAAAACAAGAACGGTTTTTGCCGCATATCTTCAAAGCGCAGCCATGTGGTACAGTACGTTTTCAGTCGCACATAAACATGTTGAGAGAGATAAAATGATACTTAGTATTTTCTTAAGTTTTCACGATTTTACTGGTCGCGAAAACTTAATAAAGCTTCTCTTCAAGCTACAACGTGTTGCGAAGCGGTGATAAATTACATTAGGTTCCCATAAAGTAAATAATAACCATAAACAAAAATTAAATTTAATAATTAAACTGAACAAGTTTGCAGTAGTCCACATAAAAACTTTAACATTACTAATTGAAACTTGACATCTTTGTCTTCCGTGATCACGGCTACTTAAAACTGGCCGAAACGTCGGAATAAAATCAAACAAAATACCGCACTTAAAATCGTTAAAACGTAATTTTATTATAATGGTATTTCCTCTTCTCGCGGAATAAACCGGTTAATTCAGTTTTATATAACACTCTCTTTAAGAATAGAATACAATATATTTTATTGCATAACATTAAGATACAATTCAAGAAGTTTAAGCACAGAAGACAATAGGCGGTCCTATCGCTAAAAGCAATTTCTTCTAGACAACCTTAGGATGGATTAGAAATAAATTGCGTAACATGATAATATTTACACCCCGAACAAAATAGTTGACTAAAACCAGTTAATTTTAAACCGGTTCCAAGCCTTGCATAGGACACGTCAATGTTATACTAAATTAAAATATTCTAACGAGTGCGGGACTCGAATTAAAATGCCGTTTGGAATTACTATAAGATTTATTAGAACTATACAAACACGTATAACATAGGTACAAATATAACCGGACGCAATAAGTCCAGATGTAATGCACAATTAAATAACACGCACAGTCCGTCACTATATCGCTTATCGAATGTGCACGTCTAGCTCGTATCGTAATCGTCGCTGAACTGCCGCACCCCTCCGTCCGGGCATTGATTTATAGTAAACTGTATAATACAGAATCGATTGCGTGGGCTGACTTCTACCAAGAAAATGTAATTTGCACACCTGGGAATGGCCAACAAAGTCTAAAACAATAACAATAAGGATTAGTTCGACACTAATGATGGTCATAAAACAATAGCATGTTTTTCTTAATTACAAAGTAGAAAGAAAGAATTCCTAAATCCGGGAAGACAATGAACTGTGCTTTACGACAGGCAGCTGTGTAACGTTAACGGCATGTGACACTATTATAATTACACTATTCTACAGAGTATGGTAACGAATCAAATAATAATTTGTCTATAACAAAAAAAAACTAAATTATTTTTTTGTTGAAGTAATATATTAACTCAAGTTAATTAAGTGGCATACTTGTAAAATGACACGGTTTCAATGTCATATTCAATGTTAAGGCTAATGAATGTTTTTTAATTATTTAATGGCTTAATTGTGTAATCAATAAACGTGCCTTTGGAATATTTACATGCGATACCCGAGGGAAATTGTAACTGTGTAATAAGCACTTCCGGGCATTTTAGATCTAACTACATATGTCACAAAAAATTCTACGTAATCTATATAATTTTTTTACAAAAAGCAAAACTGACTTAAGAACTACTATAAAAAATAACAAAAAAACCGACTTCAATAGTAACTAAACTAAGCTAAAAATAAATATTTTGTACATCTTGAAGTTGGTGTTTAGTAAAACATAAAAAATGCTATATTTTGCAATTTCATTGATGTTTTTTATCTTTTATTTGGCACCAATTTGAAGATGTTATACAAAATATTTATATTTGCTTCTTAATTACTCTTAAAGTCGGTTTTGTTATTTGTTATTTTTTTATTTACTTCTCTTTAGTTACACAAATACCTGAATAGCTTTAAAAAAAATGAAACATATTGTACGTGCCTATAACATTCGCGGGTAGCTTTCGATTTCCCTGGGATCCACTCATTAGACTCTGACTTGAAAAAGTAACTAAAAGCGATATTTAAATATTTGCTACATCTTGACGTCGGTGCCAAGTAGAACATAAAATAGCAACAACAAGTGCTAAGAAGTAATAATTTATGTCCATGTAATTAAAATTAAACGTAATCTAACTATAAACCAGTAAAGTGAAGGCAACTTAACTTATATCGTATTCTACTTATAATCTCTTAAGACCATAAATAGAATACTGAGCCTAGGTCATCGAAGTCATTGGGTAAGGTTCCTGACGAACGCTACGTTACCTCGCTGTTAGGTACAGCTGTTCCGCCAGGAGTCTCATCAGGTTGTTTAGGACTCTGAACAGGGAGGTAATTCAGCTAGCAGATATGCTGACAAGAAATTAGCATAGTAATTTTATGTTTCACCTTGCACCGACTTCAAGATAAAGAAAATTTGGTTTTTTGTTAAAAAAATATTGAAATAAGTGATATTTTTGATAGAATGCTTTTTTAAGAGTCCATGTGCTAAATACAAAAACTGTAAGAAAGTCACTTATACAGTTACGTTGTTCGTTATTTAGGGAACAGAGGTCTATTGGTAATAATTTGACACGAGCTCCATATATATAATGTCAAAATTCAACCGATGGCAGGGAAAGTGAATGAATAGTAAGATATAGGAACCGGCCATGAGAAATGCTGGCTTGACGTCGTGAAGAGTGACATGCGTGCTAATGGTCTCATAATAAACGATACCAAAGACCGAGCGTAGTGGAAAAAGAGCAAGAAAGCGGACTCTGAGCTCCCAAGAAGACGCTCTGATCGAAACCGGAATTTAACTTTAGAATAAACATGAAATTTATAGTAACAAACACTTTTCGAGTATATCTAAGAATCGATTTTCATATCAATTTTATGAGAAGTTGAATAATACAATTGTAAATCAAACCGATGTTTTTTTCTTTCTTTTAAACCACCCATGTATTAGAGAACAAAACAAAAAATATATTCAATTCAATCTTTCAATTCAATTACTATAAAAGTTTATGTAATTTTTTACATAAATATATTTATTATAGATATATTCAGTTTTTTATAAAAATTATTTATTTACATAAAAAAATATTTGTGTTATAATGTTTTAATATTTCTGTTTAAGATTTATAGTTATTTGTTTTTGCTATGTACTTTATAATAGAATAGTAGATATCTTCTTTTTTAATCTAAAGGTAGACATATGAAGAATATCAGATATTTCACATTTATTAAGAGAGTTATATTTATGATATGTTTTTTATTATATTAGTATATATTTAATGCACTTTAAACTTAACTCATTATCTGTGTATATATTTCTGTAAGAAGTTAAATGAAAGCTATTGTTTGGGTCCTTCATTCATAAGTTAATAAAGGCTGGAACTGAAAATCAGCGCTGCGTCATGCGACAATAAACATTTTCTTTCTTTCTTTCTATTCAAATGACTTAAGCCGTTAATTAAAGTAATTTAAGTGTTAATCTGTATGTCATGTTAATGTTCACCTCTCCTACATTAAGCTTGCTTTCCAAGATGAGTTTTAACAAAACTACTATTATATTTCTGTCCGGCGCTCTGATATTACTTGTATGATTTTAATCTTTAATTCATATGTTGTGAGTATGTTTTGTGTATTTCTTACTGGCTAATTAGTTCATAGATAAAACTTATATATAATTAGTTATCTGTGGGCCCAAGTATAGTACCATTAATATGCTTTTTAATTACAACTAGACGGTAGACGTTGCCCTGCCCTGAAAAAATTAAAATTTAGGACCCGATCCCAGCGCTACCTACCTGTTCCAATTATGAATTTAAAGCATCCGTGGACCCACTCAAACACACAAAATAAAATATCAAAATCGGTCCAGGAGATTAGGAGGATTCTAAAAGCCGATTCCAGCGCCATCTACCTGTTCCAATTGTGAATTTAAAGCATCTGGGGTCCCTCTCAAACACACCACAAAATTTCATCAAAATCTGTAAAGTCGTTCCAAAGTTATGCGCGTACATACATTTCTACAATTCAATTTTTATTATATATGCAATATATAAAGAGATTAAATAAAATTCCATTTGACTGTCGAAATGTCATGACAATGTCAGGCTTTTTAAATTAAACTGTTCAAGAAAATTGGTTATTTGGCGGAAGGCCACAGCTAGCTTGCTAGCTTAATATTCGCTAATAAACTTATCAACTCCTTCTATTTTTGTGAGTTATTTGGTGTTGAAAGGCTACGCCGACGCCACCCATCACATCAACGGACCCCTACAATTGCGACTAGTGCCACATCACTCCCCTTCAAAGACCCTCCTACGGGTGAAGGTGTGGTGGAAGTCTAACTCTTCTTCCACATCTTGTTCTCTTTTCTTCAATGGGAGGCGAGTTAAATTCAGCTGTTCCGCTAGGAATCACGTCAGGCTATTTAGGATTCTGAACAATATTGGGAGAAAGAAAAACTTTATTTAAAGAAATAGCGTCGTAATTGTTCTCCATTCTTTATACATTATTATACACAGAGCATAATTTGAGAATTTGTATGCCGCATTTTCAGCAAACAAGGTTTGCACTCAGCATATTGCTGTGCTCCGGCACATCTTATCCAACACAACGCAGTGCAAACCTTCCTTTTGGCGTATGACCAAAACGACCCAATTTTGTTAATTAAAATAATAATAATAATAATAAATAATAATTAATAAAACTAATTCTGCTTAGGTAATATTTAATTTTAATAAAACCAACAATAAAATACTTTGTTACTTCAAAACTAAAATAATTACTCGTGTAACAACTTGTATCGAATCACCTATTCGAATACAATTCGATAGAGTGCTTGAGAAGTAATTCAGTTAGCAGCTATGCTGACAATTGGTTATTGAGGCCAGTGCCGCATAGCTGCCTGTCTGTATGATTCTTTTCTTGTTTCTAAACAAAACCATTGGATCCCTTTTAACACTTCCCAGACGAAACTAGCATTATTCACTAATACCTTATAACTCAAATAATATTTTCTCCTTTTTACACGATTACGTCACTCAGGCACTCGATCTTTGATAACATTCAGCCTCAAAGTTTTTTTGGTGTTTAGAAAAGGTCAATTTATTGCTCTTGATTGATCACGTGCCCTTTACTTACTCTTGTTTGAATTTTTACTTTACTGTACTCCGTAGGTAGTCTGTGATTAAATGACTGGTTTATCTGTAAGTATGGTTTTTATTGTTATTATAATGTACATCCTACTAATATTATAAACGCGAAAGTTTGTAAGAGATTATGGATGTATGTTTGTTATTTTTTCACACAAAAACTACTGAATGGATTTTGATGAAACTTTACAATAATATCGCTTATACATCAGAATAATACATACGCTATAATTTATAAAGATATAGTGTGAATTATACAAAATATAACGATTTTCCATCACCACGCGGGTGAAACCGCGGGGCGCAGCTATTAGGGAGTTAGAGGGAAAGATGAACAAGGATTCACATTAGTCGTAGGAAGTTTATAGGCTTATAAAACGTTAATTTAGCTGATAAATGAGATTATGAATAACCATTCTTTTAACGAGCTTATAAACCTCGTATAAGTACTACGAAGAAGGAATATGAGATCAACACACCCGTTTTTCAGTAGCGTGACGTGGATCAGAATTGTCTCTGTTATTCCAACCTAATATGCATTTGTTACAATTACCACATACTAATAAGATAGGAGATAATCGGCGTGTAAGTCCCGCAAATGTTATTTATGGCTGGTTCTCATATCTGACTAACCGTTCATTTGTCTTATGAGAAGTTAAAATTTGACATAAGCTTCATACAATTCAAATTTCTACCGATGGTAAGGCAATTGAATGAATAGTAAGATTCATTTAAAACATCAAATGTTTAAATAAAGAGAATTTTAGGAAAATTAAACACCAAAACCTTCCTTACAGCTTTTTATTAAATGACAAAATTTCCATTAAATACAGACTTTGTATACTATTTATATAATAATTTCTTATGTTTTCGCGACTTGTATACATAACAAAACTACGTTTAAACGATTTTAAGCGTGGTAATTTATTTGACTTTTATTATTCCGATGTTTCGGCCACTTTTCATTAGACGTGATCACGGAAGACAAAGATGTCAAATGTCAATGAGTATTGTTAGTTTTATTTAGCCTGCCGTCAACTTATAAAATACTTATAGAATAGAATAATTAAAATGAACAAGTTAGCGGTAGATTAAATAAAACTTTAATAATACTTATTGACACTTGACATCTTTGTCTTCCGTAATCACGGCTACTGAAAAGTGGCCGAAACGACGGAATAATAAAAATCAAATAAATTACCGCGCTTAAAACGTAGTTCTATTAAACTATTTATATGCAATACGAGACCGAAATCTAAACAAACAATTATACACAGTTTTAATAAACAAACTTAATTTAAAATATATAATATCAAAGGAAACAACTTCTTAAACGAAACACGCCTCTATAAATATTTACGATTCAGCGAGTACATTATAAATTCACAGCATACCCACATAAAATAAAAAAGCGATATTTTATATTCAATTTTCTTAATAAACAATACCATTATAAACAGTTGATATTCTGGTTTAATTATTATATTAGAGCCATTTCACTAGGAACATATCTTTAATATTGAAATTAGTTTACTATCACACATAAGACATAATTATTATCCCTCTACATTATGTCCACTTCCACGGCAGCAAGCGGGGAAGTGACGAGGGATAATAGCAACGCGAATATATATATCCTAACATATCGTAATTGGCCAATGTGTCTTTTTTGTTATTGATACAGTTAAACGTGTAATAAGTTTTAAATATTGAGATAAAATGTATACATACTTCAATGTCGTAAACTATACCAAATGCGTTATCTAATTTTTATTGTAAGATAAGTAAGTTATTATGAGAACTTAACAATTTTGTTTGAAAAATTAGTACAATCTGAAGATGTTTCATGGTCATATTAAGAGCGCTTTCAAAATAGCTTTTTTTGCGGGTAGACGATCGTTTCAGTACACGCCCTTACACGTGCGCTTCAAAAAGCCGAACGCGCATACACGGGTTTATTCCGGCGTGTACACTGTACACTCGAACCGGTGCGGTGCTGGCGAGTGTCAATTGTCAGTAGAAATGTGGACGCTTGAGGAAACGTCTCTCGTGGCTCGCGCTTGTTCATAAGCGCGTCGTGCTGCTCGATCACATGTCCGCTTCGTAAAACGAGCTTATACGCTCGTATAAAACGTTAGTTTGAAAAGGCTCTTAAACAGCAATATGTTAAACATGGCATGCTAGCGCTGCCCACTTCCCTACATGCTGCCGTGGAAGTGGCCATGATTGTAAACAAGGAATTACATTCCGCTTTTAAAAAAATATTTTCGAGGATTAGTTTTGCTCATCATTTCTATTTTCTAGTTAGAGTTAATATATGACGTAAAACTAAGTATTTTTTATATTTTAGAAAATTATGTAAGTTTTTTTTTTTAATTTATTTCACTTTCAATGACACCATCACACATTATTATATTATAAAAAAGGTATACTTTGTGCTGGTGGGACATGAGAAACATACATTGTCATGCCTGTTTCCCATAGGATAGACAGAGACGATCTCCAATTGCCTTACATTTACTTTCTTTAATCTTTTTATACATATTTTATTATACGTGTCTGACTATTATTCAAATGATGAATGAAATTACAATCACTTCGATTAATTAATTACTATTTATTTTTATTTATTCGACGTCTGTATTAGTATTTTATTCGACTTCAACTTTACTTAAAATAACTATAATTTTAATCTCAAAATTTTGTTACTGTTGAACAATAACAAAATAGCACTGTGATGACGCCATTGGCCAGTTATATTTCAAATTAAAGTTGAAATGAGATAATTCAAATTAGAATTATGTAATGATAACGTACTTTACCTAATAAAAATATTAAATAGGTGTTTGGTCGTTTTTGGACAATTCCTATAGATTTTTGATCACATTAAATAAATAAATAAATAATCGGCAAAGACACATATTGTATATCCCCAAATTAAGCAAGTTACGCTTGTATTATGGGTAATACACAACGTACCACTCTGTGGCCGATCCCAGACACCCAGACCATAGTAAATAACGGAGAAAATACGTTTCCGGAATTTACTATACCAGGCATCATACCCGGAGCCTCTGCGTTGCAGTGAGGTAGGCCGGCAACGGCTTAGCCCGCTCAACAACAGAGGCCGTCATTACAGAATACACAATATAAAATAGTGCACATAACATAATAAAATATAAAACGATTGAATCATTGTAATTTCAGCAACTGGTAGTTTTAAATACAGTTAGTTAATATTAAAGATACTTGTTTGATAATATAAATGTTATATAGTGATTAATGTTTGGATATACGAATTATTTTAATTGTCATAATACCGGTTATATACCTATCATTAAATTCTCAAAGCCATGTTTAATAGATATCGTACAAAGCGATATTATTTTAAAAGTCTATTGGTTTTTTAAATGACTACAAGTATCGTAATCAAAATATCGTAATCATATGGTTATGAAGTATAAAAGTATGAACTCAAAACAAACAAATTAGGTAGACCGAGCCCCGAGCAGTCAGAATAAAACCGATTTTGAATTAGGAAGCTCATCGCACCGCAGTGCGTTTCGAGAAATTATTAGTAAATAATCGAATTAGTACGAATAAAGGTGGAATACTTTTCATTGGTTACATTACTAATAACCACACAAACATTAACCACGCGTATACTATATAAGTTTACGCACACAAGTTTCAAAAAAATACTGTACTTGACGTTTTTGTTGATGTAGGCACCGTCTATACTGTTACGACCTGAACGCCAACAAAAGACAAATTCTCACCTGCATACCATTTCGACTTCTTACTATGTTTACTTTGTGTTTAAAATTTGTGATTAGAAAAACAGCCCATTGTGTATTGTAAACTTTTATGGTAGTCATTAGCCAGGTGTGATTCTAAGAAATTCGGTTCACGCGGTCAGGCAGACATATTGTATCTGTGCAGTATAAAGCAATGCCCCAATGGAGAGATCGGCAGTCGAGGGATAACCACGAGCGAAGCAAGAGTTGTGTACATTCGGTAATCTATTTAGTGACGGACTTTGCGCGTGTATTCGAATTATGATCTTCTGCATTAAGTTTGGACTTATTACGTTCGGTTATATTTGTACCTGTGTTATACGTGTTTGTATAGTTCTAATAAACTCTATAATAATTCCAACGACATTTTAATTCGAGTCCTGCAACTCGTAACAATTCTTTTATGCGTTTGTCTGAAAGTATAAATAATAAATACCGCACACGTATTCCATTAACGCAGAATACTTATTCAAATGAAAGCTTTGTTTTGGAACTATTTATCAGGAGGTATTCTCATTTCCATTCCAACAGCACTAAGTGGTAACGGCTTGTGAATCAATAACTGCGACTAGACATTGACTAGAATATTAAAAAGCACTTAACCTCTGAATGTAACAGTCTAGTATTTATACAATAGAGTATATACTTTTAAACGAAAGCAGGGCTTAATTGGATAAGAAAATAAAAGATTTTAGAAAAGCATTGTATTATTACAAGTATGTAATATTGCGATATAAGTATTTTAGAATAACATTGCAAATTTACACTGCATAATTTTCAATGAAGCTCATATAAATATTATTTAAAACAAAGATAAATTTCTCAAATTTGAATTAACCGACAAATTTCATTTAAATTAAGGCATTGTAATGTTTACTTTCTTATACATGAAAGGATTTATAGAATAAATACTTATAAAACCAAACTTTATTGTACACAACCCTGCCTCTTGTGTTTAACCTCTCCTTAGACGCATAGGATTGCTGGAATAAAACTCTTCCTTTGTTGTAATAATTACATACAAGTAGGTACCTACATTTTACTCATACACTACAATTATTTTACTAACTACATATACCTGTAATTATTAATCATAAAATAAATATATAGGTACTAGAATAACAGAGTAATTGCTGCTACAGTGAATATAAAACACCCGATTTCAAACCTGGTTTGATAAGACTTAGTAGCCATGGAAGGATACTATGTAAGTACGAAGCGCAACACACATCAAAGCCGCCGACCCGCCGACACAGCCCGCTGAGACAACCCGGCGACCTACATGAAAAGAAACAAGTCGGCAACATGCGCCCGCGCTTGCTGCCTGCCGACATACGCAAGCACTCCGTTCCGACGACACGCAAGCTGTAGTGATATGATGTATTTTTGGTTCCTCATCTCGAGCCACCGACAAAGTTTTCCGACTTACAATGAGTGAAGTCGCCAATTAGCCTGCCGACATAGGTCGACGGATCGTCGGGTTGTGTATTGTGCTTGATAATCGCGTATTAAAAAAACGTAACATTGATAATCTATTAAATACTATATAACTAGATGGTGCCACGTGTCATATTTCTATCGCTTTTTATTTTTGTAACAAATATATCAAGGCGATTTCAGAGATACAAATTATAACAGAATTTACTTATGACGAATCGGTGTTCTACTAAACTGAACAAATAGTACTACGAATGTTTCACATAACATGTTCATTTATCATTTCATATGTATTTCTATAGACAAAATTCAATTCTTGTGAAAGAAAAGTTTTATGTATGAAACCTTCTCTGAGGGCTTACTCTCAAATGTTTTTTGTCGTTCGTTTTCGTTTCATGTTCAATGCATGTTCCATTAATTTTGTATTATATAGACTATATTATTGTAGTATAGAAATCTTTGCTCTTTCTCTCTCTTATCTAAAATTTAATTGAATCTTTCGGGCTGAACGGACGAAAACGAACGACGAAAGGCGTTTGAGAGTAAAGTCTCTGAATATAAACGATTTTTAGTTATAAGCATTCGTAATGCTATTATTGAGATTCGTAAAATACAGATTTGTCGTAAGTAAATTCAATCAACTTATATTTTCAAAAAATGTCGTAATACTAAGTAGTAGCATACTCCATTCAGATAGCTTTTAACCAAATCAAACAAAAAAATGATAGTCCTAATAAGTTCTTATTCAATTATTGACTGATTTGCTCTTTAAAAATATATTCTAAATAATAAAATGAAGGATCTGTCGCTATATAATCTAGTATTGTTTTAGAGGTATTTATATTAAATTTTTTATTGAGCCGTTATTATTCTAATTATTCCATGGCTTAACAAGAAGAAAATCTATTAACAAAATCTATTACTTTATAATACAAGTAACCTAATATTTAAACAGGCTATTTACAGTCCAAACAACTGAGACACTTTTTAAGATTCCACAAAACCTTTACAGCCTCTTGATAAAATTAGTCATATAAATTATACTTAATCCAAATTTTAAGACCAAGCCCAATTCGCTGATATTCACCAGAACCCTTCCATTAATTAGGATAATAATAATTGTTATTTCTCATTAAACTCTCGAAAATATTAAAGTTCGTGGTAAAAATTTAAAACAACTTTCCTATCTTAATGTACCATGTTTTTTTATTATATGAGTACAGTAGATAGGCAGACGGCCCACCTGATAGAAAGCGGTTACCATCGCCTATGGACATTTTTAACATTAAAGGTGCTACTGTAAGTGTAAGACTCTTCTACTAGGCTAGGATGATTATATTTAGGATCCAGTAGTTCTATAGGACCTCACTATTTAGCTAAAGACAAACTGATTCTAAGAACGCCATATATTGAAAGCATTGTGACTTCTGAACGCTTGAATTTCTATAAAGACAGATGGGTTAGAAACATATTTACCACACGCAAAGCGACCAAAGCGTCTCACACAACTTCTAAAGCTAGGGTATACATCATACACTACTAGTGGCGTGGACTACATACAACTCGATTGCACATAGCCTACCTTTAAGAAACTAGCGACTACAAAAGGTCGAAAGTGCCATCCATTCATTGGCGTTTACCTGTTCTGTTCAAAGATATGATTACTAGTTTTGCGCACATATAAAGAGGCTTTTTTCAAAGCCACTTTTATCATAGATCAAAGTCACTATCATCAAATCCTTTGCTTTTTTGTATGCTGATAGTGGAGCTTTAATTCTACAACAGCGGTGTAGTCGGCGCTTGCATCATATAGTGTTTTTTTCAACCAGCTTACCTTTGCCGAATTTCCACCCAGCGCCACTGTATACTACCTCATGCATACCACCAGTATGTTTCTAGAACTTACTTCAGAACAAGTGAGACTATTGTTGACTGTTTTATAGAGGACACTAGTATAACTTCTGTATGAAAAAATAACTTCTGATGCTAATTTACGTTTCTCGCGGGGAGCAAGTATACCTTAACTCTCCCACGTTTCGTATGTAGGCTCAGTTTGTCTTCAGCTTTTGACTACCATGTTCAGGCATAAAGCGTTTTCTTTATTGCTGAAGCACAGCAGACAGGCTGACGGCCCAACTGTGATGAAAAATGGTTACCGTCGCCTATGGACGTTAGCAACATCAGAAGTGCTGCCAATGTGCTGCCGGCCTTAAAGGAGAAACCTGGCCGGAACACAACTCAAAGTTGTTATGGCGGCATACTCGAGACCAGGGATAGCCATCCTTTCGGGAAAATGCCCTACCACCTGGCGGTGGGTTGTTTTGTCGCTTCTTGCGACAGGGCGCCCGGCCGCAGGAATTAGTATTCTTTTTCCATTCCTCCTATATTGCTATCACCACACAACCTACAGAGTCTAGTGCAGCAGTCCAAAATATATGAATATATAGAATAACTTTAGACATAACCTAGAAATTTATTTCTAAAGATAAAATGACAAAACCTCGTCAATTACGGTTGTTTATATGGGCTTAAACATTGAATATCTACTTTTATATCTAAACTTCTACAGACTACATATGAAATGTCGTTATCGTCAAAATTTTAACTCCCCTGTTCACATCCCCACATCACCTTACACTGGGGTCTAGCTTTGTATGTATGCTTCAAAGTTCCAATAATTTTCATGTAGCGTTGCGTATTGAATCGTTCAGCTCTCGTGTGCCGCGACGTCATCTTCGAAGTTGAAGCGTGACAAAGAAACCCACCATCTAACACCACCATTCTATACTCTTGGAGGCAAAGTTCCAACATCTAAAGAACAAACCATATACCTAAATTTAAAATAATTTTATATCAGTCTATCAGACTGCATCGTCTGGTGTGATGACCCGCTCTTACAGAATATCTGCGTGAAACGGTTAGCCTTAAGGTAATCGTGTTTCATACGATGAGTGAGAGTTCCGATGGACGGTCTACTTTCCCCTCCTCTCATGCCATCTTCCTTCTCCCTTTTTTTTATAAACAAAAATGTATTGGGACTGATTGCAGATTGCTGCATAGAATAATTAATTAATGTAAAATATATATAAATTAAATGCTTAAATGAACTGTAGTTCTGTAGTTTATCTGTTCTTTAACTTATAAAATTGCGTTTCTGATAGTTTGCTTGGTTCCCTGAGCAGTGGGGATCCCCACAGCTCGATTGACATATAATTTTAATTTCTAATATTCAATTGGGTATTTGACAAGTCAACTGAGATTCAACAAAACATCACGGACATGTTTAACAGTGGGATATTTTGACGCCTGCTCTTTTATTTGTGTGGGACTCACTGGTTTTTTGGCAGAATACCCACTAAACACTCCGGTGTTCCTCCTGACGTCATATACCAAGGCCACGAGAACAGGCCTTGGCAGTTTCTCTTGCCAACGCAACAAATAATGCAGCCCTGGCTAACGTAAACTCACCCAATACTCCCAAACTAAAAAACTTTAATAATAATAAGAATTAAATACAGCTTTAACATTTCAGACAAATCATTCTTAGAGTGAGCCTCTCCTTAGACTGAGGGATGGTGGCTCGCCCCCGGCAACAACATACTGTTTGAAATCGCAGAACACCTACGTGCCCCCCTCTCAGTGGCCTGAATGGCGAAGATTCCTAGAAGGCTTGCTAGGTTCCTCGCTAGATCGCCATACTGATCCGTTGTCCGAGGTAGGAACCAGCCCTTTGATCTCCCGAAGAGTCAATAACTCACTGGTTTTTGGCAGAATTTGTTCCTCCTGAAATATCTCTGTAGAGGCTCATGGCGTCAATAACTCGTTTTGAAATATCTCTGTAGAGGCTCATGGCGTCGGGACCCCACGGTCCAAGTATCTCAACAGCAAACAGCACAAACATATGCATCTCACTGAGGCTTGCATATTTGCGCCGCTTGAGTGGTTCAGCTGTTTCCGCCGCCGAACCGCCCGATCTAGGCGTGTAGCTTGCTTTTTAGTTATGAAATTTCATTAATCTTTAGTTAAGTGTCTCAAACTCGTGACGTCAAAGTACATTCAGATCGTCAACAAAGAAGCATTAACAGATGTTTTTATATTTTACAAAATGCCAATTTTTTATAATGTCAGCATCCATAATATGAAAGCGCGCCAAATGGAGCATTTGAATGACCCAAATCTGATTGCAGTATTGCCATGTTTATTTTGATGCAAAATTGTTACATTTTTCTCAATGTTTTTATCCGTGCAGAAACGGAGAAAGAATACAATTTCCTGCGGCCGGGCGGCCTGTCGTAAGAAGTTACTAAACAACCCACAGACAGGTGGTAGGGCATTCGCCCGACTGGATAGCTACCACCCCTGGTCTAAAGTATGTCACCATAGCAACCTTGAGTTGTGTTCCGGCATTAGTGACCAGGTTCCAGTCTCCCCTAAGAGAGCACCAGCGCATTTGTAGCATCTTTGGTGTTGCAAATGTCCATAGGCGATGGTAACCGCTTTCCATCAAGTGGGCCATCTGCCTGTCTGCTGAATGCAATAAAAAAAAATTATATTATTATATGGCTATTTACTAATTAATGTAAACAATCGATTAAACTTAAAATATCAAAATAATACATACATTTTGTCTAGTATTCTATAATATTGTTTTTATACTATTACTAGGATATGCCCGCGACTTGGTCCACGCTTGAAATTCCCGTGGGGTTCCCGGGACACAAAGTATCACAGCATTTAAAAAAAATATTGTGAGCTATCGTTTTAATGAAAACTGTATCGGAATAAGTTCATTTTATGCACCCGAACAACTAAAAACCGCTCCCAGGAAAATTCACGGGATAAAAATATCACACGTTTTATTACATAAAATTTGCTATCGATCAGTAAAAAAATCACTTTGGAATTCGATATTTTCTTAATCTGGCCATTTTAAATCACTGCCAGAAAAAGTTCCGCGGGACTACTCGGATAAAAAGTAACGCAGATTTTAAGTCTAAGAATTTGCTGTCGATCAGCGAAAACCGCAACGAAATCGGCCCAGTAATTTCGACGTGAATCCCGAACAAACAGACAAGAAATTTATATAGTCTATTCTAGTTTTTTTTTAATAGCTTCAATGTACAGATATGGTATGTTTAGAATTACATAATATTATAGATTTATTAGATTTAAATACATGCCTAAAAACAAATTTTACTCTCACACCATCGAAATCGAAATTAGAATTTTTGAAGAACCTTCGTATAAACCCCTGTCATGTTGGTGCCCATAACCAACTTTTCTCGGAACTTTATCGGAGAGGGTCACAAACTTTTACAAATTATTGTGTATTTATGTAAGAAGTTTTCAGAGTTATCGCTGGTATTGGAAGAGGGCAACAAGATAAACACGCAAGAAAATAAAACCCCAAAAACATTCGAAATCTTTTTCACAAAAATATACAAACATTGATATCAATTACTGATTATCTTTAATCAGAATTTAACTTTTTCAAATTAAACCAAACAACATACCATTACTATTTAAGTTTTCATCAAAAACTTAAATTCAATATAATCAGCTCTCTGTTCTATACATATATTAAATTTATGTTTTTGACGCATTTCTGTTTAAAATATTGAAAAACATGTTTGTTTCCCGAGAAGTACAATCCAGGTGTATTCTAGTCTCATGTGAATAGGTATTATCGAGGCTTGTGTGCTTCATCTTCAACTGCATCGTAGTTTAATAATAATAAAAAAAAGAAAAAGCACAACACAAAAACATTTTAGATAAAGTTTATGTTTTTTTTAGTTCCGATCTGCATACAGAGAAATACATATTATCCTTCTTCTAGCTCTCTCCTTTATATCACTATAATTCCCACACATATTCATTAAATATTTTTCAATTAAACGAAATAAGTTACTATTAAAGATTTTAGCTCGACGCTGTGCTAAATATTTTTGAACCGGCTTTACAACCTTTTGTATTTTTGGATAAGCAGGACATGAAACCTTCATCGATAATCGTATACGAGTAACCTTCAAGGTATATTTTGAGCATCTATGAAAACAATAAGAAAATGAATAGTAAAAAAATAAATCAAGCAAAATTATATGTTTCACCATAAACAATACTACAAGGAATCATCATAATATTTAAGAGCTTAGCTCTTGTCGGTGGAGCCCTTTTTTTAACGAGGGGAAATCTGATTAAGTACCATCAGCCGCGCGGGGAATCGCGGCGGTGTGTGGGATTCGCTAGGTCGGGGTGGCAGTAGTAACGCAAGCAAAAGTGCTATTGCCACACTACAGTCTGCGATACCCGCTAAAACCCCTCAGTTTTCTTTCCTTCGCCCTTATGCCAGGGCCACGGGTACATGGCCTAATCCTTCCGTGGGCTTTGGCAGATGGTGGCCCAACGGCTTCATCCACAGCCGTAAGTCGCGAGATTGAAGTCGACTTCAATATTTAAAAGCGTGGGGCGATGTGTAACGCGCCCCACGGGAGGAAAGGTGAGGGAACGCGGAACACGGCGCGCCCACATCTCGACGGCATAACGGCGGGTGAGAACCCTTTCCCCAGGGCCACCCGCGCCACGCGCTCGTGACGGCCGAAGGTCTAGGCTTGCCGTCCGGCGCCGACGCGGCCTCCTTTGACGGGAGCGAAGCAAGGATGTATGCTCACGCTCCCACTCCACCTTCTCCTTAGCGAGCATAACTCGCTCGTAAAAGGAGAAGACGACATTCCATCCGGTAAAGCTCCCGACCATGGTGCAAACCACGGCTGGGAGCAAGAGGTCAAGTCCGGTAAAGGTGAGGAGATCTTGACTTTGCTCTGTCCAAGCAGGACACTCCTGGTGGATATACAGCGCCGAATCCTCGTCGCCTGTGTCAGAATGATGGCACCCTGACGTTGTCTCACAACCTAGGCGACACGTGTACCTCCCAAAGCAGCCATGCCCCGAGAAGATCTGTGTCAGCTGATCGTCAGATTGCCGTGACTTCTCTTGATCCAGTTCCGCAGGACGGGCCTCACCACTTCGATAGTGACGAGGCCCACGCTGGAGTGTCTGAGGCGTTCTTCCCAGACCACCATGGCGACGTCGCGTTGTTGGTGGACCCTCCTCCAACCCTCTGTACTCTCAGCCAGCTGTTTTACCTATTATAGTATAGTATAGTACGTCATGACATTTATCTTTTCCTTTATTTGGTCGACATCATCATGAGCATTCAAACCCAGTAGCGTTCGCTTAAAGCCTGAGTCCGCTTTCCAACTTTTTATTCTTCACTTTCTGCAATCTTAAGTATGTGATATATATATATATATATATCTTGTATCATACGCATATCATCCTTCACGACGTCAAGCCAACATTTTTGATTTACGCATCGACCGGGACCTAGTGGAGGCGGCATGGCTTGACGTTTGTTCCCGTAAAACCTGGCCTTACCAGCGTAGGCAACTCTCACGCAGGCTGTTTGTCTAATATGTTACTAACATGAAGACTGCCGCGGTTTTTCTGCGAGACTACATATCCAGTGCATCTATTCATCTCTGTGACGCGCAGTTCTTGTATGCGTCGCTCATGACAAACGCTTACCACAAACAATGACAATTACCATTAAAAATGTAACTCGTAAAAGTAGGTGAATAATGTCGCTACAAGATGAACTTCAATCACTATTTGACTTTTTAAAATTTAAAAAATATATTTTAGAGCAATTACCAATAAAAAATTAAATCTTATAAAAAAAAACAATTATTAAGTGAGCTAAATATCGAGACAAGATAACCTATGGTGTTATCTATGTTTTAAGAACTGTGCAGAGCTACGTTACAAACGTACATATGGGTGTTTATTATTCCTTGTATTTTTTGTCGTGTTGAAATTGATTTAAATCACAAAAGTACTTTTTTGGCTGGCTACCATTATAACTTTTTTATTGCGAAGCTGACAAACAAGCAGATGGCCCAGCTGATGGAAAATGGTTACCGTCGTCTATAAACGTTTGCAACACCAGGGAGCGAGTCAACGTGTTGCCAGCCTTTAGGATGAGATGAGGGGATGATATAGAGGAATATAATAGGATAGCGAACTGTCCACGACATACCTCATGGCGCTTCACATAGACGCGGAGGGACACTGGTAGGTTTAGTGGGTAATCTGACATTCGACATCTAACAACTCCTCCCTGATGGAAGGTATCTGCAAAGCCGGCCCCTATGAACCCCACATTCTCCAGAAATAAAAAGGAGAATAGAATAGGGGGATGGAAAGAGGGAGGAGGAAGTGGGCCCTCGGAACTCTCAAATTGAAACTAAAATTATGAATTAAATCAATTAATACCTGCGTCATTTTATCTTGTCTTCCTTCCCACGACAACATTTCACTGTACCACGGCTCCTTATGTGTACCAAAGTATAAGGGCTCCCATCTATGGTAGGGATACTCACGGCGAGCGATCAGCATTGGCTGTAAGTAATGTCTATTTAAATACAAAATTCCGAATTGAACCATGGACACTTACTTTATAATATTTATTACAAAACAAAATCGTAAAATCCACTCAACAGATCTCGTTAAAACGCAATTTTGATATCAATATGAAGTTATTCAGAATTTTTCACTCTATAAATCTAAAGTTAGGAAAAAACTACGACGGCATATTATATACATATATAAAAGGCACTAATAACAGTTAGGACTATAGCAGACTTATCTAACAACACCATATAATACATAAAATAATGTAATGCTTTACATGTACGTGAGCTAACCCTAATGTCCAATCCTTCATGTTAAATTTTATCAATGCAGCTGTGGCAAAATGATGCATCTTCGAAACCCAACACCCTCAATGCCTTTATTGGCCATGCGTAAGACTGTCGTCCTTACCGCAATATATGCAGTGTTTATATATCTTACTGTCTTACTATTCAATTATTAGCCTTATACTCTCCCTATATCAAATTATATCATTTCTCTACCAATGCTAAGAGGAAGAATAGATAGTAATGCTGATATTAGACGTATCAACTAAATTGATTTTTTTTATTAAATCCTCCCTCCGGATGAACTCGATTATCCGAGTATTATTATTAGAGTATTATTATTTACCGATTATCTGCGAGTGTGCACAGGAGCGGGTCGATACGTCAGAAATGATATAATCGCCAGTGATGTGGGCATCCCCAGTGTCGCGGTATTTGTGGCGATGTTGGCGAGGAAATTGTTTGACCGCGCCGGACACACATCGCTCCACGGGAGCACCCTGTACGCGCGGCCACTGGACCATCAACGCACCTGACTACCGACCCACCGCGATCTCATACGATTGTCTGAACAGGGTGATATTACGAGGTCCCGAAGACCATAAAGCCGCAGATAGTCCACCAGACGCCACATATGGCCACCTAAAGCCCGAAGTGGTCATCGAACACCGATGAATGGTCAACTAAGCCGCAGACGACGCCAATGCAAAGCCCGCGAAGACCATCGGATGCCGCAGACTGGCCAGCGACAGCCGTTGAGAGACCACCGTTATGCGCGTAGGCTCCAACAGCTCCAAACCCCGCCACCGATGGTTAGTTGCCCGTCATCGAGTAGAAGTCGGGGCAAGGAGGTTTTCCTCCAGGCCCCAACCTCCTCGCCGCCTCTAATGGCCCAAGAGAAAGAAGACCACACACACACATCCGTGCTTATTGCTTTTTTTATTCTTTTTAATTTTCTTTTTTATTTATTTTCTTTATTTATTTTTTTATATTTGTAACGGGTATTAGATATAAGGCCTCAAATACAAATTTCTTCTGTACTCTGATTACATATTTACTTATTCTACCATTACATGTATTTATATCTACTTATATTGTTACTATTTTATCTAATCTATTGTAATATTATGTCAATTTTCTTATATTTTATTTCTATCTGCTTATTTTCCACTACTTATTATCTTTGTTACTTGTTTAGAAAAAATTGATTGAAAGACACACAGCTTAAAGAACATGGGGGTACTCAATGACATTGAATGGTCCAATTTTATGTTCTTATATAATTTACCTAATCCCGCGATGTATCAGTGCAGATTATTAGATAGAAAAGTATGTACAGTCAGCGTCTTATAGAAAGGAGCGGCCAAGGTGGTCAAATAGATAAGAACATCGAAAGTGATCATTAGTATCGATACAACCAAGGTAGTGTAATAGTTCGTATCAGTCTTCTTATCCAAAAACATCGGTACACCAAGAACGCCAAATACATGAGTGCATTCAAGTCATCCATATTATGTTAACAGCCTTCTCGCCAGATGTATCTAAGCAGACAGGTAGTCAAAACATAGTAACAGTCTAGAAAAATGAACTGTATTCTAAATGTGATTAGAGTCAAATCGAGTTGATTGCATATTACATCGAAATTCAAATAGCATTATTGCGGTTATAAAAATCGTTTTCAGTTTTATGACGTAACTAGTATTTGCCCTCGACTTCATTTTCATTACTTAGATGGCAAAGATTAAAGTTATTTTATCAATATTTATTCATGGATTTTTAATATGACAATACACGAATCCTGGATATATCCATAAAACCCGGATATAAGTAATGTTACTAAAGACTTATTCCACTACAGATGTCTCACTAAGGATTTCTAATAAATACAGACAGTGTCTTGTGATTTGCGAACATTGCGTCAAAGTTGATCGAGTGGTTTGGAAGTGGAAGGAAATCCCGGGAAATTTCACGACTCCCAATATGTATGTATGTATAAAAATGTCATAAAGGTTCAAACTATGCTATAATAAGAGTAACATGGCCAGTTTTCATACTATTTCTAGGTGTATAAATCCCTAGAAAATTTTGAAACGTTCCGCCATTAAAGTATGGGAGTAATAAACACGAAAAAGTGAATCCGGTTTCCGGAAAAACTACACTAGAATTCCCATGATATTAGCTTTTTCAGCATTTAAGTCAAAAATGTCTGTATAATAGTGAAAACCTCATAGAAATTAACGTATATTTATAGAAAAAACCTTTTTTTTTAATTTTCCATCAATAAAACAATTTGATCCTAAATGTTTTTTTTTAATAGCTTCAATGTACAGAGAAGGCTATTTTACAATATTAACTTAATTTTAACATTTCATTTGACGTAATACACTATGTATATGTGAGTATATTTTCTATGTATATGTGAGTTTGTGGAAATATCTACTAAAGAGTTTCAAAATACAAGAAATTTAAAATTCGAGATAAAAATTATTTTATTACCACTGAATAATTGATGTTTTTTAGATATTGTTTTAATGTCAAATATGTATATGAATTCTAGTGATCTATACTCAGCAAAAAAATCCGAGATGCCTAGGAGTACTTTTTTCAATTAGTACTGGGGATATATAATATCCCCAGTACTAATTGAAAAAATCGTAAGCTAACGTTCTGGGAAAATCGTGTCGGAATCAGCCAATTTTTATGCATTCTAACCACTTTAAACTACTCCCGTAAAATTTTCCGCGGGATTCCTGACATAAAGTATCGAAGCGTTCGGAAATTCAAATTTAAAAGTTTATTCAAAATAAATACATAGCTTAGCAACCTGTTATTGTGTTAAGAAGAAGTAGCGGCAAAAACTCTCAACAACACGACTAGATCAAAATTGTTTTTATTTATATTTTTTATTCTATATATATCTCAAGTTTTTTTTAATAACTTTTATACAGAAGTATGTTACAGAATTACTACAGGAAAAGAACGCAAACCATTGTTTTAGTGTCAATTGAATCTGAATCAACTAATTGTTATGCAAATAAATAATTTATATTACTCCTGGGAAAAAACCCGCGGGATACCCGGATTAAAAATACTGTAGTATTTGAAAAAGAAGGCACAGTATATTTTATTATAAGTCGTATCCAAATCAGCTAATTTATATGCATACTAACCAAACCACTCTTGGGAAAATTTTAAGTATTCCGATATTAAAAAAAATTGTATCGTGGGATAAAAAGTATATCAGAAAATTTGCTATCGATGAGTAAAAACATCGCATCGAAATCAGAAAGCTTTTTTATTGTGGACTTTTTAAACCGTTCCCGGGAAAATTCCGCGGGATTCCAGTATAAAAGGTAGTACAGAATTTTAAGTCTGAGAATTTGCTCTCGATCAGCGAAAATCAAATCGAAATCGGCCGTAGAGGCCGATTTCGATACGTAACTCCCGAACAAACAGACAAATCCACTAACAGACAAGAAATCTAAAAAAAACCATCCTGTTCTCCATCGTTTATATAGTCTATTCCAAATTGTTTTTTTGAGACATGACATATTTAGCATATTATAGACTATTGTCTTCCCACGAAACTTCCTTCGCATTTCCATGATGGTGATGCATTTGATAGTGAAAAATTAACTTACGGTCTTCTTCATAAAGAGTTAAAATAAGCTTAAACACTTCTTTATTTTATTGTTTGTTTGTTTGCTTGGTTGTTAAAGCAGAATTCAAACTTACTCTAACTCTCTTTGAATAAGACCGTTAGTATTTAGTAAAAACGATGCATACAGTGTTATCAAGTATTAAATATTGTAAACAAAAGTATGAAAAACCTGAATAAATTAAGATGACTGAAATATCTGGTTAGAAACAGGAACTTAAGACCATTTATAAAAGTTATAGGTCACTAATGTATCTTTTGCTTTTACCTTGTTCCATCTGAAATAATATTATAGTTAGCTACTGTGGCCAAATGCCTCTTAGTTATAAAGTTAAAATAAACGCCGTTAATTAATTGCTACATTAGTGTATATATATCACCGTTAAATTAAATTGTACACACCGTTAGATTATAATCTATCTTGGGAGATTGTAAGCTATTTAAATATTGTGAACCGTAACAAATTCCTTACAATTTAACGCATTATTTTCCGATAGATTATCATCTATCGACGTGAAATCGTTTTATGTCCATAAAGTTAATAATAAAACACAGGAGGGTGGGTGTCAGTCATAAAAACTAAAGATTCGATCTATGCCCTTTTGGGTTAGAAGTTTTAACAATGTTTGTAAGTAGTAAACAAATGATGCTTAATTGGAAAAAACTGGTGTTTCTTTCCAATTCCAGTGCTTACCCTCGATCAAACGTAATAAATATTATTATACTCACATCATCCTCCTCGTCAATCACACTGCTGTGATCAGGATTTTTTTTTAAGTTTTGATTCAAACGCCTTCAGCATTGATTTCGTTAATTTCATACTGGAAAAGGTGCTTTTCATTTAATGCAAATTTGGCAATAAGTAATTCAATTTAAAATACATAATTCGAAATATAATTAATTTTGATTAAGTATGCAATCAACTCGATTTGACTCTAATCACATTTAGAATACAGTTCATTTTTTTAGACTGTTACTTTGTTTTGGCCACCTTGTTTGCTTAGATACATCTGGCGAGGAGGCTGTTAACATAATATGGATGACTTGAATGCACTCATGTATTTGGCGTTCTTGGTGTACCCATGTTTTTGGATAAGAAGACTGATACGAACTATTACACTACCTTGGTTGTATCGATACTAATGATCACTTTCGATGTTCTTATCTATTTGACCACCTTGGCCGCTCCTTTCTATAAGCCGCTGACTGTACATGACTACAAAATAATGTGTTAACATTACATTTCACACGTTCCGGGGATTTTGTAGGTTTCGTAGGTACAATATTGATTGCAGAGTGATACTTGTCAATTTGCTAAATTGGAACGTGACTTGTTTACTGCCTGTCACAGTAAATATGTAATTAAGATAAGGATTTTGTATTGCCTTGAACACAATACACAATAAAGTTAGGTAATATTCTTTTATTTACTTGTACGTGAAAATTTTATTTGTAGCAATTGGCAGTCCGCGTTACTTAGCGTGTTTAATAGGTTAAACTTTCAAACACGTAGGTATATTACAATATATTTTATAACAAAGATAAATAATAATAATAATAATCGGCAGACAAACACACATATTGTATATCCCCAAATTAAGCAAGTTACGCTTGGGTTATGGGTAATATACAACGTACCACTGTGGGGCCGATCCCAGACACCCAGACCATAGTAAACAACGGAGAAAATACATTTCCGAAATTTACTATACCAGGAATCGAACCGGGCTTAGCCCGCTCAACCACAGAAGCCGTCATTAAGAAATCTGGTAAGTATTTTGTCGATAGGGGATAGTCATAAGACTTATTTTTGTCTTAACGAGAAGCATAGTTTTAGCAGATTACAATAGCAATCTGGAGGGAACTTCCAGCTAACGTTTTGTCTGCACTATGACATGAAAGAAGGGCATTATAATACTACTTCGCAGTTGGCAAGGCCTTGCAACATGCCAAGTGTTACCCCGCTGCCTATTTACTACCGTTTATTAATAAAAATATTTATAACGCCATCACACTTGTCTTTACAAACATCATTGAAATTGAAAACAGCGCGACCTGTTGGCACCCTATAGTTAATCCAATATATTTTTATCTTAAGGCCTAAATACAACTACAACAATCATGTACACAGGCCGATACGTGGAATAAATATAAAAATAAAGTAACTTATTATTAAACTACATTTTAACGGTTTTAAGCGCGGTATTTTAATTTGACGTCCCACATGTT
This sequence comes from Dendrolimus houi, assembly GCA_039645545.1. Taxonomy (NCBI): domain Eukaryota; kingdom Metazoa; phylum Arthropoda; class Insecta; order Lepidoptera; family Lasiocampidae; genus Dendrolimus; species Dendrolimus houi. The sequence continues at coordinate 11,216,015 of CM077136.1, forward strand.
TTTTTAATGAATAATATTATAAAATTCTAAAAATGTCTGTATATTGATGCTATTTAAAAAATTCAACTGGAATACACTAGCTAAACAATCGAGGAGACGAAGCATTTTTTTCGATTTCTTGTCTGTTTGTTCGGGATTCATGTAAAAACTACTGGGCCGATTTCAATGCGGTTTTAGCTGAACGACAGAAAATTCTTAGATTAAATTTAGATTTGCGCTACTTTTATTCCCCATATTATTAATTTATTATTTTTATTATTAATTTATTTCCCGGGAATCCCGCCGGAATTTTTCTGGGAATTGTTTAAAATGGTCAGATTAAAAAAATCTAATTCCAATGTGATATTTTCACTGATCGATAGCAATCCCGGGGATCCCGCGGGAAATTTCCCGGGAGCTATTTGTAGTTGTTCGTGTGCTTGAAAATTAGATTATTCCGCCACAGGTTTCACTAAAACGATAGCTTACATTCTTTTTTAAATACTGTAGTACTTTGTGTTCCGAGAATCCCGCGGGAATTTCAAATCAAGCGTGGACTAAATCGCGGGCATATCCTAATAAATAATAATATCGACCCATAAACGTCCCACTGCTGGGTTGAAGCCTCGTCAAATTTAGAGCAACGGGCGGTATACCCGCCATGCTTGTTTAAGGTATATTAGTAGATTTTACATACGTTTATCTCAATCATTGCGATGTGTTCTTTCAACGACAGCCTATGGTAATTGTAATAATTGTCTAAACACTACAAGCTTCAAGACCAGGATTGAAACCCATGTCGTTTGCATGAGACACCAGTATGTTAGGTACTAAGCTACCACGACTTATAATACCTAAAATTAAATCTATTTGTACCTATATTTTTAGACTTAGGTTCTAACCTCTACTCCTTCGGGTGACTTCCTAAGTAGCCAAGACTGCAAGCCAGGAAAACGTTGACAGTGTGGGCATACCTTCTGATGAAAATACATCGCTCTGTTAGCTTGAACCAGTTGTACCAGCCTAGAACAAAAATTATACAATCCATATAAGACTAATTATGACACAGTCACTAACAATACAGCAGGTGAAACAGGGGCATAAAACTCAATCCTACGTGACTAGGTGCTCACAAGACAAGTCAATCTCCTCTAACTTCTCTACGTTTTATTAGTTGAAACATATTTTTTGAATCAACACAGTTAAAAAAATTGCGTGTGTGTGCAATTCATACGCAGTAGAAATGAGACAAAGTGAGACAAGGGGTGGGAGGGATTCTAAATTTCGTAACGTCACAATTCATATATTATATCGTTATAATAATAAGCTTTAAAACACGAAATTTGAAGTATTAACAAAAAACTTCAAAACATTTCCAACTGTATCTGTGTGAGCACAGTATTTTAATGATAAAATATAATGTAGGTAATATATCTCATTCTCTCGGAGGCTTAGTCCTACAGATTTATGTATTTATATCTTTTTTAGTGTCGCTTTGTCGTTTTATCGATTTTCAAATCACACGGATTCTAAAGAAATTTCACTTCAAAAATTTAAATCTTAATAAATAAAGTTTTGATTCTTGGTTATTGGGTCTCGAAAAACATATTTTAAATAATAAAACGTCAAGAAGCTATAGGAGAATAAAAACAAATTTGAGATGTTTCTTGCGTCTTTGAAACTTTCGTGTGCATCTAACACAAACATTTCAAAGTCACAAGAAACATTTAAAATTTGTTTTTATTTGCTGAGTGATTATCAAAGAAAGACAAATATTTACTGTTAAAAATGATTGCACATAAAACTAAAAAAACGCTAAACTAACAGGACATACTCGTGAAATAAATAAAGGCATAATTATTTTATAAAACATGCATATTAATTAGAAATAATTGCATATAAAATTCACGGCAAAAAGAGTGATAACTCAGCATTATGCTGTGTCAAGAGCTGACGCAGCGTTAATGTTCAGTTCCAGCCACCGTCAAAACATAAGTAACCCAAAAAAATAATTTCATTAAACCTTCAAGAAGTAAGGATTTTTTTGCGAAGCTAGCCAGCAGTCAGACGCCTAAATAATGGAAAATAGTTACGCCTATAGACTTTTGCAAAACTAGGGATGAAGCGTACGTGTTGAATATTGTGACGAGTGATGGTGGAACAATCTAGTTGGTTTAAGAAGTTTCAGAAAAAGGTAAAAGATTCTGCAAGGAAAAGAGAAGGATAAATACATTTTTAGAAAGGGATACATGATGAGTGAAAGTTCTAGAACAGAAGGTTCGGGAAGGAAAAGACAGAGATAGATAGATGTTAGAAAGGGATACATGATGAATGAAAGTTCTAGAATAGAAGGTTCGGGAAGGAAAAGACACAGATAGATGAATATTTATAAAGGGATAGATAGAAAATAAAAGAATAACGAAAAGAAGATCGAAATTATGGGTTCCAGGAGATTCTTCTGGGTATATAAGCAGCGTGAGGCACGTCTACGAGGAGTTCAGTTCAAGACAGCGAAGCGACAAGTGCGATACAAAAGAGTTGGAAGAGAAGTTTGATAGAAGACAGTGACGAGTTTAGTGGTGAATTTAGTAAAAAGTTTAGTGGACAGTTCAGTGAAGGAGGAGTGTAGCGTAGTTTAAGAGAAGATCCAAAAGCGAGCTACACGCGGTAAGTTCGGAGGTGAGCACTGCAGTAGCATGAGGTGGTGCACGCAATATCGGCGACTGTATTGTGAGTGAGAGAGACATCTTATGGTCGGGACAGTGCGTCGCCAGTTGTGCTTGTAAGGGCAACCCTACGGAGAGGAATCACGTACGGCTGTGAGGTAATAAAAGCGTTTAGTTAAAAACTGGAGTTTGCTTCTTCCTTCCAATATGAAATGAATTGTATTTAGAACATTGTTAACTTATATACTAATAACAAAATATATATATATATATATATATATATATGTATATATTATAATCACAATATCCCTCTTTCGCTTCACAAGAAGCAAACCATACATTAGCATATATTGTTTTTACAGAAACTTAGAGGATGTCGAACATACTCTCGAATTTTACATCCGATACGACAACAATTTCTGTAAACACAAATTTCATGTAAACACACACGAACCCATCCAAGATTAAAATTCAAACAAGCTCCTAACTCATACAAAAAGTCAATAAATTGTTTGAAATTTCCAAATCGCGAAACAGACGCTTCTAAAACAAACTGTCGCTATAAAATAATGTCAACCTATAAAGAGATACTGATCGTCTGTAAACCGTTTATATTAAGACACAGTACACGGCGGTGGCGTAAGTCACAAATGTGTCACAATATTTTTGAAGCAATGACCAATATTTTACAAATAATATAAGTAGATATTTTTATATTCTGTAATACAAATTTTATGCTAAAACTCTACTTAAGATTAAGTCCCGTTTGAGAACTAATTACTTGTATGCATATTATATAATCCCTAAGACCTCATTAAATGATTAAGTGGGAGTTATTCAGCATGTATTCTAGAAAGGTTCGAGACAATTTTTTACCTATAGTTTTATTGTTAGTAAGATAAGCGCACAGCTGCCTGTTGTAAGCGCAGTTTATTGTCTTCCTCCCGGATTAAGGAATTCTTTTGTGTTTTGAATTTGTAATTAAGAAAAACATGCTATTGTTTTTCTACTTGTTTTATAACCATAATTAGCGTCGAACTAATCTTCATTGTTATTGTTTTCGACTTTCTTAGCCGTTCGCAGGTGTGCAAATTACTATTTCTCGGAAACTCAGTGCGCGCGGCCCCCTTTTTTTGTACTGTGTAGTAGAGACGGCGTTAACGGTTGAATTTATTTATCTATTAATTGGTAATTGATATTTTTTTTTTACCGATATTTTTATTGGTTGAAAATATCGATAAATCTTTTCGTTGCATAGTTAATTTTGCTAATGTTTACTCAATGGTTGAGTTTCTTACATTATTTTTGATTCAATGAACTTTCCTTCATACTTCTACAATCTACAAGCTTAGGACTGACTAGCTTACTTAATTACTACAAATACAACAATGTAGCTAGGCGTATTTAAAAGATGATATTAAATGATCCCATATTTCTGCATTGCGTTTCGGCATTTAAAAGTTAGATACAAAATTTAAAAATCCACAACAACAAAGTAAACTAAGTCTCAAACACACAAAAAGTCAAAACACAAAGTACAAATCTCTTGAAATACAAAAACACAACTTTACCAAAACAATAGAAAAATGCACTGACACGCCGTAATATCAATTACCAAACAACATATTACGTTTAAAAAATCAACCAATCACGTCATCTTCGCGATCGCTAAGTTAAAAATATCGTTTCATTTCAATTTTCTAACAAATAAAAATATCATTAACTGTAAAAAACACCAAGTTAAATATTGTGCTTTATTTTGAGGGTCATAGAGCATACAATCAAATCATCAAATATCAATATTTACATGATAAGTTGAAAACATCTGCAAAGTGAAAATAAATCTTATGTGTAGAAAATTATAAAGTTGAAACTTGCATGTATATAATTTCCAATAATTACCTACGCGACTACATGCAGTGTATTTGTTAAATGCTATTTTTAACCGTTTTGCTTAATTTTATTTATCGAATAGAAGTGTTAATTTTTTTTACCGGTAAATTTATTGGTTAATGGTTATATTTGCCACCACTACTGTGTAGTTAGTATAAGATGATGCCCGAATGGAGGGGTGGGGAGTCGAGCGACGACTACGAGACGAGTAAGACGTTTGTAGTACTCTCGATTAGCGATATAGACGACGGATTTTACGCGTGTCGAATTGCATTGAATCGTCCAGTGTGAACTGGTTACATCCAGTTTTATTTGTATTTGTTTCATACGTGTTTGTACAGTTCTAATAAATTCTATAGTAGTTCCAACGGCATTTTTAATTCGAGTCCTGTAGCTCGTAACAGTATTATTTATTTAATATAGTTTATATTAGCAATTTACTTTTGTTTAGAATAAAGTATAATTCGAAGTTTTATTTTAAATTATAAATTATATATTAAGTATATTAATACTGTTAGAAGGTTTTAAAACATGATTTTACAGTGAGATTTTTGTGCAACATAATAAGATTAAAAGATTTATGACGGTGTAAAATACAATCATAAAGCGCTTGAATAACAATACGCATACGAAACCAATAATTTTAAGTCTTCCTATGTTCGAAGATTTAATTCAATCATCTCAAGCATTGGAAACGTGAGTATTACAAAGTAATAAAATGTATTATTATTGTTTTTAAAAATAATCCATGATTTGACTGTGAACTTGCTAGAAGCGTAAAAACAAAATTATCCACTGTTTATTACTGTGGCCATACACGCGTTTGCATATGCCGCTTTACAACCGTTCCGTTACTCCGCCATAACATCAACCGCTGAGCTCAATAAAATTGATACTAAACAATATTACGTTTTAAAACAACCCTTTAAGTAATGAAACGACATCGCTTCTTGCCAAGTTTTATTACGAAAGCCTCAAATATTGCCTGGTTCCATAAACACTGTATGGAATACTTATTGATTTTTATTCCGGTCACCTTGGGCAGTAAACAACTATGTTTTTTTTTAGCATGAGTCCAGCGGCCTTCCAGACGGCCCACTGGTGGAAAGCAGTTGCCATCGCCTATAGACATTCCCAACACGAAGGTGCTACAAATGCGCTATATCTCTAAAGCCTGGAAACCTGGCCACTAATGCCACAACACAACTCAAGTTTGTTTTGGCGGCACACTCTAGACCAGGTTGGTAGCCATCCACACGGGCAAATACCCAAACACCTGGCCGTAGGAAATTGCATTCTTTCTCGGTTCCTGCACGAAAAATAATGCCTGGCACGGTAAATTTCGCAAACGAACTTTCCGTTATTTGTTATAGTCTGGGTGTCTGGGATCGGCCCCAAAGTAGTCCGTTGTAGATCACCCACACATGCGTAACTTGCTTATCTTGAAGATATACAATGTGCGTATGTTGTCTGCCAACTATAAAAATAAAATAAAAACGTGGAATCTTGTACTTTACAATTTATTAAGACGCAGTTAATAATTATTTAATTGACCAAAAAACTTATTATATTTGTACTCTTCCCAATTTACCTTTATGCTGATATTAAACGGATCAACCAAACTGAACCAATTTGGTTGAAAGCTACAGAAGCGAAAGAACACACGGTATTCAGTGATTCAATGATCACTTTGGTTGATTCATCCAATTTGAAAGACAGAAATGAACCGTCTAATACCGCCTTTATACCACTAATCTGAGTTAACCAAAAAAATTAATGACCTAGTTATTTAATTGTATACTACTTGAATTTAACCTGCGGATATTATTGTTTCTACGGTTGGCGTAATTGTAATAAAACACGGCTTCGTCCAGCGTGAATATGCGTTCCAAACAATACATATAATGAGCTCAAAGTTTGTTTCCCGTTCAGGCGTATTTTATGATCGTCATTTCTTTGCTTTCTACATAACCGCCGTACTGGGTGGTTAATGCAGGGAGTAGCTTAGAATAGTGCGTGTGGGAAGGGTTCCCACTCACCAATAATGCCGTCGAGAGGAGGGCGCATCGTCTTCCACACTAATAATCTAACATAGGTACTATAATAACCTACTACCTACACACTAAAATTCAAAATATAGATGAATTTATTCCTAAAACTAGACCGAGGTACCTAATATATACAAATCGTAGCTGCGAATTAATGTAATATAGGTAATACACGATCGATACAGAAAACTGTTTTTGCGATAGTTTGTGTCAACTGCAACGCAACGCAAAATAGGGACTATGACGGAAAGAGTGTCGAGGAGTATATGTATATAAATATCTACCTATTGTGTTAAGTAATTCAAGACAAATTGAATTTGTGTGAGTTAACAATACGAGCTAGGAAGATTAAATCAGCAATTCCCCGACGCTGTGGGAATTTCAGAATATGGTGATTCTTACATGATCTAGTAAAATCTCTTAACTTTGAGTTGATCTTAAAATTTATATATTTAGTCAATTTAACTTGTATTCTTTCTATGGGTTTAATGTAAACTTGCGAAGCATATTCTAAATGAAATCGAACATATGTAGATTATAGAATTGTGAAAGTTTTAGCCTGAGTAAATTTTTTGAGAATAAGGAAACTAGTGCCCTGAAGCTTTATTAGCAATAGCAGTGACATGCCTATCAAACAATAGTTTTAAATCGTGTATAACACTGATATCTTTGACTGCATGCACTGATTGAAGCTTTTGTCCTTTTAAAAAATAATCAAATAATATAGGTGTCCTTTTTCTTGTGAAAGATATACAGCAACATTTATCAGTATTTAAATCTGACTTCTTTAGTGAACAGTAATTATCCAACCGTATTCGAACCTCTTGTAATGCTATAGCGTCATCTACGCAATTCACAAACATGACAACTTTCATATTAATGCAAAATTTTTGGACTTTTTTTATAAATAGGGATATAATATATATTGATTGTGTTAGTATTGAAAAAAGAGATGTTTGGTGAAGTATGCTTTTTCAATTTGTTGCAAGCACACCTTTGGCGTCAATCACAGAACTGCAATTTGGATGAAGCTTCTGTTATATAAGTATTTCGCTTGTTATCTATTTGCTTAGGCCCGGTTCCTATATCTTAACGACCGTTCATGTGCCCTACCGTCGATCAAAATTTGACATAAACTCCAGCAAATAAAGTCAACATTTAACCAATGCTAAGGCAAATAAGTGAATGAAAATAGTAAAATATAAAAACCGGCCATTAAAGAGTATGTTAAAACTTGAGTGTTCATGATTATTTGACACTGACTAGACACACGATTCGTCCTAAAGAATACTTAAAATATAAAATGCCTCTTACGCTTCCAATGCAAATGCAATAACTATGCAAAATTGTTTTTTGTGTCCTTGAAGACCACGGGCCATAGAAATGGCCCGGACTTTTGGGGGGCTTGCATATGGCCATGGAAAGGCAAAGACGTTGAGACCCCTTGACAAATTTGATGTAAGTGTGGCGTGACACTGACCGGTGCTTATCCTTGTCTACACCATACAAAAATGCACTCAAGAAAAAGACCCGGTCAGTGTAGGACTATCGTAAGAAAAGAAAAGGTACCGGACTATTGGGAGGAACTACTAGTAGAACTTAAAATTATTATAAAAAAGATCTCACAAGACCACGGGCCATAAAAATGGCCCAGACTTTTGGAGGGCTTGCTTATTTGAATGTTGAGTTTCCTCTCTAAAATCACATTTTACACCCAGAGTCTAAAACTGGTAATTTAAAACTATTAACAATGTTATTTAAGATAGTGTTACAACTTAGCCAAACTTCCACGAAGCACGCCGACAAATGTGAATGCACACCTGCCTGCCATAAAGCACAGTGTATTACCTGCCCGCATTTGGACTTCTTTTGTTTACTTTGTGTTTAAAATTTGTAATTAGAAAAGCCACCTAATGTGTATTGTAATCCTTTATGGTAGGCAGTGGCCAGGTGTGATTCTTGGAAATCATTGTTTACACAGTCGAGACATATTGTAAGCTGAGTATAAAGGAATGCCCGAACGGAGAGATCGGCAGTCAAGCGGCGATTACGATACGAGCAAGACGTGTTCATTTGATAAACTATATAGTGACGAACTTTGCGCGTGTTATTGATTCATGCAGTTTGTACTGGTTGTATCCAGTTATATTTGTACCTGTGTTATACGTGTTTGTATAGTTCTAATAAATTCTATAGTAATTCCAAGCGGCATTTTAATTCGAGTCCCGTAACTCGTAACAATATTATAAGCTTTTAAGATAATAATTTCTTATCAAGGAAAAAGAAGAACGATTACTAGAGACACCGATGATAAATCTAATAAATAATTCATTAACCAAGAATTATGAAGGGCGGTCACGAATTCCGAATATCTAATAAGAAATACTTATATCAGTATAATATCGCGGGTCACGTATGATATACGATTGGCAGTAGATGAATGTGTGCGCTGAATATGTTATGCCAATGGTAGGCATCTGGTATCTGCTAATTTATAAGAAAAATTGTGTAATAATGGAAGTGGTTTAAACGAAATGTATGTTGTCTCTAGTAATCACTACCAACTTAGCGCGTGGCAAGTTGACGTTTAAATTGTATAGTAACACAGTTTAATATTATTTAAAATCATAAATGCTGATTACTCATACATAAAATATTGTCTAACATAAAGATTGAGTTAATGAGTAGTGATAGCATATAAAAGTTTATTTTTATATTGTAGTATAGGTTCGCGTTCGATCATGATCTTGCCTGATACTAGGCGAAGATTTGGTCTAAGGTACTTATCAAGATCTTACCAAAAAGGTACTTATTCACACGAGATTTGAAGACACCCAGGTTGTAGCTATCAGGAAAAACAGACTCCGGCAATGAGTTCCACTAAATAACACATTTCTAAACAACTACATAAATAAAGTGTAAATGTTACTAGATAAATATGTAACATTAAAAACAGAGCTGTGATCGTGTTTATGATTTTTTTTTAGTTTATTGGGGAAAAAAATGTACATTATATATCTATAAGCTCATCAGAGCCATATAAGCTCAGAAAGGCTTTATACATCAGAATTCATCATGACATGGCATGATGTATGTGGGTATATCTGCGACTAATGACGGCAATACATTGTACCCAATTTTGTCAGAAATCTTTTACTGTGAAGGCTGTAAGGCTGTGGAATGCATTTACCAATGAGCATCAGAAGTGCAAAGTCACTTACATCTTTACTCCTCAAAGATCATTATCTAAATTTGTAAACAGTAATTACTAATATTCTATTCTATTCTATATTTATGAAATTAACATCTTTTGTGATCTTTGCCAAGATAATGTTGCTTAAATAACAATCATCTCTCTTGATATTAACACTGATTACGTTATAATTCACTTTGATTAAGGCAATGAATCGCCATTCGTCGAATACTTGGTGCACTGGCAACCATTCTCTAGAAGAGGTTATATATCTTCCTTCTTACGGCCACCTCGCTTCCTTAGCCACGACGCTCCGCGAGAGTGACATTGATAACATATCACTCTTGACAATATGACAGTGATGTTTCAATGAACCTTCTACATATGTATAAAAAGTATTTAAATGAAGACATAATACTATAAATGTACAAACAATAATCAGCTGGACCGTCCATATTATGAGTAATACGTGCCATCTTTAGTCAATCGCTGTAACTAACTACAAAGCCTATCTGATTCGTACCTATCGATCGTGGATATTTACTGTTCTTTCTCGTTTTTATAACACCCGCGTTGCAACACTTGCAAGAGCAGGACGCGTATTACGGAATACTATATACTATAGCAATTGTAAACAGCGTATTTAACCAACCGACGAATATTTAATTTGCAAGGGATGTACGGATAAATATTGTTAAGTCACGTACATAGAAGAATTTATTGTTACATAATTAACAAGGTTAAAACTGACTCGTCCATGTACGTGCCAACAAAATCTGATAATACAGAAAACCTTCTGAGATGCGTTTACGAACATGTTCAGGATATACGTTACAAATATTATCACGTAGCATTTAAGACGTATGTATATATAGTCTAAGTGTAATGTTAAATTAATTAAGCAACAATTACATCTAGAGCACAACACTCGTCGTATTATTTTGTACGCCCCTCTCGAGCGCTCGAGTCATCGGCTCTCGCCTAGTTGTGCTTCACCAACATACAACAGAAGTCATCCACCACCGAAACACCAGACAAAAATCAACACCCACAAATATCATCGACAATGTTTGAACATTAAAAAAGATCAATTTGTTACACTCACTCTGCAACACAAATCAACCTGGACCTGTCCTGCGTGGAACATTAAAATAACTACGCGGCGCCCGAAAATAGATTACAATGCTCCAATTCACCAAAATCAAATACCGTGCGCTGATGAGGCTGGTATGGACATGTTACTTGATAGCGGTTAACTTAGCCTCAATGATAGTCAGATAGACTGCGATTACTGCGAACCACCCAGTATTATTTTAAATGCAGATAAGCAGACAGTACCTATGCAGAAAATAAGCTAATTGTTAGATCAAAAAATAAGCAACAAATCCGTCGCAATCAAATCTCCAAAAACCACTATCATCGTTCATGACTTCTTTCCGAGCAGCTCTTCAAGATAACATAAAAACAATGGTTAGATCGAAAATAAAGTATGTGGCACAAGATCTTGACACCAATTTTACTGATAATTCTAACGCAATTTTTTTTTCTGAATAATCTGCTCTAAAATTACCACTAGTATAAAGAACAAATTCATTCAGAAATTAGAAGACGAGAATAATAAGCTTCAGTGGGAAATTCAACAAACAAAATATCAACTCTCGAATCGTGAGAATATATCACGAAGTTAAAATATAAAAATTCAAGCCATTCTCGAAAGCCGGTTTAAAAACGTGACATTAATGTATATTATGTATGTAGTAGCTTTGCAATACTATCAGGATATGCATTGATAATGCCCAAATACTGAGTGGTCGAAGAGTTGTCAAAATAGATACCAAATTCATTAGACATTAATCTTAATCACATTTTCTTCAGCATGACTTTGTGACTCCTTTTATTTATCCAGACACTTTAATAAGTCGAAATCTAGCAAATTAGATTAAACGATTAGTACCTCGCACATAGGCATAACTATAGAGAAAGTTAAGATTTATATAACTGAACATATCTCTCCCGAATGCAAACAACTTTATGCTGAAAGTAGAAAAGAAGCATTTAAGCAATATAAATTATTAGGGTGAAATATGGAAAAATATATATCCGTAAAGACGATGAATCCAAAGCTATTATTATTAAAAATCCAGATTACTTAAAAACAATGTAGTAAAAATCTTGTATCCTATTTTTATTAATTTTTAAACTACCATAAGGCTATTGTGTTATTTTTCCTATTGATTTAAATTATGATTCTGTTTTATCAAAATGTTAACCGAGTTAGGAAGTAAGTTAAAATATCTTTACCTAAATATTCTCAACAGCAACTATGACATAATCTGTTTAACAGAAACAAATTTAAATAATGTATTTGATGCACAGTTTTTGTATGCTAGGTATCAGATTTTCCGCTGAGATTGATGTACCACGAGGATAAAAAAGAATGAAGGGGGCGTTGTTGCTATAGCGCTTCGTAGCAGCATCACCGCTCGTCACTAATTTCATGGCAAAGTACTGTGGAGGATATTCGGATATGCAACGAAGTTTCTCCTAGGTTAAATGTATTTATCTGTTTATGTTATTTACTACCAGATCCAGAATTAGAAAAATTAAACAAATTTTATGCGGAACTACCAAAAGAAACTATCAAAATGGATATTAAAAACGACATAAAACAGTTTTGAAAGTTTTTTTAATGACAAAAAACAATATCAATCGATACCTACTACAATGAAGCATAACAACATAATAATAGCAACTAACATCAACGAAATTTTATGAGCTGTTTTCGAACTATTTTGGATCCGTATTTGAAGATTATTCAACCTACCGCACATCGTATAAATATTACACATCATACAATCACCACATTACACCACACATACATGAATTTAGATGGTATCAAAACAAAAATAAAATCACTTAAATGCGATACAAGACTGGGACCTGATGGTATTCCACCATCTTCCAACAAAAATATTGTGGAGAACTCGGCCACCCTGTGCTGTTATATACACCAATATCTTTAGCATAATTAATTAATAATTTGGTTATATAACTACCAACAAGACCAACGGTTAACACTATACTTAAATCATACTAATAATATTAACTCCTTAAATATCTTGTGAATGTATGGTACATTATGTGCTCACATTATGTAGCGCTCACACATCTAGAGTATGAAATATGTAACTTAGACCTAATAATAGTTACTTAATATGAATAAACAAGATCGAAATAGGTTGGGGAAAATTAATCCATATTTTCGCTTTATAGTATGTATGAACTTGTAATAAGATCTCTTTTCAGGCTATACCATTTGTATCTGGCTGGTTTAAGATCTCTTTGGCTATCATTAAAAGTTTTAATTTTTTTAAAGAAGACAATTCCAAATTCAAATTAGGAAAATGTGTGATTTTCATTTGATTTTCTTATTGTTAAAATGAGTGAATTTAATGAAGAAATTCGATACATTTTAAAATTTTACTACAAAAAAGATAAAAATGCAACACAAGCCGCGAAAAAAATTTGTGTTGTTTATGGACCTAATGCAGTATCTGTGAGAGTAGCGCAAATTTGGTTTAAGCGTTTTCAATCCGGAAATTTTGATATCAAAGATGCACGTCACTCTGGTCGCCCTGTTACGGACAAAATTGATGCCATTTTTGAAAAAGTGGAGCAAGATCGGCATATTAGTAGTTACGATGTAGCTGGAGAACTGGGAGTTGACCACAAAACGGTTTTAGCACATTTAAAAAAAGCTGGGTACAAAAAAAGCTCGATATTTGGGTGCCTCATGAGCTCACTGAAAGAAACCTAATGAACCGTGTACTCATTTGTGGTTCTTTATTACGACGTAATGAAACCGAACCATTTTTGAAGAAGCTGATAACTGGTGATGAAAAGTGGATCACTTACGATAAGAACGTGCGAAAAAGATCGTGGTCAAAGGCCGGTCAGGCTTCACAGACTGTGACGAAACCCGGGTTAACTTGCAACAAGGTGATGCTGTGTGTATAGTGGGATTGGAAGGGCATTATTCATTATGAGCTGTTGCCGACAGGCAGGACCATCAATTCTGAACTGTACTGCGAACAACTGATGAGATTAAAGCAAAAAGTTGAGAGAAAGCGGCCGGAATTAATCAACAGAAGGGGTGTGGTTTTTCACCATGAGAACGTTAGACCTCCCACATCTTTAGCCACTCAACAAAAATTACGAGATTTTGGCTGGGAGGTGTTAATGCATCCGCCGTATAGTCCTGACCTTGCACCTTCAGATTTTCACCTGTTTCGTTCTCTGCAGAATTCCTTAGGCAGTATCAGGTTAACATCAAGAGAGGACTGCCAAAACCACTTGCCGCAGTTTTTTGATCAGACGCCCCAAAATTTTTATAGCAATGGGATCACGTCCCTACCTACAAGATGGCAAAAAGTTATTCAACAAAATGGCACCTACATACTTTAGTCAAATGTAAATAAACTTTATAAAAAAACATTTTGAATTTTTATACAAAATGCGAAGAAACTTTTTTTTTTAATATGTTCGGTATATGCAGTAACTAAAGTTTATCGCGCGCCTATATTTCTATGAGCGTTTCTTGATTTGCTTGGGTTGGATACTGAGCGAATCAGGAAACGCTCAAAGAACTATAGACGTTCGATAAGCTTTCGGCACCGCGTATACCGAGCGTACCAATTCCGCATTGCTGCTGCAAAGATAAATCAAAAAGTAGCCTTTGTCTGTAACAAAAAATCAGCTAACAAAACATAATAAATGAGCAAGGAATAATACTAGATCGTTGTATCATAAGTGTCAACAAAAGATGAAAGATAGTTTTATTATAAGCTTTTGTAAGATAGCACACGTCTTAGACATCAAAAGCGTCATTTATCTACTTACGTGTCCTTGTCGCGAGGTATCTCTTCCCCCCTCTCAACTTCGAACAACGGCACGACAAAGATCGTCTTAGCAAACACACATCCCTCGTCTCGTTTCTTATCTCCCATAAGTTTCCTCACCATTGTTAGAAATTTAGGTGCTAAGCCGTCACTCGGCACCATCTCTATGTCTGACACAATGAAATAATTCGTCTTTGAAGCGTTCCTTGCGACATTTCTGGCTACATTTATTGGATATATCATAGTGTGCTCGCGTCTGTATGTGGGTATATCAAATGATTCCAGACCGGAGCAGTCTTCGAAACTTAAATAAGGCGGTCCATCCCTTCGCTTTGGTTTATGATACAACATCAGGCGCTCAATCTTCCGTTTCCTTGCCCACTCTACATATTGTGCTCGGTGTTTTGAATCCATTGTCTTATATTTATCAATCTTTTGCTGCAACTCATAGGTAATGTTTTGTGTGGTTGTTGAAAATTCAGTTGTCACAATTGTTCGCTGTTCTTTATTTGTCAGTTTAGGTGGGTGCATCTTTAAGTAGATTAAATGCAATGATACTTTTTCCATATGCTCATAACAATGACAAAGGTGATTCATAATTTGCATAGTAATATCTAAATCATAATCGGGAACAAATACTGATAAACTAATAGGGCCATCCCAATAGCGAGCTATTTCGACCAGATGATATAAAAATTCTGGAGTAGCATGCGTTGCATATGTGACTAGATCGTACTTGCTGTAGTTGGCGTAAGCACGGCCTTTAATAGCATTGTAGATCACTCTATATAGGCCTTTATTTCCGGTTTCAGGGGACGGATGCACTAAAAAACTTGCCCAATTAAGAGTGTCTGGGAGGCCGTAGTTGAAGTCGCAAAAGCTCGTATTCTCTTTAGGCTGGACACCTTTTAGGAATGCGCCTGGTCGGTAGTCAAAGTCACCGATCCTCATTTGAGCGTGGGGGTGGTCGTGGCTCCGGAACGCGTAAAGGTGCAGGATTACGGTTATTGTTACGATGAACGACGCGATCAAGAGGATGGTCGAATGTCTCCGGGACAATCTGTACGAGTACGCCCCACATATCCGAAGGCATCTCGACATGTTTAAATGTCATTTTTTCAATTTAATTTGCTCACTCCAAGATCATTCCTTACTTACCGCCAAATAGTGTTCGATCTAATTCCACCAAATTCTTCACAAATAAAATTCAGTTATTTTGTAATATATTGCCAGGTTACAACAAAAACAACATTATTACACATTACAAAGTGCTCGTGCCAAGAAAAAAGGAAAACCAATCTGTTACATGCACTTCACGATTTCACAGTTAAAACACTCTTTAGTCTATTTTTGTCGTCAATAACTCAAAACTAAACGCTTTTTCACTCGGAAATTCAATAAATACGATATTTAATAGCTTTTGGTAGTGAATTACCGAATATTTCTTGCAAATTTTATTTATTTTCCGTCTAGTGTTTTATTTTGACAGGAGATGCGCGCGCCGTCTGCCAACGTTCTGCGTAATACAAAATCAATATCGCCTTCATGCTCACAAAGCAGGTTTACATTTATAGAATTCTGGGAAATAGCTAGAATTTACTTTAAAATTAAAATTATGAAGCCTTTTATCGGTTATACTTTTACAACAAGAAACATAGATTAATACTTTTACTTAATGCAATTTTATTCTCTGTTTTTAGAAACATTCATAACCATAACTCAATCTAAAAGAATGATATTTTTTATCTTTAAGAACATATACGAGTATTTATTAGCTTTTAACTCTATATAACGTCATTCTACTGTAGTGTCAGGGATACACTTAAAATACTTATTATGGAAGCAACTAACGCTCAGATGTAGATAGTGTATTTTAAATTTTTAATTAAATTTAGTTGAACCGTGTATTATCAGCTAAAAGAAACGACGACATGCTATGACACTGAATAATTGAGTTTTATATATCCATGAAATGAAAGTTCGATAATGAAATATTACGTGCCCTTTCTGCATATTTTAATAAGAATTTCAATTATGTTTTAGTCTCTTAGTTTATTTTTGTATTGTTATACAATAAAGAGTAATCTATCAATTTTATTAGTACTCAAACTTTAACAACATAGAATTGCAATATCTAATGGTTATTGGACACGAAAGAAGTTTAATAAGGGTTCTCGTGTCTAACAACGACTCTCAACCGCAATCGATTTAAAATTTAACGTATTGACTAAAACCAATAACAATTTGTTAGCTTAAACTGTTTAGTTTGCTAGTTTTAGTGTCTCTAGTCAAGAGTCCTTTATTAGAAATCATGGTAGTTTAGTGGTTTAGATTATTTTCTAAGAGTCTTACTTACTTTTGTATATTTCTACTAAGTAGCTATGGATTTAATGCGTTATTAGTGATTCGATATTGTTATTACTTGTACATCAAACACTGATTGATGGTATTAATGGTGTTATTTTTACCAATATAAACAAGACGCATTTGGCTACAGCCACTAACACTAACATTATCTCAGATGGAGCAGGGACATTACTGAAAATTCAGCTTTTACCAGGATTCTGGTCAACTAATAGTTAAGAAGTTAGATGCAATATTCGACATGTAACTTAAGAGGAAGACAAGTAGATAGATAGATAGATAGAAAACACTTTATTGTTCACCACATACACATAAAATAAACAATTTACAGTAGTCACATTAGACAGTAAAAGTAGGAGCAATGGGCGGCCTTATCGCTTTAGAGCGATCTCTTCCAGACAACCCGGGCTACGGATATTATGAATAGGAGTTCGCAAGTGTATGACGGTGGTGTGCAAATTAAATACATATATAATATATAAATAGGATATATAAATATCATACAATACCTAGAGTACAGAACCATTTATCTATTTCAAGCACATTATTAACAAAAATATCTAATATCCGTACTAGAAAAACTTATTATCAAACTGCTTCCTGCCGCTAAATGACGAACCACACGACACGAACTCAATTTAAACTTTGTTTCTTGAACAAATCCATGGAGGGAAAATTATGGATAATTTATTTTTACTAAGATAGGCATACCAATTTCCTTAACATATATAATATGTATAATAGCAGCCCATAAATGTCCCACTGCTGGGCTCGGGCCTCCCTCTATAGGGGAACGGACAGTATACCCGCCATGCTTGTCCAAGGCGGCTTGGCAGGTTTGACACATCGGTTATCTCAATGTGCCGGTTGCATCACGATGTTTTCCTTCACCGTTATTAGCACATGGTAATTGTAACAATATGCACATTAGGTCAGAAAACTGCCTAAGTGGTGCATGCGTTCCGGCCAGGATCGAACCCGCACCCTTTGAATTCGGGACGCGTGCGCTAGCCATTACGCTACCACGACTTGTTAACATAACAAAATACAAAAGAAGATTAATCACAGAGTACTGTTACGAGTTACGGGACTCGAATTAAAATGCCGTTGAAATTATTATAGAATTTATTTGAACTATACAAACACGTATAACACAGGTACAAATATAACCAAACACAACAAGTCCAAACGTAATGCAGAAGGTCGTAATTCAATAAAACGCGCAAAGTCCGTCACTTATTAGATTCCCGATTGTAGTACACGCGTCTCGCTTCGTTTGTGGTTCTCGCTCGACTGTCTCTCTCTCCATCAGGTCATTGTTTTATACTGCACAAATGCAATACCCCCATATCTAAGTTGGCTTAATCCGCCACACCTAGCTAATGACTCGGCCGCAAACTGCCATAAAAGAGTACAATAACCATGGGCTGTTTTCTAATCACAAATTTTAAACACAAAGTAAATAAAAAACGGTCATAAACGAGTTACAATTAGGTAATAAATGTGCTTTGTTTCAGATATGCAGGTGGATTTTGTTTTAGTCGGGACCTGAGTTGTAACAGTACTTATATACGAGTAAAATACTATAATATACTTAGACATTGTTAAACTGCTTCCTAAAAACTGTCATGTTCATAAAGTGGACAAAATGAAATCGTATATTCCTTAACACAAAAAATATTTTTCATGTTGATTAAATTTTAACAGATAAAAACATGCCATCTATATAGTGCTACATATTAAATCAGTTTCTAGATTCTAAATACATTATATAAAAATTAACAATTTTAGCTAGTGTTTAAAGGGCTCATGAATTATTGTTACCTCGCATTATAAGGTCAACACCCATACATTTTCTTTTTCTCTTTGTTATTTAAGTAGTATTTTTTTCATATACTTATAACTATATTGTTTAAGATTTAAAATTTGTGCTATTTATTATATTGTTTTATACTTTAATTACATATTGCAAACCCACACGTGACACTCTAAAGCTATCTCAGTGTCTGTGCTGGAACGCAGAAAGAATACAATTTCCTGCGGTCCGGCGCCCTGTCGTAAGAGGCAACAAAACAACCGACAGCCAGGTGGTAAGCTATTTGTTTGCATGTCTGGATGGCTACCACCTCTGGTCTTGACTATGCCGCTATAACGAAGTTGAGTTGTGTTCCGGAATTAGTGACCAGGTTCCAGTCTCCCTTTAGAGAGCGGCAGCACATTGATAGCACCTTTGGTGGTAGAAATGTCCATAGGCGATGGTAACCGTTTTCGATCAGGTGAGCCGTCTGCCGGTCTGCTGAGCTCATGCAATATAAAAAATCCAGAAGGTATGGTTATTAATGATAATAAAATTAATTATTTTCTTTATTAAAACTTCTTAAACTTTATCTTAATATAATGCAATAATATATTCTATTACGTAATAGTAACAAGTTAATAGTAAGCATAATAAAACTAGCTAACTTTGATGGATAGGAAAATGATAAGTAATTATGTTTGTATAAACTTTTAGTTAGGATCCAATTAAAAATTGAACCAAAACACGAAACGCTCGCTAAACTTTTCAGCAGCACTCCTAGCTTAAACATTAACAGACTAGCTGTTAACATGAACAGTAGTAATTCCTACCGTGAAAGATTTAAACAACATTTTGTCAAACCACTTTACAGGCCAAAATGCATGGAAGTGAAACCAAACAATAAAGTTGCAGTTACTACTCGTAGTGTTATTGAACTAGATGGCTCAGATATACGTGTCAATAGAAAAATTGTGACTGATAAAAACAGACATATTGATATACTTTCAAATAAAAATAGAAAAGATATTTCAATTCCTAGAAGACTACTTGTTAATAATTATATTAAACAAAATTCTAAACATGATACTAAAAATACTTTGTTAACGGAAAAGGAGAGAATTCCTTCGAAAGATTGTAGAATGCTAAACTATATACCTCAAACTGCGACAGTAAAAGTCAATTTGGACTTAATTGATTTTAATACAGTAAGTGTCGTTTTACAACGCACAGTGAATTTTTTATAATGTACTAGTGATGTATTACATTTTACTGGTATAACTTTAGGTGCCACATGTCTGGTTAAGAATACATCCCTTGGCAAAGCAGTCACGAGAATCATTTTTCTCTCTCATATTCAGATGCGTTTTCTGCATTTTGGGGCTATATACGATCTTAATCATTTGGACAGTGATTTGGATGTTCATCATTCATTCATTTGAAGGTAAGTACATATTCTTTAATATTATCCAGACTTCTACATACTATCCTCATTATACAAATATGAAAATGAACAGAGCATTTATAAAATAGTCATTTCTATATGTATGTTTGTATATATATGTCACAACCGAATGTCTTAAAAACTACCGAGTACTATAAATATTATAAAGAGGTAAAGTTTTGAGTTTGGATGTTCGGGGTAATCTCCGGTATTACTGAATCGATTTTGAAAATTCTTTCACCACTAGAAAGCTACATTATTTTCGAGTGACATAAGATACATTTGATTGTGATTAATAATATTGTTTAATTTTTTCATGACCCCCGGTGAAGTGGGCACTAGCACGCCTGTCAAATATGTAACACCAATAACGTTTCACGTAAGAATTGCGCACATCCACGTACAAGGCACTGCGAGTGCTTTCCGCGTTTGTGAATTAATTAAAGGTTACAAAACATATTTAAACGTTGATATACGTTCGTGCGTGCATGCGTGCGTTCGTGCTTTTATATTTTTAATAATGCTCAGCGAAGAGAGGACCAGTCAGCTAGTAATATATATTAGGTTGGGGAAAAAGTTTCTTCGCATTTTATATAAAAATTCAAAAGGTTTTTTTATAAAGTTTATTTACATTTGACTAAAGTATGTAGGTGCCATTTTGTTGGATAACTTTTTGCCATCTTGTAGGTAGGGACGTGATCCCATTGCTATAAAAGTTTTGGGGCTTCTGATCAAAAAACTGCGACAAGTGGTTTTGGCAGTCCTCTCTTGATGTTAACCTGATACTACCTAAGGAATTCTGCAGAGACCGATACAGGTGAAAATCTGAAAATTCAAGGTCAGGACTATACGGCGGATGCATTAACGCCTCCCAGCCAAACTCTCGTAATTTTTGTTGAGTGGTTAAAGATGTGTGAGGTCTATCATTATCATGGTGAAAAATCACACCCCTTCTGTTGATTAATTCCGGCCGCTTTCTCTCCACTTTTTGCTTTAATCTCATCAGTTGTTTGCAGTACAGTTCAGAATCGATGATTCTGCCTGGCAGTAACAGCTCATAATGAATAATACCCTTCCAATCCCACCAAACACACAGTATCACCTTGGTGCGAGTTAACCCGGGTTTCGCCACAGTCTGTGAAGGCTGACCGGCCTTTGACCACGAACTTTTTAGCACGTTCTTGTCGTAAGTGATCCACTTTTCATCACCAGTTAAGCTAAAGAAGCTGATCTTCAAAAATGGTTCGGTTTCATTACGTCGTAATAAAGAATCACAAATGAGTACACGGTTCATTAGGTTTCTTTCAGTGAGCTCACG
Organism: Dendrolimus houi; assembly: GCA_039645545.1. Lineage (NCBI taxonomy): Eukaryota > Metazoa > Arthropoda > Insecta > Lepidoptera > Lasiocampidae > Dendrolimus > Dendrolimus houi. The sequence goes on from CM077136.1 coordinate 11,237,613, forward strand.
AGGCACCCAAATATCGAGCTTTTTTGTATACCCAGCTTTTTTTAAATGCGCCAAAACCGTTTTGTTGTCAATTCCCAGTTCTCCAGCTACATCGTAACTACTAATATGCCGATCTTGGTCCACTTTTTCAAAAATAGCATCAATTTTGTCCGTAACAAAAAGCGACCAGAGCGACGTGCATCTTTGATATCAAAATTTCCGGATTGAAAACGCTTAAACCAAATTTGCGCTACTCTCACAGATACTGCATTAGGTCCATAAACATCACAATTTTTTTTCGCGGCTTGTGTTGCATTTTTACCTTTTTTGGAGTAAAATTTTAAAATGTATCGAATTTCTTCATTAGATTCACTCATTTTAACAATAAGAAAAACAAATGAAATCACTCATTTTCCTAATTTGAATTTGGAATTGTCTTCTTTAAAATTAAAACTTTTTAATGATACCAAAACCAGTCAGATACAAATAGTATAGCCAAAGAGATCTAATTACAAGTTCATACATACTATATGCGAAAAGACTTTTTCCCCAATCTATTATATAGATGAAATTAAAAAAGTTACAGAAGCCGCTACGTGTAGTGAAATGAAAAATGTTAAAGTCAAGTTGAATTCCTTATTCAAAAATACACAATTTTCATTAAAGCTTGCCTATAATTTTTTTAGAATCAAAAATAATATTCCCTGTAATTTTAGGACCTTACGAAGCACAAACGTCGATAGACTTCGAAGAAAATCAAAATCAACTTGTAATTGATTTAGCGACGGAGCTAAGACTGGTTAGTGTGTTTTAATTTGATTTTAATAATTTATTTTGGCATTTAAATTATAATTATAGCCAAATAGACTGTGTATTCTTGATTAATGAATAGTATCATAATTGGAGTTTAAAAAGCCTACTACTTAGAAAGATACATAGTGATCGTTATGTAAGTACATTTTGATTTGATTTAGTATTATAATAGTATATTATTTCTATGTACCATTAGTGTAATTTTTATTTAAATGTTCTTCCTTTTTTATTGCAAACTTAAAAATAGTCTATATAAAAAATAGTATAAAAATATAAAAAATAGTCTTTTAGTGTCTTTTTATGATGCAAAGTGGTGTACTACCGCTTTTATCATAACTGGGTTATCGGTCTGAATGATACCCAGACCAAAGATAATAACGAAAATTTTTAATATGCCTTACCTGGAATAGAATTATATATAATTTTGTAGCAGAAGTTTTCGACATTAGCGCCTCATTAGGCTGTAAAGCTATGTGCGGAGAAAATTACTACTACTTACAGTAGAAATACAACTGTAGAAAAGCCTAAGTATCAAGCGTCAAAGCACCCGGAAACTTGAGCATTCAATCGAAAATCCAGATTTCCAAGTGAATGCTTGAGTCAGAAGCGATAAAAATGCTAGGATATCGGACTAGAATTGAAAAGCACAAGTTATGCACATTTTATAGCAATAACATTGCATAGTATTAATCCAAAATTAAACCACAAGGTGGTCCAAGTCAGCATGCTCGCCCCCCGCGCTGTGTACGTGTAAAAGTAAAATATATACAACGAATGCTCTAGAACTTTACAGCCAACGGCCAAATTTTTTAAATCAGGAACGTAAAAGGATCACTGTAGAAGCGTAAGTAACATGTCTTAAAAAGTCTAAAAGCTTGTATTTATTAGATACTGGCGTACAGAAACTGCGCTAACAGATACCTACGAAATAACTTAATAACTGCATTGAAGACTTCCTAGGCTTCACATATATTAATGTGAAAATAACAAATATAAAATAAATTAAGATATTTTGTATTTAAATTATAAACTATCATTATCACATTGACAATGACGATGTATAAGGACTGTGAGAAGTACGAAACAGCCTTCAGGTCACTGGGTATATGGAATAATTTATTGTGCCTTTCTTTGAAAAAACTAATTTCCCAATCCCAATAGACCAGACAGACCCAGTATAAACACCTACACACACAATTATTTATAATTAAATTATGTTCTATTGGTCACAAAATAAACATTCTTATTTAAAAAAAAAATACATTCAACAGAAAATAAAAACTGGCTGAAGATAATCTCTTGTCATCCACTACTATATTATTATCAAATTACTTCTTTTGCAAACTGAACTTATTTAATAATAACTTTCTTAGAATATAGGACGAAATAACAGTTTATCCTCCTACGTCAGTAATGATGTCTTTCATTAAAACGTGTTTTTCTCCAGAGAAATCAGAAATAACTTTTGTACTGGACCAATTATCTCCACGTCTTTAAAAAGCTCGACTGCTTTTAATAAAGCTTTCAAAATGATTTTTCCTTTTCATTACTTCTTTGTTATTTTATTAAAATTGTGAATGAACAATAATTTGCAATGTTCGTATTAAACTTTCATTCTTAAAGAAAATATAAAAGATATTTCGTGTGATCATTAATTCAAATAAAGTTTATTAACTTTTCATGTCAACTATAATTGAAACAGAGATTTGTATTAACTTTATATAGGTATTTATAATCGTGCTAGCATGATGTCTAGATAACGCGTCCCGAACACAAAGGGCGCGGCTCCGAATCGTGGCCGGAACGCATGCACCACTTAGGCAGTTTTCTGAGCGAATGTGCATATTGTTACAATTACCACGTGCTAATAACGGTGAAGGAAACCGTCGTGATGAAACCTGCACATCGAGATAACCGATGTGTCAAACCTGCCAAGCCGCCTCGGACAAATGTGGCGGGTATACTGTCTGTTGCCCAATAGTGGGACACCTGAGCCCAGCAGTGGGACGTTTATGGACTGTTATTATTAGGTATTTATGTACTTAATATTTTTGGCTGATAATTCATTTTGGTCTTAGTTGCTACTAATCGTTAATACACCGACGTTTTTACTTACAGGAATTATGCCTTCTTTTTTGGTGATTTTTTTCTTTTAGTTAACAGGTGTTAATATATAAAAAATAATGATGGTAAAATTCAACGAAAATTAGTTTGAACAACAAACATTGAGTAATTCCTGACATATGAGTTACTTTCAATTGATGCTTTCAGGATTTCGTGGCTAAATGACGAAAAGAGTTGGCGTTGGTCATTTCCACGGAACTCTTTATTCTGTGGAATGGCACGCACTTGGCCTATTTTTCGCAATTTCTATACGGTGTTCTAAAAAGCAATAATATTTTGAAAGTAATGCAGAAAATATTTACTGTGTTCAACTAACATAGCTGACGAGGTACAAGAATTCCAATTATTGTGAAGGCCTGCAGTTGGAAATGAACGAGCTGTGCAAGCTTGGTCTATGTAAATAATTTAACAGTGCCGATGAGATTTCTAATGTTTCGCGTTTAGTTTTTAGGGACATTTCTTTTACATTTAGTAGTATTGCATTTTTTTATATTTTTATGTGTATTTCTTATAATTATATTCATTTATATTTAGATGAACTACTAGTAAAAAAGAGTTCAGAAGGTAGTGTCTTTGAAAACTTCACCGGGCCTGAAAAATCGAAAGCAGATGTAGGTAGTATGGGCATGCAATGAAGAGTGATGAAAATCAGGTGACAAAAAGAATGTTAATATGCAGAGATTGATGGGTACAAATGTAAAGGTAGACCAAAGAATAGATAGATGAATTGCGTGAAGGATGATATGGTGGTTTGTGGTGTGACAGACGAAGTATGTCAGAATAGAGGAGGAGACATATTGTGCCGACCCCAAATAATTGGAAGAAAGTGAAAGTAAAGAGAGAGGTGTGTGTGTCATAAGGAAGGACGAAAATCATGTGACAAAAGATTGTTACACTGGAAGATTTATAGGTGTATGTCGCGTTTCTATATCTTAGAATAATCTTTAATGGACAAAAATAAGTATTTTACTTCAGTAAATATATAATAATAAATAATAATGTAGAATTGTATTATGTCGAAAGATGTATGCCAGACTAAAGAAGCATGGAAGGAAAATATATGTTGCGTCAAACCCAAATGTTTGAGAAAAGATGAAATCGATAATTATTAAGTCCCACTAAGTCGCTAGTTGCATATAAATAAGTAATAATACCAACGCTTAGATGTTAAAGCGGCCATTTTCTGTGACGAAGCCGTAATTCCCCGACGACAACACGAGTATCAGCTTCAAAGTACCTATATTCCCGGCGGAGGGTATTCAAATTTCATTTTGAAATGAAGCGCAAATTGACGTCGAACATATTTTTCGGATGTCCCCTCTCCGGGGCCGAATCAGCATGAATAACATAGGAGTATTTCGCAATGACTTGCAAGATAGGACTGAATTTGAAATTTGACTAGGTAATACTGAATAGAAAGTACTATAATGTAATAAATATTTTTTTCTTTATCTGTTAAATTTTTATACGATTTTAAAGAAAATAAAAAAAAGGTTTATACTAACCTCTCAGGTGTGTCGACACTTTGGAAAAAGAACTACATCGCATGTCAGATAAGTGGCCTATGTCAATTTTTTTGTGGTTTTTGGCAAGGGTCATATTTTTATTATTATAATATAACTAGCGGTCCCTGCAGACGTTGTCCTAACCTGAAAAAATACTCCAGTGCCACCTACCGGTTCCAATTGTGACTCTAAATCATCCGGGGACCCACTCAAACATACACAAAAAAATTCATCCAAATTGGTAAAGTCGTTCTCAAGTTACGCGCATACATACATTTCTACAATTCATTTTGATTTATATAGATCATAATAATATATTCCTAATGACATTTTTTATACTCTGAATAAAGAAAGACTAAAAGAAACACTCCGTTTTCAGAGAATTTCTTCATTATATTTCAACAGTTGAGACGTCGACACTTAAAGGACGCAATGTCGACGACTCAACAAATATTTAACTAAAATCTTCAGAATGTAATAAAATAAGATAATACCGTGTGATCAAAAGGCTCGCCTGTATTTTGAATTTCATCGCTTAGGTAATAATACCGCACAAGTCAAAAATTGGACATGTTATGTTCTAAATGTAGAGAGGATGAATGAAAATAGAATCACAAAACAAGTGTATGACAGTATTGTGAATGATAGAGTTGGTACCGGTAGACCACGACGTACACCATGATCATAATAAATATATCAGAAGTGTTAAGGAGAGGTCAGGTAAAAAGCATATCAAATAAATGTGCATGTATGAAGAGGTTAATGAAAGTAGATGAAGTGAAAGTTGTTTGTCAGGATCGTCGCAAGTGGAGATCTATAGTCTCTACCTACCCTCATGGACAACAGTCGTGGTAATATGTATGTATGTTTTAAATGTCATTAGATAGCTACTTTCGTCGTGCATCCAATGATAGTACAAACATAAGATGTCCAATTTTCACTTGTGCGGTATTGTTACCTAAGCGACGATTTGCATTGCCATATAACCTGGAATTATTTTATTTGTAAATATACAGTAGTTTCATTTTTAGATATTTTTAATACATACTAAATAGTGTAAATACTTGTAAAAATAAGTTGTAAAAGAAATAAACATTAATGGGCATAGTACCTGTCACTGAGTTTTAAAAAATTATTGATGATATCAAATTTGCTGCGGAAAAGGGTAAAGTGACAGATCTCACTTTGTTAGATTTTAGTAACTTCTTCAATACAGTACATTTTGATATTTTACTCAAAATGCTATGCTCTCTTAACATACCTCCAACAGCGATTTATTGGTTTCGTACTTACCTGATTAGATGTCGACAGTTTATACGAATTGAAGATTCATTTTCTTTTTGGTATAATACTACTGCCGGCGTACCTCAGGGTGGCGTCTTATCGCCCCTAATTTTCGCGATTTTTATAAATTCCATCTCTGAACAACTTAAAAGTTCCTACCACCTATACACAGATGATTGCAAATTTACACCAGCGCATCCATTGCTACCTTGTCTGATGCTATCGTCATTATTAATGCTGACTTAAAATGTATATTTGATTGCAGTAGGAAATATGGGGTCAGTGTTAATCCCAGTAAAACCCAAACTATTATCACTGCAAGTAACAAAATGATTTCTAGGATTGACTGGTCCTCGTTACCACCAATTATGTTTGATGTAACTGTTATTCCTGTAAGTGATACAGTGAAGAACCTAGGAATTCACACAGATAAATCATTATCTTGGGGCCCTCAGCTTCAGAAAGTTAATCGGAAAATATATGCGTCAGCTGCTTCTTTACGCCGTCTGCAATATTGTCTACCATTCAATACTGAAATAGCGCTAGCGCAATCCCTCCTCCTTCCCATACTTGATTATGATGACGTTAAGTATCTCTATATCTTAACCAGAACCAATTAGATAATCTTGCCTTGATTTTTTTTATACTATTCATATTTGGCTTACGCAAATATGATCACATATCTGATTTCGCACAAAGCTCAAATGGTTGCCAATTCGACTTCACCATAATGCTCATGTTCTGGTTCTTCTTTATAACGTACTGTTTGATTCCAGGACCTGGCCTTATCTTAAAGATCGTTTTCAGTTCTTTCACTGTGAGATCTTTAAGACCGTCGGAGAGGTTGCAACTCAGAACGCCGTTAAATACTACGGAGATTTACGCAAGATCGTTCTCTGTTCAGGCTGTGCAACTCTGAAATACTCTGCCGGCAGATGTCCGATCAGCTAAATCTATCCATTCCTTTAACAGACTTGTGAAGGAGCACTATCTAATTGTATAACGTGTTTATTATTTGTTTTTTATGTATATGTACGTATATGTTTTTGTAGCTATGTATGTATAATAATTATTGTCTTATTATTAACATTTCTTTTCAACTCCACGCCAACGCCATGTTTGTAATTAGATCTTGTCCATCCAAAGCTTGCCTGGAAGAGATTGCTTTAAGCAATAAAGCCGCCCATTGTACTACCTTATAGTATTTAAGCTTATTGTGTATTTTTTCTAGTCATGTCGGTGTATAAAAAGATTATTGTATTGTATTGTATTGTAAATAATGTTGCTTACATATAAAAAAAAATTTACCTCTGAGAAGTCTTGAGTCCATCTAGAATACTTTTTCTAAATTTTAAACAACCCCTAATTTTAAAAACGCTTCTAAATTTAACAAAAACAACATATTTTCATCCGAGACATGAAAAAATAAGCCAAAATGGGTTACTTTATTCCCCATCACTCTTCGCTGGCGTACCGTAATAGTAAATTGTTATAATATTTAGTCAATGTTAATAAATCACGGTCCTTGCCCAACATCCCTAATACATTATGGGTATCTTATTTCAATGTTGGAAAGGACTTTTTGGGCTCACATTTCGTATTACTTCTTCGCGTACGTGCTTATTTAAATCCGGTGGGAATCAATTACGGAAGGATATGGGCTTGTATGGTTGCGTGTAATATGATATTTAGGGTATGTTGAAGCCATCCATATCCATTCTAATCTCTACCAACAAATTAATTTGCAGTATCTGTTTGTGTTTTCACAATTGTTTGAGTAACTGTAAATTATACGCTGCCTGACCATGTAGACCATTTTAGAATTGTTGTCTGTATGTTTAGCTCACATAAGCTCAGAAACAGCTCAGGGTCCGTTAAAAAGGGAAAAATTAATATAAGAATTTTGTTAGTAGTTTTTTTTATTACTCGAAGCGGGTAAACAGGCAGACGGCCCATCTTATGTTGGAACGAAGCTAGCGCCGCTCATAGACGTTTGCAACACCAGGATCGATGCCAACGTGTTGCCAACCACTGGGATGAGATAAGAGGGATAGGATTCAAGAGATGGGTTAGAAAGGATAGTATAGAAGTTTCCTCCATTTCAATCCCTTTTTTATTGCATAACTTCAGCAGACAGACAGACGGCCTACTGTTGGAAAGCAGTTACCATCGCTTATGGACATTCGCAACAACAGAGGTGCTACAAATGCGCTGCTGCTCTCTAAAGGAAGACTGGAACCTAGCCATTAATGCCGGGACACAACTCAAGGTTATTATGGCGAGCATACTCTTGACCAGGAGCGGTTGCCATCCAGGCGGGCAAATGCCCTACCACCTGGCAATTCCTAATTTTATTCTTCCATGCTATACGTATACGCATGTAATATGTTATTTATAAAAACTCAGCGTAGTATAATTCGAAAACGTTAAAAAATATATGGAAAATGCTAAAAACGCTTAAAACACGGATGCCAAAAAAGTTTTCATGTGTAACAAACAATACAAAACGATATAGAAACTACACGCTTCTTTGGACACGTGTTGAAATCATAGCCTATTGAACTGAACAAATTGTACAAAAAAAGCCTGCCTTGTGTATCTTAAAAGTCTACTGGCTTTCTCAAATATAAGCCGATTTTTGTACACAAGAAGGAAATAAATTTTCTTTATCTGAATACACATTTCATCTCTAACATTTTTATTGAAGAAAATGTTTTTTTTCCTTTCATACTTTTTTTTGACTTTGAGACAAAATATAGGTATATTAATTTTAAATCTTATTTGATAACATACTACTACTATTACTATTTATTTAAATAATTTCGTATATAGGTATATATTGGTATCCTATAAATGTGTCTGGATTTATGTATATATTAAATTTATAAATTAGTGTAAGTATGTATATTTAAAATGTATATCTTTTTTGCTCTACCTACATCGTCAGACTAGTTAATTATTTCTTTGAAACTATGACCATGTTTCCGAATATCGTAAAAGACTGAAGTGGCTTCCTATTCATTTTCCTTTATAATACATTATTTACTCCTAATAGTCCCTCAGTACTTTAGGAACGTTTTAAATTCCTTCGGCTGTGCACTGTCCGTAATTTGCGCCATGATACGTACCGAAAACTTATGACGCCTGCACACACTTCATCCTGTTATGATAATTCTTTTACGGTGCAGGCTGTCAAACTTTGGAATATGCTGCCTCTTACTGTCAGAAAGGCCAAATCCTTACCAACATTTAGAAATTTGCTCAGAAAACACTATTTGTCCACAAATAGCTATATATGATTAACAGAAGATATTAATTTCTTAAACTAGTTTCAGTATTTATGTATCTATTGACTTTTTCCTGCACCACCTATATCACCTGATTCAAATTTCTTTCATTTAGGTTGCCTGGAAGAGGTCGCTTTGAGCAATAAGGCCGCCTGTTGTACTGCCTAGAAAATATTTTAAATATGGTCTGTTTTTGTATTTGTATATTTTGGTGGGCAATAAAGTGTTCTCTTTCTCTCTCTCTCTCTCTCTCTACATAGGTTGCCTGGAAGAGATCGCTTTTAGCGATAAGGCTGCCTGTTGTTTGGGCAAGAAGTATTGTAATTATGCATTTTGTTTTTCTACCTAATTGTTTATTTTGGTGAGCTATAATAAAGTGTTATCTAATCTAATCTATGTCACTAAAATATTTGTTGATGCAGATATTCATTTTGTCCGTAATTAGTTTTGAAAACGGGAATAGCAAACAGTCTATGTGAGGAAAAATTAAGAAGGTATTCTTACTCACATAGACTTATCAATTATTACTATTAGTATAATTACAAACTTTCTGTTGTTTTTCACGTAATATAATATCAGTAGAATTATCCGAATGAAATTCAATAATTTCCTCCAATTTTAATGAGGCTGACCTTTAAAAAATAAATACACGAAAGCTTTCACCGTTAGGTTGTTTACTTCCTACGCGAAATAATATATTTTCACATTAAAATTCATGCTATATTCAACTTGATTTTCATCTAAAATTGGCTAAATCTTGTTATTTTCAAAAGTTAAAACGTGGCGAAATCAAACTTGGAGTTTAATAAAAAGTTTATAATGAAATCACCCCAGATATCAAATCATATAACAAAGTATTTTTAAAGTACCGTAGTAATTTTGGAATAAGGGAACCTCTGTGATTGGGTCATGTCTGTCCGTCCGCTGTCCTGGATACTGGTATTTTTCTCAGAAAATGCTAGATATAAATGAAATTTCATAGAAATATGTAATCTATAACTATGCCGCTACACAATCCTGTAGTGAAAATGCGAAACATATATGTAACTCAGGATTGAAAAAATACTTTTCAGTTCCTATAGTCTTGTAAAGTAACTAGCCAGATCTTTCAAAATCATAATGATGTTTCTTAAAGACTTTTTTATTTAAATAAATGTTGATGTGTTAGCTCCCGACAAAAAAAATTATGAACCCCTTTTCACTTTTGAAATATGAAATTGAAAATTCTGAAATATTTGAGGTTATAGAGCTTCAGAAAATACTTTCAACGAAAATCGGTTTCAACAATAATTGAACAGTGTTGTGTAAATAAAAGTTTTAAACGTCATTCTTTGTGAACACCAAAAGGCACAATGTAACTTAACGCATGATATAAGTGCTTTATGACCATGTTACTATACCTATGATAACATTAACAGTAATCTGTTTATTTTATTTGCTTGTTTTTGTTGCTCGCGTATCTCACTATGTTTATATCTCTATGTATATATGTTTATTATTATTTCGATGTAAATTTGTCTAATAACCCGTTTTATTTTTATAATTATAAAACTGAACCGACTTGATAAATAATTTGTGTTGCATTGTCCTCCGTGACTCCACCTGCTGGTCTCAGGCGGAAGAACAGCGCTGGCCTTACCGGCTAGCATTACGCTGAGTCTGGGTCCAATTTTAGAACTTATGTTGATACATTTATTTTTTATTTTACTCAGTATTGTTAAAGTGTTTATTTTTCCTAAATAAAATAATTCTTTCTTTCTTTTATTCATTAATAGGGCAAAATAAGGCACTTTTTATTTATAACTACTCAGCTTACAAATCTGATATAATAATCCGTCTTGGAAGTTAGTGCTTACTCTCTTTTCTCTTACATTCTCTCCCAAACGATATAATCTATTTATACCATGAAAGAGTGCTTATCTATCCTTCTTCCACGATTTATAGAAATAAAATTGAAGTAGCTCTCTGTAATTTTAAAATACGACTAAATTTAATTGAAAACTGCTATTTATAGATACCTAAGCATATGACCCTTTTTAAAAAAAATTGTCTTTCATCCACTTAAAAGTTGTCTGGAATAGTTTCGAAAATAGGTTACTAACGAATTAATACACAAATTTATCTTGAAGGATTCAGATAATATTAACGTATTTGTGAACCCACACAAACGAAGTGGCGGACATAGCAAGTTCGAAATATAATTTTGTTTATTCTGTCTTGCTTCGTCTTATTTAGTTCGTTATTAAAGGTACGTAAAACACGTCAATAACTCCGTCTCAGTGGATTTGACGGAATAATGCGAACGGAATTTCTCTAAATATTCTTTCTATCAAATATTCAGTGGATTATAAAACCAGCCTACGCGTTCGAACACTCTAATAAACAGAGTGTCAAAGTAGTATTCATTTTAAATATGTATGAAATACAGCCGTGTAACACATAGTCTATATTCCTCTACCGAATACATTCTGTACTAGAGTTTGTCCTGCGGCTGTGCCGCGAGTCAAGCCCCTAAGCTGCAGCTTTATTTTACTTACATAAAAATTATTCGGTTTTTTAGATATAATAATAATAATAACAAAGAAATTCAGTCGATATAGTCTAGACAATTGCCCAGCAAAACATAGAGGTGAGTTGAATCCAACCTAATTTGATATAATACAATTAATGACATCTTGTTTATGACAACGTAGGTATTTGTTAGTGATTTGAAAAACGCGATTGCAGCGCCATCTATTTTGCTAATCCGTCTAGTCCATGGAAACGAAGTCATTTATCGGAATAAAAAGTATCCTAAGTGTTGACTAGGGGTATAAGCCCCCCCTCTATGCCGATTTTCATTCGATACATTGAGTAGTTTTTAAAAAAGATACGACCGCAGCGCCATCTTTTTCACTAATTTCATCTATCCCACGGAAACGAAGTCATTTATTGGGATAAAATGTATTCTTAAGTTACGACCTGGGATATAAGCTAGCTGTGTATCGAGTTTCATTTCAATCCGTTCATTAGTTTTCAAGTGATGCTTTAACAGACAGATAGACAAAAATTCTAAAGATTGTGTTTTCGGAATCTCCTGGTCCGAATTATGATCCCGTGTTTTTTTCACATTTTTATACACAATGTAGAAACTCGAATCATTTACAGATTTATTAGGCATATATTATAAATAAATTTCAAAAGGAATTTTAAATAAAATACTCAATTTCGCAGAATTGAATTGAATAAAAATCATATCCATATATTTATGGAGGGTCAAAGGGACGAGCAAAGCCTGTGTTAGAAGCAATATTTTCCGGTCATGATTTATTTAAAATTTGATATTAATATTTTAACCTAGAATTGTTTACTAGAGTATACCAAAGAGACTGACGTCGCACTTGATGGAAAGTCGTTGCTTTCGCTTACCTTAACACCCCGTCGGCAACACCAGGGGCATTGCGAACGTGCTGCCAGCCTTGGATGAATTGTATGAAATTATTTTGGAAAATTTTGAATGGATTCATGTCGTAAATTTCCTCACTGCTAAAGTTCGTGACCTTGATATCAGTGAATAATAAATTGTTCTGCTCCTCCAAGATTGATATTGAGGTCAGTAGAAGGTAAAATTAATGCACATATCCATCAACCTGTTTATGTTATGCTACAAATTTACTTTCTTACATACATACATATTATCAAAGCTGGTTCCCATGGAGGTAGGCAGAGACTATAGATCTCCACTTGCGACGATCCTGACAAACAACTTCCGCTTCATCTACTTTCATCAACCTCTTCATACATGCACTTTTATTTGAGATTATTTTTACCTGACCTCTCCTTAACACTTCTGATATATTTGTTATGATCATGGTGTGTACGTCGCGCTCTGCCGATACCACTCTCTCTCTTTCATTGCTTTCGTAAACTCAAACGGAAATTATCGTTATCTTTTCTTTATACATAGCAAAAAAAAGGTCGCTTTCCGCGTCTGTCTGTCTGTCCGTATATCCGCTAACTCCTCCTAAACCACGCAACAAATTTTTCACCGGTTTTCACCATTAATTAGGTATTTTTCAATTGAGGTTTATAATATACCCGCAGTGCGATATATAAAAACCTAATTAAGTTTTTATTTAAGTAATATAGAGTTACTGACTAGGATTTGACCCGCGGGGAAAACTCTAGTAATTAATATAATATTAATATTATATATGTAACTTGTAATATTAATAAACTTGTTATGAAATTAGAACTTGAAACGCGACAAAGTAAGTCATATCAATGTAATACTTTAGATTAATATAACACGCATCATAACGTGACAGAACGAATCCGAGAAATCCAAATTACGCTTTTCCATATTACATGAATCAAAATGACATACGAAGAATTTTACACGTGAATAATTCGGAGCTTATAGCCGCGAAACGTGTTGGCTCCTAGTGAAATTCTGCGTATTTATACTATTATATACATGTTAAAATGACTCAGTTTGTTATTTTGTACATTTTTGTACTGCTTCTTCATAGATTTATATATATATATATATATATATATATATATATATATATATATATATATATATATATATATATATATATACAATATTCTCATCATCATCTATATAATATATCAAATATTATATTGTTACAATTTGGGCCACCTGCATATTTGTAAACAAAGCACATTTATTACCCGCCGGCGTTTGAGCTAATAATTGTAGTTCTTTTATGATTGTCTTCTTTTGTTTACTTATTTATTGGTTATTGTGGAGAGTAGCCTATTGTACTCGTTTATGGCCGTTTGCAGGCATAATTAGGCAGGTGTGCGGATTATGATTTCTGGAAAATTGCGTCGACGCTTGGCGGGCAGACATATTTGTATTTGTACCATATAAAGCAATAACCCGATTGAGGAAGAGCGGTCAAGCGATAACCACTAGCGAGACAAAACGTGTGTATATTCGATAATCTATATAATGACAGAATTTGCGCGTGTTATTGAATCGCGCATTACGTTTGGACTGATTGTGTTCAGTTATAATTGTACCTGTGCTATACGTGTTTGTATAGTTCTAATAAATTCTATAGTAATTCAAACAGCATTTTAATTCGAGTCCTGTAACTCGTAACAATATATATGATGAGAATATTGAGTTGGGTGTGTCGTGTTACAAGAATGGATACGGTGAGAAACGAGTACATAAGGGGATCTTTTAAAGTTACACCCGTGACTGAAAAACCGAGAGGAAGAAGTTAAGGTGGTATGGACATGTGATGAGGAGGGATGAAAGTCACATGACAAAAAGAGTTTTAAACTACAAGATTAATGGGTACAAAGGTAAAACTAGACCAAAAAGAGATGTATGGATTCTGTGAAGGATGATTTGTGGTGTACAAAAGGATGTATGTCAGAATAGAGGAGTATGAAAGGAAAAGACATATTGAGCCAATCCCAAATAACTGGGAGAAGGTGAAATAAAAGAGAGATTATATATTGCGGATTGTAATAATAATCTAATAATGCCTATTTTTTCCATGTTCATTGAATATTGCGAAAGGCAGACGATATAGTCCCCAATCTGTAAATCCACTAGCAGTTCATCTCAATAGCCTGGTACCTTTTGTTCTCATTCCCTATAATAGCCCTACACTGACCGGGGGGCTTGTCCTTGGGTGCATTTTATATGGTGTAGACAGGGACAATCGCCGGTCAGGGTCACGCCACATTTAGATAAAATTTGTGAAGGGGCCTCTATGTGTTGGCCTTTCCATGGCCCCACGCAAGACCTCCAAAAGTCCGGGTCATTTTTATGGCCCGTGGTCTGCAGGGACATACATGTATATTATAATAATATATTTCTCAATAACACGGTACAAAAGACCAAGATTTTCTGACATGACGTTCTGTAACATTATATGTTACAGAACATCATGTCATTACCCGTTTTTTAGGCGTACAAATATTCTAAGCCGGGGTAGCATAGTGGTTATTGCACTTGCGTTCCAAATTCAAAGTATGCACCACTTAGGCAGTTTTCAGAAATTAAGGTGCATATTACTACAATTACTAGGTACTAACGGTGAAGGAAAACAACGTGATCAACCCTGCACATCGGAGATAACCAATGTATCAAACCCGATAGTCCATCTTGGACAAGCGTAGCAGGTATGCTCTCCGTTCTCTTATAACTAGGAGGCCCGACCAGCAGTGGGACACTTATGGGCTGTTGTTATTTTTTTAATGTATTGTTAACGTATTAATTTGGTAAATATTTTAAAGAAGATGGAAGTCAATACTGATTTCATTTGGGCATACAAAGCCCCATGGTTTGTTATTAATCATAGACCTTTAATGCTTGGTTTCTATATCTTACTACTCATCTTTTTAAAGGTAGATTCTAAAAAAGTAATATCATATTAATTTTCTATTAGCACTAAAGAGCATTAGTAGAAAATTGGGATTAAGTACTTGTATAGAATTTATTTCAAATTTTGACCAATAGCAGCAAAATAATAGATATTAAAATATAAAGGTAGAAACCCGGCATAATTTGGCTGAAGCTTCTGGTACTGTGGTTCTACTTTTACCTCGTGCCTCAAGTTTCGCCACTTTCACTAATTTATTAACCACTATTACTAATATACTGACCTGCTCGAAGAATATAACTTTGATATTCATGAATACTTAACACCATTATCCAAGACACACATATCGTGCGAGGCTATAGTTAAAAATTCATATAACGACCAAAGAAGACAGTTGTAACAGTGTGTATCCTATAACATAAGTTTCACTTATTTGACGTTTTTCTTAAAAGTAATCCAGTTTTACCGCGAAGTTTTGTAGCTTTATCTAGCTCTGTTCCAACTTATTAGGTGTTCTGGCTTTATTCCAACCCAGTCGGTGCCAAAATCACTAAAATTTTAAGACACAATTGTTTCTTCACACCATTAAGATAAAACGCTCATATTAGATTATATTTTACAATTTCTAACTTGAACTCACATCTTATTTACTTTCATGGTTGAGTTTAGTGTACTATTTTATGACAGAATTAATAAAATGAGAATTGTTTATAGTTCTATTTTTTATTGTCATAAGCTCGCAAGCAAGCAGTCAGCTCATTTGATGGAAAGTGATCACCGCCGCCTATGGACGTTTGTAACATCAAGGGTGCTCTACCAACGAGTTACTTCTAGAGTAAGAGTCCTACTTAAATAAACCCATGTCGTAGCGCAGAAGACACACCTCGACGGGACGATCCCTAAGTCGTTGATATACGCTGAATAAACGTCCTAGAAAACCGTTGCGTAGTTGCACGTGATAAGAAAATAAGAGTGAAGAGTGCGGTGTTGAAACTGTGGCATTGGCACCAGATGAAACAGTTCCTCGGAACATTCCCTACTTTACAGACGGTAGAATCGATGACGATCTACAGACGGTAGAGACGCAATCTCTATAATTATTATTAAATTAAACTAAAACTAAGCAATCTTAAAAATAGATTGTTGCAATATATACCTATGTAACTAAAGAAAAAAGTTATAAATAAAAAGTGGTTTATTATATTGAGCCACTGTCGCTCGTCCTGAACGTCTCTAAAAGGTTGACAGCGTTGCTGCGTTGTATGGAAACGCGTTGGCCTAATCAAAAGCAGCTATTTTGTCTCGTGAAATGTGTACCAAAAGTTTGGCGTTTCGATAATTTTCCAAGTAATAGTAATCCACGAAACCAAGGTCTTTGACCCCAAAGGCCGCAAATACATAACGATTTTCAGTGGCGGCATATATGAATAATATACAAGATAATAATAACTAGCGATCGCCCGTGCTCGATATTCGACCATATTAATTAATGTCAAAGACTATAACTTCTATAATTACAGATTTGGCCAAGGCTACACTGTTAATTTGACTTGAACAATAAACAAAAGTGTATATATGCGTGTGTGTGTCAAATACATGGTAGTGTGTGTAATGTTTTTTTTATTGTTTTAATGTATTTTTGAAGTGAAACTTCTATATAGACGGGGGGGGTCTTAGGATTTTTCTGTCACAAATAAGCGTTACGGCCGCATGGAGGAGCGGCATAAATTTAGACTAGACGTGGTGAGAGGCGGCATAATTTTAGAGCAGACTATGGATGCGTTTTTTGGTTCCGGATAAAATAAAATATGATTAAATAAAAAATGTATTCATTGAAATGTACCTCACCTAACCAAATCATAATTTGCAGTAAACCTGCGAAAAATCGGAATGTGTGCTGGGACACATAGTAGAAGTGAAACTTCAACGGAGAAGTGGAAAAACAAATGGCAACGGATAAGTGGCAAAACGAATTGCAACAAAATTTTAACTTGAAGTTTTGCGTCCAGGTTTTCAAATTGGATAAGTACATTAACAATCTGCCCGTAAAACTTCCAGTCAAAATTTTGTTGCAATTCGTTTTGCCACTTGCCCGTTGCCATTCGTTTTTATCCATATTTTTTTTAAATATTAGCAATCATCGCTTCTTCTCTATATAAACTATAAGTGTGCGAAATTTCATACTCCTCTGTCCGCGCAATTGTCGTAAAAAGGGGTACAAAGTTTTTGCTTCACGTATTAATATATAGATTATACTAGAAATATCATTATTCAATTTTTCACTATTATATTTTTTCATATCAATATTTTATTTGAAAATCGAATCTAGCAGTAACTTATAAGTATTTATAATTCCAAAGTCGCCTCTAAAATTAGTTAATCTAAAAAGCTGTTCACAGAAAACAAACGGCGGAATAATCTAAAAACTTACCGAGGTAAGTTATTTTTTGCAATAATAATAGTTTAAGTTTCTAATACTACTACAAAATCTCAGTAACCGTTCAAAATATGTTCCTGGGGATTTTGTTGCGCCGCTGCTATACTAGGTACTAAAAACCTTATACTAGGTACTAGTGTAATGTAAAAACGTGTTCTTTTGATCGAAACTGGATTGATTCAGTCAATTTTTATTGATTACTTGTCCTACATAATGGGGTTGATGAATCCAATTTATGTCCCGGTTTTGCCGGAACTAACCCAATAATTCTAACCGTCTAATATCCTGACCACCGTGAAAGCCCCCGGATAACCGAAATTTCCACTGAAACAGCCGAGGCACTTGCGTCGCGACCGCTACCAATGACAAACCAGATATACAACAATATTTTTAGAGTTCTTTTTAAATTCGTCTTTTTCAACGATCTGCTTGTCTTTGTGTCACGGCTATTTTTCTAAAAGTACTGGGTGTTAAGTAACTAGCTGACCCGTGCCCACATCGCTGGGTATCAGAAAAAAATTAAAAAATACTTATTATTAATCACAGTCAAATATACCCTTTGTCACTAAGGAGTAATGTAGCTTGCCACTGGTGAAAGAATTTTCTAAATCGGTTTAGCAGATCCAGATATTAACCCCTACAATGTCACAAACTCACAAACTTTACCTCTTTATTTTTTGTTGAGTTTAGTTACCTACTAAGCGAATTCAAAATATTTCTCCTCCCGTATTGCCCGTACCCCAGTGACGCCTACCTAGATCGCATAAGCCTATCTAGCCGATTAAATTGCGCGGCGACCACGCAACTTTTTTCTAATACTTACATTTTTAAACTCATGATATCTTTCGAATGGAATGTCCGAATTTAATAATTCAAAAAGTTATATAAAGCTATTGAAGCAGTGTTAAATATGAAATAATTTATTTTGATAAGGATGAATACCAAGATACAAATAAAGAGCCTTTTCTAGCGGCGGCGTTTTAATTACATTTTTAAAATAAAAGAACACTTATTGTGGCATAACTATTAGGTTGGGGAAAAAGTTTCTTAGCATTTTATATAAAAATTCAAAAGGTTTTTTTATAAAGTTTATTTACATTTGACTAAAGTATGTAGTTGCCATTTTGTTGGATAACTTTTTGCCATCTTGTAGGTAGGGACGTGATCCCATTGCTATAAAAATTTTGGGGCTTCTGATCAAAAAACTACGACAAGTGGTTTTGGCAGTCCTCTCGTGATGTTAACCTGACTCTGCCTTAGGAATTCTCCAGAGACCGAAACAGGTGAGAATCTGAAGGTGCAAGGTTAGGACTATACGGCGGATGCATTAACACCTCCCAGCCAAACTCTCGTAATTTTTGCTGAGTGGCTAAAGATGTGTGAGGTCTAGCGTTATCGTGGTGAAAAATCACACCCCTTCTGTTGATTAATTCCGGCCGCTTTCTCTCAACTTTTTGCTTTAATCTCATCAATTGTTCGCAGTACAGTTCAGAATCCATGGTCCTGCCTGGCGGTAACAGCTCATAATGAATAATGCCCTTCCAATCCCACCATACACACAGCATCATCTTGTTGCGAGTTAACCCGGGTTTCGCCACAGTCTGTGAAGCCTGACCGGCCTTTAACCACGATCTTTTTCACACGTTCTTATCGAACGTGATCTACTTTTCATGACCAGTTATCAGCTTCTTCAAAAATGGTTCGGTTTCATTACGTCGTAATAAAGAATGACAAATGAGTACACGGTTCATTAGGTTTCTTTCAGTGAGCTCATGAGGCACCCAAATATCGAGCTTTTTTGTGTACCCAGCTTTTTTGAAATGCGCCAAAACCATTTTGTGGTCAATATCCAGTTCTCCAGCTACATCGTAACTACTAATATGCCGATCTTGCTCCACTTTTTCAAAAATGGCATCAATTTTATCCGTAACAGGGCGACCAGAGCGACGTGCATCTTTGATATCAAAATTTCCGGATTGAAAACGCTTAAACCAAATTTGCGCTACTCTCACAGATACTGCATTAGGTCCATAAATATTACAAATTTTTTTCGCGGCTTGTGTTGCATTTTTACATTTTTTGTAGTAAAATTTTAAAATGTATCGAATTTCTTCATTAGATTCACTCATTTTAACAATAAGGAAAACAAATGAAAATTACACATTTCCCTAATTTGAATTTGGAATTGTCTTCTTTAAAATTAAAACTTTTGAATGATACCAAAACCAGCCAAATACAAATGGTATAGCCAAAGAGATCTTATTACAAGTTCATACATACTATATGCGAAAAGACTTTTTCACCATCCTATTATAATAGGTAGACGGCCGTATTGTTGAGCGGGCTAAGCCTTTGCCGGCTTACCTCACTGCAACGCAGAGGCTCCGGGTTCGATTCCTGGTATAGTAAATTTCGGAAACGTATTTTCTCTGTTACTTACTATGGTCTGGGTGTCTGGGACCGGCCCCAGAATGGTCCGTTGTATATTACCCATAACACAAGCGTAACTTGCTTAATTTGGGGATATACAGTGTGTGTGTTTGTCTGCCGATTTATTTATTACTTATTATATGCTGTCGCGACACTTTTTGTAAATAATGACGTGTTCTACAAAGTCGTAGAATATTATTTTATTCTATCATCAATAGTTTTCGCAGCGCACGCGATTTTAGGTCATTTCATTACACCTTGGGTTACACTATTGGAGTTTTAGTAAGGATCCCTAATTTAAAAAAAATATAATATAGCCTATGTCAACCGGAGATAGTTTAGCTTGCCAACAGTGAAAGATTTTTTTAAATCGGTGGTTCAGTAGTTTCGGAGATTACCCCCACAACGTCACAAACTCACAAACTACCTCTTTATAATATTAGTATAGATAAAATTTGAGACTTATGTACTCTATATACCGTTATATAATGGTCTATTGTAGTTAAACCACGAAAAAATTAGAGATAGGCCTCATAAATGTACAGTCTCGGAATGAAAAGTTTCGTCACCTTAAAGTCGAGTTTTGCTTGCATGAGTAAAAAAAAGAGTATTGCCAACATTATAATAAATGTTACGTTTTGTTACGTTTATAAAATACAGAAATGTGAAAAAAGTAAATACAATGTTGACAATGATGGACACTGAGATTAACAATAAGAAATACGAATAATTACTAAGTTTATCATAAATATTAAGACCAATAAAAAGGTATTATATCTCTAATAGCTAGAGAGCCAGTGAAAAACAGACATTACATATTTCCAGTAAACTCTGAATGTGGCCCAATGACTCTCTTAAGTTTACTGTACACGAGTTGGACACTAGCTAAGCCCGATCGCGGTAGTTTTAGTACTGCGCAGGTATAAGTACAAAAATTAGTAGAACTTCAAAATTATTTCAGTAAATTTGCCGTTTGTATATTTTAAATTAGATTGTTATTATAATTGAAAAATTAAAATAGCAGACAGTTATGAAATACTTAAAAAAAATGTTTTTTTATTATTTTAAAGAGTCTCTGCTAAAGCCCCTTTGAAATAAAGGAATTTAAAAAATAAAAAGAAACGTCTGATATATATATTGTCACGAGTTTGCAGGTCTCGAATTAAAATGCCGTTAGAATTATTATAGAGTTTATTAGAACTATACAAACACGTATAACACAGGTACAAATATAAGCGAACGCAACAAATCCAAACGTAATGCAGAAAGTCGGATTTCAATAAAACGCGCAAAGTCCGTCAGTATTAGATTCCCGAATGTACACACATCACGCCTAAATCGTATTTGTAGCTCAAATGACCCCCTCTCTCAATCAAGCCATCGTTTTATACTTCACAAATGCAAATGCCCGCCCGGCAACGTCGACGTAATTTCCTAGAATTAGCTTGTACGTATAATCCGCAACACGTGGCTAATGATGCTCCTGAGTGGCCGTAAACGAGTAAAATAGGACAATAGGATGTTCTCCACATTAACTAGACACGTATGCCAATAAATGAGTGAACAAAAGAAGACGATCATAAAAGGATTACAATTAGTTCAAATGCCGACAGATAATAAAATGTGCTTTTATATTATTCTCAACGCTATTGTCAGCTCATGTTTATAAAGGCAGACGTTTTTTCCGGTTAAAACAATAGGGCAGACAGAGAAACATCTACAGCCCGAGCGTACCTATGCATGACTGACATGAGGAATGATTTTCTTTCTCTTTGTCATATTGATTGATTGATTGATTAATGTAGATTTTAAATAACGATGATTCTATGCAATTTTTAATTTATGTCAGTAAATAAGATGCCGTTAAAAGTTTAATTATGTACTAAATATGAAGTTTCATATCCGTTTCATAGAGGATCCTTTAAAGCGCGAGTCTAACTCGCACAAGCCACTTGTTAGGATATACATAAGTACATCTTGCAGACAACATATACATAAGTTACGATATATCATCGAAGCGATGCTGCCATACTTTTAAACGCGTTTATTAAAAGCCAAAAACAATTAATACAAATTTATCGAAAATCATTTATTTGGGTAAACGTTAAACTATATGTAGCTATAGTTTTATGTTATATAGTATAGTTATGAATCATTAAAATTTTGGTAATTTTACAGTATTTGTATACCACTATCACTATTTGTAATCTGTTTTATTCCTGCAACAAATTGTCTGTCTCTTTATACGGAATTTAAAGCATTTTAGACTGTATGTTTCTTTAATGTTTTCTGCAATGATATACAATAAACAGTTATCTATTTATATATGCCAATAAAACAAAATAAATAAAATGACCCCTGAAAATATATTTATTTCTCAAAATAGAAACAAGCTCGTCAGTAGACCCCAACCTGTCCCAAATAAGTGACATTGATTCATCCTCCTTTCGTTGAAGCCTCGCTGAATCAGCAATGCCATCTGTCAGTGAGCCTATAACCTGACATTTGGATCACCCTCGCACCTGGGGCCACGTCGAAATTACAATCAGCTCGTAATATTTATTTAGGAAGATTCAAGCTCTATTTAGATGAGATAATTTGTTATCCCAACCAATTAAAATATATTTTTTTTGTTTTATTACATTTAGTTATTTTTTTATATGGGAGGCTAACAGCTGTAGCATTATAGTTATCAACTAGATTATAGCTATAGGCTATATATCATCACACTAAGACAAATAGGAGCGGAGCACCAATGAAGAATGCTTCAAAATCGGGGGGTTTTGCAAAAAAATTCCACGTGGACGACGTCGCGGGCATAGATAGTAAAATTTTAATATAAATAATATTGAATTGACTTGAATAATGCTCTCGCGCTTCCTCACACAGCGGAACTCTTAACGAGTCTGAGAGGATGTTTGGCCCGTCAGATTTGTCTGGCTCATTGGAAAATATTTTAAAATATTATATATATATATATAAAATTCAGCCTTCCTAAAATAACGTAAGATCCGACTTTTTTTAAAGTGTCTGTCAAAAGTTATGGCCCACAGGGAGTATCTGGCAATATGTAAAAACTAGCCTTGCTACTTTAACGTAAGTTAGCATGGTTTTTTCCACTTTGATACCTGCTACCTGAAAAACGGCCCCGCTTTCAGCTTAGCGAGTATCCATTCCTTTCTAAGTTTATGTTAAACAACCGATCCTAAAAATTTCATCTTTCCTAAAATAACGTAAGTCTAGGGTGACTGGGATCTTGGACCATATAAATACATAATAAGGCAAGCTGTGTCTTCATATAAAAGATCACATTCTACAGAGTACAAAATATTATAATATAGATAGATAGATAACACTTTATTGTACACCATTACAGAAAACCTTATAGCCTAAAAATATTCTAAACGTGCACAATGGGCGGTCTTATAGCTAAGAAGCGATCTCTTCCAGACAACCCGTGGCAGGAATAAAACAGATTATATTGGTCAAAGGTGGTATACATAAATATTAGAAGATATGCAGTTACTTACATATATTTTATTCATTTATAAACATATAAGTATGTAAAATATTATATAAATAAAAGTATACTTAAAGACATATATAAATACACCTACTGATATTACATGCATAAATAAATATATATATATATATATATATATATATATATATATATATATATATATATTTATGCATGTAATATCAGTAGGAAACCTATATTGACCGTGATTCCGATTCCATAGTTCGGACCGCTGTTGGCGACACCACACCCTTCCCCATAACCGTAGGAGTGCACCAGGGATCTGTCCTTAGCCCGTTCCTGTTCAGCGTGATATTAGACGAAGTGTCTTACAGCATCAGAGATGCGCATGAGCAACCTCCATGGTTGCTCATGTGTGCTGACGATATCGCGCTGGCAGATTCGGACAGGGGGCGCCTGGTGCGACGTGTAACTGCGTGGAAGAGGTCGCTAGAGAACGGTGGTCTGAAGTTAAATGTGGCGAAGACTGAGTACTTGGCCTGCAATACTACAGATCCTACATCCGTACGCATAGGCGAAGATACGGTCGAGCGTACGGATCAGTTTAAGTACTTGGAGTCTGTACTTAGTGCATCCGGGGATATCAACCACGACGTCAAGGCCCGTATCACAGCAGCTTGGGCCAAGTGGCGTGAGGTGACAGGTGTCATTTGTGACCCCAAAATGCAGGTTAAATTAAAAGGACAGGTCTATAACTCCTTCATTAGACCTGTCCTTTTGTTGTATGGCAGTGAATCGTGGCCTGTACTTGAGCGACACAAGCAAGAACTACGTGTCACGGAGATGAATATGCTGCCATAGATGTGTGGAGTAACTCGGAAAGACTGGGTAAGGAACTCCCGCATCCGTGGCAGTCTTCATGTTTCGTGACATAGCAGATAAACTACAAGAGTGTGGCTTACGCTGGTACGGCCACGTTTTACGGAGACCGGCTAACTATGTGGGGAACAAATGTCTAGCCATGCCGCCTCCGCCAGGTCCCGGTCGAAGGGGAAAGCCCAAGAAATGTTGGCTTGACGTTGTGAAGGATGACATGCGTACCAATGGTCTCAAAACGGGGGATGCAGAAGACCGCGTGAAGTGGAGTAGAAAAAGTAGGAAAGCGGACCCTGGGCGTCGGAGTGAAGGCTCCGAACGCAACCGGGATTTAACGCTCGAATGATGAAGATGATGATATACATATATATATATATATATATATATATATATATATATATATATAAATATGCGTAAAAATATCAATCATCACTATGTTGCAGGTAGTGCTTTTTTGTCATGTTCTTAAATATTGTTAGTGATTTAGCTTGTCTAACAGTAACAGGTAGCTCATTCCAGAGTCGATCCAAAAGTTGTTTGGAAGAAATTACTAATAGCGATAAGACCAGCTATTGTATTGTATTTTTTTATTTCTGTTTACTTTTGGCCGGTTACTATATCCTACCAAACGTTCATTTGCCTTACTATCGGCTAAAATTTGACATAAGCTCCATACAATGTCAAAATTCAACCGACGGTAAGGTAAGTGAATGAATAGTCAAATACAGGAACTGGCCATATATGTTTTAACAAACAATAAAACATATTAATTCGTTCATTCATTTATTCAATACTAGCTGATGCCCGCGACTTCGCTAACTATCCCACGGGAACTCTTTAACTTTTTCGGGATCAAAAGTATCCTATATGTTGACCAGGGATATAAGCTATTACCATACAAAATTTCATTTAAATCGCTCCAGTCCTTTCGGAGATTAGCCGGTACAAACAGACAGACAAACAGACAAACAAAAATTTGAAAAAAATCTAAATTAGTTCTATTTCACTTCTTACATTCCCCTAACTCGTTTTTTAGCATTTTTTTTTCTATGTACAGAAATTTGACCTCTACAATTTTATTATATGTATAGATATTACTATTCACGCAGCAACTCCTGTCCATCTAAATTTTGCAAATGTCTTCAAATTTTTGACAAATTCCGTCTTTTTTCGCTTTTACCGTCCTCTCGCAAAATATATTTCATGGATTGTTCTTTGATGCGAATTTTACGGTTTACTTTACTCACTTTTTATGCATACCTTTTTTTACAACCGGGACCATAATCTATGAGCCTGCAATATTGGATCGAGTAGTACAAATCGAATGAGATGAAAGCTCAAGGAAAATTTGCGCTGTCCTGACTGGTAAATCGGGGTCACTGAACCATTGAACCCATAGCTATCATGGCGGAAATTCCATAATGTTGCAAAGTAGGGTTTATTGGTCTACATCTACACAGATACTTTTATGTCACGTAGAAAGTTTGCTTATTCTTTATATATATAATTCTTCTGTTGGTGGTTGGTGTCACTGAATTCTTCCTAAACGGTTCGATATTGATGAAATTTTTTGTGTGTGTTCAAGTGGATTCGAGAATGGTTTACATTCACAATTTGACCCAGTAGATGACGCTGCAATCGGGATCTAGATCTTTATTTTTCAGAGCAGAACAACGCCTGCCGAGCCCGCTACTAATATTTCCTTTCTACATACCGCCTTAGACAGTATTTCTTGTATTCTTCTTCTATGCTACAATAATGTTACGAGTGCGGGACTCGAATTAAAATGCCGATTGGAATTACTATAGAATTTATTAGAACTATACAAACACGTTTAACACAGGTACAAATATAACTAGACACAACCAGTACAAACGTAATATATGATTCAATAACACGCGCAAAGTCCATCACTATATAGCTTATCGAATGTACACACGTCTTGTCTCGCTTGTGACCATCGCTAGACTGCCGATCTCCCCATTGGGCCATTGCTACATAGATACAACATGGCTACCCGCCCGCGTAAATCGAATTTCTTAGAATTCGTAATCTGCACACCTCCCTAATTATGCCTGCAACGGCCATAAACGAGTACAATACACAATAGGCTGTTTTCTAAATACAAATTTTAAACATAAGGTAAAGAAAGGAAATGGCTTACAAAAAGTAATAAACTGCAGGTGTGCATTGGTCTTTGTCGGTCGTAACAATAATATAGAAATGTAAGTATACTCTTTTTTGGACGACTTTTGTTATTTCTTTAAAGCTTATGTGTAATTATTTAGAATGACCAGATACTTTCTCATCATCATCATCCTTGTGTTAAGACACGATTACGTTCCAGATCATAGATATTACATGGGAACAAAAACCTATTTCGAAAGGTAGTATAATTGCTACGAGCTATAGTTTCGAAGTCTATACGAGTGAAATCACATGAAAATTCTAATAAGTATATCTAAAAACATTTAAACATCTTGTGCACCAGAATATAGTGGAACTCATTATCGAAGTGAGGGGTCTCTTCTTTTGGACACCTACAACCTGAATCAACTCCCATATGTCTTCTAAGTACGTTCCATCCATTTAATCCCAATTGTCTTTGCTTAACTTCAAGCGAAATGGAGATCAAAGCGAACTTATACTACAATAAAAATAGATGTAAACGTTTGTAGGCACATTTTTAGCAAGCGTTTTGCTTTAGGTTAATTTACATGTAAAGCTCTCATCATTATAATAATTAACACACCAAACGTGGAAATGTATGCAAATGCTAACAAATTTATGTTCAGTAAGTTTGCTTTAGCGCCCAGCGCGGTGTACGCATATGAAACGAGGTTAATATATGAAATAATATCGGTGAAGTAACAGTTGTATAAATATAGAATCACTACTTGTTACCCCCGACCTTGCCCGCATTAGCGTTTTTCATTCTGATTGAAGTAAAACCACAGTCGGAATGAAACAGGTATTTCTTTATTTTATATCAACTTTATCATTTTTTTTATTTAACGAAAACATTTCCCATAATTAGGCAAAAAAGTAGAAAATAAATAATAGGGGCGCTACTTTCGCATGTTTGTCCGAATTTTGGAAACCTTAATATTATGAGAAGAGTAATTTTGGTACTTATAAATAACTTTCAGTGTGACGTTGAATGTAGTGGAAATATTAAATTGGTTCACTTATGATATACGCATTTTCTCAAGATAACCTATAATTTTTACTTTAACAATAATGGCTATCAATTTTGTAAACCAGAGTTTTATAACACCTTTTAACTAATTAACAAGACAATTATTTGATTAAGAGGCTAAACACCATTAAAAGTGTCGGTGGTTTTTTTGGTAAATATCGACGAATTATTACGAAAAGATTTTTACTTCAAATTCCACTAGACATCCTTGATAAGCTAAATTCAAAAAATAAAATTAAAAATCATTGCTCATCTGAAACTTAATATTGTTATATCAGTATTTCGTTATTTTTAGCGGATTTTATAGTCGGATATAGACGAATGAACGTTCATGACTATTAAATTTATTATTTTGACGGCCTCTGTGGTTGACCGGGCTAAGCCGTTGCCGGCCTACCTCACTGCAACGCAGAGGCTCCGGGTTCGATTCCTGATATAGTAAATTTCGGAAACGTATTTTCTCCGTTATTTACTATGGTCTGGGTGTCTGGGATCGACCCCAGAGTGGTACGTTGTATATTACCCATAACACAAGCGTAACTTGCTTAATTTGGGGATATACAATATGTGGGTTTGTCTGCCGATTATTAATTATTATTAATATTATTAAATGTGGACTCCATTTTTTTCAAAATGGCTACTAGAACCCGAAAGATGTATATTTTTACCCTTCATTCCTAGTCTTATTTTCATATAGACAACAAGCGCAATTTCCACGAATACAAAAAATGAAACAAATTTTTCGGTCGAGCGTGGATTAGGGATGTAGTAATATTATGTGGAATCTTTCGACACGCGTCCTGTTCAATGTATCGTATGAAAGACGGGAAACGCACCCACTTTGTCCCGGAATAGATGTTAAATGCTTGACATATTTTATCATGATCTATATATACATTTATTATAATAACTTATGTATTTTGAAATATATTATTGTATATGTGTATATTTGTATGTATTTGTATATTTATTTCTTAAATTAGTGTGAGTATCTATTGCCTTTTTCCTGCACCACCTACATCGCCTGATTCAAATTTCTTTGTTTTAGGTTGCCTGGAAGAGATCGCTTTGAGCGATAAGGCCACCTATTGTATTGCCTAGAAAATATTGTAAATATGGTCTGTTTTTGTAATTGTATTTTTTGGTGTGCATTCTCTCTTTATATATTGTTGCAATACATCCACTATAGTAGTCATAAGAATCATAGAGTACATTAAATATCTCATAGACAATCATCATAGATAATAATATTTTTAGTCGATTCATTACATAACTCGATTTATAATAGTGTTTCTCGGTATCATAGATGAAATCTATTTTAGTTGATTTATCAGATTATTCGAATTATAATTAAATTATCATTTTCTATTAGTTAGTTAATTTTATATGTCCACTAAATTATCAAGTGCATCAGTAACTAATGGTTATAATTATTTTGTGATCCTGGCAACACTATGATGTAATTGCTATTTTTAGCAATGATGCAATGTTATTTGTTTTGTAGTTTGTAACATTTTCGTATAAAAAGGCATGGTAGCCTGTAGACAGATTTCATTGCTTACTATGCGGCTTGAGTAGTCACACCAAAGGCTGAACAATAAAAAAGGGGGAAACCCAGCCCAAATATTTATTATTTGGTACTTACTTACCCAAATCTCTCTTTCTGTTACAAAATGTAAATACTATAAGAATATTTCAGGCATATTTTATACTAGCTACTACCCGCGGCGTCGCTGGTCTAGATTAATAATCATAGTTTGAGAAGTAGAAAATGGTTAAAATGTAGCCCCTTTTCAACACCTAAGGGTTAGTATTTCCACAAGCGCCGATACACGTATACATTTATTTGTAACCAGAAGCAAGTATATGAAATATCGTGCACCTACTTTTAAAATGACGGTTTTTCATACAAACTTTCATCCCCTTATTCAGCTTTAGTAGTTTGGGCTGTGCGTTGATACGTTAGTCACTGAGGTCAAGTAATACCTATAGGTATATACGTAAAGATTAGTTATGCCGGAGACTTTGTTCGCTTTAATCCGAAGATCTGTTAATTCTTTTTGAGATAATATGGATGTTTACGTAGTGTAAGTTCACGTTTGACCATCATATCTCCTGATGAGAAGCGAAGATAATAATAATGTATTCACAAAGGACTTGAAGGCGCACATTTTCCTAGTACTTTAGCTAAATGTCAAAACTAAACATAAACTTCCATCGTCTCTATGAAAATTCATAGTTCGTAAGACTATCAAGCAATGGATCGATGTTTTTATATAAGTAATAGTAGATTGTAACATGAGAAGTGAAAGTGACCTATTTAGGCATGAGGTGGTATGGCACACGAGGGTTGCGAGAGTGCTAATAGTTCGAGTGCCTTTCACCCGAGGTTAACACTCTGCTTTTCATTTCGAATATGAGGAAAGTAAATAAAAACTGATTGGTTAAACAAACAACTACTTCTCCAATGAAATCGGGCGTTAAATCCATACCTAAATCTGATGAACTCATTTAATACGTCACATATGAAACGTGAGTAAATTTAGTTTTCTGTTGCAATCTACCAGCCAGTATTTTCTGTCACTGATGATAGAAATTATTTAACTTAAATTTAGGTAAATTGAATAATAACTTAGTGAAAAGTAATTTATAAGTACAAAATTGTTGTTATTTTTTTATTATAATTTATGGCGCGATTTAATAGTGGCTATAAAAAAAGGTGGGACATGAGTCGCATGTATCTATGGTACACATAGTTTTTACATTTTTCACAGCAGGGAAAGTCGTTTCCCAAGGACGAAAAGTACTGTTTTCATCCCTGTGATCAGGCAACACCAAGCGTACTTTCAGAATATGAGAAATGAAAATGTATTTTCCAATAAAAAGTAATTATTGTTCCCATTTATATCGTATTAAACCCTTTAAGTCTGGGGGCTTCAAATATATAAAGATCCTCACAGTCTATTTCTATTGTTTGCTGAATAATTTCGATCTGTTTGATCTTCACTATCGCAATATTGCTTTTTTGTTGGACAAAGGGTACTCGAATGAGTTTTTAGATTACAAATAGACGGAATGACTTTAATATTGTTGTGACGATTGCTTGTTTATTCTTTGCCTTGTTTATTTTGGAGCCGATTGGCTTTTGTTTACAGTTCTAATATTATAAAGAGGAAAGATTTGTATTTTTGTATGTTTGTAACGAATAAACTCAATAACTACTGGACCGATTTCAAAAATTCTTTCACCATTAGAATGCTACATTATCTTTGAGTAACATAGATAGGCTATATTTTTTACTACAAAAAATTAGGGATCCCTACCAAAGCTTCAATAATGTAACCCAAAGTGTAAAAAAATACCCATAAACCGCTAGTTTTTTATAAGGCGGCAATAATTTGGAATTTTTTCGGTTAAATTTTTCTACAGAGATAAAAGTTTTATCTGCGGCTTTCGTTGTTTACATTTAATTCCGTATGAAATGAAAATTTTGCATTAATTGCAATTAATAGAATATTACTTTCTCTGTCTAACGCTAAAGTAATAATAGGTACGGAATTTCATGTAAATTCTCATACCGCGTAGAGAGACCAAACATATGTATATTTGAAGAAGATAGGAACTTAGGCTCAGTATTCTACTTACAGTCTTAATAGGATTATAGGTAGAATACAATATAACTAACAATAAGTTAAGTGTTCTTTAATTCATAATATTTTAGTTTAAGAATTTTTCCA
This sequence comes from Dendrolimus houi, assembly GCA_039645545.1. Lineage (NCBI taxonomy): Eukaryota > Metazoa > Arthropoda > Insecta > Lepidoptera > Lasiocampidae > Dendrolimus > Dendrolimus houi. The sequence goes on from CM077136.1 coordinate 11,269,115, forward strand.
AAGCTAAATATAAATACATATTTCTTTATTACATAGAATTTATTCATTATTATTGTAATATAATTTATTAATTAATGTATTTCCAATTAACAGGAGTGGGAGTTTATTATGACAGTGATCCAATTCATAATTTCAGAAATGTTTCACGTTTAAAACTGGTTCCATTATAATTCAAGCACTGATTTATGATCAGGCAGCATTCCATTGCGATCTTTCAATTAAATTCCATTCGTTTCATGTTCATTTTAATTTATTAATTTTATTTTGTCGAAACTGTTAAAACAGTACGAAATTAATTTAATTTAATTCGGAAAACGAAAATTGACTCATATGCTAGTATATGATGGAAAAACAAATTATATGTATTTTCAAAGCGACACATTAAATATTTATAAGAAACTAGCTCTTATCTGCAACTTCGGTCGCATTTATTTTTGTAGTAAATATTTTAAAATCTATCGACTTCTGTGGAAGTGTAGAAGGTGATTTGGTATTCTATAAATTAAATTTGGTTACGATTTCTATATCTGTATTTTGTGATTTCACAGACCTTCATTATATTAGATTTATAGAGATATTTTGTTTTTTAAGTTAGACATATGTAAAGCAAGTGACGTGTGTGATTTAAGATATTATAACGCTATGATGTAATGAGCTTTTATGAAATGAAGAGTTTGCGTTAATCGCAAACAGAAGGGAGTGACCATTTATCTGTAGTCTAAACTTAGCCTTATATTTATAAAAATATATACCTAATTCCTGGCCAGCATCAGTATCAAAGTATAAAAAATCTTGTAAGAATTAAAAACTCATCTATAACGGAAAAAACACATTTTCTTTATTTATTTCAAAATGCCTAAATCAGAATTTTGCTCCCCTATTTCACCTCCCTTCAAGATGGTTTTTAAGACGAAAGGTAAGTTAAGTCCTTTTCCGCATTACAATCATCTCGCTGTCGTATTTTATGAAGATCTGTTGTACAATTTAGTCCTGAAAAAGTAGCAGACAGAGTTACTTTCTCATTAATATATTATTATAGAGTAAAATTTCCCTCGCAGCTTCGATAACAAAATTTTCAACTGTATAACGGGATATTGTGGATCGCGTTAGAAACTCTCGCATACACGGCAGCCTTCATATCCGTGACATAGCAGAAAACTACAAGAATGTCAGTTACGCTGGTACCGCCACGTTTATCATATGGGAAAAATTGTACTGAAGTTACGAAACTGCCTACAAAAGATCAGGGCAGAAGAAGTAGGTAGACTCAAAAAACGCTAGCTCATTGTAAAAGATTATATACATGTCAATGATCTCACAATTTGAAATGCCGAAGTCCTAGCAAAGTGATAAAAAAGTAGGACAAAACACAACTGGGATTTATCGCTAGGATGATAATGATAACGCCAGGGAATTCAAGATACAAAGCTTATTGTATTGTTAATAGTAAGGACCGGGGTCCTTTATGTACATATCCTAAATACAATCCTGCCTGATTCATACATCAGCATGCCCGGTTAATTACGAAGCATTCATTTAAATGCCTCGAGCCAATTCTGGGAGTTAATGGGCAGATATTATTAATAAACAGCCATCACAACAATGGCCTCTGAACGAACAATGCCGCTAGCTAAACCCGATCTTATATAAAACACGTGTCGAAATTGCTTTGGGCAAAATCACGCCAGCCGCTCTGTATTCCGACCAAATTCTTGACATACAGTTAGGGAGGAGAATGCCCTGAGGAATTCAACGTATCTGCGTGGGGTTGTCTTACCCGACTATTGTTGTTCTTTATCATATAATATAACTTTGTCATATGAAGCAAGTATTTGCCTTTAAACATGATATTACGTTTCTTATTTTATACAACACATAGTTTCAGTGCTAGAACAAAGGCATTCTAAGTCTTAGAAAAACATTTATGAAAAAAAATTTTACTAGCAATATATTATTACATTATAAAACGGTCATAAGTGAAGCAGTCAAGTTTCAGTAGACGACGAACTTTAATTTGGTTTTAGTAATTTAGCAACGGTATGCCAAAAAAGTAATAATCGATAATACGTCTTATTTAAAAAAGTAGTGCACAGATTTTATTAAAACTTTTTTTTATTTAAAAGTATCTGCGCAGAATACGGCCTACGGCCTACCTAAAGCTCGGTGGCCTGTCGTAAGACGCGACAAAACAACCCACAACCAGATGATAGTTACCACCTCTGGTCTGGGGTATAAGTACCGTCACAACCGTGAGTTGTATTCCCGGCATCAGTGGCCAGGATTCAGTCCCCCTTTCGAGACCGGCAGCACATTGGTAGCACCTTTGGTGTTGCAAATGTCCATAAACGACGATAACCGTTTTCTAACAGGAGGGTCGGCAGTCTAACTACCTCCACCACCACCTACTCATGCAATAAAAAAATATTTATTCATCTCAATAGTTTTTTAACTTTCCAGTGCCTTATTTAATTCAAAATTTTCAAATTAAAATTCTATTGACACTAACCAGATACCATTGCACTAAATCCATTTAAAAGTTAATCAGATATTACTTTAGAAATAGTGATAAACAAACGGCAGGTCCAATTTCACACGTGTCATGCCGACGGATATGAAATGAACTGCAACCACACGCTGCTTCCATTCTCGGAAAATAAATTGATATTTCATCAGCCGCTCATTGTACCCGCTGCGCTTCGCATATTAGCAAAAAATCAATTTCCTCGTATGCATATATCACGGTGTTCTTTTTCTGTCCACCACACTCGGTGACCGTATTGAAAAGAGCATTTGACACGTTTTTATCGTCTCACATTTGATTATCTTTTTATATATAAACTAGCGGGACCGGCTGACGTTATCCTGTCCTGAAAAAATAATCTAGAGACTCTATTACAACGCCACCTACCGGGTCCAATTGTGAGTCTAAACCATACTGGGACCCCTCGACCACACATAAAAAATTCCATCAACATCGGTTTAGAAATACTTCAGTGACCTGACATACACAGTAACATTAGATTTTTATATAGAAGAAAGAAACGATAAGAGATTATTCTTCTTTCAAAATGATATTTTGAAATGTGTTTTTAATTTAAGCTCTTATTTATTTCCAACATTTTCCTTGTGGCTCCCTTAAAAGTAAGCATTGGAACATTTTTATGTTTTTTTATTCGTCTACTCACCAAGTATTGACAAAAGTTTATCCCTCAGTAGGGTAGCTGACATTGAAGTCAAATGAGATACTTTTTATCATTTTACAAAATGCCCAAGCCGCCTAGATTTTGTACGAGAATAGCAAGCAATAGCAAGAATGTCATAACTCAAACGAGTCAAATAGCCTACTAATTTTATTGTTTAAATAATGTTTTAAATTCTTTTTACCACATACACATAAAGTAAATCATTTACAGTCATTTCGTGTCAAGGCAGGAACAAAGGGCGGCCTTATCGCTTTAGAGCGATCTCTTCCAGACAACCCGGGCTGTGGATTGTGTGAAAGGAATCAAGAGTGTATGACGGTGGTGTGCAAAAAAAATACATGTGATTAATATTATACAATACATATAATTAAGAAAAATAAAATAGACAATCACACATATTAATATTATATATATACAAATATATACATTATTAATATGTGTATAGCAACAACAATAGCTGTACAATATTAATAATAGCAATAACACAATATATCAATATTTTATTATATATATATATATATATATATATTAATATAATATATACAATATTAATATTAATTAAAGTGACAGATAATATTCTACCTATTCCTACCAATCTTTTCAAAGTGGAGGGTGATTTTGCCTGTCGTAATAATATAACGTATGGTAAATTTAGCGCCCGCTATATAATTCAAAAGATTTTTTTAAATTTAGAGTAATATGTGTCATCTACCTAATTACAAGCGACACCTTTTTCTTACATTTCTGGTGATTTATGTACACCATCGTATAGCAGTGTTTACAGAAGATCCTACCTTTCAATTTATTTCTTTAAGTTTATGGCTTGGCAGCTAGGTCTTTAAACTAGATCTTAGATTACAATATACTTTCTTAATTTTCTTAAGCCTACATATAGCTCAGCTGAACTGTAGGTTATCAACTGACACCATTCAACGGAGTTCTTGTAACAACTCGAAAGGCCACATTTGAATATACAGTTCACATTTCTCACAATAACACATAATTACTACTCTAAAACTATTAATATCCTATATAATACTACATACCCCTAACCCTACAACTACTGTTCATTTTAGAGTAATTTTACACATTTTTAGAAAATAAAACTGCACAGCACAACATCTCCATCTTCAGTTCCCGCTAAAAACTTCCTATCTTTCAAATATAATCTATATTGTTACAACTCAACAACTCAACACACAACAACTCAGGTCCCGACAAACACAAAATCCACCTGCATATCTGAAACAAAGCACAATTATTACCCGTCGGCATTTGAACTAATAACATTGAAATTCTTTTATGGTCATCTTCTTTTGTTTACGTATTGGCATAGGGCCTATTGTTGTATTGTAATCATTAGCCAGGTGTTACGGATTTAAAGTACAAGCTGATTCTAGGAAATTCGGTCCACGCTGCCGGGCGAACATATTGCATTTGTGCAGTATAAAGCAATGGCCCGATTAAGGGAGAAGTTAGTCGAGCGAGAACCACGAACGAAACGAGACGTGTGTACCACAATCGGGAATCTTTTAGTGACGGACTTTGTGCGTTTTGTTGAATTACGACCTTCTGCATTACGCTTGGACTTGTTGTGCTCGGTTATATTTGTACCTGTGTTATACGTGTTTGTATAGTTCTAATAAACTCTATAATAATTCCAACGGCATTTTAATTCGAGTCTCGGACTCGTAACAATATTAGTAGTGCTGTAATAATAGTAGTAATAATAAACAAATCATTTCAGAATAAATGTGGCAGTAATTGATTGATGTGATGGAGAGATAAACGAAGGAATATGACAATTTTATAAGATTTTTTGCCCGTTGGGTCTGAAACCTTAGAAACAAAAACTCCTAACACAATTTGCTTTTATTTTCTGTAAACACCTACGACGCTACACCGTTACGCTCCCTACCTGCTACACCCCTACGTCTCTACAAAGTCGTTTCTACAACACGCTTCGTCTGAATAACAAACAATAAAGCCCCTCGGAAGTGCTTGGTACTCGGAACTCGGTACATAACGGTAATGTTCAGCTCATTAGCATTTACACAACGTAATGAAGCTTACGTAACGCCACGTTGTACTGTATACAATATTATTCACTCGCGACACAAAATCAAGATGGCCTTTCTGATTCTCCCTTCAGAAAATTATTCTTTTACAAAAAGTTTTTGACTTCATTAAACTCTCAAATTAATGCAGATTATTTATTTAATGTAAATACTAGCTTAATAAATATTAACTTCATGTTTCTTATTTTTGGTGATTTTTATTCTTGGTGTTCTCCTTCCAGGTAATTTTTGTAATGCCTTGTTTACATTATGCCCACTTTCATGGCAACAAGTAGGGAAATGGCGAGGAAAGTGAGTAGTATGTAAACGCAATTTATTTGAACACTTGCTGTTATCAGCGGCTTCGCTCACGTATTTTATAACTAATCTACATATTTAAGTAGTCAAAATAAGCTAAAAAAGATAGCCTTTTTCACCACCTTAGGCGAAGTATTTCTAAAAACGCCGATACACGTGTACATTGATTTGTAACCAAAAGCAGGTACATAAAATATCGTGCTTCTTACTTTGAAAATAACGGATTTTCATACAGACTTTCATCCGCTTTTTCAACTTCTCAGGGATTGTATTTTCAAACATTTTTTCTTAGTGCCTATCTGCATAATAGAAAGAACTCACACGCAACTTGTTACGGTCCTAGCCTCAGTAGTTTTGGCTGTATGTTGATATGTCAGTCAGACAGTGAGGTCAAGTAATTATATGTATGTATAGATATTTCATACTACCGTTTACTGTCGTAAAAGTAGGCATAATAAAAATAAATAATCGACAGACAAACACGCACATTGTATATACCCAAGCTAAGCAATTTACGCTCTGTTATGGGTGATATACAACGGACCACTCTGGGGCCGATCCCAGGCACCCAGACCATACTATATAACAGAAAGTTCGTTTCCGAAATTGACCATGCCAGGAATCGAACCCAGAGTCTTTGCATTGTGGCGAGTTCGGCCAGCTAAGACTTAGCCCCCTCAACCACAGAGGCAGAAAGAATCCATTTTTTAATGTCACAAAAATAATATAACTTTTGTAGTTGATGTAATCATCAAATACATTAGTCTCCACGAGACAAAAGGGCTAAAAATATTTGAAACATCATACTGAAGAGCTCTGTCTTCGTTTTAACAGATGAAAAAGAAAACACGTTAAATTGGATTTCTCTTTGCGTGCTCGGTTTGTTATTTATTTTTGCGTTTCCTTATGAAAAAGATGGATTGCTGATTAACATGACAGGGTGACTTCGGTGGTTGAAAGGTTTTGCTTGTGAAAAATGTGGCCTGTCATAGTGCCTTTACGATTTTATGTTATTTATGTATTAAGATAAAATATTTTAACTTCTGTTGTGTTTTTGTAACTCTCAGATTCCACAGTAAGAACTATAAAGGCAAGTACGTAGCAGTCTAAGAACTATGAAGGATTCCTTAGAAGTGTCAAACGTCAAATTTTTGTAACCTCCAACATAATTAAACATATTACTTATATAGTTTTTTTTATCATCAGTTTTGTAAAAGTTACATATTTTTGAACACTAAATGAATATTGTTGCTCTACAAACAACAACAAAGAAAACTAATATATATATATATAGAAAGAGAGAGAGAGAGAGAGAGAGAGAGAGAACACTTTATTGCACACCAAAATATACAATTACAAAAACAGACCATATTTACAATATTTTCTAAGCAATACTACAGGCGGCCTTATCGCTCAAAGCGATCTCTTCCAGGAAACCTAAATGAAAAAAATTGAATCAGACGATATAGGTGGTGCTGGAAAAAGGCAATAGATACATAAATACTCAAACTAGTTTAGGAAACGAATATACATATATACATAGTCTTATATATACAACAATACATAAGTTATATATACAGCTTAACATAAAAAAAATATCATAATGAAAATCTGGAATATATATATATATATATATATATATATATACTAGCTGACCCGGGAAACTTTGTGCCGCCTCAGAATCATTTTTTTTCATATTTACTCACCTTTTAGACCTTCCTTGGACTTCCACAAATAATTCAAAACTTAAATTAGCCAAATTAGTCAAGTCGTTCTCGAGTTTTAGCGAGACTAACGAACGGCAATTGATTTTAATATACAAGTTTGTTTTTCTTGACATGAGTCTTAAAACAGGAAAATACATTTATTGATGAAGTTATGAAATAATGAGTATGTATAACTGGTTTTTTCTTACAAGATAAAATTTTAGTTAAATTGTTTCTTGAAGTTTAACATGAAAAAGTTTTATCGTGATATATAACTTTAGATGTAGCGTAAGTTGTCTAATGGCCGGTTCCTATACCTTACTATTCATTCATTTGCTACCATCGGTTGAATTTTGACATAAGATGTGTGGAACTTATAACAAAATTTAACCAATAGTGTCCCTCACTATAATTAACGGTCAATAAAATATAGGAACCGGGCATGAGACATTTATTTAAACATCATTAAATAGTGTAAGTCATTGCAAAATTATATTTATAATATACGAAAATAATCTTCTAAGGAAAAACAGTGTATACATAGATTAAATTATACTATTGTTGGATTGGTTGGTCGTAGTATCCTTAAGATTTTTTAAAATCTATAATCTTATAAAATTCTAAACATATCGTGTCTGTACATTGTAGCTATTTAAAAAAACAACTGGAATAGACTATATAAACAATGGAGGACATGATCCAATTTTTTTTTGTCTGTTTGTTCGGGATTAACGTAAAAACTACTGGGCTCATTTGATGTGGTTTTCACTGATCGGCAGCTAATTCTTATACTTAAAATATGCGCTAATTTCGATACCGCTAGAATTTTTGTAGAAATGACTTGAAATGGTCAGATTGGAAAAAACATCGAATTCCGATGCGATTTTTTCACTGATCGATAGCAATTTTTATGTAATAGAATATGTAATATTTTATTATCCTGGGAATCCCGCGGGAATTTCAAGTCAAGCGTGGACGAAGTCGCGGGCATATCCTGCTTTTGAATAAATTGTCAATTTATTCAAAACTAGGAACTAGGTGCCAATTACTTGGGGTACTAATAAAATAGTATACAATATATTTAAAAACAATATATTACAAATTTATTGCTTTGCGCAATCAAAGGAGGCTGAATCAAACAAAATAAAAAAGCCTAATTTTCTGAACCAACGACTTGAGTTTCCAGTACTTGGTTCCAAAAATTAGCCTTTTACTCTTAAACTAAAACTATTACTAGATATTGAAACTCAGACAAATTATATCTTGGATCGCTCCACAAATTGAAAAGACAATTGACTTCAAATTTATTTTTCATCCAATCGGAAAAATCCATACATAGTGAAGCGAACAATAGCTAATTTAATGTTTATGAGGTTAAAAGGTAAGGTCACACCGCTGGCCAAAGCAAGGCTTCCATATCAGCTCTGCACTTGACAGCACATGCCTAATCGAGCGGCAAACTAAGTAACCAAATCCACTTTGAGGCAATACTGTTGGCCAAAAGGCAATTAGTGAACTAAACTGATCCTATGGCATAGGCCTCTTGGGATGGATGAGAAACATAATGTTTTATCCAATAGTTGCTTAGCTTTAGACAAATGGCTATTCTAAATTTCTTATTAAGTTTCTATGTAAGTAAGGGCAAATAGGCAGATGGCGAACTTGATGAAAGGTGATTACTGTTGCTAATGGACGTTTGCACACTGAGGGCGTGGCCAACGCGTTGCCGGCCTCCAAGAAATTTTATAACGCTCTTCTTAAACAACCCACGCAACCCGCAGGTTTTGTAGCGCAGAGAGAAAACCTCGGCAGGAAATTCCCTCTAGATAGTTGTCGTATGCAAAACAAACGTTCTACAAAACCGTTACATACCTGAACGTGGGAGGGAGCTCAAGGTAATGGAGGTGAACATCTCTTCGATAGCGAGCGATGCCGTTGTAAAAACTATGTATATAGTTTTTAAGTTACAAGCCAGTTACAAAAATGAGAACATTACTTCCATAAAACTACAAAACAATAACAGCGTAGCAACATATTACCAATGGTAGATATTATTGTTGTAATTGTTAGCGAGCCGTACAAGACATAAAAAAGGATTATAAGCTAAGACTGTTGTAATAGTCAGTGCAATAGTCTTTGTTTCACCGATTTATTTAGGTACACGACACATATTCATCAATTTAAAAATTAATTACATATTAAAATGTAGGCACTAAAATCTATAATATTATAAAATTGTAAAAGTGTAGTCTTTCGTTTTTTAGATATTTTGTGTATGTCTGTTTGTTCGGGATTCACGTAAAAAATACTGGACCGATTTCGATGCGGTTTTCACTGTTCGATAGCAAATTTGAGGACTTAAAATCTTCAATACTATATATCCCGGGAATCCCGCGTGATTTTTCCCGGCAGTGATTTCAAGTAGTTAGGACGTATAAATTAGCTTAGTTCGTCAAACGTAGACCTCGTGGATGAATCCTAGTATTTTATAATACTTCTCTTTTTATAGCGAGGCTGGTAAACAGTCGGACGGCCTACCTAATGAAAAAGGGTTACCGTTACCTATAGACGAAGGCGAAGCCAATGCGGTGCCAGCCTTTAGGATGGGATAGAAGGCATGAGATTCGAGGGATGAGGGAATAGGGAAAGGAGATGGAATAGGGAAATAAGAAGAGGGGGAACTTAGTCATCGTAACTTTTAAAATAATACCGTAAAAATAATTTTAATCACTGATAAACGATTAATACACTATTCAGCTCGTTTAAGTTATGGCGTCGTAACTTGATACGCTCGTATAAAATCTAGGAAGCTATGACGTTTTGGAAGGTAATAAAAAGTGTGTCGCTGTTGCATTAAAAAACATATTGCTGCCTTTTAATACAAAAACAAATCGATTTGTTGTGCAATAGTGCAGAACTATAAATGCCATCTAGTTCAGCCATGAAGTTTAGCGGGGCATATAAATAGTATAATTTTTAAAAGGCGTACAATACAATAGAAACGTACAATATCCATCTATAATAAGATTAATGTTGTTCAAATAACATTAATGCCGTTCAGATTACACTCGACCAAGTGTAACACTTGGTGGTACTACTAATAAATAAGTGTGTGAAATCTTGTAGAATACCACAATAGTTTAGCTAATAAAGCAACGATTTCAACTGAATGGGGTGATATTTAATGTAGTAACACAGTTTACAATACCATAGAATTTCTTACAATATCTATATAATATTGTTGATGTTCAAATTTTTGCAGCCAAGTGTAACTTATGCGTGTGAAATGTTATAGAAAATCACAGTAATTTAGCTAATAGGGCAATGAAGCCAACTAATGGCGCAGAAACCCGTTGTACTTTGTTGAATTAAATTTCCGCCCCACAAGATCTTGGGCGTAATTAATCAAGGCAGACGATTAACTCACCCGCCAAAATATGCTGGAAGGGATTTGTGCGTGAAGACGTGCCTTAGTATAGACCCCTTAGATAACGAACTTTCAGTTCTAAACACTGTAATATTTTTTATCCAAAATCAAATTATTTTTATGTTATTACGAGATAAAACTAATAATAAAGTAAACAAATCCCATCAGATGTTTAACGAATTGACAATTATTAATACTGGTTTTGTAAGTCACCAGTTTGGTATTTTTAAACTCACCAATTCAACAACTATTTATTTTACCAGTGTAAATAAGGTGATTTCAGCTAAGACAGTATGAATGAATGAATGAATGAATGAAAACACTTTATTGTTCACCAAAATTAAAAAAACGTTCTTAAAAACTAGATACAATAAATGTTGAACAAAGGCGGCCTTATCGCTTAAAGCGATCTCTTCCAGGCAAGCCCTTAAACTAAGGAAAATATTAAAACATGACAGTTGCGGTATAGACAATAAATAATATAAAAATATTAAAAATATATGAAATAAGTAAATAAATAAAAAAATCTTTATTATATACTATATAAACACAGTACATATCATAATACATACAGAATAAACAGCACTATTATACCTGAGAGGATCAAAAATAATTAAAAACCATGATTTTAAAAGAGGATACTGACTTAGCTTGTCTGGTGTTGAGTGGCAGTGAGTTCCATAAACGGACAGCCTGTACTGTGAAGGAGTTGTCAACGAAGGAAGAAGTGTGTACAGGTGTCATTAAGGAGAGATTATTACTAGAGCGCAAATAACGGAAATGAGAAAGATGTAGGAAATCAAAACGTTCCTTTAAATAAGGAGGAGTACGAGGATCAAAAGGGATGTTGTACAAAAGAGAGAGCAAGTGAACATTCCGGCGAAGGCAAATAGGTAACCATGTGTTTGACAGTAATCAAACACAAACCCATACAATCATAAAATAAGTTATATTTTCCTAAATTACAGATCTCTATCTGTACGATACAATACAATACGAAGTTTGATTATAATACAATTTTAATTGCGACTCGTTAATCTTATGCATACAATATTCATGGCAACAATTCTTATGCTGGACCATCAACTGCGTTAGTGTTAAAAAGTTAGGCTGTGGCCGAATTCGTCTTATTTAAAGCGTTAAAAAATAATGTTGTTAACGCATAGTCACATTAGTGATATTCATACGTTATCTGTCAATATTTAACGTCATTAACGATGTCGCATCTGAAATTGCGCATTACACCCATCGCCACATTTGCGTGAAACGGCCTATAGCTTTAACTTTAACCCAGATGAAACCGCACCATCACGAACACACAATAAATGTTAACACAAAAATTCTTTGTTTCAGTATAAATACAATATGTTCATTATGCATCACTTTCAGTTTATATTATGGTATAGCAATCGAAAATGTATTGTATGTTTCATTTCTCCTATTCTGAAAGTACGCTTGGAGTTGCCTGATCACAGGGATGGAAACAGCACTTTTCGTCCCTGGGAAACGATTTTCTTAGCTCTCAAAAAATTTAAAAACTAGGCGAATCATGGATAATACATACGACTTACAAGTTATGTAAATTGTAATAAAAAATAACAATAATTTTGTAACATTATTTTATACTTTTCATTAAATTATGATTTATTTTATTTACATAAATTGCAGCTAAATATTTACTATCAGTGACAAAAAACACTGGCTGGTAGAATGCTTCAGACAAAAAAACTTGATATTTCATATGTTACGTATTAAAGAGTACATCAGATTCAGATATGGATTTAACGCCTATTTCATTAGAGAAGTAGTCGTTTGTTTAACTAATCGGTTTTTATTTACTTTCCTCATATTCAAAATGAAAAGCAGAGTATTAACCTAGGGTGAAAGACCCATTTAGGCACTCGAACTATTAGCGGCCTCGCTACGCTCGTGCACCAAACCATATCATGCCTAATAGGTAGGAATAGGTCACTTTCACCTCTCGTACAACAATCTACTATTTTGTTGCCCCTGCACGGGTTTTTGGCTCTTGCGCTTCCTCACACAGCGGAACTCTTAACGAGTCTAGGAATATGTTAAGCCCGTCAGATTTGTCTGGCTCATTGGAAAATATTTTAAAATATTATACTTTATAATAAATATATAAAAAATTCAGCCTTCCTAAAATGACGTAAGTAAGTTATGGCCCACAGGAAGTGTCTGGCAACTGTATATCTTCGTTTATAACAATATCGTATATGACATATATAAAAACTAGCCTTGCTACTTTGACGTAAGTTAGCATGGTTTTTTCCACCTTGGATACCTGCTACCTGCAAAACGGCCCCGCTTTCAGCTTAGCGAGTATCCATTCCTTTCTAAGTTTATGTTAAACTACCGATACTGAAAATTTCATCTTTCCTAAAATCGCGTAAGTCTGGGGTGACTGGGATCTCACTCTATATATATAGCAATATAGTATTTAACTATCAAGTAGTGTTGATTATAAGTTTAATTCATCGATTAAATACTAATATACTTTGAAAGCTAATATCTGACGAGATATTAACCGAAAAAGTACTAAGAAACAGTTATTTTTTCAAGATCTGACTAACGATACCCTACACGACTATTTACATTGAACAAATTGTTTTCAACCTCTAGTTACAAGTAGATATAATATAATTAAGCTATAGTAGTATATTATAGGACCTTTGCACTTTGTGAGTGAAGTAATTTCAAAACCCGACCTTAATAACTTGTGAAATATTTTCCTCTCCATAGACAGTTACCGCACAAAAGTGGTATCTTTTAGAGCGTAGTGAAAAGATCCATTGAGTGTCGCACTTATTTGGTCGGGTGATAAGATTTTTACGAAGCGGCTGTGTTTAATTGGGACGAGAGTCATTAGAGGTTACGCAGTGCGACAATTTCAGGAAGAATGCGCGAGAAATATTGAGTTGATTATTTTTTAATGACTACAAGGCTGATGTGCTTTTGTTTAGTTTGAAATTAACATTATAGACCTATGTTCATAAAATATTCTTACCTTTTAGTATTCCATAGATATTTTAGCAAAAACGATACTCTTATACAAACGCTACTGTAAATGTATGTCACAGGCATCTTTCACATCTCTGCAACATAATGTTAGTGTTTTTTTAACAACTCTACGGACTCTAGTTCCGTACCCTTTTTTACAACTTAATTTAGAAAAATGTTTTTAGAGTTTATACACGCTTATTTGTTATTTTTGTTATTGTGTGTGACATTTATTGAATGTATGTTTGTCGTGTGGTGTACCTTACGAATAACTTATTATATTGTTACGAATTACGGGACTCGAATTAAAATGCCGTTGCAATTATTATAGAGTTTATTAGAACTATACACACACGTATAACACAGGTACAAATATAACCGAACACAACAAGTCCAAACGTAATTCAAAAGGTCGTAATTCAATAAAAAGCGCAAAGTCCGTCACTATTAGATTCTCGATTGTAGTACACACGTCTCGCTTCGTTCGTGGTTCTCGCTCGACTGACTCCTCTCTCCCTCAAGCCATCGTTTTATACTGCACAAATTCAAATGTAACCGGTAAGCGTCGACGTAGTTTCCTAGAAATCGTAATCCGCACACCGGGCTAATTATGCGTGCAAGCGGCCATAAACGAGTACAATAGGCTGCTCTCAACAATAAGCAATAAATAAGTGAACAAAAGAAGACAACCATAAAAGGACTACAATTAGTTTAAATGCCAAGGGGTAATAAAATGTGGTTTTTTTACAGATATGCAAGTGGATTTTGTTTTCGTCGGAACTTAAGTTGTAACAATATTAATTTATTCTAATTTTAATACTAAACTTATACTAATGTAGAGTGTATCTGTTACATGCTGGTGTAGTGAGGAAGTGCATGTCCAGTGTCACGCCTTATGTTAGTGTTACTCTAACAGAATGTTAGTGTTAGTGACTGTGGCCAAATGCGTCTTATTTATAGCGTTAAAATTAACGCCGTTAACGAATAGCTACTTCTTCTTTACATAGTATACAACAAAGATGCTTTCAGCGTCTGCCTATCTTTATATCCGCTAACTGCTCCTAAACCACGCAACGGATTTTTAAGCGATTTTCACCATCAGTTAGGTAATTTTTCAAGGAAAGATTATATATATTAATATGTACTAGCCTTTGCCTGCGGCTTTGCTCGAGTTGTATAAAACTTGATTAAGTTTTATGTAAGTAAAATAAAGCTACTTTACAAACTTTGACTCACGGCGTAGCCACGGGGAAAACTTTAGTTACTTAGTATATTCTTACGGCCTAGACGCCGACAAAAACAAATACACACCTGCATACCTGTAAAAACATATTTTATTACCTTTCGGCGTTTGGACTTCTTTTGTTTACTTTATGTTTAAATTTCTGATTAGAAAACAGCCCATAGTGTATTGTAATCTTTTATGGCAGTCATTAGCCCGGTGTTAGGTCGGATTTAAAGTACGAACTGGTTCTAGGAAATTTGGTCCACTCGGCCGGGCAGACATATTGTATCTGTGCAGTATAAAGCAATGCCCCGATTGTGGGACGCGGCAGTCGAGCAATAACCACGAGCGAAGCAAGACTTGTGTACATTCGGTAATCTATTTAGTAACGGACTTTGCGCGTGTTATTGAATAACGACCTTCTGCATTACGTTTAGACTTTTTGTGTTCAGTTATATTTGTACCTGTGCTATACGTGTGTAACTCAAGTGGTTGCCGATTCGTTTTCGCCGGAATACTCATATTCTTTCAGTCCTTTACAGTGTGTTGTTTATCCCCACAACCCCGTATTATCTCAAAGAACGCTTTGAATTCATCTCTTCCTGTCACAATTTACTACCTTCTACGAATCTTAGACTTAATACTCCCAAACATTATTCATCTTTTGCAACAATTCTTTTACTGTACAGGCTATTCGAGTCTGGAATGAGCTACCTGTTACCGTTAGACAAACTAAATCACTAACAATATTTAAGAACATGACAAAAAAGCACTACCTGCAACATAGTGATGTTTGATATTTTTACGTATATTTATGTATAGATAGATAGATAGATAGATAACACTTTATTGTACACCATTACAGAAAACTTACGAACTAGTATTATTCTAATTGTGTACAAAGGGCGGTCTTATCGCTAAAAAGCGATCTCTTCCAGACAACCCGTGGCAGGAAAATTGCTGATTAGGAATGGCGATGGTGGTATACATAATTATTGTACGATTACTTACATTTTAATAATAAATATATAACTATACTATATATACAAATATACACATAAGTTATATACATATTCAAGATATAGTGATAAAATGCAACTACTTAAACATAATAAATATATAGTTGTATGCAATACTAATTATATAAAATTACATATTATATTGCAGATAGAATTTCCTGACCATGTTCTTAAATGTTATTAAAGATTTTGCTTGTCTGACAGCAACAGGCAATGAATTCGAAAGTTGGATAGCCTTGACCGTGAAAGAGTTATTGAAAAACGTTGTATTATGAATAGGAGTAATAAGTCTATGTTGACTGGAAGGGCATAAATTGTGAGAGCAAGAAATAAATTCGAAGCGTTCTTTAAAGTACTGTGAAGTAGTAGGGATAAATAAAATACTATAAAGCAATGAAAGAATATGAGTATTCCGGCGAAAACGAATTGGCAACCACTTGAGTTTTTTACGAAATTTAGAAACGTGGTCATACTTGCGTAACCCAAATATAGAAACCTTATAGAAAAGTTTTGGAGACGCTCAAGTTTATTAAGTTGTTCTTGAGTTAAGTCTAGATAGCTGGCGTCGGCATAATCAAGTATGGGTAAAAGTAGCGACTCTGCAAGCTTAATTTTGGTGGCGAAGGGCAGGAAGTTTTTCAGCCTCCAAAGTGATTTGGAGGAGAGAAACAACCGCCGACTCAACTCCGTTATATGGGGTCTCCAGGACAGTTCACTATCAAATATAACTCCTAGGTTTTTGACCTTATCACTGATAGGGATAAGCTTCCCAACAAAAAGAAAACTTGGTATACAGGTCCAGTCAACTTTACACAGCATCCGCGAGCTACCGATGATAATCACAATATATAATCAATTATATATATATATATATATATATATATATATATAATATATATATATATATATATATATATATATATATATATATATATATATATGTAAATCATTGTTATTATAAAGCGGCGGAAGTTGGTTTTATGAAGAAAGCGGAACTGAAGTGGCGTCAAAGCATTACCGGATATTGTCAGTATGGCGCGCTACGAGGACCTTAAATACGCGGTGTTGGGCAGAGAGGGGACAGTCTTGAAACAGTCTACAACCAAGTCCTCTTGTGATCGATAATTACTGCTTGATAATCGCAGTATTCTTGAGGGCAAATTGCTGCTCGACGCCTGACAAGCGTGGATGCAACTCTTGGCGTTGTCCTAATATTTCTATGTATTATTGTGCTGTATTTAATATTGTAATTGTAATAAACTTTGATTATAATATTTCAGATTATTATTGTGTTATACTCGGTGTCGTGTCATTCGCACACCGTGAACCCGACATATATATATATGTATAATAATTCCAACGGCATTTTAATTCGAGTCCCGCACGCGTAATAATATAGAGAAGAGTTATCTGTCAATGTTTAACGTTATTAACACGTTGCATATCAAATTACGCATTAAACCCATCGCTGCAATTACGTGACGGTCATTAACACTATTTCACATGTAGCAGAGGAATCACAGAAACTAAATAGTAGATTTTGTTAAACACATAAATTGGTTAAACACTGGTTATTTTAAACCACCTTATATTAAATACTACAGATTTGTATTACCGTGTTTATTGATATTAGTATATACATGATATAGTCGTAATACCTCATTGTTTCTGTATTGTTGATTTTTTTTGTATCATTCTTACCACTTCACTTATTCCCACTCAGAACAATGACTAACGCTTTTAGTTTTAATTTTGGGCTTATTCTAATTAAGTATGCTACATATTTTAACAATACAAAATTCTTAATCAGACAGAGCAGCGCCGAGACCTCGTCGCCTTCACCGGACTTGACCTTTCGCTCCCGGCCGTGGTTCACACCATGGTCGAGAGCCGCACCGGATGGGACGCCGTCTCCTCCTTTTGCGAGCACGTTATGTTTGCGAAGGAGGAGGCGGAGCGGGAGCGTGAGCGTACGTCCTCGCTCCGCTCCCGCCAAAGGAGGACGCGCCGACGCCGGAGGTTGGACCTCGACCTTCGGCCACCGTAAACGGGCGGCGCGGGTGGGGCCCCTTGGGGTATAGGGGTTCTCACTCACCCGCACATGCCGTCGAGATGAGTGCGCGCTCATTTCTCCTCCCGTGGGGCGCGTTACAAACCGCCCCACGTTGGACTTGACTATGACGTCGCCGGGGACAGAGTTCCCCGGCATTGGAAGAGGCCTAGTGAAAGGGGGCCCACGCCTGCCAGGGCACAGCGGAGCTGGGCGCAGGACGGAACACCCAAGGGTTTTAGTGGGTATCCCTAACGGGGGAGCGGCAATAGCGTGGCACCGGATCTGACAGGGCACGCTAGTGCCACATATAGTGGCCCCGATCTGGCGAATCCCACACACTCACACCGGTCGCGAACATCCCCCCAGGCTTCTGTGCCTGTCGCGGCTTAGTCCTCAAACGGATTTCTCCAGGCCAAAAAAAAAAAAAGTTGCAAGCCAGCCTTTTGGTCATGCGAGACCTCAATTAGCCGCGATCCTTAATAAATAAATAGACAAATATTTATAGCTTAATTTATTTTTAGTTTTTAATTATAAAAATTTTAATTATAAATTTAAAAGTGATAATTTTTTTTTTTTTAAGTAAAAAAAAAGTACGATAGACAAATTAACAGATTTTTATTGTTAGTTAGAAATAATTTCCATTCCGCTTTTTAAAGCTTTTAAATTTTATTTTTAGATTTAAAATTTTATATACTTCTTATATTTAAAAGTCGATTAGTACATTCATATGATTATCGTATGATTCATAAAATACACGCTTTATTATTCTTGTCATATAATCATTTCGAACCTTGGTCATACATTAAATGCAGGAATATATACCTATACGTATAATAGGAATACGTAGACATAAAACTGTAATTAACTTACAGAACATTCCAGAAAGTGTTCGACGCTTATCCCATCCTTTGGTCCATTAGGGTATATAGAGTTGACATGCCCGTAATTCAACTAAAATGATTGTTTTTGTCCCCCAGATAACCCCACTTTCACCAAAATGGAAGGACGCAATAACAAAAAGGATAGAAGACGAAAGGCAATTGACAATTGTGGCGGTGGCCAAAGGCGCTAAATTGCACCCGGGGGAGTTTTGGGACTTATCCGGGACATTTCTGTTCACCATTTATGTGATGACGGCTTTAGGTTAGTACAATCGATTGAAAGGTTTCTCTCGAGAACGCATTAAATTGGCTTTTAAGGATTGTCCAATAATATCGCTCTTTCCAAAGTAATTTCGACTAATGTTTTCATGACATACCGGCAGAAGCGACAGACTGGCATCAGTAAATGCAGTTTTAATACCAGCAGTTTTAATTATATATATACTAGACGCTAAAAGTTAAGAAAATATTTTATTGAAAAAACATTGCTATTTCAATATAAGCTATAATTGGAAATTATTTTGACAATTATAAATAAAAACGTACTAATAAATTAAACTACGCTAGGTTTAATAAAGCTATACCTACAAAATAATATAAATCTATAAGTAAAAAATTGACTCCAGATCACTGTCGACGGAGAGCAATTATTAATGTAATTGCCATAATACAGCACGTCGCGCGTCGTCCAGACAATCCATTCTGATATTATAAATGCACGGAAAAACTACGGCACTGATTTTGCTGAATTTATTATACGAGTATATCTAGTTTCAATACCGAAAGTAGACATAGAATACTTTTTATTCCGGAAAATGGTATAGTTTCCGAGATAAAATCATATAAATTTCCCGAGGGTGCTTTTTTATAGTAATATATAAAGCATATAGAACGGTATGGCCTAGGATGGAGCACACTTACGTAGAAGGTAACTATTCACACGATACTTGAAGACACTCAGTTTGTAAGTATCGGGAATGACAGACTCCGGCAATGAGTTCCACTCCTTTGCGGTGCGCATGATGAAGGTAGACGGAAAGCGCTTCGTTCTTATAGGCGGAATATCCACCATATATCGGTGCCGAATGCCGGCCGGTGCGTCTAGTTGTCCGATGATGGAAGGGAGGTGGTGGGATCAGATCAAAGAGCTCAGCTGCACACTCTTCAAGGTGTATCCGATAGATAACCGATTAGCTGACAACTCTGCGTCGATGTTCGAGACTTTGAGTTTGCTTACCGCCTAGATAAAAATGTAATGCAATGTAACCTGTATTGCTTGCTCTCAAAATGAAGTAGGCTTTACTGACCCCAGTTGGTTTTGGAGTGTCCACTTTGGAGCCCAGGATTCACTTTCACAACGTCAACACAGCATTTCTTGGACCTACTACCGTGAGCTTTTTACGGGGACCCGGCTGTTGCGTAATGGCTAAACAATTATTCACCATATATCTAGATGGTTTAACTTAGACATGAAGACTACCAAACGAACATGAAGTGGCAGTTTCTTACGCAATCATTCCGCAAGACTCTGTGTCATGCAAATTACAAGTAATAAATTTGCTTACAGTCACAGATTAAAATAATAAACTACCAATTAATTTAGAGAATATTTAGTAATGCCAGGTGGTAGGGTACTCGCCCGTCTGGATGGCTATAATCCCTGGTCTAGAAACCTAGAGTATGCCGCCATAACAGCCTTGAGCTGTGTTCCAGAATTAGTGACCTGGTTCCTGTCTCCCTTTAGAGAGCGGCAGCATATTGGTGTCACAAATTTCCATAGGTTATGGTAACCACTTTCCATCAGGTGGGCCGTCTGCTTGTCTGGTGATCTCATCATCACTCATCCAATAAAAAATTAACAAATCCCTATGTGGAATAATATTCGACATGCCTTTTAGCTAGATTAACTAAATACTCTAAAGTAGGTAAAACTTACAATAGTAGCAGTAATTATAGTTACAAATACTAATGTTTAAGCTACGATGTATTACTAACCAAGTATAGGTATAATAAACGGTACCCTAAATTCACTATTTCAATGTGGACACATCACGTCTCCTAATTATGTTTTCTCTGTCACGCTCTTTTAAAGCCTGCACAATTTGATATAAAAAAGCGTATAATCAAGGCGAAACACGTTTATTCGAATGAAGTAAATATTTAAATCCCTTTTGAAATGCTCATCGTGTTTTGAAATGTGCAGTTAAATTGAATTTACTCCAGGATTTGGTGCTCCTGTGCCACATACTTTATGGGGCAGAACGTCGGCTTTACTGTACGCTTTGCTGGCCGTGCCCATCCATCTTTATCTTAGTAAGTCTTAATAATTTGAATATTCATATAGTTTAGCATTACTTACACTTACACTGCTGCTATTTAGAGATTAGGTAATACAAACGGATTGTAATCGTATAAAGTACTCATTCACGTAATATAGCGTATACATCAGAATAACATATAAGGCTATCATTTATAAGGATATTGTTTAATGTGCCCAAAATATAATGACAAGTGTACATCTTGCGCGACCGAAGTCGTGGCCACAGCTAATAATATAATAAGTTAATTTAAAAACCACATTTTTGTTTAACAGTATATTCTGTTTCTCTTTTGTTGAATATGGATTCATATGGTTTGTGGATCTAATCAGTGTCGAGTATCTTCAATAATAGGCACAAAGCCGAAAAGCCTCAGTCGTATTGTAGGTGTGACGCCAAATAGCCGAATTCTTGTATCGACTGAAAAGCCAATCTTATTTACAATTACACAATTATTACTTGAAACATCGTACACTATTGTTACTTTTGTACAGATCTTTGTATTGTTTATTTACAGTGCTGAATATAAGTACGTGTATCATCGCACACGTAGATGCTTGTATTAACAATTTGCGATTCAAACTATCTGAAAGGAAACCTTTTGCCGGCAGAAAATCAACACTGGAAATGATATCTCGTAAGTCAGATGTCTCTTTGAGACAGTTTTGTCGAATATTGCAAAAGTAACCGTGTATTTGTCACATGTTTATGACTATACATTTAAATCAATCGTAATGGATTTTTTTTAATAAATGAAATGACCATCGCAGTCCGCACTACATTTTATAAAAAAAAATATTTATTAAACAAATGAAATTACGGAAATAACAAAGGTATTTTTTTACATATCGATGAGAAAAATGTCATTTTTTGTTGCGTACTATCTGTCTGAAGTTCGAAGTAAAATTGGTGCAAGCTATTGACATTAAATCCTGGACATGTTCATCAGTAAGTCCAGATCGAAATGTATTCTTAATTCATCTTCGAAAATGCTGCTTCACAAATATATGTTGACCCAAACAAAGTAAGAAGTTTCAAAGCTAATTTTTGTAGTTCTGGGTATTTATTACCACGCAAATTTTATCAGAACTCTTCACTGAAAACTTCCGCATATGTGTGATTTAAAACTGTGTCTTCTTAGAAATCGGTCAATTCCATCTGCAGAGTAGCTTCATCACACCCGAAAACAATTGCAGCTTCTTTCCTTTTCTTCTCAATTTTCTTAAAATATGCGAATCTGTTTCTAAATTCCGACTCGATGTGAAGATCAACGCTTTCGCAATCTGCGAACTCTTTCTCGCTTGTTAGCTCGTTACTTCGCCCGGCCGTTTTCGAATTTACGTCAATAAAGATTATGCGGGGGATACGTTTTTATTAAATTACGTACTCTGTAGTGCAAGTTGCTGTGTTCTCGCGGTCCGCACAAAATGGGTCGGCGCTCCAGATGCGGACCGCGGTCCGTCATTTGGCGACCCCTAGGCTACATGAATAGGATGTAGCCTATTATATTCTTTTATATTATCTTTAACATTCCCTATTGTCAGTTAGACGACTCTTGGGTCCTTCTTTACGATATGCAACTATCTTTTTCTTGGGTGTTTCTTTAAGAACATTTATGTCAAGGCAGCCTCTGTCGACATATTCCACAGGTCAACGTACACATCACGTACTCCTATCTACTAAGAATAGAAACAAAAAATGAATAAAATGCAAATTATCTAGTTGCCTTGCCAAATTGTATTACGGTGAAAATCCTGTTACAATGTAAACGCAATATCGCTGTAGATGAAAAATTCAGATACTTTTTCTGTTAGACCTGTTTACTGTTAAGGCACGTAATCTCTATTAGAACAACAGTAAATGTGGTGGGAAACGGGAGTACTTATTTATTTCCTAACTGTTGGCCGCCATATTTGCGTTCCATCTTTGTGGAACCGCATTGTTTACCCAACGGGATAACTTTGGCTGATTATTTAGGACAAATGTTTGGCCAATGTTGATTAGTTTTGTGTTTAATTAAAGCCGCAGTGGGCATTATCATTACTTGTGATAATTATTATAGCGCGAAAACATCTTAATGCCAACTATACTGTTACAAAGAGTATTTATACAGTTCATTGTAGACAATATACCTATATATAATATTATATTATACTGATTATTGTTTATAGAGCTACAATATATTTAATTAATAAAAATGAGCTCATCGTCAAAATAGCAAATCTATTTATATATTTTTTGTGCATTTGAATGGGTCCCCGGACGGTATAGATTCACAATTCCAACCGACAAGAGGCACTAAAATCGAATCCTAGATTTTTATTTTTCTAAGGCAGGACAACGTCTTCCGGGACCGCTAATTTAAAATAAAAGATATTTTTCGTTTTAAATGTGTAAGACCGTGACCTGTCACAGATTCTGAAGGTGTCTAGCATCAACGGACGAAAAGCTGATTTAGATTGATCCAGCAACTGACTTCAAATTCCAAGGAAGCAAGCGCTCACCTCACTTCATACTGGCATCGTGTAAATTGATTTGAAGTCAGTGGAGCGCTACCAAGTCGGATTGACTTCAATACTCCTAATTGAATATTTTGAAGTCAGTCCGCTCCCCAAGTCAGTACCTGCATCAGTGTAAATCAGCCTTTACGCTACTTTCACCATCGGAGTAACATTTTACCCATGGTCACTGTGAAAACATTAAATCGAGTGTCAGTTTTCCTTTACTCCGTATGATTGGACAGATTTGTTTGACAAATTAATTGACGTCAAAAACGCCACGTATATAACATATACTAGCATTTGCCCGCGACTGTGTCCACGTTGGACAGGTAAAACAGATTACAGTTATTTTGCTAAATATGCAGCAATGGGTTTTTAGTATGAAAATACATTAATCCCGGAAATTCCCGTTAAAACTCAGGATAAGTAATGTTACTAAAGGCATAAACAGCTACAATTATTTTATTAAAGATTTTATCAGTGACAATTTCGCAATGGAATCTTTATTTTCGCCCTGGACACTTTAAACCTTTCCCAAGAAAATTCCCGTAAGATTCTCGGAATATAAAGTACTGAAAATTTTAAGTCCGGGAATTTACTACTGATCAGCGGAAACCGCATCGAAATCAGCCCTGTAGTTTTTATGTGAAACCCGAACAAACACAAAAAATGTAAGAAAAAAAAGACTGAACTTTTACAATTTTCTAATATTATAAATTATTTTAATGTTTACATAAATACATATATAGGAATATATATTTCATACATACATATTATCAAGCATATTTCCCATAGATGTAAGTAGAGACGATGGATTTCCACTTGCTACGATCTTGTCATATACCTTTTGCTTCATCTCCTTTCATTAATTTCTTCATATATACCTACACTTTTATTATGGGTGTTTTTCACCTAGCCATGGTTCATTCCTACGTGTATTTCATTAGGTATAATATTAAAATAAAACCTTATTATATAATCGTTAACGTAGTAAAGCCTGACTTCTAATCATGAGATTAAACGACTAACTTAACCATTAAGTAATTAACTTCAGTTATATAAGTCTTTAATAAGACGGTCCGTTAATAAATTAGTAGTTTAATTGGCTTCTGTTAATCTACTTACAAGGATTACAATACAAGCCTTATACATATGTTTTCGAATAATACCTAAAGATAAATAGTACATATTATTTGATACACAAATAATATTGAAGCCTACTCATGATGGTTATGGTGATGATGGACCCACCAAATGATGGTTTGTTACAGTAAAATAATGGCTATAATAATAATAGTAATTAATAATAATTTACTCTTTTTTCTTACTTTTTCTTTTTCCACGTCGCAATCTCTTGGCTTCCATTATTGTTATATCACATATATCATCGCTTACGACATCTAGCCTCTCATACATACAACTACTTACGATTTTTAAGAGGTCTTACATGAATCATAGAAACTTACATTATTTATGAGAGAAACATATCATGACTTCAATAAAATATGAAAGTATTGCTTTTAAATATGCACAACAATATATTAAAGTTTATGAATATTAGTTCATATTTAAGTCCGTGAAAAAAGATCAATTAAACATCGAAACTAAGTTACTATCTATTATTTACTAGACTACTTTAACACTAAAGCTACAAGAAATAAAAGAGAAAATTATATTTTAAAACAAACAATGGACGGTCTTACGTTAACAGGATTATGATAACGAATATTTAATTATAAAGTGGCTGCACATATATAATAATGCCAATGCTTTCTTTTATTTTTAATGTTACGTTATGAATAAACAAATGAAAAAATCGAACAATAATACATATACAGAAATATATAACTTAAATACTATCACAGTAAGTTAAAATGTGGGACATAGAACAAGCGCCTTAGGTCTTCTGACATCCATGGGCAGTCCAAAGGTGAACTTTCAACATAATAAAGGAATTATGTATAGGATTAAAACTTGATATACATTGCGCTACGAAATTGGCGAGTTAAATTTTTGTTACCGTTTGGAAAGACTTTTCCAGTTGTCGATAAAGCAAATATATGTCTAATCTGAAATAAAGACTTACTAGTTTTGCGAGTTAACTAACTACTGAATAAATGCAAGTTAATATTTTCTTAAGTTTTCGCGACTTGTATACATAATAAAACTACGTTTTAACGGTTTTAAGCGCGGTAAATTATTTGATTTTTGTTATTCCGACGTTTCGGCCACTTTTCAGTGGCCGTGATCACGGCCGTTTAAAACCGTTAAAACGTAGTTTTATTATAAATGCACGCTATTAAGCTTTATGCGTATTTATTCTATTTGCCATTTGAGTTAATCGTACTTAAAGGTCTCTTAGTGGGCACAATTATGACTACTGACTTAGGCAATTCTATAATATTCAATAGGATGTATCAATATGTAAGTCAAGTAGGCATTTATCAGCAAGCCCTTTCGTTAATTCCTTGTTCTTGTACGGACAAGGGATTAATCTATCGTATTTATGGTGAGATATAATATAGGGGACTTTGCACACTTAACATACGAATAGTAGATACAACATAAAACTAATATATAAATAATTTTATAGCTTTCATTCCAAGTTCAAATCTTAACATTCAGATTGTCTGTATGGTGTAACAGTAAAACAAGGAAACGTATAATTAAAACAAAATTATGAAGCAACTATAACAATATGTAGTAGACGCAGGGCTGTATTTAACCGGGGGTGCAAGGGGTGTATGATACCCGGGCGCAGAGCCTTACCATTACGTACATATACTATGCGTAATCTGCTAGTTTAAAAAAAAACTTAACATATCAACTCGATCACCAAAAAAAATTACATATATGTAAATTAGACTATTAGATAACCCTGGGTAGCAGACGACCTTTTAAGGAATGCTTTCACATTGCGCTACGAAATACAGTTTGTTTAATCTATCTATATCTACACATATTAAATAAAGTAGGTGAAGTATCTGAAACCATACATACCTACTCCTTTTTTCTGCATAAGTATTCCTACTATAATAAGGAAACTTGTGAGGATAAACCCACATGACTAAACTTTACCCGTTGTTTGTATGCAATGTATATATAGCCTAAATCCTAGACCAGTTTAAATTACGTAGGTACATAGTATATACTATATATACACTAATCTCTAAAATTCTTTAAGACACACTAACGTAAATTAGCATTTATTGACGATCATTTTTATTTTTATTAATTAACGCGTTTTTCAAGTTTCGTGTGAATGGGTACTATCTAGGTAAGCGTGCTCATCTTCGACCGTATCATCGCCAGGCATTGGACGTGATCGTGGTCAAATAAAAAACCAATATAATATTTTAAAAAAAACGCGTATCACTGGATATCCTAGTAAGTATATACAACGATCAAACGAGCGACGCTTGAAAATCGTCAGTGTAAAAGGGTCGTAAGATTACGAAGGTCAAAGTTCGACCTCCATTTTTATACGACGTTGTGGGCTACGAAAATTGCCTACTTCACAAATATTATACGCTCTATTAATTAATTCTTTGATATTGCTTTTCTATTTGAAGTAGATTGATTGCTGTTTTCCTGTTTCAGAAAATCCAAATTACAGTAGAGATTCAGAAATATTACACGCTAAATATAGCAACTGCTTCAGGAAGATGATTACGGTACAAATTAACATTTTTAAAATTGTTTCCAGGATTGACGGTACATTATTATGTAATGGGGTAGTTAATGGCGGGTTTTTATATTTTACGGACCGTTTATTATTATTATTACCTTACTATCGTGTCCGGTCTCTTACGACGCAATAATACGCTATATATAAAATAGATGAGCCTCTCTAGCATAAAATATAGAAACATCTACCACCTCATCCGATAGATGGTATCTTAATCGTAATTATTATATTCCTATAAATGCTATTAGATGGCGTTTCAATCGTAAATTCTATTAATTCCACTAGATGGTACTTTAACTCGTTTTAAATTGGAATAAAAATTATAGTTTAATAATTATAATAAACCCTCGATTTTTTTTTATTGCTGAAGCGCAGCAGACAGGCTGACGGCCCAACTGTGATGGAAAGTGGTTACCGTCGCCTATGGACATAGCAATATCAGAGGTTCTGCCAATGTGCTGCCGGCTTTGAAGGAGAAACTGGAACTTGGCCACTGATCCCGGAACATAACTCAAAGTTATTATGGGCATACTTTAGACCAGGGGTGGTAGCCATCCAGTGGACAAATGCTCTACCACTTAGCTGTAGGTTGTTTTGTCGCCTCTTATGACAGGTCTCCCGGTCGCAAGAATTGCTATTGTTTTTCCGGTCCGGCACAGAGATTATTAAAACCAAAAGTAAGTATGTTAAAATATGTGGGTGATTCACCAAATATGACGAACACTTGTGGTTCACGTTTTTGCTCTCAGGATCTCATCAGTGCGTTATACTTATTCATCGATATTGTACAACATCACCATTTAATTAATTTCGTGTATTGTACACTAAATGAAAACTACTTATAATTTTTGATCCCCTCCCTCCCTTGATGGCGCTAGGTTCCACACATATTTTTATTTTTCGATTATGCAGGGGAGAGCCACTGGGATGACGCAATCTACTTATGTAACACATCTAAGATTGGTTTAACGGTCTATACGTTTAAATAATAAAATTTTACAAAGCAAGGGGCCAGTAACGCCGTGTAGCTACTTAGAAGCATTTGCAGTTTTTGACTGAGCAATTATTGTCACTCCTAGTAATCCTCATGTAAGGTTATTGGCCAAGTCTAATCGTCTAAGATCTGTATCGGAAATCCTTTTATCATTCTACAAAACGTCATTGCCTTAATTTTGAACCTAGTGAGTAAAACATCATAATTATATAACTGCACTAAACTTAGACATAAAAATGGCAAAATTGTAATATTATAATAAACTACCATTAAAATGCTACTTAACTCTATTAGTTTCAAGAAAAAATTGTATATACCAGAAAATGTCGAAACATGTTCTCACTGTCTCGCCTTATATCCAGTACTAGCTTCTGCCCGCGAATTCGTACGCGTAGAATTGTTAAAAAAAAGTAAGTTAAATAACCCTCCCAATTTTAAAACATTCTTCATTGGTGCTCCGCTCCTATTGGTCTTAACGTGATGATGATGATATAGCCTAATTGTTTTTTAATGTATAAATTGTTTTATTGTATGGTGATGATACCGGCAATATCAATACTTAATTAGGTGCATATAAGTTGTATAACAAGCTGTTTAAGTAATTAAAGTTTTTTATCTATCCCACGAGAACTCTTTAATTTTTCGGGATCAAAAGTATCCTATATGTTGACCAGGGATATAAGCTACTACGATAAAAATTTCATTTAAATCGGTCCAGTCGTTTCTGAGATTAGCCGGTACAAACAGACAGACAGAGAAACAAAAAATTTGAAAAAAATCTAAATTAGTTCTATTTCACTTCTTACATCCCCCTGACTCGGTTTTTAGCATTTTTTTTCATTGTACAGAAATTCGACCTCTACAGTTTTATTATATGTATGTAAGTATAGATAACACCTTATATGTTTCATACAAATAAAATTTCCATTTCATAATTCTATTGAGTCAAATACCTTTTTCATTATTGTGTCGATAAAAATAAAATAAAAGGATAATCACGTTCTATTGTATGATTGTATTATTGAAAACTGTGTCATATAAGGCAGAGGACTAGAAGAGAAGATGGTAATATGCCCCCTGCAGGTATATAGGCCCTCTTAAATATTTACAATTTAGACAGAATATTTTGCATGAAACGCAATGCTGGTTTGATAGTTATCGAATTAGTACCAACAAATCCGTGAAAGAATGTTACGGTCTTTTGTTACTTTAACTAGTCGAAAGACGTGACTTGCAAATGTTAATAATCATTCTGCATTTTATTCAAATTTTCTGGATTGATTGATAAGTCTGTTCACATAGAACACGGAAACTTTAGATACGAGCTGCATATTTTGTGAAACCAGTTATTCTAGCGACAGACATGGGGAGGAGTGGATACAATGTCAGAATTCCAATTTATAGGCTCATACAGTCTCTATCGGTCCTGAAGGCGAATATTACTTAGTATTTTTATTCCATGCCTACACGTCATTTTTGCCGTTAAATTTTAATTACTGTTAATGAAACTAGGGGCTGGCAGCGCTGCTACAAAAGCTGAAGCTCTCAA
Source organism: Dendrolimus houi (assembly GCA_039645545.1). NCBI lineage: Eukaryota > Metazoa > Arthropoda > Insecta > Lepidoptera > Lasiocampidae > Dendrolimus > Dendrolimus houi. Next base: position 11,299,075 of record CM077136.1, read on the forward strand.
ACGGTGCAAATATGGACCCTTAGGAAGAGATTACATATTTGTGCCGCTTGGAGTTGAAACATTAGGTACGTGGGATCCGTCAGCAAAGAGTTTCTTCAAGTAATGCAAGAAACTCTTTGATGTTACCCGTGATCAGAAGGATGGCTTTTATTTCACCTAACAAATAAGCATCGCCATACAGCGCGGCAATGCAGCTAGCATTCTGGATATGCTCGCATCTGGCAGCGATTAGTTACACACTCTTTAATTATATTTTTTAAGTTAGTTTTAGATAGATACAGACAAAACTGTTTTTTGTACAATTGATTATTACTGTTAATATATTAAATATGCCCCTAGGGGGCCATATAGCCCTCACTTCTCACAAGATGCCAAAATTATGATTTTTGATAGTACCTAAATGTTTTTAATTTTTCTGTAGTCGTCTCATTTATTCCATAGTAAATCAAGTATAGGGCAATAACAGAAGAATGTTTGCGAGCGAGGAAAATATAAGTACCATGTTATTAACTCTTATTCTTAATAAATATTCTGATATGACCGCAAACTTAAATGACCTTATATTCCTACTTGTCACTCAAAGCCAGACCGTCGCTTAAGTGAGATACTTCTGATAAGTCGAAGTGTAACCTTAAGCCAACTTTAGATTAGATTTACAAACTTGTTAAATATGTTTCAGAGAATATTGAACACACTCTGCGCGTGCCGCTGTATGCCATTAATAACAGTATTCTACTATGTTTGCGGTGCGCTCGCCTTTGGATGGTCACGGAACAAACAGCCGCTAGAAGTTGCCATGTTTCCACTGGAGTTTACAACCAGCGGTGGCTTAGAAGTTGTAAGTATTACGTGACAATTATGCCTCGTACAAAGGTTCCCAAATGGACAGTACGTGCCCCACTGGGAGCATGAGTGTAGTGAATTTTAAGGCTAAAAGCAGCCTGAGTAACTCAGGTACATTTAATTAATTAATAAAATCCTTATTGTGATGGATAACCCAGCTCTGTTATCTTTGTTTTTTTTATAAGTAGAATATGCCCGCGACTTCGTCCCCGCTTGACTTGTAATTCCCGCGGGATTCCCGGGACATGAAGTACCTAAGCTATCGTTTTAGTGCAAACTGTGTCGGAATAAGCTAATTTTTATGCACCCGAACAACTACAAACCGATCCCGAGAAAATTCCCGCGTCATTCCCAGCATAAAAATATCATACATTTAATACATAAAATTACTCATTGATCATGACCATTTTAAATCATTCACAGTAAAAATACCCGCGGGATTCCCAGGATAAAAAGTAGGGTAGATTTTAAGTCTAAGAAATTGCTATCGATCAGTGAAAACCGCATCGAAATCTGAAAAAATCTAAAAAAATGCATCGTGTTCTCCATCGTTTATATAGTGCATTCCAGTTGTTTTTTTTTAAATATCTTCAATGTACAGACACGGGATTTTTAGAATTTTATAATTTTATAATATTATAGATCATAGATCAGATATAAAAGGTGGCACACATACTTTAGAAGCTAATTTCTTACCACCTATTGACTTAAGTAAAAGGTTACTTTCCTAAGGGAATAATTATAACATTGTTATATTTTTTTCTCAACTTGCATAACAATAATCCACATGCATTATATAAACTGTATTTTTTTTCATTCCTTCCAAGCCTTTATAATCATTATTATCCTCCTAGCGTTAAACGCCGACGCCCAGGGTCCACTTTCCTAATTGTTCTACTCCATTTCGCGCAGCCTTCAATATCCGTTTTGAGACCATTGGTATGCATAACATCCTTCACAACGTCAAGCCAGCATTTCGAAGGGCCTTCCCCTTCCACCGGGACCTGGTGGAGGTGGCATGGCTAGACATTTGTTCCGCACATAATTAGCCGGCGTTTGTAAGTACGCACAAGCAACTCTCTTGCAGTTTGTCTGCTATGTCACGGAAATGAAGACTGTCGCGGAGGCGGAAGTTCCTGACGCGGTTTTTCCGCGTGACCCCACACATCCATCGCAACATATTCATCTCCGTGACATGCACCTCTTGCTTGTGTCGCTCAAATACAGGCCACGCTTCACTGCCATACAAAAGGACAGGTCTAATGAATTTATAGACCTGTCCTTACAAGCCTATGCAGTAGCAGCCCTAATTTTTTTGTATTGCATTACAGTATTATGGATCTATATACCATCCTGTCAGTTTTTTTCCCATAGAATCAGCCTGTAGATTTTGAGAAAAATTATTTAAATGAATAAATTACATGACGATATATGGGGTTTCCTTTTTGTCATTTGGCACACATCCTTAAAATTAATTATATCAATCAATGTTTATGTTGTAAATAATAGCAAAATCTAATAAACCTGCAGAACCTAAAACTTCTTTTGTAATAAACATTAACTTTCTACGCTACAGCTTATCAATGTTTGAAATTAAAATAAAAAAAACAGATGCATGCATTGTACAACGATAAAGTGAATTAGTATTTGAGAAACACTTAATATCATTTTAATTGGATTCTAGGATATTTTCCCACAAGGAAGAGGGCGATGGCCCAAACTTTGAGAATCTATGTCCTACAACATGTTAGCTAGTTCAGTACTTTATAAAGTGGAAACTATGTTACATGAAATGAAACCACAGACTGTATTTTTTGTGGAAATACCTACTGCAAATCATTACCTACAGCGCCCTAATTCTTTAAAAAAATTACTTCAAAACCGTGAATGTTAGTGGAAATCACTTCAATGTTATTTATTGTAATTTGAAAACTACTGCTAACCAACATTAATATTCTATAATGTGTTTCACGTCTATGCTTGCAGCATGCAGAAGATGTTAGGGAAGTTTGTATATAATTTGACAATGTTTCAACCGATTATAGACGATTCATTTTTGTTTCAGTTTAGATGAATCAACCATAGTAACCCATATATGCACACAAACTTAAATCATGGTATATTCTTGAGGTTTTGCTACTAGTGCACATAACAAAACTATTATTTAACGGTTTTAATTGACACCATTGAATTCTGTCTTCGAATTGTAGTTAGCGTTAAATTCCGTTTAAAAAAGATAATAAACGAGCGGTGTATGAACTTACCCCATTGACGGGCTTCGCCACCTTGACTGTATATCGAGGGTTTCATAACATATAACATATAGGCGTATACGCAAAAATGCCTTTTTTTGTTGTTTACTAAAAACTATGCATGTTACAATTTAGAAAGTCTTACCAGTATGCAAGTGTACCTAAAAAGAAGGGTATTCCAAATTTCAGCCTTATACAATCAACTACTTTTGTTTTATTCACAATTTTGCCCTTGTGTAAAACTGCACTTTTGTCTGTACGCCCATTTGTTATGAAGCCCTCGATATTTATGTTGGAAAAAACAATTTTGATCGATATTTCAGCATTAAAATCCTCCACCACACTTTCTTCAAATGTTTATGACATCGAAAAAGCTGGATCGCGAACCCATTTCTCGGAATTTGTTTATTACAATCATACACTTTAACGGGTTCTGAATTCCCAATAAAATTTATGGTATCAAAGGCTTTTTATTGCAGTATATCCTTTTGGATACTGATAAAGCATGTAAACAAGATAATATTCTCGTGTTTTTTTTTTAAAGAATGACTGCGTAACTAGATAAAGTTGATACTTAGTATGCAAGAAGATATTCTACTACTTGAAATAACAACACACTTTAAAATAGAATATTTAATAGAGAGAGAATAATGAAACCAGATGAAGTGAAAGTATGTTAGGATCGTAGCAAGCGAAGATGCATTGTCTCTGCCTAAGTGCCTACCCTTATGGGCATCAGGAGTGATAATATGTATGTATGTATCAAATAGAAATTCGGGACAAAAAATCTATGGATAACTATTTTTTTCATTTCAAATCACACAAAATCCTCATTATCAATTTATAGCTTTATATCCCAAATGTATTTATTCTTAACGTCCTCTTGTCCTCGGCAATATGTGTCCTTGGCATCACATATTGGTAAACCATTGTTATAGGCACATATTATTATCTTTAACGATGTCCAGCCAGCATTTCCTGGACGTATCCCTACAACACCGGAACCTGAAGATCTGACCACTTTAAACAAAATAAGTATATATATTTTGAAAACACAATTGCGTAGTTGCCATTCAAATCAATTGAAGATTTATCATCTCACAAAACGCTGCAATATCCTTGATAGTAGACAAGCATCGCAAGTTATGACATCAAAACTTTAATCAGTCAATAGCGTGCTTATTATTGTTTAAAGAGTAATCAAATTATTGTTATCATATTTGAAAATTAAAGTGATTGCGGCTATTTATATCCCGCTCTTTTTGTGAAGATTATTTTAGAATTTCCTTGTTATAATTTTTTATTTTTCCTAATTTCAGGTCGCAGGCTACGTACGTATTCTATACGCGATTTACTTAGAAGGTGCTATCATACTGCTAGCTTGCTTCATCTCGACTCTGAAGAGAAATTGTAGCTCGGCTGTTAGTAATATGGCTGACAAACACAGACTGTTTACAAGTATCCATGTGAAATAACACCTGCACAATAGAGGTTTAATAACATACATTTACAACTACTATATATACCTATTAGTTTTAAATGAAAAATCTAATTAAAATAGGGGTAGAATCGTAAAATGGTCTAAGAATGGAATTAATACAGGTAACCTCATTAAATTAAAAGTAACAAATTTTTTTTGTCATAATTATCAACAAATGGATGGTGTATTCTGTGTACATATTATTACCCGGTTTCTGAAGTATCTTGAACCCTTTACGTACTTACCAAATATAAAAATAGAGACATAACTGAAGTCCTGATAAGGAAATAAACACAACTATCATAATTTTGTTTAGATTACCTAGGGGTCATCCATAAATTACGTCACACATTACGGGGTGGTCGACGAAGTGTGACATTGGCTACGTTCCACAAGAGACTCACTACGACCACGTTCACGACTGCGAATTTTCCCGTTCTACTTGCTTGTCGGCGTCACAATCGTAAACTCAAGTAGAACGGTTATTCGACCCACCTCTTGACATGGATCGTTGTGAGCGCTGCGTGAGCGAAAATTATGACGTCATTAGCGACGTTTTCGCCACGACCGTAACGACTGCGGTCGCCTTGTGGAACGGCAGACGGAGCATTTTGGTCGTTGTGAGATACTAAAGAAACGCGCCCATTTTGTGACAAAGCGTGGGAGGGGACTTCGATTACGTGACGTCACAATTCAAAATCTTTAAAACACGAAATTTAAACTATTTATAGTAGGGGAGCGCAAGATGCTAAATGTGAAGTTACTCGAGCGTCGCGAGGACCTTTTGGATTGTGAAGATTAGATGCTAAAAAGCAAAAAGGTTACATGATGTATGCCCTTTCACTGGTGGGGGGAGCGTGTACAGGTTTTCGAAAAAAAAAGAGTCGCACAGAAATACTCAGGCGCTCAGATTAATATACAGACGGTTCAGCTTTATTTCCTTGTCGTGCTAACCCATAATCTGACAAATATGTGGAGGAATTTCCTTAATCTGAGTTTGAAAAAAAATTTGAAGAATAAAGAATACCCCCACCCTATATGAAGGTTTCATATATAGTGGGGGTACATAATAGGGTGCAAGGTTTGTCCCCTTACGTTATTCTGCCACGCTCGAGTGAAGCCCAAAATCCCCCCGCTTGGCCTACGCCTATGGCCTTTTACTATAACGAAAAACTTCATAATATTTCCAACTCTATGTGTGAGCAATTGAGCAGTGTTTAAATTATTTAAGTGGAAATAAAAATAATTACGGAACTGCAGTTTTAATTTAATAATTTCTGATTGTAAAATTGCAAAATACGTGATGTCACACTATGGAGGGAGGAGTCTCACGAATGTAACCAGCTGTGACAAGGACGGGGAAGGGGTCAAAAAATCATAATATTCGTGTGACGTAAGTAATTTGTGAATGGCTCCTATATCTATGTTTATAATATATATTTTTATAGGCCCAAACAATAACTGATTTTATTTACGAGGTCGTCATTATATATCAAGTACCGCTTTCGCGTGTTGCCTCTATACCGTGTATATTTAGATTATTCAAAAAAATTAATATCATGAATACTTGACCCTAACTAAATACAGAAACCGTGTAATATTTAAAAAGGAATTAAAGTAGATTAAAACCACAGATTACATTAATATAATAGGAGAATTAAAACAAATTCGTATAAATTGGTAATAGTTTATTAAACTACCATATCCTACAAACTAGTCAACAGCTATATACAGCTTTGATTATACCATTCGACGAAGCCATACAACTTTGAGATAACTTCCAAGAGTTCGATCCCAAAACTTACAAGTTATCATTTGGTTCTGATAGACTATAGCTAGAATAATATTAATCAAACAATTACAAAATTAGATCCCGAAGAGTGTTATTACAACTGTATCAGAATAGTTAAACATTGACTTCACAATGACATTCAAATGAATGCGAGGTGATAAAAAGGGCAAGACCCTTTTTATCATCCCACAAAACTCCGCAGATCCTTGACTCTGTATGCCATAGCAAGTTATTACGTCATAACTCTAGCTAGTCAAATAGCTCATTAACTATTGATTTTTTTATTTATTTTTTCAATTTAGACTCTTTCATAGTTCAAAAGAGAGAGGGATATTAACTATTGTTTAATCCATAGAGGTGTGCGTACCTAAGGTCTTTAAACAGCAAAAACATAATTTTTTCATCATAACTTGAGTCTTATAGGAACCGGCCATTTTCGTTTGTCTATATCTTATTGACCGTTCATTTGCTTTAAGCTGATATTAAAGGATTTATTTGTCTTTCAATTAGGATGAATCAACCAAAGCGACCCATATGAACATAAACATGAAATGCCATACCATTGAATACCGTCGTGTCCTTTCAATTCTGTGCCTTGATTCAGTTTGGTTGATTCGTTTAATATCAGCATTACTACTACATAGTTAAAATTTGACATAAGCTCCACACAAGTAATGTCAAATTACTACTAATGATAAGGCAAGTGAATGAATAGTAATATATAGAAGCCGGCCATAATAAGTTTCATTTTATTTTGTGTACATATTAAGTAGGTACACAAATTTACGAAGAATCGAATAACAACATAAAACGAAGGTGAAAATAAAATAACGATTAATGCAACCCTCAAAAGTACTGAGATTGTCATTCCTTAAAGTCTTCTTTAATGCTCATCAGAAAAAGTATTTAATTTATTTTTAGTCTAGCCATAATTCAAATCTCTTGAATAATGGTATGTTTATTATTATCACAGAAGTAATAAACATTATTAAATTACATATATTTTTAGCCTGCTGTTTAGTAGATAGCATAATCAAAAGAAAATGTTACTAAAAGTGATGAATCATTTAATTTCTTTAGTACTGGAATATTTTTCACATTTGGCAACACAAGTTTTTGCTATAAAATCGATCAACGTCTCTGGCCCGGCAATTTTTAATCCCTGCTGCCTACTCAATTTATTAAATGAGTTCAAAATAGATCAGCATAATTATAAAGATATTGCTATACCTTAGCGGTTACAATTCACGTTTCATTCATTACTGTCGCGGATTCAAATCCTTACAGATAACAGGCTCGGTTAAAGCAGCATTGTTTTTCAGACCTAACTTAATGTTACAATTACCACGTGCTGACGGTGAAGAAAAACATCGTCACGAAACTTCATATCGAGATAATCGATGCGTGAAACCTGCCAAACCATGAGAAAATGACATACTTGTCGATTTTACATGAGAAACTTTGCCTTCAATTAATTATCTAAAATGTATGTACAACTACAATTTTAACCCTTGTTCCGCGATTCTTTAAGCACGTCTTCTTCGGGTGTGCCTTCGATGGATTTCTTCTCCTTGAGGGCCTCTTTAACAGCGTCTACGAGGTTCTGGGGCTCCGCTATCGACACTTTTTTACCTGTAAGGATGTAAAAAAATAAACATCTACTAGATCCCCGTCATGCCAAAATTAAATAACTAACAAAATCATGAGAGAAACGCGAGTTTTGTATTTTGTTTTTAAACAAATGGCCTATCGCCAAATTTCAATAGAGAAGGTGGTTGGCAAGTACCACCTGTTTGGGATCCGATCATCGAAACTATTAAGACCCAAACCCAGCAAAAACCAACTGCCAGACCTCGAGACACTGTGAGCTCTTTCTGCGTGCAACGGAACACAAACCAACTTGATTGATATTTTCTTTTACTTTTCCTTCCACCCATTTATATTATATAAAATTATTAGAGCTAGGCATGTTTGCTGAAGAGTTTCTTGCGCCGCTTCTTCTCTTCAAGCCACAGCATGTTGGGAACCGGTGATAAATTGGATTAGGCTCCCATAGAGTTAATAATAACATAAACTAAATAAATAAAATGAACAAGTTGGCGGTAGGTTAAATGAAACTTTAACAATACTCATTGACACTTGACATCTTTGTCTTCCGTGATCACGGCTACTGAAAAGTAACCGAAACGTCGGAATAATGAAAATCAAATAAATTACCGCTCTTAAAACCGTTAAAACGTAGTTTTATTAAGTCCATATAGTCTAAACAACTGCCCAGCAAAACAGAGCGAATCGAAACCAACCTGATTTGAAGTAACACAATGGACTGACACGTTGCTTAGGACAACCAAGGTATTTGTTAGAGTAGTGAAAAAACGGGAAAGCGCATCAGCGCCATCTACTTTGCTAATACGTCTATTCCATGGAAACGACGTCATTTATCGGGATAATATGTATCCTAAGTTACGCCTCGGGATATATATAAGCTAGCTCTATGTAAAAGTTTCATTTAAATCTGTACAGTAGTTTTCAAGTGATGCTCTAACAGACAGACAAAAACTCTATAAATTGTATTTTCGGAATCTGCTGGTCCGAATTAGCCCCTATGAATTTTTTCACTTTTTTAAACGCATTGTACAAACTCGAACCATTTACTGATTTATTATAGTATAGAATATAGATTATTATTTACTCTTACTATTTATAAATATAATTACTCTCCAATAATACTATTTTATACTAATTAAAATAAACTTTAATTACAATACACATACTTATGGTACCAATGGTACCATACCAGTACCGATGGTTCGAGGACATATTTTGAAACTACTGCAATGAAAATCTAAAAACTACTTCATAATCATGATTATATCTGAATAAACTCACAATCATCTGTTAATCATTTGTTATATGGAGTCTCCTACAAAAAGGAAAATAATTTTAGAATGTTTTTGTTATAATATTTAAACTGGAGTTAGATTTTTTTATGTTTGCTAGTAGGCAAACTGGCAAACGGACCACCTGGTGATAGGTGGCTACCGTCGCCCATGAACATCTGCAACACTAAGGGAGCCGATGCGTTGCCTACCTCGTTGAGACTTTAGGTATCTGTTCACGCCCTTTTTGAAGAGCCCCATATTGTAGCGCTCTGGGAACACCGCGAGAGGGGGGAGTTCATTCATTCATTAGATACAATACAGATTCTATCATTTCAAAGGTTGTCAACAAATTACTGTAAACTAGCTGTGCCTTCGATGTCGTTCGCGCGGGCCGTTAAACCGTATATAATATAATACATAAACGTGATATCGATATGTTACTTTCATTTTATACTTAAATTTTTTGAATGTTTAAAGAGAAAATGTTACAGTTCAGCTGAGCTATACATATGCTTAAGAAAATGAAGAAACTATTTGTAATCTAAGATCTCGCTTAAAGGCATAGCTGCCAAGCCATAAACCTAAACAAAATAATAAAGAGAAAATGCCTGTTCTAATCACTAAAATTTTCATTGAAAATTGTGGACCCATTTAGGAGCCTATGTAAGACTAAACATTCAGACAAATCGGCAAACAAAAATTTTAAAAGCGGTCATTGCATAAGTAGCAGTTTTTATTAAAATTTTGGGATTTATTTTTAAATCACAGAGACGCTTAAATTTTATTTAGAAGTATGTTTAAATTATATTTTGTTTTTGTTTAAATAAATGTAAAATTGTGCTAAACATATAAATAAACATTGCTTTTGAATAAAGTAAAATAATAGTATTGGAAGAGGAAGGTATTCACACTGTATAGACTCTAGACTTTGATTCTAGTTTAGAATGTATTTAAGTTATGCATAATCATAGATTTCGGAGTCGTATCTAACAGGAAGTATCCAATATTCTGGGATATTTTATATTCTATGTCCGGTCCCGTTTTCAAAACTACTTGTACCCTAAATTTTATGATAATCAGTTCATTCCCAAGGCAGTGAATTTTGAACAAACAAACATTCAAATAAAGTCAATTTAATATATCGCTTGTTTTTATGAACAGGGTATTATCACAAAAAATATTATTTTTAACTAAAAAATAAAAGTGCTCTTAAAATTAATTTATACATCTAATTAAAATACTCGTATTATTTTCTTACAAAGTAGTATTTTTTATGACATAGGTATATAGATGAAGTTATCCAAATAATTATAGATAGATACATAAATAGATACATATATTGATTTCAGTTCACCCTACTGAAAACTTGCTTACCCTTTCGTCTAAAACAACGACATATTATTAAACTGTTTACACTAGAAATAATATTTTAGTAATTATTCTATCAATAAACAGTTTCTTTTTGTAAATGCGGTTATAATATGATGGTGTTGGGGATTCTAAAATAAAATTCAAATAAAACAACAAGATTTATAACTAAATTTCATATATTCAAATAAATATTTAACAATAATTTAATTACATTTAATGCATAACCATCATAGTATAATACATTTACAGCCACAAATCTATCGATAGTCTTTCGAGGCATATTCTTTTATAACATTCTTTTTACATCTAGTTTTTACATGAAAAGATATGATATTTTTATGAATAGTGTTGTTGTCTTTTCTAGTGCACATTTTCTACTTCATCTTTCGGTATATCGTCATTTATTCAAAACGGATATGATTTTTTTAAAGATAAGTCTGTAGAAATACATTGTATATTGTATCGAAGGTGAGCAAATTTGGTTTGTTATGTAGAACAGACAATTCTGGAATTGATTTCATTAGTCTCAGACTGGAACTCGAAGGTGGGAGAAGTCTCAATTGACGAGGCTCTAAGAATCCAGTCGATTGAAGCACTAAAAATGGGTCTCCTGAGGTGGAAAGCCCTATAACTCGAGGTGCAGATAGCGATGATCGGATGAATGTATCAAATTCCAATATCATCCGAATGTTGCTGGTCAAGACATTAAGGACAAAGTTATGAAATTGTATTAACATCGGTTCTTGTTACAATGTGCACATGTTCAAATGAATCAGTCTAAAAGTCAGTGAAAATAACAGTGAATAATTCCGTTACTTATCTATGTGAAGCTAATAAAAGCAGTATATATACTATCAGTCTGTTTACAGTTGAAGTAGGTAAAAATAATGAAAATACATTTACTTACTATGTAGGTGTACACTTTCGCTTCATGTACTTTAATTATTCTCATTTGCTCTTATTCATATTGAGTTGGAATAAGTTTGTAGTATTCTTTAAGAACCATAAAGCATACTATAAACAAACTCAAAATGAAAGGAACCGATAGATCTTTAGACAGGTTTGCTTTATAAATGATAATTAATAGATTAGATATATTGTGTATCCAAAATTGTTCTACTATTTTTACCTCTAAAAATTAAAATCGATCCTCACATTACAACTAGGAGTAACATACATATCTGTTACTTGTCGATACATATCTAACATATTAAGTGGCACCTTTAACCTTCCCTATTTATAACCTTATATCATCCCGTTCCTTTCAAACTTCATACAATTCAGGATGCTGCTCTTTCTCTCTCTTGATCCTATTCTGATAGCCCAGAGGCAAGTCCAAATCCCTAGATTCTCTCTTATCCAGTTCATCAATATATTTATTGAACCCTGTCCTATCATACGGATCTGATAGCATTACAATTGTACATACAATTACTGCACTAAAGAAACCAATAACAAATAGAGCTTTATTATTAGAATATGCTTCGTAAAGACTTTCTAGAAACGTCCAAGCTTTAGTTTTATCTCGGTCGGTGTCCTCACTATCGCGATTTGTATGATGTATCGTTTGTGTGCTATCTGTTTCTTTACTACCTTTACTATTTGGTTTTTCTGTAAAGCAAATTTTCGTGTTTGAATTTTTTTACTTGCCAATATATTTTTTAATAATATAAAAGTCTACAACTGCTCACAAACACGCTATACACTGTGATTTTTTTGTACTAACTAGTACAAAAAGCTACGCTATCGATGACTGAAACCAGTTAGTAATAGCTTTACTCATTAAAGGCTGATTTATATACATTTGCATTAGTAAAGAAGATAATTAGTTAACTTGCGACACCGACTAGTTAAGCCCTTATCATTTGAAGACATTTTCCAGTAAAATAGTAAGTAGTCGATTAAGTACATAGATATCTATCTAAACAAAATAATAAGGACTTATTCGCAAATTTCATCAGGATTTAATAAAGAAATTTTTTGCACCTAGAATGTTGCTCTTAAAAGGTTAGAAAAAGAAACATTTTTGATATTTTCACCTAAAAAATTATAATAATTAATATTAACTATTAGGTTGGAAAAAAGTTTCTTCGCATTTTATATAAAATTTCAAAAGGTTTCTTTATAAAGTTTATTTACATTTGACTAAAGTATGTAGGTGCCATTTTGTTGGATAACTTTTTGTCATCTTGTAGATAGGGACGTGATCCAATTGCTATAAAAAGTTTGGGGCTTCTGATCAAAAAACTGCAACAAGTGGTTTTGGCAATCCTCTCGTGATGTTAACCTGACACTGCCTAAGGAATTCTGCAGAGACCGAAACAGGTAAAAATCAGAAGGTGCAAGGTCGGGACTATACGGCGGATGCATTAACACCTCCCAGCCAAACTCTCATAATTTTTGCTGAGTGGCTAAAGATGTGTGAGGTCTAGCGTTATCATGGTGAAAAACCACACCCCTTCTGTTGATTAATTCCGGCCGTTTTTTTCAACTTTTTGCTTTAATCTCATCAGTTGTTCGCAGTACAGTTCAGAATCGTTGCTCCTGCCTGGCGGTAACAGCTCATAATGAATAATGCCCTTCCAATCCTACCATACACCTTGTTTTCGAGTTAACCCGGGTTTCGCTACAGTCTGTGAAGCCTGACCGGCCTTTGACCACGATCTTTTTCGCACGTTCTTGTCGTACGTGATACACTTTTCATCACCAGTTATCAACTTCTTTAAAAATGGTTCGGTTTCATTACGTCGTAATAAAGAATCACAAATGAGTACACGGTTCATTAGGTTTCTTTCACTGAGCTCATGAGGCACCTAAATATCGAGCTTTTTTGTGTACCCAGCTTTTTTCAAATGCGCCAAAACCGTTTTGTGGTCAATTCCCAGTTCTCCAGCTACATCGTAACTACTAATATGCTGATCTTGCTCCACTTTTTCAAAAATGGCATCAATTTTGTCCGTAACAGGGCGACCAGAGCGACGTGCAACTTTGATATCAAAATTTTCGGATTGAAAACGCTTAAATTAAATTTGCGCTACTCTCACAGATACTGCATTAGGTCCATAAACATCACAATTTTTTTTCGCGGCTTGTGTTGCATGTTTACCTTTATTGTAGTAAAATTTTAAAATGTATCGAATTTCTTCATTAGACTCACTCATTTTAACAATAAGAAAAACAAATGAAAGTCATACATTTTCCTAATTTGAATTTGAATTGTCTTCTTTAAAATTATTTTTTTTTAATGATACCAAAACCAGCCAGATACAAATGGTATAGCCAAAGAGATCTTATTACAAGTTCATACATACTATATGCGAAAAGACTTTTTCCCCAACCTATTATATTGTCACCCAATATGTATAAAATGTGTTTATTTTACAACAAACTAGAACAGTACTAATGTTGTCCAATGACATTTTAACATCTTATAAGCCTTCCTTTATTCACACGATTTTAATATTTGCATTTTACATGTGAACATGTTTTATGGCCAAATGTAATGCTGCTTTGACATATGGAGAGTAGAGGTAAGCAGTACCATCTTATATGGAGGTCGGAAGTTGTAAAAGTGTCCAGCAGAAAATAAGGTTCAAAAAACTACCACAATAGGCGCTTGCGTACAAAAAAGACTATGATATGAACTAAAAATTGTTGAATGCCATAAAATAAAAAAATGGCAGTATAAAAGATATTTACTAAAATATTTTAGACTACGTAAATAGTCGAGACTATTTACGTACTCTAAAATATTTTAGTAAATATAATGCTGTGAAAAAACGCGTAGTGCGATTTAATTATTGTGAATTTCGATAATAAAAAACAAAACGGAAATTTTTCGGTCCTTGTTTATTTATCTGTCTCTCTTAAATATTTTTGGCGCTTCCTTTAAAATTTATCGTATGCTACAGCAGCGCCACCCTTATTATCGGCGTTTTGACTGACACTTTTTCAAAACAGAGATGGTACTCCTTACTTCTTACCCTCCATACTTTTACACTAAACCCATGATATTTCAGTGAGTTAACCTAAATGCCTGACTGGATCGTTCTTTAATATAGCTATTGTTGTTGCTAAATTGTTGTTGTTGTTGTTGTTAAATAGTTGCGTATTTTTTTAAATTATTATTTTTTCTTACCATCTCTATCGTAGGAGACGCCGTGTATTTGTCCTGGAGTATCCTCTTCCAGTTCAGCATAAGCATACATGAGGGCTTTTTGTTTCTCAGTTAGCATTTTTGGAACCTGTTATGACAAAATATTTTTTTATATTATAAATTGTTTCTATTGTCATATCCCTAATGGCCGTGATACATCTATACTCTGATTTTTAATTACCTGGATTAAAATGACAGCTGCGATCGTTTTTTTTTTTATTATTTCATAAGTGAGTTGTGCGAGTTTAATCAACAACTCACTACTATGAGTTGAATCCTACAGAATTACTATGGAAATTATTTTTAATGCTATAAGTCCTCTTTGGATACTTGGTCACTAACATTAAGCCAGGAGTAGCTGGGGCATAATTTGTAATTACTTTTAATTTTTTTTAATAGTAATTGAAAGCCTCCTTTTTTGAAGTCGGCTAAAAACAATTACAAATCTGAAATGACATACCTGTATTTTAATGTGCACATAATGATCTCCATAACCATGTTGGCTGACTCTTTTCATACCTTTCCGAGACAACCTTATTGTGCTGTGGGAGGAAGTGCCCGGAAGTATCTGTAAAGAAAACACAATCAGATTTATTTCTTCACATGAATAATTAGTACTTAGTTTGCTGGATGTCACTAGTATTGATTTATAGTCAATGGGCACATATAATAAACAAAACATATTTAAAACATGATTTACAGCAGGGGTCTCCAAACTACGGTCCACGATATAGTTTATTGCTGTTATTGTTACTTTGATGTTGGATAAAAAAAACACTGATTAATAAATTGCTGGGTAAAGCTTAATGTAAAGTATAATACGCAGAAAATGTATTTTAAGCATAATAATTAACAAATACTAGCTGACCCGGCAAACTTCGTACCGCCTCAGAATCGGTCTTTGTGGTTGAGCGGGCTAAGCCGTTGCCGGCCTACCTCACTGCAACGCAGAGGCTCCGCGTTCGATTCCCGGTATAGCAAATTTCGGAAACATATTTTCTTCGTTATTTACTATGGTCTGGGTGTCTGGGATCGGCCCCAGAGTGGTACGTTGTATATTACCCATAACACAAGCGTAACTTGCGTAATTTGGGGATATACAATTATATGTGTTTGTCTGCCGATGATCATTATTATTATTAAATTATTGAAGTTTTAGTAGGGATCCGTAATTTTTTCTAGTAATAAATATAGCCCATGTTACTCAGGTATAATGTATCATTGTAATGTTTAAAGAATTTTTTAAATCGGTCCAGTAATTTTTGAGTTTATTAGTTACAAACATACTGTTACATGCCGTCAAAGATAAGCTGCACAGCCTATTGTAAGCGCAGCTTATTGTTCTCCCGGATTAGGGAATCCTTTGTGTTTTGAATTTGTAACATGCTATTGTTTTTCTACTTGTTTTAGAACCATCATTAGCGTCGAACTAATCCCTATTGTTATTGTTTTCGACTTTGTGGACGTTCGCAGGTGTGCAAATTACCATTTCTTAGAAACTCAGTGTGCACCTCCAATTCCTTTGTACTGTGTAGTTAGTATAAGACGATGCCCGAATGGAGGGGCGGGGGGCAGTCAAGCGACGACTACGAAGCGAGAAAGACGTTTTCTAGTACTCTCGATTAGCGATATAAACGACGGACTTTGCGCGGACGAATTGTATTGAATCGTGCAGTGTGAATTGGTTGCATCCAGTTTTATTTGTATTTGTTTTTATATGTGTTTGTACAGTTCTAATAAATTCTATAGTAGTTCCAACGGCATTTTTAATTTGAGTCCTGTAGCTCGTAACAATACAAATCTTTTCTCTTATAATATTAGTATAGATATAGATAATTAAGTACTCCGTTTCTTTGTGTAATCGCATCGGTTCCCTTAGTGTTGCAGATGTCCATGGGCGACGGTAGCCACTTGCCATCAAGTGGACCCGTTTGCCAGCTTGCCTACAAGCAAACATAAAAAATAAATAAAAGAGAAACAATAGACTTGAAATAAAAAATACCTGTAAAGTGTGATCCTCATACAAGCCCTGTATACGAACTGTACCACCCAATAACGCCTGAGAAACAGAAATCTGAAAAGAAACATCAGATCACATATTCATTTCTTTCTTCATTGAATTCCATGTTCCTTCAGAGAAACATGGTAGAACTTCTAAATAATTTCTTCTCAAAGCACCCACACATTCACCGGCTTGTTATAGTGGTTCTTTCTCCATCCACACAGTTAGACTATGGAATGGCCTGCCACATACGATCAGAGATAGTTCATTAGAAAACAGCTTCAAAAAAAAAATTAAAGCGCCACAATCTGTCTTAAATTATCCTTATATATTTATATTTTACAAAAGGCCTAATTTTATTTTCCGGTTATGGGGGTAGGCAGAGACTATAGATCTCCACTTGCGACAATCCTGAAAAACAACTTTCGCTTCATCTACTTTAATTAACATGATGACAGATATGATTTCTATTAATTTCAGTCAAAATAGTGCAAGTAGGTATTTTAAATTTTTCATGCAACCAACGTTTGGCATTTAAATCAAGTTTTGGCTGAATGCCTAAGTTTGGTTCAAGCTTTTTTTATTGCTGGAGTACAGCTAACAGGCTGACGGCCCAATTGTGATGGAAAGTGGTTACCGTCGCCTATAAGCATTTGCAACACTAGATATTACCAATATACTGCCATACTCATAGATGGAACTGGAACCTGGCCACTAATGCCGGGGCATAACTCAAGGTTGTTATAAGTGCAGCATACTCTAAACCAGGGGTGGTAGCCATCCAAACGGGCAAATTCCCTTCACCTGGCTGTGGGTTTCTTTGTCGCCTCTCGCGACAGATCGCCCAGCCGCAGGAATTAGTATCCTTTCTCCATTCCTGCACGGATAACGCCGATTTGCAAACTGCCGAAATTCGGTCAACCTGAACGTTAAACGAATTTCGGCCCATCCCTGATACAAATATCTTCAAATTAATCACAATTTATGGTTGGAAGTAGATCATTTTTAACACATAACAAACATTCATAAAATAAGGATAATAATATAATGATATGATATAGAGATATTTTCTCAATGTGGTTTATTTTTCTTAAAAATATTGAGTTCATGGGACAAATATGAAACAAAACCAAGTCAATACCGAATGCCGCCTTATTGATAATGAACATAGTGTTACGACCTACACGCCGACAAAAGTAGATTCACACCTGCATACCATAAAAGCACACTTTATTACCTTTCCCCATTTGGACTTCTTTTGTTTACTTTTTGTTTAAAATTTGTAATTAGAAAACAGCCTATTGTGTATTGTAATCTTTTATGGCAGTCATTAGTCAGGTATGTCGAACTGATTCTAAGAAATTCAGTCTACGCGGTCGGGCAGCCATATTGTATCGGTGCAGTATAAAGCAATGGCCCAATGGAGAGATCGGCAGTCGAGCGATAACTACAAGCGGAGCAAGACTTGTGTACATTCGGTAATCTATTTAGTGAAGGACTTTGCGCATGTTATTGAATCGTGCTTTATGTTTGGACTGGTTGTGTTCAGTTACATTTGTACCTGTGTTATGCGTGTTTGTATAGTTCTAATAAACTCTATAAAAGTTCCAACGGTATTTTCATTCAAGTCCTGCAACTAGTAACAATATTAATAAAATGTTGTCACTTACATTGCAATCGGTGTGCACATCTGGCCCGTCCCTTTTGAAGTAACTGGAGCTTTCAACTTTGAAAGTGACAAATATCTCATTGTTGCCGACGGCCATTCTGATTGTTTGCCCATCGTCTACACCAGCAGGTACTGGCACTGTTATTTTCTTACGTTGAACCTGAAAATTACAAGTTCAGTTTTTTTCAATTACTTTTATGATCTGTTTGGTGTACATAGATTATTATTCAATGGTCACATGATATAATATGTATTGGGATATGCTTGTAGTGGCAGGTTTTGACTAGCTACCACTTGAAGTAAGAGTGAACCTACAACCATGGTATTAAGCGTTTTGGAAGGATGTCAAGGTGGTATGGTGGGTAAATCACTTGTATAACATCTCCCATGTTGAATACTATCATGCCCATTGCATAAAGCGAAGAAATCTCCATGATAAATTACACTTCAACAAAAATAGTATGTATACCATCAAACAACAAATTGTTAGCACATTTTTTTGTAACATAAGTCAGCTGTGCAATGTCAAAACGTAGCAAATGCTTCCCATGAAATTTTAGAACACAGTACAGAAAGATGCCATTTTATTAAGCTTATTGGAGCAATACTATTTTTTGATATAGTCCTGAAATGTTTTGGCAAAAACAATACATCAGCACATGCTAGCAAAACAATGCAGAATCATTAAAACACAATATCAGTTGCTGGGTTTTGAAATTGCACACTTGAGGTGATAATAAAATTTACCGATTGCCCTTTGCCTTCACATTCAACACACGGATATTTAATTAACATCCTAGTGCCATGGCAATGCCTGCAAGTGGAACGCATCACGAATGGACCTGGAATACATAAAACAACTGAATTTAAATATCTATTTACATCTTTAAGTTACTATTTTTTATTATTGGAGATCATTTCTTTCTTTTAGTTAATAAAAAGGAGCTAGCTAATTAAGACTTTTAATTTAAGATAAATTTAAGTTTATAAAATATGTTTTAAGTACCAAGATGTTAGATTCAAAGTTTTGAGATTTTCTATAGAAACAAAAACACACTTGGTGCCAACTGTGAAGAGTATGTTATGAGTTATATTTTTTATAGTGTTCTTCTTCCAAAGGAGAAGAGGAGAAAGGAGGACGTTCATAGATAGACACAAGATTTTTCTACTTTCTTTTTCCAGATTTAGACAAAGTACTAAAATATTTATATAAAAAAAATAAGCTTAGTTTTCATAGACATATTTTACCTCTTGAGAATGTCTCCATGCCAGTACCATTGCAGTAGGTACACTTGATGGCCTTAGTGCCCAACTCGGCTCTCGATCCCTGGCACTTGGGGCAGATGTCCACAATATTTACGTTAATGTCCTTATTTACACCGCGAGCTGCCTCTGTGAATTTCAAGTTCACTATTACCTGGAATATTAAAAAAATACATATTAGTAAAACAATGAACAAATCACTTGAGATGATCTTCTCTGGATAGAATGAACTGTAAAATGTATCACCTCAACATTTTAAACTATGAGATAAATAAATTTTGAAAACAATTCAAAATCTCAGGCTTATAAAACATTCTCCGGCATTAGTGGCCAGGTTCCAGTCTCCTTTAAGAGAGCAACAGCGCATTTGTAACATGTGGCAAATGGCCATAGGCGATAGTGTAACCGCATTCCATCAGGTGGGCCAAAAAATGAAATATAGTTCTAAGAAGGTCTTTTAAATGTCCTCCCATTAAATGCCTAAGAGTTCCAAAGCCAAATGACAGAAATAGTAAGCATATTGAGCCATTACCAATTTATTGTAAGAGACATTTGTATCAATATATTTTTTATTGCAAAAGGTAATTTAATCTATTTATTATGTTTTAAGACTTACAATTTTAATTAGATTAACATGCTACTAAAACAAAAATTGAATATTGTAAAATAAAATTATAGTTAAATTATCATATTATTACAACAAAAACATATTAAAATACAAGTCACATGATAAAATAGCAGTAAAGGCTTGAGATCATAAATAAAGGACCCTTCAGTTTTCATGAACCGACAAGCACATAGCCTTTTTTTTATATTTAAAGACTCGTAACTTCAATTTCAAGATAAATCACAGAAAAGCCAGGTTGAAGGTTATTCTGCACATTCCTCTAACAAATTCTAAAAATTTACTTAAAATAAGCTTCTAAATAAAAAGTACTATAAACTATTCATACTAATATATAAAAGTAAAAGTGTTTCCATTTGCATCTTTTTATGCTCCTTTTACACAAAATTTAGAAATGGATGTTCTTCAGGTAACTTGGAATATAATTATGTAATTTTGATAACAGATGCCGAGATAAATAGGATAATTTTATGCTTGGAAAATAAGATAGTTTATGTTAGATAAGCATTCTAATATCACATAAATGAATCCACAATGCTGTCATGATAGTATATTATTAACAAGGTTCCTATGGAATGCTTTATGTAAGCAAAAACATGTGGAATATCCTAGTAAGAATCTAAAAAAATAACAGGCTTTAAATTTAAATATTAATATCAATAAAGATGGATTATCATGAAGACCTCTAGTTGAATAATCATTTCTAACACTTACTTCTTTAGCTGCCCCAAAACCAAACTGACTTTCCGCAAAATCACTAAAACTTTCACTCTTGAAACCAGCATCACCAAATATCTTTCTGAAAAGTTCTTCAGGGTCTATAGTTGATTTGTACTGCCATTGGTGTGTAAAACCGTCTGTTCCACCAGGTGCTCCACCCATACCCATCTGTTCTGAGGTTGTTCCATAAGTATCATACTGTTTACGTTTGTTTTCATCTGATAGTATCTAAAGGTATAATAATAAGTAAAATCTGAGTATGAGTAATGGTACCTTATGGCTGATGCATCAATGTCTCATTTAAAATAATATGGATTCAAATCCTGACAGGGAAGCATCCACCAGGTAAACAGTTTTTTGACTTAATGTACATTTGGTTACAATTATCACATACAGTAGAACCTCTTTCAGTCGAACCTCCATAAGTCCCAAACCTTCCAAAAACAAAAAAAAATGTGTTCCCTTCCCTTCAACCCCACAAAACCTCCGTTGCTCGAAATCTGAACTCTCTATAAGTCAAAATAACCAGTGAATCCCTATAAGCAATTTCAGTACTTAATTTCCCTCTGTAACTCAAAAAATAAATTAGACCTCTGTATCTCAAACACAGCAATATTTGATTTTACAACCTCTAAAAATATAAATATAATATAAATCTTAACCTCTACCTACAAGTTGAATGTTTCCTTATAAAATTCACTTAAGTCAAAATCCTCCATAAATTGAAAACTCTATAACTCAAATTTTTTGGTGTCTCCCTTCAAGTTCGACTTTCACAGAGGTTTTACTGTACTAATGATGAAACCTATATATCAAGATAACCAATGTCTGATGACAATAAGTTTTGTAAGTATTTATTGGTTTTCCTAATAATAGTGTGTCTCAAGCCCAACAGTGGAATATTAAAGGGCTGATATTAAAAATTATTTACTACATCCTCCACCACATCACTGTTTAACATCAAGAGAGTTAATAACAACTTATAATAAAAAAGCAGAAATTTAAATGCAAAAAACAACATAATGGACAAGTTAAAATCCGCCTCCTTGTAGTATTCCTCATTGCTTATCACTCCCCATTAATTCAAAAGCAGATTCATTTCATAATACAAATACTATGCATTTCTACATATTATAAGCTAATATTGAGTAGCAGTACCTCATAAGCTTCAGAAACTTCTTGAAACTTTTTCGAAGCTTCTGGATCCGACTTATTCGCATCAGGATGGTATTTTTTAGCGAGTTGGTAGTATGCTTTTTTAATATCTTTGGCGGAGGCATTCTTAGAAACACCAAGGACCTTATAATAATCTGCTCGGGCATTTAAATTGCATGTCGTATGAAGGAACCGGCCTCTTGTCAAATTATCTGAACGAGTACCTGAAATATATATTTGAGGTTATGTTCAGCCAAAGGTCAACAGAGTTCGCGAAAAAATGTAAAGAACATGTATTTAATGTAATCGAAATGACGTCCAAAATATTCTTGCAAAACTATAAAACTTAGAAATTAAACCAGTGATGTAATAAAAGCATGTATCCTTACAATTTTTAAAGATTGATGAAGTCGCATTTAAAACTGGAGCACCAAGAAAACGGTCACATTTTTTACAGGTGTGCAATAAACGAAATGGACTTTTTGAAACATTATTTGCGAAAATAGAACTAAAAGTTTTTGGATTTAAAAATCCCAGAACACTTCGAGTAGGAGCCATTTTAAATAACCACAGACGACTAAAGATACTGATAACAATTAAAATATTTATGGCCTTGTAACATGAAAGTTGGGGCTTATAAAATGTGTCAGCCGCAGCCACAGAATACATGTACTCTAAGCTGCAGCCGACGGACGCGGCCACGCAATATATATTTATAATAAAATAATTTATTTATTCTTATTACTTTATTATTAGGGCTTTTTCCAAATTCGTTCCAATCTAGCGCTTTTTAAGAGTTGCCGTAACATGTTTTCCTCGAAGATAGTTGGCAGCACAGAAGCCGCGTCCGATAAGTGATAGGTTCTAAGCTGGGTGTGGACACGCTCTCTATCGATTGACAGTAATAGATTAAGCTGATTTCAAGATATGTACAAGACATATACTTCAGAAGTCAAAGGTGGACATAATGTTTGGACATGAGTTTTAGAAGAGCCTATCTACTTTCTCCATTTATTTATCATTATTCAACCAACATTTACACAACAACGAAGGGCAATAAAATTATACTTTTAGCGCCAGCGGTTTCGTGTGTAAGTAATATACGGGGATTTTTTTAACTTCGGATCCGTTCATTAACCTCAATGTTTATTAAAACATTGAAGAACCTCATCGCCAGTCTCTTCGTACAATAAGGGCGTTCCTCTGGTAGCTCACAATGCCTAAAATGCTCCATCAGTCGTTCCACATAGCGACCACGGCCGTTATGGTAGTGGCAAAAACGTCACTAATGGCGTCATTATTTTCGATCACACAGCGCTTACAACGAACCATGTCAAGAGGTAGGTTAAATTGGGCGTTGACCACACAGCATTAATTCTAATTGACATTGAAAAAGGTGCGATTTTCAAATCAACCAATGATATTTGTGTATTTTATCATTAATGATATCAACGCTTCATAATCCGTTTCAGTAGAGTTTATGATTGTAACGCCTGCAAGCAAGGGGATCGAGAAAAATCGAGGTCGTGAACTTGGTCGTTGTGAACCTCATGTGGAACGTAGCCTTTATTTCAGTAAATATAATAACTCAACTACCAGGATGCAAGTGAAAAAGACTCAAATAAAATTTGCATACAACTTGTGAATGTTGAAAGCAGAAAAACTTCAAAACCAAAATATATACTTTCCACAAGTGTAAAAATGCGTCTTGATTATTTAGCGTTTACTTATAGAGCCGGCTTAATCGTCGAAGAAGAGTTTTAGCAATGAGAATTCAAATGCATATTGCGGTTCGAAAGAATATAATTTTTATTTATTTTATAAAAGTTCTTACTTTCTTAACATCAATAATAGTTAAAACACTTAAAAATTTATTATTGTTAGAAAAAACTATTTTTTGAAAAACGTAAACCAAAGGATCTAGTAAATTTTAGTGGTATAAGTTTATTTGCAGAGGAACTAATCATTGTTTGATTTCTATAGTACTTGTGTTTTATTGGTAATTAAATGCGTGTTTTTAAAAATAAATTAATAAAACGCAGAATATATTGCTATAATAATTTTTGGAATATCTGTTTGAAAATTCCGGTGCGTGATTCCGGCGTCTACAATGGTAAATGGCGAGTTAAAGTGATAATAACACGGTTAAATTCTTTTTATTGGAAGGGTCCACACACGATCTTCCACAGCGGGCCTGCTGAGTGCGAGGCTTGCAGGACTCAAGAGACATCCTGCTCTGTGTTGTAGGACCCAAGGCCGGCTGCAACAACATTCACAGTCCTGCATTACGCGGTGGACGCTAGGCAGACTACAATGTAGATCCATGAATGCACCCCTTTAAGGTGGCAACACATTACGTGACATGTCCGTTGATGCGTCCGTCGTACACGTCCGAACTATGTGCAAACCAGAACTGTAACACAGTCTCCTAATTGTTTAAAACTTCCGAACGCGCAAGGTCACGTTCTGACCTACAACTTATAATATGCACACTTCAATTTACTTTCCTTATTCAGATATTTTGTACGCCACGCCTCTCAGCCGTGCCCATAAGTCACGACTTATAATATGTACATATCTTTATAATTCACTGACATTGACTACAAATAAGACAATTTTTTTTATATTAAATAGGTTTGCGTTTGGCCACAATCACGTCCAATGCCGGACGATGCGGTCGAAGATGAAGCACGCTTATCACGCGAGAGTTGAAGATACCCGGATTGTACTTTTCGGGAATTACGGACTCCGGTAGTGCATTCCATAACTCTGCTGCACATAGAAAGAACGTGGAGGCGAAACGTTTAATACGCACTGGTAACGTTTCCACTGTGAAACGATGGCATAGACCAGAGCGCCTTGTAGTCCGAAGATGGAATCGTGTACTGGGAATCAGGTCGAACAATTCAACCGCACACTCTCCGAAATGAATCCTATAAAAAACCGATAGACTAGCAACCCGGCGTCGATGCTCTAGGCTTTGAAGCCTTGTATTGACAAGCTGGTCGCTACCAATCAACTTCTTGGCTCTTCTCTGAATTGACTCTAGCGCTTCAAGCTGGTATTTAGCTGAGCCGTCACAAAGGTGAGAACAGTACTCCATGCAAGATCTTACTTGAGCATAGTAAAGATTAAGCAGTTGCTCTGCTGTGAAGTACCGTCTCACGTTTGAAAGTATATTTAGCTTTTTAGCAACCAGCTGAACTACACTTTCAATACAGTAGCCGAAATTGAGACTTGTTAAAGAGATGCCAAGAAGTTGAAGTTGGTCGGTTATCGGAATGGGTACACCTCGAAAAATGGGACTTAATACAAACTAACTTTTTTCGCCGTAAACAGACATGCCTGGGTTTTGGCTGTGTTGAATTTGACCATATTAGGATCGCCCCAATCGGATACTGCTTTCAGAGTCAAATTCAATCTTTCAACCATGTTCGTCCGCAAGGATTAGATTTCGGCTCCGTCTGCCCGTGCATGAGACATATACCTACCTCTCTACAACTGTGCTGTCATCTGCATACCTGACCCCTGAGAGACACCGGCTTTAATCATCAAGCGATCGGAGGAACAACCTTCAACGACCACTTAATTGAACTTTCCCTTAGGAAGTCCGATATCCAAGCACACAAACCAGCAGGCAAGCCATATAATATATATATATAATATTGGCAGAAAGCAAAAAAACATTTCATCAATAAGGAAAAGCTTGATTTAGTTACTGAATTCACAAAGCCGCGCCGCGCCGTTTCACCCAGATTTCTATGCATGCTCAGTGTGTATTATAAGTCGCGACTGACGCACGCGGATGAGGGGCGTGGCTTACTACGTATCTGGATAAGGAAAGTCCATTGAAGTGTATACATTATAAGTCGTAAGTCGCGGACGTGTGCTTAAGCGATCGTACATCCTAAAGCAATCTGGAGAGTGTGTTATGGTTCTGGTGGGCAGATTGTTCGGACGCGTCCGATGGACACGTGACTTAATGTGTAGACACCTTTAGGCGTCGTTCTTGTCGTCCACCACAAATATTTTTATATGGCAATCAGTACATATTTGATTGAAAGACAAATTCATAATACGGTAACATTATTTTCCTGAGCAACGGTAGGCAAGTTGATTGATAAACAAAAAAGGAGTTTACAAAATGCTCGTTATTCTATTGAACTTTATGTTAATTGAAAGAGTATCTGCAAAGGAAAAGTAGTGCGTAATTCTATATATTATTTACAACGTAAAAAAGTTTTTAACAATGGCTTCAATGAGTGTTCGGGATCAAAAACTTGAACAGCAAGTAAGTTATTAGTAAATGTGTATTTCTGCTTTAATTTAGATATTAAATAATGCTATAATAAATTTAAACGCTTAATTGGTCTTCTGTTAATATTTTTATATAGTGAACTAATTGTTTTAGCGTCAAATTATGGAACAGAAAATGAAGCAAAAGCGGCAAAACTCTGGGCTAGTCCAGGCAAACGATTTAAGAGTAACTTCTGCTAAACGTCCCATATCTGGTAGCAGATCTCGAGAACTACATGGTATATTATTATGATGATGCTTGCTTTATCTATTACGTACTTTTAAATGTTGTAGTTCAGCCGTGCATGGTTTTTTTAATATTTCGTTATGCGCATTTTGTTTTCATTTCATAACAGGCTATGATGGTCCGATGCAATTCCTTATGTCGCCAGTGAATCCGGACCAAGTAATACCCCTTCAAACTAACAGAATATCAACTTATGATGGTAAGTAGATGTGCTGTGCTTACTATTTATAAAGGTGTTTAGTTTTGAGCTGTTCAATACTTCTGTTTTGTCAATTGTCTCATCTTAATATTTTAATAATCTAAACATGACATATTTTTGTTTGTAATTGGAAAACTTTGTTAGATTTAGGTATTCTATATGTAGTATCACAGGTAGAATACATTTGTTTAAGTTGAATTATATAAAAAGCCTTTATCAAATATAATGATAAAACAATAGACAATGAGGAAACTTTATATTCTTCACTTTTTATGTAGTCATGGAATGAAAATGTTCCTCATCTTACAGTAGATTTTTACTTGCATCAGTACAAGAAACAATACTGCCAACATTTTAATAAATGTTATGTTTATGAAATATATAAATGTGAAAAATGAAAATTGATAAAGACAGACACTGCGATTAACAATAAGAAACAGAGATGATATAATCACTATGCTTAACATAAATATTAAAACCAATAAAAAGGTTTTATATGTATAAACAATCTTCTTAGACAAGATAGAAAATCAAATAACTTTGACCTAAGTAATTTTAAACTTTATTGTCTGTAATCTGTAAATGATTAAACATAATTTTCTATGTAACAGTCTTTTCTATGACTTAGTTTGAAAAGGTAACATTTGCTTGCTCATAGAACGTTAAATAAATTTATTTGAAAACCGGAGAACATTTTCATATCATGACTGTACGTTAAAAAGATGTTAAATTAATTTTAATAGGAAATGTGCTTTTAACAAAAATCAATTCTTACAATTTACACTTTTCATTGTATTTTGGAGGTCAAAAGTTCAGCTCTTTATTAAACAGTAACCCTTAACATTGCTTATTCACAACCATATGTAATATTCATACTTCATTGTTAATTTGAATGTTAAATTAAGTCATTGTATTAATACATTTTCATTGAAGCTTTTGAACTGAATAGTCTTATTTTGAATAACCCAAATTAAATATGTGTTATTCAGACTTTGGATATTGTTAAGCCATGGCTAGATTTGTAATGTCATGCTGAAGATCAGCAATATTATTAAAATATACTTCCTTAAGTAGTTGAGTTAAAGTGCAAAAGGTTACTGTTAGGTTCAAAATGTTAAATGCAGAAGATCTCTAGATGTGAGATAGGCTTAAAAATGTCTAAATTTATTCTTCATCACATTGTTGTTGTGATAATGGCTTTATCATTGTTGCCATGACCTTATTACTTGTTCAGAAATAGGTATGACAAGCATGTAATGAATACTGTACAATTAGGGTGCGCTAAGATCAGATCAAAGAATAATGTATGTATGTGCTCACATATTTCTTCTGGACAATATTTAAAAAAATATGTTTTTGCTCTAACTAGTTAATAAAAAGTAGATAGATATATATAAGCATGATATTTTTCCTTATGAATTGAGCATGTCTTAATTATAATACTTCTAAAAGTGTAGAAACTTTCCATCAGCTAATTTCATTAATGTTCCACATGTCATAATTTATGGCCACTCTTAGTAATAGATGCCTGGCATTAGACAGTTTTGCATATAAAATCTGGTAGTACACCACTTTCTGCGACTATTCCTTAATGTCCATAAATTATAATGCTGATTATACTATAATTTTGAATTTATAAATTCTAAGAAGTTTTTAACTAACATGATTTGTGTAATTACTTGATAGCCAACTGGGCAGTATTACTTGTGGAATTATGTTTTCATAAATTTTATGAAAATAATAATAGTGATTTTTTGTTGGTCCTTGTATCTGCTATCAGAAACACTTCCATAAACAGATTATATGATTGTATAAAGTCATACAGAAAATAACATCCAGAAATTTTCTTTCTTTAATTGGATCTGTATTTTGTGTCCAGGTCTAGAATGTGCACTTTTATATTAGTGAATGGATATTTGTGTTGTCAAATCTATAAATCTGTGTTGATATGGTCTGAGTATGTCTGGAACATCTGATGCTACTCATATAGTGGCAATCTGAGTGCCAAAAGGTAAGAATAGCACCTGATCTAAGTAAACTCAAACTGTCCTCTGTGAAAACTGGGAGTCTACTCTGACATCATTAACCTTGTAAAATTTACTTGTAAGCAAACAGATTGATAGAGTAAACTAAGCTTCCTATCAGTATAAACTGTTACCAGAGTATTCTACTATGTTGTAATTGTGTATAATCAGTCAAGTATACTCTGACCATGTCAAGGAGGTGTAAGTGGAGTGAATATTTTACTTTTTCAAGCTGCTTTCGATAATAAAAACAAGGGCCAGTTTAACCACCCTTTTAATTAAAAATCAATAGCTTTCAGAAACATTGTGAAGCATGTTCATTAGTTACTGTTAATCTTTATGAGTGCTATTTGTCATGTGGGTACTAAATTTTCAGTTACAAATTGAATATCCAATATATTTATACACTGTAAAAGGTACTGTTTCTCTGTACTTCTGAAGATTGTTATTTATTAAACATTATTTTACAAGGCTCTGCTCACATAAACTTCGATCCATGTCCTGCAGAAATTATCTCAGTCTTTATGATAAAAATAAGTCTATGTTTATCCTGGATATTGGAAGTATGAATATGCACTAAATTTCATTCATGACATTGTGTGAAATGATTATCGTAAAATATGTTAGAATCAATGAAGAATTTGGTAGAATGAAATAAAGAAACAAAGTTGTCAGTTTTAAATATAGGTATTAATTTTACCTTTTATTTTGTACATTTTAAAGGGCCAATTGAATATTTAATTTCTCATGGTCGATTCCTAATCTTACTAACTATTTATTTGTCTTACTATTGGTCTATTTTTTTTAATCGCCTCCACCAGGCGAACAGGAGTTGTCGGGCTGTTTTTATCTTTTTTTTACTTATATATTTTCTTGTCTTTTATCTATTGGTCTATTGGTTACATGGGATATAAGCTCCCTATAAGTAATATCAAATTTGTACCGATGGTAAGGCAAGTGAATAAATACTAAAATATAGGAACGGGTCATAAGTCATAATAGTTGTAGTAAGTAGGCGTAAGTCAAACGGTAAGTTATTTTTTTAAATCCGTAACCATTTTGCAAAAAAATGAACCTTTTAAGGATTCGTCTTTCTCGCCCGTTTATCTTTCATAAAAAACTGGCGATGCATCACGACTTTTTCCTTTATTGTCAGCACATGGTAATTATTCTTTACAGATAAGAGATGATCTCAAAGCTTCAACAAAACAGTATGATAGGTATATTTTTAATGACCATTGTGGTTTCGTTCAATCAATGATTGTTTTAAATGTTTTGTCCGTGCGAATGAGTCAGTGAAACTCGAACAACAAATTGCGTACCTAGTATCGTGAGAACAATGAGTAATGCTCCTCGCAACAATACATAATTCACATAGTTTTTGGTTCACAAGAAAAGTGATTTTGTCACTTTGATAGTATTTTGTTTTAATTTTAGTTATTGTATTATCTTTAACAATACAATTACATAGATAATTAACGTTTTTGACTCTTAAACACCTATAACTTGCACATTTAAATGACTAACGTCTGAAATGCACCAATCCACTTTGATTAAGCTTATGCCCCTGCTACACCTAGGATAATTTTAGTGTCAGTGACTATAACACGCAGATGTAGCCGAGGGGTTAATTAATGCCTTATTTGAGATACGACATTGTTAATGACGTTAATCATTGACATATAACTCATGTATACACTAATTTAGCTAATCATTAACGGCGTTATTTTTTAACAGTGTAAGAAGTCGCGTTTGGACACTATCACTAACGTTAACGCAAGTGTAGCAGGGGCGCCTGCCAGGGCACACCGGGTTGGTCGAGCTTCCGCTTTCCCGTAGCCCAGGCACAAGGTGCAAGACAGCCAAAAAAACCAGGGGGTTTTGGTGGGTATCCCTACTGGGGCATTAATAGCATGGACATGCTAGTGCCAGCCCCGACCTAGCAAATCCCACACACGGGCCGCGATTTATCCCCCCAAGGTTCTGCCCTTGACACGGCTTATGATTTCCCCTGGCTAAAAAATGTACAGGGGCATTAGCCGATATCTTGTCTATTTCCCTGAAATTGGAAACACTTAAGCTCAGTGGTATATGTTTCTGGGTACTCTTAACGGCGACAGAAAATGTCGAGAAGAAACCTGCGTGTCGAGATTATTATGTATGGATGTGTGAATTGCGCCTTAGTTAAGCGTGAGTGTACAAAAATGCATGAAATATACTTCTGATAGCAGTAGATATGCGTTATCGTACCGAGAAGACTCAATTTTTATTGTCTGTATTCAAATTTAGCGAAAGTGTTAAAATAACAATAAATTCACGGAAGACAAGAAAAAAATTATTCTAAGTTTAAAAGTGTTACCAACGGCAACCGTATGCCAGGGCCTCGCCGAGTGGCGAGGCTATATACCCGTTGCTTTTGTATGAAGACCAGAGACGGAACACCGGGGATTTTATTGGGTATCGCCAACTCTGATGGCAGTAGCCCATCTATCTATCAGCATCTTTGGGGGCACTATTGCCACCCCAACGTGGCGAATCCCATAGGCCGTGCTTCCCCCGCGTTTAGGCCTCAATCGAATTTCCTCTCGTTAATAAGGTGTTACCAACTGTTGCTATAAATATTTTATATTAATTATATTGCCACTGTA
Organism: Dendrolimus houi; assembly: GCA_039645545.1. Lineage (NCBI taxonomy): Eukaryota > Metazoa > Arthropoda > Insecta > Lepidoptera > Lasiocampidae > Dendrolimus > Dendrolimus houi. Next base: position 11,330,699 of record CM077136.1, read on the forward strand.
TACTCTTGAGTAAAGACTGTTCCTGACATTCCAATGTATAAGCACCAGTCTCCTCCCCCCGTTTGGGGCCAAGGTAGTCTTTAATTTCTATAATTCTTATTTTGTTCTATATAATTTACGACATTTTTAGATAGATAGATAACAAAACTTTATTGCTCACCAAATATATAATTTCAAAAATACACAATTACAATATTGTCATGGTAGAAACAATGGGCGGCCTTATCGCTTAAAACAATCTCTTCCAGGCAACCTAACTTAAGGAATAGTTTAAACTAATCTGGCGATGTAGGTAGTGCAGATTATTAGGTATATCATAATTAAACATACTTAAACTACATATTTTATAAATTAAATACACATACTTAAATTACTTTATAAATTAAATACATACAATAAATCATAGTATAAGAATTATTATTGTAGTAATATTTTAATTATTATTGTCGTTTTAAAATAGATCGATAACACTTTATTGCTCACCAAAATAAACAAATACAAAAGCAAAATGCATAATTACTAACTTCTTGACAAAACAAGTGGCCTTATCGCTAAAAGCGGTTTCTTCCAGGCAACCTAGCTTATGCTAAAAGAAATTCTTAACTAATCTGGCGATGTAGGTGGAACAGAAAAAAGATTGGACTGTACAATTTAAATATACGTAGTAATAGCAGCCCATAAATGTCCCACTGCTGTGGCTCAGGCCTCCCACTGTAGGGGAACGGACAGTATACCCGCCACGCTTGTCCAACGCGGCTTGGCAGGTTTGACACATCGGTTATCTCGATGTGCTGGTTGCATCACAATGTTTTCCTTCACCGTTATTAGCACGTGCTAATTGTGACAATGTGCACATTAGGTCCGAAAACTGCCTAAACGGTGCATGCGTTCCGGCCAGGATCGAACCCGCGCCCTTTGAGTTTGGAACGTGTACGCTAGCCACTACGCTACCACGACTATATACGTACTAGCACTAAATTATAAGTTTAATACATGCATAGACCCAGACACATTTATAGAATACCAATATATACGTATATACGAAATAATCTAAATAAATATATTTATTAACATTATATATGACAAGCATTTTATATTAACAATAAAAAATAATTATCGTTAATTTTATTTTCGCAACTTTTATATTCTGACACATTTTTTAAATAATGAATTTGTAAATAAATACATATTTCAATTTAAAATCTTGTCCTGTTTCTATCTGCGAGACCTCGGCAGAATGCTACCAGACATGAGGGACTAAACTAAAAGGGGCTTTTTTGGAGAATCCCTTAATGAATTCGACACGTGTTTAGCTATACTGGCAGATAATATAAAACATAGTATAAAGTTTCATAGTCATGTTTGATATAATAATCTTAGACGGCATCTGTGGTTTAACGGGGGTCTTTGCCTGCCAAACTCACTATAACGCAGAGGCTCCGGGCTCGATTTCTAGCATGCTAAATTTCCTAAACGGATTTTCCATTATTTACTATGGTCTGGGATCGGCCTCAGAGTGGTACCTTCTATCTACCCATGATACAAGTGTAACATGCTTAACTTGAGTATATCCAAATTTCAGAGTTAGGCAACCAGATAGAAGTGCTAACGGTAGGAGATGGAGACGGCAGTGGTGAGGAAGACGACGAGAGTGTCCCAGTGTGCAGCGTGGGTCGTGACGTCAGCACCGATGACGTGTGCGCCGACGCAGCCGTGGCCCCCTTGCAGGCAAAAATTGTTAAGAGAGATACTTCTCCAACCCAGGAGAATGAGGCAAGAATATTGTTCAAATATTTTGTTGACTGATATACTACCTACATATTATAGGTCCAATGAATTGCCAGATCTGCTGTATTCCAACAAAATCGAAACAATTTTGTGTTTAAAATCATTGCGTTCAATTCTTGACCCGTAAGTTTATTGGTTTGTGGTTTTAAGATAACATTATTTCGACTCGAAAAAGTTCTGAGGAAATAACAGTACTTAAACGGTCAGTTATTGAGCAAGTTTTCTGTTTTGTTTTCAGTATTAAAGTTTTTCAAGTAGCTTGGCTTACGTAAGTTTCAGCTTCGTATTCCGCAGAAGCGATCTAATTTTTCGGAATAAAAATTATCTTGTATGTATATGCCAAATTTCATTCCTAAAGTAGTAAATAACACACACTAGGGCACAAAAAGACGTCTAAAACATACTTTCACGTTTATATACTGAGTAGCAAATGTTGTGCAGCACACATACACACACAGGTAGGCTACTTTACATGCGCATTAACCTACCTGTGTTTGTGAGTGTGTATATGTGTGTTTGTTTTGCCTGAAAGAGATGAACACTTAAGCAATGAGACCGCCCTTTGTTCTACCCACCTATGGTCAACAATAGATTATTTTCTTTCTATCATTCATAATAGTATTGTTTTATTTTATAGTCTGCAGAAATCGAAGGTTCCGTTGAAGGCGCTGTGGAAATGTTTGTTGTCACGCCGGCAAGGCATGGAACACTGTATAAATGTAGAATAGCCCGAGATCGCAAAGGCATGGATCGTGGCTTATATCCAACATATTTCTTACACTTAGAAAAGGATTATGGGAAGAAAGTGTTCTTATTAGCTGGTAAATTTTAAATCTCATATCGTTTCTATAATTAGTTAGTATCTTTGTCAAAATAGTATTCACTAGATTGTTAAAGTTGTTCTGTGTATGTATCAATAACAAGCGTAAATTGCCTAGCTTAAGAATATATTTCTTACGTCCAATTAAATTTAAGTTATGCGTTTCATGAACAACTGTTCAGAACAATAAATATAAAACGTTTGTTTGCTAATAGCAACACATGTAGTATAAATAAAATGAATTTCAAAGAAATATATTTCAGTTCTGAAATATCTCGACAACTGGGTGGTTTGATTAGATTCGCTTTATCAACCTTTGTTCTTGGGGCCTTTTGATAAAATCTTGTAATTATAGTAAAGAGTAGGGCATGACGGGGTTGCCGTATCTTTGCGGACAAAAATATCAAAACAAAAAATTGTTTTAAATACTATATACCGTAATTTGTAAAATGAGATTGGCATTCGATATTTCACCGTGCCGCAATTTTATCCTACACAGCATTGATTTTCAAAGGCCCACCTGGATGACGATTTGAGTTCTACTAGAACGTTTTGTCTTATTAACAGCTCGTAAACGTAAGAAGTCGGCGACATCTAACTACCTAATATCCACGGATCCGACGGAACTAACCAGAACAGCTGATAGTTTTGCGGGAAAATTACGATCAAATTTACTGGGCACGGCGTTTACCGTTTACGATAATGGTAAAGCATGGCGGAAACACGACCACGCTAAAACGAGACATGAATTGGCTTCTGTTATTTATGTGAGTGTATTTAATATTTCTTTTAATTTATGACGATAATAAATTTTCAAAATACAGTTACAACTCAGGTCCCGACAAACACAAAATCCACCTGCATATCTGAAACAAAGCACATTTTTACCCGTCGGCATTTGAACTAATGACATTGAAATTCTTTTATGGTCGTCTTCTTTTGTTTACTTATTGGCATACGGCCTATTGTTGTATTGTAATCATTAGCCAGGTGTTACGGATTTAAAGTACAAGCTGATTCTAGGAAATTCGGTCTATGCTGCCGGGCGGACATATTGCATTTGTGCAGTATAAAGCAATGGCCCGATTGAGGGAGGAGTAAGTCGAGCGAGAACCACGAATAAAGCGATACGTGTGTACTACAATCGGGAATCTTTTAGTGACGGACTTTGCGCGTTTTATTGAATTACGACCTTCTGCATTACGTTTGGACTTGTTGTGTTCGGTTATATTTGTACCTGTGTTGTACGTGTTTGTATAGTTCTAATAAACTCTTTAGTAATTCTAACGGCATTTTAATTCGAGTCTCGCGACTCGTAACAATACAATAAAATACACACTTCAATCTTTTGTGATAGTTCCTTTACGATGCAGAGAGTCAAACTTTGGATTGCTCCACCTTTTATTGTCTGAGAAGCCAAAACATTAAATAATTTATATCTATCGATATACTCTCAATTGATATATTTTTTTTATTTATTAATGTATTTTGAATATTAATTAAACTAATGTAGTATATATGTATTTAATTTGTAATATACAATCGAACCAACTGAATTATGACCCACTTTGCTAATAATTCCTTTAAAACTGTCAAAATAGGTTTATAGTGTGTGTTGCACCTAGGACGTTTTAAACATTAATAAAATGCGTCACTACGCTCAGAGAACTTTCGCAATTTTAAACTTTGTTATCATTGTACTAGATATGTTTTAGGTAAAACAGTAATGATTTGAAATAATTTCAATCTCGAACTGAAATCTGTCTTATAATTCTAACTCTTTTCATTATAGAAATAGTTTTATAATTTTAAAAATAAAATGTAATTCTTAAAGTATTTCAGGAACCGGCCCTTAATCCAATATATTTAATGACAGAGATAGTAATAGCACGTAATAGCACGTAATAGCATTTGTTAGATGTTACACACGAGTATAGTCGAGTCTCTCCGATCTGTTTAACACAACGTAGTCAGTAACTGTCAATGTCTAATAAAATGATAACAAGTTCGTTACCAAGGAAATGTATGTTCATGCGAATTTCAACCGAATTGTATTTCACAACTATGAAAATGACCTTATGGTGGGTGGGTCATGATTCAGTTGGTTCGATTGTACTTAAAGTATGTGTATTTACTTTTCAAGTCCTGTCTCATACTTTACATCACATACATCGTGAGATTAATAAGGATTATTCTTTGCCTAGAAGAGATTGTTCTGAGTGATTAGGCCGCCTGTTATTTTTACCACGTATTAAAATTATGCATTTTGCAATTGTTTATTTCGGTTAACAATAAAGTGTTATCTATCTATCTATGATTTTAATGTGCTCAAATTAGATATTTCATGGAGTACTGTTCTTACCTTTCGAATGGCTCAGCTAAATCCCAACTTGAAGTGTTAGGAGTCAATTGAGAGAAGATCCAAGACACTTATTAATTAGAAAGCACCGGTTTGTCGATGTGAGGTTACAAACCCATATCGACACAGGGTTGCTAGCTTATCGATAGAATGCATAGTAGATTGTGCAGTTGAACTGTTTGACTGGATTCTCGCCAGTCCATTGCATCTGCGAAAATCAAAGTGCTCTACTTAACCATTTCACGGTAGAAAAAAGAAGACAGGGAAGGAATCAAATTAAATTAACTAGATTTATCAATCAAACACAAGAAAACGTAAACCGATGAGTGGTATAAACTATACTGACGTCAAACGATTGATTTTATATGACGCTGTATGTTAGCTATTATTTTATATGACGTCATAATATGGCAACTTGGCCGCATTCTGATTTGTCTGTGCAAGAACGGTGCGGAATACCTGTGTTCGGTTCACGCGCTGCCGAAAACTTACCGAGCGCCTATATTTTTCTATAAGCGTTTTCCGATTTGCTCGGTATGTGCCGTTCCCGCACCGATACCGAGCGAATCAGGAAACAGGAATATACGCGCTCGGTAAGATTTCAGTATCTAGTTTCAGTACCGTGTATACTGAGCATACGGATTCCGCACTATTCTGGTACCGATATGTCAGAATGCTGCCTACTTAATTCTAGTAAAATTATTGAAAGTTATCATAACATCATCTGGAAATTTTATTTTAGTCCCTTCCTAAATTTATCCGTGCAGTCTAGGCCTGTCGTAGGAGGCGACAAAACAACCCACAGCCAGGTGGTAGGGTATTTGCTCGTCTGGATGGCTATCACCCCTGGTCTAGAGAATGCCGCCATAACAACCTTGAGTTGTGTTCCGGTATCAGAGGCCAGGTTCCAGTCTCCCTTACGAGAGCATTAGCGCATTTGTAGCACCTTTGGTTTTGCAAGTGTCCATAAACGATGGTAACCGCTTGACATCAGGTGGGCCGTCTGCCTGTCTACTGAACTCATGCAATAAAAAAAATACATAATGTTACGACCTACACGCCGTCAAAAGTAGATTCACACCTGCATACCATAAAAGCACACTTTATTACCTTTCCACATTTGGACTTCTTTTGTTACTTTGTGTTTAAAATTTGTAATTTGTAATTAGAAAACAGCCCATTGTGTATTGTAATCTTTTATGGCAGCCATTAGCCAGGTGTGTCGAACTGGTTCTAAGAAATTCGTTCTACGCGGTCTGGCAGCCATATTGTACCAGTGCAGTATAAAGCAATGGCGCAATGGAGAGATCGGCAGTCGAGCGATAACCACAAGCGGAGCAAGACTTGTGTACATTCGGTAAACTATTTAGTGACTGACTTTGCGCGTGTGATTGAATCGTGCTTTACGTTTGGACTGGTTGTGTTCAGTTATATTTGTACCTGTGTTATACGTGTTTGTATAGTTCTAATAAATTTTAATTCGGGTCCTGCAACTCGTAACATTATTCTCACTTCTATTTTTAAAGAATATTCTTGATACTTACATTTACATTACTTCTCAATTTACAGGACACCAATGTACTTGGCTTTAAGGGGCCAAGAAAAATGACAGTAATATTACCAGGAATGACACCCGACCGCCAAAGGGTGACAATCGCACCGCAAGACGACAGCGAAACACTCATCGAGAGATGGAAAAGCCAGAATTTCGACGACATCGTCATACTGCACAACAAAACACCTGTGTGGAGCGATGAAACTCAGTCGTACGTCCTGAATTTCCATGGAAGAGTTACGCAGGCGAGTGTGAAGAATTTCCAAATTGTCCATGATTCGGAACCTGATTATGTAGTTATGCAGTTTGGTAGGATATCTGAGGATGTGTTCACAATGGATTTTAGGTATCCGCTGTGTGCTTTACAAGCGTTCGGTATAGCTTTAAGCTCGTTTGATAGTAAGTTGGCGTGTGAATGATTTAATCTGTAAATTAACTGTTATATTATTCGTGGAAGGTAAAGACACCTGTAATGGACGTTTTTCCTAAGAACAAAAGAAAATATGATTTGATAGTAGTTTTCTAGGTATTTTTAGACAAATTAGACAAATAAAAGTAGATTGCATAAAGTTTTTTAAGTGTTACTTTAATTCTGTTCTATTTTATTTTTGATGATTTGACTTCAACACTACTGATACTGTTTCGGCCAATGTCAATGTCAGGTGTGGGTTATTGGCAATAGTAGCTCAAATTTGGTCGGTTTTCTTTCCAATTGTGATTTCTATGAATAAATATATGTTATTTAACACTATTAATTTACTTAATATATTAATAAATTTTTTATTGGCCAGTGTTAAAAGGTAATTTATGTTGATAGGGTGAGGGAAATCTTCTCTTAAAAAATATCATATAGGGGTGTAATAACTTTTGGGTAGTAAAAAAAGATGTGTTCCAAAGTGCTTAAAAGCCACACTCACATAAGGTGTGGCCCCAGACTGTAAAGCATTACTTTATTTTATATATAATTTTAAACTGATGTTTTGCCGACTTATTAATACCTATGATTCATCTGAATATCAAGTGCTAATGACTAACAATAGTTATTTCTATTATCTTTAACCAGTTTTATTTTTCGATTATGTGATTCATTTTGTGTGAACTTTATATTAATTATATATGTAATATTTAAATGTCCATAATTTCAAAGGCAACTGCAGATGTATTTTGAATTGTCTGTAAATTGACTTTTTGCCTTTTTTTATAAATTACTGGAAGTAGTTTGTTTACGGACTGTGTCATTTGTATTTGTTATATTCTTAACATTCCCGTGACACATGTTGTTATAAAGAGGGCAACACCAAATGTATATATTTTCTTTTGTCCATATATATGGGAAACATCAATAATGGGTGTTTTTACCTTATTAATATTTTTAAAAGAGGTCTTGGAATGAAAGGGTATATTGAGTTGGTAATATTAATTTAACTTTACTATTATAATTTTAAATTTATATATTACTAATATCTTCACTGAAGATTAAGACTAGGTATAGCAATTCTAGTATTCTAATGCGTTTGTTTAATGGCTAGTTCCACTTCAACGAGATGTCGCTAGTATACACTCATAGTAACTTTACATATGGTATGAACCAAAGAGGGTGGACTGTAGGTGCTGGATTTTATAATAATTTGGAAGGGTTTTGTGTGCGACTTACTTGATTGTTGCTGCTGTTTTTATTGGGCCGGCCCGTTTTCTTTCTTCTTATTAGTTGATTCATGAGATGATTGAACACATACAACACACACAACAGGAATTGGAGTACGGAAAAAGGCACTTTATTATGTTATATGATTTACTCGCGGGAACGGGTGACGGATGTGTTATATCACAGCGCGGGAAGGAGAGCAGGCGGGAACGCCAAAAAAAACATTAAACGTCACTGTCAATGATTTTTTTTGTTACGCGGTATAAGGCTTTTGCCTTAACAACATATATGTAATATTTGTGGAGACTTGTAGTTTGAGTTCAGTTAGTTAAAATTAATAACAATTATTCATGCAATTATTGACTGATTTGTACTAGAAAATAAATCATAAAAGAACAACGTCATGTTATTTGACGTGGTAGGTTGGCTCGATCGATGTGATACAACGCTCCCATAGAATATCGCTGTTAAGAGAATATATAAATCCCATAAATGTATACTATAATAAATCTGTAAATGGTTCGAGTTTGTACACTGAGTTTAAAAATGTGAATAAAGTCAGGGGATAATCCGGACCAGGAGATTCTGAAAATGCAATTTTTAGAATTTTTCTCTGTCTGTTAGAGGATTTAAATGAAACTCGATATAGAGCTAGCTTATATCCCGGGGCATATACTTGGAATACTTTTTATCCTGAAAATGACGGTAATCCTATACAAGATGGAATTTTTTAATGCTACCTGGAGGGAAAGTATTCTGAATAATAGAGATAGCAAATTTTACTCCAAAGAAACATTTATTTATTTTTGAAAAGAAATAAAACTGCATTCAAAGATTTTCGAAAATTCTCTTGCTTCACCCGGGAATCGAACCGACTAAAATCTGTAAAAATTACACCCTGTAATTTTATTGCATCGATCGTTAGGGTCAATCACAAGAATGAAATCTCTAACATGCTTGGTAAATTTAATGAAAGGAAAACCATGGGCAGTTGTATAGACTATATGGACTTAGTTTCTTTGTTATTGTAGTGAATGAAACAAGAAACAGTAAGGTTTTAGGTCTCACATATATAAAAAACCTAATTTAGTTTTTATGTAAGTAACATAGAGCTACTTACTACCTATCTATCTAGTATAGTAATAATGTACTAACAGTAACAGTTTTCTGATCTGAACATCTGACAAACAACACTCCCCATATTTATGTAAATTGAAAAAAAAGTCGTGTGTGTGCAGTTCACACGCAGTAGAAGTGTAACAAAATGTGACAAGGGGTGGGAGGTATTCTAAACTTCGTGACGTCACATTTCATATTTTATATCGTTGTAATATATTTAAGCTTTAAAACACGAAATTTGAAGTATTCTAATATTTTAACGAAAAACTTCAAAACATTTCCAACTCTATCTGTATGAGGATAGTGTTTAAATTACTAACTGTAATGTATTCTACCTCAATCTATCGCAGGCTTAGTCCTATAGATTTATGTGTTTATCTCTTTTTAGTGTCGCTTTTTCGTTTCATCGAGTTTCCAATCACGATTCTAAAGAAGTTACACTTCAAAAATCTACTTAGAGTTACGTATGTGGCCATCACCAGTAATTTTATTTGTTTCGCGGTTTTCGGTTTACAATAATGTATGACGCCATATACAGTAGAGTAGTATTTCAAATTTCATCGCAATAGTTCCAGTAGTTTCGAGTAAAATCACTCTGACATATAGACACATACGGACGAACAGATATTGCAATAAAATAGGGCTTTCGGTTTTGTTTTAAAAAGGAACTTAAAAACCGGTTTCTGAATGAATGGTGGAATAGAGTAACATAGAAGTGTATTTATTCCTTGACCTCTTTTAAAAGTGTTTAAATACTTGAAGCAAAGTTATATTATTGAAACTTTACGCACATATAATTTATTTTTGGTGCTTACCATTATGATGGTTGTGTTAATATCGCAGTTCAACGATTCTTTATAGAGGAGCTATGTATTTATTCAAATCTAAGTATTATTTTTTCTAGCTGTTTGTACCTTCTGAACCCTGCAATGTATCGAAATGAAACACAAGAAAATGATTAAGAATTAAGCTACTATACCCTTTCCAAGCATTTATTTTACTTTTAAAAGCTCGATGACGTATTAATTAGTATTGTCCTAATGCGTTACCGACTTCATTTAAAATAAGTTTTAATCAATTTAACTTATCTAAATATATGTTTCGCTAAAAATACTATAATATATCGTGTAATAAATGTACCCAGATTTTAATGAACATATTGTACATATATTAAGCCATTTAAAAAAAAATATTTAAATCTATTACTTTCGATTTATTTACGTAGTGTCGATAGTTTGATAGTCTGTGCGCTACATGACACACAGAACATCACTATTACGTTACCCACAACAGTAAAGTACGACATTTATGTCATTTGTTTCATGTGGGCTTTACTGTCAATAAATATGTAACTTGATAAACGTGCAAAAGTTAAAAGTAATATAAACGCTTGGAAACAGTATAAACGGAGTTCGCTATCTATATATTTTTTTTAATTATTTCTTTTCAAAAAGTTACAAGACTTAACAAACATTTACATAACAAGTATTACGTTTTAAACAAGATTTCATATATAAATAATCACAGGAATTAATTTTTATATGCAGATATGTATTTGGAACAACAATCTAATTTCTGTGAAACGTTCATAATTATATTGTTAACATTTCTGGAATACAGATTTGTTGTAAGTGAATTCTGTCAAATGATGTCTTTAGAAATGTGGTAATGTGTGGACTCGATTTACTCCATTAATACTGATTATATCCTAAAGGAATTCAGGCGATTGTGACTTCATCAGTTGGATGAATGTGAACCTCTAATGTTACTTTGTGACAGTTGAATTATTGTACCTTTTAATGTTAAGGTTTTTTTTAGTTTTACAGAATTACTAAATGAATAGGGACTTTTTATTTCTTTTATGTGTTTTGTAGTAATTTAAAGTATTATTTCACTCTTGCCAATATAGGTTTAACTATCACATAAAACAAGTATTGAAGCTTATTTTTCAAAATAATTTCATTAATTTGAATCTTACTGCAAAGATTTTAGCGACAGATCAAATTTAGTCAATTGGTGAAATTATTTTATAGTATAACATGACAGCTCTATAATTCCTAACAATTGGATTTATATATATATATATACATATATATATATATATATATATATATATATATATATATATATATATATATATATATATATATATATATATATATATATATATATATATATATATATATATATATATATATATATATATATATATATATATATATCAATCGTTAAATCTAACACGTTTAAAATTTAATTTTCAGTGTCAAGGATTATAGTAATAGGCATATAACTTGAACAAAGGTGACGGCAATATACATTTCTGTATTTTAATTTCTGGGACCCGCTCCCGGCTCTAAATTGCATCTTATTTCATATTCAAGGTATATGCCGAGAATGATATTTGCGATGTTTTTAAAACTAAACACAATTCGTCGTTTACCAAATATTTAAGTATAATATTGTACCTTCATCAATTTAAAATGCCATAGTTTAATTTTAAATATTATGTACAAACTATTTTTAAGATTATATTTTTCATAATTTACATAGGTAAGCGATCTGCACCTCCATACTGGAAAGTTGTATGAAAATACATTTATATTAGCATTCATGTACATAAATATTAATCGATATCAGGATTTCCCTTCATCCATCGATGTAAATCAATGTATGCAGTTGTGTTTTCAATGTACTATAAGTTTCGTATCCGGCTCGAAGGACCAAATATATTTTGATAAGCTGCTAAGTTAAGATTGAAGGGTGTAGGTAATTATCTATACCTGAGAAATATTTTACTGTAAAAATATACATTTTAAAGTGGAGCTAATTAAAGGGAATGTTAACTATAAAACTGTTTTATAGTTTCATTTCTTAATGATTTGAACTCTTGGATTGCTACAAAATTACACGTGTTTACAATTACATGCACATTTTCGAGTTACAATAAAACGCTTCTCAGGTATATAATTAGGGTTAAATCGATGTTGCTAGTCATTATCGGTCTTATTCATATTGAGTTAGAGTAAGTTTGAAAACTTAAAGAACCATAAAGAATCCTTCAAACTTACTCTAACTCAATATGAATAAGACTGTAAAAGTTTATTTATGATTTGTTTTATCGTAAGTAATTGTAAATTATTTTAATCATAATCACAACAATTAAGAAACATTCCGCATCTAAGTTTACATAGTAGATATTAAATCAGCATTTCACAAACTAAAGTGGCGCTGACACGATCAGAGTATGCTCCGCCCGAACGCACTCGAACGAAATACATACCGAGTGAACATAGATACCGATTATCCGAGCTTACTCTTATCTATCTTTACATTGTCGAAGTTAAGGATATCAGACCGGTTAACACCATTTTGTTTCTATACAGTCTGACTTACTCGTCGAAGTTGAGCACGGTTCAAATTCACTCGGATCACACGCCGTAGTCTAAATTCACTCGGATTGCCATTTGTTCAATACGAGTAACATCCGAGTGCGCTCGTTCCGACCCCACTCTGATCGTACTATCGCGGCTTAATCGTACATTTCGTGGAAGAATTTTCAATAAAGAAGAGCTTATGTCAGACTTCTCTATTTAGCAATAAAAGGACCGATAAATAGGTTAAAGAAAACACCAGTTTAGGTACAAATGAATGTGCATACTTCTCTATAAATCCAACTTCTAGCATCAACCTTGTTTGATATGAACGTCTGTGTAAAATAGGCTATTACTAAAACTAAGCTCAAATGGCTTTTTCTATTAAGGTTAATATGTTTAAGATGTAATATGCCATCTTCATTAGACATAAAAAATGTTAAATCATTAAAGTTACATAATTTCTTAATCCACTCTTATTGCTAATTGGTTTTCTTACACCATTCATCTTCTGGTTAAGTGAGTCATTTTTCTTACTTTATGCAGCGTTAAATTAAAACTTTATTTTTTATTCTAACTCTGACCGTAGTGACTAACAGTAAACTGTTTCTCTTCATTCATTTGCTTTACTATTGGCTAAAATTTTACATAAACTCCATACAAATTATGTCAATTTTCTACCAAGGGTAAGCTAAATAAATGCATAGTACTATCCTCGCCATCAGTGCAGAACTTTGTAACTAATTTTTTTTACATTTTTCTTTATTCGTAAAAATTGTGGTATATAAAATATCGAGCCTTTACCGTCAATTTATCATAAGCGACATTTGGACCAAGTATATTTTTTGTTGGAAGATGTATTTTAAACTATTATTTTGTTTTAAGATTTTCAGTTTTAGTTAGAATAAACCCTACTGAAGGTCTGAAAACAAAATAATAGTTTAAAATACGTTTTGCAACAAAAAATATTCTTAGGTCCGAATGTCGTTTACGATAAAATTGCGGTAAAGGCTCGATACCAAAAATGTAACAATTGTGATGAAAAAATAAAGTAAGAAAGGTAGTTCCAAGGTCCTGCACTGACGCCGACGATATGTAAAAATACGGCTAATATCATAAGCAGTTTTGATGTTAGAAGTTGGTTTTGAAATAAAGTCAATCAACACTGGATTGCCCTTATGCATAGGCTGCGCTAAACTTAATAATAGCCCCTGGAGATGAGATAAAAGAAGCTATACAGTAACTCAATTTTCCATGAAAAATCGTCTTTGGCAGGGTTATGAAATTCGGCGATGACTACGTCGGTTTTTGAATGGCATATTTTTATGGGAATTAAATTAATATAATCCGTTTAAAGTTGAATTTAACGATTAGTAACTTAATAAATGTGTGCCTATAATAGGTTTACGTGTGTAGATAGTTAAAAGACGAATAATAAATGGAATTGTATAATAATAAAAATACACTAAATTAATATTTAAATGCGTCAATACTATTAAAGAGCTTCTTGTAGATGGTGTGAAAATATTTTTATTCAGCTATATTAATATTATAAGACACTGAATTTAATCCACGTTTGTTAAACTAACTTAAATATGATTCATCGCTGGTTTTTAATTATTTTTAATTTAGTTATTAGACAGTATAAAAATACTTTTTGACGGGTTTAATGAGCGTTTAATTTTAATGTTTTAAATCTGACAACAACTTTGCAATGATAAGTATCCACAAAAGAATATGAGTGTGAAGTGATTGAAATTTAGACACTGCTGTGTGAAAAAGTACAAACATTTTAACACGTCGAATGTTTTAGGGTATCTAAGGGATCTCTTACGTCCCTTTCATTATATGCGACGCCTTAAACGTCTATATTTATATATAGACATGATAAATAAATATATACACTCGCGTTCCATTAAAATTTGATCTGACATTATTTCCAAAACCTGGTTTTATGGATTAGTAAGATCTCTTAGATCCCTGCTCCATCTGCGTGTATGTTAGTGACTGTATCCAAATGAGTCTTTATAGCATTCAAAATAACGCCGTTAATGATTAGCTATATTAGTTGTATATGTATGAGTCATCGGTTAACATTTAACGTCATTAACAATTTCGCATATTAAATTACGCATTAAACCCTTGGCTACATTTGCGTGCACAGTCACTAACACAATAACACTAACATTACCCAAGGTGTTGCAGAGGCATTATGCAGTGTAAAGGTTTTTTATGAGTTCTAATAGAACTGAAAAGTACTATCTGATATTTTTGAAACCGGCAACGCATTAAATGTGATAATAAATGATTGGTTGTATGAATAAATATGCTCGGTAAAATCCGTTTCAAAAGTAAACGCTATCAGTATTTGTCATGTTTTAATTATTTTGAAATACTAAGTCAAATTAAGCTCAAATATTAGTTATTATATTATTTATCATATTAAAATAATATTTATTGTAAAAGTAATTTTGGTGTATTGTGCCTTTTGTAAACATAGGTTAAATGTTTGTGCCTTTTATTTTCATCTCTACTATTTATATTGTACCTGAAGCTATTGTACTAGTAGATAGCAGAATAATATAACTCTTTCATTACAATAAACGTTTGGCCTCACTGAGTTTGACGAAATCTATCATATTTTTTGTTTTTTTATTAATATGGCTACTTATTGAGCTTATATTATAAATTATAATTAACTTGATATTTCATACATAATATAAAAGTTACTATTACTTAACTTTGTTGTTATCTACTACCTACATTATGTTAACTTACTAATTATGTAATAGAGTAAAACCGAGGAATTTAGAGTTTTCTATTTATATTTTGCTCTCTAGATAGGTATGTGTGTTAGAACGATACCCATATGCAAATCAATGCTCGAAATGACAAATATAATTGGTAAAATTAAAATGTTGTATTCGAAAGTACTTTTAAATTCTTTGGATTAAATAATCATACCAGAAGGCCTACAGCGGCCGGCTTTGAAGAATCGCTTAGTGGAATTGACACGTGTCTATACTGGTAGTTGTAAGACATAGCATAAAGTTCTATTTTATTTTGATACTTGTCATGTTCGTCATAAGAACCTACGAAAACGTCCGCTTTAGGCACTCGGGTGTTGGTTTGTGAATGAGCATTGTTGCTGCTTGCGTAAGCTGTTTCAGTTTAAATCATTGAAGAAATAAACTAGAGATGATAATAGTCCAGTATAAAATGTATCCCCGAAAAACGTCTTTATTTTCTCGTTCTCTTTTACTTCTGAATTTTCATTATCCTCCTGGTTTTTAAAAATTTATAATTTAAAAGTTAGAAAGATTTCGTTTTAGAAATTGAATAAGTTGCTTTTGAAAGACGAATAACTAAAAAACTATATTATAAACTATGATTTAAAAGAAATGTTTTTAAATATTAAAAGCGACAACGAGTTACGTGGCGCCATCTTGCCATGTTAGATTTAAGAGCTTACAGAACTATAATTTCACTGGGCCATTAAAATTTCTAGTATTCTTTCATCATTTAATTGCATTAATTTTATTACTGGACTGGTTAAATTAATCGATATATGTATCCCTTGTTGCCCAGTGAGGCTGTACCTTAAGTTGCTTTGTATAACTTAATAGTCTTAGAAAATACAAGAAGAGTTTTACAAGCATTGTGGTAGGAGTAGTATAGTTCAATTGATGTGTGTCTATGATGTAAATATAATTAAAATTTACACTGTCACATGATTTGGGATACATTGTAAATTTTGTTTAAATTAAAGATTAATTTATTTTTATGGAAGAAAAATTAACGGCTATTTGAGGTATTACTAATATATACGTTATAAATGGCATAATAATGCTCATTCTACTTTGACATATTCTTGTGTGTTCACTTTCTAGAAGAGGTTCCTGGATTCTTGTGATGCACTCGTAGACTACCTATGGGACTTTGTTTTCTGAGATTTATTCTCTATTGAGAGTTGTCAGCTTGTAGATCTATTTTTTACAAGGAGGAATAAGTAATCATTATCCGCCCTATTGGCAAAAATTAAGAATAATCTGGCTAGTGAAGGTTGACAATGTCCCAATTTTGCTACCGTGAAGGTGGTGCTCTGAACTCTTCTCCCACATACATAGGCAGTTTGCTAACTGTCTGAAAATTTGGCTCCTATCCCACCTAAAGGTGGGTAACACGTTTGCTTGCGCTAACGGTAACCGGTTTTCCCTTTGCGCTATGAGATGGGGTTTTTAGGAAGGGCCTTATAAAATTTCTTGGAGGTAAGCAACGTCCCGCGGCGGCCCCTAGTGTCGCAAACGTCCATGAGCGACGGTAACCGCTTTCCATCGGGTAAACCGTCTGCTTGCTCCAGATAATAAAAAAAAACACTTTCCATTAGAGGGGCCTCTCTGCCTGTTTGCCAGCTTTGAAACAAAAGGAAGAGAAATTGAAGAAATTAAATGTGTAAATTGGTAACAATGTACAAAAACTATAAGAACGAATGTTTTTGCTTAACTTTGAATCATGACATTAAAGTATGAATTAAGTAATTAATTATAAGTTATTTTTAGCAATAACAGTTTTCTTGAAGACCTTTATATTCACATCACACTATTTTACACATCACCATCTTGTCAGTAAGAACTGCATTGTTAGAATTTGCAACCAGCACTGTTCTAAATGATAAACATGTTTCTCACAAATAAGTCTATATACTAGTTTTTTTTCATATTTTAAAATTATGTGAGCTACTTACTGGTCAGTAGTTATACTTATTTAACAATTCTGTTTTTTGTGATATAAAATGATGTTTTGTTGTTTTAGAATAAAATTATTTGTGCATTATTTATTTTTTATTTAATTAATTAAATGTCCTGCCGGTTTCTTTGTAGGGTTCTGTTAGCAAAATGACGAAAAAGAACCCTTGTACCTTATTCCATCTGCGTATGCATGTCAAAGCTATCTTTCTTGAAAACTATAAAGCTTTGATTAGCTATCACATATCTGTGTCTAATGGCTGGTTCCTATATCTTACTGTTTGTTCATTTCCCTTATTGATTAAAAATTGATATAATCTCTGTCCAAGTAATGTCAAAATTCAACCGATGGTAAGTAAGATAAGTGAATGAATAGTAAGATATAGGAACCGGCCGAAAGAGGAGAAAAAAGAAACAATATTGTGGGTTATTGTCAGACAGGGCTTAAAAGTACAAATCTAATTAAGAATGTTTATTATTCAGAGAGATGCATTTCCATATGTAAAATTATTCCTCGCCTTTCAAGCATTTCAACTAAGAAAATAAAAATTGAAAACTTACTTTCTATAAAAATTTATTTGAACAAGAACCACAAGTTTATAAGATGAGAGTATTTTCAATTAAATGCTTTTTAGTGTTAAATTGTCAAATAGCTAAGATAGTGAATTGGTAACCTCTAAAGAACCCTTTCCAAGTCCATGGGTTCTCACATTCAGCTTTTTAACTAATGTGCATATGAACTGGTCAATACAGCTGTGGGTACTAAAATAGTTTATTTAGAAACCTGTTCATCAAGATGCCTGATGTGTAAAATGCATCTTAATAAGTAAAACATCTCTATTTTAACAATATTGACTCTTAAGCCCATCTGTAGATTATTTTAAAAACAGTACAGTTGATACTGTTATTAAAACACCATATCCAAGTAAAGTTTTTGAACAATATACTACAATATGGAAACTGTAAGAGAACTTAGATATAAAGCTTACTATCAAAGACTTAGTTCGATATGAATTTATATGAACTTGTTTCAATTGCACAAGATTCACCAAAAACTTGCATTTTATATACAAAATTACATTTAGATAAGGTGCAAGTGAGTTTTAAACATGAGAAATGTTTTGTCTCAAATAAGTGGTTGTGGTGTAACAAATTGAAACTTGGTATGATTTGGTTTTCTGTATATAACAACAAATTAATTATAACACTGTTCATAACCCTGGACATTTGTATACATTTAAGCACTCACAGCTGTATATTAAATATTTGGAGACTTCTGAAATAAAAGCAAGGTTAGAGTTTTATCTTTTTTATTTTCAGCTTACATATTAAAATTATTCTGCCTTGGCGGCGGCAGCTTTAGGTTTCTTCGCCTTGATGGGCCTCTGTGACCTAAGGATGGCTGATGCGCGGCGCAGCGTAGCTTTGCACAAATCCGTGCGGTATTGGTTAGCTTTGAGCAGCCTCTTCACTTTGTACAAGGATCTTCTTGCGCCAGCCTTGAATGGACGACGTACTGCATTCTTGGCTGGCTTGTGTGTAGCCTTTGCCTTCTTGTATACAACTGTAAATCCCTTCCTGTCTGGATTCTCAACCACGCTGATAGCTTTCTTATGAATCAAACCGTTGTATCTGTAAGAGTTGAGGTTAGTCACATTGTGCGGTTCCTTACTGAAGGGTTTTTTGATATTGCGTTTTTTCACCAAGAAAGCGTTGTTGTTACGAATAATCATCCAATTTAAATGAGACGACATTTTGTAATTTTTCTGGTAAAACTACAAAAATTACAACGTGCTCCCGACGTGTCTATAGACAAAAGAAAGACAGTCAATGACGGTTGTCTATTATTTTTGTCATCAAATGTCGATGTCAGTGTCAAATTTAAAGTTGCCTGTTTTCAAAAAGTATCATCATTAACGCATTCATTCTTAAAATAAATAATCGTTGCGTGAGTAGTAATCTTTATGTAATTTATAAACTGTCTATGGAATTTACCGTTGATCTTTGCATCATTTTTGGCGTTTTGCTTATGGTGTTATGTCAAATTCCAAACCTAAACTTGTGTGGGACGTTTCGTGTTGGTTCTAATAAATCTTTTTTTCTTTAGTATATTTACAATATTCCAATAAAGTAAATGTAGTTCTTGCATAAAATTTGTATGTGATTGTGAAAGTGCCAAATTGATGTCTCATTTTTATTCGCAACATGAATCAGGTTGATCAAAATATAAACAAAGATATGATCGATTCTGATCTGATTGACGTGGAATCATTGGATTCTTCCGATGGTCAGACATGGTGAGGGCTATTTTTTACTATATGCATGGTGATTCGTATTTAGAAATAAATTTATATGCGTTTAATGTATACCATACCTTTGGTACGTCCGGCAGACATGGCTGTCATTTACTTAGCCCGTTCCAGTTATTCTTTAAATTGTTTTGTTTCCCATCTGACCAGCATTTAATTAGACGTTAAGGTGCGTCTAAAAGTTATTAAGTTACTTCTTTCTTATTGTATGATGACTCATTTCTCGAATAGGTTTTATTTTCTATTATAGATATACAGCTATAATTATTACAATTTGCTAAATTATCAAAAACACCTGTACAGTGTAAATAAACATGTATTTTTTGATAAGCAAATGAGTTAGCTAATACATCTTTATTTCACAAATATATTAAGAACACAAAGCTTTCCCTTTGCAATCAATGGCTAAGCGAAACAATGTATCACTTATATAAATAAATTATATCCCGGCCCTATACCTTCAAGTTTGGTTTGCATAACCTTCTAAGGCTAAATGCACACTATAATTGTCAATACCTGACTCGTTATTTCACAGCTGAGTCTGTTATTGAAAAATCATAGTGCCTTCTTAACCTTTGAGGCTTATCCTAGTAAAATTTACAGGTGTTTTATGGACATTATTTCTGGTTTCAATTACAATAAATTAATTGAAATTTTAACACAATGAGACAAAAAAAAATATACCTATTATTTAAAAGGATCATCACATGAAGCTAAGTGGACCAGTGAACTTCTAAAAAGTCTTATATCCCATTATAACATCAAGTAACAAATGTTCTGTTGCTACAGTTTGGGTTGCCCATTTTAGAAGGAGTGATATTTCCACCACTTTTGGCCTTGGCCCAAGGGGATTGGTGAATTTCACACAATTTCTCATCAAATATCTCCTTATGACATTTTTCTTCACAGCCACTACTTGGTATTATGTAAGGTGCTTTTAATCTCTGGTTAAGATTAGAAATCATATTATTGTAATGAGGTGTACTTGTGTGAGTTACCATAATTTTTTTGAGCTACCTAGTCATATTAATTAAAACTATATTTCAACAGTTTTAAGTATTAACTGTTTTAAGGTACAATGGATTATACTTACTCAGTTGTAATGACTTTTTGCTTATACAACATAACACTTCATTCCCTTGAATTTAGAGTACACTTTTAGAGGAAAATAATATAGCTATAGTGACTTCGATGTCACATTGATATCTCACATAGGGACTAGATTTTATGAACTAGTTGTAATAAGGTCCTAGTAATTCCTTATAGATATTGTGATGAGTCTACACACAAGGACCAAGCCAACAAACACAGACACAAAGGTTCATTCATAGGATCATAAAGCTTTTTTATCTTTTGTTGCCATCCACAGATGGTCAGCAGTTAAATAATACAGTGTAAACTCTTTATAATGGGACTGTGCATTTTATGGCGTTATAGAGAGTTGTCATTAAATGAAGAGAAGTCTGTTATTTTTGTCTGAAGTCTTTTGCTGCACCAGTAATTTTGTTGTATTTTTTTACTTATTTTATTCATATCTTGCGATATTGAGGCATCTTGGTGGAAGTACTTAGAAATTTCGGTATTCTAAAAAATTTCAGTATGCACGATGCCGACAGTCGAGTTTATTACAGGCTAGGATAATAAATTGATTAAAGAATGTACACAGCTGTGCAGTTTTTACTAATTTTGGTGACTTAAAAGGTACTTCTTATTACATAATAAAATTGTTGTTGTTATTGAAAGTGGGTATAATGCTATATAGAGTGTATCATTGTATGGAAAACAAGCTAAACCAAGAAAGCCAAGTGATTTCGAGGCTTAAGGGGGAGTTTGTCAGACGATACATAGAGTTTACACTGTATTTTGTTTTTATAAATGTTCAGGTAGATAAAGTTAACTCTAAATCAGTTAGTATTATTAAGTAGACATTAAGCAATATGTATGCGAATTTCGCTGCTGTAAGTATTGTCTAGCAATAAATATTGTTTTTTTTCTACCATTGTATATAGCAACTTCCAGGTATAATAATGGAATTACACTAGTTCCTTCAGTATCCTTATAACGAAAATTCACTCGATTATAGTCAATAACTGAATCTGACAAACATTAATAATTCTTCTTAATATGCATTTTAAGTACAAAGTTAAAATGTAATATAGCCTCTTACAGAACTATATCAAGATATAGTTCTGTTAAAGAGGCTAATTTACATTTACACCCCTTGGGGTGATAGGCTATTTATATTATCCGTGCAGGAACGGAGAAAGAATACAATTTCCTGTGGCTGGGTGGCCTGTCATAAAAGGTGACAAAAGAACCCACAGCCAGGTGGTAGGGTATTTGCCTGACTGGATGGCTACCACCCCTGGTCTAGAGTATGCTGCCATAACAGCCTTGAGTTGTGTTCCGACATTAATAACCAGGTTCCAGTCTCCCTTAAGAGAGCAGCAGCACATTTGTAGCACCTTTGGTGTAATAAATGTTCATAGGCGATGGTAACCACTTTCTATGGAGTGGACCGTCTGCCTGTCTGCTGAACTCCTGCAATAAAAAAATACAAGTGATATTTTGTGAGAGACCTAACATAGTGGTTATTTCATTCTATAGTCTCATCTTAAGGAAATATAAAAACCATGTTTCCAATTGGAATCTATAGATATTCTGTTTGTTTGTCAAATATTATACACAATTTATTAATTATGCCTTTCTCTAGGTCTTTGAAAGTAAACTCTTCTCTTGACACATTTTCAAACGGCTCTTAAACCCTTTTTATGGACTTTCAATCCTAGATATTAAGAATCTGTCAAGCATTATTCAATAATTAGCTTTCCACAACATTTCAATTCTCTATACCTACTTCAGATGCAAATTCCATATAACTGATGCATTCTCCAATATAAAAGTATTCTATGATTATCCCTTTTATTGAAACTACTACACATACAGTCCAAATTTTATGATAAAGCATAATATCTTAGCTTTGCTTCTAATACAGCCTAAACTTCTAATCAGTTTACAACAGAATTTAATCTATTTTAGCACCACTCTTGGTTCTTCTTGATTTGGAAATGGTCCCTGTACACCTTTGTATATAGGTAACATTTCCAAATCAAATCATATTTATTTTGCATACATTAAATTATGGTGGTGTAAAGCGAAAAAGAGAGTTATAAATCTATAACTAGATCCCTCCCATCCACTATACTGGATCCTACATGCAGTGAAGTGTAAAGAGTTTCTATTTATTTCATATTTATATTAAGAAAAAATCTTTATGTTCTTCTATCTTAAAGTAAGTATATCTATATTAGGTTTAATGAATATGGGTTCAATAATAATAAAAATAAGAATAAGGAAGGAACAAACAAATTAATTTTCTTGTATTTTAAACATTTGTATAGATTACTAATATAGAGAACATTGGAAGCTTTATAACATTGTTTTTGCAATAGTGGCTGTTTAAAACCAGAAATTAACAACTGAGTTAGTTAATTTTAATTGAGAACTTGTAATATTTTGCACAAGACTTGTTTCAAAATTCAAGGATATTGAAACACTAATTAGAACAATTCAGATGCTATCATTGTGATAAGAATTTTTGTGGTTTATCAAATGTGAATTGCTTGTGTTTTATTCATGTAATATTTTGATTAACTTAAAGACCCCAATTTATCATGAATTTGCACTTAAATTTAAAAGGAAACCATTAATTGTTGTAGTATGACTCTGTTTATATAGGATTTGTATCAAAGAAAAAATTATCTTTATTTTGATATATGATAAACATTATGATGCCATCATTTTAGGTTTGATCCTGAACTTGATACCAGGTCCTCAATAATAGACAGCATCTGAGCTTTCGGGTTACATTAGTACCTAATGCATATTAAGTCATTTGTGTTCTGTAATCTTTTCAAAAAATTTAGGTAACTATAGGAATGCAAAACACTATTAAGTCATATGTCTACTAAGTATTTGAAAGTGATCTAAAATATACTCCTCATCTCACCTAACTCTGTCTAAGAAATAAATTTATTAATGTAATCTTATTGTTACGAGTTACGGGACTCGAATTAAAATGCTGTTGGAATTACTATAGAATTTATTAGAACTATACAAACACATATAACACAGGTACAAATATAACTGGACACAACTAGTACTAACGTAATACATGATTCAATAACACGCGCAAAGTCCGTCACTATATAGCTTATCGAATGTACACACGTCTTGTCTCGCTTGTGACCATCGCTAGACTGCCGATCTCCCCATTGGGCCATTGCTACATACTGCACCGATACAATATGGCTGCCCGCCCGCGTAGATCGAATTTCTTAGAATTCGCAATTTGCACAGCTGCCTAATTATGCCTGCAAACGGCCATAGACGAGTACAATACACAATAGGCTGTTTTCTAATTACAAATTGTAAACATAAGGTAAACAAAAGAAGTCCAAATGCCGAAAAGGTAATAAACTGCAGGTGTGCATTGGTCTTTGTCGATCCTAACAATATATATGTATTAACAAACTAAGTTTGTTTGTTCTTAATAGTTCAAGATTTTCAGTAATTTTTATGATTTTGCTATATACATTGGTAGCACCTTTGGTGTTACAAATGTCCATAGGTGCTGGTAACCGCTTTCCAACAGGTGGATCATTAGCTTGTCTGCTATACTCCAACACTAAAATTAAAATATTTCTACATGACTATAAATAATGTTACAAAACTTTGTATGTATCTTTGTTGAAAGGTTAAGAAGAGCATATGATGACTCTGGTCAAAGGGTGGATATTGTGGATTGGAACCTGTCCTGTGATTGGCCTGTGAGCGAGGACAATGTCTGTGTCAAAATGGAGAAAAATCTCTACACTCTGCTTGATAACATTCTCAAAAGTAAGTTCAATTTTTTATTCTATTTAATGAGGTATATCATTATATATATATGTTTTTTAATAAACAAATATTATATAAGACATTTAGGAAATTCACTATTAACTGCAATGTATGAAATTATAATCAAAATTGACTGTGATGTACAAGAGATATAAATAAGTATGTATACATTAATTTCAGAATAACAACATTAATATTGTTTAAATCTTATATTAGCAAATAAAATAATTGTTATTTATATTTAAAAAAAATAAACAATAAAATTAAGTAAGGACTTAACATATGCTGAAAATTTGTTTGTACTACTACTTATAGTTAAAAACTACATAGTAAATATGGTACATCTTTATCTAAGACTAGCAGTTCCGGCAGAAGTTGTCCTGCCCTGAAAAAATAAAAATCTAGAACCCAATTCCAGCACCACCTACTGGGTCTAATTGTGAATCTAAACTATCTCTGGACCCACTCAAACACTATTTTTTTACGCCTTTGGTTACATCATTGAAGTTTTAGTAGGGATTCCTAATTTTTTCTAGTAATAAATAGAGCCTATTTTAATCTGGAATAATGTAGCTTTTTAATGATGAAAGAATTTTAGAAATTGGTCGAGTAGTTTTTTAGTTTATTTGTTACAAACGTACAAAAATACAAATGTTTCCTGTTTATAATACTAGTTTAGATTAAGAATTATAGAAATTGGATACTTTTCCTAATATTGTTGGTATCTAACTTGTTTTGCTGTCTGTATTAGGCATGCATATTGTTATCTTACAAATCAAATGAAGAAAATATTTTGAATTTCCTAATTATATCTTCAAGTAGAAAAATTCCTTACATATTATGCTTTTGGTATATTTGTTACTAGCTTCTGCCCGCGACTTCGCCCGCGTGGAAAGTTTTTTAACTATCCCATGGGAAATCTTTAATTTTTCGGGATCAAAAGTATCCTATATGTTGAGCAGGGATATAAGCTTCCACCATGCAAAATTTCATTTAAATCGGTCCAGTCGTTTCGGAGATTAACTGGTACAAACAGACAGACAAACAGGAAAACAGAAACAAAACTTTGAAAAATATCTAAATTACTGTTCTATTTCACTTCTTACATCCCCCTGATTCAGTTTTTAGCATTTTTTTCACTGTACAGAAATTCGACCTCTACAGTTTTATTATATGTATAGATAAAGTTATTATTATCAAAACTTCAAATATCAATAATATTATATCTACATGGCAAATACTACACCATTGGCGTGGACTTCATACAATACGATTCCCCCAAAGCCTACCCTTAAGAAATTAGCGACTAGCGATCTAAAGGTTGGAAGCACCATGCATTCATTGGCGATTACGCCTTCTGTTCAAACATATTATTACTAGTGTCTCAATAAATTAACTAACGACCAAAAGGTCGAAAGCGCCATGAATTTATTGACACTTACGTTTTTTATTTGTGCATTTATATTATTGCTGTATTACGCGGCTTTCCACACGTATTGGATGAAATAGCAACTCATAACTCGATCGGGCAAAACGGCTTTTGGTTTCAAAATATGTGGTAAGATTGCAAAATTAAAAATACAAATTCTAATAAGGAATTACATTGCGAGTTAGACGTTTATTCAACAGCGGTGTAGTCAGTGCTTGCATCATACGGTATGTTTTTCAACCGGCTTACCATAGCCGAATTTCCACCCCGCGCCACTGCACTACACATACCCCTTTTTTGTATAGAATAGGTTCGCCTTCGACCTCTATTAGATCAGCATAAGATTATCTCTAACCTTGAATTGAACTATACAGATAATATTATCTGAACAATAAGAACATCTGTAACAAATGAATTGTAAACAATACTTTAATTAGAAATATCCATTGCAAAGTTTCGCCTGTGAATTGAACTGGAACGTAAAGGTTTCGGCGATACACTAAGTTAGTGAGTGAGACATTCTTATTGTTTTAGTGGGTAATGTCTGATATGCGTCATAAAAAGGATGTTCGATTTATTAACATTCATGCTAATATGTTTTGCTGAATTTAAGATTAAAGCTGGATTACAGTTTTTTTGGTGGAACAGATTGTATAAACCAGGTTTAAAGCGATGAACATAAATTAATAACAGTAACGGGTCATAAAGCCTCACTCCTGGACTCACACAGCACTGGGACTTTATGGACCGTTATGATTATAGGTACATGTTCATCGCTTCACATTTGTAGATATGATCCAATTTGCATTTTTGGAATGTAGGTACTTAAGTCATCGTTATCCTAGCGTTAAATCCCGGCTGCGTTTGGACCGTTAACTCGGAGCCCAGAGTCCGCTTGCCTACTTTTTTTCTCTTCGTGCAGTCTTCGGCATCTCTAATTGTGAGATCACAGCACATCAGACAGGCTTACGGGTCTACTGTGATGGAAAGTGGTTACCGTCGCCTATGGACATTAGCAATACCAGAGGTGCTGCCGGCCTTGACGGAGAAACTGGAACCTGGCCACTGATACCGGCACACAACTCAAAAGTTGTTATGGTGGCATACTCTAGCCCAGGGGTGGTAGCCATCCAGTCGGGCAAATGCCCTACCACCTGGCAAGAGTAAAGGCCTAGTACCTGTCATATAGAATAAAATTCCTCTAAGTAGACAATTTTCGATAGGAAGGAATGAGGTCTATTTTGTTATAATAAAGAATCTAAGCGTCGTTTGATCGAATAGGTTATATTCGTCACGCAACATAAAGCTTAGGACAAAGATCCGATTTCGGTATAACAGCACGTAAGTAGGTACGACCGCCGCAGTGAATTATTGCTCTGATAACTTACTTATTGCCGTATGACGTAATGCTTTGATATGCACTAAATATTGGATTTACTTAGAAAAATAATTTTCATATAAAAATAATCTCGTGCTGGAATCATTCTATCCGTGCGGATTAGAACGCTATAGAGCAGAGAAAGAATACAATTTCCTGCGCCGGGCGGCCTGTTGCAAGAGGCGACAAAACAATCCACAGCCAGGTGATAGGGAATTTGCCCGATTGGATGGCTACCACCCCTGGTCTAGAGTATGCCGCCATTACAACCTTGATTTTTTTTCCGGCATTAGTGACCAGGTTCCAGTCTCCCTAAGAGAGCAGCAGCGCATTTGTAGCGCCTTTAGTGTTGCAAATGTCCATAGGCGATGGTAACCGCTTTTCATCAAGTGGGCCGTCTGCCTGTCTGCTGAACTCATGCAATAAAAAATAAAAACTAAATCATTATCTTGATTACAGCTGTTAGGGCCGTCTCAATCAGTGTAATAGCACGCTCTCACAGAATTTTGGCGATAAACGGTTGGCCTTGAGCTAATCGTGTTTCGTGCGATGAGTGAGAGTTCCGATGGCCCACTACCCCCTTCCCCTGTCCTATCTTCCTTGTCACATCCTCCAAATCTACCCATTTATTACATTCCTCCTATCTGTCCCTCTATCCCAACTCTCCTCCCCATCCGTCCTCTATCCCACCGTAGATGCTGGCTTCGCCTCTGGTATTGCTAGTCTATATATAGGTTACGGTTACTACTTTTCATTAATTCCATAAAATTTCTATAGATTCCTATTATTCTATCTATGTATGTATATGTTTATATATGTATATCTGTATGTATTTTATTATGTAAATATTTATTTTCAGATAAGCAAATGTAAATTTAGCTATAAGTGCCTATATACTTATGCGTGTAAACTTTAATGTGATTAAACTTAATTTATAATTTAACGTAATAGGGTTTGCTGGTAGAAGCTCTTTTTAGGGTTAAGCTCGCCTTTGTACATCACCACTATTTTGTAGTTTTATATGTAACTATTTTATGTACAATCTGTAACATTATAAAATTCTAAAGATGCCGTGTTAAGCTATTTAAAAAACGACTATATAAACGATGGAGAACACGATGCATTTTTTTATATTTCTTGTCTGTTTGTTCGGGATTCACGTAAAAAGTACTGAGTCGATTTCGATGCGGTTTTCGCCGATCGATAGCAAATTCTTAGACGTAAAATCTGCGCTACTTTTTATCCTGGGAATCCCACGGGAATTATTTAAACTGGTCAATATAAAAAAACGAATTCTAATGTGGTTTTTTCACTAATCGATTGCAAATGTTATGTAATAAAATGTGGTTTTTTTATCCCATGAATCCCGCGGGAAATTTCCCGGGAGCGGTTCGAAGTTGCTCGGGTGCATTTAATTAGCATATTCCGACACAGTTTTCACTAAAACAATAACTGCGGTACTTTGTGTCCTGGGAATCCTGCGGAAAATTGAAGTCAAGCGTGGACGAAGACGCGGGCATATCCTAGTAAAGAATAATAAAGATGTATCAAGGTGATAGACTAACTGTCAGGTATCAGTGTCGAGGTAGCTCAGCTACCGTTCGGCTATCGTGGCTTGGGCGATCGGAAGCAACACATGGGTCGTTTCGTTGGTCGTTAGTCCGTGTGTAGTTACGTACATAAAGAATTTTCGCCCCACGGCAAAAAACTAAGTACAACGGCATTGCTCAGGTCTGCTAAATTCAGATTTTTTCGTTTCAAATACTGGGCAAAATCAAAGTAAAGATTGAGTTGTGTTTTTTAAGTTGTCAGTGCTACTTGACGTTCTGATGCCGTTTCGCCAAAAAAAACCTTTATGAAATCATGTGTGTCCATTTGTCTTTGTAAACCAAATAAATTTTTCTCGGAAACTGTGGAGTCTATATGGATTGTTTTCGATAAACGTAACTCTTTCATTCCGTCAGACCTCTTTTTATAATGATATATTGGTATAAATCGTTTATGCCATTCGCCCTTAAGCCGATATTAGACGGTTCACGTCTGTCTTTCAGTGCGAATAAATCGACCAAAGTTATCCATAATGTCATAGAGTACCTACCGTTGTGTCCTTTTAGTTCTGTGCCTATTAACCAAGTTAATGCAATTAGGCTGATCCGTCTAATATCAGCATTACATTCGTCATATACATAGTCTATACTAATATTATAAAGTGGAAAGATTTGTATGTTTGTAACGAATAAACTCAAAAACTATTGGACCGATTTCAAAAATGTTTTCACCAAGAATGCTACATTATCTCTGACTAATATAGGCTACATAAAAATTAGGGATCCCTACTAAAACTTCAATAATGTAACCTATCAATCTGAATAAAATACTTGCGCTGGAATCGGGTTCTACGATTTTGACGAAATTTTATGTGTGTGAGTGGGTCCCGGGGTGGTTTAGTTCACTATTAGACCCAGTAGGTGGTGCTGGAATCAGGTTCTAGATTTTTATTTTTTTAGGGCAAAGACGTCTGCTGAGTCCGCTAGTCTATAACTTCATAGAGAGGGACGGCGTTGTGTGACATTGTTTGACAAGTCAAACAATGTCACACAAATTTAGAACTCCTCTCACCCCAAGGAGTGAGAGTAGTTCTAAACTTCGTAACGTCACATTTCAAAATCTAATATATTCAAGCTTTAAAAAAATAAATTTGAACTATTAACGAAAAACTTCAAAATATTTCCAACTCTATCTGTATGTGCATAGTGTTTAAATTATAAAAAAATAATTTAAATAGAAATAAAACTAATCACAGAATTGCTGTTTTAATTTAATAATTTCTTGACATAAAATTGCAAAAGATGTGATGTTACAATAGGGAGGCCCGTATAGATTAAGGATAAGGTGACATAAGACTTACGACATTGTAATTGAATGGAATAAATAATACCTATAATAATATAAATTTCATGTGAAATCTAAAAATCAACAGAGAAATTCGATGAAGAATTTTAATATAATACTGTTACGACTGACAAAGACAAATTCACACCTGCATACCTGTTTTGCACGGTTTATTACTTTTCGGCATTTGGACTTGTTTTGTTTACTTTGTGTTTAAAATTTGAGAGTAGAAAAACAGCCCATTGTGTATTGTAATCTTTTATGGCAGTCATTAGCCAGGTGTAATTCTAAGAAATTCGGTCCGCGCGGTCAGGTAGACATATTGCATTTGTGCAGCATAAAGCAATGCCCCAATGGAAAGATCGTCAATCTAGCGATAACCACGAGCGAAGCAAGACGTGTGTACCACATTCGGTAATCTATTTAGCGACGGATTTTGCGCGTTTTATGGGATTACGATCTCGCGCATTACGTTTGGACTGGTTGTGTTCAGTAATATTTGTACCTGTGTTTGTATGGTTCTAATAAACTCTATAATAATTCTAACGGCAGTTTAATTCGAGTCCTGCAACTCGTAACAATACCAAATCATGGATGATATTTAGTAAGAATATGTAATCTATAAGCTGCTACAATTGCTGGATTGAAGTCGCGTAAAAGATAATTATGTATAGTATATTATATATACTATATTTTATGTGTGTGCTATGTATACATAACTATCAGTAATCGAATGCAGCGAAAACAGCCTGTAGGACGTGGTCGATGTTTTAATTTCCTCCGGGCATGTCCACAAATGGTCGCTTTGTAATTGGATGATTGCTCCTACATTGAACGATTATGTGACTTATCTGTTTGTGATACTTGTCTAAGCTTCGCTTCATGATTCCGGTTTTACGTTTGGTCAAATCTAGGCCTTTTAAATTACGGCTGTGAGTAGCTTCAATCAGAATATATATTTGTCTACGCGGGCTAAATTTATGTAAGATTTTTTAAATTTTTTGTTTATTAGTTCGGAAAAATATAATACTGAGTCAGCGTTTATTGCATTGATATGCGTATAATTTTTTATATAGGTACTTTAGAAACAAGTCATGAAAATAGGATACTTTTCTGCTCAGAAAATTGCAGAGTTCCTTTTGTATACGGGACTTGAGTTTATGTGCGTAAATTTTTTTGTAAAACTGGTCAAAATATACAAATGAATCTAAATAATTTCAAATTATAATAAACAAAGTAATGGCTTGAAAACTGGTCAATCCAACGTTCTTTTATTGTTGTTGTCCTCGACTCGTTAAATTCATCCCCTCTACTCACAGATATGTAGGCAATAATATAGCCATTTATAATAGGTTGGGGAAAAAGTCTTTTCGCATATAGTATGTATGAACTTGTAATAAGATCTCTTTTGGCTATACCATTTGTATCTGGCTGGTTTTGGTATCTTTAAAAAGTTTCAATTTTAAAGAAGACAATTCCAAATTCAAATTGGGAAAATGTGTGATTTTCATTTGTTTTTCTTATTGTTAAAATGAGTGAATCTAATGAAGAAATTCGATACATTTTAAAATTTTACTACAAAAAAGGTAAAAATGCAACACAAGCCGCGAAAAAAAATTTGTGATGTTGATGGACCTAATGCAGTATCTGTGAGAGTAGCACAAATTTGGTTTAAACGTTTTCAATCCGGAAATTTTGATATCAAAGATGCACATCGCTCTAGTCGCCCTTTTACGGTCAAAATTGATGCCATTTTTGAAAAAGTGGAACAAGATCGGCATATTAGTAGTTACAATGTAGCTGGAGAACTGGGAATTGACCACAAAACGGTTTTAGTGCATTTGAAAAAAGCTGGGTACACAAAAAAGCTCGATATTTGGGTGCCTCATGAGCTCACTGAAAGAAACCTAATGAACCGTGTACTCATTTGTGATTCTTTGTTACAACATAATGAAACCGAACCATTTTTGAAGAAGCTGATAACTGGTGATGAAAAGTGGATCACGTACGACAAGAACGTGCGAAAAAGATCGTGGTCAAAGGCCGGTCAGGCTTCACAGACTGTGGCGAAACCCGGGTTAACTCGCAACAAGGTGATACTGTGTGTATGGTGGGATTGAAAGGGCATTATTCATTATGAGCTGTTACCACCAGGCAGGACCATCGATTCTGAACTGTACTGCGAACAACTAATGTGATTAAAGCAAAAAGTTGAGAGAAAGCGGCCAGAATTAATCAACAGAAGGGGTGTGGTTTTTCACCATGATTACGCTAGACCTCACACATCTTTAGCCACTCAGCAAAAATTACGAGAGTTTGGCTGGGAGGTGTTAATGCATCCGCCGTATAGTCCTGAACTTGCACCTTCAGATTTTCACCTGTTTCGGTCTCTGCAGAATTCCTTAGGCAGTGTCAGGTTAACATCACGAGAGGACTGCCAAAACCACTTGTCGTAGTTTTTTGATCAGAAGCCCCAAAATTTTTATAGAAATGGGATCACGTCCCTACCTACAAGATGGCAAAAAGTTATCCAACAAAATGGCACCTACATACTTTAGTCAAATGTAAATAAACTTTATGAAAAAACGTTTTGAATTTTTATATAAAATGCGAAGAAACTTTTTCCCCAACCTAATATATTCATGCCCAAGTTAGTAATAACTTCCGTGAATCACAGTCTAGACATTCAATAGAAATAAATTTATAAGAGAATCTTTAGATCTTAGGCGGGGCATACGACCGAGCTGTGCAAGGATTAGTCCGGTATTGACAATCGTAGTATGCGCTTAACCTTAGACGCTTATGGCAGCAAAACTTACAGCTATATGGCCGGGCTTAAATTTAAACTGCACCGCTTGTTATCGACGGGATGTTCATCCCCCATTTCCTTGAGCTCCAACGCTCAACTACGCAACGGTTTTTAAAACATTTAATCCGCGTACAACAAACAATGAACTCGAGGAACTTCCCGCTGCAGTTTCTCCTCTGCGCTATAAGATGGAAAAAATTGTCAGAAATTGACAACGTGCTGGTGACGTACCTAATGTTCCAAACGTCCATCGCTGATGTTAACCATTTTCCATAAAGTGAGCTGTCTGCCTGCTTACCTACTTAGGCAATAAAAAAATTATTACACTATCAATAATTGATAATGACGTAGTGTAAGCAATTGCTTGAATTGAATTCAGTTCATTTAACTTTTGTTTCCAGGACGTATTGATAGATAATATGACATGTGCACACCTTTATACGCGTAATTGTAAATCATAGCTGTATAGCCACGATAAAATGCTAGCAGCGTTCTCTGAGACGCCTATATCATGTCAGTAGCTGTATGACATCATGATTCATGATATAAAGAAATCTGCTACCATTGTATTACCATTTTATTACAAGTGTATCGCGTATGCAATAAACCCTGGTGCACATGGCACTATCTATTTATTCGTGGGTAATCTCCCCGTTACTATAAGGATTCCAGAACCAAAGGAACACGCGTCTGAATACAAGCGGAGCGCACCTAACGATACCCAAGTAGTATTAGATATTTTAAAAAAAAACAAATCTACACAACACTTAAACTCTTATACAGTGTGGTGTATTTGAACTGCATTTACCTATACAGGTCCATATTTATCTGTATTAAGTAGGTCTATAGAGCACATTAATTTATACATAAAACCGATAGTTGCCTTAAGGGCATGTTGGCACCTTTATAATTACATCCTTCCTTCTACCTTCTAAGGACAACCCGTAATGTGCGCATATACATACGAATCGCATTAAGCATTGAAACACATGCGCCCACGCATGAATTAGCATTCGAAACTTGTATAACATTATTTTCACTTTCTATGCAACAGGAGGCTGTTATTGGTACCGAAACCTCTATCACGTTTGTGAATGAACTTAGATTTTAGAGATAGTAGTTATTGTACAGTTTTAAATAGTGATGCGTGTATTGGTAGTGTGATATATTGCTACTTAGTTAGAACTTTGTAGTCTCTTATTTTCTAATAATCTACGGTATGTATTATCATTCACGTAAAATCAGTTCATCATACAAATGAATCTAGTAGTTACAATATAATATTATCATCTTATAACATCCGATTGCTCGGTTCATATCTTTTCATTACAAGATGGATATAGCCATACCCATTAGCTTATCCAAGGTGCCTAATATTTTAGTTGATTCCTTTTATATTTAATTCAAATCTTATCTATGACACGTATTCAATTGCACCAAATATTACATATAACATGTAACAATATATCGATAAGTTCAATATACAAATCTTGAGTACATCATTGCGTCGAATCAGTCCCCTTATACGTTGCTCTTGGAAACATGTCTGCTATCCGGTTTTGATTTCTTTTTACCTTTATCAGAATGGTGTCATCAAAAATTGCATTTTTAAACTATATCGCAGGAATTTCCGCTGCTGTTATTCGTCGCTTTGGAATTGAGGGTGTGTTATTATAATTTCAAAGGCAGCTAATTGTATGTCTTTTCAATAAACAGAATGAATTCTACAAGTAAACCTCTATGGCTAAATCTGGAAGTATAAAATAGAACTAAAAATACTCAAAGGATTTTGATGAAAACTAGAGCGGAATCGTAAGACTCTACAAAAATCAATTACCCTAGTGAAGAATCGAATCGGCTGATTTTGAATTAAAAACATACTCAATATTGCACCAACCTATAGTGTAGCTTTTGTAGGATCAATTTCTGTGAAGAAAGTAAAATTGCATACATTTTTTTTTTCATTTATGTTAAATAACTTGAAATTGAATAATTTTTGATATTGTTACAACCTGAACGCCGACAAAAGACAAATTCTCACCTGCATACCTGTAGACATTTTATTACCTTTTCGGCATTTGGAAAATTTGTGATTAGAAAGACAGCCCATTGTGTGTTGTAATCTTTTATGGTAGTCATTAGCCAGGTGTGATTCTAGGAAATTCAGTCCACGCGGCGGAGCAGACATATTGTATTTTTACAGTATAAAGTAATGCCCCAATTGAGAGATGAATCAGTCGAGCGATAACCACGAGCGAAGCAAGACTTGTGTACATTCGGTAATCTATTTATATTAGTGACGGACTTTGCGCGTGTATTTGAATTACGATCTTCTGCATTGCGTTTGGACTTATTACGTTCGGTTATATTTGTACCTGTGTTATGATAGGTGATGATACGTGTTTGTACAGTTCTAATAAACTCTATAATAATTCCAACGGCATTTTAATTCGAGTCATGCAACTCGTAACAATATTATACCCCAGGTTATGCTGTAAAATCATTAAAGAATTTAGGTAATTTAAAAAATCTGTCAGAAATAAAATTGTCAACGATTTACGTTGCTAAGGCGAAATAGTGTCAATGAACGCTCCAGACAAACAACTCTGCATACACTAAAATTAAACTATAAAATATACAATATTAATCAAGCAACTACGTACCGTTATTTGAGACAGGTTATTAGTTTGCAATCGCTTCACGTATGACATTCTATATAACACTTACGTTGGCTATACTTTTGATGATTAGTACTTGCTTCAGAAAATAATTTTATTAGATACAAGTTATTAGCTTGTAAATTTAGTTTCTTCCACAGTATGCTACATCTCAAAGAAGTCTTGAAGGGTGTGAAAAAGGGGGACGAAAATTTGTGTGAGAAACCCACAATTCCTAAAGTTCATAAATTCATATTTAGACTTTTGATAACATTTGCCGTTGCATTTTGAATTCATTCAGAAAGAAAAAATAAGGGCGAGTGAAGTCGCGGGTAACAGCTAGTAATAAGATTATTTTTTCTATACTATAACATGGTATTATTAGTTTAGATCTTCAAAATAGTATAGAACATGATAATACATTTTACCGGTTGGGTGTATAAATATTTGAATCAAAATGTTGTATTTAAGTTAAATTAAAATGTTTAAACATTCCCTTCCAAACATTTACAATAAATTATTATCAGTTGCGTCAAATTAATGAAGCTGATGAAAAA
Source organism: Dendrolimus houi (assembly GCA_039645545.1). NCBI lineage: Eukaryota > Metazoa > Arthropoda > Insecta > Lepidoptera > Lasiocampidae > Dendrolimus > Dendrolimus houi. The sequence goes on from CM077136.1 coordinate 11,367,031, forward strand.
GGCTCAGCGGACTGTAGTTATAAATACCAGAAAGAAAACGTTCTGTGATTGCGAAATGCACTTTACTCGAGGCTATTTTTTCTTACACACGTTGCTGATCATAGCAACTTAGCAAACGATAGTGTTCTTAAATTTAAAAGTTTAACAAATAGTATAAACTTACAAAGAGGCCATCATCAACAGATGATATATTCATTGACTATGTATACAAATATCCATCTGACTCTTCGTGGCAACTTTCGGGTTCAGAGATTGTTATTCTTTACGTTTCACTTTTACGTGCATATTACAGCATGTACTGATGATAAAGAAAAAACATCCTGACACATTGCACATCAAATGAAACACCAGTGTGTGAAAGCCGTGAACTTACTTTGGACAAGTGTGGCGGTTATATCGTCCGTTCCCTTAAAATGATTTAAGAGTTCATATTCTTTACCCGTCATCTACAGAATTTAATAGACACTTATTTATTAAGATATTTCTTAAAGCGTAATATATTCAAAATATATTTTTTTGTCTCGGTGTAAAAAAAATGTGATGGATTGAAACCTTCAACTGTCAGTCTGGTGTAATTTCTCTTTAAACCGTTTGAATATCTATTGTAACGCTTCTTATTTTTTTTGACTCGGATGTTTTTTCCTCAATCAAGTTGCATACCAGAAACAAGATTGGTGCTCATCGATTTTCGTGGCCAATTACCCAAATTTCTAAAAAACGAGTACCTTGATAACTACATTTCTAATTGACTCAATTTTTCAGATACAATTCAATGCAAATTGTACCGTGTCGTTAGGAGAAAAGGTAGTTTTTTTTTAAATTAAAAGCGAACGTGTTAGATAATCCCCAGCTTTGTTATGCTATTTTGAATGGGTTTGTTGAACTTGTTTTTATCTTCCGTATCAATCTATTTATTTGTATCTGTTTTCTTTATGATATCTGTTATAACTTGATCTTATCGCTTATGTTTGTGTTTAGTGTATTACTTGTTTCAAATTTAATTACAAATCTACTTCTTTTTCGCAATGTCTAACAAGACCATCATCATTTATTTTTCTGTTTAAAATGTACCAGAATTTAATATAAATAATGAAATATTCATTTTCATTAGAGTGCCGTAGCCAAATAGAAAAATCGAAACCTTTATTAGTTTCGTCATTTTCGTCCGTCTATGTTTAATCTCCAATAACCTCTCTTCTGTAAAGGAGGTATGATTTCCAATTTTTTCTTCTATACTCAAATCAAATAGCAACAAACTTCAGTGTCTGTTGTTGATATAATTTTCTAAATATGCAAGTGTTATGTTAGAATGTGTAACGGTTATTAATAGTTGGACAGAATGACAGCGGCGACCTATTCATTCTGAATCTTTTGTGTCGGAGTCAACGACACAAGAGCGGGATAATTAGAGCATAGTGGTCGCCTAATTCACAGTGGCTTAGTAATTATTGAACTGAAGATATAAGCTGCACGTTATAAAAAAAAATAATAATCAGAGTTCACCAAAGTAGATTTGAGTTGATCAAAAGTGCGAAATAGCAAAGAGCACTAGAAATTAGGAGTGACATACTTTTTTCTGTGTATATAGGCATGTGAGGCTCTTGAAATATTATAACGTTGTTCCTAAAAATCGTATGGATATGACTTTTTCTTTAATTCAGCCGAGGATAAGCCCACCTTCTTAAACAAAATTTGATTCTAGTCTTAAAAGTTAAAGTTGAGTTGAAAATTCTGAAAAGTGGTAGGTAGGAACTTGACAAACGTTTTAATGAATATTAGTTTGAATAAATTCCCCTAAGTAGTTTTATAGATATGCACTATTTTCATTTAAATGCCGTTTCAGAGTCCCGTATCCAAATTACAAAATTGGACTCTCGTCACCTTTACGAAACCATTTAAAATTTAATATTACGCATCCCCTAAATAGTAAAAAGTATTAATAGAACTATGACTATTTACGTATTCAAGCACTGTGCCAGTAGTCGTAATAATTTACCGTATTATAACGTCTATATAAATACAATACAAATCGTCCTCGTCGAGAAATTGATTCACAACGTCGCACTACTTCGCTAGACTGAATGTCGGCCAACCTCATCTAGTCTTGTTGACACTATTATTCGGTCAAAAAATTATCAAGTGGAAGTTATGTTGCCCGTCATGGCAGTTGACCGGAGCCGTGATTGGGGCAAATTATAAATAGATTTAGCAGTTGTGGTTGTTCAGTAAAGATCTTTTCTTTATGAAGCATCTATATCTGTGTCATTTACATAGATCGCCTATGGATAGTGACCTAAGCCTTTTTTTTCCACTATGAAAATTACCATTATGGGCTCTGGTTCTATATTATTTGTATCCTTTGTATACTCATAGCATAAGCGTAATGACTACGCAAGTTTGGGAATATAATTGTAACTAATGTTTGTCTGCCGATTTGCTTGTTTCCTTTAAATTACGCCATAAAGTAGCGCATCCATGATGATGATATGGACAAAATATAACTTGCTATCATTTGACACTAAAATAAAAATTAGCAAAGTACATGTCAAACTACGCACATGTAGAGTTCCATGGAATCAACTAACGTCTGCTGTTTTTGTCATTTGACTATGAAATCCTAAAAATATAATTTAAACGAATTAGTCTAAGTATATATAACTCAAAAGCTATTCAACCAATTTTGTTCAAACCAAATTTTGCTAAAAATACTTTTTAGGCTCTACCACTTTTATTTTGGTATTATCTATTTCAGTGTGAAAGCTTGAGGGGTGTTTTGAAAGGGAATAACTTGCCCAAGTATATTGACTACAATATAAAAGTAATTTAGGAACATTTGATATTTCAACATCTAACTAACGTAATCCCATACGACTATGTATACTGAATTTTATTTCTTCTTAGCTACGTGTGTTGCGGCCATCCCTAATCTTTATTTATTTTTTGGTGTAATTTAAATAATAGATTGAAATTATAAAAGAAAATTGACATTATAAAATATTGTAACTTTCAGGCGATGTCTCGCTACCGGACAAGCACAAGTTCGATTCACGTACCTACGTCAAACCTAAAAAACGGGTACAGAGGCCAAGTATACACAACATCGTCGAAGTGGTGTCAAATCCTCCGTCGATGTCTCCACAGAACTCCCTCAATGCTACAGGCAATAAATATCTGACGTACAACAAATATAGTATGCCACTGGGACCTGTGAGTCCTATGTTGAGACTGAAAACTTTCAATGTTGATACCAATTCGGAGAACAGCAGCTTAATTAAGGAGTACGCGATGAAAAGGAGGAGCTTGGTCCAAGATGATGATCCACAGGTAATGTATTTTTTGTCAAGCATATTTTTAATGGTAACCTATAGATATGATATTAATATAATATTAGGATAATTAAATGATCTTGCACGCATAAAATTTGATTATTGAGATCTATACCAATTCTTTTTATTACCTAAAGCAGATATACGGTGACTCACCTGGAGAGTAGTCACTGTCTTGTATGTACATTTCCAAAAACAGGAGCATTGATTACGCGGTGCCGCTTAAAACAAATTTTGCGCCATTAAAACTCATGTCGTAGGGATCATATTTTCATTTCATTTTCTACTTTCCGAGAGGTCCAAGGCCAGCAGTGGGATGTTTATGGGCTGTTATTATTATTATTAGGGATGTTTTAACTTACAAGGACAATCATTACAAGATTTAATTCAGATTAACTTCACTAACCGCGTCCAGAAACTTGCCTTCATACTACTCTAATTAAATTCAATGCTTATAAATACGAAGTTGTAAAATAATTACTCGTTTGTAATAATTACTTTCTTTCATTCTTAGGATTTTCTTATCTTTTTTTTGTTGATTTAGTCAGATTTTAGGTCAATGCATTTTACATAAAAGCAGTGTAGAAATGATTCTGATCTGATACTTTAGAAATTCTTTTAAGTTGCAAAGGAAATTCGGCCAATAGCTTGTAAGGGTTCTGTACGAGTGGCGAACATATCTGTTTTTTGCTGTTTGGCTACGTAACCCATGAAAGTACGTAGCCGAAATCTACCTATATCTCAAAACTTACTTAACGCAGAAATATCCTAAACTATGGTTCGCTACCCACTGTAGCGTGGATTGCGAGTAAATATTGGGTGGCCCTGAAAAATAGAATGGTTCATCGATCGACCTGGATGGAGTGTATATGAAGTAGGATTTTCTGTTATCATTAATATTAAAACTTGAATGTCGACATAAACTAAAGAAATATAAATAAAAAAAGCTTAATGTTAGAGAACTAAAGTTGATGCAACAAAATTTCTCGAATGTGATACTGTTTTTTAATAGTCCTTCATTCATAAAGTAATGCCCGTTTTACCTCAGCCAAGAGGCGACTTCCGAATTTGTAATCAACCAATCAATCAACCAGTCATTATTTGTATAATTTTTTTAGGTGGGTTGCACTTTAATCCACCGTGGGTATCACTGGCTTAGTGTATCTTGAGCGTACTAATTTTGGTTGAAAATGCAAACGTAACACATGTTTAGCTCAATAAATAATTACATTTATGTACTTATATGGTGGCCACCCCTAATTATACGAGGAGGGATCAAAAAGTAGTGAGAATGAGATAGAATATGATGACTAATGATAACTTAATAATTTATTTTTCTACATAGTCTCCGAGTCTCTCTACACACCGAGTCCAGTGCTTTTCCAAGGCTTCAATCCCTTTCAAAAAAAAAAGTTTTGTCTTGGTCCTGCAAAAAGCTCTCCACGGCATCCATCACCTCGTTATCGTCTTCGTACCTGTTTCCCCTTAAGTATTCTTTCAATTTGGGGAACAGATAAAAATCGCTAGACGCCAGATCTGGTGAATAAGGGGGGTGGTCAACCAATTCGAAGCCAGCTTGCTGAATGGCAGCCATCGCAACTGCCGACCTGTGCGCGGGTGCGTTGTCATGATGAAACAGCACGCCCCTTCGAAGTTTCCCTCTCCTTTTCTCTTTGATGGCATTCCTCAACTTGGGAATTAAAGCTGCATAATATTGGTCTGTAATAGTGGTTCCACGCTCCAGGTAATCAATCAACAATATCTCTTCTGAGTCCCAAAATATTGAGGCCTAACCTTGCCAGCGGATGCCACGGCACGAAGCTTCTTCGGGGTCGGTGATGATGACCGTTTCCATTGCGAAGATTGTTGTTTTGTCTCGGGATCAAAATGATGGACCCATGTTTTGTCCATTGTTACGAAACGAGACAAAAAGTTTTCAGAATCTTCTTGAAACTTGTCCAACGATATCTTCGAAATGTCAAGTCGATTTTGTTTCTGACTGTCGGTTAACATTCTCGGCACCCATCTTGCGGACACTTTTCTCATATTCAAAGATTGTTTCAATATGGATTGAATACTTCCATATGAAACGCCCGTTTCTTGAATTAAGTATCGGATGGTAACTCTTCGATCGCTCAATACAATTTTCTTGACTTTCGCAACATTTTCTTGGGCGACTGACGTCGGTGGACGGTCGCATCGATGTTCGTCTTTCGTGCTCGTTCTCCCTACTCGAAATTGAGAAGCCCACCTTGCGACAGTGGAATACGGCGGAGCAGACTCTCCTAATGTTGCCTCCAAATCGCAATGAATCTCTTGCGTCGTTAACTTTTTAAACAGAGGTATTTAATAACGGCTCGCACTTCATTTTTCTCCATTTTCAAGAACACGTTCCGACACGAAGCAAACAAATGACTACATTCAGAAAAAAACAAAAGAGAATCGAAGATTTTTTTCTTTATTAATATTACAAATATGTATCTGAGATATGCCTGCCAGTATTTTTTTTTTCTTACCGAGGAGTTTGTCGTTCTCACTACTTTTTGATCCCCACACTTACGATTTATCTTAAAATTTCGCTACGCTATTGTACCTTTAACGGCATTAAAATATCGCTTTCTACCAAATTTAATAAATATAAAACTGATGGTCTTTTAGAAAATGACTGACATACGTAAGACTGATGACCATGATTAAAACGTGTAATATTCTGTTTTTACCATTTGGTTTATCTGTGGGACCTTAAAAAGCACTGATATCATATTTGACATAGAATACATTTCACGTGAAATAAATGTATGACGATACTACATCAAAACATGATTTCTAACATGATGATTGATCGCTTAAACTTTTGTCAGTCATTTTTAACATCACCATAGGATGTGCAATATGTAGCTTGAATTCTAAAATTTGTTTATCGATAATAATCTCTATAATTTCTTCAATATCTAAATATCTCCCTTCTACTATTGAGCTACTTTCCCATTAACTTACATCTAAGCTTCAAATATTTTAAAACAAAATATCATAAGAAGATTGGTAAATTTTAAACTTTTCAAGATCAGCGTGTGAAAATACCGTATATTTTATTTTCATTAGCATATCTGAAGTATACTAGAGCAATATTACACAAAATATTGCCTAATTTTGCACTAAAAAGTAAACAGTTGAGTTTCTCACAATTACATTGTAAAATAAAATTACTCTTATATATAAAATATTTTATACGATGTGTCTGGAATTTTAGTCGTACTTTTTAGCTAGTGATTTTTTAGACAATTCAAACAATTTTTATAGAAACTTAGTCTAGATTACATTTATAGCTAACTGTCAAGATATTATCGCTTGTTAAGCAAATATCAGTTATACATATTTGAAATATATATATATATATATATATATATATGAATATTGAAGGATTATTGATGATGTTCTATAAACACTTTTTCTTCATACTTCAATCCGGCTCGGACCATTACGTGGTTTTTAATAGCCGACAAGATTAACTATAACAAAAGAAACTTTAACCACACTTATTCCAGAAACTTTCATAAGTCCTTAATGATTTTCCGCAGCAGTCCTCTTCTTGTAATAGTTTATAGTAGGTATTTGATTCTAAATTACTCTTTATGTAGCGCATTGTGACCAACCTACTTCACTTGACCGTGACTGTGAACTTGCATAGTAAATGAGATCATGGCCGTTTTAAAGTCATCGTAAAACTTTTTAATGAAGCATCTAAAATGCAAAACAATACGCTTGTGTATGTTGTTTAATATTCAACTCTCAATTTTGCGTTTACTGGTGACTGTGAAATAGCCATGTTAAATAACATACACTGAATACACTCATAAAATTGCCAGTGTCATGAATTTTGTGTTGAATCCAGTTGTATTAGGAGATGGTTTAGTAGACTCTATTAGCTTTCGGAGAGTTTGCGTTTCTACTGTCAATAGAATGGGAGTATTCCGAAGAACTGTTTTATCGGGTAGCAATGCCTCATTTTCACCACAGAACTATTTGCCATGAACAAGATATTCATCACCCACATTTCCTTGACCTATAACAATTACGCAACAATCCTATAAAAGGTTTATAGTTCATTTTATGTACAATAATGATCCGAAAGGAACTACATGTTGAGGGTTTTCTTCTGGTTCTGATTCTCCTGGTGTTGAAAACGTTTAATTTGTCTGTCGTTTTAGACCTCTGTCTTATCACGTTGACTGTAAAAAGTCAATTATGCATGGAGAAATATTCCAATGCCTCTTATTTGGTTACAAGCAAGTCACAGATGACTAGCTGCGTTTTTTTTTTCATTTTTGAGGCGACAGAACTTGTCAAGCACGTTTTATTTCAGTATTAACTATGGTTATAATTAGACTGTAATACTAACTTGTGTCCATGACTGGGTGTGAATCGAACGTTGCAATTAGAGAAAGTAACATTTCAACACCTTACTTTATATTCCATCGCACTTATGTTTCATTGGTACTACTGCTGCTAGTACTACTATATTTTTTGGTCATACTACAATTAATAAGTCATTTGCAGACTGTGACCTCGTGAAAACAATTTCTTCCAACTCTATCCATTGATTAAAGAATATCTAGTGGTACTGAGATTGCTTTTTCTCACCTAGTTCACTAAAAAGCAGAGGTTGATTTCTGGCAAGATGAATTTCGTAAATGAAATCTCCGTTATTTATTCTGACCTCAGAGTTGTATGTTATGTTCTGGCCACTCACGGATTCGGGTTTAGCGATGGGCTTTGCGACGAGCGATAAGAAGTGTATGGGCATTGCCCGCATTCGTTGCATTTTTTACACATTTTAATACTTTTGTTCTTGTCGGTCACAATGACAAGTTCGTGAGCAGCTTATTACCCTGTAACACATGTATAATAACTTAGTTAGCCTGGGAATATCAAACACATGTTTTTCTTCTGTTAAAAATCAAGAATATAGGTGTCATCAAAAAAGATCAGAACTTGTTTGAATTTTGTTTTCATGCAATCGCAATTAATATTTAGAACACCTTACAATAATTCTTCATTTCTTCAGCACTTCTGTAAACAACTAACAGTATGAATAATAGTTTTAATGCAGATGACCCTCACATCCTTTCAAACTTGCTATTGAATTTATATTCATATAAAATTTAATTTACTAAAAACTTAAAGACCGCTTCGTTTATTTTAATCGTAGTTTATTTCAAGCAATAACATTGAGTCATTGTATGTATAATTAGTAAATATATCGAACGCACAGCTGTGCAAATGTAACCAAACCGTTACAAAATGGGTCGTGCTTTAAAATTTAAACTTAGTTACGATTCTACTAAACCACGTGGGTTGAGCCATCGCCAAAACTATTAAAGAGAAAGTGGTATTGACAATTACGGTTTCTATGATTTTAGAATTGAACTGTAAAAAAATTTCGTTTTTTTTAAGAGTAACTCGAAATATCTCTTTGGTTATTTGTAAGAAAAGTTTAATGTTTTTAATATCTTTAAGTACTGAGTTATGGTTAAATAATTGGGACTTAATGGCTAACGCAACAACATTTTATTCTAATGACGCGGGATCCACCTCTGTAGGGCAATACCGTTTATATAGATTTCTCACCAAGTGTACAAATATTAAATAATAATCCACTTTGCCCATCGTCTTAATATTTCAACCAAGACACACAATACTAGAACCAATCGTTATATTATTCGATCAAAATATATAATACCCACAAATCTCCAATAAACTAATCCGGTGATTATTTTGATTTTTATAACTACTTAATTTATTTTATAAGTGTGGTAGTTTAAGTCAATAAGATCTTCATTAAACTAGCACCCTTCTTAATAAATATAATTATATTAGAGTAAGATTAAATTTCATCCTAGTATTATGTAGATATTTCCACACAAACTCGCTCTCGTGAATTTCTAATCTCTTTCTCGTAGAAACTATTCCATTTTCCGGGATATGTATCTTGTTATGGAAAATATGCTATTACTAAATTGCGTGATAATTGACTAATTGCTGGATAAACAAGAAACAAACTTCAAAGAAAGTCGTTTGAAATTCATTGATGTTTCTGTAAATTTAATGTAACATAATTTATAAGTGTCAATTACACAAAATAAATTGATATTTCTTAAAGATATTTTTATGATTGCTCTAAGTCTGATTTATAAATACTAATCTCATTCGATGTAAAATCTAGTTCTTCAAGTTACATTGCGGTTAAGGCATAGTTTTGTATCGTGCAAGCGAGATTAAGTAATGCTGTTATGCAAAACCATGCCTAAAAATAGTAGCTCACATATCCAAAATAATTGAACTTATTTGTATGTAATACAAATTCTAAATAATAGTCTATTTGACATTTCAAACTGCATTAACAATATCAAATAAATTTTCTAAAAGTCCTCTAATAAGTTATAGATGTTGCACTAAGAAATGACGTAGATCTGATTCGCCCTAGAAATTTTAACCTAGAGTATTCACGGCTTCGTTCGCATTTATATCGAATCTATATGCCTCTGAAATTTATATTTTTCGGGTAAACTCATTCTATGTTCATCCCTGTTATCAGAAATACATGATATAGGGTATCCTAGAACATCTACGGATAAGTTTAAGTGTCTAATTAATTATAAGTTCCTATTACATACCTGGAATTTGTTTTGTACCCATCAAGGTCAAATTCATTATCTGCACATGTGTTCTTCGCTCCCTTGACAAAAGTAGAACTTCTTTTACCCTTTAGAAGTATGTATATTCCTTTAATACATATATGCATATACGTATTTCACGAAGCCGATAATGTAGGATAAATTCTTAGTCCTACCACTTACTAACAGCATTCTAAAACGCTTAAAATATTTCTTTATGCATTCATATATCGTCATGCATTGACGTATAATGTTGTCATATAGTCAAAAATATCTGATCGCGAAAAGTGTTACATAAGCGATAACATGCAAATTGGTCATGAATGTTTTTGAGCATTTATTTATGCATAAAATTATCGACTGTATGTAATAATATAACATTGTGTCTTGTTACGAGGAAAATGTTATAACCGTTATAATGCCGCATACACAATGTCCTTTGCATTGTGTACTTTCTCTATTAAAATAGAAATAGAGGGGTTAAAACCCCTTCATGTGGCTTCATTCATGTAAGATTCGAATCCGTCTCCTTTGGAATCTGTTCTATTTCGTCTGATAGAAATTATCCTATGGTGATCATCGTTATCGAAAGTATGAAATTTGTTTATACTAAAGGCCGTGAAGAGGAAACAAAAAGTTACTTTTACAGTATTATGTAGGATGAAATATGTTTACCCAACATTAGTTTACCTTAATAAAATGATGAGTCCTGTTTTAGATATTTCCTATTCTTCGAGTATACTGTATATAATACAGCAAAAAAGCTGACTCATTTAATGCGTATGTAATGGTGAAAGTTGTATTTAAATGTTACTACAATTGAATTCCTGGTATTTCAATTATCTATTTAGCAAACTACCTGATCTCAATCTGCAGCAAGCTTTAGTCTAAATGTAACTTTTGCAATTTTCAGTTAGAAGATATAGACATCACCCTAATGTCGGATACATCTATCCGAACTTCTATCGAGCACGTGCCCTCGAAACCAATCAACATAGATCTATCGCAACCAGCACATAATATTCACAATACGTTCAACAGGTAAGTTCTATTAGTATAATGTTTAGCTTTATGCATACTTACCTGTTCGAGTTTAATATCGTAGTAACTAGTAGTAAGATATAGTGGCATTCTCGGCGACTGCTGGATACCCAATACAACAACCCCGGGTTTGCCTGAATCATCAGACTTTAAATTATGTGATATTACCTGAGCATCACAGCGGCGTGCTTATGGCATCCAGAGTGGTTAGACGGTCTCTGGTATCAAATTGTATTTTTAAAAAAAACAATAACGATAATGAAATTAGACAATGTAATAGAAATAACACACTTGACATCTTTACCTTCCATGATCACGGCTACAGAAAAGTGTTAGTGCTATTGAGAAAAAATCAACTATTGACAAGTGGCAGTAATGTTTCTTAAAAATAAGGTATTTTTCTAATAATTAATAAATATATGATTTTAAGAAAAGTGGTGTCCAAAAACGTGCAAATCTCTGTATACTATAAAGAATTTATCAATAAATTGAAAATTGTTGCGTTAGAAGTGAAATTGTCAGAATTAGAGGATTAATCACTAAGCAAAAAGAACATTAAAAATTACTAAACTATTATTTGAAATTCCATTAAATCGTCTCAATAAAATTAGATTAACTAAGGTGCCAATGGTTATAACTGAAATACTTTCGTAGCAATTACTTTGAATGACTTGACAGTCATTGAATCGATAGAACAAGGTGAAAGCGTATAGATTTGAAAAGAATAATAGTAAAGCGCGAATCTATGTTTTTATCACACCATTACATCGAAAAGGTACTTTTACTTTTATACTAAGCGTCATTAATAAAGACTATTGGGTTTAAAGTTTTGTATTTCACTGTCCTTATTTATTTTTGCTCCCGAATCCATCTTAAATCTCCAGCCTAATCCTTTCGCTTTTCTTTAATTTTCCTGTAAATCCTAGCAAATCGACTGCATTATCAGACTGTGATGTCATAATATTTCAATAATACAATGAGATGAGGGACTGCTGGGGTATGAATCCATATGAATATAACTATAAACGTGAAATTATTATGTTTGATTGTTTGTTTGCTCCTTCACGGTCTTGAAAATTAACTGACTATCATTATGTATTATACACATAAGAAATTGATTATAACTTTTTGGATCAGTTGTATAAATAGTATAATGAGAATTATCTAGTTTGAAATTGCCGAACTTCAAAATAACCTAAAAAAAGATTTTCATTCTTTATTCATTTGTTCGCGTTATATTCCAGAGGTCTTTCAAATATAATGAACGAACGCACCAGTATGAATATGTACCAAAGTGGTGAGAGTTTGATGCGGATGTCGCCTCCTAGTCTCGTGTCTTCCTTACTGATGGAAAGCTCCGGCACCTTTAACCCTGAGTCTATTGAAAGTAGAAAGTCGGTACCATCTCATAGGGATTCAGGTAGGTAAAAAATTAACTAATTGTAACTGTACTCAAAAATACACAATATTTACCTAGAATTTATTTACTTGAGCCCGAGTTTTTAATTTTTTTTTCTCTTTATATCTCATACTACTTATTATTTTTTGCTTCTTATTTCTTGTTTTCCCACATAGATGTGGTAAAACAAGAAATAATATAATAATAATGTCTGCCAGTAATGATGGTTGGTCAAACAGCGAACCAATTGCCAATCAAGCAAAACGGATAGTACGCTTCTCTTCTGGCTATTGCTTGTGACTATCATTTGTATATTTGTAACAGCTCCGCGATACTCGGTTACTACTTCAGTGTAAGAAGTTTAAAAAATATATTATTTCTTTTTCAATAATTTCCTTACCTAATTAATAAATGAAGCCCTCTAATAAGAATTTATATTCGGTTTTATGTGATTTTACAGGCTTACCAACATCAGGCCGAGATAGTATAGATCCAATGATGACGAGTATGACACTAAGTATCCTAGATGAAAAAGACATGAGTACAAGTTTCCTATCACAAACCACTTATCCAGATAACGATAGCCTAATTGATTCCTTACCGCCAAGTCTAGTCAGTTCCGTGAATTCTTCTTTCGTAGTCTCCAATTCAAAGCCCAAACCAGAAATATTAGATTCGAACATATTCAGTTCAGCGACCTTCACACACTTAGAACAATCAGAGAAACTCCTATCAGCAAGACCGAGGTGTCAACTTTTTAATAGTATCACAAAACGTGACCCTACTATACGAAATTCAGAAAGTTATACCAAATCGCGTGAAGAAGCAAGTCAAATAGACACCGCTAAAGTCTTAAACGAAAATAGTGATAAAAAAGATTCACCGAAAATTGTGCCGAAAGTCAATCCAGAAATGAGTGAAACTATCACCTTACATTACTCAAATAACAAGTTCAGGCGAGACAATGATGCCGAAAAAGAGAATTTTGAAAGAGATGATACTTTTTACAAAGATATGGGTATACCCAAACCTGAAGATATTGGTAGGAATAGTCTAAATGTTACTTTGGGGAAGCAAGAGTTAAATGAAATAATACAGGCGAGGCAAAAGTTGTCTTTAGCAAGGAAAGGATTGCCCAGTGAGCCAGATAAATCTTTGCCAAATCAAGTCGATTCGCCTGCAATAAAAACAATTCAGTTACCGAATCAAACAATAACAGTGCCCCGTCAAAGTATGGAGAATGCATCAGAATTACTTTCAAGGCGAAGAGCGATGAATGCGAACGGTTTAGATAAACATGAAGAGCCAACAAGAGAGACTCCTAAAAGAAATGCTACTTTTAAAAAAGTATCTCCAAAGCAAACTGCAATGGATACCACTGTGGTTTATGTGAAAGCTGAAGAAAATCAAATGATTGATATTAATTCAGCTACATTAAACCTTATCGATGCTAGTGACAGAATAGCGTTGGATGAGGTATGTTTAATTTATTTGAAAGATGGTGTTTCTCACGGTATTTTGGGCGTCTAAACTATAGAACAATAAATAGAAACGATAATCATTTTAGTTAAATAATTACTTTTATTAATATTTCATACATAATAAAATGTCATATAATGAAAACTACATTTTAATTCTTAAGTGTTTATAATTAAAAAAATTATTTAAAAACTGTTTTTAATAATCAATGTCTTAAATTATCAACGGCGAAAGAACGTACAATCAATTACTTTGTACTTTTATGTTTCAACAAGAGCTTGCTCTGAAGATTTACGCGCGAAAATATTGGTTTCTATTTGTTCATCACAGTTGCTCTTGCATCTGTTTCTATCTATATATAATTCAATACCAACCAGGTCATATCCAAGATCATTAAGAGGTAACGAACCAACATTTCATCAAATTTACTATGTATTTCTATACATAGTAAATTTGATGAAATGTTGAATTCATTGAAAATCTTCATTCTTGAAGTATGAAGTAAGGATTAACACAATTTATTGTTGTTTTTTATCAATAATTTTTATAGAAATCGTTGAGGATATATAAATAATCATATTTATTCTGTAAATTTCCCATAAAGGAATGGGGTCTCCAAGAGCGAGCTATGGTCGGTTCAAGTGAGAGTACAGACACTGCCACATTCAGCTCTTCGAGTCCACCAGACAGCGTGCCTGATACGGCCCATGGGAATCCACGTGAGTTGCATAGCTGAACAGAATAATTTTTTAGGAACACCGAAACATTTCAATTTTAATTAAAATTGCATTCAATAGTACCATCAGCAACACTAGAAGTTGTTTAAAAAATGTGCTTTACGAAATCAATCTGTATCATTTCCTATTCTCTTTAGAGAGATAAACAAAGTGCCTTTATTTATAAAGCTTTGTTGATTTGTCTTACTTTAATAGGGATTCGGATACTACAAAATAATCTAAAAAAATTACATAATCATTAAAGAACAGAAGTTAAAATAACATCTTATCATCTAACTTTCAAAATATCATAGTAGAAATAATTTTAGTTAATTTCTGAACAATGATTAAAACGTTATTTGAGTTAATTTACGTGTACCAACTTTTGACGTCATAAGTAGGTACGCTCGTACGAAATCTATGAGGCTACGAATTTATGCATGTTTTTAAAAATGATCTCAGTTAAAACTGTTAAGTTTTCAGCAGTCAAGCTTTTTAATAAATGATTCGTAAATTGTTTAGTGGGTAAAACAGCATTAGGTGCAATTTAAAGGTGGAGGTGAAGGGGTGTTGGTATTCACAATGGTGACGCCCAGAAGGCCGCCATTTTTGTTCAAGTTATATGCCCATTTATGTATATGGGAGGAAGGTTATAGTTTTTATTTTGGAGTTAAAAAGATTGACTTGATTGTTAACTAATTTTGTTATGGAATAAATATATTAGATTTTAAGAAGAATGGACCTTGATCTTTTTAGCACCATATTGATTTAAGACGCAAGGAAAGGAAACCAACCACATATTATTATTTTTGTAATGCTTTTGGTACAGTCTAAATGTTATATGTTTGTGATAATTTTATTTGCTAATGTTTTGTGTTAAAATGCGAGATGTCAAGTATCATCACAATCAATTTTCAATGTATATTGTAAAATTATATTCCTTTTCAGAATAAAATTCTGGAACAAAATTTAAAGTTTGATTTATACTTTTTACTAAATTGATTAGTTTTGATACTTTACGCATCACAAAAAAAAAACAATTTCAGACGCACAAATTGCATCAACACCGCTAATGACACTGAGAAGGGGGGCAAAAACTGAATTAATAAATATTCACAATACAATATCACCTATATACGACATGATATCGCCTGAGGACCAGTCGTATACTTTAACGAAAGCACCGAGTGTCAAAATGTCGCCATTAGAGCGTACATACGACATGCATAACACAACTATTATAAATAGCGGGACAATAGTGAAAAAAAGTTCGGCAAAAAGGGAAATTTTGTCAGAAAAATTTAGTCCTGAAAAGAAAATGTATGGGCTACCGTCACCTCAGAAATCTCAACTAAATAGAGTGTCTCCTACTAATACAGGTATATATTGATTTTTTTATATCAAAACCCATTATACAAACTGACAAAACTGGCATTAAACTAAGTTTAATATAAGTTAAGACAAAAGAAGACATCAATAGATTTTTATTGATTGAATTTGATTATGACATCTTTATGTCATAATCAGATTCAATGTCCGATTGAATCTGCGTTCTGTCATAATCAGATGTATCAAACCCTTTGGTTTGATACATCTATTCAACATTTGTTTCCTCTTTCACACCCAGGCAAATGTTTATAGTGCTGTCGCACTTGTTCGTTGTGTTGTTACGAGTGCGACAGCGATATATTAGAATTTGTGCGTGAGTAAAAAACAAATAGTGTCGTGGTATTCTACAAAATTCACAGTATAGTGACTGGAATATAATTCAAATATTACAGCTACGGTTATTATGTATGCAGCTTTTTAATTAATTTATTACAAGGTATGGTGAATCGGCGTAACTTACTTTAAAAAGATTTGCACTGCTTTTTGTGTGGTCACAAGGAGTCGGTTTCAATAGTCAATAGCAACCAATTTTTGTAATTTTTTAAGATAAAGCACGTTTCTGATACCTATGATTAAGACAGTTTATTTCATTCTTAACATTGATATAAAACATTTTATGTTGATGATTATAATATCTGATTATTGCATTTTATTCTTACGTGTGATGATGTATGCTTACACACAGAAGCTTTATTCGTTTAGGTGTATGTGTCTAATTGAAAATTTTTCTTTGGAAATGGGCAGTTGCACATGTCTATGTATAATGTGTTGTATATTTATATTTTATTAATAATATTTCCAGTGTCATACGGTTCAATGGTTCCCCCTACAGCCATTGCGCGAAAAACTGGCCTGCCCACTTCCAAGTTAAGGCAGTACAGTTCACATCGAGAACTTAGCAGGATACCTGGTTAGTTTATCCCTAAATTTTTGAGAAGTTTCTCTTCATTGACTGTAACATTTTTTTTATTAGAAACGATGATTATAAAATCATGACTTTTAATAAGGAGTTTATAGAATTCTATTTTAAATTAAAATCTTTCCTCCCCTTAACAATCTGACATGTTAAGTAAAATTTTATGTTTAAACATATGGTCACTCACCATTATTGGTCCACTAAATAAAAAAAATCTGTTGTTGCTTTAAATAATATTTGTATGTATGATGTATAATAAAAACAAATATCAATGTAGTTTAATTTATTATTAATTTATTAAAACTAATAGTAAATTCCACTTTTGTATACCACATTTGTTATATTCTATTTTTTTTTTCTCTTTAAAAATTACTAGAACTCGAGGTTGTCTGAAAAAAATCGATAAAGTCGCTCATTGACAATTGTGTCTCTATTGTCTAACATTTTTAAGCCACCATAACCATCTGAGCTGATTATAAAAAAAATATTTATCGTTTTTCATTAGAAATGAATACATTTAATTTAGAATTGTATCTTACAGATTACTTATTGAAAGTCATAATTTTATCACCGCTTCTTAGACAATTTTTGTTAATATCAAAGGAGAAGAAGCGGCACAACAAACCCCTTTGCAACATATTTTACTTCTCTTTATATTAAGTATAAATATTTTTTCTTTTATCTTTCTTAGGGTGATAGATACTTAATTAAGTTTTAGTTTATTGTAAATAATAACGTTTTCGGCTATTAAAATATATTTGAATATATTGAAGGCAACACGAACGTCGCGCCCCGCGGTGCTAACAGCCGCACGATGGTCCGCCGCGGCGTGTACGGCTCGAACCCCGCTCTGAGTCCGACTGCGCCTGCACCGCCGACTACCACCGAATCCTACATTATTGCTGTGGCCCCGCAGGTATGTATTTCTAGAGTAATTGATTTTTCAAAAATCAAATGATACGCCCTTAGTTTTCATCAAAATCGGCCTCGAGGATTATTTCGTAAGTTTTTTTTTAAAGTGAAACTTCTTTATCGACGTAGTGAGGAAGTACGGTATAAAAAAGTCGCGTTTTCTTATAACGATTTACCGTTACATTTGCTATAGGGGGTAGATAGAAGTATGTACTATATATAATTCTGTGATATAAAAGTACCAAATGCCTGATAGGTTTTTGAATCAAAGAATTATTTTCAAATTTTAATCAAATAGTTTTCAATTAATGTTGTGTACACATATACATACAAACATACACACATACACACACACTTACAGATTTTTTTCATAATCGACAGACAAATACACCTTCATCAACATATTTAAGAGCATAACTCGTATCAGTGTAGCATCCTCCAGTCTTCTCTATTTGCCAACTGATTCACTTTCTCCGCCACGACGCGACAAATACGCACATTGGTATATTTCCAAAATAAGCAAATTACTTGACGTGTTTATGATCTATGATATTTCAGTCATCACCCAGTATTATTTATTATTGTAAACAACAATTTGTTTGATTCTGTAAAGCACTCTTCAAGCAGTGTTCAGCGGTGTTCCCAGTATTTTTAGATTTCATTCTGGGAAAATATTGTTACTTTAAAAAAAGAAGCATTTCCAATTTTTCTTTCTTTTCTAACTGATACTATTGTTATTTTTTTGTGACATGGTTAAAAATTTATTCGTGTTATAAACAATTTTTTTCAGAAATCAGAAGATAAACCGAAACCTACCATAACTGCGCCGCCACCTCTCGTACGTCAAGGCACAGAAACTCTGAGAAGAGAAAGACCGCAAAGTCAGTTGGTGGCACCAAAAGATGTAAGTTTCTTACTGGCAATATCGCATTAACACGTTCAATCAATCCCGTGAAGTCTAGTTTTTATTGCAGCTTCAGTATTACTCATCACGCGACGTCGCGCCGTGTTTTATACCACGCGACGTCGCGTCATACGGTTATAATACGCTATACTATGAAAAGTACGATGTGTTGTTCATATAACGTTTCAGACCATACCGAGATTACTCATGGTGTTTACATCTTAACTGACAAAGTCCAAGGATCTTAAAAAAGCTATTACGCTATTTACTGCCTCACTTTAGATGCTTTAAAAATATTTATTGTAACATCAATTATTTTACTAGAATTAGCTCCCGAGTTCGTTCACGTTATTTGAAAGAAAAAAAACTTTCTCGAAAATCAAATTATATAAATAGTTTTAATTTTAGAACATTTCATATATGCCCTCTATTAATCGGTGTAATTTGTCAGTTTTCTTTTTTTATTTGAGTGATAAATGTTCATTTTTGTTTGTTGCTTATCAAGGCCGTTACATAATGATTTTTGTGGTTTGGGTTTTTTGGTATCAATTAATAATAATCATAACAAGATTTTTTTTTTACCAGTGATAACTTTTATTTGTGCCTAACTTCATAATGAGTCAGTAGTGGTTCAACATCATATAAAAGTTTATATTCTTGCTGACTTTATGTTTCTGTCGCCTAATTTGTCTATTTGTACTGATTATTATCGTTATGGCAACCATATCTATTGTAATAAGTATCTGTTAGGTTGACAATAACTTATTCTATGATAGAATTTACTGTTGTTATCAATATTTACTCAATAGATGATACTAGTTACTGTAACGATTGTCATAAAGTTAGCAAGATTATGCCTAATTTCAATAACCTATCAATCCGTAATTTTTCTTTTTATCTATTTACTATGTATCAGGGAAGAAGAATGACAATTCCAGTAATTTAATATGCTTCCATTCATTCTCACAACTCAATTCCATTTTGTTCGCCAGGCGTCACTAATATTAGTTTATTATAAATCGTCCTGTAAATTCTAAACTTCTGACTGATTAATTTTATGAACAACTAGGGTGTGCCCGCGACTTCGTCCACGCTTGACTTGAAATTTCCGCGGGTTTCCCGGAACACAAAGAATCGCTGCATTTAAAAAGAATGTAAACTATAGTTTTAATGGAAACTGTGTCGGAATATGCTAATTTTTATGCAGCCGAAAATCTTTAAACCGTCCGCGGGTAAATTCCCGCGGGTGTCCTGACATGATTTCCTGTCTGTTTGTTCGAGATTCACGTAAAAACAACTGGGCCGATTTCGGTGCGGTTTTCCCTGATCGACAGTTAATTGTTAGACTTAAAATCTATGCTACTATTTATCCCGTGAGTCCCACTAAAAATTTTCTGGGAATTATTTAGATTGGCCAGATTGAAAAATAAAATCGAATTCCACAATGCTTTTCTCTGTTCGATAGCAAATTTTATGTATTAAAATATGTGGCATTTTTTTATCCCACGGGAATTTTCCCGAGAGCCGTTTGTAGTTGTTCGGGTGCATAAAAATTTGCTTATTCCGACAGTTTCCACTAAAACGATAGCTTACATTCATTTTTAAATGCAACGTCACCTTTGTGTCCCAAGAATCCCGCGGGAATTTCAAGTCAAGCGTGGACGATGTCGCAGGCATATCCTAATTATAGATAAAAAACAAACACACTTCTTCCTCCATGCTAAGCATATCTAAATAGGTTATTGAAGTTGAGAGCTATAACTAGTATCCAGTGGCGGATTTACCAGTAAGCTGAGCAAGCTGGAAAGTCTAGGGGGGCCAAAAATTTATCCCTTATCGCGAAAACTTACCCCGCTTTATTAGTAGTACATGAGTGAGCTCAGAAATATATCCAAGAACTATTCTTGTATAATCTTAACTAAATATTTAGTTTGTAAAAAATCTACAATCTGACATATCGATCCCCTAGTTCAGTCCCCTATCAGATTAATTACGGGAAAAAATGTGGTTTAATCAGGCTGATAGTGCACAAATCATAGTTACAATTTCATTGACAAAAAAATTGTAATTATAGTTTTACACGACTAATAATTCCTCCCGATGTAGCTGCGCAGGAGACCAATATTAGTACTCTGTGTGCGTAGTACTCTGCCCTTTCCACTTACAAATAAGTTCAGTATAGATTATATGTCGGAAACTGGTTCGCACGTTTATGCACAAACGTAAACTGACGATCGGAATTATAAGTTGTGTGAAACTGTAATATGATTGTGAATTGGGTATTTGACACATATTCAGAGGAAATCATTTTAATTATAGTTTAAACAATAATTATTACGCTATTTGACTCGTTAAAATTGTGACGTCATAAGCCAGTATTCTCATACAAAATCAAGGAAGCAACGACATTTCGTGCGATGACAAAAAGCGTCTTAGTTGATTTGACTATCAAAATTCCAAATTAGATTACTGAATTGTAGAGGATCTAGGGGCGGTAAAATTTGAATAACCCACTGGCGGCAAATGTGTGAATCCGCCACTGATGTAACGCCGACACTACTGGCATGTCTCTAACAATATCGGCTACGTTCCATTAGACACTCACAGCGACCACGTTTACGTCCGCGATTTTGCCTGTTCCACTTGCTTGCCGGCGTTACAATCGTAAACCCAAGTGGAACGGTTATTCGACCCACCTCTTGACATGGGTCGTTGTGAGCGTTGTGTGATCGAAAATGATGACGTCATTAGTGACGTTTTCGTCACGACCACAACGACAGCAGCATGTTGGGCGTTGTGAGCTACTAATGGAACACCCTAATCAATGTGCCGTGTTAACATTTTGCGTGTGCGTGTGTGGGGTGGCAGCTTCGCGCGAGTGGCGTGCCGACCGCCGGCGGCGTGCCGGTCTCGATGCGAAACCACCAAATACCTGTGAGTTTAACGTTCGTCCGTGTGCGGTGCGCGGCAAATATCTTGATTCGACATTTTACAAGAAATCTCGGTATCCGTGGGGAAACAGAGAGCTGGGCGGCTTGTTCTACGAGGCCATGAAACAACCCACAGACTCTGTTTTAATTTTTTTTATTGCAAAGCTGGTCAACAGGGGGCAAATGACCCATCTAATCGAAGGTGGTTTTTTTTTATCTTGACGCACAAGCTTGTAAGGGTATTTTGTGCATGTTTTTGTGTTTTTCTTTTATTTTTATTATCTTTTCTTTTTTATTGCCAAATCTATTTTTTTAATACAAACATTTAACTTTGAGATCTATATATTCTACTGACTTACTATTCTAATTTATATAATGCTATTTACTTGTAATAATGCATTTATCTACATATTGCTATTTATCTTATTTGCTAGCTTATCATTTATTTGTTCTGTTGTACTTTTTCCATATTCTTATGTATCTATTTATATATTTTGTTTAAAGACTGTGGTACAGTCGGTAACACCTCTTACACACTGTTTATATATATTTATTTACTGACTCTACTCTTATTTTATGTTATTAATCGAAGGTGGTTCCCGTCGCCTATAGACTTGTGCAATATCAGGGGTCATGTTAACGCGTTACTAGCTTAGAATAGGATGGGATAGGGGGATGGAATGGGGAAGTGGGCCATCGGAACACTCACTTATCGTACGAAACACGATTAACCCGCAGCTTACCGTTTCACGCCGGTATTCTGTGAGAGTGTGGCGTCACACCGATCGAGACGGCCCTAAGAGCTGTAATCAAGATGATGGTCCCGGCATTTCTTTATCACCTTTTAGCCGGTGTTGCTAATATCCGTAGGACACGATCAGCACTTTTCGTCACGTATCAGCCTGTCTGCTTTGCTCCCAACAATTAAAAAGTTAATATTGAGGTTTACAACATATTTTATTATTGAGGTGGTGGCTTAGCGCTCTACTGTCCCAGTACATGATATTACTCTCGGAAGTCCAATCAAAATGAATGAGTCAAAATTGATACAGGATGTCAACGATTATAGCTTAAAAACAGTTCTTTGTATTGTTAGTATATTTATTTTATATGTATGAAATATTGTACACATATAGACAAAATTAAAGAACAGACATTCCCTTGGGAAGGTTTGCGAATCGAATGTTGCGAAAGATTAAGATATTTGCCGCGCATTATTTAGCATCATCCTTCATGATAGAGCTTTTATCATCTGTACAATGATATCTTAATAAATGTTTCATTATCATCCGCAGAGAGTTTAAATATATAAACATTTTATAAGGGATTTGAGGATTGAAAATTAAGGAAATAATGTAGGTACACAACGCATACGTTGTGGATTTGACTGCAAGGTTTTAACTTATACAATGAATTTAATTTACTTACGCAGAAAGAGAATATTGCAATCGAATTCACAGTATATGTTTCGTATATCTATATGTTCACATTATTGCAGCTAAGGTGGTACATTTATAGCAAACTATGTTAAATTATGTTTTAAAAAAACAGTAACTCTTATATTTGCAACTAATATAAAATTTATGATTTAGAAATAATTGAACAAAATTTGCATGAAAATAAAAAGAGCATAATTTTAATATATACTAGAAAATTATTTACATTAATTTGGCAAGGGGATGTTTATGTATGCTTTTTAATATTTTAGTCGATATAATTTAGTTTGAAAATTGGAACTAACACATCACCTTAAGGTTTAATATTAACTCATTTCATCTTCCTAGTGATCTATATGAATATACTTTAGAACAGTGAAGCTAATACTGAGATTATTAAAAGACGGAGATAATAAATAGTTCATGAGCGGTGCCACACTAAAATCTGAATATCAATTAATTGTCAACGTCATATTATGGTCATCGATGTCCAAATCATGACAGACGAATACTACAAATGACAGTTACTGTGTACGGTCATCAACACATAAATAAATAAACTAATACTTTTTATATATTTTTATAGGCCGGTACTTAATATTGTTACGACCTACACGCCGACAAAAGTACATTCACACCTGCATACCATAAAAACACACTTTATTACCTTTCCGCATTTGGACTTCTTTTGTTTACTTTGTGTTTAAAATTTGTAATTAGAAAACAGCCCATTGTGTATTGTAATCTTTTATGGCAGTCATTAGCTAGGTGTGTCGAACTGATTCTAAGAAATTCGGTCTACGCGGTCGGGCAGCCATATTGTATCGGTGCAGTATAAAGCAATGGCCCAATGGAGAGATCGGCAGTCTAGCGATAGCCACAAGCGAAGCAAGACGTTAGTGACGGACTTTACGCGTGTGATTGAATCGTGCATTACGTTTGGACTGGTTGTGTACAGTTATATTTTTACCTGTGTTATACGTGTTTGTATAGTTCTAATAAATTCTGTAAATAATTCCAACGGCATTTTAATTCGAGTCCTGCAACTCGTAACAATATGAAACTAATAATAGTAAACGGTATTAAAATAATCAATATTAATATTTAACATAATTATTAATACTAAGTTTTAAGGAAATTTAAATTTCTAGTTTAGAAGTCCTGTAAGTATACAAATACTACTACAAACGCAAAAACGTCGCGAAGCTAATTTACCTGTACTGGGCGGTTGTCATTTTTAGGCCGTTCCAAAAGCTTGCCGAGCGCCTAAATTTCTATGAGCGTTCAGAACGCGGCCTTAGTAATCGTTCATGGTCAGGATTATAGTTAGTTCTTCCTATCATTATTTTAATGCTTCGGGGTACTTCTCTTTGCTTTTCTTCACTTTGCATATTCATAATTCTTTTCTTATTAAATCATGAGCACGCAACACGTGTTTGTCTGTATATGTGTTCTAAACTCTGGATGAAGACTACATGCGAATAAGAATTATTTAATATTATGTATTTCTAGCCGCCTACAACGAGACCTTATTCGATAGCGGGAGCTTCACAGCTCAGAGTCGCAAGGCCAGCCTCTGGGCCAGTCCAGAAACTAGCGCCAGGTAAACAGCTCTATAAATATGATTACTGAGTACATTCTTATGATGACAGAATTGGTTATTTACATCTACAAGCATATTAAGATTACAATTCATACAAGTAAAGACGAACCGTTCCTGAATGAAAATTTACAAGATTTTTGTTATTATCTCTATCTGATGCAAAATTACGTAAGCTAAATTTGACACTTGAAATTACGTATAAAAAGCTAGATTAAAAATTTTCCGTTAACTTTTTTTTAAAATTATTTCTCTAAATACAATATCGTATCCTAGACCAGTGGAAAGTTTATTCATGAAAGAAACTGAATGTTTAAAAGAATAGTAATAAAAATAAATTGTTTAATAGAAGAGGTCATATTTGTATAAGCAACTAGGATATGCCCGCGAGTTTGTCCACGCTTGACTTGAAATTCCCGCGGGATTCCCGGACACAAACAACCGTAACGTTTATAAAAGAATGTAAGCTATCTTTTTAGTGAAAACTGTCTGTGGAATAAGCCAATTTTTATGCGCCCGAAAAACTAAAAATCGCTCCCGTGATAAAAAAAATATCACATATTTTATTACATAAAATTTGCTATCGATCAGTCAAAAAATCGAATTGGAAATCGCCGTTTTTTTCAATTTGTTCATTTTAAATCATTCCCAAAAAAGTCCCGCGGGATTCCCAGGATAAAAAGTAATGCAGATTTTTTTTTAAATAGCTTAAATGTACAAACACGGTATATTTATAATTTTACAATATTACAAAAGACGTATTTCTACTGTAGTACCAACACCTGTAGTGGAACAACCGAGACCCGCTTCGAGTACGGAAGCGCGCGCGTCCGCTGTTCCCAGACCTTCGAGGCTACCTGCTCCAAGACGAGCCCTTAGGTAAAATAACCATTTCGTCGTATTATGGCTCATTTCATTACACTTTGTTAAGGATCGAATGAACTTCGTTGATGTTCATTTAGCACAATTGTACTTAACGAAAGATTACCGTCTATCTGAAATACGACGGCATGGCTGACACATCCCATAGAACGTAACTTGTAGCAATACCTTATACTACATAGCCTTGACCTATGAATTAGATACGAATTTTAATTATATAGAAATAAATTAATCCTTACTGTTTAGTAGTGACATTATATTTGAAATAACGACGTCTTTCTCTTTATTTACCTAATTTTCATGTAACATTTTATTATTTACTTGACACCGTAAAGTTACGCACTAAGGGCACTTTTCACTACTCTCAATGCCTTTGTATTTAATTCATAGGTCAAGTATAAGATATTGCTACAAGTTACTTTGTATGGGATGTGTCAGCCATACCGTCGTATTTAAGATAGACTATAGTGACACTTTAGTAGAGCTCAGTTATGATGAGACACTGGATGAGTTATTAGACTTTGTTAATAATAAGTTACACTTTCGTAACACTTTTTATGAAGATTATTTTTTTATCGTTGATACAGCTCACAGCCTAACGGCTCACCTGATGGAAAATAGTTACCATTGCCTATGGACACTTCCAGCACCAGAGGCTTAACCAATGTGCTGCTGACCTTGAAGATATCAAAGGTCTGTTAATTATTCACAAGTGAAAACACAAGCTTTTAAAAACCCCATAACATAGTAATCAAAGCAAACCTTAGCTCGTCCCAAATTCCTTAAGGTGCGCAAGACTAACTAGAACGTAAATTAACAGTTTACTATAACACATCTCTAGAAGAAATATCTCGTTGAGACAATAAATATATTTTTAAAGAAAAAGCTTTTTTAATTTGCAGGCCACCGTCAGTATACTCTGTGGCGCCCACAGCGGATGTTGATCATTACTGACATATAGCCTGTTGTGCCAACTTTTTGGGCCGGAGCCCGGACTAACAGTAAACTGAAAAAAATGTATAATAATATTGTAATTTATTAACACGACTGATTGCCGAAACTGTGTCTTTTTTACTGCCTATTTGTATAACTTATTATACGAACGAGATTTTTTAAATCTGGCAATACTCTGCCGCGAGTCAATGTTTATTTAAGATTTTTATATATGATAGAAAACTTAATGGTGTTTGGTATTTATTTTTACTAATATTCTAATAAATATGAAAAAGAATATTCCTGCTTTAATTCCATTTTTATTTTCTATATTATTTAGCAACGCAAATGTAAATATAAAAATATGTTGGTTATAATTTTTATTTAAAAAAATATATATAATCCATTGTAGCATCTCTTAATTTTGTCTTTACATTGTGTTCTGGTGTACAATAAAGAGTTGTCTATATATCAATTTAAAAAAACCTAAAAGTTAACAACAGTTGTAGAATTTTAAAGTGTAAATCTATTTAAATTTCAATGAAATATTTAAAATATATCGAGTGTAAATAAAGACTAAATTTTATTACAGTGACTGTCAATGCTTGAAATGTATATATACTATAATGTGTGATTTTGATTACTGAAAAATAGTTGAAATGACAGTTTTAAATTAAAAACTGTAAATATCACGCTTCGTGAAAACGTGATTATTAATTACTTAATATTCGTTGATTAATACCGGTTCTTAAATATTATTATGGCTACGTTCCATTAGTGGCTCACAACGACCACGTTCACGACCGCGATTTTTCCCGTTCCACTTGCTTGCGGACGTTACAATCATAAACTAGTGGAACGCTTATTCGACCCACCTCTTGACATGGGTCGATGTGAGCGTTGCGTGATCAAAAATTATGACGTCATTAGTGACGTTTTCGCCACGACCATAACGACCGCGGTCGCCAGGTGGAACGGCTGACGGAGCATTTTGGGCGTTGTGAGCTACTAAAGGAACGCCCTGTATTTATTCACTTGCCTTACCATCCGTGCAAATTTGGCATTATTGGTATGAAGATTATGTCAAATTAACCACAAGATGAACGGTTAGGAAAATATAGGAACTTGCAATTAATGTCCTCTCTTGCGGTTCATATAAAATTAGGGATACATCAGATCGACGAATATAAAGACTAATAAAGAGCATAGTTACTGTTTTGTTTTTTACTATATTTTATGGTACTGGTCTTTAGAGCTTTTGAACCATTTCTATTACGAATGAAAAATAGTGGTCCAAGATTTAAAAAATCTTTTCTGTGAATAAGTCTACTTCTTATGGGTTTTTACTAAATATAATTATAATATATATATATATATATATATATATAATAATTATTACTTTTTAACATTTTTTCAATGATAATAATCAACAGCCAATTTTAAACGTTGATCGACAAAGTGATAAATTAAGTATTGACCAATTGGATTTTTAAAGGAAAGCCAGAGAATGATTGTTATGTTGAAATATTGAGTGAGGTTAGTTTGTATGTAGATTTTTCACGTCATTTCATGAATAATTTGGTCTATTGTTAGTCAGAGTTGATTGTGTGATTTTTATCAAAATGATATCTATACTTTTGAATAACTACTCGGTATGCTATTTTATTTACTTTGAAACTGTTGATATATCGAACGTTATTAAGTGTCCAGTAGAAGACATAAATAGTATAAAAAATAAGCGATTCTGCTTTTGGGAATATTATATAGAAATATTATTCAGGTTTTTTAAAAGAATTTAGAAATTCAGACCCCAGCAATAGTTCGGTTCAGAGATCTGAATCAGAGACTGGTTCAAATAAAAAACTGTTGAGGATAAAATAAAATTTAAGAAATGTAAAAAGAAATTAAAAAAATTGTTTGAACAAGGTCCTTTAGTAATTCTTTATATATGCGGCATTTTTAATTAAATCTTTTTAAGGACCTAGGTCTTTTTCTTTAAGGGGATAAGACTAGAAGAACTATATATAGCCCTATCTCATTAGATATGAGATTATGGTTACGAACTGTTTTGCCAGCGACTTGACGAATTCTAACTACCGAAACAGACTGGATTGCGAAAAGGCGTAAACCACATCCATATTGTTCGGCAGATTGTACAAAAAATAGAAGAGTACAATCAGTCACTGTGTAGGGGATTTGTGGACCACGACAGCTTTCGACAACATCGAAATTTTGGACTGTTCTGGAGTCCCTGCCTCTGCAGGTATCTGTATCGTATATATTAGCGATACGTTGAGATGTTCGGATGTCTGTACACCACAATGGTGGCTATTGAGATCCAGTGCCAAAGTATAAAGTCTATCTATTTACGTCGCGGGATGGAACAAGGGGATGTCATATCCCCAAAAATGTTCATTAACGCGATGAAGGAAATTTCAAATTAAAATTGGATTGAAATGGATGTGGCATTAACCTCAACGGTAACCACGTCTCACCTGCATTTCACTGACAATATCGTCATATTTTGAGAAGAATTTAGAAAATCTTACCGAGATGCTGAACATTGCTCATTAAGAAAAGAGATAGACAAAAGTCTATCTTCATTCAAAAGAATGAAGACTGATAGGAGTATATGGTATAACTGATATGACGGTATTTTTTTTCGTCGATCATTCTCCAATACTTAAAAGGTGAAAGTCTTGGCCAATTACATCCTGTCTGTTATCATTTTCAGCTCCGACATGGGAATACTAACAGTAGGAATAATTTCCAAAAAAGTTGCTCAGTAGAATATGAAGCGAGCAATGTTGGTTGTTTCTCTTATAAAAAAAATGGAATCAACGATATTTCTAACAGAATAATAAATGTGGCGAGCGAAGACTTATACCACTCAAGGCCAATAAAATAATATACACCTTCACGGAATCCTACACTGTGCGTAGATCGACACACGCTTGACCGTTTTTTACAGTATTCTTCAAACTTGGTTTGATTAACATAAATTTGTCAATCGGAATTATTTTTCATCGCTGACTAACACTGACCAACCTGTACATTAACAAAAATTTATATTATAATTATTTATACTATTATTTCATACTCGTGTTGATTTACTGATTTTAATTTCGGCATTCAAAATTTTTCGTGTTAAAAATTTTGTTAATGTCTCACGATTGAGGTGTGAAATTCACTTTTCAAGCTGAAAAGTTTAAAATATATCACCCTCAGAACTATCGCCGGTTGTTTTGGAATTTATGCGATTATCGCTGATAGTGGTATACTTTTTAACAGGATTTATCGGGTGTATATATTTCATTTGCTTTTCAAATGTTATGGTAGAAATACACGTTGCAAAAATAAAAATTTATTATTCTTGAACTTGAATAATATATGCGTTTTAATATAAGTAGTTATAGGTAATATTACGAATAAAATTTGAAACGATATACCCGATAAATCCGTTGAAAGGTGTAAATTAAATTTTATCGTTTTTAATGCTCTCTGTGCGTCCTCATCTCCAGTGAAGCTCAACATTTTGAAATTCTTATTAAATCACGATTTGGTACAAAGACATACAAATTAAGATATTATTTCTATGTTATTTACAAAATTAGTGAGTAATGTTTGAGACATTGAGCAACAAGGAATGGATATACACTTTTAATAATTTACCTTTTTAAA
Organism: Dendrolimus houi; assembly: GCA_039645545.1. NCBI lineage: Eukaryota > Metazoa > Arthropoda > Insecta > Lepidoptera > Lasiocampidae > Dendrolimus > Dendrolimus houi. The sequence continues at coordinate 11,397,249 of CM077136.1, forward strand.
ATGTTGACGTGTAAATTTGTATAAAGGTTTGAAAGGCGAATAACTGATATCTATTGTACTATTTTTAATAAGACAGTTAAGCTTAGTGTTCCTATATATACACGTGTAGCAATAAGGCTATATAGTTAAAAAGCTTAAAGTTTAACATAGTACATGATAAAATTATTATTACACAAGACATTCATTCCATGCTGTTCAATGATTTGAGATGATAACTTTTGAGCTAGTAATTTATATCAGTTTAAGACATTTTGCATTTTTGTTTAGAATTTGTAATCATTTAGGGACATGTAATTTAATGGTATTTTCGATTTAGATGTAAATTTATATTATAACATTTTTTGTATATTCAAAAATATCTTCCTAAGCTGTAAGATACTCAATCCGATCCAAACTTTATGGCAGTTCTTAATAATAGAAGACCGCGCAATAGACGACCTATCATACGAAATGATCTACTTAAGAATTATTAATTAATTGATTAGAAGTGTCACAGAGTTTGGTTCTAAATGTATTCAAATTTTACTATAAATGCAAAAAAGTATATCAAAAATTGCGTATAACCCGCCCAACTTATCTGTGAAATGGTAAAAAATGAAACATTAACCGCTATGTTGAAATTTCATATGAATTAGGACTGCCAGTTATAAAAAATAGTTGTTAATTTGTAAACAAATTAATTTTTAACGCAACGTAAATTTATTTTTAAAGCTATAAATAAGACGCATTTGGCCATAGTCAATAACAATAAATTATCCCAGATGGAGTCCGAGCATTATAACATATAATTATCTTAGTGTAATGTGATATATTCAGACGTCTTTGATAATTATTCATAAATTGGCAACACCGAAGCGAACACAGTGACGCTCTTTATTTCACAGATAAGTTGGTAGTAATATAATAGAAATTTTTATCATTCATTCACATAATGACACAATTCAACAGTCGATAAAACAGCACATGCACAAAATATATGTATATTTATAAATATTTTATTCATGTAAATTATGTAAATTTCAGTCTTCATATATTGTTAAGGATTATATAAATTATTTATTATATAACCGTTAAAGCTTCCTGTATTTATAAAGGTGTGTTGAATTTTACATCCTTATAGATTTGAATGGCAACCGTGTGCGTCATTCACAATTATGAAACACATTATATTCTTACGGTCTTATATTGAGTTAGAGTAAGTTTGAAGGCTCTTTATGATTCTTAAAGAAGCCTTCAAACTTACTCTAACTCAATATGAATAAGACCATTATCGTTTCTTCAGATCATTTTCTTCATATATACCGGTTTTGAATAACTAGTATCTCTATTATTATGTTTCTTACTTGCTTAAGAAAACGTAATAATAGTATCAAATGTTATATATAAAAATGAATCATAGAAATGTATGTACGCACATAACTTGAGAACGACTTTTTGTGTGTGTTTGGGTGGGTCCCCGGATGGTTTAGATTTACAACTGGAACCGGTAGGTATCGGATTCTAGGATCGAGGCCTAGATTTTTGTTTTTTCAGGGCAAGACAACGTCTGCCGGGATAGCTAGTTTTCTATATTAATTTTAATCGCCTCTTTGCTTCAGTGGTGTGTTATTATCTTGAAAATTGAAATTTTAAAAGTTTTTATATCTTCGAAAAATTATTGTATCTATCAAAACAACTAACGTGGTATCTTTTAAAATACATTGCAAATTGACGGGAAGAAAGCTATTTGTGTCGATACAATTACTTTTTGAAGTTTAAAAACTCTTCTAAAATTTCAAGACAATTGAAGCTAAGAGACAATATATGAAAATGAATGTTGTTAGATTTAAAATCTAAAACGATGTAAAATGCAACGTACATTCTTACAAATTAACGACGCCAGTAACATATCGAGAAATGATAACCTTTGACTGTTTATAAACTGTTTATATACATTATAACTTACGTGTAATCGTTTTATGTGTATTTATAAATGAAAATTTTAAAATACTATAACTTTTTTGAGCATCGATGATTTCCGGCCAAATGTCAGTATTTTGAGCGGGTACTCGTTTTTATAGACAAAAGTAATTAAGCAAATACGAAAAGTTCATATCATCCTCTCTGTAAAGCTAAACGCTGTCTTACTCAGAATCTTTAAAGAACAATCAGCTTCAAATATAGACAATAGATTTTTTTGCTTCATGTTAATGTTTTTTAGGTTATATTTTACGTCGGTTTCAGAAAAGTTAATAAAGTCAGATGTCCTGCCAGATATGAGATATATGACAGAATACAAACTACAAGATAAACTAGCTAATTAATACTACTTTAAACGGTTTTAAGCGCGCCATTTTATTTGACTGTTTTTGACTTCCCGACGACTTCTGTAGTCGTGATCACAGAAGACAAGGATGTCAATGTGTACTAATCGCGAAGATTTAAGGAAATACAATAAAAAACCAGCAAGGTCTCCGACAAAATCAATTACAAACAAATAAAGAAGTTATGCAAATTATGTGAGGAACAAATGTCTATTTACACCAACATCACCCGATCCTTTAGGGATGTCTAAACCCACATACCTTGTTCGCATAAGCGTGTAAGGCCAAGCGCGCACTACGACTTATTATTACTGGATTCAGCTATAAATAGATATCGGGTAGGATCATGCGAATTGAAGAAGAAAAAATAAGTAACCGAATCCCGCATTCTGAAAGAGATGCTCCAAATGCAAGAGATATTAACACTGCGACTATAACTAATGTAAAAAATAGATTACGTATATATTCACAATCCATGTTTCTTTTTATAATAAAGTTTAATCGTTCTTTAAGCTCTCTTAGTATGATAGTTACTGCTTATTCGGTAGTAGTAGTAGACTTCGCCACAAAGGCAGCCAAGGGAATCTTAGTCCATACAGCCAATTCTGATGTATTGACGGTCTTATTCATGGATCGTTAAAGTAAGTTTGAATGCTTCTTTATGGTTCTTAAAGAAGCGTTTAAACTTACTCTACCTCTCTATGAATAAGACCGTAAGTCTTCGTATAAGTAATGCAGTTGAATTGTAGTCTTCAACGGACGCCATTCATCGGAGTTCTAGCAAAAGCTCCAAAGGCCGTATTTGACTATACAGTTCACATTTCTTACAAAAACACATAATTACTACTCAAAAACTATCAATATCCTACAACCATTGTTCATTTTGGAGTAATTTTACATATTTTTAGAAACTAAAACTGCACAGCACAATGTCCCATTTCAGTTCCTGGCAAAAACTACTGTTTTTTTTATTGTAGTGTTGCCCACCCTTGTCTTTTCCACAACTGACAAATTAAATGCACATTTTAACAAAGAAAAAAGTTGTTTTAGTGCAATTTACAACCTGGTTTCTTAATTAACGGCTGGATCATATATCTTACTGTTCATTCACTTGCCTTATTATTGCTTGGTTGAATATTGACATTACTTGTATTTTTAACCGATAGTAAGGTATTTAAATGAACGCTTGGTAAGTCAGGAACGAGCCATAATTAGTCCGAATGACAAACTATTGTATAGTCCGTGGCGTACTGTATCCGCTTTTACATTACAACAGATAGTTATATTATAGACTGTTTTCATAAAAATTAGTTATTGCACAACCGTCCCCGCAGGTGTCGCAGTTTGAAACGATTTTTTACGTCTTTAATTTTAGGCTGCTTGACATGGCTTCTTAGATTAGATCCTATTTTTGATTAAGGCTACCTTTACGCGACTGCTCAGTTAGTTTTCTTACTTTTAAATTTAAAGCTGACCATAAAATGTTGCATGTTCATAGACAAGGATTGGATGACTAAAACTTTTTGTATTTACTTCAATTTGACAAAAGATAAGCAATAAAGCTACTCGCAATTCTAAATTATCGCAGTAGAATTATGATTGTATATTTTGTGAAAATAAATGTATATGTACAGGGACTGATTAAATGTCTGTTTATTGTATCGTGTTAGCTTAAATCTGAATGTTTTTGCTGCCGTCTCGTCCTGCTGGAGCGTATTGTTACGAGCACAATCGCGCCGTATGGTTTGTTTGGACACATCGTGCCTTATTTAGGTAGTGTAAAGGATTTTGTTTTCATTTTCTAATAAAATTATGTATTTACAATAGTGATGTTTTATATTTATTTCTACTAGCGAGAGCGGAGTGGATCCTCGAGTTCCTTAAAAATAATTTTGATCATTGTCAGTTATATCATTACGAGGGTAACTAAATCAGAGTAAAGTAATGGGTTTTAGGGGAAAACTTGAAAGTATATCAAGGGAGGAATGGCTATTGGTCTTAAGCAGCCATTCTCAACCTTTTTTTTTGTAGGAGCTACATACACGTAGCCTCACGATGTCACGCGTCTGTGGTCAGTAGGGTTGACAAAAAAGGTTACATAAATAGTTATTGCAATAAATTTATTATTGTATATACTCTACATAAGTATATATTATAATAGTAACCAATACAATATAATAATAGTAAGTAGTCATTGGCAAACCTGCGCGTGGCCTGTACATTTATTTAGGCATTATTGCTAGAGTACAACGGTAGGCTGACAGCACACTTTATGGATAGTGGTTACGTCGTCTTATGAATATTTGCAACATCAGAGAATTTCTCAATGTAAACCCTTTATGTAAAGTATAGTATGCTAGGCTGGCCACTCACGAAAGATCGGCGGGCCGCAGGTTGAGTATATAGGGTTTCTTAAGCGACATTTTAAAAGTTTAACATGAGAAACGTCTACGGCAGTATGCAGGAAAGTAAGTAAAGCAAGTATGTAAACACTGCCAATGTCCTACGCAAAAGATGACTTTTGTTAGTTTTTCGTATGAAAATAAAAGAACAGACAGCGTGAGCTCAATTACGTCTATAAATACTGCTTTCATTCTAATTTGCTGCAAAGTGCTTGAAGATTAAACAACTACACGCTGCTGACGCGTTGAAGCCATAATTCCAAATTACAACGCTTTATTACCATGAATTGACATAATAATCTACCAATGTCCAATTCTTTCTTGTATGATTCAAAACACTCTTATTATATTTCTAGACAAACTTAGTAGATAAAGTACCGAAACTGCAACTATTTCGACGTCTGTCATTGTCTATCGTCGAACCGTGACTATAGAAGCCGCGGGTAAACATTCACTGCCTGCGATGCTGCCACACAAATATTTTGAAAATTATTTTTATCATCAATGCGAGCGGCAACAGCCGAATGTAAAGGAGGCATAGGATATAGAAACCCGGCAGCCATACATCGTCAATGACCGCCCATTAAAAAAAAATACGTTAATGCAGGGTTGATTCTAGAGAAAGGCATTTTTTAAATAACGTGAATGCAGCTTAGATTCTAGTGGGAGGCACTTACCTATACGGTTTAAATGGGGCTGATTGCCAAGCCAATTAGGAATAAATAAGTATTTTTTTATTTCATAGCCATTACAACATAACTATAAGTAAAAGGTACAAAAAAGACTTTACAAAGAAAAATCTAGCTGTGTAGTCAGGTGGTTGCCAAAATTACTTACTAGGATTCCAATTGTATAATTAAAACACTAAGGATCTGGAATCAATTTATAGAATAGGATGTTGGACGACGCCTGCGAAAGCGTGAAGATGCTTCAATACACGTATATAAAAGAATTTACTCATTTAAAAACATTTTTTAAATATCTTTCAGTTTTTAACTTTTTACACTTTTTCCCAAGAGGGCGGTTCTTAACTCAATACCTTAAAAAGGCCTTGATAAAAATTAGTCGCGCATCTATATTCTTTATATCATTATTAAATATATATTTTAATATGTCCTTTGATTATGCTTTTATTGTTATCAAAGGGAACTCAAAAGATGAAGCATGCACTGAAATACTATTACAATCATATACAAGCAAGTATTTTAAAAGTTCAGACTACTGGACATCGGACCGAAAATTTAATAATATTTAAATTAATCACCCACCCATAGAGGTCTGTTAAATTAACTTTAATATAATCTTCCTGATATTCAATTAAGGACTAGTTTTTTATGGTTTCTCAAAATTAGCTGAGATTTCACTATTTGAAAAAGCGTCTTGCTGAAATCTAATATCTAAAAGGCCATAGTTTGGCACTTACTATATACCTAGTTAGTTTTAAAGTTACAGCAATATGTCCGTTTTGCGCTTTAATCAAACGTATAGAGAAGTATGGTCCTATTCATGGAGAGTTAGAGTAAGTTTGAACACTTCTTTAAGAACCATAAAGAAGCGTTCAAACTTACTCTAACTCTATGAATACGATCGTCAGTGTTTATCTATTTTCAATCAGTTTATTTACGCGGTACTACTGTGGCATTCGAGTAATTATATTAAAGAAAACAAATTGATACGAGGCTGAGGTATTTTTAATGCGACAAATTAAATTAAATATAGCATTAAACTTATCAAAATCTAAAAAGATAACAAAAATAACTAATGTTGCCATTATCGTAAAGTAATGCTTTATTTAAATCAAGTAGGTAGTCGCGACACTAGCGCTTAAGACAACTGTCACCTTGACTTTTGTTTGCATGTTTGTGTGAGTGTACGAAATCGCATGTTACGTTATGTGAGTGTGCGACGTCGTGAGTGCTGTCTACGAGTAATTTTTGCTTTTTACCTTTTTATTTTTATAAATAACCGATATAGACGATGTTAATAGTAATGTAATACCTCCAGGTGATAACAATTGTGATATATCAATGCAATGGCGCTTAAAATACACAGTGTTTTCATCTACTATATGATCCCGTGCAATAACTCGTCACTTCGGTTGTTTGTCAATGACGTTTATGTTTAGCGCAGCAAAAAGTGGAATTTTAGTTTGATTGTGACAAGTAGTGCAAACAAAAATTATAGTAATCGTGGTATTAGATGAGTGTTCGTAAAATGGATGAGTGTCTCCTTCATTGGAACATTATTTTATCAACTGGGGCCAACAGAGCTGGCTCATGAAGAAAGGGTTAGTTTACCTGTTTTTGTTTACTTTATATGTAGTACACATCTTTGATTATGAGTGTGATATCTATTTTTATCATTATTATAGCATTGTTGCGAAAGTTGTAGCTATCACTAATACAAGTATAGGTTATGACTCGTAGATGTTTGTCTCTTACGCGCAAAAATTAGTCATCCTTTCGACTCAATGAAAACCTCAATTTACATTAATAGTAACACTAATTAATCCGGATATAGCGATTATTTCGTATTGAGGCTAGGGATGTGTTATTTTTCTTTTGTTACTTTCTCTTACTTGGAGTGAAGGGAGAGAGGAAGACAAGTATATCGTATATGCCATATGAATGAAAGAGACAGTGCTCTCCTGAGACCTATGGCCATGTTTTATGTTCACACATGAAAACTTTTGCTGTGTTACTTTTCTGTAATAAAATGATTATGTGTAATATAATATTAGATATGTAATGGCTGTCATTTATCTTTAGCTATGTTACACAAGCCAGTTTTGGCAATAGTTTGTGAATCTTTTAATGCCAATGTGCCAATGACCTATCATATATATGGTCATTTCATTTTATTCTATATAACAGTATATTATATAAAGATTATAAGTTATACAATAGAGGATCTAGATTCATTATTTCTTATGCCTCAAAATTTTAAGCGCAATCTAGACATTAATGTATTATTAAAATGCATTATAAAAATGTCCAAAAAAGAGAATTGAGACTTGTTTAATTAGTATAGTTATTATAGAAATTTAAAAATAAAATTCATATGTACCTTGAAAGTGGTTTTAGCAACTCTTTATCATATTACTGTCTTCACTTAGGGAAAATTAATCCCACAATACAGACATAATTGATAATTACATACTGTTTTAAGTAGGTAATTGATTCTTGAGCAAAAATCTTGCCAATCTTGATTTAGGTTTATGAAAGCTTGTTACTTTTAATGCAATAATAATTCCAAGAGTGTTATTAATTTTCCACAAATTCCATTAATACTTCTATGTTTTAAAATCAACTCATTGGGTTATGGAGTGGGCAAGTTGGATATTTCCCTAATTAATAAAGTCAGAAATGAGTATATCCATAAAAGTCATAGTAGAGCCATGCTGGAATTATTATCTTGGTTACAGCTCTCTAGGCCGGCTAGATCCACTGATCCCACACATTTTTTTTGTATTGTATGAGTTCAGCAGACAGGCAGACGTCCCACCTGATGGAAAGAGGTTACCGTCACCTACGGACATTTGCAACACCAAAGGTGTAACAAATGCACTGCTGCTCTCTTAAGGGAGACTTGATCCTGGTCACTAATACCAGAACACAACTCAAGGTTGCTATGGTGGCATTGTTTAGACCAGGGGTGGTAGTCATCTAGACAGGCAAATACTCTATAACCTGGCTCTCAACTCTCACAGAATACCAACATAAAACAGTTAGCCTTGAACTGATTGCTTTTAATATGAGTGAAAGTTCCAATGGCCACCTTCCACATTCCCCTCCTATCTCACTTCTTCTATCTAATTTCTCCTGTTTGATTCCTCTATCCCACTTCACATACCATTCTCTTAATCCCACCCTCTGATCCCATCCTAATTGCTGCCAAGACATTGTCTTCACTCCTGGTGTTGCAAATGTTTATAGGTGATGGTAACCACCTTCTATTAGATGGGTGCTCTGCCTGTTAGCCACTTCACATTTAAAAATATGTAATAACAACATACCTCCCAAAATTAATAAATTCATGTGGCGTAACCAATTTTTTGAGTACAGACCACATCTTAGCAAATACAGTGTAGGATAACCACCAGCCCATTGGACAAGCAATCTGCCCAAAGTCACTTATAGAAGTTACCTGAATAAAGCATAGGACTCAGATATTCCTTACATAAAAACTAGGGATGCTTTTACCAGTATTAGACATCAATTTTAATACTGCCACCACTTATTGGTAGATTTTAATAAAAAATTACAATCAACTTTAAATAAAGTATAAAATTTAATTTGGTACAACAGTTGTGAAGCTTTAGTTAATATTAATTTCTCACTTGATATAGAGTTGAAGATCGACACACTTAAATAAATTTTTAGTAGGAGCAAAACTAGTTTGTGTGATACAGTTTTTCTATATTTCCAAACTCGATAAGTTTAATAAAAATCAAAATTAATGCCAAAGTAAAAAGTTTAGTAGTTAACTATAAGTTTTGTATGTATACTAATATAAATGCGGAAGTTAGAATGGATGTTTGTTACTCAATTTTTTATCCTAGAAAATATATGGTTCCCATGGGATAACACTAATGTGAATAACACACATTAGTATTACACAGTCAAAAACTAATATTACATAATCACTACAATGTTAAGTAATAAAAAATTAAGTTTTTTTATAAAAATCATAAAAGAAAGACTAAAATAATATCAAAATAAGAAGCCGGACAGGATTTGACAGTTCAATCTCATTACAACATATTTAGGGATTGAAAACTCCAAATTGTTAAGCAAGTTAACTAATTATAAGGAAATTATATAATATAAATTACCACACTTAAAACCATTAAAGCATAGTTTAATTATGTATACTAGTGGCGAAAAGTTAAGAGAACGATTTATTTTAAGTTAATTACTTTTTGTGTCACACAAATACCTTACAAAATTGAATGCTGTGTGAAAGTTTTGTGATTTTGCATGCCCCATACATTTATCACCATCACAATTAATCTACTGAAATTTATTATTTTACCTCTATAATATATATATTGTTCTATCATTTTTTTTAGTTTTCAATACATATATGTATTATTGTTTTAGTATAAGTACATAAACAATAGTCTAAGGTTTTAGAATATAATATTTTATAGTTTTTCCTGAATCAAATTGAGTTAATGAAATGTAACAATCTTTTGGTAACAACACTAAAATTAGGAATAAGATGCAGCTTTAGAACATATCTGTTGGGATTTTGCCATAGATTAATAGGACATTACAGAATTAATAAAAAATTTGTTATTCCCTTATTTTGAGGAAAATATAATTGACATATGTTTTATAACTATATATATGATTATATAATGCACCAATAAAAAATATCTGTATTATCAACTAAATAAATAAATTGTTATTGGCTTTCAGTTTTGTTGATATTATGTAAAGTTATGTTCTATTGACTTTCTTAAGTGTCAAATAGGGCTTCTTAGTTTATAGTTTATTATAAATACATTTATAAAGATTTTAAAATAGTTGAAAAGGATGGTGGCCCTTACAGTTCACCTGTTCATTCTTGGTGTTAGCAAATATTGAAATTTACAGTTGAAATAAAACACTGATATAGTACTAAGTCGAACCATTCTTTTAGGAACCCTAATCACCTTACCAACTGAAGATTTTATATGGCCTATTAGTTAAAATTTGACATAAGCTCTATACAAGTAATATCAAAATTCAACCAGTGAATAAGGCAAGTGAATGAATAATAAGATATAGATAGCAACCAGCCAATAATCAATGCATAGGAAATTAAAATGTCCATTGCAAATTACATTTTAAAGTTGAGCAGTAAGAACATAAAATCTATAAATAAAATGATTAAATGTAAATACTTACTTATACTTATTATTTACCATTCAAAAGCATGCTCCTTGAGAGATAAATATATTTTAATGTTTACACTTTATTAAGCCTACTTTTCTTTGGTGTTTTTTTCCTTGAAAAGGAGATTATGTCTTCTTAAATTTATAACTCATAAATATACAAATAAATTCTTTTCCTTCTACCAGTTTCTTATTATTGATATAGTCATACTTAGTTAGCAATAGATGGCTGTGTAATATATGCTTTTCTAAAAAAATCCAGTATCACTAAGCTTACTACAGTTAATCTGGATAAGCTACAACATTTGACATGGACTTATTTTAAAGAGTCTTATTATTATAGTATTTACTTTCAGAAAATTACAATTTTTAAAAAGATTAAATATATCTTAACTAGAAAAATCCCACAATTATATATTTTTAAGCAATGGCAAATTGGTAGTTAACTAACTTGTGTACCAAACTCAGATTATGAGGTTTGAGTCCTGAACGGAAAAAGCATGCACCACATATTCAGTTTTCGGAACTAATGTGCATATTGTAACAAATACCACGTTTTAACACTAAAGGAAAACATCATGAGATAACCAATGTGTCAAACTGCTTTGTACAAGTGTTACTGGTGTACTGTCTATTCTACTACGAAATTGGAAGACCTCTAAGCCCACCAGTGGGACAATTATAGGCTGCTATTATTGCTATAAAAAATCCATTAATATAAAGTATTTATTATAAAACAGATGTAAATAAAAAATGGATGTCTTAAACAAATGACATCTGTTATTTACTCTAGTCTGAGTGTTTGCACTTAAATAAAAGTGTTTTTGCTGATATTATTATTTCTTTCAATTATATTTCATATCTCTCTTACACAGTGATGAACAATGATTTTATTCATTACATTATTTTATTTCTATAACAGAAAAAGTATAGATATGGCAAGTATAACATATATTATTTATTAATTTACAATACTTTTAGGTTCTGTTGGGAATTTGCAGATTGATAATTTTACTGTGTAGATATATTTAATTTTTTTAAAAATTAAAAGTACTTGTAGCATATTGATTATTATTGTTGTCCAATAATTCTGTTTTCATGTAAATGTTTATAATTAGGGAATATGACTCTTTAAGTTGCAACAAAATCTCCTGTTTGGGGTCAGTCAAAGACCTACATTTTGACTGCAGCTTCAGTTCAAGTGTGGGATTTGAGTCCAAATGTGGGTTGAAAGGCTATATAGGTTCTTCTTATGCCTAGTGCCTGTTTACTTGGAGACCATACTAACTATAAAACTTGAATATTCAGAAATGTCTGACACAGGCTAGATACAAAAACTGTACAAGGCCATGTTTATAAAAAGTAACAAAAGGGCTTTTGTTCTAATCTACAATAAAATATAAGTTACTATTTATTAATGTGGCTACAAACTTTTGGCAGATTTTACTAGTATTAGGTATTTAATAATTTTCAATTTTAAACATAATGTGAACTAAACCCCGTTGTACCCGTGTCAGGTGAAATCTCAATGTATATTAACGCCGCCCACCTCAGTTTCAGAAAAATTATATTCAAAATCAATTAATAGTTCACAACTATTTGTCTCTTAAAAAAAACTTAATATGATTTTGTAAAACAATATTTTATTACCTTACAAGTTTGTACAAACAAGTTTGCATAACTATTACTTGATCTAACATTATTATTATATAGAATTAAAAATCTGAAGTGCTTCATAAAACACATCTGGTCAATCATTCATAGGCAGCCAGAACAACCATGTTATATAAAAAAAACTTGCAGACCATATCCTGCCTTGAAAAAAATAAAAATTAGAACCCAATTTCAGTACCACCTACCGGATCCAATTGTGAGTCTATAGCATCCTGGGACCCACCCACTCAAGCACTCACAAAAAGTGTCATCAAAATCTTTGAATCCGATTCCAACACCACCTACGGGATTCAATTGGGAATCTAAGTCATCCTTGAACCCACTCAAACATTCACAATTTTTTTTATCAAAATCAGACCAGCGGTTTAGAAGTTCAGTGACATATACATGTACGTAAAAAATATACAGAAGAATTATGTGGGCTCTTTAGTTAAATCCGAATCTATAAGAAATAGTGAAAAATATTCAAAGCAGTTTATTAGATTTTTGAAAAATAAATATAACCGAGTGTGACGTGAGCTGTCAATTGCAGGAAGGCGGAGTTCCAAAGCTAATTTAGATAAATATTATTCCTTTTTAAATTCCTGTCTGTGAATTTTTTCGATATATATATTCGATATATAGATTATAAAATCCCTCCACTCCTTCTTCAGTTATAAATGATGTAACTAACCCTACTTTGTTTTATATAATTATATAAATTTTATAAATTCTACCAAATTAAATACAAAAAGAAATCATGACTACTTAGTCTGGCCATAAATACTGTTACAATTAAAAAGAAACAAAACATTACATTTGAATTTGGAATCTGTCATTTTTATATGATTGTTCATTGTGTTTTCTCATTTTGGCGCCAATACATTGTACAACATTTTGCGATATTAAAATGGAGTGGGGCGATAAAGAGAACTGAATCGCTGTGATTGCATTACACAAAGTAGGTATGGAGCCAAATGCAATTTTTAAAACTCTCCATACGCTTGTTATTAGTCAAATGTTTGTGTACCGGACTATTAATAGGTACAATGAGACCTCCTCTGTTTGTGACAGAAAAAGATCTGGCCGTCCACGTAGTATTCGTACGAAAAAGGTGGTCAAATAAAAGTAGTAAGGGAAAAAATTCGAAGAAATCGTCCGAAAGCAAAAGGTCTCGGGAGATGAAGATATCACATAGAACCATGTTGCGTATTTTAAAAGATGACTTAGAGCTTGCAGCCTATAAGAGACGCACTGGTCATTTCTTAACTCATAATTTAAAAAAGAATATGGTGGTAAAATCGAAACAACTACGGTACGCAAAGGGAGGTCACAGAAATTTTTTTTCGTTTACGGATGAGAATTTTTTTACAATTGAACAACATTTTAACAAACAAAATGACCGTATTTATGCTCAAAGCCCTAAGGAAGCTTCTCAATTAGTCGACAGAGTGCAACATGGGCATTATCCGCCTTCAGTGATGGTTTGGTGGGGTGTTAGCTATGAAGGAGTGACTAAGCCATATTTTTGTGAAAAAGGTATCAAAACATCGGAACATGTATATCAAGATACCATTCTTGAGAAAGTAGTTAAGCCCCTTAACAACACCGTGTTCAATAACCAAGAATGGTCCTTCCAGCAAGACTCGGCGCCGGGTCATAAAGCTCGGTCTACGCAGTCTTGGTTGGAAACGAACGTTTCGGACTTCATCAGAGCTGAAGACTGGCCGTCGTCTAGTCCCGTTCTTAATCCGCTGGATTATGATTTATGGTCAGTTTTAAAGAGTACGGCTTGCTCTAAACGCTATGATAATTTGGAGTCCTTAAAACAATCCATAAGATTGGCAGTGAAGAATTTTCCCATGGAAAGAGTGCGTGCTTTTATTGATAACTGGACTCAACGTTTAAAGGACTGTATTGCAGCCAATGGAGACCACTTCGAATAAGCTTTTTATATTTTAAATTGTTTTATATTTATGTATTAAACTAACACACTGTAAAACTTGTGAATGTTATTTGCAATTGAAAAAAAAATAATTCTTTGTTACATACAATATTTATGGCAAGACTAGGTATTCTGTTATGCCCATGCTACACCAGGGATAGTGTTAGTAACTTTGGCTATGTTCCACGTAAGGATCACAAAGACCACGGTCACTATCGCGATTTTTCTCGTTACACTTGCTTGCGGGCGTTACAATCATAAACTCAGGTGGAACGGATTATTCGAACCACCTCTTAACTTGGGTCGTTGTGAGCACTGCGTGTGCGAAATTTATGACGATGACATTAGTGACGTTTTCAAGGAGACCATAACAACTGTGGTCACTATGTGGAACGACTGAAGGAGCACTTTGAGTGTTGTGAGCTATCAGAGGAACGCGCCCTTTGCCACACAGATCTAGTAAGTTTAATGTGTTCTTTGAGATGAGACATTGTTAATGACATTAAACTTTTACAGATAACTCATGTATATACGCTAGTGAAGTTAACACATTATTTTTAATGTTATAACTCACATTGGGGCCCGCCCATTCAATAATACTAATGCAGGTGGAGCAGGTGAACATGGTATAGTTATGCAAACATTAATAAAATAATAATTATTAATTAATTTCATTTTCCTGTTAATAATGCACAGATTATATTTAATAACCTTGACTTATTATCATAACCTATATGATTTATGTAAAGAACATGTTTTTAATTTTTTTTAAACACCAAAGGTCAACATAGGAGTATAAAACAGTTTTAAAATATTTTAAAAGCCAGTTTAATGATATTTATCTATGGTTACACATACCACCTGTTATTTTAGACACTCCGCATTTATGCTAATGTTTCTATAGTAGTGCTTGACCTCATTTGGGATAACAATAACAAGTTTATTTTAAGAGCTCCATAGTTAATTTAAACCAAATTGATCTCTTTACATTTTTATGTTCCTTAGTCCAATTTTGAAAAACTATTCTCCAAAAGCGACAGTTTTAAGGCCCCCATTCTGTGTAACTCATAGCCATTTTTCTCAAACTACTAGGTCTATGTGGATGAAATTTTGTACACGAAATTCTATATTATGCCATTACATATTGGTGTAATGACTATATATATGGGCATATATGCTTCAAAAGTAAAATAAAAAATTTGTATGGAATGTGTGGGCTTGGGTTGTTCCTAACCCGGTTTTGAGAAATTATAATGAAGTTAATTAATGACTTAAATTTAGATTAATAAGTATGGATGGCTTCAATACTACAATAAAATTTGGATACACTTCTCTAATTGTTTAACTATAAGAAGGAAAGTTCTAACAAAATCAAACTAGTAGATATTAAAAAAAAAAAAAAAATGAAATATACAAAATGTCTTGATTAGATATTAAGATGTGAATGATTAAATGTTTTTAGGGGCATGTACTCAAATAATGAAGACAAGAACATTGATCACCTATATAACACTTCAATGTGTATTGAATTACAAACTGGGCCTATTTTTCTAATTTAGCCTCAATTTATAATATAAATATTAAAATCAATGTAAATACTGACAACAAACCATTCGACTTTCAATAATAAATTAAAAGCGCAATGTTTGAAATGTTCAGAATTACATCTTTTATGTTGCATTTTGTTGATAAGAAAATGTTTTTAGTAACTGGGTTACCACATTAACCATTATTTTTTATCAGTTTGCCTGTGATGTTATTGCCTTTTGTTTTGCATCATGCTGGTATAGGTAATTTTTCCATTCTATTGATGTAATAATGGCCTGATACAGTAGCATACTGATAAAACCAGTTGGGGTGTTAGGTTTTTTTTAGATATTTAAGGGTTGATGATGTGCTAGGTTTTCTTGTCCAATAGCTTTGTGTGTACATAGATATGTCTGTATATTTATTTCATTTTGTAGATAAATACATATTTCTTATCTTTGCTACAAAATGATGATGTAGATGGCAACATTCAGTGCTTAAGAAACATTTTCCTTTAGCTCCAAGAAGTAAAAATGTGTTATAGTTTAATTTCACAATCCATTTGATGGCACTAAAAATAAAACAATAAAAACTGTGACCTTATAAATAAATGTCTTGATATAATACTAATAATTATGTAATAATGAATATTGAGTATAATTTTAATTAAAAAACTATATTAATATAATAAATTAACAGAAAAAAACAGTAAGTTTGTGAGTATATTTGTTTTTTTGTTCTTTTTACGCAATCTCGACTATGGATTGATTGTTACGAAATTAGGGAAATATTGGTATATTATGTACTTTTTACAACGGAGACAAAAAAAGAATATTTTTAATAAAATATTTTATCCAAAACATTGAGTTCTATGTATAACGTAGTACATTATATTATACCTCATTGTTCCGAAATAGGATAGTTTCTTGCCAATCCGAATTTACGGGTGCGAGCCTGCACCGTAATCTTGTACTTTATATTGTTACAACCTAAGCGCCGACAAAGACAAATTCCACGTACAGATTTGTGGAAGCACATTTATTACCCGTCGGCATTTGAACTAATTGTAATCCTTTTATGATGTTCTTCTTTTGTTTACTTATTTATTGGCATTCGTTTCTAGATCGTTGTGTATTGTAATCATTAGCCAGGCATTACGGATTTTAAAAGTACAAGCTGATTCTAGGAAATTCGGTCCACCTGGACGGCCGGGAACATTGCACTTGTGCAGGATAAAACAATCGCCTGATGGAGGAGGAAGGCAGTCGAGCGAGAACCACGATCAAGGCGTGACGTGTGTACAATCGGGAATCTAATAGGTGACGGACTTTGCGCGTTTTACTGAGTTACGACTTTCTGAATTACGTTTGGACTTGTTGTGTTCGGTTATATTTGTACCTGTGTTATACGTGTTTGTATAGTTCTAATAAACTCTAGTAATTCTAACGGCATTTTTAATTCGTTTCTCGCAACTCGTAACAATATAAAGGAAAATGTTTACTAAGGGCTGATATTTTTAAAAACCACATAAAATTATTCATAGTAGGTATAAAACAGAGTATAATAAAATAATTAAAGTTGAAAGCTATTTATTGTATTAATTTTATATTAAGCCTGGTTATAATTTAGTTAATAGATAAATTTTAACTGATAAATGAAAATTCGGATCTGAGAAAGTCATTATTGAAATCATGTCTATTACAAACTCAAACGAAAATTTTAAAATACATGCCGAGTATTGTATTAACAATAATTTCGATTGTGGCATTTTGAGAAACGCATTAAGTAAATAGGGTCCGTAAGGTCTTGCGGACATTTTGGATAAGTCAATCGCCTTGACCCTCGTCAAGTAAGCACTGTGTCAAGGGCCAACTACCGGCTACCCAGAGAACTGAACTGACATGATTATGACTACATAATAGCATCGAAAGAATCTAAGAGTTGACTATCTAGTTGATATTTTATTGAGCTCGAAATCACTCTGCTTTCGTTTGAACTTCGAATAGTTTGTTCATTGATGTTTTATTTTCCGAAGCTGATAAAGAGCCAGGTGGCCCGGCTAAAGGAAGGTAGTTACCGACGATTGCAACAACGGCGGCAAAGCCAATGCGTTTCCAGCCTATAGGATGTGATAGAACGGATACGATAAAGGGACAGACAAGAGGAATAGGATAGAGAACAACATAGAACTCTAAAAAGAAGTGAAAGAAACGAATACATATTTAATAGTAGATTGTTGCACGAGAGGTGAAAGTGACCTATTTAGGCACGAGATGATTTGACGCACGGGCGTAGTGAGGGCGCCAATAGTTCGAGTGCCTAAATAGGTCTTTCGCCCGAGGTTAACACTGCTTTTTATTTCGAATACGAGGATAGAAAATAAAAACTGATTAGTTAAATAAACAACTACTTCTATAATGAAATCAGGCGTCAAATTCTTATCTAAATCTGATAAACTCATTTAATACGTCACATATGAAACGCCAAGTAAATTTCTTTTTCTGTGGCATTTTACCAGCAGTATTTTTTGTCACTGATGATAGTAAATATTTAGATCAAATACAATATTAATTTAGTGAAAATTCATTTATAAGTATAAAATGATGTTACAAATTTTTTGATATTTTTTTATTATAATTTATGCCGCGATTTAAGAGGCTGTAAAAAAGTTGAGACATGAGTCGCATGTATTATTATCTATGGTTCGCATAATTTTTAAATTATTTGACAGCAGAGAAAATCGTTTCCCAGGGACGAAAAGTACGGTTTCATCCCTGTCAGGCATCTCCAAGCGTACTTTCAGAATATGAGAAATGTAAAAGTTTAATGCTGCATTGTAACAAATGCTTTACGTGTAGTATTTTTTGTTTTAAGTTTTTTTCAACATACCCCCGAGTCTTAATACTAACATACATATTTTTTTAAGTCCTCGTGACGCTCCCATTCTCTATACCGGGCACTACATACAATGTATTTTTGTAATAAGGGTTTACTTTAATATAACAAAACTAAAGCATACTTATTACTGCTCAAGAAAAAGTGTAGCGTAATCACAAACACACCGTGTCGGTTTGTCGTAACTCTCACTTGGCTTAGCATTAGGATGTTTACTTTTCATCCCTTTAATGTGTTAGTAAGATATTAAACGAAATGGGTCACACGTGTTATTTAAAGTAACTTGTTTATTTTTATAATTATAATTTAAATATTTCCGGTTATCATTAAAATTTTGATTGGCGAGTAAATATACGGTGGATTAATTACTGGCATTATTGAAGTCAATTTTTACCTGCCCTGTTTGTTGTGAACTCTCTAGAAACTGTTGTCACAGTACAAGTATAGTAAATTTTTTGCATGAGGTTTATATTTGGTTTATAGAAATATGACCATGTCTCTGAATGTCGCAAAAAGCTCAAGTGGTTGTCAATCTCGCTTTGCCGGAATGCTCATCTTCTCAATCTGCTGTATAGCATATTATTTATTCTTTCTACTCCTTCCTATCTTAAGGAACGTTTTGATTTCCTCCATACATCTCACATCCTTAATTTGCGCTCTTCTCATAATCTCGCTTTAAAAACACCTGCACACGTTTCTACTTTCTACACCAAATCCTTCGCTGTGCAGGCTGTCCGACTGTGGAATTCCTTGCCCGAAAACATAAGAAAGGCAAATACAGTCCCCATTTTTAAAAAATTGATGCGATAGTATTATCTCACTTTATAATAAATATTTAATACCTAATTACATATACGTTTATTTATTAGTGCATTTGTATGTTAATATTATGTATATTAGTATATATAATATTAATATGTGTTATTGTTTATTCTATATTTTATTTTTATTCATTTTAGGTATACGTATTGTGTGATATTTATATATCCTATTTATATATGTATTTAATTTGCACACCACCGTCATACACTGGCGAATCTCCTATTCATAAAATCCATAGCCCGGGTTGTCTGGAAGAGATCGCTCTAAAGCGATAAAGCCGCCCATTGCTCCTACTTTTACTGTTTAATGTGTCTACTGTAAGTTGTTTATTTTATGTGTATGATGATATGGTGAACAATAAAGTGTTTTCTATTCTATTTTTATTCTATTCAATAGTAAAGTATAGTAGTACAAGTCATTCTAATGACTTTTTCCTTTAAAACAGATGCTTTGATAGTTAATTATTTCGTGATAATGTAGATAGATACCGTCGGCCTCTGTGGTTGAGCGGACTAAGCCTTTGCAGGCCTAGCTCACTGCCACGCAGAGGTTCTGGGTTCGATTCCTGGAATGGTAAATTTCGGAAACGAATTTACTTTCTCCGTTATTTACTATGTTCTGGGTGACTGGGTTCGGCCCCAGAGTAGTCCGTTATATAATTACCCATAACACAAGCGTACCTTGCTTAATTTGGGGATATACAATATGTGTGTTTGCCATTTATAATACTCATATATATCTCAATTTATAGATAGATACGTAGATAATACTTTATTATCCGCCAAAATAACATACACAATATACTTATTCAATATATTTTTAAAGCGATCTCTTTCAGGCAACTTAATTAACAGTTAGGTAAAATTATTAATCGTTAATTATGCTTTGGCAGAAATCTCATACTCATTTTAGTTTTCATTTTATGTTTACGTATAAAACGTATACTTAATTAATACCTATAAAATTATACAAACAGTTCCTTGCCTGCTGTGACTTCGTGAATTAAAGTCTATAAGTTAATTCAGAACATAAAAAATAATGAGCTGCCAAGTTATCTACTTTTTTATTACGAAGCTAGCAGACAGGCAGGCGGCTTATCGAATGGAAAGCGGTTACCTTCCCATAGAGACGTTCGCAACATCAGGGGCGAAGCCAACGCGTTGTCAGACTAGAATGGGACAGGGGGAGGCGGAAGTGGCCATCGAAACTATCACTCATCGCACCAAACACGATCAACTCAAGGCTAACCGTTTCACTCCGATATCCTGTGTGAGTGTGATGTCACATAGATCGAGGCAGCCATAAGGCTGGGTTAGGCAAATACCAACATTGCTCTACCACTTTAGGTATGATATTGCTATATACAGTTCTTTCACTATTCATTGACAATTATTGCGGGTGCAATTAAATCAGTCGCAATTGTGCACCAGCGCAATGCTTGTAACTACATCGTTATTGATGTTTTATGAATTCTATAATCTTAGTTTGTATGTGAGAAAATGTTTAGAAATTTTAATCTTATTGTGTTATTAATGGGATAAGACTGTTAATTAATAGTTAGGGAATTAGTAGTATGGCTATGCACAAGAAAACATTATTATAAAAATATACCCTAAATTTTCCCTTAGTCGGTGGCAACTTTTAAACGGATCTAGATGAAATTGTCACATGGTACACTAAATTCAGATAATCCTTATTCAAATGTCTTTATTCAAATGTCTCATAAATGCCCCACTGCTGGATTCTGGGTCTCTCTCTATATTTGTACGGATGTTTCACCTGCCACGCTTGTTCTAGAGCAGTCTAAGGGCTAATTTTCAGATTTCAATCAGTTTATCCACAATATTACCTTCATTGCCATACTATTGTGGTAGTTGTAACAATATGTACTTGCTTTTGGAACGCTCCGGTATTAGGCCTATCTGATTGACAAAATATAATCTTGCACTAGCATTCTCTAAGGGACTGAAATAGCACACGGAAAGTCTTTTTTAAAATACATAGTTTCACAGTGTATTTACACTGTGAAACTATGTATTACATACACACACACTTTCACACACCTATACATTTCCACATACATTACATATTGTTACGAGTTACAGGACTCGAATTAAAATGCCGTTGGAATTACTATAGAATTTATTAGAACTATACAAACACGTATAACAGGTACAAATATAACTTAAACACAAACAGTACAAACGTAATGCACGATTCAATAACACGCGCAAAGTCCGTCACTATATAGATTATCGAATGTACACACATCTTGCCACGCTTGTGGTTATGGCTTGACTGACTATCTCTCCATTGGGGCATTGCTTTATACAGCACGATGCAATATATCTACCTGGCAAGCGTCGTTGCAATTTCCCAGAAGTCGTAATCCGTACACCTGCATAATTATGCCTGCGAATGGCCGAAAACGAATACAATAGGCTGCTCTCCACAACAACCAATAAATAAGTAAAGAAAAGGAGACGGTCATAAATGTTATTAGCTCAAACGCCGACGGATAATAAATGTGCTTTGTTTACAGATATGCAGGTGGCCCAAATTGTAACAATATAGTAACACGAAGTAATTTCCAAATGTATAAACTTTAAAATAATTTTCTTTTTTTAAGTTGTATTACAAATGAGTTGTCTGGAAGTGTTGCTAACAACTGCAACACAGTATTATATACTACAGCAGTTGTTTGCGATACCAAATTGTTTCTATACACTATGTTAATGGTTTTGAACAAATTCTTTAATTTTATTAAACCAAAAATTTGATAGAAATAAGAATATACGTTAGCAAAAAAGATATTAATGAACTGTGTGAAGGGCGACATGATGATTTCTGTTGTGACCAGGACGTATCCCATAATAGAGACATTGAATAGAAACGACATACTGTACACTGCCGGTTCCACTATAACGGGAGGCTCGAGCCCAGCATTGGAACATTTATGGGCTGTATATGAATTGAAAACCTATTTTAAGTCAAGAAACAAAAGTAATGTATCGAATCGTATCAATGCCTGTATGTTAGTTAACAAATAATTATTATTAGGAAACCAAAAACTACGTCTAAACAAGTGGAAGAGTAGTATACGCCTTAAACTAAGCAGTATCTTGCCACTAAAGTTACTTCTTTATTATTATCACGTTAAAATAGTAGACGACGTTCGAAAATCAAATAAGGACAAGGTTTTTCTCAGTGTTAATTGTAAGCTAATTATAAATTAATATAAACAATAATTAAATATTCAATGTCAAGATAAAGATATATGTGATAATTATTCAGAATAATGATAACATGGTATAGTTTTGTTACGATTAGGAAGTATATTTTTTTATACATTTTTAGACTAAAATAATATCAGTTACGACGATAGTTCGCTGTATCTCTAAATTAAATTATTGAAATTTGTTTATTTTTTCATTATTGTGTACGCTCACATTAACAATTTTAATCATCGTTTCATGGGCTTTATCTCTTATGACTTAATGTTTATTTCGAAATTATAAACTTTGCGGTCTATAAACCCGCATTAAACCCATTACTAAAGCGCTTAGCTGCCATAAACTGGACGTAGACAATAAGGGAAATCAGTTCGCCGTACATTACATATACGTTCATAACAGCCCCGGACATTGGACCACCCGGCTTTGTTTGTTTTTGTTACTATCTCTAACTGGCCGCTTTAAAAGGTCGCCCTTACTCCCCGCACCCCATTACAATTACGACGGCAGAGGGGGAGCATCGATCATTCGCCAAGTTTCAATAAATGCTGGTCTTTGCGACTGACACTTTAAAATGATCCTCTTCAGCGGAAGCCTCTGGGGCTTTTTTTTATTAGTTTTAATCTCGCTTACGACTGCTTACTTTGTGCAGCTAGATTCTTGAAGGACAATGAACTCGTTTTATTTTCTGGGGCAAATTTAAACGTCAAACAGGTCAGGTCTGTAATTGTTTGTGTCCACAAAGACTTGTTTCACGTGTGTGCTTTAGATCTTTAATAACGTCAAACTGTTTCGTAAGCAGTTGATTGTGTGTATTGAATTAAAACTTAAAATTCCTTTGGGACTGACAGTATTGCATATCGGTAACTTCTTAAACGTACGTGTGTGTATGAAGAGGAGAATGAAAGTAGATGAAGCGAAAGTTCTTGTCAGTGTCGTTGCAAGTGGAGGGCCATCGTCTCTACCTGGCCCGTGGGAAACAGGCGTGATGATAGATGGTAGATAACACTTTATTGCTCACAGAAATACAGACACACAACTTCAATTATAACATTTTTAGATTATTTTAATACATACTAATTTTTTAAGATAAATACACACTGTTACGAGTTGCAGGACTCGAATTAAAATGCCGTTAGAATAACTATAGAATTTATTAGAACCATACAAACACTTATAACACAGGTACACATATAACTGAACACCACCAGTCCAAACGTAATGCACGATTCAATAACACGCGGAAAGTCCGTCACCATATAGATTACCGAATGTACACACATCTTGCCTCGCTTGTGGTTATCGCTTGACTCCCCATCACTCCATTGGGGCATTGCTTTATACGGCACAGATGCAATATGTCTGCCTGGTAAGCTTCGACGCAATTTCTTAGAAATCGTAACCCGCAGACCTGGCTAATGACTGCCATAAGATTACAATACACAATAGGCTGTTTTTTACAATCACAAATTTTAAACACAAACTAAACAAAAGAAGTCCTAATGCGGAAAGATAATAAAGTGTGATGCACACCTGCATACCATTGCAGGTGTGAATCTACTTTTGTCGGCACTAGGTCGTAACACTACATATGAAATATATTTTTACTCGATAAATAGTAATCATGTAATATAACTAGGATTTTCCCGGGACTTCGTCCATGCTTGACGGGTAATGTAGATTACAGTTCTTTTGCCAGTATTTAAAATCAAAGGGTATTTTCAGCAGGGCAACGGATTTTTTTTTATAAGAAAATATATGAATTTCGAAGATTACCGTAAAAACCCGGGATAGCTAAGGTTACTAAAGGCAAACATTAACATATCTAAATCTACTAAAGATATCTATTAAACATATAAACTGTCATATCAAGGAAGTCCTTATATCACGTGGTTACGAAGTTAGGAAATCCCGGGAATATAAAAAGTCCTAGATTATATTTTTTTATATCAATCGTATCCGAATGAGCTAATTTTTATGTATAATACACACTTTAAAATATTCACGGAAAATTCTTGAAAAAGGGCTTAGCTGTCGTTCTAGTGAAATCGTATCGAAATCACCTAATATTTATACAATATAACTAATTTGTACCATACCCGGGAAAATTCCCGCGGGATTGCTGGGACACAAAGCATTTAAAAAATAATGTAAGCTATAGTTTTTGTGAAAACTTTGTCGGAATAAGATAATTTTTATGCATCCAAACAACTTCAAACCGCTCCCGGGAAAATTCCCGCGGGATTCCCGAGATAAAAACTACATTTTAGCACATAAAATTTGCTATCGATCAGTGTAAAAACCAGATTAAAAAAAATTGGAATTCGATTTTCTTTCAATCTGGCCATTTTATATCGTTCCCAGAAAAATCCAGCAAGATTGCCGAGCTAAAAAGTAGTACAGATTATAAGTTTAAGAATTTGCTGGCGATCACCGAAATCGGCCCAGTAGTTTTTACGTGAATCCCGAACAAACAGACAAACTTACATAAAGATAATAATTTAAAAAAATACATCGTGTTCTCCGTCGTTTATATAGTTAGTGTTTTCTAGTTGCTTTTTTTTTAATAGCTTCAATGTACAGACATTAATTTTTTATAATATTATAGATATAAATAATTGCATATAGTTAATTTAGGCATAGTTGTTTTAGGTGAGCTAGTGGTTCCTGTATAGATTCTTAAACGTCAGTAACGTTCTGGCTTCTCGATAATACGTCTGCATATAGAAAAGTGTTTTTCTTCAGAATACATTTTCGGGTACCAAACGTACAATGGATTTATTTAGCTCTTTTTCCGAAAATTCAATTATTATAATGATCCTGCCTCCAATGAAGCGGCAATAACTACTACATTACAGCGTGCATGTTGAATCGATTCGTTGCTCCCTTAAGGCGCGCGATTAAGCCAAACAATAGGCGTAGCTCGGAACTTTCACAGGGGTTATTGCAACAGTTCATTCAAGTTTGGTGGCAAATGTCGCGAAATCCACAAATAATTGCAATAAATGCGAAGATCGCGCAAGAACGATCCTCCGAGAGTTGGCATGGAGCCCGCGGCGAGAACCCCGTTAACGTCTGAACCTACTTATAAACGGGACTTGGTTTAATTCATTAATGTTTTAAAACTCATCTGACACATAAGAAATTCTAGAACATTTGTTTTATTGTGTTTAAATTGGTTTTGTTGTTTTGAATAATGATTTCGTTTTTTAATTAAAAAGAAGAATTTTGTAATACGGACATGTGAGTAACTTGTGGCACAGTATTATGGCAGTTCGTGTCTACATGCATAAATACTCTACACGAGTACTGTTTTCCCTTTGCCTAGAGAAGAATTCGCGAGTGGTTCTATCTGATATATATTAATATTGTTACGAGATGCAGGACTCGAATTAAAATGCCGTTGGAATTACTATAGAATTTATTAGAACAATACAAACACGTATAACACAGCCATAAATATAACTGAACACCACCAGTCCAAACGTAATGCACGATTCAATAACACGCGCAAAGTCCGTCACCATATAGATTACCGAATGTACACACGTCTTGCCTCACTTGTGATTATCGTTTGACTGCCTCACCTCTCCGTTGGGGCATTCCTTTATACTGTCCAAATACAATATGTCTGCTCGACCGCGTGGACTGAAATTTCCAAGAATCACACCTAAATAATGACTACCATAAAGATTACAATACACAATGGGCTGTTTTTCCAATCGCAAATTTTAAACACAAAGTAAACAAAAGAAGACAGTCATAAAAGAGCTTCAGCTCAAACGCCGGTGGGTAATAAATGTGCTTTGTTTACAAATATGCAGGTGGCCCAAATTGTAACAATATATTAGAAAAAATCCCCTACTTTAGCGTATTAAAAAAGCTCCACGCCAAATTGTGTGGCTGATCTGTAATAGTTGCGCAATAGCCGGTTTGTCATACAAAAGCATTTACTACTCAGTCTTGTTTAGCTAATTTAGAAACGCCATTAGTATTAATTTGGACTAGCTTTTTTTATTGCATGAGTTCAGCAGACACAGACGGCCCACCTGATAGAGAGCGGTTACCATCGCCTATGGACATCTGTAACACCAAAGATGTCACCAGCACATTGAGTGCTGCCACTCTCTAAAGGGAAACTGAATCTAAAGAGACACACAGATATTATCACCAAGATATTTTTGTCATATATATGTTTGACATGTTGCTACAATGTTGTAACGTACGTTGTGGGGTTATATTAGGACCATGAAGAACGATGTTTTGTGTTCAGTTTATTTTTCAGAAAGCGTTTATAAGGTGTTGATGCATATGCATACAAATAATCATTATACTACACTTATGTGTAGTATATCGATTATTTGTATGCAGGAATTGTTTTGTTTGTGTAGAAAATCTCAATTATTGAGTAAAATATGATATTTTGAGTCAGTACAAGTACTCTGTTGTTTGGGGGCTTTATTCAATGACTTAAAAGTTGTCCAGCTAAGGTAGAGGGTTGTTTGGGACCGCTTTTCGTCTGTTGTCTATTTGCTTCAATACTAGATATTAAAGAACTTACGACTTACTGCCTACGAAACATCCCTTACTAAAATTAGTCGTGTATTTATGTACTAAAAATAGAAATGGGACTTCATTTTATACACCCCTAACGTTGACTTAGAATTCTTGTAGCCTGTCCTGTAAGGGTGGGAATTCTCTTAAATTCTTTATCATCTTCCCTTAAGAGCTTTGGATAAAACTTTCCTTCTTCCAATTAGAAATTTTTGATTTAATAATGAAACACTTGCAAGTTATATTTTAACTATGTACGTAATGAGTTGAACTGTCATGCTGTTATTTAATCACAAATATTTTGAAGTACTCATCTTAATTATTTTACTGCTACTGCTTAATCATACAGAGTGGAGAGTCTTACCAACCATAGTTCACTGCATAAATTATGCATTTTTAGTAAAGTAATAAATGAGAAAAACTGAAAAATGCAAGTCGACCTCATTCACTATGAAGTGTTCCATAGATACGACGGAAATCGACAGCTTTTACTATCTGACTACGAAATCTTCAAAAAAGTTTACAACGTAGCTTTTTAATACACACCAGTGTTTTGCGAATGCCCCAATTTAAAATATATTAAATGAATGAGACAAGCAACTAAGTATGACTGCAACAAAAACTTAACAAAATGGTGGTGAGGTTGTTTAAATCTAAATAAAAACTGAGAATGAACACTAATTCCTGCGGCCAGGCAGCTTGTCGTAAGACCCCAGAAAACAACCCGCAGCTAAGTGATAGGCCCGTCTGGGTGGCTACCATACCTAGTCTTTAGTATGCCACCATAAGAACCATAAGTTGTGACCCGGCATCAGAGGTTTCGTTCCAGTCCCCTATTCTAGGCCGGCAGAACATTGGTAATACCTTTGATGTTGCAAATGTCCTGAGGCGATGGTGACTACTTTCCATCTGGTGGGCCGTTAAACTATTTGCTGTACTCCAGCAACAAAAAAATCTGACCCTAAATGGTCAAACGCAAACATCACTCTCTTTGCTTTCACCTTCGGCACAATATGTCTTTTCCTTTCATACTCCTTCCTCTATTCTGACATACATACGTCCTGTCTGTCACACCACAAATCATATCATCCTTCACACAATCCATCCATCTCTTGTTTGGTTTATTTTTACTTTTCTAACCATCAATATTACAGTAACAGTAACATTAAACGTAAACGTCACAAAGCAAAATTCCAAATTAACACTGTAGTCATTATCAATATCAAGCAAACAGACTGTATTAGATATCTATCTATTTCTGTAGCCCATATAAATTATACGTCTATTATTATAGGTGGTTATTTTTGTAACTAGATGTAATACAATATCTCCAACCCTTTAACATAAGTTGTAGCTTGATCCGAAGATATATTTAGCTTTAAAACAACAGCTGGCAGGGTTACGTGCTCAACAAACTTTGCATGGTCCTAGTTTTCGTCGAGATTTAAGTTTATAGTCAGAAAAGACGCGATGTCTTTACAAAGTGTCATCTGGTAGCGATACTAAAGTTCTGAAATAGATAACATTCTATAAGACTTAAGTATTATTAATATTTTGGCATTATCGCTTTTTGCTGGTAGCAGCTATACACATGCAGGAACGGTGAAAGAATACAATTTCTTGCGGCCGAGCGGCCTGTCCTAACAGGCGAGAAAACAACCCACAGCCAAGCGGTAGGGTATTTATCCGTGTGGATGGTTACCACCCCAGGTCTAGAGTATGCCGCCTAACAACCTTGAGTTGTATACCGGCTCATTAGCTAGGTTCCAGTCACCCTTTAGAGAGCGGCAACACCTTGGTAGTTACCTAAGGTGTTGCAAATGTCTATAGGCGATGGTAACCACTTTCCATCAGTTAGGCCGTCTGCCTGTCGCTGAACTCATGCAATAAAAAAAGATGGAAGAACAATACCTACTAAGGAATGAAAATCGCCTTAAAAACTTAACACGCGGTCCCGACATAGTTGGTGAAACCACTGAAATTTAATTTTTTATTTTAAAATCAAAACGCATACTTCAATGCACTTTTGACTGTTTAACACATTTTTTTTAATTATAATTAGTCTAATTAATTCTTTCATCAAAATTCTGTTTATTTAATCTAATTTTCCAATATTGTATCAAATATATTATAATTTTCTTATAGTAAAAACTAAACTAAATTATAAATAAGTATATATAAAACCAATTTACATATATCCTATAAATAAACCTAACTTAAAAATATATATACAATAGTAAAAAAACTAAAGTACATAATAATACGTGATACGAGTATTAGTTCACTTATAAAACTGTCAAGAGCGAGTAACAAATAGAAACATACAAGTCCTTTTTCACTTACATTGGATATATTAATGTAATAACAACTTCTATGTACATACATAAGACATTCTGTACCGAAGGAATTTGAAATAATTTTTAAGTTACTTTAAATGTATACGTGCTTGATTGTACACTGATTGTAAGTAAGGGCTATTCAGATATTAGCTATAGAATAGTTAACAATACAAATTTATAAACGCCCGCGGTCACTAACCGATACAATATTGCCTATCTCTCAGATTTAATTGAGAATATACGGAAGCAATACGAATGTTATTATTAATATTCCTTCAAAGGCAAGTATGTTCTATTTTCTACCTCGGCAACCTAACGAACCCTATTTATACTCGCTTACAGCCGAAATTACGTTCTATTTTTGGTCCATTGATTCCTGACGCTACGTTGTTTGTTATTTTTGAATTTAGTTCGAGTATTTTACTTTCGCGCCGTTTAGGGGAATTTTGACCCCTTCGAAAGCTCCCTCTCTACGAATCGCTTTATTGAAAAGATGTCATTTGCTTGCCTATTTTAAAGAAAGGGGATATAAATCTTGCTTATCTAAGTACGCTAGCATACCCAGTAATGTGCATCAATTGTCATAATTGTGATTTTTACTTGTATTGATATGAATGAAGTTTTCTTAGTAAGAGTACATGGTTTGTTAAATTTTAACAAGTACAATATAGGATACAGGGAAATACTCTAGTTCTTGAAAAACATATACATGATGTACCTAGAGGACCAATTAATCTCATAACATCGACAAAGTAACTAAATCCTTTTTCATTACAAAAAAATCTTAAGGGTCATTTACATGGAGAGAGTTTATCGCACGTTTTGGGGCGAATATCGTATACTATTTTCGTAGGTAATACTCTTTAAACAATAATCGCATTGACAAGTTTACATGCAACCAAAAAACAAAAACTCGCCTACGAGTATTATGTCATTCGATAATCGTAAAGTAATTATCACCAAGAGTTTTGTTTAGGTACACTACGACACAAATCGCATTGAGATATTTGTTTACGATTTCTCGACTTGTCTTAACTAGAATTCGTATGACATTTTTACAAGTTCATGCGAGTATCGCAAAAATCAGTTTGAACCGATTTGAATGCGAGACTTATCTTACGTGTTCGGTGTTTTGTTTACACAGAGACATAAGTATTCAATGACCAGGCGATTATCGCCCTTCCACGTACGATATCGTATGTTTAGTTTACATGATAATATTTTTTTTCTTTCTTTAGACAATCGTATCCTGGAGGCAAGAAACCCTCTCCATGTAAATGGCCCTTTAGCGTATTTTCATTTTAGGAATGTTAGGACTTTGTATATTACCTAAAGAGATTTTTTTATATCAACCAATTGAACTAAATAATCAAAGATAACCAATGAGAAATTGAAAGCGAAATTAAAATATGTTATTAAATATAGTCGTTTGTACGTATAGGCCACCCCTAATTTGAGTGTTTTTCACAATTCACTGTTGTGAAGCAATATGTAAAAAGTACACATTGCTGTTGGATTTCATTTCTTCACAGGACAAACAGAATCACTTGTCCTGTAGGATAATTAATCATTATCCAACTCAGAGTGTTGCAGATTGTCGTTATTGTTCTGCCTTTATGTCAAAATTGACTATTGTGTAATCTATAAACTGGAGTCAAGAAATCCTTAAACTTAAGCTGAGTGTGAAACTAGATTTATATTTTCCGCTAATCCCAATAGTACTTGAAATATTAAATTCGCTCGTAAATGTGCTATAACATTGAATTTATGGTGAAAATAAAATATGAGTGAGTACAGAACTTAAAGTACTTGCATCAAAAGTGCAGGTGTTGTTTGCGAACAATGATGTTACAAAATTAATTAATAAACAAAATAGCAATGAAGGCTTGTAACATACCAAAAGAAGTTCAACTAATATTATTGTATATATGAACATATTTTAGTTTGGTGTTGGCTTGTTGTATGTTTAGCCATCGACTGCTTTTGTAAGACAGTAATGTATCGTTAAGGAACGGCGGGGAGAAAAAGGGGACCGGATGTCTTGGTTTTCCTCCCGCATATTAGATACTAGACGGCGCCGGCGGGCGTTTCACTACCTCCGCTGCATTGCAGCGGGTGATGGCAGTTACGGGCGCAACATCAGTCGTAACTCGCATCAAGGCTGCTGCAAGACGCAAATATTCCTCGCGCGCGCACGTCTTATATTCTTATATAGGTAAGACGATGCCTGCTGGGGGCTTGAAACCCTCGGTTATATTGAAAGGTCTTACCAGCTGGCCCGAGCCATCCGAGATTGTGGCTTTTGTTAAGGTGTTGTCCCACGACCCTAGTGGTTTTAATTAGTATCTGGTCGCCGCGAGTTCCAAACTTCACTGTCTGTCCCCGAAGAGTGGGGTGTATATAAAGCATTACCACCTCTTATAAAAATATATGTGTGTGCAGTTCACACGCAGTAGAAGTGAAACTTCAGAGAATATACTCACAGATAATTCTTCTCTAAATTTTATTAATATAAATATAATTCCTTTAGCCTGCCTCCGTCAACATATAATAATTCGAAATAAACTTCTTAAGTATCACTTTCAATTTTTCACTGTTTTGACCTAAAAAATATCAGCTTTATTTCGCTCCAAATTGGACCTATGTTTAATCATTGGTCTTATTGACTCTCTAATCTGTGGTACACGATGTAAAACTCGGTATCTCATTCTCTTGCAGGCTTAGTCCTATAGACTTATATGTTTATCTCTTTTTAGTATCACTTTTTCGTTTCATCAAGTTTCAAATCACAACGATTCTAAAGAAGTTTCACTTAAAAAGCTTAGAGCCGTGGATTCGTTTCGGCGTTGCCTATAGTGTGGTCCTGTGGACTGTTTTTTATTTTTTTATTGCAGGACTTCAGCAGACAAGCAGACGGCCCACTTGATGGAAAGCGGTTACCATCGCTTATGGACATTTGGTGTTGCCAAAGGTGCTACAAATGCACTCCTGCTCTCTTATGGGAGGCTGGAACCTGGTCACTAATGTCGGAACACAACTCAAGGTTGTTATGGCGGCATACTCTAGACCAGGGGTGGTAGCCATCCAGTCGGGCAAATACCCTACCACCTGGCTTTGGGTTGTTTTGTCGCATCTTACGGCAGGTCGCCCGGCCGCAAGAAATTGTATTCTTTCTCCGTTCCTGCACGGATAACGTCATTCAAGGAGAAAGTTGGAACATTGAGATAGTTTAGTGGCTATACGACAATTTTACGCTTAAAAATAAGAAAAACCTGGTATTTAAGAGCACATACTACGCATAGTATAGCGTCCTCTAATGGAAACAAATTTATGCTGCCTGGAATTTGGCTTCCGAACGCTAAATTCTGTTGTGCGAAAGTCCAAATATTTAATTTTTTGCTTTTTATCCATTGCATATCGGTTCACAATCCATAATCACAATATTAAATGTCTGTAATTTGCATAATAGAACAGATAGGCGCATGGACATGACGACACTATAAAGGTTCCATTTTAACGTAATGCTTATCAGAATTTTATATCGGCAAAACGCCGCGGGGTTATTTATTTAGTCCAATCATGTAGAATGAAGGAGAAAATAAAATATGTGCGGCACTTCGATATCCATACTCCATGCTTAGTAAATCATAAATACGAAAGTAACTGTTTGTCTGTTACGCTTTCACAGAAAAAACATAGTACCTGTTTTGCTGAAATTTAGATTGTAACGTAGTCTCGATTTCAAGACTGGACATAGGATACTTTTTGTTTCAGGATATTTGATAGTTTTCACAGGACGGATCGGAATGTTCCAGGAGTGAATTGCGCGTAGTTAAAAATTTAGTGCAATGCTTGCTCTTAAAATCGTATGAGGGATACCTTAGTATACTAAAAATTAGAACTAGTCATGTTTATAAAATATGTAGGAAATCAACGAATGCCGTTCAGACATTAGACGTTATTATTGAAAATGAATTGTAGGAAATCAATCAATGATTCATCGTTTGAGTCGGAAATATTTATCTAACATAATTAATAAAATCTTTAGCAAACGCGCGGCCCTGGATAATATCTAGAGCTATGTTATCTCGTTGCCAATACAAACAATCGCTATTCACTCGCGTTTTGGCTTTTATTACTTCACCCATTGGAATTGAATTAATGATTGATACCAGAACTGAAACGAGATGTAATCATTCAAACCACTTCTTTTTTGGCCTAATCACATTATAAATATAATAACTATATAATTTAAGTAAATCATACTATTTCTTGTCCTTAGGTAGTTCCTAAGGACAAGAAATAGTATGATTTACGATGACGATGTGCTAACAAAAAATTCTGAATAGTTTCCTAAACTAAAACATTTTTTGTATGCCTTTATACTTTAGAAGGCCATTGATGAAAGATGCCTACTAGGAGGGTCCGTCTTAATAGTGTAATGTGTTGCCTTGATGGTTAGTCCCATCGTGTTCGCTAGATGTCACTGTAATAGTACGATTCATCGTAATACGTAATCGTAATAAAAAATCGTATACGTAACATTTGTAACTTATTTAATTCAGGAGGCCTAAAGAAACCGCCATCGCACATTCTTAAACGAATATGACAAGTATCAGAATAAATTGGAACTGTATGCTATATGTCACACCTACGAGTAATCTAGGCGCGTATCAATATCATTAAGCGATTCTCCGAAAGCGGCCCCTTTAGGACCTCTGATACTCTGCTTAATTACAAAGTTGAGAAAAACTTAAGACTTAATTTATATGGTGTAAGAAATATGCTTTGAATAATAAAATGTAAAAAAGTTATAATAGTCCTACTAATATTATAAACGCCAAAATTTGTAAGAATGTATGGATGTATGTATGTTTGTAACTGTTTCACGCAAAAACTACTGAATGGATTTTGATGAAACTTTACAATAATAAAGCGTACACATCAGAATAACACATAGGCTATAATTTATAAAGATATATTTCCATCACCACGCGGGTGAGACCGGGGGGCGCAGCTAGTAATAGTATGACACTATCTAGCACTTAGGATTTAGGAGTTTTCGGGGATACGCGCATTATTGGGCGATTATAATTTTTCTTACATGATAAATTGTCGTAATCAAATATTTGATTATTTATTCAAAGTCTTGTAGTAATGTTTTTTGTAAACCAAAGTAATTTAAATTTCTTATCAATAAATTCTCCATTATTCCTAGGAAAATGTTTGATACAATGGCTTGGAGGACTTTGAAACATGCTAATTAAAGATATTGTTTTTCAATTGCTTATTCGTTCGCCATAAGATTATCGATGCGCCATTTTGCGTAGTACCTTTACCACAATACGTTATACCGGCACGCGGCACGAGTGTCGCTCGGTTATCGTTACCGTTCGCAGGGGGAAAGTAAAATTATTTCCTACTAGTGCGGCTGGTAATTTTGTCGGTATCGTGGTACAGGGCCGTTTGAACTAGGTCGTACTGGCGAGCGACGGACCAAGCGCAATGTTATGTTTTCTTGTTGCCTTTGTATTATCTTGTTTATAGATACACAATATAGTCGCAGTTTACCTGCGGTGATTTAGTGAAAGTAGATTCTTTTTAAACGAGTTCTTTTTCTTAATTAAACTTGACTGCTTTATTTGCCGATGTAAGTTATTTTTAACTTCTATACCTTACTATACCTTAATACAAGCAAAGCGTCTTCAGAATGTCTAAGTGCGAATATTTTTTTATTAATGACATATACCGAATGGCGACGATAGAGTGGCAGGTTGCATGGATCCAGTTTTTGCCCGGTGCATCTTTGTTTGAAGATAATGCTAAAACTTGAATACTGATAAGTACTTGGCACTGGCTAGGTAACACAAACGGTGTAGTTATATGTTAAAAAGGAAAGGCTAACAATAAATAACTGCTAAATTTATATTATGTGAATGTTTACAGTTTTGTATAATACCAATTTCACGACTTTTGAGAAGAACTGATTATCATCTTACTTACTGGTGGGATAAACCTAGGATACTTTTTACACCGGGAAATGGGATAGTTTGCGCGGGTTACGGATTTAATAATATCCTATAGCCTTTTTATTTTAAACACCTATTTATATATGTGTTGTGCGATCTTGATATTATTTCGATTTAGTGTATGGTAAGTAATTGTTATGTAATTGTACCATCAGCACTACTGATTTGTTTTATTCAATTGTAACTTAATGTATCGGCGAGAGTCGATATGCGTACTGTCGAGGCATTACGCCCAAAATTAAACCTTTAGCAACAAAGCTGTGTTTCACTTACAAAGGACAACCACAAGCCACCATCCTAATGTAACGAATAAATAGTATAACTTAAATATTAATGAATAATATCTTTTCATTGCTGTTTTTATAGTTGTATTCATCGTATATCAACAAGGTGGTCGAGAAATATTTTGCATTGAAGTTCTCGATTTCATCTATTTTATATCATAAATGGTTGAGTTAATATTCCTCTAAAATTTCTTGAAACCCATTAAAACAGTAAACCATTAAAACGATTTAAGCGCTAGTTGCGAGTGAATGTAATTGCCACACTTCTAAGCATTAAACTAGTGAGGTAGCTAACCAGTCGTATACTCTTTGCCCTTATTTAGGGTCAGTGCACATCAATGGAGACCGCAGTTATAAATTTATATTTTTGGTTCATAGCGCTATTGTCGTTTGGCAGCACTGATGAGTCTTTCTTCGTTGATAAGTAGGTAAAAGGTTGTGTTCCGTTTTAAGCTTCCACAATTATTGACAGATCACACGTGTAGGTCGTTATGAAATTTAACGTGTCTTCCGGTATCTTCAACGATATCATAATAAATTCTTCTTTAAACCCCGCAAATATCACTCGTTTAGCAGTTTCCTATGAGCCTTGAAAGCCTGAGCTTCTGGATTCATCTTCAAAATATGAAATTATATCTTATTCTAATCAAGTCAAATCGAATTAGTTCTCGATTAAATTGAACATCTGCAATTTTTTTTCATGGTTTAATTCATTCAAAGCTTAGGTATGTTTCCAATGAAGATGCCTTAAGATATCACACGATTAATACTTCTTGTTTCAATTCATACAATTGATCCAATCAATCATCGAAAATCTTTCAGATAGATTATTCAGATTTAATTTTTACACATAATAAGACCCACGTGTGGTTTCAATTTAAATAAATACACACCTCTCTCATATAATTACAGAAATAAATTATTTAAATAATTTACCGTTAGGTTGATCGGCCACTCGCTTGTGTAGATCGTCCTTATCATAAATAAAGTACGTTATTAGAAATGTGTGTACCTACCATTAAATGTCCACTCGACAGGGGACTGCGGCACAGTGCTACGTAACATAATCCATTGTGGCCGCTTTCTGTTTACATTCGAGTTGAATACAATACGCTCTACTTACACATATAATTATTATTTTAATGACTCCCTTGTTACGCTTAAAATTGTTAGTAATTAATAAACGGATTTTGTTGGTGTGTATTTGATGATTCTTAAATTAAGAAAAGAAACCCGTGATGTAAATTGTATTTTAAGTCGTTTAGAATGTAGAATTGTTTCTTTTTGTGTTATTTAATATGAATTGGTTTGATTATTAAATTAATACCTATCGATCTTAATTAATATTCGAACTAGGGCGAACTCGTGGACCTTTTCTTTTTTTCGACCCTGAGCAAAATCTGACATGTTTCATAAATATGTCAATTTACTAGACCGTGAACTGGCTTTCGTAAAATTATCTTATATAGACTCTGTCTCACGAAATAAGTCCCGCAGACGCGGCGCTACGGTCGTACAACGGAATGTAAGAAAGACTCGGATTTAATAGTATTAGTAAATAGAATAATAATATAATGTAACATTTACATTAAAACACTTGATAAAAACAAAATAACAACGTGGCTGGGCTGATCTGATTAGTTTTATTTTTTTCACGATACTTTCTCCGTGAGACGCACTTTATTCTACAAATCAGAATTAAACATAAAGATCCTTTAGTAAACTATTATACATAATAATGTTATGAGTTGCAGGACTCGAATTAAAATGCCGTTGGAATTATCATAGAGTTTAGTAGAACTGTACAAACACGTATAACACAGGTACAAATATAATTGAATACAACCAGCCCAAGCGTAATGCACGATTCAATAACACGCGCAAAGTCCGTCACTAAATAGATTACTGAATGTACACAAATGTTGCTTTGCTTGTGGTTATCGCTCGACTGCCCCTTCCTCAATCGGGCCATTGCTTTATATTGCACAAATGCAAATATGTCTGCCCGGCAAGAGTCGACGCAATTTCTTAGAAATCGTAACCAGCACACCTGGCTGATGACTGCCATAAAAGATTACAATACACAATGGGCTGTTTTCTAATCACTAATTTTAAACGCAAAGTAAACAGAAGAAGTCCAAATGCCGAAAAGGTAAGAAATGTGTTTCTACGGGGCTACAGGTATGAATTTGTCTTTGTCGGCACTAGGTCGTAACAATAATTTATGTTTGTTTATAGTATTTTTTGTATTCTGAACATAACAAGATTAAATTGCCCTTGGCAAATGAATTATATCAATTGAAGCATCG
Source organism: Dendrolimus houi (assembly GCA_039645545.1). NCBI lineage: Eukaryota > Metazoa > Arthropoda > Insecta > Lepidoptera > Lasiocampidae > Dendrolimus > Dendrolimus houi. The sequence continues at coordinate 11,435,425 of CM077136.1, forward strand.
GCAATTTCGCTTAATATTGATTAATTAACAACCATTTATCGACTTATCGATAGTGCTTATCGGACAATGATGGAAGATAAGCATATTGAATTATATTTTCTGTAAATTGCGTTATTGGAATACATTTATGTAGCTTATCTATCTTATCATAGACATGCTTTTTATAAATCTTTTTCTATTTTATAATATTTTATCGGATCTTTAGGTATTATACGTTTTTATAAAATTTCTAAGGATCGGTTTCTAGAGTATAACGAATATTGATGTGACACAATTGGCTGCAGTTTAATGTTATAAAAGGTGGATCAGGTATTTTTTATTAACTTGACAACAGTGTTTGTTATCCATTAGATGTCAAGTCTAACATATAGGATTACTGTTGTATTAAAATATTCATCATAGCTAACAAATCTCACAAATATGTGATTTCATATAATTTACTTATCGCTTCTCAGCCTTTTGGTTAATATCAAAGTACAGCGCGTATTGCTCATTGTGTATGGAACCAAAAATTTTAACCAATATTTTTTAAACTAAAAAAACACATTTAAGGTCTTAAGGATTATATAAATGTTATATTACAATTTCTATGCCCTCTCTGTGGATATCGAATATTATTAAGTATAAATACGTTGCGTAAAATATATAATTAGGTTATTTTTAATCGGTTTTTGATGAAATATGATGTATCCAATGCCCTTCAGACGAGTTGACCGGTCGCGTAGGATCACTGACGAGGTTGTTTGCAATTCGATTCCTTTGGGCTTTATTTTCAAATTATAATAATTTTAACCAAAATATACTGAAAATAAATGAAATTTATATACATAAAGAGTACAGGGAACATAAAATAATATAAATCACAATACTATGACAATTTTATACGAGCGTCCAACGTTAGCACTAGGTCTCAACAGAGCCTATCTGGCTGGCCACAGTGGAGTTCGCTTCGGTTTCGAAACTCTTTTTTTTTCATTGCCTGGTATTATTAAAACTAAAAAAACAATTGAAAAAAATACTAATTTCTTTTTTGTAAGCATATACATAAAACAATTCTTAACTTTTTTCACTCATCGTCACTGTTAGTAAAACAAATAAAATTATTCTGTGATGCTAAATTAGACTATGAAATGTTCATATTTCATCTTTGCGTTTTCATTAAAGGTATATGATTTTATTTCATTGCCAGGTTTTTTTTTTAATGTAAGTACAACTCACTCTCTGAGTGAGAGTTGCGACAACTGCCGAGTACCCGTTAGCACACCCCGGTGTATCTTTTATCACCAGGATGTTGGGACAACATAAACCAGCGTTCACAGGCTCCCTCTATATTGCCGACGAGGATCAAAACAAATCTTAGAATGATAAGTATACCTCCGTTACGTCTATGCGCCCTTACCTCTACCTTGCCTCTATGACGGCGGAAGGTCGTTAGACGCTTTCTAGTTTCTGTCGTTTAATCGTAAACATGATGGCAGTCTATTGAGCAGCCACCTTTTCCGTCCCGACGTCGCCTTAGAAAACAGTTCTCAAAAGGAGAGGACAGCGTCCCTCCCGTCCGGGTTGGCTCCCAAACGTGATTTAGACCATAGCCGGGAGCAGTGAAATATGTTTGACAACATAGGACAATACTAACGAAGAATTCAGACACAAATATTGTGTTTTTGAATTGATATAAATAAATAAATTCGCGATATATAAAACCTATTTAAGTTTTTATGTAGGTAAAATAGAGCTAATTACCAGGGTTTAAAAACTCTAGTTTTAAATATAACCCATTTATAGCTGAACTCACTTGAGCACAATACAATGTTTAAAGGTTGGAAGATTTACATTCTTGGCGTTTAGCTCTTTAGTGGAACGTGTTTATTAAAGAAGCTGTTAACACTTTACTCCCAATAAATTGTAGGTTGGTACAGAATAAATTATTTTCATCGCAACGTCGCGGCTGATTTATCGCTTGGAACTTTAATTAATAGTTTCAGGAAGTTGACGGCCATAACTAGAAGGGGCTAGTACTAAAACTAAAGTGTATTTGTCGTGGAATCGTCTTAATTTAGAATGTTGCGGGAATTTGTGTCCCTGTATTTCTGATTTGAGTTGTCTCATTAATGAGGATAATTTAATTTTGAGGGCTTGAATATTACACATCGAGAAGTATGTTTTGTGGTAAATGAAAAAAGGATTATGCTGTCAATTAACGTGATAGAGCCATGCTGGGATCATTATCTTGATTACAGCTCTTGGGGCCGCCTCGATCGGTATACCACGCTCTCACAGAATATCGATGTGAAACGGTTAGCTTTGTAGAAACCGATTTTAACGACAAGTATTTTGTTTAGGTTGATGGGTTACATTATTAGTTTTAGTAGGGAGCCCTAACTTTAGATACCCTATATTAATCAGGGATGATGTAGCATTCGAATGGTGAAAGAATTTTTGAAATCGGTGCAGTAGTTTTTGACTTTATACGTTACAAAAATATAAATCTTTCCTCTTTATAATATTAAGTATAGATTATTGCGAATGACTTTTCTCTAATATGACATATTGCTATATTTAAAATATTAAATTAAAACTAAAAGCAAATAAAACTTTTTTTGTTGTAAACAATTGCTTTCCTTAAATGTCTTCCAAATCTGATTATTGTCAAATTGAGATTGTTAAAATAAAATACCCTGTGATTTTATATTTTTATTGCGTAAAATACGATATTTTAAGATACTAATTTGAATAATTTGTGTTTTAAGTGTTAATTTTTTTAACTCGATATTTAAAAAAATCTCCGAAGACGTCACACGGGACAAGTTTACATTAATTTCCTTAGCCTATAAAACGAAAATAATCAAACCTACTAATCATAGTAATCTGTGCTACTATTTAAATGTCACTGTCATTACTCGTTACATATCGTGATCATTTTAGTGTGGCCAGCTTAGCAATTTTGTCGCTAGATTTATTTTATGTATAATTTATTTAATATTTTATATATTTATTTTTGGTGTTCAACATTTATTATTTAGCAATAACAATATAATAATAGCAGCCCATAAATGTCCCACTGCTGGGCTCGGGCCTCCCACTATAGGGGAACGGACAGTATACCCGCCACGCTTGTCCAAGGCGGCTTGGCAGGTTTGACACATCGGTTATCTCGATGTGCAGGTTGCATCACGATGTTTTCCTTCACCGTTATTAGCACGTGGTAATTGTAAATGCACATTAGGTCAGAAAACTGCCTAAGTGTGACCTTTAGTGAAAAATTAATCTTATAGAACTTAAACTGAATAATGTACAGTTAGAACTGAATACCATTAATTGATAACCAGACATAAATTCCAGTTATTCTATTAGACATCATAGCGATGTCATTACTTTTCTTAATTTGTAATATATCATTTTTAATGTCTGGTACTAGACATGACCTCATTATCCAATGATGTTGTCAATGCAGTTAAAATAAAAAGGTTGTATTGTCAGTTTAAATTGAGGAAAGGGGAGGGGGGGGGGGGTGTATTGTTGTCAGGCCTTTGAAAAAAATGTCAATCGTTGGGACTGCACTTCAGAGGTAAAAACTTGGTATCTGAGCGTGACGGTCACGCGAATTCAGTGCGTATTCCCCATCCCAGAAGTGCCTACAGAAGTTTTCACTTCAAAAACCATGGTGATGTTCGATAAGGTCTTTTTTAAGTCAATATGTTGGGAGTTACTTCACACACACGTGTGTGTGCCTACAAAAAGTCCAAATTTTTGTGATTTCACTATTAGCAACATGGCAATATTGGGTATTACAGCTTTAGATCAGCGATTAATGACATTTCTAAATTCTAATATTATTCATTAAAATTCATTTCGTCCTTAGAAAAATCTTCTGGAATCATCCGACAAAAAAGTGAACTGTTTTATTAATGAAAATATATTAAATATTTTCTCTTTGTAAACATGGCCGGATCTTCAAATAAGAGGATTAACTTTGTAAAGGCTGATTTGCAAAACCTACCTAAAGTTGACAATATAATGTTATTTGAGTACATAGCTATAGTACATAATATTGGAGTAATAAGAGGAGCTAAAATCCCGATGTAAGTAGTTTTGTGAAGATGTCTAAATTCATCAATTTGGAACAATCAAAGAACCAACAACCTATATCACTTTCTTAATAATCTATAATACAAGTAAAGTATCTCATATAAATACATACAAATAAAGGAACAGACATTACACCACTCCTCTGGCGATTGGATAGTGTGTTTAATTTCTAATGTATATTATGGGTCTGACCATATACAACAAATTACCGGAAAATATGAATCTCTCCAGTAGTTTTAAATATATTCACTTGCCGGCTTAAAAAGTGACTAATCGAGCACACCTTTCTATAGCTTGATATCAAAATACAAATAAAGAGCCTTTTCTAGCGGCGGCATTTTAATTAAATTTTTAAAATAAAAGAACACTTATTGTGCCATAACTATAATAGTTAGACCTATGCTGTGGCGACACTTTTTGTAAATAATGATGTGTTCTGTAAAGTCGTAGTACATTATTTTATTCTATCATCAATAGCAGCGCACGCGATTTTAGGTAACTTTTTACACCTTACACTATTGGAGTTTTAGTAAGGATCCCGATTTTTTTTGAAAATATAATATAGCCTATGTCAACCGGGGATAGTGTACCTTGCCAACAGTGAACAACGGTCTAATCCCTAGCAAAGGACCCGGTATGTGCGAAATGCATTTCCCCTGCCTGAAAAAAAAAAGCTTGCCAACAGTGAAAGAATTTTTTAAATCGGCTCAGTAGTTTCGGAGATTACCCCCTACAACTTCACAAACTCAAAAACTTTACCTCTTTATAATATTAGTATAGATAAAAATAAGTTATTCAAAATATTCATCCTTGTTTTCAATTAATTAATTAATTAAGCTTTAAAGGTGTGGGCCATTCTTCTACGGTGGTAGAAATCTTTTCAATAAGAATCAGTTTCGATTTATTGATATGGGCTAACTTGAGATAAATTCAGGTTCTGGTGAACTTTCTGCATGCCATTAGCGCCAATTCAGTTCAGAACGAATAATCTAAAGAAGTCAAGTCAGGGCGAGCTCAATGATGGCCAATTTTCACTCCGAACAAAGCCTGGCAAATTGACTTGAAACCAATGTTGCATAGACTTAGCTTCACGGGAGGGTGCATAGTCCTGTTGGAAAATCCATTGCTATCCAGCGAATGGAGTATCACTTAATGGTTAAATCATTGTTTCCAATATCTGATTTTGGAAATGTTGCGGCTTGAAGTGACCTCGTAGGAAACACCTCATCAAACCATTACACTTCCCAAATGATGAATGCGCTGGACATTGTGTACAGAAGGCTGGACGTCCCTTTAATTTCTGGCGTAAGCCGTATTGCCGTACTAAACTTTTCTTCCACCATGATGATCTCATCGGTTTGATTTTTAGTTTGAGATTATATTTAAGTATTCCGTTTACACATATTTGCTATTGGTCTGGAGAGCTAATTTATTTAATTTTATTCGAATACGTCGAACAAAATGTTTGTTTATGTTGTATGTCGTATCAATGACATAAAAAGGAAAATGTCGGTTTTTTTGTGTTTTGAAACTAAATGGCTACGGTATTCATATGCATTTCACCAGATGTTAATGACGTTATAGGATTTAGTTAGGTCAAACGCATTTCTTACATAATACAAGAGGATCGTACGTTTTTTCGGAATTTTAACTAGACAGAACTGATTAGAAACACTATTCCTCGAAATGGTTTTTCAAAAAGCTAAATTGAAAAAAGTGAACAATCCCAATTGCTACACACATCTTAAAATATCTTGCGCCTACCAGTATTTTTATTGCGAAACCGGCAAACAGACAGACAGCTCACGTAATGGAAAGTAATATCGTCGCCTATAGACGTTTGCAACAATAGGGACGCAGCCAACGTCTTGCCAGCCTGGCATCGAGGAGATGGGATAGGAGGTGTGAGATGTAGGGGATGGGATAGAGCGGTCAGGCAGGAGGAATAGGATAGAAGAGATGGAATAGAGGGAGGAAAAATGGGCCATAGGAACTCTCACTTATCATACGAACACGATTAAATCTAGGCTAACCGTTTCACGTCGATATTCCTTGAGAGTGTGATGTCACATATTTTATAATGATTCCAGCATGGCTTTACCACATTATTTATTAGTATTACCTATACCTGATTGACGGTACGATTCTGCAAAAAGGCCGTTTTCAGGTCAGTGATCATCCAATTCAAACAGTTTTAACCTTTCATTTTACAACCGTCGAATTAACGGATATGGTAATGTTGGGTGTATAGAATTTTATTATTGCAAAAACATGCAGGAACGCATACTTAGTTCTTTAGAGAAAGTGAAAGGTCGACTCTTTGCCCCCTCCGATCGTGATGTGTTCCGCGATTGTCCATTCACGTCTTAATATGATATTCTTTTCTGAGAAGATGATTTTACTGCAGCTCTTGTGCCATAATTTATACACGGTTACATTCCAATGTGATTTTTACAACCAAAGGCGTATTGCTTTTACATATTACCGATCGTTTATGCGAATATTCAATAGGTTATTGGTTGTTTGGAAAATTTTGAATGGTTTCCACGAATGTGAACCATGTAAGTAAAAGTATTCCAATTTAATAGCAATAAACTCCATCAAGTGGCTGCATAGTAAAGGGTTAAATAAGAGTAGAGGACACAGTAGCTTTTTACAATCTTGAAGAGCTCTTAAATAACAAAAAGTCGTTAAGTCGATATAGTCGATAGTCGACGGTTCATTTCTGTCTTTCAATTTGTATGAATCAACCAAACTAATCCACATAAACATAAACTTGTCATTCAAGGTCATTGAATACCGTTGTGCCGATTCTATTCTGTAATTTTCAAGCAAATTGATTCAATTTGATTGATTCACCTAACATCACTATTATGAAATATTACAAATAAACAAAATATATTTTTGTAATTTCACAATGCCTTCCTTCCAAATTTCATCTATACAGAATCAGTAGTCTTGTAAAAATACTATATATAACCTATGGAAAAATTATTTGACATGATATTGCTATAGGAATTCTATTATTGCCATTTGGATACGAAATCCTAAAACGAGTTTATACGAATTAGCAATATTAATTCAAAACTATATCTAGCTGTCAAACTTGACATTTCGTGAGTTTTGAATGTAGGATTTTGTTTGGCCTATATCTTTAGAAAGCTCCATAATTGCCCATTAGGTAAATAATAGATATATCTTGTTTAAATAAGCTTAAAATTAAGCCATAACGAAGATATTTGCAAAATATACTGCTTTGTGCCGTGTAGCGTAAAGAGCTTTATAACTACAATCAAACGACAATAGATGGCGCTGTATTTAGGTACGCAATGACACTCGCTTCATCCCTTCTACATATCGCCCGCTTAATAATAATCCAATACTGACAAAATCCAAGAAAGTCAACTTTACAGGAGAGTCAAAAAACGTTTTGGGCTCTCCTGTAAATTTCGCATGAATATCAGTATTACTACATACGATTACAATGGCTTCCTAGCGGATATTTTTGTTACTTTTAAGCCACGATTTGCGTACTTCCATGTATGTATAACAATAGATGGCGTTAAAAAGTTGATTTGGCAAAATTTTGGTAGTGCCAATTAAATACACGATCTGTGCATTTCTTCTTTATATCATCAGTCTATCATTAATTATACAGTAGTAATCAAGTAACATTATTTTAATGTTATAATATCTATAAGTTTCTAGAAACAGCTAAATGTGCAATTAATATTATCAATAAATCTCTTAATACTGGTGCATATTATGTGATGGTTTCACAACATTTCTTATTCAAATATGTTGTTTTAAATTGAGCTGGTATTGAGCATTGTTTTTGTGTGTGACTCATTCATTATATTACCTATGCTTGCATACCGGCGGTTCGGCACGCACGGAATGTTGCCCCAATGTCTTGTGTCACTTTTTTCTCATGATTCTAACTTTATATTTTAATGATTGATCCTACCGTACATGACGAAACATTTTTATATTTTCTGATACCTACGCTCAGACTGCTGAACTACATCTTTACATCTACTACTACATACATTATGTTACATCTCGAGTCCAAAGACTTTAGGAGCGTATTTTGTATAAATAATTGTAACAGTAATAGGAATAGAAATGGACAGAACAGATGACATGTACAAACTAAAGCAATATTGTATTAGAATGAGGACTTGTAAATAAATAATGGACAAAAACGGAAAAGAAAACCCGTGAAAAGAGTTTAGCGTAAGAATATTAGAAAAAAATAGCTGACGTTTTAAAAGATACTATCACTGTGTTAGGGGGACGCCTAACTTAAAGGGCTTTTTTTTAAAATATAAGCATATTTGGACATATGTAACGTTTATTTATATCTTACATAATGGTGGCGCTCTGAAACTGTCCAACTCAATCTCATTTATAGGAAACTACATGCGGAACGAATAATTTCTGTATGTACTTTCAATCTTTTTTTTGTTATATCAGCAACATTGAACCAATCCTGTAGCGTCTACCCCTGTGGCATGTGCATTGCTTTTGTCTACACGTTTATCATGCAAGCAGCTGAGGTATGGAACACGTTATCCAGTCTGTTTCTTGATAAATACAATCTAAATGCCTGCAACGGTGAGAAAGGTTCTAGGAATGCGTGCTAGCTACACGTTCCACTAAAATCATCTAACTCAATTCAATATGTTATCATTCAGGTAACTCCTATGTTGAGATTGTACAATTTAATGAACATTTTTATTACATCATCGAAAAATAAAATAGACATGTTATAATATATAAAGTATTGTACCAGGTTCGCATTCAATAAGGTTGCCAAATCTTACAAAAAGGTTTTACGGAAGGCTCGTTTCGACCACATATCCGGATTGATAATAAACTTGCGTCATATCCAACTGGCAATAAGGCTTTCAGATCTACGGCGAAATCGGTTGAATTGAACTTCTGCCGTCCGTTACTTCTTTCACAGCCGAGACCTGATGAGACACTAGCTCACACTGCAGAAGAAAAAGCCAACTTGTTTGCAACTCTTTTCGCGGAATCTTCTCGTTTAGAGACTAACGGTACAACACCACCGCATTTACCGCATAGTGGTCCCTCCATGGCTGAGCTACATATTCAACATACTGAGGTACGAAAGGCAATAAGAACTCTAGACGTGAACAAGGCTAGCGGCCCGAGTGGAATCCCAGCTATAGTTTTTAAATCTTGTGCGCATGCATTTACTCCAATACTGACACGCTTCTATCGTCTATCTCTAGAAACGTGACAGGTTCCAAAATCTTGGAAGCAAGCTAATGTGCAACCTGTGCTCAAAAAGGGCAGTCTTGTTGACCCACCCTGTCAACTACAGGCCCATTTCAATAACCTCCATACTCTGTAAGAGCATGGAGCTGATATTGAACGTCAGGCTCCTGGTGTACCTAGAAGCAAACGACCAACTTAGTGATCGTCAATACGGTTTTCACCGAAATTGCTCAACAGGAGATCTTCTAGCGTATGCCATACACATCTGTGGTGAAGCCATCGAGGAGTACGGAGAGGCGCATGCCGTTTCTCTTGACATTTCGAAGGCGTTTGACAGAGAGCGATCTCATTTAACCCGGAGTTTCTGGATACGCAGATGACAGCACGGTTGTGGAGACATATATATGCAATGCGTGAGATAACAGAGACCAGATCCGGTTGCACAGAGAGACGATGGTCGAACGGCTGAACGTATCCTTGCAGGCAGTTTCCAAATGGGGTGATGCAAACCTCGTTACTTTTAACGCCTCTAAAACCGAGGCGTGTCTATTCTCCGCAAAAAGGATTTCTTTTGAACTGACTCCCACTTTCAGGGGTGTGTCCGTTTCGTTGACCATTGGACTCGAGCTTCTGGGCTCTCTCTTTGACTCCAACACTCAATTTTGGCACGTACATTGAGTCTTTAGCGCAAGTAGCAGCCAAAAAACTACGTAAAACCCCTCAAAGGTGAGATAATACTCCACGTTGGAACAACTGGAGTACTGTTCTCGTGTTTGGGACGGCTCCGCCAAATACCAGTTGGAGGCGTTTGAATGAATTGAGAAAAGAGCCAGGAAGCTGGTCGGCAATTACTGTCTTTTTATGCTCGACTTCAAAGTCTAGAGTATAGATGCAAGGTCGCGGGGCTATCTGTTTTCTATTGGATATATTTCAGGGAGTATTCCTTAGAACTGCATGAGCTTGTTCTCCCATCCCCATCAACAACCAGACGTACTAGTTTATGCCATCATTACATGGTGGAAACACCACCAGTCAGAATCAAGCGCTTCGCTTCATCTTTTCTGGTGCGCACTGTCGAAGAGTGGAATAATTTGCCAGAGTTGGTTTTTCCTGACAAACACAATCTGGGAACGAGTCTTCAAGTCACGAGTGAATAGGAGATACGTTCTAGGTCAGCGTGCTGCATCCTAGACCGCGTCATCACTCAACATCAGGTGAGACAGTGGTCAAACGAAAACCTATAACATCCATAAAAAAAACATCCGGCGTTATACATTGGGACTTGCGGATATGACATAAAAGCGCTTAAATAGGTTCACATTTTCAAACATATCTTATTTGACGATCAAATTAGGATCCGGCGTTACAAAAGAAAAAGTTTAAAGTTATGAAATTAATTTTATTTAATGTTTTTCACATAATTAAACCGGTCTAAAGTTTTTTCTAGCAGTACATTTTGGCGCAAGATAGCATAATATACAAATTAGCAATAAAACATATTATGTTAACAATAATATATGTATGTATAACGGTGTTAACGGATTATGTTCAGAGAAATATGCGTCATTACGCGGTTTAGACAAGTCAATAAAAATATCTCGTTCCAAGCGCTGATCTACTTTTCATTCTTCACTTTTTAATCCAGTTGCGATGTGTTTATTGCTTTGATATTTATTTGAAGATCTTTTTCCACTTTGAAATATTTTCTCATGTGTTTCTACATATTTTATATATATATATATATACCAACACATACGCATTTAAGAGTCAGAAGTGTTAGATATTGGTATATGGAAACTAATAACTCCTTTGTATAATGTTATTTTTTGAGTTGCCACAAATATCCCTTGGAAGTGATGTGGGCTGAGTCCAGCTGGACGATTAGTATGTAGAAATGTCTGTATTATGTCACGATGCTAGAGAAGTCTTACACTCAGCAATGGACGACAATTAACTAAATAACCACGAAAGAACTCGCAATTAGAGCCCGGGAACTCAGTTTAACCTTTGATATAAGATTGTTTTTTATAAAAGTCCGTTGATGAAATTGTAACTTCCAAAGACATGAGTTCAAAGTAATGTACATCTTAATCAACTTCCACCATCTTCTTAATATCCATTCACCCCAACTCCTACTGCAGACTTGCTTAAACCTCAAATGTGTTTTATAATGTCAAAATTTGACCTGCTAATGTTTGTAGACGAAATAGGTCAAATGGTTGGTGTGACTTATTTGCAAAGTAAATTGATATTTTTTATTATATAGATACATACGGGGTAAAAAAAATCTTATATCTTCGTATGCTAATGGAAATAAAGTTTATTTACTTTGTATCAATTAGTATGACGAAATGTTAAAAACCTAAAGTGCGCTTTTTATTAGAAAATTTTATAGAACCTTTATTCTGCGTACAATAAGTTTCGAAGTTTTCTGTGCACTTATGACATATGGTCGTTTAGGACGTCATAAAATCTCTTCGAGGACCTTGGGACTGTTGGCGACATCCGAAATGTTGCGAACCGAGCTACGGTGGCCGACTTCGTTATGTAGCCCTTTTGTTTGCTTGTGATATACAGTAATTGAGCAGTCTTGGGAACGATACATCCTATTTATATCTAGCTTATTATAAATGACTTCTAACATAAAGGTAAGGAATTTGCAGAAAATGATTTACTAAATTTAATTAACAGGAACATATGGCTTATTTATATATTAGACTTCAAAATAATATATTATGTAGTTTAACAAACATATATGAGGCCTAAGAGGTATTTATTACATTTAAGTTTATTAATATAAAATTTATTAATTATTCTTATGTATGACCTTGTTATGATCCATATTTGGCGTGTTTTACGATTTTGCACTTACAACTCTTCACAACACAGTATACAATAAATTGCAAAGTTTACTAATGTATATGACATAATATATGATATTTTATTACTGCAAAGTAATAAAAATGGCAAATAAAAACCGCTCCACTGGCCAACATCTGCAATATTTATAGCGGTATCTTATCACGAGTGTTGCTCTATTCAAATGATATAATATGATCTTGCGCAGTTAAATACATCGATTTTAACGCAACAACGCTCGCGAACGTCGATAAGTGCACGAACAATGCATTATTTTATGAATGCTCTTTCTTGCTTACAGTGGCATAAAACGCTAAGAGCTCATTCAAGAGCTAAGACTGTAGTTTATTGTTGATCATTGAAAAATAAAACCATTCGATGCAAAATATCTTGTAATCACAATGGCAATATGTAATTATGAAACCTCACATGATTCCCGGATGTCAGGAAAAGATTTATCGGCATGAAACGCCATCTGTCATAGTAGCAGTTTTAAATGACGGTCACTTAAGGAGCAGTCCAAAGAGGAGGAACATTGCATTAATTTAATGCTTAATGTACGAAACATAGAGTATATTTTGTATATTAATCTCAGACGAACGAATGAAAGTATAGACGTAACTTACGTGAACAAAAGCAAATGAAGTGAAGCAAGTTTAAAAACTTGTGTATGTAAAATAATGCAATATTATACAAGTGGTTTGCGTCTCTGTGGTTAATAATATTTTATGTATCCACTAGAAATTATTCTACCTTTATACGCACTAATTCGATTATATAATACTAAATTCTCGTAACGCACTGTAGCGCGATCGGCTTCCTTTAGCCGGCTTCACTCTGAGAGCTCGAGGCGTGGTCTACCTATTTTGTTCATTTGAGATTTTTAAGTATTGAACGTCGAACACGGGAGGGAATCGCAACGCTTTTTCCTTTCTCGCGTGCTTCTACGTTCCTTTCGCTTAACAGCAGACTGTCTTTAGGCTTTATTAACGTATTAATTTATAACATTGCACGGACTGATTGATTCTGCGTGTTATTAGGAAGGTCGAAACTATGTCCGTGGCACGCGAGATGTTGTTTAACACAATTGTTTTTAAGCAAAGTAAGTATGGGACTTTACACGTCGCCTTGCCCTCAGTGACCTTGCCTCGCGTCCCATGTTAATGAACTGTCTATTTAAACATGACTGCTTACGATGTTCGAATTAACACCTTACAGTGTTGGTATTATGAATACTATTTGTTTATCTTGGTAACTGTAGGACATTTTTTTTTTTTTGCAAACCTTGAATTGATCGTTCTGTTATGTAATTGGTTGTATGTTTAGCGTTTTAACTTTGTTTTATACTACTGTAATTGTTATTATATAAGTGGTCCGTGAAAACGTTTCAAGCAATTTTCTATTAATAACATTTTCTTTGTAAATATATTAAAGTTGTACAAATAGAATTAAATACCTTCAAAAATAGTATCTCATAAAACGAGTGGGTGAGACGGCATACAAAATGAAGATCGCGTCGTTGGATAAAACTTGTGGAAAAACCGCTTGGTGTATTGAAAATGAAATGTATTCAACAGATTTGATAGGTATCGATTTGAAAATAATGCGGTGCATGCCGCGTTCTATATTCTAATGAAAAACTGTTGTTATCAATTGGAGGTATTCCCACGACCACTAGTGCATGTATTTACCTATAATTACGCGCTGCAAGGTAAATGAGATCCTTTTCAGCCGATGAATTTCAAGTCAAATTGAAAACAATATTATCGTTAGTTTGTTAAAAAAAAAATAGAAAACGATACCGTATAAATGTTTCATAGAGGTAATGAATATCACGCGCTAGAATAGACGTCAATTTGGTCCAGTATTTATGATTATTAACAAGGAATTTCAAGACGGCCTTGTCTGTGTGAACATTAGTATCATATTCAATATGATTTATCATATTATCTAAGAAAATAAAATGATTAGGATTAGAATTGTGTCTTAAGAACGTAAACTTATACGTATAACGTATCCGTGCAGGAACGGAGAAAGAATAGAATTTCCTGCGACCGGGCCGGGAATTGTTGTCGTAAGAGGCAACAAAACAACCCACAGCCAGGTGGTAGGGGCATTTGCCCGACTGGATGGCTACCACCCCTGGTCTAAAGTATGTCGCCATAACAACCTTGAGTTGTAATCCGGCATTAGTGAGCAGGTTCCAGTCTCCCTTAAGAGAGCAGCAGCGCATTTGTAGCACCTTTGGTGTTGCAAATGTCCATAGGCGATGGTAACCGCTTTCCATCAAGTGGGCCGTCTGCCTGTCTGCTGAACTCCTGCAATAAAAGAAACTTATATGAAATAATAATAATAAACAAAGTCGCATGTGTAAAATGCAAGGAGAGATTTGGGTAAGAAAGTACCAAATATACCAAATATTAACTATTTGGAGAGGGTTTCCCCTCTATTGTTCAACCTTTGATGTGAATATTCACACAGCACAGTAAGCAATGAACACCGTCTACACGCCACTACGCCTTTTATACGAAAAATGCTACCCTACAAAACAATAACATTGCATCATTGCTAAAAATAGCAATTACATCATAATGTTGCCAGGATAATAAAAACAATTATAATAATTAGTTACTGATGCACTAAATTATCTAGACGATAATTTAGTGGGCTTATAAAATTAACTAACCGGTAGAAAATGGTAATTTAATTATAAATGGAATCGTTTGATAAATCGACTAAAAATATTATCTATGACGATTGTCTATGTCATATTAATATACACTATGATTCTCTTGACTACTGTGGTGGACATCTTGTAAAACATATCAACATGCACGACTGCAAGCTTTTGTTGGGCCTAGTCCTTATATCGAACTCTGGCGAAACCGTCATAGCTAAATAGACGTTTGTTTCCCAAATAACTTGTCGGTTTTAGTAAAAGTAAACATACCTTAAGCATTCCATTTCTAAAGTACTAGGGGCCTTAAAATGGCCTCTTTTGGAGAATCGCATTATGAAATTGATATGTTTATATATACTGATAGGTGCAAGACATTGCATAAATATGCACATTATTTTTTAACTTGTTATATTTATAATACAGATTTGCAATTATGACTGAGCACGTATGTCAGAATAAACGAGTATCGAAGGAAAAGACATATTGTGACGACCCCAAATAATTGGGAGAAGGTGAAAGAAAAGAGAGATCTGCAAAAGGGGCTATTTTTACCTACATATATATACCTAATTATATACCTTTCATATAAATCCATTTATTTCTTAGAACGGAAAGTTCTAAGAAAAATATATAATAATCTACAAGTAGACTGTAAAGGTATTAATCGGTAATGATTTGACATGATTTCCTTTTGCACAATATAACTAACTATATTAATAAATAGTATAAAGAAACCAATACAAACTAGTATGGCCAGAACGTCTCTATTTAGTGGAGCGTATTTAATTTATATGTTAGTCTTTCGTATTTATTTGGGATATTTTTCTTTTCTTCTATTATCGATATAATAGTAAAATACTATTAGGTTGTAATATATTTGATACCTATACTAATATATAAAGCTGAAGAGTTTGTTTGAACGCGCTAATCTCAGGAACTACTGGTCTGATTTGAAAAATTCTTTCAGTGTTAGATAGCCCATTTATCAAGGAAAGCTATAGGCTATCATCACGCTAAGACCGATAGGAGTGGCGCACCAATGAAGAATGTTTCAAAATCGGGTATTTTTTTTCCTTTTGAGAGCTTCCGCTGCATGCGCTGCGTAAACGGTTAAAGTTTACAAAAATCATGTGTGACAGAATTGTTCTCCTTTAAAAGTTCTAAAAAAAAGTCCGCGACAGCATATGTCTATCTTTTAAGGTTGGCTCACTATAACTTTTTTTATGCTAACCAAATTTGTTCTAAAATAATACATTATTTCCGAAGGTGTTTTTATAAGCATGATATTAATCCTTATCCAAATAAATACGTTAAAGTTAGCGTTAGCCCAAAGTAACTATTCCACGCGGACGAAGTCGCAGGCAGAAGCTAGTGAGTAAATGTGTATAATTTATACATTATATTATACAAATATAATTTGTTTTAGTTTATCAAGCGATTCAAAATGAGCATTAGTAGCAAGCAGTCTATAAAAGGTCTCAGGTCTGGGTTCGTAATTCTTCGTATAGTGGCACGGATAATTTACTCGTAATCTCAACGTGTGGTAATTATAAAAAATATGAACATTAGGTCAGAGAAATTATATATATATATATATATATTATATGTATGTGTCGCGCGACACATACACAATAGTAATCTGAAATATTATAATCAAAGTTTATTACACTAGAATTATTACAATTACAATATTAAATACAGCAAAATAATACACAGAAATATTAGGACAACTCCAAGAGTTGCATCAACGCTTGTCAGGTGTCAAGCAGCAATTTGCCCTCAAAGAATACTGCGATTATCGGACAGTAATTATTGACCACAACATATTATGTGCTCCTTGTCCAACAGAGCTTTCGCTGTCTTCAACAGACTAATGTAGAATGTTGAATGTCCCGTTTAGGCGATTTCCCCTCCTTTTATATTGTCGAACCAACAACACAGCGTAATATATACCCTTTAGTAATCTGGTAAACTGAAACTTATTACAAAGGTTATTAAAAATCCTAAAAACATTTATAAAGTGCTCAACAATATAATAAATCCCATCATATAAATACAACCCAGTTTTTATTAAACTAAAACACCACTTTAAGAAAATCAAGTGCAGGTACTTTAAGAAAAACACAAGTACCCTCAATTTGAAGCCACAGTATTATCTTAGTACGACAAATACATAGTTTCAATCTATTAAATACCTTCATATTACTTATCACGGCCATACCGACCTCCCATATCAAATATTACTTTACGATTTTTTTACAATTATATCGCAATCTGCGACATATATATAGGCGGTAGGTACTTGTCCACCTCTATCGTACAAATTCGACTAGGATTCGAACCCACATAATTGAAACGAGACGCAGGAGCCTTTTTACCCACTGAGCTAGACTCCTGTAATGCGTGTACAATTCATGTTATGTAACATAATATGTATAGCAAGCTTTAACCACTAATGACATTTAACTTCACAAGAGTTTTAGTATAACTGAAGCCAATAATTATACAGCTTGAAGGAGTTTTGTGTTTGTTAACACAGCTATATTATAATTATTTATTCATTATACGTTATTTATTACACTTGTAATAAAAACTTTGATGTTAATTTTAGGAGCGAGAGCTGTTGCCAGTACATTAATTACATTAGCTAATTTCAAGAAAAAAAAGACAAAAAAGTTGTTATGTTTTAAGGACACAAATCTCTTAAAGTCTAACAACCCCCACTAAATAACCGGCAATATGGCTCCCGCCATAGTCGCTCAGCTGGGGATCTTCTGGTGTACCTGACCCACCGTTGGGCTGAAGCCATTAAGAGCAAAGGGGTAGAGTTCTGGCCTAGATAATGCTAAGGCTTTCGAACGGGTGTGGCACAGTTTCTTCTGTCGGAGCTACCATCTTACGGGATACCCGAAGGACTTTGCACCTGGCTATCCAGCTTTCTTGGTAGACGTAGCATTCAAGTCGTTGTCGACGGTTACTGCTCTAGCACTAAGCCCATCAACGCTGGTGTGCCCCAGGGATGTGCGTTGTCGTCAACGCTGTTTATTCGACTGTTTAGTTAACTACTTTCATTGCTGTTGATGACAGCACTGGCGACGCGCAGTACTCTGATCGTGCAAACGTCCCTCGACCATTTGTCGAGGAAAGTCGAGTTAGACTTGTGTCTGAAATACAGAACTCCTTAGAGAGAGTGTCTGAGTGGGAAACAAAACCTTGTCCATTTCAACCCCACGAAGACAGGTCTGCGTATTCTTTACCAAGAAAACTCCATTGGAGCAAGCGTTTCAGTTCCAAGAAACTCCCCTTACCACCTCCAAAAGTATTGGGATCCTCGGTGTCGACATCGCGAACGATGTGCAGTTCAGGGGCTATCTTGAAGGCAAGGCAAAACTTGCCTCCTAGAAGCTGGGAGTACTAAATCGTTCCAAGCAGTACTTCACTCCGCGGCCACGCCTTGTGTTTTACAAGACCCAGGTGAGGCCGCATATGGAGTACAGCTCACACCTGTGGGCCGGAGCATCTGCCTACCAGCTTAATCCCCTGGACAGTATTCAACTTCGAGCCGTTCGCGTTGTCGATGATCCCATACTTACAGACGGTCTAGACACGCTTGGCCTTCGGAGAGTCTTCGCGTCTACCTGCGCACCTTACCGAATGTACTATGCAGAGGGTTCTGAGGAACTGTTCAGGATGGTGCCTTCGTCTTCTTTCTACCACCGCACTGCACGCCATCGGCTGGGCGATCATCCCCACATTCTTGTACGCAACGGTTCTCTAGAACGTTAGTCTTGGGTACCGTAGAGATTTGGAATGAGCTCCCAGCTGAGGTTTTTCCACAGCGCTACGATATGAAGTTTTTTAAAAAAAGTGTCATAAATTTTCTTCGAGGCCGGCAGCGCGTTGGTGACATCTCTGGTGCTGCAAACGTCCATAAGCGTCATCTGCCTGTCTGATGTATGTACTCCAGCTATAAAAAAATAACATGTACAAATGATAGTAAAAACAATATTTTAAAATGCTGATGACAAGTTTCCACCTATCGGTAAAAAAAAATATACATACGAGTACATACACTATATCAACAGAAGTTAAATATGATAACATGTTAACTGTCAGTCATTTCAAAAAATTGTAGAGCCAATGTGCGATTAAAATAACACTAGTGCAAAACAGGTCTAGATTTAAGTATACTACCTACTTCATTAAAAGAATGTGAGTCTCGTATGATAAAGGTGTTTTTTCTGTAGTTGGTATTTACGATCGGTGTGTGGAGTAATCCTCTCTATCTAAGGTCGAGTTGATTAGTCCTTTCTACAGCAGCAAGCAGAAAATTGACAATGAAAATGGGCAGCGCGTGTACCAAATGTTCGAATAAGTTGCATTTAATGCAACAGATGCGAAACAAAATAGCTTGAGATCTTACAAAAATTATTACCGAGTATGGAAATGTATTCGCAGACATGTTGATAGCTAGCAGACCATTGTAACGTACATACGCTCTTGGTAAGTACCTTCGAAGATAACTATGAATAATAAGTTACTCTTTGTCCTTGATAATACGATAATTATTTAAAAAACAAAAATTTACAAGGGCGGAAGTTGTGTGGAAATGTCTAAGGGCCTATGCGATCACTTTCGCAGGTTCGTACTACGAATACAACAAGTTTAGTATCAAAATAAAGTAGATCTGCATGCTATGTTTTACACCTACCAGTATGATGTATCTAGACACGTGTCAATTTCACTAAGCAATTCTCCAAATGCAGCCATTTTAAGCCATCTGGTGTGAATGTAATATAGGTTACATAATATAAAAATATTTTCTGTTAATAAATACTTGCTTATAAAAAATATATACACACGTAGTCGCAGTTAGAACTAGAGTTCAAATAAAAAAGTTTTGCTTCTAGCGACGTGAATGTGGCTTGTTAATATTCATGTGTCATACGTATGCATGATTTTATTATTGTACTTCATTAGAAACCATGATGAATAAGTTGCATAAAATACTCATAGAATACAATGAGACATAGGTACCTCCTTTTGTGACAGTGACACCGTATTATTTATTTAATCCTGCTTTTATTACTAAACAGAGTTCTCCCCGTAGCTTCGTCCGCGCCAACGTTCGGTATGCTTCACATTGGAGCTCTTTTATTTTCCGGGGTATAAACATTCTATAATCTGAAAATTTGAGTTATGGACACAATTGTAAGCGACGTCTGTCATCAAATGTTGCTCCGCCTTCGGGTCGGCGACGACGCGTGTTGTTCGCATCGCTCTGCATCTCGTACGCATAGCACCCTACCAGACACCATGACTTGACTCACAGTTATAATATTTTGGCGGATTTAAACAACATTCTTATCTAAATGATATCCTATGTGTTATTCTGATGTAAGCTATATTACTTTAAAGTTCTATCAAAATCCTTTCAGTGGTATTCCCGTGACAGAGTAGAGAATCCATACATTCCCACAAACTGCCATTTATAATATTAACCAGAATAATAAGATATGATTTGAAGACCCCTGGGAAAAAGTCCAAACTTGGCAAGCGACATTGATTTTAAGTGCAATTTCGTTTCTTGAATAATAAAACCTTTTTGATTCAACTTATATTTTTGTTTTATAGTGAAACTTAGAGGTTTCCGAAACACACCAAACTTTAAAAATGCGTCGCATTTTTAAAGTTTGGTGTGTTTCGGAAACCTCTAAGTTTCACTATAAAACAAAAATATAAGTTGAATCAAAAAGGTTTTATTATTCAAGAAACGAAATTGCACTTAAAAATCAAAAAGGTTTCAAACATAAAAAAATTAAAAACTATCTTAAGTCGGATTTAACAGGGAAAAAGTGACACTTTATGTCACTGACAAACCTGTTTTTTCCCTGGACTTCTTAGGTAAAAAGTAGCCTAGCATACTTTTTACCTATATGTGATTTTTTAAACGTCAAGAAATCTAAGACTAATTCGTGTTTACCCTGTGCGGTTTATTATCTTATAGTACCGGAAATTCCCTTCAAAATTGCACTCAGTTTAGTTTCGAAAAAAAGTGACAAGTTCTTCTTTTTCCAGGGAAAAAGAAGAACTTGTCACTTTTTTGTCTTCATTTATTCTATAACTAAGAAACTTTTGTATATTGATTGTCAAGAAAAGCCTAGCATGTTCATTGTCATAAAAGGGAAACTAACACTTACACTTTCTTTATTACTAACAACATACAATTTACAGTTGATTCAATGTACTTTTTATTTGGTTAAGAATTGAAAAAATGATTAACAGTTTTGATGATTTACCTTTAAATTTAACAGAGTATAATCTATATGGTGCTATACAGTGGTGTTAAAAAAGGCCCAACTAGAAACGAGTCATGTCAAGCACTTACCAATTTATGTTACTCTGTTTCTTACTTAAGCTATTTTACAACATGAATTAAGTAGTTGGATTTGGTAAGAGCAATCAACCAACCCTACAGTGCTGTGGGCGTCGGTCCCCAGTTGTCGGAAGTGGCCTAGCGCATCCCGGTCCACCATTGTGAATGCGAAATGCAAACGTGACCGGCTCGAGCACAACCGGCTTTATTATTGCGTTTTATAACATCGACTTGGCGTTCTTATTCGATAACGTACATTTTCGATAACGCTTCGAGTTTATCGATTATCCCTTACCTGGCTTTTGCTTCGTATTGGAGAAGCTCATTCACATTACTAAGTCCAATTTAAGTGATAAAAGCTGCCCATGAAAGTATATAAATAAATATTGTCTATTAACTTATTTTACAAGAAAAATATAATCTTACTACAGTAATTTTTGTACTGATCTTTTTTTTTTTTAGTCTAACGCTATTTAATAGTTAATTAAATATTATTGTCATGAACTATAGAATTGAGTTAGCTAGAGGCAAAATTTTATTTTCTGTTAAATTAAATCTTTAGACTCGCTTTAGACATTCTTAACGTACCGATTACCTTGATGTTAAATGTGATTCAGTGTTGAGTATTTTTAGCCATTCATCGTTAACTCCATCAGACGGTGATCTTAGTTTATCGAGGTAGAATGCTTTACGCATACCCCCATTGCTGGATACGCATTAAAAAACACCCGGATGTACCTCCAATCACCTGATCCATGGTTATGGAACATAAGTTGAGTCACAGGACCCGCGGAAAGCATCTGCGGGGCCTAATCTTTTCTTCTTCTAAGTCGTTTCGCTAACTTCTGAGGGTCGTAACTTTGATGGCAGTGAATAATTGCTCCCCTCCACTGAGATTGGTTTTAAACACGGGGCAGGGCCGATTTTATGGACATATCTAGTTTGTCAGCAACCTTCTCAATGCACCTCTTCGGAGGTTCACCACAAGCTCTTTTGCCTTCAACTTTCCCAGTGAACACAAGTCTCTCCATATTGTCTCGAGTTTGGTGCGGGTAACAGCTAGATGGTATTAATCTCGAGGGTCGTCATCCTCAGCGGTGCGCCTGAGGCGACCAGTCGTTAGCAGTTTATCTGCGCTATCTTGTTTTTGCGAGAAAGGAGTCGGGAGATCCCCTCGCTTATTCGCCTTGCCATCTTCTTAACGGACGTTATAGTGTCATAAGAGAAAGGAACTATATTTATATTAATAAAAGTTAGAGGAGAATTATCTGTGAGTATGTTCTCTGAAGTTTCACTTCTACTGCGTGTGAATTGCACTCACTTTTTATTTTATTTCGCTGAGCAATAAAGTGGTCCATCTATTTATCTTATTTCGTATGTTTCGTATGTGTCCATGCCATCGGCATCAGAAAAAAAAAACTAATATTTCACCCTTTTTTTATTCTGAGTAAGTAACTCAGAATAAAAAACGCAGCCGCGTAATGAGCGTCGATCGCGTAACGAATAAGTGGCTATACTAGTACATTGCGCATTGAAGATGCCTCTTCCGACGACCAATTAAGAAAATTACTTGCTGGCAAATGAGATGGAGATCGCTGGAGAGATTAGCATGTTATTACTGCTTCCTCGAGACCATTAGATTTGTTTCTTAGAGCTATTTGGAACTATTCCGTATCCTGTAATATGAAATGAAAGCTACGATTTTTTGTATTAACTCATTACCTGATTGTCATATTTTATCTTATTTTAATCAAGAGATAAATTTTAATGTTATTTCGGTTAAATATGACAGTTATAAATTTACCTATTTGAAGCTCTAAACTATTTTTTAATAAAAATATTATTTTATAGGGATACTCAAATAAATGTGCAATATGAATAGATACATGAAAGTAGATGAAGCCAAACTTGTCTGTTCAGAATCGTCGCAAGTGGAGATCTCTCGTCTCTTCGTACCCCCATGGGAAACAGGCGTGATAAATTCAAATGTTTTTATTTAAAATTGATTGTACTGGAGAACACTTTTTGAAGGTCAAAAGATATAAGTTAAAATTTAGATATACTTCCTATTCTATGTACAGCGCATCACGTGTTATTGCTGTTAAGGAGAAGCGGCAAGAAACTCCGCAGCAACAAGTCTAGGTAAAAAATTGTTTTCCTCCTTCTCTCTTTTCTTTTTAAAATAAAATTTACACAGAAGTAATGAATTTATGCAAGTATGTACTTGGCTGTCACTGTAAAAGTTTTGCAAACAGCGTTTAAAATTGCTAGGACATAGTTATAGACGCGTATATCGAGACGATTGTTTTTGGGTGTATTTAACAGTATTGGTGGTTGATTGTAATTGACGATATCGTTAAGAAAATTAGAGTTCCGGGAGTTCCTCTTTAATTAGGAAGGTTTGTATTTGATCGCCGGTAATTGTTCGATAGGTGATTATAGCCAAGTAAACACGTTATTGTAGTTATGTTCCTTGACCTCTCCAAAGTGTGATTGTACATTCAGGACCAAAATAAGCCATGCGGACCACGAGCGGGTACAAGATGAGAGCGCTACTGGTCACATGCCTTCACATTAGCTGCTGTTATCGTAATCGATTTGATCAATTGTTATTGTTGGGATGGTCTAAACTACTCTAAACATATTTTAATGGAAAGAATATAACATTTATTATCCAATGGCCAATGTTTGTAATAACAGCTATTTATCCAATATAAGTTATAGTGGCACATAAATCTGTATTTAATTTAAATATGTATATGGCTTTATAATCGCGTTTCAGTTAACACCCATTAGGTAATGTTTTTGAAACGAAACAACACTTATTGCAGGAAAACAAACATTTCGGTTTAATTCGTTTATAAATAACTGATTTGTAATATATAGAAATAGATAAAATAATGCTATTTGGTAGGTAATTTTTATTTCATTGGCCCTACGGACTGAGAGAAGTCGCATGACAAGTCCTAGTATTTTATAAATCCAAAATGTCGCCAGTCAGAATGTAATTGTTAAATATATACGTACGTAATTTTTACTAGCGACCAAAAATATTATGATATTTAAGGCTGTGTAACTGACTCGGCACTAAATCTGTGTGTGTGGGCGACAATTTAACTTTTAATGAAACAACCTACAGTTTATTAAATCATAATCCAAATGATTAAGAATTTAAAAGGAGTCTTGTATTATACTAATTTTATTAAAATGCTTCATTATTTATGAGGTAGGTGGGCAAAGGAAAGAGTTAATCGCAAATATAAGAGTTCTAAGTTAATATTTTGTTAAATAAAATTATTCTTTCAAAAGACAAGAAGCACTTATAAGCCGCGCGCAAAAGGTTTGCCGATGACTACTTACTATTATTGTATTGTATTACTTACTATTATTATATATACTTATGTAAAGTATATACAATAAAAAATTAAAATAATACATTTATTGCAACAACTATTTATGTAACCTTTTTTATCAACCCTACTGACCATCGACGCGTGACATCATGAGGCTATCGTCAAACCTTCTACGCACGGGTAATACACGGTAAGATTGTTCCTCCCACTTTCTATTAGGATTATTGTTACGGTTCCATAGCAATTTTAAGAATTAAATTTGTTATTGATCTAATGGCGGCCTCTAGTGTTATCTAGTTTCTCTTCTGCTTCCTGGAAGAAAGCCTGAGGTTCAGTACAATTGAAAGGATCTGAAACAATTTCTGCTATAGTAAAACCGATTTATGTGAATTTGTGCGCTGAATTTTCAGTAAGCAAAAGATGCATGTCAAGACTTTCCACTTGTTACGAAGTGGAAATCCATCATCTTTGTTTACTTACCACTATGAGAAACGGGCATTTCTTTTTGAACTTTTACCTACAACCTTACATTGCAATTATAGTGACCGTTGGTGGGTTCTGCATTTCTACCTAATCAAGAAGACCTCCTTCTTTATTCAGCTACACCTTAATGGTCTAGCTGAATAAAAGAGCTTTCAAATCTTTTCATCGTTTACAATCTGATTTATTCCTCTCACGGGTTGTTTTGAAGATAAGACCGCCCTTTATACACAATCGAATAGTAGGTACTAGTCTTTTTGTTTTTTATGTTTGTATAGGTTCCCGTTCAACCACTGTCTCACCTGATGTTGAGTGATGACGCGGTCTAGGATGGAGCACGTTTACCTACAAGATAGCTAATTCACTCGTGACTTAAGACTCGTTCCCAGACTGTACCTATTTGTCTGGAAAAACAGACTCCGGCAAATTATTCCATTATTCGGTATTGCGCACCAGAAAAGATGAAACGAAGCGCTTCGTCCTAACTGGCGGTGTTTCAGCCATGTAACGGGGGCTCAAATCGGTGCGTTTGGTTGTCCGGTGGTAAAACGGGGATGGAGGAACCGGTTCGTGCAGTCCCCAATGTGTATCCGATAGAAGTTTTTCTATATAAATGTATTTCATTTGATTATATGTAGTCAATAACATCAAATAATACACAAATCCATCATCTTACTTAACAGGTGGTCGATCCTCTACCCTCTTCCATTTCAATCGTTTAACCCTTAAAGATATTGGAATGGCATAATAATATTCTGCGAAACATAATATTCACAGGTATCGATGTCAAGCGAGCATCAATATTTCGCATGTTGACTCTAAGTCTACTTGGTCTGATACATGGTATAATATTGAATAGTTTTTTCTGCGTTTTTGCGGTTATAGCATAAATAATCGAACAAGTGTGTATCGGACCAAGCACATGAAAGGATTCCGTAAAGACGAAAATCTTCTGTCTACCTGTGATATAACCATTTTTTTATGCGTTTTGGCGCTAGATAGATGGAATTTGAAACAACGTTTTATTGCATAAACCGCTATACAGTTATATATTTTAATTACAAAAAATAATTACGGATGGGAATAATAAAATATCAATGCAACGTTTATACTAGGTGTAACGTAATAAGATAGGTCTTTATGATAATTTGTCATATTTAGGTCAATAGGTATAGATTTCTTTTTTCTTTCATCTTCTCATTATTTGGGATCGGCACAATATGTCCTTTCCCTCCATCCTCCTCTATTCTGACATACTCTATCTTGTCCTCTGTCACACCACAAATCATCATGTCATACTTCACACAATCTTCCAGTTTAGTGTTCTTTTTGAAAAGTGACTTCATTCCTCAATACTTGCCCATACGACCTTAGTCTTCTTCCTCTCGATATGTCTGTAACGGGAGCCAACTTTTAAAGATAGTTAATAAAATATGGGTGTTTAATTTCTTTAAATATAAGTTTCCCTCCTTTCTTTAACTTTACTCATCCAAGGATTAGCGGGTTTCATCCTGCAGCGATCTTTATGTACAGGTGTCTTCGCGATGCTGCATTCACTGTGAAAACGTGTAAACTGTAACAATATTGTCAATTATTATTTTATTATATAGGGCTGAACTATACAATAAAACTACGTCACTGGTAAATGTTGTATTCCAGATTCTATCCCAAGTTATCGGAAAGGCCACCGGATGCCTTGATCACTGAGTTACCACGACTTAGAAAGAAGATTATAAAACTATTTTTATGTGTTTATTGTATTTACGTACGGTGCCACATGCTGTTATCATATAAGCTATAGCTGTGAAGATAAGAATGATAAAGGCAATACGCCTACTAATGTCACGGACGGACAGATGAAACGAGCCTTCCGAAAGGTTATTATTTAAAATACAATCTTATTTAGGTATATGTTTAAAAAACGTAATTTTGAAAAGCTACCTACATGACTAGATGGCGCCATATGACCCTCGTCCCTCGCTTTTTATTTTGTGTGTGTGCGCGCGTGTGTGTGTGTGTGTGTACGCACACACACACACACACACACACACACACATATGTATGTATGTATATGCATGTGTGTATGTAGTATATTTTATTATTACATATTATTTTATTTCGGAAAAAAGATGTATACGAGCCATGTGTGGGATAAAACAGCGAGATAGTTATAGACCATTCTTTGAAAGCCTCAAATTATTAACCTTACCGTGCATATACATTTTTGAAATAGCAGTCTATGTAAGGAGACACCCTGAGCACTACGAAAACATTCGAAGCACACCCCAAAGCAACACATTAAAATTTAATAAAAACTTCAACATTATTTTTAGGGAGCATATTTGCGATATCACTACAAAATTATAATAAGTTACCCCTTTACATTAGGAAATGAATACATTTAAAATTTATAGGACTAAGTTATTTGGCAAACATGACATACTATTCAATTCTAGTTTTTCTTTACACGAGATGTAAATGGATACATGTAAATTAAATGTAGTAATGTAGAATGGGTGACATATATACAATATAAATAAATTACTATTGTATTAATGATAACTTTAATAATATAATTATGACGAATGTCAATAAATGAATATTGTAATCTTCCATTCAATAATTGTGAAGTCAGTAAATATTGTAAAGTCGGTGTTGATAATAATTGTATAGGGTGGTAGTCTGGAGCAGATAGCAGATAGCCTATGGCGAGAAGACCGCCCCTTGTAATTTAATGTATGTACAATAAAGTTATTCATTCTATCATTGCTATTTATACGCCCTCATTAAAAGATTTTGACTGCTTTGGTTTTTAAATAAATAAATATGTCTTTAATATTAAAACTTAAAAAGGTAAAACGAATTTTATTTTAAAGATTTTTAACAAGGTAGAGGCCATGCTACGTATTACGGGCGACCGATCTGTGTGATATCACGCTTTCACAGAAATTCGACGTGAATCGGTTAAGCCTTGAGCTAATCGTGTTACGTGAGACGAGTGATAGTTCAGATGGTCCACTTACCCTTCTGTTTGGCCCATATACCCTATCCCATCCCGCTATTTTTGCATTCCTCTATCTCATCCTCTCTATCCCATTCCTTTTGTCTGACCCTTCTATGTTATTCCTCCTATCCCATTTTGAAGGCTGGCAACGTGCTGGTTCTTCCGCCCCCAGTATTGCAAACGTCCATAGGTGACGGTAACCGTTATGTAATAGATGGGCCGCCTGTTTTCCAAATTCGCAATAAAAAAGATTATCTATCTTAGCAATGACGACATAAGTCTCCGTTTACCGGTGTTAAATTTCAAAGCCTTTACTATTATTATTTTACATTATGCTAGTTTTGTTGAATTGAAACCAGTTTATGCTCTTCATTTAAAGTTTCAACGAAGATTATTATTAAGATTTTTTTGTAAACCACTAATCTTATTGTTAGAATTTAATTTAGAAACAAAACGTATAGACACATTTACGTCAATTCACATGCACATCTGTGTCGTCATTTATCAGTGGACGTAATAAATTAATTGAAACCACTCGTTAGTGTGCACCCTGAATGCAAATCAGTTCGTGACCTCGCTAACAGCGACAAAAACGTCAAACGGGCTATCTCGTCTATGCCCTCTGTGTAGTTTTTATATTCTTTGACGTCATATTTTTTGTACACATTAGTGGGCATGCAGATTAGCTAACTTTTAAGAGTTTTTTTATACATTTGTTGTAGAAACGGAACTGTTCTTTACTGAACTTTGACTACTTTTAGCGAGCTACACATAGATGCACTATACATGGTTTTTCTTATAAAATTCGTAAAGGGGCACTGACTCACTATCTTTGGTGGCAGTCCTGCGATGAGCGGAGCTGGCAGGACTCGAGAGGCATCCCACTCGTTGTTGCCGGACGCAATGCAGGCTGCAACAACATTCACAATCCTGCATTACTTGGCGGACGGCTAAAAAGACTGTCATACAGGATAGTGAATGGGCCCTCTTTACTGCATGGCCTTCTGAAGTTATTCGGGAGACGTAGTTAAGTTTGACGCGTATTATATTTGTATGTCACTATCTATTTTTTTATACATAATTTCTGGCAATAAATTGATCTATTATTATTATTATACTTTGGTATATCCTTTTGATCAGAAATGGCCATTCAAATTTATATTTGTATCACCAGTTTTACATAAAAAAAATATTAGGTGTTTTATGTATATAAACCTTCAATACTTTAGTTTCTTGTCCGATTCACTACAATTACAAGGAAACTAATTCAATATAGTGTAGACAATTGCACCGCAATACATAAAGAAAAGTCGCAGCCAACCTGATTTGAACTACCTAATACGTAATGAATGACATGTGGGCAATCTGAAAACAAACGTATTTGTTATTGAATTACAGCGATAGTTGTCTACATCGCAATTGCAGCGCCATCATTTTGCTAATGCGTCTATTCTAAGTAAATGACGTCTTTTAAAACGGCCAAATTAAGAAAAAATCGAATTCCAATGTGACGTTTTTTTTACTGATCGATAGCAAGTTTAATGTAATTAAATGTGTGATATTTTTTATCCCGGGATTTTTTCCCGGAAAGGTTTGTAGTTGTTCCGGTGCGTAAAAATTAGCTTATTCCGACACAGTTTTCTCTACAACGATACTTTACATTCTTATTCAAATACTGCGATATTTCGTATCCCGGGAATCCCGTGGGAATTTCAATTCAAGCGTAGACGAAGTCGCGGGCATAGCTTAGTTTTTAAATACATTTTGAATAATTTAATCAAAAAACCTGTCAGTATATTGAGAGGAAATAAACAATGCCGTTGCGCACCAACATCAAATCGTCGGTCATGCGACGTTTACGGAAAGCGTGAAACACGCTGAAAGCCATTTACAGTAACGCAGGGCGGGCAATGAGAGAGAATTTCACGTCTTCCTGAAAATTAATGAGTACGCCGCTTACACCCCGACAAACTTACTTGTGCCGGTTAGAGTGGCGCTAGTGTCTACGTAAAATGCAAAAATATAAGGTTGAAATTTAGTCCCACTTTTAGCCACCGAGCCGGATAAGTTTGTGGTACTTTACGACGTTTGCGATCGCACCTCGTTTTCACAATACGGCCGGCGACGGCAGCGCGCGCCCGCGACCCGCAGCCGCTAATCACTACACGCGGAACAGTGAAAACATATCCATCCTTTTCTA
The DNA here is from genome assembly GCA_039645545.1 of Dendrolimus houi. Lineage (NCBI taxonomy): Eukaryota > Metazoa > Arthropoda > Insecta > Lepidoptera > Lasiocampidae > Dendrolimus > Dendrolimus houi. The sequence continues at coordinate 11,465,713 of CM077136.1, forward strand.
ACTGACCCGTAACACGTCAATCGCGTCTCGTTCTTACCGCACCCGGAGTGGCAACGCAGCACTACAACCCGGATATATTACAACCTATTAACTTCGTTCCGGTGCTCGATTTAAGCTTTAATGTCTCCCACAGTAAGGATTGAAATTGCATAAGAGCATTTATAATCACCGCAAATGTTTACCTTAGACTTTACTGTCGTTATCATAAAGTCGACGTTGTTTCGCCGACGGTGTCAGTTAAGACGTTGTCTATGCGTTTGTTATTATTAATTTGCTGTCAAATAAAGGGGCCGCTCACTTGGGCGTGCGTGTCGGCACAAATTTCTGCCATACTTTGGAATTGGTGATTATTTTTTTGCTGCCTTGACTTTGGTTCAACAGACTGACAGACATTTTTATGCACTATTATTTCGGTCTGCATTTCACAGGAGGAATGGCCGACTGAATTCTAATTAGACGCTCGGAGATGGCGCCATTTGATATAGAATTATTTGATTAGATACAACTTCCAGCACTATTTATTTTTATGTGCTTTTTAAAAGCATTTTAAGTAGATGAATATTCAATAAGGTTTTTAATTTAAAATGATAGTTGTTTTTACTGTAGTCATTTATTTTCAATATATATACTATAATAAATCTATAAATGGTTCAAGTTTGTATATTGCGTTTAAAAATGTGAAAAAACATCAGGGGTGTTAATTCGGACGAGGAGATTCCGAAAATGCGATTTTTAGAATGTTTGTCTGGCTGTTTGTTAGAGCATCCCGTGAAAACTATTGAACGAGTTTAAATGAAACTCGAAACGGAGTGGCTTATGTCCCAGGTTGTAACGTAGGATACTTTTTATCCCGATAAATGACATGTTTTCCGAGGGATAGACGAATATAGTGAAAAAATGGCGCTGCGAGCGCATCTTTTTTGGAAACTACAGAACGTATATGAATGAAACTCAACATAGTGCTTGTTTTATAACCCGAGTTAACACTTGGATACATTTTATCCCGATAAATGTCGTTTTCATAAAATAGATAGATTAGTTAAATAGATGGCGCTGCAATCGCGACGTAGACAACTATCGCTGTAATTCAATAACAAATACGCTGTCAGGTTGCCCACTTGTCATTCATTACTTGTACTTCAAATCAGGTTGGCTGCGAGTTTTCTTTATATTTTGCTGTGCAGTTGTCTACACTATATTAAATTAATTAATTATAATTAATTATATTATATATATATATATATAATTTAATTAATTTTTTACGTGCGTCACATAGAGCTACTACTTAGGGATACAATTGAATAATAACGACAACATAATTATCTACTAGTGTTTTCATTGATATCACCTCGTGATAATTATAATTTTATACAGATATAAATAATTTTTAGAATAACAAATTAGTATTTCTTTTTGTTGACAAGCTCCGAGTACTACATTTTCGACATGTGATTTATATCCATAGGTGTAAACGACCACACAAACCCCAGTAAATAATAAATTAAACTTAATTACCCAAAACGGAGGTGTAATATTATTCTTATGAACGTACCTAATTGTTTTATTAATAATAATAATCTCAACCCACTTCGGTTCCAACGAACATTCTGTATTATAGTCTATTGGACTAGCATTTCCTATTTAAGTCAATGGTAGTCCAATGTTTGTACGTAAGCTTTCCCGAATTTGAGCCACGTATCCTGGCCCTCCGCTGTTCTGGTCCAACCCCAAACGGCGTTCTTGTGCAGCTTGACGCTTAAGACGTCTTGCTCAAATTCCTAGGCTTTTTTGGACGAGGTAAAATTCGTTTGAAAACTGTCTATAGCGGGGAAATCGTGGCGGAGAAGTGTGGGATCCGCCGCTTTGGGGTGGTTATAACCTTATAACACCCCCAGAGAAATACTATGCCTATCCGAGTTATGGGATACACACTAAATAAAACCTACCAGTGTTTCCCCTTTCGTCTTATGGCAGAGGGCCTGAATAAACGGTGTGACCAATTCACAGGAGGCCCATCGGCCTCTTCAACTTCTGAGGGAACCAAGCCCCAAACGTAGGTGGTGGCTAGGCGAGGTCAGCTATAAAAAAGGCACTTCCTTTAGACCTAGTCATCAGTTCTACGCACACGTATGGCAGAAATCTGAATCTTCTTTTAAATATTGCTCTGCACGATGTGTAGCCAATGTATTCATTAATATTAAAGTCTTAAAATAATCTTCAAGGATATAGGCAAGAGTCTTGCCCTTGTAACAGAAAATCCAGTCAAATCGTAGATCTATGACTGAAGCCAAACGAGAGAGTTCTTTTGAAAGCTCAAAAATACTCTAAACAGTTACGATTTTAAACAGAAACTCACAATTGTTGCTTAAACGCATTAATTAAATATTGTTAGTGCATGATTTTTACAACAAAACACGTAGAATTTGAAGAACAGTTTTATTTGACTTCCAAACAAAGGATGCCGTTATAATTAATGAAAGTTATGATTCTCAAACAATAATTAGCTCCCTAGAGTGCTACTATGACATGTGCAATTGTACATCCGACCAAAGATGAAGTAAGAGTGACTCAATGACCTTAGGTCGGTACGCCAGCACGTTTTTATATCCGAGCTACTACTACCCGTGCGCAGGTTTGCCGATAGCCTCATGATGTTACGCGTCGATGGTCAGTAGGGTTGACAAAAAAGGTTAAATAAATAGTTGTTGCAATAAATTTATTATTGTATATACTTCACATAAGTATATACAATAATAGTAAGTAATACAATACAATAACAGTAAGTAGTCATCGGCTAACCTTCTGCGACGAAACGAGCCAATTAGCAATCACAACTACCCGCAAATATTACAATAGTATAATAATAGGTGACACTACTTGAAAAAAATGTCATTAACGTTATACAGTGTGAATTTTTCAAGACCAGCCCAACAAATTTTAAATTGTCTTTTCCTATTTCGTATAGTTCAGGATTTGGCCTTGGACACTTTACTTGAAAAATTCACTCTGTATGTATTTTTTAAATATAGAACTGCAAAGCAAAACAATCACCGTTCAAGTTTTAGGTAAATACTATATGATCGAATTTCCGATATTCTGGTATAACGCAGCTGCATATGCCAGAATAAAGGTCCGTACTCAATAGACACATTGCAAACAACGCGACGCGACTGACGCAGTCCTGTGCACGTGTATAAGGCGCCCAACATGTATTCTATCTCACCCTGATCCAATTTGACCTCATTTTTATTCAAGTCACTGCGACACATTCTGGACCATGTTTGAATGCATTTGGTTTTTTTTATCATACCAAATTTAATGAAGGACATAGTGTTATTTCCTAGTATAATATTAGCATATAAAAATCCCACTGCTGGGATTGAATACACGTATTTTAGGGGAGTGAATGATATATTAGCCACGCGTGCCTAAAGCGCATCGCCAGGTTTCCTCAAAATTCTTTCCATCATTGACGGTAATGTAGCACATGGTAATTGTAACAATATATACATTAGGTCTCTAAAAACAGACTAAGCGGTGCTAGTTTCCCAGCCAAGATTCGAACCTAACTTATTAAATCGAGATGCAGGTGTTTTCTCCACTAAGCTGCTACAGTCAGTAATCGGTTTTTAATGTTTATATTTACGTTGTTTACACTTTTTTAAGGTGGTAATTATTTTATGCCTAATTATTTACTTAAATCACACAAATATCTGTTCTTACTTGAACTGCAGAGAGAGAAATTTGACATAAATACACAAGTAGAGCCAATTCTGTCCGCAGCAATTACCATTACAATGAGATTTAAATAAGTTATTGAAATTTGCCATAAAAACACCACATTTGTTTGGACAGTACTTCCTTAGATAACAGAATGACAATAATGATAATACGACGATGATAATAGGATGACGATTAATGTGGGAGTTAAACTTGATTCAAACATCCCACGCCTCCACTTATTGATATGATTTATAATAACCAAGAAATGAATTTACTTTTTATAGGATATGTTGTCTGCCAACATTCAGGTCCAAATTGCACCAACGCGAAGAGATCAGTGGTTCAAAGTGTATAGATTTTCGACTCACGTATAGCATGTGGATGTAGCCTACTTAATTATATAATTGCATATATTCCGTGATACGTAATAAATGTAAATTTAACGAATTTGAGTGCTATTTGTGGTTCTATAGTAAAATAGCGGAATTAAAGTTTTATTATTTCATCATGTTCCTCAGATTTTGACATGGTAGAGTGTGTGTGTGTGAGAATTTAAGTATTTCTTCGAGAACAAATTCGAAGCATAGCGAAACCACATGGAAAACACATATTAAAGGCCCCACTATCGACGTACAAAGGACATATTTTGACATTTGTATAATAATCCACACAGGTTCATTATGGGATACTGATCTGCCTCATTAATATCAGGTTATTGGCCATCTACGTGACTACAATAGTTACAAGTTTTTATACTTAGTCTTAACGTATAGTGAGCATAGTAGCAGTTACTTATTAACAAAGCATATTAAGCCACATTGTGATTACAACCACAGCGTGTCCAACAATATATTGATACATCAGTTATGAGTAGCCAGGAATTAAATTATGATTCATTGACATCAGTTCTTACTCGTGCAAAGCTTAATCGATGCCAGTTATTAACTCGATTTTTTATATTATTTTTTACTTATCATATTTGTACATATTTTACTGCATATTAAAATTTGTTTTGAATGAATGATACGAATGCCTCAAATTATTAGCAGATAATAAGTTGTGCAAGGTGTAGGTTGCTCATACAAATTTTCATCCCCTATATGATCTTAAATATTCTTCTTTGAGAGAAATGTAGCTTCATATATTCTTTTTCAGGATTCTATCTCCTTACTAACTTTCATTAACATTAGCCAATAAAATCATTTCGCATTGGTATACAGTACCTATGGATATATTTCATCCGTGCAGGAACGGAGAAAGAATACAATTTCCTGCGGCCGGGCGGCCTGTCGTAAGAGGCGACTAAACAACCCACAGCTAGGTGGTAGGGTATTTGCTCGACTGGATGGTGACCACTCCTGGTCTAGAGTATGCCACCATAACAACCTTGTGTTGTGTTCCGGCATCAGTGACCAGGTTCCAGTCTCCTTTAAGAGAGCAGCAGCGCATTTGTAGCACCTTTGGTGTTGCAAATGTCCATAAGCGACGGTAACCACTTTCCATCAAGTGGGCCGCCTGCCTGTCTGCTGAACTCTTACAATAAAAAATAAAATATTGCGTGAGTTCAACAGACAGGCTGACGGCCCACCTAATGGAAAGCGGCTACCATCGCCTATGGACATTCGTAACACCAAAGGTGTTACCAATGTTCTGCCGCTCTCTAAATTTTGATATTACTTGTATGGAGCTTATGACAAATTTAACTGGTAGTAGGGCAAATGAGCGGTCGGTAAGATATTGGAACCGGGCATTACTAATGTTGCTTTGTAACTGTTATAAGGGATTCAGTTAAGAAGAAATGGAATGTACAATATCTACTAAACCATGAATCAAAATTTGGTACGTGCAATTGCATGATTTATAAAGTAAAAACAAAAAGGTCAAACCGACAAGGCCGTGGGTAAAGAACTTATCGCTGGTTGGTACGAAGTGAAGACGATGAAATTGCGATAAAACGTCAGCTTTCAGTCTAAAATTATTACAGATTTAAATTGGAATTAGGCTGTGCGTATTTTCGGGTTTCCCGTTTGACCTTTTTAAGAAATGCGGACGTAATTACATTTGTGAATGTTTCTCTTTTCTTTCATATTTACCCAATCGTTTGAGATGGGCACTGGATGGACTTTGTCCACGCTTGACTTGAAATTCCCGCAAGATTCACGGGACACAAAATATCACAGCATTTTTAAAAATATTTAAGCTATCGTTTAAATTAAAACTGTGTCGGAATAAGCTAATTTTTATTCACCCGACCAACTTCAAACCACTGTCTGGAAAATTCGCGTGGGATTCCCAAGATAATAAGTAGCGTAGATGTTAAGTTTTATTTATTATAATAATTTTCTATTTTGGCATACGTACACATATCACAGCACAAAATTTTATGTCCTCCTTTACACAATTAAGTCACATTTTTTGGCCAACCTTACCTCTATTTTTAGCTTCAATATAATTTGCCATATTATGATACAATACCTCCTCATTGAGCAAATTAAAATTATTAATAATATATTTTTTGTTTCAGGTACGTCGTTAATGTAGATTTGCAGTTGCAGTAATCGTCTATTTAGTATGTATGTCATTTGTAAATAAATCACTAATTTGCACTCTAGTAATAATCTCTCCTTAATGACACCTGTACAGACTTCTTACTTCGTTGATAACTCTTTCACGGTACAGGCTGTCCGTTTATGGAACTCACTACCACTCAACATCAGACAAGCTAAATCCATTTTGTCTTTTAAACTAATGGTTACTAAATATCTTTGGTCCTCACAAGTCAAAAACATGCTGCTGATTTTATATATAGTATGATATATTGTATTTATGTATAGTATATAAAATATATTTTATTCATTATTTTTCATTTATTCTTGGAATGTTTCATATTATTTATTGTCTTCACCGCCACTGTTGTCTTAATATTTTCCTTAGTTTAGGGGGTTGCCTGGAAGAGATCGCTCAAAGCGATAAGGCCGCCCTTTGTTCAATATTTACTGTACCTAATTTTAAGAACGTAGTTTTAATTTTTGGTGAACAATAAAATGTTTTCATTCATTCAACGTGTTACACGACTTGAAAAGAGGTTATCAACCTCCTCCTATTTATGGATGATTGGTGAAATATCTCCGTTCACAATACATAATTGTATGTGAAACTAAATTACTTTGCGGACATTATGAAATACATATGCGCGGTATAATATAAAAATAGAGTGTACCGAACGAGAGCACTGTTGTCCGTCGGAAATTAGTCGCCGGGAGGGATTGGGGGTGTTTGGCGTTGCAGCTTTACTCCCCCCTCCTTCGCAATAATATGAGTATCTCCCTTTGTAGGCTAGATGGTCGGATGTACCAAGATTCGTGCACAAGTGCATTTTTATAGTCTGTATAAATAAATCCGTGAGAGATGAAGAATATTTATAATTGTTTTAGTTTTTATACAGTTTTTGGACTTTACTACTTAAGAATCGATTTTCATGTAAGGCCCCCGATATGGAAATTTTATGAACAGTGAAATAATACAGGCGTTAATTCAAAAGTGTTACGTTTTTTATTATACAATTTCAAACTTTAATGCAATGAAATAAGATCTATAATAATATATATCCATTAGTGTATATTCATAGATAATCGTACTTAAGGTTTCATGTTACCGCAAAAGGTCGACAGAGGGGTGCAAATGAAACAACTTTTCGTTGATAATAACTGATTTTATCGATGACTTTACCAAAAAAAATATCAACCTTCACAATATGAGACGTAACGTGGTGTTTACGTAATTTTACTGTAATTATTTTAAGTTAAGAGAAAAATTCATCAAATCATCTCCAAATTATTGATATGAAACCATCTTACTCCTTCGTTTTTTATCAAAACAAATTAAAAAAAATATCTAAAAATCTTTATAAAAGAGAGGTTAAATAATTTCGTTTTATTATTTTTTTAAATAGTACTTTATATTAATCACAATAAAATAATAATCCATCTGAAAAACGACGTTGTCTATAGAATCGCGGCTATCGCCCGAAAAATCAGTACCGAAAAATCCTCAAGGACGTTGGCGTTGCTACAAGCCTTAAGAAGTAAACTCCTGTCGTGCGTCCGAGCTGATACACACATTTTTATTTTAAATATAATAGTAATATATATGCTATTTTCCCAATGACATACAAAGACAAACAAGACTAAAAATAAGGGTTCCATTTTTGATGGCCTCTGTGGTTGAACGGGCTAAGCCTTTGCCGGCCTACCTCAGTGCAACGCAGAGGCTCCGGGTTCGATTCCTGGTATAGTAAATTTCGTAAACGTCTTTTCTCCGTTATTTACTATGGTCTGGGTGTCTGGGATCGGCCCCAGAGTAGTACGTTGTATATTACCCATAACACAAGCGTAACTTGCTTAATTTGGGGATATACAATATGTGTTTGTCTGCCGATTATATTATATATATTATATTTTTGACTAAATAACTATTATACTCTAAAAAGTTCAAGTTATTATCTGATTCAAAATGATACTAATCATCTATTATTCTGACTTATGGCCGGTTCCTATATCTTAATGTTTTCGTTCACCTGCGCCACTGTCGGGAGAAACTTGAGATTACTTATATGGAGCTTATGTCAAATTTTAACCCATAGTAAGGGAAATTAACGGTCGGTAAGATATAGGAACCGGCCGTTAATAAGATTTGAAATTTATCTAACCTACCTCTTTAAATCGAAACTTACATATCGAACCCTTAAAATTATAGAGACCTAAATCAACATTTTGAGTCATTGGATTTAAATACCCATTGCATAAAAAATAAGGTACAAAATTGAATAACTTCATATTTTTAATTAAGTCTCTATAATTCTTAGGGTGCGATATCTGTACCACATGAAAATACATTAATATTAAAACGATTGTTGACTAGCGTGACTCGGATGTTTACCTTATATAACCCAGTAAAACTCTATTATTAAGAAGACAAATAAAGGAATGTCGTTTGGTGTTTCATCGGAACAATACCATTATCTGTTTAAGCACTATATTGTTATAAGAAGAAAGAAGTTTTTTGTCTTTGATCGTTTTCACGGTAAATTTATAGATCTTAGAACAACCAAATGCCATGCGTTTAGCTTCAGAAGGGAGTCACCTTTGCCAGGCTATACTGTAAGAGATTTCACTCGAGTCGACGCGCTCACCTCACCAATGGAAGAAGTTTTTCATTCAAGAATAAATGACAATAGCACGGTGCATTCAGTATGAATGAATTAATGTTCTTTATTGCACATATACAATACGTCTTGTCGCCGCCGGCTATATCTTTCTGATCACCTTCACAATTATAAAAACTAACATAACTATATCATAGCTTATAAAAAAATGTCGGATTTCAAATGATTAATACCTACGCATGTCAATATTGTTATACCTACATATTTTATATTAGTGATTCGAATTATGATAAGTTTTTAGAAAGAATAGCGTGGCTGTTAACCATGTCTTAACGTGAGAAAAAAGTGGCTAAATAACTTTATATCTCTTGTGTTTGTAAAAAAATGGTAACAAAAAAGATAGTGAATATAACAATGTTACATCATTGTATGTGGTATATGTATAATGGTTAGCATAAATTTTTGTTAGATAGTTTTAACGAACACCTCCATAACCGTCCAAAATGGACCTATGGGATCACAAAAATGTTTTAATTTAAAACTCTTTATGTTTAACAATATAGAAACTTGTTTTTTGTAGGCAACATCTTCCCTATTGGCGCCATTGATAATTCATATCAATTCTCTAATTGTTTTAAACGTAATAAACGAGACTTAATTGTACGATTTATTTTAACAAACTCGAAACTGGTTCCCAATATCTCCAATAACGATAGGTTGTTGTCCTGTGCTTAAAATACTTGAGACATTTTTATCAATCATAAATGATGAATGAAATCCGCCTATTGAATTACCTACAAATTTTCTTCTTGTTATCTCAAATTATTTTATTTATTTCGTTTCCCTGAAATACCAGTAGCGTTTGGCTAAGGTCAACAAACAGTTGATGGTGTGTATATATATTTTTATACGTCTATTTGTAGTGGCTATATTTTTTAGCGTGTCAATTTGGAAATCATTTATATTAAAATATTCACAAATTTACTGTCGAATTTTGCAAGGTGACGAACTTGTAACTTGTTACCTTAATAATCATGTATTAACTCACTATCAAATATATATGTATGTTAGTATTGATTTCATAGTAATGATTCATTCCTAACTCCGTCAAAAGGTGAAAACAAACATCTATAATACTTAATTTCACTTTTTAATCAATAGTAGTAGAATTATGGGAACACATACCAATATTTTTTTTTAAAGAACCGCTACAATAATTTGGATTTAGTCAATTAAATATTCATACATGATGCCGAAGTCACGAGACAAAAGAATATTAAAACGGAAGATGGACGGGTATAAATGTAAAGGTAGACCAAAAAAGAAATGTGTGTATTGTGTGAAGGATGACATGATGATTTGTGGTTGGACGACGGAGGACGTATGTCAGAATAGAGGAGTATGGAAGGAAAAACATATTGTGCCGACTCCAAATATTTGGGCGAAGGTGAAAGGAAAGAGAAGGACATGATGTCGAAGTAATGTAAAACTGTGATGAGGATAAGCGTCCAATCAGCGTGTGGGTTTTGTGTAATGCAAAAACTATTCACTCATTTAGATGATTATTTTTTTACTTTGAATATGACGTAAGGTTATAAAGTTATTACCACGCCGATATCATTAACATAAGATATTGATTTCTAATGTTTATTTTTTTATTAAAACTGGTTCATTATTTATAACATTTTTTACCCATAACTTATTTGGGGAACAAGTCTGTTTGTTACTGTATTACCTTCGCCAAATCCTGGTAGAATAGAATAGAATAGAAAACACTTTATTGTTCACCATATCATCATACACATAAAATAAACAATTTACAGTAGTCACATTAAACAGTAAAAGTAGGAGCAATGGGCGGCCTTATTGCTTTAGAGCGATCTCTTCCAAGCAACCCGGGCTATGGATTTTATGAATAGGAGATTCGCAAGTGTATGACGGTGGTGTGCAAATTAAATACATATATAAATAAGATATATAAATATCACACAATACGTATACCTAAAATGAATAAAAATAAAATATAGAATAAACAATAACACACATTAATATTATATATATACTAATATATGTATGTAGATAGACAGATAAATAACACTATTGTTGACGAAAATAATCGCTTCTTTTCTTTTTAAAAATATCAAGCCTACATCCGTTCTTCGATCTCCGTTGAGTGCAACGAAGATAGAAGAACGGATGGAGGCACTCCGTTGAGTCTCTTAGAGAACGCTTTAAGGAAATCGGTATTATGATGGTCGCCTACCAATATATTTTTAATAACATAATTTATATTCGTTATAATTTGAGTGCCTATAAACAATATAAGGATATTCACAATTTCATCACCAGGCATAGTAATAGACTGATATTGCCATCTTTTAGATTGCAAAAAGTATTGTCCTCATTCTTGGGGTTGTATGTTGCAACCCAACTGGGGGTTGGTATAGGCACGCTTCTTCAATAAGATGAAGATTTCAAATGAAATGTTAGATCTGCCTTTCACTAAATATAAAACCAAATTAAAAAGTATCTTGCTAAAGAAGGGATACTACTACACTATTGAAGAATACTTAAATGACAAAACTTCATTTACATAGCAGCTCGCTCCAACCGCTTATACTATATTTTGTATAACGTTTTTATCTTGCCAAGCATGTAACGAATTTATGGAGATATGTTGCAGTATAAAATTTTAGTACGTCAAGTCATTATTATAACTATAATAATATTTTTCTTTCTTTTTGTTATGTCTTTGTCTTACTGAGTATGCACTGTTTGCTATACCTCCATTAATTATTCGTAAAGTGATTGTGTAACATATTTTTGTATAAAATTTATTTAAAAGACAGAAAAGTTTGAGTTAATAAATTTTTAGTTAGACATGTTGCTGGGGAATTTCTTGCTGCTGCTTCTCCTTAACAGCAATAACACCGTTGCGAAGCGGTGTACACTTGGAAGTAAAATTAATTTTTAACTTACATGTTCAATACATAGTATAAGTTAAAATTTAATTCCAAAAAGTGTTCTCCAGTGGAACGTATTTTGAATAAAAACTTGAATTTGAATTTCAACTGTATCGATAAATGAGCAATAATCATCGCAGATACAGTGCATCCGTTGCTGTCATGCAACGTTACAGAGACCCCTTAGTCAAGGGGTAATTAGATAATAATAATAGTACCGTTAGTGGTGTCCGTGAACGGGCTAATAGCGAAGTGCCTTGACCGCCACCTTGAAAGGCTCTCGCTAGATTTATGGCTGAAAGGACGGGTACAGAAGACAGCTCTACTGAACACGGCCCGCATTGTGAGGAGATTCCTGTCTCTGGAGTCTTAACCACCGGTAGCTTGGACCCTAGGTCCCACTGCCGGTGGACGTCGATTTTTTATGTTTTTTTTTATAGATTAATGTATATATTTTTTATAAGATTTATAAGAAAAATGTGAACATTTTTAAAAGTAAATAATCATGTGATAATAATAATTCTTTATTTACTCTGACATTAACAATAATTAAATTAATATCAATTTTTCTTATAAACTGAAATGGTCAGAGTCTGGTGTCAGTAAAAGGAATAATCCCGTGTGACTGATCACCAGCCTCTTTCTCCCCGGAAAAACCAGCTAAATATTGATAGATATTGATAGGTATTGAGTGTAATTATTTATGTGACTGTGTGAGTATGTTAGCGTGTATAATAGATGTAGAATAGTAACAAGTGCTTATAAAATAATAGATATATATAAGTTATACTATATATAGCCTACGATAATGAAATATGACTAAATTTTAAATATAATTAAGTGTGTATAATATATTGCGGATTTTAATATAATAAATAACAAATAGTAATATTAGGAAACTATATTTAGGTAACTAAGACTAACAAGGTTTCTATGGAGTCATAAGCGAGTTTTATAAGCCAGTCGGTGTTTTCTTACATTTAGATTTAGTTTAGGGGTATATATTGTTACATGCCGTCAAAGATAAACGCACAGCTGCCTGTCGTATGCGCAGTTTATTGTTTTCCTGGATTTAGGAATTCTTTTGTGTTTTGAAGTGTAATTAAGAAAACATGCTATTGTTTTCCTACTTGTTTTACGACCATCATTAGCGTCGGAACTAATCCTTATTGTTATTATTTTCGACTTGTTGGCCGTTCGCAGGAATAGATAACCAGGTGTGCAAATTACCATTTCTCGGAAACTCAGTGCGCGCGGCCGATTTTTTTTTGTACTGTGTAGTTAGTGTAATACAATGGCCGAATGGAGGGGTGGGCAGCCAAGCGACGACTACGAAACGAGTAAGACGTTTTATAGTACTCTGGAATAGCGATATAGACGACGGACTTTGCGCGTGTCAAATTGTATTGAATCGTGCAGTATGAACTGGTTGCGTCCAGTTTTGTTTGTATTTGTTTTATACGTGTTTGTACAGTTCTAATAAATTCTATAGTAGTTCCAACGGCATTTTAATTCGAGTCCTGTAGCTCGTAACAATATCAATCTGCTTAATGATTTGTTGTATAAGTAGCACCCTAGAAAGCAAAAGAAACTACGACAGAAGCCTGTCGTAGCAGTGTTTTGTTTTCAAGGGTGTCTTTTAGTAAGATAACTAGAAGATATAAATGGAGTTATGAGATGTTGTTTTAAAACTATATCATGTATATTCAACAAATAGTTTTAAAACAACATCTCATTACTCCATTTATATCTTCATAGATATAGTGCCTTAAAAAAAAGTTTAATAGTTTACTTGATTACGTGCCGAAATTAATTGTGTCGGTTTACCTTAGTTCGTTCTTTAACATGTAGGTGGGTCACACACAAAAACGGAAGATAAAGTGTTCAAGTTACATAAATTACATATGTACATTATTTGTTCATGTTTTTTTTTTAATATAAGATTATGTTGTGGGTATGTTAGATTTGACAGTGTTTTGTATTTTAACAAATAAATTATTTATTATTTCTCGTTTAAACCAAAATGTCTCCTACTGTTGACGGTTCGGATACTGAAAAATAATCCAATAACAAAAAATAAACTTTTTAATTATAGAAACATGTAAAAATTATACAACTTTTCATATAGCAATCCAAGTTTGCGAATCAAAACATATAAACATATTGTTCCAAGATTTGCAGTCTTCTCCTGTAGACGTGTAAAACTTTTTGTCTTTGACCCAGGTATTATAATATTGACTCCATCTGATTGCGGTCGTCCTACAAACGTTGGTCACGTTCCGGCACATTAACACTTTTCAAGCTCCAGTGGCAGTAGGGCGGTCAAGCCTGTCGCAGGACCGATAACCATTGGAGCTTACGAGTCTTGGAGTGGAGACTGTGTCTCGATAATAAACGTACTGTACGACATCCTTCGGCTGGTGGTGCAAACTGGAAGGACAACAGTTTATCAGTAGACTGCAATGGCTGGCGAAAATGAATAGTGCCACATCGAAATCATAACGAACACAATAATGATAATAGATCATCTATATTTTATGTGTATGTATGTATGTCCAAATTATGCTTACTTTGAAGATATTTTTAGTCATCCACTCTATTATAGAGTTTTTTATACACCGGCAAAAGTGTGGGGTACGTTTTCAATGTGAAGTTGCAATCGTAAATAAAGTGTGAGCGAATCGCCTACACGCCCGACACCTACCTACAATATTTCACTATTGTATGTATAGCCTTTACCTCATATAAATATTATTGTCGTTTAACAGATGACATTCTTGCCTGCAAATCTATATTTAGAGATGGCTGTTACGGAATAAGCTAAAGAACGTTGTTATTAATAGCTATCACTGATTTATTTAACTGAATGCGAGTCTTGTAAACAACTTATGGGGGTGACAGACGTGCGACGAGCGTCGTTACCCGCTCTGCGATATTTTTCGTTCGTCTGCCATCATATAGGCTGGCCAAAAAGAGTAGAAAATAATAGAGGCGTCACTTTCGTGAATTTGTCTAAACTCTGGCAACTCCAATATTATGTCAAGTGTAATTTTTATCCTTACTAGTAATTTTTATCATCACTTCAAACATCGTGTAACTATCAAGTGACTTTATTTACGACATACGCGTTTAGTCAACGTAACCTATGATATTTACTTTAATAATAATGTTTATAATTTTGTAAGCTAGAGCTTTAACACTTTGTGATAATTAATAGAACAATTATTTGATTAAAACGAATCATTACAAACCCCATGTCATTTCGACAGTTCTTTGATGAATATTGTCAAATTATGACGAAAGATGTTTGCTTTAAATTCCGCTAGACATCCTTGGAAAACTTTAAAAATCAATGGTCATGTGAAATTTAGTAATGTTATATCTGTATTTAGATATTTTTAATGGATTTTAGACTTGGATCAACGTTAAAATTAAAATAACAGGGATAAATTCACTTTGTTTATAATTGACTGATACAGACAGACAAGATGGAATATTGCCAGAATGCAAAAAAATAGTTCATGTTTTATTTTTATTTCATTTTATTGGAACAACAAACTGTCACATTATTAAAATTGTATACACAAAGTTACAACGTAAATATTAAGTAATAATGCAGCCCTTAGCGCTGTCCACAGGTTATATATAATCTATAATATTATAAAATTGTAGACATGCCGTGTCTGTACATTAAAGCTATTTTTAAAAAAACCAACTGAAATAGTCTAGATAAATGATGGAGAACACGATGCAATTTTTTTACATTTCTTTCTGTTTTCGCTGATCGATAGCAAATTCTTAGCTTAAAATCTGTGCCACTTTTTATCCCGGGAATCCCGCGGGAATTATTTAAAAGGGCCAAATTTAAAAAAATCCAATGCGGTTTTTTCAAATCAAAATTTCAATAGCAAGTTTTATGTAATAAAACGTGTGATATTTTTTATCCCGGAAACCCCGTGGGAATTTTCCGGGGAGCGGTTTGAAGTTGTTCGGGTGCATAAAAATTATCTTATTCCGACACAGTTTTCATTAAAACGATAGCTTACATTCTTTTTTAAATGCTGTGATATTTTGAGTACGGGAATCCCGAGGGAATTTCAAGTCAAGCGGACAAAATCGCGGGCATATTCTAGTAGATATATTAGGTTGGGGAAAAGGTTTCTTCGCATTTTGTATAAAAATTCAAAAGGTTTTTTTTATAAAGTTTATTTACATTTGACAAAAGTATGTAGGGGCCATTTTGTTGGATAACTTTTGCCATCTTGTAGGTAGGGACGTGATCCCATTGCTATAAAATTTTTGGGGCTTCTGATCATAAAACTGCGACAAGTGGTTTTGGCAATCCTCTCGTGATGTTAACCTGACACTGCCTAAGGAATTCTGCAGAGACCGAAACAGGTGAAAATGTGAAGGTGCAAGGTCAGGACTATACGGCGGATGCATTAACACCTCCCAGCCAAACTCTCGTAATTTTTGCTGAGTGGCTAAAGATGTGTGAGGTCTAGCGTTATAATGGTGAAAAACCACACCCCTTCTGTTGATTAATTCCGGCCGTTTTCTCTCAACTTTTTGCTTTAATCTCATCAGTGGTTCGCAGTACAGTTCAGAATCGATGGTCCTGCCTGGCGGTAACAGCTCATAATGAATAATGCCCTTCCAATCCCACCATACACACAGCATCACCTTGTTGCGAGTTAACCCGGGTTTCGCCACAGTCTGTGAAGCCTGACCGGCCTTTGACCACGATCTTTTTCGCACGTTCTTGTCGTACGTGATCAACTTTTCATCACCAGTTATCAGCTTCTTCAAATATGGTCCGGTTTTATTACGTCGTAATAAAGAATCACAAATGAGTACACGGTTCATTAGGTTTCTTTCAGTGAGCTCATGAGGCACCCAAATATCGAGTTTTTTTGTGTACCCAGCTTTTTTCAAATGCGCCAAAACCGTTTTGTGGTCAATTCCCAGTTCTCCAGCTACATCATAACTACTAATATGCCGATCTTGCTCCACTTTTTCAAAAATGGCATCAATTTTGTCCGTAACAGGACGACCAGAGAGACGTGCATCTTTGATATCAAAATTTCCGGATTAAAAACGCTTAAACAAAATTTGTGCTACTCTCACAGATACTGCATTAGGTCCATAAATATTACAAATTTTCGCCGCTTGTGTTGCAAATTTACCTTTTTTGTAGTAAAATTTTAAAATGTATCGAATTTCTTCATTAGATTCACTCATTTTAACAATAAGAAAAACAAATGAAAATCACACATTTTCCTAATTTGAATTTGGAATTGACTTCTTTAAAATTAAAATTTTTTAATGATACCAAAACCAGTCAGATACAAATGGTATAGCCAAAGAGATCTTATTACAAGTTCATACACACTATATGCGAAAAGACTTTTTCCCCAACCTATTATATTATTAAAGGGATTGTGTTATGTTTGTTTTAAACATTATGGCTAGACTTTAAATAAGAGAACTTTCAGAAACGAAGAGTCATTGAGCCATAACTACGCATTCGGCTCGTACGTCTATCACCCACTTTACAGTTTACAAGATAAAACGATTACAACCAAATATCATCTTTCCGAAACTTTATAAAAAATTATATTACATATTTCAACACAATACTGCACATTCAACTGAGTATTGAATTAAAAAATTACCATCGGTATTTTTAACAACAGATAAAAGCTCGAACAACAATGCCGTATAAAAATTCAAACACCAAAGAGCTTGAGTTTCTAGGAAATGCTCAGCTAGCGTTAGAATATCTGTGGGGACGGTACATATTTACGAGTATATCGTGCTATCTCTCTTCCAATAATCGGCGAGGGCTGTCTCGCGCTGTTGGATCTTTCTAATATATCTGTAGCACAGATGATTTCATATAAAATGTACTTAACATTAGATGACAGTGTTTCAAAGGGCCCTTTTTTGTCGCCTTTGCGTAATTTGAGTTAAACTTAAAACCAAGATAAAGTCTAATTTACGGCCACAATAGTTTATTATTAACTCTTACAGTGACATCTTTATTTACTAAGGCCCGTGATCTAGATATGCATTAAGTCTTGAGTTTACACTTATAATTAATAAATAAAAAAAACGTCCGTAACATTAAACATTGATTTAAGACGATGTTATTGTAAAATATGAAGTGAAACTTCAAAATTTAGTGCGGTAATCTACCTGGAGACTTTAAGTAGTAGTATGCTGGTGTATTTACATTAATTTTTTACAGTTGTATTACGTTAGAATTCATTTGAATGTTGAAGTATAGAAACCAATCGGTATATTTTATTTATCTGACATCCTTTATTTATGTATATGGCTTGGCAACTAGGCCTTTAAAACAGGCGCAGTTGTATTGTAGGCTACAATCGACGCCATCCAGCGGAGTTTTTGTGAAAACTCGAAAGGCCACATTTGGCTATATAGTTCACATTTCTCACAAAAACACATAATTACAACTCAAAAACTATGAATATCCTACAACTATTGTTCCTTTTAGAGTAATTTTACACATTTTTAGAAAATAAAACTGTACATCACAACAACTCCTTTCAGTTCCCGCGAAAAACTCTCATCTGACATCCTTATTTCTGTGCGTCGAACACAACTTTTATTATACAGTAAGTCCTCGGCGAGTGTTTTCTATTGTATAAATACAATAAAGATTATAACACCATGGGCTTACTAGTTGTGTTTAATTAAAATTTTTGATTTGAAAATAACTTTGAGACTTTGTTTAGTGCATTTCAGGATTTCTTTAGCTAAAGATAACTTGGAATCCTTATGGTCTCAATCCGGTATTTGTCAGTGTACCCTCATGTCTGATTATCTCAGAAAAAAACTACGGCTAGAAATCAGAAATTTGGCACCTATATAGAAGTCTTGTTTGTTGCAAATATGTACGTACCAATTCACGTAAATATTGTTACATACCGTCAAAGATAAGCCGCACAGCCTATTGTAAGCGCAGCTATTGTCCTTTTCTAGTAATCGACGAATCCTTTGTCTTTTGAATTTGTAGTTAAGAAAAATATACTATTGTCAATTTACTTGTTTTATAACCATCATTAGCGTCGAACTATAATCCCTATTGTTATTGTATTCGACTTTGTGGACGTTACCAGGTGTGCAAATTAGTATTTCTTAGAAGCTTAGTGTGCGCAGCCAACTCCTTTGTACTGTGTAGTTAGGGTAAGACGATGCCCGAATGGAGCGGCGGGCAGTTAAGCGAGGACTACGAAGCGAGTAAGACGTTTTCTAGTACTCTCGATTAGCGATATAAACAACGGACTTTGTGCGTTTAAATTGTATTGAATAGTGCAGTGTGAACTGGTTGCATCTAGTGTTATTTGTATTTGTTTTATACGTGTTTGTACAGTTCTAATAAATTCTATAGTAGTTCCAACGGTATTTTTAATAATCGAGTCTTGTAGCTCGTAACAATATTTTATAATAAATAAGGTCTTTTATAATATGGTTACGACCTAATGCCGTCAAAAGTAGATTCACACCTGCATACCATAAAAGCACACTTTATTATCTTTCCGCATTGTCTTCTGTTGTTTACTTATTTATTGGTTATTGTGGAGGGCAGCCTATTGTACTCGTTTATGACCGTTTGCAGGCATAATTAGGCAAGTGTGTGGATTACGATTTCTGGGAAATTGCGTCGACGCTTGACGGGCAGACATATTTGCATTTGTGCCATATAAAGCAATGGCCCGATTGAGGAAGGCCAGTCAAGCGATATCCAGTCGCGAGGCAAGACTTGTGTACATTCGATAATCTATTTAGTGACGGACTTTGCGCGTATTATTGAATCGTGCATTACGTTTGGACTGATTATGTTCAGTTATATTTGTACGTGTGTTATACGTGTTTGTATAGTTCTAATAAATTCTATAATATTTCCAACGGCATTTTAATTCGAGTCCTGCAACTCGTAACAATATTATTGAATAACTTTCAAAGCGCGAGTCCGACTTGCACAAATACCATTTGATTTAAGAACAAAAACCAATTAGATTTACCATTTTAACCACTTTACAGAAAACGTCTAAATTAAAATCAAATCTTAAAATAAAAATATTCACTTGCAGTCTGTTTACTTTTACTTTTAGTAATCGACTTTTATTAATTCTAATTTTGTTATTTATTTATTCAAGTCCTTGCTGGCAGAACGACTACAGTTATACATTACAGAATTTTATACCCGAACTTGGAAACCGCTTGCAAATATATTATACTTGTAATAGGTTTCCAAGTATCATAATATTTGTATAATATATTACAAATATATGTCTATATGCATACAATTCAATGTTATATTTTTCGGATAAAAAACACAATATCGCGTAAATTTGAAACCATTTGACGCGCGACACTTAATTATGCGCCATCTTTACATTATACTGAATAGTGCAGCTGTGTTGTTTAATGAGGCGTTGAAAGATTTGTTTCCAGTTCCGCGTGTGTGTGTGTGTCGACCACACGTGTTAGGTTGCGTACATAACAGCTCAATAAACGACGTACTTAATCCTAAATGCATTATGCGCCACATCCTTAGTAACCTAACTTAGTAAAAATCAACTTTTTATTTGTTTTTAATTTAATTTATGACTTTTTTAGAATAAAAAAAGTCGATTTTCGCGTTTGTCTGTATATCCGCTAACTCCTCCTAAACCACGCAAAGAATTTTTAATCAGTTTTCATTATCAGTTAGATAATTTTGCACTGAATATTTAAAAAACCTAATTAAGTTTTTATGTAAGGAAAATACAGCTACTTCCTTGTGTTTCAGTAATTAACTCTAATAAATACTAATTAAAGGTATGCATATTGGGAAAATATGCTTTCTTAATTACAGTGATTGCAAGTAAAAAGTAGTTTTAATATTTTATCTTTGAAGGATATGTAATAAACATAAAAAATTATCTATTTTTTGATCGACTTCAAGTCTTCAAATAATATAGTACTCATGAAATTTCTGAAAACCGATATGCCGATTTGTAGCATGGCTGATGACATATACTGCAATACAATAGTGTTGAAGGAAAAAAAATATTGTTCCGACTTCGAGCGAAAAAATGTGAAAGATGAAGTCGCAACTCATATAAGATGTTACTTTCTAGATAAAACAGTCTAGTAGATTTATAACTTTTCATATATAAACGTATAAATCAAGTATGTTCTTACGTTACATGTTCAGTGTTCTCAGATAACGTACGTTGACTGTCGATGGACCGTTGTGTACGCATTATTATATATACTTTTTCATTTATTTTTTCTGTTTAAAACGAACGACACGTGATACGGCGTGCACACGTATAACTTGGAGATATGTTAATGTGTGGTTTCATTTGCGTATTAGTATCTTTTTGCATGAAAAACTTTTCGGGCTTAATTGCGTGTAACTTTATTAAAGTTTATGTTCTTGGTCGTTTTATCGTGTCATGTATGGTAATCTAATATTTTTTTTTCTATTTCTTTCTTTTTGTTTTCCTGTGGTCATACAAATTTGGCTACAAATTATCGTGAATCTTGTATAAAATTTTGTGTAGATTTTTAATTGTGTGTAAGAAAGTTATTGATAACATTTCAAGACTGCTAGAATTTATATATAGATTTCGAACTTCAAAAACATACAATCTGTGGTAGTGAATGTAAGAAGAGAGGGGTATAGTTTCAAAACCCGCTATAATGTATGACCTCTCATTCATTTTAGGGGGTTATGAAACTATCTGTTCTGTTTTTAGGTTCCCATCGTAATTATGGCAACAACAAAACTTTTGAAATTGCATATCCGTCCGTCTGTCACTGTATGACCTGCTATTAAAAATAGTATCAAACAGTTTTTGAAATATGAGTATTTTAGATTAAACCCTTTTTAATAAATCTATGATCAGATGACATAAGTGAAGGACGTTAGTTATCACTAGGATACCATTTCTGTGCGTAGATTTTTTATTTAAAAAAACGATTCATATTTATTCTTGATATACATAATTATATTGTTACGAGTTTAGCGGGACTCGAATTAAAATGCCGTTAGAATTACTATAGAGTTTACTATGCACACACGCCACACGCGTATCGTAGTCGTAGCTTAACTACATGCTCTCTTAATCAGGCCCTCGTTTTATACTTCACCAATGCACTTTGCCCGCCCGGCAACGTGGACTGAATTTCCTAGAATCAGCTTGTACTCGTAATCCGTAACACCTGGCTGATGACAATAGACTGTGCTCTACAATAAGGAAAAAAGAAGACTATCATAAAAGGATTACAATTAGTTCAAATGCCGACAGGTAATAAAATGTGTTTTTTTACAGATTAGGAGTGGAATTTGTTTTTGTTGGAACCTAAGTTGTAACAATATCATTGTTTTAAAATATACTACTAACACCAAAGATGCTATCAATGTAATTCCGTCCTCGAATGGGGCACTAGAAATAGGCTACTGATGCCGGAACATAATTTGAGGTTGTTATAGCTGCATACTACTCCAGGCCATGTATGGTACCCATCCAGACGGGCAAATGCCCTACTACGTGTTTGTGGGATGTTTAGTCAGTCAATCAGGAATTACTGTGCTTTCTCCATTCCTTCAAGAATGGATAAAATTACATATTTTATTTAAAATGAAGGGTAAACCGGCAAACTGCGACGTAGGTACTTACCACGATAAAATCTCAAATTTCTCGAAAGAATTTCCAGGTAAACAGCACCTATATAATATCATAAATAAATGTGTATTTATGAATAGATTAATGAAAGTAGAAGAAGCAAAAGAGGTATATCAAGATCGTAATAAATGGAAATCCATTGTCTCTGCGCACCCCTATGGGAAACAGGTGTGATAATATGTATTTATATATGTAAAAGAAAAGCAATTGCCTTCAGCACTTCAACATTTAATCGCACGATGTCAAAACATTACCAGTAAAGCATTTTATTTGTACAGAGAAAGGAAATTGTGTGTTTAAGTGGAGAATTAAGCCGAATAATCCCTAAAGAATATCGAAGGGAATCCCGTTTTTATTTGACCAAATATAGCGAGTGCAAATAGAGTTAAACGAAGCACGAAGCTTTCATGTCGTGTAATTAGTGGAGACTGTGTTCCAGTGACGTACGATTTACTTAAACAACTACTATTTATCAATTTTAACTTGAAGTTTTTTACTGCAGATATTTTGAAACCCTTGTGAAATTGTCCTGTCCATGTTTCTTCTGTCATTATACGTCTCAGTTATTTTTCTTGGAGCCTACTGAACCTGTATGGATGAAATTAAACAAGAAGGTGTATTCCCCGCAAGCGGTGTAACGACTAATGAATTTCATCGGTCGGTATGAAAGCAAGCGGGGTTGCGGGGTTATTCGTATACGTCAGTCATGGTTGTTTATTTCCATTCATTTCAATGAACTGCCAAATGTGCGCTTGTAAAATCTCAATCACTCCACATTCAGGTCCCGTTGTTTAATATACAAACGTTTAGTAAAGTGAAATTTCCTGTACCCTGCATGCGGGCCTTACCTTAAGAGAACCCTTAAAGTTGGACACGCCTTAGTTACACTTTTAAGTTTTTGGCGGGAACTTGGAAAGGCACATTTTGCTGTGCAGTTTTATTATCAAAAAACGTTTAAAATTGATTAAGTGTTGACAATCGTTGTAGTAGGTACATTAATTGCTTTTAGTTTAGTGAAATTTGTCTATTTGAGCTGCCACAGAACATTCGTTTTGCGTCACTCAAAGACCCAAAGATTGGCTGGGATTTCTGTTACATGGGTCCGCTTTCATTTGGTACCTATTGACCTGAAGATTTAATCAAAATCAAAAATCATTTATTAAGTAAAACATAATTCACAATTTTTGAAAGTCATTGGTCCCCAAACTAGGTCGACCTGTATCTTAGGGACCTCCTTCGTAATTGGTACAAAAAATAAATTTTAATATTCATGAATAACTTACTTAATAGTGGCTAGATACACAAATCAGTTGCGCAATTTTAGAACCTAGCAACTACCACTGTTTTTATGAATGAATGTTTGTGTATTTATTGTCTTGTTAGACAGGCATTTGTTGATGTAAAAGTGCTTGCTAAATCGTGTAAAGACTGTATCGAAATATGATACAGTCGCCCCCAATAAGATTAATTAATAGTTTTGAAATGGCATATCATTAAATTTAAAAAAAATAATTAATTGTGTACAATGTCTTGAAATGCACTTGCTAGGTTTTAAAAATGCACAGTTAAAATCGTGCAGAATCATACTTAAAAAGAAGACTACATTTTCGAGAAGGACAGTTTGTGCATAGTATATTACATGAACTATTTGGTTGGTTTCTGGGCGGTGCGGCGTCGGTCGGTCTAGTATTAACTGCTCAAACAGAGATAAATGTTTACTTATTTATCGAGGTGCGCGCTTGGATTTCATTCCGTGGGCTGTCGCGGGCGGCCGCTCGGAAACTTGTTTGATACAACAAATATACACTAGATGGTGTCATATGCCTCGTTTAATGTTCATTTATAATCCTCTCGTTTTTACTCTGATGTTGTTTTATTATGCAGGTTAGTAACTTCTCTATTTCCTCAATCGAACGTTACAACAACGGGTTTGTAGTACATTTTTTTTATTGTTTGTGGGATTCATGAAAATTCAAAATAATGTTCAGATTTGAATTAGATGATCGAACGAGATTACGTTGCCAGGGTGTCTTCAGGGCACTCTATCTGTAGAAGCAGATAACCTAGATTTTATTAGCTTTAGTTAAATTAAAGACAATAAATTATCTTTTTTGCCTGTAGCAGGCGTATCGACGGACGGCCCACCTCATCGAAAATAGGAATCTACGTCTATGAACAGGAAACACGTTGCTGCCTCGAAGAAATACGCCCTTCTTAAAATAAACAGATATCGTAGCGTCTCTAGAGGGATGGCTTGGTGGGAAATTCCCTCCAAATGGCTGTTGTGAACGGAATAAACTTTATAGAGAACAGTGGCGTGACTACTTCAAGATATAAGGGCGAATATCACGCTGATGACGAGCGGTACAGTTATGGAAGTAAGAAGTTGGCACCAAATCAAGTAGTTTCTATGAACATTCCCCATTATGTAGACGGTAGAATCGCAGAGATGCAGCGTCGCATAAGGCTAAGCCTTAAGCTAAGTCGATTTTAAGCCGTCTGTTAGTATAGAATCATCTACGTTTTTGTTTTATTTAATTGAAATTGACGTTATTGGTAAAGGAATTGTTAATGAATATCAGATACTACTTATAACCTCATATGGGTCTGGATAAGAAGTGAGGCACAAAGATCTTTGGTGCTAACTTCCAAAAATATACATATGTATACTTACTAGTCCATAATTGTTTTTACGTTCATGACTGTTTTCCGTAAACATTTTACTGTCCTAAGTTACAGTATATTATGGTATGTACTATGTAATGAAACGTTTGCATATTAATAAAAAAGTATATTTGCCCTTCGGTGGAGCAGTAACAAAACTTATTGCTAGTAAACCACTAGTCCATAAACTGTACCTCGCTTCCGCCCATTGTATTAACTCGAACCATAATTCAGTATGTCAACTAATTGGTTACTAATTGTCTTATAACGAGGTTTTCTCGTGTTATTGCCCGAACGTGTTATTTGTATTAAAGAACTATCTTTAAATAATGTAGGCATAATAACATTATATTCACCATTATGCGATTATTGTCCTCCACTCAATCGAATTAAAAATGTTGAAATGGATGTGTGGTGTTACGAGAATGGATGAGGTGAGGACTTAAATCTATAAAAATGTCACCCATTACTGAAAAATTGAGAGGAAAAAGATTAAGATGGTATGGACTTTTAGAAGAAGATTGATGGATTTAAGAACAAAATGTGAAGAATAACAACATTTGTGATATACATATGTAGAAGATGTGTGATACATTCTCCGTCACGCGAATGTATGCAAGGAGAGTACGGAAGAATACACACGGGGCCGTCCGGAAATGTACTCTCTCTTTCTTTTTAACTTTTCCCAATACACTGCATAGTTTCTTAAGGCTTAATCTTTATTGGGTACAAAGAAAGAGAGAAGATTTTAATTTGATTAATTTATGCAGGTTAAAACTATTATGATCATTTTTATTACTTGTTATCATTGTTTCGTGCTAATTAATCAATAATAGTCATTACAAAGCATTAAAATAACTTGATAAGTGACCCATGTTAGTGCACCTCAAGTTACCGGAAACACGCTCCGCTACTTATGCTGACAATAAAAACCGGTCTGTAACTGGCATCCATTACCAATCCGTGCATAATTATGGATAGTGATTTTGTTTGGTTGTTGCTTCTTCACAGCCTTAGGATTGAGTCGATTATGAAGTAATTTGACATATATTATTAAAATCGCAACGAAATATGCAACGTATCGGCTCCTTTGGTGTCGCAGAGATCCATGAGCGACGACCACCACTTAAGGTACACTGTTTGCCAGTTTTCTTATCTGCAAATATAAAAGAATATATAGGTAGTGTCGCTCAGTATTGACGAGGTGACATTTATGATCAATCAAGATCAAGCAGATTAGGATAAGGTCAAGTGCGTATTGGATCAAGCATGGACTTTTGTAGACGAACTTCCGCTGTTTTTGTTATTTGTCTACCGAAACCCAAAGGAGCATCTTATCAAGTAGCAAGTACCTCATATCTCAGGAACTTCTAAGCGGATCTTATTTAAACAAATTTACGTTGAAAATATTTTTTAAGCTCTACCATCTTGAAATTTGTTTGTATTACATCATTAGTAAAAATTTTGGCATAAGATAATTTTTCAAATTTGGAAGCCCATTCCTCTCGTCTCCTCGATTGAATGAAAACTTTGTATAAAAAGATCATTATGTTGTATTAAAACTCACAACAAATTAGACATTTTTCATGCTTCAGTTACAAGTATAAGAGTGACCCCTAATTTATACTGTTTTCGGTTTCGGTCACTACACCATTGCACATATTGTTACGAACTACAGGACTCGAATCAAAAAAAATGCCGTTGGAACTACTATAGGATTTATTAGAACTGTACAAACACGTATAAAACAAATACAAATAAAACTGGATGCAACCAGTTCACACTGCACGATTCAATACAATTCGAACGCGCAAAGTCCGTCGTTTATATCGCTAATCGAGAGTACTAGAAAACGTCTTACTCGCTTCGTAGTCGTCGCTTAACTGCCCTGCTCTCCATTCGGGCCTCGTCTTATACTAACTACACAGTACAAAGAAATTGGAGGCGCACACAAGGTTTCTAAGAAATTTAATTTGCACACCTGCGAACGTCCACAAAGTCGAATACAATAACAATAGGGATTATAGTTCGACGTTAATGATGGTTATAAAACAAGTAAAAAAAGACAATAGCATGTTTTTCTTAACTACAAATTCAAAAGTCAAAGGATTCCTTAATCCGGCTGAAGGACAATAAGCTGCGCTTACAATAGGCTGTGCGGCTTATCTTTGACGGCATGTAACAATATATTGGCCATAAAGATATGATCTAAGATATCGGCATATGGAATACACCATTACGTCGATTTCATACATATATAGTTTTTCAGAAGAATGACTGTGATAAACAATGAAAGACGAATTAATTTACAAGGGTTCCGCTTTTGACAAAATGACTGCGAATGCTTTAAATTTTGATAAATACTTACATTGTTTCTTTTCAATGTGAATCTATTTTATTTTTATTGACTGTAAATATTTGTGAGAACGGAGATTAATAGGATACAGGGTCATTAAAAGATAATATATAGATACTGTTCCAAGGTTTAAACGGGCGAAGCCGTATGGAACTATCTAGTGGATAATATAGAAATTAAACCACTGAAATCATATTAGCATAGATTGATATGGTCTAAAAAAAATAAACATACTTGTTAGAGGTCACGAATACCTTTCAGGAAATACGTTCTGATTCAGAAAATTCTCAACGTTACAAAACTGTTGTAATATTTTTAAATAGCTAAATATATGAACGTTTTGTGTTAGAAATACGTTCGTCACTCGTCAGTTGTCAGTGCAACCGATAGTTTTAGTTGATTGATATTGTTTGTGGTTTTAAGTGTACCGCGGTGTGGCCGGATGACGTTCTGTCTGTATCCGCTCTTGTCCAACACGTTATGTTATAGTATCGATTTTCATAGAATTAACGATAACTTGCTATAAAAATTTATAACTATTTTTTATAATTCTAAACTGACTGACGGCCTCTGTGGCTTAGTTGTCTGAGCGTTGGCACGCTTAGTTTAATAGGACTCGATAGATGAAACCGATCTTTTCGGTATTCCCTGGTTTGGTTATTTATTGGAATGAAGTTCTTTTACGCGGCTTACAAGAGCGAACTGGCAGAAATCGTCACGTTAGGTTAAAAAAAAGCGTTAGGCTCCAAGTAACCTTGAACGTAATTTTTATAATACGATTTCGAGCTTTAGTGTAATGAAATAAGATCTAAATTAAAATAATAAACATCAGTGTAACGTATGATGTTTTGATTTCAAAATTGGAAAATCTTGTAACAGTCTTTATTCAGCCGCATTCGGGATTTTTTTAATATAATTTACTATTTTATATTTAATTTTACAATAAATTAATATTTTTCGTTTTAACATAAGGAACTTCGTTCATGACGGGGGTCCCCCGACCGCGGAGATTTTGTTATTTATTTATCATTCATTCAAACCTTGTTGTGCTTACAAAATATGATACACAACAAGTTATATATTATAGGATATCCCAATGAATAGGATCTGCCCCAGAGTAGTTCGAATTCAAATGTACGTTATCCATAACACACACTTTGCTTCCTTTTTTGGGTATATGTATGTACATATTATTATAATTGTATATTTCTATGTGTGTGGACGTCTGCTAATCCTACTAAAAATATTTACACTTGTTAATAGTTTATTGCACGACATTAAAAATAAAGCCTCTTATAAATTTTTGATGACATGATACAAAATTTAGTTTGGGCTAGATATTTTCTTTTTAATATTATATTGATATACTTAATAATAAAATAAGCACATATATTAAGTAAGTATCATAATGAAAAATAATCATTTGAACGAAATCTGCATTCTTATTCTACTTTTCTATTCTATTCTTCTATTATTCTGTTCTTCTTATTCTCATTCTATTATCCGTGCAGGAACGGAGAAAGAATACAATTTCCTGCGGCCGGGCGGCCTGTCGTAAAAGGCGACTAAACCGACTGGATGGCTACCAACCCTGGTCTAAAGTATGTCGCCATAGCAACCTTTTTTTTTTTAAGGCGGGGGAAATGCATTTCGCACATACCGGGTCCTTTGCTAGGGATTATTAGACCGTTGTTGATCATGGAGGCTTTCCACTGAGGCAATCCAAACAATAATCAACCGGCTTGTGTGGAGACTCGACTAATCAATACCCCACTAAAACCACCCTCCTCCCATGTGCCCCGCGCTTATGGCAGGAAAGGCGTGAGATACAGAACGTAGTTACGCCCACACCGATCCTAGCGCACAAGTGCTTGAGAATGCCCCGGGAGAGGCAAACTCACTTCGTCAACAGGGGTGAAGACTCCTCTGCTCCCTAGATGCTAGAGGGCCCCTGCAGCGGTATTTCAGGGAGGGAGGTCATGCGCATACTTGCGCCTCCGGGCTCCCGACTGACGTCGGCGCCCGCGAGACGCATGCGCACTACCATCTCTCTCCCTATCTCGTTCCGCGGCCTCCTTATGAGACACTACCGTCTCGCAGAAATTGGCCGCACCCACCCACCAATCGTCGCTGTGCAGCATGGCTTGCACCAGATCGCCCAGCGATTCGATCGGTCCTACAAGTGTCTCGAGTTCAAACCTCTGAGGTGCCCATGCTGCGCACTCGACTAGCGTGTGTAACGCCGTGTCTAGCGCGCCACACTGGCGGCATTGGGGTGAAGGCAAGCAGCCCGCAATCTGACACAGATACTTATCGAAGCAACCGTGCCCGGTAAGTATCTGTGTCATTCTGAAGGTCAGGGTCCCGCGTTTCCGCGAGATCGCCATAGCAACCTTGCGTTGTGTTCTGGCATTAGTGACCAGGTTCCAGTCTCCCCTAAGAGAGCAGCAGCGCATTTGTAGCACCTTTGGTGTTGCAAATGTCCATAGGCGATGGTAACCGCTTTCCATCAAGTGGGCCGTCTGCGTGTCTGCTGAACTACTGCAATGAAAAAAATAAAAAAATCTTTTGGATTCTTTTGGCTAGAAAGACCTTGTTACTTGTGAATCCGTAAATTAACAAAAAAAAACTCACAAATACCTTCATTTGGTACTTGTGCCTCCCACTTCAATGGAATCTACATTTAATTTGAACTCAAATATTTTTTAAAGCCTATTATCGTGGAAAATCCAAACACGTTTATTACACGACTAGGGTTACGGCAGACGTTGTTCTGCCCTGAAAAAATAAAAATCTAGAATCTGATCCCAGCGCCACCTACCGGGTCTAATTCTTAATTTAAACCATCCGGCCGGACTCATTCAAACACATTTTTTTTTACAACTTGGGTTATATTATTGAAGTTTTAGTAGGGATCCCTAATTTTTATATAGCCCATATTAGTCTGGGATAATGTATTATTCTAATGATGAAAGAAATTTTGAAATCGGTCCTGTACTTTTTGAGTTTATTCGTTACAAACATACAAAAATTCAAAAATACAAATCTTTCCTCTTTATAGTATTAGTATAGATTAGTAAATTTATTTCATTATAAAAGTATATAAATATAAAGTATTATGCTGAACATACATAGTAAAGTAAAATTATCTTTTAAATAAACGAGGGCAACATGATACATATTATAATTGAATTGATATTGTAGTTGTTATTGTTTTTGCGTCAATATATTGATACATTAAAAACGAACAACCCTAGCTCAGGTAGTGGACCGTTATACACTTACTTACACGCTGTTTGTTTTAACATCTTTTACATTCGGTATTGGCTTACGAATATTCTGCATATATCCAATTATAGTTATTACGGATAATTTATGTTTATATTGCTTTATATAAAGTATAAATGCAAGCGCTAGAGGGCGTTGGATTAAAAATCAGCAGAACCAAAACCGAATACATGTTTTGTGATTTTGGCGGGACCTCTAGTGCTGTGCCTCTTAAACTAGAATCAGCCACACAACCATGTAACCGCGAATTCAGATACCTTGGTTCATTACTGCAGACTAATTGTGATATAGAGAGGGATGTAAGGAGAAGGATAAATGTAGCTAGCATGGCTAAAGTGGAGACAGGTAACTGGTGTGACGTGCGACAAACTAATGCCACTGAAACTAAAAGGTCAAATGTATATATGTCTGTCATACGACCAGTCATGCTATACGGGTCAGAATGTTGGGCCACTAAAGTGATAAACCACAAACGTCTCCACTCAGCTGAGATGGGAATGTTGAGATGGATGTGGGGTGTTACAAGAATGGATAAGGTGAGAAATGAGTATATAAGGGGATCTTTGAAAGTTGCACCCGTGACTGAAAAATTGAGAGGATGAAGATTAAGTTGATATGGGCATATAATAAGGAGGGATGAAAGTCACGTGACAAAAAGAATGTTAAACTTCAAGATAGATGGGTACAAATGTAAAGGTAGACAAAAAAAGATGGATGGATTGTGTGAAGGATGCTATGATGATATATGGTGTGACAGAAGATGTATGTCAGAGTAGAGGAGTGTGGAAGGAAAAGACATATTGTGCCGACCCCAAATAATTGGGATATGGTGAAAGAAAAGAAAGAGAAATGTGGTCTAATAAACCTTCTAGTCTAAAGCAGCGACGTGAAATACTACAGAAGGTGGCTAGGAGGGGTTAGTCAAGCAAATAGATGTGTAGAAATATGTGATGCAAACTCGAAGAAACTAGTTGATGCCAATTTAGCGCTTTCGGCGCTAGATCTAAGACTTTTTGCCTTTGGTAGCGCTAAAAAAATAAGCCCTTTTTTAAATTATATTACTCTTCACTGAAATGTCGACGCCTATCGAAATGTATGTAATCATCAAAAGCCAAGTAAATATAACAGTCTGGTTTATCTTTTTTTTTTAGCGCTTTTTTCCAAGTAGGTCCGACGCTACCGATTTTAAGAGTTGACACAGCGCGTTTTCTCTAGCGATAATTGCCAACACTGATGCGTCCGATAGGTTGACGACTATATAAGAGCATGGAAGAAAGACACTAGAAATTATAACCGTCCGGTGAATAATGAAACTCTGAAAAGGCATGTAATTCTACTCTACCGGAGAGAGACTTTCTTTTGCCGTTTGATATAGACAAACACCATTAGATTTTCAACCAACATAAAACCAACATAAATTTAAAACTATGTTTTTTTTTATAACAAATATAAAAAAAAACATAGTTTTAAACCAAATCAATTAAAACATTACACTGTAAAGAAACAACTCATTAAGACTTCAAATTTTTGAATGACGTGATCTGAAAGACGTTTTTAATCATAATTCTACATACACCATATGTATGTAGAATTTTTATTAGATATTTAGAATAATGTAGGAGTTGAGGAGGAAGTTGAGCAATTACAAAATACTTCAATTCCCAACGGTTTGATGGTACTGAATATTGTGCAACATTTTCCAGTAGTTTAAATGTACAGACGTACTGAGTCTAGTATTATAAATTGCCCTGTGGCAACAGTTGCGCAACTCCGTGTTTCAAAGTGAACTCTTAGTGGTGGCCGAGATTAAAGGAAGTTTTAATCACCAAACCTTAGAAACAAGATTTTGAAATGGTAATCTGTTACGCCGAGATTCGGCGCACACAAACACCGGCTTAGTTTGCGTCATAAAACGAATAGGATCGAATAATTCCATAAAATAATGTAAAACACACGATTAACAATTCATTCCAAATTCATTTCAATGTCTGTTTATCATTCAACGTTCGATGCCAGTCGTAAAGCGGTAGTGAGAATGCCTATTGTTCCACAATCTGTGCCCATGCGCCAGCGCAATCATAAGGGTACTGATACACTTACTCATAATTAAGCATGATTAAAACTAGCTTGCTCCGCAGTTGTTCCACCTTTGCTAGCAATAAGAACACTAGTTTTAAGCATATTCCTAAACAACAATCCTGATGCTGGTAAGCAAACCTGTTCAGATGCGCTCGAAGCACGCCCCCTTCCACCCGCGGTAGCATGCTCGAAAATCAAACGAGATGAAATTTTTCAGCATGCTTGAAATAAGCATACTCATAACTAGTAGTGCTTTGACACACATGCAACTAAGTAGCAATTGCTTAGTAATGGAATATTTTCGTAGTAATGAGCGCGTGTATCAATTACCTTAAGTCAAACAGTTTCTGATCGAACATTAAATTGGTTTCACGATTATTTGACGATTCAATTGTCGCTCATAGAAAAGCTGTTCCAAATAAATTTAATGTAATTCGAACTAGAGCTATGTTACTATTTATAAACGATTACTCAAGCAAAACAAAATGACACTTTGTACATTTCATACCAAATATAATTTAAGATATTAGTATCAATTATGTCATTCCTGTGTGTAGACAGACTAGTTCGATATTTAAAATGCGTTGTTCCAAATGCAATTGCAATTATTCTCCGAGGGACCGAAAACAGAGTGACAGCGGTAGGCAAGTGAGGCGTTATAGTAGGTGGTCGGATAAAGTTCGCAGGTCAAGGCGACACGATACGTCGGTAGTGTCGCCGAAGCTACGCGAGTCGAAGACCGCGGCACGCCACCCGTCGCACTTAAGGTAGGTCCCATTACTCTTTCCTGCCTTTATTTCCCTGGTACTGAGTCTACATAATTTGTGACATTATCAGCTCATTAAATTCCGCTATTCGTTAAGGGCTTTATTTCCTTGTGATAAAACGAAACTTTTAACCGAGTACGCTTGTACAAAGCGAACCGGAGCCAGAGCTATGAAGGAGTTAGTAGGTTTGGTTTTATCTAGAAATTTTTACAATTAATCTACACATTATAAATTAGCTAATAAAATAACCTAATAAGTTAATGATTTATATTATTAAGTTGTAATTATAATTATTTAAAAAAAAATTGCGCACTTCATGAGAATGGGTGGCTTCTAAGCGGCAAAGCCTTTTAAAAATAAAAAAAAACATAATCGACTAATATAGCGTATTACATTGAACATCGGATCTATAATTGAAATGAAACTTATAAGTTTCATTGTTACTTATTGTTTAACTATCTAACTGGACTATTATAGTTTTACCTTTGGATCTAATCAAGTCAATATTACTAATAAATAAAAGAATTGACAAACATTTACTCACTGCGAGAATAAAAAAAACCTTTATTTGAATCGGTATTGTAGAACGGATACAGCTGTGTAACGAAACGATACTTTGCATAAAATGGTATTGTTCCGAACCGATCACAGCTCAAGATAGCGCAGCGTTAGGCTGTCTCGTTAAATTAAATTTTTATTACATGAATTGTTTGATAATCGTTGTTGTTGTGTGCGTGTTTTGTTGTTGCTACCTGGCCGCGTGGGAACGGAACACAGAAGCACACCGTTCAGCGGAGTGGCTTATCTTGAAATATCGCCGCTGACAGCACGACTCGCGGCCGAAACACGCCGTCGCGCCTCCCTGGAAAATTGTTAGCGTTTAAACCCATTAATTTTATTTAGCCATCAAGCGGTGGAAGTATTTTGAGACAAATTTTAATTACGACAATAAATTCTTATTAACTTTTATTATTCTAGTCCTGAGAAAAATGTTTGTGAGCCACGAGCGGGTAAATCATGTTACTGCCGGGTCTAAGTAACGTTTCAAGAGCGGTGCCTAGCCGCGCACAATAATAGCCTAAGTTGGAATGATAATTATTAAAATACCATGTTTAGCGGTTGCTTTGTGCCAGTTTTACGGCGCGTGGTTTACGCCGCATGCTATGTTTGCTTCATATCGGTATGACATCATCGCCTAACTTGCAGCGCTTTCAGTGGAACAAATGAATTTATAAAATGTGTAACATAAGTAGAACCTATTCGTCTCTTTGTCTTTAATGTCATTGTTTGATCAATTGCTTTTCTAGTTGTGTTTTAAACTTTGCAAAGTAGGTGAAGCATTCTTTAAGCAATGAAGGCGCTTCATTTAGCCGGTGTTTGATTAGTTTGCCCAAAAACAGCCATGTGTAGAGGAGATTATTTCTTGTATTTGTACAAATTAGTCCAATAACACCAATAGCAAAAACGTTTCCATCGACTGTCGGTTTTAATGATACATCAAAGGATTCGAATTAACCGAATATTTGCAGAAGAAAACTTAGGAGACCGGATATATATATTGGATTTACCGCGGTGATAATGATGATATTATGTGAAAAGTAGTCGAATCAGAATGTTCCATGACTCATGTGTGTGCGCTAACGTAATAGCAATGATTATATATTGTATAGAGCACTGTACTGTACACAGCAATAAAATAATCCCGAATGCATTAGATCCAAAGTATGTAGTGTTACTGGCGCACGGCCAAATACTCTTTATCCGACCTCACGAGAGCATCGTCTCCAGTCCCACTTACTATACAAAATTGGAAAGCGTTGCGATTTAACAATATGTCTGATAATCCTTTCCGACAACCATCTGGACAATGTGTACTATAATCAGTTTTACTTATAACTTAATCATATTGAACATGTTTTATATTTGTAACCCTGGGCCTTCCAGACTTGGCTCGCGTGATTTCGTTATTTTATACAATGTCACCTTTTCTTGTATTAAATAACATATTCAATAATCATTTCTGGTCCCTAGACCACAAAAATATCAAAATTCTTAAAAAACTTAATTCACTTTTATAAAGTTTGGATATTAATATATATAGGACATCTATAATATTATAAATCTGTAAATGGTTCGAGTTATATTGCGTTTAAAACTGTGATAAAAAGGGGGGCTAATTACGACCAGCAGATTTCGAAAATGGAACTTTTAGAATTTTTCATTTCTCATATTCTGAAAGTACGCTTGGAGTTGCCTGATTACAGGGATGAAAACAGTACTTTTCGTCCCTGGGAAACGGAGGGAAAATCCCTGCTGTCAAAAAATTTAAAAGCTATGCGAACCATAGATGATATGTAAATACATGCGACTTTTTTACAGCCACCTTAAATCGCGGCATAAATTATAATAAAAAAATATCAACAATTTTGTAACATCATTTTATACTCGTAAATTATTTTTTTCACTGAATTATTATTTCATTAACATAAATGCGAGATAAATATATAATACTATCATTAGTGACAAAAAAATACTGGCTGGGATAGAGGAATATAACCAAATAGGTGGCGTTGTGATCGCGTTTTTTGGCGCTGGCGTTGCATTTCACTAACAAATACTTCGTTGTCATGACAACAGCTGAAGGCACATGCAGTATGTTAATATAAAACATTAAATATTATTTATAAATACAATACCAGATGGTAGTAAATTATATGATATGAATTTAATGCTCATTTACAATAAATACATACATATATTTTATCACGCCTGTTTCCCATGTGGGTAGGCAGAGACTATGAATCACCACTTGATTCTCAGTTTCTCCATTCTCTCCACAATCCTGACAAATTACTTTCGCTTCATCTACTTTCATTAACCTCTTCTACAATTAATATTGTTACGAATGCGGGACTCGAATTAAAATGCCGTTGGAATTACTATAGAATTTATTAGAACTATACAAACACGTATATATAACACAGGTACAAATATAACTGGACACAACCAGCGCAAACGTAATACACGATTCAATAACACGCGCAAAGTCCGTCACTATATAGCTTATCGAATATACACACATCTTGTCTCGTTGGTGATCATCGCTAGACTGCCGATCTCTCCATTGGGCATTGCTATATATATACTGCACCGATACAATATGGCTGCCCGCCCGCGTAGATCGAATTTCTTAGAAATCGTAATCTGCGCACCTGCGTAATTATGCCTGCGAACGGCCATAAACGAGTACAATACACAATAGGCTGTTTTATGGCAGGCAGGTGTGCATCCACTTTTGTCAGCGTGTAACAATATGAATAAATATTTATATACTAGCGGCCCCAGAAAACGTTGTCCTGCTCTGAAAAATAAAAATCTAGGTCCCGATTCCAACGCCACCTACTGGGTCCAACTGTAGATTTAAACCATCTAGGGACCCACTCAATAAACTCCAAAGAAATTCAGCAAAATCCTGGAACGTCAAAGCCACCCACAACTTTAAGACACAAAAAATATATAAAAAAAGCACGGAATATTTCAAAAATACGTGTGCCATAAAGTAAATGGTGGCATCAGAGAAAGGGTAGGACTTAAGGTATGGCACCATCTAATTAATACTTACGAAACTTAGTTGACAGCAAAACTCATCCGACCTCTTGGTTTAATTTTTTTTTTATTATAAATTAAAAGGAAACCTATCCTATGTCCTAAGTTGGAACAATTCCACCATATAAAAAAAATCAAAGTCGGTCGACTAGTTTCGGAGTTCATCACGGTCAAACATTGTGACAGGGAATTTTTATATATATAACTTATTATATATTTATTTGAATCAAATAAAATTTATACGTAAAAATATTTATTTCAAATCACATATTTTATATTTATTACAATTGTATTGAATTTATTTTCATATTTTACTATTAAAAAAACAATTATAACAGATCCAGCCCCAACAGCCGACTATCTCGCAGGGTAGTATACGTTTCTACGTATAGTGCCCTGCGAGATAGTCGTCTGGCTAGTATTATCCCGGTCTTAGTCGGCGAGAGAATGAGATAGAATACATTATATTTAATAATTTAAACACTATGTTCATACAGATAGAGTTGGAAATGTTTTAAAGGTTTTCGTTAATACTTAAAATTTCGTGTTTTAAAGCTTAAATATATTACAACGATATAATAATATTTTGAGAATATTTGAGAATTTGTACGCCGCATTTTCAGCAAACAAGGTATGCACTCGGCATATTGCTGTGCCGGAATTATATCCGTCACAACGCTGATTTTCAGTGCAAACCTTCCTTTAAGCGTAAGACCAAAACGACCGAAATTTGTTAAAGAAATAATGAATAATAATAATAATTAATAAAACTAATTCTACTTATATAATATTTAGTTAGTAAAAACAAATAAATTCATTTTAATAAAACCAACAATAAATACGTTACTTCTAAATTAAAATAAAAATAAATAATCGTGTAACAAACTTGTATCATTTATTCGAATACAATTCGCTAGAGTGCTTGCCGCTTGCCGAGTATTACCACATTCTGTGTGCCACGTCACTGACATGAGACAACAAATGACAAATAATAAATTCAACCCCATCTCTTCATGACTTAAGGATGGTCTCATACCTTCTCACGTCTCCAATCATGGCCAGTGCTCGGCGGACGCTTTTTAATATCATGATTTGATCTGCTTTTCTTACAACATACGTCCGCCAAAAGCCAAACCCAAAAAAATAATACTCCAGCGAAATTTTGATGGGATGAATCTGGACGCCCTTCTTAAGG
Source organism: Dendrolimus houi (assembly GCA_039645545.1). Lineage (NCBI taxonomy): Eukaryota > Metazoa > Arthropoda > Insecta > Lepidoptera > Lasiocampidae > Dendrolimus > Dendrolimus houi. The sequence continues at coordinate 11,504,224 of CM077136.1, forward strand.
ATGCTCAAGAATTCGAATGGTCTGAGGTGGCTAATGCAGCTACTGTTGATGAAAAAGTTCATGTGTTTAATACTACAACTGTATAATGCTTTAATGCGGTTCTATGACTCACAAGCACCTTTACGCCGTATTAAATCAAACATTTGTCAGCTCCGTAGCTCACCGATGATATAAAATCACTTATGCACAAAAAGCCTAAAGTTAAGCCTACAGCAGGAAACCGAAGGGCGTTTGTGATAATTCGTAATCGCTGCAATAGAGTGTGTATAATAGTCCAATTCCCAGAGAACTCAACATTAACGATTTAAATCGACATTTCTCAGATGCTTCTTACTTAGGTGTAGTTACTAAGTCTAATAATACTTTGTATACACTTTCCGCTATGCCTGCACCCAGTTATACTCCATTTACATAAAGTCAATTTACTGCTAGTGATGTTAAGAGCGCTGTAAAATCCATTTTTTTTTTTTTTAAGGCGTGGGAAATGTATTTCGCACATACCGGGTCCTTTGCTAGGGATTAGACCGTTGTTGATCATGGAGGCTTTCCACTGAGGCAATCCAAACAATAATCAATCGGCTTGTGTGGAGACTCGACTAATCAATACCCCACTAAAACCACCCTCCTCCCATGTGCCCCGCGCTTATGGCAGGAAAGGCGTGAGATACAGAACGTAGTTACGCCCACACCGATCCTAGCGCACAAGTGCTTGAGAACGCCCCGGGAGAGGCAAACTCACTTCGTCAACAGGGGTGAAGACTCCTCTGCTCCCTAGATGCTAGAGGGCCCCTGCAGCGGTATTTCAGGGAGGGAGGTCATGCGCATACCTGCGCCTCCGGGCTCCCGACTAACGTCGGCGCCCGCGAGACGCATGCGCACTACCATCTCTCTCCCTATCTCGTTCCGTGGCCTCCTTATGAGACACTACCGCCTCGCAGAAATTGGCCGCACCCACCCACCAATCGTCGCTGTGCAGCATGGCTTGCACCAGATCGCCCAGCGATTCGATCGGTCCTACAAGTGTCTCGAGTTCAAACCTCTGAGGTGCCCATGCTGCGCACTCGACTAGCGTGTGTAACGCCGTGTCTAGCGCGCCACACTGGGGGCATTGGGGTGAAGGCAAGCAGCCCGCAATCTGACACAGATACTTATCGAAGCAGCCGTGCCCGGTAAGTATCTGTGTCATTCTGAAGGTCAGGGTCCCGCGTTTCCGCGAGAGCCATCGCAACAGCTGCGGTCGAACCGCCTCCACCGTGTCAATGCCAGCAACAGGGTTTTCCAACTCTACTGACCAAGATTGGATCTTGGCCGCGGTTTCCCGCGTCCTGATCACCTGGAGTTCGGCCTGGCCATAGACCAGGCCACGGGCGAGGGCATCCTGTCGGGAGCGCCGAACTTTGGCTATCACGTCCGCCTGGAGAGGCCAGGGCGGATCGCCTGCCAAGAGTGTCGACGCCGTCCACGACACTGTACGGTATCCTCGGATGGTCCTCACCGCCAGGACCCGTTGTGCGCGGCACAACAAAGTCCTATTGTGGCGGTGAAGTGCAGTGGACCATACGGGTGCACCGTACAGGGCCATACTCCTAAGGATGCCCAGCTGTAAAATCCATTACATCAAGCGCTGTCAACATGGTTCTACTCATATTGGATGTCATCAATCCTATCCTCACCCATATCTTCAATGCTTCGGTACTCTCTGGTACCCTTCCAGTTACCTGAAAAGAAGCCCAGATTACTCCTCTTCCTAAAAAACTTAATCCTATTTCTTTCTCTCAGCTACGTCCCATATCCATTCTGCCCTTCCTTTTTAAAGTCCTGGACCGTCTAGTCCACCAACAGCTAAGTATTTTCCTTAATCGCTATTCTCTCATTAATTCCTATCAATCCGGTTTCCGACCTGGGCACAGTACAACTAGTCCCTATTACTCCCTATTCTTGATTATGCCGGCGCCAGCTGTCTAAATTTAACCCAAGAATAACTAAATAAACTTGAGCGTCTCCAAAATTTCTGTCTAAGGTTCATGTTTGGCCTACGGAAATATTACCACGTACGTCTCTGAATTCCTGAATTACTATGTTTTGCAATTTCTTGTTCTTTTTTTAAGTTTTTCTTGGCACTGACTTCATGAAGAAAACATTTATTTTTTGCTTTTTAAATAAAATAAAATAAAAATATTTTTATTTCTTTCTTTTTCTTTTAGTTACTTTTGAACTCAGTTTTGTTTTTTGTTATTTTCTACTTTTTAGTTATGCAATACTTGAATTAGCTTTAGAAAGAAATATGAAACACGTGGTACGTGCCTATATTATTCGAAGGTTGCTCTCGATTTCCCTGGGATCCACTCATCAGATCCTGACTTGATGACAATGGGGCCACCTCAGAAGTTATACTCTTTCGGATAAAAAATAATGAAAATCAGTCCAAAATTGACGGAAAAATCGCTTAACAATCAAACAAAAAAAAAACCACTCAAATTGAGAACCTCCTCCTTTTTGAAGTCGGTTAAAAATGGCCTGTCTTATTGCGAACTTAGTATTATTTTCATATTTTCCTTTTATTTTGTTGCTCTTATCGCTGCTTAGTTTTGCAATGCAGTAAAAACCTATATTAAGTTTTCCTCATAGCACGTTATAATTCCAGGATTAAGTAAATGACGTCATTTGTGTGTTTACAGCAGTAAGAGTGATATGTAAATTATTATGCAATATGCAGATCACGGGCGATATACTGTTTGTCGGCCTTGACCTATCTAGTAAATGAGCTATTCATAATTTAAATGAGATTTGGATGACGGGTCCAACAAATGTTGAGGTTAAACATCGACTATGCGGAAGAAATATATTTCATATTTTTAGCCGCATTTAGTCTTAATTAATTTCTTTAATTGATCATTAATTAAAGCCATTAAATAAATTCGTTTGATAGTTATTTTGAAAATAAAATTATTGATAAAAATCAGTTAAAACAATCTAATATTAACCCGTGAATTCTTAATGTGCAAGTTTCTATTTGATATTTTCCTTCACTTTGGTAATCTATACTATAATAAATCTGTAAATGGTTCGAGTTTGTACATTGCGTTTAAAAATGTGAAAAAAATCAGGGGGATCATTGGGACCAGGAAATTCCTAAAATGCAATTTTTAGAATTTTTGTCTGTTTGTCTGTCTGTTAGAGCATCACATGAAATTTACTGAACGGATTTAAATGAAACTCGATACAGAGCTAGCTTTTAACCCGAGTTAACACTTAGGATACTTTTTATCCCGATAAATAATGTCTGTTTCATGGAATAAACAGATTAGTAAAATAGATGGCGCTGCAATTGCGTTTTTTCAATTCACTAACAAATAAAAAACAAATTTACAAATTTAATGTAATAAATCGGCAGACAAACACACACACACTGTATATTCCCAAATTAAGCAAGTTACGCTTGTGTTATGGGTAATATACAACGGACCACTCTGGGGTCGATCCCAGACACCCAGACCATAGTAAACAACGGAGAAAATATGTTTCCGAAATTTATTATACCAGGAATCGAACCCGGAGCCTCTGCGTTGCAGTGAGGTAAGCCGGCAAAGGCTTAGCCCGCTCAACCACAGAGGCCGTCAAATACCTACGTTATCACATAAACAACATGTCTCGGTTACTTCAAATCAGGTTGGATGCGACTCGCCTCTATGTTTCGCTGCGCAGTTGTGTAGACTATATGGACATAGTTTCTTTGTTATTGTAGTGAACTTAGTAACAAGAAAAAGTAATGTTTTAGGTAAAACACCTAATTAAATTTGTATATAAGTAACATCGAGCTACTACCTAGAGTTTTTCACGCGGTGTAGCCGCGGGGAAACCACTTGTTCTAACAATAAAGGTATATGTGTAGGACGCCTTCCAGCCCGGTGGACCGACGAGCTGCGTAAAGTCGCTCTTAGGGGCTGGATGAGGAAGGCGAGAGACCGGGATATGTGGCACAGACTTGAGAAGACCTACGTCCAGCAATGGATATTAATTGGCTGAAGAAGTAGGTATATGTGTTACGATACAAAATCTGTCTGAGGGTTTTATGATTTCTGGCTAGGCTTCAAGGCATCCACCTCTGACAATATTTCAATCCTAACATTTCCATTTAATGTGAAAGTGGATCTGTATGTATATTTTTTTTATTATTTCTTCATGACCTTATTAATTATACGTATTTAAAACACGTAATTCTTGGTAGCGTAATGGCTAGCGCACGCGTCCCAAACTCAAAGGGCGCGGGTTCGATCCTGGCCGGAACGCGTGCACCACTTTCTGACCTAATGTGCATATTGTTACAATTACCACGTGCTAATAACGGTGAAGGAAAACATCGTGATGCAACCTGCACATTGAGATAACCGATGTGTCAAACCTGCCAAGCCGCCTTGGACAAGATTGGCGGGTATACTGTCCGTTCCCCTATAGTGGGAGGCCCGAGCCCAGCAATGGGACATTTATGGGCTGCTATTAGTATTTATATATTAAAACACGTAATACGTGCGATAATATTCTGAAAATACACGAACGAATTCGAGTGTAAAGTGCTATTTAAAAATATATGTTTCTTTTTAATGCTAATACGTAAATAATTATACCCCATAAATGTCCCATTGCTGGGCTTAGTTCTTTGCGTTTCAAAAAGGACGGTTTATCTGTTACCCTTGTCCAAGGCGGATTGGCTGGTTTCATGAGGGTGTTTTTTTTCACTAGAGGTACATGGTAATTCATAATAACAATAAAAAAATTGCCGTAAATCCAACCAACGACATTGAATTTTATAAATTTTCAAATATGTACTTTCAAGTCAGTCTGGTTTTTTGAACAAAATGAATAAACAATTTGATTAAATATGAAACAACGAACCATTAAATGCGCTGTATCTCACTGACGTTGCGCAACTGTAATAAATTTGACATATTGCCACTGTTATTGCTATATAACTGCTTCAGAAGTTACTTAGCAAGTAAAAAATGTTGCCACTGTCGTACGATTGTCTTTCATGGGGGGAAAAGATATTGTATCACAGTACAATACAATTTATACCTACGCGTCGTCGGCTCTTGACAAATGTTTTTGTACGCTTGAAAATTTAATTCGTTGTTTGCAATATAATATACGAATGGCGACGAGACTATGTATTAAGCTTTAAATATGTATCACTTGTGTAATATGATCTTCCTAGTACAGAAAATTTAATGTCACAAAAATGTGTAAGTATGTATGTGGATGTATAATTATTTCAATCAAGATTTTTTTCAGCTTTAATTTGCTCTAGGATTAAATTCGTTAAGTTACTAATTAGAACGTGGCGTTCAGTATCTAAAATTCAAATTCAAAAGTTTTTAATCAAAATAAGTTCCACTGGAGAACACTTTTTGAAGGTCATACATATAAGTTAAAATTTTACTTCCTAGTCTATGTACACTGTTTCGCAACGTGTTATTGCTGTTAAGGAGAAGAGAGGCAAGAAACTCCCAAGCAACACGTCTAGCTAAAAATTGTTTTTCTTTATATTTCTTATTCTATTTATATCTCAAGTTCTTTTTTTATAAGTGTTATGCAGAAGTTGTTACAGAATTACTTTTGAAGAATTAGTGGAGTTGTAGCAAACAGTGCATATTCAATAAGACAAAGACAAAATAAAAGGGAAGAAAAATATTATAGTTATAATAATGACATGACGTACTAAAATTTTATGCTGCAACACATCTATCTCCATAAATTCCTTATAAGCTTGGCAAGATAAAAAACGTTATACAAAATATAGTCTAAGAGGTTGGAGTGACCTGCTGTGTAAATGAAGTTTTGTCATTTAAGTATTCTTCAATAGTGTAGTATCCATTTTTTAGCAAAATACTTTTTAATTTGGTTTTTAATTTAGTGAAAGGCAGATCTAAAATTTCACTCGGAATCTTATTGAAGAAGCGTATATCTTTGTCTACTTGTCGCGTTTAGAGAGTGACAACGATTCGTGAGCTGTAAAAATCTCCTAAGTCGTGGTTATGGAATAAAAAATAAACAACTTAATCAAAAATACTGAACGGATATTGTACAAATCAATTAATATCTATTGTAATTATTAAAGCTATACTACTTTAATTTTTTAAATAATATTTTATGCAGTTGCCGGCACGGATCTTGAACAGTTGGCGGAATAGTAGGGGAATCGCTTTACGCATTAGCGTAGCCAATGTGATGCGATTTATGGACACATCGACAATATTATGTTTTGTCCCTTAACTCAAAAGGGATAATACTACGAAAAAGAACCGTAAAACGTACTGAATAAATTTAAATCCTACTTGACACAGAGCTAGCTTACTTATTCCCGGATCAACACCTGGGATATTTTTTTTCCCATAAATGATTTCGTTTCCGTGGATAGATGAATATAATGAAAAGATGCGCTTCAGTCGGTTTGGTAGATGCCGCCATTACAATTTACTAAAAACTAAGTCGAAACGAAGCTTCCATGGCTGCTAGTAAAATAATAAACCGTAACCATTCACGATTTTAAATGATGTTTATTTCAATTTCCCTGTTTAGTTGCTAAGAGTTCTTTAAGTTAATCATACTGAATGCTCTCTGAGTGCGGCAGTATAAGTAGTTCCTGCTAAATACAATTGGAGTTTTAGTTAAAAGCACATTAAAGGACACGACCTGCTAAATTCTCAATTGCTAGTAAGAACTAAGAACCATTAACCCAACACGGTGGACCGATGTGGGTAGAATGAATGAATGGCAAAATAGTTGCCATAAAAATTTACATTTTGATTGGAATTCTACGAGTCTATTCACCGACTGTCGAGAAGGGAGAAATTAATGCAATGCTTCTCAAAAATCATGTGCACTTGAAGAATAATTGGACTACATTTTATTACAACATAGAAAAACATCGGCTAAATTTCAACCACAGTGAAGTGTTCTACAGAGGTAACGAACGTACACTGGTTTTTGTAATTTGACTACATAGGTAACCCTAAAAACTAGTTATACAAAAATACCTCTTATCCCTAAAATCAATTTACGGGACCTGTTAAAAAAGTTTTCGTTGAAAATATATTTTAAAGCTCTACTTATAATTTTTTAACATTTTTCACCTCGATAGAATAGAATACAGATGGGTTGGGTAGACCACTTTTTACGAATTTGGAAGCGAATATATCCGATTCAGTAAAAATACGATTGTGATTTTTGAAGACCGGGAAGTAGGTACTATTTAATAAATACAACTATTGCAGAAATATAAATTGCAACCAAGATAGTTTGTGTAGACGTGCAAGTAAGTTCGCGTACTTAGGCTCGGCGATCTTTTTTGCCCATCTGTCACCGTAATTACGCGGTTTCAGAAGTGAAGAAAGTCATCGAGCCATAAGTACGCATACTAGCTTGCATGTGTATTACCCGCTTTATAATAGGTTGGGGAAAAAGTCTTTTCGCATATAGTATGTATGAACTTGTAATAAGATCTCTTTGGCTATACCATTTGTATCTGGCTGGTTTTGGTATCATTAAAAAGTTTTACTTTTGCAGAAGACAATTCCAAATTCAAATTAGGAAAATGTGTGATTTTCATTTGTTTTTCTTATTGTTAAAATAAGTGAATCTAATGAAGAAATTGGATACATTTTAAAATTTTACTACAAAAAAGGTAAAAATGCAACACAAGCCGCGAAAAAAAATTGTGATGTTTAAGGACCTAATGCAGTATCTGTGAGAGTAGCGCAAATTTGGTTTAAGCGTTTTCAATCCGGAAATTTTGATATCAAAGATGCACGTCGCTCTGGTCGCCCTGTTACAGACAAAATTTATGCCATTTTTGAAAAAGTGGAGCAAGATCGGCATATTAGTAGTTACGAAGTAGCTGGAGAACTGGGAATTGACCACAAAACGGTTTTGGCGCATTTGAAACAAGCCGGGTACACAAGAAAGCTCGATATTTGGGTGCCTCATGAGCTCACTGAAAGAAACCTAATGAACCGTGTACTCATTTGTGATTCTTTATTACGACGTAATGAAACCGAACCATTTTTGAAGAAGCTGATAACTGGTGATGAAAAGTGGATCACGTACGACAAGAACGTGCTAAAAAGATCGTGGTCAAAGGCCGGTCAGGCTTCACAGACTGTGGCGAAACTCGGGTTAGCTCGCAACAAGGTGATGCTGTGTGTATGGTGGGATTGAAAGGGCATTATTCATTATGAGCTGTTACCGCCAGGCAGGACCATCGATTCTGAACTGTACTGTGAACAACTGATGAGATTAAAGCAAAAAGTTGAGAGAAAGCGGCCGGAATTAATCAACAGAAGGGATGTGGTTTTTCACCATGATAACGCTAGACCTCACACATATTTAGCCACTCAGCAAAAATTATGAGAGTTTGGCTGGGAGGTGTTAATGCATCCGCCGTATAGTAATGACCTTGCACCTTCAGATTTTCACCTGTTTCGGTCTCTGCAGAATCCCTTAGGGAGTGTCAGGTTAACATTACGAGAGGACTGCCAAAACCACTTGTCGCAGTTTTTTGATCAGAAGCCCCAAAATTTTTATAGCAATGGGATCACGTCCCTACCTACAAGATGGCAAAAAGTTATCCCATAAAATGGCACCTACATACTTTAGTCAAATGTAAATAAACTTTATAAAAAACCTTTTGATTTTTTATATAAAATGCGAAGAAACTTTTTTCCCAACCTGATAAATATAAGAAAACGCAACACGAGCGAAAGTTAGCATATACGTAATGCAACGTAAAAGTTGAATGTAAGCGAACCATAATATATCATATTATGATCATGTGTATAGATAATCGATAGTGGAAAGCTGAGCAAGGTCGTCCGCAACTCGTTAGTCGGGTCGGTTTGGTCGCTACCAGTTTCTGTGTGGGTACTTATGGCCGACTGCCCGCACGCGTCTGAAATAAGACACTCATTAATTAATTATTGGTCGTTGTTTTGGACAGAGGTTGCTAATACAGTAATAAAGATCGACTATAACGAACCCGCTTGCATTAACTATATAATTGTTTCAATCCTTTTACGTTACATATTCTGTAAAGAGCATAGAGCAGTAGTACATTTTATCAAAATATAGGTGGGTGGAGTAGTGTTGCGATCATTTATATAGCCATTTATCGTATATACAAACAAGTGTTGTACCCGACGAGTTGCATCGGTAAGTGGTGTGCGCAGCCGTCAATCCTGTCTGATGTAAAATACCACTAACTTCCTCATAAACAGTACGAATGCTTCTTCGTGATATATTTATTGAGCGTGGGAGTAATGAGCGCAATATGCTTGCTTGTCCACACTTGAACCATGCGATTTTCACTAAGCGTGGGCGAATATCATTTATTTGTTCTATAAACAGATTAATATGTAACTAACCTAATAATCATTTATCATTAACTTTTATTTAGCCAAGGTATACGTAATGCATCATCTCTACTCTAGTAATGATTGAAAAGTTTCACAAGTAGCATAGCTAATATAGAGCAAAGTGTCACAAAATATAAGAAAATGTCACGAAGATCAACCAACCAGGCTTACTAAATTAACATTTATCTGCATCGGTAATGATTCTGATGAAAGTAAGAACAATACGTTACCGAATGTAAACAAGCAGCACAATGTGTATAATAAACACTTCGTATATTAAATCTGCGCAGTCATTTGTCTTCATTATATATTGCTTCAAAGTGCGTTTGAATAAAGTTGTACTCTAATTTAATACTCAATTTTCATAACCTTCCTTCCTTGTTCCTTGTGTTTAGCTTGTTTTTTTTATTAAATTGAAACAGTTTTATACCTGTATGGGCACTTTAGTTAATTACCATTTGAAATTACGCCCATATCCAACTACTAATAAGACCCTTCATACATTGAGTCCTCTTCAGTCTCCCTAACCACAGTGTGCGTGGCTCGGTTATCTAATGAGACCCTAGATTTATTCTTTTTGTTGTATCTTTCGAGTGAAGCTACTCTCGGCAGTTGGTTTGTAAATTCTTCTACGACCTAACCTTGTAGATAATCATGTTTTCTTTTACATTTTATCAGAAAACAGCCAGTTGCTAATATCTGTTGATATTTATAACTCAAAGGTCAGGATCAGTATTATAAACACGAAACCGGTGAAATGCTAAATTAAAATGAACATATAATAGAAATGCCTCTCAACGAGAATCCTGTACAAGGCGTCGTCTGAAAACGTTGGTTGGACACGCCAGTTCTTTGACATTATAAAATATAAACATCAAGGTCGTATATACGATCGCGAGAATTGTGCGGACGATGAACTCTTTCTTCCGAAAATCCATATTTTTTATTCACCGTGCCAAAAGCTTTCGATCCATCCGCTACAAACTGGAGGCATGAAACAGATATTGCGGTCCGACCGTCCTCAATGATTAGTGTCCCGCAGTTAGGCTAATTTATCAAAACAAAATTATAGGCTATTGTGCCGACTTAGTAAAGAGGTACCTACTTAGTTATTGTGATCATTTGGACGGTCGGTAAATGTGTAGAACTTTAAATATTGTTTTATTACAAACATTATAATGTAACAAAAGGTTTCATTATAAATAAAATGAGGTTATTTTAATAGGAATAGTTAAGTTATTAATATAAAGTCGTTCTGCATTGTACATCTGTTCTCCAAACGTTTTAATACTGTATAAAATTATGATTATAATGAATGATTCAATTGTCTGAAACAGAAGTTTATTTAAATCCGGGTGTTATTTTGGTTCAACGAATAACTTTATTAGGTTCACAATGGTCATATATCGTAATTATATTTTTACGCTATTACTTGTTGATTTGTAATTCGTATTAATTTTTATTAAAATATTTGTACCGGTTTTTGTTCATAATACCCGTATTTACTTACCCTTTTTTTTAATAGCTTTGCACGATTTATGTATGTAGCCAATGTCCGATATTAATGAATATTTAAGTTTTTGATAAAAGTTTCAGCAAATAGGCAACACACGAAAGCCAGATGCAAAGAACCCACCAAACTCAGTCTCAGACGAAATATGTTCTGTATGCTAGGTACATGTCACATTTTACTAAACAGTTGAGGATTTTATATACAAACACACATTTCTTGAATAAAAATGATAATACACAACATTAATTATTGTTTTTGCTAAACAAATCTTATACACTTTTTAATTTTGCACAAAAAGTATCAATCCTTAAGGGGCCTATTCTGGTCTAGATGCCTAAATTTTAGGCATTTTTCAAACTAAGATAAAAAAATGAAAAATATTTTTACTATCCATTTTTTTATGATTTTTATTGATATTTGAATAATATAAAAAAAATAAAAAGAAAAAATCGAAAATCGTCGAATTACAGGCCGGTGGAGTGCTACAAAAAAAACGGTGCTCCCTGGTTGACGTGATTCCAACCCTTGTAGTGATCTAAAACAAACAAATTAAAAAAAAATCTTCATTAGTAAAGATGTCGCTATCGGATTGACCTTTGCCAAAGAAAAAAAAATCACAGACGCCACGTCACAAAATCTGCTGTATCTCCGAAAATAATGTGAATTTTGAAAATCCGTTTAAGCATATTTTTGAATGTCTAAACTTTGAAAATATGCAAAAAAAGAAAAGGGTTTTTTTTTTCAAATTTCTAGACCAGAATACCCTCTTAAATGTTGTGCCAGAAACTCTCACCCGTGGGCAATTTGCATGCCAATGCCCAAATTAAAATCTATTACTTCATTTTAGACTGTTTTTTTATCACTAGTCAATTAAGTCTTAATTCAATTCCTAAAATTAACGCGTTAACAGTGGAAACTGACATAATAACCGTTATAGTACTGGATGACTATTGACATTATTTACTGTACATGTTTTTTTCTTCCAGATAGCTTTTCTCGCTAATCTTCTTTGTAGAATACCGGCATCCTTTTTCGTTCACTCGAATTTAATAAAGAATTATGTGCTTTACGACTCTTTATTTAGGATTCAATCTGTATCGTTTTACCCTAAAGTTTTTTTAACATTGTTGGCTTCATTGTTAAAATAGATAATGACTCGGATTTTTTATAATTTGACCGCTGATAGTTTTGGGTAGTTGCAAATTTACCTGCTCAAAGGCATCGGTCGCCAGTTAACTAATAGTCGAATTTGATGTAACAGTTTTGAATTAAGAGAATGATTTTACGTAATTAAAGTAATTTACTTTGAAAGATAGTGTCATGTGTTTTCAGCTATTATGAACGTGACTAATCTATACTAATATACTAATACTAATAATATTATAAAGAGGTAAAGTTTGTGAGTTTGTGACGTTGTAGGGGTAAATTTCGAAACTACTGAACCGATTTAAAAAATTATTTCATTGTGGGCAGCTTTTTTTTTTAAGGCGGGGGAAATGCATTTCACGCAATACCGGGTCCTTTGCTAGGGATTAGACCATAGACGATTATGGAGGCAATCCTTCGGGGGCTACCAAACTCTAATCGACCGGCTTGTGTGGAGACTCGAAACCAACCTACCAACCAACTCAATACTCCACTAAAACCACCCTCCTCCTATGTGCCCCGCGCTGTGGTATGAAGAGCGTGAGACTTAGAAGGTAGTTACGCCCACGCTAATCCTAGCGCATCAGTGCTTGAGAATGCTCCGGGAAGCAGTGCAAACTCACTTCGTCAACAGGGGTGAAGACTCCTCTGCTCCCTAGATGCTAGAGGGCCCCTGCAGCGGTATTTCAGGGAGGGAGATCATGCGCATATCTGTGCCTCCGGGCCCCCGACTGACGTCGACGCCCGCGAGCCGCATGCGCACTTGTATCTCTCTCCGTATCTCGTTTCGCGGCCTCCTTTTGAGACATAACAGTCTCGCAGAAATTGGCCGCACACACCCAATGATCATCGCTATGCAGCATGGCTTGCACCAAAATGCCCAGCGAATCGATCGGACCTACTATTGTCTCGAGTTCAAATCTCTGGGGTGCCCATGCTGCGCACTCGACTAGCGTATGAAACGCTGTGTCTTGTGCGCCACATTGGCGGCATTGGGGTGAAGGAAAGCAGCCCGCAATCTGGCACAGATACTTATCGAAGCAACCGTGCCCGGTAAGTATCTGCGTCATTATGAAAGTCAGAGTCCCGCGTTTCCGCGAGAGCCATCGCAACAGCTGCGGTCGAACCGCCTCCATCGTATCAATGCCAGCGACAGGGCTTTCTAACTCTACTGACCAAGATTGGATCATGGTCGCGGTTTCCCGCTTCCTGATCGCCTGCAGCTCGGCCAGGCACTACACCTGGCTACGTGCGAGGGCATCATGTCGGGAGCGCCGAACTTTGGCAATTACGTCCGCCTGGAGAGGCCAGGGTGGATCGCCCGCCAGTCGACGCCGTCCACGACACTGTACGGTATCCTCGGATGGCCCTCACCGCCAGGACCCGTTGTGCGTGGTACAACAAAGTCCTATTGTGGCGGTGAAGTGCAACGGACCATACGGGTGCACCGTACAGAGCCATACTCCTAAGGATGCCCATGTAGTTTCCTAGTCGTCGTCCCCGGTCCCCCCACGTTGGGAAAGAGCCGAGAGAGGGCGCCTGCGGACCTCACGAGTTTGGGAACTAGCTGCTCAAAGTGCGCTTTAAACAGCCATTTCCCAAACTGTTGGCAAGCTACACTATTCCCGGTTTACATAGGCTATATTATATTTTCAACAAAATTAGGGATCCTTACTAAAACTCCAACAGTGTAACCCAAAGTGTAAAAAAATTACATAAAATCGCATGCGCTGCGAAAACTATTGATGATAGAATAAAATAATGCACTATGACTTTGCAGAATACATCATTATTTACAAAAAGTGTCGCGACAGAATATATCTAACTATTATAGTTATGCCACAATAAGTGTTCTTTTATTTTAAAAATTTAATTAAAACGCCGCCGCTAGAAAAGGCTCTTTATTTGTATTCATCCTTATCAAAATAAATTACTTCATATTCAAGAGTGCTTTAATACCTTTATATAACTTTTTGAATTATTAAATTCGGACATTCCATTCGAAAGATATCACGAGTTAAAAAATGTAAGTATTAGAAAAAAGTTGCGTGGTCGCCGCGCACCCTAATCGGCTAGATAGGCTTATGCGATGTAGGCGTCACTGGGGTACGGGCAGTACGGGAGGGGAAATATTTTGAATTCGCTTAGTAGGTAGTAAAACTCAACAAAAAATATAGAGGTAAAGTTTGTGAGCTTGTGACGTTTTAGGGGGTAATCTCTGGATCTACTAAACCGAATTTGAAAATTCTTTCACCAGTGGAAAGCTACATTAATACCTAAGTGACATTGGGTATATTTGATTGTGATTAATAATAAGTATTTTTTAATTTTTTTCTGATGCCCAGCGAAGTGGGCACGGTCAGCTAGTCAAGGATATAAACGTTAAAGTGACTTATGTGCATAGAGAATCAAAATTACGTCGAATATTCTAATTTGTCAATGAATATATATTTGTCACCTCTTCTTTTTTTACACGCTTTGTTAGTCTTTATAGATAGATATATGAGATACACATGTATCTATCGACAACAGACTAAATATGCATGCTTCATTTTATTTATAGTAATTCAGTATTTATATAATTTTATTGCAACATGTATTAATCTTTAATCAAATCATGTAGTTTAAATTACTATTTTCCAATTATAGCATTATTAATTTAATTTTAAATTTTAACGAATACCAATAAATTCACTATCAGCTTTAACTAGCAATGTGACTTGAAAGTCAAACACATTAGTAATCTTATCGACATCTCTGATAACATGTGTTACAATGACTCGAACATCGCGTGGGAGTGATTTTTGAACGGTATTCTAATAGAGTAGTTTACAGTCAAATCAACTGATGACCGATTTCTATATCTTATTATTCATTCACTTGCCTTACCATCGGTTGAATGTTGACATCACTTGTATGAAGAAGCTTATGTCAAATTTTAACCAATAGTCAGGCAAATGAATGATCGGTACGATATAGGAACCGGTCTTGAGACATTTTTATGATCTTACGAAACGTTGCATTATCCTAGAGTTTGTAGCAGATTGTGGCATACGCCATAATTATAACGAATCGAATAGTGATTTGATCATATAATTTAATGAAGGAATGATATTTGGAATTTCTTAACAATTTAATTTAAGTAATTTCCAACCATTTTGTTGCTCAAGAACTCAAATTTAAATAAATTTCTTCCACATCGCTGTCTCTTGTTAATTACATGCTTAAAGCTATCTCAGGTCAGTGTTCGTTTCGATGCAGATCTCTAGGGCGATCAAAACAGTAAACCAAAATATTTCTTTAGTTTTCGAAAATTAATTGAAAGTTTCAGCTCACTTTCTCTTCCACTAAGTTTGGTCAATATACATAACTAGCTCTGCTGTGCTATTGAATTTGAATTTCATTTCTATCACTGATTTTATAGTAACTTGGTTGATATCATGTGAATCTACCGGATTTATAATAACATTGCTAAATGTTTGGATGTAACGACTCATTTCCAGAATTACAAAACATGCTCTTTCAAAAATTTCATTTTGATTCTTAATATACGTACCTTGATGCAATCGAGTCTTTAGCTCTAAAGGCTATAGGACTATTTCCTTAAAAACAAGTTTACGAGATAGAGGGAATGCACCAACATTTACTTATCGCATGTTATCTGATAATAAATACCGTGTAAAAATAGTGGTTCATTCACCTTTTACCAATAGGAATAGTTTTAATAATTCCATTTGTGCAGTTCGGTAGCCATAATCGTTGCTTTATCTGGTGATGTGGTCTTTAAATGATTTATGAATTATTCAAAAGTCGATAGCATGTGCAGCTTCGATCACATCTGTATCATTTGGTTGATTCGATCACCGATTGTTGCTTGATTGCGTATCTTATAGTAAGTACCTATTGTTGAATCGGCCGATATTTTTAGATCGTAAATTATCAGGTAATATTTTCCAGCAAACTAACCAGTTGGTGTATAACACTGCCGATTGGAATCATCAAAAAGCTACAGATTAACTATTTTAATTGACGAAGCATTTGTCTGCAATACATATAATTTATATATATATATATATATATATATATACTACTAGCGTACGACAATGATCTGGGGGGAACTTCCCATTCCCGCCGAAATTTTTCCTCTGCGCTGGGACATGGGGTTGTTTAAGAAGGGCGTTACAAAATTCCTCAGAGGCCGGTAACGCGTTGGCAACAGGGTGACGGTAAACATTTCAATTAAGTGGATTGTCTGCCTGTTTGTTTGTCACAGGTAATAAAAAAAGTTATATATTTAAACATAGGTTTAGCAAGAATTGTATTTTTCTGTGAAACTAGTGAAAAGTGACATTTCACATTGTCGCAATAAGTATTATTTATCATTTAATAATATTATTTGTCTGACCCAGGGGTTATATATAAATCCGGTTTACAGTTGTCTATTATCTTGAAGATTATTCTTAAAGTTGAATATTCATGAATGCTTGACACTACCTAAGTCCACAAATCGTACAAAGCAATATTCGTACAAACAAAGATTGATGATCATATACACCTGATGATACATACAGTTGTGATCGAAACCTTCAATTTTTTAATAATTTCTAAATCATTTAATGGTTTTATCATAATAGTAGGAATAGGTGGTCATATCCAATTATTATTTGGATGAAAATCAAAAGTAAAACATTAAACTATTAGTTTTCGCGAAAAACTCATCTAATTAAATTAATAATCTAAATACCCACTACACACGTGTTATATGATATTTGTATCGGAATTAATAAAATAATCCTAAATTAGGTACCTTGATCGTGGTTATGTTTGGGTTACATTTAGTTCGGTGTGGTTTGGATTAAATTTAATTATATTTGCTACGCTAAGTCACATAGGTTTCAATCCGCTTATGAAGTTGAAGTCATGTTTCAAAGTATTCTTGTAATATAAAATCTCGTGGAAATGTTAAACGCATTTGTCAATTTTAATCTAAGTTTTTAAGGCTCTATAGCCAAGAAATTTATATAGGTATAAAATACATACATGTCATCACGCTTGTTTCTCATGGCAGGCATGCCATATATGCATAGTCTCTGCCTACCATGCATGGCATGGATGAGATGGATGCAGAGAGAATGGATAAAAGTAGAGTCACAAAACAAGTGTATGACAGCATTGTATTGTGAATGGCAGAGTTGCTGCCGGTCGGCCGAGATGTTACACACCATGATCAAATAAACGTGTATGCATGAAGAGTTTAAAATATAGGTACTAAATTAAATTGTTCATTATATAACAAAAAATGTTGCATTCTTTTGACTACTTCATGCTATTTTAATTATTTGAAAACAAATCACGAATCTATAGTGTTTCTGTTTTATAGACCTAGCCACTGTTCCCCGTTACAATGAAAGGAAGAGGCATATTAGTTCTAGGTGAATTAGCAGGTTTTATATTTTTGAAAAAGAGGCAGAACAAAACATATCTGTCGGTGTCTAATGTTTTCTATAAAAATTTGTTTACTTAAGACTTTGTCTCCATGCAGAAACAGAAAAAGAATACAATTTCTAGCGGCCGGGCGGCCTGTCGTAAGAGGCGACAAAACAACCCACAGCCAGATGGTAGGGCATTTGCCCGGCTGGATAGCTACCACCCCTGGTCAGAGTATGCTGCCATAACAACCTTGACTTATGTTCCGGCATCAGTGGCCAGTTTCCAGTTTCCCCTTCAATGCTGGCAGCACATAGGCAGCATCTCTGGCATTGCTAATGTACATAGGTGACGGTAACCACTTTCCATCACAGTTGGGTCGTCAGCCTGTTTGCTGTGTTCAGCAATAAAAAAAAATCAAATATTATTTTGTGATTGTTAACATTGTCGTGATTTATTTTGTTATAGCTCAACTTATTACTTACGATGTCATCATTTATGAGCACTTGTTTAGTAATTGTCACTTCCCAAATTCATTCGCCTACTACATTTTAAAAAGTATTTAATAATTAGATTAATAAATTGAAGTCCTCAACCAGGCCATCGTGTTAATTCGCGTTGACACTAGCAGAGTATAATCGGACCGAGCGCACCCTGATAGCTATTCGGACACTTATCGTGGTAACTTGTAATCGACTGTAACGGCATCTGGTCCGAATAGAGGCGTCCTGTATTCAACAAATCAGACCATCGTGTTAATTCGCGTTGACACTAGCAGAGTATACTTGGACCGAGCGCACCCTGATAGCTATTCGGACACTTATCGTGGTAACTTGTAATCGAGTGTAACGGCGTCTGGTCCGAATAGAGTCGTCCCGTATTCAACAAATCAGACCATCGTGTTAATTCGCGTTGACACTAGCAGAGTATACTCGGACAGAGCGCACCCTGATGGTTATTGGGACGCTTATCGTGGTAACTTGTATTGGAGTGTAACGATGTCTGGTCCGAATAGAGTCGTCCCGTATTCAACAAATCAGACCATCGTGTTAATTCGCGTTGACACTAGCAGAGTATAATCGGATCGAGCGCACCCTGATAGCTATTCGGACACTTATCGTGGTAACTTGTAATCGAGTGTAACGGCGTCTGGTCCGAATAGAGTCGTCCTGTATTCAACAAATCAGACCATCGTGTTAATTCGCGTTGACACTAGCAGAGTATACTTGGACCGAGCGCACCCTGATAGCTATTCGGACACTTATCGTGGTAACTTGTAATCGAGTGTAACGGCGTCTGGTCCGAATAGAGTCGTCCTGTATTCAACAAATCAGACCATCGTGTTAATTCGCGTTGACACTAGCAGAGTATACTTGGACCGAGCGCACCCTGATAGCTATTCGGACACTTATCGTGGTAACTTGTAATCGAGTGTAACGGCGTCTGGTCCGAATAGAGTCGTCCCGTATTCAACAAATCAGACCATCCTGTTAATTCGCGTTGACACTAGCAGAGTATACTCGGACAGAGCGCACCCTGATGGCTATTCGGACGCTTATCGTGGTAACTTGTAATCGACTGTAACGGCATCTGGTCCGAATAGAGGCGTCCTGTATTCAACAAATCAGACCATCGTGTTAATTCGCGTTGACACTAGCAGAGTATACTTGGATCGAGCGCACCCTGATAGCTATTCGGACACTTATCGTGGTAACTTGTAATCGAGTGTAACGGCGTCTGGTCCGAATAGAGTCGTCCCGTATTCAACAAATCAGACCATCGTGTTAATTCGCGTTGACACTAGCAGAGTATACTCGGACAGAGCGCACCCTGATGGTTATTGGGACGCTTATCGTGGTAACTTGTATTGGAGTGTAACGATGTCTGGTCCGAATAGAGTCGTCCCGTATTCAACAAATCAGACCATCGTGTTAATTCGCGTTGACACTAGCAGAGTATAATCGGACCGAGCGCACCCTGATAGCTATTCGGACACTTATCGTGGTAACTTGTAATCGAGTGTAACGGCGTCTGGTCCGAATAGAGTCGTCCCGTATTCAACAAATCAGACCATCGTGTTAATTCGCGTTGACACTAGCAGAGTATACTCGGACAGAGCGCACCCTGATAGCTATTCGGACGCTTATCGTGGTAACTTGTAATCGAGTGTAACGGCGTCTGGTCCGAATAGAGTCGTTCCGTATTCAACAAATCAGACCATCGTGTTAATTCGCGTTGACACTAGCAGAGTATACTCGGACAGAGCGCACCCTGATGGCTATTCGGACGCTTATCGTGGTAACTTGTATTGGAGTGTAACGATGTCTGGTCCGAATAGAGTCGTCCTGTATTCAACAAATCAGACCATTGTGTTAATTCGCGTTGACACTAGCAGAGTATAATCGGACCGAGCGCACCCTGATAGCTATTCGGACACTTATCGTGGTAACTTGTAATCGAGTGTAACGGGGTCTGGTCCGAATAGAGTCGTCCTGTATTCAACAAATCAGACCATCGTGTTAATTCGCGTTGACACTAGCAGAGTATACTCGGACAGAGCGCACCCTGATGGCTATTCGGACGCTTATCGTTGTAACTTGTAATCGAGTGTAACGATGTCTGGTCCGAATAGAGTCGTCCTGTATTCAACAAATCAGACCATCGTGTTAATTCGCGTTGACACTAGCAGAGTATAATCGGACCGAGCGCACCCTGATAGCTATTCGGACACTTATCGTGGTAACTTGTAATCGAGTGTAACGATGTCTGGTCCGAATAGAGTCGTCCTGTATTCAACAAATCAGACCATCGTGTTAATTCGCGTTGACACTAGCAGAGTATAATCGGACCGAGCGCACCCTGATAGCTATTCGGACACTTATCGTGGTAACTTGTAATCGAGTGTAACGGCGTCTGGTCCGAATAGAGTCGTCCTGTATTCAACAAATCAGACCATCGTGTTAATTCGCGTTGACACTAGCAGAGTATACTCGGACCGAGCGCACCCTGATAGCTATTTGGACACTTATCGTGGTAACTTGTATTGGAGTGTAACGATGTCTGGTCCGAATAGAGTCGTCCTGTATTCAACAAATCAGACCATCGTGTTAATTCGCGTTGACACTAGCAGAGTATAATCGGACCGAGCGCACCCTGATAGTTATTCGGACACTTATCGTGGTAACTTGTAATCGAGTGTAACGGGGTCTGGTCCGAATAGAGTCGTCCTGTATTCAACAAATCAGACCATCGTGTTAATTCGCGTTGACACTAGCAGAGTATACTCGGACAGAGCGCACCCTGATGGCTATTCGGACGCTTATCGTTGTAACTTGTAATCGAGTGTAACGATGTCTGGTCCGAATAGAGTCGTCCTGTATTCAACAAATCAGACCATCGTGTTAATTCGCGTTGACACTAGCAGAGTATAATCGGACCGAGCGCACCCTGATAGCTATTCGGACACTTATCGTGGTAACTTGTAATCGAGTGTAACGGCGTCTGGTCCGAATAGAGTCGTCCTGTATTCAACAAATCAGACCATCGTGTTAATTCGCGTTGACACTAGCAGAGTATACTCGGACCGAGCGCACCCTGATAGCTATTCGGACACTTATCGTGGTAACTTGTATTGGAGTGTAACGATGTCTGGTCCGAATAGAGTCGTCCTGTATTCAACAAATCAGACCATCGTGTTAATTCGCGTTGACACTAGCAGAGTATAATCGGACCGAGCGCACCCTGATAGCTATTCGGACACTTATCGTGGTAACTTGTAATGGAGTGTAAAGATGTCTGGTCCGAATAGAGTCGTCCTGTATTCAACAAATCAGACCATCGTGTTAATTCGCGTTGACACTAGCAGAGTATACTCGGATCGAGCGCACCCTGATAGTTATTCGGACACTTATCGTGGCAACTTGTAATCGAATGTAACGGTGTCTGGTCCGAATAGAGTCGTCTCGTATTCAACTTTTACGAGCCTACTAGGATCACTTGGTGAAGAAATGAAATTGTGTCAACTGAAAATATGTGTGGTCTGACATACACAGATCAAAAGAGACTTGATGTATGTATGAATCGGATGAATGTAAATCGCTATCTGTGTACACTTCTATGAACTTATTTTATACAACTTCATAGATACGATTTAACTTTGTTCGAGGTCCGAGTGTAATTTGATTGTGCCAATACGGCTTTATTATTAGAAATCACTTATTTTTAAACTTTTCGAGTAGATATGTATATTTGAAAATGGCATCAGAAGTTATTAATAAATTTTCCACTACGTGTAATCATATCTAGACAACTTTAATAGAGACAATGGTAATGAGATTATCTATGGCTGTGCCCTTGACCTCAATAATTCAAAGGCAGAGATGCTCGAATAAATGAAATAATTATGTTACGACAATGTATACCTCTATACATGGGTAAACCGTAATAAGGTCGATTGTCGGAGATTATCATAATAGAGATTTGTTACAGACATTCTAAGTGACGCACTCTGAGTTGTATAATGAATCATTAATCTTAAATGACGATCGAATTTTCAATTTTAGTATCTTAAGTCTGCTATTTTCGTCAGTTTATAACAAATAAAAATATTTACTGAGTAACATTAATATTTAGAACAATTTTAAATGAAGCAAATATCGTTAAGTAGTGCAATTGCAATTTAAGCAAACATAATTTATATATTATTTTTATAATTTTATTGCTAAATTTTAATTCTTTATGCACTTTATTTAATATAACAATTAATAATAAAATACAAGATATTGTAAATTAAACTCTTCTAAAAATAAAACAATATGCTAATATAAATAAGATTTTAATTGCACTAAAATTTAACTGTCCTTAAAATATAATATGTTGACAGATCCTAAATTGTAATAACACTACGTTTTAACGGTTTTAAGCGCGGTAATTTATTTGACTTTTATTATTCCGACGTTTCCTAAATTGATTCAAGTTTTTACGTAAAATATGGAACCTTTATGTGGAGGTAGACTGAAACGCACATATCCAATTTTAAATGATGTTTTAATTAGTAGAGTACATTTTCAAATATCAACATTCTTCAAATTATTTGAAATTTTATATAATTACTCTATATGTGAAATATAAAAGTAGTTTATAATATTTAAAGTTTAATTTTGTTAATTATTACTAAATTTGTGTCAAATAAATATTATTGTAACAACTCTAAATTCTTTTATGACTTTATGGAATATAATTATCTCATTAACATGTACGTACGCTTTAAATATTTTAATTACTTTTCTTAGGCATTTGTGTAAATATAATAATAATCGACCAAGAGTGAAATATCAGTCAAGCGCTGCAGTGGCCTCGCCGCAGAATTATAAATAGACGAGCAAAACAATGACCAGATGTAAACTTTTTCCATTAAAATATCAATTGTAAAACATTTTTCACTTCTCATATTCTGAAAGTACATTTGGAGTTGCCTAATCACAAGGATGAAAACAGGACTTTTTGTCCCTAGGAAGCGATTCTCCTTGCTGTCAAAAAATTTAGGAAACTATGCGAACCACCCACCTTTTTTATTGCCACTATTAAATTGCGGTATAAATTGTAATAAAAGAATATCAACAATTTTGTAACATCGTTTTATACTTAATTATAAATTACTTTTCACTAAATTATTATTTAATTTACGAGCTAAATATTTACTATCATCAGTGACAAAAAAATACTGGCTGGTAGAAAAAAAACCACTTTTAATATGGGACATACGTGATGATCTTTTATCAGATTTAGATATGGATTTAACGCCTGATTTTATTACAGAAGTAGTTGTTTGTTTAACTAATCAGTTTTTATTTACTTTCCTCATATTCGAAATAAAAATCAAAGTATTAACCTCGGGTGAAAGGCCTATTTCGACACTCGAATTATTAGCCAAACCATTTTGTGCCTAAATCTGTCACTTTCACCTCTCATCTAACAATCTACTATTGTGTATTTAATACTATGGATCAGTTGTAAACCGAGTTAATCAATACAGGATTTCAAATATATGTAACACTAGGTTAACGAACACTGTATTATGTTATACATCGAAGGATATAAATACATGATTATATAAAGTAAAAAAAAGCTTGCTGGGCTGCGAAGTTACTATTTTTATAAAAATGATTGTTTGACCCGCATTGCCTGTCTAAGTCGAATTAGCGGGTTTCACACGTCGGTTACTACCAATTACAAAGAGGTTGCCAACGATATATCCACCTATCCACATATAAAGTTTACGGCCACCCATAATTAGCAACAAATTAGCCTGCGTTATAAACGGTTTTTCATAAAAGAGGGTATTGACCAGTCTTCTCCAGCTAACTTGACGACATTACAGAAGGAGCGCCTATTATATTAGTTTCGATCACTAAGTAGTTATGCAGACACTGAGACCAAAAATTTTACAGGTCAATTAATAATTCGTTTTCTTTTTTCAGGCCGCACAAAATGATGCTGGAGTCGAGCCGGTATGTCCTTAACATTGTTTCTTCTAACAAAGTATGACAGGCTACATAACGTTAAAATATTTAATATAGATTTATATTATCTATAGATATTAAACACAAAATTGTACAATGGGATAGTTGACACATATCACAATAGTTTCTGAATGTTTATTTAAAAGAGCAGGCGGTCAAATACCATATCATCATCATCATAACTTTAAAATATCATGATAGAAATAAGTTTAATTACTGTTTAAGATGGAATTAATACGCCATTTGACTCGTTATAGAAATGACGTCATAATTTGCAAAGCTCGTACAAAGTGAAGGTGGCTTTGGCGTTTTGTAATTTGATTAAAAGTATCTTAGTTGATATGACTGTCTCAGCAGTGGCGCGGGGTATAAATTCGGCTAGAACAAGCCAGTTCAAAAAACGACTGACTCGCGATGTATTTTCTTATTACAAATTGTATTTTAATTTTGCGATATTACCGCATATTTTGTAACAAAATCCGGTGCTCGATCGGGTTATGAGTTGCTATTTCATCCTCATGTGGAAAGCCGCTAAGCGTAAGAGATAGAAATACACTAATGATATATGCACGAAGAAAAAATGTAAACGCCAATAAATTCATGGCGCTATCGACCTTTTGGTCGCTAGTCACTACTTTCTTAAAGGTAGCTTGGCTAAGGGGAATCGAGTTGTATGAAGTCTACGCCACTGCTGTCTACTGCCCTATAATGGGCTCTTCAAACTCCTTAATGATCCAAAAATGTAGATATTGATTACTATTCCACTAAAAGAAAGGAATCCAATGCCAGCCCCCGGCGCCCATTGAGGGCGGTATCACCCTCCTAGGGAATCTATGGCCTAACTCATAGAACTATTAATTACGTTAAAACAAAGCGTTTTACAACTTTCCACTGTTAATTGGGCTGATTTATAATGTTAGTATCAACGCGTGTATAACTAATTTATTAGTTCGTTTTACACACTGTTAAAGGCATACATATATAGGTATACACAGGTTGGAAACCTTAAGCTGGGCAGTAAGGAGAAGTACTTTAACCGTTGCAGCTACTCGAAAATGCTCTTACAAGACTATCCATATTTTTGTGAAATTTTGATCAACACGCACAGATTTTCGAAAAAACGGTACAGATAGCAAGAAAATAGCCATCTTACGCAAAAAAAATCAGAACTGAGGTGCAGATATATCAGTATCGCATTCAAAGTCATTCCTTCAAATATTAGATTTATGATCTGGAAAAATCTGAAAAAATGGTGCAAGTGGTAGAGTGTTACTTACTGTCTTGTTTATATTGAATTAGAGTAAGACTGTCGGCTTCTTTATCCTTCTAAAAAATGCCTATAAACTTACTCAATATGAATAAAACCGTAAAAATACAAGGAAAAATTTATGTGAACAAGATACGTGCGTCGAGTAGTTTTTGAAATAATTCCTATTTCCGATTAGATTAATTTTTAAGGTTCTCTAACCAAATAACAACATCTGAACATTAGTCACTTCTACGTAAACCTTTTATTATGGGTGGATTAACCAATAATGAAGAATTTTCTTTCTTAGTAAGTAGTTCAATGACGTGTTAGGAAAAATCCCTTGTACAATAACGTTGTTCATTAGCACACCTACGGCTTAATTTACGCTCACTTGAATAATTGCCTTGCGATAAGAAATGCAAACGAGATTAAATAATTACTTTATAGCGCCATAATCATGATAAACGGACTGGCACTATAGCACAATATGTAAGTAAGTAGCCGCGCCGCGGTTATGTAAAGCTTCTGTGGTTCTAAATCACTGTTGAAAAGAGATAGCTGTACGCGTCATACGGAAGAAAGTGACGTTGTTAGAGCGAGTATAATAGTTTTTTGTGAGTTCTGTTTTTAAGTGCGGCCGTGAACTGTGAAAGTAAACACAGGGCATTATAGTCTAATTTATTTACCAGACAGTTCTCTTATTTAGGTCTCCTTCGTGTATATCACGCCTTTTGTGTTAATTGCAGATATCAAAGTCATTGCAACACGATCGTCATTGCAATATTTATTTGTAGCAATTTTAAACTTGTAATTACGCACATTGTGTTACAATAGATGGCGTTAGCTGTTCTTTACATTCGCTACTCATTATTTTTTATCGATGGCAGTAAATCTAATTATGTAGACAAAGTTTGTTAATATTTATTTCACCTTCTAAAATTATTCTAATACATTTTACTTTTCTAATTTTTGGGTACAATATGTTTGTTTGTTTAAGTTTTATAATAGTAACCATGGCCACATTACATTTTAGTATCCCAGACGTTTTGAATTTTCACGATGTATGTTTCTGTAATATTTATTATTGATGATTCATCGGCACCATATCGATTGTAAATCCTCTTGTGACTACGGATTCATAATTATACTGTATATAGATTAACGGTCATATTTATATTGAGCCAGAGTAATTCTGTAGACTTCTTTAAGAACCTTAAAGAAGCCTACAAAATTACTCTAACTCCATATGAATAAGACTGTTAATCTTCCAATTGAAATTTTGAGTCCAGAAACCGGTTGTGAGATTTAATTTTTTTTTCTATTGCAACACCCGGGGCGAAGCCAACGCGTTGCCAGCCTTTAGGATGGCATAGGGGAGATGGAATAGAAGAGGTGAGATAGACGAATTTCACAAGTTGAATTGGATAGAGGGCATAGGATAGGGGAATGGAATGAGGGAGAAAGTGGGCGATCGGAACTCTCACTCATCGCACGAAACACGATTAGCTCAAGGCTCAAGGTTAATCGTTTCACGCCGATATTCTATGAGAGCGCGGTATCACACCGATCGAACCGGCCCTAAGTGCTGTAATCAAGTATGATTCCAGCATCGCTCTACCATATTCAAAACATTTATTGAAACCACTTTTTTGAGTCATATATATAGAAAAAATAAAAAATGAAATATAATAGTTTGCATTGTGTCTAACAGTCGCAAAAACATGACTTTCTTAAATTAGATTAATTATGTCTTTAAAAAACTGCAAGTGATAGGGAGGGAGGACCTCGGCGCCACTATTACGTTACGCCGCCGCTTCGAGATGTCTTTATTTCTTATTAAAACGTTTAAACCATTGTGATAATGCTGTTATTTCGGGGCGAACAGTCGCAATGGAAACGACCCATCCGTTTCCACGTAACGGCCGATTCTACTTAAAAAAGGTGCATCAAATCAATCAAAGCGAGTTGCAATATACAGTCCAAGTTAGGGTTGCCTAATAACATCATGTCCTGTCATTCTAACGTCGTATTCATTTTTAACATGTTCCTGGTGGCTCATGTTGCAAACTTACAACAATAACAATAAGGGTGCCATTCCACCAGAGATGTGCTATGCAGCCTGAATGTAAAAGCTAAGTTAGGAAACTATGTGACCGTTTCGACTGATGCCAAGCTTGGTAGCGAAGCAAGTAAGATGTGCTATGAAAATGCGCTGGTGAAAACGCGCGCCAACTGTAGGAACACTACTCTGCACATAGCTGCACCACTCACGACTATCCACAGCACGCATCCATTGCATACATATGGATGTATAGCACATAGCATGCATCATAGCACACATCCTTCCATATAAAAAAACGTAGCTTAGTTGAATCAGTCTCCGCCAGTGCTATGCTATGTGGACCAATGAATATGATTGGTAGATATCAAACGTATCCAATAGCAACGTTACATACATAGCACATCTCTGGTGGAAAAGCAGCCTCATACTATTTATTGTACACCAACACAACAAAAATAATACACGTATAGTCTTAATACTGTAAAGTAAGTACTAAAGCGATCTTTTCCAGATAACCTTTGGATGGACAAAACTTAACTATGTATTTGAAATCTTTTAATACAACGTCAGATTTATATTTCTACCAATTTGTAAAATGAAGCAGTGTTTGTATGTTTGTCTTTTCCTACTTCATGGTACTAGTATTGTATCATTTGTGCGCGTGTAGACACGAATAAACGTGAAAATTACAGAGAAAGGAAAGTCACCTTGTCATCTTAAAGCCCAAGAGATTTGTATCAGAAAAAGAAAATTGAAAAACTAAAACATGAATAATAAACCGCAATAGTCATTTAGAAAACAAATTAAACATTAAAAAAACCAAAGTGCGCTGGATATCAGCTATAATATAGGTAAGGTTACTTATTATTCAATTGATAAATTTATAAATAATAAAGTCTTGAAAAAACTTAACAACCCTAGAATGTATTCATTCTTTGAATTTAAGGATAATAATAATTATCCTAAGTAATTGATCAAATTCAACAGCCCTAGGGTGTATTAACTTTTTCACAGCTCATTTGCATTCTTTTATCCCTTTCGCACGCATTCATCGTACTGGAAAGCGTGATAGGGACGGAAACTGTGTCGCAGTGACCTTAGAGACGTGCGCGTGCGTTGATACCGTTGCGCCCGTGAGAATTCATTTTTGAATTGTTTTGTCATAGAATAGGTAATGGAAGGATCTCTGTATAAAACGGTGAAACATGTCGATAAATATTATATGATCGGGACATAGGCCGATCAAATTTATGTAAGGAAAGGGTAGATATTGCATAACGAGAGATATTTAATCATTTATTTTAATTTTCACTGTTACATGTATGATAAAATTTATGTGTGACAGAGTCAATATTAAGTGTTGGTGTTGTCAACATGTGGCGCTGCGGTGAAATTAAGCAACACCCCGAACAATATTTTAATTTTTCATTACCTCGGTTAATAATATATTATTATGCCTTGAAGCGAGCATTCTAGTAGCATAGTGATCACATTATAAGATCACGTTAGTCTTATGTTTTATAAAAGAATGTCAGCGAATCGGTCGATATGATAATATAGTAATAAACCGATTCCGCAATACGTGCGCGTTGATAAGTTTTTCGCATGCCTGTTTCATTACCTTGTACCAAGTAACGCTTCTGGTATATATTCTTTGGGCTTAAGTGACCGTTTATTTAATACAATCTGATTTTGATAGTCGTATTGCTTTCACTTTTGATTAGCTATATTGCTTTCGTGTTAATGTGGCGGTGAAAGACTCCCAGTAAACCCTTAATTATATATTATTTATTTCAATTTATAAGGGATTAAATGACCAAGTGCTTGCGAACTACTCACATTGAAGGGTTCCGTAAAGGCAAAGAAATTCCACTGTTTTGTCATTGTTTAAATTTTTATTTCAATAAAGAAAATAGTGAATTAATAGTGTAGTACAGAAATTACAAGTGCTGTTTTACATTGAAACTATCAGTGCAATGAATGACATGACACTTTATCAGGAAAAATGCCATCTTGAAAAGAACTATAAAGCTATCTATTACTTAGCTTGAATTAGATAAAGACTTTATTCACTATCCTAACCTAACCTATCCTAAGTGATTATTAGGTTGCGAGCCCTAAAAAGTGTTTAATCAAAAATACCTCGTAACTCAAAAACTACACAACGATGATCTTTCAATTACATATTACACTAGCTGTGCCCGCTACGTCGTCTGCGTGGAATTTGCTTTCAAAACCCCCCGATTTCGAAACATTCTTCATTGGTGCTCCGCTCCTATTTGTCTTAGCGTGATGATTATAGCCTATAGCCTTCCTCGATAAATGGGTTATCTAACACTGAAAGAATTTTTCAAATCAGACCAGTAGTTCTTGAGATTAGCGCGTTCAATCAAACAAACAAACTCTTCAGCTTTATATATTAGTATAAGATAGTTAAGTTATCATTAACACTTTGTTGATGGACATCCATTCTTTCAATGTCACTATGTATTTAATTCGATTACCATACTACGTGTTTAAAAGCTATTGGCATACGTTTTATTACCACAAAATTAAATGGACAATTAATAGAGTGCTTACTTGCTTAGCCAAATTAAACTAAGGCCGAGTTCTCACTGTCTAAAAAAATCGCAATGCAGCATCTTTTAACACTTTATCCTGTTTAGGGGTTTATAAACAATAAGCTGAATTGCTATGCAGTAGCATAGCAATTTAGCTTATTGTTTTTTTAATGCCTGACTCAAGCAAATAGACAGTAGGTCCATCTGAAAGTGATTACCGACTACCGACATGCTGCCTATAAACGTATACCGCACCGGCGCGATATGCGGCTCTAGCGTCCTTATAAATTATTATTGTATGTCTTAGTGCAGGGAGAAAACGCCACACAGAGTTTCCCTTCGAGTCGTTATTCTACGTAGAATAAATGTTCTAGGGAATAGCTGCGTGGTTATATCTGATAACGTTACGTATGTTTATACACTAATGTAGCAGATTATTAACGGCGTTATTTTCAACGCCATAAACAAGACGCATTTGACGACAGTCAGGAACACTAGCGCAGGTGGAGCAGAGGCATAAGGGTGTTAATTTAGATTTGCAAAATTTTTACATTTTATATGAAAATTACGTATGAATTCTTCATGGTATTAAGTGGTTAATTTTTGATGTTATCTAATCGCGATATACTAAAGCCAAAGTTTGACGGGTTCGCTAATATTTGTCAAATTTTATTAATTGCTTAAGTAAAACTACATTTTTATCGGTTTTAAATGCGGCATTTAATTTAATTTTTGTTTGTAATTCGACTTTTTGTCCACTTTTTAGTAACTGCGATCACGGAGTACTTAAAGTTAATTATCTTCTACTAGTCGCGAAAACTTAAGAAGATACTATAATAGTTTCTTTTGTAACTGCTTTCATAAATAGTTAAAAAGTCACTTATGAAAATCATAGTAGTTTTTTTGTCCCGTTTCTATCGAAATTGAAAGACAGATATAAGAACAGTCTAATTTTGGCTTAACATTTTTTACTCGACACGATATATTAAATTAGCCTTTACATAAATGTACTGTGGGCGACCATGAAATTTGCATTGACAGTGTTCATGGCCGCGAAGAAGGGTACGGATACAAAGAACACGTCATACTAAGGTCAGACTGAATTGAGGGATCACGCGAATACTACAAATGCTTATAAATCGAGGTCTCATATCCTTTATTTTGGTATTTATTGAAAGTTTAGCAAAGCAATAAGAAAATTAAATAAAAATATGATATTCATAACTAAACAAATACAAAAGATACTTACGATGGAATACATTAAATATTATACTAATATATAAAGCTGAAGAGTTTGTTTGTTTGATTGAACGCGCCAATCTCAGGAACTACTGGTCTGATTTGAAAAATTCTTTCAGTGTTAGATAGCCCATTTATCGAGGAAGGCTATAATCATCACGCTAAGACAAATAGGAGCGGAGCACCAATGAAGAATGTTTCAAAATCGGGGGGTTTTGAAAGCATTTTCCACGCAGACGACGTAGCGGGCACAGCTAGTTTTAGGATAAAGTGTAACGTATCTATAGTCGAATAATTGTAAATAGTTGTAGTTTGTACAATGCAATTTCAATGTTGTGTAGTGACATTAAAATAACTACCTGTCAAATTTTATGCATGTTTATATAGTAATTAGAAAACAAGGCCTTTAACATTATGTATATAGACAGACCGATTTGACGATTGTGTAAAAGTTTCGTATATGCCAAAATCGTTACGGAACCCTAAAAATGACTGCTAACGTTTATATAATACGACCATAAAATTGAAATCTTTATTGTGCCTATTCTAAATAATAAAAATATTAAGTCAATAAAACTTTAATGCTTTAAGGAAATCGTGACCGACCGACATACAGTAATGACTTTAATAGCCATCCCACAGGCCAGTGTCATCGCATGTATGTATATGACACACAGACAAACAGCCACACACATAATACTACGTTGTATGAAAAGTATTGAAAGCGGTAATAAAATTTATGCTGTAAGAAATTACAGATTTTACAGCTTTCTTCTTTAGGGTTGCTTAGCGAATTTAGGAAATATAAAACCTCTATACAATGTTCATATATGTACGTCTGTTCGTTCGTCTATGCATGTCACAGAGGCCTTACTCTCAAACGTCTTTCGTCGTTCGATTTCGTCCGATCAACCCGTAACAGTCACTAAAGTTTTAGATAGAAGAAGAAAAAATGTTTCTTTTAAACTACAATACAAAAATAAATGCAACATACAATGGAAATTGTATTTAAATATTTAAAAAAAAACTAACAAAAGAAGTTCTAAAACGATAAACATTTCTTAGAAAAATGCGTATTCCATATAATAATAGCGCAGGTTTCATTTCTTAGTTGTTGAACTTTTGACGGGCCGTGTAAGTCCAAAATTTCAGTACGCCTATGTCATACTTCGACTCTTAAAATCATAATAGCTCATACACGTGCCGCTACTGAGCTCTAGCCTCCCCGTTTTTACGAGAATGAACAGTATACCTACACTTTTCAAAGGTGGATTAGAGGATTTAACACATAGTTTATCTCGATTTGCAGGCTTCATCACGATGTATTCGTTCACCGTCAGTGGTTATTGTAATAATATATATGCATCAAGGCAGAAAACTGCCTAAGTAGGTATATTATATATACTTCCCGATCAAGATTCGAACACATGTCATTTGAAACGCGAGTGCGTTCATCAATTTTCAATCAATAGGTTAACTAGACTAAGCTAAGAGATATAAAATCCCTCCGGAAGCTATCTTTAATCACCGTTTAAACAATAATAAGTATGGTATTAGACTTAATAGAAGTATAATATCATAATTAACTACTTTCACAGAACTATGAGACTATGACGTTTTGTGAGAAGAAAAAAACGTGCCTCATTTTTAAAGAAAGAAAAAAGAAACCGAAGATATTTAGAACTACATACAATATAAAATATATTTATAAAAAAATACAATTGGGAAATGAAGTTCTAAATTAGTTCTAGCTCAGCATAATGCCGGTGGAATAAACCAACTGTGGTCGTGCCCTAGGTCTATTACAGTGACCTACAGACAGAGACAAAAAATCGAGATAAAGAACATATTACATTTTTAAATATTCTTGAAGATTTAATTTGTTCTCCGTATATTACATTTAAAAGGTCATTAATTAAACTAATCCTACAGTTATTATAAGCCATACAACCATTAAACCAGGTGTCGTGTTGATATGTCCATACCAACCAAACGTGCGCTATCTTCGCTTCGTTTCGTGTTTTCTAACATAAATAATAAGACACGTCGTAAAACAATATGTAAATTAGATAACTCGATACTGTAGTTGGATGGAAAACAGATGAACCGATAAAAAGTTTGATTACATTACGTTGCCGAGATATGTTTGTGGTGTTGCCAGCTTCTTATGTTAGAATTAGTATTTTCTTAAATTTTTGCTACTAGTATACATACATAATTAAAACTACTTTTTAACGGTCTAAAGCGCGGATTTTTATTTCGACGTTTCGGCCACTTTTCAGTAGCCCAGATCACGGGTGACAAAGATGTCAAGTATCAATGTTAAAAATATTATTTAGATTACCCGCAACTTGTTCAATTTAATTACTTCATTTTTGCTTATAAAATAAAAATGAAAGTCAAATAAAATACCGCACTAAAAACCTTTAACGTAGTTCTAATTAAATCGGAATTGTTGGGTACTGGATAATCAGCATTTTTTGTATCGTGCTCGTCTTTTGGTAATTCACTGATCAGTCATTCTTTACAAATGGGACCTGTTATTGACTAATGGAATATCTGACGTAACGGTTACGGTAGTCGCGCTGCGTGTATGTGTCCGATTTTGATTGAATCAGACTCGGAACAAAGTATTTATACGACCTATGCGGTACTTTTGTTTCCCACCTGGATGTAGCTTATATAGTGCAACATATTCGTGATACATGCTTATATCATCCTAGAACAGAGAGTGTTCAAAATAGAACGAACGGCAATTGTTTTCTAAGGTATAAATACCTACTTCGTTTTTTTTATCTGAGAGTTATTATAGATTATTTTATCAAATACAAAAATCTAGCTCGTGTAATGTTTGTGCCTAGGCTATTCAGTAATAAAGTTTTTACCAAGGGTACTAATAATAGATCGTTACACGCGGGGTACAAGGGACTTATTTAGGCACGAGACGGTTTGGCGCACGAACGTAGCGAGGGCGCTAATAGTTTGAGTGCCTAAATAGGCCTTTCACCCGATATCAACAGTCTGATTTTCATTCCGAATATGAAGAAAGTGAATAAAAAGTGATTAATTATATAAACAACTACTTCTCCAATGAAATCAGGTGTTAAACCTATATTTAAATCTAATGAACTAATTTAATACTTCGCATACAAACCGTCATGTAAATTTCTTTTTCTGTGGCATTCTACCAGCCAGTATTTTTTTGTCACTGGTGATGGAAACTATTTAGCTCAAATTTATGACGCAATTTAACAGGGGCTGTAAAAAAAAGTTGGGACATGAGTCGCATACATTATTTATGGTTCGCACAGTTTTTCAGTTTTTGACAGCAGGGAAAATCGTTTCCCAGGGACGAAAAGTACTCTTTTCATCCCTGTGATTAGGCAACTTCAAGCTTACTTTCGGAATATGAGAAATGAAAATTACATTATATCTGTAAATTTGTGTGCACTTCATTATATTTTAAAGGTATATTGACAATATTCTTGTGTCCCTAATTTTTTACTTTACAATACATTTTTTATTATTAAAAGTCCTTAGGCTTTATACAAAATTTACTCATCCCCTGTAATATTTTCTTAAGTTTTCGCGACTTGTATACATAATAAAGCTACGTTTTAACGGTTTTAAGCGCGGTAATTTATTTGATTTTTATTATTCCGACGTTTCGGCCGGTAATAATATTATATAAAATTATTAGAGCTAGGCATGTTTGCTAAAGAGTTTCCTGCGTCGCTTCTTCTCTTCAAGCCACGACATGTTGCGAAGCGGTGGTAAATTAGATGAGGCTCCCATAGAGTAAATAATAACCATAAACAAAATTAAAACTGAATAATTAAAATGAACAAGTTGGCGGTAGGCTAAATAAAACTTTAACAATACTCATTGACACTTGACATCTTTGTCTTCCGTGATCACGGCCACTGAAAAGTGGCCTGAACTTCGGAATAATAAAAATCATATAAATTACCGCGCTTAACACCGTTAAAACGTAGTTTTATTATCTCATCCCCTTGATTTGGAGTTCGAACACAATCGTTAATCGAATAAGGTTAGTGATAGTGAACAAATTAATATTAACCCGGCTTAAAGATAGTAATGATCATTTTTATTTAGTCTTTTAAATATTTTCAATACTTATTTCTTGATTATTATTTTTTTCATTCGTCGTGTTTTAAACCAATAGTCAACAGGTGAGGGGTGGTTTGACTTTTTTGCATAAAAATGTAAATTTAACATTTGACTAAATTCCTCACAATAATTATAATACCAATCGGAAAAGCTCGATTCAGTAAATTTGTTCTTTGTATCTGGCAATATATGTTGTAGCCTCTATATACGGTCGGTATTAAATGAGTTGTTTGTTCTTTTTGCACGTGTGTCGCAACTGTCAAGGTGATCCTATATGCACAGGAAGGATTGGCTTATTTACTATAGTAATTTACAAAGCGATTTAGGGATTATAAATAATATGCTAACACTAGCTTTTCAGGGACTCGCTCACTTGTGAAAATTTCGTTTTTGTTGACTACGAATATAGATATTACAGGGATACATTTAATTTTGATGTACGCTTGAGTGA
This sequence comes from Dendrolimus houi, assembly GCA_039645545.1. NCBI lineage: Eukaryota > Metazoa > Arthropoda > Insecta > Lepidoptera > Lasiocampidae > Dendrolimus > Dendrolimus houi. Next base: position 11,539,931 of record CM077136.1, read on the forward strand.
ATTATTATATGAATCTATGACCAGTTTCAAAATTGACAGTTTTATTACCTTTTGAAGACCGATTCTACGGGAACTTGTTGACCTCTAACAATATAACATTTGACTAAAAATTATTGAAGTAGGTACATATTACTCATTTAATCTCTTTAATAAGATCTCGTTCATACAAAGGTTGCCTGGAAAAGGTGGCCCTCTGTAATATAATATTATGTTTAAGATTTATAATATAAAATGTAAATTTTGTTTTTTTTTATGTTGGTGTACAATGTAAACTAATGTTATATTGTACAAAAATGTTACCTGAACTGTAATTTAATCTAAGAAACTATTATTAATAACTTAAGCGATGATAAAAATTCCTTGCCTCTGCTCCCATTTTTATTATAACATTAATATTGTGTAAATTCATTTCCAAAATGTCACTATCAGGCATAACTTATTGTATTTTACACGACTCTCTGGCACGAATAAACCCATGAGTTTTCTGTGCCACCATCGAATATGTTTTTAATGTATACGAATGTAAGCATATTGAAAGAAAAATGAAAGAATACATATTTTTAAGATAACCATTGTTAAGATAATGAAAAATCGTTTTAAACTAATATATATTCAGTATTGAATGGATGTTTTAAGTAATACATATATTATTACATTTTATAAGTAAGATAAATAAATATTTAACGTGATTACTGAAATGGTATGTACCACGCCGCTGATGTCACCGGCCTGTTTATTATCTTTTGTAAATATTAGCCAGCTTCGCGCTGCATACCTCGCACGCGTATTGTCTTCGAAATATATGTTTTAATGCACATTAATCTACAATATTATAAAATTGTAAAAGTGTTTTATATTTTTTTGTGTTTGTCTGTTTGTTCGGAATTCACGCAAAAGCTACTGAATCGATTTCGATGCGGCTTTCGTTGGCCGACAACAAATTCTCGCACTTAACATCTGCTTCACTTTTGATCCCGGGAATCCCGCGGGAATTTTCTTGGGAGCAGTTTAAAGTAGCCAGTTCGAAAAAAATCTGATTCCGATGCATTATTTTCACTAATTCAAATTCTCTGTGTAAAACAACTGAGATCTTTACTACCCATCTAACGTAGACGAAATCGCGGGTGAATGCAAGTTACTTGTTATTTTTAAATATGACTTTGTGAAGGTATCATATATCTAAATATAACTAAATGATAACTATTTGTGAAGTTAATCTCTATATAATATTTTTATTATGTATACGAATATAATAGGTTGGGGAAAAAGTCTTTTCGCATATAGTGTGTATGAACTTGTAATAAGATCTTTTTGGCTATACCATTTATATCTGGCTGGTTTTGGTATCATTAAAAGTTTTAATTTTCAAGAAGACAATTCCGAATTCAAATTAGGAAAATGTGTGATATTCATTTGTTTTTCTTATTGTTAAAATGAGTGAATCTAATTAAGAAATTCGATACATTTTAAAATTTTACTACAAAAAGTTAAAAATGCAATACAATCCGCAAAAAAAATTTGTTATGTTTATGGACCTAATGCAGTATCTGTGAGAGTAGCGCAAATTTGGTTTAAGCGTTTTCAATCCGGAAATTTTGATATCAAAGATGTACGTCGCTCTGGTCGCCCTGTTACGGACAAAATTGATGCCATTTTTGAAAAAGTGGAGCAAGGTCGGCTTATTAGTAGTTACGATGTAGCTGGAGAACTGAGAATTGACCACAAAATGGTTTTGGTGCATTTGAAAAAAGCTGAGTACACAAAAAAACTCGATATTTGGGTGCCTCATGAGCTCACTGAAAGAAATCTAATGAACCGTCTTTTCATTTGTGATTCTTTATTACGACGTAATGAAACTGAACCATTTTTGAAGAAGCTGATAACTGGTGATGAAAAGTGGATCACGTACGACAAGAACGTGCTAAAAAGATCGTGGTCAAAGGCCGGTCAGGTCACAGACTGTGGCGAAGCCCGGCTAACTCGCAACAAGGTGATGCTGTGTGTATGGTGGGATTGGAAGGGCATTATTCATTATGAGCTGTTACCGCCAGGCAGGACCATCGATTCTGAACTGTACTGCGAACAACTGATGAGATTAAAGCAAAAAGTTGAGGGAAAGCGGCCGGAATTAATCAACAGATGGGGTGTGGGTTTTCACCATGATAACGCTAGACCTCACACATCTTCAGCCACTCAGCAAAAATTACGCGAGTTTTGCTGGGAGGTGTTAATGCATCCACCGGATAGTCCTGACCTTGCACCTTCAGATTTTCACCTGTTTCAGTCTCTGCAGAATTCCTTAGGCAGTGTCAGGTTAATATCACGAGAGGACTGCCAAAACCACTTGTCGCAATTTTTTGATCAGAAGCCCCAAAATTTTTATAGAAATGGGATCACGTTCCTACCTACAAGATGGCAAAAAGTTATCCAACAAAATGGCACCTACATATTTTAGTCAAATGTAAATAAACTTTATAAAAAAATCTTTTGAATTTTTATATAAAATGCGAAGATACTTTTTCCCCAACCTAATATGAAATATTAACGTGACCGCGATTTCATACGCGCATACATGTAACATCTGTACACTTACTTATACCTATATCTACTAATAAAATTAAAGTGTCTGTCATTCAAAACAAATATCAAATTATAAGCTGGAATTGATATTTGTATCTTGATCAATGATAAATTACCGTTTTAAGTATATTTGTCTGAAAGTTTGTCTCACATAAACTTCGAAACGGGTGAACGGATTTCAATATTCAATAATTTTAGCGATTAAAGTGGGAATTTTATCATAATTTTTTTCTCGCGCATGTTTCATGTCGGTATATTTCAGGGTTCACATGAATATCAAGTGAAGTCCTGCGCGAACGTAGTGGACGGCACACAAAGTTATACAAATAAACGAACATAAAACTTTACAATCTATTTTTTATTTTTCAACCGCATATAAATGATTGTAAGCTCAAGCATCTTTCAATACATCATTGAAAACCACAACCTAATTGATTTAGCCACTATGGCGATTACTCTATACAAACGCAATGACAAAAACTACACAGTAAAACAGCACTCTACGAGTTCCGTTTAAATACTTCAGTTGCATGCAAATTACTACGTATAAACAAAGACATTACTCCGTCACGGAACCGATTAAATAGGATCCAATACGGATTATAACCTCTATTTAAAGAGGAATGTAGACAAGTGGAAAAGCCAAATAGAACAACACTATTCCAGTTCACACCGACATTTGGATACAGTTCTGTAGCAAAACACTCGATCTTATTGCGTTTAAGATTCAATTTAATCGAAGCTCAACGAACGTTATATGCATTAACTATCAGATCTATTTTTCAGAGGAGTAGGTAAAGAAATCTTTCTACACTCTGTTTGTTCGATTTATTTTACTTTGACGTTTGCTCGCCTATTAAGCTGCACAAGTGACAGTAAATTTCACTTGTCACAATTGTCATACTTCATTGTTCCAAGCGACATACTAATGCCGTTCTGTAATGAATCTTGAATTGCGTATGTATAATCATAGTATTTTTAGCAAATGATGGTTGCAGTAAATTGATAAAGAAACTCAATTTTTATATAAAATCGAATGGGTAATGCCTTAGTGTATGGGAGCTGCATACATCTTGTCATCGCAGCGGATAACGCACTACTGGCTAGCACAACGCGGAAGCGCACATATTAATACTTGCTCTGTCTCGCTCGCACATCACCCGTCCCGCTCACACACTGTGATATACATTGTACTAGCAGTACGACTTATTAGTATTTGTACTTAAGGTTACCGTTTCCAAAATAAATAAGTTCACTTCAGTTCATATCAGCACTCGACAGTGAATACTACTCTCTGCCATCTGAAGTATTATTTAACCTCTACCTCTCGTTGCTACAAGGACATCAGGAATTGATCAATGATCGATAATTCAAAAGTAAAATAAACCGTTGGACAGGGTATATATAGGATATCGACATGCCTCTTTCACTTCACTTACTTTTTATATAACTCTTCATAGATGGTCATCGGTGTTAAGAACTCTGTAACTGAAAAGTCAGGTATATATAAATATATATATATATATGCGAAATCAGGCTAAGTTTAGGCTAATAAAAATAAAACTACCTAGGTCATTTATAAAATCGTTTATTAATGACTCAAAATGAAAGTATTCCGTGCCCGAATCGAAAACAGCCCGTGTGAAAGGAACCGGTAACATAAGATAAATTAACTTATTTTGTTGAATTTTTGAACGCGTAACACTTTAAGTTTAGCTTGATTAAGCATGTATTATGACTGTGAGATTCTCATTGTAAGTACCAGTAAAGATATAGGAAAGAAGTTGCCCTACATTTTGTGTAACTATGTTATTTGTAATAAAGGGTAAAGTTAAAGGTGCTAGAGTTATTGAAAGATTAAAGTGTACCTTAATCAGATAAAGAAAGAAAGTGGGTGTTGTATCATGCGAGAAGGTCAGCCGCCTGAGAGCTATGGGGATTGAAGAAGGCTTTAATTTAATTTTTAACAGCTGTGTTAAAAATAGTGCAATCTAGTACCACATTACTATGCAAAATTAGTTTTTTTTTGTATTATGCAAATTTAAGAGTTCATTTCACATATCGCCTCTTCGTTTCAATAATGTGTTATCTTGAAAATTTAAATTTTAGAAAGTTTTTTAAATATCAAAAAATAATTGTATCGTAAGGAAAGTAAGGTAATCGTAAGGTATCCGTGTAAAAACGGAGAAAGAATACAATTTCCTGCGGCCGGGCGGCCAGTCGTAAGAGGCGATAAAACAACCCACAGCCAGGTGGTAGGGCATTTGCCCGACTGGATGGCTACCACCCCTGGTCTAAAGTATGCCGCCATAATAACCTTGAGTTTTATTCCGGCATTAGTGACCAGGTTCCAGTCTCCCTTAAGAGAGCAGCAGCGCACTTATAGCACTTTGGTGTTGCAAATGTCCATAGGCGATGGTAACCGCTTTGCATCAAGTGGGCCGTCTTCTGCCTGTCTGCTGAACTCATGGAATAAAAAAAAGGAATAACATAATATTTTTAAAATATATTGTAAATTAACAGAAAAAACGTTATTCCTTTCGTCACACTTATTTTTTTGGAGGTTAAAAAATCTTTTCTAACATTTTAATTTTCAAGACAACAGAACACATTATTGAAACAAAGAGGCGATATAAGGTATTCAAAATTATAGTATACTTACTAGTAATCTTAATTTTCTTTACTCTAAGATGATTTCTCTGAATTCGTCCAAAGCGGTGTGTGTGTTTACAATCTGGAGTAGGGCTCTAGCGCGCAGCTAAATATGCGTAAACCAATTAATGAGATTAATTAACTTCAGAGAAATAGTCATAATCGGTTCAAAATTAGCAGTAGAAAAATCTCAAGTTCTTCGATTTTTCTGATTTCGTACGATAATAAATCTGAAATTGCGTATGTATAAAAAATAAATAGTTCTGAATATGAATGATGAATAGAATAGAATGAATAAGTAAGTCAAATGAAGTAATATAATGTATTATTGTATCTTGATCCCCGGTGGCTGCGACACAAATCGGTCACAATTCTCTTAAATTTGTTATCATAGGCAAATGAAAGGCACTGTCTTACTTTATACGAGTTTCGAAAGTTTCGAGGGTAGGTAACCATAATAGTACTACTAGTTTTTACCTTATTAAAATAAAATAGGTAGTTTAAATGCTTTTGTTTTAGAATTTCTATGGATTGTTCTCGAACGAACGAGGTGTCAACGTGGTTAAGTCATTTACATTTATTTCTTTTATTATTTCGAAGTTGGCAAACGGGTAAACAGGCAGACGGCCCACCTAATAACGTAAAGGACGTTTGACAACGAGAACGAGACGTTTGAGAATGAAATAGCGGGAAGAGGAAGTGGGCTATCGGAACTCTCACTCATCGCACGAAACACGTGTAGGTCAAGGCAAACCGTTTCACGTCGATATTCTGTGAGAGCGTGGTATCACACTGATCGAGCCGGCCCCAAGAGCTGTAATTATCAAGTACGATTCCAGCATGGCTCTACCACGTCAATGCATGTAGGTAATGTGTCATTTTACATGATATCTTTTTAACAAATAGTCTATAAAACTGAAATATATTATTGATATTGTATATGAATAAACCAAAGCGCTCAGCTTCGTTCATTCATAATTAATGTTTTAATATGCCAAAAGATGCTCGTTGCTCCAACGTTTGCGCGGTGCAGAGCCTTGACTTTGACAGACGCCAACACAAAACACTTGAAAATGATCATTTGTTATCTATATTAATTAGCTTCGCGTAATAATTACCGAGCTGGAACATCAGCTTGAATTTAAACGAATTCATTTTAATCATTTCGTACGTTTACTGTACTGTGGATTAGGCGACGCTAAAGCGCTTCAACATGCATAATAAAACTCACATACTAAGGTATTATCTTATATTTTCTTAAGAATTGTTTTGTCTACTTCGATATTTAGCTCTGAAACTGTGCGACGTTTAAATTTTAGTCTTGATATCAGCATTAAGACGGATCAAGCAATTTTAATTAATTTGGTTGAAAGGACTTGTCCGCCTGGATTATTATTGTTACCTAGACCACCACTGGTCTAGAGTATGTCGCCATTACAATCTTGAGTTGCATTGCAGCATAGTGGCCCGGTTTCAGTCCTCCCTTCGAGGCCAGCAGCAAATTGGCAGCACCTTTGGTGTTGCAAATGTCTACAGGCGACTATAACCACTTTCCATCCTTTGGGCCGTCTGCCTGTCTGCTTTACTTACACAATTTTTTTTTTTTACAAGAAACTCGGTACATAATCTCTTTTACGTCCACATTTTCCATACGGATCCTACCTGATATATATATATAAATAGAAAATTCCTTTTTATTTTATGAGTTTTAAAAGAAACATACAAATTCAAGTTTCTGATGTTGTTGTTGTTGTAAAATATACCTTTAAGCATTTCTCTGTTGGGAAAGACTGAAATTTGTGTAAAATTTTTTAAAACTCGTAACAGAATTTTCTGAATTAATTATCAAAAACTGTAAAAATGAGTAGGTATCTAAGTTTGATAATGAATATCTTTGAAACGTTCAATTTAATCGACTAAGCATAAGAGACCATTTTTGTAGAGCGTTCAATTTCTTATAAAAATATATATGGCCCATTTTATAAACTTTATTTTTTCACGAGTTACAAAATTCATAAGCAAAAACGAAATTTGTCTAAAAATAATCAAACTTTAATTTTCAATATTTGTTAAATGGTGACATTTACGATAAAAATGCAAGAGACCTTTTTTGTAGAGCATTCGATTTCCTACAAAAAAGTACATCGAATTTTGCTGCTAAATCAATTACTAACGGAGATATGATTTTTCTTCTATTGGACTAAGGACAAAATCGAAAACTGTAATGCGGAGGACCTTCCTATTGAAATTAAGAGCTCATTTTTGATGAGAATTCTCTAAAGGTGTTTAGCAACCAATTTTTCAGTATGACTATGAAAAAAAAATATCGTTTTTTTGCCCACCCTAATATCTCTCTCTCTCTCTCTCTCTCTCTCTCTCTCTCTCCTTTTATCTCAATACATATTCTGTTCATACTGTGTAGCATTTAAGATATATTTATTCTACAAAAATAGTACATACGTTTTTATGATGCCATTTTTCTAACACTGCCTTACGCAACGAATCAACAGGTCGCCTTTTAGCCCTTTACTAAGTCTAAAGAGTTGTCAGCCAAAGACTTACGTGTTGTTTGAGCTCCTTGATTAATCTCTAAGCTTTAGCTAAAATAGTACGACAGGTTATAAGATATAATATATCTAAGCTGAATTTAGATGTTCGTTTCATAATCATGTTGACTCCCACGCTGGGGTTATTTAAATGTGATGTTTTTTTAATTAGTGTCATTAAATCTTACTGTTAGAGTGATTCATTTTTCTCATATTCTGAAAGTACGCTTGGAGTTGCCTAATCACAGGGACGAAAACAGCACTTTTCGTCCCTGCGAAGTGATTGTCCTTGCTGTCTAAGAGTTTAGAAAACTATGTGAATTTATAATAAAACATGCGATTCATGTCCCAAATTTTTGCAGCCACTGTTAAATTGCGGCATAAATTGTAATAAAAAAATATCAATAATTTGGTAACATCATTTTATGCTTATAATATACTTTTTACTAAATTATTATTTAATTTACATAAATTTGAACTATATTTACTATCATCATTGACAAAAAAAATAAAGGTTGGTAGAATGCCACAGAAAAACAAAATAACTTGACAATGTATATGTGACGTACGTGATGACGTTTCATCAGATTTAGATATAGATTTAACGCCTGATTTTATTAGAGAACTTGTTGTTTCTTTAACTAATCAGTTTTTATTTACTTTCCTCATATTCGAAACGAAAAGTAAAATGTTAACCTTAGGTAAAAGGCCTATTTAGACACTCGAATTATTAGCGACCTCGCTACGCTCGTGTGCCAAAATATCTCGTGCCTAAATATGCCACTTTTACCTCTCGTGTAACAATATACTATTACATAATTATCTGTAAGTATTTTAGCGCTATGGAGTAGGAAAATAGACCTCGAGCTCCGAAGTTGAAATTTTTGGGTGCCGATGCATGTGATATTTAACTGTAGGATAATAAAAATGATAAAGATTGGATAAAAAAAAAAATGTTATTTATTTATATAATTATTCAACAAACGTCTCACGGAGTGTTTCTCGTCTTTAGTTATTGAAAGTCTTAACCGTCAGAGTGTGGTAATAATAGTGACAATATGAGCAGGAACAATGCCTAAACAGTGCATGCTATCCGACAAGTATTCAAACCTATGTTCTTGGAATGGGACACTAGTATCTTGGCTTAGTAGCCATCACGACTTTATTATTATTTACTTAATCAAAAATATCTCTAGTGTTTCAATTTTATGGCATTGCAGTAAACAAATGTTTTATTGGTGATATTAAAATATTTTTGAAAGCGCCGTTCGTTATACGTAAATTTTCTGGCTTCTGAAATAATAATAATATTTTTTCAATCACTTTACAGGAGCCACGTACAGTAGTAATTCAATTAGAAAATTTTAAAATTCCAAGGAATTATTTAATCTTCTGTGAAATATTTTCTACCATAAAAATCGTATTAAAGTAAACTATAACATTGTCATAAATAAATTTACGACAGTTTAATTAATAACGTCTTACCATTATTTATAAAAACAAACATGTTGACTACATGTCATTTATGAGCAATTAAATGAAACCTGAATGAAATGCGCTCCATATCGCGCTATACTTTACCATAAACATAATTCCAACCCGTATTAACATTGCGGCTGTATTAAATTACAATGCAATATTATGCGTGTTTAGTTCTCGACATGCATTGTACACGAGGGGAAATAAAAACAAGGAGTGTTTGAAAAGTCTTTTCATATGGAATATCACGCGGGTTCCAGGGAGTGTACTTCGCTAGACAACGGGTAGAGATTCCAAGGCTCGGGTGATCGATTGAATTATTCGAATACTATCGTGTTAATGGATTTTAATCTATATCTATACTAATATTATAAATGCGGCAGTTTTAATGGATGGTTGTTACTCAAACACGCCAGGACGGCTGAACGCATTTAGATGAGATTTGGCACAGAGATAGATTATAGTTTGGAATAGCACATACTCTACTTTTTATTCCGGAAAATATACAGTTCCTGTGGGATAACATTAACATGAAGAAGTGCAAAAGCTAGTACTAGATAAAAAGCAGCTGAAATAAACTTCCATGTATGAAAAAAATCAATGAAAGTAGATGAAGCGAAAGTTGTTTATCAGGATTATTTTGCAACTGGAGATCCATCGCCTCTGCGTACCCACCCCAATGGGAAACAGCATGATAATATGTATGTATGTACATGTGTTATCTGCATACATTACGCAGATACCCTTTGTTTTTTCGAATAAAGGCATAATAATTGTAGTCTTTTTGCATTGGATAACAAAGTTGTGAAGGTGTACAGTACAAATTGTATACTTTCTGCTGGACTCGGGCTTCCCACTATTGGGGAAAGGACAGCATACCCGCCATGCTTGTCTAAGGCGGCTTGGCAGGTTTGGCACATTAATTATTTTAATGTGCAGGTTTCATCACGTTTTACTTCACCGTTGTTAGCACGTGGTAATTGTAACAATATGCACATTCGGTCAGAAAACTGCTAAGCGGTGCATGCGTTTCGGCTAGGATTCGAACTCGCGCCCTTTGAGCTTAGGACCTGTGCGCTGGCCATTACGCTACCACGACTTGGTACAATTAAATTAATATAAACTAAATATTCGAATTTTCTACCATGAGTCATCATCATCATCCGAGCGTTAAATCCCGGTTGCGTACGGAGCATTCACTCCGACGCCCAGGGTCCGCTTTCCTACTTTTTCTACTCCACTTCGCGCGGTCTTCAGCATCCCCCGTTTTGAGACCATTGGTACGCATGTCATCATTCACAACGTCAAGCCAACATTTCTTGGGCTTTCCCCTTCGACCGGGACCTGGCGGAGGCAACATGGCTAGACATTTGTTCCCCACATAGTTAGCCGGTCTCCGTAAAACGTGGCCGTACCAGCGTAAACGACACTCTTGCAGTTTGTCAGCTATGTCGCGGACATGAACTGCCGCGGATGCGGGAGTTCCTGACACGGTCTTTTCGCGTCACTCCACACATCCATCGCAGCATATTCATCTCCGTGACACACAGTTCTTGCTTGTGTCGCTCAAGTACAGGCCACGCTTCACTGCCATAATTTGCCAAAAATGCCATTTTCTACCATGAGTATTATTTAATAAATTCTTTAAACGAAATAATCGGTTCGCATCTCTAGACTGCGCTCGCTGCGTCGCGTCGTCGACTCAGCTGGCCTGTATTTCAGCTTATTTGCCGCAATCTCCGCCTAAGCACTGGCGTCCCACCGCCTCCTTGCAACTCTTTCACAGTTGAGGAGTTACAACTTACTTTAAGAGGGGGATCCGTTTCATCTTATGCACTTGTGGGATAGTAAAATTGTTTATTTTTTTCCTTTGTAAGATTGAGAATCGTTGCATTTAGATAAATCTAGTTCATTTCTCACAAATTCTTTGGTCTGAAGGGAATTATATTTATGTTGATATAGGTATCAGAAACGATGGAATTCTCTCGTTATCTATTTAAAATTTAAGGTGCTATTGTCACACATGTTCAATGGGGGGAGATTTAAAAAAAAAGTTTTTTAATAGGTTCACATTTGACCGTCTCCACAAATAATATTAAGTGTTATTGCGGGGAACACGTTTAACTAGAAAATCAGATATTTTAACCCCTGACTTAAAAACACTAAAGAAAAGACAGGATGATGATGAATTCCACTCCTTTGTGGTACCATAGAAGATAATTACTAAAATTGATAATCACCCAGTAAAAAATTAACTCTAAAAAGGTTCTAAATAGTACATGACTAGATTTTGATATTTTATTATTTATTACAACATGTTATTTTAGGTCAAAAACAACAAAAATTGTAAGTCTTGATAAGTTCATTCTGTTTCCGGAGCGGTGTACATACACATCACAAATGTAAAGCAAAATAAAACTAAACAAAGAGTTTCGTACGTTTGGTGTTCGAAAGACTGGATTCCTAAGCTTTTTTTAAATCTTGTAAAATATCATCTAATAGCTCAATCTATTCTAGTACATTAAAACTGAAGTATTTCTGTTTGAATGTGCTTAAATGAGACACTGCCGGTCGTGTTAAATTATTTTCATATTATAACGATTTATAAACTATCAACAATGTCCCGTGTCTTGAAGATTCTGAAAGTCATGTATCCCAAGTCCAGTTCTTTGGTTGATCTGATCCAAATTAACGCTGACAAAACTGCGAGCCACCACTAAAAGCACCCCCAGTAACTTTATTTTTTACTCGATTAACGAATTAGCCGTTTATATGTAATAATAGTTTCAGTGTTTTATTTTGTTAGAGTAATAAGGACGTAAAAGTCACATTGTCTATTAAGGATGTGGTGCGTTAATTCAATATGAACTTTATGTCTTGTTTTGTCGTAAAAGAAAACCGAGACGGTTCGGCAAACAGGATGGCCAGTTGTAAAAGATAGTAGTTAAATGATGTCAAACATTTAATCAAAATGTTTATGTTGGATGCCTACTCTGTTTCGGTTCGCCCAATCCTGTCTCGCGACGTCAGGTATTTCAATTATCCATCGTTCTGCGGCACTCGGTGCTCGCCCGGCTGCGTCCACAACGTCTCATGCCAGCGCCGGCTCAACATTGATTTCATTATGTTTATTGGACGAGATTTACTTAACAGAACCTGTAGGCAAGTGGCATTAACGCTACACGAATAGAATAGAAAGTGTATGGGAAGGACATATCGTTACGTTAAGTATTATGTCATTCCAATTTTTATCCGTGTTTTTATGTCGTAAGAGGCGACAAAACAACCCACAGCCAGGTGGTAGGGCATTTGCCCGACTGGATGGCTACCACCCCTGGTCTAAAGTATGTCGCCATAACAACCTTGAGTTGTGTTCCGGCATTAGTGACCAGGTTCCAATCTCCCTTAAGAGAGCAGCAGCGCATTTGTAGCACCTTTGGTGTTGCAAATGTCCATAGGCGATGGTAACCGCTATTCATCAAGTGGGCCGTCTGCCTGTCTGCTGAACTCCTGAAATAAAAAAACATTGTCATTCTATTCTCTCCTACAGGCCTATAGGGCCAGGTATATTAACTATCTATATGACTTAGCTCACGTATAATTGCCGATAAAAAGCGTCATAAATTGAGTGTAGTAGTTTAGAGTCAATATTCAATCATTTATTGCACATAATTATGAAATAACTTTACAGTGGTACAAGTTAGGATAATTATAGATCCTAATAGGGTATAATATATAGCAATGGGTATTGTGACGAGCGGATCGATACACAAATTATTATAAATGATCTGTAAATAAATACGTTCAAAGTTAATTTATGAATTTAATGTGATCTTGGCTATCTTTTAATTTTATAAACAATTTATTGTATACTTCAGTCAAAAACAAATTAACTAACATTCTTTTCGTAAACGCGTAGTGAGTGAGTTCTGACGTCATAATTCTAACGATTCATATTGTTACGAGTTGCAGGACTCGGATTAAAATGCCGTTGGAATTATTATAGAATTTATTACAACTATACAAACACGTATAACACAGGTACAAATATAACCGAACGTTATAAGTCCAAACGTAATGCAGAAGATCGTAATTCAAATACACGCGCAAAGTCCGTCACTAAATAGATTACCGAATGTACACAAGTCTTGCTTCGCTCGTGATTATCGCTCGACTGCTGATTTCTCCATTGGGGCATTGCTTTATACTGAACAGATGCAATATGTCTCCCCGACCGCGTGGACCGAATTTCTTAGAATCAGTATGTACTTTTAAATCCGAGACACCTGGCAGTGATCACAATACAACAATAGGCCGAAAAATATTACAATACACAATGGGCGGTTCTTTTAATCACAATTTTTAAACACAAAGTAAACAAAAGAAGTCCAAATGCCGAAAAGGCAATAAAGTGTGTTTCTACAGGGCTGCAGGTGTGAATTTGTCTTTGTCGGCACCTAGGTCGTAACAATATCTTAGAAGGTAGTCAATAACAAAATATTTAATAAATACTTATATCAGAAAAATATTTTTACTTTACTCTGGACTTTATACAGAATTATCCCACCATCCAGTTCAGAAAGTACCCTAATAAATTTGTGTTTGTCTGCCGATCGCTTATCTATATATATATAATGAAAATGGCCTTCGTTTGAGGCTCAATCACGCCTAAACCACTGATCGTATCGACATGAAACTACCACCATTCGATGCGAAATTTTTCCTAGATGGTTTATGGCTATTTATTTTTCGAATTCTGGCGTTCCTTCATTTTTTTATTACTGTTTTACTTTCAGGAACATTTATCCCGCTAATAAGAACAAAAGACAAGCGTTTTCTCTTGATTCTTTTGTTTTCATGGATTTCAACGGAGTTTACTAAACGGATTATGTTCTTTTACATTCAGCTAAGTACCTTAGAAATGTGAAACTTGGTAGGAATATTACTTTCGTTGTGTAGAAGTCAACTAAAAACGGATTTTAAGAAATTCATAATAAATTTGTGTTTGTCTGCCGATCGTTTATTATTATTATATAAATAAATTCCCATCATATAAAATACATAATTATGATATACTAGTTCACGAAAATGGGTAGTCTTAAAGTCTTGAAAAAGGTTGAAATAGCATGTAAAGATCCAGACAATGTCACTTAGTATGGTTGTTTAGTAGACATTACAGCACATCTTTATGCATTGTTTACAAACGATGCTTCAAAACTTATTTAATTGTTGACTGATATTTGTACTTTGTTGACACTTGTAATTGAATTTCAAGTTATTTTTAATAAGATGGTTTTGCAGTATCGACAATAATTATCATAGACAGTATACTCAATTTTTTTTATGTCTCATACACTTTCAAATCGTCAAAAGTGTGTTAAGGCCGGCCCTGTGTCGCCTTCAAATAATCGATTTACGAACGTTTCTCCCATTCGAAAACTGTCGTTGTTATCCTAAAAGCACTATTATATGCAATCCATTACAGTTGTCTTGTTTATCTGCATTTGTAATGTATGACTTTAAAACAAGTTGTTTTACATTCTTTAAATATCATTTTAAAAAAACAATAACGTGTTTTTCGCATGACAGTATAAATGTAAACGAAGTATAGACTATTGTATAATATGTATATGTATATGTAACTACAATGCGCATATAATTTTTTTAAATTAATGCATTTTAAGGAATATTTCGAATTCCTTCATACTTCTCACACATGTAATTTGTGCTCCTCTGATAATCTTACTTTAAAAATACCTGCAAACGTTTCTACATTCTACACCAGCGCCTTCGCTGTGCAGGCTATCCGACTGTGGAACTCATTGCCTGAAAATATAAGACACGTAAAATCACTCCCCACTGATAAGACAATATTATCTCTCACTTTAACAAATATTTACTATCAAGTTGTATATACATTAACTTATTAGTATATGTATATTATAAATTATTTCCAGAAGGTTGTCTGGAAGAAATCGCTGTTAGCGATAAGACCGCTGATCGTACTACTAATTGTTAACTCATGTGTACTGTTTTCTTGTGTACAATAAACAATATTCTATTCTATTCTATATGTATAGATATAATATTAATATGTCTGAATCAATTTTCATTTAATTTATCTGCTTTTTATGTATTGTGTAATATATATATATATATATATATATATATATATATATCCTATTAATTACATTTGATTTGCACACCACCGTCATACACTCTTGATTCCTTTCACACAATCCACAGCCCGGGTTGTCTGGAAGAGATCGCTCCAAAGCGATAAAGCCGCCCCATGTTCCTGCCTTGACACAAAATGACTGTCAATTATTTACTTTATGTGTAGGTGAACAACAAAGTATTTTTTATCTTTCTATATGTCACCGTATATTTGTAAAAACCTGTATTTAAGAAAAAGTATTTGTATGAATGAATGAATGGTTCTTGCATTCGTCAGCCACTGCCGAAGCGTGGCCCGTGTGCTTTGGTTAACACAAAACCTACTTACTCGATACGATCTTCGGCCCCGCTTTCGCAACATATTCTTCGCCTTTTCAAGTCGAAGTTTCCTATAATCCGATTAACTAAGTGAAGGTTCACAATTTTGTGGACTGTAACTTATAATTTGACGAGCACGCATCATCACAAATCACAAACCAGTAACATAAAGTATACTATGTACGTGGACTTTAGGATCTGTTCACAATTTATCGTCGGTCTATCTGTTCACAATTTATCGTCGGTCTATAGTCTGGCAAGTCAGATTGTAAAGTCTCGGTTCTTACAAAATTCGCTATATATATGTAACACATATTAGACATAAATTTTAGATTGATATATAGATTATTAGCTAATAATTCGACTCCTGAGCTTACCGTTATAATGCATTTTGTTTAATTTAAACCGGACCAATATAGCAGTTCAGTGAAGCGAATAGTACCCGATAACCGCACGTGAATCACAATATGAAACATTTCAACATCAACAAATTTGCTTGGTAACTGAAACGCGGCTAGACTACGTTTTAGGCTTTTAAATGTTGTATATATCTATACGAGTAATTATGCGAATTGTATTTTCACTGTTTTGTATATATTATGTTTATGTGTACCTACTAAATTAGTGTGCTGAGTTTGATATTTAATTGTAAGGTAATAAATAAACTTTGATAATTGTCTGATAAAAATTTCTACGTAGTAGAGCCAAACTCGAAGTATTATCTTTATTACAGCTCTTAGGGCCGGCTTGATCGGTGTGGTACCACGCTCTCACAGAATATCGGCGAGAAACGGGTAACTTTGGGCTAATAGTGTTTCGTACGATAAATGGGAGTTCCGATAGCTATATTATATCCCCTCTATTCCTCCTATTCCATCTCCTCTGTCTATCATAAAGGCTGGCAAAGCGTTGGTTTTTCCAGGAGTGTTGCAAACGTCTATAGGGGACGGTGACCTCTTTCCATTGTATGGGCCGTGTGCAATATTGCCAGCTTGGCGAGAAAAAAAACTCTGATTTTTGTTATCATATCGTGCTCTCGCCAATATATACGTACTTACAAGTAATTTTGTCGTTTTACGAATTTACTTGCCTGTCACGTCCAAATATCTTAAAAAATAAGCAGAACACTGGAGGACTGACACATCAGTTCACGTACAGTGATGAGTTCCGCAGAGGTAACCAATACTGTTTTCGTCGGTTACGAAATCCTAAAAATATTCCAATTTCATATTATGTCGTGTGTAGAAGAAAATTTCGATATCTGAACCGCAGGGTGAACCAAGGCAGAGATATTATAATACACACAACGTGCTATATTGCTTTAAAATCATATTCAGCATTTCACACGTAAACATGACACTGATAAAGCAACAAGTCCTTTTTACCACATTTGCGGCGACGTTTTGTCGAGGTTTCGCCGCGTAGTAGTATGGGGGGTGGCTTGGGTATTGGAGACGAATGAGGGGGTGGTGTTGGGAGGGAGTCCCGCCGGGGGGCTACAGGCGTGTTGCCATCGTTTTCACAAAACGTGACACCAATTTGGGGATAAACATTTAAGCAGCCAAGTGCCGAAGGGTTTAAGTTTTCTAACATACCTATCGGAATGTAATTTAATACGATTCTACATAATATAATAGTGAATAGTTAATTAGTTCTGTTTATCCATGTCCATGCTTAAATATAAAATTAAATGCCAAAGTGACTTTGTTTTGCTGATTTTTGTTCCTTTTCAAGGCGTTATATATAAACTTTTTATAAACATTTGTATACGAGTATACCATACATGCCATAGAATACTTACATAGTGGAAAATACAGCAATTCACTCGAGATCCTGAAAGGAAAATAATACTTATTACAGTTGGCTAGTAAACTATAAAGTTTCTGTGCTGCAAAATTGCGCCGTATTTTTATCTATATAAAAATATGGCAGCTTTTATAGACCACGCTATCCCCGTGTCAATAGATAATTTGATTAGTATATCAAATTATCTGAACCTGACAAAACTGAAACTAAGCCACCAACTGTAAGTTAATTCAGTGCCTATTATAACCTTCGCGCAAGTACAAACAATAAGTTGACAGTTTTATCGCAATCGGCAACGAATAAAATGAGAATAAGCCAAGATAGATTTTTAGTTTTTTTCGAAATTAGTAAAAGGATAATTAAGTTTTGAAGAAAATGTTAATTCTGTGTAAACAGAAAACATGCGAAGCCATAAATGGTGTTGGCAATAAACATAAACAATGAGGGCAACCCTGCAAATAGACGTGAAGTCGAGAGGGATAGACTACACGTCGCGCACTCTCCCCGCCATAATTATTTCATACTCTGCAGTTCAAGTAAACCGAGACACAGAAACAATCGGCAACGTAGTATACTCTTTTTGACTAGACCAATGGAGGTAGGGAAGGTAAATGCATGGCGGATCAAGAAAGCATTTTTCCACACCCTCTTTAATATGCAAGGTTTTTCTTTGTTCTCGTGCAATTGTCACTTACCGACCGAGGCACGTTGAGAAATGTTACATCTCTAAGCATTCACAAGGTTGTTGTAGCCTTGTGTTTTGTGAGGTTAGTAATGAGCTCGATCTTACCATCGAAAGGGTTTTTTACGTTATATAATATTCTAAGTACCTTATTAAATCCATTTTTATTGAAGGTGAATGAGCGTCTTCCTTTGCCATTTTCTTGTGATCTTGTTATAAATAATATTCAAGCGCGTGTTCAACACGAGCTTTACATGAGATTATAGGTTTTTACAATATTTTAGACAACTTACAGGCTAATTCTATTCTAATTATGCACAGAGGTCGATCATATCACTAAATAGTGAGTTGACAAATCGTTTAGACTGAGATTCCGTGTGTACATTTTTTCCAGCATAAGAAATATTGTAATGTAAACTAACTAATATTAGTTTGTAGTTAGAATAAACTTAACTGTAATTATAACAATGCTACATAATATCAAGAACCACCACAAACAATATTCGAGTACAATCGGCGATCTTATCTTCTTATATTTCTTTGAGACAACCTTTGGTTTGTATCAAAAGTAAGTAACAAACAAACTCACTTTCACATTGATATACATATTAGTACATATGAAAGACACTAGGCGCCATTATTAGCTTAACAAATCCCAATCAGTTCTTATCAATGATGGCGCGCGGGTTATATCACCAAGGTTGGCATAACAGATAACATTGATTCTTATCAGATTAGCACATATTCACAACGTGTTTAAACTTTTGAATGTCCACTGAAATATCCCCAGTTGTTTTGATTACAACCGTTTTAATGACGGCAGGTGGAATGCACCACCTGCAAGTTTGTATCTATGCAAATTGATTAATTGTAGAAGATCATGCAACTTGTGTGTATGTATGTAGCAAGGTCGCCGACGAGACTGAGAACCTGACAGGTACTTCTCTTAAATAGGAGCATAATCATCGTACCTGTTCCCCGGTCACCTGTTGTAACGGATATTTCGTGTTGGTAAAGATAACTAAATATATTACAAGATTGATAAATGGCCTTAAAACATGTGAACATATTAGGAAACGTTTTACAGTAATTCGGTATAAGCCATATATGTATGTATATACATACTAGAAGAAGGAACAAATATTCATACAAAGTTCTATATTTATATTATTATCAGTATTTCTTATATAGGACATATAACTGTGATAATACTGTTTTTTTTTATTATAACTGTGATATAAATAATATTCAAAAACGATCGAATTGGTTGACATGAAATACACTATATGGTTGAACATTGAACACACATAAAATGTATATATTTAATAAAAGTAATCACCATATCATACTTTTTATAGTGAAGTATGGGATGGGATATGTAGTATCTACACCCGTGAGCGCAGTCGCAAAAAGAACTAGTAAATTATATTTCACTAATTTCGAATTATTATATTAGAATAGCTTCCTGGCTTTGGAATGTTCAAAGAAAACAATTATATTAATTTTAAATATAATAAGCAAAATATGCATTTATTTTTAGGGCACTAACACACAACATTACAAAGATAAAAAAGAGTCAATATATTGTTACGAGTCGCGAGACTCGAATTAAAATGCCGTTAGAATTACTATAGAGTTTATTAGAACTACACTAACACGTATAACACAGGTACAAATATAACCGAACACAACAAGTCCAAACGTAATGCAGAACATCGGAATTCAATAACACGCGCAAAGTCCGTCACTAAATAGATTACCGAATGTACACAAGTCTTGCTTCGCTCGTGGTTATCGCTCCACTGCCGCGTTCTTCAATTGGGACATTGTTTTATACTGCACAGATGCAATATGTCTGCCCGGCCGCGTGGACCGAATTTCCTAGAATCAGTTTGTACTTTAAATCCGACACACCTGGCTAATGACTGCCATAAAATATTACAATACACAATGGGCTGTTTTCTGAACACAAATTTTAAACACAAAGTAAACAAAAGAAGTCCAAATGCCGAAAGGCAATAAAATGTGGTTTTACAGGTATGTAGGTGTGATTTTGTTTTTGTCGGCGTCTAGGTCGTAACAATATAAAATAAAAAATTAAACGCAAAACAGAGATATAATAAATATTGTAAAGTATTTGTTAATGCTCAGTATAAATTTTTCTTCTTTTTAAGAACCATACTAAATTAAATTTTAAAACAGGGGTTCAAATCTAAAAATATTTAGTCTAATGTTTACTGTTATTTGTGTAGTGTACGCCTGCACTAATTTAAATGAATATATAAATATGAATGCTTACGTAACTAATTAGTATTCTTTAAAATTTAAGTGTGTAACAGGGGAACAGCTACCTGGCCATGTTAGCTCACTTGATGTGTTTGTGTGCGCGATCGTATGCACTAACTAACATTGCTTGTACGTGTACAACCAACGTAATTACATTAACGAGAACTAGACGCCCGGCTATCGTTCTTTAGTGCTGTGCCAATTCCCGGTACGGTGGGCCGTTTGCGTGCATATTTAACTGGGATTTCTGGGAGACCCTCCATGGGACTCCCGGCCTGGGATTCCTTGAGAGTAATACGTTTATTGTTATTTTACTCAATCGGATTTGTTGGGACCCGCTTGATTTTAAAACGCACTGATTTAACAATTTGAAATGCATTGCCATTTCGATTATCAGTAACTGATTTAGGTAAAATATTACAAGAATAAGGTATCTTTTCAGTTTATTTAGACTACCGTGAACATTTTGATCTTTCAGTTAATTTGCAACAGTGTCATGAAACCTTAGTGTATGGAAATGCATGCAGTAACAAAAAGTTTACTTTTAAGAAAGTGAATTAGGCGAGTGTCGTTTCACAAATTCTTACTATTGTCAATAGCCATTGAGGCGTCTTTACAACAGATAACAATAGCAATTACATCACTAGTAATGCACCACGTAAAAATACACTAACGTTATTATGCAACCATTTCTAAATGTCAGTTTCATAACGCGACACACCTGCCTTCTCTCAATTTCTTATTTTCACATCTTTATTGTCTTTTAAGATTCTTCTAAATCCCTATATTTTTAGAATTCTCTTCATAAGTAGTCTAATATTGCTTACGTAAGCGTCATGTTTACATAATATTTTATCGTGCTATAACAATTTTCTTTGTGTTTGTTATATGGATATATTGTCTATAATATATTTTGTGTGAACGCATTTCTTCTGTGAGTCAATCTACGAACTTTGAATGAATGAATAACTTATAACGTACTCATTAATTAAAGTACGATGGGCGGTGTTCTTTCCACAGGCGATCTCCTCCAGACTACCCTATAGAATTATTATAAACACCGATTTTACAATATTTACTAAGTTCTTTAATAGCTTAATCATCTTTTAAAATAATTACGTCACCATAAATTATGTCATTGGTAATAGTCTCATTACTTTGGTATATCCAATAATTAAAACCGGGGCTGCGTTTTGTGTGGCGAATTAAAACTGCAATATAAACTATAAGGTTAAAGCAATACACACGTGGGAATTTCCTAAAGCGCGCTCTCGGTGGTTTAGTCGTACTTGGCCGTCGTTAAACGCCCCCGGTCGACGGCGTTCCACATTTTCAATACATAGTTTTGTTTTTATTTCCGACGATATGCACCTACACGCTCGGTTGAACCGGATCGAGAATAAACTGTGTGCACAAATTCACAACTTTTCCTACGGATTATTAGGGTTCTACGATGTTGGTACTCCGATGTATATTTACTTATGTATCTTTATTAATTGCGTTTATATTAGAATATTAATTTGCAACATTTAATGCACAAAATGTTATCTATATATTAATACGTGAAGCAAAAGCTTTATACCCCTTTTTACGAAAATTCCGCGGACGGGAGTATAGAGAAGAAGCGACGAAGGCTAATTTTTTTTAAATTGTGCATATGAAATACATTAAATCAATAAAAAACATTACACACACTACCATGTATTTGACACACACACGCATATACCCAGTCTTGCCATAAATATTGTAACAAAGATTTTTTTTTCTATTGCAAATAACATTTATAAGTTTTACAGTATATTAGTTTAATACATAAATATAAATCAATTTAAAATATAAAAAGCTTATTCGAAGTGGTCTCTATTGGCTGCAATACAGTCCTTTAAACGTTGAGGCGAGTTATCAATAGAAGCACGCACTCCATGGGAAAATTCTTCACTACCAATCGTATGGATTGTTTTAGGGACTCCCAAGTTATCATGGCGTTTAGAGCAAGCCGTACTCTCTAAAACTGACCATAAATCATAATCTAGCGGATTAAGATCGGGACTAGACAACGGCCAGTCTTCAGCTCTGATGAAGTCCGAAACGTTCGTTTCCAACCAAGTCTGCGTGGACCGAGCTTTATGACTCGGTGCCGAGTCTTGCTGGAAGAACCATTCTTGGTTATTGAACATGGTGTTGTTAAGGACTACTAACCTAACCTAACTACCTTCTTAAGAATGGTATCTTGATACACTTGTGCCGATGTTTTGATACCTTTTTCACAAAAATATGGCTCAGTCACTCCGTCATAGCTAACCATCACTGAAGACGGATAATGCTCACGTTGCACTCTATCGACTAATTGAGAAGCTTCCTTAGGGCTTTGAACATAAATACGGTCATTTTGTTTGTTAAAAACATTTTAACCTCCCTTTGCGTACCGCTTCAGTAGTTGTTTCGATTTTACCACCCTATTCTTTTTTAAATTATGACTTAAGAAATGACCAGTGCGCCTCTTATAGGCTGCAAGTCCTAAGTCATCTTTTAAAATACGCGACATGGTTATAGGTGATATCTTCATCTCCCGAGATAAAATCTTTTGCTTTCGGACAGGATTTCTTCGAATTCTTTCCCTTACTGCTTTGACTACCTTTTTCGTACGAACACTACGTGGACGGCCAGAGCTTTTTCTGTCACAAAAAGAGGAGGTCTCATTGTACCTATTAATAGCCCGGTACACAAACATTTGACTAATACCAAGCGTATGGAGAGTTTTCAAAATTGCATTTGGCTCCATACCTACTTTGTGTAATGCAATTACAGCGATTCGGTTCTCTTTATCGCCTCACTCCATTTTAATATCGCAAAATGTTGTACAATGTATTGGCGCCAAAATGAGAAAACACAATGAACAATCATATAAAAATGACAGACTCCAAATTCAAATGTAATATTTTGTTTCTTTTTAATTGTAACAGTATTTATGGCCGGACTAAGTATATAGTCTTTTATTTATTGTTCGAGTCAAATTAACAGTGTAGCCTTGGCGTAATCTGTAATTATAGAAGTATAAGTCTTTGACAACAACTTATTATGGTCGAATTTCGACTACGGCCGACCACTAGTTTAAATAAAAATCTACAGCAATTGACGAAAGGGATTAGGCAGATTCTGTTCTGCTTAAGCTATTTTGAACTCTCGACCATAACTTTTCATATAATGTAGTTTATGCATGCACAAAATAACGGGCTAGGAAGTACTCTAAGGTGGGTGTCATGTGGTATTCTGAAGAGCGCGAGTCGGTTCACGAGCTCGCTCCCTTTGTGGCCCTAAAGTTTCTCGTCAGCGCTCCCTCGGGATCATCCGCCTATTTCCGCTCTTGCCGTTTCACTTGTCAAGTCAAATTTGGGTCACGGTAAATTAGTTATCTATGTTCAATTTGCCTAATAGTTGAAATCGCTACAATTTTCAATGAACTTCCAGCGTCCAATATCGACTCGACTCTAATACGTCTAATAGACATACGATGCGATGGAATAGTTCAGCCACAGAGTCTGTACCAGAATGTGCTAATTGGTGTCAGTGTTTATTTTTATCCATAGTGTAAAGTGATAAACACAACGCTTGCAAACTTTAGTAATTAATATCTTTGAGTTGATTAAAACTGCGAAATTGTTGCGTAGTGACATGGTATATTTTTAACAATAATTATCTCTTTTGTGAGCGCTGATAAGGAAGCTTCACAAGCACACTTTTCCACTCGCAAACGTCACGGCTCTTTTACTAAATTCACCGTATAACCCGCAACCGACCCAAACACCCATCAAACAGAGTTCGCTGCTAAAATCGACCAAAACGTAGACCCACACAATATCTTGCTAAATGGAAATACGCGATGGTCAACTTTTTTAACGAACCGAATACGACCTTACAGTCCAGTTTAGTACGGCCGCTTTTACATAGAGAGACAAACAAATAAAATCCGGTAAAGACGAAATGTGTCATCTGTATTAACGTGAGCAATGCGTTAACAACTCCAATACAATCACGTTAGGTGCACATTCGGAAGGTCGTCAAAATATCAACATTATTCGATTTGACTAAGACTTTGCGGGAATGATGTAAAGATCAAGCTGTTTTCTGTCTTAGCTATCGGTGATAGGATTCAATTCTGATCTTCGAAAACAGAAGCGTGGGACAATAAAAATTACGAACGATGTTTTGCGTCGGCCGCGCGCGCTCACTTCGATGAGTGATATCCTTCCCTGAAATACTTCTTTGTTGGAAAAATTTTCAAAGGCGTGGGTGGCTATCTATGTTATTATGATAAAGAATAAAGCTAAATTCATTCAGCATTTATAGCGTTTCTGTATAAACTTATAATATTCAGTGTGGGATGGAAGAACCTTTTCTCAGAAATTAAAGTATTACTATAACAGCATTATAGTTAAGCTGCCCAAGAAGACGAAAATCATTAAATGTTTTGTGATCAATATAATGGCATGTCGTGATTCAGTATCTCTTGTAAACAAGTTCTCAATTATATATCCGTACGGCAAGTGGGATCTTCTCTATGGTACGTTAGGGACGGTGCTACATTGGACACCAGAGAGCCGCATCTCGGGTTATTCGGAACGTTTACAACATAATAGAGAGCATTAGTCCGATCCACTTTTGACATCATTATCTGTGTAGTCAACTCACGATAACCTGCGATCGGCGTTCGTCGCTCCCGCCCCGCCTCGATCAGCACGGCGGCAGTCGCGCGCGTCCTCGCCAGCCGTATGGTCGTGTTTGCGTGTTTTGCGCATGCCTTCACAGTGCATACCTGTGCAAGGGTGGGTATACGGGGAACCCGCTTTTGGCGGGTTTTCGCACCGACCGCGACGTGAGCGGCGAACGTGATGCGCTTTGCATTCGTACATGGAATGCGTGCGTGCTGTCACCGCCTTAGGTGGCTCTATGTGTATGCGCCTTGCAGTAAAATCTGCCGCGGTCGCGAGGACCCTCAGTGATCACTTGGATTGCAGTGTTGGATCTTAGGATAGCCAGTTGGCCTCATCGCGCCGCTGCTTTAGTTTTTGTAAGCAATAATCGCCCCGACGGATGTTATGTCCATGATGTTGACTCATGCATGACGCACTTGATTGCTGGAACTGGGAGTTTATGATTTATTATACTTACCTATTTAGATCTAATGAAAAATTCGATTTGACGCAATCGTTATGTATTAGAAAGTTTATTTGTATAAATAATATAGCTAAAACTTGTTTGGCGCATCATCGACAAGCCTTATGTAAAGCCAAGGTCGAAACTATACGACTGCGATTATTAAGAAGTATAATAGTGAGAATAGTACAGCCATAGAAGCTTACGACCTCAGAATGTTTCCTAACAGAGAGCGGATTGTGCATGCGTGTAATAGGTTCGCATTAGTCGTTTGGAATGTGATAAATTGTTGTAACATTACTATTTGCTCGATACCGGTGATAATTGTTTGATAAGGATTTTTGGATCATGCTTAGATATTCTTTAGAAGTATAACTTTATTACCAAGATCTCTATGGTCTAGTAGTCTTGGGTATTGGCTGAATTGAATAACTATATTTTTTTTTTACAAAAGCAAAACTGACTTCACACTAAAAATCAAAAAATAAATATTTAACCGACTTCCTTCTACAGCATCTAGAAGTCGTTGTCGATTTTTTGGTTTTTAGTGTGAAGTCAGTGTTGTTTTTGTTAAAAAAAAAATTTTTTACTCTTTAGTTGCGCAAATACTTCAATAGCTTTAGAGATAATAAATATATTAAGCACCTGTAGAAATTGTACAACTGGCACGCGTATACTAATTTGCCATCTCACTCTTCGGTGTATATGCTCTTCAACAAGGGTTACCCTCGATTTCCTTGCGATCTACAAATCAGATCATGACTTGGTGACTATGGGACCATCTTGAGTTAAAAAGAACAATTTGAAAATCGGTCTACAATTGACGGAGAAATCGAGTGACGAACATACAAAAAAAACATACAGACGAATTGAGAACCTCCTCCTTTTTAAAGTCGATTAAAAATACAGATGCTTGTTTTATTATGGGTAGGGTAAGTTTCAAAGAATTACTTTTCTGTATTTGCTGTGGTCTAAGATCGGCCCCAGTTGTTCATTGAATATTACCATAACACAAGCGTATCTTGCTTAGTCTGGGAATATATGAACAATTGTACATTTGTGTTCATCTACCGGAATGTTATATTGTATTATATCAGGTTATTATTATTTATCTTATCTTGGATTGCATATTTGGAATTAAAGTGATTGTCTTCTGCTACTATTTATTATTTAAAGATACCTTAATATTTCATCAGATTCGAATAACATTTTAAATAAACATCTAAATTAAAACTACGTATAACTTTATTGGCAACAATGTCTCCCCGTTCAGTTTTATTTAGGTTTAAAACATAACAATACACGAATCTAGGCCGATAACATAAATAAACAAAGCAATTCTCCGCGTGAATTTCTTTGTGAAAACATTTATTGTAAAAATTATCCGTGTAAGTTCCAACTGCGTGAATTCTACAAATTATAGAAGTCGATTCAGAAAATAAACTTCTCATAACATTGTTGTGGTGTATATGATTCACAGGTAATGATTCTCCTTTACATCACTACTTACAGTGTTGCTATAGGTAGGTACATTAACATTTGGAATCGATTTCTATCGAAAGAAATTTTAAGAAGTATACTGGTTATAGGCAGGGCTTTAATTAGTAATAACGCTGACCGCTCTTACTTATCTAACGATGGACAGCGCGATTTTTTTTTTGTTGCGAAACAAGCAGGCGGCCCAGCTCATGGAAAGTGATCACCATCGCCTATAGACGTTTGCAACACCGGAGGCGAAGTAAACTCGTTGTTAGCCCTTAGGATGGGATAAAAAGAATAAGGGAATAAGAAAGAAGGATCAGACAAGAGGAATGAGATAAAAGGAATGGAATAGGGGAGGGAGAAGTGGGCGACCGGAATTTTCACTCATTGCACGAAACACGATAAGCACAAGGTTAACCGTTTCACGCCGATAATTATGTAAGAGCGTGGTATCACCGATCGAGTCGGCCCTAAGGCCTGTAATGACGATAACGATTCCAATATGGCTCTAACACTTATAACTAACTATCTGCTACATCTGCTTATGCTAAAGCATCTGCTTCATCATACAAAGTCGGATATGATGCAACCTTACGGAACTAATCTGAAGAGATCTTATAGTTTGAAAACATTCTATATTTTGAAACCATTCATGAAAATTTCTCGGGTCTACACAAACAAAAAATAACCGGTCTATAAGAAGTGTAATTCTTAAAAGCTCTAGAATTTTGCACGTTCAGATGGCGCAGCAAAATGACATTATTCTCTCGTTTTTTGAGATTTTGTTAGTTTTTAGTTCAATTCAATCGAGCATTTTGACTGGGAGTCAGTTAACAACTTGTCAACTTTAATTACTGATAATGTATCGCTATATATATTATAGGAGTAATTTGCAAACTCAAATTAAGCTAGAAACCTTAATTTGAATCTGTATATTCTGTACGAACGACAGCAACGATAATTTTGCTTACCTATTTTACTACTGAATATTGTGCCTAAGGAAATGAAAATAAATTTTAATTGCTCATTGAGATATTTTAATCGGTTTTTAACCTAAAGAGTTTAAAAAGTGCGGCCATTTATATTTATAGATTAAACAGATGACAGCTCTGCTTATAAATGTATCGGTGATTAGTAAATTATTTTGTTTGTAAACCACATGGCAGGCTAATAATAATTGATTAGGCATTGTTAAGAACAATTTAATAATAGACCGAGCGCAAAACACCGCTTACAATATGTGGAACAAAGTTACAAAATGTAGGTTAGGCCGAATAAAAAATATGTGTTACGAGTATGCTTTCATAATCTAGAAAATGTACGATTTAGTTCTTGTGATAGTTTTGACGATTTCTTAATTTTTATCGTATCGCAGCATGCATCATAGCTATTTATAAAATACACTGATATTTAAAAATCGGCTAAGTGTCTGGTATACCACACACAGTAACCGATTCCGTAGAGGCGACGCATGTCCACTGTAATTGTCATTTGGCCACCGATCCCCGAAAAAAAATATAACCAAAAATATCGCAAATATATTTTCGTTAAGTAAAGTAAAGTATTTTCTGAGCTCTGGACCTTGAACTCTTAGAATTTTCTACTTCGTAATTCAAAAGCTAGTGGAGGAGCAGGGCTACACACTTTACCATTTTATAAGAAATAATATTATTTCCATCTATTGATCTAAATAAAAATGAAAAGCACACGCCTGGATGCCCTAAAAATCATCTCTAAATTGTATGTATGACGAAACTAACACAATTCTTCAAACTGTTTTATATGTACTAGTGGTCACCCGTAGTCGAAATTCGACCATAATAGATACTTCTATAATCACAGATTTCGTCAAGGCAACAATAAACAAAAGAGTATATATGCGTGTATGTGTCAAATACATGGTAGTGTGTGTAATGTTTTTTTATTTATTTAATGTATTTTTTATGCATAATTTAAAATTTTTTTAGCATTCGTCGCTTCTTCTCTGTATAAACTATAAGTGTGCAATATTTCATACTCCGCCCGCGCAATTTTCGTAAAAAGGGTACAAAGTTTTTGCTTCACGTATTAGTAGATTAGTGGACTGTAAATAATTTAATAATTGAAATCACACATGCGTATAGAAAGTGTATAATATCGAGAGAGAAAAATTGACACATGAAAAAACAAAAGAACATCTATATTCTAAACAAATATTGTTAGTGGCTAGAATGAAACATTTAATTTGATTTTCAGATTCCAACAACGATCACCCCTAATTTTTAGTTGTATAGCGATTGCATTACATATGATATTCTATAGGGTCATACAGAATATACATATCTGACAAATTTCATTCACGTGGGCCTAGTATTTTCTAAAAAGTGACTTACAATTAGACAGACGTGAATATTTGCTAACGATTCCATTTTCACCAAAATCTCTATGGAACTCTAAAAGTAATAAAGATCACGGAAATAGCAAAATGATAATTTAAGAACGATAATTTTATTGTAAACTCTCACATCGTAACACACCGGTAACACCCAGTTAGGGTGGGTAACTCGGTATGGTTGTACCACTGCTGCACTGGTTTAAGAATAATAATTGTCAGGTCAAAAGACGAATAACATCTAATCTCCACCTCTTATACTTTGTAAATAAGTAAGTAGGTAGGTAGTGAATAATAATAAAAAGTCATATTTTAAAGAGCTTACGACTCTGAAAACACCACGCTTGTTGTTACCTAACGGTTTGCTTCAATTAAGCAAACAATAGTGACTTAAGTTTTAGTTACATTTGAAAAAAGGGTCTTTGCTGCGGTATTTATTGTTGTAAAACAATGCAAAAGTCAGGGAATGGTATGAAGCCGTGTTTTGCTGATGTTTGGAAGCACGTTTTTGTAGACGGTTGAAAAAGCTGGCACATAGCTTGCATAGAGATGGCAGCTGTCTGGTCATTTCTTTTAAGAATCTCATAAATCTTCACGCCTGGTGCTCCTGCCTGACCTGGACTATGTTAGTGGTAGTAACATATAACTGGGATTATGTTAGTGGTAGTAATATAGACCTGGAATTGTGGTAGTAACATAGACCTGGGATTATGTTAGTAGTAGTAACTGCATCACGCAGATGTAGCCAAGGACTTTATGCGTTTTTTAAGGCTATAAGTAAGTCGCATTTGGTAACAGTCATTAACACAAAGGCAGGTAGAGCAGGGACAGACATTAAGAGCTTAATTTAGTTTTATCTACTTCTCGTATTCATGTAAGAGGATTTATGTATTTTTCGTCGTGGTAGCGTAATGGCTAGCGCACGCGTCTCAAGTTCAAAGGGCGCGGGGTTCGAATCCTGGCCGGAACGCATGCACCACTTAGGCAGTTTTCTGACGTAATGTGCATATTGTTACAATTACCACGTGCTAACAACGGTGAAGGAAAAACATCGTGATGAAATCTGCACATCGAGATAACCGATGTGTCAAACCTACCAAGCCGCCTTGGACAAGCGTGGCGGGTATACTGTTTGTTCCCCTATAGTGTGAGTGAGTCCAGCAGTGGGACGTTTATGGGCTGTGTTATCTATATATTTTTAATGTATGTTAAAACTTAAATTGTTAGGATTATAAACATTATTGTTAAATAAGTATTTGAAATAACGTATAACCAAGCCACAAAACAGTGTTTTCTTATTGCATGAGTTCAGCAGACAGGCAGACTGCTCATCTGATGGAAAGAGGGTTAACATTACCTATGGACATTTATAACACCAAAGGTGCTACCAATGTGCTGCCGCTCTCTAAAGGGAGACTGAAATCTGCCCACTTATAACCTGCCGGAACACAATTTAAGGTTGTTATGGTGGCATGCTCTAGACCAGGGGTGGTAGCCATGCAAACAGGCAAATGCCCTACCACCTGACTGTGGCTCGTTTTGTCGCCTCTTACGACATGCCGTCCGACTGCAGAAAATTGTATTCTTTCTCCGTTCCTACACGGTAAATTTCAAATTCAAATTTATTTATTTCCCCCTTTCAATCCAGAAAGATCTGCTTAACGCGTTAATATATTCTGTAATACAGATCGTAATCACTCTTGCGCAGAAGTCTCTGAATATTAATAGCCCTTAATCTATATCTAGGAGTGTTGGCGGTCACTTGATGGCATTATCTTTGCAATAAAGTTAAGAAACATTAGGCCTAAGCATTAAAGAGGTAATCCGTACCAATATATAAAGAGAAAATAAGTTTGTTAGATTATTTGTTTGTTTATTATTTCCCTTTTTGCGAGCTTGCATTATAAATTCATGCCATGCATTCATAATTACCGATAATATTAACGAGAGATTCTGTAACTTTTTCCTTTCATACTGCACAAAATAGACGGTTCATTTTCAATGTCAAAACTTTAAAACTTCGGTCTTATTAATATTGAGTTAAAGTAAGCTTGTAGGCTGCTTTAAGGTTCTGAAAGATGGTTCTTACGCCTACAAACTTACTCTACTCGATATGAATAAAATGGCTAATTGTTAAAACTGTCTTCATATGTGACTCTTTTAACTGTTTATTTATTATTTAATAGATAGATAGATAGATAGATAGATAGATAACACTTTATTATACACCAATACAAAAATGAACTTAAAGACTAAAATTATATCTAGTTGTGTACAAAGGGCGGTCTTATCGCTAAAAAGCGATCTCTTCCACACAACCCCAATGTTAATGTTGTTTCTCAAATTATGGAGTATTGTTAAGGATAAATTTTTGTTTTGTATAAGTAAGTAACAGAAATACAAATAACGAAATTTGGACCTTTTTACAATAAATTTAAAAAAGAAAGAAAATTTAGTTAAAAGATTAGTTACGAACCTTTATTAAACAAAGTTATGTCCAAATTCGAGCCTATACAAAAAAAACGTAATTAAGTACTGAGTTTTGCGACAGTTTTATATTGAAGCCAAGCTTATAAACGTATGCAATAAAACCGGACATAAATAGCGGTCAGCATTAAACACATTATAATATTAAATTCGGATCCCACGGGTACGGAGACTTTAGAAGCGGGTTATCTCGAACGTTACAACTTAAGTTAGTGTTCTCAGAGATGTGTCCCGTTTCACAGCACCATTTTAGTCCTAAAGGAGGTTTATTTCACCGCATTAACGATCAAAGGTTAAGAGATAAAAGTATTTGTCTCTCGCTTACATACAATCTTGATAAGGATTTCTTCTATATTTTTATTGCTAGTTGCTTAAAGCGTTAAGTAGGTATAGACGTCCATTCCAAAAAAAGCAAAACTATTATTCTATTCTTGTTGTTAAACGTTTATTTAGAACAGGGATTCCCAAACTATTTCGGATAAATGACCCCTTTTCTAAAATAACTGATACTTCAGACCCACCCCCATGGCCAAATTACTTTAAAATTCTATCTCTGGTTTTTTTTCGTATTGATACAAAATACTTACCAATTTCAAAACTTTGCAGTTGGTTAAGTGAAAGTAAACTTGACATCATTTCTTATTTTGATAAGACATACAATTCAGTAAATATCCAGTGTAATGAATAATTATTAATACAAATTATTTAAAAATACGTAAGTAGGTAACCATTTTTTTATATAAAAAAACACATTTGTACATGTAACATAACTTATACAATATGTTGAAAGTTTCAAATAAAAACTTGTGTTAATTAATAGGAGTCGATTTTTAGACTTCGTCGACCCTCAAAATCAGTTTTCGTTTATATCGACCCCTGGGAGACTGATTTCGACCCCAAGGGTTCGATATCGACCACTTTGTGAATCCCTGATTTAGAGATATATATACAATGTAAAACTTCACTCATACAAGTTTAGGAGTTAAAAAACAAGTAAATGAAGTCCTAAATTAATTTTCGATTTTAGGTATTTGTGTTTATATTTAAACTTCATATCCATACCCTGCGGAAACTACGAATTTCTGAGATAGAAATTATCATAATTTTATCCCCAGTATCCCAGTATAAAACAATTATTACAACAATCTGTTCATGTCTAATCCGTGAAGTCGGGGCAAATGAACATATTATGATCATTCAAAGCAAGGCACATTTATATATTATACATTAGTATGGATTAAACCCAGTAAACTATACACGTAACGCTGTATTAAATCCCTGTGTCGACGCAGTCAGAGAGTGGCCTCGGTTTTAAAGTAGGTTAATGTATTTGAGATGTAGGACAGTCACTATTTGACTTGTATAGATATTATTACTATTAGTTAAAAATGACTGATTGTTTTCGTCTGTTGACCTTGACTGAGATAATAACACATGCTTATGGCGAGACTTCAAATTTGAATAGTCTTTATGCTAACTTTTTCTTTTTTTCCAACGAGAAATAACAAATATGCTTGTATTATTTTTACATTTGTAATTAAATTGTTACAACTCAGGTACCGACAAAAATAAAACCCACCTGCATATCTGAAACAATTTAATACATGCCGACATTTAAACTAATTGTAACTCTTTTATGATCGTCTCTTCTTCTTTTGTTTACTTTGTGATTAGAAAAGAGCTCATTGTTTTATTGTACTCTTTTATGACAGTTTAAGGCCGAGTCATTAGCCAAGTGTGACGAATTAAGCCGACTTAGATACGGCGACATTGCATTTGTGCAGTATAAAACGATGACCTGATGGAGGGGGAGACGGTCGAGCGAGAACCACGAGCGAAGCGAGACGCGTGTACTACAATCGGGAATCTAATAAGTGATAAACTTTGCGCGTTTTATTGAATTACGACCTTCTGCATTACGTTTGAACTTGTTGTGTTCGGTTATATTTGTACCTTTGCCATACGTGTTTGTTTTAAACTCTATAGTAATTCTGACGGCATTTTAATTCCAGTCCTGCAACTCGTAACAATATATTTACTTTAGTTAATAGCCGTAAAATATGACTTTTATACAAATGCTACAATTTAAAATTAAAATAAATGATATCTTGGTGCACCATCATAAAGTGAACGCTGACATCAAAATCTAAAAAACACATCCCGTTTACGATTTAATTAGATTGTAAATTTTCTGCGCATTTTGAATACTTTTTAGTAATTAAAATCCATAAACATAATGCGAACAGACTAGCAAAAATATTTGTTTACATATTGTATTATAGACGTGATTACTATACGTAACGTTCGTATGTAAATTATTTGTTGTAGGCACATTGGAATTACATGCATGTTCCATAATGATTATTATTTAGTCCTTGATACTCCTGTGGTCTGCCTTCCCACTTAAGCTGCTACACGATCTATAACATCCACCGTTGTTAGTAAATTGAATCCCATAAACTGCTTTGTGACGACGTCTAGCCATCGCTTTCCCGCTTGCCCAAGCATTGTGCTGTGGACACCTTATCGGCATTCTTTATCGACGTAGTCCTCATCATATCTTCACATAAACTTATAACACTACATTAGTTGATGCTCTCGGTTGTATTTATCACATCACGACAGCCAAGATTTGGGCAAATCAAATCTTATTTTATGCAACCTAAACAGCGCTTCTTTATGACTTAACTTAAAATACTCATCATTTTTAAAGTCAAGTTAATACAAGATTAATTCAAGTCTTTTAGTTAATTTCTTTCAGTTCAACGTATTTTAATTAAAGCTAGTAGATAAACAAAAGAAGAATATTTTACGCAATTCTTTATCTCTGTAGCGTATTTGTTTTGTTTTCCTGCATTCGTAGTTAACTATGTCGATTGTATTGTTTTTGGTTTTTACTCTTATAATACATAATATCTAATTTTAGCTACCTTTTAACGCATTTTAGCGTTATATTATTTAATTTTTCAATTTTGGTTTTTCAACATCTTTGCATTACCCGTGTTCACTGAATGAGTCAGAAGACTAATATCAGAGTCACTCAGTGAACAAGCCCACTGTACATGTTTGATTAAAATAAAAATCTAATTTAACACGGGCATAAACTTGTTAAAAAACAGTTTTTACTATGATTTTTAGATTCTCAAAAGATTCTTTCTATATGCGCATATTTTTTTTTATTGCATGAGTTCAGCAGACACTCCGACGGCCCACCTGATGAAAAGCGGTTACCGTCGCGTATGGACGTATGTAACAACAAAGGCTACCGATGTGCTGCCGCTCTCTAAGGGAAAACTGGAACCTGGCCACTAATGCCGGAACATAACTCAAGGTTGTTATGGCGGCATAGTTTAGACTAGTGGTGGTAGCCATCCAGTCGAGCAAAAATACCCTACCGCCAGGTTGTGGGTTGTTTTGTCACCTTTACGACAGGCCGACCGGCCGCTGGAAATAGTACTCTTTTTCCGTTCCTACACGGATAATGTTACATGTTATCTGTATGCTTTTGGGTATCGATATAAATATACATTACGAGCAAAACTTAAATGTGTCCTTGAAGTTCGTGCACGCCATTGCGTAGAACACAATTATAAGATTCGCAGACAGAGCTGAGAAAGGGAGGGTGTTGCGCTCTCACTCGGCCGCTACCCGGGCTCGCATGCCATTTCGTTCGTACAACACACCATAAGGTGTAATAGACGTTAACAGTTGTCTGGACCTGTGCAAACTCACGGAAATAACTTCACTCGAAGCGCATTTAAGGTTTGCGCATACTGTACAACATTCCTGGTTCCGACATGCATTTCAAGACGTGGTTGACCACGTTTACATCATACAGATCAATCACATGGAAGAACGCTTGGATAAAGGGCTCCTCATGCCTTACTAAAAACAACCGCATTCTATTTACTCGGTGTTCGCCATTAAATAAAACAAAAAGTGTGCCCTAGACCGCGTGGCAATTAATCATCGGACCGGGCCTCGGGAAACTCGCGCGTAATCACTGTTTCTTTAATTTAAGATTGCACCCTCAGATATGCCCTTAATACATTATCATCGCGTTAAATCTTCATAACGTTTTCTATTAATGTTTACGGCAAAGTGAAAGTCATGGCATTAGCTCGCTGTTCGCTCGTTGAAATGTTCTGATGAATTTAATAGTGTTATTTGAATATTTGAATTCTTCATGTTTCTATCATTGTCAAATACCACATGAGTCTTCTATTTTTTATTTCAAAATTAGACAATTAGTAGACTCTATAGTCATATAACATTAATCCTTATTAGCAATGTAACGTTTAATTTGAACACATGAATATCAATATTGAATACTATAAACAGAAATTGTCTGGTGTGATCTGTCGGATTAAAAGCAGGGAAAGGTCTAGATGTTATTTTCCACGTGACTATGTAATGTCTTTCATAATAAAAAGTTTGTATTTACATCGTATCTACAAGATTAGGCAAAAGGTAAAATCATCTTAACAATCAAAATATCGTCTGCATTTTCAATATTTGAATTCGATGTAAAATATTCGAATATTCTCCCGACATTGCGAGTACTTACAATTATTGTACGGCTGTCTCGTCTAATACGGGTTGCGACAGACGAAACAAATGACGTTACTTCACCGACCTATCTCTGTGACGTCACGAGCTCGCGTACGCCCCCGTTATGATAGAGCTTTTCCTTTTATCAGCCAGTAAAATCCTCTTTCAACGTTACAAATATATGACGTACTATTATCATACCGTTAATAAATATGGCCTACGTCACAAATGTATATACATACATAGTATATCGAAGACATACATATTTATTTCATCATACAGTTATATTATTACGCTTATCATCCCTGTATTTCATTTAATTACTTGCATTTTGTATATTTAAAAGCACTTTATCTTGTCATCAAGCTTTTGACCGCGTGGACATAGATAAGGTTGTTAATTTGAGGGCCATTTATTTGAAACTATGGAAGCTATATGATAATACATAGATTTATTAGAATGCCGAAACTGAAATTACGAAAAGTTTTTTTTTCAAATCGACAAACAAACACACACGTTTTATATTCCTAAGCTAAGTATATTACATTTTGTTATGGGTAATTTACAAAGAACAGTTCTGCGGCAGATTCAACAAAGAACAAAGTAAATAATAAGTTCATTCACCAAATATACCACGCTGGGAATTTAGCCCATGTGTTGTGTTTCAATAGGCGAGCCGAAGCTTGGACTACTAAACCCAAGACCCGCTTGCTCCCTTAATTCGCTAGTTATTCTTTCCTATCAGCTCTTCTCAATTATTTGAGTCGACATCCTTTAGACGATCCATTCATCTTTTTTTGGCTTATTTATTTTATACTTATTGCATGATTTTCACCCCTCATTATGACGACCTTAATCTTATTCCTCTCATTTTTTTCCAGCCATGTCAACATACTCATCTCGACTGAATGAGGAACGTCATTCACTTATTGTCATTTTAATTTCACAGTATCTATTGTTCATCACCATGTATTCCACAACTGCATAATGTTAAATCGATTTGATATATTTAATATCTGATATAATCTATTTACAAAAATATAATCGATTACGGCAATCAAGTGTAACATGCTATGAATACAATTAAATCAAACGGACGTTGGTTAACATTCGCCGTGGCTAATGGTAGATTTGTCTCACAGCGACTATACCGCCGACGTGAATTGATGGATGGAACTTTGTGATCGAAAATGTTTGCTCGCGGCGTAGATTGACTCCCAAAAACTTTTAAAATATTCCAAGAAGCTTCACAACTTTGATTTTTGTTTTTCTTTTTTTATATAAAGTGAGTGAGTGTTGAATATTAAAGGTTGTAATAAGATTTCAGTGGGTGACATTAAAAGAACGGCAGATATTGCTGGTATGCATATGTGTTATGAGAGGCCTGGCGTGGTCACCGCCCTGAACGGAAGCGTCGGGTAAGGAATACCACTTTTAATTCTGTTTAATTTATTTCTTTGTCATTTATTACACATTCTTAGTTAAGGTGGATACGATGTGCTTCCAAGCATAAATAATTATTAAAGGTAGTAACTGACCATTTTTAGAAGTTTGTTTATTCCTTCTTCATAAGTTTCAATATGTACTATATATACTTTAGTTTGAAAAAATTATACTTTAAATTCATTATTAAAAATTATTAAATTATATTTTATTAGATTAAAATTTACGCGAGTGAAGTTAATTGTCACGAAAGTATTCTGGAAGAAATTGCTGTCAGCGATAAAAATGCTGATTGTACTATTTAAAATAATGTTATTGTTACTAATGTACGCTTCTTTCAAGTTTGTAATAAAAGATATTATATTCTGTTCTGTATACTTTCGATAAAAGGGATAAATATAGTATATTTCTTAACCTGATAGGTATATTAGATATTTTCCACGGGACATAAATGTGATAATTATATACGTCATAACAAAAGCTCTAATATTAATATACCTGTAAATGTTATTACCAAATGGCTAATAAGCGCATACAAATCTTTGCCTGATGATTGGCACAGAATAACAATGTTTGAAGTATACGTTAGTTCATTGTCCTATAACAAGGCACATGAATCCCATTAAAAATGATATAAAACGCAATTATTTGTCCAAATGTTGGCAACATTCAACCACTTGGTACATTCGAGTACATTAACGTTGCAATCCAATTTTATTCAGTGGCAATATCGATTCCATTTGTTTAACGCACGATGTAATCTAGTTTGGTGTTTTAATTCGTTTCGTGTTATTTCTTGAATATTTGCCAAAGAAAAGTTTTCGAATGAGTATCGTAGCGATGTTATTTCCCAGTTTTTTCTTGGCGCGGCATTGATTTATTAAAGTTTATTTCAATAAAACAACATCGTAATCTCATCAAATATGAAATAAAATACCTAAATTTCTTATATAAAAAAATAAAACATTATTGGCAGCGATTAGAACAGTTAAAGAAGTTGGAAGGAATATGTGTATGACATAAAGTGGATGAATCCACTAAAAATTAAATTTTAATATTTTTCTTTTTATCCGCGGCGGTTTATTAATTACCATTTAGTAGTTGTAGTTGTAAACTTCCTATAAACATTATTCTTACTTTTTTCGATTAATGGTTACTAGCCATATAATTTTTCCTTCTCAATACTATCACACGTCCTTGTTTTTAATACATATTTGTTTCCTCCTTATATCTTTTAATGTGAACTAACTTTCATCAAATTGGGGCATATACCTAAGTTTAAATATCTGAAGTGAACGTGAACAGATCTTCTTCACCACACAAAATACATGCTACCACTAACGCCGTCTGAAAAGCCCTGTTCCAATGTAAAAAATATAGAATATACTTTATTGCAATAATATCAAGCTCAAATTTAAGAAATTTTGGCACTAAAACTTTGAACTTTTTTACTTTTTTGTTCAATATACGAAGTAAAATAATTTGCAAACATTTTATGAGATTCACAAGTTAAAACTAAAGTAAAGCGTAAAAATAACAATAATTTGTTTAATATGCATGTTTCGCTATGTATTATAACTAAAGATTTTGTTCTAATATATTCGTAACATGCGAGGCATTGGAATGGTTCGAGCGACATTCGAATAACACAAATTTCTCCGCTCAACCGCGCTCCATTACGGCTGTATAACCAATGCGGCCCATTTTAATAGTCTGTAAAATTAATAATTTGTTACATTTGAAGTGCTGGCTTATAAGAGTTATAACAATATAATCAATTTTGTCCACTGTTTGAGCTTATAATATTTAAACACTGGGAATTTTTGCCTCCGGTTTTGTACGCGTTCGCGATTTTATTATTTCGGGGGCATTCGAATTTTCCAGAAGTTTTTATATCAATGTTCGCATTCAAGACGGCAAATAAAGATAGAAACAGACATTTAAGATATTTACATAATTTGCGTAGTAAGGTTCAATATATTTTTTAAATTAATAACATCCTCATGTATGTATTTTTCTTTTAAACAAACTTGTGATCTAATTTTATGATGTGTATCTACACATCAATATCTATAAAAAATGTATCAGCTACCGAAAGTCGTCACTAGTTTTTATGTCAATAATATTACATCAACGAAAA
Organism: Dendrolimus houi; assembly: GCA_039645545.1. Lineage (NCBI taxonomy): Eukaryota > Metazoa > Arthropoda > Insecta > Lepidoptera > Lasiocampidae > Dendrolimus > Dendrolimus houi. The sequence continues at coordinate 11,580,085 of CM077136.1, forward strand.
TTTCACACATGTAACCTATCTGTAATATAAATGTTATGTACTTAAAAATACATGACTTATTTACACAAAAAAAACCAGGAAAAGAATAAGAATCGAAATTTGATGCAGATGATGATTTGATTTATTTTGATAATCAATTGAACTTTCATCTTTATATAGTATAAAACAAAGTCGCCTTCCGCATCTGTCTGTATAGGTGCTAACTCCTAAATGACGCGACGGTTTTTAAGTGGTTTAAGATAATTTAAAAATATATATTAAAATGTGTGTTTGTGTGTGTGTGCAGTTCACACACAGTAGAAGTGAAACAAAGTGTGACAAGGGGTGGGAGGATCCTTAATTTCGTGACGTCACATTTCATATATTACCTATATCGTTATAATATATTTAAGCTTTAAGACACGAAATTTGAAGTATTAACGAATGACTTCAAGACATTTCCAACTCTATCTGTCCCTATAGTGTTTAAATTATTAAATAAAATGTATTCTGTCTCAGTCTCTCGCAGGCTTAGTCCTTTAAATTTATGTGTTTATCTCTTTTTAATGTCGCTTTTTCGTTTCATCGTGTTTCAAATTGCAACGATTCTAAAGAAGTTCCACTTCAAAAACCTGATCAAGTTTTTATGTAAGTAAAATACGGCTACTTCCCAGGGTTTGAGCCGCAGCGTAGCCGCGGGGTAAACTAGTTATTTTCTTTAGAGTTGTAGTACATTTATATCAACGTTTTACGTATGATCTTTATCTCAAACAAATTGGCAGAGAAAAGTCGTTTCGCCAGTCAACACTTTTACCCCATATCTCGTTGAGTTAGTATTTAGTGGTATCATAAAATATAATATCCGTCCAAAGTCGAATATCGGGACAATTTATCAGTAGGAAACGAGATAATATTCTCTAAGTTATCCTTTAATAACGTCACGCGTCGTTCCCGAGTTGTAGCGGTAATAGAGGTGTATGATGACGATTTTTGAACCAGATATTTTGGGTAATAACGATGTTATGACATTAAACTAAGGCTTGGGGTAAAAAAATATCAGCTAAAATATTTATACACAAGAGAACGAGTCCTCCTAAATAAGGTTCTCGTAGTTAACTTCAAAACAGATATATTTGAGCTTAGCTTTTCTATTATGTATTATTAGAGGAATCTAAACACGAGATGTAATATACAAACAAAACTAACACGTGATTTTCTTTCAGTGTGATTGCATACTTACGTATATTACATAGAACTACATCTTATGTAATTAAGGTCTGTATTCTTGTATCATACTTACATATGTGCTAATGAATATAGCTTGAGATGAAAAATCATTTTTTTTAAGTGGTACTTCTTTAGAATCGTTGTGATTTGAAACTCGATGAAACGAAAAAGCGACACTAGAAAGAGATAAACACATAAAATTCAACCTTATGTAATTTGAAATAAAACACATTTTTCTTTACCCGTTAGTATTAATTTTCAATTTGAATAAAAATTAAAAGATTTCAAATGAATTTCAGCTCTATTAAATATATATATATATATATATATATATATATATATATATATATATATATATATATATATATATATATATATATATATATATTTAAGGCCGAATATTCTTTTACACGTAGATCAAAGGTAATGGTGCGTAACAGTGCATTAAATTTTGAACTTTATAATAGTGATTTAAAGTGGTGTAGCGTATAAAACCTCTTGCACTCACTGGCCGGTCAGCCAAGAAAATTGGGATTGACAACTGTCATTACATATATAGAGAAAGTCATGGTGTAAAATATATTATGTAAATTCTATTTAAACTTATTGTTTATAAATCATTTATCCTTTCGATAATGTAAATACAATACAGAAAAATTATATAATATTTAAATGTACGGGCCATTTTATTCAATGAACGACCCATCATTAATGGTGACCTCCAGACATTGAACAAAGTATTTAATAAAAAAAAATCGAAACTGCATATCATCGTTGCCCATTACTGAAACCAATTGGGCAGGAGTTTGGAGCCAAACGCTCCCCAGACGTGGACGTCTGGGACAGCTTCAGCGGCACGGAGAGATGCTTAGTCTTCAGGCGAGGCTTTCCGGAATTGCTCCAGTGTTGCATCCACGATCCGCAGCAGACAATCTCTGATGACGAGTTTAAAATTTTGTATTAATAAGAAATAAGGGCGATCGCATAGCGATTCTGCATATAAGATTTTGCACATCCATTTTATTTTTAAATATTTTTGAAGTGAAACTTCTTTTTAGAATCGTTGTGAATTGAAACTCGATGAAATGAAAAAGCGACTTTAAAAAGAGATAAACACATAAATCTATAGGACTAAGCCTGCGAGAGAATGAGATACGAGTTTTACATTGTGCAGCACAGATTAGAGTTAATATGACTGATGATTAAAAATAGGTCCAATTTGGACCAAATAAAACTGATAATAATATTTTTAAGACTAAAACCGTGAAAAATTTAAAGAGATAAGAAGTTTATTTTGTATTATAATATGTTGATGGATGTCGGCTAAAGGAATTATATTTATATTAATAAAAGTTAGAGAAGAATTACCTGTAAGTATATTCTCTGAAGTTTCACTTCTACTGCGTGTGAACTGCACACACACACATTTTTTTATTATAAATTACTAAGGGTCTTATTCATTGAGTTAGAGTGAATTTGTAGGCTTCTTGAGGGTTCTTAAAGAAGCCTACAAACTTACTCAATATGAAGAAGACCGTAAGTATTTTCGAATTAACGAAGCATAACTATGTAGTATGAATATTTAGTTTTAACGATCATATTTGAGTATTTATTAAAAGTATTAATATTAAAGAGTCTATTCTGTCTGCCATGTTCTCAAGCTTATTTGTCGTTTTTGAACTTGAAATTATTTGTGCTACATTAGTCCCTATTCATACATAATATTCGTGTACTTACGAAATGTCATTAATGTATTTTCCTAAGAAAATATATTTATTGCAGGCCAGTGAACTCTAATTTCGACTGGTTTTACTATCTCTCTCACTTTCAGTATATCTTTCTCAGTTCAATGTCCTATCAGTCTGAGAGGCATATTCCCTTATACATTTGCCCTTAAAGCTTTTCTATACCTCGTGTCAATGGCCCGCAGATTTCCAAGTTTGCTCACTTTTTTATTGGTGTTGAAAATCTGCAATAAATATTAATAGGTAATACCTAACTTTACTCTGGTTTTTGTTAGGTTTTGTTGCATATTTAGCGGTACAAAAGCGTTTTGGAAATTGATTTTAAATTCTAGATTGGCGACTCCGGTCTTGGGTGAACAATTCAAAAAAAAGTTTTGGTAGAATGTAATGTAATATATATTGTATTTAAATTAAAGGTATTTATGTGTTGTTATTCGTTTTTACATGCCGACATTGAAAATTACGGATATAATATGTCAATCTTACTCCGGTCAGCCGATATGGTATAAAATGTTGGCGCAACTAAATATATTTTCTTATTAAAGTAGCCTACGTAATATTAGTCACATGTCAGAGACATAATACAACGCTCACTATTCACAATTGATTGTACCCGTTACTTATGCAAACAACACGTTACAACCGACAGACTGTACAGTTGTAGACATATGCTACATAATATATTACAACAAATAACTGTCTGGAAGAAAATCCTGTGTATTTATTTGCTTAATATCAAATGTGATACAGTTCGTGTGTGATAATATAATATTAAAGCTGTAACATTACTTACAATCTTATGTTTCCTTTTTATGTACGTATCTTACTGTTGAATTGTATACATGTCGCATATCACGGGTCGTATAAAGGATGTCTCTAATCAACTTTTCATTTAAAATCTAGTTACTAACTAGAGTTTTACTAAATATACGGTTTGATTGATTATATGTCCAAATTTTGACATACACGTAATAAGTTTTAAATACCTATCTATTGTTATGAGATAAATGTTCTGTCAAAATTGAAACGTGAATTATATGTACTTTTTTTAGGTCCTCTTTTGACATCTAATTAAAAACTTTTGTCAGCGGAATTGAAGATACTCATTCTAGACTTAATACGCCAACCAAATATTATGCGTCATAATTTTACTTCGATTTTTAATTTTAATGTGATGTTTCCTCCCTTTTTACAGTAACCGTGATTATTAATTGTTTCAGATGTCAAGCATCTATGAATGAAGGCTGATTTATATTAATCCAGCTACTGACGTGGGGAGCGGGCTGACTTCAAAATATTAAATCGGGAATATCGAAGTCAGTCAGACTTGGTGGCTCTGTACTGACTTCAAATCAATTTTCACGATATCAGTATGAAGTCAGCAGAGGCCTGCTTCGCATTTGAAGTCAGTAGCAGGGTCAATGTAAATCAGCTTCAATTTTTAAGTTCTATATTATCATATAGAACTTAAAACTTAAACTTTGCCAGTTTTTTTTGTTGTTGTTTATTAATACTATTTACTCTATGAGAGCCTGATATTATTTTCGTTAATTTGACAATTGCGAAATCCTAAAAAGATGGTATTTATGAAAAATAAATATATTATATTATGTAATCATCATACCTTTATTGACGGTCAAAATATAGAATTCAGAAATTTATTAAATTTTGTAAACCCTGTTGTCTTATATAGTGTTACGTCCGAGCAAGGGTATTATGCACTTGGGATTGAAAGGAATCACCCGTTTTTTAACTAAATGCTTAAACTTCACAGCCGTACGCGATTCTTCTCCGCAGGGTTGCCCCTAAACGCAATACTAACGACGCACTGTCCCGACGATAAGATGTCCCACTCACAATACCGTCGCCGATATTGCCTAGACCACCTCCTGCTGCTGCGGTGCTCACCTCCGAATTTACCGCGCGTAGCTCGCTCCTCCTTCTCTCAACTGCCCACTAAACTTTTCACTAAACTCCTATTAAACTTCTCTTCTAACTCTCTTGTATCGCACTTCTCGCTTCGCTGTCTTCAACTGAACTCCCTGGTTGACGCGCGCCTTACGCTGCTTATAACCTGGAAGAATTTTCTAGAATCCATAATTTCGATCTTCTTTTCGTTATTCTTTTATTTACTGTCTATCCCTTGCCAAACATCTATCTATCTCTGTCTTTTCCTTCCTGAACCTTCTATTCTAGAATTTTGATCTTCATTTCGTTTTCTTTTGTTCATCATCTATCCCTTTCTAAAAGGTATCTGTCCTTGTCTTTCTTCTGGAGTATTCTACATTTTTCTGAAACTCCTTAAACCAACTATATCGTTCTACCATCGCTCGCCACAATAGGTACATTAGATTGTGTTAACATACATTTTTCCAAAGAATAAGTTTGTGATCTATGATGTTAGTGTCGCGCGGGTATTGGAAAGTTGGAAAATAATTACGACAGTTATAAACCACTTGCCTCGGCGTCTGTAAACCACCTATATACTCCTACCTCGCTCGGAGTTCTCGCGATAATCCAATAAGCTGAATTGGAAGTGGCTTAAATTAACCTTCGCAGTGTACATCCACATTATAATGATGTGCTCACTGGTAACATCGAATATTAATTTATTGAATATTAAATTGTGTTGTTTAAGCTTTATGCCAAATTTGACGCGAATTTATTTTTTATTCTTACAGAGATGTTAATATACTTATAGCTTATATGATTTATGAGCCTTTTGTATGTTTCAGTGAAGTGTGGCTTATAACTAAAAGGTACTTACTTTTGATACCGTACCAAAATCGAGTCGAGGCACGGGTAACAACGGGTTACAGACATTTAATGGTTCACCATTATTTACACGGCAGAAAGACTATTGGATGATAAAATGATAAGGCTTGAAGTTCGAGGTGTAATTAGGCATACGTAATAGTTGTATATTCGTTTAGAACTTATGCTTTGAATATATTTTGACAAAATTTAACGATTAGAATTCTCGTTACGGTTTAATAAAAATGTAACTACAATTTCTTTAAAATAAAATCAGAATCAAATACTTAATACCGCATTTCTTTTTAAATCCGACATATTTTAAGTGTTTATCAAATTACTAATGTAACATTTTAAAGTAATTCACTATTCTGTTTTATGTAAAATGAACGTGTCTATAGTCAAATAATGGTTTCTGACATTTAACTAATGTCACAAACTGGAAGAAAGTAATGTCTTATCTGTCCCTAACGAATGTGGTTTCAAACACGAACACTATAAAATGTCTAGGCAATTAGGTAACGAGCTGCGATATGGAATTATTTTTTATACTAACTAAACCAGTGAAATAAATTGGTCCGCATGTCGCGATTTACGACTAGTTGTCGGTTGTTTTAAAAACATCGACTTAATTTATCAGTGAGGTTATCGGTTCGCAGTGGTATACTTAGAAGTTTAAATTCTGTTTTAAAAACAATATATAGAGTTAATATTGAGATATGAGATATCGCGGGTAAGATATTTAAAAAATAATAATGGGGTGGGGGGGTCTGAAATAACGGACGATATAGTCTCAAGGTAGTTTGCCGGGACTCACACATATAAATAAGAAACATTATGATTTTTTAAGTTCTAAGTAACAATACCCCACACGACTATACTTATACACGAAAAGAATGATATCCCTCACTTATTAGTATATATCAGCTATTAGTATGATTTATATTGATCCGGTAGTTTCTGAGAAAAATGGCTCTAACGTATCTATATAAACAGACGGACGGTAAGACATTAAGATTGTGTAAGGATTCCGCTTTAGCCAGAATGTGTACGGAGCACTAAAAAGTATTTTGTTTATTATAGTTAGATGTCATAACTAGCTAATTTAAAAATGAAATGTATAAACACAAGCCAGTATTGAACAATATGTACCTTTTAAGAAACGTGTTACAATATTTTCTTTCTTTCGATCCGATTTCCATTTTGACGAAAAAATATTTAGACCATAACGCTCCTCTCCTTCGCCAAATTAAATTTTACGTTCCAAGAAACTGGGAAACATTTCGTTTAATGAATTTTTGAAGGCTACTATTTTATTCATGGAGCGAAAGAGAAATAGAAATCAGTAGGTATAAAGTTTCAATACTGGAAACGTATTCTAAATTGTTTAGAATTAATTCCCAACAGATTGTAAGTGTTCTATTTACTGTTACATTATATAAAGTATTTGATTTTTAATATTACAAATTTAGGTGCTGCGGCGTTTTGTAAGATGATAAAAAATGTACCAATTGACTTGACTGTCAATTACCTTCTTTATATACAGGGGAAACCCGACCGAGGACCATAAGCTGCGCGAGGGGCAAAGGTGCGGCCCGTGTGTGGGATTCGCCAGGTCGGGGTGGTGGCATTAGAACCTCATGTTTGAAGTGCTATTGCCACATCGCAGTTGGGGATACCCACTATAACCCCTGCCCGATCCCTTGTCCGAGCTGTGGGCTCGCTTGCGCATTCACCTCCAGCCCGGACGGACGACGGCCGGCCGGCTCTTTTACGACCTGGCCCCACCATTTTTTAGCCTGAGATCTAGTTCTCTCCGGCTACCTCGGATCTCACCTCGATGTGAGAGGGGGCGCGCGGATCGGTGCGCGTCCCTCCTCTCCGGCCTTTATGCCGGGGCGGATCCGGTTTCCCCGCCGGTCGCCCGCACAGATGTCAAACTACCTACCCTATTTTAAAATATATATTCAAAATTTAAATTTACAAATTAGGACCAGTAAGAAGAAGTTAATACTGGAATACAGGTCGTAATGAATTAATTTTTGAGGGAGCCTGAGTTGCTACAAGCACCTTTGAGTTCTAGAATCTTCTCGTTTATGTTTTTAAGGATATCTTTAACATAGATAATATTGGTTTTGTGGTTCCCAAGTTAATAATCAAACAGAAAAACATTCAACTACCTGCGTCAAAAAGCGAGAGAAAAATGAATGATGTTTAGCCACTGAGAAACATACTAGTTAAATGTCGTTAGCATCATTTATGGATTTAGAAGTTTTTCATGTATTCTTCTTGCTTGATATTAGTATGGTTTTATCTAATTTGTTTTATATTGAGTGGGCCTTAGAGGCGATTTCCATTATTTGATAGAAAATGTGTATTTTCAGTTTTGTAATAACTTAAATGTTTTAGTTTTTAGTAAGCTTCGTTGGTTGGTTTTTATTTGAAACAATATTATACATCATATCGCAGATATACGACGTTGTTTTAAATGAAGACCGTAATCATATTTTTATTTTAAACTAGCTGAACACGACTACGCCTCGCTGTGGTTTAGTCTTATTTTAATTATTTATTAGAGAAATAAATAAAATAAATGCGGATGAAGTCGTGGGTAACATCTGGTATATAAAAAATTATCAAAATGCAACTTAATGCAAATTTTCAAAATAATCTGTAGACTGCTTTCCAAGTACTCAAATGTACGGAAGCATAATTTTAATATTTATAGGTATGTTAATATGAAAGCCGCAAATAGTATAATGTAGGAATAATATCTTACAAATACATATTGTCTCTCACTGTGCCTAAGTTGTGACTAACATTTTTTGTCTCGAATATCCTGTAAACTGGAGTTTTAAAGTTTAGCTCGAGTTTCTCCGAATTATTTCACTTAAAGTTAGACTAGTCTATCTTACATCTTAATGTCATAACTGTAAAAAGTTAACTTGTTACGGCTGCTGAGAAATTGTAGCTCTTTTCATGATTTATTGCTGCAACGAAATGTTGTACATTTGTTTTTTGTATAATACGATTCTTAAATCGGCAGACAAACGCACTGTAAATGTCCAAGCTCAGCAAGTTACGCTTGTGTTATGGGTAATATAGAACGGACTACTCTGGGGTCGATCCCAGACACTCAGACCATAGTAAATAACGGAATCAAAGCAGGACCCACTGCGTAACAGTGAGCTCAGCCGGCAAAGGCTGAATCCATGCCACCATTGTAACCGTCAATAATAAAATAATTGTACCTTTTATTGAAGAGTATAGAAAAAAGTGTAGTGTGTGTGTGTGTGTGTGTGTGTGTGTGTGTGTGTGTGTGTGTGTGTGTGTGTGTGTGTGTGTGTGTGTGTGTGTGTGTGTGTGTGTGTGTGTGTGTGTGTGTGTGACTTTGCACGCGGGCGCGCTAGGCTTAAATCACCTATAAAATAACCTTATAAATTTTAAAGCTTTAATCACTTCGCTAGCTTCTGAGAACATCCACCTACGTCATTCTACTATCTAACACAATGTTGTTTCATTATCTGTCACATAGTTAAACTGCCACTTATCAGCTTTGCTTATATTTTTCCTCTACATTTTTGTCTTAATTCCAGTTAATCGCTCAGTAATGGCACTTGTCAATTAAAGATTGTTTTGTATGTGACACTTATTCAACTGTTTTTGAGATGAATAAGATTGCAATTTTTGCAGACCGTTGATCAGTCTGGTCTAATGCACTTGTTAGATTTGTTCGTGCAATGAGCGTATTTATGGTAGTTCTCTGTTGTACCAATTTCAAGAGTTGGTTGTATGGCCTTTTCTTATGTAATTATAAATGATTGCAAAAGTTTTAACCCGTGGTTTTGCACTAGTATCCAATCCATAACATTCACGTTTGCAATAATAACTGTTTATCTCTTCTTTATTAGAGTATTTATATTATTTTATATTGTTCTCAAATAGGTTTACAAGATGTATTCTTGTTACTATTTATTAATAATTTTATATTGGACAACTACCTGCAAAATGCGTTTACGTTATCTGGTAATCTAACGTTCGACTTATTTATTGATCAATACAATTAGTAGTCGTTTCACAACTTAAAATCCGTGTCACCTTCATGATCAAAGTCCGGACTCAAAATAAAATCATATATCTAATTGATTATGTATGTATATGGTGAATTATTTACGTAAATGTATGCCTTCATTTCACATTCAATATTCGAAACACGATCGCCTAATAACCAGTGTGAGTTAAAAGATTTCTTCATATGAAGATTCATACGTTATAAGCGTACGTGACTATTGGTTTGGTGATATGCGTATTTACATTGTAACAAGCCTCGATGTAATAAAGAGACGAATTAACATAGAGGCTGTAAGCCAAATTTCGTATATATTTAATTTAACAGCATTATGCTTTGCCTTAGCTTTAATCAAATTAGTGGTATAGCGACGGACATGATATGCGTAGATATTTTGTTCTATAGTTGTTATTTTAAAGTAAATAATTATGTATATATCTTCTTTTCTGTCACCTTCTCCCAATTGTTTGGGGTTGGCTCAATATGTTTTTTCCTTCCATACTCCTGTATTCTGATATGCGTCTCCTGTCACACCACAAATCATCCTTCACACAATCCATCCATCACTTTTGGTCTTCATTTACATTTGTACCCATCAATCTTGCTGTTTACCATTGTTTTTGTCACGTGACTTTCATTCCACCTCATTACATGTCCATACCACATTAATCTTCTTCCTCTCGATTTCAGTTACGGGTGCCACTTTCAAAGGTACCTCCTTATATACTCATATCTTACCTTATCCATTCTTGTAACACCACATATCCATCTCAACATTCTCATCTCATAATTATGTATGTGTATGGTGACTATTCATAATTAGTTGCTGCTCGTAATTTGGTTCGAATTGAACGAATCAAAATCGTGTTATCACAATTTCTGTATTCAGGGATATGAGTTGTTATACTAATTCAATCAACTGATTTAGTATTTTTCTGCATAGAGAGGCAGTTGAGGTAGTTTGGTGTCCCGCTGGCGTGTGTGGGTTTAGTCTGAACATCTGGAATCTCCTGATTATCCGATATAATGCTAATTATGTCTTAGGAATTAGTCTTAGATGAGGTCCTTGAATTGAAAGGTGTCTTTGCTTTTCAGTATCAAAACGAAATAGGCATACAAGAATACCACGTCGCGATAAACCACCCGAAAAAACAATTGATGGCCTAAGGTGGTATAACTCAAAAATTTATAAAGTTGTACTACAATTTAATTTTAAAAGACACTGTTGTGTTATGTTATTCTGTACAAGTAGTGAAGTTACAAATATTCAATTAACGAATGAAATGTATCTATGTACGAAACCAACTTCTCTATAGGTCACAGGGCCGTTTTTACCCTGGAGCGCAAGGGGTATGTGGCACCCGAGCGTGAGACGATGACCTTATACCTATACATACTTACCATGCGTAATCTGCTAATTTTAAAAATTACTTAACATCATCTCTACTCGATTACTGAAAACATAATGAATTGTCTATTGAAAGGAGACAGACTTTTGGGCCAGAGAAATTAGTGAGTTGAGATATGGCTTAAAAAAGCGATATATTTATTTCTATTACAAAATCGAAAAACATCAGCCCTAAATTATATTTGGAAGACGAGAAATCTCAAAAATAAGGTCATGAATAAAATAAGTTATCGATTTATGCGAATGAATATCAACCAAAAATAATATGCAAACATTTACACCACACGATTCATAAAATAACGAAACCCACTACAATTATAAAAAATATCTACATAATAAAAATAAATTTTAAAAACACTCGTCATCTTTTACAATCTGGACCCAATAAAGTATAAAAGCGTATCCGTCTCCTTTACTGACTATACCGTTTTACTATTTTTTATTTTTTGAAACTAAATAGAGGTTGGGTTGAGCGCAGGGTGAATTTCGCACCCTGGCGCCCAGTATGTTTAATAGAGCCCCTAATAGGTCATACAAATATTCTGCTCTGATTGGAAACTGTACCCTGAAATATATTGTTAAACATTTCGCCAAACGCGTAGTCAGATTTAATAATTGTGTCGCGGCAAATCGTCGCTTTTAACTGCGCTATCGGAACAAACAATGGATGCCGCTTATCGTTCCTGATAAAAATGTCCTTTGGTAAATAAGGCGGGGTGTCAACGACCCCGTTGGCGTCGCGGGTCAGCCTTTGACACGCGCCGAGAGCAACGGCTCCGGTTGGATTTCTGCCTAATCTTGTTACACGTTTAAGCGGACAGAAGCGAGGAATGCTCGCGAGTGCGACTGATATGGTGTATGTATGGGCCCTTAATTGTTATGTTCTTTGCGATTTCGATGGAACTTTATAGTACTTATTGTTCACCACATGTTAACATGCCAATTTTAAGCACCGTAATAAACCAGCTAGAATATGCACTATTTAGCTAATACTGCTATTTTAGCAGGATTCTGCGAGTTCAGCTGTAAGGTGCATGTTACTAGGCTGACTTAACAGGGTATATTATAAACTCATTCAGACTGTATGAAGCGCAAGAATTGCTTTTACCAATACCTGTAATTAATTATTAACGCCCATTATATAAGCGACTTTCTAAGATCATAGACATTAGTTGCGAATGTGAATGTGAAGGGAGAAGCCCTGGCAGTCGGCCTTGATATCGCTAAGACCTTTGATCGGGTCTGGCATAGGGCACTTCTCACGAAGCTGCCCTCATACGGGATACCCGAGGGGCTTTGCAAGTGGCTATCCAGCTTCTTGGTGGGCGCAGCATCAAAGTCGCTGTCGACGGTTGTTGCTCAACCACCAAGCCTATCAATGCTGGTGTGCCATAAGGCTGCGTGTTGTCGCCGACACTGTTCATCCTGCATATGAATGACTTGTTGTCTATAGAGAACATTCATTGTTATGCGGATGACAGTACCGGTGATGCTAGATACACCAGTCGTGCCAATGTCCCTCGGTTGCTGATAGAAGAGAGTCGGATCAGACTTGTGTCTGAAGTAGAGAACTCCTTGGAGCGAGTCGCTGAATGGGGACGACAAAATCTTGTCCATTTTAACCCCACGAAGACACAAGTCTGCGCATTCTCAGCCAAAAAAACCCCATTTATCAATGCGCCACAATTCCAAGGAACACATATGGAGTACTGCTCACACCTATGGGCCGGGGCACCCGCTTACCAGACTAACCCCCTCGACTTCATACAGCGTCGCGCCGTTCGTATCGTCGACGATCCCATACTAACAGGCGGTTTAGAACCGCTTAGCCTTCGGAGAGACATCGCGTCCCTCTGCGTATTCTGCCGCCTGTATAACGGGGAATGTTCCGAGGAATTGTTTGATCTGGTGCCAACGCCTCACTTCTACAACCGCACAGCTCACCAACGACGAGATGTTCACCCCCATTTTTTAGAGCCCCACGCTCAACTACGCAACAGTTCTCTAGAACATTTATTCCGCGTACAACGATGATCTGGAGGGAACTTTCCCACGGTTTTCCCCTTCCGTTATGATATGGGATTTTTTTAAGAAGGGCATTATAACATTTTCTAGAGGTCGGCAACGCGTTGCCGACACCCCTGGTGATGCAAACGTCTATAGGCGACGGTAACCACTTTCCATGAGGTGGGCCGTCTGCCTGTTTGCCTACTTCAGAAAAAAAAGAACCTCTCATAAAATTTACAGTCGTAACAAAAAAGTTTTATTGTAACCCTGTTGAATTTTTAATTGTTAGTAAAAATCAATTTTAGAATGTTAAATTAAGTGTATTGCAGATGTTTTGTATTGGATAAGATTTAATCAGTCGTTTTTATTAGGAATTTTACGTACTATACTTACTTACTACTAGTACTTTTTTATGAAATAATATTATATGGTATTTTTATTGTATTTCAGTAGGAATAGAATTATTTGATTTGATTCATCATCAGTTAAATCATCGTAAAAACATAGTAAAATTATTAATTATTTTTCACTTTAATTAAATACTCAATGTATCTAAACGAAAATAAGTTCTATGTGTTAGAAATCGTTACTTATCAATTTAAGCATGCTGACAGTGACTTCCCATGTAGATAATATGTTATTTTAATTTGTAACGCGTAACTGAAATAGTTTTGCAATATCCGCTTAGGAATTAATGTAGTGTAAACATAATTTGTTTTATATTGGTAAGTATTTTTTTAATACTCTAAGTATATCGAAAAATATGTTATAACGTGCATAGACTGTTTCCAAATTTAATTGTATTAATTCCATAAATGCTCCTGTGCTGGTCAGGTTTCTAATTATATTTAGGAGAAGGGCGAGTATACCCGCCATTGTTACTTTGGATTGGCGAGTCTCTTACATTTGTAATCTCAATATGCACGTTTCCTCACGACGATTTTTTCACCAAAAGATGCATGCCCTCAGCCCACGATTCGATTATAATTTTATTCAGTTATCGACACTGATATTCTATTTTAAATTACTAATAGGAGTAAAGATTTTGGAAATACGCGTGCTTTTGGAAATTACCGATTATAATTAAATTTTCTACGTTATTTATGTGATTTTTCTTGTTATATGTAGATACAACTATTTATTTTCAATGAAGGCGATGAACACGCAACACACACATGTTTGTCCCGAAATCGAATGGTTTTCTCGAAATATGGATCCAAATTTATAGAAGGGAAGCTTCAAAGTCAGTATATAAATAAATAATTACATAAGCATGTGCTTAAACTATACAAGACAACATTCGAAGAACGTTAACTTCTTCAGATGGTGATTAATTGATACCTGATACTCGGTGCTATTCACAATTCACAAACTAAACCATGATATTTTTGTTCACTTCAATAGCGTAGTTGACAATCAAACCAATTGAGACACTTCAATAATCTTACAAAATGTCACCTCCTCCTTAATTGACTGTAGCAAGTGATACGGTCATAATTGTAGCGAGTCAAATAATTTATTAATTATTATATTTGAGGGGCTAACAGCTTAATAATAACTAGATTACAAGGTAAATAAGGAAAGTTATTGATAAGCCTCCGCAGGCGAAAAAAAGAAAATGGTAAAAAAATATCACATAAACAAGGAAACAATAACAAAAAAGAAAGCTACCGAAATATATAGATAATTCAGAATTAGAGTAATGTTTAATTGACTTGTAGTCGTGGTAGCGTAATGGCTAGCGCACGCGTCCCAAACTCAAAGGGCGCGGGTTCGATCCTGGCCGGAACGCATGCACCACTTAGGCAGTTTTCTGACCTAATGTGCATATTGTTACAATTAACACGTGCTAATAACGGTGAAGGAAAACATCGTGATGCAACCTGCACATCGAGATAACCGATGTGTCAAACCTGCCAAGCCGCCTTGGACAAGCGTGGCGGGTATACTGTCCGTTCCCCCTATAATGGGAGGCCCGAGCCCAGCAGTGGGACATTTATGGGCTGCTATTATTATTTATTATTAATTGACTTTGCTCTTAGTGATGCAAAGGAACGTATTGTTGCGGTAAACAATATAATTATTATTTGAACAGTAATTGAAATTAGTCTATTGTGATATTTGGAAAGCAAGATATTTTTAGGCCGACTTTTTGATGTAATTCGTTTTGGAATTTATTTTGCCGTCTGGTGTATATATAATTGTGTGACACAAAACTGATTTTAGATGGAAGATAATATTAATATGTTCTTTGTTATTAATTTGTTATTAATGTTTATTAATGTTCCAATTAGTAACCATTACCTTTAGTTCCACTAAAGTGTTGACTTTTTTCATTAAGATAATTCAAGTATGTACTGACGACGGCTATGTTAAAAGCATTTCTTGTAGATAATAATATGTACTTGTTATCTAGTTTGACGACAAAGTGAACAAGCTTCACGCGCACCAAGCGATAACTATAACGCTTTGTAGTGTATTTTGATAGTGATAACATACCATTAGGTCAAGTGAAAGTTCCAGATTTATTTGTTTCTTAACCATTTTGAATATAAAACGGATGGTTAGGCTACAAGGGGGCGGCTCTGTCAGACTTATAATTTCGTTGTGGCCGGTATAAAAGGTTATATAGGTATTGCCTTTGCCTGGTGGCCATTTGCTTGGATATTATTCTAAAAGTTGTATTTTCATGAATACTTGATGAATATTCAAATGGAATAAAAGCGTATTTAAAAAAAGGCATAAGCAATAACCTAGACTAATATGAAAATAGGGAATAGAATGTAGTTTTAAGACTTACATATTAGTGGAACTTAACTGTGATCAATTCTCCTAAAAAAGCAGTAGATAGACTACCGTTTCTACGAGGTATTGTTTTGCCTCGTATTCCTTGGAGGAAATTTTTAGTATTTATTCCATCTAGAATCTATGTATATGAGATCTTATTACCTAGTTAGGAAACATAGAAAAAAATAACAAATAAATAATGCCGTGTGAACTCACTCCATTCATCAAAAATGATAATAAATGCTTTAAAAATAGTGTTCAAGTCATAAAAAAGTAATAAAAATTATAAGTCACGCCTGAGTAATCAACATACAAATGTAGACAATGAAAATGAGTTATGTAGGTAGTCGGAACTTTGCTCAAGACCACCCGCTTGGATATGCCAATGCAATCCTCTAAAAAGTTACACCCATGCACTTTTATATTATAGGTAAAACAATTTACACTAATATTATAAAAAAGTAAAGTTTGTGAGTTTCTTTGTAGGGAGTAATGTTTTGAACTACTGAACAGATTTTGAAAATTGTTTTACCAGTAGAAAGCTACATTATTCTTGAGTGACATAGGCTATATTTGATTGTAATTAATACTGTTTTTTGAAGCTCAACGAAATGGCCACTTGTCAGCTAGTATATCTATACAAATAAAAATGAATTGTAGAATTGCATGTACGCGCGTAACTTGAGGACGACTTTACCGATCTTGATGAAATTTTTGTGTGTGTGAGTGGGTGGTCCCCGGATGCTTTAGATTCACAATTGGAACAGGTAGGTGGCGCTGGGATCGGGTTAGGTTTGGTTAGGTTCCTAATCTCCTCGGTCGATTTTGATGATTTTTTGTGTGTTTGAGTAAGTCCGCGGATGATTTAGATTCACAATTGGAACCGGTAGGTGACGCTGAGATCGGTTTCTAGATTTTTATTTTTTCAGGGCAGTACAACGTCTGCCCGGACCTCTAGTAATATAGATAATAATAGATTTGTCGCGAGTGGGCGTTTGCTGTTTGGAGAATTGAATATTGTTGTAGCCTGAACTTGACCTACCTATATTGACGACGGTCGTGTCATTCATTATCAGAGGACAACTAGAGAGTTTTATTTAGAGTAGCGGATCGGACAGTCAAATCAACTAAGATACTTTTTATACCTACAGTGTGCTTAGTGCGAATTTTTTTACTACTCGATCACGTTCAAGTTAACGCAATTTTGTATGGGAATGACTTGCGCCATCTCGTGGGCGTGAAGGGAAACATAAATCGTGACATACAAAATTTCATTAACTTGAACGTGATTAAGTAGTAAAAAAAAACTCGCACTAAGCTCTCAGAACTTCATAGCCTCGTCGGCCCACCTGATGGAAAGCGGTTACCATCGCCTCTGGACATTTGCAACACCAAAAGTGCTACAAATGCGCTACTGCTCTCTAGAGGGTGACTGGTACCTGGCCATTAATGCCGGAACACTACTTAAGGTCGTTATGGCGCAATATTCTAGACTAGGGGTGGTAGCCACCCAGACCGGCAATTACCTACTACCTGGCTGTGGGTTGTTTTTTCGCCTATTACGACGGGCCGCCTGGCTGTAGGAAATGACTCCAATATCGCATTAATTAATTTAGTTTTAAAATTATTTATAACATGATATTTTTAAAGTTAGATGATAACATGTTATTTTAACGGCGGTTCTTTTATATATAATTTGTTTTAGGATTTGTTCAAAGGAAAAATAAATCCTTATGATTTGACTCCGTATCTGTATGAGCTTGCCAGAGCGATGAATCTTCTATTTTCGCCACTAGGGGCGCTGGTAAGCCCCCCGGCAGGCAATTAGAGCGCAGCATTCAATACAATGCCTTTACATGATATTGTTTGGAAAAACGAATGACAATTACAAGTAAAATTTTAATACAATCCGAAATCTTATGTTGCCAAAGTTGCAACACCGTATATGTTTTGTCTGTGGGACACAGCTGATTATCTCTATGGATGTGTTGCTGGTGTTAGACAATATTTTTATATGTGTACTGTTAGTGGGGTATTTATACAGCAAAACACATAGAACTTGGAGAATTGTTTAATTTGACTTCCGAACTACCCTAGAGAGCTACTATGACATGTGCATCCGACCAAAGTCGCAGTGAGAATGATCTTTAGTTATTACATCCTTGATTCAGTTACTGACTTGGGGAGCGGACTGACTGGATCAATGTAAATTAGCTTTTATATCCGATCATTAACCATTAACTACCCGTAAATATTACAATAGCACAATAATAGGTGGCTCTACTTCGAAGAAATGTTATTAACATATAACGTGTTTGACCCTAAAACAAACTTCCGGTTTTATTGCTTAATTATGTGTTGTGTTCAATTGAATTTTAATCACTTTGTAACTTAATGTAATTAAATAAGTGAATTGATTCGTGCTGAGTAGTTGAAATGTTTTACAATGGCCCCTGTATGTAATGGCGAGATAGTTTAATTACGATTTGACAGAGTGCAAGTGGTTAGTGTTAAATAAGTACCTCCTATTGAAAAAAAAGTCTTAAATTGATAAATAATGAATTGTTTAAAAAACAATGTTGATTTCTTTATAAAAATTCGTTTGTGTTGTATGAGATAGATAACACTTTATTGCTCACTGAACTAAACCGTTACAATATAATTAAAATATTTTTTTGTAAAAGGTAGACTTAACACTAAAAGTGATCTCTTAAAATCAACTCAACTTTTTTATGTTTACAATACTAAAAAACAAAGTCACTTTCCACGTCTTTCTGTCTGTGTTGGGTACACAGACAGACTGCCTTTCTGTCTGTGTGCCCGCTAACTGCTCTCACGCAACGGACATTAAAGAGATTTTTACTATTAGTTAGATAGTTTTTGACTGAAGGTTTATATATAAAAAAGCTAATTAAGTTATTATGCAAGTAAAATAGATCTACTTCTTAGGGTTTGAAAGGGGAAAATTCTAGTAAATGATAGTCTTAGGTAATCTATACACACAGTTGAACGGCAGATTAAATTATAAGGTAGAGTAGAATAAAATAGAATGAATATACTTTATTTAATTAATATTAATGTTAAGATGAAGTTCTTTAATAAGTACGTCGTTAAAAACTCCGGATAAATTTTCGCTATCCCATATCCCATCCCTTCTATCCCATCCTAAAGGCTGATAATGCGTTAGCTCCGCTATTGGTGTTACAAACGTATATGCGGCGTACATGTTCTCAAAATAGTTTATTTTAACTATGATTTATAATTATAATGAAGTCGTAGGGTCGCTACTTGTTCAAAACATGTATTTTTCTTTTATAGGCGACGGTAACCACTTCCGATGAGCTGGGTCGTCTGCCTGCTTGCCAGCTTTACTATAAAAACTGTATTATGTCCCTTACCTTACAAATTCCTCACCGAAACGTTATTTTCGCTGTTCGATAATAACGGTTCGTGAACGTGGTTACAGGTGCCGGGGATGTTGTAACACTGTAATTCTTAAACGTATCACACGACCGAAACGTGTACTAATTACCCTGACCCCATTTTCTCACTCACCTATAAATAATAATTGCAGTTTAGCTACAATTAATGTTTATACCTCACAAGTCGTGTTACGCAAGACCCCGGTCTCGTGTGTATCTCTCGATCTATACTTGCGACTGGTTTTGGCAGGATTGTAACTCATTCATATTTTACTACAAGTTATAGTGTAGTGATGGTGGTTTTGTAAACTTAAAGCTTGGTATCCATTAGAAGCAGCATCGGGTTGAGCGGCCTTTATTGATACAAACTGAGGCTGCTCACTTTGAGGCAGCGTGTCGAGGCACGTTGCGGATCAAAGTGAGGCCACGGGATCACGTTTAGAGCAAAACCGCGATGGCATCAGACGTGTGTAGAGTAGCTGCTGCTTTAATAGTCGTTCACAGTATTAAAAAAAGAGATTAAAACAAAAAAATATATGAAAGAGGAAGCATCGATGGTGGATAAAAGAGTTATATCGCAACAGAGTTCAGCATGGAAATGAGCGCTTGTTTTTGGACATTACATTTTGGTGGCGATAGCTTCAAAAAATTTTGTGCATGAGCGACCTGAGGTGACACACCCGTTTCTACTAGACCCACAGCTCTGAGTGAGGCCCTTTTGAGCGCGCACAAATACTGACAAAATATGGCTCGCTCCGCGGTGACGAAATTTGCCTCATGCCGTGCTATGAGTGTCTCAGTTTGAGGTAGCGTTTTTTTTTGATGCTGCCTCGGGTCGAGACAGCCACTGGATGTGAGGCTGACTCTATTCGCGCAGCCCACTTTCTTTGCCTTTTTCCTGCTAGCTGCAATGGAAATGGGCATAATATAAATGAGGCGTTCTAAGAGGTAATTTTTTTAAATGGACCTCTGTGGTTAAATCCAAAACTAAAGATATACCGAAAATTATTCAAAAGAATTGTGGGGCCTATTTTCATGAAAAATTAAAGTACAATAATTTGAATTTTGAAAAAACTATTAGCCTAGTCAGGAATTGAATCAGCTGATTTTGAAAAAAAAACATGTTTAATATTACACCAACTCATAGTTTTGTAAGAATTATTTTTTGTGACGAAATTTCAAACGTCAAATTATGTAAAATTAAAAAAAGATTCTTTGATAAATTTTCGCTATATATAAGTTAGGTCCGCTTGAAAAATTCATTCTGTATAGTAGTAGTTTTTATAAAGAAAAGAGAAAATGATTTATTCGCATTTTGGCGTCACCTTCAATTTTGATTGTACTTTATTCGATGTCATAATCATCATACAACAGGTGAAAACTCATTTGTTATTTGTCAGGGCCGTAATATTGAAGTTGTTCAATAGTCAATACATACAGTAATTGAAGTGCAGGTATGCCGGGACCGTAATAGGTTTTTGTTGTTAGTTGGTTAATACTATTTTGTCCGCGTAACGTCCTGTTAGGTTGGCGCTCTGTAAATCCCTTAAAAAGGAACGAATTGAGTTGACTTTACGATTATGATTGGCAACAAGGCCTTTTGAAATAGGGTTGTCAATATTTCTTTTGAATTTCATTGATGACCTGACTTTTAGGTAAATTCTAACTGACGTCAAACGACGAATTTCTTCTAGCAGCTTTCAAAGTTACATTTAACGAAATATTTGTTGAGATTTAGCAATGAAGTGTATGTGTTGTTAATAAACAGAGAATATCGAGTTTATACGTTAATATTTGTGTTTACTATAACAAATAAAATGTGGAAACTAATATTTAAATATAGAGTCAATAAAGTGTAGATTTGTCGTATATACTTACATAATAAATGTTTATGTTAATACGTTCATTCCAAAATCCGTAAAGAAACAAACAATCGTCCAAAACAAATCACTGTCACCTTAATATTGTTACGTGCGAGCGGGCTACGTACGCACTCGGGATTGGAAGAAAACACCACTTTTTTTTCGACGTCAGTCACCCAAGAAAATGTTGCGAAAGTCGAGAAAATTGTATTGAGCGATCGAAGAGTTACCATCCGTTACTTAATTCAAGAAACGGCCATTTCATATGGAAGTATTCAATCCATATTGGAACAATCTTTGAATATGAGAAAAGTGTCCGCAAGATGAATGCCGAGAATGTTAACCGACAGTCAGAAACAAAATCGACTTGACATTTCGAAGATATTGTTGGACAAGTTTCAAGAAGATTCTGAAAACTTTTTGTCTCGTTTCGTAACAATGGACAAAACATGGGTCCATCATTTTGATCCCGAGACAAAACAGCAATCTTCGCAATGGAAACGGTCATCATCACCGACCCCGAAGAAGCTTCGTGCCGTGGCATCCGCTGGCAAGGTTAGGCCTCAATATTTTGGGACTCAGAAGGGATATTGTTGATTGATTACCTGGAGCGTGGAACCACTATTACAGGCCAATATTATGCAGCTTTAATTCCCAAGTTGAGGAATGCCATCAAAGAGAAAAGGAGAGGGAAACTTCGAAGGGGCGTGCTGTTTCATCATGACAACGCACCCGCGCACAGGTCGGCAGTTGCGATGGCTGCCATTCAGCAAGCTGGCTTCGAATTGGTTGACCACCCCCCTTATTCACCAGATCTGGCGTCTAGCGATTTTTATCTGTTCCCCAAATTGAAAGAATACTTAAGGGGAAACAGGTACGAAGACGATAACGAGGTGATGGATGCCGTGGAGAGCTTTTTGCAGGACCAAGACAAAACTTTTTTTTTTGAAAGGGATTGAAGCCTTGGAAAAGCACTGGACTCGGTGTGTAGAGAGACTCGGAGACTATGTAGAAAAATAAATTATTAAGTTATCAATAGTCATCATATTCTATCTCATTCTCACTACTTTTTGATCCCTCCTCGTATATAAAAAAAATAAAAATTGGCTCAAATAGTTAATTACAAAAATAATTATACAATTATACGAAAATTACATAAAATATCTATTTAATTTACATTAGGTTAGGTTAGGTCGATATTGAACAAAATCGAAAAAAACAGTGTCTCAATAATTACTAATAAAATACAGAAAAAAGGAAAGTATGAAAAAAAAAGTTTGTCATTATTCAAAAAATTTTAAGTAATTGGATCATTCTAAATTACACCATTTTTGGATTACAACAGTTATTATTTAGTTCATCTATCCCTTTCTAAAATGTGTCTGTCCTTGTCGTTTTCTTCCAGAATCTTCTACATTTTACTGAAACTTCTTAAACCAACTAGATCGTTCTACCATCTCTCGCCGCAATATATTTATGTATACCTTAGTTTTTGTTACAACATAAGTTTTTGGATAAAATTGTAGTTAAATTGTTGCTTTAGATGATTAATATAAAACATTTTCAATTATAATATCTAATTTTAGGTTTGGCTTAAGTTGTCTAAAACATTTTAAACATCATTAAATAGTGTGTAATTAATTCATTGCAAAAATTCCATTTGCAATGTACGAAAGTGTTCGTCTAAGGAAAAACAGTGTATGCATATGTAACAGTTCATTTAAATGATTTTTAATTATGACTAACATATGCCCGCGACTTCGTCCACGTGGGACAGGTAATCAAGATTACAGTTATTTTGTTAAACATAAAATCAAAGGTTATTTTCAGCAGGGTGGTAATGGATTTTTTAGTATGATAATACATGAATCCCGGAAATTCCCGTAAAAACTCGGAATAATTATTTTTTCTAAAGGCATACATACACAACTACAATTGTTTTACTAAAGATTTTATCGATCAGTGAAAATTTCGAATCGGAATCAATTTTTATTTTCGACTTTATCTCTTTCAACCTCTCTCACGAAAATTCCCGTAGGATTTTCGGGATATAAAGTACTGCAGATATTAAGTTCAGGAATTTACTATCGATTAGCGAAAACCGCATCGAAATCGGCCTAATAGATTTTTCGTGAATCCCGAACAAACTGACAACAAACGACTACATTTTTACAATTTTATAATATTATAGATAGATTTTATTTTTTCTACTTAAGATTTTTATCTATTACAGTAAACGTGTCATTTTATGCACATAAAAATAAATGTCTATCTATTGCTGAAAATAGTAAAATATAATCGATGGCTGAAACTTTAAACTATTATATCGACGATTTTAGATTACAACAGTGCAGAAATATACCTTTGGCATTTAGAGCAAAGTATTAGAAATTTTATGTGTGTGAACTTTCAACCACGTGTCGTATATAATGCGCTATGTGTGTTTGTGTACATATAGTACATTATGTAACAGTGGTAGTAAATCGTTTTGTGTGGTTTAATATTCGGTAAAATGGATCATTAGGTTAATTGTTACGTAACGTGTTATCAAACATGACTAATCATTAGTTACATGTGACATTTGAATGTAAATGCTGATATATATTATGATATTTTCAAAACATTTTTTTCTATATACAAATAAGGTCATGTATATTCGAAATTTATACCATAATTACTATATTAATCAAATAGGTAGAGCAATTACTGGTAGTTTAATGGGTTGACATTTTGTATCTCTCAATTTAATGGGTAATAAAAACATGTTGCGATCTCTCAGGAATGCTCGTGTCTGCGGCAGCCTTCATGTGCGTAACATCGCAGACAAACTGTACGAGTATCGCCTACGCTAGTATAACCACGTGACCGTAACCGGCAAGTGACAAACATATTACGCGCCAAACTTATATTGCGCAGTCGACATATGTATTTATGTTCTTTTATTTATAGACTAACATTTCTTTTTATTGCGAAGCTAGGAAATAGGCATACGGCCCAACTCATGGAAAGTGGCTACCGCCGCCTATAGACACATGCAACGCCAGGGGCGAAGC
Source organism: Dendrolimus houi (assembly GCA_039645545.1). Classification (NCBI taxonomy): domain Eukaryota; kingdom Metazoa; phylum Arthropoda; class Insecta; order Lepidoptera; family Lasiocampidae; genus Dendrolimus; species Dendrolimus houi. The sequence continues at coordinate 11,604,398 of CM077136.1, forward strand.
CAACGCGTTGCCAGCCTTTAGAATAGGATTAAGATGCTTCTGAAAATTGCAATTTATACTTTTATTTTCAATAAACAAGAAACTCGTATGCAGTATACACATGTCACTGTCTGACAACTTACTTGTAACGCGAGTCAGTCTTGTGCACGGCCTATATTATTATATGTATATAGGGTGGGAAAATAATTTTACTTTCCCACTATATATTTATATTAAACATTTCATATCTTTATAGTAAAATAACACATTCAATATTTTATAGGTTATATAGGTAAAATGTCATTTGTTGCCTCATGTCATTGACGTGGCACACAGAATGTGGTAATACTCGTCAAGCACTTTAGCGAATTGTATTCGAATAAATGATTCGATACAAGTTGTTACACGAGTATTTAATTTAATTTTGAAGTAACGTATTTATTGTTGGTTTTATTAAAAATTATTTATTTGTTTTACTAATTAAATATTATATAGGTAGAATTAGTTTTATTAATTATTATTTATTATTTAATTAACAAAATTGGGTCGTTTTTAGCAATATGCTGAGTGCAAACCTTGTTTGCTGAAAATGCGACGTACAAATTCTCAAAATATGCTCTGTGTATAATAATGTTATAAGGAATGTCGCTATTTCTTCGAATAAAGTTTTTCTTTCTTTCTTTCTCTCTTCCGCGACGAGATAGGGGGATCAGATAGGAGGGATGAGATAGAAGGGTTGTCCCCTGTGTCCTATTAGGAAGGGAAAAGTGGGCCATCGGAACTCTCACTCATCTCATAAAACACGATTAGCGCATGGCTAACCATATCACGCCGATATTCTGTGTTTGCGTGGTGTCTTACCGGTCGAGCTGGCTCAAAGAGCTGTAATCAACTTAATGATTCCGAATAGTTCTACCACACACAAAACTACGTAACAAACGGCTCTGACATTGTCCAAAAAAATATTTAAGTATTGATGTGCACGAAAGATTTTTTTTAATATTGAGGTTATCGAAACCCGTACTTTGTATGTAAATGATAGTTGATTTATTTGGGTGTTTGTTTGTCCTCGTTTTACGACCTTGAATATTAACCTATTTTGTTGGTAAACATGAGCGCTAACCTCATTTGTTAATTGTGGCACATAATAACTTTTAAATGTATGTTATATTTAGTTATCAATTATTAATTATCTATGTAGATATTTACAAATAAATGTTTTTAATGTACGGCAACATAATAAAGAGAAGCAAAGTTTATTATCTTCTTTAAATAGTATAAAACAAAGGCGCTTCCCGCGTCTGTTTGTCTGTATATCCGCTAATTCATGCCAAACCACATAACGGTGTTTTGTGAGATTTCCACCACCAGTTAGATAATTTTTCACTGAAGGTTATATAATATATACAAAAAAAAAACCTAATTAAATTAAATATAATAGATTTACTTCCTAGAGGTTAAACTGTAGTAAATACTTTAAGGTAGTGCAGTGGGCTGGCCCGTTAGCTTAAAACAAACTCCTTCAGGCAACCTTTGCGTGTGCGTGTATAAGATTTAATTTAATAAAAAACTGTCAGTCGTAGAAGTGCAAACTATGTATCTGAGCTTGACGGTCACGCGAGTTCAGTGCGGTTCCTCACCCCAAAAGTGCCTAACGAAGTTTTCACTTTATAAAACGCCGTTGGCCTGGTTACTGATGGATACTTCTTCTTAATGAAAACCGTTGTGCGGTTAGACTAATGACACTGGTCAACTGTGATTTTTTTGCCCTGGATATTATAATGGCTTCGAATAATTTTATCTCAACAATTAATGAAACTGTGAATTATTTTTGAATGTTGGCTATAGTTTTTGATGTATTTCCATTTTTATACAACACTAAAAACCAGTACGTATGAAATGAAAAATTACAATTATATACATTAATATCTAATATTTATTGAGAAATACTACTAATAATTTTGTTTTATATTTAATTAATGTATATGGACGTAAAAAGACTTCAGAAAGACACCTTCTATAAGATTTTCTTCTATATTATTTTTGGAGAAAATTGTCGTTGTAAAGGACCAACAGTAATCTGCCATTATGTAACGGTCCAGACTACCCTGGTACCTTTCCATCATCACTATTAGGTGTTGGCAGAAGTGCTCACTCTGTTCCACACTCAAATTCTCAAGATTATCAGGAAATCTAAACCATATATAACTGTGGAGAAAGTGTAACTTTATGCTCATATTCACTCTAAAAATCTTAAGAACCAAGCCAATTCAGTACTTCCCTTGTTTAATGGAAATTACAAAAAGTTGCATACATAGACAATAATTTATTTTTGTTGACCTGTGTGATTAGTCGTATTCTGTTTGTTCTAGGTACGACAAGTGGGATCGGGACCGGGGAGGCGGGGGCCGGGCGGCGGGGGCGGGGGCGGGTCCGGCGGCTCGGGCGGCGCGTGGGCCGGCCGCGACCGCGAGAAGGATCGCGAGCGCGAAAGGCAGGCGCGTGCACACCAACAAATGTCGCATGCCGAGCCCGACGCCTCTTCGCTCTTCCCGGCGCCAATCAGGGTGAGTCACCTACACTTACATGTTTACCGATATAATCGTTATTAGCTAACAAAATGAATTATTTACATTCATTTGTAAAGCGAGTGATAGGCGTACAAGCGATATTATACGTATTTATGGCTCAATGATCTTCGCTTCTGAAAGTTCACATAGTTAACGTGACTAACGGACGAAAAGCTCGTTGTCACGTCACGTACATGGAATAATTTATTGCTAGATAATTAGCAAGGTTAAAACTGAGTGGTCCATGTACGTGTCAAAATCTATCAATACAAAAAACAGAAAGCCTTCGGAGATGCATCTACGAAAATGTTTAGGTTTTACATATTTTCACGTAGCAGTTAAGATTTCTGTATATATAGTCTTAAGTTTATTGTTAAAATAATCAAGCAACAATTACATCTAGAGTACAACACTCGTCGTCTCATTTAGTACTCACCTCAATGGCGATTGCTCGCCAGTGGTGCGTCACCTTATCCAACGGGGTAACTATCATCGACGCACGACTCAACTTACATAATCCCCACATTCATTAAGCCATAAGTACGCGTTAGACCTGGGCGCTGCGTTGAAAAAACAGCGGTGGTGGCGCGGCGCCGTCGGCGTGACAGTTTCAGATTTTATAAGTTACTGTATTTTATCTACTCCTTTTTTATGTTTGGTCTTCTTTGCGAAAAAAAGTCGCAAAGAAGACTCGGGGATAAATAGGCAGAATTCAAAAATGCGAACACTATCTTCGTTCTTTTCAGACTATTATTAGGAGTGCGGGACTCTCGAATTAAAATGCCGTTTGGAATTACTGTAGAATTTATTAGAACTATACAAACACGTATAGCACGGGTACAAATATAACTGGACGCAACCAGTACAAACGTAATGTTACATGCCGTCAAAGATGAGCCGCACAGCCTATTGTAAGCGCAGTTTATTGTGCTCCCGGATTAGGGAACCCTTTGTGTTTTGAATTTGTAACATGCTTGTTTTTGTTAACATTGTTTTCCTACTTGTTTTATAACCATCATTAGCGTCGAACTAATCCCTATTGTTATTGTTTTCGATTTTGTGGACGTTTGCTGGTGTGCAAATTAATATTTCTTAGAAACTCAGTGTGCGCCTCCAATTTATTTGTACTGTGTATTTAGTATAAGACGATGCCCGAATGGAGGGTCGGGGGCAGTCAAGCGACGACTACGAAGCGAGTAAGACGTTTTCTAGTACTCTCGATTAGCGATATAAACGACGGACTCTGCGCGTTCGAATTGTATTGAATCGTGCAGTGTGAACTGGTTGCATCCAGTTTTATTTGTATTGGTTTTATACGTGTTTGTACAGTTCTAATTAATTCTATAGTAGTTCCAACGGCATTTTTAATTCGAGTCCTGTAGCTCGTAACAGTAATAAACGATTCAATAACACGCGCAAAGTCCGTCACTATATAGCTCAACGAATGTACACACGTCTTGTCTCGCTTGTGAACATCGCTTGACTGCCGATCTCCCCATTAGGCCATTGCTATATACTGCACCGATATAATATGGCTGCCCGCCCGCGTAGATCGAATTTCTTAGAATTCGTAATCAGCACACCTGCCTAATTGTGCCTGCAAACGGCCATAAACTAGTACAATACACAATAGGCTGTTTTCTAATTACAAATTTTAAACATAAGGTAAACAAAAGAAGTCCAAATGCCGAAAAGGTAATAAACTGCAGGTGTGCATTGGTCTTTGTCGGTCGTAACACTATCGTCCATCTGTTCTATATCATACTAAAAAAATATAATAACTAAGGGTTTTATAGAGTTCATTCATTTTTAAATACTTAAATTGCCTATAGATATAAAAATAGTATGGAGATTTTTAACAACTCAACCAACAACTTCTACCTTACTCCCCGTGCGCAAATGACGGCAACGGCGCGCCGGACGAACGCGACGGCTTCACGCTGCCACGGCGCACATATCTAGTATGCGTAGCTTGCTCACACGTCTGTCACCCACTTAAGTGGTCTAGACACTAGACTCTAGTGTACAAAATTTTAATAGAGTTTTCAACTTATTACTCACTACAAAATGGTGAAACAAGCATAATAATATTTTTGTTTTTGTTTCGAGGGCTAACAGCTGTAATAATAATAACTAGATTACAAGGAAAAGCTATTGATAAGCATATATATGTAGGAAAGTTAAAAATGATGTATCGGAACGCAATTGTAGATTGAATGAGATGAATGATGAAGATTTGATTTGGGAGTGAAATGAAGGACAGTCGTCAGTTACGAGCGTCAGAGGGTGGTTGGGTGCGTGTATTAATAATTAAGTTGTTTTTAAGGTGTCTAAAGTTCAAAGAAGTTTAAAGTGTTTATTCCAAGAAGATTTGTTTTGATTCCAGCGAGCCAATATCTAAGTACCACCACATATACATATAATATAAGTATATGAAGAACTTGTGAAAAATAAATTATATATTTAATAGTAGCTTAGAATTGAGAACCATTTCACAGTTAGTATACCTTCTCGAGGTACACATACATACATATCTTACAAAAATTTATTTAAGATCCGTTTAGCCATTTGATCGTAAAAGGGTAACAAACAAACAGAGCTACTTTCGCATTATCGAGTATAGATAAGGATGATAACTTGAGCCTGAAATTTTTAGAAGTCTCTTCGAGCGTTTACTTGATTCGAGAAATAAACGAATTTGTTTAACTTATGTCTAGTTCTATTGTCTTTTGAGACGTAAAATAAAACGTACCTGACGCGGGTCACGTTCGTACCACAGGTCATATTTAAGGATAGCAGGCGCCGGAGATAAATCTTTCAGGGTGGGGATCGGGACACGCGTTTGAACTACGATCGGGGTTGTCAGTTGAAGAATTTAAGCCGAAAAAAATATGTGTGTGCAATTCACACACGACAGAAGTGAAAGTTCATAAAAGTAGTCTACGAGAGACCGAGATAAATATATAGTATCAGGAGTATTAGGATAATTATAAGGTTTGTAATATTTTTACCACGCTCAAAAATTATTTCATATTTTAATGCAAAATATTAAATTTCCTATATTAAATATTTAAGGTATATTATAACACCTATTATTCAGATTACATGTTTTCACTTTAAACAAATGACACGAGAGGCTTATGATAACTAAAATAGGAAACAAATGCTCTAGTTTCAATTTGATTTATGAATTTCAAAACTTCAAAAGACTTCCAACTCTACCTTTATGGGCATAGTGTGCAAATTATTAAATATCTCTTTTTAGTGCCGCTTTTTTTTTCGTTTCATCGAGTTTCAAATCACAACTATTCTAAAGAAGTTTCACTTCAATAATAATTATTTCACTACCGTATTGAGTCTGAATAAAAAACGATGTGTAATTTATAAATATGTTATTCCAAGTTACAATCCTGCCTGACTTTCATGATCTATTCTATAACTCGTGCGCAGAAGGTTTGCTGATGGTCGCCCTTCCTGTTTCCTACGACTGGGACCGGGGCTTGTCTAAGTAGTACTAAGAACTAGACGACCGCGGGTCGCGGTTGTGGGAGGCGGGAGGGGTTGTCATCGGCAAACCTTCTGCGCGCGACTTATAGTATAAAATAATGTGTAAAGTGTGGAAGCGATTATATCAGGAAGCAACAGTCGGTTTTAAAATGTGTTAGATAAGTCTTTCATAGAGAAACGACATAGTAGGAATGAGCATTTAGTGCTATATAGTGTATAAATTAACATCATAGATTATATTATATAGCACTAGTCAAATATTGGGCTATCTGGACAGTTAGTTTCTAAGATTGCGTTCAAATTCACAGGCGATATGGCAATGGATTCAAATACGAAATTTGCATAAAAAAATACTCTACAAAAACTCTAGTACCTACTCTTACTATTCCTATATACAAATCTGTTCTATGTATTTCATGTAGAAAGCACTATCCGGAGAATTCCTGATAAATACGAACAATTCCAGTCATATGGCAACCTGGACTTATACGACCCGATGTTATGTATAAAACATAGACTGGTGTATAAAATATGAGATCGGAAGTCAGGATTTATTGTCAGCAATATTATTAAATTGAAGAGAAATAGTTGTGATGTATAATAGGTACTTTCTGCCGATCAGGTAGTATTATTAAGAGAATATTAATTTCGAGTTGACGGATAACTGATTTCGTTCCCTTAAAAATATATATTTGTGGAAGTGATACTAGTTATTATTTAAGTGTTTTAAACAGTTCAGATGTTAAGACTACTAATTATTAGGTATATCTGTCAGTGTTACTAGTAAATGTGGAAGTGCTTATCATATACATGCCTCGTTTACATGTATATCATTTAGTCAATATGCTGTGTAATGCAGAATATATTAAGGCGATTTCTTTGTGTGTTTGAAAATGATCGACGCACTAAATAATGAGCAACCAAAATGGTTACAGATGTGAACGTTCGGATGCTTGTAGTATTTTACAAAAATTTACATTAATGTTTTAAATGATTTGTTACTACATGTTGGTAACACTTTAATATCCCTGAATTAAAAAAAGGAATAGGTTAGGGACGTACATTTTTAAATAATTTACAATTCGATACAAATAAAATGTATTTCTTGGCTTTTTGTATTTGTGCTGCTCATAGGTAATTTATTATAATAATAGGTCATGTCTCGGTTTTAAAATCACATAAGTAAGTATCTTTTTACGTTCTCTGGCTAGACTGAGGCAGGTTGGGGTTTTGAACGAAAGCTGTTTACCCCGGCTTCTACTCATCGAGTTACAACACGACGGTAATGCGAGTGTGAGGTCGCTGGACCTACGTCCATGTCTATGGTGTCTATGGGCTTCCGTTGGCTTACGCCGACTTCACGTTGGTATCTTTTACGGCTTGCTCGGCCTTCAATTTCAATAGCATCCGGGGCCATCGCGGGCTTTCGTTGGCTTTCTGCGGCTTCTGTTTTTAGTTTAACTCTTTGTATTTAGACAGTACCCTTATCGCGTAGCAGTATCAATACACCCAGACTGGAAACTATTTGTATGTAATTCATAGATTATATCCCGAGCAAGAACGAACCCACAGACACGTTGCCATAATGTAACTGTTATATAAATTGCGCTAATTGATCCACCTTATAATTTCTAATAATGCTTCTCCACCAGATCTATTCAGTAGAACTTAAAGTCGACGTATTCGGTATCTATTCGGTAAATAATTATTCTTTCTCCCTAATTAAGAATATTAATTATAAGAAAATAAACGTCAACTTTTGAAGAATGAACTCAAATTTTGTCCAGAATATTCATTTGAAAAGTTACAGTCGTGTACAAAATTTGGAATCACTGGAAAAGTTATTATGAATTAATAAGTAAATTTGCACGGAATTGTATTTGTCCTTTCAATTGAAACGAATAGATCCTTAGAATTTAAACTTTGAGTGTTAAGGAGGAAAAAAGCCTCTCTCTAAAAATTTATTTCTTAACTTTATATCTTTGTTTACTTAATTGGTAATTAAATACCTACAATTAAGTAAATGATACAACATATTACAATAAATACTAATATTATTAATAAAAAAGACATGCATTGAAACACCATCTTATCATCTTACTTTTAATTTACTTTTTTATTCCTAGATTTGCTGCTTTTAGTTTTTACTGTCGTACTTTTGTACAAAATAAAGTTTGTCGTGGTATTTTTGGATAACAATAAAAAATGTAACTATAATTAAAAAAAATTGCAGTTGAATAATTTATGTTACTGTTTATTTCGCACAATGTCTCATTTAATATTCAAATGATTTGATGTTTTGGAGTGTTTTCTTTTCCAAACATGTGCCGGTCGGTTCACGTGTCGATATCACCTTCGCTGCATATGACAGTGTGTCAGTGCCGCGTTATACGTATCAGTAATGTAAATAAGTAAACAAAAACTGAAACAGATTTTGTTATATTGTATAAATCGTCCGAATTCGCACAAAATGAAGGATTCCGTAGAAATGACCGACGTCCACTGTTTTTGTCATTTGACTAACTAGAAATACCTTTTGAAAACTATTTAACGGATGTTATTCAAATCAATTTTTGTTGGTGTTTTTGTTTTTAGTTTTGATCACCGTGTTTTTTTTTCAAAAATTTCTACCGTTAAGTCCACTAAATCTATACGACTTTGGAAGCTATATCTCTCTACTTTAAAAGAGTCATCACAGCATATTATGATTTCATAACTAGTATAACGATACCCGGCACGCGTATATCGATAAAAATACCCTATATATATACATATATGATAAAGATACCTATTGATAAAAAAGTTGTCCTTCAGGTGTATGGAATTTATGGCAACGACCTTAAATTTTTTTATTGTTGTTTTCACGATTTCCTTACATCATTGTGTAGCGACATAGAGCATCTTATCATTTCATCCATTTGTTTTATGGGCCCAGTAGTTTTTGTGAAAATTACCGTAAAATACATAGACAGATATATGGACAATCTTATAAAGGTTTTATAAAACTTTGGATACCTATCTATTGAAACTGTCTCGTTTCTGCAATATAAACTGCCATGAATATGTTCTACCTACACTGCATAAAAATATGTGTATGCAGTTATATCATTCAATAAGGATAATTCGTTACAAGGTCGTGAAGAAGGAAGTACCAAACATCCAAATAAAGTCACCCAGACAAAGAATTAAGGATGTTTTCATTCGGATTTATAAATAATATTAAGGCCCCTATATACCATCCATAATGTGAATGGAGGCTGTAGTACGAATGATGACCTCAAAACCCAACCGCGATATAAATAAAGACTTGTCTTCCTGTCACATAAGTCACAGAATTCATACAACCGTGAACTCAGTGAAGACATGCAACCTCACTACGTAACTCTAAATACTTTGATTGCTCAAAACAGTTACTGCGATGCCTACGTACACCGCTTTATCGCCGCCTTCAAAGATCGCGTGATCGTTCACAGTAAAAGTGAAGTGTGCGGCTCGGTCTTATTGTCGGCCGCACGTGCCTAGCGTTTGGACTTATGATAGGTGCCTCCTTACACAGAATATACAGAAGGTTCGCACATGAAAATAGTCAGAGAACTATAGTCATGTGCATGTGCCTTTTGCAGTATCTCGCATTAAGTGAACCATGTTTGTAGTTTGCTGTTTGTATAATTGATGATTTTATTATTGTAATAATTACTGTAATATGTAGGTGTATTCTCTACAAGAAGTGTCTGTGCTGTCTATATCTATCTTTCCATCCAACTAATATGTAAATTAGAAAGTGAATTTGTTGATGTGCCCTCTAGTTAACTACTGGTATGATCGAGCTTCTATTATTTTTAATACTATGTTATATTGATATATAAGAAAAATATATTTAGGAACTGGATAAAATCTTAGGGATACTTTTTGTAGCGGACCATGCAAGAATCGTATAAAAAGCGAAAGTAAACTGCCTATTAAATGGATTGATTATAATGAAAATTTATATGGTCAAGATATACAGATAGAAAGTCATGGTGTAAAATATATTATTTAAATCCTATTTAATCTAATTATATAGTAGATGTTAATTATTTTGCTTTGTAGGTATCTATATATCAAACGCAAAATCATAAATATTATAAATGATCGGGTTGTTTGATTCCTGCAGCGACCCGTCATATTATGGTACTTTGAACAAACAAAATATAATAGATTTTATTTCGAAAAATATAATATTTTAAAAATCACTATACTTCGCATAGTTAATATTAAGTAATACAAAAAACGATGCAACCACTTTCTATGATGTTGGCAGTCAGCTCGTCTATTGTACTCCTGCAAAACTATCAAACTGAACAGAATAACCACGAAAACGAGAAATACATAGACATATTCGAAATGTGACGTTGGGGTTTTTGATAATTTCCGGTCTGCAAATGAATGATGTTATCGTGCCACAAGTGCAATCGTCTTTAGTCATGCTAAGTATTGTTCGGTTCGAGGAAGATCAAACGTTTTGGAAGACGCGAGGTCAGAGCCTGCCAGTTCGAGGCCGTGGCGTGTTAAAGTGCCGACATTATTATTACTTTGATACGTACCTTGACGTCGTTGTGATTTAAATTGTTTCCAGAATGATCATACCGCGTTGACACGATCAGATTACACACGGACCGAGTATAGCCGCGTGGATACTTCGATGTCACTCGTATCGTAACATCTGGCAATCCGAGTGATATTGACTACATCTGATCTGATATTTTCTTAAGTTTTCGCGACTTGTATACATAATAAAACGTAGTTTTATATATACATCTGCACTGGCCATATTTAATCCATCGAACTAAGCACGCTTCGGTCCAGACACATTCTACTAAGTAAATTTGCTCACCTCAAGGGAAAAACAAACTCACCAAACTGTTTAGTTGAAAACGTTAATCATGTTCTGATGGAATGTACCCGGAATGAAGTGTAAAGTGGCAGTTTTATTAATATTGTGGTTTAAATAAGCTAGGTAGGTATAGATCTCTGTAGTAGTAGGTATATTGGCATTTCCTGTAACGATTGTAGCATTTAAAAATAGAAAATTGCACCCGCGACTGAAAAAAAGAGAGGAAGAAGATTAAGGTAGTATGAGCATGTCATGAGGAGGGATTAATTTCACGTGACAAAAAGAATGTTAAACTACAAGATGGATGGGAACAAATGTAAAGGTAGACCAAAAAAGAGATGGATGGATTTTGTGAAGGATGATGTGAGGATTTGTGGTGTGAAAGAAGATGTATGTCAGAATAGAGGAGTGTGGAAGGAAAAGAATTATTGTGCCGACCCCAAATAATTGCGAGAAGATGAAAGAAAAGCGAGAAAATTATCTTGTGTTCGAGGGTGACATAGGCTAATTAATTAAAGCGTTTATAAAAGAACTAGCGGCCTGCCACGGCTTCGCACGGGTATCTAAAAATAACTTTTTTGTTGAGTTTCATTACCTACTAAGCGAATATAAAATATTTTGAAGCTAAAATTATTCGATTCCGCACACACACAACCGTTGCGTAGGGAGACGACCGCGCGAGTCAGCCGCGCGACACTTAATTTCTTGACATTGACTCCTCCCGTACGGCCTGTACCCCAGTGCCCACATCGCATAAGGTGCTGCCTAGCTAGCCGAGCAGGATGAGCGGCGACCACGCAACTTTTTTCTAATACTTATATTTTGAAACTCGTGATATCTTTCGAATGGAATGTCCGAATTGAATAATTCAAAAAGTTATATAAAGGTATTGAAGCCGTCTTGAATATGAAGTAATTTATTTTGATAAGGATAAATACCAAGACACAAATAAAGAGCCTTGTCTAGCGACGGCATTATAATTACATTTTTAAAATAAAAGAACACTTATTGTGCCATAACTATAATAGTTAGACCTGTGCTGTGGCGACACTTTTTGTAAATAATTATGTGTTCTGCAAAGTCGTAGTACATTATTTTATTCTATCATCAATAGTTTTCGCAGCGCATGCGCTGTAAAGAATATTTTAGGTAATTTTTTTACACCTTGGGTTACATTATTGGAGTTTTTAGTAAGTTTCCCTATTTTTTTTGAAAATATAATATAGCCTATGTCACCTGCAGATAGTGTAGCTTTCCAATAGTCGGAACGAGATAGGGAGAGAGGTACAAGTGCGCATGCGTCTCGCGGGCGCCGACGTCAGTCGGGGGCCCGGAGGCATGATCTCCCTCCCTGAAATACCGCTGCAGGGGGGGTCCCTCTAGCATCTAGGGAGCAGAGGAGTCTTCATCCCTGTCATCGAAATGAGTTTGCTCTGATTCCCGGGGCACTCACATGCACTTTTGCGCTAGGATCAGCGTGGGCGTAACTACGTTCTAAGTCTCGTGCCTTTCCTACCATAAGCGCGGGGCACATGGGAGGAGGGTGGTTTTAGTGGGGTATTAGCCACTGGGCATTTGTCCATCGGTTCGAGTCTCCACACAAGCCGGTCGGTTACTGTTTGGATTGCCCTGAGTGGAATGCCTCCATGGTCGACAACGGTCTAATCCCTAGCAAAGGACCCGGTATGTGCGAAATGCATTTCCCCCGCCTGAAAAAAAAAAGCTTTCCAATAGTGAAGGAATTTTTCAAATCGGTTCAGAAGTTTTGGAGCCTATTCAATGCAAACAAACAATCAAATCTTTCCTCTATATAATATTAGTATAGATAAAGACTAAAAAAACTTGCAATACGAATTCACTTGGTGTACAGCTCTGATCCGAGTAAAATCGAACCGTGCTTAACTTTGGTGAGTGTACTCTGAGGACATTATAATAAAAAATATTAGCGTTAACTATCTTGAGATCTTTATTCTTGAAAAGATACTTGAGAATTAATAGATTTATACGAGTCAGCTTAGATGAGTGTAACCCGCTGTGTACGCTCGTATTAAGTTATTTCGTGTAAGTACACTCGGTCAGAGCATATTTTGATCATGTCAATGTATGACTTTATAAACATTAATGGTATTCAACGATGTTTAGTAAATGAGATTCGTGATGACTGATGATACGAAATTATTTTTATATAGTTTAAATCTTATAGATTTTCTTTACTAGTTTTTTGCCTTAAATGCGTTCGTCATGACCTTCACATTATTATTGGTTTATGGATATTCTTGTCCATCAGACAAATATCACAAACTCCGCTTGCTCCAAGAACAATGCCTCCGAGTTGAATTTTTAGAAGCAGCTTAACTTTGGCATTGTTAGTCACTCTATGTTGAAAATAAATGTATATCAAATTATTAAATAAACATTATATATGATACTAGACTAGACTCATCCCCGAAATGCTGTTCATACTCTATTCCTATTTTATAGTCATTTTAAAACCTCCGCGTTATTTGATTAACAGCCGGCTCCGCTAAGTTCGCTTTGTGCACTCACAGTTAATAAAACTAAACACTCGTGCTATTTTGTGGGAATTTCGTTTGTGTGAGATTCAAATTCTTTTGAATAACCACGATAATAGTCAAAAGAGCATTTCGCATGTCTTACATAACGAGTTTATTAATTGAATGACTGAGCAGTTATTGACATGAAATATTACGTAGTGCAAGCGAACGCAGGTGTGTGCAAACATGATTAGACAGTTTCACCGCGGGCGGCAATAAAGTGAAATCGTTTTGAAATTGATTCCTAAATATCAATCACAAGAAGTTTTTTTTTATTTGTATTAGGTGTTAGCAGAGCTACATTGTAGTTTAGTTATTTTCAGCCTTTAATCAATTTTCTATAAATCTGTTTGTGCATTGAGTGTTAAATTCTTGTTTCTAGATAGAATTTATAACCTATAATAAAAATCAGCGGGCAAAATGTAAGAAATGTGCCTACTTACAAAAGGATTTACGTTTATAGGATATATTCATAGGAATTCAAATAAAAACGACGACGAAGACTTTTTAGTATGAGTTATTTGTTATTTTTTTTGTTCCTTCCACGCTTATGGTGTCTGTAGCCCACGAATAGAACAGAATATAGCTAAATGGGAATGACATATTGTTATGCTAAGTATTATGCCATTCCCATACATTCTATTTTATTCGTTTAGTTACCGCTAATGCCACTTGCCTACAGGGCCAGATCATAGATCATTTTTCGGTTAAATATGGTGGCAAATATAACATTACGTGTTCGTATATCGTGCTCGCGTGCGGTGTCGTTCGTTTGTAATAATAATTACACTTGTGTTTATGCACACGTGCGGTCGATGTGGTTGACGCGAAATGGGTCAAGCGAGTGCAGGCACCGTCGCTCAGATAAGCCCCTCGTCTTTAAAAAGTCATTACGGATTTGACTTCATTTTCGGTACTGCCTTTGCACGATGTTCATTAACAAAAATCATCTACTTTATTTTTCTCAAACTCTAATTTTAATCATATTTACTTTACATTAGACACGGTTACAAAAGATGTTACAATACATTTAAATGTTGATAGTTTCACGTGTGTTAGCCATATTACCGTGCAAAATAATTATTCTTTCAATAATATTTACTTTACAATTTAATAATGTATGTCCTGGAAGACGTGGTCTTCCTATAAAATGTTTAAAATTATTATTATATTATTAAAATATATTATATTTATTAATGTCAAAATAAAAACAGATTAAATGTCAAATATAATAGAATAGAAAACGCTTTATTGTTCACCACATACACATTAAATCAACAATTTAAAGTAGTTAAATATAAGTACCAGATAATATTCTGTATATATATATGTATATATGTATATATATACATATATATATATATATATATATATATATATATATATATCTCATATAATCCTGCATTGTATGGAGATATTTATCCACAAGCCAGTTAAAAAGCTTTATATTAAATAAGTATCTATGACTATATAAGTTTGCAAAGACATTGGTATTACACAAAACCTCGTATATCTGTTCCTTTCCTCCTTCCGGTCTTTTCTCCGGATCGGAGAAAGAATACTAATTCCTACGGCCTGGCGATCGGTCGTAAAAGATGATAAAACAACCCACAGCCAGGTGGCAGGGCAATTTGCCTCTCTGGATGGCTACCATTCCTGGTTTAGAGTATGTCACCATAACAACCGTGAGTTATATTCCGGCATTACTTGCCAGGTTCCAGTAATCCCTTCGACGCCGGCAGCATATTGGTAGTACTTTGGTGTTGTAAATTGCTATAGGTGACGGTAAACGCTTTCAGCAATAAAAACAAATACCCCTACTAATATTATAAAGGAGAAAGTTTGTAAGAATAAATTGGATGGATTATTATGACAATTTTCAGTCATAGATTACTAGCTGACCCTTACCCACTCCACTGAGCGCTACTCGAGATAAGCCAACATATAACTCATGGGAAAAACACTCTTTTCTCAAGTCAATTCCCACCAGAGAGAATCTTTGACCCTGGAACCTATTTATTGTTTAGTCAGCGCACGCCGATGAATCAAAGCATCAGCCCATTTTTCTCGGAATTGGAATTTCACATTAAAAAATATTGCTAATCACAATCAAATGTAGCCTATGTCACTCAGAAATAATGTAGCTTTCTACTTGGTGAAAGGATTTTCAAAATCGGTTCAGTAGTTCAAGAAATTACTTCCTACCAACAAACGAACTCACAAAACTTTACCTTTGTATAATATTAGCATAGATTCAATAGAATAACATAGACAAAGATTGATAAATATATTAAAGTAAATAAATAATTACTTATATCAGTCTGTATGCGTCTTATGGTCTCGTTGCTGCCGCAGACCTCACCATTTCGACAAAACTGCAACATACTGTCGACCCACATCAATTGTATCGTGCAGTTTTTCCTACGATATTTTTGTTCACAGTCAACGCGTGGTAATTGTAATAAAAAAATTGAAATTTCTATTTTAACTGGACTAAAGTATACAGTGCATCGTACACGGAATTCTTGAAGTCTTACGTATTTGTCTGGACAAATACATCGGTAACGATCTCAAGATGATTTTCCTCATATTGACCTTCATAGTGAAATGTAAACTGAATGCACTTTTTGCTAATATCCGGAAAATAATAATGATACGGATCGATAGCCAAGTGATAGAATATAATAACAAGGGTATAAGTCTGCTTTAGTTCCATGTAGGATTATTATTATAGGTTATCTTTGTGCTTTTAGGGTTTGGTAAACATTTTGAAAAATCTGAACCCTTAGAAAATCTTTATGTTAGTCCTTCTGTGTAGCTGTCTATAGATAGAAAACTATTGTACACCAAAGCAAGCACAAGACAAAGAGAAAGATACAAGAGCGGCCTTATAGCTATAAACGATCTCTTCCAGGCGATCCTAGGCTAAGAGTGACGGCCTCTGTGGTTGAGCGGGCTAAGCCTTTGCCGGAATACCTCACTGCAACGCAGGGGCTCCGGGTTCGATTCCTGGTATAGTAAATTTCGGAAACGTATTTTCTCCGTTATTTACTATGGTCTGGGTGTCTGGGATCGGCCCCAGAGTGGTCCGTTGTATATTACCCATAACACAAGCGTAACTTGCTTAATTTGGGGATATACAGTGTGTGTTTGTCTGCCGATTTATTATTATTTATTTATTATATGTTTTTATATATGTAACAGTCATGTGTCTTAAAAACTGCTGAGTCTTATTACACACACGTACATGATATTTTACAAGAAAGTTTTGTTCTACATGCTGCATTAAAAATTAGGAATGTCCTTTATATACGTAACTAAAGGATGAATTATTTTTTCACTGAATTTGGATTATTTATACATTAGACAACTCGTAATGTTCCATAATAACTTTCTTATCTAAGTGAGAAAATTTTCAAAAATTTCTATATCGTAAAAAGTGAATGTGTCCCTCGAACTTTTGACTTATTGTTGAAAATTGTATATGGTAGTGCTTAAAACATATTTTTAACGAATATTTATTTCGATATGATTTATTGAGTAGTTTTTTTAGATATAGGGTATTTTAGATTAAATTCTTCTTTAAAGTTTTGTAGCAAGTAACTAAAATAGTAGACGTTGGTTACTTCTACGGAACCCTGCACTGTACGTGGACTACCACTTAAAACGATACCACAAACTCAAAAAAAAAACTTTCAGTTTCATATACGGCGGCTACTCCTAACATTTATTTTCTCACGTTTTCACTACAGCATTGTTTAGCGGCATGTAGATTACATATTCCTACTAAATAAACTTCATCCATAAAGGTAGAGTCCTTTTACAGAAAAAATATTAAGATATCCAAAGAAAGACGAATAAACGGACTGAGGGTTACATGGCGACTTCTTAACGGTTACGCTGAAGTGGTTACGAAACGCTAACGAAACTTTATTCTTGCTATTCCATTAATCTTCTATCAATTTTATTTTTTATGTTCAACACGTTTATTTAGATCTTTAAAGTAACAAATTACTTGTAATCGTACTCCAAAATTTTCCATGTCTCTCACAGCAACGTAAATATGTTACTTTGGGCTATTTTTGATCATGATGTATTTATAAGCACGCCACGATTTCTTTGTCTAAAATTCGTAATTTTATAGTGTTGGTGTCGGGTGGATTTATATTAAATACGTATAAATAGCATTAGACAATTATGTACAATTGTGTAAAGAGCGGTCGTCTCTTCCTACCCATACGAGAAACATGCGTGATAAGAAGCATGCATGTAGTCCTTCCAAAGTCGCTTTCCGTGTCTGTCTTTCTGTCTGTATATTCGCTAACACCTCCTAAACCTTATGTAAGTGGAAAAAAAAATATTTTGCAACTAAGTCGCCGAAAAATAAATTTACATGGCATACGTAGGCTAAACATTTATAATATAATCAAAGGCAATAACTTCAAATTTCTTTACTCTTTTTTTCTAATGACACCCACCTGTGCGAAGCTGGGAAGGCTCGGTAATTCCCAAAAAAAGGAAACTTATTGAATCCGTTTAATAAACTGTGTGATTTGTAAGTGTAACAATCATCGGTATATTAACTTTAATCATTAACTGAGTGGTCGTCTTTATCGTTATCCAGCGTTGCTGTGTTAATAGTCTCCCGCCGTTTATTAATCAAGGTGAGCGATAAATTGAAGTGTGTGCCGGTAAATACAAGTCATGCAACAATGGCACAATACAGACAGATGAACAGATCTCAGTTGGGTCGACGCGGGAGATGCGCGGCGTCTAGACGGACTCATTACTGGCCCCTCCCCTCTACGCCTGGCGCTAACTCTCCTGGCGGGGTTGATAACAGTAATAACAAATGGCTACCAAAAATGGGAAAGAGGTACTTAATAAATGAGCGTAAACGACGAATAGTAGTTAAAGGAAAAATTCACATTTTTCACAAATAATACTTTAACCAAATATAGTGTATAAATATGTAAGTGAGGTTATCTGATTGGTTGAATATTTTTTATTTCATCTACAAGGTCTTGAGAATAAAATGATTGGCATGAGATTCGGTGTTATGTTCTGTTGATAATAGTTAATATAAGATATAAAGTTAATGCGAATGAAATTAAGCATTATTTATAAAATTTGTGACATGTGTTCTTTTAATAAAGGTTGTCACTGTAAGATGCTTATGTAGGTATTGAAGTATAGGCTATTTTCTACGGGTGTATATTTGAAATTTTCAAAAAATACTGTCTAAGCGCTGCATGCTCTCTTGTCAGGATTCGAATGCATAGTATTGGAATGACACGCAGTTGCGTTAACCACTTGTAATATACGACTTACCATATTATAATACTGATAATTCCGGGGCCTCTCCCAAACAGCCAGTCCACAGTAAACTACGGAGAGTTCGTTTACGCAGTTTACAATGCTAGAAATCGAACCCTGAACCTCTACGTTACAGACCACTCATCCACAGAGATCGTCAACATTGTTATTGACACATTAATCAACTTTACTAATAAATCTTAATCGCTGTGAATTAGTATCAACTATCCAATTACTGTTATTAACATATTCATCGCGATGCCGCTCATACTGTGTATTATTACACCGATGCGAGTACGAGTGATCGGCCCTAATCGACATGCGTGTCGATGACTCGTAGGAGCCAATCAATTTATCGATGGCTTTGATAGGGCACTTGTATTTACTTATCTTCGTGATACGTCGATAAAGGATTCATTTATAGTGCTGTATCCCGAAGACTTTGGTTGTTTTACTCCATGCATGATTATTTTAATTGGCAAAATACATACATTAATATGTATTTTCTATAAAATTTGTTATAAAGACACATGTGACTGTATGACATGCTATGTGACTGTATGACATATTTGGATTTATTTATTTTCAGTTTTTGACGTTCCTGGTTTGCTGTGTTTTTTTAATCACTATTTCCATAGTTACTATATTTATTAATAGACTAAGGCAATTTAATATTTACACGTCCTATGGGTAAAATAGTACCATGTCATATGCAAATAAATTTCATTAATAGATTGCGGTGCTGCATCTTAGCGGAATTATGGAATTTTTCAATATGTAAAGGACTATTTACACGCATAATTATATATTAAAGTCATTATTCAAATTGAATAGAAAAGAGACGCTGTCTTTGGGGTGTCTTAACTATTTAAGCAAAAACGTATGTCCATTTGGCGGAGTGTATTATTTGTATTGTCTTAGTGTCGTGTGTATCTGTCCCATACACAATAGTGCAGTGGATAGTCAAGTCTTTTACTTTTTGTCATCTTACAAAACGCCGACACCTCCTAGATTTTATACGAGAATATTATGTTACGACGTCATAACTTAAAGCATATTAATAATTGTTTAAATAGCTATTAAAATTAGTATTTTCATTATATTGGAAAAGTCTGATAATAATATATTCTTTTAGCGCCCGCTCTTTTATGAGAAAATAATTTTAGATTTTATTTTAACATGTGTCATCTGTCCAATTAAGATTTCGGCAGAGATGACCATCGTCTACTTGTATTTGACATTGGGCCATAGAATTTAAAAAAAGTATAAGTCAAAAATAACCCATACCTCAATACGAAAACGATTTATTTTATAAGGGTTTTGTACTTGCCAAAACGGCTTACGGTAGGTACCTTGAAAAGAAATGTGTCACAACACTAATGACCCGCTTAGCAAACTAATGCTCACGAAACACAAAGTGTTTTCATTATGTACACATATCACTTTATTCTTTACTGTTATTATATCGCCGTAACTCCATTTTCATTCGGCAGTATAACGCAACCCCCCTGGGCGTAGGACTCGTCCTTTTTGTACCTATTTCACTCCCTTCGCGTGTACTCCAGGCCATTGACACCTTAAGAAAAGAAAAGTTCGGCCGTGTTCTGTTTAACGTAAATAAATCACTCTGACAGGACACCCTTAATGTGTCTATGTGAATTGTCATCAAATACGTTCTAGAGAATTAAAAAGTATTCAAGACCCTATTATAACTTAATAAATACTCGCAGTCAATCTCTCTATCCTCATAGTTTATTAAATCTGATAAAAAAAGTATGCTTAAGTAAATATTTGCAAAACTTTAATCATGCTCGTCGGTCGAATGAATTTGTAATTTTCGCTACAGAGGTTTAATGTGCTGATTATCATATTAGGTTGGGGAAAAAGTTTAACGTTTTGTGGTCAATTCCCAGTTCTCCAGCTACATCGTAACTACTAATATGCCGATCTTGCTCCACTTTTTAAAAAATGGCATTAATTTTGTCCGTAACAGGCCGACCAGAGCGACGTGCATCTTTGATATCAAAATTTCCGGATTGAAAACGCTTAAACCAAATTTGCGCTACTCTCGCAGATAGTGCATTAGGTTCATAAACATCACAATTTTTTTCGCGGCTTGTGTTGCATTTTTACCTTTTTTGTAGTAAAATTTTAAAATGTATCGAATTTCTTCATTAGATTCACCCATTTTAACAATAAGAAAAACAAATGAGAATCACACATTTTCCTGATTTGAATTTGGAATTGCCTTCTTTAAAATTGAAACTTTTTAATGATACCAAAACCAGCCAGATACAAATGGTATAGCCAAAGAGATCTTATTACAAGTTCATACATACTATATGCGAAAAGACTTTTCCCCCAACCTATTATAATTTAATATACCTATTACCAATATCAAAGTTAGCTCTGAGACTCCTTTGAGAATTTTTCGCTATAACTTATAGTTATTTTATTCCTATAATGGAATAGTTTCCGAGGAATTTGGTTTCAAAATAAAAGCAAGCGAGGTCATGAGAAAAGTTAACTAATTCCGCCGTATCAGTGACCCAGTGTTGTGTGGATTCCGAAGTGAGAGCACTTGTCTTTCCTCTATTGTCCAGTGTTTTGTCTTGCCAACCGCACATTTGAAGCTAACCCAGGTTAACTTCCTCTCTATCAATTTTTTTTTATAGAATAGTATTTATAAGATAAATTCTTCTAAGAACAAAAGAGTTACATGATAAGATATTATTATATTGTTACGAGCTACAGGACTCGAATTAAAATAAATGCCGTTGGAATTACTATAGAGTTTATTAGAACTGTACAAACACGTATAAAACAAATACAAATAAAACTGGATGCAACCAGTTTACACTGCACGATTCGGTACAATTTGACACCGCAAAGTCCGTCGTCTATATCGCTAATCGAGAATACTACAAACGTCTTGCTCGTATCGTAGTCGTCGCTTGACTGCCCATCTCTCCGTTCGGACACCCCTTTATACTCGGCTTAGGACCGTGTAAACAATGATTTCCACGAATCACATCTGCGCCACCATCGACGCTATTCCCAGAAAACATAATTCTGCACACCTGCAGGATTATATCTGCGAACGGCCAAAGTATAATAACAATAGGCTATTGTCTAAACAAAAGAACTCCGAATAGAGGAAGGCAATAAACCCGGTTTTATGGCAGGCAGATGTGCATCCCTTGTATTTGGCCCAACTTGTAACAATATTATCAATTCATTTCTTCAGATCAAATAAGGTCTAAATAGTCTTAAAAGTCTCTTCTGTATTGACTGCATAAGAAAAATCTGCGGTTCACAAAACATAATTTCCATTATTTATTTTATAAAAAATATACTTTCACACTTCATCTCCCTGAGATTTTGTGTCTTATAATCATTCTTTTCTTACTTTTTGGTTTTTTATTTTAGTAGTTTTTATTTTAGTCAAAAATTGGAGGTTATTATAGTTAGTTATTATAACGAATTGATTTAGTTTAAAATTTTTATAAATAATGAAACGGTATAAAGCGAGGGAAGAATGTCCTGTATTGGTAGTACCATTGAGTCTTGTAGGTTTTAAAAGTTCTTCAATGTTACATTCTTTACTTAGAGATTGCCATTCCTAGTATACCTATTCTATGGTAATTCTAAACATTGCAGTAGATGATTATTCAGATCTTTACATCAATGTCACATCTTACAAGACTCATTCAGTCATATATCTTAATTTTACCATAATATATTCGACTCAAGTCGGAAATTACACGAGTATTTATCTGATCGATACCGATCGCGTGAATACAAAGTTGTCTCCGGGGTGGTGTGGTGACGTCACGCCAATATTTTCCTACTGCCGGTACACGCCAAATTGAAGATTCGCCTCGTGCGTCATATATCCTCCGCGAAGTTATTACTTATTACTGTTCGAGTCTGTTTGTACGGCACACGGAGTTGCATTATGAGGAAAAATTGAATTTATTTGCTCTTTTGCATAAATATCTGCAAGTTGCGTGAAATACCCGTTGTTTTTATGGTTGATTTCAGCGTATTTATTAATGTTTTATAATCAGTAGCAGCTACTGCGAGCATCAAAGTTAACTTTAGAAACTCGTGGAAAATTGTATGTTGTATTGATAAATAAATAATTTTATATATCCTGTACTTGTTAAATTATCATTTCAAAAATAGCATAAAGAACAAAGCCTAGCAGCGACAATCCCAGTACATACATTAATATGTTTCCGTAAATTACCCTTATTATACAGAAATTACACTACACCGTCTGTGGATCCCCTTTCTTTAAATCATGATGAAATAATAAAAAGAGAGTTTTAATACATAGCTAGGCCACGCCCACCCTATCCCTATCGGATCCCTAAATTAGCCTACTGTAATAAGAGTGTCACTGCTACCTCTACTTTATACGCGAGATATCTGTATCGAGTCATCTTAAGTTTACATTACATCACGACTGTTTACTTTTTTTTATTTATTATTGTATAGGTTCGCTTTTGACCATTATTTCGCTCGCTTTGGAGCGGAGATATGGTCTAAAATAGAGCACGCTTATCTAGAAGGTACCTATTCACACTAGACTTAAAGACACCCAAGTTATAGGTTTCGGGAAAAATAGACTCCGGCAGTGAGTTCCACTCCTTTGCGGTGCTTTTACTTACTTTGCGGTTACTTATTAATTTAGTTTTGATACTCTGTTTAAATATGACAAGATTTCCTTTGAAATATGTTTTAAAGTTTGACACCAACCTGACACTGTCAAAATTATCTCTTAATATTCAACAGCCGAGAGTTTTACAAATTAACCCGTTCAGTAAACAAAGACTGGAGATCGGTCCTTCTTTCGCGTCATTTAATTGCTACAAGTGTGAAGCGATTCGCAGATTAGATTAAAAGGTGATGGATGTTTGGAATAATCGGGGGTCCTAAAGTACTTTGGGAGTGCGCCCTTTTGTCCGGACGCAGGTTACTCGGGGCGTTGACTCTTACTACGCCTTACTTACAGTGGATTAGTAGAATTGATTCTTAGTACACGCATCCTAAGCGGTTTCTTATAGGATTAAATCTTTTTACGCCACAAAAATTTCTTTTATTTGATCTACTCTATAAAGCATATATAATATATTGTATTTAACTAAAGTTGATATGGATTTGCAAAATAATATGGCGTCCAGTATTTAATTTACTTACTGTTTAAATCTATCGTTGCTCTATTTATATTTACCTTATCTTTTAACGATGGAAGAAGCAACACTTTAGTCATCCCGTTCTCTTAGCGATATTAAAATATACGTTAGAAAGAGATACAAAATAGCATATGGCTGAATTTCACTCGCTCACCTTAATTGATAGATTTATATCGCATAGTGAAGTGTGAGCGGCGAATTGTTAATTCCTTCTATGATGATGTATTGTAAATCGGTTGTGTAGATAACGGACTTGTTGAACTAGTTTATAGACATGCTTGGCTACTTAATGGATACTGTTCGAACGGCGACCTCTCCAAACCATATAGAGAAAAAAACTTTTATGGTATGGGGCCCAATTTTGCTATTACTATCTCGTCAAAATCGACTTAATCTATATTTTCATACGTAGGTTTATTTGATTTGGGTATTCTCTTAATTCTAATGGCGAGCCCGTGGCACGTAACTATCTTTATAAATATTTATAAGCGCATAACTCGCGCAATAATGTTTAAAATTTTTGGCATCTTTTCAATATTCATGTCGTTTAACGCTATTTCTGCTTATGGTAGTACCGTTTTTTTCTATTATTAGTCTGCCGCGACGATATCGAGAAGATATTATCTATTCATCGCCGATTTTTCAATCACCAGGTAACAGTTATTCTATAGAATAAAACACAACATGGGAACATTTAAAATTACAGTTGCATGAATAAAACAGTTGAATTGTTTCGCTTTTGAATTTAATCAGTTCGTAATTTATTTGATTGATAACTTTTATCTGATGATTGAAAAATCGGCCCATATTAGATAGAATATCGAATTTTTGACACTGTTACAATGGTATGTACTTTGAATATCTTCGCAATGCCAAGATATTGAAATAGCAGAATTGGGCCCCTGAAGGGTTGCCTCTAACGGGTACTTCAAAAAAACTGTTCGCATAAACCACGAATACTCTAAATTGCTCTCCTGTCAAAGGAAAAGTTCAGAAGAGTGACACAAAAACGTTGATTAAACGTAAAGATTATATGGTCTGGACCATCGATATTATAGGGTTATGTGAACACAATAAAAAGGGACGTAAAAGGTGCTTTAATAAATCGCCAAGCGGAAAAAGCTTACGTGCTTCGATACACGTTACATTTACTGTACGACAAGGTCTCTTCGTGTATGTTTAATTATTATAAGTTTAGCTTATTAGATTAATTGAAAACATCTTTGATAGTCAAACATTTAATATCATGCATTGTACGGGTTTTTTATTTAATAAATGTAAAGTTATTTTATAAAACACTACAAAACCCATTTTCTTTAAGGT
Source organism: Dendrolimus houi (assembly GCA_039645545.1). NCBI lineage: Eukaryota > Metazoa > Arthropoda > Insecta > Lepidoptera > Lasiocampidae > Dendrolimus > Dendrolimus houi. The sequence goes on from CM077136.1 coordinate 11,629,722, forward strand.
CCCACAACTACAATAAAAAAGTACCTCCACGAATAAATTGGGAAAGAATGTATAGCTATGGATTTATGACAAAAGTTATGGGGGTAAAGAAATTGATAGACGAGGTGTAAAAACCTATAAATCGATGTCCGGATCGCAAATATAGGACGAGTGTATTCAATCCTGTATTTTATTCAATATCGTCCTGATGGTCCTGGTCTATCGGTCCTTATTACGTGTGCAAATTGTTAAATTAATCAGACGCCTGGAAGTGCGTAAAAACACATTAACTGTCAAAAGCGAAACTGTCAATAACTCATAAATGTTACGTGACTGGATGGTGCACACGTCTCTCCTCTTTGTTATTTTAAAATATATTACACTATTTAAAATATTGTTTTTTGGGCAAATCTGTGAAAAACTAATTTCTTTTCAGTTTTTAAATAATTTATTTTATAAATATATTTTACATAATAAAACGTAAAAAGTTTAAAAAAGTCCTGTCACACCATCCTAGTATAAGCTCCTGGCAATGACCTAGAGCGGTCGGCGGGATAGTGGTGATCGCTTTTTGCGCATTAAGTGTAACCAATGTGGTGCGATTATCCACATATCAATAATAATGTTTTTGTCCTTTTACGCGAAAGGGGCATTATTTCGAAAAAGATTCGTAATTTCAACTATTGCGTAGGCTAAAGTGAACGCTCAAGAATCGTGCCGGGAATTATATTTTTCACTTTAATTTGCAGCCGTATTACACAGTGGAGACTTACAGTGGCGGATAAGAGAGTCTGAGTCATGTTGTAAACTTTATGGAAGTTTCCGAGATAATATTTCAGCAGGGTGGTGAGCGTAAAATCATTCGACTAACGCCATCCGGTATCGTAAATAGAGTTGTGTTAGTAAAGGATTTACATAGCAAATCACATAGAACTTGGAGAACTGTTTAATTCGACTTGCAAACGATGAATGCCGATCTAAAGTACGATTAATTATAAGTGACGATTCTCGCACAATAGTTAGACAGATAATGCTCTTTCGTCACTACGCTCTCGCTTTTATATCCGATATTGCCATAGTACATATTGCCATCGTACAATAAATAATTATAGGCACTACTTAAAACAAATATTATTAACAATAGCTACAAAATTGAACGAATGCCTACATTCGCGTACTGCGGGTTCGATAAATGATTTGCTGGCGTTTCAATCAAATCACAATTGAGCCGTGCAAGGTGAAATCCAACGACTCTTTTTATTCCGTGTTGACCTTTATTGTTCTAAAACTATTGGCGGTATGTTCGTAGCATTGTTTTAAAACTGAGCAATGTGGGCAATCGATTGATTTATAACGAATTTAAACTTGAATTAACCGCTTTGACTAACCTTAAACTAGGGCTTCTATAACCTTTAAGTTTTATTGGAGGCCAAATAAATGTATCCTAAGCTTTACATGCGAATGCGTCCGTGTTAAGTTCATTATGGTGCTATTTAATTTCGAGATCTGTTATTCTTTCAAATAACCAATTTAAATACTAATAAAATAAAACGGGCTAAGTGCGTGTTAAAAAAACACACACTTTAAAGATTTCCCGTAGAGGTGATGAAAATCCCCAAAAATATTAGATATCTTAAAAACGATTAAATCAATTTTCTTTCAAAGTATATTTAGCCCTACCACCTTTTAATTGTTCATTATCTACCACTTCCTATTCAAAAGGTTTTTTCGACTTTGCCAGCGAATGTCTTGCCATACGACTTTTCGAGATCTGACTAGCGGTACCCCTACAAGATATAAAAATGTTAACTTTCATTTGAATTTATGACGGCCAGCCTTAATCTTTTTTTTTGCGAGATCACTACAGCGCTATGTAGTAACGGTATGTAGATTACTGATTATTGACATTTCTACTAAATGTCATATGTATATACTTCCAGCAGTTTCCGAGAAAAATATTGTGTAATGCAAAGATAGTTGGACATAAGTCATACCGAATTCACTAGTGCAACATTTTTGTCAAAATGGCCACGGAATCGTAAAAAAACATATACAGACGAAATGAGAACCCCCATTTTTAACTCTGTTAAAAATGTAGTCCGTCGGCATAAGGCCTTAGAGTTTAAGCAACTGGTGGTTAAGGCGTCAGACAAGCAATTTCAACATTTGTGTCGTGTTTATGAGTCGACACTTCTGAAATAAGATTATGACTATTTCGCTGACATTTTACGGAGTATGCTTAGTATTAGCTAAATGGAAATATAAGATATTCTATATTAGTGTTGACTGGTGTTTAATAGATTCTATCAGCGAAGATGTTTCCAGAGCGGACACGCAACACCGTCACGGGACATAAAACACTATCTTTAATTAAAATGACGTCGTTGCGCCGCGTTTATCGCTCATTAATTAGAAATCCACTTTTTAGGGTTCCCTGGACAATAATGACGAAAGAGATTTTCGTCATTATAATTATTATTTGGAATTGAACCCGAGACGTTGAATCAAGTAAGCCATGTGAACAACGTGGGGTAAAACGGAATGGTAAGCGTGAAGGGATTTCTGGTGCTCTCAAAAGATATATATACTATACGGAAAGAAATATATGGAAAAAATGTCCATAAATAGACTGACATCAGAGGGCCTGAAGATGCCGCTTTTGAAGACTCACTTAGTTAAATTGACACATGTTTAGATATACTGCAAGTTGTAAGACATAAGCATAACGTTCCACTTTATTTTGATACTTGTCATGTTCGTTATATCAATCTGCGAAAGTGCCCGTTTTAGGCCCTCAGACCTTTAATTACAAGTTTAAAATCAAAGCATCCGTCTACGGAACTAAAACAGTCCTAAATATATTGCAAATTACGACTGTTATTTTTTTTACTGGACAATGGACATAGCTTTAGACGTCAACGAGCTGAGATGAAATCAGATAAAAAAAAATTAAATAGCCGATATAAATGCTTTTAAATTGTATAAGCTAATATAAATTTCTTAGAATTTAAAACGTTTATTTATTTTATTATTACTATAAAATTAGACTTGTAGTCCGAATAGTCTAGTATTCCATCAATATTATGTATATGTATTATTAATTTTTATTCAATTTATTAGGATTCTAAATTTAAGTTTATTTCTCTAGTTGTATTTTAATTTACTATTTAATTACAGATATTTTTATAATATTTTTTTAGAATAAGGCTTGCTTGTCAACTTAGCGTTTTTTAATGTATATAATAATTATGACTAGTAATTATCTATAATCAATGCACGTCTTGGCCATATGATAGGCTGCTTATTTAAATTGTATAAATTGCTAAAAAGTACTACAATTATGTCTCTGTAAAGACTGCCTTTATCCATAATTCGATTACGTCATATTTATAGTATTGAAGATATAAAGGGTTTGAAGAATTTCATTAGTTTAATTTAATTTCAAAACCTTCAAAAGCTTTCATTAGATAATACATATTATTTGCCCTTTAGTTGAATCACCGGTTAATCTTTATAGCTTTACACTGATGGATAAATAAATAAATCTGTGGCCTAAGGCCGCGGCGGTAGACTGACGCTGCATACTTACCACATTTACGTCATATTTTCATCACAGAAGTGCAACTAGAATTCACATTAACAATTCAAGCCTACTTATTTTTGGGATTCCTAAATTTATAAAAACTTATCGAATCACTTCCCTGTCGTTCTTTCTCCGTATCACACGTTATTTCAGGAAGCGAATATGGATAGAGAGCATATAAATATATGACTAAGGAGATAAGTTTGGCATACGTGTACAAGTCTTGTGTCTACAATAATAATTATATAGTATAGAATTGGCGAAAACATGTTTTGCACATTGAATGGTTATTACACATATCTGTAAAGTAAAGCCTAAAAAATATTTCCTACTAATTTAATTGATTACTTTGGTTAAATTTATAAATTCGAAGCATTCTAATCTAACATGGATTAATGAACTAGAATATATTTTTTTAATGTATATAATATTTTATAAACATTATGTATTTATTTATTGTGTGCGTTATATTTAATTTTGTGGTGGCATACTCGTCGAAGCACATATGTGTGGTCGGTGTGCCGCCTTTCTAAAACTTAGTACTCTAACATCTGATTTTCAGAAGAGCTTCCGAATTAGACACGCCGCGTAAACAAACGCCTACATTAGTTTTTGCATTTGGCAACATGCATACGATATTCGCGGAAAAAATACGCCACATTGTACAATAGCTACGATTTCGCTTTAAAATAAGATTAAAGTTTATTTATACACACTTCTATAAACTGAGTTACATACGCTATCAACATGGTTGAGTCAATGTGAGATGATAATTGTGTATTTTTATGTCATTTAGATGTTTTAAAATGCTTTAATTTTTGTTTGTTTTATTGCCGGTTTATTCATTGTCATGGCCACGTTTATACACAGGTATACTTCGAGAGTCTTAAAGCATGTTTATTCCTCGTCCATAGCTTTGGAAATCAATCAGTTATGAAATTTGGTGTGTAGGTACACTTGTAGTTTTCATTACAGGGATGAACGTGATGCTCTTCAGCCGTAGAAAATATATAATTTTCGCCGAATAAGGATTCTATGCTTACTGACGAGGGCTATGAAGTCGCATGGAAAACCTTAGTACTTCTTGTATTGAAAGAGAAAAAAATTCTTTGAAGACATTACATAGCAACATAATATATACATTGTTTTTCCTTAAATAATTTTGGTACAACACATGATTTTTGCCATACATCATCAACCATTCACTTTAAAAAAACATGTAAAGTTAGATATTAATGTAGAAAATGTTTAAAAAACCCTCTAAACACACAATTTCACTAAGATTTTATTTCAAAATAGATCGCGTAATAATAAGCAAGTTTTTTTTGATGATTTGAGTCCCTAATTATACTCTGTTTGTTAATTGAGCTTGTCTACTTGTTCCAGGTTACAGGCAAAAGTGATCATGTCAGTCAACAGATCCAAACCAAACTAGGTGACTACCGTGTTGCCCAGTTTTTCATCGATGATCCCAGGAAGTCCATAGGCATTTGCGCCGAGCCTCCCAGTCCTGCACCATGTGAGTACCAAGATATATTAATATATACAAATTATTTAATATTTTCTTAAGGTTTCGTGATTAGTATACATAATAAAACTACGTTTTAATGATTTTGAGCGCGATAGTTTAATAAAAATCAACTAAATTACCATGCTTAAAACCGTTAAAATATAGTTTTATTATACAAATTATTTATTAAATGGAAATAAAATCAATTTTTTTTTGGTGAGAATTCTAAACCTGTTTTGGAATACGTGCTTTGTCACACCAAAGTCATCATGTCAAGAGGTGCAAGATTATTTGGTTAAGTAACGCTTTGTGAGCAACATAACAATGTTATTTTTTCATAATGATATTTCTAGCGTAGGGAAATATAAAGAAAACTGAATTCCTATTGAAATTTATAGATATGTATTTTCTTAAACAAAACCTATTAAAGACTAAAAATAAACTAAATTATAAATACATGATAAAGTATGTATCAAATCGCTGCCAGGGGGAAGTATGTCCCCAGAAGGCTGGCTGCATTGCCACGCTGTATAGCAATGCTGATTCATCGCGCGAAATACGAACCAGCCTTCTGATCACGGGTGGTAACAAAGAGTTTCTTACGACTTTCTTTGAAAAAAACCCTTTGCCTTCTTTGAAAAAGATAGATAGATAGATAACACTTTATTATACACCAATACAAAAATGAACTTAAAGACTAAAATTATATCTAGTTGTGTACAAAGGGCGGTCTTATCGCTAAAAAGCGATCTCTTCCAGACAACCCCAGGAATGAATTGAGATGATAATGGCGATGGTGGTATACGTAACATATAGTACGAACTACTTACATTTTAATAATAAATACATAAATGATATATATATATATATATATATATATATATATATATATATATATATATATTATAGATATAGATATATACTTAATATACATACCATACAAATACATATCTACAGAATATATAAATATTTATAAATGAATTTAAGTATCATATTAAATTATCATCATCAAATGAAAAAGCCCTGTAGGGTGACATAAAGTATTGTATATTTTCCTATTTAAAAATTATACAAAGTTTATTAATGATACTTTTTTTTAGTAATATGAAGCTTGAAGATCTACTGCTCACAAGTTTACAAAATGTCGTTTAAACCAAATAACCTTTCGATTATCGTCTTTTACAAAATTCATCCATCTCTTTTTTTTGGCCTATCTAGCTCTTACCTCAAATATCCATCTATCTTACAGTTTACTATTATAGGATATGATATCTTAGGCGTCCGTTACTTTCTTCTGTGTTTCGATTTCTAATATTGAAAATGATGTAGCTATTATGACACTTAAAAAAGTGTTTTAAAAATCCGTAGAGACCGACAGAACGATGGTAATATCTGTGCGGGCCTAGTATCTACCTTTAGCGAAATTTATACGTGGCTAGATATACTACTATGCTGGTGGGTGCAAGTTATTACTTGCACTTTATGCTATTGCATAAAGTTCCACTGTATTTTGATAATCATCATCAATTCGTAATACAAATCTGCGAAAGCGGGCGCTTTAGACCCCTGGTGTAGCATATGTCTACATGCGGCTGGGGTCAATTTACATCAATTGGACCGTCTGCCTGGTTGCCTACTTAAGACGATTAAAAAATATACTTTTTTTTTTAGTCACATATTTTTATATACTACTACAACATTAACTGCCGTTTGAAAATGAATTACTTAAAACTTGGCCCTATAAGCAACCTGTAGTTAGTGAACTCTACATAAAGTTTTCAATCTACAGTGAGAACCTGGACAACTTCGAACTGGAACCCGGTAAATCAAGAGGTCCGTTCGTATGTGTTGCGCCCTATATTACTGTCCCCTGCTCCCTCCATCCAAGGTAAAGGGTGAATGAAAACGATGAAAGGTATTCCTTCAATCAACATTATCACCATCCTAGTCCATCCAATCATCCATCCTGTGTCTCGCATTAAATAATAAAATCGGCCAAGGGCGTGGCACTTCACGCTCAATGAAGGGATACGTAGAGATGTGAACGTCAGCTGTTAAGTGTTCGTCAGTTGAATACGTAACCACCCATGTACGTACTACCTAAACATGTCTTTAATTGAAAATACTCCATAATTAAGGATTTTCTCAAACTCAAAAGTAAGGATTTTTTATTCACTCATTTTCGTTGATAGTATTTTGTAAACTCCTAGAACTTTGATTTTTATTTCCCACTCCATAGTATAATATAAATTAGGGATGGGTTTTTGCGACTTTCCATGTTTTTAATCGATTGATTTAAATAAAATAAAGTCACCATGAACCATCGCTGTGATTTTAATAGTTGTGATCTAACTTAAATGATACACATTTTGTGGAATACATCTTTTTGCAAAATTTGATCTATTTATACGTTGTATAGTATTTGAGAAAAATGACTGTGAAATATGTACATAGAGAGAATAACAGACGGGCGCAAGGACCCGTTTCGTTTTTGTTTCCGAAGATTTCGTTTTTGAAAAATGGCTACCGAATTTCAAAGAAATTTAAACGAGCAATTCTATCGTGTTTTTTTTTTCAATGGACTGTTGCTGATTCAGTGTGTTGCAGCAAGTTGAAGACGTGCAATCGTTATGATACAGTTGAGAATTTTAACTACAAGAAGTGGATTGAAATCTACGTTTGGGACGAGCGATATTATAAAATGCAAACCTCCGTATATTTCTTTCTAAAGTGCTTTAAAAAAATGAAAGCTTTATCGAATCGTTTTCGGGAAAATTCTGGAGAGAATAGTCATTCTAGCTATTACTGGCAGTGTGCCATTTATAAAACAAGATGCAACACAAAATCTGTAAGTACACACTCGTTTACATTCGTTTTTTTCCTCGTAAAACGTTGGAATAAGAGTTTTCTTATTTACAAATTACTGAACCATCATAACCTGAAACCTCTTTTATTTGCCATTGTCTTCGTATCGTCGCTTTAATACAAAAGACATCTTTCGTTTTAATAATTGTTATAATATTAGCCCACTACTGGGCTGGCCTACCTTTTTAAGACAATGGACTGTACATATATCCGCCATTTCACATTGGTAATCTTTATTGTGCATGCTCCTAGACACTCTTCGTTCACTGTTAGCAATTGGTAATTGTAACAATATGCAAAACTGCTCAAACGGAGCATGTTCCTTGGACAGAATTTGAATCCACGTCATTCATTCATTTTATCCGTGCAGGAACGGAGAAAGAATACAATTTCCTGCGGCCGGGCGGCCTGTCGTAAGAGGCGACTAAACAACCCACAGCCAGGTGGTAGGGTATTTGCTCGACTGGATGGTGACCACCCCTGGTCTAGAGTATGCCGCCATAACAACCTTGTATTGTGTTCCGGCATTAGTGACCAGGTTCCAGTCTCCTTTAAGAGAGCAGCAGCGTATTTGTAGCACCTTTGGTGTTGCAAATGTCCATAGGCGACGGTAACCACTTTCCATCAAGTGGGCCTTCTGCCTGTCTGCTGAACTCATGCAATAAAAAAAAATTCAATGTGACTTATAAAATCTTAATATGAAACTAATCAAACATAAATATAAAAATAGGTTTTAACGGGTTTAAATTTCTTTATTTCATCTGATAGAGATCTGATCTGAGATATAAATCACATCATTTGGGATTTATATTGGAAATATAGTGAAAATTATTTATCGAATTAAATATACGACACACATGCAACCTCCTCAAGTAGTAGTACTACCAGTTGGTAAGTCCTTTTTGTAATGGTGTTCAATAAAGAGTTATCTGTCTATCTATCTCCTCCTCTCCTTCAAGTTGATTAACAAAACAAATCTTAATTCCGATAATGAGATCTTTTAGTCCAAAATATATTATATCTATTACGACCCGCCCTGTTTCGTTTATATAATTTTGCAAAAACAATTTCCATAAAGATATATATTATTTCTTCCATTACAAATGTTACGGTCTCGACGTTTTGTAAATACATACAAGGATCTGGTTTAGTTCAAAGAAATATTAAACAGTGAGCGAAATATATTCCGTTTGAACGCATCGGTATGGGTCAGGGATGGTAAACAATTTGAACTGGTAATATTTTATATAAATATATGTACGGCTTATATGTATACAAATGCAAAATAACCGCTAAATGCACATGTGTTATTGTTTACTTTTACTAAAATAAATCTATGCTCTTTCAGTTTGCCACACAAAACTATTTTAACACACTATATTTTCTACGTTTGTCTTGTTAGTATATTTGTGTTTATGCATGTTTTTCTCCTTCCCCCCTTTATTACTTGTGTTTTCTGGTCAATGCTGCCACCTGTGAGTGCAACAAACGAACATACCGGCAAAGGAAATATGTGGAATCGTCGTCTGACGAATTGAAGAGAGTTCCCATAGATTTTATTATTGTTTAAATACAACAGCTTTAATCAGCACCTGTTACTGGTAGGAGCATTACAGTCAACATTAAATATTGCCCACCGCTGGCTCTGGTCTTACATTACAGTGGTGTACCTGCCACACTTGTCTCATGCGAATTAGCGGGTCTCAGATAGTCTTCATTTTCATGATGTTTCCTTCACCATAAAATAACATCAGACCACAGACGTCTCATTCTAGGATTACGATCTTAGAATTTTAGATTGTCGGAAAGCACACCTGCTACTTACTAGTGCAGTTTAGTTCGTTAGTCCAGCACAGATTGGCAAGTTTCATGCATGAGTTGCCTCGATGTGCAGATATCATCCCAATGTGTTCTTTTACTGTTAACTCGTGATAATTGTAAGATTACCTAAGTAATTGTAAGAGCAATAAGGATATTAGGTCATAAAAATGCTTAAAAAGTTCCTTGCTTTCCTAGACAGGATTCGAGACCATATAATTGGATATTACCATATCCTACCTTCGACTTTCTATAGCATAAATAATGCTAATTTTTAAATTAAGCCTTACAGCCATATACTTTTCACGTCAGTCATTCGAGTTGTTAAAAACTGTGAGCATTAATTATAATGGTTATAATTAATGTTAATGGTGATTGTGTTATAAAATTGTTTAATTGTTCTTTTAATAAATACTAGTTGTGTGGAGGCGTTGAAATAATCATATACTTTAAGGAGTTTCAGGTTTCGTTAATAATAAGGAAAACCATTATCGGGCATATGTGACTAGCATACTAGGTATTACCACCCGTTTTCCCTCAAGTAAATTGGATTTATGACTCATCCCATCCCTATTAATATTATACATGCAAAAGTAACTGTCTGTCTGTCTGTCTGTCTGTCTGTCTGTCTGTCTGTCTGTCTGTCTGTCTGTCTGTCTGTCTGTCTGTCTGTCTGTCTGTCTGTCTGTCTGTCTGTCTGTCTGTCTGTCTGTCTGTCTGTCTGTCTGTCTGTCTGTCCATCTGTCTGTTCCGTTTTCACGGAAAAACTACTGGACCGATTTGACTGAAACTCAGTATATATATACATATATATATTTTCGATGCTGAGGATGGATATAGAATACTTTTTATCCCGAAAAATGGCATAGTTTCCGGGATAAAAATATATTTGTCTCTCTGTTTGTTATGCTTTTACGGAAAAACTATTGAAACGATTTGGCTGAAATTCGGTATATATGTAATTTTAATACCGAGGGTGGACAAGGAATACTTTTCATCTCGGATAATGGCAGAAGTTTGGGGGATAGATTTATGTAAAGATTATCCCAGAAAGTAGGATAGGTTTTTATTTTGTTATTTGACATTTTCGTCATTTTGGTCAATTTGGTCGATGTGGTCAGGGTGCTCGATGTGGTCGATGTGGTCGGTATAGTCGATGTGGTCGATGTGGTCGATTTGGTCGATGTGCTCGATGTGGTGGGTGTGGTCGGTGTGGCCGATGTGTCGTCGATGTGGTCGATGTGATCGATTTGGTCATATCGGTGATACTTTTCATCCGGGGGATAAGATAGTTTGCGATACAAAATGAAGTGAATCTTCCGGGGCAAATAGCAGTAACATAAAAATTAATTACAATGTAACCTGTGTTGTAACCTCTTGAAACAAGCGGCGCGCACTAGCGGCTGACGCGCGGCTGCGCCGCGGGGTAAATTCTAATGTTCCAATAAATTCTAAAATTATTATCGTACAAAAGAGCGAACGCTAAAATATCATAATACTACATCTTACTTTTAAAATGTCCTGATAGAAATCATTTTCATAACGTTAAACCGTTATGAAAATGACAATAAAATACGTTAGGTGACTCGTTTAAATTATGACGTCAGAACTTGCTATACTCGTACAAAATCTAACAACAGGTTTCAGTTTTAAGGTTATTAAAAGTATCTCGATTGACTTAACTACCAAAAGCACCCTATCGTTGCTTGGTCTTGTGGGATCCCGGGAGCTTTTGAATCCTCCGATTAAGTAATATGATAATATTACTATTAAGTAATATGATAATATCCTAAATTCGTGTTTGGTCCCTCAAGTACCTATATATTCTACTAGCTTTTACCGCTGTTTCACTCGCGTTAATGTAGATTTTGTCAATCAATTCAGGTCGGTAGACACAAGAGGCATTATTGTAAAAACGATTAACATAGAGCTTAAATATGTCGAAAAGTTATTTTACTATGCCTCGGAAACAGTACTTTTTTTTCGGGATAAAATTTACCTTGTTTCCTTTAAAGTTCCTACATCTGAAAATGTGTATGAAAAATTTCATTATAATCGGTAGTGTGGTTTAAACGTGAAAGCGTAACAAAAAAATGCACGTATGCATTTATAACAGACTAGCTTTTGTCCGCGACTTCTCATATGAGAATGTTATCCCACGGGAACCGTATGTGCTATTTCAGACTATTATCTATATCTGTGCCAAATTTCATCCAGATCCGTTGCGCCGTTCTGGCGTGAGATTGAGCAACAAACAACCATCCAAACTTTCGCATTTATAATATTAGTATAGACTAGTATATATTAGTATAGCATTTTAGGATTCTCTTTAGTAAATAAAAATAGTCTGCGTCCGCACCAGTGCTATATTCGACATCCCTAACACAGATATTCTCTCTCCAAACCGCCCCGGTCCGCCTCCGTTTGATCATGGTCCCACTGGCGGACATTCCGCCTTGCGATGCCTTCAGATATTCAAAACCCGTTCGGCTGGAAATTCCATTTAATTTCGTACAGATTTCCTTGTTCTCCTCTTTCGGAAAGGGTTGCTGAATTCAAAGTTTTAGTGAAGTTGTTCCGCTACGTTGTTGATTGCAATCGAATGGACTTAGCTGTTGTTGTTCTTACAGCCGGTTTTTTATATCTTACCTAGTATTCGTGCCTATACTTACTGGTTGAAAATTGGCATAAACTCCAAACAAGTAATGTAAATTTTCTACTAATGATAAGATAAAAGAAGAGAAAATAATATATACTATAAACCCGGCTTTAGAATTCATTATATCACTCTAGGCTGTTCTTTTGATAACGGGTCAAGTATGGTGCTGCAAGGAGATTAATGGTTCACCTTTCGCAGCATTATACTCATAGAAAGAATAAAATAGGCTTTATGTTATTATAATCAATAAATGTAATTTATGTTCAACAACAGCAATAACATTTTTCAAATCAATAAGCAGCGTGATTGCAGCGTAGTTGATTTAATACTAACAACATCAGAGCCGATAAGCTTCACACTGCTGGGTTCCCCATGTTAACGGGACTAGTGAGCTTACCCGCTATCCTTTTCTTCTCCGTCAGCCCTTAATAAGTGATGTATGCCTCCCGGCTAGGATTCACTTATTATAGCATAGTGCTATACTTTCCCAACCAGAACTGGCTGAAACTGAGACGTTATATCTAATAAATAATGGCTCCACCACCATGACCGACTACCCTCGCAGCCTCCGATATTCCCGTACCAAAGCCTATGTGGTTGAGTGGGCTAAAATTTTGCCGGCAAATGCGTAGGTCCCGGGTTTGATTCCTAACATGGTGAATTTCGTAAACGAACTTTCCGTTTTTCACTATGGCCTGGTGTTAAAGATCGGCCTCAGAGTAGTCTGTTGTATATTACTCTTAACACAAGCGTCATTTTATTATCTTGGGGGTATATATGTGTGTCTTTGTCAGAATTATTTAAGAAAAAAAAAACGCGAGTCTGTTAGAAAGCTACAAAGTTCTCATATACGACGGCGCTCGTTTAATTTAGAGAAATTGTGAATAAGACAACAATACTTGGAGTAAAAGACATATTTAACGTGTGCTTGTTCTAAAGATCTCTTTACTTTATAGCTTTCGCTCGGGCGCGAAGTGTTTAGCTTTGTTTTCTCCGCCAACTAAATTAACGCTTATGAAACATTGTTTTGATGCTCGGTTAACGATGCTGTACCTAAATTGGAAACATTAAAACCCAACGGCTGCAACGTATCATGAATATAATTAATTGCAAGGGAAAATCTTATATGAGATGTTGGCTGTTTTAATACTACCTCATTTATTTATCCTAGTTTTGATTAAAGTTCACTCTGCTATGAATCAATGGAATTTAAAATGTTTAGTCGGCTATTTGTACAGACTATATACTATTGTGTATTGTTAATTATTAAATTAACAGGACAGGATTACAGGACTCGAATTAAAAATGCCGTTAGAACTACTATAGAATTTATTAGAACTGTACAAACACATATAAAACAAATACAAATAAAGCTGGATGCAACCAGTTCACACTGCACGATTTGTTACAATTCGAACGCGCAAAGTCCGTCGTCTATATCACTAATCGAGAGTACTAGAGAACGTCTTACTCGTTTCGTACTCGTCGCTTGACTGCCCCGCCCCTCCATTCGGGCATCGTCTTATACTAACGACACAGTACAAAGAAATTGGAGGCGCACACTGAGTTTCTAAGAAATATTAATTTGCACACCTGCGAACGTCCACAAAGTCGAAAACAATAACAATAGGGATTAGTTCGACGCTAATGATGGTTATAAAACAAGTAGAAAAACAATAGCACGTTATAAATTCAAAACACAAAGGATTCCCTAATCCGGGAGGACAATAAGCTGCGCTTACAATAGGCTGTGCGGCTTATCTTTGACGGCATGTAACAAAATATATATATATAGTTAGTTTCTTTGTTATTATTATATGTAAAAATCAAGTTTTTATGTAAATTAAATAAAGCTACTGCCTAGGATTTGACACGTGGCGCCGCTGCGGGGAAACTCATTATATTACTAAAAACATTTAGCCTTACAGCAAACAATGCCACGTAATAGGTTTTGAAAACAAATGAAACAATCGAGAATAGAACATGCAAAACTAAAGACAAACAATTCAACATAAACGCAGTAAAAACTTTTCTTTATATCTCCCAAGATTATACGTGGAACAGATAATTTTTGGAATGGGCATTACCATAACAAAAGCGGGATAAGTTATTTGATACTCGGTCGCGCCGGTTTCCGGTCTACTTTACGTTGATTCCACAATTTTCCAGGTGTATTTTTGACTTTAGTGCTGCCAAGTTTTGATGGAATGTAACGAGAAATGTGTTTTTAATATTTTTGGATCTTTATCTAAAGAAGAAAATTTCGCTAAATTCTGATATTATTATAATCCTTTATAATGACAATACTAAGTGTATTTTTCAAGTGGAATGCATTGTCGAATTCACGACGTAACTAGAGCTTTAGAAAAAATATTTTAAGAAACATTTTGTAAAACTAAAATAGGAACATTTATTTTGAAGAATAATTCTCTTATTTGGAAATCTATTGCTGAATTGATACTTTGAAGGTAAAAAGTATGTATAAAAGATAGTGTTGTACACATTTGTTAAACTAAAATCTTATAAACTAATACAACAAAGAAAACTTTTATTGTACTCTACATATAAATCCTTAGCACTAAAGTAGAATACGTTCAGTATTCTAAGCCGCCGTCTTCTATGGGTGAAAGGTGCCCGCTGTGTAAAATATACAAAACAAAAAGCTATAAATAGAATAAGTTGCGTAAAATCTGGCAACTTAACCAATGGTTGTCAATTTTGCCATTATACGTTTTCGTTTGCAATATTACTATCACCTCTCACAAAATGTCTTTTTGAGGGACATTATATGCTCAAAAAAGTAATTTTGTTACAATTGTCATTTTGTTAAAGGTAATTGTAATCTCGTAAACGAAAGTCGAAGACCTGTAATGGCAAAATTGTCAACCGTTGGTTAAGTTGCCATATTTCACGGTACATATTGCACTGTATACATTTTTACTAATTTTTTATAATATACTTTATTACACACAAATGAGTAATAAAACTAGTAACAATGTAACAAATAGAATACAATTTGGCGGTCTTATCGCTATAAGCGATTTCTTCCAGACAACTTTTTTGCTCAATTTCTGGATTTTTCTCGAATCATGTATTTGACGCTGGCAACACTACCTGGAGTGGATAGCCGATATTTTTATCTGGTGCCCAACCCCTCAGAATTTGCATAATAACTAATTTGGGTCAATTTGTGAACGTGTATGGAGTATATGTGTGTGCCAAAACCAAAAGGCTTTGTTATTTCGCAGTTTTAACGCCCTACTGTGCAAGGGTAAGCGCGATTATTGTTTTTTTAATAACCTATCGATTTTGTTGCTGTTAGTTTAGCGGGATTAGTTCTGAAGGGAAGCTTTTTACGCAACCAGGTTTAAACAATGGGCTCATGAAATGATGATGAGAGCTTTAAATTTAACTTTTTTTATTTTTATTAACAACATAATTGTTTTCTTACGTGACATTGATGAACATTATTTTGAAGTTTATTCTAGCCGGAAATCTTATTTTGTTTGGTTTGATATGTTCTCGAGAATTTTAGATTTAATAATTCCCACCCCGGGACCCACTTGAACACACACAAAAAATAATTTCACATGAATTCTGGAACCCGATTCCAGCGCCACTTACCTGGATTTAATTGTGAATCTAAACCATCCCGAGACCCACTCAAACACACACAAAAATTTTCGTCAAAATCCTGGAAATCAATTGCAGCGTCACCTACGGGTACCAATTGTTAATCTAAACTATTCTCGAATTCACTTGAACAAACACAAAAAAATCATCAATATCGCTTCAATCGTTTAGGAAGAGTTCAGTGACATACACACGAACAGAAGAATTTTATATATAAAGATTTTTGGGCTACAAACCCTCGCGGGCGTTCTCAGGACACCATACCAAATTTTCATCACAATCTGATCAATGGTTTTGGAGCATATTGAGGATAAATATACAAACATTGATTTTTATTTATAAGAAGATAAAGACGGCAACCAAGGATTCACCAATATTTGACAACAAACATATTGTTACGACGAGTGCGGGACTGGAATTAAAATGCCGTTAGAATTACTATAGAATTTATTTAGAACTATACAAACACGTATAACACAGGTACAAATATAACTGAACACAACCAGTACAAACGTAATGCACGATTCAATAACACGTGCAAAGTCCGTCACTATATAGATTATCGAATGTACACACGTCTTGCCACGCTTGTGGTTATCGCTTGACTGCCCTCCTCTATCCATCAGGCCGTCCTTTTATGCTCCACAAATGCAAATGCAAATGCAAATGTACGTTCACCCGGCAACACCGCCACAGTTTCCTAGAATTAGCTTGTAACACCTGGCTAATGATGCTAATGAGCGAGTACAATAGGACAATGGGCCGTATGCCAATAAATAAGTAATCAAAGAAGACGAGATCATAAAGGTATTACAATTGGTTCAAATGCCGACATGTAATAAAACGTGCTCCGTGGAATTTGTCTTTGTCGGGGGGCTAAGTTGTAACAATATTATATGTCACATTGCGTCTGTGGTCAAATATTTATAGTGCGTTCAGCAATTAATTTTGTGTTTAATCATCGAAAGGTATGGAAATAAAATAGTTACTACTTTTTTACTTTCTTTTTATATTTTCTCACCTTTTAAACCTTCCTTGGGCTAATCGCTAAATAGCGATCTCTTGCAGACAATTCTTGGTAGGAATATTACTGCTGATTTGGTTTTGTTTGGTTTGGTGATTGTAAAGATTTGAAAGTATATAAATTGTTATTATCAATCTGTGACAACCCGACATTGTGAGCATGATTATGGGTGACGCTGTTACACTACCTACATTACCGCCAACAATGAAGATATGTAACGGTTGTATTATTTTTCTTCTGCGGCCATGCTATTTCCTGACTCTAATTTATTCGTGGCACACTTAACGTTACTGACAAAGTTACCTAATAAATGAATCAGTATCGCTTTCAGTGTTTCTAGTCGTCGGTAACTATTCTATGACATTGGTAATACGTCATCCGCGTGTGGCGTCGTATACGTCACGGTATGACGACGTAACACACGTGACATGACGTAACGTACAATCTTACGTACCTTGATAAACATCTAGTAACTAATGTGTAATGTAATAGGTTGGCAAGAAGGTAATTTCAGTTTTTAGAACAAAATAGTTTTTTTGTAAAAAAATATTTAGTAAAAAAGTCTTCAATGGTGTTAGATAGATAACGTTTTAACACATAACCCTGTTGAATCAAGATTTAACGCTTGTGCCCCTACTTAACCTGCGTTAGTATTATGACTGTGTCCAAATGCGACTTACTTAACGTAAGAATAACCCGTTAATGATTATCAACATTGGTATACTATGGAGTCATTGACGCATCTCAAATATTAAAATTATCCTGGGTGTAGCAGGAACAGTATAAAATACATGAAGATTTTATTTCAAAAAAACTAAAGACGCGTAAAACCTTGCATTGTCTAAGAGAATCAAATCTTCATGTTTTAAAATTGAAAGCAACTAAAAACAAAAGTTGTCGAATTGTTCGACGGTTAAGTTGTGCGTATTGTATACATCCCATGTTTCATGATGAGTGTATTTTTAACACACCCTTCGTATAAACAGACAAACGAACTGCGATAAATGCGGGTAATAATGGTAATTTATTAACTGCTGGTACATAAATATAATTTCAATTGCCAGTTGTTCTACATTGAGATGTGTGAGAAATGTCGATGATAAATCTTCGGTCAGTAGTTGATTGGTGGGGTTAGATTGTTTTCCGAAAATCGAGAATATAAATGATTATTTTGAAAAAATATTGTTTATTTTGCCTTTGGTTCATAGCAGAAACTGCGCGAACCCAAAAAATAACTCATAATAATATGTGAATGTTTTCTGTGTATTTGAAAGTGAAGTAATATATTTCTCTTCTCGGTTTGTTACATGAATCGATGTCGACGAAGTTTTGCATGATTATTGTAATCCGTATTGAAATAACGTATGTAAATTTGAAATTTTTATAATGGCAATTATAACTATGTATTTCATATTCAGACACAAATTTTTTTGTTAATGAATTAATATAAATAAATATTATATGTTCAAAATAGGTGAAGTGACGTGGAAATTTCTAGTTAAATGTTATTAGTTTATTATACGCACCATTAATCTTACAAATACTATATGTATTTATTTGTTAAACATAAAGATAAATACTAGTCTCAGCACTCGATTCTATAACCGTCTTGAAACAGTGACAGATAAGGACATACCCCTAGGAGAAAGAAGCCGCCATAAAACGTTGTTTATCCCATAAAAACGGGTAATAATGATATTCTACCAGGAAGAAGCATTGTCGGACAACGCATAAAGATGGGGGTTGATTATCGCGCGAGTTTTACGATGATTCGACTGCTCGAGTCGAAGCTCTTAATTATACCGGTAACAGAAGCCTTTATAAATTTTTATGAGTAATACTTCCGAGTTTTACTACAAATTCACCTAATGTTTAGTCATGTTGTTGTCGAGCATGAAGCACGCGGTGCCTAGGTAGCTATACGCAATGACGATATGTTCTAGTCGATCGTTTCGATTGTTCAAAAAGTACATCTTAATAACTCTTGATTGTTTTCACTTAGTCGATGTTTTCGATTACGATCCGGGTAATGAATCGACTCGACTTTCAAGTACAAGACCGGCAAGTTATCTCGAAATAATCGGAAAAAATCTCGATTGTTTAGTCGGGAAACGGGTCGATTGTTGTTATGTTCGTAATGTTTATGTTCCTATCGATTGCGATGCGATTCTTTCAATTATTTTAACATTTCGAATGCGCCCATCAGCTACCGTGTAGCGAAGCACTGACCACGGCGACTTAAGCTGTTAGGATGGGTGTTCCATAGGGTCGTTTATATAGGAAACATTACGTAGCTAATGATTTATTTCAATTTCGAATACACCTACTTATAAATTTTCATAACAGTCTGAATGTGAATTAAAGAATTTGCAACTTTTTGGAAAAGTAAAGGGCACAATAAAACATCATCAACCTTCAAATTCACACTGAAACTCCTGTCATGATTTCAATACTAACATATTTTGTATTGTTTTATTTCTTAAAATAGCAGTAAGCAGATACAAGTAGTTTTGGGGTCTTCACTCGACTCGATCGCTGTTGTTATATGATGTAGGTACGTCGATATAATTATGTGTATGTTAAGTTGCGTACGTTCACTGCGCGTCGTGTTCTTGTATGTGTGTATAATAATTACTTAAAGTGCTATCATGATAGTTGAGGCGATCGTATCTATCTAATATCAGCCATTTATTGTTTCATGTCAATTTTAATGTAACAATGCATAATCACGCGACGTTTTTCATATGAATATTCAACTATCATAAGTTAATCACTATTCTTCATTTGTATTCAATTGTATATCCGTAAATTAAATTTTTCTGGGTGCGGTTCCAGGTGGCTCCTTAGTTTTTATGTATATACATAAATAAGAATTAGTCAGTAACAAGTTGTATAAGAAAATAAGAGTTCATACCCCATTGTTTTTCCCAAAAGATAAAAATATAAGGATAAAAAGATTTCTGCCCCTATAAGAGACGGAGGAAGGTGATTGAAAAAAACGTATGTATTTGCACATACAACATACATATTATTTTCGATGGAGCCTCAATTGCGTAAGTTTTCGTGGTCTTTTAAATGAGGATATTCGTGATTTTTTTTACCTGCAAGACCTTAGAAAAGACTCCACTATACCGATTTAGAATTATTTTCTCACGCGCTTTGTCAATTTCTTATACGATAAAAGTTGATGAATGATATCCATCAATGAATTTACTTCAACATGTTCGTTTTGGGACCGTAAAAAATGACCCACTTTTTGCGTGAACCGGTTGCGGTGTACCGTGAAGTGGGGTAAACAAGCGGTTTGATAAATGATTCAAAAATCGCAAGTGACGCGCGGGTGTCACGTGACAAACATTCATGTCGCATGTCGCCACTAGGGCTGCTATCGTTGACGTTAGCGTCTAAAGACCACAAAGACAAAGACGATTATTTCTTTGAACACATCCTAATCGTTACAACACTTTGAGGCCGCTCACACATGGCGATGCATATTGCAAACAACCGTTTAATAAAGAAAGTTAATGTTCGTTATACTTATTCTGTATAAGAACAATTTTATGAGAAATATTAGGATACGAGCTGACAGTACACATAAAATCTAAACGACATAGAGTATGCAACCAACTTAACAGCCAGAATCAACAACAACATTTTGTCCACTAAAACTGTAGATTCTTGGTACATGAGTGAACAGTGCTCCAAACCGTCAATAGGGGACTATAATCACTTTATCAGGTAGACCTCTTGTTGTTTCTCAGATTTGAAAATAAAAAAGAATCAACGTCTTTATAATAGATATATAATATATATATAATAGATTTATTTTCATTAATTATGTTCCAATTTAATTTAAACGAAAGATACTTTATGTCGAGAAAGACTATTTAGGAGAGCTTTTACAAAAACTAAATAAAGTTCCAAGGTTTTCTTGTAGCAACCCTGTTACGAAGAAGAGTGGCACATCGCGACGTCACGTCGCGCTGCCAAGCGTCCTTGCCTAATGACTAGTAATGACTGAAACAGGCTGTTACAAAGTATATTGTTTGTCAACCAAGAAAAGCTAGTCTTTCAGTCTTAATACGGTTAATAAGTTTTTTGGCCTCATATTATTAAATTCTTATTATTATTAATAATTTTAATTACATTTTGTCTTATTCATGGTACAATAAATACTAAAAATCTCTAAGATTTTTTCTCTTCATTCTTGCATTAATATCTTTCAGAATAATTTACATATTAATGATAAGAGTTTATCTTTTTTGTATATCAAATAATAAAATTTAAATAAAAATAAAACTAGCTACACAAAAATTGATTATTTAAGAATATATCAGTCTGGATCTCGGTATTTAGAATATTGAAAGGTTACCGCTGTACATATTTATAATCAAATGTTACTTATTTGAACAGAATCATAAATATTAAGTATATTTTATATTTTATTGTAAATTAATTTAAAAAACTCATTAAATACTAAAAATAAATTAAAAAATAATAAATAAGTTAATATAAAGTATGTAAGAAATCGCTGCCAGAGGGAAACGTGCCCAGAAAGCTGGTTGCATTGTCACGCTGATTCGTTGCGCGAAATACGAACCAGCCTTCTGATCACGGGTTGCATCAAAGAGGTTCTTACAAATTTTTTTGAAGAAACCCTTTGCCGGTGGACCCCACGGACCTAAAGTTTCAAATCCCAAATATGTAACCCCTACCTAGGATTCCATATTTGCGCCGTTTGAGATCTTCAGCTGTTGAAGCAGCGTTGCCAGCCCCTGGCTTACTCATTGGAAGATGTGCCAGTGCCAGAGTTTCGACGCATATCGCATCCCACAGATTTTTATTGTAACAACACAATAAATTAATGAAACACATTTCGAAATGCATTATTATAATATTGGTTTAGACTATCGTTACTGCGAACATGTTTATGGTTGATAATGATTATGATTAATTAATCGTTAAGAAATTTAGGATTTCTGTAATGATACAAAACATTCTCAATTGTCACTTGTGTTATTCTCATTTTATATGCTTGAATTAGCAGCTCCTTAATACTTTCTATTGTTCCGGATAATATTGCATGGAAATTGTGAGTATGGTTGCGAAAATAAAATCATCCTCGTATCCAAACAGTCTTTGATTTGAAATCTCGTGTACGTGTACTCATTCGGTTAAACGTATCTTTTACGACCTTAAGCAAATATTGGGGCATTAATGACCGTTCCTTTTTCGGGAAATATAAACACAGACCCAGTGATGTATTTAATTATATACAGAGTTTTAAGATGTACTGCAATCCGGATCAAAGTTACCCACCCTAAAGACAATTAATTAGTTGCTACAACCTGAGGACTTTTGGACGATTGTTTTTAATATACAGAAAAATAATAATTGTTTACCATTAAATAAAAATACAATATCTAAAAACTCGTAAGGTATAAACTGCGTACGTTAATTGTACCGTTCTGTAATCAATAGTAGCCTATTAGCCAATACTCTCTCGAGACGATAATTGTTACGTATGTAAGAAATTTCTTAATACGGCCTTACCACGTTACTTCATAGATCCACTGCATCGTATTAGTCGCAAGTGACATGCAGCTCCTGATTCTGTCTCTCGCTTACATCGTTATATTCTATCTCCATTACATTCCAATCTTGATTTGATCTGTGACTATGATTGATGATGGCTTAACGTTCCTGTCTGTTGCTCCTACTACGAGAACTTCATCAAAACTCGAACTAATGAACGTTTACAGAAATAAACTGATGTTTTACTTAGTAACTTTTTACAAATTCATCGTACGATTTATAACATTTCTTATTCTAGATTTTATTACTGTAATGAAACTATACATTTTTTTTTATAGCTGATGTACAGCAGACAGGCATACGGCCCACCTGATGGAAAGCGGTTACCGTCGCCTATGGCCGTTTGCAACACCAGAGGTGACACTAACGCGCTGCCGGCCTCGAAGCAATTTTATGACACCTTTTTTAAAAAACCCCATATTGTAGCGCTGTGCGAAAACCGCGGCTGGGAGCTCATTCCAAATCCCCACGGTGCGCAAGAGAAACGTTCTAGAGAACTGTTGCGTACAAGAGCGAAGCGGCTCCAGGAAGTGGGGATGAACGCCCAGCCGCTAGCCTGCGGTGCGCTGGTAGAAGGAAGACGAAGGCACCATTCTAAACAGTTCCTCGGAACACTTCCCATTGTACAGTCGGTAGAATACGCAGAGAGACGCGAAGTCTCTCCGAAAGCCAAGCGTATCTAAAATGTCTGTGAGTATGGGATCGTCGACAATACGAACGGATCGTAGTTGAATACTGTCCAGGGGATTTAGCTGGTAGGCGGGTGCCTCGGCCCACAAGTGTGAGCAGTTCTCCATATGCGGCCTCATCTGGGCCTTATCAAGCACAAGATGTTGCTGCGAAGTGAAATACTGCTTGGACCGGTTTAGCACTCCCAGCTTCTTGGAGGCAAGTTTTACCTTACCTTCAAGATGGCCCCTGAACTGCACATCGTTCACGATGTCGACACCAAGGATTCCAATACTGTTGGAAGTGGTAAGGGGAGTTCCTTGGAACTGAAGCGCTTTTTCGAATGGAGTTTGCTTGGCAGAGAATACGCAGACCTGTGTCTTCGTGGGGTTGAAATGGACAAGGTCTTGTCTCCCCCATTCAGACTATCTCTACCTATATATATAGTTCTATATATATATATATAATATATATATATATATATATATATATATATATATATATATATATATATATAGGTAGAAAACTCCTTAGAGCTTGTCTAATCTAGTCTAATACAATTATTATCAACAATAAGAAGATAAAATTTAATATGTACTGCAATTCTCCTTGTCATTTGCTATTTTTAAGTTTGCGAATGTATTATTTAAATCCTCGTTACTTCTTGTCCTTGCAAGACAGTGTATAACTCTAAATTTTAACATTTTGTAATAAACATACTAAAGTGTAAAAGCTCCAAAATAATGTATAATTGTTAAAATTATAACTTAGTACAATAACTACTTCAAATTATATGATATTCCCAAAAGACATAATGGAAATCTAGACGGCGGTTTCCGTTCTAATAAATTCGACCTTGGCTCGAATCTATGACTATGATGTGTACTATGATTTCGTAGACTGGAGGAAAATTAGCGTCAATTACGTAACTTTAGTGATACACTGTACAATATTTAATATTAGTTATTTTGTACTCTATTGTATCATTTATAATTTTAAGCTAGAGTAACTTTAATTTTATTTTAAGTAACGTCAATATTCGTTTTCGTAGTAAATTGTATCGTTTTTAAACTTAGCATATAATTAGTAAACAAGAGTTCACGCTAATAGAATGTATATTTTTTTAAATTTATTATGATTATATAGATAGGTAGATACTTTTGAATTAATATTTTATTTGGTTACTTTGTATTGTAATCCCTAGAAATGTATTTAATTGATATTTTTTATAAAGTTCTGATAATGGAAAACAGTCTAGTATTTTTTATACGAGTGGGATACACATTGCAAGAGGTTGGGGAAAAAGTCTTTTCGCATATAGTATGTATGAACTTGTAATAAGATCTCTTTGGCTATACCATTTGTATCTGGCTGGTTTTGGTATCATTAAAAAGTTTTAATTTTAAAGAAGACAATTCCAAATTCAAATTAGGAAAATATGTGATTTTCATTTGTTTTTCTTAGTGTTAAAATAAGTGAATCTAATGAAGAAATTCGATACATTTTAAAATTTTACTACAAATAAGGTAAAAATGCAACACAAGCCGCGAAAAAAATTTGTGATGTTTATGGACCTAATGCAGTATCTGTGAGAGTAGCGCAAATTTGGTTTAAGCGTTTTCATTCCGGAAATTTTGATATCAAAGATGCACGTCGCTCTGGTCGCCCTGTTACGGACAAAATTGATGCCATTTTTGAAAAAGTGGAGCAAGATCGGCATATTAGTAGTTATGATGTAGCTGGAGAACTGGGAATTGACCACAAAATGGTTTTGGCGCATTTGAAACAAGCTGGGTACACAAAAAAGCTCGATATTTGGGTGCCTCATGAGCTCACTGAAAGAACCTAATGAACCGTGTACTCATTTGTGATTCTTTATTACGACGTAATGAAACCATTTTTGAAGAAGCTGGATAACTGGTGATGAAAAGTGGATCACGTATGACAAGAACGTGCTAAAAAGATCGTGGTCAAAGGCCGGTCAGGCTTCACAGACTGTGGCGAAACCCGGGTTAACTCGCAACAAGATGATGCTGTGTGTATGGTGGGATTGGAAGGGCATTATTCATTATGAGCTGTTACCGCCAGGCAGGACCATCGATTCTGAACTGTACTGCGAACAACTGATTAGATTAAAGCAAAAAGTTGAGAGAAAGCCGTCGGAATTAATCAACAGAAGGGGTGTGGTTTTTCAGCATGATAACGCTAGACCTCACACATCTTTAGCCACTCAGCAAAAATTACCTGTTTCGGTCTCTGCAGAATTCCTTAGGCAGTGTCGGGTTAACATCACGAGAGGACTGCTAAAACCTCTTGTCGCAGTTTTTTAATTAGAAGCTCCAAAATTTTTATAGCAATGGGATTCACGTCCCTAACTACAAAATGGCACCTACATACTTTAGTCATATGTAAATAAACTTTATAAAAAAACCTTTTGATTTTTTATATAAAATGCGAAGAAACTTTTTCCCCAACCTAATATATAAATATTAAAGTCTTCTCTTTTTAGATATCCCATTAAGTTGTCATACAGTGAAAAATAAATTATGTAGTTTTAATCCTTGAGAAAATTACTTTCTGTAATATAATTGTTTTGGTACATTCTATGTTTAAAACTCACGGTTGTCTCGAAGCACTAATAAATCAGTTCGTCAAAAATGAATAGTAATCACGTAGTAGCGGCATCTGGTGCGTTGACAACCGCACCGGCTGCGACACACGGTCGCAAATTGACTTGTCAGTTGGTTGTCGCTTTGTGGCAAGGCTCGATGTACACGCCTCTGATTCTACTGCTTGCTATTGTTCTATAGACTTTTTTATTGCATGAGTTCAGCAGACAAGCAGACGGCCCACCTGATGGAACGCGGTTACCATGGCCTGTTGACATTTGTAACACCTAAGGTGTTTGTTACCAATGTGCTGCCGCTCCCTAATAGGAGATTGCCACATGACCTAAACACAACTCAGGTTCGTTATCGCGGCATACCCTAGACCAGAGGTGGTAGCGGCCAGGCGGGCAAATACCCTATCACCTGACTGCGGGTTGTTTTGCCGCCTCTTACGACAAGTCTTCTGGCTGCAGGGGATTGTATTCTTCATTCCTACAGGGATAAAAAGATTAAGATGAAATATCAATCAATTCATATCAATTGCAATTTTAATAGACGTCTGGAAAAATCGATCAGGTGCGTGAAGTGTCCGCAAAATGAAAGGTATTGTAACTATTGTAACTTCCACTGTTTTTATGATTTGACTCCGCAACTATTCAACTTTAAAAAATTTAAGGCAAAAGATCATGTATGACATAGAGCCTTTCCCAGTAACCCATATGTCTCTTCGCCGAATTTCATTACAATCCGTCTAGTCGTTTAGTCGAAACGTTACTTGTATTTCGAGTTAGTTACGCATTCAGATACAAATTAATAGATAGATAACACTTTATTGTACACCATTACAGAAAACACAGAAAAACTTATAGCCTAAAAATATTCTAAATGTGCACAATGGGCGGTCTTATCGCTAAGACGCGATCTCTTCCAGACAACCCGTGGCAGGAATAAAACAGATTATATTGGTCAAAGATGGTATACATATATATTAGAGGATATGCAGTTACTTACATATATTTTATTCATTTATAAACATACTAGAGTTTACGCCGCGGCTGCGCCGCGTGTCAACCACTAGTGCGTATCTCTTGTATAAGATGTAACCTGTACCGCCTGCTTTAAAGAGCAGGCGGTACAGGTTACATTATATTTAATATTTTATGTATTTGCCCCCAGAAGATTGACTTCATTTTATATCGCAAACTATACCATTCACCATTTATCTGTAAACTACGTTATCTGTCTAAGTGACAAAACTTGACAAAAATGACAAAAGGGAACCAAGTAGACCAAGGGGACCAACGGGACCTTCGGGACCAACGGAACTAACGGGACCAAGTGGATGAATTGGACAAAATCACAAAAAACCTATCCCAATTTTTGGGATAATCTTTACATAAATCTATCCCATTATCTGGGATGAAAAGTATCCCTTGGCCACCTTCGGTATTAATATTACATATGTACCGAGATTCAGCTAAATCGGTCCAATAGTCTTTCCATGAAAGGATAACAAACAGAGAGACAAATATATTTTTATCCCAGAAACTATCCCATTTTTCGGGATAAAAGTATCCTATGTTCATCCTCGGCATCGAAAATCAATCAAATCGGTCCAGTAGTTTTCCCGTGAAATCGGAACAGACAGACGGACAGACAGACAGACAGACAGAGTTACTTTCGCATTTATAATATTAATAATAGGGATAAGTGTGTAAAATATTATATAAGTAAGAATTATACTTAATAGACACATATAAATACACCTATTGATATTACATACATAAATATATACATATACATAAATATACGCAAAAATATCAAACATCACTATGTTGCAGGTAGTGCTTTTTTTGTTATGTTCTTAAATATTGTTAGTTATTTAGCTTGTCTAACAGTAACAGGTAGCTTCATTCCAGAGTCGAATAGCCTGTACAGTAAAAGAATTATTAAAAAAGATGAATAATGTTTCGGAGTATTAAGTCGAAGATTCGTAGAAGGTCGTAAATTGTGAGAGGAAGAGATGAATTCAAAGCGTTCTTTGAGATAATACGGGGTTGTGGGGATAAACAACACACTGTAAAGGAGTGAAGGAATATGAGTATTCCGGAGAAAACGAATTGGCAACCACTTGAGTTTTTTACGAAATTCAGAGACGTGGTCATATTTGCGTAACCCAAATATGAACCTTATACAAAAATTTTGGAGGCGCTCAAGCTTATTAAAATGCTCTTGAGTCAAATCAATATAGCTGGCGTCAGCATAATCAAGAACGGGGAGTAGTAAGGACTCTGCAAGCTTAATTTAACTTAATTAATATGCATAGTGTAGTTGTAGTATTATTACCGAAATTACATACTAATTTCGGGAATAATATGTAATAATATCTAGAAAACTTAATAACATAAGTCAACGGACACTGATATACTACATAAAAAGGCATTCTGACTAGATTCCCATTGGGGTGCTGTTATTACTTAGGGATCGTAAATAAAAATAACATTCTTGGAATGTATAAATATACTCTAATACAGGTAAACTGATAGGTAGTCGAACTTATAACATCCAATTCTCATTAGGAGCACATTGTGTACAATGTTAATAGCTTTCTGTATAGCGCGGGCTTTATGAAAATGTCTTCTTTACGACCGTAGATAGTGGTAATTTATGACTGCATGCGTAAACTCAATTTTATGATGATGATTGCGTTTAATCGAAAAAATTCCTTGTCGATACAATCAGTGTTTGATATATTTTATTTATGATTTAATTGTTGATTACTTTCATTACATTTCTTTATATTATAATTTAATTATGCATTCTAATATTCCTCTCCGATTATTTTCTGTGCAAAATCTTTCTCTTTCAGAGTGTATTATACTTAGTGACTCGAAAGGCATGCTGATTGATTACTGTCATTAATTGGATTATACACATGGCTAGTTAATTAATAGATTGCTTAAGATTTGAAAATCTAAGATTTTGTTGCAGTTAAAATACAGTTTCTTTCCATGTTTTTTGTTAATTTTCACGCCAAGTTGTATTTTTAAGGTTACGTGCCCTTTTAATAGGTGGCAAAATATTCGCTTTCAAAGCCGTACAAGTTGTGTCTTCCCCTCTGACTTTTACTATGTGGGAAATTCTAAAAAAAAACATGGTGGTAAAGCTTAAAAATTACTATCAACGAAAATTCCTTTGCCTAGTTATTGAAATATAGTGTATTTTTTATTAAATTATTTTTAGTGGGTCGTAAGCAAATGGAAATACAGTGGATTTTTGTTGCCTCAATGGAACCCTCCAATGTGCGTGGTGCCACGTGGTATTGACCAATTTTTGTACGCTCGTTTATTGCCACTTAATTAATGGCTTTGTATTACCCAATTCCTTGAACTTGGTTTATAGGATAAGAGGGCTGGGAGGTGTATATATCACTTAGTTTACATTATGCTAACTTGCACGATAGCTAGTAAAATAGTGGTGAGGGAAGTGGGCAGCGCGAGAATGTAATTAATATTCAAATAATTTTCGTTCATATACTCGCGCCTTATAATGTACACGAGGCATAATATGGACATCTTCAGTTACACATTATGTATTCATAAGTTATGGAACCGAATTTAGTACATGCAAATTTAAATGGTGTGGAAAACTCTAGTTCTTCATATTAGCACGTTACATGTAGGAAGGATTAAATTTAAAGGCTCGATCTCGGAAAATTTCATATGTCGCAGGCGAATTGACAAGAAAGCGCCTAACGGCCGGCTCAGGGGAGTAACAGAAACGGATTGTACGGAGATACATGACCTTAATTGAATTATACACTTTTAACGAACGTATAAAATTGCTTTTGATTCTATCGGAGTAGGTTATGGATTTTAATTGTATAAAATAAATATTACGTAAGAGCTTCAAGAGCCTAACGTACATTATATATTTTTGTAACAAATAAAAGGGTACCATATATGACTAAAACAATAATTATCTTTGATTCTGAATTGATTCTTGAAATTATAGTTTTATAAGGTGGTAGTACTCAATGCACACCCCAGAGTCTGGGGCGTTCCAGTTTCAAATCGTGGCGTTTTGTTTTATCAAAATACAATGGAAGAATCACTTGAGATTGAAATGCAGAGATTTAGATACTTTCATTGAGCGATAGTTATTCTTAGTATCACAATGCCATGTAATACTTTATGGTACATCAACATAATAAAAAGAAATCCTTTAATTATCTTATATACTATATGGTATTAGTATAATGTGTGGCCTTCTTGCTTAAAAGGAAATCTCTTCCAAGCAATTCTTCTTTCATTAATTTTATTATTCTTTTTTCGGTGACGAAACTTATTTTTGTACATCAAAATAAGAAAGATAATAACGTACCATAGTCAGCTTATTACAAAGCTCATTCGCAAAGTGGGCGGGCACTCGGCTCGCAGTGCAATAATAAGTCCACAGATAAAAAGTGAGGTTATGAAGCATTTCAGTGGGCTGCTTGTTTTATTTACTCGTATATTGTGCCCGTTGCCAACACCGACCCCGTTTGACGGTATTAAGAGTTCAGACTGTATACTTTAAAGTCATATAAATGTTTTCGCTATCTCAAGTTTATTTTCTTTTTATGTCAAAAGTTACAAGTAACACAATAGCATAACGGCACACGACGATAAGTAGTACACAGTCATATCAACCTAGCATAGAAATACCGCTTGCGTTCAGAGCGTCCGCTTCGGAGCTCGGAGTCTGCTCTTCTTCTCCACTGCGCTGCGCACTCCGTTCTGCAGCGTTTATCATTGTGTGACTTTTGGGATACACTCCAGACATTACGCTAGTAATTTCTTAAGCCTACCCCTTTCACAGGGAATCTGGTTAAAATGGAGTGGCAAATTTTTTTGTTATAAATTCTGGATGCTTGGCATTCGCTTACACGTACGGTTTCTTAAACCGTACGTGTGTAAGCTATAGTATAAACTCCTTACCGCGGTTTTCCCAGAGCGCTCTTCGAAAAGAGCGTAAATAAATATTCTCGACGAGATAAGCAACGCATCGGCTCCTTTTGTGTCGCAAATGTTCATGGGTGACGGTAACCACTTATCATCAGGTGGTATATCTGCCCTGCAAACTAACCTAAAAAAAAGATATAAATTGCTTCATATATTTAATTTTAATCTTCCTGTAGAGGTTATCTAATCTGTCCTAATAAACTACACCAGTGTCGCATACATTCTTTGGCTTCCATATCAGTTTTACGATCGGAAGCCGCCTCTTTGAGCTTACAGGCCTTTCGCACCTGGGACAAGTAGGTCAAGGCATAAAATGCGCCCAGCCGTATTTCATATTCACACAAAAGCCTCTTACGTTCATCAATCACCAAGTTGTTAAGTAGTATTTTGAAATTTCATTGTAAAAACGAAACGTCTAGCAACTCATAATGAACTGTTTTCATGGTAATGTATAAATTAACACAAACGTGTTGAAATTGCGACACAGGACTTGCTTACATACTGTGGATTCTGAGAAATGAGAGACTTAAAAACGTGATCTTATTCAAAACTAGATTTTTCCTGCGGCTACGCCGCGTGAAAATCCCCGGGTAGTAAGTAGCTCTATGTTACGTACATAAAAATTTAATTACGTGTTTTATATATACATAAACCTTCAACACTTTAGTTTCTTGTTCAATTCATTACAATTACTAAGAAACCACAGACTACTAAAGAAACTAAGTCAATATAGTGTAAACTACTGCACAGCAAAACATAAAGAAAAGTCGCAGCCAACCTGATACGTAATACGTACCTAATACGTAATTAATGACATGTGGGCAACCTGACAACGTATTTGTTATTGAATTGGAGCGATGGTTGTCTACATCACAATTGCAGCGCCATCTATTTTGCTAATCCGTCTATTTTAAAGAAATGACGTTATTTTTCGGGATGAAATATATCCTAAGTATTAATTCGGGTTATAAGCCAGCACTATGTCGAGTTTCAATCATATACGTTTAATAGTTTCCAAAAAGGATACGATCGCAGCGCCATCCTTTTCGTTATTTTTGTCTCTCTGTCTGACTGTCGCCATTTATCGGGATAAAAGTATCCTAAGTTACGCGCCGGGATATAAGATAGCTCTATGTCGAGTTTCATTTAAATCCGTTCAATAGTTTTCACATGATGCTCTAACAGACAGACAAAATTCTAAAAATTGTATTTTCGGAATCTGCTGAACCGAATTAGCTCCCCTGATTTTTTTCACATTTTTAAACCGATTGTACAAACTCGAACCATTTACAGATTTATTATAGTATATTATATTAGTTTATTCATAATAGAGAGAGCTTTTACAGGATTTATTTTAATAGTCTTAATTCCTTTCGTTTGAAAATTTATAGTTATTAAAAAGAAGCACGTGTAGACGATGTATAAAATAACAATTAATTTAAAAATCGTTTGCAATGTGACAGATCTGATGTGACACTTTCGCTTATTTGCCGACATTTTCACTACATTAGACGTGGGTTTTCTTATAGTATAGGTTCGTTAGGTAAGATTCGCGTTTGAGGTGAGCGAAAATATGGTCTGAGATGTAGCAAGTTTACCTAAAAGGTAATACGGGCATTAAAATTACCCAGGCTGTAGATATCGGGACAGACAGATTCCAGCAATGATTTCCACTCTGTGTGGGTGCAGTTATACTTGTTAATTTTATAAAATTTGTTGTATAGTTTAAGCTAAGATGATTGATTAAATGACTTACTACACGTATGTCTAATTTAATTAACAACTTGCTATGTTGGCAACGCCGCCGCCCGGTTAGCACCTTAAAACAAAGTTAATCCTGCATAATAACATAACAATTACTCGTCAAAACATCAACTCAACAGAAAATCTAATCTAATAACAATCAAGTCAAAAGTAATAAATATTATAATGATTTCCCAATAAACATTGTAAAGATCACTGATCTTTGATCTTACTTCGTGTACATGCGAGTATTAAATTAACAATCATCATTAACACGTTGAATAGACGCTGATGTTATATTGTAAGAACGTGTTGTCTTCATCCTTGGCATTCATCATTATGTATTAATGGTTATTAAGGTTTGTAGTGGATATTTCTGTCTTTTTTCATAAAGGTTGCTCCTCATGGTATACTTATTTAAGGTCTCACGTACTTATTAAAGTTTTACACAGATTGACGGTGATTACAAAAATGTAATGTTACACAGTGGGATAGAGATAGCGCTGCCTCAAGTAAATTATACCATTGTTAGCACCTCACCCAATTATGTGCACCCGGTCAATTTATTCAATATATTAAAAAAATCTTATTTATCTATTTATTTTGTATACATACTATCATTATTATTATTATATGGCTCCAAAATAAAAATATTAACATTTTTTTTTAAATGCTTTGAATAAAATAATAGGGTGCCAACATATATATACATACAGTACATACAACACATGCAACACATAGTTTCCCCTAACTTTTTTAAAGCCGTTTTAAGCATGTGAATTACTGTCTTTAAGTGTAAAAATTATCCTTAACAATCCTTTTGCTTTGGTGAGTCAACATAAAGGTTTATTTAGCAATAATAAATTCGCAAATAAAATGGGAATAGTGTGTTTGTGTTAGATCCTTTTAAGAGTAACGGTTGAGTGTCCTTTTATCTTAATATCAAATTGGTATATAAAGATCCAGAACGCCAAACATGGCCATCAGCAATTGGATAAACAAGGCGAAATAGACATACACCAAACTTGTACTAGAGTTAAGACCTAATTGGCGATGCTTAGAAAACATTTTTTTTTTAATTCAAACAATTTATTGAATTCAATAACATTTTGACAGTTGCATTTATTTTTCAATGTTGTGGATAATGGATAGCAATTTATAATAAGCGTTTCAGACAAACTTCCAGAGCTAACGGTATCGTGTGAAGCTGCTATTACACGCCTCGCACAAATACGATTTACATTCGTAATAGCTATTACAACGTACGTATTGTTTAAATGGAATACGGATTTCGGATGAAATTTGGGGATTTGTGATCGTAACTACGCTGAATACACAAAACGACGTGTAATGGTCGGATTACCTTCGTAAAAGAACGGAAAACGAAATATAGCTAGATTAGTTTATATGGCAGAACAATGAGTTGTGACTACTTTTGACTAAAATTAATTCGGAACGGAATGATGGTCTTTCCCTTCTCTTTCATCTTCTCCCAATCATTTGGGGTCGGCACAAGTATGTCTTTTCCTTCCATATTCGTCTAGTCTGGCAAACGTCCTTTGTGACATCACATATCATCCCGTCATTCTTCACACAATCCATCCATCTTTTTTCGTCTAACGAAATGATAATATTTAAAGAAAATTAAGTGACGTTAATCTATGTTTGATACTTATAAAAATAATAAGTAGCGTTATGTTACTATTAAATCTAAGTGGAGTTAACATTATCGCTCGTGCAATACTGCGTTTTTGAAGATATAAATTGTCAGGAGTTACTTACGACAAATTTGTATACCACAATAAAATTACGAATGAAAATAAGTCGACTACTGAACAAAGATAACAGACACTTTAATAAATAAAATTAAAGTGTCTGTCGGTAATTTCAAAATAGATGCCAATATTTAAACTAAATCTTTTATCTATACGATGCCTAATCATAAATGACGTTTTTAGAATTTTTGTCTTTTATTCTCTCTGATACTTTGTCTCGAATAGACTTCGAAATTACTCAATGGATTTCAGTATAAATTTTATTGATTAATCAACAATTTTATCCATTGTTCCCCTCTTACGATATCTTTCATAGTTCAAAAAATATAAAATGGAAGTTCCATATTACGGAAGTAACGGGCACAACTAGTACCTACAAAATGTATACAAATTCATGCTTCATATTCTAAACCCCTAAATATTAAGCTGCCGTTGTATTAAGTTTTGTCTTTGAATTTTTTAACATAAGTGAGAGAACTGTGCTGAATGAAAGATTTATGAGGTATAATTCTTCACAGGTGCTGAAAGCCGACACGAGATTTCTGTAGTACGTTTATTATTTCTGTAGTTCATATCTTACTCCCGACCAATTTCTTTGGTCTCGTAACAGGGGGGGAATGTATAAAACCACTCACGTTTTTGCTAAGATGCTGTGCTCAGCTTTTTTATGTCCGGAGCTCTTTTATATAACTCTTCAATAAATTCAAAACAATACGACCTGTTTCTCTAGTAAGAAATTTTCAGGTGAAATGATTTTCATAAATCTACGTTCTCTTAATATAGAGAATAATAGGTATTCTTCTCCATATTAACTATATTTGATAAGTTTCCACATTTATCATAAATCGATACTAATGACATCTAGCGAAGAAAATGAAACAAACCGTTTCATTTTCTTCTAGACAGTCTTCTAGTTTCTAGAAGACTGTCAAGGCAACACATGAAAGTACTAAGATTTTAGTTCCTAGGTAGGTTTTACCTACTAGGTAGTGAAAGTACACATGGTAGTACTAACATTTTCATACTTAGTGCCTACTAGGTGTGTAAATCTTGATACTTTCATGTGCTGCCTTGGTTTGTTACATTTTCTTTGCTAGATGTCACTAGTATCGATTGATGGTAAATGTGGAAACTTATTAAAATGTTTGATATGTAAGTACGAAATTAAAAGAAACTTATTAAGACTTTCAGTTTTTAATCGATTAAGAAGCGATTTTTTATTCAACAGATAAAAGTTTATCAGTCGAATAAATTATAACCAATAGTGAAACAATCCAACTGTCTTATTCATGCAACTGTCATTTAAATTTTTTCCATGTTGTATTTTATCATATGAATAATTTTTATCTGGTGATTGAAAAATCAGCCCTTGGTCTTAAAATATTAGGTTAAAAGGCGAGAAATAATGAGTTAATGAGTTATAGTGTCATTTATTCCGCGTACAGCAATTATCTGGAGGGAACTTCCCACCGCGGCTTTTCCCTTACTGTGACATGGGCTGGGGTTTTTTAAGAAGAGACGACGATAACCGCTTTTCATCAGGTAGGCCGGTGTACCTGTTTGCCTCCTTCAGGCTATAAAAAATACATGTATATGATTTAAGAACTCTTCAGACCCACGTTTTTTACCGGGCGATTGTCCTTGTGAAAAACTGAGTGCGGTATTGACAAATCGTCGCGTGTTCTTAGCTATAGAAACTTGCGCGAAGATAACTTACAGGTATAAAGCCGGACACAAATGTATGCATTTATGATTTATGGAAATTCAGTATGTATAGTTTTTGCTTGAAAGAGGCGAATTTACAAATTAAGTTTAAAAGGGAAATAGATTTTTCAAATTAAAAAACTGATGAGGTGTCTTTCGGAAACCTGGTTGGTACTTTTCGAAAACCATGGATACTATTTTAGTTAAGATCTTATTTTCCATTGCATTAAAATTTGAAATTGCACAATATAATACAGCAGTCAGCATTTTTCGTTTCGGTTACACTTTTTTCATCTAGCTCCCATTCCCCGAGTAACGTGCGATAAAGAACTTCGTTCCAAAAGTAAATTAGCAGTATACAAGAATAATATCTCATTAAATGAATCTTATTGCGGCGAATAGCATATTAAATTCTTGGCTATTGAAAATACAGGTTGATTAAGTAAATAGCGAGTAGTTGTTGATTACAGACTAGCTTAAATAAGGCACGGATATAATGTCCATCGATAACCACCACAACTTAAGAATACTAATAACACAGAAGGATTCTTATACAACACTTTCTCATTACATAATATTTCATATGTATTCATAGATTTAATATTAAAATCGTGTATACACATCGGAATCTCTAAACGTCCCGCCTCCGACAGCTTACTCGTTTTAAGTGTTCACACGTCTCGGGGCTCGAATATCTTGACCTATTTTCTTAAGCGACTTTCTGGTCGTAATGTACAATATGATGTTGGTTAAACCGTAAGGATTTAGATTCGAATTTGGGCGTGGAAAAATTATACAATAAATAAAGTTTAAATAACAGAAAGTTTTGAATTATAATGCACCATCGCACTTTGTACTTCAATCCTATGAAACAAAATAACAGAACATAATTTTAGTAAATAGTTAAGAGGTGCTAATCTAACCTTAGTATTTTAAATATAGTGTTTTGGTGTAATTTCGACTTATTTTTAGATTTCCATAAATTGGTGTTTATATCGTAGTTTTTGGGATATTCCTATTTTTTAAATTACCCCAAAGCACTATAGTTATAAAATGTTATTTTTTTATTATAAATAGGTTCGCGTTTGATCATGATCACGCTTTATATTAAACGATAATGTGTTCGATGATGGAGCACGCTTACCTACAAAATACCTATTCACACGAGACTTGAAGACACCCGGATTATACTTGCTAGTATTGGGTTGATTTTTATGAAATTTGTTATATAAACATGTTATAATACTTCTACCCCAGAATATTCGTGGGTTAGATGATAGAAATAAATAATAATTTACCATATGTTTGGTTTTGATGGTTTACAGTTCATAGTGTTTATATAGCCAATAGCCAACTAGGTAAAGAACCGGTAGAAAAGAACTAAATATCTTTTGAACAATTTTTTCTAACTCAAACAAAAATTAGAATTTACCTTCACCGTGTGTAATTTGTTTCGTGCGGAGAGCACATTTCTAGTTATTACAGTATATTGGGTTCGCAACGCTCTCAAGTCACCAATATGAGCTATAGCTCTCCCGGGACAACTGGGAATTGATTCCAACGCCGGTGCTAAGAAAAATGAATAACACGACGTATATTCTTCCATATACCACGTTACTAACTCAGTAGTAAGTAGCGTATTGTAAGATATACGTATTAGTCTAGGACGCTGATCATGTAAGCTGTCTTTTTTTTACTGTTTTATTGCGAGTTGCCAAATAGATAGACGGCCCAATTCATGGAAAGTGGTTACCGTCGCCTATAGACGCTTCCCATCCTAAAGTCTGCCGTTGGTTGATAGGGGATGAGATAGATGGATCAGACAGGAGGAACGGGATATGGAATTGAAATTCTAATTTTTGCAGCCGGGTGACCTATCATAGGCGTTTGCCTGGATGATTACCACTCTGGGGCCTAATTCTACTATTACTATCTCGTCAAAATCGCCGGACACTATCCTTTCAACCTGATTTCGGTATTCTGTCAATTTTAATGACGTATCTTTATAAATATTTATAAGCAAAAACTTGCGAAATAAATGTTTAAAGTGTTGGTGTCCTTTTAATATATTAATTTTAGCTAACGACATTTCTGCTAACGGTAGTATGATTTTTGTCTACTAATATTCTGCCACGGCAATATTGAGAAGATATTGTGAATTTAGCAGATTACGATTTTTTGACACTATCGCAATGGAATCGTACTTTGAATATCTGCGCCACGCCAAGATATTGAAAAAGATTGGTCCCCTGGTCCAGAATACGCCACCTATAACAACCTTGTGTCCCAGCTTTAGTGGCCTGATTCCAATCCTCCCCTCGACGCTGACAGCACATTGGAATTACCTTGGTGTTGTAAATGTCCATAGGCAACGGTATCTAAAAAATTATAATATTAAGATATATAAGAAACTCGCAATTAACCACATCGGGGATTGTCCCAATAATACAGAATCATATTATTTTTTTGCCGAGGTTTTCCCGTCGCACTACGATATGGGATTTTTTCAAAGTTGACATTTAATCCCCACTAGACCAGCACGCTGGTAAAACCACTGATGTTGCAAACCGTTTTCCACCAGGTGGGCCGTTGTACTCCAGCTATATATATAAATTTTTTATTTATATTTTTGAACTTCAAACAGCAGTGAGTGATTTGTAATTAAAATATTTAAGTGTTTTATTTTATTGTAACAACAAACAGCTACATTATTAAAATTGAATAAAACTTAAAATATTAAGTAATAATGCAGCCTACAGTGCTGTCCACAGGTTAAAATAGTAATATATTATTATTATAAGTGTTAAATTATTTTCACATTTTTTGTGTTAACAATATCCAATACAACTTAAATCTATCGTATATATTGTTACGAGCTACAGGACTCGAATTACTAAAATGCCGTTGGAACTACTATAGAATTTATTAGAACTGTTGTACAAACACGTATAAAACAAATACAAATAAAACTGGATGCAACCAGTTCACACTCTATATCGCTAATCGAGAGTACTAGAAACGTCTTATTCGTCTCGTAGTCGCCGCTTGACTGCCCACCCCTTCATTCAGGCATTGTCTTATACTCACTACACAGTACAAAAAATTGACCGCGCGCACTGAGTTTCCGAGAAATAGTAATTTGCACACCTGCGAACGGCCACAAAGTCAAAAACAATAACAATAAGGATTAGTTCGACGCTACTGATGGTTTTAAAACAAGTAGAAAGACAATAGCATGTTTTTCTTAATTACAAATTTAAAACACAAAAGAATTCCTAAATCGTTGGAAGACAATGAACTGCGCTTACGACAGGCAGCTGTGCGCTTATCTTTGACGTCATGTAACAATATCATATTTAACTTATTAAACTATCTATGTCTTTGTTTTCTACCTGCAATCCCTAGGACTGCCTAAATGCCAGTAAAAGCTTCGTTAGCTGTGGAAGATACCACCCCTCTGAGGAACCGAATTAGCATAATGATTATAAGCAATTCTTTCGTTTGCAAAAAAAAAAACGTTTTTAGGAATCATTATTTAATTTCAGAACAAAAATTACATTATTATTTTATGAAAAAATCTTTAGTGAAATATTCTAATTTTTTTCTTTTTTTTATTGCGAAGTTCGCAAACAGGTACACGGCCCAGCTCATGGAAAGTGGTTACCATTGGCTATAGGTATATGCAAACCAACGGCGAAGCCAACCTTCGTTGCCAGCCATTAGGATGGCGTAGAATAACTAGAGGGAACAGTTAGAGGAATGGGATAGAGGGGATGGGATATGGAATAGGAAAACAGGGATGGGATAGGGAAGTTTGGGTAGCAGAGGGAAGTGGGCCGTCAGAAACCACACTCATCGTACGCAATACGATTAGCTCAAGACTAACCGTTTCACACCGATATTCTGTGAGAGCGTGGTATCACACCGATCGAACCGACCCTAAGAGCTGTAATCAAGATAGTGATTCCAGCATGGTTCTATCACGTCTAAAATCATTTCATATACTTTAAGTTTGCAATTTTTAGAACACCCACAAATTCTGCTGTAGCGTGTATTACCTACCTACCGTGCTTGAAATTACTTTAGTAACAAATTAACTCTCGTTTGGCACTTTGTTAAACAACATTTGTGTTTAAATTTTAAAGGTAATGCTATCACGACTGCATACTAATGTTGTGTGGCCTGGCGTGGATGGGAGACGGGGCGGTTGTCAGGTCACGATCGACAAATATCTTTGACTGTGTGTTGACTCGCTACGTGGTCGGGTAACACTGATTATGTCAGATATTGACCTATTTGGAAACGATGGATACTTCATTGCTTTAAACTAGTATATTTTTAAAAATTAATCATGTTACTTAATTAACGTTATATGACCGAATTCAGAGAATTAAAAAATAATAATTATATTCTTACTTATTAATTCAGTTTTTATTATTAACGCGAGCAAACAAACACACTCGTTGTATATTCCCAGGTTAAACAAATTTCGGTTGTGTTGTGAGTAATACACAACGGAAGCTCAGGCGCCGATCTAATACCCCCAGACGAGAGTAAACCACGGAAAGATTTTATAAAATGCACCCTGCCAGAAATCGAACCCGGGATTCTACGTTCTAATGGGCTAGGCGGACCAATTTTTCAACTGCTAGACTACAGGAACGAACCGTCAGTGTTGTTGTATTGCTCACGTACATTATGTCACAAATTAAAGAGACAGGAATCAAACAAAGTACTTAACATTTCCTACCAGCCTTGCCAATGCTGATGATCGTCACTTGAATAATTTATGAGGAATATATTTCCGTGCCTTTTCTTCCTTTAACATGTTATAATCGCTGCACAGATATATTTTTATTTGTTATGTAAAAAGATTGAACAAATAATACCAAAAATCAGAACAGTTTATTTCTGCCACGGGTTGTATAGAAGAGATCGCTTTTTAGCGATGAGACCGTCCTTTATAAAAAAAACATTAGAATAGTGCCTACTACCAGTCTCTAAGTTTTTCTGTAATGTTATACAATAAAGAGTCATCTATCGTTCGGTATTTTGAAATTATTTTCACAATTAATTTGAGCATTTATGCACCATCAAAATTAGTATACGATTATACTCTATCGATACTATTTTTATACGTTTTCAAAACAAATATATAACATTACATACATAATTATATATGTAATATTTTTACAATATAGCGTAAATTTAATAACAATTGCGTTATTTAAGTATGTAGTATATTTAAAATGTTAGGTCCTTTCTCATTTTTAGCGCTTCCTAATAGGTGTCGTTATAAGCTATAACGGCCCCCATTTTTTTTACCAAGAAAGAATTGTAAAATATTGATGTTATAAAGACAAAAAGTAGGGCGGACCAACCTCTTTCTATTTCGAATTCTGCACCCAGTTCCAATTACGGAATAAACGTGTATGACGTAAACTCGATTACGCAATAAAACGTAAATAGTTGAAATATCATTTACTACCTTCACTGAAAACGGTCTACGGAAACAAAAATATTTGTTGAGTTGATTCGCCGTGGAATTTAAATGGCGACCTAATACATTAATGCTAGTTTGCCACGTGAAATACCGAAAAGGTTATTTATTTATTATATTCGTCATAAAATAGAAAGCTTTGTATGATATAATTGACATCTAAAGGTTATATTATGTAAGTTTTGGTTTTTATCAGTGCGTAATAAGTGCTTAATTGTCGTTGTGTTTGCATATTTATACTAGCTGTACCAGCGAAACTTCGTTCGCAATGTTATGGTGATATATTTGGCGACCTTAGAAAAATGCGACCGCAGGGCCACCCTTTTGACTATAATCAGCTGTCTTAAGAAAACGACATAATTTGCCAGAATAAACAGTCTTTAAGTTTAGACTACGATGTAAGTTGGGTCTGTGTTGAGTTTCATTTAAATTCGTTCAGTGGTTTTTACGTGATGCTCTAGCAGATACAGAAACGGATAAATAATCTAAAAGTTGCATATTAGAAATCTGCTGACCCGCATTAGCCGCCTGTTTTTTTTTTCATTTTTAAATTCATTGTACAAACACAACACTTCCAGCAGCTTTATTATATTGTAGATAAAGCTATTTAATGCTCAACATATGCTATAATGCCTATTTTATTTTCTATTATAAAGAGTCTAATTTATTTTACCTCAGGAAATACCATCTCCTCATTTCCGTAAGATCTGAAGTTTAAGTCACTGGAACCGCACAAAACACTGGTATATCAAATAATAAAACAAAATTTAACTTAATATTAATTAGATAACGATTGGGTTATCTAAATACAGTCATTATCAAGATGATGGTAAAAGTTTGTTAGCCGATACTTTCTCAAGCTCAAGAAACGTCCGTTTATGAGTGTTCAAAAGGCCGCCCTTATAACTTAAAACCCTCGAAAGGGCCAACAGATTTCAATGCCATTTTATCGCTACGCAGAACTCCTTTCAAAAGCAAATTTCCGAGTAGGCGGCAGACATAACATCACCCGAATTAACAACTAGTGAAGGTTGTTGAATTAAAGCCTCTTAGGCGAATTTGGATAGGCTTTTAATAATTTAGGATGAAACAATTTGTTTTATTAATTTAGCTTCGCGAAGGCCAGGAGCTGTTATGAAAATTATTGGATCATCTCTATTCACCCCAAAAACGGGATGTTTTGTGTCTTGGTAAACACATTTATATTTATGTCTGTAGCCTTTCAACTTTGTGCCCGCTGGAAAGGATAGTTTCACGGAAAAGGAGATGAGATATTGGTTTCTCTATTTTCTTGGAATAAATACGAAGTGGTCGAAACATTACCTACGCTTAATGACTCATTCAGAAAGCACTATTTATCGTTAAATAACCATGTCTAATGTGATATACAATTAACTAATTAGTCTTTTACAATATATGCTTAAATTTGACTTAAATTTTCAACCCGTAACGATCACCCATATTCCGAGTTCAGCTAAGAGTATTCTTCAATTAGGTGGTGTGAAAGAGATTGCTTTAATACTTAACGCCTCCTGATATACTGTTTAGCTAGGAAAGCATAGTAACCACGAATTTAGTAATTATATTTATGGTGAGCAATACTGTTATCTATACATCTATTTCATACTCATTCCCGTTGACTAAAGTATACTAGGATAAAGTATTCATCTACCTCGTGATATATCCCGAAAGTATCCTACCTCCTCTATCTTGATAAAGAGTATAATGATCATCTTCGTTATATAAAATACTTCGGCTGTGAAAATGAAGATGCAATCTCATTTAGTACGTAACTGTATGGATTCTGATGTTTAACTCGTTTACTTAGAGTAACGAGGTCTGAACTTAAGCAATATCAGTATTTGTTTGTTCTTTAGGTATTAAATAGACTCCTTGTAAGTCTTGATATATTCTTATTCCAGTCTTTACTGAGATAACAGATTTGTCTATTGGTAACCAATTTCCATAACCTATAATTGTTTTGGTATTGTCCCTCGTCTAAAGTTGCGACTAAATCACGAGGACAATGTATCTTTGTATAATAAGTCAATGAAAGACTACTTAGGGGCCATCCAAAAAATACGTCAAACTTTAGGGGGGTCGACGAAGTGTGTGACAAGGGGTGGGAGGGATCCTAAATTTTGTGACGTCATATTTCGAAATTTAGTCTATTTGTGCTTTAAAACATGAAATTTGAACAAATAACGTAAAACTTTAAAATATTTCCAATGCTATCTGTATGGGCAATAGTGTTTAAATTATTTGAATGGAAATAACAGTACTTTCGGAACTGCTGTTTTAATTTAATATGTTTTTAATGTGAAATTGCCAAATATGTTATCTCACACCAGAGAAGGAGGAGTCTCACTGG
The DNA here is from genome assembly GCA_039645545.1 of Dendrolimus houi. Lineage (NCBI taxonomy): Eukaryota > Metazoa > Arthropoda > Insecta > Lepidoptera > Lasiocampidae > Dendrolimus > Dendrolimus houi. Next base: position 11,673,762 of record CM077136.1, read on the forward strand.
CTGTGATAAGGATGGGGGAGGCCCATCCCTGTCACAGCTAGTCACAATTGTGATCCCTCGGTGAAAAAAACCATGAAATACGTGTGACATACTTGGGAGATGGCCCCTTAGCAACTATTCAGCGTGAATTTATTGATTCCATTAGTAAAACCTGATAACCGGATTCAATTAAACTAATATTGAAGACGTATGCCATCGTTAAGAAAATTGTATATACAATGTACCATTTACGGGTTGTAGGGACACACGCAGGCAAGTATTCATTTAGGACGTAACCGCTCGGCCTAGGGGATATTATTACAGAAGTTATCTACTTTTTACGACGCCCACGACCACTAAGAAAAGATTTTTCCTGCCATAATCCTAAAGGGCATGAAATATGTTAGGGCTAGGATCAACGTAAAACGAAACTTAGTTATTTATCGTCTAAGAAGCGAATAGGGTTGTTACAGCTTGTTTGGTCCTTTATGTTGTTACTGGGGACTTTGTTTCGTAGTTCATCCTTTTCGGTAGCTTTTAACTTTTGGGAACATCTTAATGAATTCTGTGTTTTAAAAAAGACTTCATTTAAATTTAATCATAAATAAGTTAATATTTTAAAAAAATGTGAATGCGACATTCGATAAAACTTAATAATATAGATGTCATTTTTTTGTCATGTCGAGTGGTAAGTATGATGCTTAAACCAATGATTGTTGATTAGTCAGGGCCTTAAAAACAGCTTTAGTCTTCTTATCCATATCCTAGAATTTGTTTCTAGTGTATTTTATTGAGGTTTACTACTCAGACCGTGGCTTTATTTATAAATTGAAAAATATAATTTTATTTACTTATTAAGTTATTAGTAATAACTTATTGATGACAACCCTAATCTGGAGTAACAGCATCGAATAGAACCTTCAAGATTACAAAAGTTGGCTGTCTGTTATATTCAGACAAGTTATTTAATTTGTTGGACAGTGAAATAATAAAGGAAATTCACCATGTATGAACAAAGGAAACTTACAGTATTTATATACACCGGAGTTGTAATAAACTTGATGTATTTTATTGTCTTCTTTTCTTAGACGTAAACGTATAAGAATAAAGGTAGTTCAAACAAGATGTGGATGAATTTTATGTGACATTACGTATATCAGTATAGAATAGTGTGAAAGTAACAGACATTGCGCAAACTCTCGATGTTTGAGAAAAGCATCAAGTATCTCGATGTGCAGATTTTGTTATAATGGTCTCTGAAGTCATTACAGCCTTTCAGTTGATTGATAAAAATAGTGCAATACAATCTTTAAAACATTGAAACACTTTGGATAAGAGAAATAAAAGCAACCTAACTCCAAAATCGTTCGACATAAAGGGATTGCAACAAATCGCACGCTCAATAATAGACTGACCGATTAGGGTTTCGGTCCAAAATGAGTTACGCATATAAAGGAGTTCATTTTAACGCCATCTATCTGCCAATGCCAGGTTTTCTTCGATATCTTGTTTTTAAGCGAAGTTATAGATATATCGGTCTCTTTCATTTGCATGTGATTTGGCAAGGAATATTAAAAGATAGTGACATAAATTATCCTACGGCCAGGACTGATACAGTGAACTTATTGAGTTTTTCTTTTATATTGACCGATTAATAAATTAGTTTGTTTAGTGTGAAAATCTCTGGAAAGTTTTATTTACAATATTCATAAAACTGTGACCGATTGATAATTAAGGCTATTTAGTATATCAAAACATTTTATTATTTTATGCTTTATGGCCCTAAACCTTAAAAATGTGAAGTATTCAGTTATGTATTAAATAAAACATGGACATAATTCAAAATGTGTCACCAGGTTTTACTCAATGTAACATTTCTTTTTATATTAAATAGACCTAGGTATCTAAAGAACATAATTTATTAACCAAAAAATATAATACAAAAAAAGAAAATTTCTCTAAAATAACATTTGTATATTATTACTCATTTTATAAACTTCATACTATAGATTCATTTTCTTATTAATATGCTATTTTCATTGAATTTGTAAGACATTTTGTAAGAAAGTCCGGATTGTCAAAACGTTTTTTACGATTACCCAAAAATCAACTTTTTTGAGTTAAGTCAGTCTATTATTGAGCGTGCGAAATGTAGCCTCAGACCGAAGATAATGGATACAACAATAAAACGCACCCTTTCTGTGCCAATCTGTTAATCTTTGCTAATGGATCACAGCTTTACTATTTTCAATTTTAGGATTTCAAAGCGCGGAGTAAATATCGTATTCCTGTAACGATCATCTTACATCCATTTAAATTAATATTTCTAAGTCTTGTCTTCTCTTAAGTTTCTATATACCATTTGAATGAACTTTTGATCATCGATATTCATCTTTTTATTGTAACCTTTGCTTTATTCGATGGTTTTTTTTTAATGCGAACCTGGCAAACGGCTTATCTATTAGAAAGTGGTTACTATAGACGTTTTTATGCCATCCCTGAGGCTGGGAGAGGAGGAATAGAATAAAGGGGATTGGATAGAGGAATTAGACAGGAAAAATGGCATAGACGAGGTGGGATAAAGGAATGCAATAGGGGGATGGGATAATGAAAGCGGCATAAGGGAAAGGGGAATTGGGACATCGAATCACTCGTTTTACGAAACACGATATAATATTTATCAAATTTTAGCAATAAAACAGCGTACTGAGGCGTGTATAAGTATTAGCTGAAATCCTTAAAAAGAATTAGTGCCGTATAAGTAAGCAGAATTTACGTGACATGTGACATTTGATCAGAAGCCTCCAACGTTAAAGCGAAATTCCCCGTTGCGTTGATTGAGCGGTGCAGTGTCGCGTAATCATTCAAACATTCAAAGTTCAAAGTACACGCTGTTTGCCCTTTCTATTGAACGGTGACATAGATTCGAAATTTGTAAAGATGCATTTTTTATTTTTAGCTTTGTATTATAGAAATACAGTGGGATAGATATCACACGTTACGATAAATTGTAACATTATTTACATATAAAAGTAGGTGTTCAAATACTATAATATCTTTAATTATTCAGAAGTAATTGTTACCGACGCGAATATCTGGCGCCACATTACCCGAGAGTGTATGTGTTCTTTGTTTGTCAATGTCAGTGTCATAACTTTTTTAAAGAAAATAAAAACCTCCTCTTCCGTTTTAAACGTTCGATGGCGTCGTTTTATTTCTGGCACCAAATCACCATTTCTTTGAAGAAAGTCCAAACATTACCCAAAAGCACGAACCAGCTACAGTAATTTTAATTACTGTTCAAACAATAATAAAATTATTGAGCTATCCTTTTACTTATACAAAGTCATAATTTTGTACATCCATACAAAATCTATGAGCCTGCGACGTTTTGAAGGATGTGATAAGTGTTTCAATTGATTTGACTATCATATGCTCTATTAATTGATCTTTGTCGCATTAAATCTTATATTCATATATTAGCAAACATAGGAGTACCTATACAACAAGGCATTACATAATATCATTAGAATCTGTTTATACCTATTAGGGACGTATAATATTAATTTGCAAACATTTTTATGACGTTTACTGTATTTAATACTAATGACACATAGGTTATATATAAATTGAATGTGTAATAAATACTGTGACAAAACACCTTAGAATAAAATGTAAATTTTGCATTGTCTCACAGGGATATCAAGCACTTGAAAAATCTTTTATTTTTGTTACTTTTTAGTGCCTTGATCTTAAATATTTCTAATATATTAGTGCTCGTCCTGTCCTAATATATCGAATTCTTCATCTCGCATAAAGTATTTTCTATTTTGGAACCCGAGGTCCGCTATACCACTTTTTCATCTCCACTTTGCACTATCTCTCGCATTCCTCTTATTATGATATATCATACTCGTACAACACGACGCTACATCAATCAAACATTTCTTGGGCCTGTATCTTTTAAATTCTCACCTTTCCTACGGATGTTAATAACTTGTTTCGTGCAACATTGTTTGCTGTTTCAACGTACGTATTGGCTTCAGGCCTGTTTACATGGCCTCGTCTGCATACAATATGTATATAGACCACTACGTTTGTAGTCGACGGATATCCGCAATATGTCGAGTACATAGTTGTTAAAGATGTTTAAATGGTGTCGTATATTTTAAAAGATATTTATTTAAAAAATTAGCATTATTATACAGCAATGTACATATACACTAGTATATGTACATTGTTGTATAATAATTACACACAAAAATAAGATATAATTAAATATTCAAGTACAAATGGCACTCTTGTCGCTGCTGTTAATATATTCTAGATTACATTTGGATCGATTGTAGCAACAAAAAATTGGAATTTGGAGAAAACAGCACTATCGCAATGAGATAATATTGAAATTTATTTCATGACCAATATAAAACATACAATTATACATATCACTGTTCATACCATAACTATAATTACCATAATTAGCTGTACAAATTTGGATAAACATTTACTTTGTAATTACGACAATGCAATTTTTTCTATTATAATTTTTTTTTAAATTTTACCTGATCTTTATTGTAATCGTCCATTAAGAACTCTGAGTGCGGCGGGTCATCGTTTAATTTATTTTTTGTTTAAATATAATAACATGTGTGTTGAGTGGTGTCATAGCTTATAAATCTTACTGACTTCCTTATAGCGAAGCGAAAGGCCTCGGGACATGTCGTCGCAGATCACATTGACCCGCTTACATTACGTTTCGCGCGATATGACCTCGTTTTAGGGTTGTCAGCTGGTCCAGTCAGAAATATTCTTGAAGTGCGCGGCCGCGTACCGCACTGATAGATATTTTAAAATTAATTGTAAAATTAAAAACGTTCTGCAATAAATTATAGAATAGTGGACATAAAAAAACCAGCGTTGACACATCTGGCTATCAATTTACTTTGGTGATATCGTAGTTATAATATTTTTTAATTACAATTTTAACACCAACTCATACTAAACTGGTGTCCTAAAATTATGGTGTCATATTTTACTTTACATATTCAAAGTCTAGAAAGTTTTCGAAGATGATAAAAATGTTTCAATTTATTTGACTGTTAAGTATCTAACTACAGTTTACTAACCTTCCACCATGTAAAATAATACCGCATCATTCAGCTTCTTCTTCTTCTTAAAACAGCAGTAATATGTACAGTGTGGTACAGAGTAGGAGTCCACTTGACTTTTTACCTTAAAATATGAATTATGACATTAGAGAATGCTATTCAGCAAAACTTGTTTGGACAATACTTATTAATATCAAGAGATTAATTAACAATTCAGGTGAGGTTATAATCGTCATGAATTACATTTTAATACTGCGCTGACGCTGTATTTCAAGTTTTTATTCATGCATATTTAACAATGCTATTATATGTATATGATTATCAAGCGTTACTTTCTATGATGTAAGTAATACCACTTCGTACCGTTGGCAACCCTACTTGTGGCGGCAAACAAAGGAGGATCGTGCCCGGCATTTTGCTCATCATTTTGTTTTTTCAAGGGCCTCCCGCAACGACGGAGACGGTAATCGGAAGCCCTATTTCATGATAATGCGACCTTTAAAAAAGTTTATTTAACAGACTCAGATGTAAAGGTAATGATTTTGGACGCCCTTACTCTTTAATCCTATTTCCTTTAAAAATATGCTTGTTGTGGCTACGAGATATTTTTATATTGTATTTAATTGAGCCAAAATATATTCACAACCATAAATCTTTCGTTTTCAACGATTTGCCTGTTGATCTCGGGAACTATTGTCCGATTTGAAAATGTCTTTTCCTCTTATGTGTGTTTTTAGACGTGGTAGAGCCATGCTGGAATCACTATCTTGATTACAGCTCTTAGGGCCGGCACGATTGTTGTGATAGATACCACGCTCTCACAGAATATTGGCGGAAATGGTCATCCTTAAGCTAATCGTGTTTCGTACGATGAGTGAGGGATGCGATGACCCATCTACCTTTTTACCTATCCTATCCGTCTATCCTATGTTTATTCCATCCCTCCTATCCTATTTCCTCTCTATCCTAAAGGCTGGCAACGCCGTGGCTTCGCTTTTTTTATTGCATGAGTTCAGCAGACAGGCAAACGGCCTACCTCATGGAAAGCGGTTACCATCGCCTATAGGCGTTTGTAGCACCAAAGGTGCTACCAATATGCTGCCGCTCTCTAAACGGAGACAGGAACCAGGCCATTAATGCCGAAACACAACCAGGGATGACAGCCATATAGATGGGCAAATGCCCCACCACCTGGCTGTGGTTTGTTTTGTCGCCTCTTACGACAGGCCGCCCGGCTGCAGGATATTGTTCACTTTTTCCGTTCCTGCACGGTTTGTTGTTTACAAATATCTGTAGGCGACTGTGACCATTTCCCTTTGGATGAGCTGTCTGCATGTTTGCCAGCTTCGCAATATAGTAGGAAAATAAATGTAACTGACTTTTTAAGAATTTTAAGAAACTTATGGGCTTTACAATTTTTTATGAAATTTCATTTTACAAACTATTTAAACTGACTTTCGGAAAAAATCGGAATACCCCTAATGTAAACAAACCAATATTATCTGCGTAATATTTATCTGAAAATCTAATCGAAGTAATGGTTGCCTTAAATGATCTAATTTGCTCGTATTATGTTTCGTGGAGGCTCCATGTTTCGTGAGAAACCAAACATATTACGTACTAATTTAATCCCCCCTGTGCTCAGAATATATATACATAATATACAAATATGTTAATTAAATATCATATATTAAATCGTAAACGATAAAAGCAATGAAATTCATAGCCGGTTTTTTGTTTTCCTTCTACTCACAATATTATTTATTTTCCACCGTCTTCTCAGTGGGAACAATTTATTAACATATCATTCTATATGACGTCACGATTCCTTGGCCTTAACCCTTCTTAATTTATTAAATCGACTTGCAAAGAGTGACCTAAAAATCAACTCGAATTGCAAAGAGTGAGTGAGTGACCTTTGTCAAATGTCCAGAATTGTTTACCTTTATTAGTATTTCAAGTTTTCGTGATAGCACAGGAACAATTTTAATTGCCACCCTTAGAACTGGGTAATGGTTTATTACCCTGTTAAAGCCACAATTGAATTTTTTGTTATGTTTTCTATTAATAATGGTTCACATCAGTGGCTGAGTATATATTACGTTGTGAACATTCGTTACAATAATTTTGGGATAGAAATTCGCTAAGTTCGATTAAAAAATTTAAGCAATGTATTTACTTATTAAGTAACTCCTTTAAATTCTATAATAATGACAGTAAGAAGAGCAGATATATATTTAATATAATATAAATTAAAAGTCACTTCGAAATTTAAGAATACCAGTGATTTTGAATGTTATAATTTGCACTATATTACTAATTAACATCACACTAATTGGTAAGTAACCAGGTCGTAATACGTGATAACTATTAAATTGGTTGTACTAAAAATGAAATTGCAATGCATTATACGTGTAATTAACGGCCGAAACGCACGGGCGGTCGAGCGGATGACGACGCGATGTGCCCGCGCACGTGTCAACGGCCGCAGGTGCGCGTCATTGGCCCAGCGATGCTATTGTTCTTTCGTTTACATCCCCCTCCTTACCACGTTTTTATAATCACTTTAATATTTGTTTTATGAGATTTACTCAATCCACGGCTTACGACCTTACGAGCGGCTAAAATTTGTCATTATCTCCATATAAGTAATACCAAATTTTTACCGATAATAATGCAAATGAATTAAAGAAAGCTGCAGCCCACACCCCTTAATTATCTGTTATATTGTTACGAGCTACAGGACTCTAATTAAAAATGCCGTTGGAACTACTATACAATTTATTAGAACTGTACAAACACGTATAAAACAAATACAAATAAAACTGGATGCAACCAGTTCACACTGCAATTCGACACGCGCAAAGTCCGTCGTCTATATCGCTAATCGAGAGTACTATAAACGTCTTACTTGTATCGTAGTCGGGCATTGTTTTATACTAACTATACAGTACAAAAAAATTGGCCGCGCGCATTGAGTTTCCGAGAAATAGTAATTTGCACACTTGGTTATCTATTCCTGCGAACCGCCAACAAATTCGAAAACAATAACAATAGGCTATTGTCTAATTGCAAATTTTAAATACGAAGTAATAAAAAGAACTCCGAATGCGGGAGAAGCAACAAACAAGATGCGCAGCATTTCTTTGTTGGTATGTGACAATAGGTATGCAGGTGGCCCAACTTGTAACAATATTATAAAATTATAAACATGCTGTGTCTGTACATTGAAGCTATTAAAAAAGCAACTGGAATAGACTAGGTATATAAACGACTGAGAACACGACGCAATTTTGTTTAGATTTCTTGTCTGTTTGTTCGGGATTCAGGTAAAAACTACTGGGCCGATTTCGATTTTGGGCGGTTTTCGCCACTTTTTATCTTGGGAAGCCCGCGGGATTTTTTCTAGGAGCGGCTTGTAGTTGTTCGGTTTATTCCGACACAATTTTCGCTGAACGATACTTTACATTAATTGTTAAATGCTTTCTGTCCCGGGAATTCCGCGGGAATTTAAGTCAAGCGTGGACGAAGTCGTGGGCGTATTCTAGTTCTTATTATTATTATTCTGAAAAGTTTCTGGGCGTGTAAAAAAATTTTTTTATAATATTTTAAATATATGAACTTATTTTTATGCAATTTTTTGTACAGATAGATAATTCAGAAATCAAAAACAGATCAGAATATTATCTAATCAAAAAAACTGCTATAAGTAATTCTAGAAAGTGGATATATTTTCTGAAGTATAATAATATACCTACAGGAAATTGCATAAAATACACATATCAAGTGTCTAGGGATCATGTACATTTGTTACTATACAAAAATTATCCAATTAATATTTACCAAATCTAGTCTTCCAGGCTGGCTTCTTACTTTAATTACTATGTTGAAGTTAACAATTTATCTCCGTATTTTGTAAAAATTAAGAAAAGATGTAGTTTTTTCAAATTGTGGGAAATTACCTAAGTTAATGTCGTTAACTAAATGGCAAAAATGAGAATTTTTAAATTTTTTATTGTAAAAATAAAAAAAATTATAATCTGTGTTTCCACCATTTACATGAATCACATAATCTCAGCGATCTGGCATGCTTAAAATCAGTTAATCAAAATCAGTGAGTAATGGCCATCCGCGTTCTTTCTAAAAAGTCAAAAAGTTATGGTGTGTGCACGACATCCATAATCGGCAGAGCTCTTTGAAGCATATCTCATGCGTGCTGAATTAGGTTGAGTTCTGGCGATTGAGCAGGCTATGGCAGAACGCTGATGCGAGCATCGGCAAGAGTGCGTTACGACTCTAGCCGTGTGTGGACGTAAATTGTCGTGCATTAGTCGATACAAATCACCCAACCGGCTTCGCAAAGGGATGATTACGTCTGAAATAATCCTTTCCGCATAAACCTGAGCATTGAGATTGCCCCTGATCCAAATGAGATCGGTTCTTCCACCGATCCAAATACCGGCCCATGTTATTATTGTGTAGTGCCAAGAGCGACGGCCACAGTACGTTGCCTGGAACCAGCTTTCAATATTCCAACAGCTCCTCATCATTTCTTCTCGTTTCAAATGATGTTGTTGCTCGATATCGAAGCAGTTTTATTCAGTTGCCATTCAGAAATTGTAATGGTTTTGTAAAAACACTATTACCCACTTTATAGGGATCTTAATAGGAATTAAACAAAATTTAAAGAAAATTCTTTATTCAAATAGTGAAATTCACTAAAAAGAGTCAATAACGACCCAAAAAAAGTTAAGATAATAATTCTCAATTGCGACGAAACACTAAAACGTACTCGATCCCTAGACACTTTAGATGTGTGTAGTTCATATTAACGCCGTGAAGAGAAAACTAAAAACTCACTTTGACATTCCATATTAATACTACCATTCTAATATACCCAATGTCGTGATAATTAGGTTATTCCCTAATCTATGAAGACAAGCAGTAAACAGTTATATTCGCATACAATTATATGTAAGTATGTATAATTTTAATGTGTATTATATTATAGTATACATACAAATTTCTACATGTTACCTTATCTAGAATTTTTATGTCTCGGAACGTGCTCAAAAGCAAATGTCTTTACAGTAATTGTGTAAATCATGCGTTGATAGTGTCAAGTGTATTTTGTTACGACACTATTTTTATAGAGATTAATATGACTAACAAATGCTAAAAATGTGTATGATTTATTAAGTGTTTATCATATGAAACCAATCACACATTACACCATTTATTCTTTGATAGATTCATGCTTATCTTGTTGCATTGACGCGTAGTGTATAAAAACATGTTTATTTTTTTAGCAATTGCTACCGTCTCTACATAGCTCTATTTTATTTTAATTTCGAAACTCAATGGAAAGGAATAAGATTTTCATACGTGTGGTAATTTTCGGAGACCATACTTGCTGTCGGCGCATCGGACAGTTACTAGAATCTTGGACTTGTAGGCAAACTGATAAACGAACCTCCTGGTTGTAGGTGGTTACTATCACTCATGGATATTTGCAATACGTATGGAGCCAATACGTTGTCTACCCCATTGTGACTTAATATCTGTATTTTCTTTGTAACTTGTAAATTGAAATCCCTACTTATACAGAAATGTGAAAATGAATGGGTGTTTTGTGACCGATGGTACACAAAAACATGAAGATTCATGTATTGGATTTTTTTCACTATGAATGATTTTTTATGCAATTCAGTATACATATTAGTAATTGCCTATTAAAAAGAATAATTCTCATAAAAAGCTCCTAAAATGAAATCACTAGCTGGTTCCACAGGTGATTCTTCTGTCGCTTTTTATATTATTAAAACATTTTTAAGCCAGTTTTACTTTTCCATTAATTAAGGAGTTAGTTAACTTACGACACTGGCAAGCTAAGTCCTTATCATTGTTTGGGAAAAAGAATTCCAGCTAATAAATTCCGATTAAGTAGATGTCTGTTCAAATGATGGTAAGGACATATTCACAAATTAATTAATTACCTAACTAATGGAAATGTAAATCTTAGTTTAGACCATATCAGTCAACAATAGCATGGTTTAATGTTTCTTTTAAATTTTAACTAATTTAGTCTAAAATGTTGTAAGTTTTAAAATTATTAAACAGCAAAGATCATCAACCATAGAAATTTTTCTGAATTTAGTTTTCAGTGTGCCATTGTCATTCATAGTATTTCTTATTCAATGTTAAAACCTCATATGTACTTTTATTTGTCTGAGGATAAAACCAATCAAAAATTGCCAGACACACGTAATTTTATTTTCTCATTTTGTGACTCGGTTATCATTTCATCTTGTTAGCGTAGAATATTAGTGGTGATGGTTGAGCATACAGTCTGTGCGATGGGAAAAGGCAAATTGACCAATCACAACCCGATTACTTACTGTATGCGTGCGTGGCGTAATTTGATATATAGGCTTATAAGATTCCTAATAGCGTAGTTCTACCATAGGTATCGCATCACAAGAAAAGGCTTACAAATGCGAGATAGTCCACAGACTATGAGGGATTAGGTAGAGGTCAAAAACGTCGACTGTTAAAAACACATTCAATCAAAAATATCCCAATATTTCAGAAACTGCTTATTTCGAACCAAGTTACGTGTTATATTTATCCTATCTCCCGATCCGAAATTCTCCGATCTCATCCCCTCTATTTCAAATCTACTGTCTGATTCCTTTATTCCATCTGTCCTATCCCGTCCCTTCTATCCCAACTTAAAAATCATCTTAAAAAAATCTCCCCCTGATATTGTAAACGTCTATTAGGCGACAGTCATACCTATGATTACGGTTCCGTAGCGCTTCATTATAATGCGAAGGGACGCTGGCAGGTTTAGAGTGTGGGTGGGTAGTCTGGCGGTTGGTGCTTGCAAGCTCTAATATGAAGCTTGTGTGCAACACCAGCAGCTGGGAGTCCCACATACCCCTTGGTGGCCTCCCCCGGGGCCCCAGGATATGCACAAATCATTCCCCAGCGCTAAAAAAAAATGGCGACAGTAACCACTTTCCATTAGGTTGCTAGATTCGCAAAAAAATACGCCTTAATAATAACTTCTTAAGTATAATGTGCAGTTAAATTAAGCCATTTTTTTCGAGGTGAATCCGTTTGCGGACGCCCCACTGTTCTGGGACATGTTTAACAACGGAGTAGCGTGTTAAACACCCTTCCTTTTCCTCCTGACGTCATATGTCAGGGCCACGAGTACAGACCGTGGCCGACACCACAGCCGTGGTTGACGTAAGCTCGTCCTTGTCTACCGGTCCCCTAGCCCAAGGTCCTCACCTTGGGCTGGGGGACGATGGGTCCCTCTGGAAACTGCACATCGTTTGGTCTCCTTGTGGCCCGAGTGTGAGTGACGGCTTAGTTGTTCTCGTAGTTAAAAATAGGTACGCCAGCAAAATCACAATGAATTTATACTAACGACATCTAGCGAACATTGAAACTAAGCGTAAAGGCAACACATTTAATTACTGATTCATTATCATTGCTATGGTATTTAATTATATTTCATGTTTTTACAGAAATATCGTGGTACTGTGTATAGAGTGGGTTTTATTTGACAATGAAATTATCTGGTTATGAGATCGGGTTGTAAATTGTCCTCTCGAAAATTGGCTATGCAGTTTAATAGCTAAAAGTTAATTTGTAAGGTGACTTAACTGTAGAGAAAATAATTTATTTAATACTATAACGTATTAAAGCCGTTTATTGTATATTAGCGAATTCTTTGAATAAACGACTTATCTAATAAGTATAAGTTTGCTTTAAACTTTTTCAACGGTTTCTTACTTAGCAAACTTGTAAGAAACTCTTTAATGCCACCCGTGATCAGACACGGCTGGTTCGTATTTCGCGCAACGAATCATTGCTATACAGCGTGGCAGTGCAGCCAGCCTTTTCTAGGCACGCTGCTCTCCGACAGCAATTTGTTTTTTTTTTTATTGTCCTTTTAATAAGAGTAATAATGTACACACAAATATTTGAATAAAATAGAAATAAATGCAATCACGTTATTAATATGTGTAAGAAACAATTTGATTTTGTTTTACTATTAAAATTATGATCTTACCATGACAGAATGAATAAGAATGGCAATCAAAGTACTTTCTTTAATGTGTTGCCTATTTGCTGATACCCTTTTAAATGTCAGTAATGTTTGCACCAATGATAGCAAATTTTTAGACCGTCACACTGCGAACATTTTGGTGATTTTTCCGCAATATTTGTAAAATATGAAATTTAATAATAGCGCGCATCCGAATTAATTCTACGTCGGATTTCAATTCGGATGCGCGATTTATTTTCTGCATATCTGTTGCAACTTGTGGATCTTTGTGCGCGCACCGCGGAATTAATTTCGGATTTTAGGTAAATTTAGTAGCTTGCTACAAATTTGAAACTCGCTAGACCTTATTGTTCTGTAACTTGGAGACAAAAGAAATAAATATTAATGGGTAAACAACCGACAACGCAAACTAACTTTTGTATAATGGGATATATACAACGGATAACTCTAGCGCCGATCCCAGACCCTCGGACTAGAATATATAACGTAACTTTCATTTACAATATTTACCCTGCCGGGAATAGACCCTGCGCTACAATGGCGTTTCAGTGAACTAGATGAACCAACAAATCAGATAGGTTGATGTTACGATGACAACTTTTTGAAGTGAAACTTCTTTAAAATAGTTGTGATTTGAAACTCGATTAATGAAAAAAGCGACACTAAAAAGAGACAAACATAAATCTATAGAACTAAGCCTGGGAAAAAAGGAGATACAGAATTTTACATTGTGCTGCACTGCTTAGAGAGCCAATGAGACCGATGATTAAACATAGGTCCAATTTGGGCCGAAATAAAACTGATAATAATATATTATCTATGAGTATGAACTACAGACACACAATTTTAATTTTTTAATATTTATTTATTTACAGAAATTTACAAACATTTACTTTGCGAAACTGCAACGCAGTCTTTCGGCAACGTTCTCCTAAATAATATTATAAGTGCGAATGTAGTTTGTTTCTGACGTTTTCACGCCTTAACTACGCAACAGATCGTCACGAAATTTTGCATAGACGTTGTCAGGGGCATAGAATAGGACATAGGGTCGGTACCTTTTAACCAGAAAAAGTACTGTTCCCGAAGGATAAACGAATATAGCCGTATAGATGCCGCTTCAACCGTTTTATTGAGGCCACTGTTTCATTTCAATAACAAAGACATCGCTGTGGCAACCATAAAGACATGACAGGGAGAATTTTAAAGTATTGATCTCATGGTTAGTTCTATTTTCGCTTTGGCAGATGGCGTTATGGGTATTTATTATTAGGTTTTTTTAGGTTAGTTCTTTGAAGTAAAAATTAAGTTTGTCAATTCTATAAATTAAAACGTGCCTACTTCATGACATACATCCATTTTCAATGTAAGCAAAACCGCAGGCAAAAGCTAGTATACTATATATGGTATTACTATATAGTTACCTACTAATGATTTAAGTTGAAACTGCAAATACGATTATACTGATAATACACTAATCAAACATATCCCCTGTGAGTAATAATTCACGATACCATCTTGCTATAGCCAAACACTCGTCAACTAGTTAGGTTAATGTTTACGACCGCCAGCAAATTACCCCTTTGGGAGCGAAAGGCTTTTAAAGGTTAAACACTATGGCGTCCGAGCGATAAAAAAAGCAATTAAAAATTAACGCAAGGTAAATAGGAACTTGTGTAGGTTCAGCCTCATTATTATGGTAAAACTTGGAAAAGTATATCAAATGTTAGAAATGTTACATAAAATAATCAATACCAATATGTACGAGTATTTACATTACATGTAAAATTCAGTTTTGTTACACATACAAAATAAATTTTTATTTATGTTTGTTTGTTCTTACTTCACGATGGTTTAAATAAAACAATTATATTGTTACAAGTTGGGCCAAATACGAGGGATGCACATCTGCCCGCCATAAAACCTGGTTTATTGCCCTTCCTTTATTCGGAGTTCTTTTGTTTAGACAATAGCCTATTGTTATTGTACTTATTTATGGCCGTCCGCGGACATAATCCTGCAGGTGTGCAAAATTTTGTTTTCTGGGAATAGCGTCGATGGTGGCGCAGGTGTAATTCGTGGAAATCATTGTTTACACCTAAGCTGAATATAAAGGGGTGTCCGAACGGAGAGATGGGCAGTCAAGCGACGACTACGATACGAGTAAGACGTTTATAGTACTCTCGATTAGCGATATAGACGGCGGACTTTGCGCGTGTCAAGTTGTATTGAATCGTGCAGTGTGAACTGGTTGCATCCAGTTTTATTTGTATTTGTTTTATATGTGTTTGTACAGTTCTAATAAACTCTATAGTAATTCCTACGGCATTTATTTTAATTCGAGTCCTGTAGCTCGTAACAATATTTAAATATGCTACAAGTACATGTAGATTAGATAAAGATAAAAAAGATGAATTCGTTTTATCCCAAAAAATGAAGTCGACTGAAAAGCCGTAGTATTAACATACTTCTTTGTCTTTTTCACTTGTTCTTTTGTGAATTATTTCTTATTGGCATAATATTTATTTACCTGTCACAGTATCCTATTCTGGCACACGTCACCTATCTACACTACAGCTCTTCAATTCACTCTCTTTTTGGTTTACCTTTTGTTTCATTATATTCTGATGGATAAGTAAGATCGATATCTGCTATAGTTGAAAAACTTTTACATATTTTTCAACGCATAAAACTCAGAAAGCATCAGGCAGATTTAATAATTAATTAATTCGAGTCCCGCAATTCGTAACAATAATAATCGGCAGACAAAATCACACATTGTATATTAATAATTTAAGCAAGTTACGTTTGTGTAATGGCTTATATACAACAGATTAACCTTGGGGCCCATCCCAGACACCCAGACCATAGTAAATAACGGAAAGTTCATATTATGAAATTTAACTTGTCGAGAATCGAAACCGTGACCTGTGTATTCCAGTGCGCTAGGCCGGCAAAGGCTTGTCCCACTCAACCATAGAGGCTGACAAATAAGGAAAGGATTAAATAAACAAAATAAAAATTTAATAAAGACTATCTAAAATTCGATAAAAATCGGAGTTAGACAGCCGATTTACAAAAAAACACTCATATCAATGAGATGAGGTGCACCAGCGTCTCATAGAGCGTCAACGTTAGGTACTAGAAGCCTTCGCCACCAATCAATCACGACTTTCAAAGATAATATGAAATCAATTAAAGTTCCTTGCTTTTCGTTTAATACACAGTAAGATCTTTTTAGCCGTAAACTCTTGAACACACTTAATAAAAAAGCGGGATCGTACCTTAGCGGGCGAATCACAAAATCATAAGGCACTTTAACTCCTGTATAACTAAAAGACGGGGAGGTTGCGGGGTGGCGGGCAGGGGAGCCCTCCCCACGGGACCCTAGTGAGGGGAATCTCGCAAGGTGTTTAGCTGGTTTATGGAGATTGCGATCAGGACAAAGGAGTCCGAGTTACGACGCCTAGATTGTGCCCTGATCCATATAGTCCCCTCTAAATAGACACCCGACCACCTTTTTCCTATTACATTGTTACTGTGCGTGTTTTATAAGGTCTTTCTTATATTCGGCGTCCGTTACTTCAATTATAATATATATTCTTCTACCTATACAAATCTATACTCTTACTAATATTATAAACAGGAAAGATTTGTATTTTTGTATGTTTGGAACGAATAAATTCTAAAACTATTGGACCGATTTCAAAAATTCTTTTACCATTCGTATGCTACATTATCCCTGATTAATATAGGCTAAATAAAAATTAGGGATCCCTACTAAAAATTCAATTATGTAACCCATCAATCTAAACAAAATACTTGGCGCTGGAATCGGATTGTACGATTTTGATGAAATTTTATGTGTTTTTTTTATTATTCCTCTCTCCGAGCGAACGAGATTGCTTGGGCTTATAACTTTAGGGGGTATTTTATATGTTTTTATATATTTTTTTTCTTTTATTCTTTTGTTTCATTCTCTTTTTTCTATATCTTTAATTTTTTTTTATTCAATACAATTTTAAAATGTTTGCTTAAGTCTAATACATATCTTTTGTTTCCGAAATTATACAATATTAATACCAAGATATTAAAGTTTTACAAAGTTTCTTATTTTTACATTCTTCTTTTAATTTTTAGATTAGGCACTACATTCTTACTTATTCTATGTATACTATTGCTAACAAGCTTATCCTTCTTTTTTGTATATATATTTTACTGTTTATATAAATCTATAGCTTATGCTCTCTATTACTATTTTACATCTATTTTGCTATTTTCTATATTACTTACATTCTATTTATTTTTGTTTGCACTACTATTTTTCTGTTTTTTGGACTTACATATTATTGTTTGCTATTTTACATTTGTACATTGTTTATATATACTTTTACTGTACACAATTAATGTACTACTTATCTATCTATGGTTTTGATTTTATATATCAATTTTATGTGTTTGAGTGCGTCCCGGAGTGGTTTAGATTCACAGTTAGACCCGGTAGGATACGTTGGAATTGGGTTCTAGATTTTTTTCAGGGCAGGACAACGTCTGCCGAGACCGCGAGTAAATAATATAGTCATATTTTTCCATGTTTTCTTTATTACTTTTAACAAATTTATTAAAAGTTGCAAGATATCGTATTAATATTTTATAATTTGTCGCGTATGTTCATAACGTTAATAATTGTTTATGTGTTATTTGAATTTAATTGAAATGAATAGGTAGGTTATTTATGTTATTTATGAATAAATGTGTGTAATAACAACTTCAAGGAACAAATGCACGCATAAAATATTTGCCCGCTTATTCATAATAGATATAGGCTTATAAAAAAGTGCTATTCATAATTGCCTTATTACTTCGATTACAAATAACACTGATAAATCTCGTATAAACCCCTATAAAACTGCTATAACTAATATGATTAAGGGATATTGTATACTTGTGTATTGTAAACAGATATCATTCGTTTTGTTACCTTAAACGTGCTTATTTTACATACGTACGTTCGTTCTAGGAATAAAACTGTTGTCTTTCTTCTTTCTTTGTAGATTGAATTAATGTCAAATTATGTTTTTGTAATGACCTATTTAGAAGTCAGTTGTTTTGTTTTTATTTTATTTTAGTTGTGAATTTAGTTGATTCTCATTTGCAAGTGCAACTTCTCAAATACCTATATACGATATTAAAACTTATAAAATGTAATCGAATATCCCTATTAATATTTTGGTTAATTTGGTCATTTTGGTCGATTTGGTCATTTTGGTGTACACATGTAGTTTTAATACCAAAAATTGCCATAGATACTTTTCATCCGGGAGATGGGATGGTTTGCGATATAAAATGAAGTGAATCTTCCTTGGCAAATAGCAGTAACATAAAAAATTAATACAATGTAACCTGTGTTGTAACCTCTTTAAACAAGAGGCAAGCACCAGAGGTTGAACCGCGGCGCAGCCGCGGGATAAACTCTAGTAGGTACATATACCAACAATGTTAAGCAGTATGTGGTGTCGCTGCTTGCATATACGATATGTATACGAAAGTGCATACTGCATGCGAATCCTTACAGCACCTATTGTATTTTCTGTGATAATGAGTTACTGGATAACTTAGAACATTAATGGAAAGACGGAGTCTATGACTCTAAAAGCGAAGCCAGCTAAAGGAGGCCGATTTTGGAATAGGATGCCGATCGCGCTGCAGTGTATTACGAATACGCTGACGCGCTACATTAGATTACGCACACAAGTTAGTAAAAAATGCTTCACTTCATTTGACGTTTTTGTTGCGTAGGCTCCATCTATAAATTAATGGTTTAAGCTGGATAATAAATAAGTGGGGATAAATGAAGTTGTCTAAAGTTCTTAATATCTAATTTCATTATAGTCGCTTTATTCACAGGACTGTGAAGAAGAGTCACTCGTTTGTATACTAGCCCTATAGTGTTTATCGCGGCTTTCTCGCATATCCTACCAATACTACCTCAAGATGAACAGTGTCTTAGCATTATCCTTGCTGTAAAAAGTACAGAGACACACACGCGCAAGATTCGTATACTGAAGAAACCATCCCATAAAAGGATCATTTACTTTTTTGTCGCTATTAGAATTATGAAAATAATTTCACGCTAATAGATACAGTTCCTATATCGTAGATGTAAAAATTAAATGTGATTTCATCGATTTCATATTAATATGTACGTACATTGTCCTAGATGACCTAAATTGCACTAACACTAAATAAAACACTTATTAACTTGATGTACTGGTTTATGGTACTGAACTGTATTATGATAAAAGTACAAAAAAGCTTAACAAAATATATTTTACAAACAATGGTGTGTTCGATTATTAGATAGCGCCATCTAGTTATAACTCTTAGAACTAATGCCCTCTGCGACATACATAATTATGAAGAGAGACCACAAAGATTTTATGAGTTAAACTATAGGAAACAATAATTGCTTAGCCCGGACTGTATTTTAGCAAACAAAGGCGCGACCTAGACGTTGCGTCGCGTGCTACAGTAATATGTATATGTAGGTATACTTGGAACTGTGTTAAGTGTATACAGCTGTTCCAGAATACATAATAATTTATAATATATATACAAAAGAATTTGTTTTTATACATTCAATCGTCTTTTGCCCAAGCATTAATATTAATACGTCTATTTAGAGCTTGAATTTAAAATGTTCATAAGAAACCACTTTCCATCAGGTGTGCCCATCGGCCTCTTAGTTGTAACCTGATAAAATCATTATACCTGAAACACGGATCCCTCTTGCGTATTGTGTGAACGTAGTTAATATTGTTGAATGATTTAGGTAGATTTTTTAGCTCGATCTCCTTCCGTATTTATCTAAAAATGTTTCAAATGGTCCGTATTATAAAATCATTCCATAAGCGTCTGAAAATCTATCGGAAAAAAATATGGCATACATTTTTACGTCATTAACCGGGTAAAAGTTAAATCTCTTTATCATAAGATATTGATAAAACTACGTTTTAACGGTTTTAAGCGCGGTAATTTATTTGATTTTTGTTATTCCGGTGTTTCGGCCACTTTTAAGTGGCTAGATTAGGCTCGCATAGAGTAAATAATAACCATAAACAAAATTAAAACTAAATAATTAAAATAAACATGTTAGGGGTAGTTCGAATGAAACTTTAACAATACTCATTGACATTTGACATCTTTGTCTTCCGTGATCACGGCCACTGAAAAGTGGCCGAAACGTCGGAATAACAAAAATCAAATAAATTTCCGCGCTTAAAACCGTTAAAATGTAGTTTTATTATGTATACAAGTCGCGAAAACTAAGAAAATATAATACACTGAACCAGTAAAGTGAGAATAATGCAAGATACTTCTGTTCTTATCACACTTTTTGTCCATCTAAAGGTTGTCTGGAAGAAATCGTTAATAACGATAGGATGCCTATTGCATTGTACATTTTAATTTAATCTGTATCCTGTA
Source organism: Dendrolimus houi (assembly GCA_039645545.1). Classification (NCBI taxonomy): domain Eukaryota; kingdom Metazoa; phylum Arthropoda; class Insecta; order Lepidoptera; family Lasiocampidae; genus Dendrolimus; species Dendrolimus houi. The sequence goes on from CM077136.1 coordinate 11,694,417, forward strand.
GCACACAATAAAGTATATTAATTCATTCATTTATTCATCACTTGTTATGGTACTGAGTACTAATTACTATTAATACTACTGGGTAACTTTATTACAATACTAGGATATGACCGCGACTTCATTCATGCTTGACTTGAGATTCCCGCGGGATTTCCGGGACACAAAGTATAGCAGAATTTAAAAAAAGTAAGCTATCGTTTTATTGAAAACTGTATCGGAAGAAGCTAATTTTTATGCACCCGAACAATTTCGAACCGCTCACAGTAAATTTCCCGCGGGATTCCCGGGATAAAAAATATCACACATTTTTTGACAGAAAGTTTGGTATCGATCAGTGAAAAAATTACATTGGAATTCGATTTTTTTTAAATCGGGCCTTTTTAAATCATTCCCAGAAGAATTCCCGCGGGATTCCCAGTGTAAAAAGTAGCGCGGATTTTAAATCTAAGAATTTGCTGTGGATCAGCGAAAACCACATCAAAAGCGGCTCTGTAGTTTTTACGTGAATCCCAAACAAACCGACAAACAGACAAAAAATCTAAACAAAAATGCATCGTGCTCTCCGTCATTTATATAGTCCAGTTATTTTTTTTTATATCTTAAATGTACAGACACGGTATGCTTAGAATTTTATAATATTATAAATATAGATTACCAATTGTATTATCTTGAACAGTTTACAAAAAACTTTTTAAATCTGGTTCTAGTAAGCGATTCTTAATTTAGCGTTTCAATTGAACAGCAGAAAATTCTAATTGTAATCCTACAGTATTTTGAGAGCAAGCATTCATACAGGTTTCTTTGCATTATATTGTTACAACCTGAACGCCGACAAAAGACAAATTCACACCTGCATACCTGTAGACATTTTATTATCTTTTTGGCATTTGCACTTTGTGTTTGAAATTTGTGATTAGAAAAACAGCCCATTGTGTATTGTAATCTTTTATGGTAGTTATTAGCCAGGTGTGTTTCTAGGAAATTCAGTCCACGCGGCCGAGCAGACATATTGTATTTGTACAGTATAAAGCAATGCCCCAATTGAGAGATGAGGCAGTCGAGCGATAACCACAAGCGAAGCAAGACTTGTGTACATTCGGTAATCTATTTAGTCACGGACTTTGCGCGTGTTATTGAATCATTTGGACTGGATGTATTCAGTTCTATTTGTACCTGTGTTATACATGTTAGTATAGTTCTAATAAATTCTATAATAATTCCAACGGCATTTTAATTCGAGTCCTACAACTCGTAAGAATATTTTAATCTAGGCGCTATCCGCTCCCGGAAAATTCCGAACCGTCCCACAAAAATATATCCCAGTTTCAGGGATAAAAACTATCCTATACCCATTCTCGGTGTTGAGATTACATATATAGCAAATTTTAGCAAACTAGGTACTATGATTTCCCGTGAAAGCATAGCAGACGGATTGAATTACTTTTGCATTTATAATATTAGTATTGATTATGTTTTGAATTTCTTTGTCATCAGGTGTGTCCCGGCGCGAAAGCGAATTCAAGAAACCAGCCCACGCCCCCCAAAATGGGAGAGTCCAACATCGGCCGTACCCCTCCTACAGCAAGGTGAGATACTTATTGTCGATTAAATATTGAATATATAATAATGTGATTGAGAAATAATTATTGATTATTATTTCATCTATGGTTTCAGGGGTTATTCCTTCTTCAACCCACACCCATTACGTCACATCTCGAATATTTGTTCCTAAATCGACCTGTTTCTATTCCTTAATCCTTACTCAACCCACCACTATAATTTTGTTTTTTATTCTTAAATCAATCCAAATATAGTCTCAACTCAACCCATTTTAAAACTAGCCTAAGAAAACAAAGATTGTGTGTGGTGTGCACGGTCTTACCGAAAATCATAGTTGAAAAATCTTAACCTAGATCACATATGCTGTATATTAATTATCATATTTAGTTTTAACATACGTAGTTTATATTTCATTAGCATACACATATCACACAGTCACCAGTTTCTTTATTACGTAGTCATATATTATTGATGTAGTTTTGATATAGTGGCCTGGCCACGACCTTGAGCTTAGCGACGAGCAAAGGGACAGTGGTTGACACCGTGCGTGTCGGTTCGTGGCGTGCTTCGTACATCCTAATACTTTTGTTTTGTCGCCCACCGCTTAGCGTTTAGCTGCTGCTCACAGAGACGATCATGGCCAGGCCGTAATAGTCACATTAGACTGGTTTTAATTGACTAAAGCCTATTTACAATCCATTTGGCGCTGTCTGTATAAACTTGAGTTTTCCGAATACCACAAATTGAATATATTTCTCTATGCTATATTATTGTATTATTATCTCTGATTTTTTTAAGTAAATAGTAGCTGGATTATCTTTGTGAAGAATTGTTAGTTTTGTTGTATGTACCCAAACCCGAGAAGTTTATAAACAAATAAATTCACTTTATATTCATATCTTAATGTGGAAGTATGAATCCATACTATTAATTATTAAGTATATGTTAATATTTGTAACTTTATTAGGATATTTTTTATACGTCTTCACCGCTTTGTGGATATACCGATTAGTATATTTGATATTATTTTTCAAATGAGGTTGACTCGAACAAAGTCGCATGGAGGCCTGTAGTTAATTATTATATTCGTCTGACGCAGCATTTGAGGTCAGCTTAAGTTTTGGATTTCTGACAGTTTCATAATATGATTTACAAGTTCAGTCAGGCAACGTGGCAAATGCAAATGCTTAATTCGATTTCGAGTAGCAATAATAGCTGGTATTGTAGTATTTATAACATTGTTGTATGTATGAGGCGATTCGTTTAGTATGACATGTATTTTTTCATAACAAATAGGTATAAACTCAGCCGTGGGTAGTCTAAAAAAAATTGTCGGTGTTTAGCGCGACATGGCCTCCCTTTGTACGATATATGGATTGATGTACATGCAGTATAGAGTTCTTTATTTAAGTATTGTATTATATCTTGCTTGGAAAATATGGAAATTTCCTTTTACAAGTAGAGGTAACTATACTATTAGTGACACCGCGTTTTTTGTTCAAAACATTAATAAATCTTAATATTTTCATTATTTTTGCCGTACAATGATATTAATAATATTATATCATGATATTAATGATGATATAATATTATTAATAATGATATTACAGTATGAGTATAAAATTTAATAAAAATAAGAATTTAATATCTTGAATAAATTTACTGGGTGCCCAATATTGGTATAGTTTACCCTATATACCCTTCACAGTTAAATTTATAGTACGAAATTTTGTTAAATCAGCTAAACTTAAATTTAGTCATTCGTTTCGTCCTATAATAATCGGCGTTAGAAACCACTGTAATTAATTTTTTTGATTGATTTCAAAAACTAGGGCATTCTATGCTGTGTCATATATTTCGGTTTTGTAAACCGCAACATTACATAATTTAATATCGATATCTTAAAAAGGACACTCTAAAACCGAAATATATTAAAAAAAATAATTTAGCTATTAGCTTTTAATTATTAAATAATTTATTTACTGATTGTTTTTGCTCTAATTTCTGATAATTGATTTCAAATTGATAAATGACTGTCTGTAAAGTTTGTCTAACAATTTCTTGTTGCTTCAATAATACTGCAAAAGTTTAATATAGTATTATTTTATGTTAGACATGTTAAATTAAATATTCTTACTCATGTATTAGAGATAAGCGTGATAAATTTTGTACGTTGAGAAGTAACACTCTGACATCGTATTTGTACATATGCAAAGTCTTTTCTTTTCTTTTGCCAGGTGGTAGAGTATTTGCTCGACTGGATGGCGACCACCCCTAGTCTAGAGTATGCCGCCATAACAACCTTGTGTTGTGTTCCGGCCGGCATCAGTGACCAGGTTCCAGTCTCCTTTAAGAGAGCAGCAGCGCATTTGTGGCACCTTCGGTGTTGCAAGTGTCCATAGGCGACGGTAGCCACTTTCCATCAGGTGGGCCGTCTGCCTGTCTGCTGAACTCCTGCAATAAAAAAAATAAAAAAAGTCTATTTCAAATATATACGGAATGGCTGACATATCCCTAAAACGTAATCTAATATATAAAATTCTCGTGTCACAGTTTTCGTTGCCATACTCCTCCGAAACGGCTTGACCGATTTTGATGAAATTTTGTGTGCATATCGGGTACGTCTGAGAATCGGCCAACATCTATTTTTCATACCCCTAAATGATAAGGGTGAAATATTTTTTCTTATTTTTTTGTCTAAATTTCTTATTTATATTTTATTATGATTTAGCATTGAAAAATAGATGTATATGGCAAAACAACGTTTGCCGGGTCAGCTAGTTTTAATTATATAAAAATATGTTTAATCCTGTTACTACTTAATAATAATAATCTTATACTTAGAATCATGTTTCTTTCTCTACACGTAATTTCTTCCATACCGTCCTATTTAAACTAGATTGTAGATACAGTCGTGGTATGAAAATGTTCGCCAGTTTTCAAATTGATTAATTTAACGTTCCGCGAGCATATGTTACCTTTTCAAACTAAATCACAGAACAGACTGTTCCACGGAAAATTATGTTTAACTATTTGACAATAAAGTTTAAAATTACTTAAATCAAAGTTGTTTGATTTTATCACTTGTCTAGAAGATTGTTTAGACATGTAAAACTTTTTTATTGGTTTTAATATTTATGTTAAGCTATGTTATGTTGATTATATCCCTTTTGTTTATCTCAGCGTCTGTCATTGTCAACATTGCAATGTTCTTTTTTTACGTTTCTATATTTTGTAAACGTAACATTTATTAAAATGTTGGCAGTATTGTTTCTTGTACTCGTGCGAGCAAAAGTCGACTTTATGGTTACGAACATTTTCGTTCCGCGACTGTACATATTTTTAAGACCAACGATGTAGAAATGTTAATGCTTGAAACAAATGAATATATTTGTTATACAGACCGACGGTCCCAGCTCGACGGGGCAGCCTGCGCATCGGCCGCCCCCCTTAAGGATAACTAACGGTTTCCAAACACAGGTGAGATAATTCTCTTTGCTATGTTTACTTTTTATTTTATATTAGGTTACATAATGTCACCTCGTAGGCGAACAAAAATACGATAGGCGTACATTAAGAAGTAGCAGATGCAAGTTCTGTATTACAGCATAAAGTAGACTGAATAGGAATTTAGAAATGGAATGACGAGGTTGAAAAAAACAACATTAGGTGCGTGTAGGACAATGTAAAGGCAGCATTACAATATATTATATCTATGCGGTAACGCAGGCAATCGACTTTGTCATAGGTTATTAATTTATTAGATATATTTGTACATAATTACTTGGTGGGGTATTTGGCAGACATGTGAACTGAGACACTTTTTATCATCATACAAACCGTTACAGCCTCCTTGATTTTATATTGGTATTGGCCTTATGACGTCATATAAATTCTTTAAACAAGTAATTTAAATTATTTCCATGATGAATTATCCGACAGTAAGGTATTTAAAGCGGGCTCTTTTTTATATACATTGTTTTAGAATTAAAAAGAACTCGTCATTATGTAATAAGTGTAGTAATTAAGGTTTCCATGCATTATATGATAATTCTTGCATTGCACAACGTTTACTGCGTGAATGTGGAGCCGATATTAAAAACTTAATAAACACAGAAGTAATTAAGAAAGCTGCATATCTTATAAAACTCACCAGTTCACCTTGAACAAGCATGGTAATTCAATGACAATAGGTACCTACCCATTTAATGTCGTATCTGTCAAATTATATATAAAAAATAATATTATACAAAAGGCTTCATAAATATGTCAAGTCGTAGCATAATAATTTATGATAAGCGATTTCGTCGCTCAATTTGTGCGCTTTTCGTCGTAAATAAAACACCCGATGTTTCTTTTTTCGTTTGTCAGATTTAATAGAATGTTTTTTGCATTGTTTTCGGTGTTATGGCCGGTTCACAGTGGCGGAGTCGCTGGATTGTTTTTCCATTCCGAATTCGAGTTAATTGCATTTATTTTAATTTGAAATCGATTGCAAGTTTATACCCTTTGTTGATTGTATTGAATGTCGCTCATAGGCCGTATAAGCGTGCACTGAATTGAGCGTAAGGTTTTCATTCACTCAATGAATGTCTCTGCAATTGGCGAGCCATTTTCTTTTCTTTGGGGTTTATTATAAAAACCCCATATCATAGTGCATGAGGTCATCAAATTTCTTCCAGTACGTTGGACGTTGTGGTCACTTAGTCTGTATGATATAATTCAGAAATATAAAAAAGCCTGCGTAATACTCCATACTGCTGTTGTGGTGTTTTCTGTACTCGACTAACTCTTGTTTAAATTAATAAGATACATTAATTCCTGTCCTAATTTTGGCTTTGGCTCATTACAAGGTTTAGAGCCATCACCCAAATAATTCCTATCATATTGTACTCTTTGTCTCTAACTAGAAATACTATTTTTAATCACTTTTTTTCTTTTACAACTAGATCAAAAATAGCATTCAATTATTTATAATATTTTCTTATATTAGTTTTAAAAGTCGCGATTTATTTTCTCTCGTTTGTCAATCAAAACTTAAAAATCCATAAAATCACCATTGTCGCTATATACATCAATAATACTATTATCATTGGAAAAGAACAAGATAACAGATTGCAGTTGTCTGCGCTTCTCTTGAATTAATACGGTACTACCTCATCCTCCACCAGTCGTTCTTAAAAGGTATGTTCCTACACGATTTAAAACGTTAGCAAGCTATCAGATGCATGCGAAGCTCAGTTTTTCAGGGTACACTGCATGTAATTGTTTTTACAAGGCACTGTACTCATTTTCGAGAGAACTAAATCGTCGTCAATTGAACTAATGTGAACCGGGCGTTATAAAGTGGTTTCCATTGTTTTCATATTAATCTACCTTTCGCACAATTCACAAAGTAGCGTACAGGGCGGTCACGGTGACAGCTGACCTAATTTCAACTGCAGACGGTTGACGAAGGTATAATATAGGTTCTTTTGTATGTTTTCGTACTTTCTCCTTCAAAATTTCATCGTCTTTATTGTGTTTAAACAATACTATATTCGTACTGGTTGTTTCTAAACGTTGTGTTTCTAGACCACGGGCCATAAAATGGCTCGGACTTCTGAGTGATTTTGGCGCGGGGGGGCATGGGAAGGCAACAACACGTATAGGCCTTTTGATTAGTTTAATGTAAATGTGGCGTGATACTAACCGACTAGGACTATTGTAGTCGAACTAGGGCTTTGGAACTATGGCGTCAGCCCGTCGCAATGTTCGGGACAAATGGAAAAAATGAGCAGACGGTGACTCGCCACTCTCTGTGTGGATCCCAAAAGAATGCCGTACAAGATTGGAAAGGGACAATATAGGTGTGAGTGGCTAACGGGTGTGGAGAGGTGGGCTGCAGTTTCATCTACTTTCGACGTTATAAGGATTATTAATTTTGTAGGCAGACTTTTGTATAAGAAATCCTTGAAGCACTAGCTTTATATACCGCGGGAGTGTTACAAAAATACGAGCGTGACCTAGAATACACTTAAATCGAAAACGGTTAAATTGCAGATTATATAATTTTTCTGTTCAAAATGTTGTGTGTTTGTTTTTAGATTAATATGAAATACAGATTTAGTTATTAACTTGAGAGCTCATCTTATTAATAATATTAAAGGAGATTTACTGACTACTTACTTTATGATGAGCAATGAACGAATGCATGAGAACTATATTGTTCACCATAAACTTAGATAATTAATATGGATACATTTGCATTAATACAGTGGGAGGTATACTAAGGTAAACTAAACAAACAGGAACCTCACATTCAATTTAATAAAGTCAATTTGGTACCTTTTAAATAGTCTAATAATATGCAATCTAATCGGGAATTGCTGAACTTTAGAAAAGGAGGAATGCAATCAGAAGCGACGTTGGATTTTAAATTAAATGCACGAAGTCGCATTCCAATTACGCCCGCGAGACTAAGTTCCGAATGCTTCCTATTTCCCTCCTAAACTTTGAAGTGTAAAACAATTATGAGCTTGCAAGTTACATCCTGCTACTAACGCGTAGGTAGTCACGCTACCTTATTTGCTTGAATTATTTAATACTCCAATAGATGGGTTTGCGACTAAAGCTCTACTACGTACAGTGTATTCGTGGAAACCATCGCCAAAGTTTCGTAAAGTCAATTGTGTGTTGTAAATATTAACAAAGTTATGACCACGTAGATCACATAGCATGTTTTTCTATTATATTTTAGTAGACTGCCTGCTAACCTATCATTTTCTTTTTTCAAATTCATCAATTTCAGATGTATTTTCGTCAGTTAGTATAGCGCGTTCATTTTGAAAGATTTAAATTGTAGTAGTACTGCAGGTCGTTGTAGACCATTTTGACTAACATTAGCATATACAATTTACATATATACTGTATGCCAAATCGAATTGAACTTAAATAGTAAAGTTTGAGAAACACAAATTCATTCCTTTGAACCAGAAATTTACTCGGAAAATGTAATGAATGATATTTACTACAAAGTTATCCGAAGTAATTTAATATTGCGTAGATAAAGTAATATAAGTATTTTGGGCCACAATAGATACAGGCTTTTCTTTTCGTGTCCTTCAGGCAAGCATTATACATTTGATATTACAAAAATATCACAGGCTTTAGCTCTATTATATTCTTACAAAAATAATGTAATAAAAATTTTAACGTAGATTTTTCAGATTGAAGTAGGTTAATAGTCGAGAAGAGTATATTGTACCCTCTCCGTTAGGGTTGAGGCACACTGAGTCTACTCCGCCAGGAAACGAATCAGAAGCGTCTGGTTTCCGATACCCTGGTATTTCGCAACGTAATGGAATACCACGGTAGTGGTTAGTTGGTAGATCCCGACATGCGATCAGGAATTTCTAGTGCATACTCTGGAGCTCGCTGTTCTCCAGCAGTAGGGTGTTTCTATGAAGGATCACACCTCGAGAAAAACATGGGTCACTAAAGTGGTAGGCCAAAAAGTCCCCAGTCAGCTGAGATGTGAATGTTGAAATGGATGTCTGGTGTTACATGAAAGTAATAAGTTGAGAAATGAATGACTATATAAGGGGTTTTTGTAAGTTGGACCCGTAACTGAAAAATTGATAAGAGTAAAGTCAATAAAGATGATAAGAAGAAAGTCATGTGACAAAAGTATATTTATTAATCATTGGGATAATATATATAAATATATAATATAAGTATATATAGTGTATATATAAAATAAATAATATAAGTGAAAACCGCAATAAAAAAAACACCAAAAGGGTATAATTTGAGAAGTAATATTCAGTTTATTTTTAAGAAAATTGATTCTTCTTCGTAGACAATGGATTAGGATTCCTTTCTCAAGAAGTTCATATCTTTCAGAAAAAAATATCTTCATAATCTAACTAAAATGGACAATAAATTAATTTTCACTATGTAGAAAGAGCGTAGACTGTCTGTTCAGTTTGCAGCTTTTGAAAGCTATAATATTTAGGTATGCATTTTTAGTTAATTTTGTGTTTCGGATGTTAGAAATCGGTTGTAAATATTTTTCTTTACAAGATCATTTTTTTTAAACCATTCAGTGTAGAAAAACAGCCAACATTTTGGGAATGTTCGCGGCGAACAGTAATTACAATATTTATAAATTTATTATAGTTTATAAATAATCCTTTTCAAATTAATTTTGAAAGAATATGAAATAATAAATATTAGGTTTGTGAAAAATTATTTTTCACACTAAACTTCCAGATTACAAAAAGAATCTCTCCTTAATTTCAAAGTTAATTAATGCATTGAAACGAGAACTTCCCCTTAACTACCCCTTTTGTTTTTTTATACGACAGGCAATAAATTAAAAACCCTCTCACGTTGAATGACAGTTGGTCTTAAACGACTGAGTGTCACAATATTTTCCCCACAGGGACAAAGTTTTTATCGTGGTTAATATTGTTGTAGTGTTATTGCGTTGACATGAAAGTATGTATAGATAAAGAATAGTTTCAATGTATTTTTATTTTTGTAAGCATTATATATAAAAGTTAAGCTTCCTTATGTTTGTATCAGCAAAATTCGAAAGTAGTCAATGGATTAACTTTGCTTACGTAGAACTCCCAAAGTTTGCCCCTGCCGGTCACGTTACGCAAGTCGGTAGTTAATCTTGATGGAGAGCGTCGTTCATTACGTTTGCCGAGATGCGTTTTGCACTCCAGGACTCGTCTACTCCATTAAAACGTGATACGTACATGCGATATGTACGTGATATATCCATGCTGGAATCATTATTTGGATTACAGCTCTTAGGGCCGGCTCGATCGGTGTGATACCACGCTCTCACAGAATATCGGAGTGATACGGTTAGCCTTGTGCTAAGCGTGTTTAGTGCGATGACCCACTATTCCTATCCCCTATCCCATCCTTTGTATTCGATTTCTCCAATTTAACCAATTTCCATGATCTGGGCCCTTTGCCAGATTGCCAGCTTGGCAATAAAAAAATACACATAATTTTGTGTCTTAGATACAGAATCCAAATGAATGTACTTGTTAGAACTAGTGTAGCCTACTCTAGTCTAAAGACCACGAAGTTAGGGATACGGGTCATATAGCTCAATTTTCTAACGGTCCTTCTTCAATAGCCAAAAAGTGGACGAAGAACTGGCTTCAAGTCAATGCATACAAATGATTAATTAAACTTTTTGTTTTTCAGAGTGCTATAGAGGGCAGTCAAAAGCCAATAGAGAGTATTTTAAAGGTACGTGTCGTAACCGCATCTGAACGATTTTTCATACATTTAATCAAGATTTATTTACATACATACATATTTATCACGACTGTTTCCCATGGGGGTAGTTAGAGACGATGGATCTCCACTTGCAACGATCCTGACAAACGCTTTTCGCTTCATCTACTTTCACTAATCTCTTCATAAATGCACTTTTTCCTCACTTTCTTTAACATTAACGTGATCCATTTAAAGATTTTCGCAAAAAGGATAACCTTACAAACTCATCGTGTCTAATTATGCTATGACCATTTTTTTAACTGCTTGGATGAAAATCAGAAAGGTTTTATTCTAAATACCGCTATACAATGATGGCACTCAAATTTAGGGGCGACCGCCATACATGTAATTGTATTTGTAAATATTTTTGTAGATATGCAATGAGATTATGCAGGTGATGTTTTTCTTTGTAGGAGATGAAGTCTCTACCAACCCCGTTATCTGTGATAGCGGCGACGCCGAGGAAGGAAGCGGAGAACAAATTTATATTTAATCCTTACACCAATAAGGTAAGGCCGTGTTCGAAAATGACATGTGACATTGTGACAGTAACAATCGCTATGAAAAAACCTTCACCAACAATTGTTTAGAATTCTTGGTCGTTCGTGTATGTTCCCTTTTCACGGTGTTGGATATTTATTATAAATATATTTCTTAATGAACTTATTTTTTACATGAACTAAAATCGATTATATCGAATTAGATGTATTTTAAAGGCAGATATATTTATGCTCGATATCTTGGAAAATACGATAGCTATTGCAAGGTACTATAATTGAAGTTATACGGACGTATGAACTGTAAGGACCTAGTAATCGATTTATTTATATGCCTAAAAAGTAAATGTTATGCACATAGTTACAAGTGAAAGCTTGCTAGTTTCATTTCGCAGAAATCTTTCTGTAAATGAAAAATTGCACTACATTATTGAGCATGACTGATATTTATTCACAACGTTGTCGCAGATTACAATAGAATAACATATTATTAAAACGTGAGAAAAATCTGACAGCTGTGTGAAAGGGTTATGTTTCCAGCACTCGATAAAATAATTAAACTTTAATTTAATGAATCGATTGAATATATCGATATCTTTATACAATTTCAAAGTATTAAGTCGTTTAAAACACTAGTTGGCAACCAAATCAAATCAAATAAGCTAATAATGTGTTATCGTACATCTTACTTAAGTATAATGTAATGGTATATGTACGATCTTTGTTGTACGATTGAGATTCTTACAAGAGGTCCTTTCTGCACAAGCGGCATTATATATCGTGGGCGGTACCTTCGTAAATATAGGTATATATCGTGTGCAATTGTACGTATCAATTTTGAACGAAACTTCCAATGTCGTTTGCAGAACTTTAACATTTACGCACGCTAATATGTAAATTAAACATTATAAGTTATAATTGTAACCATTGAAGTGAATTATATTTATTTCAATAAACGTACATGCTCAATCGTTTTATCGTATGGCATAACTAATCATTGCCTTCATTCAGGCTTGAAGTGCTAGGAATAAAAATATTTTTATGTATTAGCAATGATCGTGTTATGTTTAGAGAATAAATAAATAAACACTTCAAGTTCAAGAACAGAAATGTGTTTGTTAGCAAAAATATTGTAAATGTTTTATTCATTGAGCAAGAAGTACAACGTAAATATGCTTATTATAAATATAATTTTTACCTAATATTTTCCGTGACAGTAGGTTCAACGCCAGTTTGTAATAAGCTTTAAAGACGTAAGTTAGTCCACACCAAAACTTTATGGCTGTTCTTAGTTGGTAAATCTGCGTGTCGTAAGTTCGTAACCCGCGGCAAGAATCGAATTTTCTGCCATAAAAAATGTGCTATATTTAAAGAAAAGAAAGACTTGATTTGGACAAATCATAAAATTTGGTTTTGACAATTTGTACGCCGCAGTTTCAGCAAACAAGGTTTGCACTCGGCTTATTGCTGTGCTGGAATTATATCCGACACAATCTTAATTGTCCGTGCAACCTCTCTTCTTCTGTGATTTCAGAACGATATTATATAACCTATTTGACATTTGTCTGTACCTTTTACTTAAAATTAAAATTTCATAAAATCTATTGATATCGAAGGTCGTACAGAGAGAACAAAGATACTCAGTGTGATATCTATGTTCGTGGTAGGAAGTTTGTAGAGGCTTAAACAGAATATTCGTGTTGATTGATATATATTTTCAGGTGCAAGAAAACCCTCAACTGACCAATACGGATCTCAGAAGCCCTATCACTAAGCCCGGTAAGTTTTTACGATGATTTTATTTTGCAATAAGAGGACGATAAAATATTTTCGATTATAGGAGTATGTATACCCATGTGCGGAATATAAAATTATTATAAAATAAAAAATAGTTGTTACTTTGACTTACATTTGCGAAAAATTAAATACTCAAAATTTTTTAGGACCTTAATCGAGGTATAAAATTAATTTATTTTTCTTTTTAGACATAAAAGTAAGTGATGGCAGAAAGAATGAAAAAATACTTTTTCATAATTTAAAAAACTGTTAAATTTATGTGATAGATCTTTTTTTAAAGAAAAGCAGGAACACTTCAGGAAACGATTCTGTCCTCAGTGTGAATATTCATTCCCGTTTTTCGTCGTTACAAATTTGCGGCAAATTGAAATTTTCCCATTTGCGTGTGAGAAAAATTATAGTCACTTTTTTATTGAAATTGACGCAAGAGATCTTCAAGAAATAAATATATACTTCATTCACATTTTTGTTTTTTTGCATAATAAGTTGTAAAATACAACACATGAAACGGAAGTAAAGGAGTTTGTTTCTTCGATGTTCACAATCTCAAATATGAACTGATTTTAATATAATTCTGTCTAGACCTTCTTTAGAGATCGGCAAAGAAAATGGAATCTTTAAGAATTTCTACGGTATACAGAACCCAAGTTTACGGATACAAATTCGAAGAAACGCCCTAGTAATTTTTATTTTGCTTGGCACGACAAATTAATATTGTAATTATAATAAATACACTTGAACTGTGTAGAACTTCCAAAACATTTTTTTATATAAATATAAAAATAATTCTAATTATTTTCTGACACGCCAATTTACAAGTATAATATAATGTTACGACCTACACGCCGACAAAAGTAGATTCACCTGCATACCATAAAAACACACTTTATTCCCTTTCCGCATTTGCACTTCTTATGTTTACTTTGTGTTTAAAATTTGTAATTAGAAAATAGCCCATTGTGTATTGTAATCTTTTATGGCAGTCATTAGCCAAGTGTGTCGAACTGATTCTAAGAAATTCGGTCTACGCGATCGGGTAGCCATATTGTATCGGTGCAGTATAAAGCAATAGCCCAATGGAGAGATCGCCAGTCTAGCGATAGCCACAAGCGAAGCAAGATTTTAGCGACGGACTTTGCGCGTGTGATTGAATCGTGCATCACGTTTAGACTAGTTGTGTAGTGTTATATTTATACCTGTGTTATACGTGTTTGTATAGTTCTAATAAATTCTATAAATAATTCCAACGGCATTTTAATTCGAGTCCTGCAACTCGTAACTATAATGAATATACGTACTTATGGAAGTAAGTATAGGAACAATCACATAATATATATTATTAGCTGTTCGTACAACATACTGAACCATCACTGCTTACATTGCCGATGTTTTAATACTAAAATACTTGCGAATGTAATTTATTATCGCCTTAACACTGAAATATTTGCTAATGCTTTAATCAAACTTATTATCGACTCGCCTCTCATTGTTTCTATTTGATAACCTCTTTTATCTTTGAACTTCATACGTCGTTTTGCTGACATTATTATGAATAATGTGTCACGTACTCAATTTGTGTTGTAATAATATCAACAAAAGTTCCATTCAGTATACCTTTTTATGGTTTAGTTTAAATGCCATAAAACACACGTTTCTGATAAGCTATATTAACAGGGCTTCATTAAATATGACTACGCCAGTGCTTTAACACGCACAAACATGTTTGTAATTCAAAATCAAAATTTAAAAAGAAATATTTGTCACAAGCAACTCATGTATAGAAATATAAAATTCGTTTTAAGCGTTAAAAATACTGTTACGAGTTACGGGACTCGAATTAAAATGCCGTTGGAATTATTATAAAGTTTATTAGAACTATACAAACACGTATAACACAGGTACAAATATAACCAAACACAACAAGTCCAAACGTAATGCGGAAGGTCGTAATTCAATAAAACGCGCGACGTCCGTCACTTCCCGATTGTAGTACACGCGTCTCGCTTCGCTCGTGGTTCTCGCTCGAATAACTCTTCCTTAATCGGGCCATTGCTTTATACTGCAATATGTCCGCTCGGCAGCGTGGACCGATTTTCCTGGAATCAGCTTGTACTTTAAATCCGTAACACCTGGCTAATGATTACAATACACCAATAGGCTGTATGCCAATAAGTAAACAAAAGAAGACGACCATAAAAGAATTTCAATTTTATTACTTCAAATGCCAACGGGTAATAAATGTGCTTTGTTTCAGATATTTAGGTGGTTTTTGTTTTTGTCGGGGCCCCAGTTATAACAATATTCTTTATTATAACCTAATACAAAAAACATACTAACGTGCTCCCTATTCATAAAAGTTATACGAGGCTTATAGGCTCGTTAAAAAAGAGTAATAACTCGTTGTTAATCGTGCCTATTTACACTGTACACAGTTAAACGGTGTTCATAGAGCGAAACCAGATTGTTAGGCAATCGCCTACTTGAGAGTAGTTTATTAGCCACTTAAAAGAAGACCTTTGTCTCGGAGCCAGGGCCGCGGTCCCCTGTGGAAATACACTTACTAAAATGCATGTAAATAAGCGTGTTTTATAAGACTATAGCCTCTTAGAAGCGTGATGTTATGGGTCGCCCACGATTAGGGTTGTCACGTACTTTAATTTATTTAAAAAAAAATGGCTGCTTATGCCTGTATAGTATGATTTGTAATTATTGACATCGGCGCTTTTAAGTATGTAAACTTTTATACCATTACCATTATACTACATTAGGGACCTAGTACATAGAGTGATGGTGGCTAACTAAACATTTCTACTGTCTTTTAATTGTTACATCAGCTTAATTTCATCCTGATTTAGAGAAAGAATCACAAAACCAGCATAGTGTAATAAGAACCGCTTTAAATATAGTCCTATGGGAAGCATGTATTCTTTAGTACTTTACAAAAGCCAAAAAATGTTTTTTTTGGATAAATAGATAAAAGTATGTTTTAAAACATATTTTTTTGTATAAAATGTTAAACGGTAGTAATAAATAAAATACCCAAATGACTTTGTTTAAATCTTTATTTGTTCCTTCTTCACGTCCTCGGAACAAAACCGACTTGTATGAAATTTGATACATTTTATATGTACTTAGTTAATGGATAGGAATGAGCATTGACCTTTCGACTATACGTGGATGCTATTTATTGCGCTTATTTACAGCGTTGGATATTAATATGTAACTAGTAGTAATAATTAAATGATAGAGAAAAGAAATTTGGGCTTGTTCCCTATATTTTTCTCCACATAACAGACGGCAAAAAGTATAAATAACATTTCTTCTCTTCATTGTTTATCCCCCACATGGGTATACCCTTCATACTTATTCAAGATGGACTAGAGGCTTCCACATAATAATATCGGTAATCTCGATATGCATGTTCCAGATCTGTTTTCCTTTACCGTCAACGCGTGACAATTGTACGTGTGAAGTACGTACCACGTGAAAACATACTTTTTTAAGTTTTCGCGCTTAGTACACACAATAAAACTACGATTTAACGGTTTTAAGCGTGGTATTTTATTTGATTTTTATTCCGACCTTAATAACCATAAACAAAAATTCAAAAGAAATAATTAAAATGAACAAGTTGGTAGGCTAAACAATAACTTTAACATTACTCATTGACACTTGACATCATTGTCTACCGCTACTGAAAAGTGGCCGAAACGTCGGAATAAAAATCTAATAAAGTACCGTGCTTAAAACCGTTGAAACGTAGTTTTATTAAGCGTAAGTACTCAAAATTATTGCTCGAAAGTCTGGAACGTTTTTAGTCTAAGTATATCGCAATATTACACATCATTGGAGCCTAAATTGTGGCCCTTCATGGTGTACGAACGATAAAAAGCTTATTTCATCGAAACGGTCCCGCTAATTGGCCCGCAACTTGACCGCCTCGTCTCGAGAGTGGCCGCTCAAAAACCGCCCAAGGAAAAGTTTTAACATGTACTTACGAGATTGCAGGACGTTCCTCGGTTTGTTCGGCCATAATTTTATAATAGTTGTAATATTATCTGTGTGGTAATAATATAACAATCTAATCTCATTATCTGAACATCTTTGGGAAATAGTATTTTGTTACGTTATTGCGGCTAGTACACTTATTACGTTCTTCTGTGATGACGGCTACTGAAAAGTGGCCGAAACGTCGAAACAAAAATCAACTAAATAAAATACCGCGCTTGAAACAGTCATAACGTAGTTTTAATTATCTTTGGGAAATGTTTTAACATGTAAAGAGTATAAAAAAGTGACTAAGATACTATGATCATTCCAACGGGGACGATGTACCAGTCTCGAGCTATTTTACTGACCTAATACTTATGTTATTTTGACCATATGACATCTGTAAAACCAAAGGAGCCGATGCAATACCTACCTCGTTGAGACTTTATATATATCTGTTTACTCCCCTTTTTTAAGTGTCCAATTTTTTTATACCTGACAAGCCAAGTTAAGTATAACACATAACATATCATCAGTACTGTATGATATATTCATGGTACATTCGAAATGTAAAGTGCGTTTGTTAATACATTTCTTTCTTCTTCACGGCCTTGAAACTGTAACTATTATCATTAATTTTAGACTTATGTGCTATTTTATTTCCTTATATGATTAGGTGATACACTCATCAGCCCGGTCAAATCGGGTAGATTTTATGGTGAAAACAAAATTTTCGATTCACATCTTTTAAGTTAAAAGTATTTTATTTACTCAATAAAATTACACCGCTGCGTTCTAAAATTCAACTGTAGATTGGCCTAACAGGCAGTTAACGCGTATCGCGAGCTCGATCGTCGGGCAGTGCAGTGCCACCTGTCGTCAAAGCGAATGAATAAATCGTGGAAAAAAAACAATTATAAAATTCGAACGTGCAAACTGCACATGGCGACACGTTTACACCACTCACACTTTAGCAAGAAGTCATAATACAAAACAAAACAGTCCGCAGCAAAAATACTTGCGCCTGCTAACTGAATAATAATGAACGAACCGGATGTAACCGGAATCATTTCAATGTAATAAATGCTGCTTATATAAATATATGTGCAAGTACCATATGCGATGTTATTAACGTACAATTAATTTTTAATGAACGCTTTTAGAACGACAACACATCTGCATGATTATATATTGTGATTCGCTTTTAGTTTGTAACAGGCGTACTGTGTCGTTTTTATTGTTGTGCATCGCAAAGTTTGCATGCTCGACATACGTCGACCACGACTGTGTCCGTGTTTTGATAAATAATAAGTAGTTTAATATTCGTAATAAAATTTCGGCCGTCACCGGAAACACGATTGTAACGACTATGGTAATGTTGTAAAGTTCTATAAGCGAGGTGAACTATTACACCGCATACACGATTTTCGCAATCACTTACTGTTTAATGATGTTTAAATAAATCAAGGAACATCTAAAGTTGGATGTTAAAGTAGGAAACATTTTAAATTAACCGTCTGAACTTACAATGTAACAAAAAAATCAACAATTTATGCCTAAAAAAACAAGACATGCACCCGCTTATTTGTCTCGCTGTAACAATAATAAAATAAATATCTACCTACATTTGTTATTTTTTGGCTAATTTTAACAATACTCGTTGACCTTTGAAGTCTTTCTAAATCACCGTTGCTATTTTGACGAATATTTCGCTGCGATAAATATGCGTAGGTATTTACAAAAATACTCGTTAAAATAAGAGTATAATGCGAAATAGGTTCTTGTTCTGGTTGGGTTATATGTCAAAGTTTTAGGAGTTTACTGGCTATAGCAAACATTCTGCGAATTGGTAACGCTGAGTCATTCTGTGATGGGTTTTATTTTATTGAGTGAGTTCAACAGACAGGCTGACGGCCCATCTGATGGAAAGCGGTTACCATCGCCTTTGGACATTTGCAACACTAAAATGCTACCAATGTGCTGCCCGACTCAAAGATGCTATGGCGGCATACTCTAGACCAGGAGTGATAGCTATCCATACGGGCATATACCCTACCACCTGACTGTGGTATATATTGTTTCCTTTCTTCGTTCATACACCGGTGACCTGTTGATGGTGATGATGATCGCGAATGGGAGACCAGCAATGAAGAGTGATGATAACTTCAGCCTTAAAACGTGTTAAGACTCGTCAAAACGAAGTTTTGATTCAGTGTATCAGTCTCGAAAACCTATGTCAATACTGAATTGTTTTGAAATATACTCAATAATTTAGTGTAACAACTAGACAGTAACATTAACGTTGTTACAAATTCAGAGAGAACTTGGATATTAAATCGGATTAAAAACAATTACCATGCATAATTCCGACATGATCCATCGTTATATTAAATTTGCTGATGCCGTACTCACTTTATAGCAAACAAACACATGTGTTTATACATATATGTATGTACATTCGCATAATGTTATTACGGATTTACATTGTAAAACGACTTGTAGAAACTTTGAGTAAATCGTTCGCATAAAGTTTAATGTCTAGAACAGACTCGACCCCTATTCTGAATTGCCGAGTGTTATTCCGCGAAAGGTATTGTCTTTGGATTTCTTATGTATTGTTATTACGAGGAGATGGGTCTGTGGAAAATGTATAAATATCAAAATAATATATGAAAGATCAACCCGTAATCGTATCACGGCGCTGGGCTTGGAGTCGTTTTTTTTACGTAACAGTGTACCCACCACGCTAGTCAAGATGAATGTGTGGTTTCGAACATTATTAAGCAATTCGAGTTGAATATTTCTTAAGAATATTAGTTGTTATTTTTGTTAACTGTAACTTTACACACAATAAACCATATTTGTTCAATCGTTCATCCCATGTTTCTTTCCGTCGTAAGCGTTGAATGCTCCCGCGATTTTCCTAATGAACCACAATATGGGTTTCTTCAAAATCAGATATTTTAATTCTCAACAAGAGAAAGTTCATAGGCGACGGTGACCACTTACCATCAGATGGACTATTTGTCTACATAAAAAATACTTCGTGGCATGGTGTTTTTAATCAGGCTGTATTCTAGCACAGCAGTAAGAAAGATCTATTTAAATATAGGTATAGCATCCTGGCATCTGCATTACTTAGTTTACAAAGTTTGTATGAGAGTCAGTCTCCTTAATGGGGCTCAGTTTTGAATAATACCTACACCCCATTTGAACGTGAACTGCGTTCTACCAATTAATTTTCCTTAATCGCTGTAAAGAAATCGAAGTTTGGATTATATTTGTTTTCTTGGTTCTTAGTTTGCTTTAATTAACATTTCATTTGGTGTGTGCATCGAATTTTCTAAACCTTTTTGAGTTTATTTTATTTAATAATGCCGTTATTTTCATCCTTCATTATTTCTATCCTGACTCATTAATTCACATTAATCTCTACCTTCTTAAGAAAGTATCGTGTTTTTATATTATATCGGAATAATATTTTATAGGTTTCAAAAATTGTTTTATAATACCGTTAAAGTTGTATGAAATATAATTTATGAAAGATTTCTATATTGGGATCTTATTTCCTCATTTTTGAATGTTCCAAAGTTTTATCCGTCATGATTATTTAATAGTCGGTGCCTATATCTTTCAATTCATTTGATCGCCTTGCCATCGGTTAAATTTTGATGTTACTTATATGGAGTTTATATTAAATTTCAACCGATAGTAAAGGCAAATGAACGGCTGGTACGAAATAGAAACGGATCATAAGCCGGATTAGCATCACGCTGCCTTTCTCGATATATGTGCTTCTTAACGTTGTATTACTTCATGAACCACGCGGTCATTGTAGTACCATACTCACGTGGTTGGAAAAAGTGATGTATGCCCACCGCCAAGACTTAATCCGTGTTATTAAAATGAGAAAAGCAGATGGTATAAGCTATTAAAAACTATATTACTATGCTTATTATCACGTAAGTCAGTAGTAAGCATTAGTATGTAGTTGGCATCATAAAAGTAGAAGATGCTAACTTAACATTTGAATACATACTTAAAAATTACTTCAATAACTTAGATTGTTATATTTTTATTTAGAAAGCGACAAAGATTAAAAGGTATTTTATTAGATAGCGTATGTAAAACATATAGACGAATTGAGAACCACCTCCTTTTTAAAGTCGGTTAAGAAATTGGAGAGCCGTCAGCGACACACGATAGTCGTTGATTCTAGTATCGGATTAGTTCGCTTCCAAAACGAACAACTTCGTGCACCGAAAACTAACTGTCGCGGGTTTTGCTCCTTTTCTGTCTGTTCCCAAAGCAAATAGTGGAAGACGGGTATTTTTTGTAGGCATTTTGCGAGTATCGGAATTGATTTTATACGCAGTAGAGACTTGACTTAACGTAGTTTCCGTTGAATATGTATAATATAAACTATATATATTGTTATTCGCGATGGTAAATGTCTTTTTTATGTTTGCTTGTAGACAAACAGGTATACATTCCACCTGATAGCAAGTGGCTACTCTTGTCCATGGACAATTGCAACACTAACAGCCCGGTGACGCCGTTGCCAAATTGAACGACAGCCAAGCGTGACGCGATGAGCGACAAAAACAAAAGTATTAAGGTTTATGAAGTATGCCACAAGTCGTCACGCTTGACGTCAAGCTCCGTCGCATCGCCCACCACTAAGCCGAAGCTCGTGGTCGGGCTGTAAGAGAGCCGATGCGTTGCCTATCTCGTCGAGACATCAAATATCTGTTTACCCCCTTTTTGAACAGCTCAATATTATAAGTACTATGAGAAAATCACAAAGGGAGTTCATTCCACAGTTGGCTTTATATGTATGAAAGGCTGAGGTCCGGGATTTGTACCGTAAACTTAAACCCTACGACCAGCAGTGGATTGCGATAGGCTCTATGAACGAGCATGGCAGTGCGTGTATGGTGTGTCGATAAAAAAAAAAACATTGAAATTCAACAAACAACATCCGCTAAAGTGTAAATTGCTTAGTTTGACATTGGAAACGTGACGGAACTGTATATAACTTATGCTGACTTCCGCCACGATTTTTCCATTACTTATCTCCCCGGGGCTTTAGTTTGAATCACATATACGAAACCGATTTCCTTCCAATTCTTAGAAGTCTGCTAAAAGAAAGAATTGACAAGAGCCTTATCTTGCCTCTTCGGTGACATTAAACGTTCTGTGATTGATTTTATAGTTAAAAGCTCTATCCTTCTTATCCTTATGTTATATTATTTCCTACCTGAGACAACGGATCAGTACAGTGATTCAGCGAAGTAACGTAGCCAGCCTTCTGGGAACCTTACAATTCTTCACTTCACTGCCAATCGTATGGATTGTTTTAGGGACTCCAAATTATCATGGCGTTTAGAGCAAGCCGTACTCTCTAAAACGGACCATAAATCATAATCCAGCGGATTAATATCGGGACTAGGCAACGGCCAGTCTTCAGCTCTGATGAAGTCCGAAACGTTCGTTTACAACCAAGACTGCGTGGACCGAGCTTTATGACCCGGCGCCGAGTCCTGCTGGAAGGACCATTCTTGGTTATTGAACATGGTGTTGTTAAGGGGCTTAACTACCTTCTCAAGAATGGTATCTTGATACACATGTGCCGATCTTTTGATAACTTTTTCACAAAAATATGGCTCAGTCACTCCTTCATAGCTAACACCCCACCAAACCCTCACTGAAGACGGATAATGCCCACGTTGCACTCTGTCGACTAATTGAAAAGCTTCCTTTGAGCTTTGAGCTGCTTTTGAGCATAAATACGGACATTTTGTTTGTTAAAATGTTGCTTAATTGTAAAAAAGTTCTCATCCGTAAACAAAAATTTTCTGTGACCTCCCTTTCCGTACCGCTTCAGTAGTTGTTTCGATTTCACCACCCTATTCTTTTTTAAATTATGAGTTAAGAAATGACCAGTTCGTCTCTTATAGGCTGCAAGTCCTAAGTCATCTTTTAAAATACGCAACATGTTTGTAGGTGATATTTTCGTCTCCCGAGATAAAATCTTTTGTTTTCGGATAGGATTTCTTCGAATTCTTTCCCTTACTACTTTGACCACCTTTTTCGTACGAACACTACGTGGACGGCCAGATCTTTTTTTGTCACAATCAGAGGAGGTCTCATTGTACCTATTAATAGTCCGGTACACAAACATTTGACTAATACCAAGCGTATGGAGAGTTTTAAAAATTGCATTTGGCTCCATTCCTAATTTGTCTAATGCAATCACAGCGATTCGGTTCTCTTTATCACCTCACTCCATTTTAATATCGCAAAATTTTGTACAATCTATTGTCGCTAAAATGAGAAAACACAATGAACAATCATATAAAAATGACAGATTCCAAATTCAAATGTAATATTTTGTTTCTTTTTAATTGTAACAGTATTTATGGCCAGACTAAGTATATTGAGTAAGATTCTTTCCATCTCTAAATATAAATAAAATGTACAGTAGTGAATATAGGTAACCGATCGTAGCTAATCGTATTTGTCATTTGCAGGTTATATTTGGCAAACAAACACACAAATTGTGCATTCCCAAGCTAAACAATAATTCCTATTTACAAATACCTTCTATTTCCGAAGGCTTTTACGATGTGCCGTCGGTGATATAATAAATATTCACATAGTTATTTACAGCAGAAATCGTATAACAGTTTCAAAAATAGAACATTGAACAAAGGCAGATAAAATAAATAGTTCCGAAATAATCTATATCGCACTTCATATTCCGAATACGCCTACTCAAGACGCGGGATTAAAAGAATTAGAACTCAGAATGCATCAAGATTGTTTACCAACTTTTACGACAGGCCAATCGTAAAATCGTTCGTGTATACGCGAGTCTCCTGTTCTACTCCTTCCCCTATTCTCTCATAACCCCTCCTCCCTTCCTCCTATTTTACCCCCTCGGGGTAAGTTATGTGTCGGGTTCAAAGCTGGTGAATAAATCACTATTTACTTATTTAGGTCATTGACAAGGTGGTGCTTTTATTGGACGGTATTTTGAATTTGTTACACCTATATTTTTTTTTTGTTTTGGTAATCTTATAATAAACTAGAGTCTGCTTTGCGTGTAAAGCCCTAGGCAGTAACTTTATTTTAACTACGCACAAACTTACATATAATAATAATAAAGAAACTAAACCAGTCGAAGCCAACCTGATTTGAAGTAATAAGTGAATGACATGTTATTTATGACAACGTAGGTGTTTGTTAGCGAATTGGAAAAACGCGCAGCGCCATCTATTGAGTTAATCCGTTTATTCTATTGAAACGACATCATTTATCGGGATTAAATATATCCTAAGTGTTGATTTGGGATATCTATCCTGCGGAAACGACGTCACTTATCGGGATAAAAGTATTCTAACTTACGGCCCCGGGATATAAGCTAGCTCTATATCGAGTTTCATTTAAATCCGTTCAGTATTTTTCACGTGATCCTCTCTCTAACACAGACAAAATTTCTAAAAATTGCCATTTCGGAATTTACTGGTCTGAAATATCGCTTCTGATTTTTTCACATTTTTAAACGCATTCTACAAACTCGAACCATTTACAGATTTATTATAGTGTAGATAGATCACTATAAATTTGATTATATCTACCAATTATAATTCCTCTAAGTGTTTTTCCTTAGACATATATTCAACACTAAGATGCATAGCATTATAATTTTTTTATTTCTTTTATTGCATGAGTTCAGCAGACAGGCAGACGGCCCACTTCATGGAAAGCGGTTACCATCGCCTATAGACATTTGCAACAACAAAGGTGCTACAAATGCGCTGCTGCTCTCTTAAGGGAGACTGGAACCTGGTCACTAATGCCGGAACACAACTCAAGGTTGTTATGGCGACATACTTTAAACTAGAGGTGGTAGCCATCCAGTCGGGCAAATGCCCTACCACCTGGCTGTGTGTTGCTTTGTCGCCTCTTACGAAAGGTCGCCCGGCCGCAGGAAATTGTATTCTTTCTCCGTTCCTGCACGGAAAAATAGTAATAATATTGACGTATAAAAGAAATTGTATTATAAAAGAAACAAGTTCTTTGTCGGCCAGCATACGCTGTCTAGGTCCAATTTTAGGACTTTATTCTTTTATTTTTGTTGTGTTCTTAAAGAATGTGGTTCGTGTTATTTGTCCTAAATTAAACATATCTTTCTTCTTTCTTTCAAAGTACACTTTGATCGTTCTCTATTTTAATTGTTTCTTAAACTTTCTGAGCGCAGCTATATGTCTAATATAAAATCTTTCAAGAGCGGATTAAGTTTTAATTGAAATCAAATACCCTCGTATTGCAGCAAAGAGTAATTAAACACCAGAATTCTGAAGTGAAGCAGAGTTGTTTACAAAGTGAGGTACAAACTAACTAACAACTAAATCGATGGGATTTGGGAACGTGTAAGAGTTTCTGCTTACTTGTATGTATCGACTTGGCATTAATCAAATTGTTGTAGTCAAGGAGACGGGTACGCTTTCATATATTCTTGGCCCAGATTGTAATAAGATAAGAGTGATTTTACGATTTCTTTTTATTATGTTGATATTTTTTATAATTGTAGTGGGTTAAGTTATTTTGAATGAATTACTCGTGTAATGTGTTTTTATATTATTAATTGTTATCATTCATTTATATAAATCAATGATGTTAATCGATAACTTATTTTATTTGTGACCTTATTTTTGAGATTTACTTCTATGTCTTACAGACATAATTTAGGGCTAATGTTTTCTATTTTAAAATAGAAAAATATAACGCTTTTTTTAAGCTATATCTCAACATATTACATTTCTTTAGCCCAAAAGTCAGTAAAATTTCGATTTCTTATCGTCTTAAATTTTATTCTTCTTCTTCATGAATTGTCTTTATATTATGATATTCGACATTACATATAAAACATGCCTTAATTTTGTTTAAATTTAAAATAATAATAATATAATAAATAATTAAGACATCACTTCTGATATAAATTACATGTTACAATAAACTCTTTGTATTGGTAACAGGTTTCTGTTATTGTAAATAATAAAAATAACGATATAAAATATCAGTTTATTTGATACATCGAGTGTGTTACCAATGTACATGGTGTGCACTCCCCGAAACCCTCTCGAAAATTTCAGCGTGAATTCTCTGACGAGTGTGTACAGCCGACATAACGTGAGAAAGACATTTGAACACGTTGCAGGTCGTGAAAAGTGGGTTAGATTATGAACTGAGGCAGATCACGACAACAAACGGTATTAACTTGGGCAGAACTTCTTTCAAACTTCCCAGATGACGGTGATTTGCGGCCTATTTATTATTTATATTTTTTTAAGTTATAGGTTATATTAATTGTATATTTTAAGTTTATTTTAATTTTAATGTGAATTAATGCATAACCATTAATTATAAAAATTAATGCATTGTATTTTTAAAGTAATAATTAAATAATTTTGTTTAAAATAAATAATAATGAATAGGCAGAAACATAATTAAATATTCACTCTCCGTGTATTTGCGTACACGCGTAAGAAGTGAAACGTCTTTAGGACACAAGTTAATTTCATTTTATATTTTAAATAAGTAGATTAAATAAGCTTTAACAGACAAATGACGAAAATAGTAGACGTGTATGTTCTCAAGGAAACCCTTCATAGTTCATACGTGGACTGCCATTCACTCGACCAATTTTATAAATGATTCAATAAAATAAGTACATTATGAATTTTAACAGTCGAATAACGAAAATAGTGGATTTAGGTTACCTCTACGGAACCTTCAAACTTTGTGGACTGGCACGCACTTGGCCCATTTTATTAATTACTGAAAAAAATTTAGTACATACTTTTTATCTACACTCGTATGATACGAAATTGTATATATATGTCTACCTACCAATTTTGGTATACTTATTCGGCCGTGACAATAAAACGTGACGCTTTTTATTTTTATATGCCGTACTAAATTTCTCCAAATACGTCGATAAAGAAGTTTCATTTCAAAAATGTACTAAGTTTTTTATGACAGATTAAAATTGACTGAGATCTACCGTTCAATGGGAAAATGTTTACGCATGATAAAATATTACTGATGTTCTGCAGGTCTCCTGCTACATATTTCCAATCAAATTTTACCGGATAGCAGCAGCACGTCCTTGCCACTTCACCAAGTTTTATTATGTAAAGTTATTAAGTTACTGCACCAACCTGGCCGCTAACATCGTGATTAACTTGGGAATTTTCAATCGTTTCATCGATATTTTAATACTCGAAAGATATATTACAGTTTTGAAGTCATATCATATGAATTTCGAAGTTAATCTTTAATATTTTTCTTGCCGCTATATCATTTTTAAAATTGCTTTAAAAGTGTGTGCTGTTTATAAATTAAACTGAATGTGTTAAGATTTTTAGTTAAAATATTTAACGCATATAAGTTATGGGTATTTAATACATACATACTATTGAAAATTAAAAAACATGACACACCAGGTTACTTTGAGAAACTAATTTACACTAGCCGAAATATATACAATAAAATATTCATAAAACCCAATAAATAAATAGCCAGATAACACGCATAATATTACCAATGTAAGCAGTCTACGCTTATGGTATTGACAATATACAACAGAAAACGCTGGAGCCTATCCCAGACCCCCATTGGTTTATGAAATATTGCATCTCTTCAGTATAAAGCAATGCCCCGATTGAGAGATCAGCAGTCGAGCGATAACCACAAGCGAAGCAAGACTTGTGTACATTCGGTAATCTATTTAGTGACGGACTTTGCGCGTGTATTTGGATTACGATCTTCTGCATTTCGTTTGGACTTATTATTGTGTTATCGTGTTTGTATAGTTCTAATAAACTCTATAATAATTCCAACGGCATTTTAATTCGAGTCCTGCAACTCGTAACAATATTAATCAAGTTTCCATTATAGTATTAGTCATAACGTGTCCATTAGATAAGCGATGTTTATTGAAACAAACATCTGCTGTATATTATATTTGCATGTGCCACAGCTAATTAAAGTGGTGAGACATTAAAATTCCATTATCTAATCATATCAACGTGTATTTTCATTATTCACTGTTGCAT
This sequence comes from Dendrolimus houi, assembly GCA_039645545.1. Classification (NCBI taxonomy): domain Eukaryota; kingdom Metazoa; phylum Arthropoda; class Insecta; order Lepidoptera; family Lasiocampidae; genus Dendrolimus; species Dendrolimus houi. Next base: position 11,722,672 of record CM077136.1, read on the forward strand.
TTTGAAATATAGATATTTGATTATAGACGGAAATCACTCATGTCGTTATCATGACAGGCACAATCATCTTTAGATCCGTTATTTGGCTACGTAACCGTAAAATACATTGAATTTAAAATACTTCATATCTTGAAAAATACTCAACAGATATTGTTTAGATATTTTTGATTTAATTTTCCATTTCATACTTTAAAAGTTAAAGGAGACTTTGACTTTGGCAGCTTATGTCTCACCTATTGACTTAAATAAAAGTTACCTATGATGTTACAAAATCTAACTAACAAAACCCACACAACATGATTATGTAAGTGTGTATATTTTTGCTTATTAGTTCGAAGTTGGTTTTGTTTTTGTATAAAAAATTGTAAATGTATATTAAAATAATGTAATATAATTATGTATGGTGACCACCTACCGATATTTGCTACTTGCGGTTTTACTACACCATTGTGTAGCGTCATTAGAGTACAACTTACTATTAAATTTCACGCATATATCCAGTAGTTTCCGAGAAAAATAACTGTGACTTATAACAGACGGAGAAACCTACATTACAAAAAAATTAACAAAAAAATACAGACTTCAAACTAGAAAGTAAAAATAAATATTTTCTACAACATCTTGAAGTCGGTGCATTTGCAATTTTTTTGTTGTTTTTTTATGTTTGTGTGAAATGAATAAAATGCTTGACCAATAATATGTATTAAACATTAAATATATGTGTATATTTATCTATAATACCCAATTAAAATCTAACACACGCGTATACAAGTTTGCCTTTCGAAGTATTTAGGCACTCGGCGCTCTTCAGCGAGGGTTGCTCTCGATTTCCCTGAGATATATTCATCAGATCCTGACTTGGTGATAATGGGACAACACTACCTTGAGTTGTGTTCCGGCATTAGTGGCCAGGTTCCAGCCCCATATATCATGTCCGACAGCACATTGGTAGCACCTTTAGTGTTGCAAATGTTTATAGGCGACGGTAACCACTTTCACAGTTGGGCCTTCAGCCTGCTGCCTGTCTGCTGTACTAAAAAAACCCTCAGGAATACCTCTTTTGAATAAAAAATCGGTCCACAATTTATGGAGAATTTGCATAACAAACCTACAAAAAACAACATACAGTCAAATTGAGGACTTCCTCCTTTTGGAAGTCGGTTAAATAATAAGAATTCCATTCTTGTCAAAATGGCTACGGATCCCAAAGCCGTTTATTTAAACACAAGTAAAAGCAATACTAAGTAATAGTGCTAGAAGATTTTTTTATAGCAAACTGCGGGTATTCATGCAACTAATGGAATGTAAAAATTGCTGGGTTTAACTTTTCAAATCGAGTGATTCATTGTTATAAAGCGCGACCATCGGGCCAGCCTTCGCTGAAACAATTTGGCTTTATTCAGGAATATGCAGGCTTTTTAAACAGAATTGTTTGTTTATTTACGCTTTGTCCTTCTAAAATTACCTCCGATGTATTGTTGAATACGACTAAATAAAGTGACGACACTGTGCAACTATTAGATATGATTAAAAATATAAATGCTTATTTTTGTTCTCTTTTACTGCGCTTAAATTTGAATAAGGAATAATTTTTATGAAAGCTAGTGGTGTTCCTTATGTGGTGGTATAGGCTTTTCCGGTCGCATCGCCTGCGTATGGCTCTGACAGACCTGTACATCGCAGGTTCTCCAGTATTTTGTGCGACAGAAATATGATATCTTATGTTATATTATTATATACAAATGTACATAATTGCATAAAAATCGGTCCAAATGCTCTTTTTGTACACCCACATAAAAAGAAAACCCAATTTACAATTTTAAACACTGTAAGGTAATTACGAATGACTGTCTTATTGCTAACAGTATCATTTTCTCAACCGTGTATACAATATCCTAGGCCGTAAGAGAAAAGAAAAGAATATCATATCACGTTTAATATAAAACTATGAACATTTATAAATGAAGTAAGTGAAGAATTAAGTAAGAATAAATATTGAAATTTGTACTGACAAAGCAAAGCTGATTGAAATGTGTAGTACTGAATTATAAAACAATTCACAAGATCCTTTAAATAATAATATAAACTCGACTTTTAGTTTCGTAGCATTCTTCGAGAAGCTATCACATCCGAAAGTGTACTCAAATAAATGGTATACTACCCATTCACTTTCTACGTTGCATTAATACTTGATGGTATCGTCTCAAGACTTGCATCGTCATAGACTTTAATCTTATCGATTCACAGGCAATTAAACAACAATGGGCCTTGGTATGAGACTCACCACGTATTTGATTAGTTGTCACGGCTGTGATTGTGGGTTTTCTAAGTGCTAGCCTCTGTACTAAAGAAACGCTTTGAATTCCCACGATTAAAGTGTCAACAATATTTAGAGTTGAAGCGTGTCATTATTGTTTATATTATTCACAGGAATGTAGACTGTAATTTTAAGTATCGCTATAGATTAATTCATATTCATTTGCAATTCATATACGTAAATAATATTGTTGTGTTTTTTTTTTGACTCCCAAACGTCATTCGTCGTTCGTTTTCGCTTTACAGTTTCTTTTGCTTGTTTTTTGTTTACGTTTAAGTGCATTTTGCTTTGTATGTTCAATTTATTTTTGTATTATATAGACATTTTTGTAGTAGTTTTTAATAAATGTTGGTTCTTTCTTTTTCTTTTGATATTTTCATTGAATTTTCGGGCGGATTGGACGAAAACGAATGACGAAAATCGACGCATAGTGAAGTGTTTTGTAGAGATGATGAAGGTTCACACACTGTTTTTGTAATTTAGCTACGGAATCCTAAAAATAATTTAACGGATTCTTTTTATAGCGTTGTCTTTAAGTGTGCAATAAAACAGGGATAATATAATGCTTGTAAAATAAATTAATAGTAACAAAATAATATAGATTTTAATTTAGTCAATATTGTTTGTTAAAGGTAGTGGTTATATTAGCAATGCTGTAAAAAGCTGTAGAGACAATGAATAAGAGTAGAAGCACAAAACAAGTGTATGACGGCATTGTGAACGGTAAAGTTGGTGCCGATAGACTGCGACGTACACATGATCATATAGTAGAAGTGTTAAAAAGAGGTCAGGTAAAAAGCATCTCAAATAAACGTGCTTGTATGAAGAGGCTAATTAAAATAAAGGAACCGAAAGTTGTTTGTCAGGATCGTCGCTAGTGGCGATCCTGCCTCTGCCTACCCCCATGTTAAACAGGCGTGATAATATGAATGTTTGTGAAAAGCTAAGTATTAAGTGCTTCTTCATTTGTAAGACCTATGTAACACTTAGTTTGCAATAATTATTGAATTGATTTGAAAATCTATTTTAATCAACACGTTATAACGAAACGTAATGACTGCAATGCATTTAAGTTCTTTTTTGTCCTTTCTGATATGAATTGATTTCCTTGAAGCTATACATATACATGATTCAGGGATCGAAGGTAAATATGGGTCCCCGAAAACAGATAAGCTTGTAAGATGCAGCTTCAAAGTTAATAGGGGTGGAAAGTCACTCGAAAGAATCTAGTTCTTTTTTGTAAACAAATTAATGGACTAATGAAAACCGTATACAAGTCGGTCGCTGTACAATTTCAACCGATTTGCATCGTAGGAACTTTACATTTGGCTCGCCCGACCGCCGCCGGAGCTAAAGAGACGTCGATTCCGGGCTGTATTTGTTAATTTCCCCTCTAGACATTTCAAACGGACATTTTATTTATTAAATAACAAAGTTGTTTCTATCTTTGGATAACTTTTAATTAATGCGTGGAGTTTGTGTTAAGCCGTTAGTTATAAAGTAAGTTGAGTAAAATGTTTTATCAAGTATACAAAGTTACACTTTCATATCAGTTTGTTAAATGAGTATCTGATATACTTACACACCCTTGTGGTATGCTAATCAGTTTTTTAGTAGTATTTTATGTAAGCTTTAATTTTATTATTTACCTGGGACTAGTTTTTTGAGTAATAGTTGTTGTGTGTGCGAATACAAATAATTCATATCCTCTAAACCCTGCAGGATAAATAAAAGAATACATACACATAGAAATGGTACACACTGCCCCCTGCATGGAAAAATTAAGTAACAACGAAGTCAACATATGACAAAACATGATATTGAATTTTTATAAAAATAAATAATGACAATAATGTTTGAATCATAAATAAATTTACTGTATATTTTTATAGGTATGTTGTCAAATATAAACTACAGTTATTTATAATGTTTATATATTTCCATACGTTTGATATGTGGCTTCGGCTTATTGAATTTTATTCAATAATATTCTTTACTAAAGTTATTTCTGTTAACAACCAAGATTTATAAACGTCAAGTAGACCAGAGGATAGATAGCAATTTGAGCTTTAAGAAAATGCGATAGAGTCGATTTCACAAAGTGTCAGTTAATTGATTTTGCTATGTATGACAGGGATGTATATGATAATTTATGATAAAATTCCCATATAAATTCGTAATTTTTTTATTGTTATACGTTAGGCCGTTTTCAAGCATATACGAGGCAAATTTTCATTAATATAAAAACGGTCATTTATAATTAAACGTCGTATAAATAGCAGTGTAACTGATATTTAGGTATTTTGACATCACAAACAGACACTACAATATTATTTATTGCTGTAGTTTAGGTGTGTCTATCTGCAGATTACCCAAAAACGAATGAAATTACTAGAAGTATATATTTATATTCAATATCATTCTTATCTATAGTGTATCTATAAAATACTCAATGTACAAATAAAATTTTATTTTAAAATAGTCGACTGTTCTACAATAAAGAAATAACAGTGCGTGAACAAAATAGTAACTACAGACTTTGCAAAGGTTCAAACGCGACTTTTGAATTGAGAAGTTTAAAGAAAAGTGGAATTCCCAAGTCCAACTGACGGCCCCATTTCAGTACATAGCTAGGGTTGGCATCTACGATAACGCGAGCTAAAGACGTGTCTTAATAATATCTACATTATAGGGGTAGATATATTTAATACTAGGATATTACTCGCGAGTTCGTCCACATGAAATTCCCGCGGGATTTCCGGGACACAAAGTGCCGCAGCCATCGTTTAGTGAAAACTGCGTCGGAATAAGCTAATTTTTACGCACCCGAACAACTTCAAACCGCTCCCAGGAAAATTCCCACGGGATTCCTGGGATTAAAAATATCACTCATTTTATCACATAAAATTTGCTATCGATCAGTGAATCACATTGGATTTTTTTAATTTGGCCATTTTAAATCATTCCCAGAAAAACTCCCGCGGGATTCCCAGGATACAGAGTACCGTAGATTTTAAGTCTAAGAATTAGGTGTCGATCAGCGAAAACCGCATCGAAATCGGCCTCGGTAGTTTTTACGTGAATCCCGAACAAACAGATAAAGAGACAAACAGACAAGAAATCTAAAAAAATTGCATCGTGGTCTCCATCGTTTATATAGTGTATTTCGGTTTTTTTAATAGCTTCAATGTACAGACACGGCATGCTTAGAATTTTATAATATTATAGATGTAAGTGGTTTTTTAGACTTATTTAATTCTTAACCGTCGCGGGAATCTACTAATTATCATGAAATTTGACATTGTACTTAAAATAACGGAAATGAATTAAGCATATTTTTCACCCCGAAGAATGTGTTAGTTTTTATGGGGTAAGCATTCGATGTTCCTGGAAACAGGCATGAACTGATTATGATGAAAGTTGGAACGTATAGGTGCACTTCTCATAATATAAGAATGAACTAATTTCGTGGGTTCAAAAACTATGGTGTCTAATTTTGATATTTATTTTAAAATTTCAATTGAAAATAAATCATTTGGCAGCCCTATCTCATTCGAACAGCAAACTCGGCCCTGCAACCGAGACGGGAAATTGAAGAATTCAGATATCGTTAATAGAAATCTATTGCTTCTTGATTTTGATGACTTGTTATAGTTTACTTTTAGCAATTGATAGGGAATATGTGAGATCATGAAAAGTCAAGCTATAACTTATTTACAGATTCTGTGTTTTATAAGGTTATAATATGCCGCCATAATTGTTGTCCAAGATCTGTTCCTGAAAAAGTTGTCTGGAACTGACCACTACAAGGGACAAGACAGCCGATTGATTCAATCATTTTCAACATTTTTCTTATGTTTGTAATTTATTGTTAGTCCAGGAATATTAGGGGTTTCACCTCGGAATGAGAGGAACTTGTATAAAATTTCATTTTAGTACCTTAAAACTTGTCTCAAAACCTACCTATCGTAGGGTGTCCGCGACTACAAATATTCCAAGGTCAAAGGTCAAAAAATTGATATTTTACACATTTATTGCAAATATCTCGTTTCCTATGGGTTTTATGCTATTTGTATTTATTATAAATATTGTAGAGGATTAAATTCTGTACTACTTTTGTTTCATCATTTTTTAATATCTTAAACCATTTTCGAGATAGAGGGCAGAGCGCGCGCAGTGTAACTATTTAGAGTATCATTCGAGGTCAACCTGTAGTTCCGGTTAAAAACACGCCGGATAAAGTTTATAAATTATTAATAAATATATAATTCTAAATAATTTACATTTTTTATTAACTCTTGCGTTATAATTAATATATTTTTTCAATAATTCAGTATCTATTCATTTAATAATACTTACCTACCTACTCGTGTAATTGTAAAGTTATTAATTGAAATAAATACTTTAATTATTTATATACTCGATTGTTATAAAAACAAATATTAACACCGTTAACGTTTATATATCGTACTCGATTTTTCATTTTCAAATTGAAAGGCAATAAATCTGATCTCACGTGTACCAATTTAATCGCGCAATGCCATCTATCGGCCCTATATGTTTACCATGGCGGCGGGAAAGTGGAACGGGTAGGGGAAATCCCCATCGGGTAAGCGGAGAAGGCTCCCTCCCTCCCACCTCCCTCTTGTATTGCTATGTTTAGGAGGCCAAGTATCCTGATTATTTATAAGCGTGAAAGAATAATTGGGGGTAATAAAATAGATTGGGTTTTTATATGTGTTAATTTAACGAAAATTGTTCTTATTGCTGAGTAGAATTTTTTCCTCTAATTAGATTTCGTCACGACATTAGTGTACTTACTATCTTTATCATTGTCATTATAATGTTAAATCCGGGTTGCATTCAGATCGTTCGCTTTGGAGCTCGGGGTCCGCTTTCCTAATTTTTGTTGTGCATTTTACTGTTTAACTAGCTTTACATCGCCAATGTATATTTCTTATGCTCGGGTCGCACCTGCAATAATGTTAAAGTTATTGACTTTGGCCAAATGCGTCTTACTTATAACGGTAAAAATAACGCCATTAACCAATAGCTTTAATACGTTATCTGGCAATATTTAATGTCATTCACAATTAAAACCAATATTGCATCACAAATAATGCATTACACCCATCGCCACGTTTGCGTGAAACGGCCTATAACTGTAATATTCACCCAGATGAGGCCCCAACTTTATAAAATAACACTTGATGCGTTAAGGAGTGTTTGGAACCGTCGGGTCGTCTACAGTTTTTTATAAAACGGATAATTCCCGTGTACTCAAATCATGGCAACATCGCCCGCTACGCTCGTACTACGTCCTACTACGTTATAAGCTTACGTAGATACGCTATTTCGAGAGCATACTAGTTTACTACTGATACCACTACTATCGTATTGAAGTGCCACAGATTTAGATTATTGGCTGGCTGCATAACCGCACCGCAGCGCGCGGCAGCGGCGCCGGTCAATGGGAATCTCTGAATATTTAAAAGGGTTTTGCAATATAGATTTAAAAATTGAGTAGATGGGGGCTCGAAGAAAAGGTTTCTATACTTATAATAAAATCGTAAACAAATCCTTTGCCGGTGTATTTGTTTACACCAATCCTTTGCAGTAGCTGTTTAGAGTTTTGGTTTCACATTTAGTGTACGGTTCGTTTAATAGAAATTAAATAACAAATATTTATTTTTGAATGCGTAGTTTATATCCATATATGAAATCTAGGCACACTGATTTTAAAAGTCTCAAACAGTGTTTCTATTTTCAACAACAGTTACTTATTGATTGACAAATCTTTACATAGTATAAAACAAATACGCTTTCCGCGTCTGCCTGTATATATTTATATATATATATATATATATATATATCCGCTAACTCCTAAACAACGCAACGGATGTTTAAGCGATTTTACCACCAGTTAAATAGTTAAATTTCAAGGAAGGTTTATTTACATACTAGCTTTTGCCCCCAAAATTTTAATATCTACCTCGTAAAGTCTTTATTACATTTGTCTTACTATACTTATAATTCAATGGTATTTGCCATTTAAGTATCTTCGTTATTCTGGGCTCTGTAGCTCTGGCTCATCTTGTTATGACGAGCGAAGCAAGCCCTAGCCCTAACACTATCCCACAATCTATGCATTTTTGTGGTACACCTTACTGAGAAACTATCACACTTTCAGATTTGGGCTTTGACATAGTAATTTCAATCTGTTCTTTGTTCTCGATGTGTTAGCTATCATAAAAATATTTTTTTATACACATTAAAAAATGTGTAATATCAAAACTATCTTAAAAATTATTACTAGATAGAAAACTTCGCGAGCCCTCCTTTTCCGCGAGCACTGCTTTTTGCTAGTTATTTCTATATTTAAATTTTGTTTATATACAACAACAACAACAACAACAACAATACTCTTTATTGTACACCAACTTAAAACAGTAACACATTTGCACATCTTAGAATTAGAAGGTAAGTAGTACAATGGGCGGCCTTATTGCTTAAAGCAATCTCTTCCAGGCAACCTTTGGATGGACAAGGATCTTAATCACACTAAATTGTTGGCCTATAGTACCTATAGTACCTAGTATATGGATTACACGAATAACAGTTTGTTTACAATTAGTCAGTTTTACGTATAGAGAAGACTAGAATCATGACGTCTAAAGTTTTTTTTTTCAATATGCTTATATTCTTGTATATAAAATATGTTCGACTTTGCCACAGAAACCTCATGTGTTTATTCGTTCTGCACTCTTGAAAAATACATAACAGTTATGATATCTGTATACTATTACGATTAGATTTAAATATGTATATAGAGGTAAGTTATTTAGAATACTGTATCTTTATATACTGATACCAATTAACTTGCGCTGTCCGTACCTTTTTAAGTCTACGATTGAAACTAACAATTTCCGGTCGATCCGTCGATGAAGTGTAAACGCAGCTTAATCGCCGTCGCCTTCTGAAGTTACTTGAATATTCTATTTTCAACGGTGCATATTTTTCATCTTTTTGATACTGCCTCTCAGATCCGGATATTAAATTAATGCGGTAGATAAATATTGTACAAAATATATTGAATGAATGAAATATACTTACCGTACCTCTATAATTATACACACTTTAGTTTACACAACCCTGCCTCTTCTTTTCCTCCGCTCGCTAGATGCATGTTTGCTGTAAGAAAACTCTTTTTAAGCTCGCATTTGTACTTCACCACTATTTTGTATTCTTATTATTATCTAACTATTTTATGTACAATAAAAATAAATAATAAAAAAAGAAGTGTTATTTTCGGTTGTCATTCAAATATGCGGTTTTCTCTCAACGCTCTACGTGCCATGGGGTTCTTTAAGAAGAGCGTTATAAAATTTCTTAGTAGGTCGGCAACACGTTCGCGACTCCGCTGGTGTTGCAAACGTCTAGTGGCCACGGTAACCGCTCTCTATCAGGCCGTCTGCCTGTTTGATTCAGGCAATAAAAAAATATGCGGTAAGATTTTCTTCTAAAGACAACTAATTAGTAACTTGGCAGCTCTATGTTCTAGTTAATGGTCTGAGTCCACTATTTTTGTAATTTGTCACATTAAAAAAGCTCGTGTTTCAGATATTCCATATCTCATGAACTACTTAACGTATCTTATTTAATCCCATTTTTATTGAGAGTTTTTACGGGGCTTACACACTTTTACGAATTCAAAAACGCATATAGCTCTATACTGAATTATAAAGCTTAAGAGTCACTAAGCAACCTCATTGCAATTCAAGACTTGTTACAGACACACTATACTAGTTTATAGACACAATAATTTTTGAATTACTCACTATATCGTTGTTTGTATAACAGCATTCTAACTAATATTATAAATGTGAATATTAGTTTGTTTGTTGGGCTTTTATGCCTTAACTCCTCAACTGCTCATCATGAAGTTGCGTATACACGTTGTCAGGTACCTACTACATAGTTGTTGATAACATAATATTCTCGATATTTTCCACATCGGATTGACAGTAATTGTCGTTTAGAAGGCACCAATTCAACGAAATCAAAATAGTGAAGTTATATATCTTATGTCCTAAACTAGTCTAACGGGATGCCATTTTTTGAAGTAGATAATAAATTTAGTATTTAGAGTGCACTTCAGAACGCATCACTTTTGAAAAGTGAATAAACTTGTTAGTAAAGTTACGTCGCGACTGGAGTACTACTTAAATGCTGCTACAGTAAATCTGTATAGTAAAAATTCTTTCCAATAAGTAACTAATTTAAAGTTAGACCTCCTAAATCGTCATTAATCTAATGGCGAAACAGGTCATCCTTGTTTTGATTTTTCATAATTTAAGTCTTTAAAATTAAACGAAATATTTATTCGTTAATAATAATATTTTTTACTAAATCAGTTAAAAATTGGAAGTCAAAAGTTTCTTTCTAATTTTCGACTGATTTTGTGTAAAAAACTTGAATATTAACACGTTAAAAATTGAAAGAAGAATCTATCTATACTCATACAATGAATTTGACGATTCATGCTCAATCTGAATATTCACCGATTTCCAAACAAAATAAGTCACTAAATTAGAAACAGCTTTCCCCCTGTTTTTCCCTCTAAGGACAATATACCGTACATTTTTACGAAGCAACAGGGGCGGTTCGAGTACTCGGTGTTACGCCAAATCTTGGGGAACAAAGCCCGCAAGTGGGAAATCGGATATGTATGTATTAGGGTTATCTTGTATAACGTAGGATGTGCAATCAATTTACACGTCCCGGTCCTTTGATTAGTATGTTACCTACTTTTTTATAGAGTGCCTCGATTGCTTTTGTTTAATATCCATATCCAGTAAGGCACGAATCAAAGTATATAATTATAGTGAGTGATATCTCGTACTGTCTTATTTTTTATATCGCTGGGGGAATGCATATGTGCGTCCCCTCGGATGTATGTACGTATATGGGACTCCTAAGGGCCGGCCCTGCACACACCTTCAATCGACAAGTAGTTTGAGATTCTAGCCCTAGCTACACTACCCACTAAACCTACCAGCATCCCTTCCTCCGCGTCTGTCTGAGGCACCATGAGATATGTCATAGAAAGTTCGCTGTGACGCATTGAAGGAAACCGTCATGATGAAGTAGGTGCCCCTGGGCATAGGTCACCCCACGCCCGACCACGACCACGACCGAAATGGAATACCTATACAAGAAAATTTACAGTAATAATCCTGTTTTAATCGCTAAAATGTTTATTGAAATTTGCTAAGCTGTTTCGGAGCGTATTAGAAACAAACTGATAGATAACAGTTCTTAAAACGATTATTTAAGATCCGGATCGTGTAAATAGTAGTTCAATTATATTTTTGCATTTCTTTTGCACCGATTAAAATGCAAAAAAGCAGCGCTATAAAACACCGTGGTCTAGGTAATTAGAAGGTATATAAAAACGGTAAAACAAAAGAAGAACAAATAAGTGAGAAATATATTATGTAGATGATACATATACATACGAGTATATTTAATTTTCTCTAACTTAATGGTTCGTTTTCTTTTATTCAAGTAAGAGATGGGTTTGTTCTTATTAACACAGCTAGAGTGCGTCTAAACCCTACGGGACATAACGTCGCAGTACTTGGCTTACTTTTATAACATCGACGCGTAGGTGAGGCGGTGATAAAATGCGCGTACGGTAATGCGAGGGGGGAATTGTATAACCATTGCTTCTCGATCTTTCCTGACTGACCAATTCATTTTATTATATCTTTTTAAACATATTTTGCTAATAGGTTGCTAACAATGCGACAGATTTGTTAATTATTTTCTACCCAAAATCTTCACTAGTCTTTTGTACCCAAATCTTATTACGCGTCGCAAAACCGACATGATTACTGTCATTTATTCTACAGCATAATTGTGAGAGCTCTCCGATATGGGGCTCTTCGAAAAGAGCGTAAACCGTAAACTTTAAAACGAAATATTAACAGTAAAATGAAACATGACATACATGCGTCAAACGAAGGTAATTATGTCGAAATTGATAATTTTAAAATGTATAATATATTATTTATTACCACACTTAATGCACGAAGGTAAATGAATATAATAAAATATTATTAAAGACTTGTTTCAATTTTTATCACACGACGCGACGTGCTAATTGACGTAATGTGTGAATAGGTATCTACTATTTGTCATAGATATTTTTTTTTCTACTCTTATTCCGTCACGGCGATATAGAGAAGATATTGTGGCTTTAGTAGAATACGAATTTTTAACACTATCACAATGGAATCGTATTTAGAATATCTTCTCAACGCCAAATATTGAAATAGCATAATTGGGCCCCCCCCGGATGAGATAGCTACCAAATACGAACCTATACCATGATAAATTACGAATTATCATAGTTACTTGTCAACAATCGAGTGTTACTAGTAGGGGTAGTAATGGAGGTCGGTAAGTTGAATGCGGGACACGGCATTAAAATGCAGCGCGCGTGCTTCCCTCTTCCCTGCCCCCTGGCGTTTCGCTTCCTCCATTTGCCTCCGATGTCACTCCGCTAGGATCGGTCTGTTCCGTTAAGCTTCTTATACACAATGTACCCATCGACTTTTGTATATTCCTTGTGTTTGACGATTGGACAATAATATTATGACCGCTGAATTAGCTCACAAATTAAACAATATTGTATCTATGTCATGCTACAAATCTGCATGACAGGATTCATCCATCTCATCCTTCTACTTGAGTCGTTTTACTCATTCCTGAGGATCGTGAACTTTTCCCGCTACTTTTTCTTGCACTATTTTTCGCCATCGGTGACGATCAACGGCAATATCAAGTGCGTTGTATACAGAGTCATTGAGTGTGGTGCGGACCTGGTCGGACCAACACATCGGACTACGGCCTCGAGAGCTTTTCCTTCTATTTTGCCAGTGACCATTAGCTTCTCTAAATTATCTTTCTGTTTTCTGGTTAGTGTCTGAAGTAGGTACTCAAGGACTTTACGGAGGCAGATGGTTGATAATCTCTCTAATCCATCTCATATATATGCATAAAAAGCTGATCTTAGTACTTTATGTAGGATTGAACAATATAAGGATGTTCACAATTTCAACACCAGGCATAAATAAGATACTGATATTGCCATCTTTCATATTACAAAAAGTACTGTCTTCTTTCTCGAGAGTTGGTATACGCTTCTTCAATAAAATTCAGAATAAAGTGTTAGATCTGCCCTTCATTAAATTCAAAGCTAAATTGAAAAGTATCTTGCTTAAAGAGGGATAATAAAAGTATTGAAGAATATTTAAATGACAAAACTGCATTTACATAGCTGCTGGCTTGCTGCCTTTTATACTATCTTCTGTATAACGTTTATATTTTGTATAACTTGTATGGAATCTATGAAGATTTGTTGCAGTAAGAACTCTTAGCATGTCATTATTGTGACGGTAATAATATTTTGTATTTGTTACAACTCCATTAATTCCTTGAAAAGTAATTGTAATACAACTTATATATTATATATGTGTATTTTTAAAAATAAGAGCTTGATATATATAATATAAATAATCATCATGAAATTTTTTAGCCAGACGTGTACTAGGAAGTTTATTGCCGCTCCTTCTCCTTTAAACAGCGTTAAAACGTTGCGAAGCGGTGTACATAAAATAAGAAGTAGGTTTAAAATTTGACTTATATATGACCTTCAAAAATGGTTCTCCAGTGAACCTTATTTCAAATAAAAGTTTTGAATTTGAATTTGACTTCGAAAGCAGTCACGGTGAGTGTATAATTGTCAAAAAAAACAATATGAATGCTAATCTAGGATATAATAAGTAAAATCTCCGATATTCGCTGGGTTCCAAAACCGGCACGTCCAATATAGTATCTAGAAATTAATAATTCCATCTATTAGCAATTAATTATATGCAATAATTAATTGCTAATAGATTAACGTTAAGAACGTTAAGATTAAACTATTACTATAATTTGTATTCCATATAGTCTTTGAAGTTAAAGAATATGTGCTCGATTAGCCATTTTTAAGCCTATATTTGAACGCGTTTATATAGTAAGGATAAATACCAAATAGGATACTAAAATATATGTAGAGGTATATATTACAACGCCTGCGTTCTATAGGGTTCGGTTGGGATAAAGTATGCTTTTTGTCTTTAACTATTTTCATCTACGTCTACAACTCTCAAACAATTTTTTGTTGCTTCTTATTTTATTTCTTTTCTCTACATGGACATACCATAAATAAGACACTGCGATAGATTAGGAAGATTAAATTATTACTTGTAATTAAAATCACATTTGATTTTATATAAGAAATATTTGAAACACTTCCTGGGTTTTTTTAACATGCTTCTGTATGCAGTAGTGGTCAATTTCATCTTAATTATTTTCTGGGGTTGTTTGGAAGAGATCGCTTTTTGGCGATAAGACCGCCCTTTGTGTATAATTAGGTATAAACTTAGTCGGTAAGTTCATTTTTGCCTTGGTGTACAATAAAGTGTCATCTATCTATCAATTTATAACTCGAGTCTTGTTATCTAAATGCCACAAAAACATGTGTACCGTTCCTAACAAAATGTCCACACGTACGGAACCGCGCGTTATATTTTATCGGACGCAATATCGCACCCGCAATGGACATTTAGAACGACAGAATCCGGAGTGAAGAATTGCGGTGGAACTTATGTGACCGACGCAACACGTAGCGTCGAGTCCGAAAGGCTCGACCTACTTTTCCACGACGATTTGAACAATACGCTGATTGGATTAGTTAAGCTCCTTATTGCAATATGTATAAAGCAAGGGTTTAATGTTTATATGTTTTTTTATTGCATGAGTTTAACAGGACGGGTAGACGGGCAGACGGTTCACCTGACGGAAAGCGATTATCGTCGCCTATGGACATTTGCTACATCAAAGGTGCTACAAATGCGCTGCTGCTCTCTTAAGGGAGACTGGAACCTGGTCACTAATACCGGAACACAACGCTGGGTTGTTATTGCGGCATACTTTAAACCAGGGTTGGTAGCCATCCAGACGGGCAGATACTCTACCGCCTGGATGTGGGCTGTTTTGTCGCCTCTTTGATAGGCCGCTCGACTGCTGTATAAATTGTATTCTTTCACCGTTCCTGCACGGATACGAAGGTATAGCCTAATATAACTTAAATAACTTTTCTATACCTTCATATATTTTTGAAGGTATAGAAAAGTTGTACTACATTGAATCAAACAGTCATCCACTTTCTGCTGCCGCGCAGAGTAGTGGCAACTTACATGCCGAAGTATTTGAATACACGAGGTAATCTTCAGGAGATATCCCATCCTTCAATTCCATCATCTTTATCCCATGCCTCCTGTCCCATATATTTTACCCCATCGCAAAGGTTGGCATCTTGCTGGTATAGTCTTGCAAACGTCTTCCAAATTTTCCATTCCATTAGCTGGGCCGTGTGCTTGTTTGCCAGCTTCGCAATTTAAAAAATAATATTGTTACGAGTTGCGGGACTCGAATTAAAATGCCTTTGGAATTATTATAGAGTTTATTAGAACTATACAAATACGTATAACACAGGTACAAATACAACCGAACACAACAAATCCAAATATTATACAGAAGGTCGTAATTCAATAAAACGCGCAAAGTCCGTCACTATTAGATTCCCGAATGTACACACATTGTGTACATTCGGAATTGTGTGCCGGAATGTACACACATGTGACCACGCCTGGGTCGTGGTTCTCGCTCAACTGACTCCTCTCTCAATCAGCCCGTCGTTTTATAATTCACAAATGCGAATCTGCTCGTTCGGTAACGTCCACCCAATTTCCTAGTAATCGTAATCCGCACACCTGGCTAATGACCGTAAATGAGTACAATAGGCTGTTCTCCACAATAACTAGAAACGTATGCCAATAAATAAGTAAACAAAAAAAGATGACCATAAAAGGATTACAATTAGTTCAAATGCCGACAGGTAATAAATTGTGCTTTTACAGATTTGTACGTGGAATTTATGTTTGTGGGGGCCTAGGTTGTAACAATATAGTTAATTAGAATTTTATTTTAATGTCAATTGAGTGAGAACATTACATTATATTGTTTTATTTTTATTTAGAGTTTATAATAATATCAATTGCTGATATAACCACCGTCCCGTCGATCAAAAGACATAGTACATACGTAATTATGCTGCTATAAGGCCGCCTTTTGTTCAACTTATGTATATTGTATCTAGTTTTGAGGAACCTACTTTTAATTTATGGACGATAACACTGTTTTCATTAATTCATGACATTTCCATTATAAAAACGAATACGAGAACGGAAGTTTATTTTGTATTAATATTTATTGTTTGCCGTAACCGAAGACGAGTTCTCAATAAAGATTTCATCGGCAGACGGCAACCAATATCGCCTAGCGTACTCGTATTACTACAGAATATACAAAACAGAAACAATCCCGGCACTACTACGGTACGGTAGTACTTGATATGCAGTATCAATCAGAAAAAACTCCTATAAAAGGCGATTCACATCTAAAAATATGACTATTGTCCTTAGACCATGTATATCTGCTGTTGAAAAGTTTTAAATACGTATTTCTCGTTATTTGTAATATAGACTTTATTTTCTACTGCTAAAAGTTATATTTCAACGTAATATTTTCCTGTTTTAAAATTGAACGGAAGTATCGAACGGCCTAAAATAGATGGAAATTGAACTCTAACGTGTTGATATAAAGTTTTATTTTTGATTCATGTTTGTGGCACGATATTTAGGTTGGTACAGGATGATATAATGGCGTCTGAAAGCTGAAGGCGCAGCGTCGCACTTTCCTGTTCCGGTTATGAGCCTTTTTATTTTTCTTGTTCCAGGCTTTCATTGCTCCCACTTTTTTTCATATTCTAAATGCTCTCGGTAAGGAGATAAAAAGAGAAGTTGCTTACCGCTCAGACTCGAGACTTATCAGCTTCTTATTTCAATACGAGAATTGTTTACGGATTTATGTATGTTATGAAGTGGGCATGTCATAATTCTTAAAACGAGACCTTAATTTTTAATTCAAAGCACTTAAAAATTCGTAACGCCATCTAGCGGAGGTGGCACTAACTAACCATGAAAGCAGCACATTAAAATTGTCGCTATCATTATCGTTGCCATTACGATGTAATTGTTAGTGAATTGCAACGGGCGCGCCAATAAAAGGCGATCGGATGCGGAGGAGATTTTGGCTATATTCGTCTATCCCTCGGGAACAGTACAGTTTTCTAGATGAATGTAGATGTCCTATGTCCTATTCCTATTTTATATACCCTCGACAACGTGTATTTTTCGTAACGGTGCAAGTAGTAGCGTAGTTAAAGCGTAAGAAAGAACACACAAACCAACCAACTCAGATTAGCATTTATAATATTAGTTAGGACTATACTTAATTTTAAACAGACTATTTTCACATGTTCAATATTCACAGCGCTATGAAGATATGCTGCCCTACTTCGTTTAGTCTACTTAATTTGAATGGCCTGAAATTCAATTTATACAATGGATACGATTCATACATTAGGCAATATTATATCTTTTAATATAAAAAACTAGCCGTACCCAACACCTTATTTCCACGGGACTATAATTATATTCTATCTTATAAACTCAGCAAGATATTAAAATGCCAAATACACATTTTAGGATAAAACTCTTGATTTAATTCCTAAAATTTTAATTTTAATCCATAAAGCCGTTTCGGAGCCTATTCGAAGCATGTTTTAGACAGACTGACATATAATAAATAGCAATTTTTACTTAAATTTTGGCATTAATTTTGAAACCATACACCGATACTCCAATGTTATTATCTATAAGAAGATAGATTTGACGTGTTCAAAAATACTAGTCGTCGCCCGTGCTCTAAATTCGACCATAATAATTTGTTAAGTAAGTTAAGTAAAGACTATACTTCTATAATCACAGATTTCGCCAAGGCTACACTGTTAATTTGACTTGAACAATAAACAAAAGAGTATATATGCGTGTGTGTGTCAGATACATAGTATTGTGTGTAATGTTTTTTTTATTCAATTAATATATTTTTATGCATAATTTAAAAAAAATATTAGCCTTCGTCGCTTCTTCTCTATATAAACTATAAATGTGCGAAATTTCATACTCCTCCGTCCGCGCAATTTTCGTAATAAGTAGTTCATAGTAAGTGTTCGCGACTTCGTCCGCGTGGATTTTATTTTTCGCGGAACCCTAATTTTTGAAGTAGCCTAAGTTACTCCTTATAACATCAACTATCTGCCAGTGAAAGTTCCGTCAAAATCGGTCCAGCCGTTTCAGAGATTAGCCAGAACAGACAGACACAGACAAAATTTATCTTTTGATATAAGTACCGTATTTTTTTTCATATGCATTTATTTAGTAAAAACCTGTTATTTTGACAATACAAACAGACACTTCAATGTTATGTTTTATAGAGATGGTAAAAGTTCATTGAATTGTATTTAAAAAATATATATAATTTCATAAACATGCACGCAATTAGCACATTGCATAATTTCTTGCAGAATTCGACACTTCATCAGATTTAGACGCGGACGCCTTAATTAGTAAGCTACTAGAACTTTGTTTTAATTAAATGTAGTCTCCTTTTTTTTAGAAATAGCCAGACTAATATTAACGTTACAAATCCAGTGGCGAAGCCATTAAGGCACGTCAAATGTTTGACGCAACAAGATTCCCTAGGGCATAGACAAAACAAGAAATAAGAAAACCTTTCCCTTGGTTTGCCGTTTGACATTCCTTCACAGAAATTGATGATTCGTATAATAATATGATTTGGTATCAATACAGAATGTGTTTAATTTTTCAAAAGCAGCCGATTCGATTCCTGACAATCCTTATTGATTTTTCAAAAATCGGATGATACTCCTCCTCTACACTCCTTTGAGTGTTTTCGCTATTTCGTATAGTTTAGGATTATGCCCTGAAGGCCAACTTGAAAAATTCATTTCGTATATATTTCAGTAGACTGTGTGGGTTGTAACGGGCCTCGCCTGTATACTGATTGTTCGTATGATTTATTGCCCTTTAATTCAAAGTTGGGTATCCTCTCAAACAGC
Source organism: Dendrolimus houi (assembly GCA_039645545.1). Taxonomy (NCBI): domain Eukaryota; kingdom Metazoa; phylum Arthropoda; class Insecta; order Lepidoptera; family Lasiocampidae; genus Dendrolimus; species Dendrolimus houi. The sequence goes on from CM077136.1 coordinate 11,742,144, forward strand.
TTTGTTTTAACTTTTTAACGGAATTTCGGATCGAGCCCTTATTTAAATTTACACCTACCTTATTTGCAGAGTTTGTAAGTCATCTTCAGACATTAAGTGAAATGATGCTCAGGTTAGGGAAATGTAAGTACTTTACCTAAAACTTTTTCGCACGGTGAAAACCCCGTTTGATCGAACCGTTTAATAGTAATTATATATAATTTCGATATTTTCACGTGTAGAATGTAGATATGTTTTACTGTGTTCTATTTTGGCAAGGCAACTGCCTGACTTCCAAATGATCAAGAGTAAACAGAGTATTTTTTCGTTTGAATAATATTCAAAAGCTTGTCTTTACTTATAGATGATATACCTAGACGTATTGTATAAATAAATATTATCAGCCCATAAATGTCCCACTTCGGGGCTAGGTCCTCCCATTGTAGGGGAAATGGACAGTATACCCGCCACGCGTGTCCAAGGTGGCTTGGCAGGTTTGACACATCGGTTATCTTGATGTTACAGGTTGCATCACGATGTTTTCCTTCACCGTTGTTAGCACGTGGTAATTGTAACAATATGCACATTAGATCAGAAAACTGCCTAAGTGGTGCATGCGTTCCTGCCAAGATCGAACCCGCGCCCTTTGAGTTTGGGACGCGTGCGCTAGCCATTACTGTACCACGACTTCGACATCGACGAATAGACGTATTACAAGTGCAAAATACACAATGTATTTTCGTAAAAAAGATATAATATAGTAAAAACATTTTTTGAATATTTGAAAGTCGTGGTAGCGTAATGTCTAGCGCATGAGTCCTAAACTTAAAGGGCGCGGGTTGGAATCCTAGCCGGAACGCATGCACCTCTTAGGCAGTTTTTCGACCTAATGTGCATATTCTTACAATTACCACGTGCTAACACAACAGTGAAGGAAAACATCGTGATGAAATCTGTACATTAAGATAAACCATGTGTCAAACTCAAACCTGTCAAGCCGCCTTGGACAAGCGTGGCGGGTATACTGTCCGTTCCCCTATAGTGGGAGGCCTGAGCCCAGCAGCAGGACGTTTATGGGTTGTTATTATTATTGTTATATAAAAACATTTATCTAAAAGCTACTTGTGTAACTTTCATTTAAATATGTGGAGAGATATACTCGTTTTTTCAGAATACCTCAAAAATGTTCACCAGTGTTATTATTTAAAAGCATAATATGTATGTTTAAACCATCAGTCAATAATATATTTTTTAATTTCATCCATAAACAGAATATTTTTAGAACTAAATGAATAAGTAACGTAATGTATATTATGTAAAATAACGGTGAATCGATGTTTATAGTGACATCTAGTGAACAAAGAGGAACTAACCATCAAGGCTACTACATATTTAAACACTGGCACTGTTAGTCCTAGTATTACAACGTATGTAGGTATGTCTATACACATATACTTACTAAAAGTCATAACATACAATCAACTATATTTCTATAGTAGGGTTACCTACTACGGTAGTTTCTCCTGACCTTGTTCTATACCCCTAGTAAACACCGGACGAGAGGCGCAAGGTGAATTTGGCATGCGTAACACAATAAAACCAACTATCCAATACAACACGAAGCGGTAGTACACAAACAATTAACATCTTTATTTGTTCGCATTGCAACCATTAAGTTATAGGAGGGGGGGAATCATATAAACCGACTAAATAATTTTGTGCCTAAATGCGGACCCTTGTCAGTGACTATGCCGGGTTATATAGTTACACTGGGTTTTTGCGAGGGTCAGTGCGAATGTGGCGAACTTAGATATGCATATAAAGAGACGAAACGTTCAGTCAAAGGGTACCATTTAATTTTCTCGGGTAATATTAATTTTAGGGTAGTGATTTTGTGGCTATATTCATGCGAGAATTACCCTCTATTGTGGAGAAGCGTAGGTAATAATGTGGATCACTTTGTTATTAATTTATAGCATTAATAATTTAGTTAGAAATAACGAAAGGTAGACGTTGTTTAAGGCATGAACTATATAATAGTTTTGTATATTTAATTTTAACAAAAAAATATTTATTGATATGTTTTTTTTATTTGATCGATTATATTATCTATATCTATGCATATAATAAAACTGTAGAGGTCGAATTTCTGTACAATGAAAAAAATGCTAAAAACTGAGTCGGGGGGATGCAAGAAGTGAAATAGAACTAATTTTGAATTTTTTTAATTTTATCTTTCTCTGTTTGTCTGTCTGTTTTTACCGGCTAATCTCCGAAACGACTGGACCGATTTAAATGAAATTTTGTATGGTGGTAGCTTATATCCCTGGTCAACATATAGGATACTTTTGATCCCGAAAATTTAAAGATTTCCCGTGGGATAGTTAAAAAACCGCACCACGCGGACGAAGTCGCGAGCATCAGCTAGTTTTTATATAAAATACTTGTTGCGTACTCTTTTTCTAGTATATCTTTTTTATCTATCTTTATATATAAAATTCTTCTGTGCTCGTGTATGTGACAGAATTCCTCTTAAACGGCTGGGCTGATTTCGATGAATTTTTTGTGTGTGTGTTTAGGTGGATTCGAGAATGGTTTAGATTCACAATTAGACCCGGTAGATGGCGCTGCAAGTGAGTCTTAAATTTTATTTCTTAAGGGCAGGACAGCGTCTGCCGGCACAGCTAGTAATATTATGTAATTTTAAACATGACGTGTCTGTTTGAAGCGATTAAAAAAAAGCAACTGGAATATATTAATTACACTGTATAAATAATGGAGGACACGATGCAATTTTTTTTAGATTCGTTGTCTGTTCGAGATTCACGTAAAAAGTACGGGGCCGATTTCGATGCGGTTTTTACTGATCGACAGCTAATTCTTAGACTTAAAATCTGCGGTACTTTTATTTCCCGGGAATCACGCGGGATTTTTTTTGGAAATGATTTAATTTGGCCAGATTGAAAAAAAATCGAATTCCAGAGCGATTTTTTCAGTGATCGATAGCAAATTTTATGTACTAAAATGTGTGATTTTTATCCCGGGAATCCCGTGGGAATTTTCTCGGGAGCGGTTTGAAGTTGTTCGGGTGCATAAAAATTAGCTTATTCAGAAACAGTTTCGACTAAAATGATATCTTACATTCTTTTTTTCTGAGATATTTTGTGTTCGGGATTCTCGCGGTAATTTCAAGTCAAGCGTGGCCGAAGTCGCGGGCATATCCTAGTACTATAATATAATTACATTTCTCTATTAGAATGTGAAGTAAGTTCTGGTTGTTAATTCAAATTATATTCTCTGTCAAATACATAAAAATTGTATGTGTTTAATTTTTCCATTAAATATCACATTAAAATTCTTCTCATTTCACAGGTAATCTCCGCAAAAATAATAATTATATAATTTTAAATGAGATAATGTAATAGGATGGTCATAGCAAGTCATTAATGAGCTTAGAAAAATGAAACTAATCGCCCAGTAAATAATTTTCTGTGAAAAATCTTCGAAATTCTACGTCACTCTGGCACCAAGGGTCACTCTTAATAAAACTTCAAAAAAGGGGAACTTTTTGAAGTTTTGTTATTTCAAATAAATATTCTACAGACCAAACCAAATAAAAATTAATAAATCTTACTTAATAAGATGTTTTGAGTAGATCTCGATCATGTGATACTTAACGTAATAGATACAACTTATTGGTCGTTTTCCTATTGAATGAAAAAGCATAATTTAAAAAAAAATGTACCTTATTTATATTTTATGTACAACGGATTAATTTAGATGTTCCCTTTAGCTAATTGGTGGTCGATTATTGTATATGGCTGTTAAATTCCAGAGTGATTAATTATCAAAACGTTCAATCATTAAGTTTGGGCGCCAAGCGCAGAAGTGCGTCTTAAACCGCCAAATAATTCCTCTCGAAGTTTTTGTTCCAGGCCCGCGTTTGATGTTCTGTTAAATGGAGGCACTTTTAATTCAATGTGTATTCTGAAGTAGTCGTATAATTAGAGCCTTTGTAGTTTTCTCTCTCTCTCTCTCTCTCTCTCCTTTTCAGAATCGTGGTCTAAACTTCACGAAAAAGCAACAACGTCTTTCTTATGCCAATAAGACAATATTTTTTTTATTGTTCCCGCGATTCTGTTATATTGGTTATGTAAGTACAAACCGCTAGATGTCAGGAATACAAATATTTATGTGATTTTTGTATTAAAACCAACTTAAAAATATATTTAAATACTAAAAAAATAATATAAACATATATACAATTACTAAGTATTTATATGTAAAATTACTAAGTATTTATTGTTCTGATCAGAAAAAATCACGAAAATAAATATAAATTCCTATTTTAATCGCTGAATTTTCATTGAAATCCGTTAACCCGTTTCAGCCATTATTACGGCTAGAGAACTAGATACTAGGCCTATGTGTTGACCGTGGGTTTCAGTTTAAAAAATAATAAGAATATCTACAGGATAAGTTTATAGAAGATTAAACATTGAAATCTTTACAAAATTATACACGAAATGAACAGAAAATTATTTTAGGTTTATTTAATCCACCGCGTTGGAAACCCGTGAAAATCCGCTGCATTCACTGAATGATTCCGAACAATGACTATAAAGTGGTTTTAATTAGAACGCGAATATTTCACGGCGACGGTTAAAGGAAATGACGCACCTCGTTGAAGATAGAATTGCCAGGTTGTTAATTGAATATATCTGTTATTAAAATTCCTATCCCGAATGTGCTACTTTTCTAGGATAAAAACTAAGGAGGATAATTGGCTACTTTAAATGTAAAGTGTTTTATTCTTTAGGTCATCATAATTAAACAAGTATATAAATTTTAAGATTGCTAGCAAAGGAACTAGATTCTTAATAAACACGTCAAATTATTCTTACTACTTACCTTTACTTACTTTTTAAGTTAAAGTTATTTCCAGATTTTTTCTGGAATACCTTGCTGTTAGCAATAAGACCCACTAATTATACTTTTTAAAATATTATTATTACTGTGGTGAGTTGTATGCAATAAAGAATATACTATTCTGATACATATTATTTTTATGTATAAAGATAAAAATAATAATACCATAGCATTGAATAAAACCGTATGCCCTGTATCCCTAAAAGCAATTTTAAGAATACAGGGTTACTGTCGCCCATGACCGATTGCTACACTAAACTTGCCGATGCATTGTCTACTTCATCTAGGCATTAAATCTGATTCCGCCCTTGTTGAAGAACCGCTTATTATAGCGTTCTGGGAAAATCTAGGAATTAGAATGTCCTTAAATTCCAGTATAAAATGTGACTTGCTCGATCAATGATTAAATTTATCTGTGTTACAACGTCCTTGAAAAATATCGTTGTAATTTGTCTCATATTAAGTTAAAATGTTGTAATTAAGAATAGTATTTATCAAAAGCGGCAAATGTCAAGCTGTTTTGGAGCACCTGGCATCCTTATTTTAAGGGCCAGTAATTGAAACGCGTCCGCTTTCCCCTTGTTCCCGAGTGCTCGTGTCCTATTGTCGTTTCGAGAATTCGCCCTGCGTACTTGTTTTGTCGCAGGTTTCGTGGCTTCCGTATATAACAATAATTGTATTCCGGGAATTACGTTTGCGTAACAGAGTTTTCTGAAATATTAAATACATTAATTTTCTATAACTTTGCAATATTCCCGTCATACACTACCCAAAATTAAAGACCTTATAGGGTCCCGTAGCCAATTTGACAATAATGGATCCTCCCTTATACAACTGTCATAATTGCCGTCTATTTATGACACAGACGTGTTTCTCTAAAACTAAGTACCTACTGAATCGTATGGATAAAATTTTACAGAAAGGTGACTGCAATGTTACATGCCATTACATAGGTAATGGTGTAGTAAAATTGCGGAAAAAAAATAGATATGGCCGTCATACATGTAACTGAGAGACGACTTTTTTAAAAGCATAATCGTGTGCGATAGTTGTTGATGATCGTTAGTCAAGTCTTAACTACCATGAAGATGTTTCTTAATGTTTTTTTTTAAATTTAAATCAATAGATGGGAATATATTTGATTCTAAAGTTGTAAACAGTAACTTGTCCTCTAATTTATGAACCACATTGAATAACGTCAAGGTGGTACAACATAACAATCACCTTAAACGACAATTAGTTTGAAAAAGAAATGTTAAGTAGGATTTTAGATATGGGCGCTCTATCGATTAAATACTTGTTTAGGATTTCTTGTAGACAAGTGAAAAATAGAAACTTTCGCTCGTTAGACTTTTAAGCAACCCTTCAATGAGTGTGGTCCATCTTCACTAGGCCGATGTTATTCTAATCTAATGTACATAGTATTACAATTAGGACGTACTGGCTGCGAAGAAAAATAACCTATAGAATCGAAATGTTATTTCTCCTGTCGAGAAATGGGTCATCTGATATTTTTATAGACTTTTCGTAGGTATACATAAATCATCTTGGAGATGTTTTTTGCATTTATATCAGTATATATACGGTCAATGATTTATTCCGGTTTCAGTCAGTGTGATTATTACACTACTAAACTAAAGTAAAATTTCAGATATTCGCAAAAGCAGAACCGTGGGCTTTTACTACTTACTATATTTTCTTGTTGGATGATATTTTGCTTGAAATCAGTCACATACAATATATACATACATACCTATAAACTTTTCACTTAATCTTTTCAGACACGTACTTTACACGTCGTCGAACTAAATTGATTTTAGTATTTAAGTTGTGGCAGTCTCTATACGAGATAAATTGTAACAAAAGCTTTTAAAAAAGGTTATTTGAGACCAAAATTGGATAGATCTTTGCAGTTGATTGATATCGTTTTAAAAGTATTTAGGTACTAATAGAGCTGTTTACGAGACCTTACTTGTATAAACTTCGGGTGGTCTATCCTACGTGTGCTATCCCATTTTCGGCATAAAAAGTGTCGTAAGTTTTGCCTCGATGTATAGGACCTAGATGTACATTATCTATACATTTCATTATAATAGGTTCATTTAGAAGATCGTGTTACCTATATAATAATGTTTCATAGGTTTTAACAGATTTTGTGAAAAAATATCCTTTTAATCATATGGGTTTATAATATCATTATATTGTTGTTTTTCACTTTAGTGTATAATCAGATCGATTGTATTCTCCGTTATCCTTCAAATAATGTATACAACGTTGTTCTGTTTTCTCATTATTTTTTTAATAATTAGTTGTGTGTATAATAAACATAGATTTTATTTGTAATTTTTGAATCGAACATTTACAATCAAGTGTTAATTACAGAAGTAATAAAAAAAACTCGTGATATTAGTTCCTATAATATCTACATATTTAATTGTCACACTACTAAAGTTAAGTGGCAGGCAACATTTGCCTGTAAATTTGGTGTTACATCTTACAAAATAAAATTTGAAATATTCCAAAATACAAACGCCCGTACAAGTATGAACAAAAATTTGTTCGCAGTTTTTGTGCAGTCATAAAAAGCGTATACTATCGGTAATGTTTCGCTGAAGAGTTTGAGTATTTGTTGGCTACGAAAATAAATCGAAATGTCGTCTGCCTAGTCTTATTTATACCAATTGCGGTTAGCGGTGCGTAGTGTCGTCGTTTTGCCTCCATAACACAGCTTTCATAATTAACTGACTGAGGATTAATATATGAATACATTACCTATCTTTTCACACAAATATTCAGGTGACTTGGGCAATTTTATGCATAATTTTTTTAACAAAAATAAAACCGACTTCACACTAAAAACCTAAAAATTAATATTTAACCGATTTCTTTCTAAACATCTTGAAGTCGGGGTTAAGTAAAACACAAAAGAACAACAACAAATTTACAAAATATAGTAATTTTTATGTTTTACTTGACACCGATTTTGGGAGGTCCAAACAAATATATATATGTACACATATATATATATATATATATATATATATATATATATATATATATATATATATATATATATATATATATATATCGCAGATTGTGATATAAAAAAATTCGTAAAGTAACGACTTTAAATTGAGGGTACTTATGTTTTTCTCAAAGTACCTGCACTTGATTTTAGTGTTGTTGGTTTGTCAGTATAAAAGGAGGTGAAATCGCCTAAACGGGACATTCGACATTCTACATTCGTCGGTTGAAGAGCGCGAAAGCTCTGTTGGACAAGGAGCACATATGTTGTGGTCAATAATTACTGTCCGATAATAGTAATATTCTTTGAGGGCAAATTGCTGCTCGACACCTGACAAACGTGGATGCAACTCTTGGAGTTGTCCTAATATTTCTGTGTATTATTTTGATGTATTTAATATTGTAATTCCAATAATTCAGTATAATAAACTTTGATTATAATATTTCAGATTATTATTGTGTTATTCGTGTCGCGTCGAGCCGACATACATATATATATATATATATATATATATATATACATACTGAGTTTTAGCCAAATCGGTCCAGTAGTTTTTCCGTGAAAATGGAACAGACAGACAGGCAGACAGAGTTACTTTCGCATTTATAACATTAATAGGGATTTTGTTTGAAATTCCCACATAATGAATTCTTCAAGATAAATTGCGCCTACCTATTGAGGACTTTACTGCCTTATAACATTTGCTTGAACTATACAATACTAGCAACAATGTTATTTATGAACGCGTGTCGGTATGTCGTACTGAGATTTTATGCAGTAACGTAGTCGCAATATAATATTATTTTACTTGTAGGTGGTTTTTGCCTGGATAATAAACGGTCCTAAACTGGTTGTCAAGGTTATTCGACTATTGTTCTTCTTTGCTTGTTTTTGTACTGTTAACTGTTTTGTCTACAGTCAAACGTGTACACAAAACGGTATGAAAAAGTAAGATACACTAGTATTTTTTATATGGTTTATTTAACAGTCAATAAATCATAATGTCCTTACTATTCTAATGCCTATGCACATAGTGCAACGAATGTGGCGCGCGTCCGAAGCCGCTCGGTCAGTACACTCGCGTGCGTCGGTGCGTCGCGACGTCCCGTGTATCGATACATACCGATTAGCGTCAATCGCGGCCGCGGTTGCACGCGCATGTACCAAAACAAAAATAAACAGACGCGCGTCCGTCTCGCTAACAACGTGCGGCCAAATCCTTATACAGAGACACTTTTATTCATGTTTGTACTTTGCGTATTGGTTATTTCGAAACGTCGTTCCACTATCTTCCTCGTCTGGAATATCCATATTTATTATATAGCTACAATAAAGCAAACACTTGTTGCTCCACCTGTACTTTATTTCGTGTCTTTTAATGAATTTTATGTATTATTGTAATATTCTATACGATTTTAATTGAATTTTTTTTATTAACATTGGGCAAATATGCGTCTGGCTGGACTAAATCGATGAAACACAAACATGTTGATGTGCGAATAATCGGGAGTGGGATCCAAGTTAGGGGGTTTACGCTCGAATAATAATAGCGGAGGGACGTGCGGGTGGGACGTGCACCCGCTCATGTACCCCGGTGCATGCACTTAGCTTTCCACCGATGTGAGGCTATTATTGATTAAGTTCTTGTTATGTTCGTACATATAATAACTAATCGCGTATAGAATATTTTGTTTTTTAAAACGTAAATAGTTTTTTTTTCTAACGAGCGAAAGAAACGTTAAAAATGGCATAATTAGTTTGTGTAAGGCTATGTTCGAAGGTGACGGACGTGATCTGATTGGCTAAATTTTAAAAATGCAATTTAAAAAACTGTATTTGTTATAAGCGGTCATAATTTTGTCAATTACGAGGTTAAGAGATTAAGAGATTATAATCCATATTTAAAACGATTTCTAAAATAAATTGAAATTTGAATATAATAGTAGTAATATACGCGAGAGTTTGCTTGCATGACTGCACCTTTGTTCTGAAGAAATTTTTGAAAGAGCTATAAACAATCTATTTTTGAATAAGTTCGCTTTTCCTTGATCAAGATTCATACTTACAAAGTAGATCTATTTTCGCTTCGATTAACTTAACGCCCGGACCGCTTTACGAGAATAGTCCTCGCGACGTGTCGTGCGATCAGTCGGTCGACTGGTCGAGTTCCTTCGATTAACAGAGGGGAAGTAGGGACTCCTTTGTCACCACCTGTCAGCCGTAATAGCTATAGGAAGACGCAACGCAACACAGTCGTAACCGGCTGCCGGCGCCGGCGCATCTGTCTATATTACGCGCCAAAACGTACACCCCGCGCCGCTAATACACAATACAACAAAAATTTCCATACATTTAAAATAAACATACGAAATTATGACTGGGCAGTTATACAGTACTATTAATTTTACAAGTTACTATAAAATATAAACAGGGTTAATTCGTGTAAAATGTGCGCGTAATTAAACAGAAATAAAATTGTAGATGTGTGCCAGTAGTGGAACGTGCGTAACGCAATGATATGTAAAAGTTTTACGTTTTCTACGCTCGAAATCGTTCAATTGCGTAATTACGCTATGAACGTGTACAATTTTAGTGGCAAGAAACTGTTTAGGAAATGAAAGCAGTTGGATCTTTAGAATATTTTGAAGTTCGAACGCGTCGTCCGTGCAGTGACAGGTTGAAGATCTATGAAATTTGAAATGGAACATTCATTAACTGTTTTAAAAAATAGTGTTCCGAATAGTAACGCTCGGTCTGCGCACGAGTCTATAAAATCTCAATAGCGCAAGCGTACCGTTACTTTAGACGACGAAACTGGAGTAACGTTAGTGAAGTGAAAGAGTTGTATGACATTATGTTGGGATTATTGGCATCGGATTTTGCTTGTCAACACCCGCTCACTCTTCTCCAGCAGTTGATCGAGTGTGGGGATGTCTTGCTTGGGAAGCCTTTGGTTTGTGGTATGTATATTTAAAAGTTAGAAATGTATAGTGACATATTTGTACGTATATCTGCTGGCTACCACGCAGACGGGAAGTTTATGACGCGCATTCCGCCCGCGACTCGCAAAATCGCAATATGATCACGACCTTCTGCCCGCCTTCTGGTTGCGCACCTGTGATGACGCGTGTTACTCGCCTCGCTCCTCACCCCGCCCACATTGCGCGCCGGCCTACTCTTAACGGCGGTCTTTCTTCACTTTATATTTTAGCCAATTTCAATCCCTATTAATATTATAAATGCGAAAGTAACTCTGCTTGTCTGTCTGTCTGTTACTCTTTCATAGAAAAACTAAAAAATGGTATAGTTTCCGGGTTAAAAATATATTTGTCTCTCTGTATGTTATGCTTTTATGAAAAAACTAATAGACCGATTTAGCTGAAATTCGGTATATATGTAACTTTAATACCTACCGAGGGTGGACAAGGGATACTTTTCATTCCGGATAATGGGATAGATTTTTGATTAGATTTATGTAAAATTATGCCAGAAAGTAGGATAGGGTTTATTTTTGGTGATTAGCTATTTTGGTAATTTTGCTCATTGGTCATTTTAGTCCTTTTTATCGTTTATGTAGTTTATAGATAGATAGACGGGGGATAGAAAAATAAAACTAGAATGGGCTGAAATAGAGGATGAAAGTTTGTATGGGAGACCAATCATTTGTCAAGTTTATAGATATAATAAATTATCATGTATAAGAAAATGCAAGTTTGACCCGCGGCGGCCGCGGGGTAAACTCTAGTAATATTATATTTACAAGTTATATAGGCTAAGTGTTACTTGATGATTGGAATGTCTAAGATATAAAAAAATTGTCTGAAGTGTCTTTCAATTTGGATGAATCAACCAAAGTAGTCCATATTTGTATTTATATTGAAGTATTCAATGTCATTGAATAGCGTCGTGTCCTTTCAGTTCTGTTCCTTTCAACCAAATTGCTTCAATTTGATTGGTCCCTCTAATATCGACAATAGGTTATTAAATTACAATTACCTACGTTTGTAACAACATTAAAGATTAAATGACCACTTGTCCAGTCTAAAGAATTATTGATGCGAATAAAAACGCGCTTATTGATGGTAGCATGTCGTATATTGGATAAGCACCTGGTTATAATTCAATTCGTTTATAACATAAATATTTACCTTGTTTCATATTAACTGCACTTAAGCCGCTGTAATCTGAATGATACGCCAATATAAATACTACAAAAAGTGTTCAATTTGTAGTTTGTGTTGGCGTTAATGTTCAAAACTCGTTTCTTTGTATGAACTGTTATATTTTTAATACATGATACCTAATTAAAAGTACATTTATACGCATTTACGCGAATGTATAATATTTTGTTTGTACTGTTTGGGCCACTTTTAATAGGCGCTTTCATAGAAAAAATATTGCTGTCAGCATCAAATAGTATCAATAAGTAAAATTTAAATTGATGCTGTTCAATTTTTCTTATTTCCGTTAATTATTACTGTACATATATTATACGTGTTAAGAATATAATTTATTGCATTTTTCGCAACGTGTTATGGTTTTTGGAGAAGAAACAGTGAAAAAAACTTCAACAATACGACTATATCTATAGCTAGACTTATATAAATCTCAAACGTAGTGTTACCTAAGTTAGGTGTGGGGAAAAGTTGACAAAATATGAAAATACTAGGATATGCCCGCGACTTCGTCCATACTTCACTTGAAATTCCTTCAGAATTTCAGGGACATAACGTAGCACAGTATTTAAAAAAAGTATGTAAGCTATTATGTGAAAATTGCCGAAATTAGCTAATTTTTATGCACCCGAACAATTACAAACCGCTGCCGGGAAAATTCCCGAGGGATTCCCGGGATAAAAAAATATCACACATTTTATTACATCAAATTTGCAATCGATCAGTAAAAAAATCACATTGGAATTCGATTTTTTTTATTTGGTCATTTTTAATTATTTTCACTAAAACTCCTCCGGAATTCCCGGGATGAAAGGTATAACATAAAATTAGCTGTCGATCAGTGAAAACCGCATCGAACTCGGCCTAGTAGTTTTTACGTGAATCCCGAACAAACAGGCAACACGACAAACAGACAAGAAATCTAAAAAAGAATTTGTGTCGTGTTCTCCATCGTCTATATAGTCTAATCCAGTTGTTTTTTTTTAATAGCTTCAATGTACAAACACGACATGTTTAGAATTCTATAATATTATATGTCTGTTACATTTATTGCTACATATCTTTATATATGCTGTGTTCCTAGCGAACTTAAGATTACCTTGATTTATTATCTACATTTTAAGCGCTATTATCACTAATAATTATACGTCTGTAGCATTATTGACTACTACTTACTACCTTTCTATAATTTTGACAGCAAACGCAACGAAATCCTCTCTCAGCTTCTTACTTAACAGGTCGTGTATATTTGTACGGGTTATGTCGATCCTTATCCTCGTATAGTTAATATCATAAATGAACTTTGTGTTATTTACAGTAGTTTGGGTGTTTGCTATCGGCTCTAGAGTTTTCTCCGTTGCGTAGGTATTATTTATTTACCAATAACACAAGTCTAATTTGGGGATTACAGTGTTGAAGTTTGTCCGCAGATTAAGAGAAAAAGAAAATTTAATATCAATCCGTTATGTGTTTGAAATCGTGAAGGATGATAAACTTACTGATGGTCGCACAATAAAGTACGCTAAAGACAGCGAGAAGTTAATAAGATATCTAGGAGCGCGGGCCCAGGGCTTCGAAGCTGACGTATTGAGCTGTCTGATGGTAAAACTATTACTAGTTTTATTATTAGTCGGTTCAATCTCAATTTATTGTCATTGGAAGTGGTATCACATTAATAATTCAGCACGCGGTTTGACATGCGCACGCGCCGATCGTATCGCAGTTTTATTTATCGTCGCATTGTCTCCTTACATTTTCAATATGTGTACCTATACCTCACTAATTAAAATTCAATATATCGCAAATAGCGTCTTGAAGCGTCTGGTAAAATTGTTTTAATTGTTAAAATATACGAAAATTTGTAACTAGGGGATCACGTTTATGTACATGCTATGTAAATGAAGATCACCTTCGTTCCATTTAAATTTGCCGAGCGTTAATTTTGTAGTGCATTCGAAAATATATTATCTGTTTTGTTTATTGGATGAGTTCATACAACAGGCAGACGGCCCACGTGATGGAAAGCGGTGCCGCTCTCTAAAGGGAGACCTGTGCAATTTGAAGGAATGTCTGTGTCGGTACTAATGCTCAATCAACATACAAAAATGAAGTTAGACTATGAAACGCTCTCATGCAATGCGAGATATTTCATCTGAGAACAGCTTTAATAAAAAAGTGAAAGAGCACATCTGTCCTAAATTATCCTTATATATTTATATTTGTGTTTTATATACAGATGTGTATATTTTCTATAGTATATATCATAATTATGTAGTTAGGTTTTTTCATATGTTTATATTATAATTTTACATAGTTAAATAAATATAAATGTATTAGTGTACACAACCCTGCCTTTTGTTTCTCCCCTTCTCACTAGACTTACAGGTTTGCTAGAAGAACTCTTTTAGGGTTAAGCTTGCCTTTGTACATCACCACTATTTTATAGTTTTGTTTGTAACTATTTGTGTACAATAAAGAAAAACTTAGATATAGATAAATTTACTCGTAAAGTAATACAATATGTAAAGGATCGCTGTCATAGGGAAATGTGGGCACACAAGAAAAGGCCGGCTGCATTTGCGGCACGTTGCAATAGCAAGGTTAATTCGCCAATTATTTTTATAGTATTCTAATCCTGATATCGGATTTCGATATTTTGTTATACCTTCATTTGCTTTATCACTGTTGTTATTTGACTTAAACTTCATATTAGAAATGTCAACTTTTTGCCAATGGTAAGGTAGAAAGCCACCCCCTTATTATGCCTAGTCTTGCCATAAATATTGTAACAAAGAATTTTTTTTTTTCTATTGCAAATAACATTTATAAGTTTTACAGTGTGTTAGTTTAATGCATAAATATAAAAAGCTTATTCGAAGTAGTCTCCATTGGCTGCAATACAGTCCTTTAAACGTTGAGGCCAGTTATCAATAGAAGCACGCACTCTTTCCATGGGAAAATTCTTCGTTGCCAATCGTATGGATTGTTTTAGGGACTCCAAATTATCATGGCGTTTAGAGCAAGCCGTACTTTCTAAAACTGACCATAAATCATAATCCAGCGGATTAAGATCGGAACTAGACGACGGCCAGACTTCAGCTCTGATGAAGTCCGAAACGTTCGTTTACAACCAAGACTGCGTGGACCGAGCTTTATGACCCGGCGCCGAGTCCTGCTGGAAGGACCATTCTTGGTTATTGAACATGGTGTTGTTAAGGGGCTTAACTACCTTCTCAAGAATGGTATCTTGAGACACATGTGCCGATGTTTTGATACCTTTTTCACAAAAATATGGCTCAGTCACTCCTTCATAGCTAACACCCCGCCAAACCCTCACTGAAGACGGATAATGCCCACGTTGCACTCTGTCGACTAATTGAGAAGCTTCCTTAGAGCTTTGAGCATAAAAAAGGTCATTTTGTTTGTTAATGTTGCTCAGTTGTAAAAAATTTCTCATCCATAAACAAAATTTTTCTGTGACCTCCCTTTGCGTACCGCTTCAGTAGTTGTTTCGAGTTTACCACCTTATTCTTTTTTAAATTATGAGTTAAGAAATGACCAGTGCGTGTCTTATAGGCTGCAAGTCCTAAGTCATCTTTTAAAATGCGCGACATGGTTCTAAGTGATATCTTCATCTCCCGAGATAAAATCTTTTGTTTTCGGATAGGATTTCTTCGAATTCTTTCCCTTACTGCTTTGACCACCTTTTTCGTACGAACACTACGTGGACGGCCAGATCTTTTTCTGTCACAAACAAAGGTGGTCTCATTGTACCTATTAATAGCCCGGCACACAAAGATTTGACTAATACCAAGCGTGTGGAGAGTTTTAAAAATTGCATTTAGCTCCATACCTACTTTGTGTAATGCAATCGCAGCGACTCAGTTCTCTTTATCGCCCCACTCCATTTTAATATCGCAAAATGTTGTACAATGTATTGGCGCCAAAATGAGAAAACACAATGAACAATCGTATAAAAATGACGGATTCCAAATTCCAATGTAATATTTTGTTTCTTTTTAATTGTAACAGTATTTATGGCCAGACTAAGTATATATGAAGATGTAGAAACTCGGTAACAATAAAATCGCCCTTCAGCACGTGATAACATCTTGTCGGTGGCAATATGGGTTCAAGAAAAAGGTAATAAAAAATATACTCCACTGGCATCGTTTCAGTCTCGCATTTCTTAGCTAATTGCTTTAAGTAAACGACTATACCCGGCAAAATGTTAGGACTGGTTAGTATTGTCTCTCCTTTGCTCAACGTCTATAGTTTACTTTTTTCTTTTTTGGCCTTTCTTTTCTTCTTTAGGGAAGTAAATACGATTGTTATGACTATAACATAAATTGTATAGACATAGTTTTTATGCAAATATGTTCATGTTTTATATTATTTTGTGGACTGATTTGCATATCTGTGTAACTATATAGTGTTATGGAAGACGAATGTTATCTATTCTAATATTATAAAGAGGAAAGATTTGAATTTTTGAATGTTTGTAACGAATAAACTCAAAAACTACTGGACCGATTTCAAAAATTCTTTCACCATTAGAGTGCTACATTATCCCAGATTAATAAAGGCTATATTTATTACTAGAAAAATTAGGGATCTTTACTAAAATTTCAATAATGTAACTCAAGGTGTAAAAAATTCGTGTGTGAGTGGGTCCGGGGATAGTATAAATTCCACAGTTAGACCTGGTAGGTAGCGCTGGCATTAGGTTCTAGATTTTTATTTTTTTCTGGGCAGGACAACATCTGCCAAAACCGCTATTAAACAATAATTTTATTGCCCATTTAAAAAACACAACTTTGAAAAGCTCCTGAGTCATTCAGCACCACATGTTTTGTTTAAATTAAATTTTATTGCGAAGATGGCAAACTGGTTGATGCTGATGGTCCATCTCATGGAAAGTGGTTACAGTTACTTATAGATGTTTGAAACTCCAGGGGAGAAACCAGCACGTTGTCAGACTTTAGAACAGGATAAAGAGTAAGGAATAGGGGGATGAGACAGGGGAGGCGGTAGTGGGCCATCGGAACTCACTCATCGCACGAAACACGATTAGCTCAAGGCTAACCGTTCTCTTTCCGTTCTGTTCTGTGAGAGCGTGGCATCACACCAATCGAGCCGGCTCTAAGAGCTGTACTCAAGATAATGATGTGAATGATGTCAATCCCGTTATTAATACATCCAGTAATATATTTTAATCGCTTTCTAACTTAGACGTCCTTAAAGTTCTTTTTAGGTTGAAAATTAAAATTTACTATATAAAATGTACGTTTGTTTATGTCAAAGGCAACAAAAGCCATTTAAGAAAATCTTTTAATAGACTGAATGAAAAACTTTTCGTGTTGAATTTTTTGTGTAAAATAAACACCGTTGTGTGCTTTTTCAACTCGATTCATAGTTGTTTGGTTATTTTAAAGGTTTTATTTATAACAATTAGATGTGTCGTGTGGTTTTTCTTGAAATTAAGAAGTCCTTTATTTGTTTTAATATAAAGAAAGAGCCGTCCTTAGATTTGCTTGGAGATTTCGAAGGGGTTCAACAAAGACAAAGTAAGAAGTCTTAGTAAGTTTTGAAAAGCGATAATATCTTCAGTAAAAATATCAATATTTTCAGGCGAGACTGGGACTTTATATTATTTTCTGAATCTTCCAAGATATTGAAATTAAATATACAGAAAATGTAATACGAATGAAAACAGGGACGTTTTTATTTCTTAAATTTTCATTGAAACCCGTTGAACCGTTGCGGAGCCTATTCGAGACAAACTTTTAGTCACAGTAACAGACAAAATCTCTTAAAACGGTCTATATGACCGTTAGGTTAGGTAGCATATAATATTAATATATGTTATATTAGTTCTCACTGAAATTGTGGCATTTATTTTGAAGTCACTGATGGATGACATAACACGTCACTTTTACTAGTATAATGCCCGGTTTTTGAAGTTACCAGCTATGAGATCAATAACAATTGATTCCATAAAGTTATGTAATAGATAAATTTAGGTTAACTGTTAACCTACAACTAGTACCAAAACTCGCCACTAGATGGTTTTATGTTATTAAACCGATAGCGCTAACGAACAGATAAACTACAGTTAAAAGTACCTCAGAAACCGGGCATTAATCAATCAAATCAATTTTATTAGCATAGGCGTCAAAATAATCTTGACGTCTTGCTTTTAAATTGTCACGATGGAAATATTTTTAATTATTGCTTAAATAATAATAATTGCCCTATTTGAATCATTTTGCTTGTACATAATCAATGAGACTGCGTCGTTTTGTAAGATAATAAGAAGTGTCTTGGTTGATTTGAATGTCCTCTGTATGTGAAACTCAGTAAAATGTTACAATTTCAACAATTTAAGATTGAAAATTCGAGTCTGATTCGCTCGAAGTAATTTTTCGAACTTGCATTGATGTGACGTGCTGATTATTTACAAGCTTTTATTTAACTTGCAATGGATGTATGTAAGTTCGGGTGGAATCTTGCAAGTTAAATTTGACCAACTTCCCGGTTTCCGATTGAGCTGAAATTTTGCACGCATATGTATATCGCGTGACAATGCTATAATATGGTACCACGGAGCTGATCTGATGATGGAGTCGGAAGGTGACCCGTCGTGTTTGGGCTCGTTTTACTTGTCTTGACTAGCACTCTGCTGCTACATGATATCCAGGATCTCAAAAGCTTGTATTTAAAAACCTTTTTAAAAAAGCTTATTTACATGCAAAAAAGTACAACTAAAATTTTTGTCAAAATATATATGGACTAGTTTGAGTAGCTCTTTATGTAAACTAACTAAATTTTTCTTTTGAACGTCTCCGTTTTGGCCATCCTGTGGATAAAATAAATAAAAATTGAAACTGATTCTTTCACGTTCTATAAAAAATCCACCAAGTGCCTTTCAGTCCTCTCACGATGTAGAGTTCCATAGAGGTGATAAAGAGTTTTCCGTTCTTGACATTTGGCCACAGAACCCCAAAAAAGTCAAATATCTCAAATACCAAAGACACTTGGTAGCTCTAGTGCCAGTGCACGGATGTGAAATTAAAATGACCGGTGCCTTTTGTATCCCACGGCAGTGGTCATTATTCAAGCTCACCGTATTCTGTTCGTCATGCGTCGAACGCTTTGTGCGATTGGTCGCGTTGCGCCGGTCTCCGCGCGGTAACTTCGCGTCATTTTCATAATTTAGGTCATATGCACGTAACGGGTTAACTTAATAATAGTACTTAACAGGTATTAGAGAGGTTTTGTTGCAAGAATGGATGGATGTGGTCATTAATAACGTTTTAAATTTTGTTTTCTTTGTTTCACTGTTTAAATGATCCTATTAATATTATAAACGCGAAACTTTGTAAGAATATATGGATGTATGTTTGTTATTCTTTCACGCAAAAATGGATTTTGATGAAACTTTACAATAATATAGCTTACAGATCAGTATAACACATAGGCTCTAGTTTATAAAGATATATTGTGAATTATCCAAAATACATATAACGATTTTCCATCACCACGCGGGTGAGACCGCGGGGCGCAGCTAGTCATTCATAAAGTCTAAAAGCCAAGTGCGTACGTATCAGTCCAGTCTCAGTTATAAATTTCGTGGAAGTGACGGTTATACACTTTTTCGACATTCAGCTTATTAGGATCACAAAAAAGTATTTAATCTAATATTTCAAAAACTCGATGGATCTTGTTGTGGCGGTATTAGTTTAAAGTAGCTATTTATATGCTCTACCAGCCTGATTTTTCATAATTTTCCAACCAACAGTACTTCTAAAGTTACAGAGGAAATAATCCTACGCTCTGACTAAACGGTACCCCTTACGCCTATGTAACATTGGAAAAAAATCCCGTCTGTTACTTTTTAGGCGACCGTACGAAAGTTTAAATTTTTTTAGAGATTTTATTACACCAATGTATAGGTATGTAGGAACATGTAAAATAAATCTTCATGTCTAAATGTTTCCAGATAGACCAAGTATTTTATGCAAGAAAATGCTGTGACACATAAAGGCAGATGGACAGATATGACGATTTTTAACACGTTCATTGCCAATAACGCGATATCGCGTGGGCGTTACTATCAAGTTTCTGTGATATTCTATTTATAGACAAGCAGCAAATAAATGTTTAGAATGCCTACATTAATTGTTACTTACTGTATAGCGATAAAAGTATATATATGATATACTAACCAATTATTTTGAACCTAGACTAAATAAAAGAAAAATCATTTAACCATCACGCACACGAAATTCAAATTAGTTTGAAACTGAACCTGTTATGGGCTATGGAAGATGGTGTAGAAAAATGGTAAACGGCTATCTTCTGGCGTCATGTAGTATAGCATAATTCTTATACTATTATTCACTGAATAATTTGCATATCGACGGGATCCCAACGGTATATGTGACGTCATGAGGAATCTGTCACAAACGACGCGTACCCGTTGCGCTTTATACGGACATGTTTATCTAGTTTATAAGGACAAAAAGTTAATCATGTAATACTGGTTTTAGGCATATGTTTAATTGTTTTCAACTTGAGTGTGATTTTTTAAACTAGTTTGAAAAACGGCATTAATATTGGATTAAAAATGCGCGAATTATTTTAAAATGTATAAATTAATTGTTGTTTTTCTTTAGGATCTTAATTATCTTTGCGGCATATAGGTTGCTCGCATTTTTGATATTGTTAAGACCTAGTCGCCGACAAAGACAAATTCACACCTGCATACCTGTAGAAACACATGTTATTACTTTTCGGCATACGGACTTCCTTTGTTTACTTTGTGTTTAAAATTTGTGATTAGAACACAGCCCATTGTGTATTGTAATCTTTTATCGCAGTCATTAGCCAGGTACGCGGATTAATATTTCTAGGAAATTGCGTCGACGCTTGTCAGGCAGACATATTTGCACTTGTCCACTATAAAGCAATGGCCCGATTGAAGAAGAGGTAGTCGAGCAATAACCATGAGCGAAGCAAGACTCGTGTACATTCGGTAATCTATTTAGTGACGGACTTTGCGCGTGTATTTGAATTACGATTTTCTGTATTACGTCCGGCTATATTTGTACCTGTGTTGTACGTGTTTGTATAGTTCTAATAAACTGTATAATAATTCCAACGGCATTTTTAATTCGAGTCCTGTAACTCGTAACAATATGCATAATTATATATGTACATTATGGGATAATCAATTTTATTTATTTATATACACAGACAACTAGAACTAAATATAGTTAGTAGAGCTTAACAATCTGGATTAGTAATTTATGAGAAATAGCGATTTGGTTCTCTACATGGGTCCCAACATCAGAGGACTATCGTGTTTATTGGCTAGTACGTCCAGGATACTGTTGCTGCTCCCGCTACTAAACAATCTTCTGAAAGTAAAGTATTGATTAGCATTGGCCATTGTGATCAAGTCGTCTAAGGCCTTACTCACCTAGATCACTAAAACGCGGAGGCCACGGTTTTGACTCCGGACTGGGTGACTTTCTTGAACGACCTTTCTGTTATTTACACTGGTCTGATTGTCTAGGATAGAATTAAGATTTATCTGTTGTGTTATTACCCATAACATAAGCGTAAGCTATTTGCATATAATGTGTTTTTCTGCAGATTAATAAAAAAAAAAATAATTTTAGTGGAAAATGAATCTACTTCATGTACAAAGTCAAACGAGTCAGCTCAAACATTCTCTAATAAAAATTCTACCAAATTTATTCACAATTCAACCACTTTATAAACAGGTGTATAAAGCACAGTTTTGTAACATAACTTCTTGGGTGGTCATTACGTCAGTAAGCGTAACCTTTTGTCGGACTTCACGCTACACTACTCGGCGTGTCGCGTCAAACAGCATTAAACAGGTTTATAGCTTCCGATACCATAATTATAGAGTATATTAAGTCGTTGACTGCTAATCAATCTAACGAAAATACTGTTGACCTAATATATCTTTGAAAAGGTGTGTAAGTAATGCCATATTGTTTTCTACGTCTAATACGAACAAACGAATGACTAAATAAAATTGAATCGTCTCTCTGTGATTTTAAAATCATTAGTTTAGTGAAATATAATATTGACATCATGCTTAATTAACGATTAAATCCCTTATTCCTATTAAGTTAGAGTAAGTTTGAAGATTTCTTTAAGAACCATAAAGAATTCTTCAAAGTTATTCTAACTCAATATGAATAAGAGCGTTAATAGACAGATATCTGTCTAAATGATTTATCGTAGTTTGGGCAAATTTTTACTTATGGCCGGTTCCTATATCTTACTATTCATTCTAATGCGTTAACATGAGTAGACATTTGAGGTTACTTGTATGGATCTTGTATCTTTTGACCAATAGTAAGGCAAATGAACGGTTAATCGACTACTTATTACTTAACTGGTAAATTTCAGTCTAGACGATAAGAAGTACTTAACTCGCCTGTTTCGCAAGTGAACTCGCTAGTTAACCTATCTAAATGATAAATAAGGCCTTATGGAAAGCGAATAGCAAAACTTTTCACGATTTCTATATTAACTAAACGATTTGGTACCTAAATCGGACCAAATTCCTTCGTCTGTCTAGTAATTCTTAACGAGGCCGTCTGCCGTCTGGCCGGGTCATGTCACCCCAACCCTGCAGTGCGTTCACCCCCAAAGGTCTGCTCGGTCAACGGCGTGCATTCCTTCAATAATTCCACGTGACGCGTCTGTGGCTATTAATGCTCGTGTTTTGAATGCTTGACGTGTAACGAGCTCCTAAGTTTAGGAATTGTCATTATACATAAATTAGTATGCTTTTTAGGGTTCCATTGCTATTTTTGGCAAATACAAATTCACATACAAAAGGTTTTATTGAAACTACGCTCCATTATGAACATTTTTTGAAAGTCAATATCAGTGAATAAGTTAAAATTATGTCTACTTCCTACTATATGTTCACGGCTTTATGGAGTTATTGCTCAGTCTGATATACATTATTTAGTGAAGTCTATCCCTCATCTACTTTTAGAATTTTGAGTACGATTTACGTACGGAAGTCGAATATTTTATATATAAAGATTTCGTTTTATTTATTTTTTTACCTCCATGTCCCATCTGCGTACAGAAGAGCTGTGGAATGGTCTACCAATAATGCACTGCCAAAGTCCGTGTTTCCCGAAAACCACAATACCGATATCTTCAAGTGTCGGGCAAATAGGTATTATCTAGGTAAGCGTGCTCGATCTTCGACCGCATTATAGTTTGATATTAAGCGTGATTGTGGTCGAACGCGAATCTATTTATCATTAAAAAAGATATAATTATGGAGACTAAACATTTTTTAATTAAATTACAATTCAGTCTTCATTAAAATTTGTATTTCATATCAGTAATCATAATTGATGTTTTAATTTTCGATGTTTTCTGCTAATTTTTCGTTCTCGTATTATAATTTTGAATAACATAAATTGTATTACTTACGAATGGTATGTTTGATTAGCACTTTCTAATGTACACAAAAAAAATTACATGTTTATCTTCCAACTTATTTGCCTATTAAAGTTTGTCTCAAGTATATTGAAAAAGAAAAAATACTCAAGCATCAAATTGTAAGTATATAAGTTTTGAGATAGAAATTAACAACAATTACGAAGACCTGTTAACATGCGTCGTTTCAAAATGCATTATGCAATGTACTACTGTGTAATTTGTATTAATTTGAGCATTTGACACGTTGTTCGTCACACCTGAGCGCGGTGAGAAAACTCATCTGTTTACAAAACACATAATTATGAATAGAGCAAAGTTCAAAGCTCTTCTTGCCTTTAAAAAGAAATTTAAATTAGGAAAACGAAGTTCTTACTGGTTAGAGGATGCGTGCACGGTGTTCTATACCGAAATAAACACGGTCAATATGACCAATGAGAAACGGTAAATGAGCCAATTTTGTGTTGTTAGCCATCGGCTTGTTGGCCAATCGCTTTAAAGTGATAATACCCAAAGCGGACTAATGACAGTTTTCTATATCTTAACAACCATTCATTTATTTTACTATCGGTTAAAATTTAACATTTTAACATACTCCATACAAGTAATCTATACATATAATAAAACTGTAACGGTCGAATTTCTGTACAATGAAAAAGAAATGCTAAAAACCGAATCAGGGGGATGTAAGAAGTGAAATAGAACTAATTTAGATTTTTTTCAAATTTTTTGTTTCTCTGTCTATCTGTTTGTCTTTCTGTTTATACCGGCTAATGTCCGAAACGACTGGACCGATTTAAATGAAATTTTGTATGGTGGTAGCTTATATCCCTTGGTCAACATATAGGATACTTTTGATCCCGAAAATTAGAGTTCCCATGGGATAGTTAAAAAACCGCACCACGCGGATGAAGTCGCGGGCATCAGCTAGTATCAAATAACAATGTAAAGGCAAGTATATAATAAATAATCGACAAAAAACACACATGTATATCCCCAAGCTGAACAAGTTAAGCTTGTTTTATTAGGTCATATACAACGGACCATTCTGGGGCCGATCCTAGACACCCAGACCATAACGGAAATAAATAAAACGGAAAGTTAGTTTACGAAACTTGTCCTGCCAGGAATCGAAACCGGAGCTTCTGCGTTCCAGTGAATTAGGCCGGCAAAAGCTTAGTTCGCTCCATCACAGAGACCATCGAATGAAGGAAGTGATTAAATAGTAAGATATAGGAACTGGCCATATAATCGACTTTTATGGGTCAGCTATGATCGGAATAGAAATCACGTTAACAAAAAAGGGAGGTCCATAACATATAAATGGAGGTCCACGACAATAGATCTTATTTAAGCAAATTGTGACTAATATTTTGTCTTTCCATGTATATTCACATATTGACGATACATAAAGCGACGATAGTCAAGCACGAGTTAAAGTTGGGGGACCTCTGGTTTAAAGATTTTATCCGTACAGGTATGGAGAAAAATACTATTTTCTGCGGTTGGGTGGCCTGTCGTAAGCGGCGACAAAACAACCCACAGCCAGGTGGTAGGGTATTTGACCCTTCTGAATGGAATGACCCTTGCTCAAGAGTATACTGTCATATCAATATTAAGTTGTGTTTGGGCATTAGTAGCCAGGTTCCAGTTCCCCCTTCGAGGCCTGATTCACATTGGTAGCACCTGTGGTGTTACAAATGTTCATAGGCGACGGTAACCTCTTTCTATCAGGAGGGCTATCTAGCCTGTCTCCTGTACTACAAGAATAAAAAAAGATGATTATAAACAATTTGATATTTCGTTTACAATTTCAATTCTAATCAATCAAAAAAAAACCTTGACGGCTTTAAAGTATTTTATACAGCACTATCTGTGTGTTTATAATACGCTTTGGTTATGTAAAGATTGACTCCTTCTCAGGCCCTTGTTTATAGTGCACGTGTTGTGTGTATATGAATTGTCAATATTATGTACCAATAAATATTATATCGAGTGTAGTGGAACGCTCAAATACCTGTGCGTTATACTGGGTTTTATCGGGATACGCTTTAATCAAATAACACGGATAGATAGTAAGACGAAGGCTCAATGCAATCGATTCCTGCCGGCTTCCCTTTCGAAATGTTGCAAATAACACTTTATAGTGCTGAACCTAGAAACGGATTACATGGTATATAGAGCACTAATTTTCCGCTCAGTTAAAACGACAGAAAATGCATTCCGTTTACACTAGAATACGCCGTAACTGTAATTAATTTCATATAACTTATATGACTATTTACAATTTATACAAAGTTACTGTAGATTATTAAGTAGTTTATAGGCATAATAAGAATACAATATTAAGATGGCTATAAAATATGATGTACAATGTCTCCGAAAAATATTAGTACAAAAAAACTGTAATTTAGTCTCAGACCGACACTTTTTAATTGGTGGCGTATAGCCGACATGCTAATAGATCCCCTGATGAAAAGCGATTATCATCGACTATAGGCAATTGTAAACACCAAAGGTGCTAACAACGCGCTGCAAGTATGGCTATAAAACAAAAAAATAATAAGATTTTTTAATGTCTTGAATAAATTGACGGGGTGCCACAATCACTTGGGCTACGAACAATTGTTGAGTTTAATAGACATCATTATATACAGTTATAATAATTAGATAGTAAAACATGTTTGTAAAATAGTTAAAACAGAAGTAAGGAATAGTAAATAAAAACAATAGTAGTAGATAAAAATATATAAGACAAAAAGATCTCTGCCCCGACTAGAGACAGAGGAAGTCGATTTAAGAAAAAAATTGTAGTTATAGAATACAATTAAAAACTAAAAATAAACTAAGTTATAAATACTACAAGCAATTATAGACTGTGTAACAAGTCGTTGCCAGATGGGAGCGTGCCCAGAAGGCTGGCTGCATTGCCGCGCTGTATAGCGATGCTTGTTTGTTGGGCGAAATATGAGCCAGCCTTCTGATCACGGGTGGCATCGAAGAGTTTCTTGCAAATTTCTTTGAAGAAACTCTTTGCCGATGGTCGTCACGGACCTAATGTTTCAACTCCTAGCAGCACAAATATGTAACCCCTTCCTAAGGTTCCATATTTGCGCCGTTTGAGAGCTTCAGGTTTTGAAGCAGCATTGCCAACTTCTAACCAAAGCCAACTAACTAAACTAAAGCCAACTAAATAAACTAAAGCCATTCGGTTCTAATACGGCCGGTACGCCGATACTGACAAGAGCCCGGCAGATAATGCCATTGAGGTAGGCATGGCGAGATCTTCGACCAACACTATGTAAACATGCTAATCCGTGGTGTCCATACGGGTCCACTATACTCCCATACTGGCAACGATGGAGTACACAACATGGAGCCCCCAAAAATTTGTTATGTTTCCCATACACTTGTTCTGGAATATTTTATTTAAAGGCGTTATAATATTATTGTTTCAAGTAGGTATTATCTCTCAAATACTTTTAACTGTTCGCCCACTGATAAATACTATGACGATTAAAGTAAAAGTCTAATATGAGACAGTGACCGTAACACGTAGAACATTGGATATTTTATTATTCATAGGCGAGGGTTATTCGTGCGCGTCCCACGCCGCAAATGAAAACGGACCGGCCCGCGAGTAGTGGGAACGGCAGGGCAACGCAATTATAGTCACTTATATAGCCAGGATTTCTATATCTTGCTAGACTGTGTCTCACGAAAGAAGCCCCGCAGACAAAGCGCTACAGTCGTATAACGGAATGTTAGTAAGATCAAATAATTTTAAAAAAGATTCCGATTAAATAGTATTAGTAAATAGAATATTAATATAATGTAACATTTACATTAAAACACTTGATAAAAACAACATAACATGCTCACCTTTGGGACAGCTCAGCTAAATACCAGCTTCAAGCGCTAGAGTTAATTGAGAGAAGAGCCAAGAGGTTGGTATTGGTAGCGCCCGGCTTGTCAATACAAGGTTTCAAATCCTAGAGCATCTACGCCCGGTTACCAGTCTATCGGTTTTTTATAGGATTAATGTCAGAGAGTGTGCGTTTGAACTGTTTGAACTGATTCCCTCTACACCATTCCATCTTCGGACGACAAGGCGCTCTGGTCTACGTCATTGCTTCACAGTCGAAACGCCATCAGTGCGAACGAAACGTTTCGCCTCCATGTTGCACTACCAGAGAAGTCTTGTGTGAATAGGTATTGATCTAGGTAAACGTGCTCCATCTTCGACCGCATCATCGTCCGACATTAGGCGTAATCGTGTTCAAATGCGAATTTACTTAACAGAAAACAATATAAAAACATGACTGGGTTTATCTGTTTAATTAGTCCCATTTTTTGCCGCGAGACTTCCTTCGTGAGACGCAGTTCACCCATTCATTTGAAGAATACAAAATGACAATCGGCCAATAAAGAACGTAACTTGAAACACATTCTGCAATCACAGTTGGCGTCAACAGTCCGTTTTGTTTTTATAGTCAATTAAAACTTTAAAATAAATGTCTCATAGTTTGAAATATCATAAATTTTATGAAATTGAAAAGGAGCTCCGTGCAGGAACGGAGAAAGTATAAAATTTCCTGCGGCCGGGCGGCCGTTCATAAGAGACGTTAAAACGGGTGGTAGCATATCTGCTCGTTTGGATGGTTAATGGCCAACCCTGGTGTAAAGTATACCGCCGTAACAACCTTGAGTTGTGTTGCGGCATTAATGGCCAGGCTCCAGTCTCACTTTAGAGAGCGGCAGCACGTTAGTAGCACCTTCGGTGTGACAAATATCCGTAGGCGATCGTAACAGATTTCCATCAGGTGGGTCGTCTGCCTGTCTGATGAACTCGTGCAATAAAAAAAGAGGTTAATAACTAAAAGTGTTTGTAAATATATATTTTGTGATAGATTTAACATCAAGGTCTTTTCATTATAATAAATAAAGTTAAAATCTGGTTTCAAATTAAATTCTTTAGATGTTCCTTTTTTCATATATAGTACATAGTTTTTAAAAACGCCTTTTTTGGTCATACGAAAAATTAAACTCTCCTTTCTCCAGTCAGATTTTGTACGTAAGGCAAAAAGCTAAAATTTAAAGCCAGGTCCTTTTTAAAATAAGGTGTCATAAACACAGACATCACTGAGTTACTTATACATTACATTATTCTACGCATATCGCTATTTGAATTATAATAAATAAATAATTCAATAAGGAATTATTAATATTAAGAAAATAATTACATATTTGAATTTTATATTGAATATACTGGTTAAATATAGAAGTGAAATATGTAATTATATTTTAATACACCAAAAGAGTTAAAGTATATTTGTATGCCAATTAGTTGAGTAAAAAAAGGAACTGATATTTAATATTCTTTACATTAGTTTTGGTAGCGTTCGATAATATTATGGACGTTCGATAGCCTTGGTCATCAACCATAGCGGCTTATTTTTTATTGCTCTAGCCAATTAAGAGATTAATGTATTCGTTTATAAATATAAAGTATTTAGCTTACTATAACTGCAGCTTTGCCCGCGTAAACGTTTAAAATTATTTATAGGCAAAGTAATGCATACAATTCTCGAGTGACCAAGTGCTGTTACTTGGAATTGATAATACTCGCTAGATGGCAGTAATAACTTATATTTAAACCAGCTAGATGATAGTTACAAACATTTACATACACATCTGAAAACACTCGAAATAAAAATTATAGATAAAATTGGTATTTTAATTAGCCTTTGCGAACCTTATTCGTGACATATTTACGGACACAAATATTCTTGATATTTATGATTAAGAATCGTATGAATAGATTGCACTTAAATTTTGGCCTTTGAAATCATATATGGGCACTTCGATTATTCGTTATTGATATAGATTTTTCAAATATTATTTTACATGTACATGCACGAAAAAAATGTCTATAAAAATTACCAATATTTTTTACAAATTTAAAATAGATAAAGCAGAAGATTTATTGATTTAATAACGACGCACTACATAAAAATATATTACGTAATAGATTCACAAGAAAATATATACAAAAAATCAGCCAAAAGCAGACTTGATTAAGTAGGGATAGTCGAATTCTTGGGTAACGAGGCTGGCAGCTTAGATCATTCTACAATTACATTGTATTGGGTATTTCACACATCTACTAATATAAATAATTTCTATATATACATACGTACAATATTTTTACAAATTGCTTTGTATATTTTTTAACAAAACTACCAATTCTTGTGGAATTTCCCTGATGCGATTTGTAAAGCCCAATGAATATTTAATTTTAAGTAATTAATGTAGATACGTATATTCTTTATTCATTTTACGATTTTATGAGTTAATTGGTGTATTTATCTTTTCTGTTTTTTTCTTGTTACAGGTTTGGACAATCGGATATCAAACTCAAGGAGTTCAGCGTCCCCGTGAGTATTGTTTTATCTAATCACATTACAAAGATGCGATTAATCGACACGCTTACCGCCGCACTCATAAAGCCCAAAAGATGACTTATTGAGAAACTAAGTATGATAAAGAAATTGATATTAGAATAGTTTCAATTTGTATTTTACATCGCAACTATAGCGTGATTCACATTTTAAGTCCTTATCATTGATTGTACAGGCATTGAATTAATTACTCTCCAAATGATGATAAAAACTTCACTTGCCAGTTTCACAAGTTAACTATCTACTTAATTAATGTAAGGGTATATACGGAATGGCGCGACGATCTCTGTCTTTGAGTGGGCTATAAGCCTTCACTGCAGCGCAAAGGCTCTAGGTTCCATTCCTTGTATGGTAAATTCATAAACGAACTGTTAATGATGGTCTGTATGTCTGGGATCGGCCCCAAAGCGGTCATATGTATATTACTCATAACACAATATAACTTACTTAATTTGGGGATACTTTTACAAAGGGTACGCTTGTCTACCGATTATTTAAACATAATGAGACATTACTGGCGAGAATTACAAACTTAAATAAAAAACAAAAAGGAGACGGAGACTTTTGGGTCAAAGAAATGCAATGAGAGGAGATATGGCTTATAAAAGCGTTATATTTTTCTACTACAAAATGGATAACGTCAGCCCTAAACTTTATCTGGAAGACGAGAAATCTTAAAAATAAAGTCATACAAAAAAGTGGTATCGATTATCATTATCGGTTTATGTGAATGAATTTCGACAATCTATACTATAATAAATCCATAAATACTTGGTGTTTGTATATAGCGTTTAAAAATGTAAAAAATCCGGGGGTCTAATTTAGACCAGCAGATATACAAAAATAAAGTTGGACAGAAAAAGTTTTAGAATTTTTTCTGTCTGTCTGTCTGTTAGAGCATCACGTAAAAACTACTCTACGGATTTAAATGAAACTCGATACAGAGCTGATTTATAATCCGAGTCAATTCTTAGGATACTTTATATCCCAATAAATCACGTCGTTTAAAACTATTACAGAATATAAGTTAGCTAAATAAGTTACTTCTCGTAGGCGCACCATTGACCAATGGAAGTACACACACACAGCTCCAGACGGGCATTAAAATAGTAGGTACACTCGCGCCGATGTGTACGCACAATCTCAAAAATTTACTATGGGAATCGCTCATAGTCTATAGTTTGGCTCATAGTTATGGTTTATTTTTACACCACAATATTATAAATATTCTCAAATTTTTGTTTCTAACCAGATTTTTTAATCCTCTTAATTTACTTAGGTTATTCGTGCTTCTTTATTTTCTTTGCATAGTATAAAATAAAGTCACTTTCCGCGTCTGTTTGTCTGTATATCCGCTTACTTATCCTATACCACCCAATGCATTTTTATGAGATTTTTACCATCAATTAGATACATTTTCTCTGACGGTTTATATATGTAAAAAACCAAATTAAGTTTTTATATAAGTAAAACAAAGCTATTGCCTAGGGTAGACGGTAGTTAATAATATGGAAACACTTACACCACAAAACAACTAAATGCACTAAAATTATGAAATATATCAACATAATAAAAAGAAATATTAAAATCACTGTCATATTTTCACAATTTGAGCCCAAGAGTGTGTGAAAGCGTATCCGTCTCCTTGGGTACCTTTTACATTTATGTACCCTCGACAATGAAGATGAACATAATATACTTGTTATCCATAATAATGGTAAAGGTTTCTTGGAATACGGTTGCTAAGTTTAAGCTATCAAAGCCGCGTGTAAAGGTTTAATGGTAATTATAAAGTAAATCAATTTTGTTTCAGGGACGTTGTGAACAAAGATCTCGGTTTATCGGATAGCGATGACGAGGTCGCCGCCAACAGCCACAGGCTTGGACCGTAAGTTTCATTTTCAAACTCTTTTAATATATTACCTGGAGTATTTTAGCTCCTAGGTCTGTATTCTAAAATAATTCTCACGCATAAACGAACATTTAAAATGGTGATCGATAAAATGGGTGGGGTATAGTTATACGGCACATTTATTTATTATGAACAGATCCGAACCTTTTAAATATAGTTTAGAAGGCTAAGGCGGGTGCGAAGCGAAGCGGAGTTCCGCCTTAGCCTTCGTGGTTATTTTTTTTTATAACCACCCAAAGTAAATTTTATATCTCAAATAATAAATAAATTTGCCATATAACTATACCGCAACCATCATATTTGATGGTTTTTGTCTAGTTTGTATATGAGTATTATTTTAGAATACGAAACCTATATTCTAAAAGATGTTATAGGAGTTCACAATCACGTTTGAGTCTGTCTTAGTACTGTGTTCGTACCTCCTAAATTCAGGAGAAAAGATGATATACATGCCCGACGAACCCGCACACTTTCCAGGCGGATTAACAGATTTTAAATATCTTTAATCTCGATCTGCATGTCTTTTCGCTACGATTTCCTGTCAGCACGTGGTAATATACTGACAGTGCATATTATGTATATAAGGTTAAAAAATGCCTAAGATATGTTTGCTTCCCGGCCAACATTCATCATTCATTCATTCCTGTTTAGGTCGAATGAGACGATTTACGCATATTGATAAATAAATACGAAAGTGACTTGTTGGGAATTAAAAAAAACAAATATCTTATTCAGAACCATAACAAATATAAACAAAACAAAAAAAAAATGGGGAATTTGACAGCTTAATTAACTGAGACACTTTTATCATGATACAAAATGTCAGACACTCCTTGATATTGTATGATGTACTGCGTTGTGACGTCACAATTCTGACGTGTGAAATAGCTTATTGATTTTTGTTTAAACAATAATTAAAACTATTCATATCGTGAAATTTCGAAAGTGAGTTTATAGCAAAATAAAAGCACACGCTCTCTTTAATATACACTGTTATAGAATTTATTTATTTTAAAATATGGCACATACCCAATTGCACCCAGACTCAATATGTTAAACACTGAACTATATCCTAACATTATTCTGTATATGAGTCTAGTTGATTTTAATAATATGTTAAATTTCTCAATTTCCAGACCTCTCTCTCCAATTAACTCCGGTAGTCCAAGTTCGGGCAGCTCATCACAATCTGACTCTGACACCGAGTCATCGTCGGCAGAGTCGACGACGCCGGCCGCTGCCGTCGCAGCGCCGTCCGTGCCAGCGGCTGCGCCGCCGACGGCAACGGCGCAGCCCGCGCAGCGCTCCTCGTGGGGCCTCAGCAACTTTGTCCCGCCGGCTGCTCACCCGCTAGACCCCACTTTCGAGTCTGAAAAGGAGCACCTCAGGCATGCCTTGGCCGATGTTAAGGGGAAGCCGGTGAGTTGCATCATTGGTTTTATTTTTTAGCGTTGCCAGGTGAATTCGTACTGTTTGCAAATAAGTATAAGATTTGTGAGGACTCAGTGCTATGGCCCGGCTACGACTTTTGGCTTAGCGATGGACGACGTGATGAACGGCGCAACGATTTCTAGCGTGCTTCATAGGGTTTAATAGTTTTATATTTGTTGTTCGTCGCTTTACGCTTAGTTGGCGGTAATAGCGACGTGGTCGTGGCTTGGTCGTTACGTTACACTTTTAATAATCATAGAAAGGTATATTTTAA
Source organism: Dendrolimus houi (assembly GCA_039645545.1). NCBI lineage: Eukaryota > Metazoa > Arthropoda > Insecta > Lepidoptera > Lasiocampidae > Dendrolimus > Dendrolimus houi. Next base: position 11,775,838 of record CM077136.1, read on the forward strand.
TTATATTTTTATAGGGATTAATCCACAAGAATATGTACGTCAATCTGAACATTAGAGTGTTAAGAGAAGATAATATAGAAATATTGTCAGAGCTTAATTTCATTACGTCAATAGTTAACTACTTTACTTGTTTCTCATTATGTAAACATACAAATTACTAATGCAGCGATGCTGTCCTAATTACAAGCTTTTATTTAAATTGCAATGTTTGTATGTATCTACGTATGTATGTTAGGGTCAAATCTTGCAACTGAATTTTAAAGCAGTTATCCTCAACCGATTGAGATTAAATTTTGTATATATATTTAGTTTGGATGACAATGCATGGTTAGCCAAGTGGCGTCATTCTAAATCCAATATGGCGGACTAGCTATTTTTTGTGCACTCCCATAATATGGGTACAAATTAAAGGGCTTGCTGAGAAGAAACAAGTAAAATACAAGCTTATAAAAAGACTTCACTCTAAATCCAATATGGCGGACGGCCCAAGTAGGCGGCCTAGTAATTTTTTGTGCACTCCCATGGTATCATTTTAAAGGGCTTGCTGAGAAGAATACGAATAATTAAAAAATAAATTAATATTAAGAAGACATGTTTAAAACAAGCTTTTATTTAAAGGTCTAAAAAGAATAAAATATACTCTAAATGAAACCCATCAATTTTTTACATTACACAATTTATGTGATATGAAAGCTAATCGCGAGATTTACATAAACAAATAGAATTACTATGTAACTTGATTTTGACATAAGTGTAAATCTAAGAAAAGATGTATGTATTTTATAAAATAGGTAACTACATCAATATAAGTAAACCTCGCGACAAGCTTTTATATCATACAAATTGTGTAATGTAATAAATTGATGGGTTTGATTTAAAGTTTATTTTTTCTTTTTAGAGCTTTAAATAAAAATGTTTTTTAATATTAATTTTTATGATGATTTTAACCAATTTGTATTAATATTAAGTATATACCATAGTATAAACCACTATTGATCAAATTTGATGAAATTTTGCATACATGTACATAATTTCAATAACAGGAATCAATATAAATCAGACTAGTTCACCTGTTATTTTTCGTATTGAAGGCGACACTGGCAAAATCAATACCAAAGGTGTTGGAGTCGGCAAATGTCAAGATAAAAGATCCTTTTTATCTCATTAAATTGGAATACTTTTTGTGGTATACAGATTTAATGACCATGCATTCTACGCCGCGTGTAAAATGCTTGTTTTTTCATAAACAAAGAAAAGTCGGTTACACTGATTGAAATTAGAAACTGCAGTTATATGTATATAAATAAATTCTAAGTATGTACTTGTACACCTATGTGCGATATTATAATCTCTTTTATAATTACTCTGCAACTTTTGACTTGAAGTCAACACTATTGTTAGAAATAAGAGCTAGGTACATGTTATACTCAAGGTTACACAGTACATGGCGACGGAGAGCTGATGCAGCTAAGCTCTTGTTCGTTAACTGTTTTATTATTGCAAATAGATATGAAATATGAACCCAGTAAGGCGTTGGTGCGACTATTTAAAGGTTATGGACCAATGTAGAATTTAATAAATCGTTAATACTGTGGCAAAATAACCACATTGATTTCCCTTCAGTCGAATAGATATGTAGATACCAATATAAAATGAACTGTATCTAATTTTATACAAAGTGCAATCTTCTCACTAAAGTGTTATTATCGCTAAAAAGCTAATATAATAATAACATTAATTTACTTGCCTAAAATATATTATAAACAGTTTAATATATCATTTCATAATTAGTTTTACGTGCTTTTAGTCCGCTAGACATGTCACTTGTACATAAACTACCTACATAAATGTATAAGTTTAAGATCAGAATATTAAGAGAACGTCCCCATACTATGTGACCCATATTTTACTACTTTTACCGCCTACCCCCTCGGTGACCACCCGTATTATATGCCAAGACCTCCTCCCCTCCCCCTCTAGTTTTCACACTCATTCATAAATATGGTTTTAATATTTTTTTACAATAAGAAAAATAAAAAAATTGGCTTATTAGCCGTCTAAAAATCGATAAACGCTGCGCGCCATATTTGAATATAACTGGAAAAAGCGCCAGATTTCCGTAGAGGATATTGGTTATGTGACGAAAACCTAAGCCCCACCCTCGCCCCTGTGACCAAGCGTGGTATTTGGAAGACCTACCTACCAGCCCCTGAACGGGTCACGTAGTATGGGTACGGTCCCTAACAGGTTTAGGTCAGAAAGATACTTAAGTGGTTGGTGCATGCTAACCGAGATTCGAAACACCATTCTTTGAGTTGGAGACGCGAGTGCAATAACCATTCAGCTACTACGGCTATTTGGTACTACTAGAATTGCCAACAAGAGACAATTACAAAAACCCAGTTTCAGTCGTTAACAGAGAGCAAACCAGAAGAATAACGCCGATATTGTATATATTTACCTTGAATTTCTGTCTTTCAATTTGGATGAATAAAATGAATGAAAGGATTTGATGATTCAATCAAAGTGATCCATATAAACATAAATTGAATCAATCAATATTATTGAATACCTCGATGTCTTTTCAGTTCTGTCTTTCAACCAAATTTTGTCGATTTAGTTGATCAGTTTAATAGCAGCATTCTTTACGTATTTATAGATAGAGATCCCAGTCACCCCAGACTTACGTGATTTTAGGAAAGATGAAGTTTTTAGGATCGGGAGTTTAATATAAACTTAAAAAGGAATGGATACCTACATTCCTTTCTAACTTTATGTTAAACTAGCGATACTGAAAATTTCATCTTTCCTAAAATCGCGTAAGTATGGGGGACTGGGATCTCAATTTATTAGGAAGTAGCTCTATTTTACTTATATAAAAACGTAATTAGGTTTTGTAATGTATATGAACATTTAGTGAAAATTCATCTAACTCATGTTGAAAACCGCTTAAAAATCCGTTCCGTGGTTTAGGAGGAGTTGGATATACAGACAAATAGGCAGGCAGGCAGTTTTATACTGTTGTATACTTTGTAAAGATGAATTTTAGATTAAAAACATACAAGACCTTTGGTCACGTATTTAAATCGGTTGCTTGGGGAGAAGTAATAAATATACAATTCCCATCACGTGTCCAGTAATAAAACATACTGACTTCCACGTGACCGTTTCCCGTATTAATTCGCCAGTTTTTGCACGTTATGTCGGAACACGGGCCCTGCTATATTTTTAATCGAATAATCAAAAGAGTACACTTATGTACCTTTTCCTGGTCCCACGGGGTGTCAGGTTGCATTCGATAAGCGTTTCTTTGTAAACAGAAGCTTAATAAGCAAAATGTGATGTACCTATAAGCAATGTAACCACTTTCGTGTCGCAGTAGTCTCAAACTTTTGTAAGTGCATGCAACGTGTTGCAACGCGTTCTTTTAATTTGATTATTTTTATTTTACTATCAGTGAAATGTTTTTTTATTAACTAAGTTGTGTTTAAGAAAAAACCCAGTAAATATATTATGATACTATTTATATTAATCAAATAAATAAAAATCGTAACTGGTAATTTGAGAAATGTTTACAATAGAGGATAAAGATGTAAATAGATATTTAAAAAAAATATATCTTTTTCTGTTACATAAATGAAGTGTTAAAATAATTACAATACATTGTTGGTTTTGAGTATGTATGTGTATATGTTGGCCCTAACACACGTTGCTAGCCTCATTATCATTCCGTTAATAAATCAATTAAAATAATTTTCATTGTTAAAACTACCCTTTAGTGGTTTTTGGTTTTAGTCTCACCCTTCGACCGTTTTTCATTAGCCGCGACTTAGTTTTTACGTTATTATAAAAATACAACAAAATTTGCATAGATTTTTTTTGAAAACTGATTGCGAAAATTTAAACAAAGTATAATAAAAAGGGTTAAATTTACGATTGCAATTTTTTTTTGTGTGACATGTTCCAACTATTTACTTAATTTAAACACTTGGTAATACTTCTGAACTATTTGTATTAAAAGTATTACTTTAAAGTGTATTATAGTATATTGGTTTTCTATAATTTAAATCGACTAATATAGATACAATGACTAATAATCAAGGGGATTTCTTTGTGTCTGAGTTTGAGCCATTGCTAAAATTATTTCAAAGTATGATAACCGAACGCGAAGAGGATATAAGACAGAAATGGATAAATCTCGCCTCGCTTAAATACAATCTGAGATACTGTCTGGTGTGTTTGGAACATAAACTGAGGTGTGAAGAGCCCAGTCCTGAGAGAAGAGTCGTGTTGGAAGAGTTTTTGAAACTGAAAGATGTCTTGTGGCAGACTGTTGGTGCAATACACGGCAGTATTTCCTCTGTGGCAGCTAAGGTTAGGAATAAATAAAAACACACTTCAAAATAGTAACTTAGAACGAAATTATCCTTATACAAAATCAGTTATATTTTATAGATCAGATTGCTTTCCTACATTATATATATATTTTAATTTTTAATACTCTAAGATTTTCTACAATATTAGTAATAAAGCGGTAAATATTCACTATAAATAGCTGGCAAAACGTAAGTTAAACAATATTGTTGGTGGTATTTATATTCCATGAATAGAACTCTCTATATTGACTAATGGCACAGGCCATTAGTTTTAACACTTGTAAACAGTTTCAAATCTGTATTTGAAACTGTTTATAAGTGTTAAAAGTAACATTTCGAATATAATAAAATATAAGTACGTAGCGCGACAGGGAGAGGGATATATGAGAGAAAATATCGAATCTTGATAGAAAAGTAGTAAAAGTGAGTGCGTCAATGCCTCCAAGGCCGCTTCTTAACTCCCATCATTCGTCAGACCGTCTAGCTGCTGACGGCCTCGGAAAGGAGATCTGGAACCTGACCACTGATGCCAGAACACAACTCAAGGTTTTAGAATAGAGGCAGAGCCACCCAGATGGACAAACACCCTACCACCTGGCTATGGTTTATTTTGTCGCCTCATACGACAGCTGCCCGGCGGCAGGAATTAGTATTCTATCTCCGTTCCTTCACGGGTATACTTATTTTATGTCTAAAGTTTTCTTCAGGTGTAAAACAGAACATTCCTTTCTGTCCCGATATATTTGAGAATTCAGTTTTATTTTAATTATTTAATTTAATAACCGTATTTATTTCTCCTCAGAGTCCAATATCCGAGATGTCGGATTCGGAAACGTCGTCGCCGTCGCCGGGCGTCAGTCGACGGCGCCGTTCGACCGCAAACCGCGCGTCGACCGCGTCGAGCGACGAAGAGACGCCTAGACATCACAACACGGTGAGTAAAGCTTTCTTACATTATAAATACCTTTTAGACTAACATACAAATTGTTATTATACCAAAGCAAACAGATCTCCTGTTACCTGGTTCAAGTCCACGTAGGTTTGATGATATGGGATTTTTGTCGGTGTTTGATTTCCTATACTCATCATCATCATCCGAGGGTTAAATCCTGGTAGCGTTCGGAGCGTTGGCTTCGACGCCTGGGGTCCGCTTTCTCTACTTTTTCTTCTCCACTTCGTGCGATCTTCGGCATCCCCAGTTTTGAAACTATTGGTATACATGTCATTCTTCACATTATCAAGTCTCAAGCGATCATTTCTTGTGCAATCCTCTTCTACCGGGACCTAGGGAGGCGTCATAGTTAGACATTAGTTCCTCACATAATTAGCCGATCTCCGTAAAACGTGGCCGTGCCAGCGAAAGCAATTCTCTTGCAGTTTGTCTGCTACGTCACGGTCACTATGACTAACTATACTATTATTTCTATACTATGACCCCCTTATCCATAACGGTATTCTTAATAGCATTGATAATGCGTTTAATGCTTACATGACAAGTGGCAAAAACATGACAAGAGTCCTATGATTATTATTTTTCTTTTTAATTCAGTTCATAAACTTGTGTTGGGTGGAACACGTATGAGCCAGTACATTTGTTCCGTATAAAATACATTTGTCCTAATATGGCATAAAATTTGAAAATGTAATCTCAAAATTTTTGTCGAACTACTACTCTTTCCTCAAATCATACGTAACATAAGATGAAGGACAGAACGAGGCTTATGCTACAACAGCACAATAACGCCTCTACGAATATTCATATGACAAAGAGGGACAACATGACATGTCATGGTGCGACTGCTAGCTTTTACAAGTAAAATGAGCTCACCGAGGTCGATCGCATCCGATTCTTAACAAACATTTCCGAATTAGAAGTTTTGATTCCGCGCGTAGGTAAAAATTGTGAGAAAAGGGGCAAACGAGGGAATGGCGCTCATCGGACTCATAGCTTCAAATGTAGTGCCACGGTACAAACATTATAAAACTCCTCGCCCAACACTAAAATAAACTAGCAACCTCTCTTTGTCAGACATCACCTCGGGTGCCAACATCTGCTCCCTCGGCGCCCCTGAAACGGGGCAGGCCCCCTAAGGCGCGGCCCTCGGACGAGCGGCCCCCGAAGAAGAAGCGCGGAAGGCCCCCCAAAACGCGGCCCCCATCGCCCCCGGTGGCCCCGGCCCTGCCCGTACGGGTTAGCCCGCCACCCCCCGCGGACAGCGACGCGGAGCCCGACCCACCGCCCACGCAACATCATCACACGCTGCAAGATACCAAGACCCATATATTTCGCAAGGTATGTCTAACATTACAGAACATTTGTATGAACTTCAACAACAATATTAATAATACTCTTTATTGTACACCAACATAAAAATAGTAATACATTTTCTTGTCTTAAGATTAGAAGGTAGTAGTAAAATGGGTGGCCTTGTTGCTTAAAGCAATCTCTTCCAAACAGCTTTTGGATAGGCAAGGATCTTAATAAAAAATTAAGCAGTTGCTTTATTTTACTTGCATATAAACTTAATTCGATTTTGTACATATAATATAAAAACAAATAATAATAAAGTAATTACAAATAGTAATAAAGAAACTATAATCTAGACAACTGCCCAACGAAACATAGAGATGAGTCGAAGCCAACCTGATTTGAAGTAATAATATAATGAATGATACTCCCGGGAAAATTCCCGCGGGATACTTAAAAGGGATTTAAGCTATGGTTATAGCGAAATCGTATCGAAATCGGCTAATATTTATGCAATCTAACTAATTTGTACCATACCTGGCAAATTCTCGCGGGATTCCCGGGACACAAAGTATCGTAGCATCTAAAAATAATGTAAGCTATCGTTTTAGTGAAAACTGTGTTAGAATAAGCAAATTTTTATGCACCCGAACAACTTCAAACTGCCTCCGGGAAAATTACCTCGGGATTCCCTGAATAAAAAATATCACACATTTTATTACATAAAATTTGCTGTCGATCAGTGAAAAAATCACATTGGAATTTGATTTTTTTATCTGGCCATTTTAAATCATTCCCAAAAAAAATCACGCGGGATTCCTAAAATAAAAAGTAGCGCAGATTTTAAGTCTAAGAATTTGTTGTCGATCAGCGCAAACCGCATCGAAATCGGCCCAGTAGTTTTTACGTGAATCCCGAACAAACAAACAAGAAATTTAAAAAAATGCATCGTGTTCTTCGTCGCTTATTTAGTCTACTTCCGTTGTTTTTTTTAAATAACTTCAATATAATATTTAGAATTTTATAATATTATAGATAATTTGTTAGCGTGCAGCTTAATATTATACTAATGATAATTTACTGTAGGATTAATATTATTTGTAGAGATATAAAATATGACGTGTTTTTAGTACCATATTATTATATTGTTTTACCCTCCTACGCGAAAGAGCGCGGTATCATAACTCGTCTGTTTCGAGAAAATTGAGATTCTGTGAAAATTCTATTCTTGTTATCTCATTGGCATATTACTTATTAGCCTTTGACCGTGGCTTCGCCCGCCTTAAAGGTGTCCCACGGGAACCCAACATTTTCCAGGATGAACAATAAATAGCCTGTGTGCTATTCCAGAGTATAACACATCTCTGTGCCAAATTTCATCCAGATTCATTCAGCCATTCCGGCGTATTCGAGTAACAAACATCCATCCAAACTTTCGCATTTATATATATATTAGATGTACGAAAAAAACAGAAACCTCAATTTTTCTGAGATGCAGTTTTGTATTTCTGAGGGCAGTATTTCTGTCAGAAACTAACAAGGCAAAGAGTAAGAAAACTAGATCTTTCAATAGGCACTTATTGATTTTGTATTTTCAGGTATTTACACCCAGGAAGGGTGACGAGGGCGGTGGTAAAGGTGGAAAGGGTGGTAAGGGCAAGGGTGGCAAAGGTAAGGGGCAGGTGACGATCATCGAGGTGACGGCGCCAGAGATGGCCGCCGACGACGAAGATCGTCGCCACAGAGAGAGGTCAAACGAACGCCGAAACGAAGAAGCCCTTGCAAGGGTATCACCCCCCAGAGAACCCGAATCAATCACCCGGAGGCGTGAAACCGAAAGACTGGCGAACGAAAGGATACAGGAACGCGTCTCTATCGAAAGGAACGCCGACCGCACTGTAGAAAGGTCACCTTATAACCGCATCACTACAGAAAGGACATCAAATGATAGGATACCGAGCGAACGGATACCCACAGAAAGAACCTCCAACGACCGGATACCTACAGATCGACCGCCAGGGGAGCGATTGTCAGACAGGATACCGACCGACAGACTATCAAACGATCGTCTGTCAGCAAGCGATCGATTATCAGCAAGCGATCGATTGTCAGCAAGCGATCGATTATCAGCAAGCGATCGATTGTCAGCAAGTGATCGACTGTCAGATCGACACTCAAGCCTGTCATCGGACAGACTGTCAACTGAAAAGATGACGCACGAGCGGCTGTCAGGCGAAAGGCACTCCCATGATAGGTTATCGGTCGAAAAACACGAACGGTCGTCTAGAGACAGGTCGCACGAACGGTTAATCGAAAGCAAAATTTCGATGGGACGGATACCTGAAAGCAAATTATCGATCGATCGGTACGCGGAGAGCAATATGTCGATGGATCGATTAGTAGACACGAAACCCTCCATCGATAATAAGAAGTCTATAGACAGATTGACGGAAAGTTCGTTAGAGCGCGTGTCGGAAAGCAAAGCTATGGCGGAACGGTTAGCGGCTGAACGGTACGTGCGAGCGGAAGCGGATCTGGGTGCTGGGATAAAGCCTGGTCGTGGATCGGAGAGGCTCGAAGAAGCTTCCTCTGGTAAGCATCTGTCATTAATGACATATAATAACAATTCAATTTCATCATCATTATAAACCATTCCATCACTCAGCATATATGTTGATCATCATCAGCAAACAAGAAACCAAACGTGATTGGCAAGAGATGGGTATGAATTGACCTATATATTTGTTTAAAACTACTCTTGTCACGGTCTACTGACTCGATAACGGTAACTTGCTACTATATTCTAAACACTCTATTTGTGTTTACGACAACTGCATAGATGTGTTTTCTCATTTTAGTGTCGGAGCGCCGTTCTCGTCCGCGCGTGATGGTGCGTGTGCCTTTGGCTCGTCTGCGCAGTGACCTGGTACGTGCGCTGCAGCGGCCTACGCAGCAGAACCAGCCCGTTAAACGACATGCTCCTATCACAGAACCGGTAAGCATTGCAACGTATTTACAGTCAAAGGCAAAAATAAATTAAATTTTCGGGTTGTAATGGGACATTGACAGTTTGAAATGTCACAATTGCACGTTTATTGCGTAATGACATTGACAGTTATTTAGTTAGACTTTGAACTGAAATGGATGGTTCCACTAACTCTGTTAACATTTTTGTGGACATTTTAGATAATCTGATCGGAATGTCGAACGCCCTTTCTTAACAAGAACCTGATAAATACAACACTGTGTATAGAACTTCATTGCCTATGTTGTCGTATTAAAACTCCTGGAGAAGAGTTCGTGTGTTAACAAACGTAAGACGTTCAGCACCCAATGCTTCGATAAATTTTGAAAGGTTGCTAGTGAAGACTGGATAATCTTTGTTAATAATCTAATACAAATATTTGGCCCAATCTTGGGGAGACCTATATTCAGCAGTGGACAATGTTTGGCTGACTACAAACGTTCTTATTTTACTCCTTGGTACATACATTATCCAGAAAAAAGGTAAAAAAAGGTTTGTAATTCTTTAGTCATAAATCTAATTAGAAAGTAAAAAAATGGTATCAGTTATGGAATGACAAGATACTCGTATGCACGCTGGACACACAAGCAGACAAATTTTATAATATTCTTACATACACGGACGCATTTTTTATTTCTACATAAAAATGAAATTATGGTGGTTAGTATAGAGTACTATAGTGATATAGAGGCGAGGGCTAAGACTACCATCACTTTTTCAACATTCTAGGAGTATTATCACATCACAGGGTCTTATCTATCTATATCTATATCTTAGCTCAGCTCTTTTCTTTGTGGAAATAGGTTTTAGTTTTTGGGAAATAAATACATAAATATTTAATGTGATTCTGTTTGTTTCTTGGGGTACAGTTAGCCGAGGTTGGGGCGACGAACCACGAGCGGACGGGCGCGGGCGTCGACCAGACTCCCATCTACTACTCGTACTTCGAGAGGTTACCCGCGGACACGCTTTCCGCTGAGGAGAGGGATCACAAGTATGGCAACTCGATACAACTTTATATTCGTTTTAAATGCGCATTAAACTAACATTTCTATTAATATTTACCTAGATTTAAGCGGTTGTCGGTGCCTGTCTTTACAGCTTCTTAAGATTGATTACAGGAAGTTGTGTATTTTGTAACATTTTAAATGAATGATCTATAGATCGCTAGGCGATATGAGTTTATATTTCATTTAAAAATTAAAATCTAGGTAAATAATAATAATAGTAGTAATAATAGTATTAATTAATTAAAAACGATCGGAAAGTGGATAATTGACTAGATGCATAATTAATTTAATTCTTACTAAAATAATTATATGATTTAAGCGCGATTTGAATTTTCATTTTTTCGACAGTTTTTCAGTAGACTTAAAAGATGAAAAAAATATAATGATTACAGCATGGTATATGAACATATATTTTATGATATATCCTGTAGCGTGGACAGTCCTAGTACCTATATATTAATACGAGAAGAGAAAACATTGTACATCTTTTTAAATATATTATGCTCACGGAGAGGAAAATAGATTTCATATAAAGTTTACATGGAGAATAAGTGCAGAAAGCTATTGTCTTATGTAGAGCATATTATTAATATATTAAATTGGTCAATTTCTTTCTTTGTTCACATTGAACCAGACAAGGTATTGATCTTGTCTGACCTTGAAAAAGGACTGTGATAGCATGAGCAGAGGAGTCTTCACCCCTGTTGTCGAAGTGAGTTTGCCTCGCCCGGGGCATTCTCAAGCACTTGTGCGCTAGGATCGATGTGGGCGTAACTACGTTCTGTATCTCACGCCTTTCCTACCATAAGCGCGGGGCACATGGGAGGAGGGTGGTTTTAGTGGGGTATTGATTAGTCGAGTCTCCACACAAGCCGGTTGATTATTGTTTGGATTGCCTCAGTGGAAAGCCTCCATGATCAACAACGGTCTAATCCCTAGCAAAGGACCCGGTATGTGCGAAATGCATTTCCCCCGTCTTAAAAAAAAAGGACTGTGATAGCATAGTCCTTTGTCAAACATACAATTGCCTGCGGACATCGACAGAGCAGAGGTTATTACCAATAAGTTATAAAAAGGTTGTTAAACAAATAATCGGGAAGGCGTACTTCAAGCGGTTGTTGCATCTTAAAAATTGAATGAATTTCGACCATCGGGCGACTACTGGTATGATAGTAATGTCCTTATCCAAACAGATACTACTTAGAAGAAGCGACCCGTCTAAGAATGGCGGCGGACCGCGAGCAGGAGCCGCTGCCGCGCGTCATGTTGCTTCTTGAGTCAGTGCTCTGCTTCGTTCTCACCGGGAGGGTCATGGAGTTGGAGCTGGACACTAAAGGCGCCTTCACAATATACAGACAGACAATCGCATACATTAAACTTATACACTCCATGCCACAACGCTTCAGGGCGTCCCCGCCTGACACGTTCAATAAACTCGATATATTAAGGTAAGTCTAATTTAATTTTTTGTGAAGGATATTTTGTGGTTTTGTGGAAAGTTATTGAAACTAAACAATATTATTTCTCTTCAATAAATCGATCGATGAAATGACGAAAGAATCGATGAATAAAATGTTATTAAGTAGTTATAATTAAATAATTCTATTCCAGTTTTTGATTATTTATATTAGGTTGTGGAAAAAGTTTCTTCGCATTTTATATAAAAATTCAAAAGGTTTTTTTTATAAAGTTTATTTACATTTGACTAAAGTATGGGGGTGCCATTTTGTTGGATAACTTTTTGCCATTTTGTAGGTAGGGACGTGATCCCATTGCTATAAAAATTTTGGGGCTTCTGATCAAAAAACTGCGACAAGTGGTTTTGGCAGTCCTCTCGTGATGTTAACCTGACACTGCCTAAGGAATTCTGCAGAGACCGAAACAGGTGAAAATCTGAAAGTGCAAGGTCAGGACTATACGGCGGATGCATTAACACCTCCCAGCCAAACTCTCGTAATTTTTGCTGAGTGGCTAAATATGTGTGAGGTCTAGCGTTATCATGGTGAAAACCCACACCCCTTCTGTTGATTAATTCCGGCCGCTTTCCCTCAACTTTTTGCTTTAATCTCATCAGTTGTTCGCAGTACAGTTCAGATTCGATGGTCCTGCCTGGCGGTAACAGCTCATAATGAATAATGCCCTTCCAATCCCACGATACACACAGCATCACCTTGTTGCGAGTTAGCCGGGTTTCGCCACAGTCTGTGACCTGACCGGCCTTTGACCACGATCTTTTTCGCACGTTCTTGTCGTACGTGATCCACTTTCATCACCAGTTATCAGGTTCTTCAAAAATGGTTCGGTTTCATTACGTCGTAATAAAGAATCACAAATGAGTACACGGTTCATTAGGTTTCTTTCAGTGAGCTCATGAGGCACCCAAATATCGAGCTTTTTTGTGTACCCAGCTTTTTCAAATGCGCCAAAACCGTTTTGTGGTCAATTCCCAGTTCTCCAGCTACATCGTAACTACTAATATGCCGATCTTGCTCCACTTTTTCAAAAATGGCATCAATTTTGTCCGGAACAGGGCGATCAGAGCGACGTGCATCTTTGATATCAAAATTTCCGGATTGAAAACGCTTAAACCAAATTTGCGCTACTCTCACAGATACTGCATTAGGTCCATAAACATCACAAATTTTTTTCGCGGCTTTTGTTGCATTTTTACCTTTTTTGTAGTAAAATTTTAAAATGTATCGAATTTTTTCATTAGATTCACTCATTTTAACATTAAGAAAAACAAATGAAAATCACACATTTTCCTAACTTGAATTTGGAATTGTCTTCTTTAAAAGTAAAACTTTTTAATGATACCAAAACCAGCCAGATACAAATGGTATAGCCAAAGAGATCTTATTACAAGTTTATACATACTATATGCGAAAAGACTTTTTCCCCAACCTATTATTTGTGACAATGGATACAGTGCGTAAATTAGTAATGTCAGACTGATACTGCACATCTATGAGTTTTGCAATATCTTGCTTTTACCAATGTATCTAGACACATGTCATATTCATAATATTGATTGATCGTGATCGTTACTCATATTTTGGTATAATCTTATGAATTTAATCAATAATAATTATACATACTGTTCATTACAAAAGTCTGGCAAGACCTATATTAAAACAGAACGCACATGTTAATGTCATGTTATTTTGACATTGACAGTTAACGCTTCTCACTCAATATTTCACAATTGAGGCGCACCAAAGGTGAAATATTTCATACGTGAATTAATTAAAATGAAACACTTATTATTTAAAATTTTAAGTGAATTTTTAATTTTCATTCATTCATTCATACAAATCTTTTTGTTACTGTAATTTGTGCTGTTTTGCAACTTATTATCGCTGTTCGAAGAATAAAAACTGAAAGAAAGAAATGCCCATCACAATTGAGTCATTAAAAGAAGTTATTGAAGTACCAGATTTAACCTTTACATCTTCAGGAAACGCATAGCATACACTTTTGACGAAATTGCAGTTTTCTCACATAGTCAATGGGATGTGCATGTTTTTCTACAATAATTTTCTTTCTTTTTTTTATCTGCACAGCAGACAGGCTGACGGCTCAATGTGATGGTAAGTGATTGCCGTCGCCTATGGATATTAGCAATACCAGAGGTGCTGCCAATGTGCTGCCGGCCTTGAAGGAGAAACTGGAACCTGGCCAGTGATGCCGATTTGATGTGATAATAATATGTATACTAAGTCATATAAAATGCCACGTCAGTTGTTTGGCACTTAAACAACAATAACCTGACTTACTTAATCTGGTTCATGGTTCCGTGAAACGTGGGTCATTCGGGGGTCCTTCATAAATCGTGTACTATCTTTTCCAGTTTACGAGTTCAAGCTCTCCTATACTTGCGAATGTTCAAAATGTACAATCCTGAAGTGCAAGAGTATAATAAAATAGTACATGAGTACCAGCAAAAGGTAAATAAGGTCATTATTCCATTTTTATATTGTTCTTTTATTATTATCATAAGTATAAGTTAGTTTTAAGATTTGTATAATAATGGCGACCTACAACGTACAAACACGTTACATGAATATCTTTAAATTCATACATATCAATGTTTATCTGCGATCAATTTAATTTGAATTCATTGAAGTTATTCATTATACTAATAAATAATCGTGAAAGTGTGTTTGTTTAGATCAGTGATTGTTCCATTATGGCCTTAGATATTTCTGCGAAGTGAATGATGTTTGTACTCTCTTGGGATATGGAAACAGATCGATGCCTCTGGCCTCGTTAGCCCTGTGTGTACGCGGCCTAATATAAAACCGTATTGTCTATCTGAAATACGACGGTATGGTTAACACATCCCATAGAACGTAACTAGTTAACAATATCTTATACTTTACTTATGAATTGGATATAAATTTTAGTTATATTAAATTGATACTTCCTACCGTTTAAAAGCGTCATTATAATTAAATTCACGATGTTTTTCTGTTTATTTGTGTAATTTTAATGTCATATTTTATTATTCACCTGACGTTTTAAAGTTATTTGCATACTTTTACTATTCTCAATGCGTGTTTACTATTACCATAAGTTACGTTCTATGGGATATGTTCAGCCATACGGTCGTTTTTGCGATAGACAGTATAAAATCTTATTAATAGGGTGGCTGGTTGTCGCCAAGTCAACTAGTACAATTTTTATCATCCTTAAAAATGTCGAAGCCTCTTAGTTTTTGTAAGAGGACAAGAAGTAGCGTATTAATTATACTTTAGGCAGTAATTATAGTTCGTTCGCGTTAAGAATGCAGTGAGTCATCAGTGCAACTGCAGGGTAAAGGTGTATTCACAGTGGTGTTAAAATTCAAACAAATTATATTTTTAAAGATTAATTTTAATGAATTTAAAAAATACACTTAATAGTTAAAAATCAAAATTTAGTCATTAATATTTTAATCACTATCACTAGTATCCTCGTTAGTATTTATAATAATTTGTTTTTTGTATTATACTAACCACAGTCACATTTAAATCAGACTGTTTAAAATACTTAAAAACATTGTAAATTACTTTTCTCTCTCCACTATGAATTACCGAACCACTTTTATTTTTACGAATTGGTGAGGTATTCATTTTTTTTAATATAAATCAGTTAACACAATTACAGGACACAACCGTTGCGGTCGAAGCTATGCCTTCAACTGGTCACTGTGAACGTGACCTTGTAATTTGAAACGTTTGATTGGTTAGGGGGCGGGGCTAGGCCGGCGAACAATGAGAACTCACTGCATTCTTAACGCGAACGAACTATAAAATTAATCTTTAAACATTGATTGAAAATAGGTGTGATATTTTAGCGCCTCCGATTTTATGTGAACAATTTTAGAATTTATTGTAACTAATAAACTAAAAAAAAACTAATGCCGCGAGTCAACCCTGGAGAGTAGCTCTATTTTGCCTTCATAAAAACTTAATTAGTTATAATTATACATATTATAATTATAACTTAATTAATATATAATAAATCTTCAGTAAAAAATGATATTACTGTTGTTGAAAACCGTTTAAAAATCCGTTACGTGGTTTAGGAGCACAGTAAAGAAGATATGTCATATACTCAACTACTTACGGCCGGTTGAATTTTGACATTACTTGTATGGAGCTTATGTCAAATTTTAACCGATGGTAGGGCAAATGAATGGTCGCTGAGATATAAGGACCAGCCATTAGACAAAAGAGCGTGCTATTAATACGTGCCCTTTCCGTTCACAGCCCGCGTGCGCGGAGTCCGTGTCCCCTCTCTCCCCGTCGCCGTCCCCGGCGGGGTCCGTCGGCTCGGTGGGGTCGGGCGCGTCGGCCTCGTCGGGCTACTGCAGCATACTCGTGCACTCGGTGCCTGCGCATGCGCACCAGGCCCTGTTGCTGCTCACCAAGTATTACACGTTCCTGTACGTCGCCCATGAGCTGTGGGAACAGGCCGACACCTTGTGCCGGTTGAGGGCCAACCAAGGTGGGTACTACCCGTGCGCAGAAGGTTTGCCGATAGCCTCACGATATCACGCGTCGATGGTCGGTAGGGTTGACAAAAAAGGTTACATAAATAGTTGTTGCAATAAATTTATTATTGTATATACTTTACATAAGTATTTTTTTTTATTGCATGAGTTCAGCAGACAGGCAGACGGCCCACTTGATGGAGAGCGGTTACCATCGCCTATGGACATTTGCAACAACAAAGGTGCTACAAATGCGCTGCTGCTCTCTTAAGGGAGACTGGAACCTGGTCACTAATGGCGGAACATAAATCAAGGTTGTTATGGGGGCATACTCTAAACCAGGGGTGGTAGCCATCCAGTCGGGCGAATACCCTACCACCTGGCTAAGTATATATAATTATAGTAAGTCATACAATACAATAATAGTAAGTAGTCATCGGAAAACCTGCGCGCGCCTTATAGAATTTTTTATATGTATTCACAGCTATTTATTACTTATTCTTTGTTTTATTGCGAATATAGGTGAGAATAAAATCGACACCTCCAACTTGATTTTAGTTATTTTCTATCTTAACAGAAAAGCACTCATTAATGTCTTAATACCACGTTTCCAAAATGTTTTAAAAAATATACTGAGAAACTAAAAAGTTTTTTGATTCTTAATAATTGTTATGAAATTTTAGAAATATAATATTAAGGTATTAATGAGTGCTTTTCCTTAAAAACAAAAAATACCTAAAATGAAGTTGGCGTAGTATTTCCTTGGAGGTGGCGAAATGAAGGTGCTAGATAAGTACATCAAGGCACCGCTGGTTGATGTGTACGTTATAAGATTTTATTTTTAGGTATGGTATTTTGATATTAGTTTAAATAAATACTATTTGTGAAATCAACAAATGAATCGCTATGAACAGCGAAACCCGATGAGTGGTTCGTAAGTAATTCTAACTGAGCAAAATGTATTATTAATCAATTCACAACTTGAATTTTGAAAACGATTTTATTTGTCAGCTTTTAAGATTGCACAGCTGAAATATTGGATACCATAACCTCTTGCTGTTTTTTTCATATTTTTGGGTCTTCACAGTATTTTTTTTAATTAAAAATCGATATTGTACTTATAACGCAAATTTGTGAAATATTACTGTAAGTTGTAAAATACAGTTATGATTTTTGAAAAGCTCTCAATGAAGGATGGTCCGGCTATAGGTCTAAGAAAAATAATTTTGAAGGTTCCTGTTTCTAGTTTTTTGATATCTTTTGGCAAAACTTTTTATGAAGCCATGACGTGCCATGTAATTGTAAGAAATAGGGTGGAAAAAACAACAAAGTTTTTGATTTTGGTTTTGGGTCTAAGGCTTCAGAATTTTTTGAGCTACTTGGACTGATAAGCTTGATTCTTGTTCTTCAAACTTTTTGCTTCCGTAATTTTTCGTAAACTCCTGCATGTCTTGAGTTATTGAGTTATAAGGCAAATTAAGTCTAGAAAAATATTGAAAAGGCTTTATTGTACTATATGAATATGTATTTTTTTTTTAATTTTCAGATCTGTTCATTGCAGTCGACCGCAAATGCGGTCCACTGTCGCTGTCGTCGACGTTCAGACACCTCGTGCAGTACGTCCGGTACGCGATATCGTTGCTCAAAAACGCACCCAGAGAGTGACCACGTGCCGCGTGAAGACACACATACAGACATACACAAAAACACAACACAATGGCAACATTTAAGACTTGATCACTAAACAATTCACATTCTACAAATGAACACGTTATTTGTTTCATAAAATCGTAAGTGTTCATTTTTGTTTTCTGCAAATTTTTTCAAAAATATTTGTCTATTAAAAATCCATAACGTCTAATCGATTTTACTAAAGCGTTGCTATTCTGACGAAACTATTATTTGTTATATGAATATACGCAATTTCATCATAATTTTATCAGAACATAATCGTTCAATGTTATTAAAACTGAAGACTACTAATAAATATCGATTTAGATTTTATGGAACGGATCATTTTATTATATCTTTATAATAAATGAGCATTCATTTTTCGTGCTGTTATAAAATATGGTATTGGACCGTTTCTGAATAAAGAATAAACAGTTGCGATATTCAATACAAGACTTCGATTTCAAACGAAGAATATGGCAGTGTTTTAACTTATTTCAAAGTATATGAAATATATATTTTAGTAAAAACGATCTAAACTGATACTATTGGTATTTTAATTTGGTTTTAAATTGTAATATTAATGAATATTGGAATTTAACTGACTTAATTACCATAAAAAACAACTATGAACAATTCGGTTTGAGTTTAATAATAATAATAAAAAAATAAATTTATGTCGATATAATACGAGTTTGTTTGGCGTCCAATGTTTTTTTATCCGAAATGTGTGTTGCCTTTATATTTAATTTAAAATATTATTCCTTAAATTTGTAATATGAACTAATTTGTTTGCATTCAATTATACCAGCATCACATTAGAATTAAAGATACAAACATCACATTTGGAAAATTACCAAAAATATGCCTATATCAATTATCTGAAGACTATCCGACTGCTTTTTGAAAATATTGATTATTCAGTTAAATGTTTTGCCAAAATTTATACATAGGTATATACAGTAAAATTAGAAACCTGTTATAAACGGTTTATAAGGATTTCGCCTACAAATTGCGGTCAGTTTGTAAACGCAATAAAACAGGGAGCAACAGAGATGTCTATAAACTCTTTTTCCCGAAATCTGTGACCAAAAACGATACTAAAAACTATGTAAAAAGATTTTGTAAATAACGCTTCGTTGCTTAGCGACGGGTATGCGGGGTTTTTGAAACCATCTACTGTGACTTTACAGTTGTACGTTGGCGCCACTGTCTACGTGAAGTGTCAAAAAATGTAAGAAGAAAATATAGTTTTGAAGTGGACCGTCAACAGAATCATGCATGTCGCCTATTAAAAAGGCTGTTTTTGGTGACTATAATTTATGGTGCGGCTTCGTCTGTCATAAGGTTAAAAATATAGACTGTGGCCGAATGCGTGTTATTTAAAGCGTTAAAAATAACGCCGTTACGAATAGCCATATTATTGTATATACATACGTTATCTGTCTGTATTTAACGTTTTTAACAATGTCGCACCTCAAATAACGCATTAAACTCATCGCTATATCTGCGTGAAACGGCCTATATCTGTAACACTATCGCAGATCAAGCCCACCTATAACAAAACGCAATTTCCAAGGTATTTAGATAAATCCCATTGTATTTGTAAGGTATTTATATATTTATTTTGTTTATAAACTTGGGAATTTAATTAAATAATTCAAATCATCTAAATAAATTACAATGGTGAAGCGACTAAATACTTCGTTTATCTAAGTTTCCGACATCGCAGTTTAAAAATTCCATTTGTTAATTTACTGTTACTAAAATATCTATATACCAATTCTTGTGACAAACTGTTCCTATCTGAGGCCGTAAAGAAAGTGCAAACAAAAATGTAACTAACTAAATAACGTACGTACGAACGAACTAATTTTTATACTTATAAATAATATAAGCTTTCAAATTGACCCATATAAATTGTATTTATCAACCGATTTAAATAAAACAACCTGAAATGTTAGCCAAAGTTTGTCATAATAATCACTGAAACCCACATAAAAAAATATCCAAATTGGTTTGGATTTTCTGAACATTAGTGTACACATTTGCGGTCTTATTCATATTAATTTAGCGTAAATTTGTAGGCTTCTTTAAGATTCAACTTGCTCTAACTTAATATGAATAACAACGTTGTTGTGCATAAATGTGTACACTAAAATAGAATAGAAGAATTATTGACAAAATCAAGAACTATGAGATCATGATCGATCATTCTGAAAAAACTCTAATAGAAGACTTGGGCCAAAGGCGTCTAAGAGCTGTCAAAGTTGCAGTAGTTGTGCAACGAACAGACGACTCCATGTATTATATTTCTAAATAAGTGATAGATTAATCATATCCTAAGTGTTTTTCGTTGTAGTACTTGATCTTTAAATGTTACACCGTCGGGAACACAATACGAATTGATCGTTTATGTAGCATAAAAGTGCGTTATACGACAAAACGATATATTGATTATGTGTGGGCCAATCGAGAATATTATATAATAAAAGAATATCTCAAGTAAGGGATCACTAGTAGTTTCTTCGCAATCATTTTTTTATTTTGAAAGTAAATCTTTTCGGTTAATTTATATTTGCGCGTGTGAACATAGATGGGAGTTTACAAACGGTTATTATAAATTATTAGTTTAATTTTAATAATAAATCAATTAGTGTTGATTTCATTGAATCGATAATTGGGTAAAATTTATTTTTTTGATTATGGTGCAAGTAATGAGAGATATGACTTAAACAATACTATAGTTGGACTAAATACTTACTGATAACTATTTTTAGAGGAAGTTGTGCATATAGCATTTAATTTCCTGACCTTATTGACATGTAGGCGTAAATATATTATTTTTAAAATACAACAGTACTCATTTATTACAGCACATGCATATTTCTCATTGTTTGCGGCATACTTTGCTGACTAAGTAACTGTATAGAAATGTTCCTACGCTTGATACTACAAATTAAACAGAACAACGATCGAGCAAAAATCAAAGCTCAGTAACGTATCAAATTTATAACATTTTTACTATACATATCAAATTATTTGGAGACAGTAAATGTGCGACGATATCATTTGTTACGTGATTAAATATAATTTTTGTACGCTAAGAATAACAATAAAAACGCAGCCAAGACAAACCACTGATCTCTGAATTTTAATTCTAAACATTTTTCGCGAGACAATAATAATGCTATTTTTATCTGACTCGATTATTTTTAAATTCCAACGTAGCTTTTTGCGTTTGGATAAAATTATTAATCGACGGAATCACAACCGTGACAATTTACAATAATTAAGGAAAATCTATTATTTTTAAATAAAGAATCGATAAATTAACTGCTCTGAATGGAGTATGAAATTTCGATGCTTACATGATTTATATAAAAATTATAGTAGACGAATCATTCAACAGTTCGTTTACTTTTCAATTTAAAAAGTGCAAATATATATTTAATTAATACTTACAATACAATAATCACTGCAATTAAAAATAATGATCCCAAAAATAAATTCACCGTAACACCAATATATCTTTGTCTCTGGGTTGTTTATCAAATTTATGTTGTGATTGTATTTACATAATATTATAATTATTATATACATTTTATAATGAATATACATGTTAGTGCCAGATAGGTTTTGTATGAGCGTTTATAGTAAAAGTGTGACGTCGATTCTGGCGGCGAATCAAATGGCTTATGAGTGGGGAATAAATCGCTCCCGCGTATGCCTCGATCCGCAACACAAACGTTTAAAGGACAAAAGATACAAAAATGTTGTTGAATAAGGAGCGACAAGAGATGCCTTGTACATAGTATATTATAAGAAATGTGTAGTTTTCACTCTTATATTTTAATTTATAATGTAAACTATATTTATAGCTAAGATGACGAGAAGTAAATAAAAGTAACATAATAATGGTTTTTTTGTCGAGATATAATAGTTAGTTGATCGGTCGATGAGTGTGAGAGTGTGTAAGAGACCTGACGTATGAATGGGGGGCGATCATGGGATCCTGGTTTTTTCTAATAAGACAATTTTGTTATTAAAGAAATAAATAAAGTGCATATTGTAAATGTTTGTAGATGAGCTTGCAGCGTTCAGTTATTTAGTATAATGATTAATATAGATTTAGATATAATAATAATAATAAACGCGTTCGGTCCTTTACGAAATGTCGCGCGGTTTCGAACATTATTACCCTTCGCTAGTTACCCGCTGTATGAGAACGCACTTGTAGCCAGCACATAATGTCACTACTTAATTTATTTCTAAACTCATTAATAACGACGTATGGATTGAAACATTTATATTTGTGTAATAGCGACAGAATCAACTTTAAATGAAAGCTCGCCTCTGTTTAATATTTTGTATGATTTTTTTACTTGTATAACAAAAAAACATATTAGAAAATGTATGTTGTCAACATTCTATTTTCCAATGTGTATTAAAGTTATTTATATAATTATAAAATAAAAAATTATTTTAAAGTATTCAATGCCTCATACAAATTTTATGTTTTCGACTGACACAGTTCCTGTGGCTGCTCGACAACTTCCTTTTCCCTAAATAGTTAATATTTTCTACACAATTTTGATTATTCTGAACCAAAATTATATTTTATTGAGAGTAAAACTGCAGGGAAAAATGGCTCTGGACAAAAGATCCATTCGAAATATATATTTTTTATTTTAGACACAATATTGTCTTATGCCATATTTTGCGCATTAATATTGCTCGTACAATTAGAATATGTGCCTCAAATATCTTAAGAGTTCGACTTAGTTAAAACATCAGTATTTCAAAAAAAATCTTAATTCAAGATTATATTCAACAAAAATATTATAAATACGAAAAATATTAAATATCAAAAAATAATTAATTACGCTGTTTTTTTTTAATTTTTTATAGTTAAAAATCATAATAATTGAAAATGAATTATTATTACAATAGCTTAAAATATTTATACGTCGTTATTATATTTTTGTATTGCTCAAATGCAGTACTATAAAAGTATGTATGTTTTTTTGTCAGTCTATATATTATTGTTTCATACAAATCGGTACTTACAATCCGCACAAATTATTAATTATTATTGTTTAGTTCATTACAATTTTATTTTATTATTTGATTGTAAACGCAGCCAAGTTTACTTAAAATTAATAAATTTATTGATGTCTATGGAAAAAGAATACTATTAATAATAGTCACTAAGTTACGAATTTTGGTACACTGAAACATTCCTAAACTCTACATAGCTAGATGACGCCAAAGCTCATTCTTATCTGGCTTTGTAAGGTTTTATTATTTAAATTATATTATTTTTAGAACAAATCGACTAAAATTGAAAAATAACTTATTAACGCTTTCAGTTTTTGACTTGATTTGATCTAAAAAGAAATATATCTTAAATAAAATATCCAAATCAGATAAAAGCAACATGTGGCGCCATCTATAATAGTTATGTAAGGTTTAGGAGCTTTTTAGAGTTACTTTTTTTACACTGCGATTGTCGTTCATAATGTTCTTTTTCCATGTTTCAGATCTGTTTCGTAAAAAGTGCCTTTGATAAAAAAAATCAGCTATTTCATGATTAAATAATATTTATTTCGTTTAGTTAATTTATTTTAAATAATGAAATCCAAAATGAAAGCGTATCTCCTATTGAAACTCGCATATTATGTTCTTTGATTTAATTATTATGACTTTTTTATTTGTTATCGTTTTTCTTGTCCTAAAAATTATGAGTTATGAATTGAAATGAATTATGCCATCGTTTATTTGAATTTGTTTGTTGCTTGTTTATCAATCGTGGTGAGTTATATTAATCATTGTTATTGTAAACAGTAAATACTAATTGACTACATTTTATCATGTGACCTGTGTTTACAGTTTACAAAATCTTAAGACTATTTCTTTTAAAATGTATAAATAATACTCGTAAAAAGAAAACTTTGGTCTGGGTGTCTCAGATCGGCCTTAGAGTTGTTTGTTGTATATTATTTATAAATAACTTGCTTATTCTGGACATATACAATCGGTTTGTCTGCTGATTTATATAAAAAAAGTTGTATCCTTAAGAAGACAATAAGTTAGTGCAACTCGCCATTATATAATTATGCTATGCCATTTGAAATTTGCAATTATATGCATCCTAATTACAATGTCATACAAATTTGCTTATTGAAATTTTTATTATGTTACCTATGATTTACTCGATATTTTTTTGTTACTTTATCGGCTTAAAGTACACGCAGCGCGCTGAATATATCAAGTGTTTAAAGGTCAATACGATTCGATGAATAAGGCGCGTGCGGTGATTGAGCTGCGCCTAAACGCTATCGAATCTTAAAATGCACAATGAAGTGTCTAAATTTCATGTCTTTATTTGTTAGGGGCCATCCATAAAGTAAAGTATGTTCGCATATAGAGGGGAGGCATATCGCTCGGTGTGACAAAATGTGAATAAAGGGCGAGAGGGGTTACGTTTCTTTAACAAAAAAGGCGGGGGGGAGACTTCTAGTTTCTTTATTATTTAGGTTTATGGCTTGGCGGCTAGGCCTTTAAGCCAGATCTTAGATTATAATGTAGTTTCTTAATTTTCTTAAGCCTATGTGTAGCACTATGTAGCACAGCTGAACTGTAGGTTATCAGCTGGTGCCATACAACAGGGTTCTTGTGGCAACTCAAAAGGCCACATTCGACTATACAGTTCACATTTCTCACAAAACACATAATTACTACTCAAAAACTATCAATATCCTACAACTATTGTTTATTTTAGAGCAATTTTACACATTTTTAGAAAATAAAACTGCACAGCACGACATCTCTTTTCGTTTCCCGCCAAAAACTCCACTTCTAGTTTCCGTGATCTGACATCTTTAGGGGGGTTCTAGAAAGTGTATGCAGCGTGACTTTGTGGACGGCCCCTTATCATATTTACCGTCTATTTTATTACTATATTTAGTATATGACCTAATAACAGCTGGCGTTAACTGACATTGTTTTCACAACCGGTTAATGATTGTATGTTTATGTAGCACATACGATCAGTTAATGAACTGTAAACTTTAAATGATGATTATTTACATAAAAAAAATATATCAGTTCATAGGAATCTCACTACTGGGTTCGGGCATTCTCATTTCAGGACGGACCGTATACCCTGCGAGATTGTTCTGGCGGTCTTTTTTATGGTGTCGTAGCCATTTTGGAAAAAACCTTCACGCCCGTCTGTCCCTCTTTGTATTTCATACGCATTTATTTCCGACACTGCTGGGTATATATTAATGAAACTAGTAGGAATATGTAATCTATATACCGCTAAATACTGCTGTAATCAGAGTAAAAATAAGGAGTGCCTGCATACATTTAACTGGAAGTTGAAAATTGTTTCCAATATATGAATATTATCTCGAACGGATATCGTCAGTCACATGTTGAGAAATCTTAATAATATTTTTGATGACATTTTTATGTAAGTCAATAGTTTTCAAAGTGGTAAAAATTGTATCAACACTTCAATTTTGACTCTTGAATTCGAAAAATCCGAAAAAATCAAGGTATTTTATCTAATTAAATAGTTGTGCAATCAATGAATATGTTTAAAAAAAACTTGAGATATAAATTAACACCGTAGTAGTAAGAAATTTTTATTCTTCATTTGTAAATTCAATCGTATAAGCCTTGTTGCATTTAAATGTTAACGAGTCATTTAATAATGATCTTTAGTTCTGTCAGTTAGCGCCAAGTATAATCTGACGTCACTATAATGTTTTGCCTTTCCACATACAATAATTAAAAATCTCCAATTCAAATAAATTAACTCCAAAATTTAAGCCAAATTATTTAATTGACATATTAGTTTTAATTAAGTTGGTTATAAATTTATGAACAAGTGTGAGTGCTGGTTGGAAGCATTTGTTTTTAGGAAATTGTAAAATACTGTTTTATTTTCCTTTTTTAAAGTATCAATTTGTGTTGATAGCTTGTATAATTTGTTTTTTTTTTATTCGAGTTAAGAATTATGTATAAATTTGTTTTCATCTAATTTTATTATTTGTGTAACTATACCTTTATGTTATTGATAATAGAATACATTAATTTTTATGTATGGATTTTTTGTTTCTGTTTTTTCTTTCCTTTTCCTTTATTTAAAATTTCGTTTATATTATATTTTTTAATTTTTTAAATCATGCAACTATTTGTTGCGTACGAAAAATTAGCAAGTCGATGATTTTATTCTTTGTGTAGGCTACAAAGAAATCATTTCTTAAATAAGTTTTTATTAAAAAAGAAAATTATTTATGAAATTCGAAACTTCAAGAAATACCTGAAAATATATGAAAATTTTCATTTGTCTTGTTAGAGTTGTACCACACTATGACAATACTTTCTTGGTGTTTACATGACTAGTACATAGTAGTTAATGTGAAACTATCGAAATAAACAAATAAGAAAACAGACGGTACAAACAGTAAAAATACACTGCATCATGAATACAAATTTTCCGCTCAAAAATTATAAGTACTGCGCTTGCGTCTGACTTTACCGATCCAAGTTTACTTTTAAAAATCATGTTGGAATTTGGCAAATTACACGATTAAGAATCTTCATATGAAAAATAATTGAATAAGTATATTTATTCAATTTACTTTTATTAAAACGTTTAAATTTATGACACTTTTATACAGCTGGCATCGATGCTTTTTCTACTAACCTACTAAAGCACGTTTTATCCACGCCATCGTTTATAACCTCTCTTTTCGGCGATATATTTCTGCGCCTTAAGCGAATACAGAGTCGAGTATTGCGTAGCTTTCTGTAGTTAATCTGGAGATGTATGTAATAAAGTTTGGCGCGGAACATCCACGAAATCCATATCGCTAGATTAGGATCCCAGTTTTATAGACTCAAAATAGCTTTATAATGCAATAAAATATAAAACATGAGCACATATATGTGATCATGAGTCAGTAATGCCTTATAGCAAGTGTCTTCAGCTGCCGACTTTTAGAGTAATATATTGGTCATTTTACACATTTTTACGGTATTGTGTGTTATGAACTTATTTTAAATAATTTTAAGGTCGTAGGTGGTAATGAACTGTAACTGAAATGAAAGAACACATTCACAGCGGCCCTTATTTATTTGTACTTTCCCATTTATGTGGTACGGGGCGTTTTAGGCCTCGTTCTAAAGATACGATTTTGGCGACAGGAGACCTACTAAGCCCTGTGACATTTTAAAAACTAATCCTTTTTTATATAAAATAGTTATGGATTTTTGTTTTGTGTCATGCGTTACTAGGTCAAGGTAACCCCGTATTAAGGAATTTATACCACGTAACTCCGGTTTAATAGCACATCTTGGATATATATTCAACTTTCTTTTCTCTATTTCCTTTTCTCTACTGAACCAAATTTAAGTTGGGCCTGCCGCACCACAGAAAGTCTATGTTTTTCTTAGCCACACCGCAAGTGAGACGTTCAGGGCTACTTAGACCCCGTTTCGCAGCGGACGTATCAAGGGCGCTCTACGTCTCGCGAGAACGCGATAAGAGCACGGGAAACGTGAATGTGGAACTGATACCTATAGATTCCAGACCTACGTTTTTCGTGCTATCTCGCAATAATCTACAGTATCCTTTATATGTGAGATGTTGATTGAATCACTTGTATAGATGAAACAAGTATTTAAAATATCTTTTGCTAATCTACTAAAAATCACAAATCCTTTGAATTGTTAGGCTAATGTAATACACCAAGTTTATTAATAGGAATGTTTAAAATCATTTTATTCGCGAAGTCTCCTAACAGACTCTTTGTAAAGTTTTATTATGAGTGACTAAAATAAAGTTTGTTTAGTTAAAGCTAATTAACAAATTTTGAAAGTACAATATTATTCAGTTGTGATTGTCTAAATTATAATGTTATTATTATCTTAAAACGCAATAAGTTTAATCTTAAAATTTAAATATCACAAACTAGATTTTAAGCAATCGTTAAAATTACGTTAGTACAGATAAGGCTTAAGGCTTTAATTTCGCAATAAATTAGTTAAGGCGAAAACAAAATGAATTCATAACACATAATGTACAAAACAAAACACCAGTAAATAATTTAATGTAATAAAACTCATAATAAATAAATAACAAATAAATAGTTGTGCGTGTATCGATGTTGTAAGATTTGTGTCGGTTCGCTGCAAGCTCTAGCCGTTAACTGTTAACATTTGGGTCTTGTAAATAGCATGCCGCGAGTGTCAACAGATTAACCTACCGCGCTTTTGTATACGATAGTGTTTAATACTTCGGCGATAACACGTCTACGCTGCTAAGAAAATAGAATACTTATATAATAGTAAGTATAAGAATTGCAGAACTTTTTACGCCTTTTGAACAATTGCACCAAATATTTTTTAACAAAACAGTCGTGATTTATTTGCTAATAGAAAGAAGCTTTACTAAATAAATAAAATCCAAATTATATAGTTAAAAATGCGGCAACCAACATTCGCCCACATCATGACATAATTATTGATATACATTTGACTATAATTATTATGCAATAATATGATTTACTCGCAAATAAGTGCTTGATCACAATCTATAAGCCCATCACTAACTAGCAGAGAAGTGTTCCGAATTTAAAAATTATGACAGCTACAAGAACACATTGTAAACTATAAACGCAATCCTAATGTAAAATTCACGTCGCTTTAATGATCGTATAGTTGTACACGACACGACATCATATAATATACATACATAATCGAAATATTTTTGCAAATATTTGTCTACATGTAAAACTTGTCTTTGTATAAACGTGTATAATAAATAAGTCTGGAGAAAGGTTTCGGAGTGGGTAATGCATAAGTAAATGCAATTATAATACAAATTGGATTGAAGAAACCTTTTCTAGATGTATCATTATATTGCGTCTCTGCGATGAGAGTAGAGTCGAAATGAGGGGAATTGAATTTGTTTATGTTAGAATTAAATAAAGTTCAAAAAGAAAATTAAATTGTGCCTTAGTGATAAATCGTTTAGCCTCCACATTCAGTTGGAATATTGGCGATGAGACGCGTTTAAGATTATGTGTAAAGTTGATTTTCATTATGACATAAATGGAGAAGTATTAACTTCACAGTATTTCAGATACATATTCGCACTGTACACAACGCACTTATTGTAAATACTATAATATCGTTTTAACTGATGACCCCTTCTGAGTTTATAGTTGAACTAAAATAATGCAATAATATTTAACAATATTTTCGTTTTATTGTATGTTGTGATTGATTATTGATTATATTTATACATTATATTATACGTAGATCGATATGTGTATGTAGTAGCAATAACTTAAGTGTGGCAATAAGGTCTAGTGCATTTGCTTTTGTGTCTCGATAAAATAATGAAATAATTATATACTTATAGATTACAAAGTCCCGATTAGTTAACCCTTATGCTGTACACTGCTTTAATCATGATGTACGTACACTAAGTTCAAATTCTTGACGTTGTTGAAATATACTTATTTTATAAATATTATCTCAAGTGAAAATAATTAGTTACGTAGTTAAGTGCTATTTGTATTGTATGATCGATGTTAACGATCTGTTTTTACGCGCGCAACTATTTATTTTGTGCAGGCGCCAATACAGTATGCTAATACTAAATTTGAAGCAGTTCCAAGAGACAGTTTTAAATAATGGCAAGCATTATTGAATTTATAACTTTATATATACACACACAAAAAAGGTAGTTGCGTGACGCTACACTTAATTGCAAAATCTTTATGAAACCTTTCTGCTTATACCTTAACTTTTTTATGTCCCAAACAACGCACAAACTTGTAGTTCATCAAAATATTTAACGAATGCCAAGAAAATTACTACATAAAAATTATTTTCACACTCTATAACAAAGATATATAATCAACAATAACAAAGATATTTGTTGTATTGCTTTTAAGCAAATATCAAAACTGCACTCTTATTTAGACTGACTTCTTATATGAATAATTAACAGTAGAGATGACAAAAAAGCTTCGAAATCTTACACGAGCGATTTAATATAGTACTAGTGGTAGAATTCGCCACAACGGCAGGCAAGAGACTTGGTCTATACGGCCTAAGGTGATGTACTTACTTTTCGTATAGTTCAGCAGAATTGTCGGTCTCGACTGATGCCAATCAATGGACATCTTGAGACAACTCGAAAAGCTATATTTGGCTACACATTTCCATTTCTCACAAAAACATAATTGCTACTCAAAAACCATAAATATCCTACAACTAAGTATTGTTAATTTTAGAGTAATTATACACATTTTTTTGAAAATAAAACTACACAGAGCAACATAATGTTGTTCAATTACTATGTAATAAACGCTAGTTAGTACCAAAATAAAATTTAAATCATGCTATTAAAATCACTTGTACGGACGGAAATGTAATGTTTTGTTTATTAATTTTTAGTAAATAATATTATTGCTCTTCTAGTTAATCAGTCTTTAACTTTATTAAGTGTGACAGTTATTCTTAGCCATTCAAGCGTGGATGTGTTATGTCAAACCAAGTACATATGGATAACAACACTGAGTTTGTGCGTTGTTTGTCCTCTTCTGTCTTTTGTGTTACAAACACGTGAATCAGACAAATTATTAGCGTAAGTTAAAGTGCCAATCGCATAACTTTCCTAAGTGCAATTCCTTCTCAATTACTGTACCAATGTATTTATATTATACGCTACGGTGTGGAATATAAAGGTCGATTCACATTGAAGGTACAGCAAAGCGATCTACACTATTTGCTTGTAATATAATAGGTACGTTTTCTCTCATATTAGCGGTAGTAGTCACCAGTGAGCAGTCTCGTCTAATAAACTTTTGACTTTCATACCTCAAAAACATATTGTATAGTAACAATAGCTTACGTTACTTACGTAATGTTAAAGAGAAAGACTGATGGATGTAAGAATAAAGATAAACCAAAAAAAATTTATGGATGGATCGTATAAACGATAACATAATGATTGGTGGTATGACAGGATATTTACTATGATAGTGGAGTATGGAAGAAAAAAGAGAATTATGAGAGAAGTTTAGGATAATGTTTAAGTTGTTGTTCGTAAAGCTAGTTTATTAGCTAAATTCGTGACAATTAACTTCCACTATCTAGTCAGCGAAATATTATTTATACATAAAATCATATTTTATTCAACTCACAACGTTCAAATAGTTTCAGAAATGGATTTGTTTGACTAGAAAACGTACCTAAAAATTAAATGCCAATTTACTGAATATAACTCCATGTGTATCGAGTAGGAATTTAGGAATTCTTATGAAAATGTAGTACATTAGTTAGACAATTTACGAAGTCCGCCGTATTGTGAAGCAGACACGGTCTGGAATGCATTTAGAAACGAAAACGAAACGTATTTAGGTTTATACTGCATAAAATTGAAATCAGCACTAAAACACTGTGTTATAAGTGTGTCGCAAATTGTTTTTACCTTAGCAGATGGTTGAACTAGCGCTAGTCTTATAAGATCAGTATATTAAAATAATAAAAACATCTGTGTGAAAGATAGCTAACAGGCCTGAGTTGTACCTACAATGTGTAATTGACTGGTAGATACTTTGTGTAGTCTCGCTTAGCCAAAGTTCAGATTGCAAGATACTTTTACTTAGATACCACAGTAAGCTCAGATATCAGAAATCATCAAATTTAATTTATATTTTTAAAGTTATAGATTTAAAAAAATATATTTATCTATATTTATAATGTTAGACTTTTCTTTAGCAAATTACAAAGCAGGTTATCTGTAATGTTTGCTTGGATATCTACTTCAATTTGGTTGTCTTGGTTATTTATGACCTACGTTAAATTTATATTTGTCTTACGTCAATAATAATAAAAATAATTCATAGATATAGTTGGTTCCTAGACTTTATTTTGCCTTATTATACATAGAGAAGGAATACTTCTTCCATGTCACTTATCAAAAATTGACACAAATTTCATACAAATGATACAATAGGCTAGGCCAAATTCACTCACACGGGTTAACTTCGCGGTATAAGTAGTAACATATCTGATCATACAGATGTCAATATGGTGCCTTTATGTTTCTATAAAGTGAGTATTCATAAAAGTAGAGTACGGTCCGAGTCCACTCGAATCAGGCATCATTGTCCGAGCGTAGGCACTCTAATCGTGTGAACGCGGCTTAAATTCCATATAATAATGGTCTGATTGAAAGTATCCTGCAAAGAACAGATAATGTACATGTAAAACGAAACGAAAAAATCAACAAATTTATAATTGTAATAGCATAACATTAATATTTTAAATTATGTTTTGTAGTGAATGTTTTGATTCTCCATTATAAGATAACTTGTAGAGTAATTTACGAAGGTGGTATTCGTTTGAGCTGAAAAAATGCTAGGAGGTTGAAACGTAATGTCTAATAATGATATGGAAGAAATATGCTATTATAGAAATTACAATCGCTTAGTAAAAATGTAATATTCTGAACTCTTAAATCTTACATGATTAGGTATAACACTTTTTGACTTTTTATTTTAAGACTTACTATTTATTTAATTTTATGAATAATTTAAAATAATAAAAGATCCAAACTGAAGATTCTAGTTGTTCAGAGTTACTTTTTTTACTGGATGATTGGCATTTTTAGCATTTCTTTTCAATGATAATAACCACCGCACATGTCAACGAAAAATTAAATAGGTACTCTTTAAAATCGATATTATATCTAGCCGAGATGGAAATTCTGGTTTTGTTTGTATGCTATTCGCTAAAGCCACTAAATGCACTAGAACTATTTTTATTACATTTCTCACTTTGGCTGTCATGGAGATTATTGAAAGTCATTTCGTCTTGTATATTCATGAATATTCCACACTGGCTAGATACAGAAATCGTTCAGTAATTCAAAAACAAATCAAATCAGACTTATTTTTTTTAAAGAACTACCTATATGGCTTGCTCGCGCATTACCACATTTTTAAAACCGTTAGTAAATTCTCTCAATTTATATCTTCACAAATAATATAATAATATTTGTTAAATCCAGTCACCATATATTTATTGTGTAACTAATTTAGCATAAAATACTAGCCTCAACGATACATTTTTCGCTAGGTTTGGGTCTAGTAAAATTATAATTACTTCTAGTATCTATTTAATTTTTATCTTTTAATATTGTTTAAGGTTATTAGTTTGTCACTTGTGGTTCATTTAAATATACTTATTATTATTTAACGATCATTAATTATCGTAGAAATTGAATGGCTACTGTGAGTTGCATTTTTGCACGATAGCATTGGCCAATGTCAAATTTAGCAAAAACCTCAAATATATTATTTTCTCCAAGAACGTTGTTAATAAAAAGTACAATAGATATTATTAAATTTTTAAGAACATGAAGAAATTAAAGTTTATTTTATGCGCGGTGGTTATTTTATAACATGTTCATGAAACCAGTCTGTCTTGAGTAATGCGATTATTACACTACACTTATATTCGGAAACATAATTAGGATGGTGTAATAAGATAATCGAAATTTTTATTCAGGTCACGCGCACCTAGTGTACCGGGTTCCTATATCAGTGCAGTGTAAAGATTAATGGCCCGTCCTATATCTTACAGACCGTTCATTTGCCTTATTATCGGTTAAAATTTAACAGAATCTCCATAGAAGTAATGTCAAAATTCAACCGATGGTAGGGCAAGTGAATGAACAGTAAGATATAGGAACCGGCCAAAAGTCGAGCCTTCGATGTAACATACACGTTACCATTTCGTTTGTAAGGAGTAGACGCGTGTATTTAGGATTAAGAAACCAACAAATTATAGTATAAAATTGTTTACCAGACGCCCCCTGCCGGGTGTTAGACGAAAATATTATTTTTCTTAGCTCACATTATATTGTAATAAAAATGGTAAAGTATAGAAGTATGGGTGTTTGTGTATGGCCCTTGATACGGCGGCCGAGCAAATCCGGGTTGGAAATTAACATATTTTTTTACTTGCGCAATGGCCGCCGCGGCAAGGGCTACGCATGCGCAACGCATATTTGTTATGTTTAAGAGGAAATATCTATTGTCTATTCCAAGGGTTGAATAACTACCAACACTTTTTTATATTACAATAATTATAGAAATTATTATTGATTATGTTGTTTTCTTTCTCCTTGCTTTCTGAATATTTGATTGGTTCTGATAAAAAAAAGTATTTAGTCTAACTTTTTAATCAGTCCAAATTAAACAGTTGTCTTATTTGGATTTGGCTCATAGATTTCAGAAACTTACTGATTGGTGCAGGAATTTCAGCCTGTTTGCCTAAATACCAAAATGTCACGAGAGAAATAAAATATTAGGAAAATAGTATGGCGTCAAGTTTGCTGATTATAGTAGTATAAGTGACAATTGTATCCCCAAAAAATTTTGATTTAGCAATAAAGTTTCTCTTTGGGATGTAAAAATCTGAGCCAAGCACTTAAATGTGTCTAATTACGACGATAAAATGGATTTTCCAAATCAAGCTGGAGACCATCATCTCTAACAGCTATTTATTGTCTTAATAGTTTTTTAATGTATTGGAAACTAAATAAACTCAATACAATGTATGTTCACGCATGACTGTTAAATGAGATCTGGGGCCCAAATTTGGTATAACTATCTCGGCAAAATCGCCAGACACTATCGTCTCAATCGTAGGTTTGCCTGATTTCGGTAGGTATTTTACTAATTCCACTCTATAAATACTTATTTATAAGCGAAAACTCGTGAAAAATAAATGTTTAAAATTGTTGATAGCTTTTCGACATTCATTTTGGCGAAAGCCAACTTCTCGATATCGAGAAGATATTTTTTGTGGATTTATTAGAATACGAATTTTTCGACACTATCGCAATGGAATCGTACTTTGAAGATCTTGAAATAGTAGAATTGGGTCCCTGACCATAGACCATATTTTAGTAATGCGACTATAGAACCATAAAAAAGCATTTAATCGAAAATACCCTTCATATCACATAAAACACGTAACTGATGTTATTTGAATCAAACTTCATTGAAAGTATTTTTAAAACCAGCCTCCTTGATTTTTATAAGATTTTCCACACCATAGCTCATATGGTTGTCCACGCTTGTCCAAGGCTGATTGGTGGGTTTGACACATTGATTATCTCGAAGTGCAGGTTTCATCACGATGTTTTCCTTTACCGTTATCATGTAGTAATTGTAACTATATTAAAATAAAATAAACATACAACATTGCATATTAATTATTATTTCTGTTAATTCCTAACATGTTTCTTTTTCTTCTTCTTTTTATTGCTGTGCGCTTCGATCAGCTCGTCGATCTCCTTGCTGTCATCGCCGAGACGCTTTTCGCCACTGAAATAAACCAAAATTATATAATAGGTTGGGGAAAAAATCTTTTCGCATATAGTATGTATGAACTTGTAATAAGATCTCTTTGGCTATACCATTTGTATCTGGCTGGTTTTGGTATCATTCAAAAGTTTTAATTTTAAAGAAGACAATCCCAAATTCAAATTAGGAAAATGTGTGATTTTCACTTGTTTTTCTTATTGTTAAAATTAGTGAATGTAATGAAGAAATTCGATACATTTTAAAATTTTACTACAAAAAAGGTAAAATGCAACACAAGCCGCGAAAAAATTGTGTGATGTTTATGGGCCTAATGCAGTATCTGTGAGAGTAGCGCAAATTTGGTTTAAGCGTTTTCAATCCGGAAATTTTGATATCAAAGATGCACGGCACTCTGGTCGCCCTGTTACGGACAAAATTGATGCTATTTTTGAAAAAGTGGTGCAAGATCGGCATATTAGTAGTTACGATGTAGCTGGAGAACTGGGAATTGACCACAAAACGGTTTTGGCGCATTTGAAAAAACCTGGGTACACAAATAAGCTCGATATTTGGGTGCCTCATGAGCTCACTGAAAGAAACCTAATGAACCGGGTACTCATTTGTGATTCTTTATTACGACGTAATGAAACCGAACCATTTTTGAAGAAGCTGATAACTGGTGATGAAAAGTGAAACACGTACGACAAGAACGTGCGAAAAAGATCGTGGTCAAAGGCCGGTCAGGCTTCACAGACTGTGGCGAAACCCGGGTTAACTCGCAACAACGTGATGCTGTGTGTATGGTGGGATTGGAAGGGCATTATTCATTATGAGCTGTTACCGCCAGGCAGGACCATCGATTCTGAACTGTACTGCGAACAACTGATGAGATTAAAGCAAAAAAGTTGAGAGAAAGCGGCCGGAATTAATCAACAGAAGGGGTGTGGTTTTTCACCATGATAACGCTAGACCTCACACATCTTTAGCCACTCAGCAAACATTACGAGAGTTTGGCTGGGAGGTGTTAATGCATCCGCCGTATAGTCCTGACCTTGCACCTTCAGATTTTCACCAGTTTCGGTCTATGCAGAATTCCTTAGGCAGTGTCACGTTAACATCACGAGAGGTCTGCCAAAACCACTGGTCGCAGTTTTTTCATCAGAAGCCCCAAAATTTTTATAACAATGGGATCACGTCCCTACCTACAAGATGGCAAAAGTTATTCAACAAAATGGCACCTACATACTTTAGTCAAATGTAAATAAACTTTATAAAAAAAACCTTTTGAATTTTTATATAAAATGCGAAGAAACTTTTTCCCCAACCTAATATTATATCAGGCTCTTTTTTTTAAACATACATATAGAAGTTGTGCATGGAGTTGTAACAAATTCATCGTTCAAGTTTACGTTTATATGGATCATTTTGGTTGATTCAACCAAACTGAAAGACAGAAGTTAGCCGTCTAATACTGGCCTCAGACTCTCGTTCCTGTTTGCCTTCCAGTTATCCTACATAAATATTCATCAATGTACCTTTTAACAGAAATTATGGCTTTCTGTTTGGAGGATGCCAACGCTTGTCCCCATTCCATGTCTCCACCCTTGATGCGATACTGGGTTAAATCTTCGCCCATCAAACGAGATAGCTCCTTGCGTTGTTTACGTTCTAAATCCTAAAACATTTAATTTCGATTATGACGGTCGTCATTAAACTAAAAGCTGAGTTTGCGTTCACGTAGTGTAAAAGGGTCCCGTTGACGTGACATACGTACATAATATACTATGTTGTCGTTTGACTACGGAATCCTAAAAAGACATTGAAACGAAAATACCCTAAAATTATTGTTGCGGACAGCCGGATACAATTTTCCCACACTCCGCCTGTCGCTCGCACAGTTAGCAGCTAGGCGTCGGACGAATAATGCGAGTTAAAGAACGGCTTTGGAAGCTCAAAATAAACTCTCTCACAATACACTCTGCATTCATTCATCATTCTCTCTCTCTCTCAATATACTTATGCACATTTTTCTCCTTGTTAAAATAATAATAATCTTTAAAGATAATTGTAAATCTATTTTAAATTATAACATCGATAATTTTATTTGAAGAAGACAAGTACCACCAATAATTATCTTCTATCTATAATGTAATATAAATATATGAAGTTCTAGTTTGTATAATGCGTTTGAAAATTAGAAAAAAAAAACAGAAGGGCTAATTTGGGCTAGCGGATTTTGAAAATACAACTTTTAGAATTTATGTGTGTCTGTTTGTTCGAGTATCATGTGAAAACTACTGAACGAATTTAAATGCAATTCGACACAGAGCTATCCCGGGACTGAAAAATTAGGCATGAAAAAAACAACCATCAAATATTAAATCATATATTTATAAAAATCATTTACGCATTACCAAAAATAAACCTAAAGATAATACACCGAAAACACACATTACCTTGGCAGCTTTTGATAATTCGTCTTGCAAACTTTCCTTCACCGGTCCTTCCACATTGAGCTCATTCGCATTTTTATTATCGATACCAATTTCTTTAGCTACTGTACTTTCTAATATTGCATTTAATCCTGCATTAATTTTTTTACAAGATTCGTAGAATTTCGCTAATATCTGAGAGGCGGGTAAACCTAATTCTGATGATATTTCATCTATATCTTTCATTTGAAAACCCATTGCTACAAACAACACCTGAGAAAAAAGCAAATAAATCGTAAAAAATGCAGTAAAGGCAGTGGTAGAAGCATAACTTAAAACTATGTATATTTTGAAATATATTTTAATTTTCATTTTTATCTATGTTCGAGTAATAACATCTAAATTAGATTAGGCTCGTCTGTTAGGTGTTAATCTCTTCACTTGATTTAGGGCCGATTTTTCAATCACTATAGAATCTATACTTATATATAAAGCAGAAGAGTTTGTTTGTTTGTTTGAACGCGCTAATCTCAGGAACTACTGGTCTGATTTGAAAAATTCTTTCAGTGTTAGATAGCCCATTTATCGACGAAGGCTATATAATATCACGCTAAGACCAATAGGAGCGGAGCACCAATGAAGAATGTTTCTTTGGGGGTTTAACTTATTTTTTTAACTATTCCACGCGGACAAAGTCGCGGGCAGAAGCTAGTAAAGCATAATTTGGAAAAATTAAAAATGACAGTTTTATGAATTAACAATTGAATGGTTCCACTTTTGACTTCACTCAGGTTATAATTTATTCAACTGATAACTGATATGATGATTGAAAAATCAGTCCTTAAAGAAAAATAATTCTCTAATTTTAATTATGAAAAGGAAACAATATAAAGGTATAAATTAAAATTATTTAAAGGTAGTAAAATATCTGTGACACAAATTAAATATATTTTCACACTATCTTCAATGTTGTTAGTTATAATAATTCTCGGGCTTCACCTGCGAGAATGTTAGTCATTGAATGTGGCCAAATACACATTTATAGCGTTAAAAATAATGCCATTAATGAACATCTACAATAGAGTATATACATACGTTACCTGTCAATATTTAACTTCAATAACAATATCGCATCACAAATAAATCATTAAACCCATCACTATATCTGCCTGAAGCAGTCAATTACTAACTACTAATTAATCCCAGATAAAGAAGTAGCATAACACATAGTAGTTATAGACCAGGGGTGGCGAACCTTTATGTTTAAACGCGACTTATTTTAAAAAGAAATGTTTAATAGACGTGCCGTCAAATAATTTTAACTTCGCGATTATTGGGAAAGTGATAATACTAAATACTATCAACTGAAAACTTTTTATTACTACAAAAAATGCATTTTGGAATGTATAATAATAAATGGTTTAATTATACTCGTAATTCAAATTAAAGTAACATTAGTGTGACTCCTCTTGTTGTATATTAGATGACAAATAACTTATATTAGGAAAACCGCATCGAATTCAGCCCAGTAATTTTTACGTGAATCCCGAACAAACAGACAAGAAATCTAAAGAAATTGCACCTCCATTGTTTATACAGTCTATGCCAGTTGGTTTATTTAAATAACTTGTAGTCATATGTTACTTTTAGCAGAATTCATGCTGTACTGGAGTCACCTGTCAAACAGTTTCTTCGGTCTTCATTTGTAAAATAGTGAATTATTCTAATTTTTCGTATATAGTGAATTTTGTAATCGGTGGTGCGCCCAAAATATTGTGTTGCGTGCCCTCAATGGCAGGCGTGCCATTAGTTCGTCATCCCTGTTATAGACTCTGGGGACTTATGTAAATTTATGCTCCGAGTAATTTTACATATAGCAGACAAAATAGAATAATGTTTTTACCTGTTGTATAGCGTCCAATTTTACACCGGTTTTCGTATGGAATATGAGATTAGCTAAAGGTGTAAGTAGATCTGTTATAAGCCTGTAATCGGCTTGTTGGCGACAGTACGCCTCTATCCTCGACATGTCGTGACCTGATAGCTGTTCCTCTATGAGTTGTTTCGTTAATGCTGTCAATAAAAAGAATATTGAGTAAAAATGAAGAAGCGTCCATCGAAATGCATTAAATTAGGGTGGCGCCACATTAGCATCACGGTGAAATTTAAAGTAAGCGCCAAAAGTTATTAAAGTAGTATTATAGAGCATTATAAAATATTTTAGTTTTATAAAATTAAATATTAAAAAATCACTAAGCATATTCTTTTATAGGTGAAGCGTAGCAGACAGACTGACGGCCCAACTGTGATGGAAAGTGGTTACTGTCGCCTATGGACATTAGCAATACCAGAGGTGCTGCCAATGTGCTGCTGGCCTTGAAGGAGGAACTTGGCCACTGATGCCGGAACACAACTCAAAGTTGTTATGGCGGCATACTCTAGACCAGGGGTGGTAGCCATCCAGTTGGGCAAATGCCCTACCACGTGGCTGTGGGTTGCTTTGTCGCCTCTTACGACAGACCGCCCGGCCGCAGGAAATTGTATTCTTTCTCCGTTCCTGCACAGATAGAATTATTCAAAGTTCACAAAATTAAATCACTCTTCAAGTTTTCACATAACAATAATTCTTTGAGGTTATTCAATATTTAATAAATTATTTTATACTACGTAAATAGTTAATAGCTATCAACTACTGTAGTCACAAGATATATAAAATTTTCTAACTCAGCATAGTTCAATCTGTTAACAACAGCTACATTCATACCACACCAAATGCCTACGCTAGCGCCATTGCGGAGGGTTTTTGAACTATTATTTACTTTTTATAGCTGGACACATTTTTAACTTTCCACCCATATGAAACAATTCTCCTTACCTCTACCCTTCATACAACCAAACCTCTGAGGTGCCCATACTGCGCACTCGACTAGCGTGTGAAACGCCGTGTCCAGTGCGCCACATTGGCGGCATTGGGGTGAAGGCAA
Source organism: Dendrolimus houi (assembly GCA_039645545.1). Classification (NCBI taxonomy): domain Eukaryota; kingdom Metazoa; phylum Arthropoda; class Insecta; order Lepidoptera; family Lasiocampidae; genus Dendrolimus; species Dendrolimus houi. The sequence goes on from CM077136.1 coordinate 11,816,972, forward strand.
GCAGCCCGCAATCTGACACAGATACTTACCGAATCAACTGTACCCGGTAAGTATCTGCGTCATTCTGAAGGTCAGGTTCCCGCATTTCCGCGAGATCCATCGCAGCAGCTGCGGTCGAACTGCTTCCACCGTGTCAATGCCAGCAACAGGGTTTTCCAACTCTACCGACTAAGCTTGGATCATGGCCGCGGTTTCTCGCGTCCTGATCACCTGCAGCTCGGCCTGGCCATAGACCAGGCCATGGGCGAGGGCATCCTATCGGGAGCGCCGAACTTTGGCAATCACGTCCGCCTGGAGAGGCCAGGGCGGATCGCCCGCCAAGAGTGTCGACGCCGTCCACGACACTGTACGGTATCCTCGGATGGTCCTCACCGCCAGGACCCGTTGTGCGCGGCACAACAAAGTCCTATTGTGGCGGTGAATTGCAGTGGACCATACGGGTGCACCATACAGGGCCATACTCCTAAGGATGCCCATGAAAGCACAACATCATACTTCAACTCCTGTCAAAACCTCTCAAAAGAATAATATTAAAATTTTCTTAAGTTATTAATATTGTCTGGTAACAAAGACCTTTAAGCCAAGTCTTATAGGATTAAGTCATTTTATTTAAAAAAAATAGCTTTAGAATTGGCAGGGAATTAGGAAATCTATCTTACCTGGTTTATTAACCTTCACGCCATCATTAACGAGGGTGGACAGAGCTAACGAAGATGGTAGTTTCCTTAAGGATCTACCCAGTAGTCTAGATAATCGTCTTCTAAAATCACCACTATACGCAACTAACCAGGTATTGTCGCGTAAAGCACGTAGCATTATACACGAATGTTCCCCTGTTAGTTCGTTTGCTTTTTGGCTGAAAATCATAGTGGAAAGTTTTAAAAAAACCAAGCTTTTCATACAGCTTCTAAGGTAATGCTAGAACTCAGATCCATATTTCACAGAACTACACCAAGAATGAAATATTCATTACCAAAGCCGTGAGGGAACAAAAATAAAACCAAAGTGACTTTACATTTTATTTAATATCAGCTGACATATGTCACCTTCAAATTGCAAATACCGTTAGATTATAAACTATCTCGCGAGATTGATTATAAGCTGTCGAAATATTGTGAAGCGTAATATACTGCTTACAATTTATTGTATTATTTTTCGGTAGATTATAATCTGTCGACGTGAAATCATCAAATTGTGAAATGGCATGCGATGGAACGTACCTCGCGTGCTGATTTGTAGGTATATTTTACTGCCTTGCCTAGTTCTAGGGAACAAACAGTATACCCGCTAGACTTGTCCAAGACGGATAGTACACACATCGGAAATCTTTTAAGTGCGGATTTTTTCACGATGTTTCAAAATAAATCAGCAGATACGGTTGCATAACGGATAATATGTAATCGACATTTACGAAATTTACCCCGTCACGAATCGAATCAGGGATCTCTGTGTATTAAAAACAATTAAGGTGGCACAACACTTGCACTTATTACACCACATTGGTCATGTTTACCGTCAGCGTCAACTCGTGGTGACTGTTTTGTTGGTATTTATAAATAAAACCTATTAACAAATAAGTGCGTAAACTATACTTTAAATACCGACCTCAAATAGACTGGTACGTATTTTTGAGATTTCCAAAATTTCAGCAATTCCTCGGTAAGACCAAAACTGGTGCCCAAATAGTCCAAATGTTCCGCCCTCACTTCGGTTAGGCGTCGGAGTAACGTCGGTGGTTTTGCCCTAAAAATTATTATAATTATTTCCTACTTAATTACACAAAGGTAAACCTATGTGAGGATTGCTGTTTGTTACCCTATCGCACAAAAGCTGATGAACTGATTTTAATGAAACTTTATAAGTATTATAAAGCTTATACATTAGAACACATAGTCTATAATCTTAAAAAAATCACAGCCTCATAGAGACGAGCGTACAAATTTAAGTTGTATAAGTAAAATGAGTCAAATAGCGCTCTAATCATTGTTTAGACAATCACACGTGGTAGAGGCATGCTGGCATCATTACCCTGAGTACAGCTCTTAGGGGCGGCTCGATCGTTGTATTAGCACGCTCTCACAGAATATCAGCGTGAAACGGTTCGCCTTGAACTAATCGTGTACCGTGCTGAGTGAGTTTCGATGAACTACATCCCCCTCCCTCTATCCCATCCTATTTAGCTTGGTAATAAAAAAATAATAATCACATCATGATATTCTAAAAAGGGAAAAATATAGCGAAGAGCCTCGACCGTCACCTAGAGAGGCTCTCGTTAGGAAGCTGGATGAAGGGCTAGGAATTGTTAGGAGGTTCCATCTCTGGAGCCTTAACTACCTGTAATTCGACCCGGAGTTCAAATTACCCCGCTGACAGAGGACTAGATTTTTTTAATTAAATATCTTATTTTTATAAAAGAATAGTGTTTTCTATTGTTTTATAACAATAAATTTCTATTTTAAAAAAATGTTAAATATTTGTAAATAAATAAATACTTGAAAAAAAAATAGGAAATATTTTCTACCTTGGTGCTATAGTTTCTGTGTGCAAAGAGTGCTTTTGTCCGTTTGTGTGCGAGTCTTCGGCATCCGATTGCTCTTCGTCTAGGCACGGTATATCCCCGTTGTAATATGCGGCTAGTTGTTGCAAAGCGCGTTTACCGTAGCCCATCTGCAAAATATGTTATGAATACATTGATTTTGCTGATCATTTGCATTGAAATTCTAGTCATGTTTTTCTAAATCAAAATGCAAGAGAACAGTGACTTGTGACACCGCCTATAAATTATGTGTTTCTCGGTTATTTATAAGATTCATTTTTTTATTGCAGTAGGTCAGCAGACAGGCAGACGGCCCACTTAACGGAAAGCGGTTACCATCGCCTATGGACATTGCTGCTCTCTTAAGGGAGACTGGAACCTGGTCACTAATGCCGGAACACAACTCAAGGTTGTTATGGCGACATAACAAATACATGGATGATTAGATTTTTATTTATTGCATCATTGAATATATAAAATTCTCGTATCGTGGTGTTTGTTACCACACTCCTCCGAAACGGCTGAGCCGATTTGTATTAAATTTTGTGTGCATATCGGGTAGGTCTGAGAATCGGCCAACATCTATTTTTCATATCCCTAAATGATAAGGGAGACAGACAACCCACCCCTAAATATTTTTTTATCAAAATTTCTTATTTATATTTTATTATGATTTAGCATTGAAAAATACATACAACTTGCAATTTTCACTCTTTTACTATCAACCCCTATTTTTTAATAGCGATATTAGTAATAATTTAACTTACTTAAAATTACTAGAAATAATTTAAATGGCAAAACAACGTTTGCCGGGTCAGCTAGTAAAATATATGGATACTCTATGGTACAGTATGTTAAAAATCTAATCATCATTATTTGAGCGTTAAATCCCGGTTTGTTTACTTCGACGAAGCCCGCGGTTCGCTTTCTCACTTTTCCTACTCCACTTCGCGCGGTCTTCGGCATTCCTACTCATCAATCTACTATACATAAATATTTCCGATTAACTGCTTGTACATCATCAGATATCGAGCAAAGCTTTTCATATAAAAAATCTGTGAAAGGTAATACTGACAATAAAACTTACTCTATTATCTTATTATTATCTATATTAGCCAAACTTCTCAAGACAAATTCACACTAACCCTCTGATAGGAGGGGTGCGTGGCTATCCTCACAATTCTTGCGCCAGACAGTTTGGGAAAGTCCTTATCGCCGAACTGTTCGCAGATATTCCAAGGAATCAAATCGCCGGCCGCCTTACGACCACGGCCGAGACTGTCGCGAACTGATCTGTTTCAAGAATTAATATACAGTGTAAACTCTATATAACGACACTGAAGGGACTGTGCATTTTATGTCGTTATAGAGAGATGTCGTTAAATGGAGAGAGGTCTGTTACTTTTGTCTGACGTCTTTTGCTGCACCAGTAATTTTGTTGTATTTTTTTACTTATTTTATTTATATCTTGCGATATTGAGGCATCTTATGATAAAGGAAGTATTTAGAAATTTCGGTATGCATGATGCCGAGAGTTGAGTTTACTACGGGCTAGAATGATAAAGCGATAAAAGAAGGTACACAGCTGCGCAGCTTTCACTAATTTTGGCGACTTAAAAGGTACTTTTAATTACTTAATTGTTGTCGTTATTGAGAGTGGGTGTAATGCTATATAGTGTATCATTGTACAGAAGACAAGCTAAACCAATCAAAGCTAATTTCGGCGCTTAAGAGAGTTTTAGTTAAATCGAGTGACGTTACATGGAGTTTATATAACTAAGAGGCCAGGGAGAGTAATCTTTTTTTACATTTAATTCTTTTTTATATGTTATTTTATAAAAGTAATATGAAGTAGTAAGTTTTTTTTATAAAGTAGTGGTTTTTTTAATATATTTTACAAAACTTGTAAAAAAAATGATATAATAATATGTGAATAAAAAATAGTATGTATATTTTTGTTGAAATATGAGCGTAAAAATCTCAATTTATCATGTGTAAGAAATAATTATTTTATTTCTACTCCACAATGACTATAATTTATAATATCCAGTGCACTTTCGTGATCATTTTACCCCTCTTTAATACATTCCTGTAATATTATAAAGGGTGCAATAGCGCATGCGTTAAAACTAGTTGACTGACAACACTTGATATCGAATCTTTAGGCAACAAATATACCGTACGCTTCACGACGGACAAATTGAAAGTTAAAGACGCAAGATGAACATGGAAACGCCTTAGAAATGTCTATAAAACAGCACACGATGGAAAAACAGTATTGACAAGACGCAAGATGGACATGAAAACGCCTTAGAGATGTCGATAAAACAGCACACGATGGTAAAACATACTTGTCCGATATATTCCCTTCCAAACACATTTGTATGACACAAAGCACTTCAGGCATTGAGGTGGAGTTTGGAGGCGTCGGCGCCAGCAACACAAATAGACAATGTGCAGGGGCATCAGCTAGCAACTGAATGTCGTTTGGACTGTTCTGCAAGTAATACAAAGATAACTTTAACTAGTTATTTTTTTTTCGTATTATTTTATCTGTCGGACGTTTGACCTGCAAATTTGTAAATTCTCAAAACACAATTTATATAAGGTAAACTAATTTAAAACAAGAATAAAATCAAAATATAAAATGAACATGATAACTATTAGCTAACTGTTGCTGAAGAGTTTGTTACCGTTTTCTCAAAGAGAAATAACTTTTTCGAAGTAGTGTACTTATTTCTATGTAGATTTAATTTAAATGTAAAAAACTTTTATTTCTCATAAAAACTATACCACTTGCGGTCTATTTCAAATAGGACGGTATGGAAGAAATTACGTAGAGACAGAAACATCGTGATACTACGTATAAGCCTAACGACACACCTGAGGAACTTTCGGCTAAATATGCTTACAACGTTTTATAAATAACCTATGACACATAAGTGGAATTTTTGCAGTGTTACGCCGCGTACAGTTTAGTGTCGATTCTTGAGTCGCCGAATTTTCCGCGTCGTACGTTCCGCGGGTGTGTCGCTATACTAAGATTCTTATTATTATATAGTAATAGGATATCTTTAAACAATTATTGTCTTATTCATATTGAGTTAGAGTAAGTTTGTTCCGTAAATACTGATGGGGAGAGGGGCAGTCAAGCGAGAACCACGATCAAAGCGAGACGTGTGTACTACAATCGGGAATCTAATAGTGACGGACTTTGTTATATACGTGTTATATATTAACTGTTATACGTGTTTGTATAGTTCTAGTAAACTCTATAATAATTCCAACGGCATTTTAATTCGAGTCCTGCTAAACTTGTAACAATATTTATTACGTAGTAAAATTTACGATAACGCATCCATAAAACATAACTTATGTTACGTTTTATGGATGTGTCAGCTATACCGTCCTATTTTAAATGGACTTTACTTATAGTGAGATTAAAATATGCGATAAAAATTACCTTATAATGACTCGACACGTAAATAGCGACTAAACGATGTAGGAACGCCTCGGCGGCTTTGTGGTAGCAAAACAAGGCGTCTCTATTCACCCTGTAGAGGTCGCAAGCTTGAGGGGGAGGGGCACCCACGCCAGCAGAGGGAGAAGGGGCGTCCAAACAAAGCAGGGAGTTGAGCCATGTCTCGATGGGATCGCCATCACGGTAACGGATTGGCTCATCGAGTTTAATCTGTATTTTTTTATGAGATTTTGTTTAAATAGAATATGGTTGTGGACAGTCAAATCAAATTTAGACATTTTTTGTCATGTTACAAAACATCGCCGCCTAATAGATTTTATATGAATACTAGCATTTGCCCGCGACTTTGTCCACGTTGGACAGGTAACAAAGATTACAGTTATATTGCTAAATATAAACTTAAATGTTATTTTCAGCGTTGTAATTGGATTTTTTTAGTATGAAAATACATTAATCCCGTAAATTCCCATAAAAACTCGGGATGAGTCCTGTTACTAAAGGCATACAACTACAATTTTTTCACTAACAATGTTATCGATTAGTGGGAATTTTGCATTGCAATCAATTTTTTTTGACCTGGCCACTTTAAGCTTCGCACAAGAAAATTCCCGTAGGATTCTCGGGATATAAAGTACCGCAGATTTTACGTTCGAAAATTTACTATAATTCAGTGAAAATCGCATAGAAATCGGCCCAGTAATTTTTACGTGACTCCCGAATAAAAAGACAAACACAAGAAATGGAAAATACTAAAGTCTATACTTTTACAAATTTATTACATTACTAGGATATGCCCGCGGCTTCGTACAGGCTTGACTTGAAATTCCCGCGGAATCCCGGGATAAAAAGTAGCGCAGAGCTTAAGTCTAAGAATGAACTGTCGATCAGCGAAAACCGCATCGAAATTGGCCCAGTAGTTTTTACGTGAATCCCGAACAAACAGACAAGCTGTCAAGAAATCTAAACAAAAATGCATTTTGTTCTTCGTCGTTTATAGTCTATTCCAGTTGTTTTTTTTAAATAGCTTCAATGTACAGACACAGCATGTTTATAATTTTATAATATTATAGATAGATACAAATTTGTGACGTCATAACTTTGTACAAGTAAAAGAAGATTAATTATTGTTTAAATATTAATTCAAATTATTTATATAAATTATGTTTTAAGGGTAAGATTTTAAATGCCAAAAGACATGGTTTCGAGTCCTCGCCGGAAACCATGCACCACTCGGGCAGTTTTCTGATAAAATGTGCACATTACCGCATGCTTGACGGTGAAGCAAAATATTATGATGAGAGCTGCACATCGAAGATAACCGATGTGGTCAACCCCACCAATTCGCCTTGGATAAGCGTGGTGTGTATACTGTCCCCCCCCATTAAAAGTAATTAGAAACGAGCCCAACAGTGGGACGTTTATGAGTTGTTATTATTATATTTAAACTCACAGGTGGCGGTGCATTGTGTTCTGTTTGCAACTGCGCAAACAATTTCAGGGATAAAGCTCTCCCGGTACCCTCGTATCCTGATACCGTGGAGGAGAGCAAGGCTAATGGTGCCTTCTGAGCTGCTGCTGATACATGAACCAATGGGATAGCTGCCGCTTCGTCCACTAGTACCAAATCCGCAGCAGCTAAGAGCGAATGGTCATCTGGGGTTATATACTAGAAATAATCAATTTATTTAAATGATGGGTAGTGATGAGTAGTACACATGTGAGCCAGTACATTTGTCCCATACAAAATACATTTGTACTGATACGGCTCAAAATTTGAATATGTACTACTTCAAAATTTTTGGTCCTGGTACTACTCCCGCCTAAAATGTAAGAGGAAGGACGGAACGAGGACAGCAGTATAATAACGCCTCTATGGATGTTCACATGACAAAGAGGGACACCATGACATGTAGGATTGCTAGTAAAATGAGGTGACCGGGGCCGATCCCATCCGATTCTTAACGAACATTTCCGAACTAGAAGTTTTGTAAATGACAAATGAGGGTATGACGCTCACCGCCTCACCGGCCTCATCGCTTCAAATGTACTGCCGCGGTACAAACCATACAAATCTCCTTGTCTCATTTGAAGTGGTACATTGTACTGGTTCAATATAAAATGTAATAATGTTACTCTTACAAACTCATTTTAAAATTATATCTTACCCAACTCTAATCATGGGTAAGCTGAACGTCATTTATTGAGATAAAAGTATCTTAATGACCCAGGATATAAGTTTCAGTTTCATTTAATCTATTCAGTAGTTTTCACATAATGCTCAAACCAAGGCTTGGTACCAGTTTGCTAATTATTTAACCGGTTTTAATCAATTATAACTGTTATAGTCAATTATTTCGTTTGGAGTGTAAACCTTAAAGAGAGTGACATATAAACCTGAATTTAACCAGTTTATTCAGTGAGAAAAGGAAGTAGGTATCGTTCTATCTCTGTTAACATGTGTTTGTGCGCGACTGAATACTTGCTGTACCACATGGCTGCCCTTTGAAGATTGTGTCAAAAACCGTTTCAAATCATTAGAAACCAGTTCAACCTGTTTAACAAACTTTTGTTACCAAAAACCGTTTAATTGAGTTTAAAGTTAGAATCAAAGTGACAAAATAAGTTCTTATGTACTTAGGCTTTAGCCGGTTAATTCTTTTACCAATTTCCAAGACCTAACAGACTGATATTGATACAAATTCTTTTTAAACTGAATTCTTAAAAATTTGTTGGTCCAAATAAGTAACCGTGATGTTTTTCGCTTGTTTATATTCACTTTACAAACACAACCCACTACGGATGTATTCTATTGTAGATTACAAAATCATAACTAACCTGTACAGTCTGCCTTGAATTCCTAACGATATTAATTCTAACAATCGCCTTCTTGAAGTCCGGATTCGTTGACCGCACTATATTATAATCAATATGCTCTTGATACAAACATGCATCCAACCCTTTCAGTAGGAACTCGAATAGGGTTATCAAGTTCTCGGGGTGGGGTGAAGTGACGTATATGTTGACGTAGCCTAGAGAAACCGCAGCCGCGATTGCCAACCCTAGGCAGGCTGATTTGCCACGACCGCGGGCCGCTGTTAAGCAGTGTGGTGGCCTGGAGGTGAAAATAATGCTATTGGGTAATGGTAAATCATATCATTGTTGGAACTCCTCCCCCAATTATTGACATCCAAAAAATATAAAAGACAATAAATTGACATATCATGTCTTTTTAATACAATTACTAGCGGTACCGGCAGACATTGTCCTGCCCTGAAAAAATAAAAATCTAGGACCCGATTCTAGTCTCTAGTAGATAGTCTACTGGTTCTAATTGTGAATCTAAGTCATCCTGGGACCCACTCAAACACATACAAAAAATCATCAAAATCGGTCCAGGATTAGGAGGATCCTAGAACCCGATCTCAGCGCCACCTACCGGTTCCGATTGTAAATGTAAAACCATTCAGGGGGTCCCATAATATACACAAAAAAATTAACTTAAATACAGACAAAAATTGAAATTGGTAAAGTCATTCTAAGTTATGCGCATGAATATATTTATATGATTCATACAACGGGGTGTTGGTGGTGTTTGTTGATGACATGCCAACAAATATCCAGAATATGAAGAATTTTTCAATTTTTATTACCTTCATGTTTTCCCGAATTTTCTTCATACTATCTTTACAAATTTAGGATCTAATATTTTAAATAACAAACATTGGAAAACATTGTCATGATGTTCCAAGATCTGACTAATGAATGATACTTGACATCACTACATACACTTTTCGAATCTAGATTAAGACATGTGGTAGCCATCCTTGATCATATTATAAATATGTAAACTAGTTTATTATCAATGCCGTGAAGATTTAACCAACAAAAGATATAAAGTATATAATATCATACTAAATAACTGGAAAATGTGTACTAGTGTGGAAAAAAGGTCAGTTTATTGTGTTAAGCGTCATTATAGAAGCATTCAATTACAATAATGGGATAGATTAATATTATTTAAAATACATAAATTACATTTGTAAATTATTAGATTAATGATCATTCAGTTATTATATGAAGGCTTGCTATACTTACCGAGACTGCTTATCAACCAGTGTATTGATTAAAGCAATGAGCGCTGTCGCTTGGTCATATGTACGACAGAGGGATACCAATGGACCGGCCGGAGGCGAATCTGATAGCGATTGGATTAAATCTGTTAATTTTGGGTTGATACGCTGAAAGGAAACTCATTTATATAATATAAATCCTAGTATTGTATATAGCATAGTATCGTTCCGACAGGTAGGTAATAGGTTTTAGGTACAACAATAGGATATGTGATGTAATTTAGTAGATTTCTGAGAAATATTTATGACAATATTTTTTTATTGTGCTCTATTTAACTGCATCACCATTAATTCTTGGAAACAATTGCGTAATACATTTATATAGAAAAAGGATTAGTAGACAAAAATGAAATCGGAGAATTTCATGTCAAGGAGACATATTTGTTTGCTGAGAGGTATTTTGCCACTTTTTCTTCTTAAAACAGTTAGAACACTGTGAAGCAGTATTAGATAGAGTAGAAAGTAGACAATCTTTAAAGCTTGGTCTATTGAAACATTACTATTACACTGTTTGACTCTAATTGAGCCAAAAACTTGATGTGACTGCTCAAAAGGGGCTTATATTAAATTAATTTTATACTCTGTTCTAATTGTTGTAATCATACCTCAGGAGTAGCATCTACAGGTTCAACTTGAGCAGTTTTAGACGAAATTGGTAGAACTATGAGTGAATCATCCAAAATCAAGCATCTTGGATTATCGGCCAGTGAAAGCAAGAATCTTTCATTAAAACGATTTACTACAGTACTGTGAGCTTCTGTTTTGAATCTGTGTAAAAATAAATAAAAGAATAATTATCTATTCTATTCCATCTAATCTATGGAAGAAAACATCAGGGCTATTGTAAAAATGTTCAGTATTTTGATATTGCATCCTTGGATCATGATTAAATTTGATTTTTTATCTAGTCTGATTACGAAGCTAAGTATCATATGCACATAACATTTTTTTAATTGTGGTATAGGTTGCATATTTGACCACAATCTAAGGATATTTTATGTGGAGTATTTGAAGTGGTTTTGTTTATGTAAACTTTGAATCCATATTCCTCGAAAATTATCAATTTGGGAATAAAAGATATACCATATTCATCCCCAATATCTGCAGTACATATATTTTAAATTTCATGACAAATAGTTCATTCAGCTTTGCTCTTTGAACTGACACCCTATTCCAGAAAAAACTATTTAATTTTGTAGAATAATTTAGTATGCCATAACCGCATGGTTAATTTTACACCAATTGGTTCATTATTTGTATTTTGATAAAATTATTGTAGTCAGGAAGAGTTCTAAGAAGACATTAATTAAAATGATCAAAAGTACCTTAGCGGTGTACTAAAACTGCATCTAATTTAAATGACACAGGTTTTGGCTGCGAATCATGTAATGATTGGCAGTTTTTTCCAACTTAATGTGCTTATTGTTATTATCACATAATAGGTAACTGTCAAAAAAGGTATCATAAGGAAATCGGCACATTGAGATGTGAAACCCACTAATTCTCTTTCCCCATGTGTAGGAGTGTAATGACTGTTTTTCTAGATATAGATATTATTCATTACCTAGAATGTACATCCATGGTGATTGAATGCAACTGCCTTAGAGAATCCATTGTTTTAAGCAAAAAGATTATTAACCCACCACCTTCTACTGTTTCTATTGTACGAGCCATAAGATTTGGTGTTAGAGCTTCGAAGTCCTGGAATTAAAATTCAAATTTCTTATAATAAATAAATCAGCAAACACACACAGATTGCACATTACAAGCAAAACAAGTTGTTCTTGTCTTGTGAGTTAGGTACATTTAGTTATACCCAAACTTATAGTTATTAACAAAAATTGTAGGTGTTTGTTTCTACCATTTATTAATAGATAAAAGTTTATTGTACACCAAGACAAAAATGAACTCACAGACTAAAATTATTTCTAATTATGTACAAAGGGCGGTCTTATCGCTAAAAAGCTGATCTCTTCCACACAACCCCAGGAAGTACAAAGTACTTACTTTTTAATAATAAATACATAAAACGATGAATATGCATTTATATTCTCTAGTCTACATTATACTTTCCCAAAAATTCTAAAAGCATAAACTAATTTATTACAATACTTATAGCTTATCTAAAACAGTTTCTTATTCAGAGTTGAAAAAAGACAGGAAGATTCATGATCAACTTTTGCACTACAAAAATGTATCTACCAAATGTGAAGTTTATGGTTTATTTATGAAATATTTTGTAATTATTATTAAGTAATTACCTACATTCATTTATGGACTAGCAAATAATTACTCTGGCAGGATTAAGTATGGCAATTGCAACACAGTTGGTGGGACTTCCTTCGCGGCGCTGACTCTACCCAATGTTAAGCTATGACTGAGTAATTAAAAGTAAATATAGCATGGCAAGCCACATCAGAGCATAAAGAACTAATAACTACATCAAGGGCTCAATTCAAGTTTTTTTATAATTATTTTATGTGGCACAAATAAACTCATGAGAGTTTCTGTGCCACAGTGGAACATATTTTGATGAAATTTAGGGTGGGGTATAATTATATATATTGTGATGAGTCACTATATATGTGGATTTCAATTTTATATATTTAGATGAACAAATCCAAACTTTTTTAATATAGGTTAGAAACCTTTGTGGTTTTTTTATAACCACCCAAAAATCACTTTATATCTCAAATAAAAATATATACTATATAACTAGACCCAAAATTTATTGTGTGTTCAAGTAGGTCCCTGGATGGTTTCGATTGGAACTGGTAAGTGGTGCTGCAAGTTTTATTTTTTTAGGGCAGGACAATGTCTGTCCGCCGCTAGTAAATCTATAAAAAAATGTTAATGTTTAATATAGTCATGTTGTAAAGTTTGCTATTTTACCTGAAGTACACAAACTCCATAAGTCTGGCCGAGCATTGCATGGCTCTCTGAATAATATCGCCCATGAATAGTGGTTGCAACTCTGAATGCATCAAAAAGGGACTCCTCAGACACCTCTAATTTCCCAGCTGCTATTTTCTTTGCTCTTTTCCTTCCATGACTATAACAAACAAAACCAGCCTATAGATATTTGCAAAGCCAAGGCCAAACAAACATTTTAGCAGCCTTTACGATGGGATAGAGGACTGAGATAAACAGGACAAATAGTAGGAATGGAAGTTCGGGATGGGTAAAGGATTGGAATAAGGGGAGAGAGAAGTGGGCCATTGAGAATTCAATTTTTTTTGTATTATCAACAAATAAACACACTTCACATTGTACACCCCCAAATTAAGCAAATTATACTTGTATTACGGGTTGTTTAATATACAACTAGTCAAACCAGAATAAACAACAAAATATTATTTATGAAATTAACACTGCCAGTAATTAAACCGATATATTCATAAACTTAGATGAGTTAAGATTAAGACATCAGGAAGACAGTTTAGAAATAAAAATCATATAATTTGGTATTCTTTAAACATTTTGTGATGAATAATATAAGTTAGGGTTCTCATCTATTAGATAGTCATTGCACTATAATTATAAAGATTAATCAAATATGGCTGACGTTTTGACATATTTTTATGTTAGATAAAACACCCTAATTGTGATATGCTATATTCTGATACAGTCTACTCTCGATAATTTGACACTCTTAATTTGAATCTTCCGATAATTTGAATTTTTTCGCCCTGAAAACACTTGATAAATTGAATAAAATCAATGTTAATTGTCTTCGCAATTTGAAGTTGAATGATATCCTACTAAACATGCTTGAAGTCCGGGCTTTCCTACTCTCTATAATTTGAAGCATTTAACATACCTGTCGTTTGTTTACATACATGAACAGATTTAGATAAATGAGATATGAGTAAGTTCACATTCTAGTCTTCTTTCAAACATTAATGAGTCATGTTAATGTTTGATTTGTGCTATTAAAATGAATCCAAGAAATTCCATAAGTTTCATAAGTAAACGCTTGTTATTTTGAACTTTTGACAATTTGAAATTTATCTCTGGTCCCTTGAGTTTCAAATTATCGAGAGTCGATTGTATATCATTTTATGATTATGTACAGCAATATTTAATATCAATGTACTAGACAGCTTCTGTGTGAGTGGACTAAGTGAAAAAAGGACTACAGAGGTCATAGCTTTGATTCCTGGCATAAGAATATCTCCTCGGTCAGTCATAAAAATTTTAAACAAATCTGAATAAACATTGAAATGAGTAAAAATAATCATATAAACCAGAGGATGCCAGAGGTCCACAAAAGTTTTTCTCACATAAATTATCTGGCATGTTTTCCATTTTAGGTTGATCTCCAGCTTCTGGATTATATACTAACTTACTTGCTAATTGCTTCGTCTTTATTCTTATAACACCATAACACAGTTGGCCGAGCCTTGACTGTTGACTTCACAAGCATATCATACAGGATTGGTACCTAAATCATAAATAATATTAATAAATTATGGCTGTGTTTTGACACAAAGTGGCATGGGATTAAGGGTAATTTGAGTTTAGGGGTCATATACCTCTTATACATAGCCATTAGACCTGTCATTTGGGTTAGGAAACATGTTTTTAAAGTCCACAAACAAGTTTTGAATGAATAATGGGAAAAATAGAAATATGTTCGATAAACAAGACTATGCCACTTTTGTTGAAAACAAGGTGATTTGTGTTTAGGAATTAACTTACACTTAATATTTAAAAGCAAATGTTACTTTCGTTTCAAATATGGGTTTTTGTTATTACATACAAACAAAAAACGTAGTGATAAACTTAAGAAGATAAATAAAATAAGTATAATAACGGCAAACCAACTCTAACACATTATTCTATTAGAAAAAGTTTTGAAAACAAATAGTAAACATTTGAAATGATTTTTTTATACCTGGTCTCTACTTTTGTCTCCAACTAGAAGAAACATAGTCCGATGACCCAATTTCACTCCATTTTCTATCATTACCCGTATCCGGTTATCTATTTTCTTTTTAACCATATTTAAAGTATAAAAACTTTATAAACTTTTTACTTCACTTTGTAACCTAAAAATGAACACGCCGCAAAGGTGAATGCAGATGTCAGATGCATTGAGATTTCTATTAAGCCGTCACTGTCAGTGTCAATTCTGATTGCTGTCATCGGTGAGGTATTTTTTAATAAATTGGCAAACAAACACACCCGTGGTACATCTCTAAGTAAGCAAATTACGCTTGTGTTTTTTAGGTGACACTACTCACTCTGGGGCCGAACCATTATAGAGAAATGAAACTGATTTCTCTATAGTTCCCATATATACACTCAGGCCATACTTTTGGCGAGATGGCCATGAATTGCCTATAAAGCGGGCATATCTACATTAAACATGTGTACCTACTAAATTATTACATACCACAAATACACTGATAGATACGTATACCGTATCAAATTATTTTGAAACAAAAAAATTGGGTGGTTAAAAAAAATAACCACGAAGGCTAAAGCGAGAGCTTCGTTTCGCTTAACCTTCTAATCAAAAAGTTCAGATCTGTTTCTACTATAAAGGAGCCTCATTAGACAGATGTCATATACTACGTAAATACGTAGGGATTAAAACCACGAACTCATATACTAAGTTAACCGCTTAAGTCGAGAAATCGATTAAAAAATATATATGACTGTGATCATTAGATTTATTTGTTTTTAATTCCTTTTTATGTCACACAAATACCTTATGAAATCGAAATGGAACCTGAAAGTTTTGTCTCAGTTTATGTACCGCATGCATTTATCATGCATCACAATTAACTTAAGAGAGAAAAAGGAATGGTGTGTATTAATCAAATACCTTGTACGTGATTCCTGATAAATGCTTCGATAATAATAATTTATCAAGTTTAAATTTCTACGTATTTAAACGTTTATATCACTATATTGAAATATTATCGAGTGTAATATAAAGAATAATTACTGTTGGAGGTACAAATGGACTGTATGTTTTGGTCCATGGTTCAAAGCCAGCAGCCATTAAGCTTTATTTCGGAAGCTCCAGAGCTTCCGAAATAAAAGCACCAAAAATAATACTACGGGAGGCTTCAACTTCGTAGGCGTCGGTGAGAGGGAGCTTCTTTGTTTTCTTGGCTGTTTACTGCGAACTATTGCTTGTCACGAACTACGGCTTGTCACGAACTACGACGCGCCTTTCAAGGCACCCTATATTTATAGAAGGTGCCTCCCCCGACCCCTCGCTTCGTTGTAACACCCCCTTCAGTTTATTTCTTTCGATTTTACATAAACCAAGCCTTATTATATTTTGGAGGTCTTCAGGTGGAAATGAAATATTGTTGTGTTTGAATTTCAGTTCAGGAATGCATATTTATTTGGTAATTAATAACCGATTAATATTTTATATTATAGCACACATTTAGCTGCTAAACAAAATATAACATGTAATAATAATAAGCGCACTCGACCGATTACACGTGCCGCGGTGAGGTGAGGCGAGGTATGCGCAGAGGGAAACATGGGAGCTCCGACTAGAAGCGACGCGCTACCGCGCGCTTGCCGATCGTTTGCGAACGGCCGCTGTGGTGATTTTATTGTTAATATAAATTTCATTACACCATAAATCCCAGCCTATCCGAGAGTCCTTACATTGCTATGACCCATGGTTTAAGCATACGAGACGTGGTAACGGGCATTTTCATTACTATAAATATATATCGTTGGTCTCCTTTTTTTCCAATCACCCTTTGTTATATTCCCACATACTTTCTTCAACAATGTCATAATTTTTTTTGCGGAAAATGGCGGTGTTGAACTTTTACGTGCTGCAGAACCTGAAAAAAAGACACACTTAGGCTATGTTCTGTATGTTTCAATAAAAAAAAAAAAACCGATATATATTATCTATCTATACATAATACCCTGCGGCTGCGCCTGTGCATAGGTGCGAGGCAAACTCTAGTTGCTAATAAAAGTTAAATCTAAATATGTCTCTACAATTATTGTAATGGTTTTTGGTTTTGTAATTAAATCATTAAAAAATATTTAAACTATGAATTGAGCACCTACTCCTTTTTTTAAGCTGGTTAAAAACATAACGAAAGTTTTTCGCCTGTATGAAATCCTTCAATACCTACGTCTGGTCCAATACACACTTGTCTAATTTTTTCATCCATTAATATGGTATGGGAGTTTCTGTAATAGTATTGTTTTAGGGACATTTTCGTTTGGTCATGGGATTCCGTAAATTCAACTGGCCTTGCAACTTGCAACCTGGTCACCCTGCTCAACCCTTGCTTCCGGCTAAATGAATAAAAAAAATTATAATTCGTAAAACAAGTGTATCTTATTTCATAATATTAAGCATTTTTCTATTAAAACTATGCTAATACTTGTATTATATAAATAATAATGTGAAAATTGACTGTGTGCAAGCCTTCCTCCTACTTATACGGTTACATTGTTTTGTGTTTGTGCCCTAAAATAGAGTGCATCATTCTGCCTAAATACTTTTAGAAAATGGCTAAAACCCAAATAAATACCAAATCTAGCCACTATCTTAAAGATAAGGAAGCTTTTTTGAAAGATCTGAAGCAGTTTAATGATAGTAAAAAGTAAGTTTACACCTAATTTTTTTTAGTGCCTAACCAAAATTTGCTTTGATCATGACTGATTAAAATAAATTATTTAGTGAATTATTTGTTCTATATTGTGTATCATTTAATTGTGAGCTTGCATTGTATAGTGCAATGGCGAAGTTTTCTATCTTGTAACAATGTTTCTATTTGACAAAGGGATCAACAAAATTTGAGTTTTGCATTGAATTGCAATATAGTTGCAATTTATAAAACTCTGTTTTACGTCTGCTTGTTAATGGTGTAGCAGTACATTGCTGGAACGTTTGTTTTAATAAAGAGATTTAAATAGAACTGTATTGGAATAACTTCCAAGCTTAGTAGTTTTACATTTTTTATAGCTGGAGTACAGTAGACTGGATGAAGGCCAACTTAATGGAAAGTGGTTATTGTCCCATACACATTTGCAAGACTAACATACCACTAATGTGCTCCAGGCCTGGAAAGCAAGTAGAACCTGGCCACTAATACTAGAACACAATTAGAGTTTGTTATAGTGGCATACCCTAAACCAGGGGTGGTGGCCATCTAGACTGGCAAATACCACCTGGTCCTACCACCTGGCTACATATCATATACAGTCTACTCTCAATAATTTGACACTCATTAATTTGAATGTCTTGATAATTTGAAAAAAAATCCAGTCCCTTGAAAAATACTTGATAAATTGAATAAAATTAATGTTAATTGGTCCCTTTGATAATTTGAAGATGAAGGAATATTGTCTTGCTCGCAAACGCGATAATTTGAAGTCCGGGCTTTCCTACTCTCTATAATTTGAAGCGTTTATCATGCTCATACCTGTAGTTTGTTTACATACATGTACAGACCTGTGAATTGTTTACATAAATGAGATATGAGTAAGTTCGCATTCCAGTCTTCTTTCAAAGGTTAATGAGTTATGTTAGTGTTTGATTTGTGCTATTAAAATGAATCAAAGAAAGAAAAATATCTTTCCATAAGTTCCATAAGTAAACGCTTGTTATTTTGAACTCTTGACAATTTGAAATTTATCTCTAGTCCCTTGAGTTTCAAACTATCGAAAGTTGACTGTATGTACATGAGATAGATTATAATAGTGAATGGGTGTTTAAATGCCTACTTAAAATCTTATATGATTATTAATTTTCCATTTCTCCATTTTATATCGAAAAGTATTACAATGCAACTATAAGCAAGTACATACACTTTATTAAACCAAATGGAGAATAGCACTTTATTGCTAGGAGTTAAGCATTTACTATAGTCTGTTGCTAACTGTTTCCTTGTTGATTAAGTAACTTTGGTAAATGTCTTCAAAACTGGATTTAAGTGTTGCTCTAGCCTTTGGTGGTGGTTTGCAAATATGGTAATGCAATATTATAAATGACAAAATACTAAGTAAAAACATAATTCTGGACAAGCTCGTAATTACTACATCACAAGTTGTTTTTCAGTAAGGAAACAAAATGTTGAAGATAAAACATAAAATAGTGCCTGGTTTCTTTAATTTACTACCTATTCTTTTACCTTACCATTGGTAGAAAATTTATATCACTTATATGGAGATTATGTCAAATAATCAGCAGTAAGGCAAAGAGTTCCAATGGCCCACTTCTCCCTCCCCTATCCCCCCATCTTCCCTATCTCCCCCTCCTATTCCATCTCCTGTGTCTCATTCCACCTGTCAGATCCCATTATCCCCTGTCCCTCCTATCCCATCCTAAAAGCTGGCAATACAATGGCTTCGCCTCTAGTATTCCAATAGGTGACAGTAATCACTTTTCATTAGGTAAGCCATCTGCCTTTTTGCCAGATCTGCAATATAACTAGTAAATGGTAGTGGGTACTGCTTAAATATTTATACCTAATTTTTATTTCACAGTTTGATAAGTCAAACACCAATAGTGAATGGAGTGGAAATAGACCTGTATCTTTTCTACACGCTGGTACAACAGAGAGGTGGAGTTGGAAAGGTATAGCAATTGGAATGATTTTATGAGATAATCACATTATTTTAAACAGGTTCCTTGTCAAAACTAGCAAGTTGTGTTGTGTATAGAACAACTCTACCTAGAGATAACTTATTTGAACATATTTTTGAATGTGTTTAGTTTTGAAGTCTGTAAAAAAACAAACTTGATATTTATTCCGCTGCCACACTGAACTATGCGACTTTTATCTAGTTAAAAATATAAAGGATTTGTCAATGTGCCAATATTGTTTGTTTTTGGGATTCCAAGGTTAAAAATTCATTTGTTCATCTATCCTATGTATGTCATAACCATTTTTCTAAGTAATGTCTTTAAATATATGAAATTTGGCAGAAAACTTTATTTTGTATGTTGCTACACTGTTGTTATCAAATTACAGATAATAGACCTACCAAATATGTAAATGAGGTATGACTTTACATATACACACAGTGTAGTTTTTTTTTATATTACATATAGGTTTGCGTTTGACCATTTATCTTGCTCGATTCGCGAGCGAAGATAATGGTCAAACGCTAAATATGTATACAGATATGCATGTATTTAGATAAAACTAAATATGTATGCAGTACACATAAGTGTTTGGGTTATTACCAGAAATATCTACAAAAATAATAATGTGTACCTCAGTGACTTGTTTAAGCCCTTTATTGGAGCATTATTCATAATAATTGCTAAACAAGTGTATGTTGTATATCCTCAAGTTAAACAAATTACACTTAAGTTCAATACATACATATTATCACACCTGTTACCCATAGGAGTAAGTAAAGGCGATAGATTTCCACTTGCTATGATCTTTACATATGTCTTTTGTTTCCTCTACTTTCTTTAATTTCTTCATTCATACACAGTTATTATAGGTACTGGTAATTGCGGTAAAAGCGGTAATTGCTTATATATTACCAAATCTTAATTGACATTTTTTAAAATTAGACTATTTATATTTATTATTTATATTTTCATTTTTAATTCATTTTGTACACCACTATGTGGTAGAATGTACTGTGCATCTATAATTGTATAACACCTGTATAAACTACATTCTTGCAAATAAAGATATTGATTTATTGATTGAACCCGATTCTTGTGTTCTAGTGAGTTAGGTAGGCAAAGACGTAAAACACTGAACCATAGATATTTTCAATATTATCTGACTGATAGTCAGCATGTTTTTACTATACAGTAGAACCTCTTTAAGCCGAACCATGATAATTCGAAAACCTCCCAAACTCGAAAAAATAAATTGGACCTCTGTAGATCAAATATAGCATTATTTGATTTTACATCTCGATTATTTGAATAAATCTTAAACTCTACAAGTCAAATGTTTCCTTACAAAATTCACTTAAATCGAAATTCTCCATAAGTCGGAAACTCTATAACTCGAATTTTTTGGTGTCTCCCTTCAAGTTCGACTTAAACAGGTTCTACTGTATTTACATTAAAGAAATCCTTTGTTTTACATTTTAAGGTAAACCAAAATGACACCTGGGAATCTTTTCTGCGTCCCTTGAGACTACCACACCCTTGTGTAAATGGGTCTACATTACTTAGACGGATTTATTCTTCATATCTAGAAAAGTAAGTAAATTGTTTTCTATTTTACTGCTCTGATGAAGCAGAAGAGTTTGAAATGTTTTTTTCTGTAGTATCATACTATAATTTTTTCTCTCTCAGTCAACCCCAAAATCGTTTTGAAAAGATCACTAACTCTGATAAGACCTTCACTCATTTAATTCTAAACACTACTCATATGTTGTCCTATTGAACAACTAATGTTATAAATGAGAAAGTTTGTGAAGATTGATGTTTGTTAGGCTGTCACAAAAAAAACTACTAAATTAATTATGATAAAAACTATTGTTTAGTTTGGCCATAATATGATAAAAGTCAAGTAGAAATGTCTTGCTATGAATTGTGTCCATGGTACCAGGCGGCACTCCGTGCGGATGGCGCGCGACAAGTACCGTGATTTTTTTTAAACAATTTAACCTCATTGGGGTCAAGACCCTGGGAGTATGGGGGCCTGAGGCGCACAAACTTTATCGAGACATAGCGAAACGTCTGGTAGACGTCTCACGTCATCAAAAGACTGGTCTATACCTCGGACAACGCATTGCCATATAGCGAGGTAATGTAGCCAGTCTTTTGGGCACATTTCCATCTTACAGCGGCGTGGCACTAGATTTTAATTTGTATATATAGTTTTATTTAGTTTACACGTATAACTAATTGTGTTCAAACATAATCATATGTTTACAAAAAAACCTTGGCGTTATATTTGACAGTGAGCTGTCTTGGCGACCTCATATCACCGAATTAAGCAGGCGGCTATATATCTCATCCAAATCCCTTAGAAGGTTGAAGAACTTCTTGCTCACTACCACCAAAATTAAGCTAGCAGAGTCCTTATAGTAATAAGGACTTCCTATCCTTGATTATGCTGACGCCACCTATCTAAATTTAACCCAAGAACAACTTAATAAACTTGAGCGCCTCCAAAATTTTTGCATAAGGTTCATAATTTGGGCTACACAAGTATGACCATGTTTCTGAATTCCGAAAAAGCTCAAGTGGTTGCCAATACGATTTCGCCGGAATACTCACATCCTTTCTTTTCTCTATAGTATTTTATATGTCCCAAGTACTCCTGATTACCTTAAACAACGTTTTGAATTCCTTTCGTGCTCTCATAATTAACGCCCTTCTACTAAACTTAAATCGAACACTCCTGCGCATAACTCAACTTTTTACAACTATTCTTTTACTGTTAAGGCTATACAGCTTTGGAACACGCTTCCTGTTACTATCAGACAAGTAAAATCGCTAGCGATATTTAAAACCACGATCAAAAAATACTACTTTTCGTTGGAATATGATATTTAAATTCATTTATAAATATTTGTATATTCTGTAGATATGTATTTGTATGGTATGTATATTAAGTATATATATCTATGTAATATATAAAATATCTACAAATATATCATTTATGTATTTATTATTAAAATGTAAGTAGTTCGTACTATATGTTACGTATACCACCATCGCCATTATCATCTCAATATATATCGCCATATTCATTCCTGGGGTTGTCTGGAAGAGATCGCTTTTTAGCGATAAGACCGCCCTTTGTACACAACTAGATATAATTTTAGTTTTTAAGTACATTTTTGTATTGGTGTATAATAAAGTGTTATCTATTTATCTATCTATCATATGATCAACCAAAATATTAGCAATTACCTCTTTCTTGATTCATGAAAGAGGGAACAAGTACCCTGTTTATCACTTTACCCGCGATATGATGACTGGAAGATCATTGACGATTGTGTCCATACTACGAATATCCAGGCCAAACGCAGAGGATGTCTTAGGCGGCCGATAATTGTACAGTGAAGTGTATGCTATTCTACACAGATATGAGAGAGCGAAAGGACCACCGGGGCGTGATGACAACGACGATATGGACGAGGACCCGCGCCGCGGTCGAGGCAGTGGGATGCCACGGATCACTTTCAGTGGTGGTACTTACATTTCAGGTAAACATCAGCTAATTTCAGGTTATGTGAAATATGGACTTTAGATAAATATTCTACTTTTAAATAGGGTTAATATTGTTACATGCCGTCAAAGATAAGCGCAAAGCTGTCTGTCGTAAGCGCAGTTTATTGTCTTCCGGATTTAGGAATTCTTTTGTGTTTTGAATTTGTAATTAAGAAAAACATGCTATTGTTTTATAACCATCATTAGCGTCGAAATCATCCTTATTGTTATTGTTTTCGACTTTGTTAGCCGTTCGCAGGTGTGCAAATTACTATTTCTCGGAAACTCCGTGCGCGCGACCAATTTCTTTGTACTGTGTAGTGAGTATAAGACAATGCCCGAATGGAGGGGCGGGCAGTCAAGCGACGACTATGAGACGAGTAAGACGTTTGTAGTACTCTCGAATAGCGATTTAGACGACGGACTTTACGCGTGTCGAATTGCATGGAATCGTGCAGTGTGAACTGGTTGCATCCAGTTTTATTTGTATTTGTTTTATACGTGTTTGTATAGTTCTAATAAATTCCATAGTAGTTCCAAAGGCATTTTTAATTCGAGTCCTGTAGCTCGTAACAATATGTTACACCGCAGTAAATACGAATTTTTGAGTGTTACTATAAATAGTAATTACTATTATTAGTAGTAGTAGTACAATTCGCCAAAATGGCAGGCAAACGAATTTCAAAGTCCATAAAGCCTCATCTGATGTATTAATATCATATATAGCTTAGCCGAATTGTCTTCGGCAGACGCCATCAATGGAGTTCTTGTGACCTACAATTATTGTTCGTTTTAAAGTAAGTTTACACATTTTTAGATAATAAAACCACACAGTACAAGTCACCTTTCAGTTCCTGCTATAAATCAATAAATTATAATCAAATAAATAGAGCACTAAACGATGGTCGAAAGCGTGTCGTTTTTAACCCTGGCTTACGTCAATTTCACTTTAGATGAAAATAAATGTGTGTGGACTATGAGGTATAATCAGATAGACTTGAAAGATCATAATGATTTTCAGTGAATTTTTTTGGTGATGATTGATATATAATTATTATTCCAGTCTTTAATAAGTATATCCCCTTTCTAACTATTAAGTAAGTTAAGGGGTGAAAAGAAAACTGAAAAAAATACTGTTGAAAAAACTTTCAACGAAAGTTGGTTAGGAAAGAATATTACATGTAGTTATTTGAGTTGTATTTCTGGATATACGGTGTTTTAGCACGCATTAATAAAATTACGAAAACGGTCGACGTCGAAATTCGTCCCTACTATGGATGGAACCCCCCTTGTGTTCATAGTCTAAGGGGCATATGTCTAGTTTTTATGTTATTAGTAGTTTTATTTAAGATGGTTTTTGGATGATTTCTTTCTTGTCTCTGGCATACTTATATGTTTAAGCTGTAATATTTTTTTTATTATGTTATGGAGCCCATGTGTTACATACCGGATTGCTGATGGACTTTTCTTGTCATCATGTCATTATGCAATTGTTTTGTAATCATTTATCATTTTGATCAGTTCGAGCAAGATGTTGTGAGCAGGTTTAGTAAAAGTAAAAATTCATTCTCAACTCATTAAACATTTGAAAATTTTATAAATATTCATAGTACCAACAATGATAACCTTAAAAATTCTTGTCAAAGCTCCAGGGGAGACACTCTAAGCTACCTCCTAAGATGTAGCACCATCGAAAAATTTCCCTTGGTTCTTGCAAAGATACCCAACTAGCAAGATTTTGTCATCTTAATAAAAATAAATCTCCTACTCCATTTCATTTCCCATTCAAAATATTTAATAATATTGATATTATCACCAAAACGACCTTAAAATTTTCTTGCCAAAGCTTCAGGGGAGGCACTCCGAACTCCCTCCAAAGGCGCAGCTCCATCAGAAAGACTTGCTTTGTCCCTCCTCTCACCAATGCCCAACGAGCAAGATTTTGCCGTGAATGTGTGTACTGTGTTGGCTGCGGACCACTCAAACAGGCTACCATTGTCAACCACACCGCATATATTGGACTTCTTGCTGGCTCATGCTGGGGTATATAATCATTGTGAGTATTGGTAATTTGTACATATGCATTTTGTTTTCAATTTCGCCTAAGGACATTTGCAACATCGGGGCCAACGCTTTGCCAGGCTCTAAGAAATTTAATGATGATCTTCTTAAATTACTCCATTGCCATAGTGTAGAGGGAAAGCCTTGGCGGGAAGTCCCTTCCAGAAAACTATGCTATGTGAAATAAATGTTTCAGAGGACCATTGATATTGGGACTGGTAATTCAAGGAAAATTTTTCTTCGTTATCGCCTGAAGATGACAAACATGGAGACGATCCACTTGATGGAAACTGGTTACCGTGACCTATAGACGTTTATAATACCAGGGGCGACACCATCGCGTTGCTGGCTTTTAAGACGGGATAAGAAGGATGGGATAGGGGTAATAAGATGGGGGAGTAGGATAGATGGGACGGGGCAGGAGGGGTGTAATGGGAGGATTGAGATAGACAGAATGGGATAGGAGGATAGGATATGGGGAAAGGACAGTGTGCTATCCGAAATCTTACTCACTGTGTGAAACACGATTAGCTCAAGGCTAACTATGTCACGCCAGTAACTTTTTTATGGTGAAGCTGGCAAACAGGCAGACGACTCTGCTCGTGAAAAGTGTTTACTGTCGCCAATAGACGTTTGGAAAGCCAAGGGCGGAGCCAACGCGTTGCCGGCCTGTAGGATGGGACAAACAAGAGGGGATAGGGTGACGAGAAAGAGGGATCAGACAAGAGGAATGGGATATAAGGGATTGAATATGGGATTGGAATAGCGGGATGGTATAGGCGGAAGGGGTAGTGGGTCATCGGAACTCTTACTTATCACACACTAAACACGATTAGCACAAGGCTAACCAGTTCACGCCGATATTCTATAAGAGCGTGATATTCTATCGATCCAGTCGGCCCAGGGAGCTGTAATTCCAGCATGACTCTACCACATCCAAACTTTATTGAGTTGGTGTACCTTGCAGCTAGTCTCCGAGACACAATCGGTCGGTCCTATTTCGAAGCTCGTGGTCGTTATCCAGATGAATTTTGGAACATGCGAGCAGGGGGTGGGGGGGTCAAAGAACTGGCCGACGAGACTAAGTTCATGCAGCCTGGGGTTGAACAACCCGAATTGATGGTACAAGCATTGGCCGCTCATAATACCCTCACCGATTGCCTCATGGGGGAAGACGAAGAGGAGGAAGTTGTCGAGAAAGTTGTCGAAGAGGTGTGTATTGTATATACTACGTTATTTTTATTAAATATGGCTCTGCACAATTTGTGTACATTTCTAGCCAGTGTCAAGCATGATTTCTCAAGTTTTAGATTATCTTCTAATCAGAATTCTGCTTCTAATTAGAAAAGTATAAGGCGAAAGAAGGAGATTCTTTTATTTTTGAATTTTTCGGTTGCTGATAGAAGTTCTCTGACGTCAATCTTTTGAATACAGCGCAATGTTTTACTGTGTGGTGTTTTGTATTGATTTAAATTAACACTATTTTTACTTGCTCGCAGACTGTAAAATACACAGAAATTAAATAGACCAATAATTTATAAATGGACCAGGAGTTTTCGATTAATTGCTTTCGAAGTTAAAAGTCAGTAGTTACTTAATAATTTAATTGACTATTTTATAGTTGCAATGGTGTGTACGCATTGACTTTGCCAGTCTCGAATTGAGAAACAAACGTTTATTTGTGAAAGATTTATCATCATTATCATACCAGACAGTATATTTGTATCTTTTGATTGACAATATTTGTTCTCATAGCAATATAATTAGTGTTTTCTCTTCATATTACCAGAACCAAACTGCGTAAGCATTCTAACTAATATATTCCCTATGTAATCTGTGATTGCTCAAGGATCCCAGTATTTGAGATTTGAACTTATCTGTAAACCTAAGTTTATTTATAATCATGGGAGAACTGGAAGACTAATACAAATTCTGTGTGTTAACTACAACATATTACTGAATTAAAGTTGAATGAACATTTATGTTTGGGTTTTTCCATCATAACATCCACAGCAGGAACCGATTGATGATTGGGTAATGGAACCTTCGGAGGAAAACCAGTTTTTCGCTCCGGAGTTGCCTGGCGGGGCTGCCTGTGTTTATACACAGAGGGTCTTGCAAATAGCCTCCATTGTACGTTCATTGTCCTTCCACGAGGATAATGTTCAATATCTTGCCAAGAACACTACGTTGATAAGGTGAGCTTTAACTATTGATAACAATTGTTTGAGATGAGTTGAGTGTTATAACGCAGTTAAGTAACAAGATCTATTGAATATTAGGTTGGGGAAAAAGTTTCTTCGCATTTTATATAAAAATTCAAAAGGTTTTTTTTATAAAGTTTATTTACATTTGACTAAAGTATGTAGGTGCCATTTTGTTGGATAACTTTTTGCCATCTTGTAGGTAGGGACGTGATCCCATTGTTATAAAAATTTTGGGGCTTCTTATCAAAAAACTGCGACAAGTGGTTTTGGCAGTCCTCTTGTGATTTTCACCTGACACTGCCTAAGGAATTCTGCACAGACCAAAACAGGTGAAAATCTGAAGGTATAGGTCAGGACTATACGGCGGATACGTTAACACCTCCCAGCCAAACTCTCGTAATTTTTGCTGAGTGGCTAAAGATGTGTGAGGTCTAGCTTTATCATGGTGAAAAACCACACCCCTTCTGTTGATTAATTCCGGCCGCTTTCTCTCAATTTTTTGCTTTAATCTCATCAGTTGTTAGCAGTACAGTTCAGAATCGATGGTCCTGCTTGGCGGTAACAGCTCATAGTGAATAATGCCCTTCCAATTCCACCATACACACAGTATCACCTTGTTGCGAGTTAACCCGGGTTTCGCCACAGTCTGTGAAGCCTGACCGGCCTTTGACCACGATCTTTTTCGCACGTTCTTGTCGTACGTGATCCACTTTCCATCACCAGTTATCAGCTACTTCAAAAATGGTTCGGTTTCATTAGGTCGTAATAAAGAATCACAAATGAGTACACGGTTCATTAGGTTTCTTTCAGTGAGCTCATGAGGCACCCAAATATCGAGCTTTTTTGTGTATCCAGCTTTTTTCAAATGCGCCAAAACCGTTTTGTGGTCAATTCCCAGTTCTCCAGCTACATTGTAACTACTAATGTGCCGATCTTCCTCCACTTTTTCAAAAATGACATCAATTTTGTCCGTAACAGGGCGATCAGAGCGACGTGCATATTTGATATCAAAATTTCGGATTGAAAACGCTTAAACGAAATTTGCGCTACTCTCACAGATACATTAGGTCCATAAACATCACAAATTTTTTTCGCGGCTTGTTTTGCATTTTTACCTTTTTTGTAGTAAAATTTTAAAATGTATCGAATTTCTTCATTAGATTCACTCGTTTTAACAATAAGAAAAACAAATAAAAATCACACATTTTCCTAATTAGAATTTGGAATTGTCTTCTTTAAAATTAAAACTTTTTAATGATACCAAAACCAGCCAGATACAAATGGTATAGCCAAAGAGATCTTATTACAAGTTCATACATACTATATGCGAAAAGACTTTTTCCCCAACCTATTATGTTTTGACAAGCTCATTTTTAATTGATTTTTTACATAAAAATTCTTTCACAAAACAAAAATGTTTCCTATATATATTTCTATATTTATAGTTAAAACTATGTTTTTGTTTGCCCATATCTGCACTTTTTTTAAATATGAATTATGAATAACAGACCATAAATGTCCCACTGCGGGGCTCGGGCCTCCCGTTATAGGGGAACGGACAGTATACCCGCCACGCTTGTCCAAGGTGGCTTGGCAGGTTTGACACATCGGTTATCTCGATGTGCAGTTTGCATCACGATGTTTTCCTTCATTTGGTCAGAAAACTGCTTAAGTGGTGCATGCGTTTCGGCCAGAATCGAACTCGCGCCCTTTGAGTATGGGATGCGTGTGCTAGCCATTACGCTACCACGACTTTTTTTTAAAATAATAAGGGTAATTTATAGCTACTATAAAATTTTGATAAATTTTGTTTGTGATTTTGATAGTTAACTGCTGATATGTGATAAGAGTTTGACATTATTAATAAAGAGTTTTATTATAGATTTCTGCTGTTATGCGCGAATTGCTGGGTTGGTACATTACGACAGTCCGGATTAGATACTCTTGGAAATGTGGCCACAGAACTAATAATCAAGGTGATTTATTGATATATAATGATATGATACATCAATACTTTTAAAACTCGATTTTGTAAAGATTATTTTATTAGTCTTACTCTGACACTAATATTTAGATACATTTTTCAATGCTTTTGTTATTTTTTTTAGGATCCTGCGACTTGCCTTATATCTCGCCATGTTCTTTCCACAATCCAATCGGCGCTAGTGTCGCCCGACAGAGCGAGGGTTTTGGCTGCTTTAGAGTTATTAAACAAACTAGCTCAGAACGAAATCAATGAGGATACATTGTTGAAGGCTTTGGAGGCTAAAGTAATTTTCTTAAATATAAATGCTTATAAATAGATTTGTAGGTATAAAGAACTAGCGGGTCCGGCAGACGTGGTTCTGACTTGACAATATAAAAATCTAGAACTGGATTGCAGCGCCATCTACCTGTTACTATTAAATCTAAACCACTCAGGGACTCACTCAAACACATTTAAATGTCATCAAAATCGGTGCAGGGCTTAGGAGGAGTTCATTGACATAGACACATACAGAAAAATTATATATGTCAAGATAGGAGTGTTTGCTATCTATGTTGTTGAAAGTTTTTTTGTTAATGTGCAAAGGTCATGTGGAGTATAGGTCGTCAGATATGGAAAAATTGTAATGGAATTGAAATTTGTAAATAACAAAGTCATTAAGGAACACTTAATGACTTTGTTATTTTAGTTAATAGATAATGACGTATACACTTTTAAAGTCGTTTTAATTATGTCCCTCTTCTAAATTGGGGCTGTCCACAAATTACGTCACACGAATTTCATGATTTTTTTGACTTCTCGTTCTTGTCACAGCTGGTCGAATTCGTGGGACTTCTCCTCCGTAGTGTGACATCACATATTTTGCAACTTTACATCAAGCAAGAACAAGAAATTATTAAATTAAAACCTAATGGCTTAGCGTGTCCCATCCATCTATTCATCTTAAATCTTTGCTTATACAGCGCGTTCCTTCAATAGCTCACAATGACCAAAATGCCCCGTCAGCCGTTCCACCTGGCGACTACGGTCGTTATGGTCGTGGTGAAAACGTCACTAATGACGTCATAATTTTTGATCACGCAGCGCTCACAACGACTCATGTCAAGAGGTGGGTCGAAAAACCGTTCCACTAGAGTTAACGATTGTAACGCCCGCAAGCAAGTGTAAAGGGAAAAATCGCGGTCGTGAACGTGTTCGTTGTGAGCCACTAGTGGAACGTAGCCATAGTCAAGCTGGATTGTGGTCAAGCGTGAACCTATACCACAATAAAAAATACTTTAAAAAACAATTTGACTGCAACATTATAATGCTGATAGCCAAAAAAGACTGGTAGCTTAGTGAGTTACTCACGTTTCAAATGACGCTGTTTCGTATCCTGGTCGGAAATCGTGTACCATTTAGGTCTTTTTGACTCAATGTGCATATTTTTTCAATCAATTATTACTTGCTGATGGCGAAGAGAAAGGTCGTGATGAAATCCGAGCATCGAAATACTCGATGTTGCAAACCCACCAAGCGGCTTGGAACAAGCGTGACGGATACACTGCCCCCCATATTACGAGGCCCGAGCCCAGCAGTGGGACATTTATTGGGCTGATATTATTAATTTATTTCAGGTGTACAGCGATGTATGTGCACTCTTGACTTTACGTGATATAATGGTGTTAGTTTGTACCCTGGAGTGTGTGTATGCGCTGACGTCACTGGGCGACAGGGCCAGTGAGGCCGTCGCCCGGGTACCCGGATTGGTCCACACTCTCGTCTCCCTTGTCACCGTTGAGGTGAGATTCTCTTCTTTAAATATGACTTTACAAGATTTGTGGATTTAGTCAGTGGTAGTAATTAAAAATTGTTCGTTTCACTATTGGTGGTATGAGAATTTGTTAAAATACAGGTTTTTAACATGTTATTATTCGTTTGAAATGTATATCACAATGTATTGGAGTCTTTCGTACAATTCTAAATGTCTGATTAATTAAAAAAATTACATGTACTAAGGATTGATGATAATTGGGTACTTGACAGGTAAATCAACTGACACACTTTATAATCAAACAAAATTTTCATAACCTCCTTGATTTTGTATGAGAATACTGCCTTATGACGTCACAATTTTAACGAGTCAAATGGCTTATTCATTCTTGTATAAACATAAACTACAATTAAAATTATGTATATAATGAACTATTTAAAGTAAGATGATAACGAGATATTTTGACGCCCGCTGTTTTATATGAATAATATTTTAGAATTTATTGTAATATGTGTCAAATACCCAATACAATAATTTAACATGATTAAACAGTAGTAACACTAAAAAAATTACACAATTAAAATAATTATAGAAATGTAAATGTGTTTTGCAAAAAGTATGTGTATGTGTGCACGCGTGCGTGTGTAAATGTGTGTGTGATAAACGTGAATATATTTATTTCAAAATTGAATCTTACATATTACTTATTGAAAGTTATGATCGTACTACTTACTTCTAAAACAAATACTGGTAGTATATGTCACAGTTATTATTCTCAGATAATACCAGGCCTGTGTGTATGACATTCGACAGTAAAGTGTTAACTACACTTTTAGTGCTAAGTTATGTAGTGAAATCGCAAAAAATGACGGTTGGGGTTAGGGTTACTAATTCTAGAATATTTTTTTTCAGTATACTTAAATGTGTTTTATTCTTATTTAGGCCCAAAGTTACGGTCCCCGCGCTTGTATACTAATGCGCGTCGTCGAGACGGTGAGCGGCCCTTCGGCAATTGCAGCCGCGACAGCCGAAAGAGAAGCTCAAGAGAGACAAACTGCACAACAGACACCGGTAATTGTCAAACTATGTTTCATTTAACTAGTGGTGAACCATTGTTGGTATATGTGTCATTTGTTATCAAACAAAATATAAATAAACTAGTGAGCCC
This sequence comes from Dendrolimus houi, assembly GCA_039645545.1. Taxonomy (NCBI): domain Eukaryota; kingdom Metazoa; phylum Arthropoda; class Insecta; order Lepidoptera; family Lasiocampidae; genus Dendrolimus; species Dendrolimus houi. The sequence continues at coordinate 11,849,442 of CM077136.1, forward strand.
GGCAGATGTTATCCTGCCCTAAAAATTATTTAATAATTTTAATTTATCTAGAACCCGATTGCAGCTCCACCTACCGGGTCCAATTGTGAATCTAAACCATACCGAGACCCACTCGAACACACAAAAATTCATCAAAATCGATTCAACCGTGGGAGGAGTTCAGTGACATACTAACATTAGAATTTTATATAGAAAGATAATAATAATTAATCAACAGACAAACACAAACATTGTATATTCCTAAACTAAGCAAGTTACGTTTGTTTATGGATAATATACAAAGGATCACTTTAGGCTAGAACCCAGTAGACAACAGAAAGTTTGTTTACGAAATTTACGCTATGAAACTCTATGTTCTAGAAGGCTCAGTCGACTCAACTACAGAAGCCGTCGAAATAATATGAAAGTGGCCGTGACGTGTCATTAAAGATTTATTACATTTATTTAAAAGATATTTTTTATAATTAAATTATATGCTTATTGATACAATTACCATGTGCTAATAACGGTGAAGGAAAACATCGTGATGATACCTGCATATCGAGATGACAGATATGTCAAACTTGCCAAGCCGCCTTGGGCAAGTGTGGCGGGTATACTGTACATTCCCCTGTAGTGGAAGGCTCGAGCGCAGCAATGAGACGTTTCTGGGCTGTTATTATTATTTTATAAGCAAAACATAAATGCGTTCCTGAAGTTCGTACACGTAGAAGAGAATTTAAAATATAAGAACTAGTATAGAGCGGAGTACGGAGAGTGTTGCGCTTTAGCTCAGCCGCTATTCGGATTCGCAGTGCATCTCTTTCGCACTACACATTATCAGGTATACAAACTCACGGAGATAACTTCACTCAAAGCGCGTTTTAGTTTTCCGCGTACTGTAAATGTTTTAAATATTAAAATGTTGGTTGAATGTTTAATAATGTTGTATACATAGGAAAAGTTGTGTGGTGTCCTCTAGAAGGTTTTTACAGAGTTACATGTTTACTCTGCGTTTTTCTATGTCATTATGAAATCCTTCACTATGCAAGGAAGGGCTACAGACAATTGGCCATTTTTTATTTCTATAATTACTAAAGATAAGGATATATCTACACAGACGCAAGTGCAAACACAAGTGAAAGCAGTCCCCGAACCTATCCAAGTGTCTTCTGCGGCTCCAACGACCTCAACTTCAACAACAAGTACTGCAGTCCCCATGAGCTCCATACAACAGTCTCATCTGCAGCAACGGACTGTACAGGTTTGATTATTAGTTACAATTTGCAAGGAAGAGGGTAGTCTAGCGGTCGACTATAAAAGGGTAACCGTGCGGTTCTTTCACTTCTTTCTTGACATCCAAGTGAGTTGGACGTCTGTTAGATTCGTTATACGAATAGCGCAATTGATGTTTTTCTTTTACATCATAACAGTTGTGTTGTAGATAATATTTGCGTTTTTATGTTATTTTACTCAACTCAATAAATTCTAACCTAAAGGTTATTATGATTATTGTCTTGTAAATTAAAAATTTAGTTAATATTTGAATTTGCGTTTATTTTAATTTATTTCTCAGTTAGTTGGAAAAATCGATTTTTATTATTTTTTATATAGGAAAACGAGCATCTCGCGAAAGCCTGGCTCCATTCGGCATACGAAACGTTGCCGCCGAATGATAACAGCACTTGCGACGCTGCCGAGGTGTATAGACAGTACCTGGCCTGTTGCACAATGTTGGGCAAAAAAGGCGTTATAGCGCCTAACCATTTTCCGAGATTAGTCAGGTAAATTTCCGATATTATTATGTGTTTTAATATTTTATCTACTACAATATCACTACTGTTACATACTAGACATGTGCGCCCCGTTGAAAAACGCCGGTGGCGGTGCGCTGGAGGTTTTCTGTCGGCGGCGCCGCGCCGCCGGCGGCGTAATAGTGTCGGCCTTTTTTAAGTTACTGTATTTAAATCTACTTCATCTATGTTTGATTCCAAAAATAGTCACAAACAAGACTGGCACCTAAGTGTGAGCTGCAAACCGGGAATCAAATATGCGAATGCTACTTCTGTTGTTTTCAGACCATCATCCGTCTGTTTTATATCATGCTAACAATTTTAGAGAGTTCAGTCATTTTAAAATACTCAAAACTTATACTAATACATAAAGTTGAAGAGTTTGTTTGCTTGAATGCGCTAATCTCAGGAACTACTGGTCTGATTTCAAAATTCTTTCATTGTTACATAGCCCATTTATCGAGGAAGGCTACAGGCTATATATCATCACGCTAAGACCAATAGGAGCGGAGTACCAATGAAGAATGTTTAAAAATCGGGTGTTTTTAAATTATTCCACGCGGACGAAGTCGCGGGTAGAAGCTAGTTACTTATAAACATAAAAATAGCATGGAAATTGTTTACAAGTCAACCAACGTCTTACTATTGTACGCGCCGCGCTGGAAGAAAGCGGCGGAGCCACGCCGACGCGGCGCACATTTACGTACACTTTAATTTCATTTGTTTTCACTATATTGTTTAATTAGAATTTGCCCCGACATCATCCACGTTACAGGGAACATAGATTACAGTTATTTGGCCAGTATTTAAAATCAAAGGGTATTTTCAGCAGGGCACCGCATTCTTTAGTATGAAAATACACGAATTTCGAAGATTTCCGTAAAAACCGAGTTTAGGCAATGTTACTAAAGACTAATCTAAATCTACTAAAGACCTAATAAAAAGAAACTGTCATGTTAAGCAAGTCTTAAGATCGCTTGGTTTCGATGTTAGGGAATCCCAGGGAATATAAAATGTCTCGGATTATATTGTTTTAGTATCAATCGGATCCGAATTAGCTAATTTTCATGTTTTTACTTTAAACACTCCCGGGAAAATTCCTGCCGGATTCCCGGGATGTAAAGTATCGCATCACTTGAAACAGGACTTAAGCTATTGTTCTAGTGAAATCGTACGAAATCAGCTAATATTTATCCAATCAAACTAATTTGTACCATATCCGGAAAAATTCACGCGGGATTCCCGGGGCACAAAATATCGCAGCATTTAAAAAATAATGTAAGCTATCGTTTTAGTAGAAACTGTGTCATGAGCTTATTTTTATACACCCGAAAAATTTCAAACCGCTCCCGGGATAATTTTCGCGGGGTACCCGGGATAAAAAGTATCAGTCATTTTATTATATAAAATTTGCTATCGATCAGTGAAATTACCTTATTGGTATTCCATTTTTTTTCAATTCGGCCATTGCAAATCATTCCCAGAAAAATTCCCGTGGGATTCCCGAGATAAAAGGTAACACAGATTTTAAGTATGAAAATTAGCTGTCGTTCAGTGAAAACCATATTGAAATCGACCCAGCAGTTTTTACGTGAATCCCGAACAAAAACAAACCAACAGACAAGAAAAAAAAATTGCATCGTGTTTTCCGTCGTCTATTCCAGTTTTTTTTTTAGCTTCAATGTACAGACATGGTATGTTTAAAATTTTATAATACTATAGATGTTACCTATAGAACCAGCAAACCTCAAATGCGTCCTTGAAGTTTGTACACGTCATTCCGCAAGATAACAAGCTACCATTACCTATCCCATACTCTTTATCCCATTCCCGTCCTATCCCCTTTATCCCATCCCTCCTATCCCACCTTAAAGGCTGGCAAAGCGTTGGTTAGCCATGCTAAAATCACTCTCTGGTGAACAGTAGAAGTTTAGTATTTTATGGCTTTTTCTTTATGTTCTTTATTAGCCGATGCTAATCCTTGTAATTTTTCTTTCATGGTTTTGACCAATTTCCAGAAGGATTACAGAATATTTGAAAATAAATTTTCGTTTACAGAACAGTGTTTGGTGGTACAGTTGGTCCAAATACGATAAACACAGTGTCAACTGGCGAAACGCAGCAAGTGTATGTTGGTATCAGAGCAAAAAACGTTAAGAACAGGACTCCTCCTGCAGGTAAGATTATTGCTTCTTTTTTAAAATTCCATGGCCAAATCGAAAATCATATAAATTAGTCTCTTCGTTTGTCTGTGTTTTATTTTTTGAAAATTAGGTCTCTGCTACATGCTGCTATACAATGGTACAGTGAAATCGGAAATAAATATAGAAGAACAAGTGGTGAGCTGTTTGGTACTAAGTGACTCAACGATTTTAATGACAATTTTTGAGACTAAAACAAGAATTTTAACTTAAAATTTCCTGTAATATCCATTTCGATATTGTGCTGGATTTAAAAGATTACAATACTTTTGACTATTACTGCCATGTAACGGGTATATTTTTATGGACGTCGCGGACGTACCTAGCCTGTAATATAATGAATGTATAAAGAAATCCTTGTTATCGTTAGGAAGTGGACCAGCTTCGCCGATATTGAAGGCGCAACTGACCAACAAACCGACCCCCGCTGAAACTAAACCGATCGTTACTCCAACGCAGGTAAGTTTATGTACATTCATTTTATTTATCACTATGTGGTTGAATAATAGTAGGCATAAATACGCAAACACTTATTTATACGCACACGCTCACATGCTATCTATCTATCTATCCGTGCAGGAACGGAGAAAGAATACAATTTCCTACGGCCGGGCGTCCTGTAGTAAGAGGCGACAAAACAACCCACAGCCAGGTGGTAGGTGTAGGCACTTGCCCGACTGGATGGCTACCACCCCTGGTCTAAAGTATGTCGCCATAACAACCGTGAGTTGTGTTCCGGCATTAGTGGCCAGGTTCCAGTGTCCCTTAAGAGAGCAGCAGCACAATTGTAGCACCTTTGGTGTTGCAAATGTCCATAGGCGATGGTAACAGCTTTCCATCAAGTAGGCCGTCTGCCTGTCTGCTGAACTCATGCAGTAACAAATAAAAAAAAACACACAGACTCACTCACCTACACACAAACTCACCCACCATACTCCTTTCTGACACTTCATAACATCCTCTGACTACCGACTTTATTTTTTTTAAACTCATGACTCATTACAGTATAGAAACTAAGTACGGTAGTGCCTTATGTGCTGTTTAAAATGTACCGTTTTTCATGTGTATTTTGTAATGGTGTATGAAAATGGTTAAATAAATAAGATGTTATTATATACATATTTAATAATGATTATGGGATTGTTATGCACAGTGTTCTTCCATGTTATTGGATTATGAGTGAATATTGTTTTACAGGCTCAACCAACCGTATCCCATCCTCATTTATCACAGGCGTTAGAAACGAATCCGTCTAACACGACGCTCATCAAACACCTGCTCGCGCACAAAGTAAGCCCGGCTGTACAAACGACGCAAGTAAGTGCCATACTAACACAACTAACTTGTATGAATTTTAGACTTTATTTTTATTGTAGAATAGAGTATCAGAGATAGGTATAGATTTACAAAGAAAATTCAATTGAGATTTCAGTTAAACTGTATAAAGTTTAATATCTATACTGCAACGCCATCTAGTGGCAAGTTATGATAAAATAGATGGTGCAAAAATATTGCCATGCTCAAATATCTCTAAGGAAATCAATTTTCATGGTGATTGGTTGAACGGTGTAGAAGTTGATGCGCTGCAGCGTCACACATGGGCTACTTATAACAAAACAGATGACGCGAAAATGTTTTGTATTTACAAATACACATGTAATTGAAATATGGTCTTGAATATTTATACAGTGGTACTAAATATTACAAACGGCACTGTTTACAGCAGTATTGAATAAATGAACAATGAAATATTCTTATATTGATCCAAGTGTGGTATGGGCACTGAATAAAGGTATTGAACATGAATATTTCGAAGACGAAAAATTCTAAACGCATTGGTATTGAATAAAGTTTATTAGAAAAAATCAAATCAATCAAAGGGTATAAAATATTGAATTAGACGTTTTGAATGTGACTATTGTAGCGATATTATATTTTGTTGATTTTATTATTGCAGCACTTTTCGTGTTGTAATATTTTCATTTTCTCGAAAGAATCAGGTGATTATTTTCCAGTTCTGTAAAAATTAACAAATATGCATGCCAGTTTTTGTGTGATTTTAATGATATTGATTTTTTTTTAACTAAAAATGTATTACGTGTTGTGCGGATTCATAAATCGTACAGTCGATTTGACGAAATTCCAGACACTATTGTGCTTTCACTATATTTAGTGATAATGTTAAAAGTTTATGTAGGAAGCCTGACGTATTCTACTAGTAAGCATGGTTTGATGAAGAGTTTTAAGTAGTGGCTGGAAAATATTTTGTAGTAAGGAATGATAAGGTATCCTAGACAACTAACTTAATAATTTAATAAATATAGTACTTGATATGGCATGCATAGCAAGCTTATTTGAAAGCATGATCAGTTCATTGTTGATATTGTTATTTTTTTACAATAAGTTTTATAAACAATATGTAACTATATAGAGCGCGTTCCTTTAGTATTACACAACGCCCAAAATGCTCCGTTTGCCGTTCCACATGGCGACCACGGTCGTTATGGTCATTGCGAAAACGTCACTAATGACCACAGAGCATTAATTCTCTCTATCGATTGACATTGAAAAAGGCGCGATTTTCAAATCAACCAATGACATTTGTGTATTTCGTCGTTAATGACATCAACGCTCCATAATCCGTTCCACTAGAGTTTATTGATTGTAACGCCCACAAGCAAGTGGAATGGGAAAAATCGCGGTCGTGAACGTGGTCGTTGTGAGTCTCATGTGAAACGTAGCCACAGTCGTCTACAATAGATTGTTACTAATGTTTGGAAATGGAGCATCCGCACTCCTCGAAGACTTAATGTTCAAACATTACGCACTCCTTGAAGGCTTAATGTTCAAACATTACTGAACGATACTACTACAAATAAATGTTGATACCAAATAGTACATAGAATATGATAATTAAAGATTTATAAATATGTATTTCTTTAGGTCACACAGAGACAACAAAATCAACAGAAGATGCCAGCTACCTCTAATACAGTCGTTGTACAGTCCAATCAGGTAATGTATTAATTGATATGAATAACTAGCTATTATAATTATGCATGTAAGTAATATTATTATTTATGCAGTATTATTTGTCTCGAACGTAATTGCTGAACATAGGTCGGCAAAGCTGTTATAAGAGAATAAACGAGGATACTCGTTTATAAACCATATTTATTCTAAAGCGTCCTTCTTGCAGCAGAATGCCGATCTAATTGATAAAGTACATTTAATTATATATTATGATTCTCGCACAATAATTAGTTTTAGCTACTACGACATATGCGTCAAAAGCCAAAGTAAGAATTATCTTTCGTCGTTATGCCCGCTTGCTTTTGTATTCAAGCGATGACGCAACGAGCCGACTAGTTATCACAATTACCCGCAAATATTATCTACTCAGTAATCAAACTTATTAACAATAGTAGAATAATGTAACAAATGTGTCACTAGTGAGTGTTATTTAATTAATTTAAGGTATTAGACGTCGATCCTGAGGCTCTTATAAAATGTACTACGATTACGCCCGATGGTATTGCCAGCAGCACGCCGGCCGTGCAAGACAAGGTAGTCGTTTAATTTCGTGTATTTGGTTTTGTTTTCTTGATAACTTGAATGAAGAAATATTATTATTATATTTTGATATTTATTGCTGTTACGTGACATTGTTTCTTTTTTAATTGCAGGTGATTATAAATGCACCCGAAGATTTATTAGGTAATTATGTCATTTTTTTATTACTGTAACAAGAGTAATGACTAAATAAAATGATTATATAACTTATTGACTTTGTACTACAGCTTTACATGTATTGAATTACTACCATTTTTTTGTGCCATAAAGATGCCCGTGAACATCCTACTGCTGGATTTGAGTCTTCTCATTTGATAGCAACTCGTGTTATACCTGCCATGCTTGTTTATTGTTTAAGGCCTATTGGCGGGTTTCATGCATTGATAATCTGTATGGGTTTACTCACTATATTTTTCTTCATAGCCAACATGGGGCAATTGAAAGAATATGTATATTACGATCAGAAAATTGCCTAAGCATTGCTGCTCAACCTGGTTTGAATTAACGCGAAAATACAATTAATTTAGTAAGAATTGTCTGAAATAGATTTTGTTAAAGATTTTATTGTACGTTAGCGATGGGTACCCGATTAAAATTTCAAAACTTGCCATCCGGCTAGTTGTGGATCACTAGCTGGCTATAAAACCAGTATGGCTATTTGGCTAATGGGTGAATGACACGCTACTACTGATAGCCGGTTTTATCGGACAACCTTTAGCCAGCTGCCGAGTTGATGTACAACATAGCTATGGCTATTTTGTGAACAACCGTTAGTTAGCTGGTTTTTACGATAGTTACTTATCTCTGTTGTTTGTATTAATTAAAAAATGTTTACAGTTCCTAAAGAAGAAGCCGTACAAATACAAATCGATGAACAAGCGCAGCTTACTATTGTAAGTTTTGATTATTATTTATGCAATATGTATATTATTTATAACACGTAAACGCCTATCGTATTAATTTGTTTGAAAGTTTGTTTGTTCATGGCTTATGTCTTTACGGTCTTGGGTAAGAATGATGGTAAATGAAAAATGAACTTCTTGTAGATATATATATATATATATATATTGGAATGTACCCGTACTTTAGATAATAGGGATGTTTAGGGACTCCATTTTATCACGGAAGAAGCTAACATTTTTGCCGAGTAACATTTAAAATTTACGTAGATGAACCCACGTAAATAGCTTCAGTTCGAAATAATTTTTTTAACCACTGAACAAACAGTATTAAGTTTAATTTATAAACATATTTTTTTATAGAAAACAGCTCAGAACAAAATGCTAGCTGACCTCCTCGAAAAGAAATCTAACCCACCAGTGCAAGTGGTACAAATGGGGCCACAAATTAACGCCCCAACAATCCAAATAACTGAAACCGGTCAGATAGTTCAGGTCAAAGCCGATCCTACACCGGTCATACAAATATCCGAATCGGGTATCGTCTCAGGGAACCAATATTTTCAAATAAAGAACGAGCAGGGTCAACTCATTCAAATAAAGAACGAACAAGGTCAAATCATTCAGTTGAAGACCGACCAGTTACAACCGCCGTTGTTGCAATACAAGAACGATCAAGGTCAATTCGTTCAGATCAAGAATGAAGGACAGTTAAATCAAATACTTCAATCCGGGGTCATTCAAATAAAGAGTGAAAAGGAGCACATAGTTGAGTCTGTTGTGACGGACCACTCGTATACAGAACCACCTTCTAAGAAGATTAAAGTTGAAGAAAAAAGAGCAGTAGGTGTAACAGATTTATTTTATTATTGCCTTATTTTTTTCAATTTAATTTAAGGTTTGATTAAGATGCTTTAAAAATCTTTTCTATTCCAATAATACTATTTAAATAAACGATGTCTGATTATAAATGACCATTTTAGAAATTGTTATTTGTCCGTCTGTATGAAAGTCTTTCTCGAATACGTTCCAAAACTGCTCAACAGACTTCAATGCAAATTTTAGGGATTTAAATAGGAACATTATCTTAAAATTTTGTTTATGTTGAAACATAAAAAAAAATCCACAAGATATCGAAATTCATTTTATTATCAATTAACAAAATATTGTTACAACTTAAATTCCGACAAAAACAAAATCCACCTGCATATCTGTAAAAAACACATTTTATTACCTGTCGGCATTTGAACAAATTGTAATTCTTTTATGATCGTTTTCTTTTGTTTACTTATTTTTGGCATACGTTTCTAGAGAACAGCCCATTGTTTATTGTACTCGTTAATGGCCACTTGTGTCCGACTCATTAGCCAGGTGTTTTGGATTATGTCGACTACTGATTGAGGGAGGGGTCAGTCGAGCGATAACAACGATCTAAGTGTGACGTGTGTACACTCAGAAATCTAATATTGACGGACTTTGCGCGTTTTATTGAATTAAGACCCTCTCCATTATGTTTGGATTTGTTGTGCTCGGTAATATTTGTACCTGTGTTATACGTGTTTGTATAGTTCTAATAAACTCTATAATAATTCTAACGGCATTTTAATTCGAGTCCCGCAACTCGTAACAATATGAATAAATACTACAAGTCCGACGCGAACGAAATGGCGGGCACAGATGGTATAACATATATTACGTTTTTATCTTTCGTTCTCTTTTACTTTTTCAATGTTTTGAGTAATTTTTTCCATATATTTGTTTATTTATTCTTATAAAACATCTCTTATATACTATTATATAATATATGCTATTTATTTTCATTCCAGTGCAATACGCACCAAACTTAAATGCGCTTCGAGTGAAGTTAGTTCTGTGAGTTTACGCAGGTTCAGTTAATTGTTAATGTAGATACTGTGTGTTGTGCAGAAGAGATAGCATGAGAGTGGTGATAGCGACCGAGTGAACCCTCCCTTCTCCGCTCTGTATTTTGCGCACCGTATAACTATATTTTCCGTAATGACATGTACGAACTTCAAGGACGTATTTAAGTTTTGATCGTACTTTTTATTTGTTTTTTCCCCCCATTGGTATAACGTAGTTATATTAAATCACTTTCAGTTATCGCCCCAAGAGTCTGTGACGGTGTCTAAAACGGCGGCTAATCTTTACGCAGCATTAGCCGCATCAGCTTTAGAAGATGAGGATGATTTGGTGAGTTTAACTTATCCATTTGGTAGTTTCAATAGTTATAAGTCTCTTTCTTACACTTAAAAATATCTTTAAGCTGTAAGTATTTGGTTGTTTAGCTTACAAACATTACGTGCAGGTGGCTTAGCTCCCATATTATTGAATGACTTGTCATCTTCTCTTCGGGCAACACCCATATACTGTTTATCGACTGAGTTGCCTGCTAATGACATAGAAATCTTTTCCCGCGGAAGCTATGTCTTTATCTATACATATAATAAAACTATAGAGGTCGAATTTCTGTACAATGAAAAAAAATGCTAAAAACAGAGTCAGGGGGATGCAAAAAATGAAATAGAACTAATTTAGATTTTTTATTTTATTTTATTTTTCTCTCTTTGTTTGTCTGTTTGTACCGGCTAATCTCCGAAACGACTGGCTCGATTTAAATTAAATTTTGTATGGTGGTAGCTTATATCCCTGGTCAACATATAGGATACTTTTGATCCCGAAAAATTAAAGAGTTCCCGTGGGATAGTTAAAAAACCACATCACGCGGACGAAGTCGCGAGCATCAGCTAGTTTGGAATAAAAAGTATACTATGTTCTTCCTCGTTATGCAAATACATATAGACACTATCGACTTAAATTGGTTATTCTTACAAAATTACTACATGAAACAGTGGACTAGCCTCCTTATTTATAATAGTTAAACGAAATTTATACGCTTGTTAAAAAGATTAAACAGGGAAGTGTTTTCGTAATTTCGTTCTGAATACGATTATGAGTAATAATAATAATAATAATAATTTATTTTGTTCCAAAAGTACATACAATAATTTTTTGGGGTAGGGTCCTTCTATTAAGTATTAATATATACTTGTGTCAGCAGGACCCGCTCTCAATTAACTTAAACATTAAAAGATAACTTTTATTACAATAATCCTTATACAAATAATTTTTTTATGTGTTGTGTACATTAATTTAAGTGTATGTGCGAGTGTGTGTAGATGTATGAAACTAAGTGTTTGTGTTTATGTTTACAAACTAAGAATACTATGTAATATACATTAAAACTTGTTCAAATTCTTTATATGTTTTCAATAATAACAAATTACAATCATAATATTTCATATTACTAAATTGTAATACTTTATTAAATTGATTAAATATATGTATGGAATGCATTTTATATTAGTGATTAGCAAATGGAGTATTAACCCTAGTGGTTTTTATAGATTTCCCTTTCCTTCTATCTTTGTCAACGCTTTCCTACAATGAAACGTTTTTAAGATAACATTTAATACATATAGTTTTCTTACTGTTAGAAGTTCACACCTAGAGAAAAGTTCCCCAGTAGAGAATCTACAAGGTTTAAAATACATGACCTTAAGCAATAAACGTTGAGATCTTTCTAGCTCAATAAATTTACTCTTGGCAGCACCTCCCCATATACTAATACAGTATATTAAGATTGATTGCACTAGCGTTACATAAATTTTATTAAGTAAGGTGGCTGAGGCAACAAGCCTTAGCATTTTGAAGATCCATGTCAGATTCCGTAATCTCTGGCTAACCGTGTCAATTTGTAAGTGTCAATTTAATCTCAATTTAATAACACTATTTTTTAACGAACCTACAAACCTCGCATGACTATTATAAATAAATCAGTTAGTGAATATTTTTGTAGCTGGAATCATTTTGTGTATCTGCTCTACGCTACATGTCTATTTATGTGTGGAGTATTTGTGTAACTAAGAGTATTTTACGTAGATAGTCCATATGCACCATTATCATGTAAAATCTCCAATGTAAACAATGTTACTTGTATATTGTTGATTAGTAATATCTATAATTATATATTAAATACTAATATAATACATTTTTGTGGGGCCCATGCAGAGAGTGGCGAGTTACCGTCTGCCCATTTTATCCCATGTTCCCCGAACATTGCGACGGGCAGACGCCATAGTCCCCATATTCCCAGACCCCTAGTACCACTAGCAGTTCACCCCAATAGCCCGGTACTTTTTGTTCTCATTTCCCACAATAGTTCTACACTGGCCGGGGCTTGTCCTTGGGTGCATTGTTATACGGTGTAGACAGGGATAATCGCCGGCCAGTGTCACACCACATTTACATTAAATTTGTCAAGGGGCCTCTACGTGTTGGCCTTCCCATGGCCCCACGCAAGCCCTCCAAAAGTTCGGGCCATTTTCATGGCCCGGGGTTTTCAAAGACATACATAATTTAAATACATATAAACAAACAACTAAGTTACTTACCAAACTTGAGTATCGGCAGCAAAAACATACACCTACGTTTTTTTCCAACGTACCGACAGCAAAAATAAACTCCCAAGTTACTCCCAAAGTATCATAGCAAAATAGTGACGTTAATTTTTTTTTCTTGTCTTCATAGAGGCCTCAAAGTTCCGTGCTTGCTGGAGTCCTACGCTCTAAGGTTTACATTTGAAGATAATCATTATTTTGGTAGAATTATTGTTGTCGTTAAAGGTTTTCTTGGAGCTTCGCTTACGTAAATTTCGTATCTCTCGCTGAAAGCACCTGTAGTTCTGGATAAAACTTTTCTATGGTCATTCTTCATCGAAAGTATAGTTATACTTGTCCAAACCTGCTTGGATATAAACTTTTTTGGTGTCATTCTTTAATTTAATTTATATCTTTTGTTTTGTTATGTCACATTATTATTGGAGAAAAGTTTACATACTATTGTCTTAAAAAAATATTATACTTTAATTTCGCTTTGAATACAGTCCGCTATTCCATACACATTTATACAATACATACAAAATTTCTTGATTGATACCAAGAAACAAGCAAACATTAAATCAAAACCACTTTCATATTTGTATATTAGTACGGTTTGTATGCACGTATGTAATTACATTAGAATCATATCATTTAGGTCGTAATTTTTTTAGTAGTATGGTTCGTCTTTTGTTAGTTTTTATGTTTGTTTATGTCTAAATATTGAAAAAAATGCCTCTATGATTGAATTGAATTTTTCAATTTAGCTTTTATAGCTAATTCCGCAAATTTGTTTGTCGCAGGTCATTGTTTTAGATAATTGGGTATTTGACACATTTAGCAGTAAATTTTGAATTAATATAAATAGAAAAGTTTGTTTGTCTACGCTATGGTGTACAATAGTTGTCTATCTATTTAAAAGATTTTGCGTTTAAATACCGGGTTACCATATTATTTTCAAAATAGATATCACAGAGATAATTTTTATTACTGTTTAAAAATAATCAATAATCTATTTCACTGGTTACAATTATGACGTCATAACACAATAAATTCATAACATAATCAAAGGGGCTGTGAGCTTTTCAATGACTCGGCAACGCCTGGGTTAATGTTACTGTTAGTGAATGTATCCAAATGCGACATACTTACGACGTTAATGAGTAGCTACATTGTTTAGCGTCATTAACAATGTCGCAGCTCAAATAACGCATTAAACCCTTAGCTACATCTGTATGACAAAGCACTAACATTATCCCAGGTGTAACAGGGACATGATAAAAAGTATTCCTGTTGATTAAATTGTCATGCACTCCATTAGGTTGTTATTTATATGTATAGTCCTGGTATTGAATTGTAAGTATGTAAGCTTAACTTCGCGATCAAGTATTTATAATGTTGCTTTGGTACTTTTATTAGTAGCAATCTAAAATGCAACTAAAATGTGTGTTTTAATTTACCTACCTATTAATTTGTAGATGCCACCAAAACAAGAGCAGATCGAAATGATACAACCTTCGGTTTTGGTGACAGGAGCGGGCGAAAACACATCGGTTATTATACAAGAGCCTATTTTACAGGTAAATAACCCGTCCGTAGTCCGTCACTAAATAGATTACCGAATGTACACAAGCCTTGCTTCGCTTGTGGTCGCTCGACTGCTCATCTCTCCATTGGGGCATTGCTTTATACGGCACAGATGCAATATGCCTGCCTGACCGTGTTTCTTGGAAACACACCTGGCTAATGACTACCATAAAAGATTACAATACACAGTAGGCTGTTTTGCTAATTACAAATTTTAAACACAAAGTAGACAAAAGAAGTCCAAATGTCGAAAGGTAATAAAATGTGCAAAACAGGTATGCAGGTGTAAATTTGTCTTTGTTGGTCGTAACACTATTATTACTAGTGTCTCTATAAATTAACTAGCGACTAAAACGCCGAAACCGCCATTAATTTAATCGCGCTTACGTTTTATATTCATACATATATTATTACTGTATTACTATCTCTTACGCTCGGCGGATTTCCACACGTATTGGATAAAATAGCAACTCTTTAACCCGATTGGGCATCGTTTCAAAATATGCGGTGACGTTGCAAAATTAAAAATACAAATTATAATAAGAAAATACATCGCGAGTTAGACGTTTTTTCAACAGCGATGTAGTCGGCGTTTGCATCATACGGTTTGTTTTTTCAATCGGCTTACCCTAGCCGAATTTCCACCCCGCGTTACTGGTAAGTAATATATAGTTACGCGCCGACAAAAATGGATGCACAACTGCCTACCATAAAACACACATTTTATTACCCGCCGGCGTTTGAGCTAATAACATTGAAACTGTTTTATGACTGTCTTCTTTTGTTTACTTTGTGTTTAAAATTTGTGATTGGAAAAACAGCCCATTGTGTATTGTAATCTTTATGGTAGTCTTTAGCCAGGTGTGATTCTTGGAAAATTCAGTCCACACGGTCGACCAAACATATTAAATTTGGACAGTATAAAGCAATGCCCCAACGGAGGGGTGAGGCAGTCAAGCGATAAGCACAAGCGAAGAAAGACGTGTGTATTACATTCGGTAATCTATTTAGTGACGGACTTTGCGCGTGTTATTGAATCTTGCATTACGTTTGCACTGGTTGTGTTCAGTTATATTTATATCGTGTTTGTATGGATCTAATAGATTCTATAGTAATTCTAACGGCATTTTAATTCGAATCCTGCAATTCGTAACAATATGTTTAAATATTTTGTAACCTAGCCTATCATGGTCCGCCTTTTTTCAAAATGGCGACCATGTGTAAATTACGTATGAATTAGTAGAAACATGCATTTTGTCTACCTGCACAATTTTGATAACATAATTATAGCATATCTGGGTACCATATATTCTAGAAATCCCTTAGTCTAAAATGATATTGTGAGATATTGAACACATTAGTATGAAAAATACTCTGGAAATATAGTTTTTAATAAAACACTTCAAAAGAGAAATAAATATGTCTTTGTATTTTATAAATAATCTTCTTAATAAGTATAACAGGCGAGTTTTTCGAGTTTTTATTATTATTTTCAGAATTATAATTTAAAACGTATTATTAAAAAAAATCTTGTATTATAAGTATTTTTCAATGTAGAATCCGAAAATATTATCAAATAAAGTAGTCCCTAGTCGGACTTGGGGTCCTCTGGAACTGGGCCTTTCAATTAGTTTTGTTCCAGGTCCAACAACCGACCATGCAAGTTCAGCAACCGACTTTGACACCAACATTGCAGGTTCAACAACAGACATTACAAATGGCTGGTTCGATTCAGGTAAACTTTCTTTATTTTTAGTTTCCATTTCGTTTGAAGAATTATTCTGTCTTTCTCTAGGATCATTATCATTATCGTCGTATTGGGTAATTATGATTAACTACGTATCATAGTGTGTATGAGTTCACCAAATAGTTGTGTGTTATTGTAATAGATGCAGCAATCAACCCTGCAAATGCAACAACCGATGTTACAAGTGCAACCAATGGACGTACAGAACATCATAGCTTCGCAATCCGGACAGATTATTCTTCAAGGTAATAGATATTTTTAATTTGCTCACCAAAATAGACAATTATAAAAACAGTAGGCAGCGACATCTCTTCCAGGCAATCTAACTTGTATAAGCTTTACCAATCTGGGAATTTCAGTGTTGTAGGAAACGAGATAGGCCATGAAATTGGTAGTCTTCCGTACGATTAAATTATTTATTTTTTGCTAAAAACTTAAGAAATTTTATCAACAGAAAAAACAATGGCCACACAACCAACCCAATACGTCCAGCAGCCGATGCAAATTATAGCAACACCAAGTACTTCGCAAGGTAATTAATCGTATAATATATAAAAATTTGAACTCTTTCTTTATAGTCGATTAATTATTTCTAATATATCACATACTGTGTTTGATTATTGTACTATTGTAACGAGTTTGTTTACTGACAGAATAATATAGGGTAGTTTGTGTCGTTAACCCCACTACTTGGCTCGTCCATCATCGCTTGAATATAAAAGCGCGCGGACGGAACGACGAGACAACATTCCCACACCGACTTTGGTCGGGTGCAGTCTTACTCCGGCTTAGGTTCGCTTTCGCTTTTCGCTGTCGTAGTACCGCTTTAGGGCAGCTAATCGTTCGATAACTATAATATCAATTGTTGTAAAATACAGATAAATTTTTCTTTTCATTTTCGAAGGCTTGTTACGTTATATTTTGTATTATTTTGAATCCACAGGCGGTCTGGGTTACTTAACACAAAATTTATCAGGAAATATGATGCAAAAAACCATTATTATAGTTCAAGGGACCACCGGTGGAGGCCCACTTACTTTGACGGTAAGCTTCTTACATACTTGGACTAGTGTGCTTGAATACATATTTGCGGATAGATTTGATTTTACTATAATGACATAATAATAAACTAATATAAAAGTAGAATATTAGGTATGCAGCTTAACATAATAAAATATTATAATGAAAATTACATGTACTATATGAGTCTCAAATCGCTTTCCTTTAATTTTACTTAATTGTTTTAAATGCCATGTTCGACCCAATTAGAGCCTGGAGTGTCGGCGACATAACCCTCGTGTCTTGTTCTGTTGTGAACATTTGAACTATCCTCATGTTGCGTGCGTATTGTTGGGCAGTCTCCTGTGAAATATAATGAAGAATTCAACTTAAAAATTGTTTTTTTTTTCTAATTTTAAGAAAATAAGTCCGGCATTCCAGGTGTAAGGAGCGAATATAGTAAATGATTTTTATTATCTAAATCAGGCAATTGAGCAAACGGCCCAACTGATGGAACCTGGCAACCGTTGCCTATGGACGCATGCACAGAGGGCGTTGCCAGTTTAGAATAAATTATATTGTAACGCAAAGGGAAATGCTGAGAATTGGAAAGTAGTCACAACAAGTCTACTGATTGTTGTTGTCATATAATTGAATACTAAAACTCAATATTATATGTAAATGCCGCTTAAATATACGAGTATTCTTAATTTAGAACAATTGTTTTGGGGAAAACTACTTATGAGAGGGTTGGTCCAGATTAAAAATAAAGATTGAATGCACAAGGTGTATCAAAGCCACGCAATCTTCTAATATTGTCGATTGTAATCTCAAGAGGCAGTTTAGTTTAAAATCAGTACTTTTTTAGAAGATAGGCGTTGGAGTATTATATATACTATATAGATTAGTATATAATTTCATGACACTCTTTGCGAATTTTCTTACGTAAAAGTTACTTTTGTATAAAAAGGTAAACAATCCTGGGGGATTGGACGAGGCAACGTTAAACAGCCTGATCGCCCAAGCGACGGAAGCTATAACCCAACAACAAATAATCCAGGTTAAGCACCCATGAATAAAAGTTACCCATTCACATGCTTACTAATTTATGTTCGGGTTACTTCACAATTTAACAGCTTTATCTTTATCTTCACGTGTATTAACCACTACCGTTTACTTTCTTTTTGTTGGGTTTGTTGGTTCAATCTCAGTTCTTAATGTTGACGAAAAAACTGCTAAACTGTTGGTGTTTGTTGAATCTGCAAAAGAAAAAAAGTTATATCAGGAAAGAAGTGTATAGAAGACTATTTGCATTATAGCAGCAACATTTGCGCCAATATTCTTAGAATGTTTAGAATCTATATCTATTGGGCTTTGATTACATGCTGTTTTACCGACACATGCTTGTTCCATCTACATTACAGTTTATGTTAAAAGAAGAGATTGGCAAAAACTTGAAATGTTTTGTTGGTCTGTGAAAAATGTACAGATTTAGTTGTAAATTAATAATATTATAGTTGCAGATTGTTGATTGTTTTCAAGAAAGGATTGTTTATGTAGGAAACCTTTACTGTTACGAAATGTAAATATCGTTTGTGTAGCAACAAGAAATCTTTCGGTTGACGTCAGTCTAAGCCTTATAATTTGGCTATGGTTACGTTTTAACACATATCTGTAATGCTGTATTAATGGACTCAGAGCCGTTTTAAGCGTACTGGGCGCCTAGATGCGAAAATCAGCGCCCCCTATTAATAATCAAAAATAGCACTTAATTTTTATATTTCATATTTAAGGATCCCGAGCTAGTTATTTGGCAAAAATAATCATCTTCTATCCAGCAAATCTGTCTATTTTAGTGTCACAGTCTCTTTTCTTAGACTATTAGGTTTATATGGATGAAATTTGACAGGAAGATGTAGTCTATACATATTATGGCGCTACATATTGTGAAGTGTCGTTAGTCAAATCATGAAAAATGTTGAACTTTTCATTGAGGTCAATCAGCTTGCACCTCTTAAGTCCCTGTGCCCGGTTGCCGCGCACCCCTTGCACCCTCTGGTACAGACTGGATTGACTAAATCTTTTACTCTTCGTGAAAATTTTACATCACCATTGAAAAGATACGATGAAACGGTGGTTTAATTAAAAACTCATTAATCTATGATAATAGAGCAATTTAGCAGTTTTTGTTCATTTCACCTGCGAATGAATATCTTACTATCTCTAATTTGGTTCGTTATACTTTTAAATTTTTTTCTTTTACAGCTATTACATATTTTCGCTGTTCTTTCGGTTCTCATCACGCTTTACTAACGTATTTTGTATAATGAGCATTGATTTGTTGTAATGTTGCTAATGCTAATGTGTTCAAAAAAAGCTTTTGTACTAATGATGTATTGTTTATAAAAAATGATTATAAATATAGCTGAGAAACGATTCTGTAGGATATTAATAAGTTTAGTCTGTAATAGTTAGTTCTAAAATACAATAAGTAAGACAATATGTAATAGGAATTGTTAAAAAATGTTCTGCAATGGGATTTAATTTGAATAGAAACTTTTGAATTGAAAGACTGTTTGAACGATCGCTAGATTTTTTTAAATTTTGGAGTCGCGTTGCAATACCGATTGTTAAAGGTTTTTCTAAATTAGTCACCTAATTCAATTTTTTTTAACTGTAATGAATTTTATGTATGAGATATACACAGTAAGTAAATCACACGTTTTAAACCCTTAAGAAAAGAATACAATAGAAATAACTTTAATAATAGAAAATAAAACATTGGAAATAAAGACAATTCTAGAAACAACCCAAAATATTTTCAAACATTTATATTACCATATAACAATACCGCAAGCCAATGCTCAATGACACGCAGTAATATTTCGAAATACATTGAAAATATTATAATTATACGCACAGAATACTGGAGTGATACAATCGACACAAAGGGTGATTGTAAGCCAACCTACGCTAGTGAGCACCTCACAACCGATCACTGTCGTCAAAACTGCGATTGCTCAGGTTCAAACCGCAGAATATTAAGCAACCGATAATATTCGCATTTGGTTTTTTTGTGTAGGTTTTGCATGACAGTATAGTATACGGCAAACATGTTGAATATATATGCAAAGGTAAACAATTGCAGGAATTTAGGGCTTTTTGTGATGTGTATGTATATTCAGTTTGCGATGTAGCGACATTGTCTTAGAATATCTGAATCTTTTTAATAAATAATCAGGGCCCGTAGTCTGGCCTATTACAATCGTGCCGATATGGTCCTTCACTGAATTTATGAAGGCGCTATAATGATACGATTGTAATAGCAAACCTGTAATTCAAATCTTTGTTGCGTTGCACGTAAGAGTTGGATGATCCGCATTTAAAGTTTAGACAGAACGGGTCTTACTTTTAATATATTAACTGATTAATATATCTTGTGTCCATATCAGCGATCATCGTCGAGCTTGTAAAATACCAATGAGAGACTGCGACAGCAATATATTTGTGTGTGAGTGAAAGAGATAAACGTTGCATACTGTATGAAATTCTTTCTATTCTAGAATTGGACTGTAATAGCGAATGCGAGTTGACTCGCGTATGAAGAGATGTATTTAGTATGTCGTATTTTTCAGCAAACTCGTTTAACACTACTTCAAATAATACTAATTCGAATCTGCTTCTAGTAACCACTCTTAGTTCACCGATGGGAACGATTAAGTTTCTAAATAAATTATAATGTTACTCAAGCTTCAACATCTGAATTAATGTAATAAGTCTGCAGAAAAGCATATGTAGTCTAATAAAAATGCAACATTGATATAGAATAAAATACGTCATAATTATTTGACATGTTTGCTAGTATTATTTCTTTAAATATTTGTGACTTGCAAAATTTTCAGTACTTAGAAATTGTAGTAACGTATAAAAGCAAAGTTGATTGTTTGATATGTATAATATATTTTCCACAATAGAAATGCCAAATTAATATTGCTTGTAATGTAGAGATAAGATATTAAACATATTTCAGATATTAATTGTTAGTAGACATCAATAACCGGATGAATTGTAATGTTTGTTTTACAAATTCCAATTTAAAATTGAAATGTTTAATACACATAGTACTGAAGTAAAAAGCTTGTGCAAGTTTTGGTCAACGGTATATATATTCTAATTTGAGTAAACAATTTTTATATATTTTTAATGAGCCAGCTTCTTAAAAATTTAGATCAGCATGAAATTGAAATTGTTTAAAATACAAAATTCCAACAAGTCGTAGTTCTTGACTTTCAGTAAAATTGAATATTTTAGCTATTGGTGAATGGTTTATGTCATTTTGAAAATAATAGGTACAATTACGATCTAACTCTAAAATTAAATACTTAATTAACTTATCAAACTCCACAGAGTACCCCACAAATATCGCCAAGCCAACAACCAATAATAACTAACCAACCGCAACCGCATAAAGCTCAAATCGTGAACCAACCGCAAACCCAGCAGATATTCACTCAAGTCACACAAAAACAACCGCCCGCTTTAATAAGCACATCAGCAAGCAACCAGATTGTCAGTAACCAGATAATTAGTAATCAGTCAATAATCCAAGGTAACCAGAGCATAATCCAAGGGAACCAGCAACTAATGCAGGGCAACCAACAGATTATAACCGTGTCGAATAATCAACCGGTTATTGTGAACGCGCCTATGAAAACGACCAGTCATAGGGTTATACAGCAACCGCAAAGGAGTCAAACGGTTACGAATGTACAAACGAGCGTAATTCAGAGCGACTCAAAAACCAGAGTTATACAGAGTACCAGTTCGGTAAGAGAATTCTAAATTAAATTTTAACATTCTTCCTTCATGATATTAGTAATAAGTAAATAATACTTATCTCTATCTATTCTATGTAAGAGCTGTGCCCTTATCGGTGGAGCTTCCTCCAATCTTCTCTATTATGTGTCAGCTGTTTTACTTTTTTGTATGATACGACACCCACTTTTTCCTTAATTTGATACACGTATGCTTGAATTGGCCTTCTCTTCCGTCACTTTAATTCCGCATTGTCTTCTATCCAGTGCACAAGAAAATGTCTTGTAATAATGGCCACACATTTTCACCCTTCTTTCCGCAAGTGTTTTTAAAATTGTGCGCTTCTCCTTTACCATAATTATGAAATACTTCTTCATTAGTCTTCTTTCCAACTTATTCCTTCTATGAGTTTATTATTTACTTAATTGAAATATTTCAGCTGGGAATAATTATTTCGTAAAGGTTTTTGTTAATAAATATCTGTATTTATTCATCGGTTTTTTTTTATTCTTTCGCTTTTCAATTAATTTACTTCTGATTGGTTATTTCAGTGTTTAGTGTATTACAACGTTCAAATTTCTTAAAACTTTCATAGAAACCCCAACAACCGGCGATGCGACAAGTGATAACGAGACAACCGGTTATGGTTGGTAATACCAAAATCGGCGACAAAGAAATGATCGTCAACCAACCTATTATTGAGGTAAGAAAGCTTCTTCTTTTTTAAATATGGTTTTATAAAATTTGTGTATCTAGCCCGTGTGAAATATTTAAAAACAGTTAAGTTTATTAATCTTCAAACAAATAGACATCATATAAGCGCTGGATCCATGTAACGAGTCTTAGTCAAATTCAATCAAAAGCCGTATGAAAGATCACGAACTTTATTCAAAGCACTTGCCAAACAGCCACTGACATAACAAGTTTAAATTGTTAGTAATAAATCGATATCGTTAAACGTGCCTTTACTGGAGTTCAGATGCAACTGCCCCATCGAGTCAGTCTTGCAACTGCCCCATCGAGTCAGCCTTATTTATTGGCATAATACCCGAAGAGACACGCCTAAAATGCAAAGTTGTAAAGAACAGCCAAAAAGGACTACTCGAATGCGAACTGGTCGTAGTGACAATATACAAAAGCGAATTGAACTTTTTTACATAACGTGGCCGCATTGTAAAGTGATTCCTTAAAAATATTTGTAAACAATTAACAATGGTTAAAAGGTGTACTAGCAAAATTGTTTTTTTTTTTTTTTTTTTTGTAGTCAGTAGCAGGCATACAGGCAGACGGCCCACCTGATGGAAAGTGGTTACCGTCGCCTATGAACGTTTGCAACACCGGGGGTGTCACTAACGCGTTGCTGACCTCTAAGAAATTTTATAACGCCCTTCTTAAAGAACCCCATGTCATAGCGCAAAGGGAAAACCGCGGCGGGAAGTTCCCTCCAGATCATTGTTGTACGCGGAATAAATGTTCTAGAGAATCGTTGCGTAGATGAGCGTGGGAGCTCAACGAAATGGGGGTGAATATCCCGTCGCTGATTAAGCTGATATAACGTAATAATATAAATAAAGTTACTTTTACATTAACATACTAGTATGGAGTTAATGAACATAATATTATGCGCTTGATTTTATTATAAATTAAATTGTAATATTTCAGAAGCCGCCGACACCGAAACCTACGGCGACACCCCCACCAACACCACTAGAAGATACACCCTGGATATGTCATTGGCGAGGTTGCAACAAGTAAGGAAGCAATATATATGTGTTTATTAAGTGTCCATCAACGTGAAATCCGATCTAAGAAGCTGTTTGCACTAGTCACATGTCGTACTAATACGGGACTATGTTGTCCAATCCGTTGCATGATTGAATCATGTAATACTTTCTTTGTAAATGTTGATATTCAACAAAGATCCATGTTGTCTGTATAACTGACTGTGGTAGTACATTCGAGCTGAAGGAACTTTTCTTAACTTTTTTAAATTTCATTCATCCCTATTAATATTATAAATGCGAAAGTAACTCTTGTCTGTTCCGTTTTCATGGAAAAACTACCGGACCGATTTGGCTGAAACTCAGTATATATGTTTTCGATGCCGAGGATGAAAATAGGATACTTTTTATCCCGAAAAAATGGGATAGTTTCTGGGATAAAAATATATTTGTCTTTCTGTTTGTCATCCTTTTATGGAAAGACTATTGAACTATATGTAATTTTAGTACCGAGGGTGGCCAAGAGATACTTGTCATCCCGGTTGTTGGGATAGATTTATGTAAAGTTTATCCCGGAAACTAGGACACTTCGTTCATTTCTGTCAAGGTTTGTCGTTTATGTAGTATACAGATAGATGGGAGAGTTTGCGATATAAAATGAAGTGAATCTTCCGGGGGCAAATAACATAAAAAATTAATACAATGTAATCTGTACCGCCCGCTCTTTAAACAAGAGGTATGCGTTAGAGGTTGTCCCAGGGCGCAGCCACGGGGTAAACTCTAGTTATAAATAATCTTACATTTATCTTTCCTCTCTAATAATTTTTATATACTTCTTTTTACTTATTGCTAGTATTGTCGTACCTCTTGTATTTTTATTGTTAATCTTATAATTTTTTTATGTGGACAATGTTGTTGGCTTCAATATGATTACCTGATTTTATTGTAACTTTTCATATTGTAGCTGTTTGTGTTCCTTTAAATATATAAATAGTATTCTTGTTCAATTATACTCATTGTGATAAATAAAACGTTTCGAAGGTCATTCGCGAACGCCTCGGAGGTGTTTAACCACGTTGCCCGCGTGCACTGTCCTTCGAATGCCGTGGGCGAGGCGCCTTGCCTCTGGCTGGACTGCGACCGAGTGCCGCGCAAGACGTTCGCCCTCCTCAATCATCTCACCGACAAACATTGTACGCCACATGTGAGTATTTTTGAAGTTATAACTCTTATGGGAGAGTAAACTGCTTCGTTACGTAACGCGTTACGGCGCAAGTCTGTCTGGCTTCCCTTTCTCTCACGTATACGGCAGCGGTAGGCAGGCTCCTCCTCTAATCCACGCGTTATATACATAAAATTTAAGTAATAACCTAAATTTTTCTCAAGTTATACAATTTCAATGTTAAATAGTTCAACTTAGCACTTCTGTCGGGCGTCCCGAGACGCACACGTTTTTTTTAAGCGTCAGATTATTATTTATTTAGGTTTATGGCTTGGCAGCTAGGCCTTTAAGCCAGATCTTAGATTTTAATGTAGTTTCTTCATTTTCTTAAGCCTATGCGGAGCACAGCTGAACTGTAGGTTATCAGCTGGTGCCATTCAACGGAGTTCTTGTGACAACTCAAAAGGCCACATTTGACTATACAGTTCACATTTCTCACAAAACACATACTATCAATATCCTACAACTATTGTTCATTTTAGAGTAAATTTACACATTTTTACAAAATAAAACTGCACAGCACAACATCATTGAGTTCCCGCCAAAAACACCTAAGCGTCAGACGTTTTTTGCAAGATTAGTTAAATAATATTTTTTTTAAAGAACCTTTCAGTGGCATTCTTCATTATATTTTACACGAAACAACCAATAATAATGTGAAACGACCTTTTCCCGCTACTTATTCTTGCCCTATTATTCGGCATTAGTGACAATCAGCGGCAATATGAAGGGCGTCGTATGCTGAGTGGTTAAGTGTGGTGTGCGCCTTGCCACGGCGGGTACACTGAGTTGGGATAGTTTCTGCTGTCCCGTAGCCCTGGCATTAGGTGCAGGCCGGAACATCCAGAGGTTTTAGTGGTTCTCCCTAACTGGAGAGTGGCGATCCGGCGAATCCCACACACGCGTCGCGAATTATCCCCAAGGTTCTTCCCTTGTCGCGTTCTATGGTCCTCAATCGGATTTCCCCTGGCTAAAACAAAATATGATGTGAATGTGCTCCTGTAGACATATGGCATAGGCACCAAACGAATATAATAGAAAATGTATGGGAATTATATATCATTACGCTAAGCTTGTACACACGTCACATTCATATACACCACATACATATACACATATATACACACACGTTCACATACCTATACTTTGCACATACATACATATACACACACGTTAACACACCTATACATTTCCACATACATAACAAATATTAACACGAAGTAATTTTCAAATGTATAAATTTTGTTCTTATAATGTTTAACAAACAAGTTGTCTGGAAGTGGGCGCTAACAACTGCAACGCAGTAATACTACAGTAGTTCTTTGCGGTACCAAATTGTTTCTGTACACAATGTTAATGGTTTTGAATAAATTGCTCTTCTTTAATTCTTTCAAGTATTATGCCATTCCCATAAATTTTATATTCTGTTCGTTTGGTGCTATGCCACTTATCTACAGGGCCTAGTCGATCCAACGCATCGGACTACGGCCCGCCATTCGTATGTTGCAATTCACCAATAGTTTTTCTAAATTGTCTTCCAGTTTTCTGGTTAAGTGTCCGAACTTACTACTCGAGGAATTTACGGAGGTGGGTGGGGATGATCATCTTCAGCCAATTTAGCTAGTATAATAATTTAGGGAGCTGATATTTTACCGCATGTAATGAAATGAAAAAAAAAATATTGCTTGAGTTCAGCAGACAGGCAGACGGCCCACTTGATGGAAAGCGGTTACCATCGCCTATGGACATTTGCAACACCAAAGGAGCTACAAATGCAGCACTCTCAACTCTCTTGAGAGAGCTGCACTGGAACAAATAAAGGTTGTTATGGCGGCATACTCTAGACCAGGGGTGGTAGCCATCCAGTCAAGCAAATACCCTAGTATAGTGTTTTCGATTTTTGATTGCAGGCTCTAAAGCGATGTACAACGCGAGACGACACGCAGCGGCTGAATCTGAATCGAATAAACCGGTATCACTCGGTTACCCGCCGAATGCAGCGCTGGCGGCGCTTAATAAACACGC
Organism: Dendrolimus houi; assembly: GCA_039645545.1. Taxonomy (NCBI): domain Eukaryota; kingdom Metazoa; phylum Arthropoda; class Insecta; order Lepidoptera; family Lasiocampidae; genus Dendrolimus; species Dendrolimus houi. The sequence goes on from CM077136.1 coordinate 11,876,460, forward strand.
AGCGGACATGTTTAACCCGAGGGAACTTATGGTAAGTTAATATTGTATACGTTTTTTGCCTTACTTCCTCCATCCGAAAATGAATAAAATTGCCAGGTGGTAGAGCATTTGCCCGACTGGATGGCTACCACCCCTGGTCTAAAGTATGTCGCCATAACAACCTTGAGTTGTGTTCCGGCATTAGTGACCAGGTTCCAGTCTCCCTTAAGAGAGCAGCAATGTCCATAGGCGATGGTAATCGCTTTCCATCAAGTGGGCCGTCCGCCTGTCTGCTGAACTCCTGCAATAAAAAAATATATAATAAAAGTACTTAATGTGGTGCTAGTATTAAGGTATAAAGGTGAAATTTGAAAAAAGTAAATGTGATTTAGTTTCTTTGGATATAACCTTTGATGAATTTATTGTTTAAAAATATAGGATACCGTTCAATTTTATAATTTACTTTGTGTTGCTGTGGCACTATAAATGAAATGAAAGAAAATAATGTTTTTCAAGAAAACAACAATTATAAAAAACACTTGTAGTAAAAGTCAACATTATGTAAAGATTTCAACTACTTTTCTAGTTTTGCGTACATAATCTATACTACATTATAAAGAGGTAAAGTTTGTGAGTTTGGATGTTCGGGGTGATCTCCAGTACTACTGATCCGATTTTGAAAATTCTTTCACCAGTAGAAAACTACATTACTCCCGAGTGATATAGGCTATATTTGATTGTGATTAATACTATTTTTTTTTAATGACCCTCGATGAAGTGGGCACGGGAACGGCTGTCAAATATGTAACAGTAATAACGTTCCACGCAAGAATTGCGCACATCCAAAGTACAAGGCACGAGTGCTTTCCGCGTTTGTGAATTACTTAAAGTTACAAAATATAATTAAACCTTGATTTGCGAACGTGCGTGCGTGCGTGCGTGCTTTTGTATATGTTAATGACGCCCAACGAAGTGGGCACGGGTCGGCTAGTAATAATAATAAAATTCTATTTTAGACCGCGGTTCATAATTTGTTAGTGTGTAAGTTGCAAATGTCTTACAAATTTAAGTTTATTTATACACTAGCTTCTGCCCGCGACTTCGTCCGCGTAAAGACCCCTCCCTGATTTTTGAACATTCTTTATTGGTGCTCCGCTCGATAAATGGGCTATCTAACACTGAAAGAATTTTTCAAATCAAACAAACAAACTCTTCAGATTTATATATTAGTAGTATATAGTATAAGATATAAGCTGAATTTTAATAAAACATATATACCGTCATAGATAGTTTAAGTCACGCTTTGCATTTAAACAGCTTAATATACTATGAAGATATATGCATACTGTGACACATTGTCCTTGTGGCGTGACTAACATGTGACGTTTTTGTGTGCGTAGCACAGGGCCGAACTGGGTCGCACACCGGAGCAACTGGTGAGAGACAACCCTAACAGTACACAGCTTTTGTGATTGTTTTTTTGTGTCGTTAATGTCGGGTTCCTATGTCTTACTATCCATTCTATGAAGCTCTCTGTAACCGACACTATCGGAGATTCGAAAACTATCTGTATCTGATATAAAATTGGACTCTATTTGTGATTATTATTACATAAATTTAAATCTTACGACAAGTTATCATTCGCCGAACCTACACACTAGGCTTAAAATCTTTACTTTGCAATTATTTTCTTTTCACGATTTAAAAAAAAAAACAGCCGTAACTACTGCAACCGGTGTATAATTTTATTCATATTTCACGTGAAACCGACCACTAAAAAAGTTGGAAGTATCCGATTTCAGTCATATTGGAGTATGTTATACCTGTACACATCCTCGATACAGATATAAAATATGTTTATTGTGGAAAGCCTGGTTCATAAGATTTGGTCTTTGAAGATTTGGGAAACCCTGGGGTATGTACTACTTTTTTGTTTTTATTATTCAGGTTTAATATAAATAAACTACTGCATTTTACACTTTGTTTAATGACCTTTATAAGTCTCATAATTGGATTTCAATAATAGTAAAATATCACTAACCTTGTGTCGAGGGTGTATACAGGTATAACATTGCCAATGTAACTGAAATAGGATACTTGAACCTATTTTACCCGGTCGGTTTCACATGAAATGCTTCATACGTATATATCCTTATCTAAAATGTCATCTTTAACATCGTTGCGTTCTACAATTTTATCCAGGCCAGGCGACCTGTTGTAAGAGGTGATAAAATAACACAACCAGGTGATAGAGCATTTGCCCGTCTGTATAGCTACCACCCCTGGGTCCCAATTCTGCTATTTCGTCAAAATCCCCGGACACTGTCGTCTCAATCGTATTCCAATGGCGTGCCCGTGGCAAGGCACTATATCTTTATAAATGTTTATGGGCGAACACACACGAAATAGATGTTTAAATTTTTTCTGCTTTTCAATATTTATTTCGGCTAATGATAATTACCAATTTTCTAGAGTATGCCACTGTAACAACTTTGAGTTGTGTTCCGGCATTATTTGACCACGTTCCAGTCCCTCCTTCAAGGCCGGCAGTACATTGGTAGCAATGTTCAAGTGTCCATCTCCATAGGAGACGGTAACCATTTTCTATCACGTGGCTGTGATCTTACCATTGGTAGAAAAATCACATTATTTGTATGGAGCTTGTGTCTTTGAACCAGTAGTAAGGCTTATGAATGGATAGTAAGATCGGGATCCGGCATATGTGTGTCATTTTTGTTTTTGTGTGTCATTGTTAAGTCCTTACTACGCTATTCTAATTTAGGGAAGAGAATCCCGAAATACCGCCTGAAAATGCTTATTTAAGGCCTGACATCTGCCAAAGTGTTAATGGGGAGAAAAAATAACAAGCTTTATGGTCGGAGTATATATTAGGTTGGGGAAAAAGTTTTTTCGCATTTTATATAAAAATTCAAAAGGTTTTTTATAAAGTTTATTTACATTTGACTAAAGTATGTAGGTGCCATTTTGTTGAATAACTTTTGCCATCTTGTAGGTAGGGACGTGATCCCATTGTTATAAAAATTTTGGGGCTTCTGATGAAAAAACTGCGACCAGTGGTTTTGGCAGACCTCTCGTGATGTTAACCTGACACTGCCTAAGGAATTCTGCATAGACCGAAACTGGTGAAAATCTGAAGGTGCAAGGTCAGGACTATACGGCGGATGAATTAACACCTCCCAGCCAAACTCTCGTAATGTTTGCTGAGTGGCTAAAGATGTGTGAGGTCTAGCGTTATCATGGTGAAAAACCACACCCCTTCTGTTGATTAATTCCGGCCGCTTTCTCTCAACTTTTTTGCTTTAATCTCATCAGTTGTTCGCAGTACAGTTCAGAATCGTTGCTCCTGCCTGGCGGTAACAGCTCATAATGAATAATGCCCTTCCAATCCTACCATACACCTTGTTTTCGAGTTAACCCGGGTTTCGCTACAGTCTGTGAAGCCTGACCGGCCTTTGACCATGATCTTTTTCGCACGTTCTTGTTGTACGTGATTCACTTTCCATCACCAGTTATTAGCTTCTTCAAAAATGGTTCGGTTTCATTGTGTCGTAATAAAGAATCACAAATGAGTACAAGGTTCATTAGGTTTCTTTCAGTGAGCTCATGAGGCACCCAAATATCAAGCTTTTTTGTGTACCCAGCTTTTCTCAAATGCGCCAAAACCATTTTGTGGTCAATTCCCAGTTCTCCAGCTACATTGTAACTATTAATATGCCGATCTTGCTCCACTTTTTCAAAAATGGCATCAATTTTGTCCGTAACAGGGCGACCAGAGTGCCGTGCATATTTGATATCAAAATTTCCGGATTGAAAACGTTTAAACCAAATTTGCGCTACTCTCACAGATACTACATTAAGTCCATAAACATCATATTTTTTTTTCGCGGCTTGTGTTGCATTTTACCTTTTTTGTACTAAAATTTTAAAATGTATCGAATTTCTTCATTAAATTCACTCATTTTAACAATAAGAAAAACAAATGAAAATCACACATTTTCCTAATTTGAATTTGGAATTGTCTTCTTTAAAATTAAAACTTTTTAATGATACCAAAACCAGCCAGATACAAATGGTATAGCCAAAGAGATCTTATTACAAGTTCATACATACTATATGCGAAAGACTTTTTCCGAACCTATTATATATCCACGATAGTGAAGCGAAAATAAATATTATATATGGGGTGGAGCTGCTTTGTTTTGCACTCTCTTGCAATATCCGCTTTCTCTCGTTTCCTCTGCCGTGGTACTTGCAAGACATAACTTCTGTCTTGCGCGTTGTTTACGCTAACAAAAAACAATAAGACATCTCAACTCCTCTCTGAAATAGGATTTTCTGGTTTAGTTAGCGACATATTTGTTCTCTGTTCATAGCCATTTTTGTAGATTAAAGAATCATTAGAAAGTATGAACAAGGTATTCAGAAATTTTGATGACAAATGAAAACATACAATTGGATAAGTTATAAATATTATAAGACATTTAACACATAAAAACAAAAAAGTGAAACAGCAGGTCGAGAATAGAGAGAATTGGATGAAGCTCCATCGACAAGAGTTAAGCTTTTAAATGTCTATTTTGTGTCACCATTACCCTTCTATGTGCTTTTTTAAATCGTAATCAGTGTTTTAGTTTGAAGATAATTGATGTTGTGTTTGTATTTGTTAACTTTGTGTTTTTAATTAATCTCTGTGCTATTAAAATTAGAATCGAACACATGTGACTTTTTAAAATAAAAAGAAATGTAAAATGAAAATATTTATATATGAATTTTCTGATTTCGTATATAATATTTCATAATATAATATAAAAATACATACATAATCGTAATATAAATACAAGAAAGTTGGTAGATAATAAACAATGTACGTGGCTTGTATAGATAAATTAGCTTCGAGACTTTTTTTGCGTTTGTAGTAGTATTTGTATATTTGCAGGAATTCTAAACTTGAAATTTAAATGTCCTTGTACAATCAGCAAAAAGAGCTTCGTTACATTTTGAAGAATAAAATATATTTACAATCAAAAGTCAATGGTGAAAGTCAAATAAATAATGATTATTTACACTACTAATTGTGAGGTCTGACTATTTGGTTTTAGTTTAATTATTAATGAATTAATTGATTTTATTTGTGGTTCATTCTTGTTTTTTTTTGTTTAGTGTTATTATTTGTTGCTGATTATTTAAACGTGGTCGAGGTGAGCCTTTGTCTTCCCAAACTAAAGAAGTCTTGTATAATTTGTACAAATATTTCGAAAATGAGTGCAATAGCAATCAGAGCAGCATTACGAATCCCGCTCAATTATATACTAAATCAACCAGAATTTCATTGACTTCTATATCTGAAAGGTGCTATCAGAAAGCAAATATCATTCTTCAGAACAGGGACCAACAATTTAGTATTAAAAATTAAATTTAATATTAATATTTATTTAATATCGTTTAATATTATTAGTTTCATATTAAGATTGTAGTATGCCTATAAAAATATATAAAAAGTGTTAGTTTGTTTATGTACTGACCGTACACTACTACAAACGTCTTGAAGCTAATTTATCTGTACAACTAGTTTTAACATTGATAAAGTTTTTTATATACTTTCTAATGATTTTTGTGTCAAGGGTGTGTGATATATAATATCAGATCATAAATATCCACTACTGGTTTCGGGTCTTAACCTGTTTACGGGAATCCACTAACGGGTTTCACATACCGATTGCCTGATGATATTTTTCTTTATGGACAGCACTTGGTAATTGTAACTGTCTAGGATTCGAACTTGCATCATTGGAATGGGAAACGAGTACCTTAGTTATTGTGATACCGAGTCTTATGATGTAGTCAATAATATGATTACAGTTATGTTTTAATTCTATTGATTATCGTATGCATGTGAGATGCAAACTGTCAAAGAGACTATCACTATGGTTGAATGGGGTATGGGCCATTGCCGGCATAGCTCAGTTGAACGCAGAGGCTCCGGGTTTGACTCCTTCATGGTAAATTCTGTAAATCGAACTAAGCATTATTTACTAATGTCTGGGATACCGATCCCAGAGAGATTTATTGTGTATTAACAGAAGCGTATCTTAGGCAGCTTAGGGGTAACAATATGTGTTTGTCTGCCCATTATTATTTCTTATTATTAAATTTGATTGATTCAATATCAAACATTTTTTTACAACAGGATGAAAACGAGGGTCCAGTAACCAAGAGCATAAGACTGACAGCTGCACTTATATTGAGAAATATTGTTATATATTCAAATACTGGCAGACGGTAAGGTTCCTTTTAATCATTTTCTCATTTCGTAATTTTACTAAAAACTAAAACTACTAAAGGCTAAAACCAGACCTATATACAAAAGATTCAATTCAATCAAAGGTATAAATAAACTATTAATTAAAATATTATCATAATTTTGTAGTGGAAAGAGGTTGCAAGACGTTTTACTTAATTTTTTGGATGTTTCGTGGGTCACAAAATAAATATCGATCAAAAACAATGCTGTAATGTGTTGTATGAAATGGATATGGTTATGTTAAGAAATGAAATTTCAAAATTGTTTTGTAACAGCCAAATAAGTTAGTTTTTCTTGTGTATTTATTACTGGCGCCTATTGTTTACTAGAACACCTTTTTATGATTTGAGTATAGCTGAAAGGCTGACGGCCTGATAGAAAGTGGTTTCCATCACCTATGGACATTAAAACATCAAAGATGTTATCAATGTGTTGTCGGCCTCGAAGGGGCACTGGAACTTGACCACTGATGCCGGAACATAACTCACGATTATTAAGGCGGCATACTTTACGGTGCTCTTACACGAGCAACTAAGATTGCTCAATTCTCGTCAACTATGACGTCACGACTACATTAAGTAATTTAGGACGATGGCAATATATGGCAAGCTGTTTAGGCGCCTTATATTCCTACCTCTCCTCTCCTATCCGCACGCTGGATAGAGACAGGTGTTGCCACCTGTCGGCTAACCACGATTAGTGCCGACGGGCGGCCCAGTACATCCACGGTCACGCGAGCATCGCACGCGCATTAAGTGCAAATATAGAACGCTTTTTTTTGCTTATAAACCCGCTCCTGTTGTTGGTGAACAAACGCAAATTTGAAGACGTGCTGAGGAGTCTAAGAGACGAGGACTGGGGATCCACAGGAGAGGCCGCTTCATTCTACCCTGCTGTGGATTTTGCCCTCCTTCCCCCACCAACATTTTTTTATCTTTGTCACCCGCACCACCACAATAATTATCCAAAACTTGTCCGTTTAGGAGCACCTATAGACCAAGGGTGTTAGTAGGATCCTGGCTGCGAGTTGTTTTGTCACCTCTTACGACAGGCGCAGGAAGTAATATTCTTTCTGCGTTCCTACACGGACAGTAGTCCGTTCTGTAATATTTATAATTAATTTCACTGGCCCACAAAAAAGTGGTCTGTACACAAAATATTGAGGTTGTATGGGCCAAACTGACCTCAGATTCGGTTTCAGCGCATCGAAATACATAAGAAGATATGGGTCTGTTCAAAAGTACAGACCACTTTTCACTCTTTGTGGGCCGGTGTTGTTTCTTTATTATGGACCATCAACAGGAGATACATCACATCATATACATCCCGTCTTAAATCTAAATAATGCTCATGCTAAATATACTCTCTAGTGTAGGTGGTCACATCATGCATTGTCATATTTTATCAAATGTCAATTGAAAAGTTAAATTTGGATGATTTGCACATTATAAAATATTAACAAACAATAATTAAACATACTTCATCTATCTGGGATATTATTTTGAGGAATGTATGAGAACTGCCATTAAATATATCGATGTTTTTAGATTTTTCAACGTATGAATTGTATAAACGTGATATTCTAGCTATAGGTGAATATTTTCCAAGATTGGTTTTAAATCGTTTTGTCTTAAGTATGGGACAGAGTTATTGTAACTTTTCTATGCCTAACTGGCTAAACATGATGCATATTAACTGTTATACCACCAAGCATACTCTGATATGTGCACACTCATGTTTCAAAAATAAATTATCTATGTCTTTGTCCTGCAGTTCTGTATATACATATGTGTATATGGTTGTAAATGTTAATCACGTCCTTTATTTCAGACAACTCCGTTCATATGAAGCGCATCTCGCCACGATAGCTCTAAGCAGCGTGGAAGCTTCTAGAACAATCGCCCAAGTTCTATACGACATGAACAACATTTGAGAATCGCATAACCGTCCGCGGCACAGCCACGATAGTTGGCATTGCGCGGAAAAAAATAATGAATAAATTGATTTGTTGGTTTTAACATATTGTCCAAAATAACATCTTTGACACCCTGTTGTGATGTAAATAAATTTAGTACTTTATTGAAAAAAAAGTATTGAAATTGTCTAAATAAGAGTTGTATCGGTTTAAGAGATATTTTCTTACATTGTTTCCGATTGTTGTACATAAGCTACTCTGAGGCCATAAAGTATGGCCCTATGTGTACACATTTCGGATTTCTGATTTGTTGTGCATGATGAGGGCGACATCTGTTAGCAATATTAAAAAAAAACATTACTAAGATTTCTCTGAAGTATTTAGAACGTTTTGAGTATCGTTACTAGCTTCAATAAGACGTGTTCTTTCTGAAGATGCCTTCATCGCCTGATTGTACATACATTATATTAGGTCTTTTCTCTTAGGTTCCTTCGCCTATAGCTCAGCTCGCATCAAGAATTTTCTTACTATTTTTGGTTGATACAATATGTCCTATGTTTATTACTAGAAACTAAAGTACTCATACCAAATTTAATGAACATCGTTTAATAAATCAAAACCGCGAGTAGAGAATATATAAAGACACGTTTTAAAACTTTCCGTTATCTATCTACCTGTATACACTATTTTTTAATTACTTGGACTAAAATGACAGCTGCGATCGACCCTTTATTGATTCATAAGTGAATTGTGTGAGTTGAATCAACAACTCACCTCTGTGAATCGAATCCTGCAGTGTTTCTATAGAGTCTATAAGATTCAACTCATAGTGGTGGGTTGCTTCAAGCTTGCAACATAAAAAAAGTCGATCGCAACTGTCATTTTGGTCCAGGTAATTAAAAATCAAACTCAAAAGGTGAGTCGAGTCTGTATAAAGATTTGAAAATAAAGACATCGGGGGGCTATATCGGACCATGAGATTACGAAAATATCTTTAAAATTTTTGTTTGTGTATATCTGTCTGCTTGATTGGCACACGTGAAAACTACTGAACGAATTCAAACGTAAATCGACATAGATATATCCCAGGTCAACCAACACTTGGATACTTTTTCTCCCGATATATACGTCATCTTCATAGCAACTCGGATGAAGTTTCGCCGGCACTCCTGTCGGTATTTTCGTGTTACTTGTCAAAAATGGAAGCAAAAGTAGTAAAAGTCAGCAAGAAAATGGAAGTAAAAGTAATACTGACATATTATTGTAAATGTAATTAACGAACGATAGTCGTGATGAGTATTTTTATAATTAATTTAATACTTAGTATAATAGTTACAAAATTGAATCTAAACAAATTAGATGTTAAGAATTTATTGTAATAAAAATTATCGAAATGAATTTGTTTTTATTTTTCTTCTGTAATTATATTTTACATTGGTAGTCAAATCTGTACATTGAGATTACCGACGACAAGATAAGCGTATCATATTACTCGCTATGAAATGGGGTAGCACATGTCTATTAGTGGCATATTTATTGATAGATATTATATGTAATATCCTACTAAATTAATAACGTATTATCATGGAAGATGCTTGATTGCTTGATGAAGATTGCTATCTACTAGGGTGAGAAGGAAGTTAATATTGACAGGTCGGGGAAAATCTTTGGGTAGAATGTAGATTTTATAATTTAAGATAATTTTGAATTTCGGGATCCAAACTGCCAAACCAACAGGTCCGTTCTGGGTTAATTTTGATGCATCAGTAAAGAGTAGAATGTGGTCTGACCAGCGTTCTTGGACGATATTGCAAAAGAGTTGATTAGCCTCAGGAGAGTTTTTGGTGATTCCTAAGTCTAATATGACATTAGGTTTAAAATTCAGGCTGTCAAAATTAGATTCGAAAAGGGGGTGTTTATAAGTTTGGATAATACCAGGGTCAAAATCAACTAACTTTTTATATGAATTAATAAGGAGTGGCTCGCATTTGTGAGACTAATAAGTGGAAGTAGAGATCAGCTGGAAAAGTTCATTGAGGGCATCTAAAAGAGGGTGGTCTCAAAGGGCGACTACCTTATACATGAATCTGTCAGAGAAGAACTGTCTGCGAAGAGAGAGAGGGGGTTCAACACACACTACCTGGAGGGCATTAGTTGGAGAGGATTTCATGGACCCAGTAATGATTTTCAGACATTTTGCTTGTATACGATCTAATTTTGAAAGTGCAGCTTTATTGCAGGGTTCTAATATAAAGCAAGCATAATCAAAATGACTGCGGATGACAGCATTATATAACAATTTTGGTTATAAGGGTGAGATCCCCAGCGTACACCTGACAGAGCTCTAATTATATTAATGTTTTTTCGCTAATGTACTTAAGGTGGGGAAGGCCAGAAAGTTTGGAGTCAAGAATTACTCCCAGAAATTTAACATTAAATGAGGTCTGGATTGGTTGGTTGCAAATGTGAATGTTAAGATCCGGGATAGTTCTTTTGCGGGAGAAAGCAACTACTGAGCTTTTTGATGGTGAAAGGGACAAGCCGTGCTCTAAGAGCCAAGAGTTTAAATAATATAAAGCAGAATTAAGACGGCTAGAGGCGTCCCTGAAAGAGTTGGAGGAGGCATAGAGAGCAATGTCATCGGCATATTGAAGAATTTTACAAAAGCAATTCACAGATGATTCCAGGTCAGAGGTATATAAATTATAGAGAAGGGGGCTAAGAACCGAGCCTTGGGATAAACCTCTCCATACAAGGCGAGAAGAAGATTCTTTTCCTAAAAAGCGGACAGAAATAGACCTTTCCATGAACATATTGATGATTATGCTCACAATCTTCAGGGGAATACTCAGATGGAGCATCTTCTGCCTGAGTATGAGAAGCTCGACATTATCATAAGCTGAGGTTATGTCTAGGACAACTCCTACGACATGCTCATTGCGGGAGAAGGCCAAGCGTATGTGAGAGGTAATAAGACTCAAACTGTCAACAGTTCCTAAGCCTCGTCTGAAACCAAACTGGCTATTGGCTAGTAGACCCCTAGTTTCAATTAACCACTCTAATCTGTTTTTGATTAAATGTTCCATAATTTTGGCAAGCACTGATGACAGTGCTATAGGTCGATAGGAGCACGATTCTAAGGGGTCCTTACCAGGTTTCAAAATTGGGATGATTATTTGCTGTTTCCAAGAATTAGGGATAGAACCTGAAAGAAAGATGTGGTTTAGTAGATTGAGAAGAAAGAATTTAGAGAACTCACAGGAATTGGTAACAAAGGAGTAAGTAATACCATCCACGCCAGGAGCAGAGTCACGAAGGTGGTCTAAGACAGAACATAATTCTGTATAATTTTTTTATCAAAGTCAAGAGGTGGAGGGGGTTCAGAGGGGATAAAAAGGGGGGAAAGTTTATGAATAAAATTAGGAAGCCAAGTAGAAGGGTTGTTAGAATCAATATTGCTTTCAGTTTGGGACTTACGAAAGCATTTAATTCTTTTCCACACCTTTGAAGCAGGGATTCTTGGAGAGAGAGATTCACAGAAATTTTGCCAACCTTTGCTTTTCTTTTGACGTAAGAGTCTTTTTGAATAGGCAGATACTTTCTGGAATTCTAAGAAGTTCTCTAAGGAGAGATTTGAGGCAAATTTTGATTCTACTTCCTTTCGTTTTTTAATTATATTAGAACACTCAGAGTCCCACCAGCCAGGAGAAGGAATTTTGTTTCGAGCACTGTTTTTGACGGGGATAGATTCTTCAGCAGAGGAAGACAAACTCAAAATATAAACATTATATAATGGAAGAAAGTTTTCATGAGTAATTTCAGGTAGCAGGGATAATTTTGATTGGACTAGGAGGGAGAATTTTTGCTAATCAGCTTTCTCAAGTCTATATTTTAAAAGGGGGTTGGCCTAATGGGTGCGGGTAGTGAATTAGCCATAGAGCATAATATAGGGAGATGATCACTTCTGTGGGTATTAGATCAGTCAAAAATACTTTTTAAATCTAGCTCTTTCATTACATTATTTAGTAAGTACATAATACAATCCTAATAATATGAATTTATTAATTATAATGTCATCTAGTAGTAATAAGAGTCTACTAGGTCCTGCTATTATTCTATAGTACTGTTAAAGAACTGGTAATATTAAGTTTAATCTACTCACCACTAGATGGCATTATACAATATATTCAATACTTAAAACCAATGCAGTACTTTCAGCATTACTCCCAGATCTGTTGTCATAAATTGTAATAGTTGTAGGCGTATTTATTTTTCTTTATCTGTTAGAAATAATTATTGATCAGGTTCTCTAGTATAATTACATAGTCTAAGCGAGTAGCACTGGTAGCAGTGTCATTCAATTTATATATCTACTCACCACTAGATGGCGTTATACAAATGTCTAGTACTTTATACCAACGTAGTACTTTGCGCGTTATTCCCGTATTATGTTTATTTATTATCATAGTTGTGGTCGTATTTTTATTATCACATAGTTGATTGCATAGTACTTAAAGAAATATGACTATACTAGCTGTGCCCGCGGTTTCACCCGCGTGATGATGGAAAATCGTTATATTTTGGATAATTCACAATATATCTTTATAAATTATATATCTTATTCTGATGTGTAAGCTATATTATTGGAAAGTTTCATCAAAATCCATTCAGTAGTTTTTGCGTGAAACAGTAACAAACATACATCCATACATCTATTCTTACAAACTTTCGCGTTTATAATATTTATATAGAGATTAACGTGTAACAAAGGGAGTACAATTAACGGTCTTATCCAGCGAGTTTTTTCATACAATCTTTGAATAGATTTTCATCGAAGAAGTCAAAATACACAATATATATTGACTTTAGAAAACTTAGTCTCACATTCTTGGCTAAATAGGCAACATAAACTACATATGTGAGAGGATACGAGTGTGTCCCAGATTATATATTGCTTTTTATTACAAGATAAATGTTTGGAAAAAAAAATATTTATTTAATTATAAATAAATAGTAAAAAAAATAAGTTATAAATAATATAAATGATTAAATACTCCTCGGTGGCCTTCTTCCTCTTGGCCATTTGAGGCGGCGAGGAGGTTGGGGACTCGAGGAAAACCTCTTTGTCCTGGCTTTTACTCGACGGACTACTACACGTCGGCGGCGGGATTTGGAGCCATTGGAGCCTTCCTAACGGTGGTCTCTCAACGGCTCTCGATGGCCAGGATTAAATACTATGTAACAAATTACTGCCAGAGGTGGTAAAATGTCTATTAAAATTGGATCTTGCTAGTCGTCCGTTAAACGGACGAATAAAGATTGTTTAGTCGTCCGGTTAGCGGACGATTTTGTTATTCATCCGGTTAGCGGACGACTAGACACCTCGATTAAAATTTGTCATTTGCAAAATAATGTAAGCAAACTATACCCCAATTTGCCCATGTTTGAATTTCTGCCAAAAACGTGATTACTTAGCAAGAACATATTATTATATGATAATCTATATCTGAGTACCCGTGAGACTTAAAACTAAAAAGAACTAAGCTTAAGAATAAAAACTAATAGACTTTATAGATTCTGTTCCCTTGGCACGTCTCTGAATAAAAAATAACTAATGCCTCAAGATAAACGGCGAGAGTGCAACGGTTGTGAATAATTCCACGTCTCGCTGCACTCGCCTGGGGATGTGCAGTGGGTATCTTACGAAATGATTTCCTCTATTTTTATTAAGCCTGTGGCATGGCATCTGTGAAATGGTAACAGCATATATTTATGCTGACTTAGCCACTTCGGGGTGTAACAGTATTAACAGGAGGTATATTTATATTTTAATAATAGAACCTTAGACCTCGATTCACATTATGATTCCGTTCACGGTTCTATCTTCCTCCGGTTTCAGTCCGTTCCTGATACCCTCAAATGTTTTGAAACAAAAAAAAATCAGAGTATTCTTAGTATCCTATCGCTCTAGTTCCTATCCGATATCGTGCCGGTACTGATTCGTCGTAAATAATATATGACTTAAGCAACACAAATTAATAGCAAACTAGTAGTGGTGTACACATGACCAGATTTGATCGGACCGAGAACGGAAGGAGATTAAACCATGAACGGTATCAGTGTGAATCGAACCTAAAAGTCCAAAGTCTGCTATTTTAATAGCATGGTTTATCCCTGGTATCATAATAGATGTTTTAGCTGATTTCGGTATGTAAGATCAACCATTACGGTGCCATTATGACTAGTTACCGATCAGTTTTGACACTATTGAAGTAGTAGACTTACGAATTCATGCAATACTCGTTTTAGCGTTTTTTTATATTTATGTATATATTATACACACTTTGTTTAAAAATAAAAATTTGTAGATACCTGTGGTTAGTATAACTATATTTAAAACTAAGTTGCTCGTCTGTTATGGCATGGAAGAATAATTCACAGAATGGCAATACCCTATTAAGAATATTTTTCAAAAGCTACCTCTTTTTTGTCAACGCTGGGGAATAGTTTTTCGCATATCCGGCTTCAGGCTCCGGGGAAGGCTACCAACGGGTACGTGGGACTCCCGGCTGCCCGTGTTGCACACAAGCTTCACATGAAAGCATGCCAGCACCGACCGCCAGACTATCCACTAAACCTTCCAGCGTCCCTCCGCATCATAATTAGGCGTCACGGGACCGTGGGCATGGCTGCCATGATATCTCGATATTTTTCAAAAGCGCCAAAACTCGGACCTAGGTTTAAGTGGCGCCATGGCTTGTGCCTTGCTCGTTTTTCAAAGTTTTATTATTTAAAACCAATTTATATTCCATATCTGTTAAAAAAAACTTTATTAAGAATTTTAATTTGATGTGATTTAAATATGTGTTAAATAATAAAAGATCAAAGAGCGAGAGAAGAAGGGGTTCAAAGCCTATTATTTCAACAGTATCAGAATGGTCGATCATTAGTGTTATATGGCATCATAATGATTGATTTTGCACACTGAAATTAGCAAAATCAACCAATTTGGTGCCATCATGACGCTAGTGAGCAAACATTCTGACGCCATTGCAATAACAGAGTTGGGACCCATTGCGTCACCCAGTCATGTATAATTTAGGGTTTTTACAAATGTCGTAGATACAGAAGGTTTACGAAAATAGTGGTACACATAATACATTATAGAAACCAACTGCTAAATAACTGATCAAACTTAGTCTGGCACTGCTTAAATACACGGCACCGCTGCAATGCACTTTGTTGCATAATTTAGTTAGACTACATTTGAAGCTTTTAGTACAATGATTTTAGGTGCATTCATAATACAAACTTTCCACCCATTAATCTCGAAACGCTATGGAATGGTACATTACCTAACTCGAGTTCCTAATTTTCGAGATGTTTTATGTTTTGAATATTAACTATAATACAGGATTATCAGACTAATTTATCTTTTTGTTTTCATGTTTAATAGTATTGTTTTATAACTTTTTTGAGTCTCGATAGCTGACGTAAATGTTTTTGACAAAATTTTAAATAAGTATAGCGTATTATGTATATGTATTTATAGAATTTATTGTATATTTATAATGTTCTTCTTCTGCAAGCAGTTTCCGCAACTCGACGACATAGTGCTTATTTTGCATGCGAGGGTGGATAGGAATCAACTCATCTAGCCAGTATTGAAGAAATCATACTTCAACCAGTTTAGCTCCTCCAGAAAATCTGCCAGCTTCTTAACCTTGCCGAAAACTTTTCGGAGCCTACCTAGGGCGTCCACAGACTTCGCTCTGTATTGGGCCACCCTTCCGTATTTAAGTAAGATATGGGCAACTATTTCTTCTACCTCCAGGTATGCTCTGCACACGGGGCTGTCAGTGAAACCTATACGGAAAAGAAGCCTGTTAAAAAATCATAATTTTATTGTATAATAATCGCGTTTATTATTGCGAAAAAATAATCTTATTTGCATCGAACCAAAACTGCATATTTCATCCATTTTTATACATTTGCAACGCGACGATGATATATGATCAATCAAATAATGGCAGATGGACGAAGCATAGCGTAAAATATTGCGAAATAAAAACACGGTAACCATTTTTTTATTGCCTGAAACAGTCAGACGGCCCACTTGATGGAAAATGGTTACCGTTGTCTATGGACGTTTGTAACACCCAAGGGCGTTGCCAACGCCCTGCCGGCCTCAAGAAATATTATAATTTACTTTTTATTATGGCCTATCTAAGAAAATTTCAGAAAAAAATATTCTATGATTTATTCGTTAAATTATATAATAATAATAAACCCGCAGGGGGGCTTTGTGGTGAAACCTTAGGTGAGTAGCGAGACTTCGTAGCCGACTCTGGGGGGTTAAGGCAAGGCCCTGTCTCCGTGCTTGCCTTAGTTAGTTGGCACGTGATGGAGATCGCTAGAGCTAAGACTCAAGCTCCAGGGTGGAAGTGATAAATGGCCTAACGTCGGAAGTAGCTTCGGTGAATCTGCAGCCCACCCCTCGACACCCCTTAGCCACTCATATCCATGTTGCCCCTCGCCAATTTGTACGGCATTTTTTTGGAGCCCATGCAGGGAGTGGCGAGTCACAGTCTGCCCATTTTATCCATGTTCCCCGAACATTGCGACGGCCAGACGCCATAGTCCCCATAGACCCAGATCCCTAGTTCCACTGGTACGTTTTGTTCTCATTTCCTACAATAGCCTAACATGAAATTGTAAACAGATTATTAATAAAATGCCAAGAAATTAAAGAAATTGGAGATTAAATTCACAAATCTAGCATTTTTAAGCGAACGTAGTCAATTTTGACCTATAAATTCTAAATTTGGCTCGTTATCGTTCAAACGTGAACAATGTCCTAGAATCGAGTTTAATACATTCATAAACAACATTTACTTTTCGACTATCCCATTTCTCTAACTTACGTCATATTTCAAATGAAATTCAATACATCGGTATTAATTTCTTCAGTTGGGTCCAATTATTGGGGACAACGGGGACAATGAAGACAGATGGGGTACATCAGGGACATTGTGGGGACATCGATCAAACCGCAGAGAGCTTTTCTTTGTCCACAAAGCAGAGTGAGGTTTTGTCAACATTATTTTCCGTGCGAACGCGTGTGCCCGTTTATCCACCATAATCCTTGATGCTGCGTTATTTATGTTGTGATAATATTTTTTTTCTTGGAGCATTGTTCATGTGGTTTATTAATTATAATTAGTGTTTGCGTTGTTGCACATAATGCTGGGGTTTCATCTGCATTATTGTTAAAATTTAAGCTGTGGACGAATGCGTTTTATTTAAAGCGTTAAAAAGTAGTATTGTTAACGCATAACCACATTAGTGTATGAATGAATTAATGAAAACACTTTATTGTTCACGAGAAATTAAAACTAAGTACAGTAAATGTTGAACAAAGGCCGGCCTTATCACTTAAAGCGATCTCTTCCAGGCAACCCCCTAAACTAAGGATAATATTAAGACAAAGTGGCGGTGAAGACAATAAATAATAAAAAACATTTCAAGAACAAGTAAAAAAATAAATAATATGTTTTATATACTATATAAAAATAAGATATATCATACTATATATAGAATCAGCAGCATGTTTTAGACTTAGACTTGCGAGGAACAAAGATATTTAGTAACCATCAGTTTAAAAGACAATATGGATTTAGCTTGTCTGACGTGGAGTGGCAGTGAGTTCCATAAATAAGTTGTATATACATAGGTTGTCTGTTAACATTTAACATCATTAACAATGTCGCATCTTAAATAACGCCATAAACCCATCAACATATCTTTAACATTATCCCAGATAAAGCCCCACCTTAACAGAAAAACATTGTCATGGCTTTCGTATTAGAATTGTGCAAGTCATTTTTTTAAGAATACCTATTAGTCTAATGCTGATATTAGACGGAGCAACGAAATTGAATCAATTTGGGTGAATTACACAGAAAGCACACGAAGTTATTCAATTATTTACATGGATCACTTTGGTTGATTCATCCAAATTGAAAGATAGAAATGAACCGTCTAATATCGGTTTTATATGCACCATTATCCTACCTCATTAGTCTGTTAAATTATACGTTATACTTTTCACACATTTATGTTTTATTCGAGACAAACTTTCAGACACAATGACAGACAAAATTTTTACAAACTTTTTTTTATTCATACTTGCTTAGGCATCGTATTTTCACTTAAATTTCTGGTACTTATTTTGAAATACAAAAATAATTGAATTTATTAGAACTTAAAAGTGAACTAGTTTTTAGAAATAATCAAACAACCATTATCTCAGAAATTAAACAATAACAACACGAAATCGCAGCTGTAACTGTTTGCAGTACCTACGATTTTCACCTCGTAAAGCTGTAGCGGTCTCAAGTTCTCCACGAATGATTTACGAGACCTAACCGAGACCCTAATTAATCTCGAGTTAACCTGCCGTGGAGAGGTGTCCAGAGTAATTATAACAGGCAACGCAAATTAGTTGCACCCCCGGTATTTTGTAAAAGAGAGAAAGAATGTTGTTGAATGAGTTGCACATTGTCTCCTTGTCATTTGTTCTTTATATATCGTTTCTTTTTCTGTTCAAGATAAGCTGGAAACATGTTGGTTTTTCTATGTCGTTCCGTTACTGCTGAGGATCGTGACTTCGATGGCAGTGTAATCGCTTTCTTACATCGAGATCTGTTTTGAGCACGGTGTCTCTCCACCGTGCTCAAAACGGTTAAATTCATCTCTATGAATTTAATGACGTGTCCAGCAACTTGTTCAATCCAGCTATTTGGAGATCTAATCACGGGGTCTCGCGTCTTCAAACTTCTCAGTGATGCGAAATCTTTTCATATTGTGTAGGTTCTTTCGGGCTATATGAACAAATTTCTTCAGTTGTTGGCACACTGCTGATAGTTCCCAATCTCATGCTCTTCCGGCATGGAGGCATTCGTTCAGCTGCCCTTAGAATCGGACGCCAACATCACATTTCAAAGTCGTCAATTTTGTGTCTGCCTTTACAGTTCAAGTTTCCGAAAATGTGCCTAAGCGGCGTAAGTAGGCAATACTCAGTGTGTTTCCTTGCTGTTTTATTATTGTAATTTAGAACGTAATAGTCATAATTGGTCTCGTTTCAAAAGTTGGTAAAGGTAATAAGCATTTATTTTTACCTTCACATAGTTATTCGTTTCGAAGTCAAGCAAAGTTAAGTGAATCTCATCAAAATAATTAGAAGTTTAATGGGAGTTGGTAACAGTTTTATAGACGATCGTTATATCGGCACAAATCGTGAAGAAAGTTACATGGGAGGAGTAACTTTTAATACATTTTTCAATAAGTCCAAACTGGACAGATATAAAAGAATTTGTATCGGTTTTGGATTTTGGTCTTAATAGAATTTTCTTTAATATGAAGATAATAGGCACACAAAGTGCCTAATTGATTTGTGATTACGGACAAACCGTAATCACAAATCTGTATTTATGGCGATTGTTTCATTGTATATAATCTGACAGTCCTGTATACCTAAGAATTGAACAATATTGCGTTTTTACAAATTTATGTAGGGTAATAAGTCGTGGTAGCGTAATGGCTAGCGCACACGTCCCAAACTCAAACGGCGCGGGTTCAAATACTGGCCGTAACGCATGTACCACTTAGGTAGTTTTCTGATCTAATGTGCATACTGTTACAACTACCACGAGCTAAGAAAGGCGAAGGAAAAGATCGTGATGAAACCTGCACATCGAGATAACCGATGTGTCAAATCTGCTAAGCCAGCTAGGACAAGCGTGGCGGGTATATTCTCCGTTCCTTAATCGTGGGACGCTCGAATCCAGCACTCAGATGTTTATGGGCCGTTATTATACAAATCTATGAATATGTATAATAATATATTTTCTCCGTTTGACTATGAAGTAACGATTGTTTATCTAAGTAAAAAATTGATTCCTTTAAAATATTAATACTATGTAAATAAAATCTTTTAGTTATATTATATAGATTCAATGCAGCCAAATCTATAGATCTTCGAAACCCGCCAATCCACTGTAGACTTGTCACACGTACTTGTTGTTGTCAAATCAAATCATCATTTATTAAATAAAACATGGTACATAAAAAAGACGGTAAGAATATTCAATAGGATCACATGTTTTTGCCTCTACGGCTTGCAAGTTGTGTTATTTATTCGAATTCCTATATCTTACTATTTATTTATTTGCCTTATATCGGTTTAATTTTAACATAAGCTCCATGGAAATATAAGCCGCGCAGAAGGTTGGCCGATGACTACTTACTATTATTGTATTATATTACTTACTATTATTGTATATATTATGTCAAGTATATACAATAATAAACTAAAATAATAAATTTATTGCAACAACTATTTATGTAACCTTTTTTGTCAACCTTACTGACTATCGACGCGTGACATCGTGAGGCTATTGGCAAACCTTCTACGTATGGGTAGCAATGACAAGTATCTATCAATGGTAACGGTACATTGAAGTTCGCCTTTTGCCTCTATTTAGACAAATTCGGAGTTAAATGACGCTCAGCATCGGGTCGTTTATAGGTTGGTATTATAAAAAATATTAACTTTGGCTACTCTCTATTACCTTGTTCAGAAACTGACAGTATTGCTCTGTGACCCAGACTATTACATACGGCTACGGCAAACCACAAATTTGCTTCACCTAAAAGGAACAACTTTAATAAAGTTAAGCGCCTTAAAGCATGTGTGTGAGTAGTCATAAAATATTTATGTTAAAAGTTTAGAGTAAGACCTTCATATCGAGTTGGAGAGCTTTAGCCTAAGTAAAGAACTTTGAGTATTAGGATTTTGAGA
Organism: Dendrolimus houi; assembly: GCA_039645545.1. NCBI lineage: Eukaryota > Metazoa > Arthropoda > Insecta > Lepidoptera > Lasiocampidae > Dendrolimus > Dendrolimus houi. The sequence goes on from CM077136.1 coordinate 11,897,538, forward strand.
TTAAAAGATTTAGCGTTAACTTTACATAACATTGAGGTATTATATCAGTCTTCAGAGACTACGTATTGTTTGCAGTGTTAAAGGCTACATACAACTAAATTGTTACCGGCTAGGCTATCAAAGCAGCGAATATTTATTATGTCATATCTACATCTTTCAATGCTCTCAATACAAGGGATGCCGAAGATCACGCGAAGTGGAGAAGAAAAAGTAGGAAAGCGGACCCTGGGCGTCGAAGCGATCACTCCGAATGCAATTGGGATTTAATGATGATGATGATCTACATTTTTCAATAATGAACTTCAACTTGTATATATTTGTAAAATCATCAAAGCCGTATGACTCAGGAAGGCTTTATTCTTCAGAATTTATCATGACATGGTATGAATATGTGGGTAGATTGATGAAATTAACATTATAGCGGACGAGGCTGAATAAACTTAAAATAGCAAATTATATTATAAATTTTCAATATTTCAACAGATAATGTAAAACACAAAAAAAGACATGTTTTTCAAAGGAGTTTTTCTCAGTCGCCAACAAACATCTTTTATGAACTACTATAACTACTTTTCTAATCCAACAAAATAATGTCTCTATTGCGTAAATAACAATTATCACTATTGAAATTAACACTAATTACGTTATAATTCACTTTGATTAAGGCAATGGATCGCGATTTATCGAAAACTTGTTGCGCTGGCGACCGTTCCGCAAGAGTGATTTCTCTTCCTAATATGGCCGCCTCGCCTCCATAGACACGACGCTACACTAGAGTGACATTGACTACATATCACTCTTGACAATGATATTTCAATGATTCGTCTACTTCTTTATTATGTAACATCAACCGGAGATACATCATATACACCCGTCTTAAAACTATGCTAAACAATGCTCATTGTTATCCCTTAGGTGGTCATATGATATCATAGAAATTATATTTGGATGTTTTACATATTTAAATATTAATTATAGGAAAAAATTGAATCATAATAATTGTTGAAATTTATTTAATTAATAAATGAAACAAATTGAATAGACATTACGCGTAAAAGTGTCACTATTTCGAGACAAAAAATAGAACATTTTAAAAAGTTTACAATATTTTAATACTTTATTGAATTCAAATAAACTTAGGGCAATCATTGATTACATACACAAAATAATATATTTTATTTTATATCATAAACACAAGGGTTTTTAATTTTAAAACTAACAATTAATTACTATACTATTATACTATTACACGTGCGGTGTTACAAATGTCCATAGGCGATAGTAACAGCTTTCCATCAGGGGGGCATCTACCTCTCTATTGAACCCATTACAGTAAAAAGAAACGCTTGTATTGAAAAATCGCAGATTTCGTATAATGACGGTATTATTATCAACGTGCGATATAATAAAAAAGGGGTAATTAAATACACTTATGGCCGGTCCTTGTCTTACTAAACGTTTATTTGCCTTACTGTCAGTTAAAATTTGACAAGTATATTACATAACCAGGAATATTTCTTATAGGTAGAAGCCTAACTAATTAAATTCAGTTAATAATTTATTGGGTACTTAATACCATTTTTTACGACCCATTGAACCGATGTTCTGATTAATGTGATCAATTAAGGCAGGACCGCATTATTTGATACAATTAAGCTTTATTGGATGAAATTAAATTGATTTTATATTCTTTTAGAGATCTCTCGTGTAACAAAGAAAATTTAAAGCTTTTATAATGGAAGAAGAATAATGGAAATAAAAACGCCTAGTATAAAACGTACACTGAAATTTCTAAAATTTAAATAACTAATAATAATAGTAATCGGCCGACAAACAGAAACATTGTATATCCCCAAATTAAGCAAGTTACGTTTTTGTTTTGTGATATACAACAAACTACTCTGGGGCCGATCACAGACACCCAGACCATAATAAATAACGGAAAATTTGTTTCCGAAATTTACCATGCCAGAAATCGAACCCGGAGACTCTGCGTTGCAGTGAGTTAGGTCGGTAAAGGCTTAGCCAGCTCAATCTCAGAGGCCGTCTAAATAACTAGATGATGCTTCAGCTTAGGGTCTCCAAACTGGAGAATATTGTCCCCAAAAATTATTGTTCCAGGATTTTTTACTCTGAGATGGAATATTTCGATTGCTAAATGTATCTGTATGGATGGTATGGATATCATGTAACTTTTGGCATAATAAATTAATCGAATTCGAGAAATATCCAAAATTCAATCTGGTGACCTTGCTTCAAGTAATCTTTCTCTCATGTTCAAAACATTCAGACTAAGGGCAGATTTTTCAATCACCAGATGAAAGTTATTCATAGAATAAAATACAAGATGAGAAAATTAAAAATGACAGTTGCATGAATAAAACAGCCCAATTGTTTCACTTTTAAATTCGGCCAGGTTGTAACGTATTCCACTCATAAATTATATCTGATGATTGAAACATCGGCCCTTAATCAGTCAAAAATCATAATACTTTTAAATAGTTTCCACAAGGAAATATACTATCGTCATTTCTACAAAACACTTCGCTATGCACGAAGCACGTGGGCGATTTTTCCTACATAAAACTACTATGAAATAAACAAACCAAAATATTTGTTCTTTTATTTAACTACACGTGACAGATGGTGATAAAAAGCCTCCGAATTAAAAAATAGAGCTTTCACGTCCATGTTGTGTTTGCAAATAGATGAAAGTGTAGTCTATGTATTTTTATTCATACATGAAGCTTTTTATTAAACCTAATAATAGTCAGTTTATTTTTTATTGCATGAGTTCAGACATTTGCAACACCAAAGGTGCTACAAGTGCGTTGCTGCTCTCTTAAGGGAGACTGGAACCTGGTCACTAATGCCGGAACACCAATCGAGGTTGTTATGGCGGCATACTATACACCAGGGGTGGTAGCCATCCAGTCGGGCAAATACCCTACCACCTGGCTGTGGGTTGTTTTATCGCCTCTTACGACAGGTTACCCGGCCGCAGGAAATTGTATTCTTTCTTCGTTCCTGCACGGATAAAACTTATGTTAAAGAAGCAACAAAGAAAGCAGTTATCTATTTTTAGTAGCTATCTAATGCATCGTGTATTATGGAGTAGTGAGCCATTCATGCAATTAATTGACAAAAAATACGAAATCTAACGTTAAACATTCTAATGCACGCACTAGCGCAGGCATACCGTGGACTAGCGGCAAGTATTGCAATTAGTATTACCATTTTCAAAGTTGGATAAATAATATCTTGTATCCGCATTAAGAGTCATCCAAAAATTTCGTCACTTGAATTTCATGATTTTTTGAGCTCTCCCCCGTCGTTGCCAGACACATTCGTGAGACTCCTCCGTACCTGCTACGACATCACATATTTTACATCAAGTAATTGTTCAACTAAAACAGCAGTTCCGTAATTAGTTGAAAATATTTTGAAGTTTTCTTTAACTGTTCAAATTTCGTGTTTTAAAGCTTAGATTTTGAAATGTGACGTCAGAAGATTTAAGATCCTTCTCACCCCTTGTCACATAATGTCAGACTTCGTCGACAATGTGACATAATTTATGGATGGCTCTTTATATGTGTAAAGGAATCGTTCATGCTCGAGTGCTATTCTCACAGGGCTACTTATTCTATATTGAACTATCATGTTTTCCATGGTCAGGCTTGTGGAAACTTCAATTACAAACAGTTTCAAAATTAAAATACTTTATGATGATCTCTGGTATAAAATATGGAGTGCAAACCTTATTTTCATATTACGTCATTAGACTTTTAAAAAATCATTTTTGTCTGTAGTATCTTTAGCTATATTTATTTTCAGCTCACTCATTTTTTAAGAGTAGCTTCTCTATTAATGTCGAACAGTTAAACATAATTATAAATAAATTACACTACAAACAAAAACGTAGAAACTAAAAACTACTATAAACATATTTAACAAGTAAAAGATGTAGTCCAGATCGCTGTCGGTCCCCACCGTTCCCAAAATGCTGGCCGCATGCCCCCGTTGTATGGCAACGCTTATTCGTTACCCTAAATATAGTCCAGCCCTTTGGTCACGCGAGATATCTTTCAATCGCTTTGAAAAGTCTCGATAAAGTTGATAAGCCTCACGTCCCCATGGCCCCAAAGTCTCAACCCCGAAAGCCACAAATATGTATCTGTCACCGATGGATGGATATTTGCGGCGATTCAGGGTTTCTTGAAGTGTGGCAGCTCCTCCGGCAGTGACGGCTGTATTTGGAAGATGGGAAGTTGCTAACGTATCGACACACGTTGCATCCCATACTAAGGGGCGTCCCATCTTCAAAGGTACCAACGACATTCCGTCCGGTCGGTTGCCATCGTCGCGGTACAGTCCGTTCGGTTCAAGAACAGCTAGAACCCCAACGGTGACAAGAGACCGGCGGGTGATGTCGTTGATTGCCGCATGTCGTGAAGTTCTGTCAGCACTCCTCAAACAAGACAAGCCATGATGACCCAGTCCATAAACTTTATCTCCACACCGACAACGATGTGGGACTACGATGTCTGCCCCCAGGCGAATGCAGGCAGCAATCCTGAATGTAGTATCATCCAGAAGTGTACCTAGATTTGCCGTGGGCAAAAACTGAAGCCACAGATCAGACCCCCATTTAGAAACAGCTAGGAGGCGAGCACGGTCAGTTTCGCCGGTGCAAGATGACATGAGATTGTCATATCCACAGCCTCTGCATCTTTGGATCTAAAGGAAAATTTTCATTCGGGCAAGCCAAAGACCAGGAATTTCAAGCCTCAGTCAAATGTGGGACCTCAAAATCACTGAGTGATGGATTTATTATATTATCGATGAGGTCCACGTTACTATAGACTGAGGACAGAAAGGCTGATAGTGCTACGTTAGAAATTTTGCCTATCCCCAAGCCACCTAGCCGTATCGGTAAGGAAGCTTAGGTCCAAGATCGGTCATCTAAATAAATATTTAGGATGGAAGTTAATGTTTGCCGAATAGTTTGTCTAAATTATTCAAAATACTGAAATGTCTCCAAAGGGGGGAACAGCGCAATACATACGTAAAGTTGGGAGTGAAAATGCAGTGCCTAATGATAAAATAAGCACCACGTGTGTTTAATTGTTTAAAAGTAAGTAATTTTGATTGAAAATTGACAATTTTGTCTTCTACGAAAGATAAGAAAGACTTATCAAAGATGAGAGACCCAAGAAGGCTTAAATTACTTTTATTAACAAACCATTCAACCATATGATCTAAACGTTTATCCGGATACTTGTATCTTTTTGTTTCACTAAAGTCAAATTTACCTTCAATATTTTCGATGTGTTTGCAATTGTGTTTAATTTTAGATGTAACATTGCCATGCTCGTTCTTGCTAATATTAAGGATTTGATGGGGGAGTAGCAATAAATGCTTCCAGGTGTGTAAGGAATTCTCGTTTATCACTTTTCTTATTATCTCTGAGAAAAAATGTTTGGAAAATTTTGGCTCTGAACATATAACTTATATTTGATAACTTCGCAAAACGACCTCTGGTGTAATGATAAGCGGCCAGACTGGGACGGCGAAGGTCCCAAGTTCGATCCCCACTCGGAGAATTGATTTTCTGTATTTTTTCTACTGTACTTTCTACTTTTTCAGCATCTTTCGCGATATTTTTTATTTTCAGCTCACTCATTTATTTATTCGATGGAATTTACCATATTTCAAGAACTGCCAACATTTTTTTTGCGCACTCTGACTAAACAACGTAACCTTATCAGTGTAACCAGTAATAATATGAAAGACTAACTTCCTAAGGAAAATTGCTTTCTTAGCGGCACTAGTTAAAGCCATGTACTTAGCCTCCGTTGAAGTTAAAGCTACCGTGAGTTGCTTCTTACATTCCCAACAGTTAGGGCTGCTAGCTTAAAGCAATAAGCGATGTAGGAACATCTGTCAATCTTACAATTTGCCCAATCTGTATCAGTATGCGCCCACACAATAGTCTGCCTGTCTTCAGCCTGTTCACCTGTTTTTGAGCTTATTATTTTGTAATGGTGTAGACTTCTCTTTACAATCTTTCTTACCAAAACGTTTCAAAACAAGTTTTCTAAATGTATCTGTGTCTGTAGTTAATTTAGTTTTGAGTGTGTTTGGAAATATATATTTATTTTCTTTCTATTATTTTTTTGCAGTGTTCTCGCTACGCTTAAACCATTCTAACTGAATCCTTACGACTTAAACTACTTCTAATGTGCTGACTAAAATAAAAACAGCTTCATTTAACGCTATCCGTTTTTAAGGTTGCGTTCACATTGTTAAGGAAAGAGTGACGCGAATTTTTTAAAGCACATTACTAATCACACACGGCGATTATACGTACCTAGTAGAGCCTTGCTGAAATAGTTATCTTAATCTTGGGCCGGTTCGATTGGTGTGATACCATGCTTTCACAGAATATCGGCGTAAAATGGTTAACTTTGAGCTAATCGCGTTTCGTACTATGCTGAGAGATTCGGTGGCTCAATGCCGCGTCAAATATGGTCAGCACCCATGTGCGAAACCAAGGAATTTGATTTTGTAAGTAATATAATGAAAATGAAAATATTTTATTTTAAGAAAACACATGTACAATTTGTAGTCTGTTGTCGGGATCTTCTTTTGAGCAAATTTTACTTGTATCAGAAGATCCCGTTCTTTCATAATTTCAATTTTAGATTGTATTGTATTTAAATTAAAAGTACTTATTTGTACTAAATATTTTCATGCTGTAGAGGATACAATAATCATAACAAAAATATTAAATCACATTATTATATTAAACTAGCGGTTCCGGCATACTTTGTCCCGCCCTGAAAAAATAACATTCTAGAACCCGATTCCAGTACTTCTTACCGATTTTAATTGTGAATCTAATTCTAAACTATCCAGGGATCCGCTCAAACACACAAAATCAAAATCACCAAAATCAGTCCAAGAGATTACGAGGATCCTAGGACCCGATCCTAGCGCCGCCTACCAGTTCCAATAGTGAATCTAAACTATCCGGGGACCCACACAAAAAAATCACCAAAATCGGTAAATTCGTTCTCAAGTTAAGCGCGTACATACATTTTGACGATTCATTTTTATTTATATAGATTAAAAAACAACATTTGCTGTACTTAAATATTTTCATTAAATTCAGGACATATTCCTTAAGAACTATTCCTTCTATTCCATTCCTCTTGTCTGATCCTTCTTTCTTAATCCTCCTTTCCTTTATATCCCGTGCTTGAGTCTGGCAACGCGTTGCTTTAGCCCCTGATGTTGCAAACATCCATAGGCGAAAGTAACCACTTTCCGTGAGCTGGGCCGTCTGCATGTTTCATAGGTTCTTAAAAAAATAAAACGTAATACAGACAGAGCTGGAAAATTTTTGAAGTTATTCGTTAATAGTTCAAATGTCATGTTTTAAAGCTTACCTTAATGTGTGACTTAATTTTTGGACGGCCCCTTACCAAGGTGATCAATAATGAAAGACGAAATTGTGATGCGCTGTTTTGTCGAAACAGCAATCTGGAGACATTGCTTCATCGCTATCGCCTTACTAGTGCGGTCGCAGTCTTAAGCTGGTAGCAGCATAAAAATGGCGCTTTTAGTTGATTGAGGCATGAAGCACGTGCCTGCTGGTGTTTTTAGTAATCTAGGTAATCTATCCACGCCAGAATAATAAAATAGTTGTTTATTTCGATAGAAGAAACCTTTAATATTATTAGACTTGTATCTCGTATTCTTTTAAGAACTGTTTCTTATTTCTCGGTTACAAAAAAGAACTTCAAAGGTATATTAACCTCATAGCAAATAAATTTTTAAATAATGTTTTTGTTAAATTATGTATTATGGTTAATTGAAAACATTTTCTACTTTAATATCTAACTTTAGACGTTACTTAAGCTGTCTAAGGGCTGATTTTACAATCATTAGATAAAAATTAACCATCGAATAAATTTTATAAAGTGAAACAGCCTAATTGTTTTGTTCAAGCAACTGTAATTTTTAAATTATTAATTTTGTTTTTTATTCGATTAACTTTTAGCGATAATGAAGAAATAGGCCCTAAGACTTTAAACGTAAACATCGGAATTAAAACTGTTTTGTTTTATTTAATTAATACGTTTCAGGGCCGATTTTTCAATCACTAGATAAAAGTTATTCGTAGAATAAAGTTTATGGAAAAATAAAAAAAGCCCGTTGGATGAATAAACAGTTGAATAGTTTCATCTTTGAAGTCAGATTATAATTTATTTGACTGATAACTTTTATCTGATGATTCAAAATTCGAACCAAAAGCGAATATTTTGTTATAAATAAATAGATAAAAGTGATTTAGGTATATAGTTAAAATGTGTTGAGCATGCAGGGTTCGTAGTGTAATGAAATGGTAGGTGCTGACTAATTGAGTACTTCTAATTTATTGGTAGTAATTTATCTCTTGAAGCCGTTAAGTGGTATTCTTAGTCGTCAAATTCGAGTCGATGTTATTTCTTGTTGTAAGCACACTATCTCCAAAAACCGATGTTTTGTTGTTGATTGTTTGCAAGACCAAAAGCTTTCAGCTTTAGTAGGTACATCCTCGTCTACATTAATAAAAGGGCTGCAACCGGGTAGTTTACATTTGATAAGGGTACCCATTTAACGCGTCGCTAGTTTGATCTGGATTTATTGATAGTCTCTCGTTGGATTTCGTAAAGTCGTAGCTCGGGTGTACAATTATTATTGTAAAGGCAAAAGATTTTTTAAAATAACTAGAGTGGTTTCGTTTCTAGAGCGGAGTTTCGATTATCTGGACCTCCGTTATAGTGGTTCGCGATTATCAAGATTGGCAGTCATTCCACTATTAAGATTGCAATATTTTAGTAATTTAAGAAAATATGTAGGTAATAAAAGTAAAGTAGGTAATAATCTCACAATGAACATAGATTTCGTTGTTATGTATTTTTTGTTATTTTGAATGAACACGTGTACACGGAATACTTGCAACGATTCAGAAGGGTTTATGGTAGTAAAAAAATAGCAACTGGTCACAATAATTTATAATTGGAGAACCTTACGGTTTTAACACATTGAATACACTGACTTTGAACACGCGACAAGCATTTTTAGAACACCTCGACATTCCTCCAATTTTACAGTATATGAAACTTAGTATATTGGCACAACCGATAGCGGATTTAAGTCTTGGATAAACTATTTTAATTAAAAGGGTTATGCATCACAAGAATTTAATACATTATTGTTTGGATATTTCAGATATTTTTTATAAGATATTGTGTAAAATATTATATTTAAAGTTTTATATGCAATAAAATGTAACGAATACCGTCTATATACAATTGAGAGGTTTGAATTATAATATGTACACAATTGTCACATTATACAAAGGATAAATATTGTAACAAAATTATTGTAAATTATAGACAACTACTCTGTACAAAACAGGCGCTAATTACCGAATAAATAAAAATATAACATTATGATTCAACTAAGAAAATGGCCTGTATCGTTTAGAAGAGGGTACATAACAAAATTAATTATTAACTTCAAACAGAAACATGACAAGAACAACTATGCTACCAAATAACTGTAACAGTACCTCTTCCATGTATATACACGTATTCATAAGTTACTTTTCTATAATAATATTCTCTTAAGTTTTCGCGACTTGTATACATAATAAAACTACGTTTTAACGGCTGAACATGTTGCGAAGCGGTGGTAAATTAGATTAGGCTCCCATAGAGTAAATAATAACCATAAATAAAATTAAAACTAAGTAATTAAAATGAACAAGTTAGCAGTAGGCTAAATAAAACTTTACCAATACTCATTGACACTTGACACCTTTGTCTTCCGTGATCACGGCCACTGAAAAGTGGCCGAAACGTCGGAATGATAAAAATCAAATAAATTACCGCGCTTAAAACCGTTAAAACGTAGTTTTATTATTATACTTTTCTAGAGTTAAAAATATGTACAACAATGGCATTTCTCATGTATTCAATTATCCGGATTTAGAATTGATATTTTTTTAAAATACCGCTTAGACTTACATTTAAATGCAAATTTACAAAATTAATAAAAAATCTTCAGTCTAAAAATAAAGTAATGTAATTTTCTATCCTTTAGTTATAGGTAGGAAGTTGAACATTTTGCCGTTCAGTTTTCTTTTCAATAAATGTATAACATAAGTTAAAATGAAGCATTCTTGTATTTTGGTTGGATATTGACTGATTTTATTCAATAATGTGTTTGTTTCAATAGTTCAATTGTATACTGAAAAGTAAGTTTATGAGATGCTACGTATTTGGCAAAGAGCTACAATACAAATGGACTGAGGCTTTTTTATATATCGATTCGGGCTTTCACCTCGCGCCTATTTGCTTGAAGATTACTTTAAAATCCAAATGTTATTCAGGAATAATTGATAATGACTAGATGCCCAAATCGTGCAAAACGATATATTTAGAAAAAGGAAGAACCTCACCCCAATGATGATTGTAAATGAGGTATACCTCATTTACCGCCTTTTGTTTTACCAAGTAACTATTGTCTTGTACTTTTTTTGGAATTTTTGATTTGGTGAACAATAAAGTGTTGTCTATGTCTATGTCTATGTCTATAATAATTTATATATGTGTTTACATACATATATTATCACAAATATTATTAAATAATATTTGTGATAATATATGTATGTATGTAAGTAGGTACAACAACCCCAGAGTCCTGGGCCAAATGAATTAAAAACTACAACAATTTTGAGAAAAAGGCTTATACGTCCAACTACCTTATACGTCTAACAAAATGTTAATCTACAGCAAAATATTTCTTTTTGAAGTCCCCGCCGGCGCCGAATGTCATTTGACGTTTTACGCTACACGTATATAAATATATCATTCAGTCATTCTAAATTTAAAATTGATGACACGAACCATCCCATCAGTTTGCAGCCATTCGCCGATAAACTCGTGACAGCGCAAACAAAAAACGACGAAAAACGAGCTCGGTAACATCGACAGTATTCAATTTGCATACTTGAGTGTAGGTTTAAACATTTGGCATCGGAGTGGGGGGAGAGGACGATTCTATTAGCCGAACGGCGGGCGTACGCGATACTTCGTCAAAAAGTGACACTTTTATCTGCATGCAAAGAGTTAAATGTGCAGATAGCTTTAGATGTAAAGTTATATCATTTATACCATACATTTATATAATACTAGGACAACCCGCGCCTTCGTCCATGCTTGACTTCAAATTCCAGCGAGATTTCCGGGCCATAAAGTACCTCTGATTTTAAGTCTATGAATTTGCTGTCGATGAGTAAAACCTGCATGAAATCGCCCTAGTACTTTTTACGTGAATCCCGAACAAACTTACAAACAGACAAACTATAAAATCGAAAAAAATTGCATCGTGTTATTTATTCATCGTTTATATAGTCTATTCTAGTTGTTTTTTTAATACCTTCATTGTACAGACATGTTTAGAATTTTATAATATTATAGATAGATATATATTACAAGCGTAGAAAATAGTTAAATAAAACAGTAGTAGTGTTTAGTAAATAAATAAGTGTAATAAAGGACACAAGATGCTACTTGGATATCTACATTGTGTTAGATATATATAATAACATAGTAGTAACAAGTAGATAAATATGTATTCTAAAATATGTATAATAGTAAAATAAGTAATGTAGTAGTTTAAATATTCTAAGCTACCACAAGATACTGTAATTGATGTTAGAGATAAATTTGGATTTATTTAGATTTTAGAAAACGTCTTATAATATCGCAGACATAAGCGAAGTCTGTCTTTCATGACGCGAACATTATATATTTGTAAACGTTTTTAGAGGTTGGCGCTGATGTGTGAAACCTCTGTGTTACAGTAATAAGTAAAAATGTAGCACAAGTAAATAGTATTTTATAAAGTATAAAAATAAGCAGTAGAATGTTTTTGACACAAAATTTTGTAGTGAAGTTTATGTATTAGATTATGTGTTGGCAAATAAAAATAACTCTCACTCGGCACTCTGGCAACTTAAAAATGTCAGGGCTCCGGGGGATGACGGAATCACAACTTAACTCCTCAAAGCGGGAGGGATCCCAATCCTGAAAGCTTTAGCGGGGCTCTTTAATTCCGTCATCCTCCAGGGCACTGTGCCAAAGCCGTAGACCAAGCGTGTGGTGGGTTTATTCTTTAAGAGGGGTGATAAGACCCTCTTGAAAAGGGGTTCCGAAAAGGCTGCAGCACCGTAGATCACATCCATACTGTTCGGCAGATTATACAGAAGACCGAGGAGTATAATTAACTGCTGTGTATGGCAATTGTGGACTACGAGAAAACCTTCGACTCCATCGAAACTTGGGCTTATCTGAATTCCTGCAGATGTGCCGTAATGTTGGCGAGACATTAAGGTGTTGAGATGTCAATATGACGCCACAATGATGACCGTTTAGATCCAGGAACGGAGGGCGAAGCCTATACCTCTGCATCGCTGGGTGAGACAGGGGGATGTCATATCCCCGAAACTGTTCACCAACGCGATGGAGGATGTTTAAAACTCTGCAATGGAATGAACGGAGCGTCAAGGGATCTACGACTAACATCTCATGGACCCAATTGTCAACCTCACCTGCCCGCGGTACCCCCTGCCGTCAGTAAACGAGGCTCTGGCGACCGATCGATGGCGGTATAACCTTCGCAAGAAAGCCGGCCTATAAAAATCCCCTGGTCGGAGACGGGCAGCAGCGTGTCCGATGCAATTAGACCGGCACTGTGGTTACCAACCCGCATGCCAAGCGTGGTAACTATGGCATTTATCCTCTATGAAAAAGCACCACAGGAAATGGGCCTCAGTTCCCGGTTAGGACAGTGATGAGTGGCGCCGACTTGGGAAGGCCTACGTCCAGCAGAGGACTGCGTATGGCTGACGACAAACGACGAACGATAGAAAAGATTGATATTTTTTTAATGGTTAGTAAAATATTATAACTAGAAACTAGTACAGTGAAGGAAACTAGAAACCAGCCAGCCCTCTGGTCTCCCGAAGAGTCAATATGTAATTTTGAAATAAATATAGAAAATAGTTTTGGAGTTTTCTTACTTTCCTCACACACAAAACATTAACTTTCACATGTACTATACCGAAATCGTGCCAAAAATTCAGAATACGTAATGGAAGGTCGCTGAAATGTTCGATCTGTCCCAATTCTCTATCAGGGTCAAGTTTCGTCCGTATGTTGAGAGGAAACCTTTTATCACAACCAGAAATGTATTTGTCGTGGGATTTAATTGTTACAGATAATTAGAGTTACGTCTTACAAAGACGTGTGGTTGAATTGATTTTTTGTTTTTACTTCAGACAATTCAACTAAATTGGATTCTTATTTTTTACATTTTGCTTTATAACAACTAGTTCGAGGAAATATTGCTTATCATTGTTATCTAACTAGACAGAAATAATAAGATATGATGATGGTTGTCATTTAAACTAATTTAATTTAATTTTTCTTATTTTTCAAGTAATATAGTTTGGCTTACAATGACGCCCTTATACATTAAAATACACTTTGCATCATTGTGGTACGAAAATCACTTCGAATATTTTACGTAGATTCTGCACAAAGATTTCGTTAGACGTGATTTTATTTGATTCGACATAAAAAAGGTTGACTTAACTTCTAAGTTTTATGTAAAACTCAATTCGTCATCGGCTAAGAATATTTACAATCAAATTAAAAAGTTGATCTAAGTAAATATTCAAATCTGTGTCTTATAATCATTTATTTAGCGTAATAAACATAATTATGGAGTGGTGTTCTTTTGGACAATGCTAATTGAAAAAATTGTGAATCTAGCGGTATGGTTTTCTGGGGGATGAAGTCACTACTATTTTAGAATCACTTAGTGAAACTGATACGTAGATACACTGGTAGGGGTAAGACATAGCATAAGGTTTCACTTCATTTTAATACTTCTAATACGACTCTGCGAAAGTGGCCGCTGTAGGTCCCGTTTGATACGCTTTTCTGTTATCCTGTCTACTAACAATATTGCTATAAAACTTTGTTATTTGTTTCTTTTCTAAAATATACTACTTCTAAAACGTCCCATTGCTACTACTGAACGAATATACCCGTCACGATGAGTTACACACATCACTCATAGTATAGACCTATGGTATACAACTATAGGGCTGCACCAAGCCAACCAATTTAAACATTATACAAAGGTTGCAAAATAAAGTACTCAAGTATATGGTTAATGCTCCTTGGTACATAAGATCAGACGATCTCCATCGAGACTTAAAAATGGACCTCGTCATTAACGTAATTAAAAAATACGCTGAAGCTATTGAGTTAGTGTTATAATACTTTCATAATAATAAAGTGTAGTGCTATGTGCTAAACATTAACAAAGAACACATGAACAAAGTGTCTTCTCCTTAATAAAGACAATAGGAAACGTGTTATTGGACACATTCTTAGTTTAAGTTATATTTAGTTATTTTAGGTCAGATTTAAATTACTCATTAGTCTTATTTCCTAGATTGGATTGTAATTTTAATGTTGTATCACTAAGATACATCATTTATGGAAAAAAAAACATCACTCATAGCGGCGTATATAACTAGTCAGATGCTGATTTGAGCGTATCCTTATTCAGGTTCAGTCCTGTATAAAGATCCTTTCTAAGATTTTATACTAAACTGGCTGTCTCGGCAGACGTTGTCCTACCCTGAAAAAATAAAACCTGGAACCCGATTGCAGCGTCACCTACTGGGTCCAACTGTAGATTTAAAACATCGAGGGACCCACTCAAATAAACACAAAAAAATTGTCAAAATCCTGGAACCGGATTCCAACGCCACCTACCGGGTCCAATTGTGAATCTAAACCAATCTCGAATCCACCTGAACACACACAAAAATGTCATCGAAATTGGTCCAGCCGTTCAGGAGGAGTTAAGTCACATACACACGCACAGAAGAATTATATATATAAAGATATAAATTTAAATTACATAAATTAACCTCTGCCGAGTGTTACCTCTTTATTTTATAAATTCGTTTTATTATTTACACAGAAATATTGGTTTTCGCAGGTTCCGCGTTGATTCAGTTTAAGCGTTACTGGTCTTATTTGATGTCTTCTTATTTTAATGCTAGAAAAGTGCCTACTGAGTCAATTGAAAAATGAATAAAATTGTGTTTTTAAAGGATATATATTTTTTAACAAATCTTAATATACTTTATAAATAAATTAAAATTGCACCACTTACGTAGTTTTCTGACCTAATGTGCATATTGTTACAACTACCACGAGCTAACGGTGAAGGAAAACATCGCGATAGCCTACATGTCACACCTGTCAAGCCGCCTTGGACAAGCGTGGCGGGTATACTATCCGTTCCTTAATAGTGGGAGGCCTGAGCCCAGCAATGGGACCTTTGTGGGCTGTTATTGTTACTACATATAAAAATTATGGGTCTTTCCTTGAATTTTTGCTATATTGGCAGCATACATATCTATAATAATATTATAAATTTGTAAAAGTGTAGTCTTTTGTTTCTAAAGTTTTTTGTGTTTGTCTGTTTGTTCGCGATTCACGTAAAAACTACTAGGCGTATTTCAATGCGGTTTTCGCTGATTGATAGCCAATTCTCAGACTTACAATCTGCGGTACATTATATCTCGGTAATCCCAATGGAATTTCCTTGGGAGACGCTTAAAGTGGCCAGGTCGAAAATAAATGATCGCGATGCGATATTTTCACAGGTCAATAAAATCTTTAGTCAAGCAGTTGTAGTTGTTACTTTTGTTGTATACAAATATGCCTTAAGTAACATGACTTATCCCGAGTTATACTGGAATTTCCGGGATTCATGTATAA
The DNA here is from genome assembly GCA_039645545.1 of Dendrolimus houi. Taxonomy (NCBI): domain Eukaryota; kingdom Metazoa; phylum Arthropoda; class Insecta; order Lepidoptera; family Lasiocampidae; genus Dendrolimus; species Dendrolimus houi. The sequence goes on from CM077136.1 coordinate 11,913,464, forward strand.
TAGTATCATACTAAAAATCCGTTACCCTTATAAAAATAATCTTCGATTTTATATTTAGCAAAATAACTGTAATATTTGTTATCTATCCAACGTGGACAAAGTCGCGGGCAAATGCTAGTACAGAGTACATACAAAGAATATTTCCTTACAGATAGCAATGCATCCAGCCTACTAAGCATGCTTTCCTCTGACAGCGATTTATTACATAGTTTATATTAACTTACTTATAACTCATTTTGTTTTTAGTATGTGTTTTTTTATTTAGTTCTTATGATAGACATAATTTAGGAATAAAAAACAGACCGCCATTGAAAACAGCTATATTTTTTTATTGCATGAGTTCAGCAGCCAGGTAGATGGGCCACCTGATAGGCAGTTATCATCGCCTATAGACATTCACATATTCTATGTACACCGCTTCGCAACGTGTTTTTTTGTTGATAAGGAGAAGAAGGGGCGAAGAAGCTTTCCAGCAACACGTCTGGCTAAAAATTGTTTCTTTTATATTTCTTATTCAATTTATATCTCTTGCTCCTTTTTTATAAGTTTTATACAGAAGTACTTACATTACAGAATAACTTTTCGAATAATTAATGGAATTGTAGCAAACAGTGCATACTCAGTAAGGCAAAGACACAATAAAAGGAAAGAAGAATATTATTGTCGTTATAATAATGCCGGAACGTATTAAAAGTTTGTACATTTGTAACACCAACGGTGCTACTAATGTGCTGCTTCTCTCTAAAGGGAGACAGGAACCTGGCTTCTAATGTCGGAACACAAATAAACACAGTAGGAAAAATGAACAACAGTTGTAGAATATTTGTTGTTTTTAAGAAGAAATTATGTGTTTATGTTTGTATTTCAACTGTTCGGTGAACTGTATTATATCTACTTGCTACAAAAACTCCCGTTGTTAAGCGTTAGTCAAAGACCCAATTTGGCTGAAAATTCTATTACATCGGACCAGGTATTTGCTTAAACATGGTTTAACGTTTTTATTATTTACAAATTAAATAGTTTTTCAATTAGATCACAAAATATTCGGGTCGTTTTATTATCACGCCAAAAGGTTTGCAATGAAAATCAGCGTTGTGTCGGATATTATGCCGACACACCAATAAGCTGAGTTAGTGAGAAACCTTGTTTGCTGAAAGTAAATAAATATATATAATAATAGCAGCCCATAAATGTCCCACTGCTGGGCTCGGGCCTCCCACTATAAGGGAACGGACAGTATACCCACCACGCTTGTCCAAGGCGGCTTAGCAGGTTTGACACATCGGTTATCTCGATGTGCAGGTTGCATAACGATGTTTTCCATTACCGTTATTAGCACGTGGTAATTGTAACAATATGCACATTAGGTCAGAAAACTGCCTAAGTGGTGCATGCGTTCCGGCCAGGCTCGAACCCGCGCCCTTTGAGTTTGGGACGCGTGCGCCAGCCTAAATTACGCTACAACGACTTTACTGAAACGCATTTTCATATAAATTTTCAAAATATGCTTCTTTTTTTTAAGATAAGTACATGTAAGCAATGTAAGTACGTCGCTATTTCTTCAAATAATTTTATTTCTTTCTTTCTTCTCTTTCTCTCCCATGTTCGAATAATCATTAATACTTGTCACTGGTTAGATACAGAGACACATCGTGCAAAGAGAAATTTAAATAAGAATAACCCTACTGCCAAAATGTGAACTCTCGAAAATAAATTACTTTGTGTTTATTTGAAGTCTGTTCTTGTAATCTTATATATGGATGATATTCATTATTAATGTGTTACGCTGCTCTTGAACTTTGCCATAAAAATAAAATACATATATGAATTGTCACGCGTCTCCATGACCCAATTCTCGTTCGAGAAAGATTTCAATGCTCGAAACGTTTTCACTATCCAAATATTTGCACCACACCTATGGGTACTCATCCTACAAAATACGTGATCTTATAAGGGGCGGGTGAAAGGTGGTCGACGATAGCCATGCCTTGCTTTTACGACACAAGTAAAAATAAGAACGTAATATATTATCTTGCAAGTTTTGGCGACTAGTATACATAATAAAGCTAAAGCTACGTTTTAACGGTTTTAAGCGCGCTAATTTCAAAATCAAAAAACACCTAAATTTCCATAGAGGAAATGGCAAGTACCAACTGTTTGGGATCGGATCATCAAAACTATTAAGACCCAAACCCAGCAAAAACCAACTGCCAGACCTCAAGACATTGGTAGCTCTTTCTGAGTGCACCGGAACGTAAACCAACTTGATTGACATTTTGTTTTTAATTTACCTCCCACTCATTTTAATCTATACTTAATACTTAGTATTATAAAGAGGTAAAGTTTGTGACGTTGTAGGGGATAAACTCCGAAACTACTAAACCAATTTTAAAAATTCTTTCACTGTTTACTAAAACTCCAACAGTTTAACCCAAGGTGTGAAAAAATTACCTAAAATCGCATGCGCTGCGAAAACTATTGATGATACAATAAAATAATGTACTACGACTTTGCAGAACACATCATTATTTTTCAAAAAGTGTTGCGACAGCATATGTCTATCTATTATAGTTATGCCATAAGTGTTCTTTTGTTTTAAAAAAAATATTAAATCGCCGCCGCTAGAAATTGCTCTGGATTTGTATCTTGGTATTCATCCTTATCAAAATAAATTACTTCATATTCAAGACTGCTTCAATACCTTAAATAACTTTTTGAATTATCCAATTCGGACATTCTATTCGAAAGATATCACGAGTTTAAAAATGTAAGTAATAGAAAAAAGGAGCGTGGTCGCCGCGCACCCTAAGCGGCTAGATAGGCTTATGCGATATAGGCGTCACTGGGGTACGGGCAGTACGGGAGGGGAAATATTTTGAATTCGCTTAGTAGGTAATTAAACTTAACAAAAAATAAAAAGATAAAGTTTGTGAGTTTGTATAGGGTACTCTTTGGATCTACTAAACCGATTTTGAAAATTCCTTCACCAGTGGAAAGCTATATTATTCCCAAGTGACATAGGATATATTTGATTGTGATTAATAATAAGTATTTTTTAATTATTTTCTGATGCCCAGCGAAGTGGGCACAGGTCAGCTAGTATATAAAATTATTAGAGCTAGGCATGTTGCTGAAGACTTTTTTCGCTAATTTTACTCTTCATGAAGAATATGTTGCGAAGTGTAGAAGTAATATACTTTTTTTTATTCCTGAACTACAACAGACAGGTTGACCAGTTCATCTGATAGAAAGTGGTTACCGTCGACTATGGACATTTGTAACATCCAAATTGTAGGCACCGGGAAATACAGACACCATTCCTATATGTAGGTTCATTCGTGTTCGTATAAATCGCAATTTTTTTGCATGACTAAAGGGTAAAGGCCCTCCTGATAGAAAGTGGTTATTACAACAGCCTATGGACATTTACTTTCTTCGAATAGAGGACTGGAACCTGGCCACTAATGCCATCGGAACAGTATTCAAGGTTGTTATGGCGGCATATTCTAGTAAGAAAAAAAAGGAACATTTTTATTAGCACGAAAAACGACGCGAACATTACAAATAAAAAAAATCATAATAATAACAAAGATTCAAATAAAAAGAAATTGTGAGCTGACTGACGTCTCTGTTAACAAAGTTGACTACTCAGTTACATACTGTTCTAGAATAAAAAAAACCCGACATAGCGCTGATTTTTAGTCAGTCACTATAGAAAGTATTGTAAATATGCCTTTTTTAATTGTATATTTCGGCCAGCAATAGAGAATTATCTATGAGAAGCCTATAGAATAATTAATACATTTATGAGCTAAATTATTACTATGAAAGCATGCACCATTGATTGATCGTCCGCTCGTGAAATTGGATCGCAACATTGTACGTTCGGAAAATTAATTTTGGACACTAATGGATGTATGGGACACGGCTAATTTATGGTACATCATTACTAGTATTTCAAAGCGGTATTATTTGCTTGTTACTACCTAAAATTAAGATGGGTAGTTTTTGAGATTTTTTTTCTGAAGCTGGCACACAGGCAGGCGGCCCACCTGATGGAAAGCGGTTACCATTGCTTATGGACGTTGGCAACAGCAGGGGTGTCGCCAACGTGTTGCTGACCTCTAAGAAATTTTATAATGCCCTTAAAAAACCCCACGTCGTAGCGCAATGGCAAAACCGTGGTAGGAAGTTCCCTCCAGATCATTCTTGCATACAGAATGAATATTGTACAGAATACGTGTATTAGTTAAGAGTGAGAGCTCAAGAAAATGGGGGTGAATATCCCGTCGATGGAGAGCGTTACGGTTGTAAAAATGAGGCATTGGCACCAGATCAAACAAATCCTCTGTAGATATGGGGTATTCTGTTAAGTCTTTTAGGGTGTCGTAGTTAAATGATGAAAGGAGTACACGTTTGTCACCTTTATGGATGGACAAATTTGATTCTTTCTTTTATTGCGAATTCATTGCATTGCCAGCCTTTTAGAGTGAATAGAGGGGATGGAATAGGAGTGGTGAGATTGAGGAATCAGAGAAGAGGAGAATGGAAGAGAGGGAGAGGGAAGTCAGCCATCGGAACTCTCACTACTTGTACGAACCACGATTAGCTTTAAGGCTAACCAATTCATACAATTAAGCCCAGCGAGCTCTAATGAAGATAATTATTCCAGCATGGCTCTACCACGTCAAGATAATATCCGAATAAGTATCTGAACCCTAAAATCTATCAGGAATTCAACGTATCGCTTATTATAGGTTTATACGATACATATTACGATGTTCGCCCATAATACGTGTCATACATATAAAGTATATGTACGGAGTAAGTGCCTATTTCACGGTATCTGCTTTCCTAGACAACATGTTATAAAATATTATAGTTTTCCTGAAACTTTTGTATTTAATGTATTGAATTTTTCGATAGAATTTTTGTAAGGCATTGAAGCGTGGCCTGTACTTGAGTGGCATACGTACGACGGTACGACCGTGCTAGAAACTCGCGTATACGCGTCTTCCTTCAAGTCCATGACACAGCAGATAGACTGTAAGAGAGTCGCCTACGTTAGTATGCCTAAATTTTATGGAAACCAGCTAGTTACGTGGAGAATAAATGACTAGCTAAGCTCCTTCCGCTGGGTTCTGATAGAAGAGGTAGGCGCCTAAAAATGCGTACTTGATGAGGGCCATCCACAAATTTCGTCACACGAATTTTATATTTTTTTGACCCTTTCAACGTCCTTGTCAGAATTGGTCACATTCACGGGACTCCGCCCTCCCTCGCTAGTGTGACATCCTATATTTTGCAATTTTTTATCAATAAATTTTATTATTTATAAAACAGCAATTAGTTTATTTTCTAACAATACATACATACTGACAAACACTTTTCGCTTCATCAACTTTCATTAATCTTTTCATACATACACGCATATTTAAACTACTTTTTATCTGACCTTTCTTCAAAATATCTTGAATTTGATCATGGTGAGTACGTCTCGGCACGGACTCTACCAGTCACATTGCAGTCATATATTTGTTTTGTGTTTCTGCATTCATTCATTCTCTATACATGCCCAAACCACCTTAACATTCCTTTATATTTTCTAATAATTATGCCCATTAATTCAACTAGCTTTACAGGATGTGCCCGCATCCTTGCCGTTTCCCGTAAAGAGTTTGGTTTCTGACTCCAAGCTATCTCCCCCAAATATAGGTACATTGATGGATAATACTTCCTTTTCTTTGGTTATAAATCTGTGCTTGGGTTCTCGCATATGAGCATCACACACATGCCTCTGTGGAACAGAGGTTCGGTCACACGGTCATTCTTGCCGCCGCAGTGCCGGCAGATGGTCACGCCACGCCGCCTTGAATGACGTCTTGTGGAGGGCGCTTGCCACCGCTAACGTGCCGGCTTTATTGGAGCCGAACGGTATTGCACGTGACGATGGTAGGCGTCCTGACGGAATTACTCTAATTCCCTGGCGGCGTGAGCCTTTGGTGTGGGATGCGACTTGCGTAGACACGTTGGTCGCGTCCTATCTACCAAATACGTCTAGATCAGCCGGTTCAGCGGCAGAAACCATCTGAATCACTCAGGCGGCGCAAATATGCAATCCTCAGTGAGAGTTATATGTTTGTGCCATTTGCTGTCGAGACGCTTGGACCATGGGGTCCTGAGACCATGAGCCTCTACCAAAATTTATCAAAACGATTAATTGACTCTTCAGGCGATTAGAGGGCTGGTGCTTACCTCGGGCAACGGATCAGTATGGCGATCTAGCGAGGAAACGTAGCCAGCGTTCTGGGCACCTTACCCATAGAAAACGGTGATCTAGGCTCATTATTCTACCTATAGTCTTGAGGGACTATGGGTGGAATACAATACAAATAAGTTTTCTTTTAATGTAATTTTATAATTGTAAATTATGTAAATATATTATTATCTAAATGAAATGAAAATAAAAATTATGCCCATACAGATGGAATTGGAAATATTTTGAAGTTTTTTGTTTAATCGTTCAAATTTCGTGTTTTGAAGCTTAAATATAACAATAGATTTTGAAATGCATGTGACGTCACGAAATGTAGGACCGCTCTTACCCCTTGTCACACAATGTCACACTTCGTCGACCCTCTCCCACCCCTTACTTAATGTGTGAAGGATGATATGCGTACTAATGGTCCTATAACAAGAAATTCCGACGAACCGCGCAAAGTGGACAGAAAGTAGGAAAGCGGACACTATGCACACAACCGGTATTTACCGCTAGAATGGATGATCGTTCACTTCTCTATATAAATGTTTTTCGATAGATATTTAAGATTAACAGTTGAAGAATTCTTTATCTAAATATTTACTTTTAACCTAAAAGATTTAGATTTGTGTTGTAAAATGTTATTACTGTTAATTGTATCTTTTAACACAAAATAAAGCATATTCATTTGTTCATTCTTCATACTTCAACAAAATTGGAAGAATGAAGAGGACCATCTTAAACAAATGGGTCATTTACATGGAGAGAGTTTATCGTAAGTTTAGAGGCGAGAAGTCGTATATTATTTTCGTAGGCGATACTTTTCAGACAATAATCGCATGGACATGTTTACATGGAACCAAAAACATAAAATCGCCTACGGGTATGTTATATGATAATCGTAAGTTAATTATCGTTAAATGTTTTGTTTGCACACAAATCGTATTCCGATATCTATCTACGATTTCTCGACTTGTCTAAACTGGATCTCGTATGACATTTGTCCAAGTTCACGCGAGCATCGTACAAATCAGTTTGTACCGATTTGCATGGGAGACTTGCCATTCGAGCACGGTGTAATTTTTGTATAGTAAATATGAAAACTGATGTAGTAACACGAAACATATTGTTACGAGTTACGGGACTTGACTTAAAATGCTGTTTGGAATTACTATAGAATTTATTAGAACTATACAAACACATATAACACTACAAATATAATTGGACACAACCAGTCCAAACGTAGTACACGATTTAATAACACGCGCGAAGTCAGTCACTATATAGCTTATTGAATGTACACACGTCTTGTCTCGCTTGTGACCATCGCTTGACTGCCGATCTCCCCATTGGGCCATTGCTACACCGATACAATATGGCTGCCCGCCCGCGTAGGTCGAATGTCTTAGAATTCGTAAACTGCAAACTTGCCTAATTATGCCTGCAAATGGCCATAAACGAGTACGATACATAATAGGCCGTTTCAATAACCAGGCGATTATCGTCCTTCCACGTACGATATCTTATGTTTAGTTTACATGATCATATTTTTTCTTGCTTTTGACAATCGCATCTTCAAGTCAAGGAACTCTCTCACTCAATACAAGAATAAAGTGTCTTCTTGCCTTGAAGATGAGATTGTCGAGAGCAGGAAAAAAATACCATTTACAAATGGCCCTAAACTCAAATTACACTGTCGACTATATGTTACGATATTTCCTAAAAGACCACGCACACTGTACCCACTTTTTTCTATATTAATAGTCCCCTTGTACCTTATCTGTAAATATATTCAAATTATTAATCTTTAAGCTATTTACATTTGCCGGCCGGCGCTTGTTACCAAGATTAAAAATAAAAAACCTTTCGAGCTTTGGGCTCAGTGTTAGCCTTGTTTAACCCTTTCAGGACTAGAAAGGTACTAAGAGTAAATATTGTTACGAGTTACGGGACTTGAATTAAAATACTGTTGGAATGACTATAGAATTTATTAGAAGTAAGTATACAAACAAACACGTATAACACAGGTACAAATATAACTGGACACATCCAGTACAAACTGCACGATTAAATAACACGCGCAAAGTCCGTCACTATATGGCTTATCAAATGCACACGTCTTGCTCGTATCGTAATCGTCGCTTGACTGCCTCACTCCCCCCATTCGGGCATTGTTTTATACTAAACTGTTTTTTTTATTGCAGGAGTTCAGCAGACAGGCAGACGGCCTACTTGATGGAAAGTGGTTACCGTCGCCTATGGACATTTGCAACACCAAAGGTGCTACAAATGCGCTGCTGCTCTCTTAAAGGAGACTGGAACCTGATCACTGATGCCGGAACACAACACAAAGTTGTTATGGCGGCATACTCTAGACCAGGGGTGGTCGCCATCCAGTCGAGCAAATACCCTACCACCCGGCAGTGGGTTGTTTAGTCGCCTCTTACGACAGGTCGCTTGGCCGCAGGAAATTGTATTCTTTCTCCGTTCCTGCACAGATAAAATTACAATACAACAATCGACCGCATAGACTGAAGATTAAAAGGATGACATAAAGCCGCCTATTGTGTATTATAACACAATAGGCTGCTTTTCTAATTACAAATATTAAACACAAAGTAAACAAAAAAGTCCAAATGCGGGCAGGTAATAAACCGTGCTTCGTGGAATTTTGGCTAAGTTGTAACAATATTATGATAACTGTTTATAAATAATATGACAGATTTTCAGATTTTTGTCTAACGGCAAGGACTTAAATACGTTTTCCTATTAGCGCGGACTGTACGACGGGCTTTTTAGGATTTTCTATTATCGGCCTGTATTGTAATGTTGGAGAATGAAAAAATAACAAAATACAGTTCGAATTCATGTCCTACTAGTTCAGTTAGATTTACAAGCCTAATTCAATGTTCAGTTTTTTACCTGTGTACAGGTCATCAAACTCATATCAACAGTTGATAAGAAAGGTCACCTATGGACCCCTTTAGAGGGAATATGGAGAGAAACGTCTTTCCCATACGATTATTTGTAATTATTAGGCATTTTATTTGTTGTATTGAAGTATTTTTTATTATTGCACAAAACTTCACTTACCTAATAATAAAATAAATGTGAATTAAATATGATAATTGTTAATTTTAAAACTGGGAATAATGTTTACCCTGCTCGTGAAAGGTACTTGTCATCTTTTACCTTGTAACTTGACCCTGGAACCGAAAGCAAGGCATCCTCCACAAAAGTGAACCTATAAATCAGCTGCGCAAAACACGATCAATCATATTTGCTGATGAATTGATTTCACATGACGGAGAAAGTTTACCCTTCTGTAGGGATGGGAAATTTTGTTGCTATGTCGATAAAGTAGTAATATATGTAAAAATGTTTAAGTGAGTTTGTTTGTTTCCTCGCAACATTGAGCATGAACGAATTATGATAATATTTATTGTTTAAGTACTTTCGGTCACGCAGATGAACGTAGGATACTTTTTAGCTAGGATAATAATTGATATTTTCCGTAGTTCAAAACTCCGAAGTTTACACGAGTGAAGCTGCGTGATTAAGTTTATTGTAAATATAAAATCGTAATATTTTCTTAAGTTTTATTAAATACAAAAGCACTTTAATTTCGTTTAAATATTTTCTTTAAAACATAAATATCCTTTAAAGCTGGTAGCAGATTGATAACAACACTGGCGTTGCTAGTGTCAGAGGCGACGTTACCAACTATCTATCAGTTAGTTGTTAGCCCGTCTGCAGCAATAAAAAAAAACCAGATTTTATCTATAAAACCGTAAAATAAAAAAATTGCAATTTATGGCAAACAACATCCATTCTCCCAAACCTGGTATGGCTTTAGCCGATATACTGTGGTTTATTAAAATTCTTTCCTACTTTCTTATAAAACACCCAAAGTGGGGTAAAAGTAAAAGAGATCTAATATCATCGATAACATCAAATGTCGTCGTCTAATGTCGTCGATAACAAATAAATCTGGTATGATTCTTTAATCATTATATTTCTCGGCATGAAATTATCTTGTAAGCGTCATCGAAACTTCGCATAATAAATCAATAAAAGCACATATCGTAACACAAGATGACATAAAGAATGGGCCCAACTTGGCCCGGTGACCTTCAATCACCCCTTTTAGTCACCCCAATCCTCGCATTTAGAGTCTTTATATCATCTTAATTCTACCCATTTCAAATCACACAAGGACATATCCATAAATAAAAATTTTACTTAGTCAGTTTACCAAAGAGCGCAGCGCCTGGCGAATAGTAGAACAACTGTGTCTGCCTCGCCTCACGCATAAATATTATAAATTACTTGAAAGTACCGCCAATTAAATGTTCGGAATCTAAAATGTACAGCAACTTGATAATACCTGTTACCAATGCCGCCAAAACGCTTAGTGAATATAACAATATCATATTCACTAATTAACCTTGCTATCCACTGCAACAGAACAATAAACGTCTGCCTTAAAATAGCTATCGTGATACCTAACACAATATATTAAATTATGACATTATTATACGAGTAATTACAACTGTAGCTTCATAATATCTCCTATAAATATATTATATATATTAGCTGCCATAAATTTAGATTGCCTACCATCGATTGACATGAACAACACTAGCATAAATCCGTGTCGTATTTCAACCTTCACGACATATTTAAAGACGTTAGTGGGATGAAATATATTCTTATAAAATATAAGTGAAAAGTGGAGTGGGTGGAGAGTCGCATTCCGTGTGGATCTTATTTTATCGCGTACGTAATTTATTAAATTTAGTTTTTCAATAACATTTCAGGTCACAAAGATTACGAGTCGGCTGCAATCGCTGCCCGGCCGCTTTCAAATGACTAGTTACAGTACATACATATAATTATATAGCGAAGCTCTAAACAAATGTTATATTCATAATTTTATGACCAAATTTAAAAAATGAGTATATTCATATGAAAGCCTGAAATGAAGTGTGAAAATTTGAATACTAATGTGTACCTATGTTTATAAATACGTACAAGTGAAATCAGTAAAACGTAGTTAATTTGTCTATATATATAATTGAAATTCACGTATATAGTGACTCATGACGATATCTCAGGAACTTATAGACTTGACATTTGGCATGGACCTTTCGCCAAGTAGAGGTCGGCTAAGAACGGATTTTACGGCACGCGAAGCGGGCGGGTATCGGCTAGTATAAGTTAAACATAGTTTCATAATACATTTTTCAATATACAGAATATTATTTGATTTTTCGGTAAAAATCAGGATCAAGTGTTAATTTTTTATAATTTTTTTAATTCATTACCCTATGGTCGTAGATTGAAAAATTATACTTCATGAGATAATCAGATGTAATACTCATAGACTATAGACAGACAAGCTCTGCAATGATACCACAAGGGTCTGATTTTATTTTTAGACTAGCTGACCCGTACGCACTTCACTGGGCGTCATTAAAAATACACATGCACCCACGAACGCACACACGCACGCACGCACGCAAATCAAGGTTTAGTTAATCTTTGTAACCTTTGATTAATTCATAAACGCAGAAAGCACTCGCAGTGCATCGTACAAGGATGTGCGCAATTCGTGCGTGGAATGTTATTGCTGTAACATATTTGATTGGTGTTCCCGTGCCCACTTCGCTGGACATAAAACATTTTTAATATTATATTTATTAATCATAATAAAATATAGACTATGTCACTCGGGAATAATGTAGCTTACTACTGGTCAAAGTATTTTCAAAATCGGATCAGTACTGTCGGAGAATACCCCGAACATCCAAACTCACAAACTTTAACACTTTATAATATTATAATATACAAGTATAGATATCACTAAAAAAATTGTTTGTGAAGTTCACACGCAGAAGAAGTGAAACTTCAGAGAATATACTCACAGATAATTCTTCTCTAACTTTTATTAATATAAATATTTTTCTTTAGCCCACATCAGTCAATATATTATAATTCAAAATAAACTTCTTAAGTATCACTTTCAATTTTTCACTGTCTTTCACTGTCTAAAAAATATTATTATCAGTTTTATTTCGGTCCAAATGGGACTTTTGTTTAATTATCGGTCTTGTTGACTCGCCAATCTGTGCTGCACAATGTAAAATTCATATCTCTGAAGAGTGTGCTATGATGTTATAGTTGTAATGTAAGGCTCTTGAATAAATATAACTTCGATCTTCAACTGACTTTTTATTTACACTTTAGTATCTTTTTGTCGTACAAAATGGTCTCCTCTTCTGAATTCAAAACCCTTGTCTTTTTACATTTTTGAATTCCCACCAATGAGAGCGCGTTTTATACACATCTCTCATTGGTTAGACGTATCCTTACGTCTTGGCTAACATAGGCATATAGGCATTGATTAACAATAACAAAAGTAGATCATTATATAATTGATAAATTAAATATAATTAAATAAATAAGAAAATTAAAATAGATAATTATATATAATTTATTTTGTGATTAGAAATTATGATTAAACATGTATAGTAAACATAGCGTAGATCAAAAGAATGTTGTTGCTATGTTTTCCTAAGGTAGCACTTGTCAAACATCAAAAGCCAAATGCCAAAAGATTGACCTTGAACTTGACCTACTTTTGTTTATGAGAATTAGATTAAAATACAAGTTTTATTTATTGCGAAAGTTTCTAATAGAAATAAAATGAAATCTAAGAAATGTATAAGCAAATAATTGAGTTGGAAACCCGAGCGTGTGGTAATCGTGGTATATTTTAAGCAAATATAATATAAGACTATCTACAACTAAACGTAAGTGCATCCACTACATCTCATTCTCTCGCAGGCTTAGTCCTATAGATTTATGTGTGTATCTCTTTTTAGTGTCGCTTTTTCGTTTCATCGAGTTTCAAATCACAATGAATTTAAAGAATTATCACATCAAAAATTTCAAACCACTTATTACTCTCGAGATTAATTAGTATCAACATATGTACAACGTTATTATGATAAATAAACCCCATTTATTGCAAACTTCATTTATAAAATAAATTATACAAATTAAATAATCAATCATTTCAAACAACCGCAACCACCTGAACCTTTACCAAATTTCATAGTATCCATTTCAGATGACGGTTTTTTGTCCAAACCTGATATAAGTCTTTTCAATCTTGCTATGGCCCTGCTAGGATTGAGGCCTTTAGGACATGCAAGAGTACAGTTCATGATAGTATGACAACGGAACGCTTTGAAATCATCCCTCAAGTCATATAGTCTCTGCTCTGTGTCCTCATCTCTGGAATCTATCACCCATCTGTAAGCGTGGAGCAATGATGCTGGTCCAAGAAATCGTCTTCCATTCCACCAGTAACTTGGACATGAAGTAGAGCAACACGAACACAAAACACATTCGTAAAGTCCAACCATTTTTATACTGTCAGTGACGCTTTGGGCATACTGACTATTTCCTAAAGGTATTTCAGATCTTCTAATCAAGTAAGGTCGAATACTGTTGTAGCCGTTGTAGAAATGCGTCATATCAACAACTAAATCTCTAAGCACGTACATATGAGGGATAGGGTAGACTGTAATAGTCTTGTCGTTTGGGATCTCTGTGATGCAAGCGAGACAGTTCTGACCTTGTAAGTTGACAGCGCAAGAACCACAAATACCTTCCCTACATGATCGTCTGAATGTCACGGATGGGTCCATATCTTTTATTTTGATGAGGGCGTCCAGTACCATCTTCCCACACTTACTAACATCCAATTCAAAGCTCTGTAACTTTGGTATTTCTTTTGTTAAAGTTCCGCCGTATCTATAGATCTTGAAGATGCGTCTAGGGTCTATCAGCTTCTTGGGCGCACCTGTATTAGCTTCCTCTTTTGGGACTGCAGCGAAGTATCTTACAATATTAAATTCACTTTTATGTTTTGCTGATTTTCTAACATTACGCGTAAATAATTGAATTGACATGTTTGTCTCCTACAGGTAATTTCACATTTATGATATTTAGATTAGTTGTTATATTTTTTAAAATCTGGATGGCGTAGTAAGGACATTAAAAAATAGCACACGTCGTTTCAGACAGCTGTCTCTAATAGCGAAGCTGTCATGTTTGTTTATCTATTCTTTATTTTAGCTACATGAAATTTCATAAAACCTTAAAGCGTTTCATATTCCTCGTTTGAATTATGTCCTCTTCCATTGTAGCAAGCAGCAAAGTGGCAACGGAAGTTGACAACGCGAGTATGAAATGCACAAAAATTAAAGTAATATTTACATATTTCCTTCGGCGTAATCCTTCTTCCTGACAATTTAGAAGTGAACATCGCACAGGCGCTAAGACTCCACCGTTGTTGTAGTTGCTCCATAATTTTGATGTACAGGTTTCACTATGTCGTAAACTCGTAAATATTAATGCGCTTATTGAGGCAGAAAAACAGCTTAAGTACACATACCTACAAAAGAAAGAAAGAAAGAAAATATTTATTTATAAAAAAACGACACTTTGCAATAATTAAAAATAATAACAACAATAATGAAAAAGTGTGCCCCAATTTGCGAAATGAGGTTGACACTCGGTATTTTGCTGTGCCGAAACATAGTCCGACACGGCACTGATTTTCAGTGCCCACCTCCTTAGTCACAAAAGTCATGCGAACCACGAAGAAAACAAGCAAAAATGAATTAAATTATTAAAACGAATGTTAACAAAGAAAAAAGCAGGAAACAATGATAGCATAATAAAAAAAGTAATGATTAACAATAAACCGAAATAAAGCACTTATTATATACACATGTTACATGTGAAACATACGGTTCAGCTCTATGGATTTTGTTCCTTTTCCTGTCATTGAGGCGTTTCTGTAAAACAATACACGTGGTATGCGTGTCTCATTCCAATGACTTAGTTAAAAGCCTAGTTGGTGCATGCAGTACTTCGGCTGTTTTTCTGCTTCAATAAGCACAGCGATACTGTTATCACATGGTGAATAAAACCTAGGTCATCAGGCAGGTATCCTAAATAATTTAGGATACCTGCATATCGACATTACGGTATGTATAACACGCTTTATCCGTCTTGCTCAAGTGTAGCAAATGCCTTGGAGCCTTGAAGCCTTGGAACGTTTGTGGACTATAATTATAAATATTAGGTTCTTAATATACTACTATCTGGTCTTAAATACTGTGATTAATACAGTTACCGTTTAATATACAAGATTTGAGATCTGATAAATAAGCCCGGCAGCAAACTAACCGACCGGCGTCGTAATTAACCCAACAACCTAATCTACGCCTCCAATGAATAGTTTATTTGTAAACAAAGCCTGGTATTTCCCTCATCTCATCATGTCCGAAGAAACATTGATGCCTTACAAAAAATTGGGTCGATTTGTTCTCAAGTTTTCGTTCAAAGGAAGGTTTTCACTGGAAATCAGTGTTGTGTCGGATATAATTCCATCACAGCAATACGGGATGCAAACCTTGTTTGTTGATAGTGAATAAAGGCTTTGTAAAAAAGTCAAGGCATATGTAGCTTTATGGTTGCAACATAATGATAAATAGGTATATAGACTGGTATAATGTACCTTGTCTTTACGTCCCCTTTTCATAAAATAGCTCCTGTAAGAACTTATTGTAAAACTATATTATATTCTTTTGTCCAAATAACTCCAACAAATAAAAGTAAAGTTCTTTATTAAATATAAAACCCAAACAGTTGAAAATGCGGCGGAAAAATTCTCAAAATATTTCTATGTATTTATGTATATAATTATGGTCAGTTGCGTTTTCTTGATGCCACTATTGCAATTCAATAATAAACGCGAACGAAATTTCCCTGACACATGCAAGTATATAACATTATGTGACAATGGTCACACGAAAAGCATAAGGAAAAATAGGACGGTAGACGATGAGGGTTGTAACGAGTACCAACAGTGTTCATTCATGTAAATTTAATTAATTAAAATGTTCATGAGGTCTCATTTTTATTTTTCTGCCACACATATTTATTATGTAGTATTAATAGAAGAAATTATTGTTCGCATACAGATAAAACAAAATGATTGATGATGATATATGTATTATTCTCCAAAAGTCTCTCATAACTAGTATGCAATGCATAAAAACTTTATATTATTACATCGTAATTAACAAACATTTTTTGCCAAACAAAATTTAACTTTATTGTCCTATATTTAAAGTCGTAATGTGTGTAGTGAAATGTGCTTAAGGGATAAATTATCTTTTGAAAGATATGATTGATGGGCTTACATCAGTTTGATGTAGGCATTGAAGGCGCTCAATAGTGGAGTGGACTGTGGTAGTGAATTTGTAAAAAATATGTTATTACCTACTTGCAAACAAAAAAGCATTAGAACAACCTTGAATAATTCCAATGACGTGGGTTCGACTCTTGGCTGCAAACATGAAACGCTTAAGGCGATAAAGAAAGGGTATCATGAAATTTCTTTGAGGCCGGCAGCGGGTTGTTTATTTCTCTGGTGTCGCATCGTCCGTAGGAGACGACAACCTCTTTCCATCAGGTAGGCCATCAACCTGTCTGCTGTACTCCAGGTATAAAAGTAATTTTTCTGTTTGTTTACAGTTTCCACGTATTCACTGTGAGGAAATGCATGAAAATTGCATATCAAGGTTTTCAATGTGTGACACTCGTCAACTTTTCTTCGGACAAACATGGCGGGTATATTGTCTTTTCCCTGTACAAAGGCCCTCCTCCTTCTGAGTTCACTAGCTCGAGTTATAAAGTTATTGTTCGGAGATCAATACGTAGGTATATATCGTTTAGGACGTGATTCCAGCAGTACTTGAACGTACTCCTTTTATTTGTACACTGATTTAAACATATTCTTATCAAAAGGCTGGTCTATACCTCGGGTTAGTGTTGCCATTCAAATAGGAAGGCTAGTCTTTTGGAAACGTTCCTTCCTGATAGTCTTGCATTGAATTATTATATTAATTTTAATTTGTATATATAGTTTATTTTTAGTTTTTAATTGATTTTAAGGTTTCATTTATATTAGGTTGGGGATAAAGTTTCTTCGCATTTTATATAAAAATTCAAAAGGTTTTTATATAAAGTTTATTTACGTTCGACTAAAGTATGTAGGTGCCATTTTGTTGGATAACTTTTTGCCATCTTGTAGGTAAGGACGTGATCCCATTGCTATAAAAATTTTGGGGCTTCTGATCAAAAAACTGCGACAAGTGGTTTTGGCAGTCCTCTCGTGATGTTAACCTGACACTGCCTAAGGAATTCTGCAGAGACCGAAACAGGTGAAAATCTGAAGGTGCAAGGTCAGGACTACACGGTGGATGCATTAACAACTCCCAGCCAAACTCTCGTAATTTTTGCTGAGTGGCTAAAGATGTGTGAGGTCTAGCGTTATCATGGTGAAAAACCACACCTCTTCTGTTGATTAATTCCGGCCGCTTTCTCTCAACTTTTTGCTTTAATCTCATCATCAGTACAGTTCGGAATCGATGGTCCTGCCTGGCGGTAACAGCTCATAATGAATAATACCCTTCCAATCCCACCATACACACAGCATCACCTTGTTGCGAAGTTAACCCGGTTTTCGCCACAGTGTGCGCCAGTAGGGTGGCTCGATTGTTGATCTCACGTTCGCCAGCCCTGCACTGGCGTGCCGCGTGAGAGACTGGAGGGTACTCGAGAGGGTGGAGACGCTCTCTGACCACAGGTAAATTCGGTTTAGCGTCTCCGCCCGAAGCTCGGAGCCCCCGACCCTAGAGGCCCCGGTAGGAGAATGACCGCGCTGGGCGCTTAGGAAACTGGACCGAGAGGTATTCCGCGAGGCCCTGATCGCTTATCGCGACATGGTCGTCAGGGCCCGATGTAGAACCTCTCCAGGTCGAGCAGGAGGCAGAGGATACACGGTCGCTCATCACGGGCATCTGTGATGCGGCGATGCCCAGGAGGGGCCACTTTCGCCCCTCTCGTCAGGTGTACTGGTGGAGCCCCACGCAGGAAGCACTGCGTAGGGCGTGCAACCTGGCTCACCGTCAGTACACCAGCCACTGCAGACGGCGTCGTCGCGCAGCAGACGCAGCGGCCGTAGCAGCTCGCCTGTACGAAGGGTACAGGAGCGCCAGAAGAAAATTTAAAATTGCCATACGTGATGTTAAATCCGCGGCCTGGGGGGATGGGGGGCTCTTGGTTAGTCTTAACGCAGACCCTTGGGGGCCGTTCAAAATAGCGCGGAATAAGCTCCGCGCCTGGGCACCTCCGCTGACCGAGTCTCTCTCCCAGGACCTCGTGAACGATGTGGTTGGCGCTCTGTTCCCCTCTAGGGCTGAGCACTCACCTCCTGTCATGACTCCACCAGATGCGGAGAGCAGCGCAGACGAAGACCCGGTGCCCACAGTGGACCAGGTAGAGCTGGGGGCAGCGATGCTACGGCTACGAGCCAAGAACTCCGCCCCCGGCCTTGACGGCATACCGGGGCGTGCGTGGTTTCTGTCCCACGACGCCCTGAAGCCCCGACTGTTACGCCTCTTCAGTGCATGTTTGGCTCAAGGATGATTCCCGGCCCGATGGAGGACCGGGAAACTCGTCCTTTTGAAGAAGGAAGGGCACCCGGCGGATTCACCGTCCGCCTACCGGCTCATTGTGTTGTTGGACGAGGTGGGCAAACTCTTCGAGAGAATAATCGCAGACCGACTCGTACAGCATCTGACGACTACTGGGCCGGATCTGGCGGACAATCAATTTGGTTTCCGTCCAGGGCGCTCTACATTGGACGCCATAATGCAGCTGAGAGGCCTGGCCGAGGACGCGGTTTCCCGGGGTGAGGTCTTGTTGGCGGTGTCACTGGACATCGCCAACGCGTTCAATACTTTGTCCTGGGCTTGCGTCAGGGAGGCCATCCGTTATTTCGGGGGGTCGACCTACCTCCGCCAAATAGTCGGGGCATACTTAAATGAAAGTGCCGTCATCTATCCGGTCCACGGAGGAGGGTGGAGTCGACGAGCTATGGTATGCGGTGTTCCACAGGGATCGGTATTAGGCCCTTTGCTGTGGAACATCGCATACGATTGGACTTTACGGTGTCGGGTCCTCCCCGGCGTCAGTGTCATCTGCTACGCAGATGACATGCTGATCGCCGCTCGCGGGAGGACCCACAGGCAGGCGTGCATCCTGAGCACGGCTGGGGTGTCACAAATAGTAGACAGGATTCGGCGACTAGGTCTGGAGGTGACTCTGCAGAAGACCGAGGCTGTGACTTTTTACGGCCCTCGCAATCGACCACCTCCGGACACTAACATCGTTGTAGGTGTCCGCATCGGCATCGGGGAAACCATGAAGTACTTGGGATTGGTTCTCGATAGTCGATGGGACTTTTCGGCACATTTTCGGCAATTGGCCCCTAAACTCAAGAAGGCGGCGGGAGTGCTATCGCCTCTGCTGCCCAACATTGGGGGGCCTGAAGCCACGTGCTGAAAACTCTTTGAAGGCATCGTGCGGTCTATGGCCCTATACGGAGCCCCCGTTTGGGCAGACCGCCTGACGGCCAGAAACGTAGTTCTGCTGCGACAAGTGCAGGGAGTGCTGGCTATCAGGGCGATACGAGGATACCGTACGGTGTCCTTCGAAGCGGCCTCGCTACTCACCGGATCCTCACCATAAGACCTCGAAGCTAGGGTCTTCGCGTCGCTATACCAGTGGCGCAAGGAGGCCCTGGAGAGGGGCACGAGACCGGTGCCTCAGGAAACAGAGGCCTGCCGGTCGGAGCTCCGCGACGTCGCCATGGTGGTTTGGGTAGAGCGCCTCAGACACCCCAGCGCGGGCCTCACCATCATAGAGGCGGTGAGGCCCGTCCTGCATGACTGGACAAAACGAAGACATGACACCCTGACGTTCCGGCTGACACAGGTCCTATCAGGGCACGGCTGCTTCGGAAGGTACCTGTGTCGCCTAGGCCGCGAGCCAACGTCAGGGTGCCATCATTGCGACACCGGCGACGAGGATACGGCGATGCACACCCTCCAGGTATGTTCTGCCTGGACAGAGCAGCGCCGAGACTTCGTCGCCATTACTGGATTAGACCTCTCGCTCCCGGCCGTGGTGCGCGCCATGGTCGGGAGCCGTATCGGATGGGACGCCGTCTCCTCCTTCTGCGAGCGCGTTATGCTTGCGAAGGAAGAGGCGGAGCGGGAGCGTGAGCGCACATCACTGCTCCGCTCCCGCCAAAGGAGGACGCGTCGGCGGCGGAGGGCCAGTCAGGGCCTTCGGCCACCGTAAGCGAGCGGCGCGGGTGGGGCCTCTTGGGGTATAGAGGTTCTCACTCACCTGCACATGCCGTCGAGATGGGGGCGCGGCGTGTTCCGCGCGCGCTCACCTCTCCTCCCGTGGGGCGAGTTACAGACCGCCCCACGCCAAGAGAGCTTGAAGATGCCGGGGGTAAAAGTAGTCTCCCGGCAGTGGAAGAAGCCTCGTGAGGCTCACACCTGCCAGGGTTGCGGAGAGGCTAGGTCATATACCCGTAGCCCTGGCATAAGGCGAAGGACGGAACACCCAGGGGTTTTAGTGGGTATCCCTAACTGGGGAGTGGTAATAGCATGGCACCAGTTCTGACTGGGTATGCTAGTGCCACCTCCAATCTGGCGAATCCCACCTCCAATCTGGCGAATCCCACACTAGGTCGCGAACTATCACCCCAAGGTTCTGGCCTTGTCGCGGCTTACTTCTCAAACGGATTACCCCTGGATAAAAAAAAAAGGGTTTCGCCACTGTCTGTGAAGCCTGACCGGCCTTTGACCACGATCTTTTTCGCACGTTCTTGTCGTACGTGATCCAATTTTCATCACCAGTTATCAGCTTCTTCAAAAATGGTTCGGTTTCATTACGTCGTAATAAAGAATCACAAATGAGTACACGGTTCATTAGGTTTCTTTCAGTGAGCTCATGAGGCACCTAAATATCGAGCTTTTTTGTGTACCCAGCTTTTTTCAAATGTGCCAAAACCGTTTTGTGGTCAATTCCCAGTTCTCCAGCTACATCGTAACTACTAATACGCCGATCTTGCTCCACTTTTTCAAAAATGGCATCAATTTTGTCGGCAACAGGGCGACCAGAGCGACGTACGTCTTTGATATCAAAATTTCCGGACTGTAAACGCTTAAACCAAGTTTGCGCTACTCTCACAGTTACTGCATTAGGTCCATAAACACCACAAATTTTTTTCGCGGCTTGTGTTGCATTTTTCCCTTTTTTGTAGTAAAATTTTAAAATGTATCGAATTTCTACATTAGATTCACTCATTTTAACAATAAGAAAAACAAATGAAAATCACACATTTTCCTAATTTGAATTTGGAATTGTCTTCTTTAAAATTAAAACTTTTTAATGATACCAAAACCAGCCAGATTTAAATGGTATAGCCAAAGAGATCTTATTACAAGTTCATACATACTATATGCGAAAAGACTTTTTCCCCAACCTATTAGTATGATTAGTTACATAAATTATAAGGTAGTACAAAGAAGAAATTTATAAATAATCTAATACAATAAAAGAAAACTTATTTATATTGTATTTTACCCATAGTCCCTCAAGAACATAAGTAGAATATTGAGCCTAGATCACCGTCTTATATGTATGGGTAAGGTGCCCAGAAGGCTGGCTACGTTTCCTCGCTGTATCGCCATACTGATCCGTTTAGTGATTAGTTCATAATAATGTATAGATTGTGTTATAAATTATATTACATTAAATTAAATTTTAGTGTAAAAAGAATATCCAATTTTATGCCAGACAGTCTCGTTGTGTAAAACAACTTTTTTTAATGTACAATAAATACCTATACACTATAGAAATTTCAACGTAATGTTTATTACTTTTTGTTCGGGATGTGAGATACTCGAAAAGTTTTCAGACGCCCATAAAGTACGTGTTTCAGATCATTGAGCTAAACGTTCATATCACATGAACAAATACGCAGTACAGAGAGTACACTGCTTATAAATATTATCTTTATTGTATGATTTTTTGTTTGCTAAACTAAGAGATATAAGGTTGTAAAAAACTGTTCGTTTTCTAGAATTTTATTATAATCACTAGAGTTTGTCCCGCGGCTACGCCGCGTTTTGTTCCCAGTCAGTAGCTTTACTTTACTTACATAAAAACGTAATTCGGTTTTTTACATATAATAATAACAAAGAACCTAGTCCATGTGGCTTATACAACTGCCCAGCAAAACATAGAGGTGAGTCAAAGCCAACCTGATTTGAGTAATACTATGAATGACATGTTGTTTATGACAAAGTAGGTATTTGTTAGTGAATTGAAGAACGCGATCGCAGTGCCATCTTTTTCGCTATTTTCCTCTACCCCACGCAAACGATGTCATTTGTCAAAATAAAAAGTACCTAAGTTACGCCCTGGAATATAAGCTAGCTCTACGTTGAGTTTCATTTAAATACGTTCAGTACTTTTCACGTGATGTTCTAACAGACAGACAAACAAACAAAAATTTTAAATAATAAAACTACTTTTTAATGGTTTTAAGCGCGATAATTTATTTGATTTTTATTATTCCGACGTTTCGACCACTTTCCAGTGGCCGTGATTACGGAAGATAAAAGATGTCAAGTGTCAATGAGTATTGTTAAAGTTTTATTTAGCCTACCGCCAACTTGTACATGGGAGCCTAATCTAATTTAAATTAGTAGTAAATTAGTTTAGGCTCCCATAGAGTAAATAATATATAATAATAAACAAAATTAAAACTAAATAATTAAAATGAACAAGTTGGCGGTATACTAACAATACTCATTGATACTTGTCATTTTTGTATTTCGTGATGATGGCTACTAAAAAGAGGCCGAAACGTTGGAATAATAAAAATCAAATAAATTACCGCGCTTAAAACTGTTAATACGTAATTTTATTGTGTATACAAGTCGCGAAAATTAGGAAAAAGATAAAGACATTCTATTTTCGGAATATGCTGGTCCAAATTAGCCCCCTTAATTTTTTTTACATTTTTAAACGCATTTTACAAACTCGAACCATTTACAGACTTATTATAGTATATATTAATTTAATTAGGGGCGATTTTTCAATCGCCAGGTGAAAGTTATTCATAAGAATAAAATACAACATAGAAAAATTAAAAATGACAAATTGAATGAATAGAAGAGTTGAATTGTTTCATTTTTGAATCCAGACAGCTTATAATTTATTTGACTGATAACTTTTATCTGATGATTGAAAAATTGGCCTTTAAGCATGTTTATGTTTGTAGTGGATACACTTACCGCCCTCATTGGTGCAGATATTTACTTATCAACCAAGTATGTTTTCTTCAACTGATTCTTCAAATCATTTATTTGCCCATTAAATTTACTGTCGCTAAATACAGTCATCTGAATGTGTGGCCGAATTAGACCGGCCCGACCACCAACCGGTTCCCCTCGTAGAGACGCGCGACCGCTTTATTATCACTTTAAGATCACTTTTGTTTATGAAGGAATTAAATTTTACCAATTTTATTGCGAAAGTTTCTAATAGATATGTGTAAGCGAATAATTGAGTTGGAAACCTGAACGCGTGGTAACCAGGATTATTGTATATTAAGCAAAGTAAATAATACAAAAATATCTGCAATAATGAGCGCGGTAATTGTATCCACTACATGTTTATAATCTATCTATAATCTATAAAATTATAAAAGTGTAGTCTTTTGTTTTTTAGATTTGTTGTATTTGTCTGTTTGGTCAGGGTTCACGTAAACACTACTGGGCCGATTTCGATGCACTTTTCGCTGATCGATAGCAAATTCCCGGAATTAAAATCTGCAGTACTTTATATCCTAGGAACCCCGCGGAAATTTTCTTGGGAGCGGTTTAAAGTGGCCAGGTTGAAAAAGAAAATCTGATTCCGATGCAATATTTTCACTGCTCAGCAAATTCTCTGTCATAAAATCTGTGATACTTTATATCCCGGGAATGCCGCGGGATTTTTCCCGGGGGCGGTTTCAAGTTGTTAGCGCCCATAAACTTTAACTTATTCCAACACAGTTTAAAGTATTGTTAACATAATGGAATGATATTGTTTATATTGTTTTTAATTAATGCGGTACTGTACATACTAGGAATCCCGCGGCATGTTTTCCGAAAGTGGTTAAAGTAATCAGGCTGCATAAAAAATGCTTATTCAGTCTAACGTGGACAAAGTCGCGAACGAATCTCAGCTAAAAATGAATTTGTAGAGAGGTTGAGTTTGTACAGTAAATATAAAAATGAAACAATATCAGGAGGCTAATTCGGGTCAGCAGATTCCTAAAAATATAATTTTTAAAATTTTTGTATGTCGGTCCGTTACCTTATGTACAAATTATTGAAAGGGTATAAATAAAACTCGATACAGAGCTAGCCGGGTGAAATATCGATATCTATACAGCTTTATAAGGTGGCCAGAACAGTGAGGTTCAAAAGAAAAATTTGGTCAGTTTACATGAAGGGGTAGCCGAATCAACCCCATATATGGTTTACCATTTTTTTTTTGAGAAATTAGATCGCATCGGCTTTAAATATTTATTATTTCATTATTTTGGTATGCTTATTTGGGAGTTATTTTTTCTAAGTAAGTCCTTAAAATTGTACTTTTACACGTAAAATAATCACCACCCTCATCAATATCAATGCAAGTTGCATTTTTTTTTTCTTAAAGACTTCTGTAGACGTAGTATTTTTATAAGTTTTGGCGACTAGTATAATTAATAAAACTACGTTTTAACGGCTCATTACGGAACTTATTGATATTTGATATCTTCACCTTTCGTGATCACGGCTACGGAAAAGTGGCCGAAACGTCGAAATAAAAAAAATAGTATAATAAGTAATAAATAGTAATAATAAGTTTTATTACTTAAATAGACATTTTAATAATTACATTTATAGCGATTGGTGTTAAAGCAACGTAGCATAAATTCACGATTGAATTATACTTTCTGTACACAACTAATCACTATTTCCTTTGCTTGAAGATTAGGATGCAATCGCGCTTGGAATGAAACCTTATAGTTGCTGAGGCGAGAAAATTCAATATCCAATGCAATTTTTAAATTCGAATTTTCTACGATGGCTTAGTTGTGATTTAGTATATATAGACTTAAGCCTGAGTTTTAAATGTTTCTATATAGTATTGCGAATCGACAATAATCCTTTACACGTGTTTTATTATCCCTTGGAATTTAAATTATTTAAAACACTTTTTATGATTGTCTTAATTGTTCACTGTTATTGGTCGCGTTAATTTTCTATAGTACCCATCTATTTTGTTAATCACTAATCCGTCTCTTTGTGATAACAGAATATCAACAACACAATACTCGCGGCCCGGCCTTGTGACTGTAAGTAAGATATCATAGACTATATTTATTGTTTAAATTACGCCACAAACATTTCTTAGAAGCCAATTTGTTTTAGATTAAACTTATAAGTCCGAGAATTCCAGAGAATTGTGTGTATGTCGCCAGGAGGGTTTATATCTATATTGCGAATAAATAAGGTCGGCCCGATTGAGATAGAGTTAGTTGAGTTTCAACTGCGATAGAGACGTTATTAAGTGTAGATTCGAAATGAGAATCTCATATTGACGGACTTTGCGCGATTTATGTATTACAATTTTCTGCGTTACTTACGGTTTGGACCTGTTGTATTTGGTTGTGTTTGTAAGAACTGTGAATTACATGTGTGTACTTCTAATCATCTTTGTGATAATTTCAACGGCATTTTAAATTAATTTTCTACAAATTTGTAAGAATATTTATTTGCTCTGCTATGCTTAAAATTTTATTCAAACTCCGTACAAGTTATCGCAAGAGGAGCTGAAATATGCATCCGTTGGCAGCCGATATATATTTGTTGGTTTTGGTGTCGAAACTCGGGGTCATGGGGTACTGAAGCCCATCGTCTTTATCGAGACCTATTAACATAGCTGATAAAAGATAGGTCTCATGTGACTAAAAGAATGGCCTGTATTTGAGGCAACGTATAAGCATTGCCATCCAACATGGTAACCCAGCCATTTTGGGGACGTTCGCAAATATCAGTCATTTGGAACCCATATATAATAACATAGGAACATAGGAAAGGATAGAAATAAGTACCGTAAGATGGGGTCCATTTGAATAAAATATATATGTATTATTCAAAAAATATAAATTTAATTATATTATATACTAGCATATGCAAGAACGTTATAACATTTTCCAGAAGTGGGCTTGGTAACGTCTCTGGTGTTGCAAATGTCCATATGCGATGGTAATCACTTTTAAATTTTGAATTAAAGCCTTATATTGTATTATCTATAATTGTAGATATCTTACACCTATTTTTAAATTATTATTTTTACATGTCTATAAGTAGAAAGAAAGAAAATAATAAACTAAATACTTAAAAATAAAATAAATAAATTAATATAAAAAATGTAACAAATCGCTGCCAGAGGGAAGCGTGGTCAGAAGGCTGGCTGCATTGTCACGCTGTATGGCAATGCTGATTCGTTGCGCGAAATACGAACCAGCCTTCTGATTACGGGTGGTATCAAAGAGTTTCTTGCAAATTTCTTTGAAGAAACTCTTTGCCGATGGACCCCAAGGACCTAAAGTTCCAACTCCAAATGGCACAAATATGTAACCCCTTCCTAGGGTTCCATATTTGCGCCGCTTGAGATCTTCAGCTGTTTTTAAATTTAAATTGTGACTTAAAACTGATAATCTTTTATATTAAAATTTGAATTAGTACCTAGTAAATATTGAATGAATGAAAACTCCTTTTCTCTTGTTTACTACAAATAAAATCTAGACAATTAATATGGATACATTTATTTGCATTAGAACAATGAGAGGCCTTGTCGCTTATAGCGATCTCTTCCAGGCAACTCAGTGTTTAAGAAGATTTTAAAGAATCATTTGATATACGATTTTTAGTGGTGTACTAAACTAAAATGAAAGTGATATAATCACAATAAATATTTTCGATTTTATAAATTGAAATTGTTACTCTATTTCTATTGTTACGAGTTACGGGATTCGAATTAAAATGCCGTTGGAATTATTATAGAGTTTATTAGAACTATACAAACACGTATAACACAGGTAGAAATATAACCGAACACAACAAGTCCAACCGTAATGCAGAAGGTCGTAATACAATAAAACGCGCAAAGTCCGTCACTTATTAGATTCCCGATTGTAGTACACACGTCTAGCTTCGCTCGTGGTTATTGCTCGACTCACTACTCTCCCCAGCGGACCATTGCTTTATACTGCACAAATGCAATATGTCCGCCCGCCAGCGCGGACTGAATTTCCTAGAATCGTAATCCGCACACCTGGTTAATTATGCCTGCAAGCGGCCATAAACAAGTACAATAGGCTGTTCTCCACAATAACCAATAAATAAGTGAACAAAAGAAGACAATCATAAAAGGATTACAATTAGTTCAAATGCCGACAGGTAATGAAATATGTTTTTATATATATGCACGTGGATTTTGTTTTTTGTCGGAACTTAAGTTGTAACAATACAAAATTTATTTGACTTTAATTGCATAATAAGACTTAAAATCTGAATGTTTTAGTATTAATATCATTCAGAAGCTAAAAAATTATGTTTAATTAGAACATAAACTTAAATATTTGTATGACCATAGGTCAGATACGGTGATACAAGTCACACTGTTTTACCAACTATTGTCGACATACCACTACCTGTATCTCTGCTAATTAAGATTCATTTATTCATTCCATCAAGTGGGCCGCCTGCCTGTTTCCCTGCTTCAGAGAATAAAAAATAGTATCACATAATTCTATTGTATGTTATTAAAAACATATCACAGTTTCATAATAGAAAAATACGAGAAACAAAAAGACCACTTTACGTATGAGATGAGGATATATTAACAGTAGAATATTCTGGATAAATGGAACGTATTCCAATTCCAATGCCTACAGATAAATTACGTTTACATCACAATATCTCGATATGAAACAGAGAATCGAAACAGTAATAAATGGTAATAGGCTTGATTTTCGAGAATTCCATAGAGTAATGTAATTGTGGATGGTATGTATGATCAGAGGTAATATAACTATTATTATGTTTCTGAACATTGGTTCAGTGGTGATGGTGGAGGAGACGCTGAAGATTGACCTTCACCCACCTGATAACCAGATGAGACAGATTTTTTTATCAAATTACATTGATTTATAAACACGCCTATGATAGTGTTTCGAGTTGCAGGACTCGAATTAAAATGCCGTTGGAATTATTATAGAGTTTATTAGAACTATACAAACACGTATAACACAGGTACAAATATAACCGAACGCAACAATTCCAAACGTAATGCAGTAGATCGTAATTCAATAACACGAGCAAAGTCGGTCATTAAAAAGATTACCGAATGTACACAAGTCTTGCTTCGCTCGTAGTTATCGCTCGACTGCCTCTTCCTCAATCGGGCCATTTCTTTATACTGCACAAATGCAAATATGTCTACCCGGCAAGCGTCGACGCAATTTCCTGGAAATCGTAATCCGCACACCTGGCTAATGACTGTCATAAAAGATTACAATACACAATGGGCTGTTTTCTATGTTTTTTAAATAAAAGAAGTCCAAATGCCGAAAGGTAATAAAATGTGTTTCTACAGGTATGCAGGTGTGAATTTATCTTTGTCGGAGACTAGGTCGTAACAATAGCTTCCCCTTCGAAAAGTGTTAATGGCTATTTTTGATTAAATTAACTTGAATCAATTTTTTTTTCATAACCTTCAACTCTTTTAATAATTGAACAAATTTAGTTTCAACTGATAGTTTTAAACATGGAGAATATGCATTGATATGCTTGCCTACTTATTTCTGTTCGTGGCTACCTGGCAAGCAGGTATGAACAGGTAAGTCAATATAGGCAACTACAGCGTTCTGTTAACCGATAAAAATTGGTATCATAAGAAAGATAATTTAATTAAAAAAAACCGTCCATGTAATATTATTGCCATATTTTGAAGACTTCAAAAATATCCATGAACACTTCGATTGACAGGCTATCATAGGCGTGTTTACAAATCAATATGATTTCATAAAAAAATATATCTTATCTGGTTATCAGATGGGTGAATGTCAATTTTCAGCGTCTCTTTGACTATATGTACTGTAATTCAATAGTGGGCAGTCACACAACTGAGATACTTCTATCGCGATAATAAAGGATGTCTTATGAAATAGGCATGTTATAATTTTTAGAAATGCCGAACTTAATTTTTAATTCAAAGTGCCTAATGATAAATTCCCGTAGCGTCATTTAGTGAAATCGGAACTAATCATGAAAATAACATATTAAAATTTTCGCGGTCATTATCGTTGCTATGACGGAATTTTTGTTTATGAATTGCAACGGTGGCGCATATAAAACGCGATCAGAGAGAGCATCATCGTTTCGTCTATCCGTCGGGAATAGTTTTTTTTCTGGATAAAAGGTACCCTATGTCCCATTCTATACCTCTGGAAACTTGTATACAAAATTTCGTGACAAACGTCGTTACGTTACAAATAAACACACATTCGCATTTATAATTTTCGTTAGAATGTCACAGCCTTTTGTTGAAGAAGATTTTTTTCGTACGTACAAAGTTTTTTTTATTGCTTGAGTTCATTGATGCAGTTGATAATTTCTTAGAGGTCGGCAACGCGTTGGCGACACCCCTGGTCTTGCAAATGTCTATAAGCGATGGTAACCACTTTCCATCAGGTGGGTCGCCTTTCTATCTCCTGAACTTTTTTTAATTCTCTGAAGCAGGCAAACAGGCTACAAAGATACTACAAATGCGCTGCTGCTCCCTTAAGGTATACTGTAATCTGGCCACTAATGCCGGCCGGAACACAACTTAAGGTTGTTTTTTTTTATAGCTGGAGTACTGCAGACAGACTGACGGGCCACCTGATAGAAAGCGGTTACTGTCGTCTAAGGACGTTTGCAATACCAGAGGTGTCACCAACGCGCTGCCGGCCTCGAAGAAATTTTATGACACTCTTTTTGAAAAACTCCATACCGTTGCGTACATGAGCGAAGCGGTTCAAGGAAGTGGGGGTGAATTCCCAACCGATGGCGAGCGGTGCGATGGTAGAAAGAGGACGAAGGCACCATTCTAAACAGTTCTTCGGAACACTTCCCGTTATAAAGTCGGTAGAATACGCAGAGAGAAGCGAAGTCTCTCTTAAGGCCAAGCGTATCTAGACTGTCTGTGAGTATGGGATCATCAACAACGCTAACGGCTCGACGTTGAATACAGTCCAGAGGATTAAGTTGGTAGGCAGGTGCTCCAGCCCAAAGGTGTGAGCAGTATTCCACATGCGGCCTCACCTGGGCTTTATAAAGCACAAGGCGTTGCCGCGGTGTGAAGTACTGCTTGGACCGGTTTAGTACTCCCAGCTTCTTGGAGGCAATTTTTGCCTTGCCTTCAAGATAGCCCCTGAACTGTACATCGTTCGCGATGTCAACACCGAGGATCCCAATACTCTTAGAGGTGGTAAGGGGAGTTCCTTGGAACTGAAGCGCTTGCTCGAATGGAGTTTTTTTGGCAGAGAATACGCAGACCTGTGTCTTCTTGGAGTTAAAATGGACAAGGTTTTGTCTCCTACATTCAGAGACTCTCTCTAAGGAATACTCTACTTCAGACACAAGTCTAAACCAACTTTCCTTCACAAATGATCGAGAGACGTTTGCACGACCAGACTACTGCGCATCGCCAGTGCTGTCATCCGAATAGCAATGAATGTTGCGAGTAGAAAACATATCATTGATATGCAAGATGAACAACGTTGGCGATAGCACACAACCCTGGTGCACACCAGCGTTGACGGGCTTGATACTTGAGCAGCAATCGTCGACAACGACTGAATGCTGCGCCCATCACGAAAGCTGGATAGCCAGATAATGGTACGGCTTCATCTGCGATAGTGTTACAGATATAGGCCGTTTCACGCAGATATGGCGATGGATTTAAAAACGTTATTTGAGGTGCGGAGTTGTTAATAACGTTAAATATTGATAGATAAAATGTATATACTTATACAGTATACACTAATGTGGCTATGCTAGTTAACGGCGTTATTGTTTAACGCTGTTCTTTTTATACGTAAATAATTTTAGAATTTAATTTAACGTGTCTCAATTTAACCAAATTTTCTCCATTGAACACTATGAAAAATAGCTATAACATATAAAAATAAAAAGACAGACGTACATGGCGATTGTATACCTAAGCGTTTCCTTTTTTCCTACTCGTAAAATAGCTACGGAGCCCTAGAAATTATATTTATAATGAAATAAACTAAAAATTTGGCTCACGAGCCATCGTCCTGTAAACAGGATTTCAGGATCGAAAGTTTTATCTTCAAACTTCAGGATTAAACTCGTTTATCCGGAAATGAGATAATAAATTAAATGTTACTTACTAAGCTGCTTTATTTATTGCTAAACTTATTAAGTCAATATGTAACTTAAAACAATCTTTTTAACTTAGAAAAAAGAAAAAGAGTTTCTATTTTATTGCATAAAATTAGATATGAGAACAAAATTCCAAAGCTGTATTCAGCGTAGTTAATATTATAAAAGAGATAGTTTGGGAAGTTCGAGGTCTGTTACTCTTTCACGTAAGAAATACTGAAAGAATGTCAATGAAACTTTACAGTAATACAGCATATACATCAGAACACACTGTTACGAGCTACAGGACTCGAATTAAAAATGCCGTTGGAACTACTATAGAATTTATTAGAACTGTACAAACACGTATAAAACAAATACAAATAAAACTGGATGGAACCAGTTCACACTGTACGATTCGATGCAATTCGACACGCGTAAAGTCCGTCGTCTATATCGCTAATCGAGAGTACTAGAAAACGTCTTACTCGTTTCGTAGTCGTCACTTGACTGCTCGCCCCTCCATTCGGGCATTGTCTTATACTCGCTACACAGTACAAAGAAATTGACCGCGCGCACTGAGTTTCCGAGAAATAGCAATTTGCACACCTGCGAACGGCCACAAAGTCGAAAACAATAAGGATTAGTTCGACGCTAATGATGGTTATAAAACAAGTAGAAAAACAATAGTATGTTTTTCTTAATCACAAATTCAAAACACAAAAGAATTCCTTAATCCGGGAAGGACAATAAACTGCGCTTACAACAGGCAGTTGTGCGCTTATCTTTGACGGCATGTAACAATATTATTATAACCTATAATGTAAACATTTATTCCAGTATGAGATTATAATCTTAATTTAATTCACATTAAAATAAAAATCTTAAAATTAAAATATGAATTTGTTATAACCTATTATAGCTTAAAAAATACAAATAATAAATAGGCCCTAAAACACCGTCACCTGGAAACGTTCCCAAAACGCTGGACGCGTTATCGCGTTGAATAGCAACACGTATAAGCATGCGTTGCTCAAAATACAGACCAGCGTTTTGGTCGTGTGAGACTTCTATCAACCATGTATATAGGTTTCGATAAAGACGGTGAGCTATAATTAATAAACATATACTTTGGCAAAAATAAAACGATTAATTTCAAGTAGAAACGCAACTGCTATGATGCGCGCGTTCAGGTGAAGAACACGCGTTGTCACCGTTGTGGGACTCGAAGGCGGCCAGACGCGTTAGGGTAAACGTCAGTAACGGTTGTTTAAATTACAAATTTTCAGAACGAACACATACACTTGTGCTTGTACTATTTGTAACTTGTTTGTTTTTAGATTTTAATTGTATTTTTTAAGTTAACGGGTTATATTATTTATAATACATAATATCTGTGGATAATTATTTTTTTTATCAAGGTTTGGTTTGTCGAAATCGTACTAGTATGATAATTAAATAATACGCATACAAAGTCGGTAGCCGAAAGTTTAGTAGTGTGTTATTAACCACAACACTACTTAATTGCGTCAAACATTAATGCCCGGTTTCTGAGGTACTTTTAACTGTAATTTGTCTGTTCGTTAGCGCTATCGATTCAATAACTTATAAAATTGCGTTTCAGAACACACCATCGAACGATAGTTAAACTAGGTTCAACTTAGCTGACCAATATTAGGCGTTTAGCTATTCCATATCTTTTGTTTGACGTTTTGTTGTTGACGATTTTGTTTGATGTAAATAAATATTAAATATTCCTTCTTAAATAGATCTATCTAGTGGCGAGTTTTGGTACTAGTTGTAGGTAAATTTATGGAATCAATTGTTATTGAACTCATAACTGGTAACCTCAGAAACCGGGCATAAATGTGACTTCCTTAGCTATGGCCGGATCCTATATCTTACTATTGAACACTTGCCTCACCATCGGTTCAATTTTGAGATTATTTGTACGGAGCTTATATCAAATTTTAACTGTCGGTAAGATATAGAAACCAGTTATTAATAGAACAAGATTAAGAAGTGTTCGACGCCTATAAGCAGATTTGTATAAAAACTTTGGTTCGTGAAAGAAACATCTTGCTAGTAGTATATCAAAATCCGGTATAACAATAAAGTTGCGTTAAGATAAAAGTTTACGCAATTTATGAGGCATTGGGCGGGTCAAGAGAGGCTTCACGACGAAAGGTTTTGCTGGGCGATTCGTGATAAAAGCAGCTGTTGCCGTATTAGACCTTGGCTTAAATTGCGGGAGGTAGCGATTGATGCAGCGTTGGTTTATACAGCATTTCATCATGTTATTAATCTACATTTCATTGTATTGCTAAGCATTTGCTAATAGGTATCAATATGTATAAGAGTATAACAGACAAGGAAAATCTGGAAATCAAATTAATCATCATTTTTCTTTTTAATACTTTTTTATGTTTGCTTGTAGGCGAACTGGCAAACGGCCCACCTGATAGTAGGTAGCTACCGTCATCCATGGACATTTGCAACACCAAGGGAGCCGATGCATTGCCTACCTCGTTGAGATTTTAAGTCTGTTTACGCCCTTTTTAAGAGCCCCATATTGCAGCGCTCTGGGAAAACCGCGGGAGGGGGAGTTCATTCCATAATATGCACACATATGGTGTGAAGGAGCTTGCGCCACGTGCAGTAGAGGACTTCCAAGTGTAGACACTCTAGGAACTGTGGATGAACTCCCAATCGCCGGCGAGTGGTGCGATGATATATACGTAAAGCAATGACCAAATTATGCTATAAGTTACAATTTATTTTTGTATAACGAATCCATCTAGTCACACTAGTCACAATCATCATAAATATTTGTCCATCTGTATGTAATTTTATTTTTTCAAAAGTTGCTAGACCTTTATGGATGAAATTTGGAAGGTGCCTATAGACTGTTACACAATAATGTGCGAAAATCAAGAAAAAATTTAATATTACTGGTGGCCGTTATAAATGTAACTATGGAATGAAATTTACAGTGACGAGTCTCTGGGGAAAGTTCTACATAATATTAAGCTTTTATTTATGTGGTTTCGTGTAGATGTGTGTATCTCTCTCCCTTTATACCTTTTTTATAATCGGTAGACAAACACACAAGTTGTACATCCCCAAGTTAAGTAAGTACAATGAAGCAATCTGGGGCCGATCCCAAACAACCAGACCATAGTAAATAAACGACAGTTCCTTTACGAAATTTACGAATTTTAAAATCTCTGCGTTGTAGTGAGGTTTGCCGCCAAAGGCTTAGGCCGTCAAACTTGTGATAAATAAGGCTGAAAATTCGAAATTTTTTGAGATGATAGCCTTTTTTTAATGCCTGAATTCAGCAGAAAGGCAGACGGCCTACCTGATGGAAAGCAGTTATAATCGCCTATGGACATTTGTAAGACCAGAGGTACTAGCAATGTACTGTCGCTCTTTTAAGGGAAACTGGAGCCTAGCCACTAATGCCGGACTACAACTCAAGGTTGTTATGGCGGCATGCTCCAGACCAGGGGTGGTAGTCATCCAGACGGGAAAATACCCTACCACCACTCAACTACGAAAGTCCTAAAACAAATTCAAAATTCGTTCGGTTCGGTTTTGAGGTATGGATTTTTATCGTATAGTGTATGGTTTGTAGTCAAATGGCCAGAACAGTGAACTCACTGTACATAATTCTATTAATTCTTGGTTGATTTTTGTAGTTTGTTTATGGATTCTTCTTATTATCCCTCATACCTTGTACCAAATTGTCTGACATATTGCCAGGCATGTCGAAGGTGATAGTCATGATATCGCGCCGCCTGGGCCGGCTTCCTCGTACGATACAATCAGGACGAAATCCCGACGAAGCTCCTCTGTGATGACGGATATTCGATAGAAATTTCAATACAGGATACAGTTATAATGTAAAATAATACTATAATGCTACGACTTCAATTATTTATTTATTTATTGAAAAAACCAACAGCGCATATTACAATAATACATACCAACAAAAAAGTACTTAAAATGTAGGGCTAATAACAGATTTTTCTATAAATTACGAACAAATGAGCGAATCAAATTTGTGTAAAAAATACAATAAATATATACATAAGTTAATTAGTGAAAGAAATATATACCTACACATATATATACATAATAACAGATACACATCCATACAGAGATATCTAAATAAAATACATTGATAGATACATGTAAAATACATATAATATACTGTTACAACCTAGGCCCCGACAAAGACAAATTCCACGTACAAATCTGTATAAGCACATTTTATTACCTGTCGGCATTTGAACTAATTGTAATCTTTTTATGATCGTCTTCTTTTGTTCACTTATTTATTGGCATACGTTTTTAGTTATTGTAGAGAACAGACAATTGTTCTATTGTACTCATTTACGGCCGCTTGCGGCTGCATCATTAGCCAAGTGTGCGGATTACGATTACTAGGAAATTGTGTCGACTTTGCCGGGTGGGCACATTCGCATTTGTGAAGTATAAAACGACGGCCTGACTAAGAGAGGAGTCAGTTGAGCTACGACTACGATACGGGCGTGACATGTGTTCATTCGGGAATCTAATAGTGACGGACTTTGCGAATTTTATTGAATTACGAGTTTTTACATTACGTTTGGATTTGTGGTGTTCGGTTATATTTGTACCTGTGTTATACGTGTTTGTATAGTTCTAATAAACTCTATAATAATTCTAACGGTATTTTCATTCGAGTTCCGCAACTCGTAACAATACAATAACATATTATACTAATATATAAGCTGAAGATTTATTTGTTTGATTGAACGCGCTAATCTCAGGAACTACTGGTCTGATTTGAAAAATTCTTTCAGTGTTAAATAGCCCATTTATCGAGGAAGGCTATAGGCTATATAACAGCACGCTAATACCAATAGGAGCGGAGCACTAATGAAGAATCTTTCAAAATCGGG
This sequence comes from Dendrolimus houi, assembly GCA_039645545.1. Taxonomy (NCBI): domain Eukaryota; kingdom Metazoa; phylum Arthropoda; class Insecta; order Lepidoptera; family Lasiocampidae; genus Dendrolimus; species Dendrolimus houi. The sequence goes on from CM077136.1 coordinate 11,950,162, forward strand.
GGGTTTCGAAAACAAATTCCACGCGGACGACGTCGCGGGCACAGCTAGTTTAAATTTAAAAAAATATTAATATTAATATTAAACATATTGCTTACATACATTTTCATCTGGGATAATGTTAGTGACCGTTTAACGCAGATAGGAAGAAAGAAAGTAAGAAACTTTATTTTATGTTCTCACACAACAATTTACATGTGATATAAGACCTGTTGTGTGAGACTGGTTCCCATTGTAGATCTGTGCAGAACTGTATTACAGGTCGCCAGTGCTCCACTCCATGGCGAAAAACAAACTACGTACTAATTATAAGGAAATGTGTGTGTTTGTGTGTGTGTGTGCATGTGTGTAAATGTAGCGGTAGGTTTAAACCGTTACTTGTGGTGCGTATGTACATACGCTAATGTAGCTGCTCGGTAACGTCATTATTTTTAACGCATAAACAAGCCGCATTTGGCCACAGTCAATAACTATAACATTATCGCAGGTGGAGCCTAAACACAACGCAGTTTATATGGAAATGTTAAAAAAAGGCGATGGTTTGCTGTTCTAAGTTGTTAAGGTGTTTATGGCTTGGTAGTAAAATCCTTTAAGGTAAGACTTACTTTTATGGTACGATAAATAGCGTATTAGCGTGTTCTATATCTATTTAATGAATTCACTACCTTACTCGTTCAAACACAAAATCAATTTGTAAATCTGACAACCTGATACCAAACATACCAACATACTGATATCAAGCATATTACCTAGAAAAATTCCACTAAGCTCTTGAGATTTTTAATACAAATCTACAATACTTGTTCAAAACAGATTGCTTATTTATTTTTGACTAGATTTGTACGTGATTTAAAAAATAAATCTGCACAGCTAAACATCAATAAATTTTCCCACTAAAAATTCACCATGTGGGTAAAATGTCCTTTGTTTGTTACCATCCACCACAACACAAACCCGGTAAATAGCACTTAGAATTTTTCAATATGGAACACCAAATAGAGAAGGTGTACGATCCTTTCATATGCTAATTTTACGGACGGGCACTGTGCCGATCGGCCATGTGCCGATTGCGGGTCGCACAGATTACGCCCTCCGAGGACATCTGCCTTTGATGGGCTCTGATCAAATTCACCTTTTGTTGTTTGTCAGCGAACACTTTTGTAGTGCTCTGGATAATGATGGGTCTTGTTTCTGTGATTTATTTGGTACTAGTGCTTTTGGGCTTTAGGAAGGTTTTGCCCTTTATTATGTAGAGGTGATTGCATGTCTAAGTGGGAGGTAAAGGACAATCAAAATTCATTATCATGTATTTATTTTCATTGCCATTATTGATTTCATTGTTGGGGGAAGAATGATATACATGCGTTTAAAAAAGGTAGATTGGCAGATTTTTTAAAGAAATTTCAATGTGCACTGTAGGGGTTTCCTTATATTGTGTGATGCTTGTATGTTGATTATGCCGTTGGATAGGGTGACGCCCAGGGCTGGCAATCGCTGGCAGGCTCAATCGCTACAGGGGCTGGGCTCGATCGCTTAAGAGGAGAGTATAAAATAAGAGGAGTTGTACTCTTAATGCAATTGTTTGTTTAATTAGTTTAATATTAAACATATAACTAGATATGATAATATTAAAAACCTATATCCTGAACATGGTCGTGAGATGCATTTCTGATGGTAATATTTGATTTTCGTGGCAGATTTTAGCACGTACATACATGGGGTACTCAAATTTATAACCTTCCTATGTAGCAATAAAATAAGTCAAATACTTTCTCGGTGGTCTTCTTTCTTTTGGCAATTTGAGGCGGTGAGAATGTTGGAGCCTCGAGGTAACCCTGTTTGCCCTGGCTTCTACTCGACGGGCAACTATCCATCGGTGGCGGTGTTTGGAGGTGTTGGAGCCTACCCTTATAAAGGTAGTCTTTCAACGGCTCTCGTTGGCCACTCTGCGGCATCCGATGGCCCTCGCGGTCTTTGCGTTGGCTTCGTCTGCGGCTTAGTTGGCCATTTGTTGGTATTCGGTGGCTTTGGGAATTCAAGTACGTAACGTAACACACTTCTTTAGTCCCTAATGATGTTTTGCTTTATCGTGAGTATCTAACAATTCTCGCAATATAAATAACAGATCTTAAAAATTCTTCATATTAAGTCTCAAAATTTCAATATTAACCAAAAATCTAAGTTATTTAAGTTCTAGTGCTAGTTTATTCTGTTACATTACAATGAAACCTTTAGGAATTTTCATTACAATGCCCCGTTTTCAGTACGGATTAACGTACACTTTATCATGGTAATTCAGGCATACGTTCACAATGTAGTGTACTCTAAGGGAACACCTTTTCCCAGTGGCTTGTTTAATATTAAAGCGATATACCGAATAAGCTTTCTGTGTGGAATTTAAAAATTCTTTTAGCAAGTTTTGAATATTTTTTGGCATATACTGGGTTTATGACTGGCTCAGTAGCAGGAAGATAAAGTTGGAAATTATAGTTAGACTTGTCTTTATTTAATAAACTCTATATAAGTGATATATATTATTATTATTAGGCGAAAATTTGATATAGTAAAATCAATATTTTAATGTTTTGTTTCACTGTAGTCACCAGAGTGGTTTTTTAATTAAGTGATATATTCTGATTTTTTGTTTGTAAACATTTAAGTGTAGTTGCCATGAGAGTGACTAAGGCTCTCGCTTTCTCATTGCACCGTGGATACGAATTACGGTCAGGATTACGTACCTACTGTTTATATAAGATTGATGAATATAAATGTAAAGGTAGACCAAAAAACAGATGGATGGATTGTGTGAAAGATGATATGCTGATTTGTGGCGTGACAGAGGACGTATGTCAGAATAGAGGAGTTTGGAAGAAACGTCATATCGTGCCGACCCCAAATAATTGGGAGAAGGTGAAAGAAAAGAAGATTGCAATTTTTTTGACTGTATTTATATATTGTTACAATATCGTGCTGACAATAGAGAAACAATTGTGGGGAAATCTTTAATCAAGTTAAATGATTTGTGTAACAAGCTAATCGGCCACATAAAAGAGCTTACGTTGCTCAAGAATTATTTACCAAAGAAAGTAGTTAAAGAAAATGTCATGATTTTTTAAGATCTGAATAGCGAGCCATACGGCATTAAAAAAAATCTTCAATTCTCATTTATTTTTCTTGCTTCGTTGTTTTTCTCACAAGATTTTTGGATAAAGTTTTACTTAAATTGTGTCTTAGATGATTAATATCTAACATTATCTACTGTAATTTCTAACTTTAGATGTGGCTAAAGTTTTCTATAACAATTAAATATCATTAAATAGTGTAATTCATTACAAAAATCCTGTTTGTAATCGAAGGAAAATGTATACATAATAACCAAAATTAAGCGTTTTTATTGTCTTCACAGCCGTACGTGGTTCTTTCCTGGAGGGTGACCCCTTCATGCACAACTAGAGACGCACTGGATGAGATGTTTACTCACAATACCGTCTCCGATATTGCGTAGACCACTTCCTGCTACTGTAGTACTCACCTCCAAATTTACCGCGTGTAGCTCACCTCTGGATCCCCTCTTAAAAACTACACTGAACTCTCCTTCACTGACCTGCTAAACTCTTCACTAAACTCTCCACTTAACTCGTCACTGTTTTCTATTAAACTTCTCTTCCAATTCTTTCGTATCGCACTTGTCGCTTCGCTGTCTTGAACTGAACTCTCCGTAGGTGCGGCTTACGCTGCTTATACACCCGGAAGAATCTTCTGGAACCCATAACTTCGATCTCCTTTTCTTTATTATTTTATTTATTGTCTATCTCTATCTAAACATCTATCTACATCTGTACTATCCTGCCTGAACCTTCTATTCTAAAATTTTGATTTTCATTTCGTTTTTCTTTTGTTCATCATCTATCGCTTTCTAAAATGTATCTATCCTTGTCTTTTTCTTCTGGAACCTTCTACATTTTTCTGAAACTTCTTAAACCAACTAAATCGTTCCACTATCGCTGGCCACACTACAATGCAGAGTATCAACATTTTTATTTCACTTTCAGTCTCTAAGCACAATCTGAAATATCAACTTTAAACTTCATTTTAAACTTTACAGATACATAAACTGTGGTCGAATAATCGTTATGAACAAACACTAGCCGTATATTTTTGTGCTAAAACCAACTGACTTCCGTAAGTGATGGGTATCTTAAGTAGCGCCATCTTTAAATTATTACATTATCTTTTCATCCGTGCAGGAACGGAGAAAGATTACAATTTCCTGCGGCTGGGCGTCCTGTCGTAAAAGGCGACGAAACAACCTACAGCCAGGTGGTAGGGTATTTGCCCGACTGGATGGCTACCACCCCTGGTCTAGAGTATGCCGCCATAACAACCTTGAGTTGTGTTCCGGCATCAGTGACCAGGTTCCATTTTCCTTTAAGAGAGCAGCAGCGCATTTGTAGCACCTTTGATGTTGCAAATGTCCATAGGCGATGGTAACCGCTTCCATCAAGTTGGCCGTCTGCCTGTCTGCTGAACTCTTGCAATAAAAAAATTAAAAAAAAACAACGAATGTATGCGGAAAGAAGGTATTCATAACAATACAACTACTTATTTCCAGAACTGTCAAAGTTATAAAATATATCCTATATAGTTATTTATATAGTTCTATATAATCTATTAAATTATGATATTATTATATGAGTGATTACTACAACTACAGTTTCATGACATGTCCTATAAATAAATATTAGTTGCCATATATTTTAGGACGCCAACACATAAACCTTTAAATAAATAAATTGGATATGAAATCTAATTTGTATACAATGCAGTTTTTTTAGCAATCAAAACGGTAGCTATAATCTTGTTTTAAGCTTGGATGTTGAAATAATGTTACGATGTAAGCCTCATGAAAGTTACTCAGGGGCCATGACAGAGTTTATAAGAAAAATGAAATGAACTTCTAGTAACGACATTACAATTTATCGATAAAATGTATTAAATTGGGAACTTATAATAAATTTATCATAATATTATATTATATAGTAATTAAAACTACGTTTTAACCATTTTATTTATTTTTATTTTGACGTTTCGATCAATTTTCAGTAGTCGTGATCACGGAAGACAAAGATGTCAAGAAGTAAAAATAAAAATCAAATAAAATGCTGCGCTTATAACTATTGAAACAGTTGAAAAGCAGTTTTAATTATGTACTATTCGTGAAAACTCAAGAAAACACTATAACACATTATATAGTGTGAGTTAACATTAGTTTTAAGACATTTATATTTATTTTTGAACGACACAAACACACATTGTATAAGTTAATAAATTAGACTTGTTTTATAGGTAAAATATAACGGACAATTCTACAACTCTGGGATGGTTCCAGACAACCATAAAGTATCTTATATTTACAAAGTACCTTTTATTGAAATAAGCGAATTACATGAACACGAATGAATCTATACGAACAAAACGTATTGCGTCATCGCATTACGCACATTCATCATGCGCACCGCTGAATAATGAAAATCAAATGAATAATGGTTACAACCTATAACTTAAATGTCTTCAAGTCGCGTGCGAATAGGTACATTCTAGATAAGCGTGGTATATCTTGACCTTAACCCTCGAACGCGACACCGTCGAGGATGACTTCAGGGACTGTTTTGTGTGGGGGCAGGTGCGCTACATTAAAGTGACGGTTCATGTAGACCGTACTGCGAGCTTGCTTGGTGAGTATTCTCTTCGTTCCTCTGAATTGGGGACATCCAGATCCAGCAATGAGACGTAATTTGATATTAGTTGTATTTCCAAATTATCGATAATTTTGATAATATCTACTAGGACATCACAAAGCCGCTTGTAGTATAAATTTGTTCGAAGATCAAATAACGGAGAGGGATGAACAAAACAGTATACAAACTCATTAGTCTGATATTGCATACCTTATTATGTTTATGCTTAAGCCAGCTTAAATATTTTTCGTAATAAGAAATCGTTTCAATTTTTTATACATTTTGAATGTGAAATGAAGCGTTGATCGTACATTTAATACGGTTAAGATATTTTTTATATATTTGACGATGATCAGTTAATTAAGAACAAAAAAGTCACAATCATATTTATAATAAGATTTAGGATTATATTTTTTCAAACCAAATATCTAGTTTTTTAAAGTAAAACTTCGATAGTAAGTAATTCAGGCCATAATAATATCCTTTATACCTGAGGTGTGTTCTGCAAGTTTAGCCATTTATAATTCAGTATTTGCGAGACTTAAATTTTTCTTCTCCAAAACTTTCTAATTGGAGTACTTATAGCAAGATTTTGTTGAATTATTCCGACAATAATTCATTTAAATTACGTATCCAATAAATAACTGGTTTTTGTGAAATATCATGTTTTTAGAGTTCTTTAGTTATTTTGACAAAAGTTGAACCTTTTTGTAGTATAATAAAACTACTATTACCCGGCTGGATGGCGATCACCCCTGGTCGAGAGTATACCGCCATAACAATCGTCTCCGTTTAGAGAGCGGCAGCACATCGGTAGAGCCGTTGGTGTTACAAATGTAAATAGGCGATGGTAACCGCTTTCCATCAGGTCGGCCTTCTGTTTGTCTGCTAAACTCATGCAATAAAAAGTGGAAGTCCGCGGCCTTATTTCATCCTCCCTGTATTCCATCTTCTTTATCTTATCCCCCATTTCATTTCATTTCCCTATCCTATCCCCTCTATCATATTGCTCTTGTCTGGTCCCTTTATCCCATCCCTTGTATCCCGATATCCCGACTCGTCCATTCAAAGCTAAGTCCCTTATTAATAACCCGTAGGTCACGCAGGGATTTACGTAAGCAAAACGTACAGGCGTAAGGCCCGCTTTAACTTAAGGCGGCGATATATTCGCTTTTTGCCGGGGCCTGCGAAACAGCTAGGCCCTACTTATGGCTTTGGCACAAGGTCGAAGGACAGAACACCGAGGGATTTTAGTGGGTATCCCGGGTCTCGGCGTGGCAATATCACTTCTTGCTTGCGTACTGGTGCCATCCAGACATGGAGAATACCACACTCCCACAAACGGATTTCCCCTCGTTAAAAAAAAGGGGATATCGCTTCCGAAGTAGTAATTAAAAGGACAGGTCTATAAATCCATCATTAAACTTGTCCTTTTGTATGGCAGTGAAGCGTGGCCTGTACTTGAGCGACACAAGCAAGAACTGCGTGTCACTGAGATGAATATGCTGCAATGGGTGTGTGGAATGACGCGGAAAGACCGTCTCGAGAACTCCCGCATCCGCGGTAGTCTTCATGTCCGTGACATAGCAGACAAACTGCAAGAGTGTCGCTTACGCTGGTACCGCCACGTTTTACGGAAACCGGCTAATCATGTGGGGAACAAATGTCTAGCCATGCGGCCTCCACCTGGTCCCTGTCGAAGGGGAAGGCCCAAAAAATCCTGGCTTGACGTTGTGAAGGATGCCATGCGTACAATGATCTCAAAACGAAGGATGTTGAAGACTACGCAAAGTGGAGTAAAAAAAGTAGGAATGCGGACCCTGGGCATCGGAGTAAACGCTCCGAAAGCAACCGGCAATTAACACTCGGATGATGATGATCGCTTCCGAAGTAGTAAAGTATTTGGGGATGCACTCAATTTTCAATTTTTTAACAATTTCTCAGCTGTTCAATTTTTAAAATATAGCAACTGAGATTGTTTTTTAAATGAATGTTTGTGCGGTTATTTTCTTACTCTGTAATTGCAGATGTATTGTGCTTGCCAGAACATTTCAAAAATTTATCAAACTATCGCTCCTTATAAGCTGAAACAAATAGTTATAAAATGAAGTTCATGACACTTTTATGTGCTATGTTTTGAAATTTCTTGGGAAGCACTTGCTAAACTTTGTATATCGTGTATGTTTTCATGTATGTTATATTTTTAATCAAATATTTTCTTTTGCCTTTGTTTCCAAATGACAAATATATTGATTCTTTTCTCTACGAAAACTTTCACTTGGTAGGAATACGCATTTAACCAATTTTATTTAATGTACTGGACAGAGCACAAATACAGTCTCTTGAATTTTGATGTATTACCTTCAAAGTTCTGGCCGGTTTCCAAGCGAGAAGTATCACAGCACAAACTTACGTATGCTACTGAAAAGGCCGGTTTCATATCTCTATTGTCTGGAAATATCGGATATCCGAGGCATCGGCTTTTTTAGATGGAAAGCAATATTTTGGTGGAGCCTTGCTATAACTTGTCGAAAGTTTTGATAGCTTGATATTTTGCCAATACGGCTCGTCCGAACTTTTTGACCTAAGGAAAGTGGAACAGAAACAAAATATCATAATTTACTCTCAGGCCGGTGTTAAAAGATTATTGAGTTGAAATATTTGCGTTGTGATTAAGGTTCCGACTATGTATGATGAAGAACATCTATTAGAACAAGAAGAATATTATAACATTTTAAACATGCCGTGTCTGTACGTTGAAGCTATTAAATAAAAAGCAACTGGAATAGATTATATAAACGACGGAGAGCAAGATGTTAGTTTTTTTAGATTTCTTGTCTGTTTGTTCGGGGTTCAAGTAAAAACTACTGGGCTGGTTTCGATACGGTTTGCACTGGTCAACCGCTAATTATTAAACCTGTGCAGTGCAGATTTTCACTACAATTTCAAGTCAAGCGTGAACGAAGTCGCGGGCATATCCTAGTATTTAAATAAAATGATAGAGTAGCTGTGATTTCAATAAAAAGATAAAATTAGACGTCTAATTATAAATTATTGGTTTTAGAACCTTTATTTTTAATATTATAATGGAAACATGAATATTTGGCAAACACATTTACAATGATTTTATGTATCTACTTTTATGTAGATACATAATGTTATTAGATGGTATTAGCAAATATTGAAAGAGAAACTGGATCTAAAAATTAAAAGAGAATAGAATATACATTATTCAAGTTTATTTCAAGAAGTAAGAAAACAATAGACTATCTTACCACCAAACGTAATTTCTACCAAACATAGGATGGATTAGAAAAGTTGGCGAAATATGTGGGTTTTGCAATATAACTAGGAAATAGAACTAATAAGAACAAAAAAATAACAATTATTTTAAAAAATTGAAATAAACTTAGTTTATGTTTTATTTAGATATCTTACTCGATCCAGGAGATAAAATAATATAAACTGCAAGACACGGGTATGGCTAATAAATAAAATAATTGTAGGTAAACATATTTCATTTGTGTACTTTACTAATATCCACTAGCAACTACTAACAGTGATGAGGAGTGTGTCTAACATTTTTCATCTCCATACAACCAATATTTGTTCTAGTATCTTCTAGAGTTGAGTCTTTGCGGTGTTCTGCCCAATGCAACCCACCGTTAGGCAAGTTTCAAGCTGTGGTTTACGTCAGAACAGTCGTTACCGCAGATTCTACAAGTTTTGGCTTCTAAAAATTTTCTATAACATTAAGGGAGTTATTGTGCTCCAGAACATGTTTTTTTTATTTATTGCATAAAACATGGTATATAAAAACATTGTAGGATTTATTTGATTTTTGTTATTTCGACGTTTTGGCCGCTTTTCAGTGGCCGTGAACACGGAAGACGTCGGAATAACAAAAATATAATAAATTACAGCGCTTAAAACCGTTAAAGCGTAGTTTTATTATGTATACAATTCGCGAAAACTTAAGAAAATATTATGGTAGGATTATTCCATAGCTTCACATGTTTTTGCCTCTAGGGCGTGCAAAATGTTGTGCTTATTACAATTAATAATTCTTATCGATTTAATCTTAATATTACATCAATATTAAAAAACTATATTAATTTAGAATAATAATATAATACATACATACATATTGTCAAGCCTGTTTCCCAATGGGGTAGGCAGAGATGATGGATCTCCACCTGCTACGATCCTGACAAACACTTTTCGCTTCATCAACTTTCATTAATCTTTTCGTACATACACGCTTATTTAAACTACTTTTTACCTGACCTTTCTTCAAAATATCTTCAATCTGATCATGGTGAGTACGTCTCGGTCTACCGGCACCGACTCTACCAGTCACATTGCTGTCATATACTTGTTTTGTAATTCTGCTTTCATTCATTCTCTCTACATGCCCAAACCACCTTAAAATTCCTTTTCCGACTCTTGTCACTATATGTTCTTTCAATCCACAACGCTCCCTTATCACACTGTTTCTTATAATATCACTTATATTATAACCTTACATCTACTACTCAAAGCTCTCATTTTAACTGCATTTATCCTACTTTCATGCCTCTTCTGCCATACCTAACTTTCACTGCCGTACATTAGCGTTGGTACTAATACCCCTTGATGGACAGCCAGACGTGCCTTTACAGACACTTCCCGGCTGTTCATAAAAGAGTTCAGCGCTCCATTCACCTTATTACCTGCCATTACTCTCCTTTCGATATCACTTTCATGCTTTCCGTCTCTGCTAAACATGCACCCTAGGTAAAGAAACTCTTTAACTTGCTCTAATCTTTCATTTCCTATCTGTACGTTACACATTGTCATCCTTTCATCTCTTTCAAACACCATAACTTTCATTTTCTCTACATTAATTTTCATACCCTTATTCTTAAAAGATTCGTCCATAATTGTTACCATCTCCTGTAACTCTTTTTCCGACGATGCAAGTATAATATGATCATCGGCATAGAGTAGACATTTGATGAGTAACTCATTCATTCTTAAACCACTTTCACGTTCATAAAAAGGTTGAATAGCCACGGCGATGCTACGCAACCCTGTCTAACACCTTTTTCGATGTTAAACGATTCGGAGTAGGCCCCGTTGATCCTAACACAAGCACTGGAATCGTCATAGAGAGACTTTAGTGATTGTATCAGGTTGTCTGTTACCCCACACTTAGACAACGCTGACCAGAGTTCAGTTCTTAATACTCTGTCGTAGGCTTTCTCCAGTTCTATGAATGCACAATAGACATTTTGGCCCTTGGCCAAAAGCTTTTTAGTTATGCATCGTAAGGTGAAGACTTGGTCTGTACATCCCATTCCCTTGCGAAAACCCGCTTGTACATCCCATACTTTCTCATCTGTCATTTCGAAAACCCGTTCAATCAATACTTTAGCATACAACTTTCCGACAACGCTGAGAAGGCTAATGCCTCGATAATTTTTGCAGTCTTGTTGTGACCCTTTCTCTTTATAAAGTGGAACAATAACGGCTTTACACCAATCTTTTGGTACACAGCCTCTCATCCAGCACATGTTGAAAAGGCGGTACAATTGGCTTGCGACCAGGCCTTGTCCAGCTCTCAACATTTCTACAGTAATGTTATCACACCCCGCAGCCTTTCCTAATTTCATACTATTTAAAGTTTTCACTATTTCATTCATATCTATACTATCGCTATTATCCTCTCTTTCCTCCCTTACACCAGTCATACTGTTTACACCTGATATACTTTTTTCAAATAATCCCTCAAAATATTCTTTCCATCGGCTTAGTATACATTCTTCTTCTTTCACAATGCATCCATTCTTATCTCTAATTCTGAGCTCAATCAGAATTTGGAGTCTTTCCTCTGGCTCTTTTTATGGACTTCCAAAAGTATTTAATATTACTCTGGAAATCTTCGGAAATTCTTTCATCAAACTCATCTTTCTGTTCATTCTTTTTCTTTTTGACCATTTTTTTCACTATTACATTCATTTTCTTATATAGATTTCTAGCTTCATCTACATCTTGTTTTCTTGCATTCTTCAATCTTAGATCAGCTCTTAAAGCTAACCAATCTTTCCATGCTTTCTTTTTATCATTCACTACGCTCTGTATTTCCTTATCCCACCAAATATTCTTCACGCATTTGCCCGTTTTTCTTTTAGCTGTACCATATACTTCAGTAGCGACACTCACAACTTTAGTTTTAAAAGCCACCCATAAGTCTTCTAACTTGCATATATCATTGATTCCAATAAATTTTTCTTCTAGTTTAGCATTGTATTCTATTTTCACCTCTTCTTCTCGCAACTTTTCTACTTTTATTCTTTGTGGTGTACTAGATTCAGATTTACTCAAATTTTGGTGCCTCCAGAATTTGTAAAGATTCTTTATTCGACATACTACCAAAAAGTGATCTGAATCGATTCCTGTACCTCGAAATGATCTAGCGTCTAAAACATTTTTTCTCAATCTTTCATCCACTATTACAAAATCGATCATACTTTTCCCTTTCGCATTTTCCTATGTATACATATGTATATTCTTGTGACAAAACATTGTATTAGTCACGCAGAAGTTCTAAACATATCTCAAGCAAATTTTTCCCATTCATATTTATTCTTTCATCTCCAATATGTACCTAACACTATTTCATATCCATCGCGTTTCAATCCTACCCAGCCATTAAAATCACCTAACACAATTATTCTTTCGTTTTGTTTACACGTAAGTAGGACATCTCGCAGACAGGCCCAAAAGTTGTCTTTCTCTTCTTCACAAATTTTTCGTGAGGGGTTATTCGAACTCGTGTCTGTTGGTGCATATACCCCTAGCACGAAAAGTCGAGTCAAACCAATTTTTAATCTTACCCATGCAAGTCTTGGGCTGACACATTCATACTCTTTCACACATTCTTCCATTCTCTCTGAGAGGATAAGGCCTACGCCTTGACTTCCTCTGTCTGTAGCTTGCACTCCTGACCTAATAAGCTGTATATGAACCGCATTTAGTAGTCTCACATCCTTTCCGCTTCGTCTCGCTCACACATAATAAATCTATTTTTCTTTGATTCATCATCTGACATACCTCGTCTAATTTACTATCCATTCCTCCCCTAACATTCATCGTAGCAAAGCGGCTCTCCATACCCCGCGTTTCGCGCCCATGAGAAACGAGACGTGACGAGTTGCGAACTACGTCGCCGACATTCGGATTCTTACATAATTTGTGTTCCATCGCATTTCTATGGGCAATTCTAGTCTAGATTAATACATATGACTATATAATAGGAACATTTTTTTTGCGTAATAAACTAAACTTTTAACTTAAAATTCTAATTATAATGCTAATAAAATGAATATAATATTATGTAAGTCCTTTCTGGCAGTGTTATTGAGGCAATTGCGATTAATTTCTGTTAGGCGAAAGTAGGAAGAAACTGGTTTTCCTTGACGGTCCTTTTTGTTATGTCCAAAATCTCCAGAGTTTTTGATGTTGATAGTACTTAAAATTCCGAAGGGTTCGATACATCTCACGGCGAAATCCTTAAGAGTTATAGAAAATGGTTGAGAAACAGACATAGTTTTCGCAGTTTTTCCCTTATATCTCTTAGGTCTTTATAGCTACAGCCAAAACAAAATGATCCAAATATAGACACCACCGAGGCGCTCCGAAGTACTGTGGAAATAATATTGGTTGCTCGATAGGAAGTTGGTCGAAATTCACTTTTAAACCTGAAAATTTTTATTTAGAACCGCTGTTTTGTTAATATCTCACTCAAAACGTATCCGATTTCACTGTAACTACCAGGAAAACACGCGTCTTGCTATTACACAAATGTTGATATGCAGCACTTGACTATACGCGCCAGAAATCCCGTTTTTAGGTTTTTTTTTAAATTATATAATAACAATAATATTGAAATTAAGTCATTCTTTATAATAAATGTCATATAAAATTAAAATTAATCCACTAGTCTGTTATAATAATATATTGTATACTACCTCAGCAATTTAAAATCTGTCATTAAAATAATCATTAACACTGTAATATGTTAATCAGAAATGTCTTTAATTTATATTTATTTGGCCAAACTCTTCTAAAACACATTACTCAAATTATAAACTTGATGCTTGCAGGAAAGGTTCCCGATGGTATAAGGGAGGTTCTATACGGCGCAAATTTAATAGCTTTAAAAAAGAAAGATGGCGGTATCAGACCGATCGCCATAGGCAATTCGTTACGACGAATCGCCTCGAAGGTCTGTTGCCACCATATATCCACAAAATTGAAAAACAAATTCCAACCCTTACAATTAGGTTTCGGTTCTAAAGGAGGCTGTGAAGCAGCCGTACATTCTTTGCGATCATTCATAAACAATAAATGCGGAGAAGTTATTTTAAAAGTAGATGTAAAGAATGCCTTTAACTCTGTCGACAGGTCCGTCATGTTAGACGAAGTAATATCTAATATTCCAGAAATATCTATCTATATAAATTATCTTTGTGAAAGCTATTCAAAATCCACAAATCTTATGTATAAAAGCAACTTTATTCTATCATCTGTGGGCTGTCAACAGGATGACCCGCTAGGACCGGCCATCTTCAGCTTGGCGATCCATCCGGTCATCGAATCTCTCAAGTCGAAATTCAATGTGTGGTATCTAGACGATGGAACTTTAGGCGGCGATGCAGAAACTGTACTCCAAGACTTACTTAGTCTGATTTCAAAATTTAATTCAATAGGATTAGAGTTAAATTTCTCAAAATGCGAAATTTTCTTGTCCGATAATCTGTCTAAAAACGAAAGCGACAATATTAGCAATATGTTCAATGTCGTCGCACCCGGTATTAAGGTTCTGGAGAAGGATTCTCTTCGCCTGCTTGGAGCCCCTATTCTAGATGAGGCCATTCCAAATTATCTGTCTCAGCAATCAGCCAAATTTGATGTATCATGCTCTAAAGTTTTCGATATTCACTCTCAAATTGCATATCACATTATACGACATTGTTTGTTTGTACCAAAATTAACATATGTCTTACGATGCGCCCCGGTTTGGAAATTTTCTAATCTTATAAAATCACTAGATGACCGCATTAAAGATGTACTTACAAAAATTTTAAATTCTGAACTTTCATACAGCTGCTGGATCCAAGCTTCCCTACCCATTAGGTATGGAGGTTTAGGCATCCGCAAAATCTCTAGCATTGCTCTACCGGCTTTTCTTTCATCCCCTTATAGCACTAGCCTATTATTTAAAAAAATTATGCAACGCTGGAATAATGCCAATATATCATTCTTAAATGAAACTCTAAACGCCTGGAAAATGGTCTGCCCTGGTGAAGACATTCCCACGATCCCGAATTCGCAACGATGCTGGGATGAACCTATTTGTAGGGGATTAAATACAAAACTTTTAAATTCCACGAACTTGCCGTTTCCCGCAGAGTCTGGTTTCTGGCTCCAAGCTATCCCCTCCCCAAACATAGGTACATTAATGGATAATACTTCCTTTTCTTTGGCAATAAATCTGCGCTTGGGTTCTCGCATATGTGCACCACACACGTGCGTCTGTGGAATAGAGATAATCGGCCCGGGATACCCTGGTCTTTCTTGCCGCCGCAGTGCCGGCAGATGGTCACGCCACGCTGCCTTGAATGATGTCTTACGGAGGGCACTTGCCACCGCTAACGTGCCGGCTTTATTAGAGCCGAACGGTATTGCACTTGACGATGGTAGGCGTCCCGACGGAATGACTCTAATTCCCTGGCAACGTGGCAAGCCTTTGATGTGGGATGCGACTTGCGTAGACACGTTGGCCGCATCCCATTTACCAAACACGTCTAGATCAGCCGGTACAGCGGCGGAAACAGCCGAATCACTCAAGCGGCGCAAGTATGCAACCCTCAGTGAGAGTTATATATTTGTGCCGTTTGCTGTCGAGACGCTTGGACCGTGGGGTCCTGAAGCCATGAGCCTCTACCTAAATTTATCGAAACGACTCATTGACTCTTCAGGTGATCAGAGGGCTGGTGTTTATCTCGGCCAACGGATCAGTATGGCAATCCAGCGAGGAAACGTAGCCAGCCTTCTGAGCCTAGGAGCCATACACAACACGCTACTACTTAGCAGTTCGACTCCTAGTACATATTGTATGACATATCTACACAATAGTCTTATAGTACAGTAGGAAATTCTTTGATATTTGCCAATTTCCTTGCAAGTTCGTTTGTATCTTTAAATGTATGTCATATAAATACAATTTATCTAAGAACTAATATCATAAAACTAGACCACAATTATAATTTGAAGTTTTCACTAAGTAAGTTTTGTCTAGATTTTTCACTACTTTACTCTTATTACTACTCTTCTAAATGTTATAGAAGAACAAACAAAACCGATTTCAAAAGTAACTAAAAGGTAAAAAATAAATGTATTCTACAATATCCTGAAGTTGGTGGCACTAACTTCAAAATATTGTAAAAAATATTTATAATATTAAAATTATGTTTTAACGATTTTAAGCGCGGTAATTTATTTGATTTTTATTCCGACGTTTCGGCCACTTTTCCGTAGCCTTGATCACGCAAGACAATTTTTTTTGTCTTCCGTTCAAACGCAGTTTAAAACCGTTAAAATATAATTTTATTATGTATACTAGTCGCGAAAATTTAAAAAAATAAGATGAAAGTATTTACTTTTTGTGTTTTAGTTACTCAAATATTTGAATAGTTTTAGAAAAAAATATTTGAAACAAACTGTACTTGGCAATAATATTTGAGGGGTGCTCTCCATTTTTCTGGGATCTACTCATCAGATCCTGACTTGATGTATATGGAACTATCTGTTTCAATTTAAAAAAAAATGAAATTCCGTCTACAATTGACGGAGAAATCGCGTAACAAACATTAAAAACATATAATAATAAATAATATAATATTAGGAATGTCAACTCTCCAGATAAAATGCAACTCTGATAAAGATCCTAATTTATAAATCATTGTAGCAGCGAGTGGTAGGTGGTTAAATGATACTTTAGATGGCAGAAAGTAAGTAGTATTCGGCATTGAATACTACTTTGCTTTGCAGTGCTTTTTTTTTTGTTGCCTGAAATAGGCAAACAGACATACGGCCCACCTGATGGTAAGTGGTTATCGTCGCCTGTAGACGTTTGCAACACCGATGGCATTAACAATCGTATCTTAAAGCTCCTCCCCGGCCACCTAATTACGATTCTAGTGAACATCTTCAATGCCACCGTAACAAACTGCTCCTTCACATTATTCACAAGCCTCGAAAATCGGCTTATAAGCCGTCCAGCTATCGTTCAATCAGCCTACTGAGCGCACTCAAGCTTTACGAGAGGGTCATTCTTTCTAGACTTAGAGATTTTGTCATCAGCAAAAATCTACTGCCCGATTAGCAGTTTGGCTTCCGTGCCAGAGACTCGTGCGTCCAACAGGTGCACCGCATCACGAAGCACATACTATCTCATTTTGCCCATCGCCCTCGCCCTACAAGAACAGCCGCACTGTTCCTAGAGGTAGCCAAGGCTTTTGACAAGGTCTGGCATAATGGCTTGATTTATAAGCTGTATCAGTTTGGTGTGCCAGACAGACTCATGCTTATCTTGCGAGACTTCCTCCTAGGCCGTAGTTTTCGTTTTTGAATAGAGGGAACGTGCTCGTCCCCTCACCCATTCATAGCCGGTGTACCACAGAGCCCGGCCCTGTCCCCACTAATCTTCACGCTGTACACCAACGACATCTCAAAAACTCCAGATGTGGAGTTGGCCCTCTTCGTGGATAACACCGCATTCTGTACACCAGATCACAAGCGACAAATGGCTTGCGGCCGACTACAGCTGTCACAGGGCTAGGCGAATGGTTTCGCAAATGCGAAACCATTCGTCGGGCTCACCTCTATAGGTGAGCCCGGAGAAAAGCGCAGCAATATTTTTTTACCCGGGCACGGTTCGCTCTCGCGTAATATCTATATAATAAATCCACTCGTCGTGTCCGCGTCCGATTACAAGCCTCGGCAAAAGGCTCTCGTACGACCGCGTAACCACCACCCCCCCCCCCTCTCATACGATAGACTAGGCCAGCTTCTGGGAAGTTTCTTCCGCCGTTTATTCTCTCCTAGCCATAACATGTTGCGAAACGGCAGAAAGATAGTGTAGCCGCCTCGGACCGTCGATCCCAGGTCCGTCGGGATCCTTCCCCAAGGGCTTCGTATTACCCGTCGCCCGTTCTCAATTAGTGCATTGTGTCGCCCTCGAGTCGGCATCGTTAGATTCATCCCCCTCTCATAGCAACAGTCCAGCCGGGGTGAAGTCCCCTAGGGAGCTCCCTCGAGTAAGTCGCCCTCCGGGCCCGAAAACCCCGATAAAGTTGTGAGGTTTTCGGACCAACAATATAAAGTCAAGTCCAAAAAAAAATAAAAAACCGCTAGCCAGTTGTTCACTGTACGCTGTGATGACTGGATGTATGCAGCTCCCATATGATTATATGGCGTCACAGTCACGTCTTTATTTTCTCGCTTTATGACATTATTTAAAACATATTTCCTTTGGGCACCATACTCGTAGAAGACAGTGGTCTGGAGTCAGTATGTATTGTATTTATAGTTTTAAGGGATTATACATAAAATAGAGTATATTAGTAATAAATTAGATTTACTTAAGTTATCTGTATAATATTGTAATTTTTTCTTGTTTATAAACATATATATGTGTTTTTAGACCAAATTAATCAAAAAATGAAAACAAAACCTCTCTATGCTTTACCTCTCCAATTCGCACATATATAGATAATGCTAGGATAATAGAGAGTTTAGTGCTGATTATATTATTAATAGAAAGTGCATGTAACCGCACAAATGTTTCATACTTTAAGAGAATTATGCTAATAGTAGTGAGTAAATGCAGTGTAAGTAGTTCAGTGAACCGGAAATATGGATTTATGCAGCAACGGGAAAAATATTCAGGAAGTGTTCTAAGAGAGTGGTTTTTAGTTGAACCATTTTATTATTCAGTTAGTTTAGCTAAAAGGGTCACTTTGCGGTCTTGAGCGATGAGATAAGAAAAATCAACCAAGTGTGTTTTAATCTATGCGTACTGAAGTATCCGTAGAGGTAACGCATGTCCACGTGTTTGTTGTCTGACAAAATCAGCATTATCATCCGAGTGTTAAATCCTGGTTGCGTTAGGAGCGTTCACTCCCTTCGACCTTCAGCCACCGTAAGCGGGCGGCGCGGGTGGGGCCCTTTGGGGCATAGGGATTCTCACTCACCCGCACATGCCGTCGAGATGAGAGCGCGAGTGTTCCGCGCGCGCTCACTTCTCCTCCCGTAGGGCGCGTTATAGACCGCCCCACGCCCGGACTAGACATGGACGACGCCGGGGGTTTAATCCCCTGGCAATGGAAGAGGCCTCATGAAGGAGCCCCACGCCTGCCAGGGCACGCGGAGCCGGGAATCCCAATTACCCGTAGCCCTGACATTAGGCGCAGGACGGAACACCCAGGCGGCTTAGTGGGTATCCCTAACTGGGGAGTGGCAATAGCGTGGCACCAGTTTTGACTGGGCGCGCTAGTGTTCTGGCGCGCACCCCTGATCTGGCGAATCCCATACACGGGTCGCGAATTATCCCCCCAGGCTTCTGTGCGTGTCGCGGCTTAGTCCTCAATCGGATTTCCCCTGGCCAAAAAAAAGGAGTGTTCACTCCGACGCCCAGTGTCCGCTTTCCTACTTTTTCTACTCCACATCGCACGGTCTTCAGCATCCCCCGTTTTGAGATCATTGGTACGCATGTCATCCTTCACAACGTCAAGCTAGCATTTCTTGGGCCTTCCCCTTCGACCAGGACCTCACGGAAGCGGCACACACATGCTAGACATTTGTTCCCCACATAATTAGCCGGTCTCCATGAAACGTGGCCGTACCAGCGTAAGCGACACTCTTGCAATTTATCTGCTATGTCAAGGACATATATAAACTTTATTAAACATACATAATATAAAACCTACAAAATCTGTCGATGAGAACCCCGTCCTGAATGCACACTTAGTAACGCTTTGATTGCAGTTGAAACTCAACTAACTCCGTCTTAATGGGCCGGCTTAATACATTTGCAAAATAGACGTGGATCCCCCAGAAATATGCATACCATTCATTGAATTTCTCGAACCGGTCAGGTTTAATCCTAACGCATGGCTTTTAAGAACTTGCAATGGAATTTCAACAATAAAACGGTTTATGCCGTTTTACTCGAACACTGGCCGTTAACACAAAGAAGACAAAGGATTAGAGACAATTTAAATACCGAAGGTGATAAAACAACTGGCTGATTTTCAACTTCTCGGAACGCTTCAGTCATAATAATATAAACACGTTCATTACTTCTGTGAAACTCTTCATTGTATTATGATTGGTTTGCGTTTTCTGCAAATTGGCCAACGAGAGCTGCTGAGAAGCCATCGCCAAGCGGGGAAGGCTCCAGTGGGAGCAGTTACAGCCGGACCAAGGAGGTAAAACCTTGAGGCTCCAACCTCCTCAATGCCTCAATAGGATACAGAAGAAGATCCTGGAGACAGGTTTTTGTTTAGACTATACTCGTTAAGATAAGATATAATTTATTTGCAAACATTTAATAATTATAAGATATTACAGTTGACAAAAAAATTTATTCGTCGGCGTTAGTGCAGGAACTTGTAACTAAATTTTATTTTTTAAGTTTTTTTTTCGTCAAAATTACATATTACATTAGTAATACTGTACGAAAAAAGTAATATCACCAAAAAATTAATTACAAGGTCCTGCATTGATGCACCGACGTAAAGAGACATTTACATGGAGAAAGTTTATTGCCTCCAACATACGATTGTCGAAGTCAAGAAAAAAATATTATTATGTAAAGTAAACATATGATATCGTACGTGAAAGGGCGATAATTGACTGGTCATTGAATATTGACGTCATTGTGTAGACAAAATACAAAATACCGTGCGCATCATTGAGATCGAAAGGTAAGTCTCGCATTTAAATTGGTCCAAACTGATTTGAACTTGAAAAAATGTCACACGAGTTCTAGTTTAGACAAGTCGAGAAATCGTAGGCAAATATCTCAATGCAGTTTGTGTCGTAGTGTAGACAAAACTCTTGGTGATAATTACCCTACGACTGTTGTATGACATACTCGTAGGCGAGTTTTTGTTTTTTGGAATGTAAACATGACAATGCGTTTATTGTCTAAAGAGTATGGTCTACATAAATAGTATACGATTTTCGCCCCAAAACGTGCGATAGACTCTCGCCATGTAAATAGCCCTTTAAAGTGTAATGACAACGCCTGGCCATATTGGCATGAAACCCTTACAATAACAGATGGTGCGCTATATAAATATTTGTACTATGTATGCATCTAGACAAAAAACAGGCTTATGATCGTAGTACAGGTGGGTAGAAATATTTTCCAACCGTTTTTTGATTACTATAGTGCAGATATTATAGGGACCATTTCCAGATTCTACCACGCGTTTTGTACTCTTTGAGAATAAAAGATGAATTTGAAGTACAAAGGTGCCTCCCTTTTAACAATTTCTCTCGTCTAATGCATTTATACTACTCGTTTACCTTTGTACCGCACTTCAGAGCCAAATGGAACTTTACCATAGACTTAAAAATGAAAAGAAAGTCCATATTTTCTTTATAACCTATATTATCTTTTGAAGTGGTAGAACTATGCTGAGATCAATATCTTAATTACAGCTCACAAAACACCAGCGTTAAATGTTTAGCTTTGAGTTAATAGTGTGTCTTACGGTGAGTGGGAGTTCCGATGGCCCACTTTCATCTTCCCCCTATACTATCACCATCCATCGTTTCATTTCTCATCACCCTTATAGTCCCGTCCATGTGTCCCATTCTTATTATTTCACCCTCCCCCCATCCCGTCTTAAAGGCTGGGAACCCTTTGGTATCGCTCTTGTTATCGCAAAGTCTATAAATGACGGTAACCATTTTCCATAAGGTGGGCCGTCTACGTCTGCTTGTTTGCTAGCTTCAGCCAATAAAATATAATAAATAATTTGATAAAACTGGGTGTTTATATATCTCGTTTTATGCGCCACAATTAATTACATTATTAAATAAAACTAATATTGTATTATGTACATAAAAACTCTTTATTGAAATTAAAAAACAACTGTCATGAAAAGGCACTAGTTCGATAATGTAAAGTAAAAGCACGCGTATGTTATAGGGCTATGTACGGGTATAAAAACAGTGCAATAAGTGCCACTTTACGAGCAAGTATGCTGAAAAATAAATGACTGACTTTGTGCGACGCTTGTGCTTCATGTTTTCAGAACCTACTAAGATACTGAAATGAAACATGCACGAAAATGTAAAATAAAATTTCTGTTTTAATTGAGATTAATCAGAGAATCAATTGAAAAAAGAGCCAGGAAGCTGGTCGGCAATGATCGTCTTTTTTATGCTCGACTTCAGAGTCTAGAGCATAGATGCAAGGTCGCGGGGCTCACTGTCTTCTATCGGATACATTTCAGGGAGTGTTCCTTAGAATTGCACGAGCTGATTCCTCCATCCGTTATATGGTGGAAACACCACCAGTCAGAACCAAGCGTTTCGCTTCATCTTTTCTGGTGCGCACTGCCAAAGAGTGGAATAATTGGCTGGAGTCAGTTTTTCCTCACAAATACAATCTTGAAGTCTTCAAGTCACGAGTGAATAGGTATCTTCTAGGTAAGCGTGCTCCATCCTAGATTACATACTCACTCAACATCAGGTGATACAGTGGTCAAACGCAAACCTTACTTACTTTAACAAACAATACTTCAAACTTCCATAAAAAAAGAGAAACAAAATCAGAGATTAAATATGTATGATGCTGATATCTATCATCATAAATGTTTAAAGCTGTTCTTGTCTATTATCTTCTAACCTTCGATATGCATATAGATGCTTAGAAGACAATAAAGTTCCGCTATAACTACCAACACCGTGGAGTCTTCTTTCCACCATTATTGCGGCTTGGAAAAATGTTGAGTTGACTCATAACATTGTTATTTCCTTGCCCTTGTATTTCTTCAATATTTGATTCTTCAAGTAGTTCTTCCTGTAAGAAATCTGTTATATTAAGCTTTCTACTAAACATTGCAGGATAAGAGGCAAATGAAAAAGTCGATTTGTTTGTTATTCTTTGTTTCATATGTAAAATTGGGCAGCCTGAATCCACACGTGAACCGTTTTTGGTCTGATATAATTCCCAAACTTAGGTTTTTTTTATGGATTAAATTGACTCTTCAGGTGATATGATGGCTGGTTTCTAGCTCGGTCAACGGATCGGTATGGCGATCTAGCGAGGTAACGTAACCAGCCATCTGGGAACCTTACCAATGGGAAAGTTTCCCAGAAGTTCCCTAGGTGCGTTCTTTAGGTCAGGTCCCTAGGTTATCGAAGGTCATTGCTTTTGATGACCTAGGCTAAGTATTTTACTTATAATCTTAAGGATTAAGGATTATAGGTAGAATTCTTGGCATTTCTCTAATGTCCACTCTCAATTTCGCCTCCTATATTGAAATAAAAAGCTGAGTATACTTTTAAAGATGAGTCGGTACTTCACTGCAGAGCAACTGCTTAATCTTTACTGTGCTCAAGTAAGCTCTTGCATGGAGTACTGTTCTCATATTTGAGACGGCTCATCAGCTAAATACCAGCTTGAAGAGCTAAAGTTAAATGAGAGAAGAGTCAAGAGGTTGATTGGCAGCGACCAGCTTGTCAATACAAGGCTTCAAAGATTAGAGCATCGACGCCGGTTTGCTAGTCTATCGGTTTTTTATAGGATTCATTTCGGAAAGTCTGCGGCTGAACTGTTCGACCTGATTCTCCCTAAACTATTCCATCATCGGACCACAAAGCGCTCTTGTCTATGCTATCGTTTCACAGTGGAAACGCTACCAGTGCGAACTAAACGTTTCGCCTCCACGTTCCTTCTACGTACGGCAGAGTTGTGGAATGCATTACCAGAGTCCCTGTTTCCCGAAAAGTACAATCCGGGTATCTTCAAGTCTCGCGTGAATAGGTACTATCTACGTATGCGTGCTCCATTTTCGAGCGTATCATCGTCCGGCATTGGTCGTGATCGTGGTCCTATTTAATGTAAAACAAGAATACAATATAAATTAAGTTACTAACATTGTACTAGATTGTTCTAGATAATTTGATGTTTTTGTGTAAAGTATTTTATATGGCTTTGTTCGCCATAAATTTCGAATACTTTTAATAGGAAAATCAATCATTTCTCGGATATAAATAATTTGTAGTTCAACCCCTTAATGACAAGTAGATTAATTATTCAGTATTTATATCTTCCTGGACACGGATATTTACTAACAAAATCGTTTCAGATTAAAAATATTATTCATAATGACAGTAAGTAAAAAGGTAACTAAAATATTCCCACACACTCACACAAATATGTACATGGTAAATGAAATGTGTGTGTACATGTGAAATGTAAATATGTCCTTACATGTCTAGTGTAAGGGATGAGTACAATATGTTTCGTCCCAAGAATGCGTTCAATTAAGTCTTGTCGTGTAGTGAAAAAATTGCAGTCTGCCGAAAGAATTCATTTTGCCTTCACGGTATTCTATTATGAGAATTCCCGGTCATATACTTTCTTGTTATTTTTAACATTACTTGTTATATATGAATTTCACTAATTAAAAATTAAGTAGTGGACAGGTTAGAAAATGATCAATGCGCCCTGCAAGAGTAGAACTCATCGCAGGAGTCTGTCTTTCCTGATATCTACAATAATAAGTACAAGAATAAGTATTCCATCTTAAATCGTATCTCCGCTCTACATCGGGCGATTCATGGTCAAACAAGAATCTATCTTTATATTCTTCTGTTTGTGTGTGTATGTCATTAAACTCATCCTAAACTATTGGATCGACTTTGATGAAATTTTTGTGTGTTGTCAAGTGGATTCGAGAATGGTTTCGATTCACAATTAAACCCCGTACGTGGCGCTGGAATCGGGTTTCTGGATTCTGATGAAATTTTTATGTGTGTTTGAGTAAGTCCCGGATGTTAATATCCTTTAAGTAAACAAAATATCTGATTATAATGATTATTTATAACTGGCAACCCTTATGACATCATACTGGTAACATTGTTCTATCTTATCTCTCCTGGCCCTCGGTGTAAAATAGGAATGGTACTTGTTTTTGTGATATCAAATAAATGTAATATAATCAAGACTTTCTTACTTATTTTTGCACTAACCCTTCACTGGTAAGGTTTAGATTCACAACTAGACCCGGTAAGTGGCGCTGGAATCAGGTTCAAGAATTTTATTTTTCTAGGCACGATAATATCTGACGGAATCGCTGGTACTACTATAACAAAATCAACGGAATTAAAATCAAATTGTATAATATAATGAAACCGGGATTAATGCGGGAGTGGTCATAACACGTAGGTGTAATTTGGGATGGCACTTGCTATTTACAATATGTCGGTGTGACGACGGACCAAATCGAGTTAACGTGGGCCCAGAAACATCGGTCAATTTTACCTACTTGCGTCTAATGTACTTAAGGCTGAGTCATTTGCCTTACCTTATTAGATTACTTGTTTTCGTCGGAACACACATCGTTTCTCTTTTGCCTGTATTTAAATAAATACAGGCAAAAGAGAGTGTTATTTATTTATCGAATACTCCTCTTAAACTCAAAGAAAGCTTTTATTTCTAATATCTTTCTGTTCTTCCATTAAACTTCATGCTCTGTAATTTTTTTGTAAGTCGTCATCTGCGATGGGAAACTATTCTTTCAGCATACAAGAGGAAAATCATTCTAGTCGTGCGAAAAGCAACATCCAATGATTCACCTTCTTTCTTTAATTGGAACTATATTATCCTAGATATATCTCTCTATTTAGTATACAAAACTATATATTAAAAGACATACATGACATAAGTTTGATTTAAAATTTTGACGGATTTGTTCTGAACAATTTACGAAATAATAGAACAACCAAAATGAGAGCGGAATGACTTATAGCGCCATCTAGTCAAGAGCTGTTCGCAATATATCATGCAACTGAAAACATATTGCGAAGCAGCTCAGAGTGCGAGGCCGAGTTGAACGATTCACGGTCTTCCCTTGACCTGGTCCGATATCTTGACACGCTCCACCACCTCAGCTTCGCTATTCGGATAATCTAGCGAAGCATACACACATACACACACACACACACACACACACACACACTCACGCGCAGGTAGGCACGTACTCACGTACGCACACACGCACAAACATGTGTGCGCATGTTAGATGAAGGATTGTATTTTACATTAAATTAACTTAATTTAGTGATTGAAAATATAGGGTAGAACAAAATACGCCCCTCAGTCACACGTCACAGTGTGACGCATAGCATGTTCCGCCACGCCCGTGAAAAGTCGTAAACCTTATACCAAGGCTCTTATAAACGGCGACGGACCATTGCTCATCAAGCATTCCCGTCATTCGCCCGTTGTCGTACGTCGCGCGCGTACGTCTTCCGTTCCGCCTCGGCAGTCCGTTATTCGTGTTCGTTCGTTCACCCGGTCGATCTGTGTTTTTTCTGTGACAGTGCAGTGAAAAGTGCGTCATCAGGTGGTTTTTCGATCAAATCGTTCGTCCCCCTCAAGGACAATGCACGGCGTGGAGCTCTCTCTATCGCTGTGAGGGTTTGCTGTCGTTTTTACGACAGCAATTCCCTCAAGCGCTCGACCAATTTTTGAGGACTCCGGAGTCTCAATCAATGGCGTCCGTTATCTCGGAACTTAATTCCGAGAAACCCGTATCTGGCGAGTTACACGTGCAAGGGCCCGCCCGCATCTGCCGTGACCATCGCACCCCCCGCGACCACCGCCACCGCCCTTATCGCTGACCACCTGCGCTCTGCCTTAGCGCCCGCGACCTCCGCATCCGTACCCGCCGTGTTACCGGCGCGCCCGCCGCCCGCACCCCCGCTCAACGATGCCCACTGTGTGGCACTAAAGTCGCGCGCCTCGTTTTCTCGTGGTTCCGCGTCAGGACAACCGCGTTCGAGCTCCGCGAGTTCGACGACATCGCGTTTGCGATCGCCCATACACCGCGTAATCGATTCTCGTCGAGAAATCGAATTATCCCCTGACGGTCCGCAATACCTCAGGGATGCCCCTCTTCCACCGACCGATGAAATTACCCCCATGGATGTCGCGCCTCCCGCGAAAATCCCCTTAGACTACGAAGACAATGACGGTTTCATAACCGTCAATCGTACCAAAAAACGGAAGACCCAGAGGGAGGTCCCTCCCAACCCCGCTCCCACTGCGGGCACAAGACCAACAGCGGCACCTTTCAGCCGCCCTGGGCCACCTTCACGGCGCCCGCCGCCACCCCTGATTATCCGCGAGAAAGCCCATTGGCTTTAACTCGCTAACGAACTGCCAGGTAAGGCAATCTCTATAAAAGAAGCCCGTGATATCCAACACGGCATCAAAGTTATGGTCACGTCTTCAAGTGACCACCGCGCCCTAACATCCTTGTTATGTGACCGTAAAATCGGTTACTACACTTATGCCCTGCCGGAAGAAAAACGCCTTCGGGCTATAATCCGCGGACTCCCACAGGAAATCGAGAGTTCCTACATTCTCGAGGACCTTAAGTCTCTAGCGTATGCACAGAGGCGACGCCACAAAGTCTCCTCTAAACCTAGTATTGCTTGTTCTCGACCTCTCCCCAGAGGGGTAAAAAATCTTCGAACTCGAGAAGGTCAGTGGCCTGTCTGGCCTACGTGTGGAACGTCCACACGAAAAACATACACTGCGGCAGTGTCATCGCTGCCAACTTTATGGGTACTCTGCCCTACATTGTCAATCCCGTCCCAGGTGCGTCAAGTGCCTGGGCGACCACGGGACCTCGGAGTGCACACGCACCCGGGAGTCTCCGAAGCCACTACGCTGCATCCTCTGCGGGCAAGCGGGTCACCCTGCTAACTACAGAGGCTGTCCTGCCGCCCCCCGACCCAAACGTAAGGTCGGAAAGGGCAACGCCTAAAAAGGCACTAGAAAAGTGCCGAACAAACCCGCATTTGTGGCGGCCCCCCCTCCAGTGGTAAATCACTGGACGAGTCTTCTCACGACGGAAGCGTTCTCTCCGCTAAGGATGCGCGCCCCAATTATGGCCAGCCTAACCCCGGCCACCCCTGCCCCCGCCCCCATTTTAAAAGCACCTTTTGGGCCATCGCTCCACCACTCTTTAGCGGAGGACTTAGCCTTGGCGACTAAATTCACTAAGAACTTGCCTTTCGACCTAGCAGATGTCCAACTCTTGGCTCGAAAACTCAGACAAGTTGCAGAGTCTGATCAACCCTCCCTCCGGGATCAACTCGTGATCGAAATGGTACTTAGGTCGTTATAACTAAACAACCTAGTTAAATTATTGTTACCGGTAACAAATGGCGCATATAGGTAGAAATAAACCACGCTCATTGACTCTGGCTACTTATAACGCCAACGGCCTTCGAAACCAGCGCGACTTGGTCCATGACTTCCTGGTTACCAATCAAGTAGATATACTACTAGTGCAGGAGACCTTCCTGAAACCGAATGAAAGAGATCCAAAGATTTCTAACTATCGGGTCACTAGACATGACAGGATAGGCCGTGGTGGCGGCACCCTGATCTATTTTAGAAGATGTCTACACTACATGCCTCTAGTCACCCCACCACTAGTAGCTATGGAGGTATCCGCCTGCAGACTAGCAATGACTGGCCACCAACCTCTAGTCATAGTCTCAGCATACCTCGCGCGCCAGAAAACCCTTATTAAGAAAGACTTAGAAGCCCTATTCAACTTAGGCCCAGCTGTTATAATAGCCGGAGATCTGAATTGCAAACACGAACAGTGGAATTGCAATACCACTAACCCCAATGGCAGAGTCCTAATAAATATATCAGACAATCTTTTGTTTGACATAATAACTCCCATGACCCCCACAAGATACCCCCCAACCGCGACTGGGGGACCCCAAACACTCTCGATCTAGCATTACTGAGGGGCGTAACTCTTCAGTTCCATTCGATTGAAACGATGGACGATATAGACTCGGACCATCGCCCGGTTATCCTCAAATTAGAACCGGACCACAGACGGACCAGACATCTGAAACTACGACCTCTGTGGACTGGTTGAGACTTGGGGACCTCCTCAAGGCAACCGAATCACAAGACCTGGACCGCATCCCGGACCACATCGAATCCCGCCAAGAAACGGAGACGGCGATCGAGGCCCTCACCAGCCACCTTCAATCCGCAGTGCGGAACTCGTCCAGACAGGTGCCAGTGGAGGATGACCGCCACTTATGCCTGCCAGACGAGGTGAGGGTACTACTAAGGGAAAAGAGAGCCACCTCCAGAGCTCACGACAGATATCCCACTGAAGACAACAGAGTCCGACTCCGCCAACTAGAGCGCGAGGTCAAACTACGTATCCAGGAAGTCACGGAACAACGTTGGGACAGAACGTTGAGAGATATCGAACCAACTCACCAGGCGTACTGGAAGCTGGCTAGAACTCTCAAATCAGACACCCTCACTGTCATACCCGCGCTAGAAAGAGCCGACAACACCAAGGCGTTCGATGACGAGGAAAAAGCCGAATGCCTTGCTTAGAGTCTAGAGCTTCAATGCTCTCCCACTACACAAAATGTCGACCAGTCACACCTGATGGAGGTGGACTCCGAGGTCGAACGTATATCCTCCTTACCAGTGGAAACCACACTCGACCCAGTCACGGTCGAAGAAGTGCAAGATCTGCTCAAGTCCCTCCAACCGCGAAAGGCCCCAGGGACCGATGGCATTAACAATCGCGTCTTAAAACTCCTCCCCGGCCACTTAATTATAATCTTAGTGAGCATCTTCAATGTCACCATAACAAACTGCTCCTTCCCCGCGATCTGGAAGGAAGCAGATGTATTCGGTATTCACAAGCCTCGAAAACCGGTTAACAAACCGTCCAGCTACCATCCAATCAGCCTATGGAGCACACTCAGCAAGCTTTACGAGAGGGTCATCCTCTCTAGACTTAGAGATTTTGCTATCAGCAAACATCTACTACCCGATGAGCAGTTTGGATTTCGTGCCAGACACTCATGCATCCAACAGGTGCACCGCATCACGGATCACATACTATCTCATTTTGCCCATCGTCCCCGCCCTATAGGAACAGCCACACTTTTCTTAGACGTAGCTAAGGCCTTCGACAAGGTCTGGCATAACGGCTTGATTTACAAGCTGTACCAGTTCGGTATGCCAGACAGACTCGTGCTCATCTTGCGACACTTCCTCCTAGGCCGTAGCTTCCGTTTTCGAGTGGAGGGAATACGCTCGTCCCCTCACCCACTCACAGCCGGTGTACCACAGGGCTCGGCCCTGTTGCCACTACTCTTCACGCTGTAGACCAGCGACATCCCAAAAACTCCAGATGTAGAGTTGGCCGTCTTCGCGGATGACACCGCACTCTATACATCAGATCACAACCGACAAATGGCTTGCATCCGGCTACAGGCAGCTGTAACTGAGCTAGGCGAATGGTTTCGCAAATGGAGGATAGAGGTAAACCCGGAGAAAAGCGCAGCAATTTTCTTCTCCCCGGGCACGCTTTGCTCTCCCAAACGCGCTTGCCTTCGCTTAAAAACCATCTCGCTCTACGACCAAGAAATCCCCTGGGAAAAGTACACCAAATACCTGGGTGTCACCCTAGATCAGAACTTACGCTTCAACGAGCATATCACAATAGTCCGGAATAGAGTGCGATTTGTGATGGGTCGTCTAGCACCCATGATAGATAAACGAAGCAAAGTGTCCCTCAGACACAAGCTTACTTTATATAAAACATGCATCCATCCATGTATCATGCGCGAGTATCATGTATCATCCATATACGCGAGTGTGGTATTCGGCCATGCCAAACCTGCCCTTTTAAAGAAACTGCAAATCGTGCAGAATAAATTCATGCGCAGAGCCGTCGGTGCTCCCCTCTATATGCGTAACGTCGACATCCATCGCGATCTGGAGCTTCCCTCTATCAAAAA
Organism: Dendrolimus houi; assembly: GCA_039645545.1. NCBI lineage: Eukaryota > Metazoa > Arthropoda > Insecta > Lepidoptera > Lasiocampidae > Dendrolimus > Dendrolimus houi. The sequence goes on from CM077136.1 coordinate 11,981,061, forward strand.
CTACATTATGTCGGTCTCGCGTAAGTATTTCGATCTAGCGCCGCACCATCGAAATCCCCTCGTCATGTCCGCGTCCGATTATAAGCCTCGACGAAAGGCTCTCGTGCGACGACGCCGTAGCATCCTCACGGACAAGGTCGACGTTATCGCAAAACGGCTGGCCCGGATCAGCCCGCCTGCGTTTCGTACGGCAGGCTGGCAGGCACCGACAGACGGACACAGACGGCGGCGTCGACGCCGTCAATCATGGTCTCACCACGTCCCCGCGAGGGACGCCAGGAGACATAGCTCCCCCATAGGATCGACTAGGCGTGTTGATGGGAAGTTTCTTTCGCCGTTTCTTCTCTCCCAGCCATAACACGTTGCGAAACGGCAGTAAGATAGCACAGGCCACCGCGAACCGTCGATCGGTCTGCCGGGTTCCTTCCCCTCGAGATTTATTTATATTACCCGTCGCCCGTTCTCAATTAGTGCATTGTGTCGCCCTATGGTGGGCATCATTAGATTCATCTCCCTCTCATGGCAACAGTCCAGCCGAGGTGAAACTCCCTAGGGAGCTCCCTCGAGCAAGTTGCCCCCCGGGCTCGAGCGCCTTCGCTTCGCGAAGGCACTCGCCCCGAAAGCTCCGGTAAAGTTGTGAGGTCTTCGGACCAACAACATAAAGTCAAGTCCAATTAAAAAAAAACTCGAGCATTCCGAGTGCGGTCGTCGCACTGGCAACGTCAAGGCCTTGGTAAGTGAATTGTTATTATTCCTATTTTAATATTTGTTGCTTTATGTGATATATTTTTTATGGTTATTTTATGTTATACTTTATTTATTTACATGATTTCGGATTCCGTAGCCATTGGGTTAAAAGAAACCCTTGTGTAATCATTATGTCCGTCTGTCTATGTATATCGCAGTGATTTAAAATAACTTATTAGCATTGTACTTGTAACGATATAATTACAGTTTAACATAGCATTAAAACTGTATTATGTTACTGTGTGATATCTTCTAGTTAAAGAGATAAAGGTTATATTTTACTTACATAATGTCTTGTAATTATTGAATTATTAATAAATAGATTCAAGTATATTTAACGCATTTTAATATTTCACTTACCTTCTTTTGGATTTTCTTGGTTAATAACTTAAGTATAAGTTTATAGTTATAAGATAGAACCTCCTAAAGGACCAAACATGGTGAATGGTACATTTAGCATTTAAATTACTATTTAAATCGTTAATTTTCATGAAATACTGGATTCTTTGTTTTGCCTACCCACATAGATTAGTGGAACAATTACAAGCCAATAGATGGCGCTGTACAATAATTGAGGTCGCACACGTTTCCCGAAATGTACAAAGAATATATACAAATTTCCAACAGTAAGAGAAGGGCCTAGGCCTGCGAGGAACAACAATAGCCTCGCTGGAAGATCTTCCTTTGAGACGGAGGAGCATTCCATCTCTCTCCTCAAAATAAGAAAAAATTAACACGCGCATATACTATTATTCTATTTTATTAGAAGAATGAATTTAAAAAATCTCCAAGAAATAGTAATAATAATAGAACTATCGTTGAAAAGTTGATATAATTGAAATAAATTTTCCCTTCCAACAATGCATCAAGCTTGGCCTTAATATTCCTGTGTTTCAGTATTCGAGTCACGCAAAACGGGGAGTGTGGGAATCGATAATACCTGTCGATTGACGTAACGGCACCCCGTAATACATTTGTACGTTCTGGTCCTATATTGTTTATGACTATTTACATATGACTTATTCTGACTATAATAATAAAATTACATGAACTGGAGGAGAAAAAGTATCATAGTGAACCGCGTTGTTTAAAGCGGATACTTCGAACTGTTATAACCGTCCGTTGAAAGGAAATAACAAAAATATAAAGAAACATGATCCAAGGATCATGTTCCCATCCTGTTTTGCTCGGCAGATCTCACCAACGGTTTCAACCGGTAAGCGGTTCATTTCCATCCTCCGTACTGATCGGACTTCTGTTTCTAGAACTCAATTTCTATTCCATATTTAAATTCAATTGTAAATCTATTGAAAAGTTTATATTTTAAATTTATTTTAATGAAAAGTGTTTATTCGGAAAATGTTTTTTTTTAAACGCTCTCCGGAGCTTCCGATATAACAGAACGCAACCGACATTTAATGTTAAGTTAATATTTTTAATTAGGAAATTCTCATCACTTTCTGTAAGATCGCTACATTTCTACTGCCCCAGCTCCACATGCGCTCGTGTTAGTAACTGTGACCAATACGACTTACTTATAGCGTTAGGAAATAATGACGTTAATAATTAGCTACATTAATTAGTGTATATACAGGAGATACCTGTTATTGTTTAACGTCATTAAAAATGTCGCATCTTAAATAACGCATTAAAACCTAAAATCATAATGTAATTTGAATGTGTAGTATTTTTTTAATAGCAAAAAGCTCTATGAGATGGCTATTTTTCTTTACAAAATAATTTGCGTGTTTAAAGCATAGGCGAGCAGAATAGTGAAGACATACTAGCTAATATAACACATATAATTTATTATCTTTTTAACACATTTCAAACTCAAAGAGCGAATAAAGATAACGCCTCTAGCTGAGTCAGGACAAGTTTCCATTCCCGCGGGAACATGTTGCGTTTATCCGGATAAGCGTTCTTGCACTAAGTTCCGGTCCATCGAGCCCCGGTTATCTTGTTACTCGATAACCGGGTACCGTGTTGTAATACCTATCGGATTTTGTCGATATAGATTCTGATTGGCAACTTTGCAGTAAGTGGCTGTAACTTGATTATGTTGTTACTAGAGTTCTACGACTACTTAGATGCTACATCTGAGTTATTTTCTAAAGCCGTGTACAGATCTGCAAAATGTAGCATGCAATGTAACACGCAATGAAAGAATTTGCCGTCCACATTGTCGCAATGTATCATGCAATGTAACAGAATTCCCATAGTGTGGACGGCTTGCGCGCACGATCCGTGCTCACTACGCGCACGAACAGAACATTTAAACTCATGCGCGTCGCGATCCGCCATTGGTCGGTTTTTTCGCCGAACAGAAAGGGGCGCGCAGAGTGCACGAGCGCCAGTGTGCGGGTTGTGTGTGTCTGTACTGCGGAACTGCATGCCGGAAACAGATGCGAGCACGATGTACGTGCTCGGTTCGTGCGCGCCCTGCGTCCACACTTGTGAAATGCTCCTTTCATGTTACATTGCATCCTACATTTCGCAAATCTGTACACGGCATAATCTGTGTGCACTGGCTACTTTTGCATTCTCTTCATTTTTTAAATGATGTCTAACAATTAAAAAAGAAATGTAAATACAAACAAAAACATACCTAAAAGTAGCCAATAGGTAGTTCTCACTTCGTTGACAGCTACAAAACTAAATTTTTTATAATCGACAATTTCTGTCTTTTTAAAAACAATATTAATAAATCGTTGATATCAATGAAGAGCAAAATTTCATTTTTATGCGCCTTGTTTCACTTACATATTACTATCAATAATTTACATAAATAGACTTAAATTAGATTTACTATTATAATACTATAAGAATAAACTTTGATCCTTTGACAAGTAAATACCAGACAATTGAAGGACGGAAGCTTGCCTAGAAAGCTGGCTGCATTGCCACGCTACATGAAAATGCCGATTATGTGAAGTATGAACCAGCCCTCTGGTCATCGGGAGTATCAGAAATGCTTAGAAAATTGTTTGCCTTTTTGTCACTTTATTATCCATATTACATCCACACGTGTGTCTGATCTAAATCCATATCACATCCAACACGATCTACGCTTACCTTTCAATCGAATAAGATAAAGCAATCAAGATATAGATAACAATCGTTTGATCCAGAATTGAACAACTTCGTTCATTAATACGCTGGTAATAAAGGAAATAATAACAGGTATTGCGAAAACTTTCTCCGTCTATGTTGCTTCTAGTTTCCTTTGTTATTCGACGTGACTGTAACACAGAGTTCCTTGAGAACTTATTATTGGTGTTCTATAATTAAAATATATTTAATTTCTATTACAACTCGACTTTATAATTATTGTAAAACTAAAATTCATTAAAGATATAAACATAATTAAAGATTTCGGATCTTCTTATTATGTCTTTTGTTCGAGTTTTCTTCACGGTCTTGGGTACAAATATTGGACACAGTTTTATATCGAATATTTTACACAAGATATGGAATTAAAATTTGTGCACACCAACCATCAACTCCTTTCTGTATCTTGATACAGTCACTACTAACAAGATGAGTTACAAATCAAAATTAGACAGACGTATTGCCAAGATCATGTTTACAATGACCTATGTAAAGAAAGATTTACATATACTTAGGCATATTTTAAAGCTAATAAAAGAGTGCTTATTAAAGACGATTGTCTTCCTCATATTTCGGCATGGCTCGGGAACCTGTACTATAGATGCAAGAAACAGGCACAGAACTGACCGTTATAGAACATGTTATTTATATCTAATGCTCAGAACTCCGCGAACGATTCGCCAAACGAACGCCTGTGTATTGGAAGAAGTTTGAAATTGATCATCCGATTTTATCAGTAATATGCAGACAGCGAATACTAATGAAAGAAAGACCTGACCTTTTGGCCACTGTGACAGTTTAAAGTGAGACACCTGAATATGTATTTCCAAAAGGATAAATTGATGTGGTTCTTGACGAGAAGGAGAGCTATTCACTGTCATCAGCCTCACAACTTGCAGCAGTGATGCTCCCATCTAAAAAGTTTGAAATCAGTCATCAAACAATGAAGTTTTTTAATTGTCTTGTATAATATACCAGGTATAAGGTAAATAATTCATACAGAGCACATAGATCAAAAGACTTAGAGTTAATGAAGTCTTGTTTTGCAGCAGTTACACTACTGTTTACGTGACAGCAGCTACTTACTCTGCAGTCAGAGCAAATAAATTGTGCTAGGTCTGACAAGTCATCGTAATACACCTTGAAGCAATTCAACTTACGAGGGTACTTATAAAAAGTGTCCACGTAAACCGGATATTGGATAGCTAAGCGTGACGTCACGTTAGGCGGAAATTGGTCGTTAGTTACATTCGAGATGCCCGAACACCGCTTTACAGTCCAGGGGGCTGTAAAAGAATTCCACACGTAAGCGTAACGTCTCTAGCTTTTTGTGACTTCTGACAAAGCTGGCATCTTTCGATCGGCCGATCAGGCACTGGCTTTTGTTTCAAAATATACGGTAAGATTGCAAAATTAAAAATACAACTTGTAATAAGAAAATACATCGCGAATTAGACGTTTTTGTTTAGAAGTGTTAATATTTATTTACAAAAATAGTTCAGTCATCAAATACTGTGCTTTTTGTTTGCTGATAGTGGGGCATTAATTTCTACAACAGCGGCGTATCGGCGCTTGCATTATACGATATTTTTTAAACCGGCTTACCCTAGCCGAATTTCCACACCCAATTTTTTTGTGTATTTACTAATCGATATATCTAGCACAGTTTCGAAGACGAATATTTGTAATCTTACGCAGACGAAGTTTCGGACACACTAATTGTAATTAACGTGATATAGTTTATGTGCCTATGGAAGTTCTTACATTTGTTCCATAAAGAATTTTCATTTTATCTTACTCTTCCAAAGTCAACTTGCCAAATAAATTTGGGTCCCATTGTCATTTATTTTCATCGCCGGTTTGGTTGAATTGTCTTTGAAAGCGCTTAATCCTGTTTGCAGAAGACAAACGACATCTCATTATTGTCGAGGGCTATAAAATTTACCATCAATTCTTAATAAGCTAGGAGCCACTGACAATGAATAAAGATTTCAAAAGTTTATTATAGTATAAGATAAGATTGCGTGATTTCTATGAGTAGCTATTTTAACACGAAATGTAATTTTTGAAAATCTTTCGAATTTAATAGACTCTTTAGGTGGCCTGGAGGGTAGATACCTACCTATACACTGTCTTTCCTTGGAAGATCATTTTTGTGCTGTTGCAGAATGAAAATGTTCCTCACCTCAAAGTCGATTTTTGCTTGCAGGAATAGAAGAAACAATACTGCCAACATTCTATAAATTGTTATGTTTATAAAACAGAGAAACGTGAAAAAAGAAAATTGCAATGTTGACAATGGCAGACGCTGAGACTAATAATAAGATACAAAGAGGATATAATCACTACGCTTAACATGAATATTAAAACCAATTTTTAGGTTTTTATGTCTAAACAACCTTCTTAACAAGATAGAAAATCAAACAACTCTGATCGAAGTAATTCTAAACTTTATTGCTAAATACTTAAACATACTTTTCTGTGGAATTGTTCTGTGACTTAGTTTGAAAAGGTAACATGTGCTCGCGGATCGTTAAATTCGATTTGAAAACAGGCGAACATTTTCATACCATGACTGTACATTACAAAACGGATTTTTGCAATGAATCAAGTGTAATACACACCGTTCATTTGCCTTACTATCGGTTCAAATTTGACATAGCTATATACCAGTAATGTCAACATTCAACCAATGGTAGGTCAAGTGAATGAATAGTAAGATATAGGCACCGACCATTTAGACAACTTTCGCCACATCTAAAGATAGATATTACTGTAGAAAATGTTTTATACTAACCATCAAAAGACAATTTAACTAAAAAAAAATCTAAAATTTATCCTATAAGAAAAAGCAAGGTATACTTTCGACATTACATCAATATAGTGATTCAACGATGTAACGTAGCCAGCCTTATGAACATTTTACCCATATCCACCCATAGAAGGCGGTGACCTAGACTCAGTATTCTACTTATAGTCTTAAGGGATTATAGGTAGAATATAATATAACTAAAGTTAATTAATTTAAGATCTAGTTATGGTTAATTATTCTTTCTTATAATCTTATAATATTATAAAATTCTAAACATGCCATGTCTGCACATTGAAGCTATTTAAAAAAAACAACTGGAATAGATTATATAAACGATTAACTGCGCCCCGCGGTATCACCCGCGTGGTGATGGAAAATCGTTATATTTTGGATAATTCAGACTATATCTTTATAAATTATAGCTTATGTGTTATAATGTGTAAGCTATATTATTGTAAAGTTTCATCAAAATCCATTCAGTAGTTTTTGCGTGAAAGAGTAACAAACATAAATACAAATTTTCGCGTTTATAATATTAATAGAAATAGTAGGATGGAGAACACGATGCATTTTTGAAGTGATAACTACTTATGGCGGGGTAAACCGCTTCGTTACGTAACACGTTACGGCGCCAGTCTGTCTGGCTTCCCTTGCTCTCACGCATACGGCAGCGGTAGGCAGGCTCCTCCTCTCTCACTCTAACCCACGCGCTATACACATAAAATTTAAGTAATAACCTAAGATTTTCTCAAGTTAAACAATTTCAATATTAAATAGTTCAATTTAGATTAGTTTAAGTTATCACTTCTGTCGGACGTCCCGAGACGCACACGTTTTTTTTACATTTCTATCTGTTGTTTTATCTGTTCGTTCGGGATTCACGGAAAAACTGCTAAGCCGATTTCGATGCGGTTTCCACTGATTGACAGCAAATTCTTAGACTTAAAATCTGCGCTACTTTTTGTTTTGGGAATCCCGCGCAATGTTTCCCGGGAGCAGTTTGTAGTTGTTCGGGTGCATAAAAATTAGCTTATTTCCACACAGTTTTCAGTAAAACGATAGCTTACATTCTTTTATAATGCTGCGACACTTCGTGTCGCGAGAAGCCCGCAGGAATTTCAAGCCAAACATGGACGAAGTCACAGGCATATCCAAGTACATAATAATGTTGTAAAATTAATGAATATGAATAATTATTTTTATAATTAAAAAACAAAATTTTTGTGAAAAGGGTTCTTGTTTAAACTGTAGTCAGCAGACTGTATTTTAAAATATATTGAATTAAAAGAAAATGATATTAATGCGTGCTATATTTCCTTACATCCTTTTTGACATAACATAAAAAAAAATCAAACAAAAAGAAGAACTTAAAGAACCGAATAATTTAAAAAGAATATGTCTAATGAGGTTTGGACAGCTCTACTACATAGTCTATTAATATAGTATAGCCGCAAGTACTTAACAGTATCAGCCTATAAACATCCTATTGAATGAATAAGCCCGTTCCCATTATAGTGCGAGGCTCGAGCCCAGCAGTGGGCCTTTTATGGGCTGTAGTTATGATAGGTCACGTAACTATAAACATCAATTTCATAGATACTAGATGTAGCTTTATAAAACGATCCGACCATAAAATTATATTTTCATTTTTTAATAATTTTATTTCTTTTCTTTGATTATTTTCACAACATTTTGAGTGTAAGTAAATAATATTCAAAGGCACTCCTTTCTTAGAACACAGTCTGTATTATAAGTAAATCACCGGGAGGTTTCGAATAGTGAATTATTCATCAAAGAGTTGTTGATTGACTTATAACGAATAGCGTTGAGCTGAAAGAAAGTGAATTTATTTCGAAAAAGTAAAAGGATAGCATTTGAAAGTTGTATTAAATGTATTGAATCTTGATTTTTATGGTAATCTAAGCGACATGTTGACTGAAGTAAATCCAAAATATATAATTTCTGAATTTTGTTCTCAATTTTGTATTATAATATTGTTACGATCTTTTATGGTAGTCATTAGCCAGGTGTGTCGAACTGATTCTAAGAAATTCGGTCTACGCGGTCGGGCAGCTATATTGTATCGGTGCAGTATAAAGCAATGTCCCAATGGAGAGATCGGCAGTCTAGCGATAGCCAAAAGCGAAGCAAGACGTTAGTGACGGACATTGCGCGTGTGATTGAATCCTGCATTACGTTTGGACTGGTTGTATACAGTTATATTTGTACCTGTGTTATACGTGTTTGTATAGTTCTAATAAATTCTATAAATAATTCCAACGGCATTTTAATTCGAGTCCTGCAACTCGTAACAATATGTAGCATCTACTTAAATATAAGTATTTTTTAATTTTATGGAGAAAATATCAAGCTTATTTTACATAATATCTAAAGTTTGATATAACATCATTTACCTACAAATTTGGACTGATAGAGAAATAAATGTTATTATGTTAAAATGAAATTGATTTCATCTTATGACAGTATATTTATATAGATGGTAATTTCCTAAGTTAACCAATTTTCCTTTATGTTTTGGTTATAACGAACAATCTAGCGTTCGGTCTTAGTAAAAATCAAGTAGTTTACACAGCTTTTCTGACTTTATGTACATGATGTTACAATTACCACGTTCTGGCAGTGAAGCAATAAAATCGGGATGAAACCTGAACATCCAGATATTTGATATGTTAAATTCGTTAATTCACTTTGGACTACTCTGGCGTGTATTTTTCCAGCAATAGGGCTTTTTTAGCTGATATTATTATTCGATACCATAGACTGGTAATAAAATTGTTTATTTTTAATATATTTTTATTGCACGAGTTCAGCAGACAGGCAGACGACCCAACTAATAGATAGCGGTTACCATCAACTATGGAAATTTTTAACACCAAAGGTGCTACAAACGCGCTGCTGCTCTTTGAAGGGAGACTGGAGTCTAGCCACTAATGCCGGAACATAAGACAAGGTTGTTATTACGGCATACTCTAGACCTGGGGTAGTAGCTACCACCTGACTATAGGTTGTTTTGACGTCTCTTACCTGCCTGACGTATTCTTTCTCCGTTCTTGGGCGGATAAAAATACCTAAACATACTTATTTAGACCATTACCGAAGCGATCAAAGGATTTCTGAATAAATGAATTGTTTACAAATGCTACGCATCAGTCACTAGTAGCAAATTAAGCGTGTAGATGAAATTAAAACTACCCCCCACGGTGTTATATTGGGGGTCTTCATCACAAATAATAAATTAAGCACGCTGTTGAGTAATTCGGATTTTCCTATTAACGCTTCCACTCTCCTAAGATTTGTTCCGGAATGATAATTTTTCGAGATTAAGTGTCTCCAATCGACCAATTTACTCAACTGCAAAGTTTTTGGTGGTAATTTGAATTGTGTCGTTTATATACAGGTTTTCTTTTCATAAAATTATATTAGTTTATCTATATATATAGTATGTTGTATATTACCCATAACACAAGCGTAACTTGCTTAATTTGGTGATATACAATATGTGTGTTTGTCTGCTGATTATATGTAAAAATACAATGTCGTGTTAGTTACACCATTTATAACTCAAGAACGGCTGGACCAATTTTTATGATTTTTGTGTTTTTGGGATTGTTTTCATCCGGAATAAGATAATAAGTATTAAAATATGATATTCATCAATAAAAGAAATTATCATTAAAAACACATTAGACACAACATCAGTCTAGCCATTCATTTGTTTTGATCTTTCCCGGCTTATTTCGGCAATGGTGACTGCATTTAAACTCATTTTCATTTGTCTGATTTACGTGAATATTTTTTGTGTGTATTCAAGTTGGTCCCGGGATTGTTTAGATTCACGATTGGACCCGGTACATGGCGCCGCTGAACACCTCTTTAACGGTGCGACCGATTTTGATGATATTTTTTTTGTTTTTTCAAGTAGATTCGAGAATGGCTTAGATTAACAATTGGTCCCGGTTGATGGCGCTGCAATCGGTTTCCAGATTTTTATATTTTAGGGGCAAGACAAGTCTACCGGGTACAGTTAGTAAGTTATAAATTATATTTATTATTATTGATAGCGATGTTTGGAAGTTAATAAATAAATAAATAAATAAATTTTTTCCCGAGAGCGGTTTGAAATTGTTCGAGTACATAAAAATTAGCTTATTCCGACACAGTTTTCACAAAAACGATAGCTTACATTCCTTTTTAAATCCTGCGGTATTTTGTGTCCCGGGAATACCGCAGGATTCTCAAGTTAAGCGTGGACGAAGTCGCGAGCATACTTTATTATTATAATATATATTTTGACTATTGGACCGAAACTAGTAGAAGAGAAACTAACTAAAAAAGGGTAATCGATTACTCGTTTAATCTAAACAAAATCGAGTGATACGTATTGCGATTGCTTTAATGGATAAATGCTGAGCCCAGGAGTAGTCCGAGTGTACTAGTCGAGTATTCCGATTTAAATTTCAAATCGGGAGTGCACTAATGGGAGATATCTATCATGGTGTAATTGGAGTGAATCGATTTTCCAACAGTAATGCATTTCCTTTATAAAGTACGAACTGGTTTTTTATGGTTTTCTCTGCGTTGTATTCAGTATTCAGATTACATATTGTGTGCAATAAATTCAATAAATGTAATAATTTGTTAATAAGAATCTTATTGTTTGATTCTTATTTCTCATTATCCATCCTTCTGTCTGTCATTGTTTGTCACAGTGATTTTTTAAAGAAACTGTTATATATTTATTATATTTAACTATGTAGTTTATTACGGTCTCACTCATATTGAGTTTGAGGCCATTACTGTTTATAATAAAAAGTATAGCAAGTTACATTACTTTGCTTATTTCAGAACGATTGTTTTTGTATATCAGTAATCTCAATGTGCAGGTGTCCCTACAATGCGTTCGTATACTGCTAACATATGGTGCTTGAAACAATATGCACACATTAGGTCAAAACTACCTAAGCGATGTATGTACTTTGTCGGGATTGGAACCCAATTATAAGTATACGTATTTTTATCCATGCAGGAACGGAAAATAATACTAATTCCTGTGGCCGGACGGCCGTAAGAGGCGGAAAACAACCCACAGGCAGGTGGTAGAGCATTTGCCCGACTGGATGGCTACCACTCCTGGTCTAGATTATGCCGCGATAACAACTTTGAGTTGTGTTCCGGCATTAGTGGCCAGGTTCCAGTTTCACTTTCGAGTACAACAGCACATTGGCATCACCTCTGTTGTTGCTAATATCTATAGGCAACGGTAACCACCTTCCACTACAGTTGGGCCTTCAGCTGTGTATCAGCAATGAAAAATTGTGTGTGTGTGCAGTTCACATGCAGTAGAAGTGAAACAAAGTGTTACAAGGGATGGGAGGGATTCTAAAGTTATGACGTCATATTTCATATATCGTTATAATATATTTAAGCTTTAAAACATGAACTTGAAGTATCAATGAAAAACTCCAAAACATTTCCAACTCTATCTGTATGAATTTAGGGTTTAAATTATTAAATATAAAATGTTCTATCTCAGTCTCTCGCAGGCTTAGTCCTATAGATTTATGTGTGTAGCTCTTAGTGTCGATTTTTCGTGTCATCAAGTTTCAAATCATAACGATTCTAAAGAAGTTTCACTTCAAAAAATTAGGTTGTAAACGACTACACCGTCGCGATTTAAGCCACATCCAAAGAATATTTATAACAATAATAAATAACTTAAGAACGACTTGTACAGACACAACTCTTATCTCCACTCTCGCATCCCTTTTTATTATCCCTTTTGACATTCCAATCGTCTATGTGACGAATAAAGAAGCATTTTTAGGGTACTGGACCCATTTTGTTTATATATATACAGATGAAGAGTAGCTTCATTCCATTTGATATTTGCCGTAATGTAATGTCGCTTGTACATCACACTTCTTATAGCTTTTGGCGGTAAGAACAATAGAACAAAATCTAATTTTAAAATTTGTACGTATTACATTAATTAAAATTGTGAATTAATTAGTTTTAAATATTGTTTTTTTTCTTTTTAGATGAGTTGCATAATTGTAAAATCACATACAAACGCCAACACGTAGAGGCCCCTTGACAAATTCAATCTAAATGGGGTGTGACACTGATCGGCAATTATCCCTGTCTATATTGGGTCCATATAAAAATGCACCCAAGGACAAGTCCCGGCCAGAGTAGGACTATTATAGGAAATGAGAACAAAACGTACTGGGATGAACTGCTAATGGAATTAGCGATCTGGGACCATGGAAACTATGGTGTCTGCGCGTCGCAAAGTTCGGGGAAGATGGATAAAATGGGCAAATGGTGATTCGCCACTCCCTGAATTGGCCCTAAAAATGCCATACAAGATTGGCGAGGGGCAACATGGGTGTATGTGCCTAAGGGGTGTGGAGAGGTGGATTCACCGAAGCTACTTCCGTGTTTGTCTGTTGATTATTATTATTATATTATTAGCGATGATAATCCCCTTCCATAAAGTGTGTCATGTGAATTAGTCGTGTGGATAAATAGCCAAATCAGAAACCATAAGCTATAGCGATTAAAGTCGTCTCTGGTCTGATTTTATTAAAACCTAAAGTGGTATTACTAGATTTTTGGAAAATTGAATATCTTACTCAGAAATCGAATCGGATTTGGAAAAAAAGCACACGCTGTATTATTTAACTACCTCATAACGTTGCTTGTAATAATCGATTCCTGTGCAGGACTGTTAAACGAGAAAATAGAGGAAATGCCAAAAATCGTTGCTTGCGACGGGATGTTTGCCCCCCATTTCTTTGACCCTCAACTGGGCAACGGTTCTCTAGAACAAATGTTCTAGAGTATGTATGTAATAACAAATGTTATTGTATGCGACATAAATATGTCGCATACAATAATGATCTGAAGGGAACTTCCTGCCGCAATTTTCCCTTTGCACCACATGGGGTTTTTTTTAAGAAGGGCGTTATAAAATTTCTTAGCGGTTGGCAGCGCGTTGGAGACACCCCTGGTGTTGTAGATGTCTATAGGCGACGGTAACCACTTTCCATGCGGTGGGCCGTCTGTCTGTTTGCCTGCTTCGGGCAATAAAAATGAAACTCAAAGGACTTTCCCTTTTGATATCTTCGCTATCTCTTATAGTTTTGGATAAAATGAAATGTGTGTGTTTGTCTGTCCTGACTGCTGTTTAGGGTTCTGTGGCCAGATAACAAAAGCTGCCGTTCGTCACCCGTACGGAACTCTTTACAGTCCATCCATTGAACCACTAAACCGATTTATTTCACTTGCAAATTGAATACACAAGGGGCGTATATCTGAATATCCATGTCTTTCAACGTCGCATTGATATCCCACAGGATTCTTGTGATACGGTTTTCATATTGGTTTTGCATTTGCCATTCATAGGGATTCAAAAGCGTTTTACCATTTTACATTTAAGAAGTTCAAGCATCGTTACTTTTCTTATTACATGTTCACAGGTTTCAGTATAATCGGGGTCCTGAGCAAGATTTCTGCAGCGCTCACGCCAAATTCATATGCCTATTGTTAATAACATTTGTTCCAAGCAGTACCACCTATGTTTGTACTATTGTAATATTTGCGGGTAGTTGTGTTTACTAATCGATATAATAGAGAAATAAAATTGAAGTATGTAATGTAAAAAAAATCAGAGGGGCGAATTCAGATCATTCATCCGTGCAGGAACGGTGAAAGAATACAATTTCCTGCAGCCGGGCGGCCTGTCGTAAAGGTGACTAAACAACCATAGCCAGGTGGTAGGGCATTTGCACGACTGGATGGCTACCACCCCTGGTAGAGAGTATGTCGCCATAACAACCTTGTTCCGGCATTAGTGACCAGGTTCCAGTCTCCCTTAAGAGAGCAGCAGCGCAATTGTAGCACCTTTGATGTTGCAAATGTCCATAGGCGATGGTAATCGCTTTCCATCAAGTGGGCATTCTGCCGGTCTGCTGAACTCCTGCAATAAAAAAAATAAAAAAATCATACTAGGAGATTCCGAAAATGCAATGTTTAGAATTTTTCTCTGTTTGATTGTCTGTATGTCTGTCTGGATGTTCCGGCTAATATCTTAAACTGCTGGACCAATTTTACGGGCACTTTCTCTGGCAGATAGTTGACGTTATAAGGAGTAACTTAGGCTACTTACTTTTTTAGGAATTCGCGAAAAGAAATCTACGCGGATGAAGTCGCTTGCACAGCTAGTCGAATGTAAATGCGGGCGAGCGTAGCCACGAAATATCATTCTCAATTCGACTTTGTTCAGATGCATCTCTAGAGTGGCTATTATAATATAATTAACTAGCTGACACGGCGAACTTCGTACCGCCAGATTTTTTGAATTCCTAAGACTGTTTCATGACACAAAAACAAAATCACCAAAATCGGTCCAGGTGATTAGGAGGATTCTAGAACCCGATCTCAGCGCCACATATCGGTTCTAATTGTGAATCTAAACCATCCGGGGACCCATTCAAACACACAAGACAAACATCATCAAAATCGGTAAAGTCGTTCTCAAGTTATGGGCTGACATACATTTCTACGATTTAATTTTATATATAAGATTATTATGTGGGAATTAATTTATAATTAATTATAATGTAGATGGATATTCTTCGTTTGGAAGTTAAACAAAGAATCAGAAACAGCTCTCCAAGTTCTATGTGTTATATAAATCCCGTAATAAGACTACGTATTATTATTTAAAAAAAATATTTGTAAAACAATGTTTCAATCGACGCATCAATTTATCTCTTTATTGTACACTAATACAAAAAATGAACTTACACAATAAAACTATGGCTAATTATGCACAAAGGGCTGTGTTATCGCTAAAGAAATCGATCTCTTCCAGACATCCCCAGGAATGAATTGAGATTATAATGACGATGGTAGTATACATAATACATAGTACAATTACTTACACTCTAGTAATAAATATAGTATACACAGATGTGAATATCATCATATTCTAACGACAGGTAAACCTAACCTAAACCTAACAGGTAACCTGATCATTGTTTTAAATATCGGTAGCGATTTTACTTGTCTGATAGTAACTGGCGGCGCGTTCCAAAGTTGAACTATGCGCAGCGGTGTTTAGTTTCAGTTTAGTGGAAGGGCGTAAACTGTGGGAGCACGAAATAAAGCGAAAGCGTTCTTTTAGATATTTTTTTTTAAATTATTTATGCACAAAACAAATTACAAACATACAAATTAAAATATTAAATTAGTAACTAAACAAATCTGGATTGCAATCCAAGACAGGTGCATACAGAAAAAAAAACATTTAACCTATCAGGTGTAAGCACTTGTGTGTATATACACACACACTGTAGAGGATACTGGTAGTACTTAAATAAAACAACGAAAAATATGGCTGCCAGGCTTCGGGGGTGTGTACACGGCGTAGTAATTTAATTTTGAAGCGGTTGCGTTTGCGTCTAACGACGACTCGCGTGACACTGATTCTCTAAAAATGAGCCAATAGCACCGTGTGGCGCACCCCGTCGTGTTGCCCTTATTTTATTTAAAAACAACAAATATTTACGAAAAATAGCGCGACTAGAATACAATGAGCCGCGCCCAAAAACCGTCAAAACATATTCTATTAGCCAACAAAATATATACAAGTATAATCCACGTCCATATATGTGTGTGCGTCGCCTACACACACATACACACGCGAACACGCGCTCGCACTCCCACACACACACACGCACGCACGCACACACGCACGCACGCACACACATACGCTTTTATCTAATTAGATCTATTGTATCATTAAACACTGGAAAGCATTATTTAAGAATATTTTTTAATAATTTGCGATATTTGGAGAAGCTGTTTTGAAATATATCAAGATTAGTGTTGTTACTTGCCAATGAGGTAATAAGATATGAGGCGTATTTGGAACAAATAAGATACTATACAAAAGACAGAGAATATGAATATTCCGGCGAACACGAATTGGTAACCACTTGATTTTTTTACGGAATTCAGAGACGTAGTCATATTTCCGTAGGTCAAATATGAACCTTATACAGAAATTTTGGAGACCATCAAGTTTATTAAGTTGTTCTTGGGTTAAATGTTAATAGCTGGCGTCAGCATAATCAAGAATAGGGAGTAGTAGGGACTCTGTTAGCTAGCTAATATTTATTGCAATTAAAATAAAATTGGGTAAATGCTTTACAGTTCACACAACGAATTGTTGTTTAGTGGTCACAAACGTCCTCTGTGTTTTCGTTATTAGACTACAGAAATACGAAACTACCCCATATCTCAAAATATAACGAATATATTTAAAAAAATTGCGATAATAATATTTTTGGAGATCTACACGACACACGTAAGAACTCATCTATTAAGACAACTTCTCAGTCTTTGACTAATTCTATATAATATAAGAGACAAAATGCTTATTCCTGATGACAGAAGCCTATAGCAGCATGTAAGGTGATGGTAACAACAAAATTGCCGTTTTATGTGTTTTATTTATAAGCGCAGTGATCGTAATTTACGATGCCAGTGATGTTTGTGGTAAAGGAACGAGGGTCTACATTTGGACTGACGTTTATTGCTTACCTTCTTAATTTATTGTTGGTTTTTGTTGATACAGTTTTTTTATAACAGGTGAAATAATCGTTGTTGTAAAATTTCTTTCGTGTATTGCATCCGTATTTTTTACTAGGGGGAGCGGTTTGACTGATGTCATGAAAGACGGAAGCTATAAAAAAAAACTCCAAATAAAGTTTTGCATTTGTATTCCGGCGGAGACTGCGTGACTGCCGGAAAGGCATTAAGAAACCCTAAAACGCCGCAAATATGCATTCACTGGTATTGAATATTTGTGGCTTTCGGAGTTGAAACTATGGGGCCGTGAGGACGCGAGGCTTATCAACTGTATCGAGACCTTGATTACCATATTAACATTGCAATACAGCGTGGAAATGCGGTCAACAGTTCGGGAACGCTCCCCACCGACAGTGACCTGGAATCCCTTGTTTATCTATAAATATGTATATATATATATATATATATATATATATATATATATATATATACACATATATATATATATATATATATATATATATATATATATATAATATTAGTTTTATTTTTAAAGGGAGATATAGATCTATTGGAATCTTTTTTCTTTTTCTTTCATAAATTTTTAAATGTTCTGTATATATAGATATTATCTGTATATTTAGATATTAGTACTAATGTAAATGTGTGTGTCTGTGTGACTAGTGTTCAAATTATTAAAAAAATATTGAAATGGAAATAAAACTAATTACATACTGCTGTTTTTTTTTAAATTATTAACAACTCTACGGACTCTAGTTTCGTACACTTTTTTACAATTAAATTTAAGAAGTTGTACAAGCTTAACATACATTCATTAAATGTCACACAATAACACAGGGACAACTGTGTTATTGTGTGACATTTAATGAATGTATGTTTGTGTTGTGGTGTACCTTAAGAATAACTTATTATATTAATTTATTCTAATCATACTGCTGTTTTAATTTAATTTTAATTTAATAATGTAAAATTGATGTAAAATTGCAACAAACTAGGAAGGGAGGAGTCTCACGAATGTGACCAGCTGTGACAAGGACGGGGGAGGGATCAAAGACGCAGTGCTCCTCTCATTTAATTGTTATTAAAATTTAATCGTTACATGTGAAATAAATACATAGATGTTTTATCCTGTACCCTGGAACACTGTGGTACACTATTGTAAGCAAGTGCAGTATGTCAGCGCCCTCATAAGGGCGGTTACAAGGCCTTTTCATTTCAAAGTATTGTATGTTACACTTGATAATATTATTTTATATATTATTTGTTTGTATTAAAATTCGAAATTGTATAAAAAAGTCACCTGCAGTGTCATAAAGATTTTCCTTACGTGACGATTTCTATCAGTTCACTCAACTGTCAGCCGCGTAAAAGAACTTCTTTCCAAGAATAGAACAAAAGATTTTTTCCTTGGATGTCTCAAACGAAAAACAGTATATATACAGGCCTGGTTTTGATATGAACTAGATTTGACTATAGCCTCACTTTATAATGGAATTAATTATGTGGAAGTAAATCTTAAAATATATACAAAAATCTGCTTACTAATAAAACATCAAAGCAATATAATCTGGCCCCAGACCGTCGTCAGACATCTTATCAAAGTTCCTTTAATCTATCAAAGGCTGTGAGGGAATCCGCAAATTGGAAGCTACAATCTCACGCTTTGTAGGAATGGCGTCGTATTTGCTATAACAGGAATTGTGTTTCAGATTCTAGCTTGAGGTTGATATTTTAAGTAATGGAAGTCATCTAACAATCAAAACGCTTTTTACGGAGTTTTTTGTGGTTCTGTAGGAATTTAAATGAAAACTCTTTATTGTTCACCATAACTTTCACCTAGACAATTTAAAACGAATGCATTTCCATTAGAACAATGGACGGTCTTATCGCTTATAGCGAACTCTTCCAGGCAACCCGGTGTCCAAGAAGACATTAAAAGAAAAACTAAATAATATTTGGTGGTACAACTAAAGTAAAACTAATTCAATCGTAATTAATATAATTAAGAGTTAAAGAAAAAAAAGGAAAATAATAATAATAAACTGCTATAGATATACATAATTAAGTAGATTATAATAATATAAATTACATATGGCTACATGCGAACACTAATATAATTCTATTTACTACAACAAACTTTTATTTAATGGACAAATAATAGTCAGTGATCAAACTGATGTAGCTTGTTTGTGTAATGCATGTGTTACTTTTTATATCACGTAATATAGGGTAGTTACGGATAATTTAGTCCGGTAATAAATAAGTCTACGAACGGTCCGTTTTATTTATGTATCAATGAATGCTTTAATAAAAGTTATTAGTAGTAGTAGTAGTTTTATTATGTATACAAGTCGCGAAAACTTAAGAAAATATTAAGGGAATCCTTTATTAAATATCAGTAAATAGCAAGCTAGTGCTGGATATTTATCAGTTTGATTTTCAAGGGGAGGAATTTTTGTTAACCTTCATATAAATCGTTATGTCTGACCATCTACATGCCGCTACACAATGTCAGCTGGTTCTAGACGGAAGAATAGCACTGGTATTAGTGGTCAATGCGCTGAGTCTGGGTCCAATTTAGAAGTTGTTTCTTTTATTTTATATTTCTCAGCATTGTTAAAGAGTGTATTTGTTCTAAATTAAACTATTATTTTTATTTTTTCAATAGTGTAGTAATCTCGTACAGATATAACGGGTTTGGTCAGTCATACATGTAATTGAGGGTCAATTTTTTTTAGTAATACATAGTCGGGTGCGGTCAGATCAGTCTAGGGTTGCCATCTTTTTTTGAATAAATTATAGTATTTTAGTTTTTAAGCTGTAAAAATATAGTACTTTTGGGAATTTAGGGGCGAAATTAAATAGAATAGAATATACTTTACTGTACAAAAATGCCACATAAAATCAAGAACATTAATATACAAATACAATCGGCGGTCTTATCGCCCATGGCAATTTCTTTCAGACAAATAGTACCTACACATATATTTTTTATTATTTATTTTATATTTTATTTATTTCATTATTGAATTTTCCATCTGTATTTATTACTACTTTTCGATTTGGCCAACAAAGATCTATTATTTTTAAAACAATCACAAGAATCTGAACAAAAAGTCTGAATTGAATTAGCCTTGAAAATATAGTACATTTCGTACTATTGGTTTTCTATTAGGTTGGGGAAAAAGTTTCTTCGCATTTTATATAAAAAAATCAAAAGGTTTTTTATAAAGTTTATTTACATTTGACTAAAGTGTGTAGGTGCCATTTTATTGGATAACTTTTTGCCATCTTGTAGATGGGGACGTAATCCCATTGCTATAAAAATTTTGGGGTTTCTGATCAAAAAACTGCGACAAGTGGTTTTGGCAGTCCTGTCGTGATGTTAACCTGACACTGCCTAAAGAATTCTGCAGAGACCGAAACAGGTGAAAATCTGAAGGTGCTGAAGTCTTCTGAAGTCCTGAAGGTCAGGACTATATGGCGGATGCATTAACACCTCCCAGCTAAACTCTCGTAATTTTTGCGGAGTGGCTAAAGATGTGTGGGTCTAGCGTTATCATGGTAAAAAACCACACCCCTTCTGTTGATTAATTCCGGCCGCTTTCTCTCATCTTTTTGCTTTAATCTTATCAGTTGTTCGCAGTATAGTTCAGAATCGATGGTCCTGCCTGGTGGTTACAGCTCATAGTGAATGATGCCCTTCCAATCCCACCATACACACAGCATCACCTTGTTGCTAGTTAACCCGAGTTTCGCCACAGTCTGTGAAGCCTGACTGGCCTTTGACCACGATCTTTTTCGCACGTTCTTGTCGTACGTGATCCACTTTTCATCACCAGTTATCAGCTTTTTCAAAAATGGTTCGGTTTCATTACGTCGTAATATTTATTACGACGTAATGAAATAATATCACACACAATAATCACAAGTGAGTACACGGTTCATTAGGTTTCTTTCAGTGAGCTCATGAGGCACCCAAATATCGCGCTTTTTTGTGTACCCAGCTTTTTTCAAATGCGCCAAAACCGTTTTGTGGTTAATTCCCAGTTTCCAGCTACATCGTAACTACTAATATGCCGATCTTGCTCCACTTTTTCAAAAATGGCATCAATTTTGTCCGTAACAGGGCGACCAGAGCGACGTGCATCTTTGATATCAAAATTTCCGGATTGAAAACGCTTAAACCAGATTTCCGCTACTCTCACAGATACTGAATTAGGTCCATAAACATCACGAATTTTTTTCGCGGCTTGTGTTGCATTTTTACCTTTTTTGTAGTAAAATTTTAAAATGTATCGAATTTCTTCATTAGATTCACTCATTTTAACAATAAGAAAAACAAATGAAAAACACACATTTTCTTAATTTGAATTTGGAATTGTCTTCTTTAAAATTAAAACTTTTTAATGATACCAAAAACCAGCCAGATACAAATGGTATAGCCAAAGAGATCTTATTACAAGTTCATACATACTATATGCGAAAAGACTTTCCCCAACCTATTCTAATATAGAGTACAATTGGCTAAGATATAGTATTATTACAACTTAAGTTTCGACAAAAACAAAATCTACCTGTATATCTGTAAAAACACATTTTATTACTGGTCGACATTTGAACTAATTGTAATTATTTTATGATCGTCTTCATTTGTTTACTTATTTATTGGCATACGTTTCTAGAGAAGAGCCCATTGTTTTAATGTACTCGTTTATGGCCGCTTGCGGTTGAGTCATTAGCCAGGTGTTTCGGATTACGTTGACTACGATACGGGCACATTTATGTTCGTGACGTATAAAACGACGGCTTGATGGGGAGAGGAGGAGTTGGGCAATAACTACGATCAAGGCGTGACGTGTGTACAATCGGGAATCTAGTCGTGACGGATTTTGCACGTTTTATTGAATTACGACCTTCTGCATTACGTTTGAATTTGTTGTGTTCGGTTATATTTGTACCTGTGTTATACGTGTGTTGCGGCGGCGTTGGATTTGTGATAAGCGAACTGTGTCAATTTTACAGGAAAAGAAGTGGTGGACAATTTGGACGGGAATTTGAGAATGAGCACGCACTTACCTGGTTAATGGGCATGCAATGCAGCTGCTCCTCTGCTCCTCAGTCCACTTCACTTTCACCTTTGTTAATTATGTTATAGTTTATTTAATGTATTTACATGCGGTGTGGGTTACAGTATATTTTATATATATTTATAGTGTGTTGCGAGCGCGATATATTTTTATGTTAAATTATGTTATTTTATTTTATATATTTATAATGCGGAGAGACTTTAATTTATTTTATTGATGACATGACAATGAATGACTGACATGCGTGCGACAAGAGACAGATATTTGAAGTGGAAATTTAAATATTGTGAAAAGAAGATCGTAATATATATATCGTTATAGTTCTAATAAACTCTATAAAAATTCGAATGGCATTTTAATTCGAGTCCCGTAACTCGTAACAGTATGATACTATATATTATAGTACATGTACCCTAGATCAGTCATTGTCAGATCTTGAAAAAAGTTAATGATGTTTTTAAATTATTTTTCATTTAAGGCCCTGTTGTAGCAAAAGGTCGAAAATGTACTAGCAAAACAACTTTTTGTTGGTATTTATTACTGTTCAATAACTTGCCAAAAAAATATCATACCAATACCCCTCCAAATTATTGCCATGAAACCATTTTACTCCTTCAATTTTTATCAACTAAGGATAAATAAACATAACTACATCTTTATAAAACAGAGAGAAATAATTTGATTTTATTAGTTTTTAAATAATACTTTATTTTAAATAAATAATAATGCTTCTGAAAAACGACCGCCTTTATGGAATCCCCGCTAGCGCTCGAAAAATCAGTATCGAAAAAACCTCAACGACGTTGGCGTTGCTACAAACCTTAAGGTGGCGAAATCTCGTTGATGACTCGATTTTTTCACTCGCAGTCGATGGTTTGGAGATAACTCCCATGTCGTAATCAATGAGCACATTGAAGACTCGACGTAACTAACGAGTAATCTTTTCTTTCGAAGGCATGTTGATTGGAAAAAATAGGAAAACCACTCGATTGTTTAGTCCAAAATTGTAATATTGTATCGATTGCGATTCATTGGATTGTTTAAATATCAATTGCTCATCGCTTAGTTTTGTAAGTAGATAGTAGTACGAAGTTTTGGCATCAAAAGTTATTTATTAGCGTCTCCTAACCCTTCTCGAACTCGATCGTGTTGTAGGATAATAAATAAACGTTAGTTCCAAGAATAATACTGTTGTGGGATTTGGAGATTTATGGATTTATCTGGTAATTAAGTGAGGCTTACAGTTTATTTGGATATTTAATTGGGACTGTGCTTGTTATTTCACAGCAAAAATATTTGTTTGCTATCTATTGTAAGGCTGATTATGTTATGCGTGTCGGTATACTGGGCTACTAAAGTGATAGACCAAATCGTCTCCACTCAATCGTGTGCACAAAGTTCTGAGGATCTGAAAACGATGGAGCTTTTGAATTTCAACTTTTTAAAACGTTACATACAATATGTATGATTTTCTAAGCAAATAGGTATCTTTATATTGATGTATATATAACGTAACAAGTATTATGATTTTTGGAGATCTGTCGAAGGATACATTTACATGCGTATAATAATAACAGCCCATTAATATCGTTTCCTGGGCTCAGGCCTATTCTAATAGGGGAATGGACAGTACACCCGCTACGTTTGTCCAAAGCCGGTTTGACATAACGATCATCACGATGTTTTTCTTCACCGTTAGCACGTGTTAATTTTAATAAGATGCACATTAGACCAGATAACTGCCTAAGTCGTGCATGCAGGAGGCGAACCCGTGCCCTTTGAGTTTGGCACGCGAATGTGCTAACCACTAAACTACTACGGCTACTTATTTGTAATGGCTAGCGAGAGTTGCAATTTAGCAAAAATGTGATTAATATTCGCGGCACTGTCGACAGTCGTCCCATACCACCTCCCCGAGTCGAGTCGTACTTAAAATTAAAGACAGTAATTCAATCATTTATTTCATTTAATCTCCATCTCCATCTGAATAGAAAACAAAATTAAAATATAAGTAAACTATGAACAAAGTAAACTCTACTTCGGTTTAACACGCTATATTAGGAGCTGTAAATTTAAACATATAACTTATGTATATTTTTATAATCCCCTTTAAATTTCCTTTATTTTGATACCCTATCGATAGGTTTGGTTATTTTTTTTAAATTAACGTATTACTATTGCGCGCCAAAAATCCGCCATTTTTCTTTTTTTGAAACACCTATCTAAGGACACTTAGATTTTTAACAGGAATGTAACGATACTTTAACTGTCGAAACCATCAAGCAGTTTAGAACATACGAGGTAATAAAAATTTATAAACATACAAGATACCTGTGAAAAACATTTTATATCCCTGAAGGAACGGAGAAAAAATATAATTTCCTGCTACCGGACGGCCTATCGTAAAAGGCGACAAAAAAACCCATTGCCAGATGGTAGAGTATTTGCCCGTCTGGATGGCTACCACCCCTGGTCTAGAGTATGTCACGTTCCAGCATTAGTGGCCAGGTTCCAGTCTCCCTTTAGAGAACGGTAGCACACTGATAGCACCTTTGGTGTTACTAATGTCCATGGGCGATGGTAATCGCTTTCCATCAGATGGGTTGTCTGCCTGTCTGCTGAACTAACGCAGTAAAAAATACAAGGCAGTTTACCCTTCCTTGGCAGTCGGGTAAAAAGGCTAATAAAAAACAGAGACAAGCGGACAGATGGATGAAAATACCTTTCTTATAAGTGTTAAATTTTTGTGAAAGCTACTACCGAACCTTAAGAACCCAATGGTAGCCGTTGTAGTAACCCAATTTTCTTTACTATTCAATCTCGGCTAGCAATAAAAAACAAGTCTCAGTTATACCCAACGAAATTTATACTAGACTATTTTTCTCCAAAGAGAAGAAACGAGCAAAGTGAAATGCACTGGTACCGTAACATACAAGCATAGTCTTTTAGTGTATTTCGTTCACTAGTGCTTCCAAGAAAACTCTGGCTATCCATTAATTGTGAGTAAATAAATTTTGGATGATTGAGAAATAGTAAATATTACCTTTCCACTTCAACTTGCTAATTTTGTGAGCTATGTCGGTTACCTTCGTTCTCTTACGGATGTCCTCATTTTTGATTCTATCCATAAGTGAAACACCTAACATAGCTCGCTCCATAGCCCGCTGAGCGATTTTCAATTTGTGGACTAGTCCCACTGTCAGTGTCTATGTCTCGGTACTGTATGTCATGAGGGATAGGACGCACTGCTTGAAGACGAAAGTCTTCGAGCTGTGCGTCCTATTTAATATATTTAGGTAAAAGAGTGAAATCAGTGCGTGC
This sequence comes from Dendrolimus houi, assembly GCA_039645545.1. Classification (NCBI taxonomy): domain Eukaryota; kingdom Metazoa; phylum Arthropoda; class Insecta; order Lepidoptera; family Lasiocampidae; genus Dendrolimus; species Dendrolimus houi. The sequence continues at coordinate 12,006,783 of CM077136.1, forward strand.
GTAATTTAGCTTACGACTTTTTCAAAATTCCTTAAACGCTTATTAGATGCGTGTGTATTTATATAAAAATTGCAATAATAAATATAAATGTTAATGACTGCTGCAGACAATTTTCGACAATATTCATGTCGGTCCGGGACGCTATGCAGGGTATAGTGAAAAGAGATAATGCTCCAAAACAGAAGAGATGGCGCGCTCTACCGTAATCCGAATCACGACATGCACAGACCAATTCAAGTTACATCTTATAAGTTTTTATAAACGGTCAATACATGCACGTATGTAAGTACCAGAGTCCGTGTTTCCTGAAAAATAAAATCCGTATGTCTTCAAGTCTCGTGTGAGTAAGTATTATCAATGTAAGCCTGCTTCATGTTCGACCACTACATCGTTTAATATTAAGCGGAACTGTGGTCAAACGCTAACATATTTATCATAAAAACAACTTAGATATCTAAGTTCCAAATTTCAAAGTTAGTATGCAACCCACTAGGACACCCTCCACCTATATGTAGTTGTGCAGTTTCATCAAAATCTATATATATATATATATATATATATATATATATATATATATATATATATATATATATATATTTCTCTAACATAAAAATTAAAAACGCAATACTCGTCTGATGTTGCTTTTTAAAAGTAAGAATAATTGAGTGTTTATTGGAAACCGCCAACTATTTAGTAAAATGTAACTTTTCGAGTCATACATTATATAAGGAGTCCGTGGTTTGGTGGCAGTCAAAAACTTATAATCAAATGTTAACAAGTGATAATTAGATCAAACAAAAGTTCGCTAAGTCTAGTACCTAATGTATGATGTGTAAAATGTAATCATTTTAGGTACAAGATGGTATAAGTAAAAATCTGTACCTACCGTGCAAATGTAAATTTTAATATCTAGTATCTTCATGTGTCCTGTAAAGAAATTAATTTGAATTTAAAAGTTTTTCTTATTAGTCCTTATAAATAAAAATAACTTTCGTGTAATGTAAAGGCGTCTGTCTGCATTTCGTTTCAGTATTCATCTCCATTCATTTTTAGATTTATCTAAGAAAGATAAAAATACATTAAAAGCATTTCAAAACTCAAGACAACTGGATAACATGTAGAAGAATATACATCACTACTCAAAACTGTCCAAACCACGGTTGTACTGCGATGTTTTATTTATTTTATTATACGTATTTCACTTGGAAACTCCACCAAATTGTTGGTGTGAATACAAGATGTGGGACAAATCTTCGAAATGGATTACATGCCTAACTTTGTCTAGGTTTTAAAATGTATGAGCTAGGCGGTAAAATAAAGGAATGGAAGGCGAATGTGTTGTATAATATTAAGTAATGGTCACAGGTCTAAAATAAAGTCTTATTTTTGTTATTTAATACATAAAGTTGTAGTAGCACAGTAGGTAAGATAATGGAGTCTTTAAATCTATGACATAGGTCCACTCAATCCAATCATGGCCAGAAAGAGGACACCACTTAGGGCCAAGTTCACGATGCGTTGGGGCGGTGGCGCGGGGCCGTAGTATTGTTGTTGCGACTTTTTGTATACAAATATCCATTGTATGTCATTGTATGTATGGCGCTGCATGTATGCGCAGCGAGTCGAGTGGGAAGTATGTATTACTACTATAGTCCCACCACAGTTTTGTAACAACGTTATGGCGGCTCAATATCCGTGTGACCGCCAATGCGGCGAAGTCTTCCCCAAGCAGCGCCGCAACGCATTATGTGTGCAATACCTTAAGCAGTTTTCTGATATATGGCCGCTTCCTATATCTTACTATTCATTCACTTGCGTTACCGTTGGTAGTTTAACACAACTTGTATGGAGTGTAAGTCAAATTTTAACAGTTAGTAGGATATGGGAAGAGGCCATAAACGAACTTATTGTTACCAGGTTACTCAAAAAGTATTGCGAAAAAAGTTTTTATATATTAGGTTGGGGAAAAAGTTTCTTCGCATTTTATATCAAAAATTCAAAAGGTTTTTTTTATAAAGTTTATTTACATTTGACTAAAGTATGTAGGTGAAATTTTGTTGGATAGCTTTTTGCCGCCTTGTAGGTAGGGACGTGATCCCATTGCTATAAAAATTTTGGAGCTTCTGATCAAAAAACTGCGACAAGTGGTTTTGGCAGTCCTCTCGTGATGTTAACCTGACACTGCCTAAGGAATTCTGCAGAGACCGAAACAGGTGAAAATCTGAAGGTGCATGGTCAGGACTACACGGTGGATGCATTAACACCTCCCAGCCAAACTCTCGTAATTTTTGCTGAGTGGCTAAAGATGTGTGAGGTCTAGCGCGTTATCATGGTGAAAAACCACACCCCTTCTGTTGATTAATTCCGGCCGCTTTCTCTCAACTTTTTGCTTTAATCTCATCAGTTGTTCGCAGTACAGTTCAGAATCGATGGTCCTGCCTGGCGGTAACAGCTCATAATGAATAATGCCCTTCCAATCCCACCATAAACACAGCATCACCTTGTTGCGAGTTAACCCGGGTTTCGTCACAGTCTGTGAAGCCTGTCAGGCCTTTGACCACGGTCTTTTTCGCACGTTCTTGTCATACGTGATCCACTTTTCATCACCAGTTATCAGCTTTTTCAAAAATGGTTCGGTTTCATTACGTCGTAATAAAGAATCACAAATGAGTACACGGTTCATTAGGTTTCTTTCAGTGAGGTTATGAGGCACTCATATATCGAGTTTTTTTGTGTACCCAGCTTTTTTCAAATGCACCAAAACCGTTTTGTGGTCAATTCCTAATTCTCCAGCTACATTGTAACTACTAATATGCCGATCTTGCTCCACTTTTTAAAAAATGGCATCAATTTTGTCCGTAACAGGGCGACCAGAGCGACGTGCATCTTTGATATCAAAATTTCCGGATTGAAAACGCTTAAACCAAATTTCCGCTACTCTCACAGATACTGCATTAGGTCCATAAACATCACAAGTTTTTTTCGCGGCTTGTGTTGCCTTTTTACCTTTTTTGTAGTAAAATTTTAAAATGTATCGAATTCCTTCATTAGATTCACTCATTTTAACAATAAGAAAAACAAATGAAAATCTCACATTTTTCTAATTTGAATTTGGAATTATCTTCTTTAAAAATGAAACTTTTTAATGATACCAAAACCAGCCAGATACAAATGGTATAGCCAAAGAGATCTTATTACAAGTTCATACATACTATATGCGAAAAGACTTTTTCCCCAACCTATTAAAGAGAATGGCCAGTTATAATCTATTTTGAAAATACGATTATTTATAACTAAAAATAGGTACATTCCAATTTCAAAATTTCCCTCCACATTGTTTGCGAGCTTATTTAATTATCGTGTTTCATTGAAAAATGAATCTGGACCGGGGGGAGCATATGATTTTTTACGATTTCGAGTGTCGCCTGAAACCGGACGAATTGTACGATAGACTTCAAATGGCATTTATGGATGAAGGCCCTTCTAAAGAAACCGTGTATCGTTGGCACAACGAATTCAAGCGCGTTCGACTAACTTTGGGGGATGAAGAAAAAAGTGGTCGCCCTTTGACGGCTGTTACGGAAGAAAATGTGCTAGCAGTGAAAAATTTAATCCAAGAGGCGAGTTATATACGTATCAAGAGATTCAGCACGTACTGCAGATTGGATCGGGAAGCTCCGCGGGCTACTGCTCCACCACGACAACGCGCCCACTCGTATCGCGCTCAAAACGAGGGAGGGACTTCCTGGACAGCACGCCGGTCAAACTCCTGGGTCACTCTCCTTACAGCCCTGACCGAGCATCGTGTGACTTCTTTTTATTCCAGAAAATAAAAAATCAGATCAAAAGGTTACAATTTTCGTCGTCGGAAGATGCGCTGTCAGCGTTAGAGCAAGCTGTAAACGAAGTGTCTGCGGCGGACTGGAAAAAGTGTTTCGAAAACTTTGAAACTTTCTATAGAGGCAGGTGGAGAGTATTTTGAAAATATTTTATAAAAAAATATGGAACATTTTTTATTTTATTATTCCCAAAATTTCTGAGTGTCCCACGTATATGGACATACCTACATATACATAAAAAGTGTATTTAAATAAATAGCTATCACCTTACTATCGTAAAATTTTATGACAGAAATAATTATAAGTTATTTGACTCGCTGAAATTGTGACGTCATAATGTGTTACACTTGTACAAAATCAAGGCGGTGACGTTTTGAATTATGATAATAAGTGTGTCCAATTGATTTGCCGGTCATCTGCTCTAATATTCCAAAGCATCTTATGAGGCCCATTCACTAACCTACAGTGCAGTCATGCAGTGGGTGAAACTTGCAGGAATCAAGAGGCGTTCTGCTAGGAGTTGCAAGACGCAATGCAGGCTGCAACAATATTTACAATCCTGCATTACGCGGAGGACTGCTAGGCGGACTGCCATGCAGTATAGTGAATGGACCCCTTTATTCTAAAACGCTTAAGTTTGTATAGATTAAGCTAACATAATTGAAAGCACACCTCTTTTATTAGACTTTATCTAATATTAAAAAACAATTAAGATAGAAGAATAAAGGTTTCGATTTTCACGTTCATTACAAAAGCATTTTTATTTCAAAGAGTAAGACCGTGGATTACGAAGATTGGGATCACAAAGTTTGAGAATATGAGCCGCTAATTTCAGCGAGATATCAAGTTTTCCTTTTGATTAATGCTTAAACAGCCGATTAGTAATTTGAGCGGTTGTTGCTGAGTATTGCCACATTTAAAAGTCAAAAATTAATTTTCAGAAATGTGCTCGTTTTTATTATATAAATGTTAATTCGGTCTTCTAATATATCTCGTATTTGTAGAGTTGAAAAGAGAATTTGAAAGAAGGATTTGTCTAAGCTAAAAAGCTATTTTCCAAATATTACTTTAAGTATTTTTCTATAGATAAATAGGGATTCTTCTCACTTGGTTACCAATGGTCACAATTTATAATTATTAGAGCACATCTAGGTTTGTTTCGATTTTTTAAACTATAGTTTTATTTATTTATTAAAACTACGTTTTAACGGTTTTAATCGTGGTAATTAATTTGTTTTTTGTTATTCCGACGTTTAGGCCACTTTTCAGTGGCCGTGATCACGGAAGACAAAGATGTCAAGTGTCAACGAGTATTGTTAAAGTTTTATTTATCCTACCTCCAACTTGTTTATTTTAATTATTTAGTTTTAATTTTGTTTATGGTTATTATTTACTCTATGGGAGCCTAATCTAATTTACCGCCGCTTCACAACATGTTATGGCTTGAAGAGAAAAAGCGGCGCAAAAAACTCTTCAGCAAACATGCCTAGCTGTAATAATTTTATATAATATTAAAATGGGTGGAAGGAAAAATAAAAGATATTATCAGTCATGTTTGTTTGTGTTCCGGTGCACGCAGAAAGAGCTCACAGTGTCCTGAGGTCTGGCAGTTGGTTTTTGCTGGGTTTGGGTCTTGATAGTTTTGATGATCGGATCCCAAACAGGTGGGGTACTTGCCAACATGAGTGATGTCACGGACGGCAAGTCGACACTACGTGTTCGTACTTAATTTTTCGTTTAAAAATATTAAAACACTTTAAATCTTTGCCTATGTGTTAACAATCTAAAAATTTGTATCAAAAGTAGTCGTGAGAGTGTTTGTGTATACAAATACAGTCAAATTTTAACAAATTATTGATAAAGTGCTTATTAGGGGTGATAGTATCGTAAACATTTTTTTTTTTTACTAAAAGCGGGTAGGAAATTACATTGCGTTTGCGATTAGCTAAAATAACTGTGCCTTGCGACCTCTAGTGTTGATTCTTGCGTTTGTCTCTTTGTCGATCGTATAAAGTAAACATGGCTAAATGCTCTGCGTGCGGCAAGTTCCTCTCGCCGATAGGTGCCGCTACCTGTTTTTCATGCCCGTTAATATTTCATAGGGGGTGTGTAGCTATACCAGAAACGGCGATCTTGTCTAAGAGCTGGGCATGCCCTGAGTGTAAAAAGAAAGTACGCAAGGGTGATAATACTACTACTCCGGTAAAGGGCATCTGCGGAAACGACTCGCCATCCGAAACCGTGTTTCAGTCTGCCGCTGGTATTTCTGCGCCCGACATCTCTCCTCCAGAAGAGGATGAGAATGACGTGAAATGGCGGAATATATGAGTGAGCTACGTAGAGAAATGGTTCAGCTTCGCACTTCCATAGCGGGATTTGGTCAGCGTTTGGATAGCATCGAGTGTAGGTTGGACGTACTGGAGCAGAAGAAGGAGATCGTTGATTCGAAAAGCACGGCCGAACTGGAGAACACCATAGCACAACTTAAGTTAGAAATAAATGAGAAGGATCAAGAGGCATTATTATCTGACCTGGACATTGGATGTCTTCCTGAGGAGAAAGGCGAAAATATGTATCATATCGTAACTCTCTTGCCTGCCAAACTGGGAGTCAAGATTGAAGAGTGGGACATAATATTTGTTGAGCGTATTGGTGGGGTTGGTATGAGTAACGCCGTAAGCGGGGGCGAAACAGTAGAACGGTCACGGCGCGTTGTCGTGCGGCTTGCGCGTCGTAACTTGCGTGACGAACTTCTGCACGCTGCGCGTGTGCGGCGCAACTTGACTGCCTCGGACATTGGACTAGCGTCGCCCACAGCTTTGTCTCGTCGCATTTATATAAACGAGCGGCTTACTCGAATTAACCGCTATTTGTTCTATAAAGTCCGCGAAGAATGTCGTAAACGTAACTGGCGGTACTCATGGACAAAAAGAGGACGTGTCTATGCTCGACAAGGCGATGGCAAACAAGCATTTAACATTCGCTCCGAAAACGATTTAATTCCTGTTTTTGAAATTGGCAAAGTTTGAGTTTTTTAATTTTACTAAAAGCTATACGTTGAGGCGAATAATTTCGTTTAATACTTTTTATTCAATATATATAATGTATGTATACAGAGTCGCGATCACTCATTGTTTTGGTGGATCATTTTATGCTCCTGTAGGTCTATCAGTTGTAATTACTATCTTTATGACTATTAATTACTTTAAATTATATTATATAATATTACTTTTAAAATGTTTTTACTTTAAAATTATATGTCTTCGTGATTTTAATTCATTAATATTGTGTGTAAATTATGAAATATTTATAATAATACTATTTAATTTTTCAGTTTTGCTGTTTGTTTATATTTATTATATAATATTAATAGCTATTTCACATATTGATAATGAATAATAAATATCTAAAGATAGGTTTGTATAATGCAGGCTCTCTAGGGACTAATCAAGATAATTTTATTGTTTCTGTTATGCGCTATGATTTAGATTTATTAGCAATAAATGAGACGTGGCTTAGAGTGGGTGAGGAAGGTCGTGCTCCAACTCTGCCAGGGTACCGTTTTCGACACATACCACGTCCCTGTGACGTGCGCTCTCGTGGAGGAGGTGTTGGATTTTATATAAAACAGGGATTGATCGCGCGTACCTGGGCTCATCCTGTCGATCCGCTTTATAGGGCAGTAGAACAGATGTGGATCACTATGACCCTAAATGGGAAAAGATTAGCAATTGGCACAGCGTACCGACCTCCTTGGATGGATGTTGATCTTTTTTTCGACGCCATTACGGACTCCGTTAATTCATTAGGTCATTATGATAATTTAATTTTACTTGGCGATTTCAATATTAACTTTATAAATAAAACGGATTCAAAAACTCTTAAATTACTAACTATATTAACTTACTTTGATCTCTTTCAAATTGTAACTGAACCTACTCACTTTACTGATACCTCTAAGATACTCATTGATGTAGTCTGCACTAATTTACACTGTAAAAAAATTTGTTATGATCATTTAGGCTCCCTTTATGGTCACTGTCTTCTAGTCTGCGAATTTAACATTAAACGAAATAAATCTACATCGCATACTATAACATACCGACCCATTAAAAATATTAACCTAGAAAGATTCAAGACCGATCTGCAGACTATAAGATGGGACCTTTTAGCGACAATGGGTGACGTCAATGAAACTGTTGACGTTTTTAACCACATTGTTATATCCTTATTCGACCTGCATGCACCTGTAAAATCTTCTGTAATTAAAAACCGTTCTCCTCCGTGGATCACAGAGACCATAAAACTAATGATGAAATTGCGCGATAAGGCTTTAAGCGATTATCATAAAACCAAATTACAAACCAAAAAAGATTATTACAAAAAAATTAAAAATACTGTAAATGAAGCGCTTTATCGTGAAAAAATGGCTTACTTTAAACATAATATTAATAACAAAATACAGAATCCAAAACTATTATGGAAAAACCTTAAAAATACTGTAATACCTAAAACTAGTACAGAACTTCCATCTAGTTTTGTTAACCCAGAAAGCATTAACAACCACTTTTTAAACATACCCGGTATTTCTAACGCATGTAACTCTTTGATCACATATTTCAACAACAATAAATTTAGCAATGCAATCTTTAGTATTCAGTCAGTCAGTTTAGAGTCATTACAAAAAGTCTTCAAAAGTTTGAAGCCGAATGCTAAGGGGAATGATTCCATAAATCTTGACATGCTTTTGTTAACGTTACCTAACACTATGGAAATCGTTAGGTCTATTTTAAATATGTCACTAGACACTTGTGTGTTTCCTGATATTTGGAAAATCGCAATTATCCGTCCCATACCGAAAATTCAAAATCCTAATGATTTAAAAGACTTAAGACCGATTAGTATATTGCCATGCCTGTCAAAGTTTTTAGAAAAGGCAGTATGCATGCAACTAACAGATTACCTTGAATTTAATAGCATTTTGCCAGAATTACAGTCGGGCTTTAGAAAAGGTCGCAGTACGGTAACTGCTTTACTTGATGTCACTGACAACATACTTACTGCACAAGACGATGGGCTATGCACTTGCCTTGTATTGCTCGATTTTTCCCGCGCTTTTGATTCCATTGACATTGACTTATTACTTGCCAAATTAAAATACTATGGGTTTGACAGCAAGGCTATACACTGGTTTACTAGCTACCTTAGTAATCGTTACCAATACGTAAAACTTGATCGCGGCAATGGTTCTTCTCCTGTATCTAGTAAGTTATTGGTAAATAGAGGAGTACCTCAGGGATCAATTTTAGGCACTCTTCTTTTTATTTTGTACACGGCAGATATCACGCAACAAATACAATATTGTAAATTTCACATTTATGCCGATGATATCCAAATTTATATTTCATTTAAGCCAATGGATATTGATTCTGCTATTACAAAATTAAATGAAGATTTATCAAGTATAGCTTTGTGGTCCCAACAGAATTGCTTACTACTAAACCCCTCGAAGACCAAATATCTTGTTTTTGGAAGCAAAGTTAATTTAACAAATCTCAACCCTACAGTTACAGTTAACCTTAATGGAGTTCCTATTGACAGAGTATATGAAGCGCGTAACTTAGGACTTTTTGTCGACAGTGAGCTTAGATTTGAAAATCATGTTGCCAAAACAGTAAAAACTTGTTTTTATAAACTTAAAGTATTGTATAGAATTAGGCCGTACTTGAATGAGAGTATGAGAGTTCAATTAGTTGAGTCATTGGTTCTCTCGCAACTTAATTATTCTGATATTGTTTTTAGTCCTCGTCTGCTGAGCAGAACACAGAGATTAATCCAACGAGTTCAGAACGCATGTGCACGCTTTTGTTTTGACATTCCCTTTAGGAATCATGTGACACCATATATAAATAAGTGTTCGATGTTAAAAATGAAGCACCGTCGTAAATCGCATCTAGCCTGCTTACTTTTAGGTGTCATCAAGTATAAAGCTCCATTATACTTATACGATAAACTTTCGTGGTTTGCTTCTCAGAGATCGACTGAATTGCGACAATATGCTATGCAGCTTACGACGTTACGGCATAAGCCGGTTGCTTTTAGGGGTAGTTTTCGCTATGCTGCGACTAAATGTTGGAACAATATTCCGCCCCCTATTAAAAACTTGCAAAATATATACGGGTTTAGAGCGAAATTAAAAAAAATTATATATGATCATCAAGTGAGTCAGGCGGATCTTGTACATGATACTAGTGCCATATAATGATGTTGGTTTCATGTGCAGGTTCTGCCTGATCTACTTTAATTTTTCAGTCTCTTTTTGCCTGTTTAACCATGATTATTCTCAGATTAGATATTTCCTATTTGCAGCATATTTGACACAAACCAACAGACTGACAGACAAAATATAAAATTGATATTGTTATAGTTTTTTAGTTTTTAAGCTTTATGTTCCTTATTCCATTACATTCTTCTTTATAAATTCGCTTCGTAGCATTAATTTTTATATCAGTTTTTTTTATATATTAATGATATAGTTTATTTTTATATAATTTTTTATATTATATATTAATTTTTATATTTGTTTGTTTGTAATAGTCATATTTTATATTTTATTTTTTTTGGTTTTGTATTTGTTTCGTTTTGTCTATCCGTAAGACACTTGAACGGCCCTAACGGAAGACCAGCACTGGTTAAGCCAACCAGCATCATGCTGAGTTAGGACCGATTCAGAACTTCATTTCAATTCTATTGTCTTATAAGTACGTTTTGTGTTTGAAGTTCTGAATAAATATTTTTCTTTCTTTCAACAACTGCCACTTCAACTTGCTAATTTTGCGAGCTATGTCGGATAACTTGGTTCTCTTAGGGATGTCCTCATTTCTAATTCTATCCACAAGAGAGACACACAACATACCTCGCTCCATAGTCGTTGAGCGACTTGAAACTTGTGGGCCAATCCTGTCGTCAGTGTCCACATCCCGACTTCGTAGGTTAGGACGGGGAGGACGCACTGCTCGAAGACTTTGGTCTTCAAGTATTGCGGGATGGTCAACGAGAAGAGTTGAAGATGCTTACCGAATGCTGCCCAGCCCAACTGAATCCTCCTATTGGCTTCCTCCTTGAAGTTGTGCCTGCCTACTTGTATTTTCTATCCAAGGTAGACATAGTCTAGCATAACTTCCAGGGGGGCGCCATCGACGGTCATCGGTCTTGGTTTGACGTGTTCATGGAACATGACTTTCTTCTTGTCCAAATTCATGCCGAGACCGACTCGTCGGGAAAATTTATTTAAGCCATCCAGCTTTTCGGAAAGTTCCTCCACAGCCTCTGCAAATACAACGATATCGACAGCGAAGCAGAGGTGAGAGATGTACTCGCCGTTGATGTTGATGACCCATCCAGCCCAGTCCAGAGTTTTGAAGACATCCTCCATCGCGTTGGTGAACAGTTTCGGGGAAATCACATCCCCCTGTCTCACCCCGTGACGTAGGGGTATAGAATTCGCCCTCCGGTCCTGGATCTGGACAGTTATCGTTGCGGCATCATACAGACATCTCAGCACTTCAATGTATCGCCAATCAATACGGCATCTTTGCAATGACTCCAGAACAGCCAAGTTTCGATGGAGTTGAAGGTTTTCTCGTAGTCCACGAATGGTATATTTATTTCTCTGTATTTATAATGATTGTATGACTACAAAGTAATTTATTTAATTAAAAATAATGTTCCTCAAAAACTCTATCTATCTAAAAAACAAGACGCTGTTTGTCTTATATGCTAAGTCCTAATTAATACAATAACCAAGTACATTATTAAATATGTTTAAAACTGTGAAGAGGGAATAAAAACTACTTCCGCGTTTATATTTGTAATACAGGCATCACGACGACGTGAATAGCCTAAAAATCCATTAAATTTAATAATCTGGTAACACTGCCTTCGAGGCAATATTTACTTTGCGCGGGCGGTTTAATACCATTCCAGTTTCTATTCTTTGTGATTTCAAATTCAAATTCAAGTTCCATCCAGTTGATTAAATTTGTAACCGCCGTATTCTTATTTTAAAAAGAGTACGTTGATTTTTGGAAAAGCCAAAATCATAGCTGGATTATTCTATGAATAACGAGTATTCGAACTAGACTTCATTCTTCTTAACCGACTTCAAAATGTAGGAGGTTCTCAATTCGCCTGTATCTCTTTTTTGTATGTTCGTTACTCGATTTCTCCGTCAATTGTAAATCTATTTTCAAATTTTTTGTTTTAATCGAAACGGTATACTCTCGAATCAGTCCTATAGTAACCATGTTAGGACCTGATGAGTGGATCCAGGGAAATCAAGAAAAACCCTTGAAAATTGTTAACCGACTTCTTTGTTTCGTTCGTTACGTTTGTTACGTGAAGTGACTTCAAATTGTTTCTTTATTCGTAAGTATATATTTCCATGCTGGTCCTATTATGACCAAGTCAGGATCTGCTGAGTGGATCGCAGGGAAATAGAGAGTAACCCTTGGCGACGAGCGCCTACACCGAAGAGTGAGTTAGCAATAATAGCAATACTGTATACGCATGCTACTAGTACAATATCTAATGGCGCTTAATATGTTATTTCTAAAACTATTCCAGTATTTGCACAAGTAAAAAGTATAAATACAGGTATTTTTTTAATTAAAACAAAACCGACTTCAAACTTAAAAGCAAAAAATAAATATTTAATCGACTTCTTTCTACAACATTTAGAAAGTCGGTGCAAAGTAAAACATAAAAATTTTGCAGATTTGTTGTTGTTTTTTTGTTTTACTTGGCTCCGACTTCAAGATGTTGTAAAAAAAAGTCGGTTAAATATTTTTTTTATTCTTTTAAGTTTGAAGTCGGTTTTGTTTCTGTTATTTTTTCAGGTCTAAGCAATTTGGTCCAATTCTAGGAACTGAACTGAAAGTGCAAATGATGCTTTCTGATTCAGAATTTTTACCGTAAACATATTAAATTAGGTATTTCTGACATATGAAAATTTTAAACGCTAGAAGAATGGTAGGAGATTCATCTAATGATAAATAGCTCTGATAAGCTCCTAAATTCTACAACACTAGATGGCGCCACAAATTATTCAGTTTTATAATTTAAAACATATTTTTATAGACCAAATCAGTCACACAATTGAAATGAAACTTATGAAGACTTACAATGTTTATAACTGATTTCAAGATCATGTCGTTATCTTCTTTTTTTGTGATTTAATTAGAACATTCTATTGGCAAATATTATCTACATACATATGCTCAGTAGCTTCTGAGAAGAAGAGATAAGAAAGTCTTTAACATATAAAGACAGACGGACAGACTAGCAAACAAACAAACAGACTGTAAAGCCGATATTAGACGGTTCATTCATGTCTTTAAATTAGGATGAATCAACCAAAGTGATCCATATACACTAAAATCATTTAATAGCGCCGTGTCTTTTCAATTCTGTCTCTTTCAACCAAACTGATTTAATGTTGTTGATATATACGTCTACTATCAGCTTTAGGACGACCTTTTATATCCTGGCCCCTAATGCTGGAACACAACTCAAGGTTGCTATGGCGGCATACCCTAGACTTGGGGTGAGAGCTATCCAGACAGATAAACACTCTACTCTGTGGGTTGTTTTGTCGCCTCTTACGACAAGCCGCTCGGCAGCAGGAAATTGCATTCTTTCACTAAGGAATTTATAAAGATTCCCTTTTGACTATGTAGTTAAAAAATATTGTTCTAAAATTTAAAGCTCTCTTTAAAAAACCCTACTGGGTCTAATAAAATATTGTTCTAAAATTTAAAGATCTCTGACTAAAAATAACCCTGTTCGGTCTAATAAAATATTGTTCTAAAATTTAAAGCTCTCTGCAAAAAAATCCTATTCGGTCTAATAAAATATTGTTCTAAAATTTAAAGAACTCTGACAAAAATAACCCTATTCGGTCTAATAAAATATTGTTCTAAAATTTAAAGCTCTCTGCAAAAAAATCCTATTCGGTCTAATAAAATATTGTTCTAAAATTTAAAGATCTCTGATTAAAAATAACCCTATTCGGTCTAATAAAATATTGTTCTAAAATTTAAAGCTCTCTGCAAAAAAATCCTATTCGTTCCAATAAAATATTGTTCTAAAACTCTCTGAGAAAAAAGCCGATTCGGTCTAGTAAAATATAGTACTAAAATTTAAAGTTCACTGAAAAAAAGAGTCGATTCGGTCTAATAAAGATTATTCAGTATGCAAACAACTGCAGAACTACGATTTTCAATTACCGGTAATATCTACCGGGCTTTTAATCCTTTGTGTTTCATTTCCACATAAAACTGGGCTTTAGGCACTTTTGTTATTCGAATTTCTAATTTCCTCTACTTTTTGTTTAGTTGCGGAAACGAAAAGCAATGTTGGAGCTATTTAGTCTTTCATTTTGTGTGAATGTTTCATTTTCAAACGGCTGCCCGAATAAAGGAATATAATATATGGAAGTATTCTGTATTTGACGGAGGCGGTTTTTAAAATTCGCCCTGTCTGTGAGTTTCGAAATAATAATAATAATAACAGCCCAAAATCGTCCCACTGCTAGGCTCGGGCATCCCGCTATAGGGGAACGGACAGTATACCCGCCACGCTTGTCCAAGGCGGCTTGGTTGGTTGACACATAGGTTATCTCGATGTGCAGGCTTCATCACGATATTATCCTTCACCGTTGTTAGCAAGTGGTGATTGTAACAATATGAAAATTAGATTAGAAAACTGCCTAAGTGGGACGCGTGCACTAGCCATTGCGCTACTACGCATTACTTACTTTCGAAATATGGAGTGAAAAACTACTCAAAGGTTTTTGTTAAATCTGGTACAGATTTAACAAAAACCTTTGAGTAGTTTTTGATATATAAGGCGTACCGAACAAAAAATACTGACTTGACATTGTGACGGATGATTGATTGCCTTTTTTATTTTTTTATTGGTGGAGTATAGCCGACATGCTGATGGCCCATCTGGTGAATGATGGTCGCCGTCACCAATGGACATTTGCAATACCAGAGGTTCTTCTGGCCTCGACGAGTTTAGTGACTGCTTTATAAAAAACCTTATATGGTAGTTACTCAGGGATAACCTTTACAGGGAGCTCATATCAAAGCTCTACGATGCACAAGAGAAACTTTCTTGAGAACCGTTACGTACATGAAGAAATTATTTTAAATTTTTATTGCATGACTTCTGCAAACAGGCAGACGGCCCATCTGATGAAAAGCGGTTACCATCACCTATGGCCACTTTTAACACTAGAGGTGCTACCAAAGTGCTGCCGCTCTCTAAAGGGTGCCTGGATCCTGGCCACTAATGCAGGAACACAATTGAAACCATCCAGACTGGTAAATACCCTACCAGCTGCCTGGCAGTGGATAGTTTTGTCACCTCTTACGACAGGTCGCCGCCGAAGGAAATTATATTCTTTCTCCGTTCTTGCACGGATAAAATAACTTAAGAAATTGGAGATGAACGCTCAACCTATAGCAATCGGTGCGGTGCTATAAAAGAAGACAGTCTAAACAGTCAGGTCACCTGATCAAAGGAATTTTCTTTCTCCGTTCCTGCACGCCAAAATAATGATAAGCATGTGGTTATAGTTCTCCTGGAATTGGAATTAAAGTAATAAATCATAAATTTGCATCTATACATACAACTGACGTCATTGACTGACTATCTATGCATGGGAAAGGCACATTCATCCTCATATTATGTCAGACAAAAAAGGTTCGCCAAAAAGGAAATAGTTGGGTATTTGGGCAATAAATCAAAGCCAACGGATGTTAGAAAAACTGGACAGATTTTTGTTTAGTTGTTCCTCTACATGTTGTATGTTGTAACATGTTTGGTGGGTATGTGTAACATTTTCGGGAATGTACGAAAATTATTAGACACAATTTTTGCAGATTTTAGATGTTTATAGTGTTCCTTAGCAATGAACATCCAGACAGGCAAATAAAAATCTCTATATGGTCTTCGTAAATCTTGAGAAGGCATACTACTACGTTCCTCGAGAAATTCTGTAGTGGATCCTTAGAGTGAAAAGGCTAGTACACAAATCCGTTCTGCAGTGAGAACCACGAATAAGTTCTCTGTGAAGGTAGGTTTTCACCAGGGTCCACCTTAAGTCCTTACTTATTTATGCTAATTATGGATGTGAAAGAAAGAGACATATTGTGCCGAACCCAAATAATTGGGATATGGTGAAAGAAAAGAGAGAGGGATGCGTTGACCACAGAGGTACATGATGAGGCCCACTGGTGCATGCTATTCACAGATGATATTGTTCTGGTAGATGAAGAC
This sequence comes from Dendrolimus houi, assembly GCA_039645545.1. Taxonomy (NCBI): domain Eukaryota; kingdom Metazoa; phylum Arthropoda; class Insecta; order Lepidoptera; family Lasiocampidae; genus Dendrolimus; species Dendrolimus houi. The sequence goes on from CM077136.1 coordinate 12,022,967, forward strand.
GGGGTGGCATTTAAAACAAACTGGGCAGGTGGCAGCAAGCCCTAGAGAACGTTGAGTTGAAAATCAGCAGAACCAAAACCGAATACCTATTTTGCGATTTCTGCGGGACCTCTAGTCCTATGTCTCCTAAACTACAATCAACGACACTGCCGTGTAACCCCGAATTCAGATACTACCTTAGTTCACTACTGCAGAGTAATTGTGAAATAGAGAAGGATGTGAGAAGAACAATAAATGTAGCATGGCTAAAGTGGAGACAGGTAACTGGTTTGACATGCGACCAACTAATGCCACTGAAACTAAAAGGTCAGATATATAAATCTATTATAAAATGATGATAATGTTGGTCCAATAAAGTGATAGACCGCAAATGCCTCCACTTAGCTGAGATGAAAATGTAGAGATGGATGTGTGGTGTTACAAGAATGGATAAGGTAAGAAACGAGTACATAAGGGGATTTTTAAAAGTTGCACCCGTGACTGAAAGATTAAGAGGAAGAAGATTAAGGTGGTATGAGTATGTATTGAAGAGGGAAGAAAGTCGCGTAACAAAGAGAATTTTAAACTACTAGATTGATGGGTACAAATGTAAGTAGATAAAAAAAAGATAGATGGATTCTGTGACGGATGATATGATTATTTGTGGTGTGACAGAAGATGTTTGTCAAAATAGAGGAGTGTGAAAGGAAAAGACATATTGTGCTGACCCCAAATAATTAAGAGAAGGTGAAAGAAATAAGAGAACCTTCAATTATTATGCATCGTGGCCACAATTGCGTAATGTTATTTGTTTAATATGTCCATGTTTTCGTGTACAGCGTTGGTGTAAGTAACTGCTCAGTGGTTAGGGATCTCGCGTCACAAACTCAAAGGGCAGGTTCGAATCCTGACCGAAAAGCATGCACCACTTAGGCAGTTTTCTGGTCTAATGTGCATATTGTTACAATTACCACGTGCTAATGGTGAAGTAAAACATCGTGATGAAACCTGCATGGTGACATCGAGCAGCCTTGCAGGTATACTGTCGGTTCCTTTATGAATGGAAAGCCTGAACCCAGCTGTGGGATGTTTATGGGCAAACATCCCAATGTTTGCCCATAAACATCCCACAGCTGGCTATTATATTTGGTGTACAAAAAAGAGTTATCTATCTATCCATACAAATTCAGTAATTTCTGATGATGTAACACTCAAAGACAACCGTGACTTCATAAGGGAAAGGCTTTAAAACACAAAATTTGAACTATTAACAGAAAAAACTTCAAAATATTAACTCTATCAGTATGAGCATAGTTTTTGAATTTTTTTTTATTTAAACTTAAATAAAAATAATTATAGAACTGCTGTTTTAATTTAATAATATCTTGATGTATAATTGCAAAATATGTGATGTCAGACTAAGGAGGAAGTCTCACGAATGTGACCAGTTGTGAAAAGGACGGGGGAGGGGTAAAAAAATCATGAATTTCGTGTGACGTAAATTGAGAACGGCCCCTAATGATTACTGAACCCCGAAATCCTTCTGTGTTTATGTGAATGCGTGCTTATATTTCTGTAAATAACAATTAGTTGTTAATTAACTTGGCCTAAGCGGAGTTCTGGTGAAGTTTGGGTTGATTATTTCGATTTCCTCCCATAACTCTACAAAAACTTTATACAAGCCCTGTCTGCGATAAACAGAACTTTTTCAATCATTACAACCTCATTTCATTACTACATAATATTATTATAAATCACACATGTCACTCGCCTTACATACGTCTAACATAAATATTATATCTAAATAGTACTATAAATCTAATTACATAAAGGCCTGTAAAAACATAAAATATACATCTTAAATCGACACAGACTTTTAAATTTAATATATAACATATAGTTAACAAAACAACCCCTATAACTCTAGCAAGAGGGAAATGTCCATATTATAACATATGGAACCTGTATCATAAGGTAACAAAAGCCTCATAAACCGACAAATTTCATTTTATACCTGATCAAAATTGGGTCGGCTGGACCCGTAAAAGCATAGAGCATTTTAGACCCTTCTGTATATATATATATATATATATATATATATATATATATATATATGTACATTTATGTAAGGTTATTTAATTGTAAACTATTTCTTTGTTTAGTGAGGTAAAAATACTAGTAATTGATATTTCCCTAAACACGTCCATAGGCCACAACGGTAAACACTTTACATCAGATGAGTCATCTAGCTGAATGCCTGTCTCAGGTAATAAAAAAGTACTATCAACTATAAAACGTGCAAAATTAGACAATATCGGCAAATTAACAGCCCAGTTTTGGGCTCAAGCTTCTCTCGGGCTACGGAAGGGAAAGATATACTCACTATGATAGCTTACAGCTAATAGTGGATTTTACAGACAGTAATTTTAATTTTTTTAATATACACAGTTGTAATCTTAGGACAGAAAAACTAAAATATGCATACTCTTTGCCAGAATTCGAGCCTAGGTAAAAAATCAAATTTAGTAGAAAATGAATTTTAGACAACTTGGTATTGACTTATAGACAAAATACATTTAGATGTAAAGGTTTCACGTTTGGTACGCCAGCAGTTTCACACCAAAATACAAAAGGAAATGATATATACGAGTAAGCATTTTTTAAATCTTGCTGAAGGCTTAGCCACGATTTGGCAATGTCGCTTTAATAATTAAGATCAACTCATTAGATAAATTAGGTAGTGTGTGCAAGATGTTCGTATATTGTTAGCAGAGTCTGATAAGGGCTCTGCCTAATGCTATTGCACCAGCCTATATTAAATAAATTTATGCCATTTTTAAGGCTGTTAGTTTGGACATATTCCACTAATACATGAAAGACACCATTTATCTTACACACATGAAAGTATAATTAGGGAAAATGCCGCTGACCGGTGACTTTACCTTATATTGTAAACTTGAATATTGTTGGGGACAAACAAAATAGCTATTTCAATGGCGAGGAATTTGTAACATATTATCTACGTACTGTACCGAATGTTAATAATATTTATAACTAGTTGTGCCTGGAATTTCCTTCAAGACGTATTAATATTTACGTATTGTTAGGGACTAGATTAATTTAGAAAGAATACTGAAATTATACGCTGGACAACGATGGTGAAAATACATATATTTGGTAACATCAACAAAAATATCATTCGCTTGTAAGTAAAATAAATTAAGAATAAAAATACGAAAGAGTTCGTTACAAGTATGTTAGCTCGAACAAGGCATGTACCCAGGGCAACGAAAGTTCTATATACGTCACTGGGAGAGTTCCAGCAGCCAATCAGCGCGCAGCGTTTAAATTGTACATTTTTTAAATATAGTATATGAAAAAATAATTAAATAAGGGGGACGGTACTAACATTTTCACACGCAAATATGTTTTTTTAAATATAAATTACTAGGATATGCCTGCGACTTCGTCTACGCTTGACTTCTAATTCTAATTAAACCAATGTAAGCTATGGTTTTAGTAAAAACTGTGTCAGAATAAGCTAATTGTTACGCTCCATAACTACAAATTCCGAGAAAATTCCCGCAGGACAGAGAGCGAAAGAGAGAGAGATAACACTTTATTGCACACCAAAATATGCAATTACAAAAACAGATCATATTTACAACATTTTCTAGGCATTACAATAGGCGGCCTTATCTCTCAAAGCGATCTCTTCCAGGCAACCTGAATGAAAGAAATTTGAATCAGGCAATATATTTCCAGGATAAAAATATCTCACATTTTATTACATCAAATTGGCCATCGATCAATAAAAAAATCAGAATGGTATTTGTTTTTTTTTAATTTGGCCATTTCAAATCGTTCCTAGAAAAATTCCCGCGGATTCCCAGTATAAAAAGTAGCGCAGATTTTAAGTCTATAAATTTGCTGTCGATCAGCGAAAACCGCATCAAAATCGGCTTAGTATTTTTTATGTGAATCTCGAAGAAACAGTCACAGAAGAAACATCGTTTATATAGTCTATTCCAGTTGTTTTTTTTAAATAGCTCCATTGTACAGACACGGCATGTTTAGAATTTTATAATATTATAGATTAAATAAATACTTAACTCTATACTGAAATCTATGTTACCAAAGCCGTAACAGTATGTATATGTTATAGTCAAACATCGAAGTTCTGGCGCTCCTAGGTTTGACTAGTCAAACCTCAGGTCTGACATAAAGTTTTAGTCAAAGTCCAAATAAGTTTTTCTGCTTTTGACTAACGAATTTTTGTCTAACCTAGAAGAGAATAATTTATACAGTCATTAAACATGTAATAAGTTCAGTACGAATCGACGTTTGACTGAGTCTGCCTTAGTCGCTTCTAGAATCGACTAGGCAAAGTGCGCAACAGATTATTTTACGTTCGACGTTTGACTAAAAAGTTAGGTACTTCAAGGTTTGACTAAAATACTTTAGTCAAAGGCTGAAATTAGAATTTATTTCGGGTTTTGTAGAAAGGCCTTGGTCAAACCTAGGATAAAATAGTAATTCCGAGAAGAGACTGCATATCGACCTTTGACTATAACATTACCCTAACGTTGCTAATCGTTAACGCGTTACTTTTAATGTTATAAGTAAATAGCATTTCGTTACAATCACTAACACTACACAATAAAATAATAAAATACTCGTTCATCGCGTACAGCGTCACGCCGCGTCGTACGCAGCTTACGGCGTTTGTATTTGTTAGTATGGTTTCAGTAACACAGTAGCACAGAAATAAATTGTTACCCTAATAAATTTTTCTATAGCTACCTACAGAATCGATAAGCATCGAAGCTTATTTATTACATTATAGAATCTCGGCAACATGTACCATGTACTACAAAACAAACCAATAATTTGCGAAGAAAATAGCCTTGGAATAGGCAATCCGTGGTTTTCTCCCGGTTATGTATTCGATAAGAGAGAGAAAAGGAGAAATAAAAAATATAAAATTTATGTTACCCATTATCTGTTGATTTTTAAGATATTGTAATAATTTTGGCAAATCAATCCTTATTCAGTTCGGAAGTCCGTTGTCAAGTTCGATTTGTCCTGTATATTTTACAGCCGTTTTAAAAAAAATATTAGGTTTACCTTGCTCACTAAATGTCGCTGGTATTGATTTTTCATATTTTTATGGAAGCAATATCAATTAATAAATAATATATACGGTAAATTAAGAGTAACAAATCCTAATTACCGACCATAGGGAACGTTCCCAAAATTTTAATTATGTTTCCGCATGGGGTGACGTATTTCTTTTCTTATATTTTTAATGTCGACTTCCGAGAGGGGATAAAAACAATTTGTCATAAAAATAAATGTCAGTATACTTTCTTAAGTGAAGCCCAAATCCATTGACAATCGAGCCTGGAAATACCTTCCCGCACGCAATAAAGTGTACAATGGAGTTCTTTCTGTGGACGCGATGTCTAAAATCGGTTGGCTCCATTATCTAGGATTACGGCCAGCCCTCGAAATCTCTTTTGAATGGTATACAAGATAAGCAGTAATTTATTAGCCTGGAACATTGGGTAACATGGTTTAGATTTATCGTTGTATTATGTGATACTCTGCTCCAAACTTAATGTAATCTCAACATTAGCCATAAAATTTTTCCCTTTATCTGATTTTACTGGTTTCTTTGATTTTCAATTAAACAATTTGCCTTCGTCTTGAATTAAAAATGCTACCACATCACATAATATAATAAAGTGAATAGTAATCACGGTTAATTGAAGTAATTCGTACTATTCTTTATTAGTTCTCTTAAGCGAGAGTTCAAGTAGAAAGAGAAAGAAAGTATGAAAATTGATTTACTTAATAACTTAAAGATTACTTCCAAAACTTGTAGATAGCATAGCTTATGGAACTTCCGGAATCATAAGAAAATAATTTTAAAAAGTTTCGGAAACATTAGACGATGTAAATTTTTTATTTATTGTATTGTTTTTTTTTACCGCAGACAGGCTAACAAACCCTACCTTATGGAAAGTATTAATTATCGTACCCTATGGTCCTTTGCAAAGATAAGGTGCTACTAAAGTGGCCGGTAGTACGCACGTAGGAGGCACTGGAACCTGGCCACTAATGCCAATAAACTAACATTGTGCTAATTTATCCTATCATTACCGTCGTGCCAGTTGGCGGAACGTCTGTTACTAAAATATTCCGGCACCTCCCTTCCAAGTAAGCTTAGGTCAGGAACCACATTGCTTTAAGGTCGGGAGGTTTAAAGAGGAATTATACTCTGTCGTTGAAAGGTTTCAGTGGGATGCCCTCTTTTTCAGATTCGAATGTGAAAAGTTTTTGTATTGAGTTTCTGTCATGAGTGTGAAATTTATCTTTTTTGTATACGGTAAGGGTTGAATTTTTTATTTGTGATTTCAATATATTTCTTTTTTTGAATAAAATTGTAAATAAAGTGGATCTTACTCATTTGGTGATTTCGTTATGCTTTTTGTATGTAGACATGCTTTTTATAAATTAAAAAATAGGAACACTAGACAAAAAAAAATTATAGCGCATAACCTGTATGAGAATTTGAATCTACGTCATGGGAATGTGCTGGGGTGGTTTTTTTGAGATATAATTTAAAAAGGAACTCTGAATGTCTGGCTGTCGCAGCTGATTATTTATTTACTACTAAAGTTAAATAGCAGGGTGTAATTAATCTGTAAAACATTTTTCTCTGCTCTCAAATTGCATATTTTACTGGAGACCTATTTAAGGCAACGTGTTTACGCAACGTGTGCGTTCCAGCCATTGTAAAATGAAACTACGATATAAAACAGAAAATTAGAGCGTTCCCAAAATGCTGCCCGCATCGTCACGCTACCAACGCTGATGCGTTACAGGTGTAGGCCAGCCTTTTGTGCCTCAATTAATGTGTTATATAATTACGTTTCAAAGAATTAATGGAGTTGTAGCGAACATCATCGAGTAAGGTATCAAATGGACACTCATTTAACGCAGCTAAAGTGGGTGGGAGCTAGTAACATAATAGCTTTTACATAATACGAAAATATTGAAGCATGTTGTTTTTAACGATTACTCTGCACTTTAGTTGCCAAACCGCATTATGGAACGTGACTGGCGCTATCTAGGGATGACGTAGTGGGTCTATATTTTTATATACATTTTATGTAGGTACTAATTATAACAGTTTTCGCGTCTTCGTTGGCGTATATTAATTTTATGAAGTACAACAGGGAAGTGGCAGGCGAAACAACTGAGATATCTATCTAAAATATTATAAAATTCTAAACATGCCGTGTCTGTATATTTAAGCTATTTAAAAACAACTGGAATAGACTATATAAACGACGGAGAACACGACGCCTTTTTCTTTCAGATTTCTTGTCTGTTTCTTCAGGATTCACGTAATAAGTACTGGGACAATTTCGATGCGGTTTTCGACGACCGACAGTCGTTTCTTAGATTTAAAATCTGCACTACTTTTTATTCTTGGTATCCCGCGGGATTTTTCTGGGAATGATTTAAAATGGCCAAATAAAAAAAAATCGAATTCCAAAGTGATTAGTTTAACTTTTCGATAGCAAATTGTGTGATATTTTTTATCCCGGGAAACTCGCAGGAATTTTCCAGGGAGTGGTTTGTAGTTGTTCGGGTGCGTAAAAATAAGCTTATTCCGACACAGTTTTCACTAACCCGATAGCTTACATTCTTTTTTAATGCTGCGGTATTTTGTGTCCCAGGAAACCCCATATCCTAGTAATACATAAAACAGTCGATAAAGGCTTTCGACATAAATTCCATAATCGGATCTTAAAGTATTACTATCGTTAAGGATATGAAGAAACCGCTATTACCATCGTCTTGTCAGTGGGACTACACCCTTATGAAGGGCGGGCAAATTGGGAACATACTGAACCCTAGGGAATTGGGTAGGACTAAAGTTTTTGGGCACAAAGTGAAATTTATAACGCGTAATATTGTTTTTCGTTTGCTGTATTAAAATTTATGGTGAACGGGTAGTTTGTATTTTATTGTGAGTGGTAAACATTTGTTTAGACTGGGATATGTAATTTACACTTTTTTATTTATTCTTCTGATTCTACCTATAGCTAGCAATCAGTTTATTGGAACGCAGTATTCCGGGTTCAATTCGTGATCAAGCAAATTTCTTAGGGATATATACTTTTTATGATTTAACTAGAGTACAAATAAGTGGAAAGCACTTAATTTAATTATTAAAAAACTAGAGTTTTCTCTGCGTGTAGCCGCAGATCAAACCGCATGCCTAGCTCCGTTTCTAAATATAGATATATAGCGAGCTAAGCCTTTGCAGGCTTATCTCACTGCAACGGAGAGGTCCCAGGTCCTATTCCCTGTATTATAAATTTCGAAAATGAATTTTACCGTTATTTACTATGGTCTGGGTATCTGGAATCTTCCCCAGAGTAGTTCGTTGTATATTACCCATCATAACACAAGCGTAACTTGCTTATTTTGGGGATATACAATATGTGTATATGTCTGCTGATTATTATATATACTATACTAGCTGATACCCGCCCGCTTCGCGTGCCGTAAAGGAAATTCGTAAAATCCGTTCTTAGCTGACCCGTACTTGGCGAAAGGAAGGTCCATGCCAAATTTCAAGTCTATAGGTATTATAGTTCCTGAGTTAGAGTCACTATATACGTGGATTTCAATTATATATATTTAGATTATGTGTATGTACATCTTACCAAATTTCTATCATAATTTTATAGACTTGTTTTTGATAAAATTAGTTGTGACATAAACGGACAACTGACGAATATGACGAAATTATAAGGTTTTTGTACTTGTCAAGATGGCTGCGTAATCTTTAAAAATCGTAATATATGCACATTTAAACACAAAAGGCAATACTTGCGTAGCATTTTAAGTGCTTTATCTTTACACCCGTTGGGACACAGCATGAAGATAATATACATGAGTTATTACGAACATTCATGTCACGTGTGTTTTATATTTAACTTTCCAATTATATTTAATGTGACTTTTACCGAGATACCAACCCCAAGAGTAAAACCTTACGTGATAACATTGTTCACTGTTTTGCACTAGTACGTAGTGTTTAAATTAATTCATATTTTATACTAATGGATAAACGGCAGTCTGGAACTTAGTTTGGCTAACAGTAATACTTAGCCTGCAATATTAGGTCCTATATCCGTTTGCATAGGCGAAGAGATCGAGCGCTATGAGATGTTGCTAGAACTAAAGTGTTCGGAGAATACGAAATCCTTATATTCCTTAAGCAACCAGGTGTTTATTACCTTTGCTATTTAAATTATCTGTAATCCTTTTATGTTTGCCTTAATTATTCACGGTCATTTGTTCGCATTACGTTTCTAAGTATTGAAAAGTAATTATCCCTTCCGCTTGTCGAATTGAAGAATCATAAACCGTTTTATTGTTGAAATTCCATTGCAGGTTCTTAAAGCTATGTGTTTCGAATTAAACCTCACCAGTTTGAGACTTCCAATGAATGGTCTGTCCATGTTTATTGGGAAGCTATATCTATTTTATGAATATATAAGGTCGGCTCGTTAAGACAGAGTTAGTTGAGTTTCAACTGCGATCGAGTTGTTCTTAAATGTTCATTTGGAACAGAAATTTTACATAAACGGACTTAGTGTTTTTTTACTTTATTACAATTTTCCGCCTCACGGTTTAGACTTAACTGGTGCCATTAGCCATCTCAAAACACCGATTAAGCAGAAAGGAAGGTAACTAACTGGTACCATTTGTCACCCCAGAATACGGATTAAGCAGAATTATAGGTACCTGGTGCCATATGTCATTTCAAAATACCTATTAAGTAGAAAGGAAGGGAGGTAACCGGTGCAATTTGCTTCTCTAAAATACCGATTAATCTGACAGAAAAGGGTAACACATAGTATATTGCACCCCAAAATAACGATTGAATAGAAAGGTCTATACATTCATCATTAGAGCTGGCCTTTTGCGTGGCAGCATTCATGTATCTGATTTATGCCCGGTTTCAATATTGCAAAAACGATTCGATTTTGATACCGACGGTTAGAATATTACCGCCTGGTAACTCTACTGATGTTTCTATAATGAACTGTCCGTAGCTAGTTACTCATGAAACTACCAACTACCGATGGGAGGGATTTTCTAACCGATCAGTAGACTTTTTATATAGAAACGACAGATGAAGTGTTTCTAAATTGTAACCGTTGGTTGTCAACACTACTATTCGTAGGAATTTTATTGCCATCCGATTTCGGCCGGTTGCCGGTTTTATTTGGGTTACCGGTTTTTTTGTCGTTATTAATACGTGATTTTAAATTAAATTAAACTCAATTTTTTACTTCTTCTTTTGACTTGGATTTAATTCTTATTTATATCTTTAAATTTTACCATTTCTATCATTAACAGTTTTAATTCCAATTCAAGTATTACTTTACTATTCATGTCTATTAATATTATAAATGCAAAAGTAACTTTGTCTGTCTGTCTGTTACCCTTTCACGGAAAAACTACTAGAACGATTTGGTTGTAGCTCAGTATATATACTTTTTTTGATGCCGAGGATGAACATAGCATACTTTTATTCCGAAAAATTGGATAGTTTCCGGGATAAAAGTAACTGTAACTTGGTATATATGTAAGTTCATTATGTAGGACGGACATAGGATATTTTTCATTATTCTTTCTAATAATAAGGTCAAAGGTTCGAAAGTTATTAGACTACAGTTTTTTGTTATTCTTGATCTTCATCTACAATAACGTTATAGTTGTCGATTGTGACCTAATGCGTCTTAAATATAGTCTTAAAAATAACACTGTCAATGAATATAACATTATTGATAGAAAACGTATTAGTACGTACTAACTGTCAATATTTAAAGTCATTAACAATAAATAACAACATCGCTTTAAATAACACATTAAATCCATAATTGCATCTGTGTGAAACGGTGAATAACTATAACATTATCCCAAAAGAAGCAGTAGCATTACAAAAAGTTCCCTAAAACAACTGAATGAAAACAAAAATCGGACAAGGTTTTCGTCATTTGACTCTGGAACCGTAAAAACCGTTGTTTTTAGTCTTAAATTAAATTTATTATTATTATTTAGTATTAAATTTAAAAAATTGCGGACAAAAACCACAAATCACTAAAACTACCGAAAAATTTCTGAAGTGACGACACTGTTTCATCTTTTTTTTGCAACAAACCCAATGACATTGGAACAATCATTATTTTAAAAGTTTATATGTTGTTTGCGTTTTGTTCATGCAACATTCATATAAAATGGCTCTATAATTATAGTATTTTTAAAGCAGGTTGATTAAAATCTTGAGTTTTAATGACAATCGTATATCCCAAACGATCTCTTCTTTTGAAAATGTATTTATTTTGTACTTATACCTCAACTCATTGAATTAAGTTGCGTGTACTACTCGTACGACCACAACTACATTGCGTTAGCAAAACGCTTGGGAGGGAATTAGTTACTGATAACCGACAGTATTACTAATAATTGTCAATGAGATTGTGAAACCCTCGTATAGCCCTCTCAACCATCGGTTATTGGTAGATTCAAAATCAATCAATTACTATTACAGACAACTGTCGGTAAAATATAGAAACCGGGGGCTAGTAGATAAAACTGCAAATAAGTCGCCTACGTTTGTACGTTTTTGTTTTACGGAAACTGGTCCGTTACAATATATGCTTGACATAAATGTCTAATCATGTTGTCTTCGTCAGAGCCCGCTAGAAGACAATAACTACAACAAATAATGACAGACACAAATCGACACCAATAATTCAGTAATGTACTATTAATGAACAAATGTTATAATCAAATTTAGCATCTATAATTATTACACATCCATTTTTTTTCAGATTTTTCCTACTGTTAGTTATGAAAAATATCCTCCTGGCATTTTTATTGTACGGAACTTTTGTACTCGTAATTTAAAAAAAAAACAAAATATCTTTTCCTGTAAACTTTCATATTTTTGAATATTGGATGCACTGAGGCGTCGAGTTGAATTTTGTTTTTTGGTATATATTCAACAGTTTTAAATATACGACCGCACACCGTTCCTGAGCGCATAACATTTTCCCGCGGCAAAAAGAAACCAAAAATAAGCGAGTGCTGCTTAAAAAAGGCACCTGTGAAATGTGGGTATGTATAGAAAAGGATCATTTCCTCGACGCGTAACATGATCCTATCGGCACATCGGAAAAATTGGAACGATAAAGGATTCAATTTTGCAGCCGTGTTATGTAAAATTGAAATTGGGTTATACGTTTAACACCTATGTAGATAGATGTCTGTAGATTATACATTGCGGTTACGGCCAAAGAACAATACAAGAAGGTTTGTCGTTTTATCTTGTACAGTTCGCTGTCTCACTCTATTCTTGAGCGGAGCGCTGGTAAAGTTGGGTGAATATCCTGAGTGAATCATTGTCCGCAACTATGTTATTTTAAACTCCTGCTAGATCATTAGTTTTTGGCTGCCATATTGTTGATTAATGCTCATTATTGTTATATACAAGGCTTTTGAATTGAAGAAGTTCTTAAGAAGATATAGGACTTAAAACAAACTTGGTTGCGGACAATAATTCGCTCAGGCGATTCACCCAGTTACGCAAGTTCGTGTGGTCTATCAATTTTTCTTTTTAATGTTAGAACGAATACGATACCGTCGATTCTAAAGTTTCTATTTTTGTGCTAACTTCTGATTATAAACAATTTTTGATGGCATAGATACAGATCAAATCTACGTTATGCTGTAAAAATCTGATATTGAGCGAAAGAATAGGTTTTTTCGTTTCCGAAGTGAAAACAATTTATTTATTTTTTGTATTTATAGTTAATTCTAAGGTAGTAATTGCTGAAACTATCTTGGTAACCGTTCAAAATTGAAAGTGGATGTTTTAAAATTTGAATTTAAAATAATAATAAAATTAAAATGTTTTCATAAACATAAATAAGAAATCCGCAAATATGTGTCCATTGGTAAAGGATTCATATGTATTTGTGGCCTTCGGGGCCTGCAAGGTCTGGGCCTGGAGCTCACCACCTCTATCGAGACCTCTCAACGCATCTAATTGAGGTTTCGCGTGACCGAAAGGCTGGCTTGCACCCAGGACAACGCCTCAGCGTTGCCATCCAACATGGAAATGCGGCCAGCATTTCGGGTACGCTCCCCGCGGACTGAGATTTGGAACCTATTTTTCACTTATAGATTTATGTTATGTTGTAAGTATAGTTATATTTATAATATAGTTTAATGTTAGTTCACGTTAATTTATTCAGAAGTTAGATTATGTTTAACAGTTAATTATATTTTTATAAGTTAATAAGAAAGTAGGTTTCACGTTAATTTATTTTCATGAAATATGGAAATAAATGATGGTAAAAATATTTGGTAGTAATTTGGCTTTAAATATCTTATTGTCATTTTACGAAAATAATTATACTAAGAAATTTATAAGCATAAGATTAAGCTAAAATGTATTTATTACATTACTAAAATTTTGTAAGATCGTGTTCGTATATCTAAACTTGCCGTGAAAGAAGTAGCACCCAAATTAATATATTGTTTCAAGTTGACTTTATATGTATGTATGTATGTATAAATTTTATGATAGGGTTGATAGAAAATTTGGCGCTGGTATTTAAATTTTTTGTTATACGAACGACTCAAATATTCCATTAATTTTAATGGCTATAACAATAGCACAAGTGGTAGAGGACAACCTATTTTCTTGTTTATTAATAAAAGTCCTTACAATTTCTTAAAGGAAAGTTAGAGTTCTATTTTTATTTATATTTTCAGTGTTCTTATCGTAACTGAAACGTGTTTTTAGTAATTAGCATATCTTTGTAATAAAACTCGTTTTTTACCACCTTAAAAAGTTATCAGAAAACACATTACAGTGTTCTGAATTTGTATACACTTGTAGTTTTACCCTACTCAAAGGAATTTAGATCTAATAAAACTGAATGACTTTTTAGTCGACTTTAGAAAATAATTGCTTTTTCTTTAAATTGTTTTAATTTCGATAGCATTGTTGAGAAAAGCTACAGTACATCTCTAAGATAATGGGCCATAAATTTGGCACGGAATTTTGGAGCCATCTAAAATTCCGTGACGCCATCTAATTATGTTAAATTTACGGACTTTTTAAAGTCATTCTTAATATTATTCTATAAAGCCGATATTAGACCAATCAACCAAGCTAAATCAATTTGTTTGAAAGGCACATAACTGACACGACGGTATTCAATGACATGAATGAATAAATTATTCAAGTTTATGTTGGATATGGATTATATTATTTTAGTTGATTCATTCAAATTGAAAGACAGAAATTAATAATGTATGCTGTATAACCCATACACCACACTGGCTACAAAAGCTCAAAAATAGCCCAAATTAGTTAATTTTATTTCTTGCCTGTATTCCTTAACAAATTGTTACGAAACAGAAGGAAAGGCAATTCTTTGAAACTAGTGAAACATCGCCCTAGTGATTTAAGACGTAAAAACACGCAAACATTTTTCACCAGTAAATAACGACGTTGTAACTGATAGGATGTTTAAGGAGTTGTTAAAATAAATAGCCTATTAATAACCAAAAGAATTTTACTTGTATTTGGATTTTCTTACATTTGTGAAAACTACTAACATTTTTCTTCAAACAAAAGTTGTAACAGCACAGGTACATGTTAAAAATAATTCCATATCAATACGGCGTGGGGAAAAAAAACAACAGCAATAATTACGGGCATGGGCTGACGCCATAGTCCCCGTATCCTCAGTTCCCCAGTTCCACTAACAGTTCACCCCAATAGCCAGGTATATTTTGTTCTCATTTCCTGAAATAGTCCTACACTGACCGGGGCTTGTCCTTGGGTGCATTTTGATGTGGTGTAAACAGAAATAATCGTCGGCCCATGTCACGCCACCTTTAAATTAAATTTGTTTAAGGGGCCTCTATGTATTGGCCTTCCCATGGCCCCCACACAAGCCCTTCAAAAGTCAGGGTCATTTTTATGGTCCGTGGTTCACAATAATACAATAATTATCCATGTTCCCTGAACATTGAGACGGACAGATGCCATAGTCCCTATAGTCCCAGAATTCTAAATCCACTAAAGCAATTCATGCTAATAAGCCCGGTGTCTTTTGCGTTCATTTCCTACGATATTCCTACATTGACCGGGGCTTATCCTTGGGTGTATTACTATATGGTGTAGACAGGGATAATCGGTGGTCAGTGTCACGCCACATTTAGATTAAATTTGTCAAGGGGTCTCTACGTGCTGGCCTTCCTATGGCCACACGCCAGCCCTCCAAAATTCCGGGTCATTTTTATGACTCGTGGTCTGCAGGGACATATATGAATAATAATAATAATTTATTTCTGTTCGAAAAAGCCCGAGTCCCTTTGGGTCCGAGGTGTCGCTACTCTCCCAAGGCTTCGTCACAAAACCCCCTGCGGGCTTTATTTTTTTGTTAATGCTTATATTAGACGGATTTGAAACAAAGGTAACTGAAAGAAGAAGACGGTATTCACTTCAATGACATTGAATGATTCAAGTTTATATTTACATAGATCACTCTGGTTGCTTTATCCAAATTGAAAGACATAAATGAATTGTCTAACATCTGATAAGTCCTACGTTGTTTCTGTGCAGTTCTGTTCACGACACCTTTCGAGTTATCGCCAAAATCTTATATTCATTAAATTTAAAAAAGATCATTTTTCCCTCCTGAAACAGCTATATCCAATCAAAAACTTTTCGTAACAATATGCTTCTTTAGACGTATCAAAAGAAAATAATTGGATTTCGACAATAAGAGAAATTGCGGGCACCGAAGTAAAATTAAATTTTCGTTTTCAAATTAATATGAGTTTCTCGTAATAAGTTACCTTGACTAATTAAACAGATGTAAAGTATGTTTCTCAAAGAAAATCTTATAGATTATACAGATAATAAGTAGTACATGTTTTCTTAATTAAAGTTCTTTGGAGTTCAGTGGTTATTTTGGTAAAGACATACTTTATACTACTCGACATGTATGTCCTTTAACTGACATAATGACAGTGATGTGCGATATCGTTTCGCAGTGCCCAAGGGCCATGGGGTCGTGAAGCCTATTGGTTTTATCGAGACCAATGATATCGTTTGATAGAAGTCTCACCTGACCTAAAGACTGGCCTATAACCTCGGGCAGCGCATCGGCGTTGCAAAAAGTACTTGCGGCCGGCTTTTTGGGTGTGTTCACAACCGACAGCAATTTGGAAATTATTTGTAATTTTTTTAAGGAAATTGTATATAATTAATTTTATATGAATTAAAATAATCATAAAAAATATTTCTTGCAAATATATTATTACAACTTGGCTTTAACAAAGGCAAATTCCACGTACAGTCTGTAAAAGCACATTTTATTACCTGTCGGCATTTGAACTATTTGTAATCCTTTTATGATCGTCTTCTTTTGTTCACTTATTATAGGCATACGTTTCTAGCTATTGTGGAGAACAGCGTATTATTGTACTCGTTTATGGCCGCATGCAGGTATCATTAGCCAGGTGTTACGGATTAAGTACAAGCTGATTCTAGGAAACTATGTCGACGATACGATACGGGCACATTTGCATTGGTGAAGTATAAAACGACGGCCTGATGGAGAGAGGAGGCAGTCAAGCGAGAACTACGATCAAGGCGTGACGTGTGTACAATCGGGAATCTAATAGTGACGGACTTTGCGCGTTTTATTGAATTGCGACCTTCTGCATTATGTTTGGATTTGTTGTGTTTGGTTATATTTGTACCTATGTTCTACGTGTTTGTATAGTTCTAATATATTCTATAATAATTCTAACGGCATTTTAATTCGAGTCCCACACTCGTAACAATATATATATATATATATATATATATATATATATATATATATATATATATATATATATATATATATATATATATATATATATATATATATATATGTATAATATTTCTGAATAACTTTTGTATTTTAGCCACTCGGTCCTGTTCTCATTTTCGAAATACTAAAAAAATTAAGTGTGGTTTAATGTCAAAGTCGTGGTTGCGTAATAGCTAGCGCACATGTCCCAAAGTCAAAGGGCACGGGTTCTATCCTGGCCGGAACGCATGCATCACTTAAGTAGTTTTCTGGCCTAATGGGCATATTGTTACAATTACCACGTACTAATAACGGTGAAGGAAAACATTGTGATGCAACCTGCACATCTAGGTACCTAACCGATGTGTCAAATCTGCCAAACCGCCTTGGACAAGCGTGGCGGGTATACTGTCTGTTCCTCTATAGTGGGAGGCCCAAGCCCAGCAGTGGGACATTTATGGGTTGCTATTATATAATGTCAAACATTATTAATAAAGTAAAAGGAAAATACTCTAAAAGGATTAAAGGCTTAAAAGTAGGTATTTTATGATTTATCCTTAACAAAATTACCAGTTGAATAATTAAACTAACTTTGAATCGAGTTTTATGAGGATTTGAGCCTTACGCTAATCTTTAAGTATGTGATTTGTTGATAAGCGGAGCAGATACCGATAGTTATACTAAGTAATTTTATAAAGACACACAAGTGTACAATCTTGACTGACGTGATAAACCGTGAGGCATTTTATTTAAAAGTTTATTGTATGGTTAATATTAATGTTACTTATATATATAGTATTAAGTTAATATTAGTGCTTTATTTATTTAAAATTAAACAATAAAAGTCCGTGTAGCTAACATATTCTACTTTCATTCCAATGACGTGTCTTTAACGCTAAGAGAACACGTCGCAAAGAAACCTGCATCGAAATTAACGATGAAAGAAACTCAGCAATTTGCCTTGGAAAAGTGTGAAAGATATACCGTCCGTCTTCATAAAATAGGTACCACTATTAACATTTTTATGTTAAATATCCGATAACATCAGAAATAGCACGCATGAATTAAATATATGGCACATTTTATAATAGGTAAAACATAAAAAAAATACTAGCAAGAAATAGGCGTTGGAATAATTGAAATCTAATTCACTTTTAAAATAAAATGATAAAAATATTGTTTAAGTACATTTTACATTTAGGGTAGCATATTATCTTTGCCATTCAAAGAGGATATGACAGCGTTTAGAGAACATTCCCATCTGACTGCGATTTGGGAGTCATATATTATGTTCATTATGATAATTGTTTATGTTTAGTTTTATTTTCATTCAAAAATATTATTAATTATTGATGAATGAAAAATTAACATTGTTGCAAGCCGATACTAATCCTTTGCAGGTGTCCTATTATCCCTTTGGATTTGATTAATCTATTGTTCGCGCTAATATCTTTGTTTATACCGCCGTAAGACGTCATAAAACCTTCTTGGCTTTGTTGGTATTTCATGCGAATTCTTGGAAGCTATTAAGCTGACCATTTAACGATTTTAAGAACCAGTGGGCGGCATATTGCTAGGAGGCAATGTCTAATTTACAAATGGATGAGGTTAAGTCGTGTTCTGACTACGAACGAAGCGTTACCTAGTGCATTTTCGGAGTGAGTATCTTATAACGACGAATTAGGCGCGATTTATGTAATAACGATTTTCTGCCATACGGTTTGGTTTTGTTATATTCGGTTATACTAGTAAGAACTGTGAATTACTTGTGTGTACTTTTAATAAACTTTCTGATAATTTCAACGGCATTTTCTAATTTAGATCCTACAAATTCGTAACAATATGATGTTTATTAAAAATATTCGACATAATCGTTTTAAACATACAAAGAAAGTAAAGGAACTTATAATGTTTTATATAGATAAGAATAATAAGAGTTAAGCGTGAGGAGGTTCCTGTCTCTGGAACCCTAACCACCGGTTGTTTGGACCCCACGCTCTGTTGCCGGCGAGCTGCAAGACTTTTTTTTATCAAATTTTGCATTTTTTTTAATTAAAAAATGATTTTATATGTAGATTTTTTGGATATGAATAAATACTTGAATTTGTTAGTATGTTGAATAATCATTATATTTAAATATTTGTACACGCAAGTCAATAAGTATGAACGTAGTTTGAAATCGCTTCCGCTTCTTCACCATGTGATAGTACTAAATAATTTGGATAACTCCCCAATAACTTTCCGTATCTTTTGGTTCACAAAATTTATTCTTAGATAAGTTCATTTAAATAATTCTATCGTACTTGTTTTGCAAAATAAAGTATTAAATTCAGTTCGAGGTCTTGAATTTTTATTGTTATATTTGTCTGTATCTATTTTTCTAGTCATTAAAATGTACTTTTTTCATATAAATTCTTACTCAAAAAATCTACATTTTAAACTATTACTTATTTTTACACCACATTATATGTGTTAAGGATTTTGTAGACGTCTTGGCATATCTAATAAAATTGTTACGTTTGTTTGCCAGTCTGTCTATGTATGTCATATGCATCTCTCACAATTTTTTTTGGAAAAAGATGTATTTTATATGCTGCTACACAGTGGTGTGCTGACAATGCGAAAGAGTTAAAATTAAAAGTGACCACCTGATATAGGTATCTGAGGCCCAAAATATATTTTTAGTACACTTAGGCGTGTATATTTTCGTATACATAAGTTTTGAAAAATCTTAACAGTCATTATCTTCTTAACGTTTATATTTGGAGTAACATAGCTTAATTAATTTTTCAATAAGTAGAAATTAAATAAAAAATTAAACGAAATATAGTATGAACAAAAAAAAATACTTGGTTTTTAGAGTCTAATCAAAAACCGAAAACATTTTTATAACTACAGAAATCTTCAGTAGTCGTGGAGGGACACGCACTTGGCAGATTATTAAAAATGAAAAACAAAATATCGTCGTTTAAGTTCTTACCAAAACTTTATTGTAAAAGTACATCTAAGGACTAATAAGTAATAAGAGGACTTTTACAAAGAATGCTAAGTGCATAAAAGGTTCATACATTTTATACACTGAAATTCCTAAGAGGACCACATGACTTACTCTATAAAGGGCCATTTACATGAAGAGACTTTTTTGACTCCAAGATATGATTGTCGAAAGCAAGAAAAAATATTATCATGTAAACTAAACATACGATATCGTAAGTGGAAGGGATAGTCGCCTGGTCATTGAATATTGACGTCTCTGTGTAAACAAAATACAAAATACCGAGCTCGAAAGGCAAGTCTCGCATTCAAATCGGTTCAAACTGATTTATAAGTTACTGGGATGAACTTGAAAAAAAGTCGTACGAG
Organism: Dendrolimus houi; assembly: GCA_039645545.1. Classification (NCBI taxonomy): domain Eukaryota; kingdom Metazoa; phylum Arthropoda; class Insecta; order Lepidoptera; family Lasiocampidae; genus Dendrolimus; species Dendrolimus houi. The sequence goes on from CM077136.1 coordinate 12,043,291, forward strand.
TTTTAGTTTAGACAAATCGAGAAATCGTAGGCAAATATCTCAATACGATTTGTGTCGTAGTGTAAACAAAACTCTTGATGATAATTAATTACTCGTAGGCGAGTTTTTGTTTTTTGATTGGATGTAAACATGTCAATGCAATTATTGTCTAGAGTTTAGCCTACGATTTTCGCCCCAAAATGTGTGAGGGACTCTTTCCATGTAAATAGCCCTTAAGGCTAGTTATATAACACCCTTCATAGAAACATCATTATTTATACTACAGTCCTCCTGAGGCTACCATACAATGTATATTTTATAGTAAACGTGCTACTAAAGCGTCATGTCCCCAACATTTTTATATCCCTACATATAATGCATTACTCAGGTATATTAGGCAGGTATCACGTGCTTACCCACTGAAAAATGTAGGCAACGCCAGTCAAGGTAAAATATGCAAAGACCCAACTGAACGAGAGAGAAACCTGATATACAATATAAGACCGGTATATACTGAATAATGTAGTAACCGGTGATTTCTTTGTGGTGGAGGTAGAGGGAAGTAATTTTTAAAAGGGTTGTGTGAAAATTGTTTGACCTTAGATGGTGTGGTGTAGAATGCGGAATTTGGAACGGATAAATGTACATACACTTCTCTCGTTTATTATGTTACAGGAACCCTTTGATTATAAACCGTTGAACTGTTGAACAAATAGCAAAATTACAAATAATAAGATTGGTTCTTTCGGCGTGAACTTGAATTTTGCTGTCTCAATTGATTTGTGATATAGGTCTTTTCTGCCAGTCACAAATAAACAAGATTATTGTTCAGATTTAACTGCTTTGCCTAATATTGTGGCAAATTGAACAAAGATCAAAATTATAAAAAAATGGATTTTGTCCATCTGTTTTGTCTATAATGTCTGAAGGAAACTTGAGGAATAATGAGGATCAGCGCAGTTCTATTTAAAAAAATGTAAAATATTAGATAAATTGAAACACCTGCACGATATTTATTGATTGTTATGGAGGAACGTGTGTTTGTGTCAAAAATGTCAACTGTAAAATGTGCCTTTTATAGTTGCCATTCAAGTAAAAGTCAAAAGCCAAAGTGAAAACCATATTGTAGGTGTGTACCTACAACTATTGCTTGAATTATTTAAACTAGTAGTTATCACGGACAGGTGATAATATATCGATCTGCGCGACGAGCAATAATCGTTGACATCAGTATCCCGCATGACGATAGGCTGTCGCTAGGAGGTTGGGTGAAGGGCCAGATACAGAAGGCACCATTAGACACGTACGAATTGTGAGGAGGTTCCTGTAATAGAAACGGAACGCGCCTGTCAACGTCATTGGCAGAACAGAGTTTGACAGGCGGGTCAACCATGACGTATATTAAGGACATCCTGCGTTGTCGTACGCGGAGCCTCACTGAGCAGACATTAATTAAGATACCTTTATTTCTACGCTAAGATAAAACCATTGAAGAAGAGAAGAAAATATATTTTCTTAATAATATTACAGTTCTTGTCTCTGGAGCCCTAACCACCGGTAGTTTGGACCCCAGGCTTCGCTGGCGGTGAGCAGATTTTATATTGTTTTTATTAAATACTAGTGGTCCGCCCCGGCTTTGCACTAAAAATAACTTTTTTGTTGAACTTAATTACCTATAATACCTATAATACCTATAATAGTTAGACATATGCTGTCGCGACACTTTTTGTAAATAATGATGTTTTCTGCAAAGTCGTACAATATTTTATTCTATCATCAATAGTTTTTGCAGTGCACGTGATTTTAGGTATTTTTTACACCTTGGGTTTATACTATTGGAGTTTTAGTAAGGATTCCTATTTTTTTTTTGAAAATATAATGTTACGAGCTACAGGCCTCGAATTAAAATGCCGTTGGAATTACTAAAGAAGTTATTAGAACTATACAAACACCTATACACAAGTACAAATATAACTGGACGCAGTAAGTCCAAATGTAATGCACGATTCAATAATACGTCTTAAAATCCGTCACTATATCGCTTATCGAATGTACGTCTTGCTCGTATCGTAATCCTCGCTTGACTGCCCCACCCCTCCGTTCGGGCACTGTTTTATACTAAACTGTATAATACCGACAAAGGGCCGCGTTCACTGAGTTAATCAGCACATCTGGCAAGCTTCGACGCAATGCAATGAAAACAAGGATTAGTTCGACACTAAAGACGGCCATAAAATAAGTACGATATCAATAGGATGTTTTTCAAAGTAAACTAAAAGAATTCCTAAATCTGGGAAGGCAATTGCGTTTTACGACCTGCAGGTGTGCGCATTTCTGTGTCGGTATGTAACAATAATATAGCCTATGTCACTAGGGGATAGTGTAGGTTGCCAACAGTGAAAGAATTTTCCAAATCGGTTCAATAGTTTCAGAGCCTATTCAATGCAAACAAATAAACAAAGAATAAAATATTTTCTCTTTATAATATTAGTAAAGATATATTTTATTTTTATGTATTATTAGAAGAATAATGTCTTCTATTTTGTTATATAAAAAAATGTCTTTATATGTTTAAAATAAGGCAAATTTTTCTAAATAAATAATAATTATTATAAAACTGTAATATAAATGGATACACGTATTCTGTCTCGATAATATAAACCGTGGACAGACATATTCATAAATATTTTCTACAATATTTTCATGTCGGTGCATTTCGCAAATTTGCTGTTGTTTTACTTTTATTCATGCCACTTTACATCGTTTATGCAAATCGACTTGATAATAATTCATTAAAAATAAAACAATACTGTATATTTTTTATAGCTTGACTTCAGCACACAGGCAGATGGCCCACTTGATCGAAAGCGGTTATCATCGCCTATGGACATTGGCAACACCAAAGGTGCTACAAATGCGCTGCTGCTCTCTTAAGTGAGACTGGAACCTGACCACTAATGCCGGCACACAACTCAAGGTTGTTATGGCGACATACTCTAGACCAGGGGGTGGTAGCCAGCCAGTCGAGCAAATGCCCTACCACCTGGCTGTGGGTTGTTTTGTCACCTCTTACGACAGGCCGCCCGGCCGCAGGAAATTGTATTCTTTGTCCGTTCTTGCACGGATAAAAATGAATCCTTAACAAATATGTAAACTAAAAAGAAAAGAAAACTTTACAAACTGCAATTGATCCAGCCCGACCAGACCGCACTCGCTGAGCCTAGAAGGCTGGCAGCATTATTTTACTTGGCACCGACTTCAAGATGTTGTAGACAATATTGTTATACTTTGGGCCACCTGCATATTTGTAAACAAAGCACATTTATTACCCCCCGGCGATTGAGCTAACAACATTGAAACTATTTATGACTGTCTGTCTTCTTTTGTTTACCTTCTGTTCAAAATTTGTGATTTAAAAACAGCCCATTGTGTATTGTAATCTTTTGTGGCAGCCTAATGACTGCCGACAGGTGTGTCGAACTGATTTTAAGAAATTAGATCTACGCGGGCGGGCAACCATATTGTATCGGTGCAGTTTAAAGCAATGGCCCAATGGAGAGATCGGCAGTCAAGCGATAACCACTAGCGATACAAGACGTGTGTACCTTCGATAATCTATGTAGTGACAGACTTTGCGCGTGATATTGAAGCGCGCATTACGTTTGGACTGATTGTGTTCAGTATATTTGTACCTGTGTTATACGTGTTTGTATAGTTCTAATAAATTCTATAGTAATTCCAACGGCATTTTAATTCGAGTTCTGTAACTAGTAACAATATTTATTGTATGCTTTTTAGCTACTCTTGAAGTCAGTTACTTTTTGTTAACAAATTTTATTTTTCACTTTTAAGTTACGTATATGATATCCAATGACAATGAAATTTATAAGAAACTATTCTGAAGCTGTATTGAATTAAATACAAAAAGAATTATCAAAATCGGTTTAGAAACAAAAAATCAATGTTAAGGTGGTTTGGGCATGTAGAGAGGATGGATGAAACTAGAATCACGAAACAAGTGTATTTGAATGGTAGAGTTGGTACCGGTAGACCACGTCGTACACACCATGATCAAATAACAGAAGTGTTAAAAGGAGGGCAGGTAAAAAGCATATCAAATAAACGTGCATGTATGAAGAGGTTAATGAAAGTAGATGAAGCGAAAGTTGTTTATCAGGATCGTCGCAAGTGGAGATCTATAGTATCTGCCTACCCGCATGGCAAATAGACTTGATAATATGTATGTATGTATGTAGAAACAAAAAAATTATAGCTGAAGATACATATAAAAAATTACACGCCGAATTGAGAACCTCCACCTTTATTAGAACTCGGTTAAAATAGAAGAAGAACCATTGGAAGTGCGAGTATATTTAAGACTCCCAAAACGTATAGAGTATAAACTTTTCAGGTTAAATGCGATACTGTGGGTTTTGCTCCTAATGTAATAGCTTTTACCGAAGCTATCGAATGAAAATAAATGCTTTCTTTAAGGAGTCGTGGGACGCGTCTCCACTTTGGCATTGTAAATTATGGCGGGACATTTATTGTGAGAGACGAGCGTGTCCCAATAATTTTTAAGTTCTTGTTTTTTTTGTGAGACTGGCAAAGGGGCCTCCTATAAATTACGTCACACGAATTTCATGATTTTACCCCCCCCCCCCCGTCCTTGTTCACATCTGGTCACATTCGCGAGACTCCTCCCTCCTTAATGTCACATCACATATTTTGCAATTTTACATCAAGAAATCAGTAAATTAAAGTAGCAGTTCCGTAATTAGTTTTATTTCCATTTTGAACACTATGCTGATAGAGTTGAAAAATATTTTGAAGTTTTTCGTTAATAGTTCCAATTTCGTGTTTAAGCTTTAACATTTTGAAATGTAACTTTTTTTATTGCACGAGTTCAGCAGACAGGCAGATGGCCCACCTAAGGGAGCCGATGCGTTCCCTACCTTGTTGAGACTTTAAGTATCTGTTTACGCTCTTTTTGAAGAGCCCCATATTGTAGCACTCTGGGAATACCGCGGCAGGGAGTTCATTCTGTAATTTGCACACATATGGCTAACTGTATAGAAAGTGTGGATAAACTCCTAATAGCTCAAGGCTGACGTTACACGCCGATATTCTATGAGAGCGTTGTATTACACTGATTGAGCCGACCATAAATTTGGTATATAAAATTATCACAATACCGCAACCGCGGTAGAGCTATGCTGGAATCACTATGTTCATTACAGTTCTTAGAGCCAACTTGATCTGTGTAATACCAGGCTCTCAAAGAATATCGCTATGAAACGGCGAGCCTTGAGCTAATCGTGTTTGGTATGATGAGTGTAAGTTCTGATGGCTCACTTAGCTCTCCCCTATCCCATATTTTCTATACTATTGCCTTATCCCATATCCTCTATTCCGTTCCTCCCATCTGATCCCTCTATTCCACCCCCTATCGTCATCTCAGAGGCTGGAAAATATTGCTCAATGCTTGACTGAAGTTCTGTAGAGACTGTAAGAATAAAATTAGAACAATAATTTTTATTCATGTTCAAATATTGTGAAATAATGACAATATGTAGGTACAATAAAAATATCTTGCGTATTATTGCTTATAGGACGTGTACACACTCTCAGATTTTTTTATTGCTTTAGTTTACCAGACAGGCAGACGGTCCACCTGACGCAGAGCGGTTACCGTGGTCTATGGATATTTGTAACACAAAAGTGCTGCCGCTCTTTGAACAGAGACTGGAACCTGGCCATTAAATTGACCAAATTAAAATTGTGTGTTAAACTACAACGGTGTCCATTAAATAAATAGTAACTTAGAGTCAAGGTTCATAATATCTTCTATATATAAGTATAGATAGATAAGGTAAATCTAATTCATAAAAAAATATATTATAATTTTGTCATTTAAATATTCATTTATACTATAATGTGCTTTATCGGTTATCATCGTTTTTTACGTTTTCTAAAAATGGTGTTTGATTTTATTGTTAGAAATTCTTCTAAAAGGTGATTATACAGTTTTGGTGCTATGCAAAATACACTTTTATTCAGAAACGTGGTTTTGTTGGAAGGGCAGTATATTTTATTCATATGACGCATGCTCTTACACGTTTCAAATAAAATTATACTGCACCTTACAAACTGTAGTAAGGATACTTTCCTTCATTATATATATATATATATATATATATATATATATATATATATATATAATGAAGGAAAGTATCCTTACTCCATTTGATTTTAAAAAATATGGTTAGCAGCTATCTGTAATTTTTAATTTAAAAATAGCTTTTATACACCTTTTTTGCGATCTAAATATAACTTCTTTATTAGTAGAGTTACCCCAGAACAGAACGCCATACCGCAAAAGAAGTAAAATTGCCATGATACGCTGTTATTACTGTAGATAGTTTTACGACCGACAAAGATCAATGCACACCTGCAGTTTATTACCTTTTTGTCAGCCATTTCCTTTGTTTACCTTATGTTTAAAATTTGTATTAAAAAAACAGCCTATTGTGTATTGTACTCGTTTATGTCCGTTTGCAGGCATAATTAGGCAGGTGTGCAGATTACGAATTCTAAGAAATTCGATCTACGCGGGCGGGCAGACATATTGTATCGGTGCAGCAGTGGCCCAATGGGGAGATCGGCCATCTAGCGATGGTCACCAGCGAGACAAGACGTGTGTACATTTGATAAGCTATATAGTGACGGACTTTGTGCGTGTTATTGAATCGTGTATTACGTTTGTACCGGTTGTGTCCATTTATATTTCTACCTGTGTTATACGTGTTTGTATAGTTCTAATAAATTCTATAGTAATTCCAACGGCATTTTAATTCGAGTTCCGCACTTGTAACAATAAATTAGCAACTTTCGACAACTTATATAATAAATAGTAAATGGTATGATTTACTCGTATACTGAGTTTCTACATGTTGAGAAACTCAAACTTTCCAATTTAAATTTGAGTCAATATGAAATTCTAAAAATTTTGTATTTTGAACCTGTTGTAACTGGTGCCCTTAGTAGTTCACCGCAATTATTTTTTTACCGTTTTATTTTAAAACATTGTAAAACTGGTATTAGTCAAATTTATTTTAAGACTAGCTTCTGCCCGCGACTTCGTGGAATAGTAAAAAATAGGTAAGTTAAAAAAACCCTCCGATTTTGATTTTGAAACATTCTTCATTGGTGTTCCGCTCCTATTAATCTTAGCGTGATGATCTATAGCCTATTATAGCCTGTCTCGATAAATGGGCTATCTAACACTGAAATAATTTTTCAAAATAACCCAGTAGTTCCTGAGATTAGCGCGTTCAAGCAAATAAAACTCTTCAGCTTTATATATTAATATAAGATTATTATAATTTAACCAGTCGATAACTGTATTGAGAGTATTATTCATTTGTATTATAAATATAAATTCACTCTGTATCTGTCTGCGACTTTTTTGTCGCACAAATACAAGAGTCGTAACGTGTGTGAACGTCTTAATGTCTATTACAGTCGAGTTTTCCAATCAAGTTCCCCAACAAAGCCTCGAAGAAATTGTTTTCTAAACGAACTCTGGAAGGCTGAATAAAAAAAGATTGTATTTACAATAAACTGTGCTTACGTACCTACTTCGTTAAATTCGTAGTAAATATTTTATAGAAAAGCTTTAGAAGGTAACTTTCTAACAAAGTGGACATGATCATCATCAGTCAATCGCAGTCCACTGCTGGTCGTAGGCTTCCCCAAGTCGGTGCCACTCATCCCTGTCTTCAAACTTCCTTATCCAGCAGCTACCGCCGACCTTACGCAGGTCGTCAGTCCATCGCACTGGGGAGCGTCCGACACTACGTTTATGGAGCACCGGCCACCACTCCAGGACTCATCTGCTGCGTCGGTCATCGGTCCTGCGGCACACGTGGCCAGCCCACTGCCACTTCAACTTGTTAATATTGCGAGCTATGTCGGTTATCATGGTTCTTTTACGGATATCCACATTTCTAATTCTATCCATAAGAGAAACATCCAACATACCTCGCTCCATAGCTCGTTGAGTGACTTAGAACTTGTGGATCAATCCTGCCGTCAGTGTCCACGTCAAGTGAAGAAGTCAAAAAATATGACATATTTTCTATACTAATATTATATTATTCTATCCGTGCAGGAACGGATTTTGAAATGGCTTTGGTTTTTTGTTAAAATATTTTCTTCAAGTATATATTTTTTTTTGAATTGCATTAGTTCATCGGAAAGGCAGACGGACCACCTGATAGAAATCGGTTACCATCGCCTATATTTGCAACACCAAAGGTGCCATAAATGCGCTGCTGCTCTCTTAAAGGAGACTGGAACCTGGCCATACCGGAACACAACACAAGGTTGTTATGGCGGCATACTCTAGACCAGGGGTGGTAGCCATCCAGACATAAGATGTCAGAAAATGTGTATCCAGGTGGTACGGCATTGGCCCATGCCGTACCACCTGGCTGTGGGTTATTTTGTCGCCTATTACGTCAGGCCGCCTGGCCGCAGGAAATTGTTTTCTTTCTCCGTTTCTGCACGGATAAAATATTGTTATGTATAAATAACTAATAGAAATAATAAAATTCTTTCTGCAATAAAATAAAAAAAGTGAAAATGCAAAAAGCAATTAAAAAGTCACTTCTGATGTGCCAATTGTAGTGTTTCGTAACCATGTTTCTTTTATAACGGAACCCTTATAAAATCTTCATATCCGTCTATCTATTTGTTTACGTATTTATCCCATGAACATTTTTGCCAAAAATTAAAAATCGAATCAACAAAAATTATGCAAAATAAATTTAGTAACTTTTATCTTTTACTTCGAACTGATTTTCATATGCTGTAGATAATATTTTTTTTACTTTTTAGTTACTTTTGAAATCGATTTTGTTTTTTGTTAAAAAAATCTTCAAGTATTACATATTGTTGTGTATGACAGTTAAAAGTCACTTATAAAACCTTTTTTTAATAATTAAGATGGTTTTGTTTTTATTTTGAATATTTTTAATGATGGTATTAGCCGTGCAGGAACGGAGAAAGAATACAATTTCCTGCGGCCGGGCGGCCTCTCGTAAGAGGCGACAAAATAACCTACAGCCAGGTGGTAGGGTATTTGCCCGAGTCGATGGCTACTACCCCTGGTCTAGAGTATGCCACCATAATAACCTTGAGTTGTGTTCCGGCATTAGTGACCAGGTTCCAGTCTCCCTTAAGAGAGCAGCAGCGCATTTGTAGCACCTTTGGTGTTGCAAATGTCCATAGGCGATAGTAACCGCTTTCAAGTGGGCCGTCTGCCTGTCTGCTGAACTCATACAACAATTTTGTTTCTCAATTCTATACAAATTGAAACACAAAAATGAGCCAGTCTAATTTCGGCTCAACTAAATAACAAAAAAGTGGACGCTCGTCAAATCTACGGAATCTTCATTTGTCCAAGGACTTGCACGCACTTTACTGATTTTTGTTTGATAGGGCTATCGAAAACCGATTGAACGCTTTCACACAAAACGAACGATTGAGCCGAATTGTTGCGGAAGTCTTTTCAGCAGTTACAAAGCGATATTTATTTGAATTCAAGATTCTTAAGAGATTATCTTTTATGGAAAATTGCTCTTATGGGATAAAGGATGTTAATCTGGAATAATGTTTACTTAAGAAAAATAAAAAGCGTATGTTTGGAGGAAGGGTTATGTGATTTATATGTAATATGATCTTTTAGAAACGGAATAAATATCACACAAATTGAGCCGGTCCTAAGAGCTATAGATTAGAAAATACTTTATTGCATAAAATTGAGATATAGTTCAAGAAGTTTAAGTATAAAAAACAATAGGCGGTCTTATCACTGAAAGCAATTTTTTCCAGATAACCTTTTATGTAATCAAATAAGGCATGGCTCTACCACGTAAAAATAGTATAGTTTCATTCATAACTTAGTTTTATTTTAGATAAGTTTCTTTTAGCATCAGTTGTTTTTTTTTATCGCAGGAGTTCAGCAGACAGGCAGACGGCCCACTTGATGGAAAGCGGTTACCATCGCCTATGGACATTTGTAACACCAAAGGTGGTACAAATGTGCTGCTGCTCTCTGAAGGGAGACTGGAACCTGGTCACTAATGCCGGAACACAACTCAAGGTTGTTATGGCGATATACTTTAGACTAGGGGTGGTAGCCATCCAGTCGGGCAAACGCCCTACCACCTGGCTGTGGGTTGTTTAGTCGCCTCTTACTAGAGGCCCCTCGGCCGCAGGATGTATTCTTTCTCCGTTCCTGCACGGATAAATGTGTCTAAATAACATAACTAAGGAAATTATTACCAGTCTTATTAATTATTACTTTTAATTAATTTACTTATTAAAGAATTACTGATTGACATAGATATATATATACACATATATATATATATATATATATATATATATATATATATATATATATATATATATATATAATTTTACACACTTCAATACTTTGTAGGACAACAACATTATATGTATGTACTATGCATGAGCACTACTTAGGTATAATATCTCATATATTATATGATATGATATAACCTATACATCTATACAGATAAATATTGAAGAGTCTGTTTGTAATGTCAAAATAACAGCTTTTTACTAAATGCATATGAAAATATATACGGAACATATAACAAAAAAAAACAATTTTTAAATTTTTTGTCTGTGTATCTGTCTGGATGTTCCAGCTAATCTCTAAAATGCCTGGATCGATTATGGGGGGACTTTTACTGGCAGATAGCTTATGTTATAAGGAGTAACTTAGGCTACCATTAAAATTACGGTTCCGCGAAAAAAAATTCACGCGGACGATGTCGCGGCTGTTAATAAAGTAGTCTTGTTGTATTTTGAAACTTGTATTATATGAAACTTTTGATATGGATACAATTATCATGTATATTTTGAGACGACCGTGTTCGCTGCTCTTTTCTTGTCAATCCAATGTCGCCCGCCGCGCGCGCGCCTTCCCCCGCTCGTAGTCTTTGCGCCTCACGCCCCACTCCTACTTACAGCGTGAACACGGCCACAGATAATTATATACATAATACCTAGTAACAGCGCAGATATCTGTAGTTCTAATCTTAAGGAGAATACGTTTAGCATGGACTATGCCTTTTATTGGTGGCAGTTGTTTCTTGTTTGGAAATTAAACTCTATGTAATGGACAGTATGATTATTATTATTAAACTTTTTACATGAATCAAAATTTATATAGAATAAGTATAAATTAGGCAAGAGAGTCGTCGTTGAGAATTGTAAATTGTGAAGAATTACGAATGAATGAGCAAGAGTGTTCCATTTTGCCTCCAAGGCCGGCCCTATATCCCGCATCCCGTCCGACGCCTAGTTGCTAATTGCGCCAGCTATGGGCGTCGGCGGTATGCGGGGCGCGGAGAGTAGCTGTGCTCCGGCGGGCGGGTCAAGGGGGTGCTCTCTGTCCGCAACACCTTTCATCAATATGTGTATTAAATCATGCACATAGCTTTTACTCGCATGAATTCCATAATGTGATGGAAAGAGACTCATAATTCAGGCGACTTTATCGTTTAGTTATGTAATTAGTAATATAAATCAAGGCAGTAATGCGGCAAATACCTGCCGGCGATAAATCAGTGCAATCGAAAGTCAGCTATTTAATACCATTAAAGTACAGTAGTGACATTAATAAGTGACACTATCTAACCTTTATACGCAAATGGCACGATTTGTCACTCTTATTACCACGGCTCGAAATTTTAACTAAACTATGTAGGGAAGGGAAACGTCTATTAATTATTGTTATTCTTCACCCGCTACTGCCACCGCTACTATGTTATTATTTTATTTTTATGTTTTTACTAAACTAATCAAAGATTGAATAGAACACTTTTTTAGGATTTCGCACTGTCTTATTTGGAGTAAAATATGTTTTAAAACTCCTTACCTTGACCATTCAGTTCTATGATCTAAGTATTCTACTAAGATTTAAGACTAAACTTAAGGGGTTATAGATAGAATAACTAATAAGCATTAATTTTCTATATTACTACACTAGTTTATAATTTATGTATATTTTAATGTATATTGTTACAACTTAGGCTTCGACAAAGACAAATTCCACGTACAGTCTGTAAAAGCACATTTTATTACCTGTCGGCATTTGAACTAATTGTAATTTTTTATGATCGTCTTCTTTTTGTTTACTTATTTATTGATATACGTTTCTAGTTATTGTGGAGAATAGCCTATTATACTCGTTTATGGCCACTTGCAGGCATCATTAGCCAGGTGTGCGGATTACGATTATTAGGAAATTGAGTAGACGTTGCCGGACGGGCAGATTCACATTTGTGAAGTATAAAACAACGGCCTGATTGAGAGAGGAGTCAGTTGAGCGAGAACCACGATCAAGGCGTGACGTGTGTGCAATCGGGAATCTAATAGTAACGGACTTTGCGCGTTTTATTGAATTACAACCTTCTGCATTACGTTTGGATTTGTTGTGTTCGGTTATATTTGTACCTGTGTTATAAGTTTTTATATAGTTCTAATAAGCTCTATAATAATTCTAAAGGCATTTTAATTCGAGTCTCGCAACTCGTAACAATATTATTGTTTGAACATTAAATAAAATTATTTATATTATGATATATTAGCTTAGAGTTGCCAACCGTCCTGTTTTCCCAAGACATGTCCTAGTTTTTGAGGTGTTCTGGGATATCCTGGGTAGTTTTTAAGCAGCGTCCTATGTTTTTAAAGCGCCCTGATAAGGTCACGTATTTTAAAATTCCCGTGCCACTTTTACCTAGTGTACTTTCGGAGCGAGTATCTTATAACGAAGCACTTTGCGCGATTTACGTCATTACCATTTTCTGCTTTACGGTTTGGACTTGTTGTATTTGTAAGAATTGTGAATTACCTGTGTGTACTTTTAATAAGCTTTGTGATAATTCCAACGGGATTTTAAATCACATCCCACAAATTCGTAACAATATTATTTTGATATCCAAATTAGTACATAAGATTTTAAAGTTTCCCAGTTACATTTTTAATTAGGCGTTTATGATTCCTCTTTCTATTCTATCTATGCTTTCAGTGTAAATGTAGTACATAATGAGTAGTCAATTTTGAAATAGTTTGTAATTTTGGAAAATAAAACCTCATTATAACACCAAGTCGTCTGTAAATTTACTCAAAAAGGAATCCATAAAACGTATTCGTGAGGCTATATGAAACGAGCGTTCATTTAGGGATATATTACAAAAATTCTTAAAAGAACATCCATTATTATCACAGCCTAAAAAGGTAGCGAAAATACCTTATTTATGAAGGCAAATTACATAATATTAGAATTCATTAAAGTGAAGAAAATTGGACGGAAAACTGGTCAAGTGCATATCAAAGTAAACAACATTTAGGGTTCTGCAGATATCTCGTATTTTTATATTTTACTACCTGATGCCCGCGACTTCGCCCGCGTGGTGTGGTTTTTTAACTATCTCACGGGGACTCTTTAATTTTTCGGGATCAAAAGTATCCTATATGGGATTAAGTGGGTAGGTGTCAAAAAAGTAAGACGTTTTTGAAAGAGCTCTTACAAGATTAAATTCAATTATATTGTTTAATTATCGTATTAATATAAAATAGTACATGCATAAACTCAGTGTTTAGTTAACTCACCTGCTTTAGTGTTTTTCCCACAACAACTCAAGCATTCATTAAGATCAAGCTCACATTACAATGGATTCTTTACAGGAGACTATTTCTCTACTTGCTACATCATTTAAGGAGCGCATGGACAATTTTGAAGGTGAATTACAGAAAGGGAATCCTTCATCATCTAATATATCCTCTCTGTCAGCAGAATTTGCCACTTTCAAAGTGTTTACTCTTAATACTTTGAAAGTACTGCAACATCAAATAGAACTGCTTCAGCAATCTATTGATAAAATAGAAATGCATAGCAGGAGAAAAATTTTGCTGCTTCATGGAATTATTGAAAATAAACAGGAGGATATTACAGCTGTTATTACAAAATTGGTTGTGTCTAAGTTGGAGGTAGATGACTTTAATCCTGAGAATATTCGCCGTTGTCATAGAATGGGTAAGCCCCCAACTTCATCAAAAAAACCTAGACCTATTCTTGTTAAGTTATGTGATATGACAGTCCGCAACAAAATCTGGTCAGCTAAAACCAAACTGAAAGGCTCTGGCGTCACTGTGTCTGAATTCCTGACAAGGATGAGACACAATACTTTCATGCAGGCTCGAAAGCGTTTCGGTATATCAAAATGTTGGACACAAAATGGTACAATTTTTGTGGTGGGCTCTGATGACACCCGACATCGTGTTAATCTCCTATCTGACTTGAATAATATTGCACTTCAGCCAAGAGATGAACCACATTCAAATAAAGATGCTTCTGTTGCCACAAAACCACGCAAAGCTGCGACGTCGTCTAGGAAATAGTATCAATTCGTTTCCACAGGTTATTGTAATGTATAATTGGGCTTGATTTAATAAACTTTCTTCTTTCTCTTTTCTTTTTGTAGTTCTGATAAGCATTATATGGCACTAAAAGTTTTATAATTAGTTATCAACACTATATTCACCTTAAAGATTTTGTAATAAATAAGCACCTAGATAGTTTCTTCATTCACACTTTGTTTCGTCTAATTCATTTTATCACTTTTAGTTTTAAGAGGTTATGTTATTATTATGTTTAATTTTCCGTTCAGAAATATGATTACTTACTGTTGATGTGTTCAGAAACGTAACAAAACTGTAGTGCTATTATTATTATAGTGCGTTTCACTGTTATATTATTATTATTTTTGTTCATTTTATTCCTTTTTCTTTAAGATAAAATGTTTGTGTTGTTTTAAGATTGTTAATTTCGTTGTTTCTCTTTTTGTAACTAGCAAGTGAAATGAGATTTTTATTTTTACTGTTATTTTATATTTATTCTTTAATATATATATATATATATATATATATATTTTTTTTTTTTTATCATTAATAAATATTATAGTATATATCAGTTTATTACATATATAAATATATATTTAATATATTTGTTAAGATGACAAGTTTTATATGTGATTCTGAAAGGTCTGAAAGTGAGTCTGATTATGTATCTTGCTCCTCTGATAGTCTTTGTAGTGACAGTAATCCACCTTTGCTTGAGCTGCTCGAGGCGCGTTTTTCCAACTGTACTTCTCATTTTAATGTTATTCATATAAATGCGCATAGTATTCCAGCTCACTTTACAGATATGTTAGCGTCATTCAATCAAAATAACATCCATGCAATACTAGTTTCAGAGTCATGGCTGAAACCTTGTCTCCCATCGACATCTTATACGCTTTCTCTTATCATGACCTGATCTTTCTCTCGTATAACATTCGTCCGCCAAAAGCCAAGCCCAAAATTATCCTGCAGCGTAATTTTGGACGTATAGATACGGATGCTCTACTCAAGGATTGCCGCGAGTTGGATTGGTCAGGGGTGTAAAATGCAGCTACTATCGATGATAAAGTGTATGTATTTAATACTATCTTGTTAATGTTATATGATTTACATGCACCCATGCGTCGTATTAAAATCAAGCACCTACCTGCACCGTGGCTTACCGATGACGTCAAGACGCTCATACACAAAAAATCTCTTGCCAAGACCAAATACAAGCTTAGTCCATGTAGCGAGACCAAACAGGCTTACACAACTATCCGTAATCGCTGTAATAGAGTGTGTAGGGACGCTCAACGCCGGTATATTCATCAATCAGTTGACAAAGATAACCCTTCCAAATTTTGGAAATTTCTAAGATCCTTGGGAGTTTGTAAATTAGAGGAGCAAAATTCTCTTCTGA
This sequence comes from Dendrolimus houi, assembly GCA_039645545.1. Lineage (NCBI taxonomy): Eukaryota > Metazoa > Arthropoda > Insecta > Lepidoptera > Lasiocampidae > Dendrolimus > Dendrolimus houi. Next base: position 12,059,174 of record CM077136.1, read on the forward strand.
AAACTTCGATATTGATAACCTCAATCAATATTTCACAACTATTATGAATTTTGACAATATTATAAAGTCTAACACATTGAAAAATCTTTCATCTGCTCCAACTCCTTCTCATTCCCCTTTTTTTCTCAGGCCATTATCTGATTGTGATTTTAAGAGTGCCATAAAATCCATCACTTCAAACTCTGTCGGCAGTGATAGTATTAGTCGCAATATGATTATCCCTATTCTAGATGTTATCAACCCGATTATCACTCATATCCTAAATTCATCCATGGCTAGTGGCACTTTTCTAGCAGCCTGAAAAGAGGCACATGCCATTCCTCTCCCTAAAAAGTTTAATACTACGTCCTTTTCTGAATTCCGACCGATATCCATTCTTCCCTTCCTATCCAAAGTCCTAGAACGTCTAGTCCATAATCAATTAAGTATTTTCCTAAATTATAACTCATTAATGAATCCTTTTCAATCTGGTTTCGCCCAGGCCATAGTACTACAACAGCTTTAGTGAAAATTACAGATGATATCCGTCAGGAGATGGAGAGTGGTCTACTGATGATACTATCACTGCTAGACTTTAGTAGTGCTTTTAATAATGTTGACCATGACATATTACTTGGCATTCTCCGCACTCTTAACATATCTCCAACAGTAATTGGTTGGTTACAGTTACCTGCATGGACGCCGACAGCGAATACGTGTTGATGACAATTACTCATCATGGTCTTACCTTGCTGCTGGTGTTCCACAGGGCGGCGTTTTATCTCCTCTCTTATTTGCGATTTTCATTAATTCAATCTCCGATAAATTAACTTCATCCTATCACCTCTATGCGGACGATTTGCAGATATACACTCAAGCTGCTCCAGATTGATTTAAGTAGTGCCCTGAGACAAGTCAATTTAGACTTAAACCACATACTTCATTGGAGTACAATGTTTGGTCTTGCAGTGAATCCTCGTAAGACTCAAGTGATAGTCATCGGTAGCCCCAGAATACGTGCAAAAGTAGATTTCATAATTTTACCGAACATTATTTTCGACGGCACTTGTATCCCATTGAGTGACACTGTCAAAAATTTGGGCGTAGTCATCGATAGTGATCTGTCTTGGAAGTCTCACCTCTCCGAATTAAGTCGGAGAGTTTTTCTGTCTTCTAGATCCCTGAGAAGGCTGAGAAATTTTCTGCCTACTGCCACCAAAATTAGGCTTCCACAGTCTCTTTTGCTACCCATTTTAGATTACGCTGACGCCTGCTATCTCGATTTAACCGTAGAACAGCTAAATAAACTTGAGCGAATTCAGAATTTTTGCATTAGGTTCATATTTGGCTTGCGAAAATATGACCATGTCTCTGAATTTCGTGAAAAACTCAAGTGGCTCCCTATTCGCTTTCGCCGGAATACTCACATTCTCACCCTACTTTATAACATATTATTTATTCCTAGTAATCCTCTTTACCTTAAGGAACGTTTTAAATTCCTTCGCCTTTCTACTTCCCACAATTTGCGCACTCATACGTATCGTAAACTCACTACACCTGCACACACTTCATCCTTTTATGATAATTTTTTTACAGTGCAGGCTGTTAAACTTTGAAATGCGCTGCCTCTTACTGTCAGAGAGGCCAAAACATCGCCTACATTTAAGAGCGCACTCAGAAAACACTACTTCTCCTTAAATAAATATGCCTAATTCTTATACTATGATTTATTGTATGTATTTAATTTATAAAGTAATTTAAGTATGTGTATTTAATTTATAAAATATGTAGTTTAAGTATGTTTAATAATGATAGGCCTCTTAATCTGCACCACCTACATCGCCAGATTAGGTTATACATTCCTTAAGTTGGTTGCCTGGAAGAGATTGCTTTAAGCGATAAGGCCGCCTATTGTTTCTACCATGACAATATTGTAAATGTGTATTTTTGAAATTATATATTTGGTGAGCAATAAAGTGTTATCTATCTATCTTGTCTATCTATATGTTGACCAGGGATATAAGCTACCACCATACAAAATTTCGTTTAAATCGGTCGAGTCGTTTCGGAGATTAGCCGGTACAAACAAAGAAACAAAAAATTAGAAAAAATCCAAATCAGTTCTATTTCACTTCTTACATTCCCCTCACTCAGTTTTTAACATTTTTTTCATTGTACAGAAATTCGACTTCTACCGTTTTATTATATGTATAGATAACTACGTATCCTTAGAACGTTATTGAAAAAATATTTATTTAATCTTGTTTACAGTCTTTGAAACTCTTGCATCCCCAGTAGCCTTCATGTGCATTATATTGCAGACAGCAGCAAGAGAGTCGCTTACTACGGTACGGACAAGTTTTAGAAAAATTGGCTGGTTATGTAAAGAACAGACGTCTGGTTATGCCGCCTCCACCGGATGCTGGCTTGCCATGAATCATATTATGCCGAGTCATTGCTCTTATGACAAAGGACGCTGAAAGCCGCACGAATTGGGGAAGAAAAAATAGGTAAAATAATAGAATCCTGTCTCCAAAGCGAAATTTCTGAACGCAATCGGTATTTAGAGCCGTTTAGTGCTTTGCTCAATCCTTTTGGGTTTTAGCACTTTATACTACGTTCCATCTTATCTATACTTAATAGTAAAGTACAACATGTGGCTGGCGAATCAACTGAGATATCTATCCAAGTATCATATTATAAAATTCTAAACATGCCTTGTCTGTATATTGAAGCTATTGTTACAACTTAGGCCCTGACAAAGACAAATTCCACGTACAGATCTGTAAAAGCATATTTTATTACCTGTCGGCATTTGAACTAATTGTAATTATTTTATGATCGTCGTCTGTTCACTTATTATCGGCGTACTTTTCTAGTTATTGTGGAGAACAGCGTATTGTACTCGTTTATGGCCGCATGCAGGTATCATTAGCCAGGTGTTACGGATTAAGTACAAGCTGATTCTAGGAAACTATGTCGACGATACGATACAGGCACATTTGCATTGGTGAAATATAAAACGACGGCCTGATGGAGAGAGGAGGCAGTCAAGCGAGAACCACGATCACGGTGTGACGTGTGTACAATCGGGAATCTAATAGTGACGGACTTTGCACGTTTTATTGAATTACAACCTGCTGCATTACGTTTGGATTTGTTGTGTTCGCTTATATTTGTACCTGTGTTATACGTGTTTGTATAGCTCTAATAAACTCTGTAATATTTCTAACGGCATTTTAATTCGAGTCCCGCTAACTCGTAACACTATTTAAAAAAAACCAACTGGAATAGACTATGAAAACGATGGAGGGGGACACGATGCTATTTTTTTAGATTTCTTGTCTGTTTGCCGGTTTGTCTGTTCGTTCGGGATTCACGTAAAAACTACTGGGCCGATTTTGATGCGGTTTTCACTGATCGGCAGAAAATGCTTAGACTTAAATTCTGCCCTACTTTTTATTCTGGGAGTGCCCAGATTAAAAGAAAATCGAATTCCAATGTGATTTTTTCACTGATCGATACCAAATTTTATGTTATAAAATGTGTGATATTTTTTATCCCGGGAATTTTCCCGAGAGTGGTTTGTAGTCGTTCGGGTGTATAAAAATTAGCTTATTCCGACACATTTTTCCCTGAAACGATAGCTTTTATTGTTTTTTAAATGATGCAGTATCTGTGCCCCGGGAATCCCGCGGGAATTTCAAGTCAAGCGTAGACGAAATCGTGGGCATATCCTAGTAAATACTAAATTTAATCGTAGTAAATAAAAATTTTGTTAATAAAATATATATGTAAATAACAATCACAATAAAAAAGTGTGCCGCAATTTGCGAAATGTAGTTGGCACTTAGTATTTTGCTGTGCCGAAACATAGTCCGACACAGCACTGATTTTCAGTGCCCACCTCCTTAATCACAGAAGACATGCGACCCACGGTGAAAACAAGCAAAAATTAATTAAATTATAGTCCACGTATACGTGAAACGAACACCAACAAAGAAAAAAAAGCAGAAAACAATGATAGCACAATAAAAAAAAGTAACGACAAGTACCTAAAAAATAAATAAACCTAAATAAAGCACTTAATATATACATATGTCACGTGTGAAACATATGGTTAAGCTGTATGGATTTTGCTCCTTTTACTGTCACTGTGGCGTTACTGAAAAACAATACACGTGGTACCAGACATATATTTTATCTATGGTGCCAGTTGCCAAATCACTCGATGTTTGTCACGATGTTATTAAAGCGTCAATGATTTTGATCTTTTGTAGGATTTTATTTTATAACTGTTTATGTTGTAAAACTACGTTTTAACGGTTTTAAGCGCGGTAATTTATTTGATTTTTTTTCTAGAAGCTCGATTGTGAGTGTGGATTATCATACATTGGGCAAACAAAGAGGAGCATAGAAACACGGGTAACACATTGCTGACATGAAACACACAAGGTCTACGAAGTCTGCGATCAGTGAACACACGCTGGATAAACCCAACTACTGCATCAGATTCGATAACCCACAAATCCTCGCGAAAGAGAGAAACGATTCATACCTAGAATGATGCGTGAGGCTATTGAAAGCAAAAAACTCCCAAATTTCAATAGAGAAGATGGTTTGCAAGTACCACCTGTTTGGGATCCGATCATTAAAACTATCAAGACCCAAACCCAGTAAAAACCAACTGCCAGACCTCAGGACACTGTGAGCTCTTTCTGCGTGCACGGGAACACAAACAAACTTGACTGATAATTTATTTTATTTTTACTTCCACCCATTTTAATATTATATAAAATTATTAGAGCTAGGCATGTTTGCTGAAGAGTTTCTTGCGCCGCTTCTTCTCTTCAAGCCGTAACATGTTGTGAAGCAGTGGTAAATTAGATCAGGCTCCCATAGAGTAAATAATAACCATAAAAAAATTAAAACTAAATAATTAAAATGAACAAGTTGGCGCTAGGCTAAATAAAACTTTAACAATACTCGTTGACACTTGACATCTTTGTCTTCTGTGATCACGGCCACTGAAAAGTGGCTGAAACTTCGGAATAACAAAAATCAAATAAATTACCGCTCTTAAAACCGTTAAAACGTAGTTTTATTATGTATAAAAGTCGCGAAAACTTAAGAAAATATGTTTATTTTGTGTTTCAATTTAATGTTTAACATGGTCTACCTTGTACTTGAATATTATGTGTAGGTATTGTGTGTACCTTTTATAGTTTTACATGTTATTTTAGAAGCGCATATCGCAATAACTGTTGAAATAAATAAAAAAGTCAGTTTGACACATTTGTTTCTCTCCAATTTCACTACTTCATTGTAGATTGCGGTCTACAATTTACAAATTTCATGTATAGTTTTAATAGTACCCGAGTAAAATGGCGGCAAAATGAACATACAACTATAGAAATAATGAAATTATATGGATTCTGTTTCAGTCATCCGCCTACGGAACTTCAAAAATGAGAAGCATTCACGGTTCCAACGGCCATTCCCAAACGTCGTGAGCAAAGCGTCCCGAATTTTATTTTCGATGTCGAAACTAACTTCATTCTGTCCCCACTCAACCGTGAAAAGGGCAGTGTATGTGAGTGATTTTCCCAGATAGACACTTTTTATAGACTCCGACAGCGAATTAGTGAGGTAATCGCACTTTCTGCACATGTATACATACCGCTATCTCATACCTAAACTCAATGACAAGTTGAATATTTCCCTCGAGGGTAAAGTCTTTTTCAGTTAGGTCTGATTTTTTTAATCATCGTATAAAAAAATCCATTAATAGATAAACCATTTTTAGAGTTTTATAGTCATTTCGGCAAAAACAAATTGCTTGTAAAACTTATAAAGTCTGTCAGTTCGCCATTCTGTCAGTTCGTTACTGTCAATTATGCCCGGTTTCTGAGGTTAACAGTTATAAGTTCAATGACAATTGATTCCATAAAGTTATGTAATAGATAAACTTAAGTTAACTGTTAACCTACAACTAGTATCAAAACTCGCCACTAGATGGATCTATTTAAGAAGGAATGTCTAATATTTATTTACATCAAACAAAATCGTCAACAACAAAACGTGAAACAAAAGATATGGAATAGCTAAACGCCTAATATTGGTCAGCTAAGTTGAACCTAGTTTAACTATCGTTCGATGGTGTGTTCTGAAACGCAATTTTATAAGTTATTGAATCGATAGCGCTAACGAACAGACAAACTACAGTTAAAAGTACCTCAGAAACCGGGCATTAGTCAATCCGAAAGTTTGTCGCATTCCGTCATCCGTTTATTCTTTTGTTTATATAACAGATACTAACTCGATAACTGAGTCTACCTATTTGATTTGTTTTTAATAATAATCATAAACTTTATTTAGGCCCGATTTTTCAATTAAAATAAAAGTTATCAATCGAAGAAATTATAACCTGGCTAAATTGAAAAGTGAAACAATTCAACTGTGTATTTACGCAATTTTTAAATTTACTCAGCTTATGATTTAATTGATTCATAATTGAAAAAATCGGCCCTAAATCTACATTTTATAGTGAAACATATTAGCCAGGGCGTAGCTACTGCCGTATCAGCCGTATCAATGATATGGGGACCCCAAGCTTACACACCCCCGAAAGTGTGTAAGCACAAATTCTTAAAATATTGTTACAACTTAGGCTTCGACAAAGACAAATTCCACGTACAGTCTGTAAAAGCACATTTTATTACCTGTCGGCATTTGAACTAATTGTAATCCTTTTATGATCATCTTCTTTTTGTTTACTTATTTATTGGAATACGTTTCCAGTATTGTGGAGAACAGCCTATTGTTCTATTGTACTCGTTTACGGCCGCTGTAGGCTGCACCACTAGCCAGGTGTGACGGATTAAGTACAAGCTGATTCTAGGAAATTTACATTTGTGCAGTATAAAACGATGGCCTGATTGAGAGAGGTGTCAATTGAGCTACAACTATGATACGGGCGTGATGTGTGTACATTCGGGAAACTAATAGTGATGGACTTGATGGAAAGCGATTACCATCGCCTATAGACATTTGCAACATCAAAGGTGCTACAAATGCGCTGCTGCTCTCTCAAGGGAAACTGAAACCTGGTCACTAACTAGACACAACTCAAGATTGTTATGGCGGCATACTCTAGACCAGGGGTGGTAGCCATCCAGTCGGGCAAATACCCTACCAATTGGCTGTGGGTTGTTTTGTCGCCTCCCATGACAGGCTGCCCGGCCGCAGGAAATGTATTCTTTCTCCGTTCCTGCACGGAAAAATCTGCCGAAATAAAGGCGAGAAAAGTGTATTTTTGATTTGAATTGTTTGTCTAACTTAGCTCCTAGGAGCATTAAGTATAAGTAATAACTTATAATCTATATGTAATTATTTTAATTCAATTCGAGCATATATTTTTTCTTTTATAAAAAAACTTTACCCTTTAGGGGCCCAAAGGAGGCGTCCTTTTGATACGGGGCCCGTCTAAGGCAAGCTACGTCACTGATAATAACTCATGGTTTATACTGAGATCGCGAATAAACTATAAATTAGGGACGTACATGAAGTTTTCATAAGGGCCAATGTTATACCTTTCTGACTAACTGGAAATAAAACTGAGACCCATACCCAATCAAATAGAGTATTGGGTATCGATAAAACAAAACAAACGTAGAGACAGAAATGATTTGTTTCTATCCACCGAAATATCTTTTAGGCCTAACGTCACGTGTGGACCTTGATGTTTTCGTGCCGTGATACTTTAATGTATTGGACATGTTTTGTAACTGGTGTGCGAAATTGGCTACGGCTATGAAGAAACAAATATATTCGTTTATAAAAATAGTCCAAGTAAAGTTTACCCATATTGTAGGATTTTATATAGGCGAAGAATGTCTACAGTTTTTGTTATTTGCCTACAGTACTTTGATAGAATTTTTTAGTGAAAAATTGTCCATATCTCAAAGATTGTTTTTTAATTGAAACTTCTTTAGAATCGTTGTGATTTGAAACTCGATGAAACGAAAAAGCGACACTAAAAGGAGATAAACATAAATCTATAGGACTAAGCCTGCGAGAGAATGAGATAGAATACATTGTTTAATAATTTAAACACAATGTGTCCAAACCTCATTGAACATATTCTCTTTGTATGATTTAATTCTTTAAGTTTTCATTTTGTTTTTTTTTATGTTATGTCAAAACTATCAAAGAAAATATAGCACGTATTAATATCCAAAACATTTTCCTTTAATTCATTATATATTGAAATACAGCCTGTTAGTCACAATGTATACACAATGCTTATACAGATAGAGTTGGAAATGTTTGAAGTTTTTCGCTAATACTTCAAATTTCGCGTTTTAAAGCTTAAATATATTACAATAATATAATATATCAAATGTGACGTCATGAAATTTGGAATCTCTCCCATCCATTGTTACAATTTGTTTCACTTCTACTGCATGTGAACATCACACACACACAATTTTTTAGAATTTATTTTCATATCATAAACATAAGTCGACTGTGGCATAGAAACCTCATGGGTTTATTCCTGCCACAGAGAGTCGTGTAGAATACATTAGGTTATGATAAATACATAGTGTTATTTATAATATTAATGTTATTTCAAAAAAAGAAGCAGAGGCGAGGAATTGTTATCATCTATCAAGTGTTTACTTCTGATTCGATAATAAGAAGAGGAGTTATCGTCATTCTAGTATATGGTTCTGATTTAGTTCCAGGTCTGCACATGTGAGACTGCACTGCACTATATTGAAAACCAAAGTGGATGCTTTGGTTTTCAATACAGTATCTTTTCAAATTATATTTAATCGATTTGTGTTTACTTTTATACGTAGATACGTACTTACGTCTTCTGGGAAATTATTTACAATGATTGGTGTCATATGTCCCTCGAGCCTTGTCCCATATACGTTATTATGTTTAGGAATAATATATTTACATACACCAAATCTCGGTTTCATGTAGTTAGGCCTAGTCTTCTTAACTAATAGTTCTGGTTTATTACATTCAGACAAATATTAATTTAAAGTTTAGCTGAACCTTGATGGGTTTTCTTTGAGTTAAATAATAGTGACATAGCCTTTTTAACATTTTCATTTTGTGAAAAAAGCCGTGGTAGCTTAATGGCTAGCGCACGCGTCCCAGACTCAAAGGGTGTGGGTTTGAAGCTTGGTTGGAAAGCATGCGTGGTGCCTGGTGCATAGGTAGTTTTCTGACCTAATGTGCATATTGGTACAATTACCATGGGCTAACGGTGAAAGAATAACAACGTAATGAAACCTGCACATCGAGATAACCGATGTGTCGAACCTGCGAAGCCGCCTTGGACAAGCGTGGCGGGTATACAGTCCATTTCCCATTCGTGATAGGCCCGAACCCAGCAGTGGGACGTTTATGGAATGTTATTATATATTTTGTATATTGTTACAACCCGTGATTATTATTAATCTAATCTAATCTACTGCATATATTGTCGATAAAATTGAAATCCGTGATTTTAGTATAAATGTCAAAATTTAAATAAAATCTACTATTTTATAATAGGTTGGGGAAAAAGTCTTTTCGCATATAGTATGTATGAACTTATAATAAGATTTCTTTGGCTATACCACTTGTATCTGGCTGGTTTTGGTATCATTGAAAAGTTTTAATTTTAAAGAAGACAATTCCAAATTCAAATTAGGAAAAAGTGTGATTTTCATTTGTTTTTCTTATTGTTAAAATGAGTAAATCTAATGAAGAAATTCGATACATTTTAAAATTTTACTACAAAAAAGGTAAAAATGGAACAAAGCCGCAAAAAAATTTGTGATATTTATGGACCTAATGCAGTATCTGTGAGAGTAGCGCAAATTTGGTTTAAGCGTTTTCAATCCGGAAATTTTGATATCAAAGATGCACGTCGCTCTGGTCGTCCTGTTACGGACAAAATTGATGCCATTTTTGAAAAATTGGAGCAAGATTGGCATATTAGTAGTTACGATGTAGCTGGAGAACTGGGAATTGACCACAAAATGGTTTTGGCGCATTTGAAAAAAGCTGGGTACACAAAAAAAGCTCGATATTTGGGTGCCTCATGAGCTTACTGAAAGAAACCTAATGAACCGTGTACTAATTTGTGATTCTTTATTACGACATAATGAAACCGAACCATTTTTGAAGAAGCTGATAACTAGTGATGAAAAGTGGATCACGTACGACAAGAACGTGCGAAAAAGATCGTGGTCAAAGGCCGGTCAGGCTTCACAGACTGTGGCGAAACCCGGGTTAACTCGCAACAAGATGATGCTGTGTGTATGGTGGGATTGGAAGGGCATTATTTATTATGAGCTGTTACCGCCAGGCAGGACCATCGATTCTGAACTGTATTGCTAACAACTGATGAGATTAAAGCAAAAAATTGAGAGAAAGTGGCCGGAATTAATCAACAGAAGGGGTGTGGTTTTTCACCATGATAACGCTAGACCTCACACATCTTTAGCCACTCAGCAAAAAATTAGGAGAGTTTGGCTGGGAGGTGTTAATGCATCCGCCATATAGTCCTGACCTTGCACCTTCAGATTTTCACCTGTTTCGGTCTCTGCAGAATTCCTCAGGCAGTGTCAGGTTAACATCACGAGAGGATTGCCAAAACCACTTGTCGCAGTTTTTTGATAAGAAGCCCCAAAATTTTTATAGCAATGGGATCACGTCCCTACGTACAAGATGGCAAAAAGATATCCAACAAAATAGCACCTACATACTTTAGTCAAATGTAAATAAACTTTATAAAAATACCTTTTGAATTTTTATATAAAATGCGAAGAAACTTTTTCCCCAACCTAATACGAATTCTAATAAATAATATTTTTAAATTTTGATCTCTTTGGCTGTTTGAAAGTATGCCGCGAATAGAATTTCAATGATAATTTTTGGCTAAATCGAAAAACTTTCACATAACATTAATGTTATTTTAAATGTTCGTATGTTTTATTTAAATATTGAAGAGAGACATGAATGAAAAGTCAAAGTTAGGAAGAATCAATTACCGGCTAAAGAGAGTATTTTCAATACCAATATTAATTATAATTCAAAGTTGAAATCCAAAAGTTTTTATTCAAAATAAGTTCCACTGGAGAACACCTTTTGAAGGTGCATATACATGTAAGTGAAAATTAAATCTATTTCCTACTATATGTACACCGCTGCGGAACGTATTATCACTATTTAAAAGAGAAGAAGCGGCAAGAAACTCAATACAAGAAGCAATACGACGAGAAAATTTAAAAAAAATCATAATTGTTTATCTGTCTGAGACTCTTTTAAATACATGTAGAAGTTGTATTACAATTACTTTTCAAAGAATTAATGGAGTTGTAACAAACAAAAAATATTGTTACCGTCACAATAAAGACATACTAAGAATTCATACTGCGACAAATCTCCATAGATTCCTTAGATGTTATGCAAAAAATAAACGTTATACCCAAGATAGTATGAAAGGCTGGAGCAAGCCGCTATTTAAATGCATTTTGTCATTTAAATATTCTTCAATAGTGTAGTATCCCTTTTTAAACAAGATGTTTTTCAATTTAGCTTTAAATTTAATGAAGGGCAAGTCTAACGCAGTGTATAATGAATTACACAAAACAGTCTTCCACTCCACTGTACAAGAAATGAGTTTATCTGTGTTCCTCAGTCATAAATTATGAGCCATTAAGTTTACCTACGACGTATTGGGCTCATAAATTATTTTACTTATCGTAAATATCAATTGAGGTTCATGCCCAACCATAAAATTGGCTTATTTCTCCTATAAATAGTCTATGGTGGGAATGTAAGAGCTAATGAGCGAAGAGGGAATTCAATTTATAAGCAACAAAATACATAGGTACTATATGTACCTATTGCAACATTTGTATGTACATAATAATACGTGAGATACGAATATAATACGGTACATAGTATTACAGTGCGTTACAGTGTAGTATAATCCAATGCAGTTTAGTGCAGAACAAAACAATACAATAAAGGCCTCACTATTACACACCAACGCAATAAAAAAGAAAACAAACATGTTATTAAACAATCTCTTCCAGGCAACATTTATACAAATGTGTCGAAATATTTATAAATTAATATAAAGCTCCTTTATATGACACTAAGAAATAATAATTCCTTTATAAAGGTAAATAAATAAATAAATAATCGGCAGACAAACACGCGTATTGTATATCCCCAAATTAAGCATGTTACGGGTAATATACAATGGTCTACTCTGGGGCTGTCCCAAATACCCAGATCATAGTAGATAACGGAGAAAATTCATTACTGAAATTTACCGTACCAGGAATCTAACTCAGAGCCTGTGCATTGTGAGGTAGGCCAGCAAAGGCTTAGCCCGCTCAACCACAAAGGCCGTCGAGTAAAGATATTGTCTTACTTCGATATCCATATATCTATTTATCATAAGTGATGATATCGGAAAAATTGGTTAGAGATATGAAATCTGGCAGATACGTAAAAGTGTGTCTACAAAAATGACTTCGCGAGAGATGATGTGCTTACTAGTAGTGCATGATGATCATGATAGGGACGCTTAAGATCGCGGACCGAATATATACCGAATTACACTAATTACATACCAAAAATTAAGAATCTTTGCTATAACATGTGGAAGGTATATTTTGACGAAAGATCTCAGGAAAAAGGCATTTGGTATAAAACGATCCAACCATATCCTTTGCGGTCAACTTGGATTAAAAATCAAGTGATGAATCGAGAATTCACGGTAATATCTTTAAGATTACGATCTGGACATATTCCACGGAACAAATTTTTGCACATGATGAAATTAGCATCTACACCAAACTGTTCTTCATGTCAGATGTGTAAGATAGATGACGTCTTTCATGTATTAGTGGAATGTGTCCAAACTAACAGCCTTAAAAGTGATACTAATTTGTTTGATGTAGGCTGGTGCAACAGCATTTTGGCAGAGCCCTTATCAGACTCTGCCAAAAAGATTTATAAATATCTTGCACACGCCACCTAATTCAAAAAAGTTGATTGTTAGAATAAAACAAAAAAGATCGCAGGCCTTGCGTAGGTCCTCCACACTACATTTATCAAGACGCAGTTGAAGGTCAACGTTTTTGATATGTTTATTTTTCTATACTATTATAACTTTAAAATTGACATTGTCATTTTTCTTTTTTAAATAATGAAATATATTTGCATATGACATAGTATATAAAAATACAGGTCTTAAGGTATACATGTATGAGTCCACATGTTATTACCCATAAGGTGTGCAAATAGAATAAGAATAGAAATAAATAGAATAAGAGATATAAATAGAATAAGATATATAAAGAAAAACAATATTTAGCTACACGTGTTGCTGGGGAGTTTCTTGTCGCTTCTTCTCCTTAACAACAATAACACGTTGCGAAGCGGTGTACACAGAATAGGAAGAATAATTAAATTTTAACTTATATGTATGAGCTTCAAAAATTGTTCTCCAGTGGAACTTATTTTGAATAAAAACCTTTGAATTTGAATTTGAATATTACATCGTTTTAAATTAAAATATTAGTTACGTTAACAACGGAAAATTAAATTAAATTAAAGTATTGTTGTATATCAAAAGATAATAATGTCAAGTAATTAATCCTTATTAATATTATAAATGCGAAAGTAACTCTGTCTGTCTGTCTGTCCGTCTGTCCATCTGCCCGTCTGTCCGTTTGTCCGTCTGTCTGTTCCGTTTTCATGGTAAAACTACTGGACCGATTTGGTTGAAACTCAGTATATATGTATTTTCGATGTCGAGGATGAACATAGGATACTTTTTATCCTGAAAAATGGGATAGTTTCCGGGATAAAAATATATTTGTCTATTTGTTTGTTATGCTTTTACGGAAAAACTATTTTTTATTTGTGGTTTGTAATTTTCGTCGTTTTGTTTATTTTTGTCAATTTGGTCGTTTTACTTGTTTAGGTAGTTTTGGTTGGTAGTTTTCATAGTTTCGGTAGTTTTAGTAGTTTCGATTATTCTGGAAGTTGTGGTAGTTTTGGTAGTTGTGGTATTTTTGGCAGTTGTGGTAGTTTTAGTAGTTGTGATAGTTTTGGTAGTTGTGGTAGTTTTGATAGTTGTGGTAGTTTTGGTAGTTGTAGTAGTTTTGACAGTTGTGGTAGTTTTGGCAGCTGTGGTAGTTTTGGTAGTTGTGGTAGATTTAAAAGTTGTGGTAGTTTTGGTAGTTGTGGTAGATTTGGAAGTTGTGTTATTTTTGGTAGTTTCGATCTGTCTGTCTGAATACCGAAAATGTGGATAGATACATTTCATCCCGGGGGATGGGATAGTTTGCAATATAAAATAAAGTAAATTTTTTCGAGGGCAAATAGCACCGACATAAAAATATAATATAATGTATTAACGCCTGCTCTTTAAACAAGAGGTACGCACTAGAGTTTGACCCGCGGCGGGGCCGCGGGGTAAACTCCAGTTTCATATAAATGTCATACAGCCTCATCTATGTCTTGTTCCAATTAAAATAATCATGCACCGACTAAAAACATTTATTTACTAACTAATGGTGAAGACTGACTTTAAATATATTCAAATGAGCACTTTTTATGTCAACAGGCAAATTATCTAACCCCCATAAAATTAGAATTTTTTGTAAGGACAAGTTGCACGACGGATATAAAAGTCGATTTTTTATCGAGGGCCTCAGTAGTCTCTGACTTGATTCTCCGTACGTAAGGAAGAAACCTGGATTCTGTTTTACGAAAACTGCTATTTGCTTAATGTAGACAGAGCTTTCCGTAAGAATTTATTATCTGGTACATAGACACAGAGAACATGAAATAATAGGAGATTCATAGATATTTGTTTCATATGAAATAATGTTCTGTTCAATATTGTAAATCCAGTCCAGCTATATAATATTTACTAGAAACAAAGCTTATCTCCTTCATTGCCCCCATCCGCCAAATATTGATGACATTATTGACAATGGAGCACGAATATAAAGGTAATTCCACACCTCCCGTTTTATATCAAGTCGGAGTGCGAGTACCACCCTTTTCGGCTAAAAACCTAGTGGTATGGTTTGCACAAATAGAACGCAGCTTTGCTCTTGTTGGTATTAAATACGACAGTACCAATTATTTTTATGTCACGTTGCAACTTGAACATCGTTTTGCTGCATAAGTCAAAGACATTTATATCAACCCTCCAGCGAGCTATACAGTCTCCACTCCAGGACTCATCTGCTCATCATAAATTCTCCAGACCGACATGACGTCTACTGCCTCTTCAGTTTGTTCGTTTTTCAAAATTTATAAGTATCATTGCCTCTTATCCCGGTATATTTATTTTGAATTTTACTCGTAAGAGAAAGAACCATCTGTTCTCCTTTATATGTGATAAATTCTAACAAAATAAAGAAGAAAAGAGAATTGTAGTAATAAAAACCTTCCATTTAGGGTTGAGCCTATTTTATCGTACAACACGGACCGCTATTGCGTTTCACGGGAAGCGACGCGACATCCATTAGGGAACGCCCTCGAGATATTTTAGACTGATGTTTAACTTGTATGTATTGAAGGTAACGTAAACAAGACTAATAGGTGTACACGCCTACATTACAGCTCGGTATATTATAACGCGAGTCACTATTAAAAGTAATAAGTTCTATAAACCGACTTTCATACTGCGATCACTTTATAGTTGTCGCAATGCAGCTACGCTCTTCCTTCAGCTACCGACTTGCAATTAGTGCGGTTTAGTTATCGTAATACAGTTATGGCAATGCATCATTATGCAACTGTCGCTATGCAGCTATTACTATGTAACTGTTGCTATGCAGCTGTCGCTATGAAGCTGTCGCTATACAGTTGTCGTCATGTAGTCATATAGTCGCTAATTTATAAGCGCATGTATTGAGTAAACAGTTACGTAGAAATATGTCTAATTCCAGCTCACTTTTTTATTTTTAATACAATACGAATCACTGTTATAAATAATAAGTTATATAAGACGATTTTAATAGCGTTATAACTTTATAGTTGTCGCTATGCAGCTACGCTTTTCAGCTAGGTACCGACATGCAATTACTGCGATGTAGTTACCGTTATGCAACTACGACAATGCACTGCTATACAGCTGTCGCTACGAAGCTATCGCTATGCAGCTATCGCCATATAGCTAGCAAGTTCACAAGGGCATTTCTCACAAAATATTGATTTAAAAGTTATTTTGAAATATCCTACAAACTTAAAGAACATAAAAATAAAAATGGCGAGAAAAAGTAATGTAAAGTGACTGTTTGTATATTTATTTATTCTCTTTTATCGGCTTAGGAGAATTATATGTACTTCCGGTAACAGATATTATGATGATGGTATACTTTTTATCCCAGAAAATGATTGTTTCTGAGGTATAAAAAGTATATACGCGTGAAAACGCGTGCAAAGCTTTAAGTATGAATATAAACAAAATTCGTAAATATCACATATCATTTGTTACAAAGTTGTTTTCTTTCTTCCCTGTCGTTGAAAAACCAAGTTCTTATAACAAATAATATATTTAGTCCACTAAACATTAAAAGAAAGTTACCAAAACTTTTATGCTAGCACTGCTCAACATCATAAATGGCTAGAATGAGACATTTAGTTCATTTGTTTACATGTTTTTATTGCTATGAATGTTAGGTAATGAACAAGTCTAACCCAAAGATTAGAAACGCACTAGGCGGATATGTCGCTGCGGCAAAATCGTTGTGGCTAGACAGTTTTTAGCTGCCAAGAAATAAAGATATTATTATATGAATAAGTTATCTAATTATTTTATATTACTCTATATTTAGAGTAACAGAACAATGTTGCCATACAAAGTGGAAAAGTGCCCAGCATTTTGGGAACGATTCCCTCCCATACAGACAATGATCAGACATTCTACATTACACCAAATACAAAAACGCACGATTTTAATATTGTCATTGTAAAAACAATAGGCGGCCTTACCGCTTAAAGCAATTTCTTCCAGGTAATCAAAATTAAAGAATATTTTAAATTGATCTGGCGATGCGAGTAAATATTTTTATAGTAATTAATTTTAAAGTTTGTTATTTTATAATTAAGGATCATTTTTAATTTAATCATTCCTTTTAACTTTATTTGTGTGTTTAGAAAAATAGAATTCTAAAGTTTATTTATATTTTATGTCACATAAAGTTGTAATGTGCATACAAACCCTTAAAACAAAAGTGTTTGAGGTAAGTTTGAGTTATGGATGTATAAAAACGATCAAAGAAAACTTTGTTGCCATCTTCTCGATATATACTGATTGTATCATACTCACTTCATCTGCTGATATCTTCAATTTTTAGTTGGTTTTTAAATGGATCGACCACTGCGGCTTGTATTGCTAAAATTTCTAACAAATGCAGTGATCTCTCTCTCTGATTCGAACGCCACGAAATTACCGCTGCAACTTTGCCACCTAATGCGTTAGTAGACCATGAACGAAGAAAAGTGGGCTGTTTGTCATTAACTATATGGCTAAAATTATAGACCTTTTGATATATTTGTACTAGTTTCTTAATGTCTTTAGGAAATATTTTTCTACTTCGTTTCAGACTATTGATTTGGTGGCGGCGGCGTGTGAAAGATGTGAGGGAGAAATAAACGGATATTTTGCGATAGTTCAAAGACACTATAATCACGTAATTTAAATACGGTAATAGAGAACGAAAAGTTCACCTTCATATCGCGCGAAGTGGAGAGGAAAAAGTAGAAAAGTGAACCCCGAGTTTCAACACAGAAACTCCGAATGCAACCGGGATTTAACGCAACCGACTATGAAAAGTTCACCTTCATTTTCTTGAATTACTACACTTACCTAAACAAGGTTTCTGTAGACGAGAACGTTTATGTTAAGGCTTTGCTAAAATTATATTTCGGCTCATAATCATTTTTTTATTATTGAAATAAACCCAAAATGTTTTGCGTGTGAGAATTTTGGTAGCGACTCGAATTCAATTGTTTTTTATACAGAAACATATTTAAAAAATGTGCAATTTAAATATCGAGCGCTGATTGGCTGCTGGTTAGCACCCTGGCGCCCCCAGTGGAGAGAATTGCAATTTGATACACTGGATACAGGCCTCGCTCGCGCTAAGAAGCGTGAAGAGTTTGTGCCACATAAAATAACGATCCGAATGAAATATTTTTGATTAAATCAGGCGAAATTCTACTGTTAAGCAATGTATTAAGACTTTTAGATTTTTATTAATTTAGTCTAAACATATGTTTTTAATAAAAAAAACGTGTGCGTCTCGGGACGCCCGACAGAAATGATAACTTAAACTAATCTAAGTTGAACTATTTTATATTCAAATTGTTTAACTTTAGAAAAGATTAGGTTATTACTTAAATTTTATGTATTGTTACAAGTTACGGGACTCGAATTAAAATGCCGTTGGAATTATTATAGAGTTTATTAGAACTATACAAATATAACCGAACACAACAAATCCAAACATAATGCAGAGGGTCGAAATTCTATAAAACGCGCAAAGTCCGTCAATATTAGATTCCCGAAAGTACACACGTCATGCTTGTTATCGCTCGACTGCCCCATCTCCCCATCAGGCCGTCGTTCTATACGTCAGGAACACAAACGTGCTTGTATCGTAGTCGACGTAATCCGCCACACCTGGCTAATGACTCAGCCACAAGCGGCCATAAACGAGTACAATAAAACAATGGGCTGTTCTCTAGAAACGTATGCCAATAAATAAGTAAACAAAAGAAGACGATCATAGAAGAATTACAATTAGTTCAAATGCCGACAGGTAATAAAATGTGTTTTTACAGATATGCAGGTGGATTTTGTTTTTGTCGGAACCTAAGTTGTAACAGTATATAGCGCGTGGGTAAGAGTGAGAGAGGAGGAGCCTGCTTACCGCTGCCGTATGCGTAAGAGAAAGGGAAGCCAGACAGACTGGCACCGTAACGCGTTACGCAACGAAGCAATTTACCCTCCTATAAGAAATTATCACTTCAAGAAACAAGATAAGGATAGAATAGGATTTAGAAGCTAACTTTTCCTAGTATTCTATTTCGCACTCTCTTTACTATCTTTATCCCAATGATGGGCTTACATGTCCAAACATACATTAACTTACTTTTTTTCTTTATATGACAATTGCGAACATTCAATAAAAAAGTGTAGACCATAATTTCGTTAATATATTTTTAATAGGCAATTGTTAGCCAAAATATTTAAATATAATCATTTTGCGATGCTAATGCCTTACCCTTAAAGTGTATAATCATTAGAAAACCATTAGGTCATGTTTCAACTTGCCAAGTTTCGGAGAAAAATCAAAGAGAGATGACCGAGCAAAGGTCAAGGGCCTTAGAAGTATTTTGTTCATTATAAAAGGTATTTTATATAATACTTGGGTTCTTATATCTTTTACGTTATGACTAGGCTTCCCATGTGATTTCAAAATTCAACTTTTTATTCAATATAACAATTAGTTATGTGAGATGGCCGTTAGAGGAAGTTTTAAAAACTAATCTTAATCAATTATTACAATAATTACTTAAAATTAATGATCACGATGATCTGAGGAGACTACATACTGCGGCGATTGGAGCTAGTCTGTACCATTGATCGGTTGGCAGAGTGGCTCTGAAGCTTCACAGGGAAGTCTCCACTCAGCAGTTTCTCACGCGCATACATGAGCCACCTACTATGAGTTGTTTTCTTTAAAGTTTGTAAAGCTGTTGTATCAGTGTGTAGAAAAGCATAGGGCTACCACACATAACAAATTGAATAATGAGGTTCAGTATTATGATATATATATATATATATATATATATATATATATATATATATAATAAGATCCAGTTATCGTTTGTAGTTGAACAAAACTATGGTAATACCATAGCTTAATTTAAAGCAGAATGTCTCAAGATTGTGTTTCTGTTTCATTTCTCCAAAGAACATACGAGAAGAGCGGTTTGCTCTAATCGCAACTGGGTTGTAACTGGTAGGGTTGTAATTATGTTTCAATATGTAACATTATATTGTGAATGTGTTTTCAAAAATGTAGAATTGTCACATTTATCAACGAAGTTCTTTGCTTTTATGTAACACTTGAAGTGTGCAATAAGCGTTTTATGAATAATTTTATACATTGTACCTTTTATTTTAGACAGCCAACGACTAACGTGTATAAGGGCAGAATGTATGTTGTTAAAAAAATAAAATTTAAAACCTTTGCATCCATTCTACTGGGATACTTATAAAATTATTTTGGTTTAATTTAATTAAACCTCATTTTCATCAACGTTCTTATTCGCAAAACTAGATCTTATATACTATACATTGTACACCATCTTTATTAAAAGTGGAATAGACAAAAATTTGATATTCTATTTATATATATATGTCTAAGATAACTATAAACGTATACGGTAATCTAAGCCATTAGTGTGTGAATATAAAATAGAATACGTGCACTATCAACGTGGTTAGTAGCCCTGATCGCTGGGTTTCGAAAGATCCCGACATAAGAATGCTAACTACTAAGTACTACATAAGAATACTATTCTAAGCTAACCTGCTGTATATATTTTGTGGGACAACCAGGCCACGCCGCTGCAAACGACTTTGATGGATTAACAATATGAACATAAGCTCGTAACTGCCACATCGCAATATTCCTTCCTACTTCTAGTCGATTCAGATGCTAGGTAATTAATGACTCCATTTTATGATTATTCATGCCTCATTTCTTTGATAGAATAAAATAATATTTCTCTAGCAACGATATCCACATTATTTACGTGGTAGAGCCATGCTGAGATCGATCGATTATAGCTCTTAGGACCGGTTCGATCGGTGTGATACCACGCGCTCACAGAATATCGGCGTTGAACGGTTAGCCTTGAGCTACCTTTCTCTCTATCTCATCCCCTATTCCAATCCTGTATGCCATGCAGTCTATTCTATGCCCCTCCTATCTCATTCTCATCCTAAAAATTGGCTAACGCGTTGACTTCGCTTTTGGTGTTACAAACGTCTATAGGCGACAGTAACCACTTTTCATTAGTTGGGCTGCCTGTCTACCATATAATAACAGCCGATAAACGTCCCACTCCTAGGCTCGGGCCCCCCGCTAATGGGGAACGGATAGTATAACCGCCACGCTTGTCTAAGCCGGTATGGCAGGTTTGACACATCACGTATCTCGATGTGCAGGTTTCATCACAATATTGCCTTCACCATTAGCACGTGGTAATTGTAACAATACCAGTCTAACAGCTTCGCAATAAAAATGGGATAGTATATTTAGCAAGCATATTTTGCTGCTGGTATCGTGTAGCTCCACAATAAGATTTTCAGTAAGTAATCTTGGTGTATTATTGAAAACCCTCTTGGGGAGGCGATACGGCTGTAGTCTGATGGCGAATTTCTTTTTTATAATGCATGAGTTCAGCAGACAGACAGATGACCCACCTCATCGAAAAAAGCGGTTATCGCCAATGGACATTTGTAATATCAAAGATGCTACTCATGTTCTGCCGCTCTCTAGAGGAGACGGGAACCTGGCTTCTAATGCTGAAATACAACTCAAGATTGTTATGGCGCAATACTCTAGATCAGGGGTGGTAGCCATCCAGACGTGCAAATACCCTACCACCTGGATGTGGGTTGTTTTGTCGCCTCTTACCACTGGCCACCCAGTCGCAGAAAATTGTATTCTTTCTTCGTTCTTGCACGGATAAACCATTTTACCCACTTTCCACTGTCTTTTACTTTCTTTTTCCCCCATCGCTCCTGCAAGTATTCACATAAGTATTGATCTACACGATATTGCCCTTGTGTACAAATAAAGTAAGTAAAACCCCAAATCCAGCCGTGTGGGATTTGGGAGGTGCATTTTAGCCTGCTGCAATGGCAGGGAGACGTGACTTTAAGCAAATAGTCACAGACACGTTTATCGATATGGGTAGGCAATTTATCGATAAGTCAAATCGTTACACGTGTGTAGATTTGCGCCAGTCTAGAATTACCTTAAAGAAATCCTTTTTAAGATTTCCCTAGTGTGCCAGACACAGTGTTCAATGGTGTTAAGGGGAATAAAACGAGGTTTTTTAGGTTTAAAAGATAGCCGTTGACTGCTGAGAGAAAAAGAATTTAGGGCATATTTATCACGTTCGGCTGTTCTCTACGCACTCAGATGAGCTTTTATTCATTTTCAATAAAATACATAAAAATATTTTACATTTTATATTTGTCACATGTACTATAGTTCGTTCGCGTTAAGAATGCAGTGAGTCATCATTGTTCGCCGGTCTAGCCCCGCCCCTAACCAATCAAATCTTTTCAAATTACAACGTCAAGTTCATAGTGACCAGTTGAAGGCCTAGCTTCGAACGCGACGGTTGTCTCCTGTAATTGTGTTAACTGATTTATATTAAAAAAAATGTATACTTCGCAAATTCGTAAAAATAAAAGTGGTTCGGGAATTCACAGTGGAGAGAGCAAAGTAATTTACAATGTTTTTAAGTATTTTAAAGAGTCTGATTTAAATGTGACTGTGGACAGAATAGTACAAAAAACGGCAAATGCATGCGGTGTGTCAGAGAGAACAATTCATAGTATTCTTAGTGAAAAAAAGAAAAATAATACATTGAAATCGCCAGTGAAAAAAAGGGCCAGGAAGTCTATGATTGATAAATTCGATGAATTAGACAAATGTGCTATAAGGAGAAAAGTACACTCAATATATTTAAATAATGACTACCCGACATTAAATAAAATTATGACAATTTGTGAATCTGATGAAGATATTCCAACGTTTAAACGTACCACACTTCACAAAATAATATATGAGATGAAATTATTTTATTATAAATACTAATGAGGTTACTAGTGATAGTGATTAAAATGTTAATGACTTAATTTTGATTTTTAACTTTTAAGTGTATTTTTTAAATTCATTAAACTTAATCTTTAAAAATATAATTTGTTTGAATTTTAACACCACTGTGAATACACCTTTACCCTGGAGTTGCCCTGATGACTCACTGCATCCTTAACGCGAACGAACTATAGAGTTTAACCCATGGCTGGGCCGCAGGTCAACCTCTAGTCCGTACTTCTTGTTTAATAAGCAGGAGTTAACACAGGTTACATTGTACAAAAAATTTATGTTGGTGCTATTTGCACCCGTAAAATTCACTTAATTTTATATCGCAAACTATCCGTTCTTCTGGCATGAGTATATACGTCCATTTTTGACATTAAAATTTTGTTTAAACAAAATTACAATAAAACCGATCCAGTATTCGCAGTAGTTTTCTGTGCAAAGTTAACAGAAAGAAACATATCTATTTAATATCGCATTTTTTTATAGACAATGAATTTTTATATCTATAAACTTGAGAAATGATGGCTCTCATCCAAACTTTCATCCTCTATTTCAAACCGTCTTAGTTTTATTTATCTATCTCAGTCTATGAAAGCTACAAAAATGTTAAAAAGGACAAAAAGCGCTAAATGGACAAAAAGGACAAAAAAGGCAAAAAGGGCAAAAAGGACAAAAAGAATAAAATGAAAAAACGAGCAAAAGAGCAAAACGAGCAAAAGAGCAAAAAGAGGAAAAAGGACAAAAAGAGCAAAAAGGACAAAAAGAGCAAAAAGGACAAAAAGAGCAAAAAGGACAAAAAGAGCAAAAAGGACAAAAAGTACAAGAAGGAAAAAAGGACAAAAAGGACAAAAAGATCAAAAAGGACAAAAAGATCAAAAAGGACAAAAAAGGACAAAAAGAGTAAAAGGGATAAAAAGTACAAAAAGGATAAAATTACAGAAATGACCAAAATTACGAAAATGGCAAATCACAAAAAAAACAAAACCTATCCCCCTATCTGGGATAACCTTTACATAAATCTGTCCCATTATCCTATGTTCATGCTCGGCATCGAAAATATATACTGAGTTTCAGCCAAATCTGTGCAGTAGGGTTTAGAGTGAAAACGGTACAGACAGACTGTTCCGTTTTCACGGAAACTCCATCGACAGACGTACAGACAGACAGAGTTACTTTCGCATTTATAATATTAATATGGATATTTATTTTGTATTTTTTATTAATACCAGTTTACATTTTTTTAATTAAAATTATTTTATAGATAATATACTAAGCGGACCGTTCGTCCAATGAATTCTAGCGTCTACTTTTATCTATTTTGGCAAAAATACCACGTCAATAAAATTGTTTTCATAAACACCTTACTCGTAATTATTTCAAAACTGTCATCTCGTGGACTAATTCCCATTCACATAATTACGTTCAACTTAAATGACTAAATTAATAAACGGCACAAAAACACATGCATTGTATTTATTATTACACATAATTATATTCTCATCGTCAAATTGAATATCTAATATTTATATACGACGTTTATACATTTTCAATAGCTTTTCATAAATTTACAAAACGAAATTATTACAATTCCGACAGGCACCTGTGGTTGTTCAGGTAGACTGTTATATAAAGAGAGTTATAACAATTTTTTAAAGGCAAAAAATAGATCGGAGATCGGTAATAATATGAGATAAACTACAGAAATTATTTGGACCTTGTTAAAACGTCAGATCGACAATATGAAATGCCAAATGCGGATTTTTAAAACTGGCTCAAGAATAGTTTTAAATTTATGAAAAAGAACAAATATTTAAGGCACGCACACACAGACATTGCGAGACATGTTAAAAAAAAAATTTGATTAAAGAAGTGTATCATATTAAATACATAACAGAAACAATATGTCAACAACAACAACAATATGTCACACACTTCTTCCTTCGTTGATTACTCCTTCACGATACAGGCTGGCCGTTTATGGAACTCACTGCCACTTAACATCAGACAAGCTAAATCAGTATCATCTTTTAAAGTCATGCTTGTTGATTATTTATTTACCAATTTAATATGCAAGGCAAAGTATAATGCTCTTCAACAAAATACCAGTAAACGCTCAAGAGCTTTTGGTAAACAAGCTTAAAAAATAGTAAAGCGACCTTTGTGCGAGAAAGCTTATTTATTATACGACTGAAGATTTTCTAGACGACCGCACCGAATGGAAATAATCCGTTCGCTATCAAGCTCTTTCAATAATTATTTATACAAATTACTTTGTTAAACCTTGTATTAGTATAAACTACATTAAAAAAAGACGAATAATAATAATTATGAACCAAAGATATGCTGCTGGGAAGTTAGTTGCGCCACTTCTTCTCAGCGGTGTAAGACTCATGACTTTCAATAAGTAATCTGTAAGATTCCATTTTGAAATAAATACATTCATATTCATTTCCTTTTTTCATTTATATTTTAAACGTTCCATATTATTTATTGTCTACACTACCACTTTCGTGTTTAAATATATTTTCTTAGTCTACGTAGTTGCCCGACAAAGATCGTTTTAACCGATAAGGCCACCCTTTGTTCGACATTTATTGTACCTAGTTTTTAAGAACGTAGTTTTAATTATTGGTGAATAATAAAGTGTTTTGATTCATTCATTCATGTTAAATTCGTTTATTAATTAATCATTTATTATTATAAATGTGTAGGTATTTGAAACCGCGGTAAATTATATAGTTTTATATTTCATTTTATCGACACAGCACTTCACTTTACTAACGTCCCCGCAAACAGCGTGCGCAGCAACGACCTCGTGAGATACACGGAATTAGATTTATAAGCTATCACACCCGGTTCAACCAGGTCATGTCCGGATGTAGTATTTTAGGAAACAATGACGACTATACTCCATTATGATATATGACGTTGTCTAACCGATAAAATTTAACATCTCGTTATTTATGTAAAGTAGTACTGTTTTGTTAACTTTTCAAAACATTTGCTATTGTCTTTTCTCAACAGGAAAATAATCTGAAAGTAGACGTAGGTAGCTATTCTAGAAACCAGCTAATTAGCGGTTGTTCACTAAATAGCCACGGTTAAGTTGTCAAACACTTCGCCAACTCGCTAATAGTTGCTGAACAAAACCGACAACTGATAAGCTTATATCTTAGCCGTCTGCCGTCGCCATCAATTCGCCAGTTGGGTGATGGTTGTCGAATAAAACCGAAAACCGACAAGTTGACGGTTTACCTATCAGCCTTCGGCTGTCGGTTGGCGAGTCATTAGCCAAAAAACCATCAGCTAGTTTTTTAGCCGGCTAATGAAAAACCAATAGCCGGATGGCAATGTTTCGGATGGTTGCCTATCGCTATCTGATACAATTGCAATGGATCAAATATCTACGTTGTGTGTGGGGGCTGTTGATGACGAACGAACAGTAATTCTTTCTCTATATGTACATAGAAGGAGAAGATTAAACAAGATTTAAAAAAAAAAAGAATGATGAGTGTCTCGTGTAGGATTTTGGACCATTTTATAGTTATGTTATTTACAAGGTGTTTGTCATACCTAGTATTCCTGGTGTTAACAATCAACATCTTACAGCTATTGTTAGTTCTTGTCGTGTCGTCCTTCATCAAAAACTCTGACTCTACTTTGGAAACAAAATTAGCAGACCGATTTATAGACATTTCACGCAAATCTTGAATCAAATATATAAAGCCTTACCCGTATAGATAAGTTACATTAAATACAGCTGGACACAGTATAGGGGCTAAAACAATAGGAGATAACAGTTTATGTCAACAGCAGAGGATTAATGTTATCCCCATGCGATTATCTTGTGAATTCATTTAATAATTGAATCCGTCTGTATTTTAGGATCTTCGTTATTTGTGTTCTTTATTTGTCTTATGCCCGGTTTCTGAAGTAGTTTGAACTGTAGTTTATTTGTCCGTTAGCGATATCGGTTCAATTACTTATAAAATTGCATTTCTGAACACACCATCGTACGCTAAACTTCAGTCAAACTGGGTTCAACTTAACTGAGCAGTATTAGGCGTTTATCTATTCCATATTGTTACAACTTAGGTTTCGACAAAGACAAATTCCACGTACAGTCTGTAAAAGCACATTTTATTACCTGTCGGCATTTGAACTAATTGTAATCCTTTTATGATTGTCTTCTTTTGTTTACTTATTGTGGAGCACAGCCTATTGTTATTAGCCAGGTGTTACATCAGTACAAGTTGATTCTAGGAAATTATGTCGACGCTTGCCGGGCGGGCATATTTCCATTTGGGCAGTATAAAACGATGGCTTGATGGAGAGAGGAGGCAGTCGAGCGACAACTACGATCTAAGCGTGACGTGTGTACATTCGGGAATCTAATATTGACGGACTTTGCATGTTTTATTGAATTACGACCTTCTGCATTACGCCTGGATTTGTGGTATTCGGTTATATTTGTACCTGTGTTATACGTGTTTGTATAGTTCTAATAAACACTATAATAATTCCAACGGCATTTTAATTCGAGTCCTGCAACTCGTAACAATATATTTTTTTGCCGTTTATCTCTGTCATAATTCAAAACTAACCTAAAACATATAATTATTTGTATCAAATTGTAAACTGCTTCATATCATCGTTTATTTGGATAAGCAATTTATATTAAAAATATTATAATTATGGAGTGCAGTTCATCGGAGTTGAATATGGAAATATCGCAAATTATTGCTACTATGTCCATACCCCAAAAAGTAAGGATACGTTGAAATCCATTCGTATTATTTACAGATGAAGAATTTTAAATGAGATATCGGTTCAATCAAGGGTACTGTAATGTACCTATGTGAAAAAAAAACTGAAACTCAATAACAGTTAACCTAAGTTTATGTATTACATAATTTTATGGTATCAATTGTTATTGAACTCATAACTGGTAACCTTAGAAACCGGGCATTAGCAAAGTTTTGTGGTGAATATTTAATATGAGATTTCGTTCATAATGATGTCGAATAAATACTATAACAAATCAAGTATCTTATTGATGTATAAGTGATAATGTTGCTAATGAAAGAGTTCAAGTAATAGGAATATTTCAAATTTTTCGACTGGTAAACGACTGGAGAAAATGATTTTATTCCACTTCTTTTATTGTAACTCATTTTTTTTATTTTATATAGATTCATTGTCAGATGAAAATGCAGTCTAAGATGGAGCACGCGTGCCTAAACTTGTCCACGCGAGATCGGAAAGCACTTAAATTATATGTTTCTGGAAAAACAGACGACGGTAAAAAATTCAATTATGGGAAAAACCAACATTTCTCCATAGTTTTTCATGCTTTCAATAACGAGACCACTCTGCAGGCTTTGGATCATAAATATTCACGTTTAGTCACGTACAGAAGGCACGCTATTTATAGAAATCAGCATAATCGCCACCCTAAACTCAAACACTAAACGAAATATTTGTGAAATATGTCAAAAGAAATACTCTCATAATTATAATATTTCAATAGAATATATATATATATATATATTTTTTTTCTAAATTTGATTTATTAATTTCATATTTATCTTTCTTTGTAAACACACATGATTTCTACATACGTGCTAAACACATTCCTGATCGTTGTAAATCTTGACCTAAATAGCTGTAAATGACAAAGCGATTTTGGAGTGTGACCAAAAAGGTATCGGAATCCATGAATATGTCTAAATTTAATGAACGAAGAATATTTTATAAACATATTTTCGATACCGATATAATAATGAAACATGCCCGATAACGCGAACATTCTGAGAGGAATGTCTCGAAACAAAATGTCTCCTGTTTCATATCAGTGCCAATGTTTCTTCGCCTCTTTCATTGCTCGTTGACACCTCTCAAACAAAATTTGCAAATATTTCACTTTCAATGTTTATAGTGATATGATCTAACCCCTTGAGGTTTATACATATTAACTAGAATGAATGAATGAAAACTCTTTATTATTCACCATAAACTTAAATCTAGACAATTAATATGGATACATTTACCTTAGAACAATGGGCTGCCTTATCGCTTATAGGGATATCTTCCCGGCAATCCAGTGTATAAGATTTTAAAGAAAAATTAGATATACGATTTTTCGTAGTGTACTAAACTAAAATAAAAGTAATATAAAGTGAAGAGGCAACCAGTTAAGCTTATCACGAAATTCGGAGATATAGTCATATTTACGCAAAACCAAATATGAACCGGATACAAACATTCCAAAGGCGTTCTAGCTTATCTATTTGTTCCTAGGTCATGTCTAGATAGCAGGCATCTGCATAATTAAGTAGGAGAAGAAGCAATGATTTTGCAAGCACCACCTTGGTAGCAGTAGGTAGGAAATTCTTCAACCTCCTGAGCGAAGTAGATGACGCGAGAAGTTTCTTACCGATTTCAGTTAAATGAGGCTGCCAAGACAGTTCTCTCTCAATGTCGAATCCTAGATTCTTAACAGTTTCACTGATTTCTACATTTACATTCTCAAATACGACACGGGGAAGTGATGACCAATCAATTCTGTAAAAAAGTCTAGAACTACCGATTATAATAACCTTCGTTTTATTTGGGTTTAATTTTAGTGAAATCTTTATTAGTTGTGTGGATAGCTTCACAAAAATCACTAAAATTGCATTGTGTAGAGACATTCAAATCATCTGCATAGAGGTGTTGTGACGAACAAAGGTTATTGGAAATTGAGTTAATGAAGATAGCAAAATAGGAGAGTTAATAAAACGCCACCCTGAGGAACACCAGCAGACAAATTATGCCATGATGAATAAACATCAATGCGAATGCGTTGCCGGCGTCCAAACAGGTAACTACGAAACCAGTCAGTAGCTGTTGGAGATATGTTAAGAGAACTCAAGATTCGAAGAAGGACATCAAAATCAATATTATTGAAAGCAGTGATGAAGTCAAGCAGAGAAAGTATAGTTAATAGACCAATTCATTGATCCACTTCCAATGGATCCACAATTCCAGGACATAGTACCACTACGCCACTGATTTTAACCAGTGCAGTAGTGGTACTATGTCCTGGAGGGAAACCGGATTGGAAAAGATTGATAAGTGAATCGGTGTTAAGGAAAACGCTGAGTTGTTTGTGTACAAGCCGCTCCAGTACTTTAGAGAGGAAAGGTACTATGGAAATGGGGCGATATTCGGAAAAGGAAGAAGGATTGGGTTTTTTAGGTAATGGAATTAATTCAGCTTGCTTCCAGGAGTCAGGAAATGAACCAGAAGATACAGAAGCATCGAATCTAATATAGGAATGATCATATTGCGGCTGATACTGTCGCTGTTGACTGCATTAGATAGAGTGCTGATAGACATTAAGCTCTTCTTAACATTACAATCAGAGAATTAACAGAAGTTAAAAGAAGGATACGCAGGAGTTGACACATTAGAAAGAAAATTTGAAGTTCCAACTTTAGATTGGAATTATTTTTAAAATTATAATGGATGAATTATACAAGTTTCTTTTTTAATATTTCTACCCTATAAATAACAATAACTTAAAATATACATCCCTATACAATATAAAAAAAAAATTAAAACCTGTCCAGTCCTACCAGATAACTGTCACTGGGCAGTTTAACTATAAGGCTAGTAGCATTACCTCGCTGGATACAAAAGCTAATTCTTTGAGTGAGGTAAGCCTTCCGGTCTCCTTTGTATCGAACAAATATTTTTATATTTTATTCACATAGTTAATATCGGGATGTCTCAGTCTAATTATAACGAAAGATTTCTTAGAAGTAGCTTAAATATTAATTTTAAAAACTCTCTTTATCTCAAAAACTCACCCTACATATGTTGTTGGAAACAATTTTCGTTGACGATTCTTCTCTGTTAGACGGCTTTGAGCTCTTGGCTCTTAGAAGAAATGTCAGCTCTCCAGAGAGTTGTTTGAACTGGTGCCTACGTCGTCGTTCTACTAAGATGAGTTTACGAAAAACACAAGACAGAAAATAAATAATAACATTTAAATCTAATCTATAATAATAAACTTGAAGTGTCTGTCGGAGCTATCAAAATAAATGACAATATGTAACTGAAAAATGCTATAAACGTTACACAATTAATACCACGGCGTTTGAATGTGAGTAGGTAGGTATAATAATTCCATATAAATGTTATTAAATAAATTCACGTCATCTTGCCTCACAAATCCATACTATTTCAGCGAACAAAGGTGCCAAATGAGAGATTATGATAAATTTTTTCTTCAATCAAGTGGAAATATTTATGACATCATCATTTCTTATAAACGTCGCGATCATTTTCGTCTTACCTTTGAAAGGTCGATAAGGTAAGGTGTCTATGGAGGAAAATGAAACTCTTATATTAAACCTTAAGAATATGAGGGAGCTTTAGTTTGAGTATTACGAAAAGTGACATAATATATACTTGATTTGAAGGATACATTTGACTGAAATTGCAAACAAATTTGGCTAAATGCTCTTTGAAGGCTTTTTTATTTGGCTATCAAAAAAGCATTTAAATAATATACCCATAATAGGGATGCAGACAAATGTTATAATAAATTCTGTTTAAAAAGAAAAGGATTGAAAATAACATCTCACCTTTAACTTTTAAAATATCAAAATAGTCCGTCATGCATACGTGACAGAGAAGGCGATGAAACGATCCAACATCTTATGCTCAAATGCCCGATATACAACTAGTTCAGGTCTTGAGACTGCCACACGCGTTAAAATGACTCGAGGCCGTACCTGGAAAAGTTCTGTATGAAATTATTAGTTAGGGACGCAATCGATCATGTTATGAGGAGGGATGAAAGTCACTTGACGAAAGAATTTGAATGAAGTACAAGACGGATGGGTACAAATACAACGGTAGATCGAAAAAAAGATGAATGGATTGTGTGAAGGCTGATATGATTTGTGGTGTGGAGGACGTATGTCAAAATAGAGGAGTGTGGAAGGAAAAGACATTGTGCCGACCCCAAATAATCTCGGGATATGGTGAAATAAAAGAGTACGCAATCGAGCGGAACTGAACAAGGAGAGAGGGAGGCTCCATCGCCTCTAGTGAAGCGTACTTCCTGCACTAATACAGGATTCATTGAAATTTATATAGATAGTTACGTCATATTATTATGTATATATATATATATATATATATATATATATATATATATATATATATATATATATATATATATATATATATAATACTTATGCATATGATTAACATCCAAGCACTAAGGTACATAAAAATGTAAATAGTCTTAAAGATACACAGTGAGTAAAAGTCCCTGACTATGTCAGGTCTGCCCTAGTGAGGCTTGTGGGATCTATTAAAAAAACTTTTAAAATTCATGATAGAAATAGTTTTTATTACATTTTAAACAGTTTAATGCGCTATACTCCTTTTACTTGTACCTACTTATGACGTCATAATAGTCCTGATTGTACAAATCTATGAGGCCACAACATTCTGTAGATTTATAAAAAATATATCAGTTGCTGTCACTGTATGTTTGGTATTTGGGGTATATTTTTAAAAGGGGATCCATCTGGGATCATGTTAAAGATTTAAGCCGTGTCACGCAGATATGGCGATGACTTTAATACGTTATTTGAGATGTGACATTCTTAATGATGTTAAATATTGACAGATAACGTATGTATACAACTAATGTGGCTAGATTTAACGATATTATTTTTTAACGCTTTAAATAAGACGCATGTGGCCACAGCCTAACGGTCTTTTTCATATTGAGTTAGAGTAAGTTTGTAGGCTTCTTTGTTCTTAAAGAAGCCTACAAATTAACTCTAAATCAATATGAATAAGACTGTAAATCTTTAACACTAACTCAGATGAAGCTCCAGCATTAAGTAACTGGCTATTTCTCTTGTAAATGCTCTTGAGAAATAAATGTCTTGAGACGTAAATTATACGATTCTACACCCCTGGGCTTCACACCCTTACAGGACCGCTAACTGTCATTTTTATTCTTCGTTTGACACTTTTTAACGTTACTCTTCCATTAAGCTTTAAAACTATCTTGCGAACTTGGAGCGTAATTAAAGATCTTTAATCGGAACTAATTTATAAGAGAAGCAATTTTACACTTTAACGGTTTCCTTGGAAGAAAGTTTTTAAAGTTGCTTTTAAATCATAGCTTTTTACTTTTTATTTTCTTTCACGTTCGTTTGCGGTTCTTTGATAAATGAGTTAAAGTCGATTAGCTTAAAATTGACAGCCTCAGTCTTTATTCTGGGGATAAGAAGTAAAACCTGTAAATAGAGTAAGTACAGTGACAATTATTAAAATTATTAGTAAAAGTCATGCTGGAATCATCATCTTGATTATATGCTTAATAGGCTGGCTTCATGGGCGTGATACCACGTCGTCAGCCAATCACAGTCCACTGTACTGTAGTAGTCCATGTAAGCCTCCCCGTAGGCGTGATACCACGAGCTCACAGAATATCGGCGTGAAACAGCCTTAAGTTAATCGAATTTCATATGGGGGGAATTTACTATCGAATACCGAAAACCGTATCGAAATTGGTTCAGTAGTTTTTACGTGAATCCCGAAGAAACAGACAAACACAAAAAATGTAAGAAACAAAAGACGTGTAGTCTTTTTGTTTATTTTACAATATCATTATATTAATACGTGAAGCAAAAACTTTGGACCCCTTTTTACGAAAATTGCGCGGTCGGAGGAGTATGAAATTTCGCACAGTTATAGTTTATATAGAGAAGGAGTGCAGAATGCTATTTTTTTATAATTATGCATAAAAAATCCATTAAATCAATAAATAAAAAAAAATTTGACACACACATGCATATATAATCTTTTGTTTATTGTTAAATTAACAGTGTAGCCTTGGCGAAATCTGTGTTTGTAGAAGTATAGTCTTTGACAACAGAACCTAAATAATGTTCAAACTTATAATTTAAATTAATTATGGTCGAATTTCAACCACTAGGCGACGCCTAGTTATAGATAAACCGGGCAGATGTGTGTTTATTAAGGGCCGAAATATAAAAAGCATGTAATCGATAATATCTTAAATACTGAACGTATATTATTCAATTTTTTTTGTTGAAAATATTGCAGAGGGGAGTGGGATACAGTTTCTAAGAATTTGTGATCTAAGATCTGCTTACTTATTCACATAAAAAGTCATTAAAGAACATCGGCATGGTTTTACATGATCTGATTGACGACACTCCACACAACTATGTAATATTGATAAATATATCGCTAACCCTCAGAATGGCGGCCATCCCTAATCTTAATATTTTCCGCAAGTTCACTAAACCATTGTTATAATAATATATAGATTACTTAGCCTATTATATTAATGTGAACCCAGCAGTTATCGAGAATAACAACTGTGGCATATAAAGAGAGACGAACATGCGGTTGAATAGAAATTATTATTGTTGTCGTTGTTTCGTTTCGTTAAAACTATGTGTTATTAAATAAAATTACATGTAAATAAAAATGTTTAGGTTGTATTTAAGTTACCTTTATTTAAATTATTAGGGTAAAATGAACAAGACCAGTCACGTGTCTTGCTTAAGGCTTGTAACAACGCCAACGTCCTTGAGGATTTTTGGGACGATAGCGGGGAAACCATAGTGTTACACCTTAGCTAAAATTCCACGAAGCACGCCAAATGTGAATGCACACCTGCTGGCCATAAAGCACGGCTTATTACCTGCCCGCATTTGAACTTCTTTTGTTTACTTTGTGTTTAAAATTTGTAATTAGAAATGCCGCCTATTGTGTATTGTGATCCTTTATGATGGTTGTTAGCCAGGTGTAGTTCTTGGAGGGTCCAGTCCACGCGGTCGATTGTTGTATCGTATAGTTAGTATAAAACAATGGCCGAACGGAGGGGTGAAGCAGTCTAACGAGAACCACGATTAAAGCAAGACGTGTACATTCAATAAGCGATATAGTGACGGACTTTGCGCGTATTATTTAATTGTGCATTACATTTGGACTTATTGCGTCCGGTTATATTTGAACCTATGTTATACGTGTTTGTATAGTTCTAATAAATTCTATAGTAATTCCAAACGGCATTTTAATTCGAGTCCCGTAACTCGTAACAATAGACACGATCGTATTTCAGATGCGTTCTTACTTTATTGTGAATAAAACAAAGTAGTATTAAAAAAAAATATTATCTGTGTCTCTTTTATACAGATTATCCTGTTTTGATAAAAAATGAAGGAGTAAAATGCTTCCATGTCAACTTGAAGGTGATTTGGTAAAACATTTTCTTAATTTAAAATAACTATAGAAAAATTAGGAAAAAACCAAGCTAAGTTTCATATCGTGTAGATTGATAATGTTTTTTATGGTAAAAGTTGTTTCGGATGCACCCCACTTTAGACCTTTTGCGGCCCTTAAAGCAATTTCACACTTATGAGCAAGTCATTCATTTATGAATTCAATCTAGAGTCTGATCAAATCCATGAATATCGTGTTCAATCAAGTTATTAAGAAACTTGGAAACTAAGACTTGATCTCGACCTCTATTGGTTACTACGTCGTCACTTATGCTGGGTTGCTACATATATATTATTATTCATTTTTATGTTACCTCTCTCTCTTCTTTCATCCTCTCCCAATTATTTGGGGACGGCACAATACGTCTTTTCCTTCCTCTATTCTGGTTTACGACCTGTGTCGCGCCACAAATCATCATGCTATCTATCATATAATCACAAACACACACTGTAAAAATTATTTCTGACATAGCACTGGTGACAAGCCGTCTCTTTCAGTCTAATTACCACTCCTTCGTACCATCAATGACTACGCTTTCTTAATTCTTTTCCTTACCTACGTCATATCCATGTAATACTGCTTTTGCGATTGAAGTTATATCATTGAAAGCTGATGAAATGACTCAATTTAATTACTTAGTAACGAAACAAATCGGATTACAGATTTTACCCCGATCGACATGCTATCGAGTTTTCAATTTAAAACTAGTTATATAGTAGGGAAACATTGAAATAAATAAGCTTAATGGAATCTGTGGGTAATTAATTAATACTATTTTAAAAGATTAAAGTAATTTAATTGGATTTAGTTACAGCAAATAAAGTGTTAATTCAATTGGTATCTGTGGTGCATTGACGCTATACAAACCTAAAAATATACTGTACATCAAATGAATCAAAACACATATATTGTTTCTTTCACTTTCTCCCAATCATTTGAGGTCGGTGTAATATGTTTTTACTTCCATCCTCTTCTATTCTGGCATATGTCCTCTGTCATGCCACAAAACCATGTAGGAATGGAGAATTTTTTTCCTGAACAGAGAAAGAATGCTTACTAATTCCTGCGCTTTGGCGGCCTGTCGTAAGGAGCGATAAAACAACACATAGCCAGGTGTCAGGGCGTTTGCCCTTCTGGATAACACCTACCACCTCTGATCTGGAGTATGTACAGTTTTGTACACTTGCTCTTACTTGTAGTAGGGGATGCTAACAGTAATTTGTTGTTAGAGTGCTGGTGCTGGGGGAAGAAATTCACCTTGTTGTTTCTTGCAGCAGTAGTACTAGGATGCTGATTCCAGGAGTTGCCGTTTCAACTTAGCTGTGGTCGAAATCGTATGTTACGTCTATCAGCAATCTATTGAAACCCGTAGCGACTTTAGACTTTATTTGCAGTAATATTAAAGTAGCCTAAAGTAGGCCGCAACGTCAGTAAAACGCTGTTCGTTGAACCGTACAGAGTAGGTTCCCATGATGGCCTTAAGTTGTGTTCCAGCATTGGTGCTCAGATTCCAGTCCCTTTTTTAGAGGCCGGTAGCACATCAACAGCACTTTTGATATTGTAACGGTTCATAGGCGATAGAAACCATTTTTAAGCAGGTAAGCTGTTTGGCTCTCTGCTTTCTGTCAGCAATAAAAAAAATCGTTACGTCATCTTTCAGTCAATTTAATACATCTCTTTTTTGTTCTACCCTTACTCTTATATCCATCAATCTTCAATTTTATCCGTGCAGGAACGGAGAAAGAATACAATTTCTTGCGGCCGGGCGGCCTGTCGTAAGAGGCGACAAAACAACCCACAGCTAGGTTGTAGGGTATTTGCCCGACTGGACGGCTACCACCCCTGGTCTAAAGTATGTCGCCATAACAACCTTGAGTTGTGTTCCAGCATTAGTGACCAGGTTCCAGCCTCCCTTAAGAGAGCAGCAGCGCATTTGTAACACCTTTGGTGTTGCAAATGTTCGTTGGCGATGGTAGCTGCTTTCCATCAAGTGGGCCGTCTGCCTGTCTGCTGAATTCCTGCAATAAATAATAAAAAAATCTTTCAGACATTCTTTTTAACCGACTTCATTAACAGGAGGAGGTTGTCAATTCGTCATGAACTGTTTTTTTTAATGTATGTTCAGCCATTACTTTTTGTTTCTGAATCAATTTTGATCATTATTTTGAATTGTATTCAGTGTAGCTTGAGGATAGCTTCATATAAAAAATATTTTTACTGGATAATTTATACGTAACTTTATAAAAGTGAAAAATATTTTTTCTAGCAAAAAAGAAACCTTGAAGTCGTTACCAAGCAAAACAAAAACAATAACAAATGTGTAAAATATAGTTATAGGTTTTATGTTATCTTTTGTTTCTTAGTTACTCTAGAAGTTGCGTTTCTTTATTGCTAGAATTTTTTTAGTCACATGATTTTCGTCCCTCCCCATTACATTATGAAATTTAAGCAACATAGCGGTAGCCTGTATGTATAGTCCCTCACCACTATCAATGCTGGGGGAAATTAAGTGGACCATGGGTTATCCTGCAGCAGAAACGCCGGCAGAAAGTGGGACGTCCCCTTGTGTGGGGATACTACTTGCGTGGACACATTGGCGGCGACCCATCTTCCAAATACGCGTACTATGACCTACTCTGCTGCAGCCCAACAGTAATCTCTAAAGCCCCGCAAACATAACACAACTGGAAATGCTTATGCGGCGTTTGGTGCAGAAACCTCGCCATCAATGGAGACCCGAAAAATAACAATCCCAAAATCTTTAAAAAAATCAACATAGTTAATTTAAAACATTATTATTAAAATTATGCACATATTAAAATTTGTGAAATAGTAGTACTGGGTAAGAATATAAAGTGTGGTGAAAAATTTTAAAGGACAAGAAACAAATTACTCCACTCACATACAAATTTTCACTTAGCTAGTGAGAAAATACACGTTGTAAGAAAATTTGTTCGTATTAAACTGAACAACATTTGTCTTACATTTTACTTAAAATGTAATATATTGTTTTGGAAAGAAATTGTTACAGTTGACGGCTTACTATACGTTTTGTGAGTTACTGGAGTTATTTCATGTTTATAATAATGTAAAAGCATAAGCTCGCTTCCACGGCAACAAACAGGAAAAAAATTCACCTATCAAAATACATTTTACAAGAACACAAGCCTCTTATAACTATTATGAATAAGTGATTAGACATTAGTATGTATGGTTAGAATATTCATACTCTAAATATCAAATGGGTTCGCATGGTATTAATATATATATTGTTGACAACTCAAGTCCCGACAAAAACAAAACCCACCTGCATATCTGATACAAAACACATTTTATTACCTGCCGGCATTTAAACGAATTGTAACTCTTTTATGATCGTCTTGTTTTGCTTAGCTTGTGTTTAAAATTTGCTTTAGAAAACAGCCCATTGTCTTATTTTA
This sequence comes from Dendrolimus houi, assembly GCA_039645545.1. NCBI lineage: Eukaryota > Metazoa > Arthropoda > Insecta > Lepidoptera > Lasiocampidae > Dendrolimus > Dendrolimus houi. Next base: position 12,097,893 of record CM077136.1, read on the forward strand.
CTTTTTTATGGCAGTTTGCGGCCGAATCATTAGCTAGATGTGGCGGATTAAGCCGACTTAAATACGGGGACATTGCATTTGTGCAGTATAAAACGATTACTTGATGGAGGGGGGGCAGTCGATCTAGAACCACGAGGGAAGCGAGACGTGTGTACTACAATCACAACCTTCTGCATTACGTTTGGACTTATTGTGTTCGGTTATATCTGTAGCTGTGTTATACGTGTTTGTATAGTTCTAATAAACTCTATAGTAATTCTAACGGCATTTTAATTCGAGTCTCGCGTCTCGTAACAATATTATTATGTAGGTGTGTATGTATATCACTTCATACATCTCATGTCACGTATTTGCTGAGTCTAAGCTAGCAATATTTGCTTGCTAATTTAGTTACATTGTGTGGGAAGGAGCAAACAAATTACCTCATTAAACAATAGGCGAAAAGACTAATACACTCCGTATATTATAAAGTATGTAGTTTGATATTAGAATATACTAGAACAATATAGGCAGCTTCTCTTTCGTTAATACTGTATTACATCCTACGAAAATTATATTAAACTAGAGGTACCCTGCCTGCTCTCAAAAAATAAAAATCTAGGAGCCGATCCCAGCGTCACCTACCGGTTTCAATTGTGAATCTAAACCACCCGGGGAACCTACTAAAAAAAACATCAAAATTGATTCAGGACATTAGGAGGATCCTAGAACCCGATCCCAGCGCTACTTACCGATTCCAATTGTGATTCTAAATAATTCGGGGACCCACTCAAGCACACAGAAAATTTCATCAAAATCTATAAAGTCGTTCCCAACTTATGCGCGTAACATACATTTCTAGGATGCATTTTTTATATATATAGATTCCGAAATAAAATACGTTTCGTGTTTTTTATCGTTATCGATTATATATATTCATAATGCACTTTTGATACACTTACTATATAGTATACCTTCTTACCTTAAGGAATGTTTCAACTTCCTTTATACGTCTCCCAATTTGCGCCCCAATAATAATCTGCTGTTAATGACACCTGCACACTCTTCAACAGTTTGGCCAAACTCATGGCCACGCAGGCTGTCTTCCTATGGAACTCGTTGCCCACTGACGTCAGAAAATCTAAATCCATTACCATATTTAAAATTCACTCAGCAATCATTATGTTAGTCTTGCGCAATAATGTATGTGCTAATTTACTATAATACTTTAGACTGTAATCTGTTGGCCATGTATGTCATTTTTATTTTTCAATTATTTTTCTTTCTTCATCATTATATGCATAATAATTATAAATAATTTAAGAATTTACTTTGAATCAGGTTACCTGGAAGAGATCGGTTTTAGAGATAAGGCCGCCTTTTGTTTTACCAAGAAATTCTCTTGTCGTGCATTTTTGTAATTTTTGTTTTGATGAACAATGAAGTGTTGTCTATCTATAATGTAGTACATCCTACATTACTACATGTATGAAGTGTGTGTATCATATGGGTAGCTAATGGAGACTTAAAGCTCTCACCAGTTAGCTAAAAAGCTTTCGCCAATTTGTATTATGAACATGACAATTAAGTCTATAACTTTCCCAAAAAAACATGCTAGTTCGAATCAAGATCCATTCGACTGACAGATGATCATACATCCGTAGTCTCTAAAGTTCACATTAAATCAATCTTGGCCCAATCACGATTGATTAAATATTAAGCCGAGTTGGTTTACAGAGTACCAAACTGTCAAAAGATTCCAATTCAATTCTGACAATTAAAGTTACAGACTCGGGGCCCAGTATATCTAAGCATGTTGACATATAGGTTGTCAGTTCTTTCACAGTGAACCGAGATCTTTGAGAGCGTCAGAGTGGTTGCGACTTAGGCCAGCGTTACATATTATGGAGAATTACGCAAGATCGTTCTCTATTCAGGTTGTGCATCGCTGGAATGCTCTGTCAGCAGATGTACGATCTGCTAAATCTATCTATTCCTGTAAGAGACTTGTAAAGAAGCACTATCTAGCTGTATAGCGTGTTTATTTTTTGTCTTGTACGTATATATTTAATATAACTTAATCCTTACTAATTTTAATTTAATCAGTGGCCTTTTGAGTATTCACAAGAACTCTGGTGAATGGCGTCAGTTGAATACCTACAATTCAGGTGAGCAATACGAAGACTGAAGTGAACACACGCTGGATAAACCCAAATACTATATCAGATTCGATAACCCACAAATCCTCGCAAAAGAGAATCGTTTCATACCTAGAATGATGCGTGAGGCTATTGAAATCAAAAAACACCTGAATTTCAATAGGGAAGATGGTTGACAAGTACCACCTGTTTGGGATCCGATCATCAAAACCATCAAGACGCAAGCCCAGCAAAAACCAACTGCCAGACCTCAGGACACTGTGAGCTCTTTCTGCGTGCACCGGAACACAAACCAACTTGACTGATAATTTATTTTATTTTTCCTTCCACCCATTTTAATATTATATAAGATTATTAGATGTGTATGATGTATGTTTGTTGAAGAGTTTCATGCGCCGCTTCTTCTCTTCAAGCCATAACATGTTGTGAAGCAGTGGTAAATTAGATTAGGCTCCCATAGAGTAAATAATAACCATAAATAAAATTAAAACCAAATAATTAAAATGAACAAGTTGGAGGTAGGATAAATAAAACTTTAACAATACTTGTTGACACTTGACATCTTTGTCTTCCGTGATCACGGCTACTGAAAAGTAGCCGAAAGGTCGGAATAACAAAAATCAAATAAATTACCACGCTTAAAACCGTTAAAACGTAGTTTTATTAAATACGAAGACTTATAATACATCAGAATTGGCTGTATTCATCGTGTTGCACTAAGTTTCCCTAGCCTGTTATTGTTTGTGGCGTATATTACTACTAACCACGTGTATACTACAAAAGTTTATGTATATAAGTTTGTAAAAAATACTGCACTTCATTTAACTAACTCAATTTTGTACACATAGGCTCCGTTTATACTTTCATTTGTCTGAGCAGAATGTATACATACATTTTTAAGCATACAATTAAATTGAAATAGCCTTATCGTCTAGACACAACAAATTAGAGTGCATGTTTCTGTTTGTTATCTTTAAAAGGTAAATAGTTATATTACAAAATGTACGCTTTGCGACAAATTAAATGTAGATGATTCCAACCAACGTAAGCGACGAACATTTTGCGCGTATGTGTGTTATACAAAACTTTTATATATATTTAAAAATTTACGTACTTACACTAGGGTGTTCCTTATTTACAAAGTTTTAATTTTACAATGCATAGGCTATTTATTGTTTTATTAATTTGGGCCTAAAACACCCAAAAACATTTTTTTTACTTATTTGGATCAGTGTAACCCGTGCCGATTCGCGTTCAATGGTGGTCGCCCTTACATACATATTATCACGTCTGTTTTATATATACCCATAACAGCAGAGAATAGATCTACACTTACTATAATCATTGCGTACACCTTTCGTTTTATCTTTAGTTAATCGTTATACAAATGCTCATCTATTTGTAATGATTTTTACCTACAATTTGTTCATAAAGTTGGCGATACACGCTACGGTTTACAGTACAGGTCTACCAATGTAGGCGTGGCTGCGCAGATATACCAGATTGGTAGCGTATATAGAACTGCACAGGTCTATCCGAATCCACGTTCTGGTATATAATATGTTCAGATAGAAAGGTCCGGTGGACCGTAGCGTATATTCACGCCTTAATCTCTACGTTTTCGTAAATATCATTATAGGTAAAGTCAAGACGTACCTATTCAAAATTATGTATAGCTCTATAGTTTTATACAACTAATAATTCTTCCTGATATACCTGCGCAGTCAGCTCCCGGTCAGCTTTGTAACCGCTGGCCGTAACAGTACACCAATTTTAGTAGCGCGCGACAGTGAACGAATCGTGTAAACGAAATAGAGTTAAGAATGCATAGCAATCAACACTATGGCATTTCCATTTGCGAATACAATTCAATATATATTATTTACATATCGGAAACCGGTCTGCACTTTTCTGCACAAAAGAAAAAATGTACGTCGTCTGTGATACCTATACACTATACATTCATTAAAAATGTTTCAGTCAGAACGAAATTCTATTTTCGTTATTAATAAAGGCACGAGATTAAATTTTAATTGAATTCGTCTGTACTTAATATATTTAAAGGTGAATAGTCTAGGTGCGATTTGAATGGACGGGTAATAAACAGCACTTCATATTGATGCTAAATGAGAATTTATTTCACAGACTATGATCAAATATAAAATAGCCGTATGCATGACAATTTATGCATAATTAAGAGTTTCATAGATCTAACTAGGATTTGCCCGCGACTTCATCCACGTTGGACGCAATAAGCTAATTTATAGGTTTTTTTTGCTGACGCAGAATTCTCTGTCATAAAATCTACGATACTTTGTATCCCAGGAATCCCGTAAGATTTTGCCCGGGAGTGGTTGCAAGTTGCTAGGCTAATTTATACGTTTCCTAACAACTTGCAACCACTTCCGGGAAAAGTCTCGCGGGAATCCCGGGATACAAAGTAGCACAGATGTTATGACGGACAATTTGCTATCGATCAGTGAAAATATTACATATGAATCCGTTATTTTTTTCAAGCGAGCTACTTTAAACTGCTCCCAAGCAAATTTCCGTGGGATTTCCGGGATATAGAGTATTGCAGATTTTAAGTTCGGAAATTTGCTATGGGATCAGCGAAAACCGCATCGAAATCGGCCTAGTAATTTTGGCATGAATCCCGAACAAACGGAGATTAGCCGGTACAAACAGACAGACAATCAGACAAACAGAGAAACATAAAATTAAAAAAATTATCTAAATTAATTCTATTTCATTTCTTACATCCCCCCGACTCGATTTTTAGCTTATTTTTTCATTGTATAGAAATTTGACTTCTACAATTTTATTATATGTATATATAGATTTTCTTTCTTATCGAACTTAATAGAGAATATAATCGAAATGGCCCCATTACCCGTACAGGAACGGAGAAAGAATCCAATTTCCTTTTTTTAGTATTAAATAGGTTTGCGTTTGACCACGATCATGTCCAATGCCTATAGTACCTATTCACACGAAACTTGAAGATATCCGGATTGTACTTTTCGGAAAACACTCTCTGGTAGTGCATTCCACAATTCTGCCGTACGTAGAAGGAACGTGGTGGCGAAACGTTTAGTACGCACTGGTAGCATTTCCACTGTGAAACGATGGCGTAGACCAGAGCGCCTTGTAGTCCGAAGATGGAATGGTGTAGGGGGAATCAGGTTGAACAGTTCAACTGCACACTCTCCGAAATGAATCCTGTAAAAAACCGATAGACTAGCAACCCGGCGTCGATGCTCTAGGCTTTGAAGCCTTGTATTGACAAGCTGGTCGCTACCAATCAACTTCTTGGCTCTTCTCTCAATTGACTCTAGCGCTTCAAGCTGGTATTTGGCTGAGCCGTCCCAAAGGTGAGAACAGTAATCCATGCATGATCTTACTTGAGCACAGTAAAGATTAAGCAGTTGCTCTGCAGTGAAGTACCCTCTTACCTTTGAAAGTATACTTAGCTTTTTAGCAGCCAGCTGACCTACACTTTCAATATAGGAGCCGAAATTGAGAGTAGATGTTAAAGAAATGCCAAGAAGTTGAAGTTGGTCGGTTATCGGAATGGGTACACCTCGAAAAATGGGATTTAATTCAAACTGACTTTTTTTCGCCGTAAACAGACATGCCTGGGTTTTAGCTGTGTTGAATTTGACTAGATTACCATCGCCCCAATCGGATACTGCTTTCAGGGTCAAATTCAATCTTTCAACCATGTCCGACCGCAAGGATTGGATTTCGGCTCTGCCTGCCCGTGGATGAGACACATACCTCTCTACAACTGTGCTGTCATCTGCATACCCAAAGATACCGGGCTTAAGGAGCAGATCATTTATATGCAGCACAAAAAGCGTTGCAGAGAGCACAGACCCCTGAGGGACACTGGCGTTAATCATCAAGGGATCGGAGGAACAACCATCAACGACCATTTGAATTGACCTTTCCCTCAGGAAGTCCGATAACAAACACACAAACCAGCAGGCAAGCCATATGCTAGAAGTTTGGCAATGAGACTGTTATGCCAGACCCTATCAAATGCTTTTGAGATATCGAGAGAGACCGCGAGCGCTTCACGATATCTCTCGATAGCCTCGCTACAAATGTGTGTGACGTACGCTAGAATATCCCCAGTCGATCGGTTTTGTCGAAAACTGTATTGCCGATCGCTGAGGAGATCATTTGATTCTAGCTGCGTCAGTAGCCTAGCATTTAGGATACATTCCATGCTCTTACAGAGTATCGACGTAACCGAAATTGGTCTGTAGTTGGCAGGGTCGGCTCGATTGCCTTTTTTGGGTACCGGTTGTACATTTGCCTGCTTCCAGGATGTTGAAACCTTACCAGTATTCATCGAGAGGCGAAACAGGCGAGTCAGTAGAGGGGAGATCTCTGGTGCACAGGATTTTAGAACTCTGGCTGGGATTCTATCAGGTCCGCTGGCTTTATTCGTATCTAGATTGCGGAGCGTTTTGCGTACCTCAGTCGAACGAATGCGTATTTCTGGCATACGCAACACGCAATGCGGCAGGTTTGGAGGTAGTGTGTCCATAGCGTCTAGACGCGAAGACTCCGCGAAGAGTGAAGCAAACAAGTTCGCTTTATCTACAGCGGTATGGGCCAGCGTACCATCTAGCCGCAGCAGTGGAGGAAGTGAGGGGTGACAGAAATTTGACTCCACTGACTTTGCCAAGGACCAAAATGCTTTGCTGCCAGCAGGGTAAGAAGCAAGTTTAGTCCCAGTACGGCCAATGTGGTCAGATCGTGCTTTCTGTAACGTCCTTTTGTATGACTTGGCAGCCTTATTAAATGCCTTCTTCTTAACCGTGTCTTAAGTCTTAAATGTCTTCAGCTTTGCGTTTACTGGCATCTACCCAAGCAAGATACACTTGATGCTCGATTGCCTCAGCGCGTCTGCAATCAGCTGCAAATCACAGTTGTGCCTTGCCTGATGTAACTCCATCGGAAAATGGAATGAAATACTCCATGCCTTGTCGTATTACGTCAGTTATCGCGTCCGCACAAGCTGAAGGATCTTCGGAAAAGAAGCAAAGAGGCTTCTAGGGGTAGGATGCAAAAAATGTACGCATCCCTTCCCAATCAGCTGCATTGTACCGCCATACTTGCCGGTTGCCACAAGAGCTGAGATCAGGAGGGGGATATATGGATACAGCTTTCACCAGACAATGGTCGGAACTGCCCAAAGGCGATGATATCGACACATAATAACGGTCTGGATCAGTTGTCAGCAAGAGGTCCAAGCAGTTGGCCGTTTGATCAGCTTCGTCTGGTACCCTTGTCGCTTCTTGGACCAGCTGGGTAAGATTTAACGCTAATGCTGCTTCCTGCGGCCGGGCGGCCTGTCGAGGCGACAAAACAACCCACAGCCAGGTGGAAGGGTATTTGCCCGTCTGGATGGCTACCACCCATTTACAAATGGACGTTATAAATGTCTATAGGTGACGGTGTCCGCTTTTCGTCACGTAGACCTTTGCCTGTTTGGCTGCTTCAGGCAATAAAATTTAAAATAAATAGACAGTCGGACATGACGATTGTATATGTATAAGAGTTCCGCTTTTGTAAAATAGGCTATGAATTCTTAAGAATGTTAGTAGGTACTATCCATTCTTGCGTTACACAGGTGAATTGTTCAAGTGGGCCTTCAGGGCCAAATCCTAAACTATGCTAAATAGCAAAAATCACTCAAATGACCCTCGAGGCCGATTTTGAGGATGAGGAGTAGTATCATTATATTTTTGAAAAATTGATTGCCCTTGTCATGGATCGAATAGGCTGATTTAGAAAAAATAAAAATACCTGTATTATTATACCAAATCATAATGTAGCCTGTAAGGATCAATTTCTGTGAAGAAATTTCAAACGGCAAACCAAGGGAAAGGGTTGTTTTTGGACAACAAAATGTTCTATTTGCCATATATTAATTAAACATCAAATTGCCCCAGTTATGTGACCGCTCTTCATTTGAAAGCAATCAATATTTACTAATTGACTGATTGGATTGGTTGGAGTAAAATGACGTGCGTTTCGAATATTAATTAATAGATTCCAATTAAAAATATAATAATATTCATTATTTCGATATTGAATAAAATGAGATGCCATTTAATTCATATATTGAAAATATCTTTTGTTCAAAAACAACCCTTTTCCTTGGTTTGTCGTTTGAGACTCCTTCATAGAAATTGTTCCTGACAAGCTATACTATGATTTGGTATAACAATACAGAATGAATTTATTTTTCAAAATGTGATGACTCGTTTCCGGGTAATTAATGTTTCAAAAATCTAATGTGACCACTTTAGTATTTTCTTAAGTATTCGCGATTAGCACACATAATAAAACTACATTTTAATGGTTTTAGGCGCGGTATGTTATTTGATTTTTATTATTCCGACGTTTCGGCCACTCTTCAGTAGCCGTGACAGCCGTCACATAAGACAAATATGTCAAATGTTAATGAGTATTGTTTAAGGTTTTATTTAGCCTATCAAATAATATACCGTGCTTAAAACGTAGTTTTATTATGAATACCACTTTGAGACTCCTTTGAGTGTTTTTCGCTATTTCGTATAGTTTAGGATTTGACCCTGAAGGCCTACTTGAAAATTTAAACCTGTATACATTAGTATGACGAATCTCTCATTTTTACCTTCCTTTCCAAACACCCAAATGAGTACATTCTCTTAAAAATGGCAGCCCGAAGCAAAAGCTTTAACAGTACCCTTCTTAAATTTGACCGCGCGGATGACGTCACTGCATCGACGTCATTATATTTGTAATATTCTATTTTCCAGTGTTTGTAGCCTTTATTTTTGTGCAGATAAGGTCTATATTGGCATACACAAGTGTGAAATTAAGTTGGTCTATATCATGTCATTGACGAATCTAAAACATTTGTCTCGGAGGGCCATTATGAAATGTCGTAGTGTCATTATAGATACTTGTGGGCGGTAGGCAGTTAGGCACGCATTGTGGGTCTTGGGCAATATATTTTGATGTGATGGGTATTTACACCGGTGTGCGAATTTAGTCATTAGTTTCACACCTAGTTTGCATTCTTAACATATTGTTACATGCCGTCAAAGATAAGCGCACAGCTGCCTATTGTAATGCAGTTTATTGTCTTCCCGGATTAAGGAATTCTTTTTGTGTTTTGAATTTGTAATTAAGAAAAACATGCTATTGTTTTTCTACTTGTTTTATAACCATCATTAGCGTCGAACTAATCCTTATTGTTATTGTTTTCGACATTGTTAGCCATTCGCGGGTGTGCAAATTACTATTTCTCAGAATTTCAGTGTACGTGGCCAATTACTTTGTACTGTGTAGTTAGTATAAGATGATCCCCGAATGGAGGGGTGGGCAGTCAAGCAACGACTACGAGACAAGTAAGACGTTTGTAGTGCTCTCGATTAGCGATATAGACGACGGACTTTACGCGTGTCGAATTGTATTGAATCGTGCAGTGTGAACTGGTCGCATCCAGTCTTATTTGTATTTGTTTTATACGTGTTTGTACAGTTCTAATAAATTCTATAGTAGTTCCAACGGCATTTTTAATTCGAGTCCTGTAGCTCGTAACAATATATTATTTCCGACGCATGAAATTCAATTCTACACATTATAATGATTAGATTTGTTAATGAGGTTTATTACTCAATAGATAATATTAGTCTAGTTTGTAACAATTACCTCACTATTCGACTCGTTTCGAAAAGCGTGCGGACGGAGTGACGAGACAGTCTAACTCCGATTTTGGTCAAAAACAGATTCTGACTTCGGCTATGCTGATGCAAACGTCGTAATAGCGCTCTAGGGTGGCTAATTATTGTCTGAAAACTATGATTAAATATATTTCATTATTAGATCGGCATTGTAGTAGAAAAAGTACCTTCAAAATAAAACGGTTTATAGACGAGTATCCTATTTTATTTTCTGATACTAGCTTTGTCCACCTGTGTTTGGTTATTATAATTTAGAGAATTCCAGTCTTAAGGTATTTCTATAGAACGAGAATACTAAGACTCGCTCACTATAAAATGTAACTATGAAAAGATCCTTAAGTGTAGATGCTAGTCTGTTATAAACGCAGTAGATCGCATCCGGTGAGGTTGTTGTATGTGACCAACGAATGATTATTATGAAAATGCAAAAAGCGAAAATGAAAAATGGTCCGATGGCCGCCCACTTTACCTTCCCTATTCCCTCCTCATCCCATAGCTCTATTCCATCCTCTCTATCCCGCCCCCTCTACAATCCCTCCTTCTTTTATGTATCCATCTATACTAATAATATAAAGAGGTAAACTGTGTGAGTTTGTGACGTTGTAAGGGGTAATCTCCGAAACTGCTGAACCGATTTAAAACATTCTTTCACTGTTGGTAAGCTTTTTTTTTTTATAGGCGGGGGAAATGCATTTCACACATACCGGGTCCTTTGCTAGGGTTTAGACCATTGTTGATCATGGAGGCTTTCCACTGAGGCAATCCAAACAATAATCAACCGGCTTGTGTGGAGACTCGACTAATCAATACCCCACTAAAACCACCCTCCTGCCATGTGCCCCGCGCTTATGGCAGGAAAGGCGTGAGATACAGAACGTAGTTACGCCCACACCGATCCTAGCACACAAGTGCTTGAGAATGCCCCGGGAGAGGCAAACTCACTTCGTCAACAGGGGTGAAGACTCCTCTGCTCTCTAGATGCTAGAGGGCCCCTGCAGCGGTATTTCAGGGAGGGAGGTCATGCGCATACCTGCGCCTCCGGGCTCCCAACTGACGTCGGCGCCCGCGAGACGCATGCACACTACCATCTCTCTCCCTATCTCGTTCCGCGGCCTCCTTATGAGACACTACCGTCTCGCAGAAATTGGCCGCACCCACCCACCAATCGTCGCTGTGCAGCATGGCTTGCACCAGATCGCCCAGCGAATCGATCGGTCCTACTAGCGTCTCGAGTTCAAACCTCTGAGGTGCCCATGCTGCCCACTCGACTAGCGTGTGTAACGCCGTGTCTAGCGCGCCACACTGGCGGCATTGGGGTGAAGGCAAGCAGCCCGCAATCTGATACAGATACTTATCGAAGCAACCGTGCCCGGTAAGTATCTGTGTCATTCTGAAGGTCAGGGTCCCGCGTTTCCGCGAGAGCCATCGCAACAGCTGCGGTCGAACCGCTTCCACCGTGTCAATGCCAGCAACAGGGTTTTCCAACTCTACTGACCAAGCTTGGATCATGGCCGCGGTTTCCCGCGTCCTGATCACCTGGAGTTCGGCCTGGCCATAGACCAGGCCACGGGCGAGGGCATCCTGTCGGGAGCGCCGAACTTTGGCTATCACGTCCGCCTGGAGAGGCCAGAGCGGATCGCCTGCCAAGAGTGTCGACGCCGTCCACGACACTGTACTGTATCCTTGGATGGTCCTCACCGCCAGGACCCGTTGTGCGCGGCACAGCAAAGTCCTATTGCGGCGGTGAAGTGCAGTGGACCATACGGGTGCACCGTACGGAGCCATACTCCTAAGGATGCCCATGTAGAGTTTCCTAGTCATCCCCCCCGGTCCCCCCACGTTGGGAAGAAGCCGAGAGAGGGCGCCTGCGGACCTCACGAGCTTGGGAACTAGCTGCTTAAAGTGCGCTTTAAACAGCCATTTCCCATCGAGAATTAGCCCCAGATATTTCATCTAGGGGCCTACACGAATGTCCACCCCTTGGACTGTAACGGACAAGTCCGCGGGGGGGTTACGAAACCGCCTATGGAACATGATGGCCTCCGTTTTCGCGGGGGAGACCTTCAAGCCCAGCCTACCTATTCTTCGGACCACGATCGCCAACCCGACGTTGGCGACGTCCACGGATTCCGCGAATGACGCAGCGCGTGCCGTGAGTAGGGTGTCATCCGCAAAGCAGATTAGCCCTATTCCGGGCAGGACCGGAACCCGAAGGATCCAGTCATAACCGACGTTCCAAAGAACCGGCCCGAGGACCGATCCCTGTGGGACGCCGCACGCGACGCGTCGCCGACCTATCGCGCGATTCTCGGACTCGCCGCCCTCCCAAAGGATGTACCTGTCCTGGAGGTACGCGCCCAACAGCCTCGTGAGGTACGGCGGAACTCCGTGTGCACGAAGCCCCTCCCTGATCGTCTCGTGAGGGATTCACTGTTGGTAAGCTACACTATCCCCGGTTGACATAAGCTATATTGTATTTTTTTAAATAGGGATCTTTACTAAAAGTCCAATAGTGTAACCCAAGGTGTAAATTACCTAAAATCGCGTGCGCTGCGAAAACTAATAATGATAGAATAAAATAATATACTACGACTTTGCAGAACACATCACTATTTACAAAAAATGTCGCGACAACATATGTCTAACTATTATAGTTATGCCACAAAAAGTGTTCTTTTATTTTAAATTTTTTATTGTAATGCTGCCGCTAGAAAAGGCTCTTTATTTGTATTTTGGTATTCATCCTTATCAAAATAAATTACTTCATTCTCAATACTGCTTCAATAACTTTATATAACTTTTTGAATTATTCAATTCGGACATTCCATTCGAAAGATATCATGAGTTTAAAAATGTAAGTATAGAAAAAAGTTGCGTGGTCGCTGCGCACCCTAATCTTATGCGATATAGCTACTAAAGCGATTTTAAAAATTCTTTCACCAGTGGAAAGCAACATTATTCCTGAGTGACATAGGGTATATTTGATTGTGATTAATAATAAGTTTTTTTTCTGATGCCCAGCGAAGTGGGCACGGGGCAGCTAGTATTCCAATAAAAACATTATCATCAAAAGTAAATATAACCCGGGGGAAGAATAACCGTCAAAAAAATAAACCTCTGTTATAGGTAAACTCAATTTACGCCCAAAATATGAACACAGTGGAAACTTGATTAACCGGTCTGATTGTTGTTGTAAGGCATCCGGATAATTGAATATATTAACAAAATAATATTAACTCTATAAAGATAACTTACCTCGATCGCGTACACGTGTTTATTCGAAATAACAAATAAAACTTGCCTGTCAACCATCAACAAACATTAGATATATACGTGTGAATGGAGCTACATATTTCCTTAAATTACTAAAATATCATAATGTCCGGATAATCGAGTCTCCACTGTATGCCTATAATTCAATATGAAATACTGTTGAAGAATGAACTGACCGAAATCAACTTCAATTCAATTAAGTACGTTCCATCATATTCTCATGATACGTTCATTTACATTTAAACGAAATTCATTTTCGTTAATGAAATAAGTTGTTGCTTTTTGCGTAATAAATACATGCATAAGGGACCTGGCACATGTTTTGTTTAAAACTAGCTTTGCCCGCTACTTTCATTTTATATTCATATCTTCAGAATTCTTCAAGATACCAAAATGAAACATACACGAAAATTTATAATAAAGTACAAAGCATTTAAAACAAGAAAATAATCATGGGGTTAATTAGGTCCAGCAGATTCCGAAAATATAATTTTAAGAATTTTATCGGAATGTCTGGCTGTCTCTTAGAGCATAACGTGAAAACTATTGAATGGATTTAAATGTAGCTAGACACTCATATTGCTTATACGTGTATCCCATAAATGATGTGGTCATTATCATGGTAACGCTAACGAAGCTTCGTTGGAACATGCTAATGGAAGAAAAAAATCTTGTATCATTCTTAAAAATTTCATTGAAATCCGTTTCGGAGACTATTCCAGACAAATTTTTAGACATACTAACACTCAAACATTCTAAAAAACGGTAATTTATTGTTTTAAAGCTTGTACACTGATTGATTTTTAGTAAAAATCGTCTGTTGCGTATCTATCAATTTTTAAATTGATACGTACTCTTCGCCAATAAAATTTAGCACAGACTAACTACATCAATAAATTGATTAAACTAGACTGACGTTTGTCAATGTCAGTTTGACAGTTGATTTACGTTGAAAAGAGGAAACTGGATAAAAGCTTTAAATCTGATACCAACGGAAAAGGGGAAATTAAATTTTCACTTCATTCGGCGATAGGACATGGATTGATTTATATTTTAATAAATTCACCCGCATCTACTGGTTCCAGAGAGATAAATTGAGAGACGAACATATACATTGTATATTCAAGTATAAAGATTAACTTAGTAATTTAGCAGTTACAGTGTCCAGGTGGTAGACCATCGCTAGTTTGCATAGATATCACAGTTGATCTAAAGAACCTTGAGTTGTGTTTCGGCATCAGTGGCCAGGTTTCAGTCTCCCCTCCGAGGCTGGTAACACATTGTGTAGCCAATGTCCATAGGCGACGGTAATCACTTTACATCAGCTGGGCCATCAGCCTGTCTGTTGTACTCCGGAAATTAAGAAATAAGCTTTAATTTTATGAGCAACAACAGTAAGATTCATGGTCTTTATCATAATTCCTTTAATTTCCAATCACATTCGGAATGTCTGCTTCGGAGCCTTACGTCCGCGTTTCCACTTTTTCTTCTGCACTTTGCGTGGTAATTGTGATATCATTGGTATGATGTTAAACCAGCGTTTTTTTGGCCTGCCCCTTTCACAGGAATCGGACGAAGATGGTATAGTTAGAAATCTACTCACCACATGACTAACGGGTTTCCTTAAAACATGCCTGTAGTAGCATTGGTGACTCTCTTGCAGTTTCTCCGCTATATCTCGGACTTGAAGACTGCTGTGGAAGTCTGGTGACTTTCGGAGTTCTTAAACCAGATTGGACAGTACGACATATCGTTAAAAGATAAATAGCATTTCTATCAGAGGAAGATTTTTAATATAATTACCTCACCCCATCTACCATCTTTTATAGTCAATTAAATACGTCAGCATCTTAGCAAAGGGTAAACACAATAAAAACACCAAAATAAGGGTATGTTTATCCTCTTTCTGGGGTTCAATCTAATACCAAAGTAATGGTGTAAGTTGAGCAGTAAAATGATTTAATAGCCATTTCCCGAATCGACGTCTTTATAGACCACTTAACTTTTTAATTTATGGTGTTGTTATATTAAGTTGCTTCGTTTTAATGGTTGATACTTTGTGAAAATTTATGGCGGTTCAATACCCAGTATTTTTTGTTAAAATGTTTTGTTAGATGTTTTGGAAGACAGAAATTAGAATAAAACCCGTAAGCCCACTTTTTATCAAAGATTCATGCACCAAACAAACAGAAACCTTTTACTTATACTAATCATTCATATATACTAATTAATATCATTCTCTTCAAAATTGACCTAGTGTTTAAAAGACTGATAGATTTGTTTTTGATGTCTATGATTATTAAAACATTCCCACACTTCAAAATTCTCGTTTTCAAATGACTACGCACTGTGTTAGTGCGGGATTTATAACAAAACAAGTAGAACCGTGAGAACTGTTTTATTTGACTTCCGAACAAAGAATGTTGATCTAAAGTACAATTAATTATAATTTTTGATTCTCAAACAAGAATTAGTTACTTTAGAGCGCTAATATGACACGTACATCTGACCAAAGTCGAAGAGAAAATGACCATAGATAAAACTTAGATATAAAAGAACGATCTTTCGTCGCTATGCCTGTCTGCGCTCGTTTATATCCGAGCAGTGACGAAAAAACCGATTAGTAATCACAACTACCAGCAAATGTTATAATAGTACAACAATAGGTGACACTACTTGGAGCAAATGTTATTAAGAGTACACTAGACATAGACACTAATTTCTGCGGCCGGATGGCCTATGACAAGAAGCGACAAAACAACTCACTGTTAGGTAGCATCGTATTTGCCTGTCTGGATGGCTATTGGCTACTATTCCCTGGTTTGTTTGGTACTTTAATGTGTTGCTCTCATGATTACTTCTACCTTCGCTAGATGACGTTCGGGTATTTATCATTAGGTACTTTGAATTAAAAATTAATGACATTTCTAACAAATATAACATATCCACTTCGTGCCATACATAACCTTTTTTAAAGCGAGCGAAGCGGTGACCAAAAGCTAGTTTTAACTATTAATGATATTACTTGTGTCTTGTAATATTTTAGTTGCTTGTACGTCATGGTAAATATATTATGTCTGAAGATTATTACAGGCTTACTACCCATAAATAAAACTAATATTGATGCCCGGTCAAAATAAGAAAGTATAGCAGTAATGTGCCGCAATATTGTTACTAACAAAGCAGAACAAAGGCAACAATTTATGTGAATTGAGGAACAAGTGGTACAACTCGTGCCGTAATAATTCTACTGAGCGCCAGGAAATGAGTTCGTGCTGTAAACAACCACTCGACACAGAGAGGTCACAGAAAGCCTATATTCTCTGTAATGTTAATATAGGAACGCTTTAAAAACATGTGGCAGATGGGCGCAGTGAACAAATATATCTCCAGCTTGGAGTTGTAACATTTTCTTTTGGCTACGATTACATTTGGGTTAGTACAGATATTTGTTATATCATTGTCTTCAATGGTACGGGCGTATAGTGGAACACTTATAAGCCAATAGATGGCGCTGTACAATAATTGAGGTCGCAAACGTTTCCCGAAACGAACAAAAATATATACAAATTTTCAAAAACAAAAGACGGGCCTAGGCCTGCGAAGAACAGCACTACCCTCGCGCTCGAAAGAAAGAGAAAGAAACATCTTCCTTTAAGACGGAAGAGAATTCCATCTCGCTCCTCCGCCTTATTGGGACATCCCTAAAGGCGCTTTCAGCCTGGCGTTTTTTGTGTATATACGCGTTTCGGCATACTTCGGGCCCGAGCACCCGCTTACCAGACTGACCCCTTCGACTCCATCCAGCGTTGCGCCGTTCGTATCGTCGACGCTCCCGTACTAAGAGGCGGTTTCAAATCACTGAGCTTTCGGACAGACTGCGTCTTTCTGCATATTTTACCACCTATACAACGGAGAGTGTTCCGAGGAATTGTTCGATCTAGTGCCAACGCCTCACTTTTACAACCGCACCATTCGCCAACGACGGGGTGTTTACCCCCATTTCCTTGAGCTCCCACGCTCAACTAAGCAACGGTTCTCTAGAACATTTATTCCGCGTACAACAATGCTTTGGAGGAAACTCGAATCCGCCGCGGTTTTCCCTTTGCACTATGACATGGGTTTTTTTTAAGAAGGGCCTTATAAAATTTCTTAGCGGTCGGTGTATAAAAAAGGCATATATTTAAATATTTTGCTTACATAATCTATCTATAATTTTCTTTTCTAAATTTAATTTTAGCTTTGGTGTAAACAATACTGGAATCAATAAGATATTTATTTACCTACCTTTATTTACAAAATCAAAGAGATAGTTTGTATGATAATTATTAGCTTATACATACTTTTTATATTGGATTGCAGCATTTTTTCTTGCATTACACAATCTTTTAGTATCAGCAAAGTGTACTTCTATTGCTTGTGTTGGCTGTTTTTCAATTTCATGAAAGGAGACGGAGACTTTTGGGCCAAAGAAACGTAATGAGACGAGATATCTCTTAACAAAAGCGTTATATTTTTCTATTACAAAATGGAACACTTCATCCCTAAATTCTGTCTGGAAGACGAGGAATATTAAAAATAAGGTCACAAATATAATTAGTTATCGATTACTTTAATCGATTTATGTGAATGAATTTCAACAATTAATAATATGAAAACACACCACACGATTAATTCATTTCAAATAATTAAGCCTATTACAATTTATAAAAATATTAATGAAATAAAATTTTAAAATCACTCTCATCTTATTCACAATCTGGGCCCAACAATATATGAAAGCGTATCCGTCTACTTGAACGAAATTGAAAATTAGCTAAATAGAACTTTCAATTGATGATTGCTCTCAGTTTAAAAACTTTTACAAATTTTTAATAATAAGATATTGGTTGAAAGTGATGCCATCAACCGTCATTACAGTGTTTTACGACTGACGGCCTCTGTAGTTGAGCGGGCTTGGCCTTTGCCGGCTTACCTCACTGCAACGCAAAGACTCCGGGTTCGATTCCTGGTATAGTAAATTTCGGAAACGTATTTTCTCCGTTATTTACTATGGTCTGGGTGTCTGGGATCGGCCCCAGAATGGTCCGTTGTATATTACCCATAACACAAGCGTAACTTGCTTAATTTGGGGATATACACTGTGTGTTCGTCTGCCGATTTATTTATTATTTACTTATGTGTTTTATTGTGCGGTTTTTAATTCGTTAGTATTCCTCTTCCATCGTAAGGCCTAATCACGGTTAGCGTCCGATTTGCAACGTTCGTCTTCTTTCTACTAAGTAAACCTTCTGTCATTGTTCTATTGTAGGTGGCGAAGCAAGAAACTTCATGCGCACATTGAATACTTTTGGGAAAAATAAGGGAACTATTGATGTACGACATAACTTGTTCCCTTCAATATATGTCTGTTAAAATATGTAATAATATCCTGTTACTGGGAATTGCTTTATAAACTAGGTAGCTGGCTCAAACCGCGGTTTTATACCTTATTTTTTCAATCCGTATCCCTTGAAAACTTCACTATATTTCGCTACTTCTTCGATTAAATCTATCCTTCCTCAACAGATGTATAAATTGATTCATATACTAGCAGTGCCAGTGAAACTTCATTCGCGTTATATTATGAGGTGTTTGTTATCAAATTGCAATGGTAGGATAGGACCAACAAATGAGACAGCAGCGTCACCTTTTTAGCTATATTTGTCTATTCGATGGAAACGACGTTGTTTATCCGAATAAAAATAATCTTATTATTATGGTACAATCTTATACTGATATATAAATCTGAAGAGTTTGTTTGTTTGTTTGCTTGAACACGCTAATCTCAGAAACTACTGGTTTGATTTGAAAAATTCTTACAGTGTTAGATAGCCTATTTATCGAGGAAGGTTATATATCCATCACGCTAAGACCAATAGGAGCGGAGCACCAATGAAGAATGTTTCAAAATCGGGGGTTTTTTAACTTACTTTTGTTTTAACTATTCCACGCGGATGAAGTCGCGGGCAGAAGTTAGTGACTTTATAAAGTAATACAATAAAGAAAACTTAACTTATATATATTGTATTCTAGCCATAGTCCCAAAAGACTAAGTAGAATACTGAGCCTAGACTAAGACTCATCTTCTATGGGTAAGGTGCCCAGAAGGCTGGCTACGTTTCCTCGCTGGATCACCATACTGATTTGTTGCCCGAGGTAAGTACCAGCCCTCTGATCACCTGAAGAGTCAATGAGTCGTTTTGATAAATTTTGGTAGAGGCTCATGACCTCAGGACCCCATGGTGTAAGTGTTTCAATAACAACAGAACCTTAAATGATGACGTCATGTTATGTGTCAAGTTAGATTTAAATCCTTTCAGTTTTTACGTCATTCTCTAACAGACAGACAGACAGAGAAACATTCTAAAAATTGTATTTTCTGAGTGTGCTGGCTCGAATTAGCCTCCTAATCATTTTCTCATTTTCAAATTCATTGTACAAACTGGACACTCCTATGGATTTAATATAATTATAGATTGTTATTTAATATTTCATAAAAACAAGATTTGTGTAAAACACCATTATCGAAGTAAGCAAAAGAAAAATTAAATCTATAGATATTTACAAAAAGATTTGTAATTTCGGAAGGGATGATAAGTACTCGCAAAAAAATGTATCATACCCGAATAAATATGAAACTTAGTACACTTAAATGGATCGGAAATTAGAATAAACATGTCTCAAGAGCACATAAATATGTACGACTTCCAAGAAGACAAACATCGTAAATGTATCCTTTCTGAGAAAACTATATTGGTACTACAAAACTCTTCGTAAATCTCTGTGGGTAGTTATTTTATGGTTAGTGTTATTCTGGTTTTGCTTCAACTTATTTCTATGAATTGTTTAAATTTATGTTTTATTAGTTCAGCTGTATAATTTCGAAACCTAACAACTAACATGCATTTTTCATTCATGTTTCTGCATTCAATGCATTGTGGCATTTGTTTATGTGTTGGGTTTGCCAAAACATGTCGAAAATAATGTACCTATATCAAAATATTGGAAGGTATTTATTTACAATTGAGGAATTCGTCCACCGAGTAAAACATTCTATTTAAGAGCCATTCCTTTAACTGAATTTTAAATTTATTTATCCTAAACTCTTTTATGTGGATCGGAATTTTATTATAGATCTGAATGTACATGTTATAGCAGTTTCTGGTAAAAAGGGTTGTTTTTGGAGCCACATTTAATACTAGTCATTGACTATTTCTAGTATTGTTTGGATAGAAGTCTTTAGCCGTCTTAAAAATCGTAAAATTGTTTTTGACAAATAAGCATATTTTATAAATATACACACATGGCAGTGGTAAAATTTAAACTATGAGACAAAAACTAGTGTGTTGGAAGATTGGTGGATATATTATTGACAATACATCTATATATATATTACTTAAACTGAACAGGAGAACGTTTTGTACAATGAATTAAAAAAGATAATTCCTCGTGTTGTTAGACGTTAAAAAGTGTCGTAGTTAACTTATTTGTCATCATCATATTAATAATATGTAAAACAAGTTTGTACCCCTTTTTACAAAAATTACGCGGACAGAGGAGTACGAAATTTCGCACAGTTATGGTTTATACAGAGGAGTGCTAAATTCTAATTTTTTTTTTTAAATTATGCATAAAAATACATTATATCAATAAAAAAAACATTACATAGACATAGACATAGATAACACTTTATTGTTCACCAAATCAAAAATTACAAAAAAAGTACAAGACAATAATTACTTGGTAAAACAAAAGGCGGCCTTATCGCTAAAAGCGATCTTTTTCAGGCATATATACATATAATAATAATAATATAATAATAGCAGCCCATAAATGTCCCACTGCTGGGCTCGGGCCTCCCATTATAGAGGGAACGGACAGTATACCCGCCACGCTTGTCCAAGGCGGCTTGGCAGGTTTGACACATCGGTTATTTCGATGTGCAGGATGCATCACGATGTTTTCCTTCACCGTTGTTAGCACGTGGTAATTGTAACAATATGCACATTAGGTCACAAAACTGCTTAAGTGGTGCATGCGTTTCGGCCAGGATCGAACCCGCGCCCTTTGAGTTTGGGACGCGTGCGCTAGCCATTACGCTACCACGACTTTATTACATACATAATACATACATTACATACACTACCATGTATTTGACACACACATGCATATATGCTCTTTTGTTTATTGTTTAAGTCAAATTAACAGTGTAGCCTTGGCGAAATATGTGATTATAGAAGTATAGTCTTTGACAACAGAACCTTACTAATGTTCAAACTTATAATTTAACTTAATTATGGTCGAATTTCGACCACTAGTCTATCTTATGTGTAAAGATAAGCAAATAAATAATACATTGTATGGTCCTTAAGATTTATATGGGTACAAAAAGTATATGCTGACTGGCTGAATATGGAATTAAAAGATACTATGCCGTCCCTGAATAATTGAAAGTTTAGACAAAAGAGAGATTTCGAGGTTGCTTCGGATGCTTCACCTACCATTATCTCCCTTTGCTAGGCCTAATAAAGAGAAAAGAAGATAGCTGGAACTGCCAGACCGACCTCGACACAGAATCTCGGGACCGAGACCGTTCTGACGAGCGTCCTCTGTTACACCAGAAATCATCATGTAATCCTTCACACATAATATACATATAGGAGTAATAAAATCTTTCTGCCTCCGCTGGTTCGGTCACGTAAAATGGATGGGGGAGGCTCGCAATGCGAGGAAAGCATATCTGGAATAGTCGGTCAAATAGCGTCCAATCGGCTATCTACAATATCCCTTGAAAGAGTGTGCAGCAGTCTGGAAGCTGACCTGTGTGAATTTCTGGCCGATAGTTAGTAAGAAACTGGGCAGGACAGGGAAAAGTGGCGTCTTCTCATATCAGAGGTCAACTCATTTTGGGTCTCTAATTCAATGGACTGAGTGAGTAAAAGAGTATATTTATAACTGTCTGACAAAAATAAGACTACTCGAATATATCGTATTATCTTGTATAGAACAAAAAAATATATGTACAAAATAAAGCAAGATGTGGCTTTGTTTGCTTATTTGCACCTAACTTTATTAGTTTTACGATTTTGTTTACTTCTTTTGTCTACATTTATAAGTTTATGGCGCTTCTGACACTACTTATTTGTTGTCTGGATAAATTTGGACAATGTTTTTTAGCCTCTGCTATCGTGTCTGCTATAATATAAAATATATGATATGTTATGTAGTAGTATGTGTATTGCTGGGGTTTCATCTGCGTTAGTGTTAAATATTTACGTTCTTACTCATATTGAGTTAGAGTAAGTTTGTAGACTTCTTTAAGAACCTTAAAGAAGCCTATAAACTTACCCAAATTCAATATGAATAAGACCGTTAGGCTGTGATAGAATGCTTCTAACTTAGAACGTTAAAAAATAACTTGTCAAAGCATAGCCACATTAATGTTATCTGTCAAATTTAAATTTCATTAGAAATGTCGTATCTTAAATAAAACATTAAACCATTGCCATATCTGCGTGAAACGGGCTATAATTGAAACATTATCCCAGATGAAGCCCACATTATGAGAAAGGTTTTTAATTATTATTTTTTATTTCATTAATAAATTAGCATGTACCAGTGAAGCTTAGATCACGTTGCCATGACAAAAACGTATTTGCTGATGAATTACATCGGCGGCCCCAAAGAAACGTGACTGCAACGTCATCTTTTTGGCTGTATTTGTATACATATTCTACTGAAACGATGTCATTAATCGGGATAAAAAGTATCCTAAATGTTCACCGGGGTATAAGTTGACTGTGTCGAATTTCGTTCAAATCGGTCCTGTAGTTTCACCTTCATCTTATTCATTTATTCATCCTTTCATCTCATTTCATTTTGTGGCTTGCGTTACAGCTGACCTTTACGTGAATGCGCTGTTGTACGTGCAGGTAAGAATTATTTATTAACCTCGCGATGTAGGTATAGTCGGTGTATGAAAATTTTCGTTTTATCAAATTGATTCATTTAACGTTCCACGAGCACATGTTATTTTTCGAACTAAGTCACAGAACAGACTGTTCCACTATTTGACAACAAAGTTTAAAATTATTTAGATAAATTTTTTTTTTTTCTATCTTGTTTAAGAAGATTGTTTAGACACGTAAAATTACCTTTTTATATGTTTTAATATTTATGTTAAGCGTAGCGATTATAGTCTCTTTGTTTCTTATTGTTAATCTCGGCGTCGGTCATTGTCAATATTGCATTTTTATTTTTTCACGTTTCTATGTTTTATAAACGTAACATTTATTTAAATATTGGCAATATTATTTCGTGTACTCGTGCAAACAGAAGTCGATTTTAAGGTGACGAACATTTCACTTCACAATTGTACATATAACATAATGCATACTAATAGCCGAACACAGTTGGAAAAGTTATAAGTATCAGATATGAAAAGAGGCTACTCATTTAAAAATCGTAATTTATTCTGAGCGTACTTCCTCTACAACAATACCGATATAATAATTATAAGTACATTTATTTATAGATTATGATTTGTGCACAATAATTTGTTACCCTAGAGCGCAACAGCGACATATGCAATCCGACCAAATTCGAAGTAAGAATCTATATCTGACCAATGTCGAAGTCAGATGCTCGCACGCTTTTATATTTGAGCGATGACGGAATGAGTCCAGTAGTGGGGTAATCGATATAAATCACCCTCTAATATTATCTACTCAGTAATCAGCTCATTAACAATATCTTATATATAAAAATCAATTGCTGTTCGTTAGTCTCGCTAAAACTTGAGAACGGCTGGACTGGTTTGGTTAATTTTGGTTTTGAATTATTTTTGGAAGTCCAGGGAAGGTTTAAAAGGTGAGTAAATATGAAAAAAATGATTCTGTGGCGGTACGAAGTTTGCCGGGTCAGCTAGTAGTAGAATATAATCTAACACAACCTAGCATTACTGTTACTTACGTATAGTTTATGCCGCATTCATAAAGGTAATCTAAGCAAATTTAGAGTAGTCTCCGATTCCTGTAGGAGATTTCCTGGCATCGTATTTCCAAACTTTTATACTTCGTTAAACATTTTAATTTCTATGCCCTTTTTCCTTGTTTTCTAATTTAAAATGGCCCGCCCTCTTAAGAAACAATGAGATGAGAGAAAATAATTCCCGCAATGTTATTTGTCTTAAATTATCTTTTAATATATTTCTTAGGTTAGAGAATCGATAATTGATTTTGTATATTGATTTTACTTCTAAATAAACATATATATAAATCCTTATCTAAGAAATCGGTCAAGTGTCTGTTATGTTTTGTCGTGCAGTTTTATTTACAAAAGTATTAGGTACATTTATTTATTTAATTTGTTTAGGGAACATACAATAATTAATATTCTTAAATATAAAACACAAAATTAATACATATATCAATCAAGTGTCCACTAAAAAGATAATTTATATTAAAAAAAATGGCTCAAATAGTTAATTACAAAAAAATACAATTATACGAAAATTACATAAAATGTCTATTTAATTTAGATTAGGTTAGGTTAGGTCAATATTGAACAAAATCGAAAAAAAATGAATAATTACTAATAAAATAGAGATAAAAAAAATGTGAAAAAAATTTCTCATTATTCAAAAAATTTTAAGTAATTGGATCATTCTAAATTCCAAAATTTTCTAATTTGGGTTTTAAATTGATATAAGTTAGCTATGAAAGGATCAATACTAGTAAATAGTGCATTATATTGCTGACAAGTGCGGTATAAAAATGTGTTTTTTGTATAGTTAGTTTTTATAAGTGGTACTGAAAATACGGATTTATCACGTGAGCGCAAATGGGGACACATAAGTAACGAATATTTAAACAAACTTGTTTGTGTTAGAAATTTCAACTGTCTTGCCTTAAAGTTATAAACTCCTTTTATTCGTAACTATGTTACACGTCTGGGTTATATATTATTTAGAATATTACAAATGAAATTGTGGGTCTTAGCGTCACCTGAGTAAATTTTATGTAAATAGCATTTATAACAATATGAGTGACTGACTGTTAGAGATTTCACGCGCCCCAAGATTTTACATTTGAGCCTGATCAATGCCCTAGATTGATATCAACATTATTTTCGATAAAACCGTTTAATTATAATATTATTGTTACTCATGCCTTTTTGAACTAACACAAAAACTTTCTGTTAGATCCTGGTGTCGTTCACAAATTTGACTGATGTATTATATATATATTAGGTTTTGCCCGCAACTTCGTTTACGCTTTACTTGAAATTCCCGCAGGATTCCCGAAGGATTCCCGGAACACAAAGTATCGCAGCATTTAAAAAAAAGTGTATTACCGATCGTACCGGGCAACCGGGCCATCGGACTCTGATAAAGGGTCGAGAGAGTGGGTCTGTACCAGCACAACTGCTTACTCACTTAAATCTATTCACGCGCAGATGAACCTTGACATGATTTCTGGATATCGAGCAAAAAGACCTATAGCGATGGAGCGATGGTGGTCGGAGTTAGGACTACGGTGTATTTTGCTCCTAGCTATCTCTCTGCATATTAGGCGGTCAAATGCAAGGGATCGCTCCCAAATTCGACTGAAACAGAAAAACAGGTTCGGCAACACATTTCATTAAATCTAAAGTAACAGTTGGAAAGATCGTGCACTGCAAAGCAGGGAGTGGCGTGGGTCTATTGATAAATCTGTTGCTGCCTTCTAAACGCAGCGCTCAGAACACTAATGAGCAATGCCTTATCAAAAAGAAGCAGCCTAAAATTTCCTACAGCTACACATACGACTCATCAAGACAGTTGTGTTGCGCTCCTTGCAAAAGGTAGAACCTTTAGTGTTGCGAATATTCATAGGCGACGGTAATCATTTTTTAGTCAGTTTAGTCCTAGATTCATATGTAATATTTTAGACTAACTAATACAGTTCACGCATGTAACAAGTTATAAAGTTCCAGAATAGGGTGGCATCAACCTTCTGAGGTTAATATGGAGCAATTACGCAACCTGGCCCGTGGGAACCCGTGATTGACGTGAAATACGTGCTTGCGCGTGTTCATGACGATATATCACTTTCTTGGAGGAATTTGGACGTGTGAAATCTCAGTTTGACGTGTTAATTTCGACACAGGAATATGGTAATTGACAGTCGATTTATTCTATTTTTGCGTATAACTTTACCGTGTTCTATATTGATTTAGGCATTTTAATAATACTTTTTTTCTAGTATAAAATATAAGATATTGTTACGAGTTGCAGGACTTGAATTAAAATGCCGTTGGAATTATTATAGAATTTATTATAACTATACAAACACGTATAACACAGGTACAAATATAACTGAATACAACCAGTCCTAACGTAATGCACGATTCAATAACACGTGCAAAGTCCGTCACTAAATATATTTTTTTTTATTACAGGAGTTCAGCAGACAGGCAGACGGCCCACTTGATGGAAAGCGGTTACCATCGTCTATAGACATTTGCAACACCAAAGGTGCTACAAATGCGTTGCTGCTCTCTTAAGGGAGATTACTGAATGCACACAAGTCTTGCTTCGCTTGTGGTTATCGCTCGACTGCTCATCTCTCAATTTGGGCATTGCTTTATACTGTACAAATACAATATGTCTGCTTGGTCGCGTGGACTGAATTTCATAGAATCAGTCCTGGGTAATGACTACCATAAAATATTACAATACACAATCGGCTGTTTTTCTAATCACAAATTTTAAACTTTATTTTTGGCATGAGACCAAAACGACCCAATTTTGTTAAACTAATTTTACTTATGAAATATTTAATTAGTAAACAACCAAATCAACCAAAATCTATGATTATATATCTTATATATTGTTATGAGTGCGGGACTCGAATTAAAATGCCGTTGGAATTACTATAGAATTTATTAGAACTATACAAATACATATAACAGGTACAAATATAACTGGACGCAATAAGTCCTTATGTAATGCACAATTAAATAACACGCACAAAGTCCGTCACTATATCGCTTATCGAATGTACGTCTTGCTCGTATCGTAAACCTCGCTTGACTGTCCCACCCCTCCGTTCGGGCATTGTTTTATACTGCACGGTGCAATATGTACCTCACCGCGTGCACCCGATTTCTCGGAATCACACCTGGCCTACCGGAACAGATTAAAATACACAATAGGCGGCTTTTCTAATTACAAATATTAAATACAAAGAAAACAAAAGAAGTCCAAGTGCGGGTGGTAATAAAACTCGGGGTTTATGGCCGCAGGTGTTCATTCGCATTTGTTGTTGTGCTTCCTGGAATTTTGGCTAAGTCGTAACAATATTATTGGTGGCAGTTGCTTCTTGTTTGGAAATTAAACTCGATGTAATGGACTGTATGATTATTATTATTGAACTTTTTACATTAATCGAAATATACATAGAATAAGTACAAATTATGCAAGAGAGTCGTCGTTGAGAATTATAATAGAATTGTAAATTGTGAAGAATTATGAATGAATGAACAAGACGAACAATTTTTGCCTCCAAGGCCGCTTCTATATCCCGCGTACCGTCCGACGCCTAGCTGCTAATTGCGCCAGCTATGGGCATTGGCGGTATGCGGGGCGCGGAGAGTAGGTGTGCTCCGGCGGGCGAGTCAGGGGGGTGCACTCTGTCCGCAATATATATGTTAGAGTCAATTAATTTCCTAATAATCAATATCACATTGAGCCAAAGCGAAGCGTGACTGGGTTTACCTAGTATAAAATGATGAAATAGCATCGCATTTCTATATACTACTCTACCTTAATTACTAGTCACTTGTAAGTTGACTACTTCCAAATTCAGTTCAAACTTTACTGGGTTTCGCGACTTACAAATGAATTAATTGTGGCAATTAACCAGCGATGCGTTTAACTAGAAAACTTTTTACGGCAATTTGTAATGAAAGAACAGATGCAAATTTTAACACTTAAAGCACGGAACGGTAGACTTGAGAATACTCATTTAATTCTCTTTTTAGGTTCCAAGGCGGTCTTTCGTATCGGCTTCCTATTCCAAAATTGGCTTCCTGTAGTCAGCTTTCTGAGAGCTTAGGACTCCGTCTACTTATTTTGTTCATTTAAGAATGACAAATATTTTTAACCCTGAATCCCTAATGTTAGCTAGTTCGCGATTTTAATATACTATTGCGTAGCGCTATATAAACGATACCTTCTGCTAAACTTATTCTAAATCAATATTGTCACAACTTAGCCAAAATTCCACGAAGCACGTCGACAAATGTGAAAGCACACCTGCCGGCCATAAAGCACCTGCCCACATTTGGACTTCTTTTGTTTAATTTGTGTTTAGAATTAGTAATTAAGAAAAACATTCTATTGTTATTTTACTTGTTTTATGGCCGTCATTAGGCAGGTGTGTCGAACTAATTCTTGTTGTTATTGTTATTCGTTGAGGCATATTGTATTTGTACAAAATAAAAGGGAAGCGCGAAGGGAGGGGTGAGCGAGTCAAGCGACGATTACAATACGAGCAAGACGCGTGTACATTGGATAAGCTATATAGTGACGGAGTTTGTGCATGTTATTGAATCGTGCAGTTTGTACTGAT
This sequence comes from Dendrolimus houi, assembly GCA_039645545.1. Taxonomy (NCBI): domain Eukaryota; kingdom Metazoa; phylum Arthropoda; class Insecta; order Lepidoptera; family Lasiocampidae; genus Dendrolimus; species Dendrolimus houi. The sequence continues at coordinate 12,126,711 of CM077136.1, forward strand.
TGTGTCTAGTTATATTTGTACCTGTGTTATACGTGTTTGTATAGTTCTAATAAAATCTATAGTAATTCCAAACGGCATTTTACTTCGAGTCCTGTAACTCATAACAATATGAATAAGACTGTTAGTGTTTGTGGTTTAAAACGTTAAACGAAATATAATAAATATGATTTGAAAGATGTGACAAATTTGGATTCTAAGCACCGCCAACATTGCCTTTTTTCTTTTTCCTGATTCTTAAAATCATACTGTAATGATGCTCATTTTTGTCCTTTTAACTAAATCTAATTTAATCAAGCTGTTCGTAATTGGAGAGTTGGTACCGGTAGACCACGATGTATATGCCATGATCAAATAGCAGAAATGTATTTTTTTTATTGCGTGAGTTCAGTATACAGGCATACGGCTCACCTTATGGAAAGCGGTTACCGTCGCTTATGGACATTGGTGACACCAAAGGAGCTACCAATGTGCTGCCGCTCTCTAAAGGTAGACTACAAATGGCCACTAATACCGGAACAGAACACAAGCTTATTATGGCGGCATACTCTAGACCAGACCTTTTTTGTAGAGCGTTCGATTTCCTACAAAAATGTACATGGCCCATTTTATAAACTTTATTTGTTCATGAGTTACAAAATTCATAAGCAAAAAAGAAATTTCTCTGAAAATAATCAAACTTTAATCTTCAATATTTGTTAAATGGTGACATTTACGATAAAAATGTAAGAAATCTTTTTTGTAGAGCGTTTGATTGCCTACAAAAAAGTATATCTAATTTTGCTGCTGACTCAATTACTAACGGAGATATGATTTTTTTTCTATTGGACTAAGGAAAAGTCGAAAACTGTCATGCTGAGGACCTTCCTATTTAAGAGGCCATATTTGGTGAGATTTTTTTTAAGGTGTCTAGCAACCCATTTAGCCGTGTCACTTGTAAAAAATAATAATTTTGACCCACCCTAATATATATATATATATATTTTATATACACACTATATATATATATATATATATATATATATATATATATATATACATATATATATATATATAATATATGTGTGTGTATATATGTATGTATGTTCGTAATTATTTGTGCCATAACCCTTTATATACACTGAGTAGTTTCAAAGAAAAATGAACAAGTGACATACAAAGTTAGATGGATGAATATGGTCAAAACATACAAATTCTGCTTTTGCCAAATTTTCTACGAAATCCTAAAATTATCAAGACGTGTGAGAAAGATAGCCTGAGACGCCATCTAATTATCTAGGATTTACAAACATTTCAATTTTATGTACATTTTTTACTGACTATATCCACTTACAAATTAATTTGTTACAATTTTCCATTTTACATTCATTCAATGATCAAACACATCGCGTGTAACAATCGCTTATCGGACATAATATAACGATTACATTTACATCAATCGTTTGATAAAAATATAGCAGGGTTGCTACCTTTGTGCAAGGATTGAGCGCTATATTAGCTGTAAAAAGCGTTAGAATCCGCTAGACGACTAAAATAAAAACGCTCGATTTCGCATCAAATTTTACTTTCAGAATGTACTTTGAAATAGAATATAAATAATCTAATCATCCCCGCGGCTCAAACTCTAGTACATAAACCCTTGTATATTTAGTCAGAACAATTTCACACATTGCATTTTTTTTTTATCCAGGCGCGCTTCGGCAACTAGGTTATAAAATATTGTTTATTTCTACTTACACTAAAACTTGATTAGTTTTTTATATGCTTTAAAAAACCTTTAGTGAAAAATTATCTAACCGACGGTGAAAACCGTTTAAAAATCCGCTGCGTGGTTTAGGAGTTAGCGGATATAGAGATAGACAGACGCGGAAAGCGACTTGTTTTGTACTATGTAATAACAATAAACAATTTATTTATTTTTCACACCAAATTTATGCCTAACTAGGATATGCACGCGACTTCGTCCACGCTTGACTTGAAATTCCCGCGGGATTCCCGGGACACAAAGTATCACACCATTTAAAGTGAGAATGTAAGCTATCGTTTTAGTGGAAGTCGGAATAAGTTAATTTTTATGTATCCGAACAACTTCAAACCCCTTCCGGAAAAATATCCCGGATTCTCAGGATAAAATATCAGACATTTTATTACATTAAATTTGCTATGGATCAGTAAAAAATCACATTGGAATTCGATTTTTGTTTTAATGTGCCCAATTTAAATCATTCCCAGAAAAATTTACGCAGGATTCCCAGAATAAAAAGTAGCGAAGAATTTAAGTCTAAGAATTATCTGTCGATCAGCGAAAACCGCATTAAAATCGACCCCGTAGTTTTTACGTGAATCTCGAACAAACTGAAAAACAACAGACAAAAAATCTAAAAAAAATTGCATCGTGTTCTCCGTCGTTTATATAGTCTATTCAAGTTGTTTTTTTTTAATAGCTTCAATGTACAGATACGGCATGTTTAGAATTTTACAATATTATAGATAAATAATAAAAAAAACCTTTTGTGTGAGACTGGTTGTTTATTGTAGAAATATATTACTTGTTACCCATTCTCTACTTCACGGTTAACAAAGACTAATTTTAATAAGCATACACTTATCCCTTACGATAGTAGCAGGGGAAGGGTTCCTACCCGTCGGTCGTGTCGTGTATCGCGAGCGCTCATTTCTTCTCTCGCGGAGTGAGTTAGAAATTGCCCCACGCTGGAATTGGGAGGGACAATGCCTGCCTGCAACGCTTACCCCGGACTGTTGGGGATCCATTGCGATGACGCTCACGAGGTCCCGTGTGCCAGGGTATCACGTAGACGGTATTGCTTCCTATTTCCCGTATCCCTGGCATGAGACGAAGAGACACCAAGGGTTTATAATGGGGTTTTAATGGATATTATGCCTCGGGTAGGCATAGCATTTTCTCGAATATACTATTACCACGCCAACATGGCGAATTACCACACACTCCCACTGCACTTTGTCTCTGGTAGTAAGACCTCAATCGGATTTCTTCTCATAAAAATGATATTACTGGCTATGTTTCAGTCCCTCTTCGAAGCTGGCAGCACGTTGGTGACGCCATTGGTATTAGAAATGTCCATAAGCAGTGGTAACCCCTTTCCATGAAGTAGGCTGTTAGTTTGTATTTGTTTATAATAGTATAGGTTTGCGTTTCATCAGCATGTTGCCTGATGTAGAGCAGAGATATGGTCTAAAATGGAGCACGCTTACCTACTCACACAGAACTTGAAAACGCCTAGGTTGTAAGTATCAGGAAAGACAGACTCCGGCAATGAATTCCACTCTTTTGCAGAGTGCATGATGAAGGTGGAAGCAAAGCGCTTCGTTCATATCGAACAGGTGGAATAACCACTATGTATCGGAGCCGCATACAGGTGCGTCTGGTTGTCTGGTGATGGAAGGGAGATTGCGGCATGAGCTCGAAGAGCTCAGTCACACACTCTCCAAAGTGTATCTGATAGAAAACTGATAAGCTTGCAACACTACATCGATTTTCGAGGCTGAGTTTTGTCATGGAAAAGCTGGTCGTTGCCAATTAACCTCTTGGCTTTCCACTCAATCGACTGTAGTGCTTTGAGTTGATATTTGGCTGAGATATCCCAAAGGGTGTCAGTTTTCTTCTTCCTCTTGGCCATTTGAGGTAACGAGGATGTTGAGGCCTCGAGGAAAACCTCTTTCCCCCAACTTTTACTCGACGGGCAACTACCCGTCGGTGGCAGGGTTTGGAGCTGTTGGAGCCTTCCACGGCACGGGTTTTCCTTCAACGGTGGTCTTTCAACGGCTCTCGTTAGCTAGTCTACGGTATCCAAGGGGAATCGCGGGCTTTGTGTTGACATTGTCTGCGGCTTAGTTGGCTATTCGTTAGCGTTCGGTGGCCATCTCGGGCTTTGGGTGGCTTCTAGTGTTTTGTCAGCGGCTCAAAGGCTACATGCTGTACTACATCAATAATAAAAAGCGCAATATTTGACACTGCAAGTTGTATAGTAAAAAAAATGGAAGCTGTGTTATACGATAAAGCGCTAGATGTAGCCCCGAAAGCGCTAAGTTGGTAGCCCTGAAACAATCCACGTGGCTTCAAAGCAATATTGTTTTTATAAATAACATGCCCTAATCGCCATATCGATATAATAAAACACATTTAACGAGCAGTAAAACAAAACTCATGGGGTTTTGTGTAACCAATAAATGTTTATCACTGTACTGGTTCTGTGTATTATAATGTGGTTATTTTTGTTGCATTTATATTTAATGAAAATTTTAATCCTTTCAAACATCAACCCAATACCAATGTGAAATTGTGAAAGTTCGTATGGAATATAGGGTTCCGCAGCAATTTTGGCATCGACGGAAGTATTATTAGAGCAACTATTTAAATAATATAAATAAGCAGCATAATGTTGATCCATTAGGGATCAGTATTTAGGAAACTAAGCGATATCTGAGCCATATTTTAGTGAAACTTCTTTAGAATAGTTGTGATTTGAAACTCAATCAAACTAAAAACCTACACTGAAAAGAGATAAACATATAAATCTATAGAACTAAGCCTGCGAGAGAATGAGACACGAGTTTTATATTGTGCAGAACAGATTGGAGAGCCAATAAGATGATTAAACGTAGGTCCAATTTGGACCGAAATAAAACTGATAATAATATTTTTTAGAATAAAAAAGTGAAAAATTGAAAGTGACACTTAAGAAGTTTATTTTGAATTATAATATGTTGACAGTTGTAGGCTAAAGGAATTATAATATTTATATTAATAAAAGTTAAAGAAGAATTATCTGTGAGTCCTATATTCTCTGAAGTTTCACTTCTACTGCGTGTGAACTGCACACACACAAAATTTTTTCAGGATTAGTTTTATAGTGTACTGTATGTCTACATGTTACCTAATCAACATATTATTATTATTATTATATTGTATGTCTGTAGAGATCACGGGCCATAAAAATGGCCCTGACTTTTGGAGGGCTTGCGTGGGGCCATGGGAAGGCCAACACGTAGAGGCCCCTTGACAAATTTAATATAAATGTGTCGTGACAATGACCGGCGATGATCCCTGTCTACACCTGTATAACAATGCACCCAAGGACAAGCCCCGGCCAGTGTAGAACATTGTGGGAAATGAGAACAAAAAGTACCGGGCTATTGGGGTGAACTGCTAGTGGTACTAGGGGTCTGGGAATATGGGGACTATACTAACATTGCGATGGGCATAAGCCCGTCGCAATTTTCAGGGGACATGGAAAAATGAGCAGACAGTAACTCGTCACTCCCTGCATGGGGCCCAAAAAATGCCATAGAAGACAGGGGCAACATGGGTGTGAGTGACTAAGGGGTGTCGAGAGATGCGCTGCACGTTCATTGAAGCTACTTCCGACTTTATGACATTTCTCATTTCCACCCCTGGATCTTGAGTATTAGCTCTAGCGATCTCCAGGCTCGGGGCCTTGCCTTGGCCCCCGGAGTCAGACCCAAAAAATATTTTACTCCTTTTGCCTTTTAGAAGCATATTTTTATCGCTGCAGTACATCGGATATGCTGACAAAACACCTGATCGAAAGTGGTTACTGTCGCCTATGGACATTTGCAACACCAATATGGTGCTGCCGGCCTTAAAGGGAGTACTGAAACCTAGCCACTTGTGCCAGACCGAACACGCCTTAAGGTTGGTATGGCGGCGTACTCTAGACCAGGAGGAGCAGCCGTCCAGACGGCAAATTTTCTACCACTTGGCTGTAGGTTGTTTTGTAGTCTCTTATGACAGGCCGCAGGACTATAAATTCTTTTTCCGTTCTTGCCCGGCTAGATCCCGCGTATTTATCTATAAGTATAGTAAAAATAGGAGTAACCCTGGTAGTGATTCGTCTTCTTTTAAATTTGAGGTCACCTTGACCGTACTCGTAGATGTTTATTTTATCGCTATGTGATTGATTGCTGTCTGTGTCCTATAAATAGCGATATAATTTCGTTTGGTTTATTTTATATTTCAGTTACGATGTATGTCATATAAACAAGTCATGTTATGCATTATATTCTAGGAAGCATCATGTTTAGGGTATTGTAGCAATACGGCAAAACGGAAGTCTTAAAACTTCCTCATACCCGTCCGACTATATCGCAAAGAATTTTCGCTAAAACTAAGATACAATGGAAGAAAAATATTAAGAAGAATCAGAATCGCCTAATATATCCACTCCAATCACAATTAAGGTGCTCTTACACGGAATTTTTTTTGAGGAATAATTGCTTGGCAACAGTAATGGATCAATCTGGAGCAACTAAGTGGACCAATTACAATAAAATGCGGCAATTGATTCTGGAATATTGCTCTATATATTCCACAATTGTCAACGTTGCCATATGAGTTACCAAATATCCAATCGGTTCGGAAATTTGTAGTCAGTTTTATTTCTATCTCGTTTGTACATAAAAGTACGTCTTGTTTTCGTGTGAGGATCAGGCCCGGGACGGGGGGTGGGTTGGGGTTAGGAACCCCCCCGCCCTCGACTGCAACTTAAAAATAAGGAAATTTTTAAATTGCTCCATATTGTTTGGCCGTATTGCCATATATGCATATTGCCATCGTCTTAAATTGCTTGATGTAGTCGTGACGTCTAATGAGGAGAATTAACCAACATTGAGAAAATACTAGCTTTAAATATACCCACCCGTCCGTGGAGGAACGGAGAAAGAATATAATTTACTGCGGCCGGGTGGCCTGTCGTAAGAGACGACAAAACAACCCACACATAAGAGGTAGGGTACTTACCCGTCTGGATGGCTACCACCCCTGGCCTACAGTATGCCGCTATAACAACCTCGAGTTGTGCTCCGACATTAGTGGCTAGGTTCCAGTCTCCCTTTAGAAAGCGGCAGCACATTTGGTGTTACAAATGTCCATAGGCGACGGTAACCGCTTTCCACCAGGCGGAGCGTCTGCCGGTGTGCTGAAATCATGCAATTAAAAAAATATATTATTTGGATTCGGACCAAATCTGTCAAAAATTATAAGAAGAGCGCAAGAAGAAAAGTTTGGACTCGACGTCATTCCTAATATACTTTCCCTAACCTAACCAGAATCCCTTATAATAAACGTAAATAGCTCTCAAATCTTTCTAAGTCGAGCTTCTTTAATCGCTCGCAAATCTTAGATATAATAACCCCATAAATATCCGGAAAAAAGCAAATTAATATCAAATATAGGAAATAAGGAAACGGTTTATCGATCTGTGTACAAACACAATGAAATCTTGTTCATCAAGGAAAAGATAATAATAAATCTTACATTCCCGTGTCCGGGATGTACCTGGAAAATCGTCCATTGGACGGTCCTATTTCCGCAGCGACCTGGCCTTATGCCAGAAATATAACCAAGCGGAGAATGTTTCAAATATGTATGCTATTTAATTTTGTTTGTTGTAGGTAGAATTTTAAACTAATCAAAATGAACTTTCAGATATATTCAGTCGGAATAATCTGTTAACTATTAAACATATATAATAATATTAGCTCATAAATATCCCACTGCTGGGCTCGGGCCTCCCATTAGAGGGAACGGACAGTATACCCGCCACGCTTGTCCAAGGCGGCTTGGCAGATTTGACACATCGGTTATCTCGATGTGCAGGTTGCTTCACGATGTTTTGACCGTTCACCGTTGTTGGCACGTGGTAATTGTAATAATATGCACATTAGATCAAAAACTGACTAAGTGGCGCATGCGTTCCGCATGAACGTTCCCATTGAGTTCAGGATCGCTAACCCTATCACGCCTTATTACATTAAATATATATATATATATATATATATATATATATATATATATATATATATATATATATATATATATATATATATATATATATATATATATAATAAAAGCATATATATATATATATATATATATATATATATAATAATAATATATATATATATATATATATTAACTAATAAAAACAACAATTTTACACAAAGTTACTGTAAACTATTGTTATTATATTCAAGGTGGCGAACTCTGTCAATGGGGGAACTCCATACACTTTTCATTATTTCCGTGTTTGAATAGTTATGACGAAAACAAATCATTCAGTGAAACTAACACACCATTGAACTCTGTCTTCGAATTGTAGTTAAAAAACGAGTGGTGTATGAACTTACCCCATTGACGGACTTCCTAACCTTGACTAAATAATTTTTTTATTGCATGAGTTCAGCAGACAAGCAGATCGCCCACTGGTGTGAAAGTGGTTACCACCGCCTATGGACATTCGCAACACCAAAGGTGCTACAAATGCGCTGTTGCTCTCTAAAGGGAGACTGGAACCTGGCCACTAATGCGGGAACACAACCCAAGGTTGTTATGGCGGCATACTCTAGACCAGGGGTGATAGGCATCCAGACGGGCAAACGCCCTACCACCTGGCTGTGGGTTGTTTTGTCGCCTCTTACGACAGGCCGCCCGGCTGTAGGAAATTGTATTCTTTCTCCGTTCCTGCACGAATAAAAATACATATATTTAACTTAATGCTGTGCACAACCTATCTAATATCGCCAGATCAGTTAAAAATATTCTTTAAGTTAGGTTGCCTGGAAGAGATTGCTTTGAGCGATAAGGTCGCCTATTGTTTTACCAGGACAATATTGTTAATCGTACATTTTTTGTAATTGTTTATTTGGTGAGCAGTAAAGTGTTATCTCTCTATCCATGTATCTATATATATTATAGTCAATCCACTATATTTAGTAAGAAAAACCTATTATCCATTAAATATTTAACTATTGTAATCTAATGTTAAAGGTTCGGCCCTACTAGGTTTCTCTAGTCAGATTTAAGTCTGACAAAATGCCATTGCAGATTTGACGTTTCGGTATAATAAGTATAAATGGGAAAGTATTATTAAATTTGGTAAGTATTTATGAACTTTTGATAATGGAGATGGACATAAGTAATATACTTTTTATACCAAGAAATGGAGGAGTTTACGGATAACTCTGAGGTAGATTCACAGTAACACCCCGACTCAAAATTATTGGAATGTCATTTAGGGGATTTATCCTTCCGACAATTAAACCTTTGAAAACTGGATTCTAAAGAGATAATAGGGATGCGGACATATATTACAATAAATTCTAATATTTTACGTATAAAAGAACAGGCCTTAAAATAACATTTTATAATATAACTTTTAAAATATTATGATAGAAATAATTTTAATTACTTTTTAAATATTAATTGATGCGCTATTTGACTTGTTGAAGTGAAACTTCTTTAGAATCGTTGTGATTTGAAACTCGATGAAACGAAAAAGGGACACTAAAAAGAGATAAACACATAAATCTATAGGCCTAAGCCTGCGGGAGAATGAGATACGAGTTTTACATTGTGAAGCACAGATTAGAGAGTCAATAAGACAGGTGACTAAACATAGGTACAATTTGGACCGAAATAAAACTGATAATAATACTTTTTTGAGTGAAACAGTGAAAAATAGAAAGTGATACTTCAGAAGTTTATTTTGAATTATTATATGCTGACGGATGTAGGCTAAATGAATTATATTTATATTTATAAAAGTTAGAGAAGAATTCTCTGTGAGTATATTATCTGAAGTTTCACTTCTACTGTGTGTGAACTGCACACACACAAGTTTTGATTTGTACCTACTTATGACGTTATAAGTAGTATGCTCGTTTAATCAACGAGGCTGCGACGTTCTGGAAATATATAAAAAGTACCTCAGTTGATTCGCTTCTCCGCTGCTCTATTAGAGCAGTATTCAGACAATTACACCACAATGTTATAGTGCATAAATAGTTTATGCACTAAACGGATTTTTAAGAAATATAAGAAAATGGCATATGGTACAGCCCTATACGTTTAACAATGTTGGCACTCCTTCATTTCGTTTGTATCGATCAGCAAACCGAGTGGTCTATTAATTGGGTTCACACATCGTAAGAAGGTGTTTGAGCAAGAACTCCCAAGGTTCGAAGCAATCAGTTCTTTATTACGTCTCACTTTACTGCGAACACTTTTTATGGCAACCCTAATTAAGAAACGTCTTAGATTAAAGCTGATGTTACATACATTAAGCAATTTACAATTTTGATAAATCATTTAACTGATTTAAAAACAAAATAGTTTTATGTTTTAGTGCCAGTTAGTGTCAATAAACTGAAAATCTACTTCTTAGAAAGTGGTCATTACTACTATGTGTCTAATAAAAAATGATAGCTCCTCATCACATAACTTCCCACTTAGTTTTTTATTGCGAATCTGGCAAAGCTTTCGGTATACAAGTTTAAAAAAATAGTAATGAAACGTTTGTGCGAGAAAGCTTAATACGACTAAAGATTTTCTAGACGACCGCACCTAATGAGAATAATGCGATCGTTATCAAGCTCATTCAATAATTATTTATAAAAAAACTAGCTGACCCGACGAACTTCGTACCGCCATGTTTTCTCAATTCCTAAAAGACTTTGTTTGATGACACAAAAACAAATCACCAAAATCGGTCCATGTGATTAGGAAGATTCTAGAACCCGATGTCAGCGCCAGCTACCGGTTCTAATTGCGAATCTAAACCATCCGGGAACCCATTCAAACACACAAAACAAATATCATCAAAATCGCTCCAGGTGATTAGGAGGATTCTAGAACCCGATCCCAGCGCCACCTACCGGTTCCAATTGTAGATCTAAACCATCCGGGGACCCATTCAACACACACAAAAAATTTCATCAAAATATATGTTTAGTAAGTATAACGAGCGTCTAAGGTCTAGGTCATACTCGTCAAAATAACGTCACAAGTTCAGAAAAATATGAACTTCCGATCACTTGGCTGTTCTATAATTGGAGTACAACAGACTGCTTTATGACTCACCTGATGGAAAGTAGTTACCCATCACCTATGGATAGAGGACCAACGTGATGTACCTCGGAACGATTTTATGACATCTTTTTTTGAGAAACCCCGTAAAATGTTGTAAACTTGATAAACGTGATAAAAAGAAAATAAACGTACCATACTGAAAGTTTCTTCAAAACAGTTCCCATTATACAAAGGAATAAGCGTTATTCTTATAAATGAACCCAAAAGTACGGTACTCAAGGTTTTCCTTTGATAGTGCCACTCACAAAAATATTTTCAACATTATTTATCGCTTCCATTCTTGGCAAAGTTACCATAATTACTTCAAAAGCTTATCCTAAAAAGAAACATTTTTAATTGTTTAAATATAACAAAGTTTTCAAGACGAAACTCTGCTGTTAGCATTGAAATGGTTGTTTGCTTTGACTTTACACTTTTGAGCCTTTTGTTACAAAAATAGAAGTGCTGCCTTTCTTTGTTAGACCTACAATCAGATGTATAGTATATACTCGGCTTTTGTAAAGATTGTGAATTTTACGCGATTATAATTTATCGTAGCATAAAAGTTATATTTATTTAATTTAATTTAATTATTTGGAAAACATACAATAATTAATATTCTTAAATATAAAAAATAAAATTAATACATATATCAATCACGTTTCCACTAAAAAATGATTTATATAATAAAAATAAAAATTGGCTAAAATAGTTAAATACAAAAAAAAAATTACAATTGTACGAAAATTAAATTAAATGTCTATTTATTTTACATGAGGTCAATACTGAAAACAAATGTCATATATATAAAGATAAAAAAAGAAAGTATAAAAAAAGTTTGTCATTATTGTAAAATTGTAATTCATTGGATCATTCTAAATTACAACATTTTTTTAATTTGGGTTTTCAATTGATATAAGTTACTGAAAGGATCAATATTAGTAAATAGTGCATTGTATTGCTGACAAGTGCGGTATAAAAACGTGTTTTTTTGTATAGCTAGTTTTTATAAGTGGCACTGAGAATAGGGATTTATCACGTGAGCTCAAACAGGGACACCTCAGGAGTAAATTATTGATGAGAAATGGAGAATCGATGCAATTATTTATAATTTTGTAGAGATAAACTTGGTCTCTTTCAGTTTGACGAATTGATAGTGGAGTAATTTCAGGTGGTGGTTGTTTTAAACGTGTGCATTTGTAATTTAAGTGCTTTAAAAACTTATTTTGTATTGACTCGATACTTTTAATGTAAATAAATGTAATACGACGGATTCCAAATTGTAGAATTTATCTTTTAAATAATTTTGGAGTTGAATATCTTTAGTTCATAAAAAGGAATAATTGCACTACTATTATCCGAAATAATTGACTTATGTAATGTAAAATCCAAACGAAAAATAGGTTTTGATCAGAATATAATAATTGCCATTTTTTTAAATATTCGACAGACTAGCATACGTATTGTTTATTCCCAAATTAAGCAAGTTACGCTTGTGTTTTGGGTAATATACAATAGAATACTCTGGGGCCGATCCCAGACACCCAGACCATAGTAATTATGGAGAAAATTATTTTCCTAAATTTACCATACCGGGAATCAAACTCGGAGCCTCTTGTTGCCATGAGGTGGCCACAGAGGCCGTCAATGCCATTATACACGTAACATTTTATTGAGCACCGAAATGAAATGTAACAAAAATTTATAATTATAAATAGTACTTGGCACAACGATAGGAAACCTTACATCCGTGCAGGAACCGAGAAAGAATACAATTTCCTGCGGCCGGGCGGACTTGTCGTAAGAGGCGACAAAACAACCCACAGCCAGGTGGTAGGGCATTTGCCCGACTGGATGGCTACCACCCCTGGTCTAAAGTATGTCGCCATAACAACCTTGACTTGTGTTCCGGCATTAGTGACCAGGTTCCGGTCTCCCTTAAGAGAGCAGCAGCGCATTTGTAACACCTTTGGTGTTGCAAATGTCCATAGGCCATGGTAACGGCTTTCCAACAAGTGGGCCGTCTGCTGAACTCTGCAATAATAAAATAAATAAAAAGCCTTATCGTTTAAAGCAATACCTCCCGCCATCCCTGACACTTTGAATTGAAAGATAAATGTTTTAAATGACAATGAATGGAATTGCATATATTTTTAAAATCATAAATGCGAATGTGTGTTTGTTTCTTTGTGACGATCTCACCCCTTATATACACAACCGATCATCATAAAATTTTATATACACGTTATTAGGGGTACAGACAAGGATAGGCTACTTTTCATCCAGAAAAAGCTCCGTTCCCGAGGGATAGATAACACTGCAAAAAGAGATAAACACATAAATGTATAGGACTAAGCCTGCGAGAAAATGAGATACGATTATTATATTGTGCATCACATATTAGAGAGCGAATAAGACCGATGATTAAACGTAGGTCCAATTTGGACTGAAATAATACTGATAATAATATTTTAGACTAAAACAGTGAAAAATTGAAAGTGATACTTAAAAAGTTTAATTTTGACGGATGTAGGCTAAACGAACAATATGTATATTAATAAAAGTTAGGGAAGAATTATCTGTGAGTATATTATTTGAAGTTTCACTTGTACTGTGTATGAACTGCACACACACATATTTTTTTATTATATGAGCTCAACAGACCAGCAGACCCACCTGATAGAAAGCGGTTACCATCGCATATATAAGTACCCAAGGTGCTACCAATACGCTGCCGCTCTCTAAAGGGGACTTAGAACCTGGCCACTAATGCTGGAACACAACTCAAGGTTGTTATGGCGGCATCCTCTAGACCTGGGTGGTAGCCATCCAGACGGGCAAATACCCTACCACATGGTTGTGGGTTGTTTTGTCGCCTCTTACGACAGGTCTTCCGGTCACAGGAATATGTATTTTTCTCCGTTTCTTGCACGGATTAAATAAAAAAACGTCATAAAATAATAGAGTCGAGAACGTCAATCAAGTAATTCTGATTTTTTTTATAGTTTTTTATATGATAGGTATATTTATTTAGTAAGGACAAAATTGTGGCAATGCAATGTCAGGCCAAGGTTTTCGAGTAAAATGCAGCCAAAATAGTCGTGCCAAGAATTCTTACAAACTTACCATTGAAAGTACGGACAACGGCATGGTAAATTGACTGCGGCACAGCGGTATATAATAAATTGAGTTTTGCTAATGTAGACTATACGAAGACTAATTATTCTGAGCAGAATTGCTTGAAGATAAACATAGTATTTTTTTTAATTATGCATGTAATGAAAGTTTTGCAAAATTCAAGCAGAATATAACTACTGTATTTAAAAATTGTTACTAACTACAACAGTATATATAATACGTATCTTGTTTGGAATAATGTGAAAAGAGTGCTCTATAATGTCTTTAAAATTTACCTAAAAATATGTATAATTTGAATTGTCGAAATCTGCAGTTTCCTTGATAAGTAAAGAACATCGTTACCAGCACCTATCAGATTTTTCCATGGTATATATTCAGAAACACAAACTAGCTGACATCTTTTTAAGTAAAATAACAGGCAACCTTACTTTAAAAACATAGTTACTGGTTTTTGGTTTAACTTTAACTCAAAGGGTGATGTTTTCCGGTACAGTTTTTTTAAACATACCAATCATGTTTATAATGGAAAATAATTAAAGCGTATTAATTGCATTTCTTTAAGCACGAACTGTGTTGATTTGAAAATCTCGTATGTTTATTGAAATGTAACTTGTATCGTGACATAAGTAAAATAACTGCAATTTGGCCCAAATTGGTATTAGAAGTCGCATGGGTCTTGTTGATAACGACATAAACGATGTGTGAAACCCACTGACCCATCTAGACAGGAGACTAGAGAGATAATTCGGGAGTATAGACTTACAAATAAAATAAATATTTGAAAGTCGCTCTAAAATTAACGAAGATATCGTGTAACAAAAAAGTCGGTTAAGAAATTTCGATCTCTCTCGAAGATTTCGCTCAATTTCCCTGGGATCCAGTAATCAGATCCTGACATGGTGACAATGTGACCAATTCGGGAGTATATTCTTTCGATTATTAAACAAAAAATTAAAATCTTTTCGCAACTGGCAGAGAAATCGAGTAACGAACATACTAAAAAAATATACAGACGAATTGAGAACCTCGTCCTTTTTGAAGTCGGTTAAAAAGGAACAGTAGATAACTATGTATAGTTAATAATTTTTAATAGCAAACTTCAATTTTAATTAAATTAAATAAAAAAACCAAATAATTCTCTTAATATACATTTAGTCTTTAAAGTAAGATCTGTTATTGGCATATGGCCTGTTATAAAATGTATCGTTTATTAATATATTATAAAAAAAGCTGTGTTGTTAAATAAATAAATATAAAAAATAGCTTTCAATTACAGATGAACGTTTCATTTCAGTCAATCGTCCAAAGTAACATAGCGTTAACGTTGAAATTGAATAAAGCCACCCATGCACGCTTGGCAACAAAATGTTCAATGGAAGTCGTAAAATGTCTTTAGATTTAAGTTTGGAAGAGGGATAAAAATATTGGTGATCATAAGTCAAATGCAGTATGTTCTCAACATCTACATACCTATATAAAACAAAGTCGTGTTAGTTACACCATTTATAACTCAAGAACGGCTGGAGCAATTTTTACGATTTTTGTGTTTTTGGATTTATCTTCGTCCGGAATAGAATAAGTATTAAAATATGATATATATCAATAAAAAAATATCATTAAAAAACATCAGTCACAACATCAGTCTAGCCATTCATTTGTTATGATCTTTCCCGGCCGATTTCGGCAATGGTGACAGCATTTAAACTCATTTTCCTTTTTCTGATTTAGGTGAATTATTTTTGTGTGTGTTCAAGTGGGTCCCGGGATGGATTAGATTCAAATTTGAACCCGGTAGGTGGCGTCGCTGAACACCCTCTTTAACGGTGGGACCGATTTGATGAAATTTTTTGTGTTTTTTCAAGTAGATTCGAGAATGGTTTAGATTAACAATTGGTCCCGGTTGATGGCGCTGCAATTGGTTTCTAGATTTTTATTTTTTAAGGGCAAGATAACGTCTGCCGGGTACAATTAGTTACTTACAGATTTATACAGGTAAGTTGTTCAACTGGCTCTCTATGAATAAAAACACAAATATAAGATATAGCGGAAAATACTTAAAAGAGTTTCGGGGCCGATTTTAATAAAAACTAAAGTAGAATCATTAGATTTTTGAAAATTTAAATACCCTGGTGAGGATTCGAACCGGCCGATTTTGAAAAAACTCATGCTGTATTATTACACCAACTCGTAGTGTCCATTGTAATGATCATTTTCTGTGGAAGGAATGTTAAGCGTCAAACAAACGAATCATAACCTACAATCCCTATTAATATTATAAATGCGAAAGTAACTCTGTCTGTCTGTTCCGTTTTGGATGCCGAGAATGAACATGGGATACTGTTTGTTCCGAAAAATGGAATAGTTTCCGGGATAAAAATATATTTGTCTCTCTGTTTGTTATGCTTTTACGGAAAAACTATTGGACCGATTTGGCTGAAATTCGGTATATATGTAATTTGAATACCGAAGCTGGACAAGGGATACTTTTTATCCCCGATAATGGGATAGATTTATGTAAAGGTTATCTCAAGAAGTGGGATAAGTTTTTTGTAATTTTCCATTTTCGTCATTTTGGTCATCTTTGTCATTTTGGTCCTTTTGTCCCTTTTGACCTTTTTGTCCTTTTTGCCTTTTTGTCCTTTTTTCCCTTTTGCATTTTTTGTCCTTTTTGTCCTGTTTGTCCTTTAGCCCGCTTTGTCCTCTTGTCCTTTTTGTCCTTTTTGCCCTTTTTATCCTTTTTACCCGTTTTGTCTTTTTTGCCCTTTTTGTCCTATTTGTCCCTTTTATCCTTTTTGTCATTATTGTCATTTTTGTCACTTATGTAGTTTTCATAGACGGGGGATAGATAAATAAAACTAGGACGGTTTCAAATAAAGGACGAAAGTTTGGATGAGACCAATCATTTCTCAAGTTTATAGATATAAAAATTCATCGTCTATAAAAATGCGATAGTAACTCGATATGTCTTTCCGTTAAGCTTGCACGAAAAACTACAGGAATACTGAATCGATTTTGCTGTAATTTTGTTTAAATGTACTTTTAATACCGAACATGGACATAAACACTTTTGTTGCCGGAATATGGGATAGTTTGCGATATAAACTGAAATTAATCGTCCGAGTGCAAATAGCACTAACATAAAATTTTTGTACAATGTAACCTGTATTAGCCTGCTCTTTAAACAAGACGTACGCAGATAGGGATGACCCGCGGCGTAGCCGCGGATTAAACACTAGTTTATTATACATAGAAATTAAAGTGTGTGTCTCACGAAACAAGTCCTGCGCCAAAAAGTCGAACTAATTATACAGTTATACAGAGTAGTCCAGCCATGTTGCTATGTTGTTTTTGTCGTATTTTATTTATCTATATTAATATATACTAATACTAATAATATTACAAAGAGGCAAAATTGTATTAATAGTTAATATTAATAATGTTGATTTTAGAAGTGTTACTTGGCATCCTCCGCTCTATTAACATATCTCCTGAAGTAATCGACTGGTTTTATAGTTACCTGTATGGGCGCCGGCAGCGCATTCGAGTTGATGACGACTATTTGTCGTGGTGTGATCTCTTTGCCGGTGTTCCACAGGGCGGCGTACTATCTCCTTTATTATTCACTGTTTTTCTAAACTCCTATCACCTCTATGCAGACCATTTGCAAATTTACACGCACGCGCCGGTTGCCACACTAAATCAAGCAGTCGCAGCAATAAACTTTGACCGCATACTACAATGGAGTAAGTCGAATGGACTTCTTGTGAATCCTGAGAAAACTCAAGTAATTATCATCGGTAGCTCGCGGATGCTGTGTAAAGTTGACTGGACCTGTATACCAAGTTTTCTTTTTGATAGGAAGCTTATCTCTATCAGTGATAAGGTCAAAATCCTTGGACTTATATCTGATAGGAGCTGTCCTGGAGACCCCATATAACGGAGTTGAGTCGGCGGTTGTTTCTCTCCTCCAAATCACCCTGGAGGCTGAAAAACGTCCTGCCCATCGCCACCAAAATTAAGCTTGCAGAGTCGCTACTTTTACCCATACTTGATTATGCCGACGACAGCTATTTAGATTTAACTCAAGAACAACTTAATAAACCTGAGCGCCTCCAAAACTTTTCTATAAGGTTCATATTTGGGTTACGTAAGTATGACCACGTTTCTGAATTTCGTAAAAAAATCAAGTGGTTGCCAATTCGTTTTCGCTGGAATACTCACATTCTTTCATTGCTTTATAGTATTTTATTCATCCCTACTACTCCACAGTACTTTAAAGAACGCTTCGAATTTATTTCTTGCTCTCACAATTTACGCCCTTCCAGTCAACATAGACTTCTTACTCCTATTCATAATACAACGTTTTAAAATAATTCTTTCACGGTCAAGGCAGTCCAACTTTAGAGTACATTGCCTGTTGCTGTCAGACAAGCAAAATCTCTAATAACATTTAAGAACATGGTCAGGAAATTCTATCTGTAATATAATGATATGCAATTTTATATAATTAGTATTATATTGCATATAACTATATATTTTATCACTATGTCTTGTATATGAATATAACTTAGTATAGTTATATATTTATTATTAAAATGTGCGTACAATAATTATTTATACCACCATCGCCATTCCTAATCAGCAGCAATCCTGCCACGGATTGCCTGGAAGAGATCGCTTTTTAGCGATAAGACCGCCTTTTGTGCATAAGTAGATACAGTTTTAATTTGTATTAATAAGTAAGTTCATTTTTGTATTGATTTACAATAAAGTGTTTATTTTTTATCTATCTATCTAATAATATTAAGTCGGATTCTTATAAAATTATTCTTTTTAACATTCCGTTCCACGACCTTAGCGCACCGTCTGCGGGACGTTCTTTCGTCAGACAGATTCTAGATAGGTACTCTCATGAAGTAAGGCAGGCACTCAAAATAAATACATTTTAATTACTATTTAATTACAATTACACTACATTTAAAACATATTTTAATTGCATGTAACGTGTTACACGTAACATTTAAGGCATCGCTACGATTCCCTTTTCTAAATGGCATAGTGTGATGGGAGGCAAGCGTTGAGGCGTCGAGGCATTGCGGTGAATTACTTATGTCAGACCCCGTGACACATCCTCAAAACACTAAGGAACATTGGTAGGTTTAGTGGGTAGTATGGCAGCCGGCATCTCACAACGCCTTTCTCAGTGAAGGTTTGTACAGAGCCGGCCCCTCGGAACCGCACATATATCTCCTTGAACTCCCCTGGGGTCCAAAGGGATTGTGTAAATAAACTCCCTCAGAGTTATAATAAAAGATAAGATATTGTTACGTGCGAGCGGGGGTGGAGTACGCACTTAGGTTTGGAAGTAAACACCAGTTTTTTTTTCAATTAAATGCTTTTTTGACTTACACAGCCGTACGTGATTCTTCTCTGCAGGGTTACCCCTTCACGCACAACCAACGATTCTCTGCCCAACGATGAGATATCTCACTCACAATACCGTCGCCGATATTGCGTAGACCACCTCCTGCTACTGCAGTGCTCACCTCCGAAATTACCACGCGTAGCTCGCTTTTGGATCTCCTTTCAAACTACGCTAAACTTCTTCTTCACTGAACTGCCCAATAAACTTTTCACTAAACTCATCAGTAGCCCTCTACTAAACTCCCCACTAAACTCGTCACTTGCCGCTTACTATCTTCAACTGAACTCCCCAGTAGGCGCGCCTTATGCTTCTTACATACCCCGAAGATTCTTTTGGAATCCATAATTTGGATCTTCTTTTCGTTATTCTTTTATTTACTGTCTATCCCTTAACAAACATCTATCTATCTCTGTTTTTTCCTTCCTGAACCTTCTATTCTAGAATTCCGATCTTCATCTATCCCTTTCTAAAATCTATTTGTCATTTTGTTTTCCTTCCAAAATCTTTTACCTTTTTCTAAAAGTCTTAAGACCGGCTTACGCTGCCAGAAAGCAGGAAGTTCTACCCTCGGTCGCCACAATATATATCACTATTATATGAAGTCATCTAGAAAATTATTCTATCTGAGTACCGATTCTGCTAGAGTTAATATGCTGTAAAAAATATCGAAACGAAGCGCTTTGCGTCGACCTTTATCATGCGCACCGCAAATTAGTGGAACTAATTACCGAAGTCTGTCTTTCCTAATACTTACAACTTGGGTGTCTTTAAGTCACGTGTGAATAAGTTCCTTCTAGATAAGCGTGCTATCTCTATCTTAGACCATATCTCCGCTCTACATAGGGCGAGATATGACCTATATAGGGCGAACCTATATTGCTATAAATCGTGCGCAGAAGGTTTGCCGATGGTCGCCCCTCCCGCTTCCTACGACTGGGTCCGGGGCTTATCTAAGTAGTACTAAGAACTAGACGACCGCGGGCCGCGGTTGTGGGGCAGGAGGGGCAAATCGGCAAATCTTCTGCGCACGACTTATATATAAAAAAGCGCGTTGGTGAAATCTAATGTTGCAAACGTCCATAGGAGACAGTAACCGCTTTCCATCAGGTGGGCCGCCCGCCTGTCTGCTATACTCTATAAAAATAATCATTCAAAATAAATTGCCTAACTACACATCGCACGCTAAATCGAGTACTGACACTATGCAAAGTTTTTCCAAATCGATGTTTTAATGCCATCTATCGTAAAACATGGAAATACACGTAAGAAAGAACAAAATACCCTGACAAGCGTGTACGTCAAGAGGAGAAAAAAATACCATTAATCCTCTTTTAAAACCATTTGAACTACGGCTATAAACGAAACTAAAGTGTACTGTGCTAGCTTAATAAAGAACACATGAACAAAATGTCTTCGACTTAATAGAGACAACAAGAAAGTGCTAATGGAAACTTTCTTAGAGTGAATACTTTTAGTTAGTGTCGGTTATATTTAAATTACTTATTAGTCTCTTTAGTTTAGATGGAAATATTAATGTGGTATATTTAAATACAATATTTATGACAAAAAAAACCTGTTTTAAAGTAACGGAGATATCATAAACTAATTTATTTGTAACTAGGTTACACGTCAGGGTTTATGTATAATTTGTAAATTTTTAATTATTAAAATTTATGTATTTGTAATTAATCTTTACAATCCAGGAATTCCTTCAAGCTATAGAAGGTGTGCCCGATTAGCCACTTCTTAAGCCGGCAAGTAAATTTATATAAACTACCTGAATGTTTGTTTTTGTTCGGTAGTTTACTATATATGTAGTTGGACCATAACATGTGTTAGCGTGTTAGATTTTTCCAACCTCCGCCCGATCATGACATACGCGAGTGTGGTATTCGGCCATGCCAAGCCTTCCCTTTTAAAGAAACTGCAAATCGTTCAGAATAAATTCATGCGCAGAGCCGTCGGTGCTCCCCTCTATATGCGTAACGTCGACATCCACCGCGATCTGGAGCTTCCCTCCATCAAAAACTACATTATGTCACTCTCGCGTAAGTATTTCGATCTAACGCCGCACCATCGAAATCCCCTCGTCGTGTCCGCGTCCGATTATAAGCCTCGACGAAAGGCTCTCGTGCGACGACCGCGTAACATCCTCACGGACAAGGTCGACGATATCACAAAACGGCTGGCTCGGATCAGCCCGCCCGCGGTTAGGACGGCAGGCTGGCAGGCACCGACAGACGGACACAGACGGCGGCGTCGACGCCGCCAATCACGATCTCTCCACGTCCCCGCGAGGGACGCCAGGAGACACAGCCCCCCCATAGGATAGACCAGGCGTGTTGCTGGGAAGTTTCTTTCGCCGTTTCTTCTCTCCCAACCATAACACGTTGCGAAACGGCAGTAAGATAGTATAGGCCACCGCGAACCGCCGATCCCGGTCCGCCGGGATCCTTCCTCTCGGGCTTTATATTACCCGTCGCCCGCTCTCAATTAGTGCATTGTGTCGCCCTATGGTGGGCATCATTAGATTCATCCCCCTCTCATGGCAACAGTCCAGCCGAGGTGAAACTCCCTAGGGAGCCCCCTCGAGCAAGTTGCCCCCCGGGCTCGAGCGCCTTCGCTTCGCAAAGGCACTCGCCCCGAAAACCCCGGTAAAGTTGTGAGGTCTTCGGACCAACAACATAAAGTCAAGTCCAATAAAAAATAAAAAATAAAAAAAAATTCCAATCGCCTCGGCAACGGTGCAATCCTATCTCTGTTCCGATTTTGATACGAGTGTATCCAATATCCACGAGGAAAGCATTGTCATAATTTATGTAGTAATATTGATATTCACGATTAAAAAACGTTCTTTGGCTCTCTTGTAAAATTCACTTTCTTGAATAGTGTCAGTATTATTTATTGGTAGCTTTTACTCATAGGTACATGATAGGTCTTTATCAACACGACAGCCCCAATCGCCTCTTGATCGAATAATTAGATTCGGCCAATACATAACATCTATTAGGCATAGATTGACCTGCGAATACGTGCCGTCAGCCACGGCTGATACCGATAGCAGCATTGTTACTATTGTTAGGCGCTGTATTAATTGACGCTTTGTGGACTGGTGTTGTATAAGCTTTGATGTGTTTGGGTCTATATTATCATATATCTATATATCTATTGGTAGGCTTTGAACATTTTACGGATGTACATATAAAAGTGATATGGATCAGTGAAAATCGCATCGGTGTAATTTTTTATTTACTCCTGCCCCTTTAAACTATTCCCAGGGAAATTCCTGCCGGATTCCAGGGATTACTTAATGCTAATTTAACAAAGATGTTAGCATTCATTTTCAACTGCTGCGGTATTTTGTGTCCCGGAAATTCCATATATAATTTATATAGGTATTTTATGTAATAATATTTAATTGTAAATGACCGGAACAATTAATTCAAATCTTATGTATATTATAGAATCTCATGTTATTACCCATTCATTCATCGGGCGTACATATTTTAAATTTAACTTAGTTTACTTAAATTAATATTGTTACGAGTTTGCGGGACTCGAATTAAAATGCAGTTAGAATTATTATAGAGTTTATTAGAACTATACAAACACGTATAACACAGGTACAAATATAACCGAACGCAACAAATCCAAACGTAATGCAGAAGGTCGTAATTCAATAAAACGCGCAAAGTTCGGCAATATTAGAATCCCGGCTGTACACACGTCACCCCTAGATCGTAGTTGTAGCTCAACTGACCCCCTGTCTCAATCAGGCCATCGTTTTATATTTCACAAAAGCAAATATGCCCGCCCGGTAACGTCAACATAATTTCCTATAATTAGCTTGTACTTATAATCCGCAACACGTGGCTAATGATGCCCCTGAGCGGCCGTAAACGAGTACAATAGGATAATAGGCTGTTCTCCACAATAACTAGAAACATATGTGCTTTTACAGATCTGTACGTGGAATTTGTCTTTGTCGGAGCATAAGTTGTAACAATATTTATAAATAAAAATTACTTTATAAATAAATTGTAAGTTTATGTCAGCATTAAAATTACTAGATTAATAACAACAGATGAAACATTTGGTCATTGGGCATTTTGTTCGGACATATGACCCAAAGCCTACACAAACGAAATAGGGCTAGGTATGTAGATAAATGTACCTGCTACTCAGTGGTATGGGTCGCATTCTTGCAGGCCCTGGGAAAATTGAGATTTTTTTTAAAATTTGTTATCGTTATAGTATTTTTAAAGCATTTTTGTAATTAATTATGTAAAAACTATTGGATCTATTTCGAAAATATTTTGAACCGCAATTGTTTTAGACAATGTAAAATCCAATACATTTAAATACATTATTGCTAATGTACTGTATAGTATGAAAACTACGAACAGAGTTACATATACAGCATAATATAGCTTTGCTATACCTGCAAACTTTTGATTGAGATATGATTGATTGATACCGACCATTTCAGAACCATTATAAATTTCCAACTCAAAGTCATTATGGAGCAAGTAATTGCATCCTGTTCCAAGAGCAGCCGTATGAACAACTTGACAGTGACATTTGTATTTACAGAACTATGTTGTAAAGACAACTTTGCAGTTGTAAATGCGTTTACAACTTGGATTAAACATTTATCTACGAGTAGTTTCGATTTTTCAGTTGGATATTATCCTTCGTTTAATTTGATATTAAGTCTAAATTTTGATAAAATATGTATCTGTGTAAGAAATAATACAAACATGGAAGAAGATGCCAGTAACAACGATCGCTCAATAATAAATATAAAAAATAAATATAATAAATTTAGTAGCAAAACAGAAACTGACTTCAAGAGTAACTTAAAAGCAAAAAATATTTTTCTACAACATCTTGAAGTCGGTGTGAAGTAAAATATAAAAATTAATATATTTTTCAATTTGTTGCTGTTTTTTATGTTTTACTCGGCACCGACTTGAAGACGTTATAGAAAAAGTTTATTTTTTGATTTTTAATCGAATTTCGTTTTTTTTTAATGTAGATATGTTCAGCCATAACTTTTTGAAGTGAAGTGAAGTGAGAATCGTTGTAATTTGTAACTCGATGAAACGAAAAAGCGACACTAAAAAGAGATAAACACATAACTCTATAGGACTAAGCCTGCGAGATAATGAAATATGAGTTTTACATTATGCAGCACAGATTATTGATTCAATAAGACCGATGATTAAACATAGGCCTAATTTGGACCGAAATACAACTGATAATAATAATTTCAAGTTTTCACTGTTTTACAGTGAAAACTTGAAAGTGCTACTGAAAAAGTTTATTTTGAATTATAATATTGTTACAAGCTGAACGCCGACAAAAGATAAATTCACGCCTGCTTACCTGTAGACATTTTATTATCTTTTCGGCATTTGGACTTCTTTTGTTTAGTTTGTGTTTAAAGTTTGTGATTAGAAAAACAGCCCATTGTGTATTGTAATCATTAGCCAGGTGTGATTCTAGGAAATTCAGTCCACGCGGCCGAGCAAACATGTTGTATTTGTACAGTATAAAGCAATGCCCCAATTGAGAGATGAGGCAGTCGAGCGAAGCAAGACTTGTGTACATTCGATAATCTATTTAGTGGTCGGACTTTGCGCATGTATTTGAATTACGATCTTCTGAATTACGTTTGGACTTATTACGTTCGGTTATATTTGTACCTGTGTTATAAGTGTTTGTACAGTTCTAATAAACTCTATAATAATTCCAGTGGCATTTTAATTCGAGTCGTGCAAATCGTAACAATATGTTGACCGATGTAGGTTAAAGGAATTATTATATTATATATTATTAAAAGTTAGAGAAGAATTATCTGTGAGTATATTTTCTATAGTTTCACTTCTACTGCGTGTGAACTGCACACACAATTTTTGTCCTGAATCAATTTTGATAAATTTTTGCGTTTCAGTATAGCTTCAGAATAGTGTCATGCAAATTTCTTTATAACAGGATACCAAATATGGAACTTAAAAAAACCTATCGTAACTTGGAAAATAAAATCTACGAAAATAGAAATCGACTTCAAGAGTAACTAATCCTTATCCTCGTTTTACGTTTTATTATTTAAAATAAACGTTTTGTAAGTCAAATAATAGAGCAAAAATACTAGTGACATGTATAAAACACAGTTGAATTACTACCAAGGCAACACAAGGGAAAGGGGTTTTGATAGCTAATTATTTTTTCCCGTGGTATTTTTTTATTTTGCTTATTTATTTACTTCCTATAGAAAACAAGGGTAATAGCGTACAAAATGACAGAAACTTAATTAAAGTGGGAATGGCACGCTTAGCCTTCGCCTCCTTATTACTATAATAACGTAAGTAGTAAGTAAAAAAAAGAGGGAAGCATGTTTATTTTTTATTTTTATTGCATGACTTCAGCAGACAGGCAGACGGCCCACTTGATAGAAAGCGGTTACCATCGCCTATGGACATTTGCAACACCAAAGGTGCTACAAATGCGCTGCTGTTCTCTTAAGGGAGACTGAAACCTGGCCACTAATGCCGGGATACAACTCAAGGTTGTTATGGCGGTATACGCTAGACCAGGGGTGGTAGCCATCCAGTCGGGCAAACACCCCACCACCTGGCTGTGGGTTGTTTTGTCACCTCTTACGACAGGCCGCCGGCCGCAGGCCTATTATTCTTCCTCCGTTCCTGCACGGAAAGAATTTATGTATGTATGTATGTAAGTTATTATAAATTCCAAGTGTGTCTGGCGGTAGTGGCGGTGAGAGCATCTGTGTGAGTGTAGGTAAAAATTAATTAATATTCCTCAACTGTTATTAGTTTCTTAGTTTTTGAGTATGAGTATATACTAGTATTTTGTGAGAAGACTAAGTTGAGATAATAAAACTACGTTTTAACGGTTTTAAGCGCGGTGATTTATTTGATTTTTGTTATTCCAACGTTTCGACCACTTTTCAGTGGCCGTGATCACGGAAGACAAAGATGTCAAGTGTCAACGAGTATTGTTAAAGTTTTATTTAGCCTACCGCCAACTTGTTCAATTTAATTATTTAGTTTTAATTTTATTTATGGTTATTATTTACTCTATGGGAGCCTAATCTAATTTACCACCACTTCGGAACATGTTATGGCTTGAAGAGAAGAAGCGGCGCAAGAAACTCTTCAGCAAACATGCCTAGCTCTAATAATCTTATATAATATTAAAGTGGCCGAAACGTCGGAATAACAAAAATCAAATAAATTACCGCGCTTAAAACCGTTAAAACGTAGTTTTATTATGTATACAAGTAGCGAAAACTTAAGACATTATTACTATGTTGAGATCTTCACTTACGTCTAGGTACCAGAACAACATAAACAGATGGATGTCCTGTAAGTAATCACTACACAAATTACAAGTAGAGCGTGGATAAATCCACGCCGAATCTCATTACGGCGACCGATGCAGATGGGCGGGATTATTTGAGGCCGCGTTAATGGCACGGATTTCCCCGGCTTATTTAGCATTTTGTGTGTTTTGGTTTATTGTTTGATGAGTTGTTGGAAAATATCTCATGTTTTATTATCAAGAAAGACGGGATAAACTAGCCGAGTGCGTGAAGTCCACGTATAATAAAGGGTTTAGTAAATTTGCTATAGAGCTCAATACCCTTGAAGACGTGAGGGGTGTGTATTATTCTAAATTCCATATTAATGAAAATCACATACTGATTTCAAAATAACTGTATTTCTAAGTTTAGTAAAGTTCGTACAAAGATCCATAACACAAAGTAGTTTACATTTTTGACAAAGACACATAGTACAGACAAACAATAGACAAATACAAAATGACCACAGACTAATAAAATAGTTTTAACAATTAACATTTACAACCGGGTGTTTTAAGTTCTATAATTTGGTATCTTGTTCTAAATAAATTTGCATGACACTATTCTGAAGCTATGCAGAAACGCAAAAATTATCAAAATCGGTTCAGAAACAAAAATTGTGTTCTGTGTGTGTGTGTGTGTGTGTGTGTAGTTCAAACGCAGTAGAAGTGAAACTTCAGAGAATATACTCATAGATAATTCTTCTCTGACTTTTATTAATATATAATATAATAATTCATTTAACCTACATCCGTCAACATATTATAATTCAAAATAAACTTCTTAAGTATCACTTTAAATTTTTCACTGTTTCAATCTAAAAATATTATCAGTTTTATTTCGGTCCAAATTGGACCTATGTTTGATGTGTCTTAAGATCTCACAACTCAAGACCGCACGAAGTAGAGAAGAAAAAGAAGGAAAACGGACCCTGGACTCTAAGTCTGGGATCCGCTTTTTTAACAGACTTCAGCAGACGCTCCGAACGCAATCAGCATTTAATCAATTTTATGTTCATATGGTTCAATGCGGTTGCTTCCTCCAAATCGAAAGACAAAACTGTACCTTCTTATATCGAGTTTAATTTATCTTGTAATTATTTGAGCCAAATATTTATTATATAAATTATTTAGTGAATATTTAATAATACCCTGTTGTTACTGATTTAAGTGAAGATAATATAAAATGAAGGTTCCGTTAATGTCAGATTAACTACGAAATCCTAACAATAAGAATAAGTCGAATATGTTTTATTAAAAACACAACATTCATATTCATAAAAACAAAAGCAACTACATACATTTTGTAAAAATAAAGAAAATATGAACACAAAAACTACGATAAAGCTAACAGGCAAATATGTTGAAAATAAGAATTTATATGACAAGACATGCAATTTTCGTAGCGGGCTGCCTACAATTGTTTGAGTAGTCAATCTATAGGCTATTTTGAGTCATATTGTATAGTCCATAAGACAGTCTTTCGTATGACAAGATCAGAATATATCTGTTCAATGTGAAAATAGGAACTGTAACTAGTAAAATGTTGCGTTCTTCCTGAAAATATATAACAATTGTATAAATTTTCGATTTTTCATCTAACAGTTGACTGAACATATGGTTTAATTTCGTAAGTAGGTACATAAAGGAGTATTGTTTGGTATTTTCAACAAAACACGTAAAATTTCATCATTCGAGGTAAAAATAGTAAAAACTTATTGTGTGTTCGAAAGACCCTTGTAAATAATGAGGTTCCTTACGTTAAAAAGCACCTGGAGGGAGGGAGCATGACGCTTTTTCCTTAGGTGACGATTTCTGTCAGTTCAATCTAATGTCGTGTCGGTGTAAGTCGTGGTAGCATAATAGCCAACGCATGCGTCTCGAACTCAAAGGGCACGGGTTCGAACCTGGCCGGAACGCATGCACCACTTAGGCAGTTTTCTGACCTAATGTGCATATTGTTACAATTACCACGGGCTAACAACGGTGATGGAAACATCGTGATGCAAACTGCACATCGAGATAGCCAATGCGTCAAACCTGCCAAGCCGCCTTGGACAAGCGTGGCGGGTATACTATCCGTTTCCCTATAATCGGAGACCCAAGCCCAGCAGTGGGTCATGAATGGGCTGTTATTATTATATTATAATGTTAATAAGCCGTGTAATTCGTTCCCAAATTATAGATAATTGTAAACGAAAATTAATTAGAATCATGTAGATTCAACAAGAACACCCTGTGCTCCTCTCATTTAAGTATTGTAAGAATTTATTCGCTTCAAGTGAAACCAATCACATCAATGTTTTATCCTGTACCCTAGAACGTTATGGTACACAATTTTCAACATTTGCACTTGCGCGGCGACAGCGCCCGAATAAGGGCGCTTACAAGGCCTTCTAATTTCAAAGCATTGTATGCTATATGTTTAAATAATTGAATATTATTACCATATCTTGTATGTGCATAACATATGTGTATATTTGTATATTATAGTATAGTTATATATTTATTATTAAAAGGTAATCGTACAATAATTATGTATACCACCATCGCCATTCCTAATCAGCAATATTCCTGCCACGGGTTGTCTGGAAGAGATCGTTTTTTAGCGATAAGACCGCGCTTTGTACACAATTAGAATAATACTAGTTCGTAAGTTTTCTGTAATGGTGTACATTAAAGTGTTATCTACCTATCTATGTTACACTCATTAATATTATTTTAGGCGTTATTTGTTTCTATTAAAGTTTGAAATTGTATACAAAGGTGGGCTAGAGAAGCATAACGTTATGTATAAAAAGCCTTACGTGACGATTCCTCTTTTAAGAACAATAGAAGAGCGGGGAGGGATCGGCCGCCATCCCAAGACAGCGTGGGTACGCCACTACACTCATGCACTCCTTGTTTCTCGTTTCAGCAATCAACAACTACACACGGCACAAGCCAAGTCACGCTGTTTTATATCAAAAACTAATTGTAATTGTATAAATTAAGTATAATTAAATATTGTGCACATTTAAAACTGTATTTATATGTACACTGCCAGTTCACTCTAAGTCGCGTAATAGAAAGTTCCAAGATGTCATATTTATTCTCTTTATTTTAAGCAGGTTCTCACTTTTATTTTTTTAATGGTTTTCAGGTATTCTTGACATGCTGTAGTAGTCTGAACATTGACCTCTTGGTTCGTGAACCTAGATGATATCAGATTTTATCAAATATCGAGCAAAATATCCCGTACTGGCCAAAGCCTTCTTTAAATATAGAAATGTAATACTTAATAACATAACCATAACAAATTGCAAGTGGCACTCCATAAGATACTAATTTGAATAAAGAGATGTGTGGAGAGTGTGCATTGGAGCTTTTCAATCTTATCCCGCCGTCTCCTTTCCATCGTCGGACAATCAGACGTACTGGCATGCGGCACCGCTATATGATAGACATACCACCTATACCAACAAAGCGCTTTGAGTCCACCTTCATTATGCGTACCGCAAAGGACTGGAACTCACTGCCGGAGTCTGTTTTTCCCGAAACCTACAACCTGGGTGTCTTCAGGTCTCGTATGAATAGGTACCTTCTAGGTAAGCGTGCTCGATTTTAGACCATATCTCCTCTCGAATCGAGTGAGATAATGGTCAAACGCGAACCTATACGTGATAAAAAAAAGAATGTAAGTATTAATTAATTAAAACTAGCCAACACGGACGAAGTAATAAAATTCTTTCATACAATACATTTTTGATTACCCTAATGACAAATGTAAATAATATTGTAAATATTACATTCAGGTACAATTAACTTGATTTGATTACAAAAAATTAATGTAATTACATTAGGTAAATTATACACTAGCATGTGTTAGCGAAACTTTGTTTGCGTTGCCATGATGATGACGTAGATATTTTCAAATAAATTGCAATGGCCGCACCAGAAAAAAGTAAATAAATTGGCAGACAAACACACATATTGTATATCCCCAAATTAAGCAAGTTGCGCTTGTGTTATGGGTAATGTACAACAGATTACTCTGGGGCCGATCCCAGACACCCAGACCGTAGTAAATAACGGAAAGTTCGTTTTACGAAATTTACCGTATCAGGACTCGAACTCGAAGCCTCTGCGTTGCAGTGAAGTAGGTCGGAAAACGCTTAGCCCACTCAACCACAGGCGCCGTCAAATGAAAAAATGCAAGCAGCGCCGCCATTTTTTTGGCTATATTTGTTTATCCTACGGAAACGTTTTACGAAATATTTATTGGGATAAAAAGTATCGTTAGCCGACCCGCGATATAAGTTATCTCTGTGTCGAGTTTTACTTAAATCCATTCAGTAGTTATTACGTGATACTATACCAGATAGACAAACAAATATTTTAAATGTTACATGTTCGGATTCAGCTGTCCCTCTGATATGTTTCTTATTTTTAAATTCATTGTACAACCTCTACAGGTTTATTATTACCTCAAAAAATTTATTATATTTTTGAAGTGAAACTTCTTTAGAATCGTTATGATTTGAAACTAGATGAAACGAAAAACCTACACTAAAAGAGATAAACACACAATTCTATAGGACTAAGCCTGCGAGAGAATGAGATAGAATACATCATTTTAATAATTTAAACACTATGCTGATACAGATAGAGTTGGAAATGTTTTGAAGTTTTTCGTTAATACTTCAAATTTCATGTTTTGTAGGAAACTAAATTTCCAACAAATTTGCTATTTGTATTCTTTTTGTAAAGTCTTCGAAGATAACAACAAAAATACCAGAATTTTAGGTGAAAATCAATTTCAGTGACGTGTACCAACTCACCAGTATAAGTTACACTTTCACCACAATGGACACTATCGTAGATTGTTTAATTCTGAGTAAATCACGACCAAGCTCAATATGATAGCATAAAATGCGGCTGAGTTATAAGAAATAGATAAAAAAATCATCTCCATATATGTGTATTTTAAATGGTAAATCTTTTCACGCTCAAGAGGAGTACTTAAAATTAATATTAAGGGCTGTAACTTCCAGGGATTTTTTATCAAACATATACAATAAAATTTCGGGTGACCGAAAGAAAACTATATCTAGGATCGGCCCCAGATTAGTCCGTTGTATTATTACCCGTAACACAAGCGTAACTTGCTTAATTACATATACAATATGTGTGTTTGTCTGCCGATTATTATTATTATTTAAGAAATGAGGTTTAGGTAGACTGGCTGAACGTCCCTTCTCTCTTTCAGCGTATCGCATCCAGACATCTCCAATAATAAAAGACTTACAATATTAAAAGCATGTCTACCTAAGACACAATACTAAAGCGATACCGTTATACCGCAATGCGTGAGACATGTGACTAAGTCGTAAAATGTGGACTTTTATTACTTTAGGTCGTCTGCAAAATCATCGTTGGATTTCTTCACATTACGTTTGTGCTTAAAATTATGTCTGCTATTATGCCATTTCCTTTCGTTGGCAGAAGATATCAAAAATTCAAAATGCTTCAAAAATGTTTATATTCTTTTTTTATATACAGTCTTCAAAACTGAGCATATTCCAAAGCACGTTGAACAAATTATCTAAATAATGTTGTAAAATGTGTAGAATAAGTTCTTCTATATGAAGACTGAATGAATATTCTTTATTGCGGGTATAAGCCATACATACAATAAGAGGTTTTGTCGCAGCCGGCGATATTTTTTTCTAAATTATAAATAAATTAATATTTGTTACAGAAGGAAGCGTGCCCAGAAGGCTGGTTGCATTGCCACGCTGTATGACAATGCTGATTCTTTGCGCGAAATATGAATCAGCCTTCTGATCACGGATGGTATCAAAGAGTTTCTTATA
The DNA here is from genome assembly GCA_039645545.1 of Dendrolimus houi. Taxonomy (NCBI): domain Eukaryota; kingdom Metazoa; phylum Arthropoda; class Insecta; order Lepidoptera; family Lasiocampidae; genus Dendrolimus; species Dendrolimus houi. Next base: position 12,159,418 of record CM077136.1, read on the forward strand.
AATTTTTTTGAAGAAATTCATTGCCGGTGGACCCCACGGACTAAAATAACTTAATATACATACATATCGTACGCTTAATATTATACAGACATAAATAAAAATTTTGAGCAATTGGATTTTAATATCTAGTACATAAAAATAAGGCATAAAATTGATGAACTTGATATTTCTAATTAGGACGCAATATTTTACATTCTTTTAAACAAATATTTACATAAAACTTATAAAATAATTAATTAATAATATTTTTAGTGCGTTTTGATAAAACTACAATAACTATAAACATAAAAATAAGCTACAAACTATACTATATAAAAACTAAAACTGAATAAAAAAGAGGAAAATATCTAAAGATAAGTTATTGGTTCCAAACCACTGTCACTTACGGGAACGTCCCCAGAAGGCTGGCGGCGTTGCCACGTTGTATAGCAATGCTTAATCTTTGAGCAAAATAGACGTCAGCCTTCTGGTCGCGTGTGACGTCTACTAGATTTGGTGACGTCATGGTAGGCCTTTAGGGCGTTAGTTATTTTCTCTGATACTCGTATGTAGCTTTAAACTGCAGGATTAATATTCTGAATTTTCTGGAGAGATATGTTGTTTGTCGTGTTGCTTGAAAAGTGATCCTTGTAAAATACTGGCATTTAATAAGTGCCCGTAAACGTCCCACTGCTGGGCTCGGGCTCCCGCTATAGGGGAACGGACAGTATACCCGCCACGCTTGCCCAAGGCGACTTAGAAGGTTGGACATATCGGTTATCTCCATGTGCAGGTTTCATCACGATGTTTTCCTTCTCCGTTGTTAGCACATGGTAAGCTCTATAAATATTGTTACAACTTAGCCAAAATTCCATGAAGCACGCCGTCAAATGTGAATGCACACCTGCCTGCCATAAAGCGTAGTTTATTACTGCCCACATTTGGACTTCTTTTGTTTACTTTGTGTTTAAAATTTGTAATTAGAAAAGTCGCCTATTGTGTATTGTAATCCTTTATGGTAGACAGTGGCCAGGTGTGATTCTTGGAAATCATTGTTTACACGGTCGTGACATATTGTACGTAAAGGAATAAAATAAATAAAGGAATGCCTGAACGGAGACATCGGCAGTCAAGCGATGATTACGATACGAGCAAGACTTGTACATTCGATAAGCTATAAAACTTTGCGCGTGTTATTGAATCGTGCAGTTTGTACTGGTTGTGTCCAGTTATATTTGTAGCTGTGTTATACGTGTTTGTATAGTTCTAATAAATTCTATAGTAATTCCAACGGCATTTTATTTCGATTCTCGTACTCGTAACAATATTATAAACGCTAAAGTTTGTAAGAATGGATGTATAGATGTATGGATGTATGTTTGTTACTCTTTCACGCAAAAACTACTGAATGGATTTTGATGAAACTTTATAGTAATATAGCTTACACAACAGAAAATAACACATAGGCTATAATTTATAAAGATATAGTGTGTGAATTATCCAAAATATAACGACTTTCCATCACCACGCGGTTGAAACCGCGGGCGCAGCTAGTTGGAACAATATGCACATTAGGTCAGAAAACTGTTTAAGTGGTGCATGCTTTCCGTCCAGGATTTGAGCCCGCGCCCTTTGAGTTTGGGACCTAGCCATTACGCTACCACGACTTCTCACAAAATACTGGCATTTAATTATTTTAAACTCTTTATTTAATATATACATTTTTAAATTCTGGATTATAACAGATAGACCAACATCTCAGCTGATGAAAAGTGGTAACGTTTGTAATAGCAAAGATGATACCAAAACAACCCACAGCCAGGTAGGAGGGTATTTGCCCGACTCGATGGTTACCAGCCCTGGTCTAGAGTACGCCGTTATAACAACCCTGAGTTGTGTTCCGGCATCAGTGGCCAGGTTCCAGTCTCCCTTAAGAGAGTAACAGCGCATTTATAGCACCTTTGGTGTTACAAATGTCTATAGGCGATGGTAACCTCTTTCCATCAGGTGAGCCGTCTGCCTGTCTGCTGAATTCTGCAATAAAAATAAATAAAAAAATTATCCTGCCGGCCGCACTAGAATTTATTGACATCTTTTAAAAAAATACTAACATAACGCTATGGATAGCCTCCGTGAATCCCACACTATCTCACTATCTGGCCCCAAGCAGTCAAAGTTTTCACCTCTTAAAAAGCAATCTCGACTACGTATTGCTTGAACTGTCCTTCGGTCTAAGGATTTGTAATTATAATGCCTTTACTTAACTATTTTGTATTTAAGCTTAATTTCACAGATTTATAAAGGTAACAAACATTTCATGAAAATTGATTTATATAAATTTCTGATCATGAATAAGGAATAAAAATAATTATCATACATATTATCACAGACAAATTAGTAAAGTAAGGATGGTAGTGCCATTAAAATATAAAACACATACACGAGGAATGGGTTAATTTATGTAATTGTTGACTTCAATTTTTTATGACCGCTGTTTACCTCATTTGCAGGCCTCATGCTAGAAATTAGTTCGGCAACAGACTAATAACGGAATGCAATCAAATACCGAATGTATCCCTGCAGGAACGGAGAAAGAATACAATTTCATGCGGCCGGGCGGCCTGTCGTAAGAGGCGATAAAACATCCCACAGCCAGGTGGTGGGCATTTGCCCGACTGGATGGCTACCACCCCTGGTCTAGAGTATGCTGCCATAACAACCTTGAGTTGTGTTCCGGCATTAGTGATCCGGTTCCAGTTACCTTAAGAGACCATTTGTAGCACCTTGGTGTTGCAAATGTCCATAAGCGATAGTAACCGTTTTCCATCAAGTGGGCCGTCTGCCTGTCTGCTGAACTCATGCAATAACAAAAAAATGTAACCATTTGATTTTAGAATCATTTTAAACATAATTTATTAAATTAAATTATTAAATACAACTTTTATCTGTTTTTAATAAAATGTTAGAATAACACCATAGACATAACTTTAATGACTTTATACTAATACAATAAAAGAAAACTTAACTTATATATATTATATTCTACCCACAGTCCTTCAAGAATACCGAGCCTAGATCACCCTTTCTATGAGTAAGGAGCCCAGAAGGCTGGCTACGTTTTCTCGCTGGATCGCCATACTGATCCGTTACCCGAGGCCTCTGATCACCTGAAGAGTCAGAGTCATTTTGATAAATTTTGGTAGAGGCTCATGGCATCAGATAAATATGAAAATCAAACAAATATCATGCATAATAACTGTCAAAATGCCGTTATAGCTAACAAAATATATTTTTTGAGTTTCCTAGTCATTTTGGAAAAAATTGGACCCATATTTTTACGAATTTGTAGGGGATTTGTGGGATGTAAGTTCGAAAATGTCGTTGGAATTATCACAAAATTTATTAGAAGTACACACACGTAATTCACAGTTCTTACAAGTTTAGACGAATACAACAAAAACAAACCGTAGGGCAGAAAATAGTTAACACATAAATCGCGCAAACTTCGTCGTTATAAGATACTTGCTCCAACAGTGCACTAGGTAACGCCTTGTTCGTAGTCAGAACACGACTGGCGCATTTCACGACTGACAGACCCTCATCCATTTGTAAATTAGACATAGCCTCCTAGCAACATGCCGCCCACTGTTTCTTGAAATCTTTAAATGGTCAGCTTAATGGCGTCCAAGAATTCGCATGAAATACCAACAGAAGAAAGGTTTTATGACGTCCTACGGCGGCGTGAACAAAGGGATTAGTGCAAACAATAGATCATTCAAATTCAAAAGGGTAATAAGATACCTGAAAAAGATCAGTATCGGCTTGCAACAATATTTTCATCGAAAATTGGTTTGAACAAGATCCATAAAGTAATAATTGATATATTGAGTATTTTCGATTAAATGTTTTTTTGTTTGTTACGAAAGAAATATTGATGGCTGTGGTTTATCAGTTGGTACAAGAGCCATCTTTATCACATAGTACAATGGTTTTAAAGCCCCCCGTATTCGAAATCTACAAAGTAAATTTCCCAAAATATTTTTTATTATTTCTTCCGGTCTAGGTATTACTGGAATCAAAACCACCATTAAACATATTAAAATAACAACTTCTACACTATCCGCTCGCCGGGAGATCCCAGCCCAGGTGGCCCTTATCAACCAACGGATATGTCTGAGCATTCCGTTGAATTGTTTTATCACCTCTTATGATAGGCCGCCTGGTCGCAGAAAATTATATTTTTTGTCCGTTCCTGCACGAATAAAAATTAAAAATAATCGGCATACAATAACACACACGTTATCCAATATTACGTTGTTTTATCCATAGTAAACGATTATTTTCTTTGTTTTGATTTATAGAGTGTGTATTTGTCTGCAGGGTAAAAAAAGTAAGGATTTTTTATGAACAGATTTTTTTTTAGATTTCCGTAACCTTTTGCAAGAAACGGAACACTTTTTTTCAAAGGATTTTTGTCTTACCTTTTGTCCCTCTACTCGCGTATTCTTATATCTATGTATGTCAGGACCATTATTCTTAAAAACTCCTCATTATTCTCAAAAGCTTTAAGGTATTCCAAGTCTTATTTAAATGAAACAGAGCTTTAATTTAAATATACCGTCGCATTTTCTTTAATATCTTTTTAGGTTAAAACCACCTTCCAATCTTACAAAGAAAAGCGTGAAAAGAAAAATTCAATCCTTATCAGAACTCAGCAATCAAATAATCACTAGCGACTAAACGTTTTTATCGCCCGATCGTACTGTCTGGACCAAGCCTAAGCTTGCGCACTCGACTGGCTACCGGACCAGCGACGTAGCAGTATCGCGTAGACATCGCTACAGACGCTACGTTTCGTCCGCTACGAATATGCGATCGTAAAATCATGACAGTGTAAATGTATAGTAAATTGATAATATAATTTATCTGTGTTCGTGTATTTTTTTCTCTGTGACGTGTTTTTGTAAACTGTTCTATTTTTTTAATATCCTATTTTGTTTTAATTTCGAATTGTGTGGCTTCGCAAAGTTGCGGCGGCTGATGCAGGTTTGTACTGACATTTGAAATTGGATTATAATTTAGTCGGTGTGTTTATTACGGTCTTTAGTTATATTCTTACAATTGTCTTATTATTTTAATATGTTTGTAGTATATTTTTTTATTTAGCTTTGTGACGTGGTACATAATTAATGATGCATTAAACCTACCTTGTCGTAATAATAAATTTAATTTTCTAATATATGTAATTACAAATACTACAAACAATAAAAATATTCTATCCTACGTAAAACACAAATTATTAAGACATGGTTATTTTTAGACTAAAAGAATAAAAATGTACGTGTTAAAAGAATAACAATCTTAAGTTCACAAATAACAGTCTAGAGATTCTTTCACAGTAAGTCGTGAAAACTTAGTAGTTAGGCATGTAAATGTTTAATTCCAATGAAATGGATTCGAATTCGATGGATGTACAGTGTATCGCCAACTATGTTAAATTACCGCCTGCTGAAGACAATAGAAAAAGTGAGAAACACTGCTCACAGATATTATCAGCAGCCAACCGTAGTTCATTGCTGCACGAAGGCTATCCCAATTTTGCGCCATATATCACGGTTATCCACTTATTCAGCCTCCATCGGTGTAGTTTCGAGGGTCATCAGTCTATTAGTGTTGAAAACATTTCACAAAACGTTTACCAAGTCGCGTTTTAACTCCTGGACTCGTCTGCGTCATTGGCCATCGGTCTTGCCATATATGAGACCGCTTCTTTATAACGTTGTTACGCGGAATTGAGTAATTATATGGTTATTGATGTTATTACATGGTTAAAAGATTTTTATGTTGGTTTTTATTTAAATTTGTTTACTAATTAAACACTCGATAAGTAAAATTAGTTTAACAAAAATTAGGTCGTTTTTGGTCTCATGCTAAAAGAAAAGTTTGCACTGAAAATTAGCGTTGTGTCGGATATAATTCTGGCACAGCAATGTGCTGAGTGCAAACTTTGTTTGCTGAAAATGCGGTGTGCAAATTCTCAAAATATGCTATGCCCATAATATTATAAAATTCTAAATGTGCCGTATTTGTACATAGAAGCTGTTAAAAAAACAACTGGAATAGACTATATAAACGACGGAGAACACGATGTAATTTTTTTAGATTTCTTGTTTGTTTGGCTGCTTGTTTGCGATTCACGTAAAAACTACTGTGCCGATTTTAATGCGGTTTTCGCTAACGACAGCTAATTTTTCTGGGAATGACTTAAAATAGCCAGATTAAAAAAATCGAATTCCAATGTGATTTTTTCGTTAGCAAATTTTATGTGTGATATTTTTATATATTTAGGAATTTTCTCGGGAGCGGTTGAAGTTGTTTGGGTGCATAAAAATTAGCTTATTCCGATACAGTTTTCACTAAAACGATATCTTGCATTCTTTTTTAAATGCTTCGGTTTTTTGCCTCCTCCTCATCCTGCGGAAATTTCAAGTCAAAAAAGCGCAACAGCTTATAAATTTTGCGAACTATATACGTTATCTTGACTCACTTACGGTCACATTAGTTTCTAATACTGTCCATAAGAGACACGCCTAATATATATATAGCTCGTTCCATAACTCTGAATTTTCAATTTCTAGATTCATCGAAATTATAGTTTCACAGAATCAGCCTTGATGAGATGTGGCGGGAATATCGTTTGTTCTCATGAAATAAGAAGGCTTTGGTAAAAGAGCGATCATTCTAGAATTGAATTTAACTGTTACTACACCAAAACCTGAGTCCTTCTGATAATAAGACGATTCTTTCCATTAGTTTGATAGTTATTCCTAGTCAGGAATTGCTGTAGTCACTTTCATATTAATTTCACTATTTTTAAAAAAATTCTTGAAAGAGTTCAGCAGACAGGCCGACGGCCCACTTGATGGAAAGTGGTTACCATCACCTATGGACATTTGCAACACCAAAGGTGCCACAAATGCGCTGCTGCTCTCTTAAAGGAGACTGGAACCTGGTCACTGATGCTGGGACACAACACAAGGTTGTTATGGCGGCATACTCTAGACCAGGGGTGGTCGCCATCCAGTCGAGCAAATACCCTACCACCTGGCTGTGGGTTGTTAAGTCGCCTATTACGACAGGCCGCCCGGTTGCAGGAAATTGTATTCTTTCTCGGCTCCTGCACGGATAAACGGATACAGATCACGGATAACTAGATAGCCTTGTAGCGCACTACAGATTACAACGCCTGTCAAATTTCAACCATGTCAACCCAGTAATTTTTGAGAAAATAACTGCGACATACAACACAAAAAAGTATAGTAAAAATTTAAATTTAATATAATATAAATTTTATTAATTTCTATAAACTTAATTCTACTGTAGTTTAATTTATAATTTAGTTTTATTTTATATAAACATTTTGGGATAAACGAATATATATAGCCTATGTTAATTAGGCAGAATGTAGCATTCTATTGGTGAAATAATTTTTGAAATCGGTCTAATAGCTTTTGAGTTTAATCGTTACAAACATACAAAAATAAAAATCTTTCCTCTTTATAATATTAGTATAGATAAATTCCTTTTAGCATTAAATGTGTATTAATAAAGTATATTTAGCTTTTTTTCATAAAATGAGGTTAACAATAAAAATATTAAATATAAAAAACTTTTCAGTTTAATCTTTCATTATATTTCACAGGTAATGTAACCAGTGGTGAAATTCGGGATTTCACCATTGCCCAACACTGGGCACGCAACATGAGGGTAGCTAAAAAGTTGACAACACAGACGGGGTGTCGCCGACATTCCACGTTTTAATGTTTTAGTCTAAACCTTATAAACATATATAAAGACGAAGAAACAAATAGACTGATATGTCGAAAACTTAGGAGTTCCCTATTTAATTAATACTAGCTGATGCGACTTCGTCCGCGTGGTGCGGTTTTTTAACTATCCCACAGGAACTTTTTTATTTTTCAGGATCAAAAGTATCCTATATATTGACCAGGGATATAAGCTACCACCATACAAAATTTCATTTAAATCGGTCCAGTCGTTTTGGAGATTAGCCGGTACAAACAGACAAACAGAGAAACAAAAATTTGAAAAAATCTAATTTAGTTCTATTTCACTTCTTACATCCCCCTGACTCGGTTTTTAGCATTTTTTTCATTGTACAGAAATTCGACGTCTACAGTTTTATTATATGTATGTTTATGTATTACGTAACCCTGTGAAAATACAAAACAAATACATACCAGATGTCATTAAAATGTAAATATTTACTTTTATTCAGTAAACCTCGGGAAGATTTACAGCTTCCTTAAATATTGTGAAACTACAAAAATATAGACATTAAACATTTGACATAAATGCTGCTCTTGATTTATTTTGGCCAATGTTTTATTATTTTATATACAACTAATAAAATACGATTAAAGAAAACAAACAAAACGAGACGAACTCTTCAACCATAAACCGAAGTCGTTAATACAGATATCGGCTTTGAGATGCTTCTTTATATAAACTTTTATTAGTAAAGTAATTTTCAATACCTTTATCAAATTTTTATCCGTGCAGGAACGGAAAAAGAATACAATTTCCTGCGGCCAGGCGGCCTGTCGTAAGAAGCGAAAAACAACCCACAGTCAGGTGATAGGGTATTTGCCCGACTGGTTGGCTATCACCCCTGGTCTAGAGTATGCCTCCATAACAACCTTGAGTTGTGTTTCGGCATTAGTGACCAGGTTCCAGTCTCCCAAGAGAGCAGCAGCGCATTTGTAGCACCTTTGGTGTTGCACATGTCCGTAGACGATGGTAACCGCTTTCCATCAAGTGGGCCGTCTGCCTGTCTGTTGAACTCATGCAATAAAAAAAATCACCTATAGATGAGCCAGCTATTTCTCTAGCATGGAACTTCTACTTTGTATTCCTACTAGCTTTTGTCCACGGCTTCACTTGCGTTAATGTAAATTTTGTAGGATGTTGGGAGTCCCATACGCCTTTCTGTATTCACCAATGCATTAAAAAAACTTTAATATAATACAAAACAAACTTCAAAAGTAAAACATAAAAATCGACTTGTTTTGCAAATTTTTGTTTTTATTTTTTTATTTTGCTTGGCAACACTACGAGATATTGTGGAAAATATTTTTAGTCTAGGACAAACCATGACACATCAAAACTGCGACGTTGTCATTGTCGTTGCCATGAAGATGTTCGTGAATTGCAATACAGTGGTGCTAGTAACATGCAATCGGAGCGCCTTTATTCTTCTATCCCTCGGGAACACTACTTTTTTTGGATGAAAGGTACATAACCTATATCATTTTCTATAACTCCATACTTGTGTGCAAATTTTCGTGACAATATATTGCGTTTTTAATAATAGGTTGGGGAAAAAGTCTTTTCGCATATAGTATGTGTATGAACTTCTAATAAGATCTCTTTGGCTATACCATTTGTATCTGGCTGGTTTTGGTATCATTAAAAAGTTTTAATTTTAAAGAAGACAATTCAAATTAGGAAAATTAGTGATTTTCATTTGTTTTTCTTATTGTTAAAATGAGTGAATCTAATGAAGAAATTCGATACATTTTAAAATGTTACTACAAAAAAGGTAAAAATGCAACACAAGTCGCGAAAAAAATTTGTGATGTTTATGGACCTAATGCAGTATCTGTGAGAGTAGCGCAAATTTGGTTTAAGCGTTAGCAATCCGGAAATTTTGATATCAAAGATGCACGTCGCTCTGGTCGTCCTGTTACGGACAAAATTGATGCCATTTTTGAAAAAGTGGAGCAAGATCGGCATATTAGTAGTTACGATGTAGCTGGACAACTGGGAATTGATCACAAAACAATTTTGGCGCATTTGAAAAAAGCTGGGTACACAAAAAAGCTCGATATTTGGGTGCCTCATGAGCTCACCCAAAAAACCCTAATGAACCGTGTACTCATCTGTGATTCTTTATTACGACGTAATGAAATTGAACCATTTTTGAAGAAGCTGATAACTGGTGATGAAAAGTGGATCACGTACGACAAGAACGTGCGAAAAAGATCGTGGTCAAAGGCCGGTCAGGCTTCACAGACTGTGGCGAAACCCGGGTTAACTCGCAACAAGGTGATGATGTGTGTATGGTGGGATTGGAAGGGTATTATTCATTATGAGCTGTTACCGCCAGGCAGGATCATCGATTCTGAACTGTGCTGCGAACAACTGATAAGATTAAAGTAAAAAGTTGAGAGAAAGCGGCCGGAATTAATCAACAGAAAGGGTGTGGTTTTTCACCACGATAACGCTAGACCTCACACATCTTTAGCCACTCAGCAAAAATGACGAGAGTTTGGCTGGGAGGTGTTAATGCATCCGCCGTATAGTCCTGACCTTGCACCTTCAGATTTTCACTTGTTTCGGTCTCTGCAGAATTTCTTAGGCAGTGTCAGGTTAATATCACGAGAGGACTGCCAAAACCACTTGTCGCAGTTTTTTGATCAGAAGCCCCAAAATTTTTATAGCAATGGGATCACGTCCCTACGTACAAGGTGGCAAAAAGTTATCCAACAAAATGGCACCTACATACTTTAGTCAAATCTAAATAAACTTTATAAAAAAAACCTTTTGATTTTTTATATAAAATGCGAAGAAACTTTATATAGGTAGATGATAAATAACACGAGTTTCATAACTAGAGCAAGATATAGGACAAAGTACGTATACTATGAAATAAATTGCATTGCGTGTAATAGCAATATATTCTCGACAAAGCTCAGATATAACCCAGTTTTAATAAAATATAATTTATTATGTGGAAAGTTTAACGCATATGCGTTGAAAGATTGATGGAATTAACGGTCGTATTTCTGCCTTCTTTTTACGAAGACAGCTCTCATAAACTTTACTTGTAAGAAATTCTGTTCAAACATACAACGCTCTTAGTGTACATGCTTTGATCTCTGTAATGTTGACCTATATATAACATTTTGAAAGTCTATGAAAAATATCGACTTTTCTAAACATGCGTCACTTGTGCAGGAAGCCGACCTTCAGAAAAATACAATGCACGATTTCCACCGCTTTATTTCACTTTCCACATCTAAACACAATTTTAATCATCAACTTCATACTACACTTTAACAAGTTCATGAATCACGGTGGAATAACCCGATTCCAAAAAACACTAGCCGTTTTTATATTTTTGTGCTAAAACCACCACTACACACCGACTTCTGTAAACATTCGGAGTCTCAAGTGGCGGCATCTTTAAACAACGTCTTCATTTTTATTAATGTAGACAGTAATTCTAAACGTTAATCAACCTCACGCCACTGAATGTACGTAAAATGAATAATATTATAATTTCAGGTAATTAAGTTTTATTTGCTGTAATTAATTAAACAGTCCTGTATTTAATTACACATCTAATACTCATACAAACAAATTTTAACTGCATATTTCTGTTCCACCCAATACAGAAACGAGACGATCATACATTATTGGGCCCAGATTTCTGTCTGTTTGTCATATTGAAAGCTAGTCTCAAATAGGTTCCGAAATATTTCAACAAATCTCAACGAACATTTTAAATAACTAAACTAGTAATTTTAAGTTTTTGCGTATGTTCCATTTTGATATACACGTATTACATATTATGAATATATAGTATAAGGCCGTGGCGATATATACCCACGTTGTGGGTCCAGCTAATCAGTTAATAAAACTCGTGTTCATTCATTTTTATATACTGTCCCAAGGTGATACATTAAATAGAATAAAAAAATTCAAATGATATTAATAGGACAGAACTTCGCGTGACTGTCGCCTTGCGTGTGAACAGTTGTGATAAATAGGGTTAATTATGAACCAAGCATATTCAAAAAAATACTGTGTGAATGTGTGAAGGTTAAAAGTGGGTTAAAAGGGGATTTTAATTTGTTATATGATTTATAGTTGAAGGTTAAATTACTAATAGTTACTAGTATATGAATGAGTATGTAAATGTGGTCTATGGATGATTTATATCAAACCATCGCGAGCGCGAGTACTCCGAGCGTGTACGTCATTAAAATTATAATTAATTAGCGAAGCGAGCATATCCGTGCAAGCCACGAAAAAACTACTGTTACATTTATTTAGTTGCATAGTTGTTCTTGACATGTTTTCTTTTTAAGGTTAATAATTAATTTTGTTATGTACCCTCTTATTTCTAAACAATACAATCGACAATTTCCTTAATTGAATAATAATGTTATGTTTTTATTTATTCTGTGATTAGCGCCTGTTTTGTATAGAGAGTAGTTTCCATAATTTACTATAATTTTATGTAACAATATTTATCTCTAATATGATGTGGTAATTGTGTAGATTGTAATTCAAAATCTTTCAATTGTATATAGATGGTATTCACTACATTTTATTTTCATGTTGGCAGACGCGTTAGATTTTTACTGTGTTCGATTTATTTTATTACATGTAAAACTTTTAATATAATATTTTATATAATATCTTATATAAAATATTACATTTGAGAGGGGAGTGGAATTTTATTGAATTATTCAAAAGCCTGAATAAAATATAATGTAAACAGAATAAGGTATCTCAAACTTTAAATTACTTGAAACAAGTCCGTAGTTAAGTTCAAGTAGGTAACAAGTAACGCTATAACAATAATTAGCCTAGTTTAATAATATCTGAACAGTAGCTTTATAATGAATAGTTATTATTTATAATCTTTATTATGGCAGGTAAGAAGGTGAATGGAGCGCTGAACTCTTTTATGAACAGCCGAAAAGTGTCTGTAAAGGCACGTCTGGCTGTCTATCAAGGGGTATTAGTATCAACGCTAATGTACGGCAGTGAAAGTTGGGTATGGCAGAAGAAGCATGAAAGTAGGATAAACGCAGTTGAAACGAGAGCTTTTGAGATGTATATGTGAGATTAATGTAAGTGATATAATATGGATATAATGTAAGAAACAGTTGAAAGAAGATGTAGTGACAAGAGTTGAAAAAGGAATTTTAAGGTGGTTTGGACATGTAGAGAGAATGAACGAAAGCAGAATCACAAAACAAGTATATGACAGCAATGTGACTGGTAGAGTCGGTGCCGGTAGACTGAGACGTACACACCACGATCAAATTGAAGATATTTTGAAGAAAGGTCAGATACAAAGTAGTTTAAATAAGCGTGTATGTATGAAAAGATTAATGAAAGTTGATGAAGAGAAAAGTGTTTGTCAGGATCGTAGCAGGTGGAGATCCATGGTCTCTGCCTACCCCAATGGGAAACAGGCGTGACAATATGTATGTATGTATTATCTTTAATAACGGGGCAATTCTACTATCTAGACCAGTGATAATTGCCCTGTAAGTGAAGGTTACTGCCTAAGTGAAAATTCTCATTATTATAATATCAAGTTGCTACAACTTTTTCTGGCTTCGAGTACTAATTTTAAGCGTGATCACGACAAGATAAAGACTTCGTATTCCAAGATCACGGCTACTGAAAAGTGGCCGAAACGTCGAAATAAAACTAATGAGGCATCTTTGGGATACCTGGTAAGAACGAAGTTTCAAAGACCATCGGAGACCATCAAAGAAATTGTGTAGATATAGTAATAAGGGCAAATACAAGACATTCCATTTTAAATGTAGCGTATATTACATTAATGGATATTATTAATCGACTTCAAAAAGGAGGAGGTTCTCAATTCATCTGTATATTTTTTGTATGTTGGCTACTCAATTTCTCAGTCAACTGTGAACCGATTTTCAAAATCTTTTATACATATTCTCCCAAATTGGTCCCGTTGTCACCATGTCAGGATCTGATGAGTGAATTCCAAGGTATTGGAGAAACTCACGAAAATTGATTACCAATTTCGTCGTAACACGATATTTCCGTCTATTGTAAACCGATTTTCATTTTTTTTCTTTACTCGTAAGTGTATACTCCTAAGGTAATCCCATAGTCACCAAGTCAGGCTCTGATCATTGAATCGGATCCCAGAGACATCGATAATAACCCTTATTAAAGAACGTCCTGCACCTAAATTCTTGGAAAAAAGCTTGTATACGCGTGTAGTAGCTATTACATTTTCTACAGGCGCTCAATTTTTTTGTAGTCATGTTACGCGATTTCTCGGTCAATTGTGGACCGATTTTAATTTTTTTTTAACTCCAGAGATGGTCCCATACTCACCAAGTTAGGATTTAAGTTGTGGATCGCAAGGAAATCGAGAGCAACCCTCGTTGAAGAGCATATATACCAAAGAGTGAGATAGTAGTATACGTATAGTATACGCGTTCCAGTTGTACAATTTCTACAGGTGCTTAATATATTATTTCTAAAGCTATAATATTAAAGTGTATGTGCAACTAAAAAGTAGAAAATATTTTTTTTAACAAAAACAAAACCTACTTCACACTAAAAACCAAAAAACAAATATTTAACCGACTCGACTTTAATCTTATTTCATTGCATTAAAGTTCGAAATTGTATAATAATATACAGTGATCTACATTTTTTCTTTCGCTAACATTTTTTTTCTCTAGCCCCCCTATGCCATAGTGCCATATAGTAACATGCGATATGGAATTTCGCTCCAATAAAATGAAATAGCATGGATACAACTGTTAAACCGTAGTTTTAACTATTGTTAGTGGGGGATTTATGCAGCGAAACACATAGAACTTAACGCACTGCTTAATTCGATTTACGATGAAGAATAATTCTCGCATAATAATTAACCCCCTTAGAAGCTACTCTGACATCGACCAAAGTCGAAGCATGAATGGTCTTTTTAATTATTATTATTTGTGCAGAATCCAGTTGAATAGCCGCAGATGGTTATTTCAGTGATACCGGGCTTGTTGGGCTTCCCGACTCCTTGGGAGCGGAGGTGTTCACCACAGAAGCTGCGCGCTCGAGGAGGCACCTCCTGTGAGGTTCGACCTCGGCTCGACCGCTGCAGGGGGTTGACTCTATCGGATTAAGCCGTAAAAGGCTGAATGAGCTAAGCCAACAAGCTGAAGTGATACAAATGGGGACGAGTTATCGACTCCGCCGGTGAAGCCGATCCTAGTCTATCTTTACTACCGCTTCGCAACATGGTATAGCTGATGGAGAAGAAGCGGTGGAAGAAATTTCCAACAACACGCCTAAGCTAGTGTCTTGTGTGGCTACTTTGTGTCTGTAATGAGTGGGTGTGATTGGTGGGTTTAACCTTGTGTGGGTAGGCCGGGGTTCGGGGCTCTCTGCGTCCGTTATGCCAGGCTGATCTTCTCAGAAGAGCCTCGGGGGGTTCATTATTGAAAGGAGTTGGGGGATTTTGTCTGGCTCGTCAATGAGGACAAGGACTACGTTTGCTCGTGGGAGGGTTTGTTGTAGGTCTATAATTGACCGTGTTTCTATCACCAGAGGGTTTGGGTGATGGGGGCTCGGTCAAAGAAATTGCGAGAGAGGGAGATTGGGTAGTATTTAATGGAGGGAAGCTACAGAGATCTTTTGTCACTACGTCCGCTTCCTTTTATGTTCGTTTTGTAAACACAACTACCCGCAAATATTACAATGGTATAATATAATAGGTGGCACTATTCGGCACAAACGTTATTAACATTATTGTCTGGGATCGGCCCTAGGTGACATAGGTCCTTTTATGTCACCTATAACACAAGCGTAATTTGCTTAGCTTGAGATTATACAATGTGTGTGTTATTGTATGCAAATTATTTTTTATTTTTTATTCGTGCAGGAACGGACAAAGAATATAATTTTCTGCGACCAGGCGGCCTATCGTAAGAGGTGATAAAACAATCCACAGCCAAGTGGTGGGGTATTTACCCGTCTGGGTGTCTAAAAGTAGCAACCCTGGGCTAGAGTTGTCACCTAATTACGTTTCGCTAGGCTGAGCCATAACGCCGGAATACTCAGGCATATCCGTCGGTTGATAAGGGCCACCTGGGCTGGGAACTCCCGGCGAGCGGATAGTGTAGGAGTTGTTATTTTAATATATTTTTTATTATACTTTTGTTTTTATATTGAATACCTTGAAGTCCAAATGTAATCTTAACTTTAGTCCTGTATTAAACGTCTTATAACTACTCCGACACTCTCATGTCTTTTCTTTAATAGTATAAGTTCCTTTCGCTCCAAACTTGACTACCTTCAGCTGTTGTGTTGTGGTTTGTGTTCCAGCATTAGTAGCCAGTTTCTAGATCCCCTTTAGAGAGCGGCAGCTCGTTGGTAGCACCTTTGGTGGTACAAATGTCCATGGGCGATGGTAACCGCTTTCCATCAAGTGGCCGTCTGCCTATTTGTTGAACTCATGTATTTATTTTTTATTTACAGCAGAATATAGAACGAGCGCTACTACTGTATCGGTCCTTGTTCCAGCATTCCACTTAATTATAGTACTTTTCTTTCATTGCAGATAACAAGCAGGTAAGCAACTTTATAACAAGTTATTATATCGGGTAACTGAGATGGAAGGAACGAAGCGAAATTGTTCATTTGAATGTATCGAATGTTTACACGGTACTCGATCTGGGTTTAAGTATCATACAAACGTACGCTTTGTTACAAATGTTTGTTTTGTCTGAATTTTGATTACTATTTTTTACCGACTTTAAAAAAGGAGGAGGTTCTTAATTCGTCGTGTAATTATATTTTTTATATGTATAATCAGCCGTTTTTGTTGTTTATTTCAAGCTTTAAGATAGTTTTGTATGAATTGCATTGTTATTGTATAGCATTAAAGTAACTCAAAAGTGAAAATAAAAGTTTTCAATTTAAAAAAATACACCGACTTCAAGTTGTTGTTGAAAATATTTATGCTTTTTAGTTACTCTTGAATTTCACTGGCATTTCCCCGGGACTACACTCGAGTTAATATAAATTTTGGACAGTCGAGGACCGGCCGCTCAGAGCCCCACACGCACTCCTTAGAAATGTCAAACTTTATTTTTTATCCCAAATACCCGTAACGCCATCTAGCGAAGGTGGAAATAAACATGAGAGGACCACATTAAAATTGCGTTGTCACTGTGGTTGTTATGACGATGTATTTGACGATGACGAAAGCGGGAATTTCAAGTCAAGCATACAAGGGATTCTCGGGACAAAAAATACCACAGCATTTGAAAAAGAATGTAAGCTATCGTTTTAGTGAAAACTGTATCGAAATAAGCAATTAAAATTTGCTTAGCCGTTTTTAGTTGTTTGCTTGCACCCAAACAACTAAAAACGGCTCCCGGGAAAATTCTCGCGGGATTCCCGGGATTAAAAAAATATCATTTATTTTATTAAAGAAATTGGCCCAGTAATTTTTACCTAAATCCCGAACAAATAGACAAACCGGTAAAAATAATAATAACAATAATAATCGGCAGACAAACACACATATTGTATACCCCCAAATTAAGCAAGTTACGCTTGTGTTATGCGTAATAACGGACTACTATGGGGCGATCCCAGACAACCAGACCATAGTAAATAGCGGAGAAAATTCGTTTCCGAAATTTACCATTTCAGGAATTGAACCCGGAGGCTCTGCATTGCAGTGAGGTACGCCGGCAAAGGCTTAGTCCGCTCAACCACAGAGGCCGTTAAAACAGACAAACAGACAAGACATTAAAAAAATTGCATAGTGTTCTCCATCGTTTATATAGTGTAGACCAGTTGCTTTTTTTTAAATAGCTTCAATGTAGAGACATGGCATGTTTAAAATTTTACAGTATTATACATGTTACTATATTACACAATTTTATTATATTTATTTATTTAATTTGTTTGTTTAGTTTGTTTGGGAAACATACAATAATTAATATTCTTAAATATAAAACACAAAATTAATACATATATCAATCAAGTTTCCACTAAAAAATAAATTATTATATATTAAAAAAAATTGACTCAAATAGTTAATTACAAAAAAAAAATACAATTATACGAAAATTACATAAAATGTCTATTTAATTCATTAGGTTAGGTTAGGCCAATATTGAACAAAATCGAAAAAAATATTTCACAATAATTACTAATAAAATAGAGATAAAAAAAGGAAACTATGAAAAAAAAGTTTGGCATTATTCAAAAAATTTTAAGTAATTGGATCACTCTAAATTACAATATTTTCTAATTTGGATTTTATAAGTTTCCTATGAAAGGATCAATACTAGTAAATAGTGCATTGTATTGCTGACAAGTGCGGTATAAAAATGTGTTTCTTGTATAGTTAGTTTTTAGAAGTGGTACTGAAAATAGGGATTTATCACGTGAGCTCAAACGGGGACACTTTAGGAGTAAATTATTGATGAGAAAAGGGGAATCAACGGAATTATTTGTAATTTTGTAGAGATTAGAAACTTGGTCTCTCTCTATATTATATATATTAATATTGTAAGATACGTCTAAAAAATTTATCGACGATGAATTTCCGTCTAGAAACGAGTTTTATTATCTGTGAAAACAGTATTCTACGCAAATAAACAATCTATTAGATTAAACGAGCTAAATGTTTCACCGCCTAATAAAAAATTCAACCACGTCGTACCATCAAACCGGCCATTCGCGTCATTCGCAAGACCAAACTTGACACAATTCTCATAGTATATTTTGTAAATAGAACGAGCAGTTTCCTCTTAACAATTCCAAGGACTTTTATGCCACGCATTTTTGCTTATTTGGCCGCCGTAGAGTAGGTACTTGAATATTCTAAAATTCGGATTATAATAGGTTGGGGAAAAAGTCTTTTCGCATATAGTATGTATGAACTTATAATAAGATCTCTTTGGCTATACCATTTGTATCTGGCTGGTTTTGATATCATCAAAAAGTTTTAATTTTAAAGAAGACAATTCCAAATTCAAATTAGGAAAATGTGTGATTTTTATTTGTTTTCCTTATTGTTAAAATGAGTGAATCTAATGAAGAAATTCGATATATTTTAAAATGTAACTACAAAAAAGGTAAAAATGCAACACAAGCCGCGAAAAAAATTTGTGATTTTTATGGACCTAATAAAATAAATAAATAAAATGCAGTATTTGTGAGAGTAACGCAAACTTGGTTTAAGCGTTTTCAATCCGGAAATTTCGATATCAAAGATGCACGTCGCTCTGGTCGCCCTGTTACGGACAAAATTGATGCCATTTTTGAAAAAGTGGAGCAAGATTGGCATATTAGTAGTTACGATGTAGCTGGAGAACTGGGAATTGACTACAAAACCATTTTGGCGCATTTGAAAAAACTGGTTACATAAAAAAGCTCGATATTTGGGTGCCTCATGAGCTCACTGAAAAAACCTAATGAACTGTGTACTCATTTGTGATTCTTTATTACGACTTAATGAAACCGAACCATTTTTGAAGAAGCTGATAACTGGTGATGAAAAGTGGATCACGTACGACAAGAACGTGCGAAAAAGATCGTGGTCAAAGGCCGGTCAGGCTTCACAGACTGTGGCGAAACCCGGGTTAACTCACAACAAGGTGATGCTGTGTGTATGGTGGGATTGGAAGGGCATTATTCATTATGAGCTGTTACCGCCAGGCAGAACCATCGATTCTGAACTGTACTGCGAACAACTGATGAGATTAAAGCAAAAAGTTGAGAGAAAGCGGCCGGAATTAATCAACAGAAGGGGTGTGGTTTTTCACCATGATAATGCTAGACCTCACACATCTTTAGCCACCCAGCAAAAATGACGAGAGTTTGGCTGGGAGGTGTTAATGCATCCGCCGTATAGTCCTGACCTTGCACCTTCAAATTTCCACCTGCTTTGGTCTCTGCAGAATTCCTTAGGCAGTGTCAGGTTAACATCACGAGAGGACTGCCAACCACTTGTCGCAGTTTTTTGATCAGAAGCCCCAAAATTTTTATAGCAATGGGATCACGTCCCTACGTACAAGATGGCAAAAAGTTATCCAACAAAATGGCATCTACATACTTTAATCAAATGTAAATAAACTTTATAAAAAACCTTTTGAATTTTTATATAAAATGCGAAGAAACTTTTTCCACAACCTAATATTTTTAACCCACTTTTAAAGAGGAGGAGGTTCCAAATTCATCATGTAATTTTTTGTTTCTTAATTTTTGATGATTCTTTATAGGTTTGATTAAATATACCTTCAGAATCTCTATAAATATTATAAACGCGAAAGTTTTGTAAGAATGTATGGATGTAAGTTTGTTACTCTTTCACACAAAAACTACTGAATGAACTTTGATAAAACTTTACAATATTATACCTTACACATCAGAATAACACATAGGCTATAATTTATAAAGATATAGTGTGAATTATCCAAAATACAACGATTTTCCATCATTACGCAGGTGAAACAGCGGGCACAGCTAGTATTTTCATATAAATGTCATTGTTATTGGATAACGTATATGTAACTTAAAAGAGTAAAATAATAAAAAAAAACTATCAAAAAACAAACCGACTTTTAAAGCAACTAAAAAGTAAAGTAATTATTTTCTACAAAATCTTGAAGTCGATGCCAAGTAAAAAAAACAACAAAAAAGAAGACCTGGACTTTTGGGCCAAAGAAATGTAATCAGTTGAGAAATGGCTTACTAAAAGCGTTATAGTTTTCTATTACATAACGGAAAACCTCAGCCCTAAATTCTATCTGGGCGACGAAAATTTTTCAAAATAAGGTCACAAATAAAATTTATTATCGATTACCATAATTAATTTAGGTCCGATTTTTCAATCACCAGATAAACGTAAATTGTAGAATAAAGTATAATATGGAAAAATTAAAAAAAATCAGTTGCTTGAATAAAACTGTTGAATGGTTTCATTTTTGGATTCACTTAGGAGATTCGTATTCGACTGATAACTTTTGTCTGATGATTGAAAAATCGACCTTTATGTGAATAAATTCCAATAATTAATAATATGAAAACACTTACATCACACAAGTAATTTATTCTAAATAAGTAGACCTAAAATACAATTGTAAAAAATATCAACATGCGAAAAATAAATTTTAAAATCATTCTCTTTTTTTTACAATCTGTACTCAAAAATGTATGAAAGCGTATCCGTTTCCTTAAAATGCGTTTTCTTGAAGTTCGTACACGTCTGCGCTGAGTACAGTTATGAAGTTCACAGAGCGGAGAATGAAGAATGCTGCGCTCTCGCTCGGCTGCTAGCCGGATTCGCATGCCATCTCTTTCGCACAAGATACCGTTAGATGTAATAGACCTAAGTCTAGGTCTATTACATCGTTTGACTGGATCTGCGCAAACTCACGGAACTAACTTCACTTCGAAGTACATTAAAGTTTTTCACTTTCTGTAATTTTGCTTTTTTAACTGCCGAAGAATAATTATAATAATTTAATATGTACATTATATATGTATAATTCCGTTTTTGAAAATTTGAATTCACTTTATTAAATTGATTTTTTACTCTCTCCTCTGAATAAATGAAACACGTGTGTACATGCCTTTGAAACCACCACTTTTCTAGTGTTTAAACCAAATAATTTCTTATCTAATTTCAATACATAAGTGTACATTTCTATATGTGATTAATCGTTATGCATGCCACACGACTCACGACATGTCACTAGTTTTGTACGTGGCTTAAGCACCGAGGTTAAAGTCGCTGTAATTAAATAACGGATTGCAATATCATACTTAAATATTTTGCGACCCTTTTACAAAACTAAAATGCTTTTTAATAATAGTTTGTAACTAAGTTTTATTTATTGTATTAATTTATATTTTAGTTTGAATAATATATTTTTGAAAAATGTAATGACGATTACTAAAATATTTTGAAATATTAGAGAAATAGTTGTAAAAATATAATATATAATCCACTAAAAAATGTATTGGAAAGGTTTGTATATCAACTAAATTTGTCCAAAGAGGATTAGCAAGTTTGACACATAATTAATTGTGATGTGATGCTCCTTACGACGTAACCCTTCACTACTAATACGTAGTAGTTGTAACAACAAGCATATTAGAGTAACTGCCTAAACGAAGTATGTTCTCCTTTCAAGGTTCGAACCTTCATACCAAACAATTATTTTCTCTAAATACTCTGAAATTCATTGAAAATGTATTGCTTTTTATATTGGTTACGCCTATATTAGACGTTTCATTTATGTTTTTCAATTTGGCTGAATCAACCAAAGTGAACCACATAAACAGTCGTTCAATACTATCGCGTTCTTTCAATGCTATGCCTTTGATCTAGTGCTGAAAATTACGATATTACAGCTATTTTAATATATCGAACACTGACACAGCCGTGAAGTTATTTTGTTTTGTCACTGTTATTTCACCGGTGATAAATCACAACCCGTTATATTTTAGAAGTTGCTCTCTCAACGTTACTTCACGGCGTTATAAATAGCTCAAGATAACGAAGCCTGACGTTTTAAAGAATAGGGTTCAATTTTAATTAAATAAGTTCACTCATTTATCAATTTGACGATCTACTTTAGCTATTTTGTAATATATGACATTTCAACGGTTTATCTCACGTGAAATACAGCTTTAGTGAAATTTAACGGCCGTTTCCTATTCTTGTAACTGGAGTGGAAAGTGATTTATTTTATATCACCGGTATTTAACCGGTGATCAGTGAGATGTGCTATCACTACTTTGATCCCTCTTATGTAAGCATTATTTTAACTTATCTTTTTTATTTATTTGTTTTCGAACAAAAAATCCTTCATATTTTGCGCGTTGTGTACCGAGCTTTAAGTCTAGACATTATTTGTTGGTTTTATACACAACCATTCCAAGGGTCCGTTTTATACTTGTCATTTGTCCTTGATATTTCCCGAATGATATTGCTTTGTTTATCCTCGCGGTTGATTGGACGAACTTTATGCCCCATTTGTTGTGGAATATACCAGATTGATTGTGTACCAAATACCATAAAAACAGGTTTCTATAATTTATTTTATTAATCGTTATATATGTATAACGTATATAGCAGGAGTATACCAGACAGGCGACCCACCTGATAGAAAGTGGTTACCGACAAGTAGGGACGTTTGCAACACCAGAATTGGCACCAACGCACTGCCTGCCTCGAAGAAATTTTATGACATTTACTTATGTCAAAATCAAATTATCGTATTCTTGTTTATCTACACAAATAAATGATATATATTCAAAATATTACAGATTGTATCATTACAGGTTGCGCACTGTAATGCTTAGTCCCCTCCTCACCGATGTAATGCTCGAATCTGTAACAGTACAGGTTGCGCACTGTAATGCTCAGTTCTCTTCCTTCACTGATGTAATGCTCGGTTCTGTAACGTTACATTACAGGCAAATGCTCACGTTAAGGGAGCACCTATGCATGATCGATTGAGCTCTTGGAATTTCTATAGAACTTTTTAATTTAATCCCAACTTTTGCATATGGAGTAGTCTTGGATGTTCTTTCTGTTTGTTCCCCACTTTCTGAAGCACGATGTTTTAAGGCTTTGAACATAATTGAATGCAGTTTGTAAACTCACTGCAGAAGTTTTATTACTTGGAACTTATATTGAAGTACCAGCTAATTTAAAAAAGTTGCTCAATTGTGCTTGTTTTATGTTTAAAGTTTTTTTTTAAGTAAAATCATTGTTTATTTCTTTAGCTAAAATAAATTTAAAACTTAGTTAAAAATATATATTTGTACAGTTTGTACACTTGCTCTTGCTTCTAGTGGTAGATGCTGGAAGTGGTTGGTGGAGTGCTGGTGCTTTCTTATAGTAGGGTGAAAAAAACACACCTTGTTGCTTATATGGATTTATTTATTCTCGCTGTAGTTGAGTTTGGATGCTGATCCCTGGGTTCAACTTAGTTGATAACAACTCGTGGCTGTTTGTAGTAAGTCAATAGCAACTCATTCACAAAATATTTGTGAGCATTATTTATTATAATATTAAAGTAGCCTAAAGTAGGTCGCAACGTCGGCAAAACGCTGTACGTTGAACCGTACAATATTACTGAGGTCTGATTTATATGTGGTATTGGAATTAATAATATTGTTTTAATATTTAACAAAACTTTCATCTTATTATACATCCTACAACATCGATTAAAACATCTTTACTATTTAAATTCCTATAATTATCCCATCATCCTTCGTCCAGTATCAGCTATCAAACCCACTCCGTTATTCGATCGTCTCTTGTCTTTTTGCCTTTCATCGTCTATTATTTATCTTTTCAAACGTTTTCTTTCATTCGTTATCTATTTTTCTCGCTCACACTTCGTTCGGAAACACTCAACTACTCTATGAAAAACCATTAATACGTTCAGATTTTTTTTAATGCTGGAGTACAGCACACAGGCCCAACTGTGATGGAAAATGGTTATCTTCGCTTATAAACATGGCGGCATGCCCTAGACCAGGTTTGGTAGCCAGACAGGCAAATGCCCTACCACCTGACTGTGGATTGTTTTCTCGCCTCTTACGACAGGCCGCCTGGCCGCAGGATTTTGTATTCTTTCTCCGTTCCTGCACGGATAAATAAAAATATTCACAATCCCACATATATTTGCATCAGTTAAGTAGTTAACTTGCAAGTATGTCTTCGTTATCGTTTGGATAAAAATTTACTTAATCGACAACTTATAACTGAAACGTTACATTCCCAATGATTTAAAGGACTTACTCGCCAGTTTCAAAAGGTAACTAGCTACTTAACTTATTTAAACATAGATCAAATTTAACGAAAAGTAAAACTTTATCAGGAACGTTCTCAAAATCCTACCAGTGTTGCCATGTTGTCATTACCCAGGATTTTCTTTCTCTTTATCGGATTGAGGAGGTTGGAGCCTCGAGAATTTACCTCTTTGTCTCGTCAGCAACTCGGTGGGCAACTACCCACTTGCAACTGGGTTTGGACCCTCTAGAGCCTTCCCCGCAAGACGATGGCTTTGCATACGATAGCTTGCTCACGTTGGTCAATCTGTGGCGTCCGATGGCCTTCGCGGGCTTTACGCTGGCTACTTCTGCGGTTTAGTTGGCTTTTCATTGGCGTTCGGTGGCCATCTAGGGCTTTAGATTGCAATCTGTATTGCAACGCTTAATAATAATCTTTTGAGGACCGAGGATATTGTTGGTTCTGGTAGTTTGATGAAGCCTACGAGATATGCCACGGGAACCCCAATATTGTGTTATTTATATTATGTTGGCTATTTGTTTTACTTTTTATTTTACTTCTCTTTAATTCATATAAACTTGGGGAAAGGTTTACCTCCAGCAGTAGAGATCAATTGATTGAAGCAAAAAGGAAGCATTCAAATATTTAATTACTATTTTCTTAAGTATTCGCGATTAGTACATATAATTAAATCAACGTTATAACGGTTTCACGCGCGGCATTTTATTTGACTTTTAACTCTTATTTAATTTGTATTAATGTATGTATTATATTTCTACTACTACTACTAAGAATCTATGTTTGTTGTTTGCATACTTATATATAGCATACCATGTTCTTGTAAGTTTTGCACGCCAATAATGGCAACGCATTGTCACTACACTGTAAATTGTTAACTGTAGGAACTTCATGAAAGGTCAAATAAGAAACAGTTTAAATAAGAGTCTATGTATGAAAAGATTAATAAAATTTGATGAAGCCAAAAGTGTTTGTCAGGATCGTAGCAGGTGGAGATGAATCGTTTCTGCCTACTCGGATGGGAAACGGGCGTGACAATATGTATGTATGTAAGAGTTTATTATGAAATGCTTGCAAATAAATTATATCTGTAGGCTCAGGCCAGCCAATTGACCGAGAATAACAATAATAATCTGAAATATTATAATCCTAGTTTATTACACTAAAATTATTACTATTACAATATTAAATATTGCACACTAATACACAGAAATATTAGGACAACTCCAAGAGGTCCATCCACAGCAGCAATTGCCCTCCAAGAATACTGCGATTATCAAGCAGTAATTATCGACCATAATATATTCGCTTCGTGTCTAAGCTGTTCCAGATTATCCGTATAGACGGCTTGTATAGACTGTCGTTGTGGCCTACTGGTTGCAGACTGTCCCCTCTCTGCCCGAGGCCTGAACACCGCGTATTTAAGGTCCTTTTAGCGCGCCGCAGTGACACTACCCGGCAATGCTATGGCGACACTTCAGTTTCACTTCCTTAACTTCCAACTTCCGGTTACTCCATTTCCGATATTTGTTAGCTTGATAATAACCGCTTCTACGTTGACATCCGGTTATATGACTTCCGATGACTACATAAAAGAATATTCTACCCGGTTATTGACTACTTCCGTCATATGGCTACTTTATAATAACAAGTACGATTCCTACATATCTTATTTTATATATATGTATTTATTTCCAAATAATATCTATGTATATGGAAGACTATATTCGGTGTATCAGTACTCTTTTTTTTTTTTTTTTGGAATAGTAGGGCTTACGTTGCCCACCGTATCTACACCGATGCCGAGATATGGCGCAGAAACGTATCGTAACCAGATTTTCAGCGTTCCGTCCCATTTCCTTCGATTACTTTATTTCGCTATTTTCATTTCGTTGCGAGAACCCTTCCTTTATTAGAACGTAAAATACGAAAGGATATAGGTACACGTATAGCTTCTATAAAAACCACACTATTGAAAAGGTTATTTGGCGTATTATAATCAGTGTACTTTATTTATAATAGAAAAATGTAGAAACAAAGCCTTAATTGGTAATATTTTTATTGTACGAGTTCAGCAGGCAGGCAAACGGGCCACTCGATGGAAAGCGGTTACCATCGCCTATGGACATGCGTAACACTAAAGGTACTACCAATGTGCTGCCGTTCTCTAAAGGTAAGGGGTGTCACTTACGCACAATAATACCTTTTGTAGCAGAGAAAAAACTTCACCAATTCATACTAATATTATAAATATGTTTGGATGGATATTTGTTACTTAACCATGCCAGAACGGCTGAACGGATTTGGATGAAATTTGTCACAGAGATAGATTATAGTCTACTCACCCACGTAGACTATTTATCTCGTAAAATGTACGGTTTCCATGGGATAACATTAACACGTTCAAACCAATTTTCATTAAAAGTATCATTTATGCTCTACATTGTTCCATGTAGAAATAGAGACCTTCAAATTTTAGGCCGTGGTCTGTTACAATTATTATTGAAACTGGCAACTAGAACCAATCAACGTTGCCCCCCCCCCCCCGCCCTTTCAGGGTCAGATTGCCGTTATTCGACGTACAACACTCTGTATGATTGAAACTTTATTCATTAAAGAATTATTAATGTATAAGTTTCTGTTGTTAATATTTCTGTATGAAATTAAATTAATACTTTTATTTGGGTTATTCATTTCATTGAATAAAGGCTGAAACTGTAAATCAACGCTTGACGCAGCCCTTCTCACAGTAGAATGCCAAGTTTTTGTTTTAGTAATTATATATTCATGCAAATATGCATGGTTTTATTACTTAAGCGCATTCTATTGTTTGTGTATTTGAGACAATAAATCTTTTTCTTTCTATTAGACATATCACTTTGACAGATTAATTGACGTAAAAACGCGACGTCTTTACGCAACAATGAAAGCGGACGCCGCGGACAGTGTATCTACGCCACGACTGGCGTCTGAGAGAGAGTTCTATAGTGAATTTGCATAATAAGGGTTCGACAGTCGCATAAATTAAGCCCACGGCGTTAGCAGGCGCAGCGTACTGCTTAGCTTTTATTGAAATGAAAATCTTTAAACGGGCTGAGCACTTTATTTTGTTGGTTTGATTGAGACTTTTTTTTTGCTAACGCAGGGGAATGTCCTTTTATGAGACACACTGGTTTTGGATATGGGGATGACCAAAAGCAGAGCCTAATGCCGCCTGCTCGTGTCTGTGTGAGATTCTTGTACGAAACAGCGATTAATGCCTCTTCCTCTGAGGCCGACAAACTACCCACTAAACATACCTGCGTCCCTTCGAGAGCATATATTTAGAACGTCACAGGTTGTATGGCGCAGTTAGGCTACTGTGACGTTCTATTGCGCTAAATTTGGTACTAAGCCCCGGGATGCAGAGCCGTACCACTTCGTAGAGTATAGGTGATTCCACCGAGACCCTCGTAAGTAGTGGGCCTCAACCACGGAATACGGGAAACAAGTGCATAACGATGCTCCGAATTCCCGTCTAATAGTAGACGACGGTCGAAGACTGCCTGCACCGTACTTTCCCGCGCTCTTGCGGTGGCCCCCTTTTTTAAGCCATTACTGACTCATAAAAGGAAACCGCCAGGCTAGTGAGAATCGCTGTGGATCACTCCTCAACGAGTCTACCGGCCCCTGACTTATCCTGGAGTAGCCTATGCGGCGCAATGCACGAGCTTATAAAATACTGACGGATCCACTTCACTCCAGGTGATCTGGATGGCGTTAAAACCCTACAATGGCCCTACAATAATACAATTCAGATACTTGTTGAAGCACATATGATCGACAAGTATCTGCAGCATTGGTGCTAGGAGGCTCATCTTAAAGTTAATGTTCCATTGAATGCTCTTCACATCTCCTTTTTTTATTTGCCCTTGCAGGGGTGAATTTGCCCTTAATGATGGGAGAGAGGCAAACCGTCGACAAAATTGGGTGCGACGCTTTTAAACACGCCGCCGCGCATACGCGCAGTGGGGGACTCGAACCTTACGATCCGATGGTTTGTGTCCGCTCTTGCTGCAACGAAGACAAAGCTCGGATCGATCTGGGAAGGAATCTGGGAACAGCCTTGTGGTGTGTCCGATCGTGAAACAGCGAAGGGGGCGAGCGTCCCTCGCTTCAACCTTCGCGGACCTGAGCCCCACCAAAATGTAGCCCAACTCCACTAGTGCCTTTGCCACCGCGATTGGACACATCACAGAGGATGCGCCCATTCCACCAAGTCTGGTGCCAATCTTGCTTACCTTATCTCCTTAACAAACATAACATCACGGAGAATATCCGTGGATACCGAGTCGTCAAACCCGGAGACCAATATCTCCCCCCTCTTTGAGGGCCTGACTACTTCGCTTAGTATCGGCCGCTCAAGAGGTCCCCGGAGGCTTTCCGCTAACTTGTCCGCCTTTTCGACGGCCTTAGGGCCTGGAGGTATTGAATGAGACTGAGCCAACATGCGTCATGTTTGGCTATGTAACAACACTCGTTCGGGTGAAGTCGGTTCGAGTCGACTAAGGGAGCAAGAGAGATATAATCAACGCGTCAGTGCTATACTCGCTCGGCAAGCGTTACATATTTTGATGAAGTTTTCAATTCTGTCGTGTAGTCTTAACACACATATTTTCTATTTCACTTACGTAATATACTTGTTTAGACTGGAATGCACGTTTCTGACATTTTTTTTCTATACCTACAGATTCATAATATTTTGTAAAAATGGCTGTGACATAGAAAGAAAGAAAGAAAACATTGATTTGAAGAAAGAGCGACGTACTTACATTGCTAATATGAATCTTAAAAATAAAAACATATTTTAAGAAGAAGAAAGATTGGACGATAACATGAAGATGTTGAAGCGTTCTGTTCTTGTCAGATTTACTACGATTACCTAAAAAACAAATCCGCGATGAGAATTAATAAAGTTATAAAAAGAATAATTCAATCAAAGTATCGGAATGGCTTTAACCTTTTAGCAGAGACAATTTTAATATAAAAAGAAAAAAGTCGTTTATCTTTAGTTAATCAACATTTTGTTGGAAAAATTCAATTTTAGTTTTTATGAGCGAATCTTGTAAAAACCCATCTTCAGGTATCGGTGCGCCATCTGCCAGCATAAGTTATTTTTAAGCGAAAATTTCCAATAAATTTCAACCGTTTTTAAATTGAAAAATGTTCTCGTATTTCTTTTTTGATTAATACTTTTATGATATAAATCATATATTTTGATTAACTCGCCCGTGCAATTTCAAAACCTAGCAACTGACTAACTGTGTATTGTGTTTTCCAAAATATATTATGTAAAAATTGTATCAAAATATGATATCGCTCCAAATTAACTTAAATAGTTTTTAAATGGTATAGTGTGGCTGTGTAACTTATGACACTTTTTGTGCTGTGGTGTAAAATTTCGTGGAATACACTCGCTGGGTTTTAAAATTGCCCAGCTGAACTGTATTGATACCTGGTCACTAATAACAGTCTTCGTCGTCGTCAGCCAATGGTAGTATACTGCTTCACGTAGGCCACCCAAAGTCGGCGCGACTCATCCCTATCCTACAACTTCCTCATCCAGTGCCTACCGGCGACCTTGCGCAGGTCGTCAGTCCATGCGGCTGAAGGGCGTCCAACACTATATTTACCGAGACGCGGTCTGTGGAAACCGCGACCTCCAACGATCGATGGTCGACGGAGCAAACAAGTCAGTTAATTAAAAGACTCAATAATATATTACTACCTTATAAACATCTGCCAACAATTAGGTAAAAGTATTTAACATCTAAAACGAAGATTTCTAAGCGTAGCATTTTTATATATGAATTCAATATTTTTTGACTCTCCCGAGTACTATACAATTTAGCTCGATATCGCAAGTATCCGCTTGGGACTGAAAATTGTTCAGACGGGCTTCTTTTTTTCAAATCCTATTGAGAAGTTACCACCGTGAAGGAAGCGTAGTGGGAGGTGTGGGATTCGCTACGTAGAGGTGGTACTAACACCACCAAGAAATGCTATTGCTGACTCGGGGAAATCCACTGAAACTCCTTTATGTTCCATCCTTCGCCTTAAGTCAGGGCAACGGGAAAGCAGAAACGATACCAATTCCGCGTGCTATAGAAGGCGGATTCCTAAGAGCCAAATCCACTGCCGGGGAGAAGCGTAGACCCTGGCGTTGGTAGACGGGCTACCACAGCCACACGTTATCGACAGATAGGTCTGAAACTACGTGTAAGCTTAAATAATAGCTAGATGCCTTTTGAGTAATATCTTATTGATTTTATGACCAAGATTCAAGTTTGATTATTTGGCACTGTGAAAATTCAAAGTATAATAACCCATAAATATCCTACTGCTGGGCTTGTCATCTCCATTGAAAAGGAATGGATGGTATACCTACCTGGCACGATTGTTCAACGCATAGAAATTATATCAATATTCATAATAAATAAGAAAACTTTCCTTGACAGTGCATGCTTCCCATCCAGAATCCAAATATAAATAAACCCTTAGTTTGAATGAGAAAGCAATTACATAATTTTCGGGATACGAGAAAAATCAAATAATTTTTCCGGGGGCGAATAGTGTCTACGTTAAAATGTAATGCAATGAAACCTTTTAAGTGCATACTTTAAAAATAATTTAGCGTCTAAATGGAATTTTACCCCGACCAAAATATGGAGAAAACCTAGTAGTAAATAAATGAGTTAGCGTCGGGTCTCGTTTATGGGCTTGAATTATAGCAAACTGTATGGATAGCCTAAATATTTTTTCTGGTCTAATAAGTATTTTTAAACTAATGGTGATGGAGAACGTTTCGAAGAAACCTGCACAACGAATTAACTGAATTGTCAAACTGGCCATTCCATTTAGTACTAAAATAGAGACGGAGTCTAACACAGGCACGTTTATGGGCTTCCTAGATGCTTCTGTATAATGACGATGTAAAAACAAATATAATCATTAATTTTTAATTTCATTATAGATAACGACATTCTACTTCTTTTCCTTCTTCCTCTTCTTTAACAGTAACTAAAATTGTTTTGAAAGCGGCGAGAGTCATGACTTTCAATAAGTAATCTGAAAGATTCTATTTTGAAATAAATACGTTAATTTTCATTTGCATGCAGTTGTATTGCGGTTCGTCTGCTAAAACCCATGAACTACGTTTAATATGTGCTTGAAAAATTTAATACACACATATGGTACGTGATGGATTAAGTAATAAAACATTGACGCTTGTTTTATAAAGTAATAATTTTAAGAGGAATGTTGGAGTAATATTATGAAAGTACTTAATTTGTTTTTGACTGATATATATTTTGAAGCGACTGCTGGTGTAGATTATATTTTAGCTTTATAATGTGAAAACGTGTTTTACGTACTAATAAGTTTGTGTGCTTGGTTTTGATATTCTCTATATATTAGTTCGTCTCGTAGTCAGCCAATTG
Source organism: Dendrolimus houi (assembly GCA_039645545.1). Lineage (NCBI taxonomy): Eukaryota > Metazoa > Arthropoda > Insecta > Lepidoptera > Lasiocampidae > Dendrolimus > Dendrolimus houi. The sequence goes on from CM077136.1 coordinate 12,191,542, forward strand.
CAATCGCCTGCTGATCGTAAGCCTCTCTAAGCCCGCGCCATATATCCCGCTCCTCCTATTTCCTCATCCAGCGTCTACCGGAGATCTCAAGCAGGTAGTCAGTCCATCGCGCTGGAGGGCGTCCGAAACTACGTTTACCGAGACGCGGTCTCCACTTCAAGACTCGTTTGCTCTTTCGGCCATTGGTACTGCGACAAATGTGACCGGCAAATTGCCACTTCAACTTGCTGATTTTACGAACTATATCGGTGACTTTGTTTCCCTTACGGATATCCTTATTTCTGATTCTATTCATAAGAGAAACACCCAAGCTAGCTCGCTTTATAGCACGTTGAGCGACTTCGAATTTGTGGACCAATCCTGCGTCAGTATTCACGTCTTGGCCTCGTAGGCCAGGACGGAGAAGACGCACGGCTCGAAGATTTTTGTCTTCGAGCATTGCGGGATGGTCGGATTTGACGAATTAGTTTGTCTGATTTATTCAAATATTTTTTTCATTCTTTCTTCTTTCTCTTATCCTCCAGGGTGTTATATACGTTTGATCCTGCGTACACTGTTTTTATTTGCGTACATACTTTTAATAACTTCATGAACAAGGAATATTAAAAAATTAGATAATATCCGAGAGATAGTGATTCCATATTTAAGCACATAAATCTGCACAAAAAAATATTCTCGTCTATTATCAAAAACTGGCTGTTTTATAAACACATTGAAGTATATTTTATCAGTATAAATAAAAGACAGTAACAACGAATCAAGTATTTACGTTGTGTCGCAATGCTAAAATATATGTTAAATCAATTGACAACTTGATTCCTCGCGAGGTAACGGAAGTACGTATACTGAATATATTTTGATTCAAATATTGCGTTGTTACGGATAGATTTCTTAGAGTCTTGTAGACTATTTTTAAACAGTACCTTTATTTTTATAAATACTAACGAGGATACTAGCGATAGTGATTAAAATATTAATGACTTAGTTTTGATTTTTAACTTTTAAGTGTATTTTTTAAATTCATTAAACTTAATCTTTAAAAATATAATTTGTTTGAATTTTAACACCACTGTGAATACACCTTTACCCTGCAGTTTCACTGATGACTCACTGCATTCTTAACGAACTATATTGTTTTCGATATGGAATATATTGAATTAAATACTGTTTTTGAGGTTCCGTAGTCAAATAACGAAAACAGTGGCAGCTTATGAACTCTACAAAACCACTTAGTGCATGTAGACTGACAAGAGGTACTTGCCAAAGCTTCTTTTTGCCAGAATGACTACAAAACGCTAAACAAATTCCGTTTCCAAGAGAACACAATAAAAACAACTTTTTTAAGAAAACAAGTAAGAAAGCAAAACTAACAATCGAGGCAATTAATGCCTTGTCTTTTGTACACAAAACAGAACTTTTACTTGGAAGGGATGTCATAAAAACCGTCGCAAGTCTACTATTTAACAAGGGAATCAATCAAAGGCCCTTTTAATGTTGCGTGAGTTTACGGAAAGTTAATTAATAATACATCAAAGTTAGGTAGGTACTTTTACAGAATAACGCTAGTGAATAAGTTAAATGTTGGTTATCTCAGAGTTGTCGTTCGTAAAATTAACATTTTATTAATTAATTTACTATATATACAGCGTATATATATATATATATATATATATATATGTATATACTGTGTGTTACTGCGATGTTTCTTTTTTAAAACCCACTGGGGGTAAAACTAGTCGTCTCCGAAATGAAGCATTGAATCTCGCCATGGAAGAAATATTTGCATACATCGAAAATAGTGATGACTGTCAGTTTACAATAGAAGAATTAAAAAAATGTTTGCAATAATTCAAATATTAATAATAGAACTGTTAACCTGTGATTAAAGTTAAAATATTGTGATAAGGTTATTATCACAGAAAAACCCGGATAATTAACATTTATATGCTTTATAATCATTATGATCTACTAAATCAAAGCTGGGTCGAAAAAAAATCTAATAAAAAACGCGCCTCGTACACTACCTCATAGGCGGCGTGGAAACGTGTGAATTTTGTGGAGAATACAATTCCAGCCAACTTTCGAATGACTTGTCCTCATAAATGGTAAATCTTAGAGAAAAATGTATAAGGACAATTTTAGTAGATCTACAATTTTGGTCTGAACTATTTTTATCGTAAAACTAACCGTTTGGCCAAAAAATGTAAAAAAACCCATTTTTTCTACTTTTGACCTTGAATAAAAAACTTTGCACACACGGGATCAATGGGGACTTTTCGGGATTTCATTAGAGTGGTATCCCTTACGTGCCTGTAAATTTTCAGCTTGTTGTGAATTTATGCAAGGGTCAATGTCTATTTTGACCGGGCTATAAGGGGAGGAAGTAATTTAACTGTTGCAGCTACACGAAAGTGGTCGTAGAAGACTATCCAGAATTTTTCGTGAATTTTAGATCCTTATTCACAGATTTAAAACAAATGTACAGTGAGCAAGAAAATTGCCATTTTACAAAAAAAAAAATTTGATGCCAATCGATCCTGTTTCTGATACTAATCCAGAATCTGTATAGGACCAACCCAGGTTGGAGTACTAAAAAGTCAGAAATTGGGAAAAGGTTTCTGCAATTTCTGACTTTTTAGTACTCCAACCTGGGTTGGTCCCGTACAAAATGTATGAAAATTTCACACAACAATTTTTTTGATGTCAATCGATCCTGTTTTTGATACTGGTCAAAGTTTTCTATAATTTCAACGGACGGTCGTTGGGATACCAAAAGAGTTAGAAATCGTAAAAAGCTTTTCCCATACATCTTTAAGAAGTCCACCATACATTTTTATTTATCAAATCTATTTGCTATAATATTGTGGCAGCTATTGCCTATTCTATCATGACAACCGAATCTAAGTAGTAAACCATAATAAAACTTATATATATATATATATATATATATATATATAAGCAAATGAGCTCTGGCAATCTTTATCACAATATAAGATTTTATTACATTAGCCGAACTATTGACGGTGCGATAGCCTCAACATTTGACGCCACATTCATTGCCCTTAATATATTTTTATTACTTCCTATGATAACGTTTGCAGAGTATCTATGTTAGCAATCTATTTCCTATATTCATATTAAATTCTTTTCGATGTCTTTCATTTTATACTAAATACTAAAACTTTTATATCGGACTAGCTGTGCCCGCGAGTTCATCCGCGTGGATTTTTTTTGTGGAACCTTAAAAAAAGGAGCCTAAGTTACTCCTTATAACATCAGCTATCTGCCCGTAAAAGTCCTGTCAAAATCGGTCCATCCGTTTCAGAGATTAGCCGGAAGAACCGGACGGACAGACAGATAAAAAAATTAAAAAATGAATTTTTGATATAAGTACTGTATATACTTTCATATGTATTTAGTAAAAAGCTATTATTTTGACATTATAAACAGATACTTTAATTTTATTTATCTGTATAGAGTATACATTATTACATATGATATTTACATAATAGAATGTTCTCTCTCTTCTTACACCTTCTCCCAATTATTCGAGGTCGGCATAGTAAGTTTTTTCTTTCCTTACCACTCTATTCTGATATACGTCCCTCTTCACACAATCCATCCAACCTATTTTTGGTTTACTTTTAGACTTCTACGTTTGTAAAGGTAGATAAAAATCTATTATCTATAATATTAAAATAATCTAAACATGCCGTGTCTGTATATTAAAGCTATTAAAAAAACCCAACTGGAACAGACTATATATAAACGATGAAAAACACGATGCAACTTTTTTCGATTTTTTGTCTATTTATTTGTCGTTTTGTCTGTTTGTTCGGGATTCGTAATAACTACTGGGCCGATTTCAATGCGGCTTTCGTTGATCGACAGCTAATTCTTAGACTTAAACTCTGCGCTGCTTTTTTATAATCATAATAAAAACTTTATATATTTCTCAACACAACAGATTCACTAAGAAACCTGGTGTGCCTGAAATAGATTCATAAGAAATTTGTATGACAGGTCACAAGTGCTCCACCTCATGACTACCAAAAATAAAAGATTCTTAGGATTAACTTGAATTTAAGCTTACATAGTTAAGACACATAAAATAAATGTTAGAATGAAAGATGTATGTATGAGTGCGTGTGTGCCTGTGCGTGTGTGTTGGCATGTAGGCATGGGTGGGTGAGGGTGTGTACGTGTGTGTGTGGGTGCGGGTGTGTATAGAAGTGAGTGTATGTGGATATATTAACAACTTTAAATAGGCATACTAATTTAGAAACTTCTAATTAATAACACATTAGTACTTTTGGTATTTTATATAAGTGGGTGAAGCTGATCTTCCATCTTGTCATAGTTCAAGGTTTTAAGCCATTTAGTGAATTTTTCTTTTCAGGCGTATTTCTGTAGAGGGTATTACTTATAAAATATTGTTACAATGCCCAATTGTAACAATATTTTATGCCTGCATATTTTTAAATAGCACATTTTTTACCCGCCGTCGGTGTTTGAGATAATAACGTTGTAGTTCTTTCATGATTGTCTTATTTTGTTTACTTATTTATTGGTTACTGTTGAGAGCAGCCTATTGTACTCGTTTATGGCTGTTTGCAGCCATAATTGGGCAGGTGTGCAGATTACAAATTCTAAGAAAGTCGGTCTACGCGGGCAGCCATATTGTATCGGTGCAGTATATAGCAATGGCCCAATGGGGAGATCGGCAGTCTAGGGATGGTCACAAGCAAGAGACAAGACGTGTGTACATTCGATAAGCTATATAGTGAGGGGCTTTGCACGTGTTATTGAATCGTGTATTACGTTTGTACTGGTTGTGTTCAATTATATTTGTACCTGTGTTATGCGTGTTTGTATAGTTCTAATAAATTCTATAGTCATTCCAATAGCATTTTAATTCGAGTCCCGTAACTCGTAACAATATTGTTTACTTTATTGTAAGGGTATGGTCATAGAAAGGGAAAGAATCTTTGGACCAGGCTCGTCTGACAGCAGTTTTCCTGCGCTTGTTGCTTAAAAGCTGTGGATCACACTGCAACTGTGAATGTTTCTTGAGTAATGTAAGTAATATAAAGGTCTGTCTGACAGACCCTTTTTATCTGGTAATCCCGCGGGAATTTTCTGGGAATGATTTAAATGGCCAGATTAAAAAAACATTTCGAATGGGATTTTTTTACTGATCAATAGCAAATTCAATGTATTAAAATATGTGATATTATATCAAGGGAATTCCGCGAGAATTTTCCTACTAGTTATTTTTAGTTGTGCAGGTACATAAAAATTAGCTTATTCCGATACAGTTTTCACAACAATGATAGCTTAGATTATTTTTGAAATGCTGCGGTGCTTTGTGCCCCGGGAATACGGCGAAATCATTTCAAATCAAGCGTGAAGAAGTCGCGGGCATATCCTAGTAGAATAATTTTGTTATCATGTTTCATTTTGAAAATATCTCCAATTTTCTTTTTAATTATCTAAATAAATCTATAATAAATAAATAAAAATATATTAAGTTTTCAAAATAACCACAACAGTAATATAATCTTATATATTATATATTAGTCAGCTAAAAACACTTCAATACTAAAACAATGCATATACTAATCGTTTCATTCAGTAGCTAGTGAGTGTCCTGTGGTTTAGAATATCTCCTCTAGTTTATTGTAGGACTACATTGCGATACAGCGAATACAAAACGCATTTAAAATTGTGGGTAGTCCGGATCTTAACCAATAATTTAATAAATTAACACACATTATTCGATAATTCCATCTAAAGCTAAACGAACCGTGATCTCCTATGTCATGTTAATACAGTTTAGATCAAGCAAAAGTAACGCAAAATTATATTGTCAACAGCAATTTGCTTGATACGCAATCTTCCCTGTGAATACAAATTGCTTTACGGAAATATACCTTAAATCTAGTACATAAGAGTCAAACGAGATCAGTGTTATGAGAATTTGTGTAAACTTGGCGTCAAATTCAGTTAAATTTGATTATAACCCATAATCCTGATGTATAAAAACGTAAACGACTTCATAATTGGGGTTATGTTCTTTTTATATACATTAAATAGGGCCTTCCAAATAGATTTACTCGCGTACGCTTTGTTTTTAAATCTCGTGGATAGTTTTAGAGACTTTGTAGCTATTTTTGCATAAATGGAGTCCTCATGGAATCGTCATATGTAATGTCTGTCTTTATGTCACAGATATATTTCTCAGATACTACTTGGTCTATATGCAAGAAATTTAGCAGATAGATGTATCTTATTGCAATAGAATGAAATAGTAAAACAAATGTCGCCGCACGATTAACCAAGGAAGGTACACACTGGTCCAGCCGGGCTGAAACAGTACGCTCGCGCCGGTGTATACGCGCGTTATCAATAAATTTACTATGACGAACGTTCATAGTCTATGGCCAACCGCTTATATTCGAAATTCACGACGGAATGCAAAAACAACTATTGTACACGCAACTAAAAATTATTGTAAAGTAGTTTAAAATTGAAATACACGCCAAATCTTTAGCAAAATGTGCTTCATTGAAGACTTCCTACGCTTCAACAACATTTGCAATATTAAGTGACATAGATCTAGATCCTAATATCAATATAAACCTAATATCACTTATTATTAACATTATACGATGAAAAAAGTAATAGAAGTTTCATAAATGTAAAAGCCTATATTAAAGAGATTGTGTTATACATAAAATTACGAAAAAATTAATGTTACGACTAGTGATTGTAATAAATGGCGCCATATTCACGGTTTCGTGAGGCTATCATCGTCCTCGGCTTTTGAAAGCTATGAATTTGCAATAATATGGTTATTTGAAATGTAATGGCATATATTTTCATTATATTCGGTTTAGGTATTGTTACGAGTTTAGCGGGACTCGAATTAAAATGCCGTTAGAATTACTATAGAGTTTATTAGAACTATACAAACACGTATAACACAGGTACAAATATAACCTAACACAACAGATCCAAACGTAATGCAGAAGGCCGTAATTGAATAAAACGCGCAAAGTCCGTCACTATTTGATTCCCGAATGTACAAACGTCACGCTCGTATCGTAGTCGTAGCTTGACTGCCTCCTCTCTTAATCAGGGCGTCGTTTTATACTTCACCAATATACTGTGAAATACCCTCCCGGAAACGTTGACTGAATTTCCTAGAATCAGCTTGTACTCGTAATTCGTAACACCTGGCTAATAACAATAGGCTGTACAATAACCAAATAAAAGAATACGATCATAAAAGGATTAAAATTGGTTCAAATGCCTACAGGTAATAAAATGTGTTTTTTTACAGATTAGGAGTGGAATTTGTTTTGTCGAAACCTAAGTTGTAACAGCATTTTTAGTGTTCTGTAGCCCTATTGGCAATAACATCAAAGTCATTTTCATCAAAAACTAATGGGCAAAATTTGACAGCGAGGTGCATTTTATACGCTGCTACTATTGTTATTATGTAAGTTAATAAGTCGGGAGGTGTTCAGTTCCAAAGACGTAAAAACTATATTACCCACTCTAGATTAGAACAATTGGGTGCGACATTGTAAAAAAAACGAGATGGTAGAACCTAAAAATTACTTTCACAGAAAAATTCGTTTTCAAAATGTTGTATATAATATTTATTTTTACATTTTGACTTATTTGCTTATTAGTTAACTTGTATTGTCCCTCTTTACATTATGCCCATTTCCACGACACAAAGCAGAAAAGTGGCGAGGTAAGTGGACAGTTCGCTTAAGTAAACGCAACTTATTTGCACATTTGATATTTGCACTGCCCACATTTTTAGCTACTTTCCTACTAGCTAGTTTGTTTTTGGCGAGTTTCGGAGAGTTAATTACTCTTTATTTCGAAACAATTTTTATGAACAAGGCTTGTTTGTGAGGCACTGTGCTATTATGACATAACGCTGGGGTTGTAATGATGTATTGCGATAACAACTGATTGAATATTACCAGTTATACCGTAGGACGTTATACAGTCTGAGCTTAGGCTTATAACTCGTGATGTACGCAATACCCTGACATGTGTTGATAAATATTTTCTGAAAGGTCGCGCAAATTTATTGAGCCATATATCTCAAGTGTAAAGGTAAAATGAGTGAAATGAATGGAAAACATTTTATCTGTGGCGAGGGTTCATTGATTCGAAAGGTTTGAAAACCTTTCTGTGAGGCGAATTTGTTTCTACGAATAGTATACTTGTGCGTGAGTGTTACCTTTTAGTCGAGTAGACGGAAGGATGATGGATTCGCTAAGAGCATACAAAACAAAAATATTGAAATTAAGTTTTAATTCTATTTTTAATGCATGCTGTGTTCGCATCAAGAACGTCATTCAGCAACCATATTCTCTGTCTTCTAAATTTGTTTAAAAGTACGCAAAGCTGAGTTGGCCAGTTTGCCAACCAAACTATAAAAAGAACAAAAAAAAGTTTATTTCAGTTTAACGTTGTATATTTATGCTCGGGCAACATCTGCGTTAAAGATTTAGAATGTGCCCGAATGCGTCTTATTTAAAGCGTTAAAAAATAACGTCGTTAACGCACAGCCATATTAATTTATATAATAAATAAGTTATGTGTCAAGATTTAACGTCATTCACAATGTCACATCTCAAATAACACATTAAAACTAGCCATAGCCATAGCCATATCTGCGTGAAACGACCTAAATCTTCAACACTAACGCAGATGATAACGTTATTTGTGATGCGGTATTGGTATTAATTGTTAATGACATTAAATATTTACAGATAATGTATGCTATACACACTAATGTAGCTATTTGTTTACAGTGTTATTTTTAACGCTATAAACAAGACGCAACTGGCCACAGTCAACAATTACAACGTTATCCCTGATGGAGCCCGAGCATTACAGTGTAAACTTTTCACATGGTTTCACTGGGCTATGTTTCGGAACTATCATATTTACCTTTACCGCCATTTTATCGTAAGCGACATTTGGACCTAACTTATATTTTTTGTTGCAAAAGGTATTTTAAACTGTTACATATTATGTTTTAATACTTTCAGTTTTACTTAGATTACAGCCTACCGAATCAAAAACTGAAAGTCTGAAAACAATATAATAGTTTAAAATACCTTTTGCAACAAAAAATATACTTATATCTAAATATCCCTTACGATAAAATGGCGGTAAACGCTCGGTATTACATATGAGAAAGAAGTATCTTATATTCATTTGCGTTATTGAAATGTATATTCATATCGCTTTAATTATATATTAGTAGGTATGGATGAATATAGATAATATAGAATACAAAATATTAATCCCCGTAGAACGTGCTATGACTTTTAATACTGACATCATGAAAATGTAATTCTATAACCTTTCAACTTTGTCATGCACTAATGTATAAAGATCACGGTTCTGTGCCTACTTAATGAATATTAAAATCTATATTCCATATTTCGTCTATATTATTAGGACCTTTATTGCCACATGAACCTCGGGGACCTGAAGGGTTTCTTGTCTCTAAGAAATTAGGTTTGAGGTTTATTGAGTTTTGGCGATGTTGATTTTACATGTCTACTTCAGACATGCAAGGAATAATAACTGTCTAGTGTAAACAGAGCTGTACTTTTATATATAAATGTATTTTTATTCTGTGTGTGTAAGTCGTGGTAGCGTAATGGCTAGCGTATGCGTCCCAAACTCAAAGGGTGCGGGTTCGATCCTAACCGAAACGCATGCATTAGGCAGTTTTCTGACCTAATGTGTATATTGTTACAATTACCACATGCTAACGACGATGAAGGAAAAACATCGTGATGATCTTTGTTATTCTAAATATTATGTAGGATTTCCTACAATAAAATACATTAGTATTCCACTGACGCTCCGCCGGGGTAAATTGATGGAGTGGAACGTAATTTTGCCAGCAGACTGGAATGTTTGAATTTGACCTCCACTTTTAATATATATTATACCTACCTTCACAATAAAAATATTTCTTCAAACAATAAAAATATTTCGTAATTTCTAAACATCCAGGAACGGAAAAAGAATTGTAAAACAACCCACAGCCAGGTGTAGGGTGGTTTTACCAACCATGGCCAGTTTCCCTCGAGGCCGGCAACAATTGGCTGGTTAGGAGGCGCGGCCGGTCGGCCTGTTGTAAGAGGCGACAAAACAACCCACAGCCTTTAGGGTAGGTCTCGATGGCTACAACCATCATCCGTGCAGGCAGGAACGGAAAAAGAATACTAACAGCGGCCGGTCGGCCTGTTGTAAGAGGCGACAAAACAACCCACAGCCAGGTCGTAGGGTAGGTCTCGATGGCTATGGCCAGTTTCCTCGACCAACCATGGCCAACAGCGGCCGGTCGGCCTGTTGTAGGCCGACAAAACATATCGTGGGTAGGTCAGATGGCTACCAACCATGGCCACTTTCCCTCCATCATATTGGCAGTTGGGGCCGTCAGTCTGTCTGCTGTGCTTCAGCAATAAAAAGAACAAGGCTTTCCACGCGACTTTAGCCTAAATTATAGACCTGTAGCACGGACAAAATATGCCAGAGCTGCAAGTCCATTATTACAATCGTATTGAAATTGTGGGCACTGGCTTACTAATGGCAACGTATAAATTACCATGTTTCTCAATATCGTAAAAAGCTCGAGTGGTTGCCTATCTCACTTCGCTGGAATGCTCATCTTCTCAATTTACTACATCGTATACTGTTTATACCTCATACCCCTCCTTATCTTAAGGAATGTTTCAAATTCCTTTATAAGTCACAAACACTCAATTTGCGTTCCACTAATAATCTCCTGTTAATGGCACCTACGCACTCTTCAACATTTATTCCAACTCCTTCGTCATGCAGGCTATCTTACTTTGGAACTCTTTGCCTACTGACGTCAGAAACGCTAAATCTTTTGCCATATTTAAAAATTCGCTTAGGAATCATATGTTAGTCTTACGCAATAATGTATGTGATAGTTTACAATACTCTAGACTGTAATCTACTGTTCATGTATGTCATTTTTATTTTATTTGTATTTTCCCCCCTTTTATTTGTTGCATAATAATTATAGATAATTTAAGAATTTCCTTTGAGTCAGATTGCCTAGAAGAGATCGCTTTTAGCGATAAGGCCGCCTTTTGTTTTACCAAGTTGTCTTGTTATGCATTTTTGTAATTTTTGTTTTGGTGAACAAGAAAGTGTTGTCTATGTCTATGTATATATATATATATATATATAGCATTAGTTTGTGCTGTTTGCTGTTGTGACACCTGAATTGTGGGATCCTGAGGTCTGGAGCTTTTACAAAGAGCGATCGTAACGTCTTATCGACTCTTCGAGTGATTATAGGGCTTACGTCTTCCTTGCAAAACAGATCAGTATGGAAAAAGAGCGAGGTAGCGCAGGCAGCCTTCTGGAAACCTTACCCATAGAAGACGGTGACCTAGGCTCAGTATTTTTCTTATAATCTTGAGGATTTTTTTTATGTATATATAATAACTAAGTTTTATTTATCGCAGTTTAGTATCGTATGTATCGTAGTTTTAGACTTTTTTAAGGTTCATAAAGAAGCCTAAAAACTTACTCTAACTCAATATGAATAAGAAGGTTTGTGTTTAATTGTAAATAAATATAAAATGAATAAAAAAAATAAAATTAATTTAAATGATTTTTAATTCAATAGGATTACAGTTAAATTTGTCAAAATGCGAAATTTTCTTGTCTGATAATCTGTCTAAAAACGAAAGTGACAATATTAGCAATATGTTCAATGTCGTCACACCGGTATTAAGGTCCTGGAGAGGGATTCTCTTCGCTTGCTTGAAGCCTCTATTCTAGATGAGGTCATACCAAATTATCTGTCCGAGCAATCAGCCAAATTTGATCTATCATGCTCTAAACTTTTCGATATTCACTCTTAAATTGCATATCACATTATACGACATTGTCTGTTTGTACCAAAATTAACATATGTCTTATGATACGACCCAATTTGGAAATTTTCTAATCTTATAAAACCAATAGATGACCGCATTAAAGATGTACTTAGTAAAATTTTAAATTCTGAACTTTTAGACAGCTGCTGGATCTAAGCTTCCCTACCCATTAGGTATGGAGGTTTAAGCATCCACAAAATCTCTAGCGTTGCTCTACGGGCTTTTCTTTCGTCTGTCTATAGCACTAGGCTATTATTAAAAAAAATTATGCAACACTGGAATAATGCCAGTACATCATTCTTAAATGAACCTCTAAACGCCTGGAAAATGGTCTGCCCTGGTGAAGACATTCCCACGATCCCGAATTCACAACGATGCTGGGATGAACCTATTTGTAGAGAATTAAATACAAAACTTTTAAATTCCACTAACTCTACAGGACGTGCTCGCATCCTTGCCGTTTCCCGCAAAGAGTCTGGTTCTGGCTCCAAGCTATCCCCTCCCCAAACATAGGTACATTAATGGATAATACTTATTTTTCTTTGGCAATAAATCTGCGCTTGGGTTCTCGTATATATGCACCACACACGTGCGTCTGTGGAACAGAGATAATCGCCCCGGGATACCCTGGTCTATCTTGCCGTTGCAGTGCCGGCAGATGGTCACGCCACGCTGCCTTAAATGATGTCTTACGGAGGGCACTTGCCACCGCTAACGTGCCGGCGTTTTTAGAGCCGAACGGTATTGCACGTGACGATGGTAGGTGTCCCGACGGAATGACTCTAATTCCCTAGCAACGTGGCAAGCCTTGGTATGGGATGCGACTTGCGTAGACACGTTGGCCGCATCCCATTTACCAAACACCAAGATCAGCCGGTACAGCGGCGGAAACAGCTGAATCACTCAAGCGGCGCAAATATGCAAACCTCAGAGAGAGTTATATGTTTGTGCCGTTTGTTGTTGAAACGCTTGGACCGTGGGGTCCTGAGCCCATGAGCCTCTATCAAAATTTATTAAAAGGACTCATTGACTCTTCAGGTGATCAGAGGGCTGGTGCTTACCTCGGGAAACGGATCCGTATGGCGATCCAGTGAGGAAACGTAGCCAGCCTTCTGGGCACCTTACCCATAGAAGACGGTGATCTAGGCTCAGTATTCTACTTATAGTCTTGAGGGACTATGAGTAGAATACGATACAAATAAGTTTTCTTTTATTGTATTCGATTATATATAATTTTATAATTGTAAATTATGTAAATATACTATATTTTACCATTTAAATGAAAAAAGAAAGTATAAAACGAAAATCGCTTTCGACCTAACACCATCACACGCCGAGTACGATTATATACACAAACAACTTTGTTTATACATAAACGTTTTCTCCAAACCAAATCTATTTTCGATTTCCAAGAACGCAATAAAAATGGAAGAACGATACATTCTGGAAAGCTTTTCAAATGAACACGTAATCATGATGATAGTAAATAACTCTTAACCAAAAGAAACCGTAACGTTCCTAAACACAATAACGAGCTTATTCTTTGAAATGGTCCACAAATCATTCTTCCGCTTGACGTAAGCTGAATATTCTTGGGGAAATTGCGGTACATCCACTGATTTACGGCACAAAGTGTTTTGTTAGTCAATCTTTACACTGGACACGTTATTTTCCTAATGTTCCTGGATATATATTATGTTATGTTACGTAACTCATGTGAAACGTAGCCTTTGTCACCATTTTTTCGTAAGCGACATTTGTGCTTAAGGTATATTTTTAGTTGCAACTTTCAGGTTCTGATTCAGTAGGTTATTAACTAACTAAAACTTAGTCTTAAAACAAAATATAGGTTTAAATACATTTTGCAACCAAAAATATACTTAGGTACCTACAAATGTCGCTTACGACAAAATGGTGGTAATGGCTCGATAAGAAATTGTCCAAGTGCGTATCTGTCCACGCCCAATGAACTGTTTAGCACCCATTGCTTCAACATATCAAAAATTACGTGATGCATCTTGTTTAAATCAAGTACTATTGAAAATATCAAGTTTCGCACCTATGAATTTTACATATATTTGCCACTGTCTAAAGTACGAGTAGACAGGGATAAAGGTAGGGATAGGGATAAGTATAGAAGGAAAGGGGAGCAGAAGGGGAATGAAATCCTTTTCTTTTATATATATACATACATACATATATATATATATATATATATATATATATATATATATATATATATATATATATGTATATAAATATATATTATATACACTTTCGAAGTGAATATTTCTCCATCTATTAACTTTAGTAAAACCATTTTAGGAACTTTGTTATGATTTTACGCACTACCAAGTGATATATTTCACGCCAATGTACAGGAAATAGTATTGTTGTTTCACTCTGTTACATATTTGGTATAGGTACATAAATACTTATATACATAGATATAAAAATTGTCTAGCTATGCCGCCTACCGAGACCCGGTCGTAGAGGAAGGATGACATGCGTACCAATGGTCTTAAAACGAGGGATGCTGAAGACTGTGCGAAGTGGAAAAGAAAAAGTAGGAAAGCGGACCCTGGGCGTCGGGTGATGATGATGATAGATATAAATATAGGTCAGAAAAATAGCTGTGACTTACATTAACTCACGGATATGGTAATTCTATAATAGTTGCATTTTTGCCAAAATGGTTATGCAACTTTAAACGCCAATGCTCAAATGCCTTGCTAACTCGCAATTAAAATATTGTGTACATAACATTGTTCTACCATAGCTAAATGTACATACATATACAAAGGTCATAATATATGCAAATAAATCTAGTTAAACAGTTAATTATACACAAAGAAAACTTGATAATCTTCCTTTGTATTACACAAATAAAAGTAAAAAATGTACTTGTGTAACACAACTGTTATACTACTATTAATTACTCACATTACAATTGAAGTAATTAAACGTATCAGTTCTGTTTTTGCCTCAATTAGTTCTATGGTCACGGTACTACAATGAAACAAAACATAGTAGTAAACAAGTTTAACCTTGAAAGGTTTTAAGAACGACGATTTTTTCGATGTTTCGGCCATTTTTCAGTAGCTGTGAACACAGAAGACAAAGATGTCAAGTATCATTGAGTAACATTAAAGTTATTATTATACCTAGCTTTAATAATTTTATATAATAATATTTTCTTAAGTTTTCGCGACTTGTATACATAATAAAACTACGATTTAACGGTTTTATGCGCGGTAATTTATTTGATTTTCATTATTCCGACGTTTCAGCCACTTTTCAGTAGCCGTGATCACTGAAGACAAAGATGTCAAGTGTCATTGTGTAACATTAAAGTTATTATTTAGCCACCGCCAACTTGTTAATATGAATAATTTAGTTCTAATTTTGTTTATGGTTATAATTTACTGTATGGGAGCCTAATCTAATTTACCACCGCTTCGCAACATGTTAAACTCTTCAGCAAACATACCTAGCTCTAATAATTTTATATAATATTAAAATGGGTGGAAGGAAAAATAAATTATCAATCAAGTTGGTTTGTGTTCCGGTGCAAGCAGAAAGAGCTCATAGTGTCTTGAGGTATTAATAATAATCAAGACCCAAACCCAGCAAAAACCAACTGCCATAAAAGTCGGAATAATAAAAATCAAATAAATTACCGCGCTTAAAACCGTTAAAATGTAGTTTAATTTTATATAATGTTAAAAGGGGTATGAGTACATAAGGGGATCTTTGAAAGTTACACCCGCGACTGCAAAATTGAGAGGAAGAAGATTAAGTTGCATATAATGAGGAGGGATGAAAATCACGTGACAAAAAGAATGTTAAACTGCAATTTGGATGGGTATAAATGTAAAGATAGATCAAAAAAGAGTTGGATGGATTGTGTGAAGGATGATATAATGATTTGTGGTGTGACAGAGTATGTATGTCAGAATAGAGGAGCATGGAAGCAAAAGACATTTGTGCCGATCCTAAATAATTGGGAGAAGGCGAAAGAAAAGAGAATGTTAAATGGGGTGGGAGGTAATGTAAGAAGAGATAATTATGAAAACGTTGTTTTAATTATGTGTGTGTACTAGTCGCGAAAACTTAAGAAAATACTACTTGAAAGATTTAACCCATTATATCTACTAACTAGGTTATGTCCGCGACTTTGTCCACGCTTGTACGACAGAAAGTATCGCAGAATTTAAAAAAGAATGTAAGCTATGATTTTAGTGGAAACTGTATCGGAATAAGGTTAATATTTTTATGCATCCGAAAAACTTCAAACCGCTCCCGAGGTTATTTCCGGAAAAAAAAAAATCACACATTTTATGACATAAAATGCTATTGATCAATGAAAAAATGACATTGGAATTCGATTCTTTTTTAATCTGGCTATTTTAAATCATTCCCAGAAAATTTTCCGCCAGATTCTCAGGATAAAAAGTAGCACAGATGTTAAGTCAAAGAATTTGCTGTCTATCAGCGAAAACCGCATCGAAATCGGCCCAGTAGTTTTTACGTGAATCTCGAACAAACAGACAAACCGACAAGAAATCTAAAAGAAATTGCGTCGAGTTCTCCATCGTTTATATAGTCTACTCCAGTTGTTTTTTTAAATAGCTGCAATGTACAGACACGGCATGTTTAGAATTTTATAATATTATAGATATATACGAAAATACTTTTTAAATTGGATGGATAATTATTTCAATAGTCGCTTTGGCATGAATATAGTTCTAAAATACGGGGTACCTAATGGCTCGTCCGCAAAATGCTATATTACCCATCTTTACTAGAAATAGTTGAAGGAGTGCGATATAAATTCCTTAGCGTTGGCGTCGTCGGTCCTTAATGGATTTCCTATACAGTTTACTGTGCAATAACGCTGTGGTTTCAACTACTAATGAAATATACCGCAGATATGAAATTCTTACATATACAGTTAAAATGAATGTATACCTATATGATAACACATCAGGGCTGTTTTATACTAGCTAATTCAAATCAATCTATAATATTATAAAAATCTAAAAATGCCGTGTCTGAAGATTAAAGCTATTAAAAAAAACAACTGGAATAGACTATATAAGCGACGGAGAACACAATGCATTTTTTTAGATTTCTTGTCTGTTTGTTCGGGATTCACGTAAAAACTGCGAAGTCGTGGGCATATCCTAGTATACTATAAATATGCTAAGTTTATGTGTAACTTCTTTATAGACTTGGATAACATAAAATTCGACACACTTAAAGTGCATATTCCCACAAGATTTAGTGTTGTAGTATGTATCTATATGCGCGCAAAAGCTTTAGTAATTAGTAAAACTACCAAAAATCTAGGGTATACAATAAATTTGGGAACATTTTCTATATAGTTGTATGAAATTTATGTTCTTAAATTAATAAAAAAGTTTATAACGTGTAAATATCTTGATAAAAAAATTAATAATTGTTTGGAAATCTCTTAACATACTTAACAATTGAATCATAAATTAGTCTAATTAAATTACGCTTTTAATAATTCATTAATGAGCTCATTTATTCTTTGATTTCCCATATACGTCGTCTGACGTTACAGTCTATTAAAATATAGTTGTACATATATATATATATATATATATATATATATATATATATATATATATATATATATATATATATATTATCACGCCTGTTTCTCATGGGGTACCTACCCCTAGAGACTATAGATCTCCACTTGCGACTATCCTGACAAACAACTGTCGCTTCATCTTCATATAGTTGTAGTTATGGATATATCTAAGTCTCCAAGACCTAATAAAATATTAATGTGCCGTCCGAACTATAAAATACAAATAACTCGTTGAATTTACCATTTGAATTTCAAGTTTAACTTTTATTCCTTTTTCAGATGATACCACCTCGCTAAAGCTAGCACTGAACTATTCAACCAAATGATTTGATAGAAACGACTCAAAAAATGACGTGCCCGTTCAGAAGAGCCTCTTCACAGCATCAGTTCGCTAATGGCAGTTCAGGAAAAAAGACAGAATTCCGCTCCCGACAATCCTCATTCCATTTACCAGGCGCTGAAGAAGAAGAAACTGGACGCAATACATTAACTTTGAAGAACTTAAGCGAGGCACTACAACTTCTTACTGCACCGTCGGTAAGTTTTTAAATACACTTATTCTCTATCCTTTCACTTTCTTTCAACCATTTGAGGTCGGTATAATATTATTTTTCTTCTTCTATACTCCTTTATTTTAGTATCCTCATGTCGTTCGTAACACAATCCAACCATCTTTATTTTGGTATTTTATTATACATGGGAAATCAGGAAGGACCATAGGCCGCATGAAGGAGAAAGGTCAGGGCCAGCGTGTGGGATTCATGAAGTCGGGGTGCCACTAGCACCTCACGTAAGAAGTGCCATTGCTACGCCGCAGTTCGGGATATCCACTAAAATCCAAGTCCGATCTTCGAACGTCCCTTGTCCGGGCTGTGGACTCGCTTGCGCATTCACCCCCAGTCCGAACGGACGACGGTCGGCCTTTTACGGGCTGGCCCCACCATTTGTTAGCCGGAGAGCTGGGTCTCTACGGCTAGCTTGGGTCTCACCACGAGGTGAGATGATACCTGAAGAACTTTCAGTTTAACACGCTATTTGTCACATGATTTTCATTGCTCCTCATGAAAAGCCCATACCGTCTTAATCTTTCAGTTATAGGTGCAATTTAAAAAAAATCTCCTTATGTACTCATTTCCCACCTTGCCAATTCTTGTAATACCACAAATCTATCCGAATATTCTCTTCTCAGTCAAGTGGAGACGTTTATTATCGTAATATTAGTGAAGTACAAAGGTATTTTTTCTTATATCCCTCTTTTTATTATAGTATAGGTTCGCATTTGAGATAATGCTCACCCGATTACAAGCGGAGATGTGGTCTAAGATAGAGCACGCCTATCTAGAACGTGCGGGACTTGTAGACACCCTGGTTTTAGGTTGTGGGAAAAACAGATTCCGGCAGTGAGTCCTCTTTAGGTCATTGAGTCGTGTAAATTCAGAATTTTATTGATTGAAACACCATTACCGAAAGTGTCCATATTTTGTTTTCAAAACAGTAATTTTAAACGGTCTATAGATAGTGGAACAGGAGGGCGAACGTTAAAAAAGCGCAGGCGACAGCGATGCGGTGCTTTTACATGGATTCGTTCCGCTCCGCTTCCGCTGTATGCAGTCATTAAAGCGCACTTTAATCTATCTGATACGAATACAGTTTTGGCTATGCTGTGAATTGTAAAGCTAGCAAATAATCATTTGAGAACTATAATATATTTTTTAAATCTATTTTCTCTCTATATAAATATAAATTAACTATAGAAATGTATGTACGCGCACACCTTGAGAACGACCTTCATGATTTTTTTGTGTGTGTTTGAATGGATCCCTAGATGGTTAACATTCACAATTAGAACCGGTAGGTGGCGCTGAGATCGGGTTCTAGGATCCTTCTAATCTCCTGGACCGATTTTTAAGGTTTTTGTATGTTCAAGAGGGTCCCCGGATGCTTTAGATTCACAATTGGGACCGGTAGGTGGCGCTTGGATCGCTTTTATTTTTTAGGGCAGGACAACGTCTGCCGGTACCGCTAATTTCTAATATAATAACAACACAACGTCACATTGCTGGGCTTGGGCTTCCCATTAATACATAACGGACAGTATACCTGCTACGCTTGTCCAAGGTAGATTGGCGGGTTGGACACATCGGTTATCTCAATGTGCAGGTTTCATTACGATTTTTTTTTCATATCACGTGGTAATTGTAACAATATGCACGGTAGGTCAGTAAACTGCCTAAGTGGTACATGATTTGCGGTCAGGATACGGACCCGCGCACTTTGTGTTTGGGACGCTTATACGCTAACCACTAAACTTACCACCGTCTTTAAATTTCTAATAGGTTTAATTCAAATACTGTTTATCTTATTTCTTGATTTATATATATATATATATATATATATATATATATATATAGATTATCCTAATTAAATATTGCAAACCGACTTGTGCTTGTATGGTTATCGGGAAAAAAATATAGTAAAGATAAGATAGATAACACTTTATTATACACCAATACAAAAATGAACTTAAAGACTAAAATTGTATCTAGTTATGTACAAAGGGCGGTCTTATCGCTAAAATGCGATCTCTTCCAGACAACCCCATAAGACTGTTTTCTTTAATAACATTTCTATTCTGTATATTTTATAATTATCGTATATTTATTTTTTAAATGATTTTTGTAGTGTTTTCTGAAGTTTCCGCGACTTGTATATATTGTTACGAGTTGCAGAACTCAAATTCAAATGCCGTTGGAATTATTATGGACTTTATTAGAACTATACAAACACGTATAACACAGGTACAAATAGAACCGAACGCAACAAGTCCAAAAATAATGCCGAAGATCGTAATTCAATAACACGCGCAAAGTCCGTCACTAAATAGATTACCGAATGTACAGAAGTCTTGCTTCGCTCGTGGTTATCGTTCGACTGCCTTTCCTCAATCGGGCCATTGCTTTATATCGCACAAATACAACATGTCCGCCCGGCAGTATGGACCGAATTTCCTAGAATCGTAATCCGCACACCTGGGTAATTATGCCTGCAAACGGCCATAAATGAGTACAATAAGCTGTTCTCCACAATAAACAATAAATAAGGAAAGAAAAGAAGACAATCGTAAAAGAATTACAATTAGTTCAAATGCCGACAGGTAATAAAATATATTTTTATAGATATACAGGTAGGTTTTGTTTTTGTTGAACTTAAGTTGTAACAATATAATCGACTTCCGTGATCACGTCGTGAAACGCCGAAATAGAAATCAAGTAAATTGCCGAGCTTGAAGTTGGTGAAACGTAGATTTAATTATGGTTATTATGTTAAATAAACTTAAAAATTAATCACACACTGTCACAGGATGATGCAAAGCACTTTCATTCTTTCATTCCGCTTGTAACACTACTCGTGGTTTACGTGGTAGGAATATATTTGCGCGCTGGTCAGTAACTACGTCCGAGAAACGACTTGTTGTTAGTACAGTGGGCAGTAAGCAATAAAGTAAGTAAGTTAGCCCCAAGTTGTAAATATATTACACTGCAATGTGCATTTGAATATTTAATGCTCTATAAAGTAACAACCCAGAAGTGCTATTTGGAGCGTCCGTAGTAATTTAAAGTACTACAAAATTGGTTTTCACTCCCTCAGGTTTCCTATTTTTTCTTGACATTATTTCTTACTTTGCTTTTTTTCTTTTAAAATGTAATTTAGTTATTTTCCCGAATGCTAGTTGTGGATTTTATTTTATTTTATTTGGGGGGGGGGGGGGGCTAAAAGTTATAATAATATTTACTAGAATACAAACTAACTAACGAGAAGCTATTAATAAGCCTCCACACATGACAGAAAAACAGTAAACAAGTTGTTTTTTTTGTATTTAAGTACAATTTTCTCGCGAAAAAGCTAATGATTATTTGACATTTATTACATGTTTACAATTGTAGATATACTGTATTTTATATTATTTAAATGTAATTGTTTATTAATTTATGGCACATTTAAAACAATACCAATATACATATAAGTAGGCTAATTTTACTTGTACTCTTGAATTTCATTTTTATGAGGTTTTAAAGGAATGTTTGGTATTAAGACAGTATTTTAAAATTAAAAATATAGTCGTAAGCATTTTTAGTGTTAAATGCCACGCAACAATGCCGTAAGAGCGACCGGCAAGTGTTGTAGTCATTTATCACTGATTCATATTATTATATACCGATCGAATTTTTATACACTGATTCATATTTTTATACACCGTGTCAAGGCCATAAACTTAATTTATAAAAAAGTATATCGTGAATTCGTGACATTACAACTGTCACTTAAAACATTGTCAATTGTGTTCTATATGTTATTGTTTATAAGTGTCACTTTTCAATTCGGAAATAAATGGTTAATTTGTTGGCAAAAGATTTTTGTTTAAATCCGACATTATTACACAAGCAGAATCAGCGAAACAAGTCAATAGATGGTTTTTGATCACGATTCCAAACACTCTGATTCATATTATTGTAGAAAGTAACTAGACTCATTGTTCTAATTGGATTGACTACGAATTCATATCATGCACGAGTCCAAATTACGCGGCTACCTCTAAATTAAATTTCATAAACACATTTGAAGCTTCTAATGTTAACTAACATTACATGACATAGTAAAAAGTTTGATTATCATACATAATATAGACGACCGACTGCTGGACTCAGGCCTCCCATTATAATATAGAAACGGACAGTATATCCGCCACGCTTGTCCAAGGCGGATTGGCGGGTTTGACGCATCGGTTATTTCGATGTGCAGGTTTCATCGCAATGTTTTTCCTTCACCGTTAGCACGTGGTAATTCTAACAATATGCACATTAGGTAAGAAAACTACATAAGTGGTGCCTTCCCGGCCATGATTCGAATCCGCGCCCTATAAGTTTGCTAAACGCTAACCATTAAGCTGCCACGACTGCATTATCATTTATGGCTGGTTCCTACATTTTACTATTCATTCACTTGCCCTACAATCGGTGAAATTTCGACATTACTTATATGTAAGGCAAATAAACTGTCGTTAAGATATAGCAACCAGCCATAAGGCGACCCAAAGACTCTCATAGCTATCGGCTGTAAAATCTTCGTTCAGTAATGTTACGAACACGTGTCTTAACAATACTCCATTGTGATTGTATTACGATACAAAGTATCATTCAAATTTCAAAGGTATGTATGGCTATCGAGGCTTATTTGATTGCTAATAGACGTCATAAAAATTTATTGGTTTACGTGCACTGAATTTAAAAGGCTGATAAATTCGGTATAGTGTATTATTTTTAGCTCGTTGATGTGACGTGTGTATAGAATATTACTCATAATATAGCTTTAGTTATTCGTCTGTAGCTAGCCTAAATAGCTGTGTCCGCGACTTCGTCCGCGTTGTAATTTTTTCGCGGTACCCTAAAAACTGTAAAAAATAGCC
Organism: Dendrolimus houi; assembly: GCA_039645545.1. Taxonomy (NCBI): domain Eukaryota; kingdom Metazoa; phylum Arthropoda; class Insecta; order Lepidoptera; family Lasiocampidae; genus Dendrolimus; species Dendrolimus houi. Next base: position 12,214,601 of record CM077136.1, read on the forward strand.
TAAGTTACTCATAACATCAGCTATTTGCCACTGAAAGTTCCGTCAAAATCGCTCCGGCGTTTCAAAAATTAGCCGGAAAATCCAAACAGACAAAAATTTTAAACATTGATTTTTTTGATTTAAGTACCGTATACATTTTTATATGCAAGATACCAGCTTTTAACTAAATGTTAAAAGCTGGTATCTTGACATTGCATACAGACACTTTTATCCGTGCAGGAATGGAGAAAGAATACAATTTCCTGCAGCCGGGCGGCCTGTCCTAAGAAGCGACAAAACAACCCACAGCCAGGTGGTAGAGTATTTGCCTGACTGGATGGCTACCACCCCTGGTCTAAAGTATATCGCCATAACAACCTTAAGTTGTGATCCGGCATTAGTGACCAGGTTCCAGTCTCCCTTAGAGAGCAGCAGCGCATTTGTAACACCTTTGGTGTTGCAAATGTCCATAGGCGATGGTAACCACTTTCCATCAAGTGGGCTGTCTGCCTGCCTGCTGAAATCTTGCATTAAAAAAAAACCAATTTTATTTATCTGTATAGATTTCATGCTATGTCAAATATTTTATGGCATTTTTGGTATTGCCTATGTGCTCAAATTTTCGTCCCCAGATAAATTCCCCAAGCTCTTCTAGTCCCCAAAAATATCCCCACAACATAATAAACCCCCATAATGGGGCAATTAACCCATTTTAGAGACCCTGATATTAAGTACAAAATGATGTGTTATACAAATGAATAGTTCTTAAGTCGCTGGAAGGGACTAATATCTAAGAGACAGGCTTGGCCTAGTATAGGTGTTAGTACCCAAACAGTCTTAATTTTAAGACCAAATGTAAATTTAATTTTGGTGTTAATAAAAATCTTATTATTATTAATGAACGGGTCATTTATGCCATGATCGACTCGTCAAATGTTCCTCCTCTCTGTAAAAAGGGTTGGACGGAAAAATTGATATACTTTACGATCTATATTTAGATGTGTGGCCAAAATTATTATTAATTATAATAGTTATTATTTCTAAAACTTTAAGAATCTTAGCCACTAATCCGATGCAGCCGAAGATCTTTTGTTCAGTTGACCAACGTTCTTTTGTTATAAAATGTACAAACAATTATTATTTCTATGTTATCGACCACTCGTCACTAATCCGTCTTTTGTTCTCGAACTGTTTTATTACCCAACCCTACTGTCTCAACTAACTCCTCAATTTATTTTAAAGATTTATATTTTGTAACTGTCAATGAAGACATATATAATATTATGATTATGATTATATTGTGTGAACTTGAGCAGACGACTTGGTTAGTGTATGATTTTCGGGGCGTTTCCATACTGATAATAATTAGTAGAGCGAGAACCACATACAAGCGAGACGTGTGTACTACAATCGGGAATCTAATAGTGACGGACTTTGCGCATTTTATTGAATTACGACTTTCTGCATTACGTTTGGACTTGTTGTGTTCGGTTATATTTGTACCTATGTTATACGTGTTTGTATAGTTCTAATAAACTCTATAATAATTCCAACGGCATTTTAATTCGAGTCCTGCAACTCGTAACAATATTTTTAGTTTATAATTCTCCTTTAAAGTTTATTTTAAATATTCATTTCAATTTTTTTCTGCCATCTGTGGAGGTTTATCAATGGCTTCTCCTTGTTTATATATGTGTACTATATATATGTACCCTAGTTTCTAAGATAAAATAAATAAATAAAATTATTCTTTAATTAAGCTGAAATCACTGTACTATAATTGTTTCTAACTCTACATGTGTTAAAAGCATGTTCTAGCATTCATCATGTTAGAACGTTCTCTTATCAATTCATTGTGTCATTTTAGATTGTATATGTATGTAATATTTTAACAGCACAAGTCTGTTGTAGTTGTGAGTGTATGTTAAGCAGATCAACAAGCTCATATGTAATCGTTTAGACTTGGGCCAATTTTGTGTTGTACTCTGTTTTATACGCCTAAATAAATAAATAAATATTCTTGACAATTATCTAACAATAAGGTATCTCAAATACAATATAAAGAAGTAACGGAGTACAGGATGCTAAGAATGATGTCACTTAAGACCTATAATATGTTTAAAATGTCACTAGATTTAACTGTCAAAAGTTAGCCATCCAGTCTGTTTTAATGGCCCTGGAAGTTTGGACATGCGAGAATAGTTAGTGTGCATAAATGAACACGTTACATACAGTTTGATTGTTTAATTTGTAGTTTCAAAGATAGGTGTCACTGTTTGAGATTTGAAGTTATATAATTGGGGAATTATGTTCGACATGGATATTCGTATAATAAAATTACAAACAGTTTATCTGTATCTTGTGTTCTAATTTTAGTAAAAGTCCTGCGTTTGACAGCGTATCTATTGGGAGCTTATTACTTATCCCGGTTTTATACATCTTACCATGTGTTCTAAGGGCTTTAATATTGGTATAAAATTTGACTTAATATCTATAAGTACTAATTTTCTACAACGGTTAGATAAATAAAATAAGTAAGAAACAAGTGTATGACAACGGTGTGGTTGGTAGAATTGGAGCCGGTAGACTGTGACCTACTTACCATGATCAAAGGGCAGATGTTTCGAAAAATAGGTAAGAAGCAGTTGTAAGCGTGTGTGTATGGAGAGATTAATGAAAGCACATGAAGCAAAAGATGTTGGTGTAACAAGGGAAGATGCATCGTTTCTGCCTACCCCTATGAGAAACAGGCTTGATAATATGTATTTGTAAGAAATATTTATTAACCCGCCATTGGTGACCTAACACTTCGATTACCGTAAGGATAAAGCAAACAAATTTTGCTCTGGTCTGATAGTTACTGGAATCAGCCCCAGTGTTTTCTGTTGTATATTATCCATAACACAAGCGAAGTTCCTTAACTGGTAAATATTAATTTTTGGATAATTGTATATGTTGTGTGCGGTCGTCTTTAGTTGTATATATAATAAGCTTTCTTGTACAAACGTTGCTTCACTAATTTTTAAACTTGTTTGCCGAAAGCTCTTCTTCATCTTATCTCTTTTTCCTCTTGATCATACAATATTATATTATACATGTATGTCTCTGCAGACCACGGGCCATAAAAATGGCCCGGACGTTTGGAGAGCTTGCGTGGGGCCCTGGGAAGGCCGACACGTAGAGGCTCCTTGATACATTTAATCTAAATGTGGCGTGACACTGACCGGTGATTGTCCCTGTCTACACCGTATAAAATGCACCCAAGAACAAGCTCCGGTAAGTGTAGGACTATTGTAGGGAATGAGAACAAAAGGTACCGGGCTATTGGAATGAACTGCTAGTAAAGTTACAGGTCGGGGACTATGGGGACTATGGCGTCTGCCCGTCGCAATATTCAAGGAACATGGAAAAAATGGGCAGAAGGTGACTCGCCACTCATACTCACTGCATGGGACCCTAAAATACCGAGATTGGTGAGGGATAACATGGGTGTGAGTGGCTAAGGGGTGTCGAGAGGTGGGCTGCAGGTTCACCGAAGCTACTTCTGACGTTATGCCATTTATCACTTCCACCCCTGGAGCTTGAGTCTTAGCTCTAGCGATCTCCACTCCGTGCCGACTGGCTAAGGCAAGCATGGAGGCGGGGACCTCACACCTGACTCCGAGGGCCTTGCCTTGGCCCCCGGAGTCAGGTCCGAGGTGTCGCTGCTCACCTAACACTTCGCCACGAAGCTCCCCTAATGTTTGGAACATAATAATAGGATGCCAATCATTGTATTGTGGTGCCAGCGATAGTAGTTTCCACTCGTTAATTTTCTTTTCGCCTTACGTAAATATTTTTCATTTGTCTGATAAAAAGAATGAGGCTAATTTTAACAATGAAGTTAGTGCCCTGTGGGGTATGAATAAATAACAGTGGTGAACATTTTAAAACTTAACTCTATAAACATGCCAAGGCTGTCTGCAAATCATCATGCAAGAGATAAGTTACTACAATATTGAAAAATATTATTTTGTGATTCTAAAGAACGATCATCAATCCACCTGTCTTAAGTTTTTTTTTAATATTTCTTCTCCTTCCTGACAAATACGATCTGTCAGGGTATTATTTACATTCTCATATCTATTACATGTTGTTTACTAGTCTAATTTCAATCTTACATCTAATATATTTATACTATTTTCCTATTACTATCTATGTATATTCTTCTTATAGCTAGCTAACTTTTCATTTATTATTACTTTTCTTATATTAAACTTACACAAGATGGCTTCTATATGTTTATTGCCTATAATATTACCTTTTTAAAATATATATTAAATAATACCTAAACATTCAATTAGTATTTTATATATCCTTATTTCGCTTTATAACTGTATTTTGACGGCCTCTGTGGTTGAGCGGGCTAAGCCTTTGCCGGCTTACCTCACTGCAACGCAGAGGCTCCGGGTTCGATTCCTGGTATAGCAAATTTCGGAAACGTATTTTCTCCGTTATTTACTGTGGTCTGGGTGTCTGGGATCGGCCCCAGAATGGTCCGTTGTATATTACCCATAACACAAGCGTATCTTGCTTAATTTGGGGATATACAGTGTGTGTGTGTGTTTGTCTGCCGATTTATTTTTATTTATTATTTACGATATTCATGCAATACTTATTGAAGTCATCTAGGTGCTTCTTTGCCATCAGATCATACATGTTCTCACCTGTCTTAAGTTACTGACTCATTTATTTATAAGGTTTTCAAGTATTTACTGCCGTTAGTGACAGTCAGAATTTATGATGCTATGAATAACTGAAGAACGGTTGACGTTGGAGATGTTATTTGATTTATTTTATTTTAAATCCCTGGTTTTATAATAACGTCAAATGTTAGCTACTTAAGACCTTCTATCTCAAATTATGAGGTCTTTTTTTTCAGTGATTCTCTACGTGAACATTCACATCATACAATAGAAAAGCCTTTTATAGATTTCTTCTATTTAAATTTCAAACCAACAACACTAGATATACTTTTGTTTTCCTTGTAATTGCACTTATCAAAGATAAACAGTTTATTGTGGATATTGTAACATTTTGATATAATGAGTTACAGTTTTACACAACAGTACACCAATTTTAATAGCGCAAAACAGATTACCAATAGTGTAAGCGAGGCAGAACTAACAATGCATAGCAAGCAACACTCTGCCTTTTGCGTTTTCGAATAAAGATTTATATAGATTATTTCCAAGTCGGAAACTGATCCACCTTTCTGAGCAAATGTAAACTGCCGATCGGGATTATAATTTGTGTAATACGGAGGTTTTGGTAGTTAACAGTCACTATTGCATTTTTTAGATTTCTACGATTTTAGATCCTTACCATATATTATAGGGTAAGTGTTTATTTTTCGTAGTATATTACAAAGATTTTGCGGCTGGCAGTGCTTACCACACACTAAATGGTAAGTAAAATAAGGTTTTTGTTAGTCTAAGTTTGAAGTACATAATTACGGTTCTATATTTAAAAAACGAAATGTCGGAAAAAAGATATGTCCAGATTTTTTTATATTTTTAATCGTAGTTATTTTTTTATGTTTGCTAATATAAATATTATATTATAAAACCTTACTCGATGATATTTGTCAATACTGTGAAAGACTGGTGAAATTGAAACATATATATGTTTATTCTGACTCGACCAGACATACATGTGTTAAATATCACATGATAAATCTTATTAGTTCCTAAAACAATCATGTGTGTCATACAGACAGATCCAGTGAGGCCATAAGGGCTCTTTATTACCTTTGGGCACTGGAATCTTTATAAAAAAATTAATTATTTACATTAACAAAGTCAGTGCTATGAGCCTTGCGATACTATGTAATATCACTTCAGGTAATTAACGATGTTTCTAAAGCTGTTCCAATTAACAGTAGATTGTATCAATTAAGGCAAAGCAATCAAACAATGTTGTCGGTGACTAGTGATCGATTATGGAGATGGCACGTAATTATACAATCTAGTAACCTACCTATAGTGGCTACAATTGCAATAATAGCAGATACTTTATTCGCTGTGACTGTGGAAGAAAGTTGTTGTTAGGGTGTGTGATAATTTTTTATTACTAAATATTACAATCTAGCCTATAGAGACTAATAAATAATTTAATTTTAACGTAATATTCTACAAAAAAAATATATCTATGAATATGTCCTTTAGAAAGAAATAAAGAAAAATGTTTATTTAGAACAAGATACAAAAAGACAAAATAGTAACATAACATCTATTATGGTGCCCTAAAAAGGCCCATGCCCAGCATAATGCTGGTTTCACAACCAGCGCTGATCTTCCGCCAGGACCTGTAAGTAATGCCACGGCTTAACTCTACAAAGCAATTTAATAAGTTTACACACAATATTTACATATTACTCGAAATTGCAATTAGTATTGTTTCCAGTTGTAGGACTCGAATTAAAATGCCGTTGGAATTATTATAGAGTTTATTAGAACTATACGAACACGTATAACACAGGTTCAATTATAACCGAACACAAGAAGTCCAAACGTAATGCAAAAAGAATTCAATAAAACGCGCAAAGCCCGTCACATTTAGATTCCCGATTGTAGTAAACACGTCTCGATTGTATCGTGGTTCTCGCTCGACTGCCTTCCTCATTCAATTAGGCCATCGTTTTATCCTGCACAAGTGCAATGTGCCCGCCCGGCCACGTAGACCGAATTTCCTATAATCAGCTTGTACTTTAAAATCCGTAACACCTGGCTAATGACTACAATACAACAATAGGCTATTCTCTAGAAACGTATGCCAATAAATAAGTAAACAAAAGAAGACGATCATAAAAGAATTACAATAGTTTCAATGTTATTAGTTCAAATGCCTACGGGTAATAAATGTGCCTCTACAAATCTGTACGAGGAATTTGTCTTTGTCGGCGCTTAGGTTGTAACAGTATGTATAACAAAACTTAACAGTACAAATAAAACAAAAACATAAAAACCAGTGACGAACTAGACATATAAAAATAAATAAACTACTAGTGGTTTGTTATGTCACTTCATTTGACTTATAATAACTATAAAATTCTTGTATTATATTTGAGGTCTCTCTGGTCAATTTGGTGGTCAATTAGGAATTTTTTATCTTAGTTCGGAATCCAAAAACAGACTGCAGGCATAGCATGCATGCCATTGGCACTTTACTTAGTTATTATTTATTTAAGCACAGAATAGATTACAATCTGTTCAAAATTAATATACAGGGCCAGATTATAATCCAACTACGTGCTAATTAGATAAACGACAAAATGGGTATTATAAAGAAAGTTGTTCTTAGTTAATTTTACAAATAATATAACAAATGTGAGTGAAAATCGACAATAGATATTAATACCGATTGTGTGAGAGAGAGATAATTTTTCGTCTGTTAGGGCGCATTCACAAGTTGTCGTGTCTTATATACAGTTTTAATTTTTCACCATACACTACATTTTATACTACAGTAACTCAAATGGTTTAGTTCTTTTGAGATTTTACAATTGCAATAATAACTTTATTCGCTATGAATGTGGAAGAATGTTAAAAGGGTGAGAGTTAAAATAAAAGGAGAAATAACCGAATCTACTGAAATATGGCCGTTTACTACTGGGTTTGGGTCTTAGTATGGTTGTCATAGTTTTGATGATCGGAACCCAAACAGATGGTACTAGCTACCCGTCTTCTCTATTGAAATTCGAGTGTTTTTATGATTTCAATAGCCTCACGCAACATTCATACCTATGAAAGGATTCCCTTTTGCGAAGATTTGTAGTTTGCCGAATCTCATGCAAAAGTTGTGTTTATCCAGTGTATGTTTACACACAGTGTATGTTAACGTAATATTAATTAAGTGTTTCAACCGTGCAGGAACGGAGAAAGACTACAATTTCATGCGGCCGGGCGGCCTGTCGTAAGAGGCGACAAAATAATCCACAGCCAGGTAGTACGGCATTTGCCCATCTGGATGGCACCCCTGGTCTAGAGTATGCCGCCATGACAACCTTGAGTTGTGTTCCGGCATTAGTGGCCAGACTCCAGTCTTCCTTAACAGAGCAGCAGCGCCTTTGGTGTTGCAAATGTCCATAGGCAATGGTAACCGCTTTCCATGATGTGGGCCGTTTGCCTGTCTGCTGAACTCATGCAATAAAAAAAAAGTTAGGTATTAGTCGCGAAAACTCAAGAAAGTACTAAAGAGATCCTTGTAAAAGGCATTTTAAGGCCCTTTAAGACTGGAAACAATACAGCTTCTTAGGGTTCCGCAGTCATATTGACATAAATGGAATCTGTCTGCGATTATCATGCTCATCTGTATGCGTGGATACATGGATAAAATTTAGTACCCTATTAGTGAAAGCACCAAAAAAATTATAGTTTACGGCTGTCCCCTATATCATGTAAATGAGGATGGAATTTTTGAAGAGAAAATATCTTTAGGCACTTTGAGCACTTTTGGGATTCAAAAAAAAATTAACTCGCCTAACTGTCAAACTTAGATACAAAGTTTTTACTTCTGGCGTGCAATCTTACGACTGACAGCTATTTTTTAATGCACGTCGTCATATGGTAACTTTAGACAGATTTTGAAAAATCATGACGATGTTCTTTAATTGCTGTTTTATTGAAGTCAAAAGGAGGGCAGATATTTTTAGAGTCATTATAATTGACCACCACTCTCTAACTTTGACGTGAAAATTCTGAAAAACAAATGTGATTTTATAGGACTTCAAAAAAATTTGTGATAAAATTACATTGAACAATATCTGTTACGTAGTTTTCGAAATGTAAGGTATTTTCGATTAAGGGCCAATTTTTCAATCATCAAATAAAAATTATCAGTCGAATAAACTATAAACTGAGTGAATTCAAAAGTTAACCCATTCAACTGCCATTTCTAATTTTACCATGTTATACTTTATTCTATGAATAACTTCTATCTGGTGATTGAAAACTCGAACCTAAATCTATATATTAATACGTGAAGCAAAAACCTTGTACCCCTTTTTACGAATATTGCGCGGACGGAGGAGTATGAAACTTCGCACATTTATAGTTTACATAGAGAAGAAGCGACGAATACTAATATTTTTTTAAATTATGCATAAAAATACATTAAATAAATAAAAAAAAAATATACACACTACCATTTGACACACACACGCATATATACTCTTTTGTTTATTGTTCAAGTCAAATTAACAGTGTCGCCTTGGCAAAATCTGTGATTATAGAATTATATTCTTTGACATTACTTATTATGGCTGAATTTTCGAACACGGGCGACCACTAGTATTTTTAAATAGATCCGTCGCCAAATGACTAAAACAGTAGATATTTGTCACTTCTTCGAAATCTTGAATCTGATTTCTATAGTAAATTAAATCAAATAGCGACAAGAAAATAGATTGAAATTATTCAAATATTCATCAATACGGAGGAGGAAGCCCAAGAAATTCCAACTCCATCGAATTTGCAACCAGCTGTAGAATATAATCACAGAAAATAGCTGGTCTTGCCGCACTATTGAGAAATAACTGAATGTAGCTCTAACCACAGACGTGCGGAACGTATTGAACGGAGATATCTCCTACTAATTCGGATGTTGAATAAAAATATTACCATTTATTTGGGCGATTAACCAATGAATTAATATTATAAATCCCTATTAATATTATAAATGTTACGTTTTCAAGTAAAAACTACTGGGACCGATTTAGCTGAAACTCAGTTTATTATATTCGATGCCGAAGGTAGGATACTTTTTATCGCGAAAAATGCGATGATTTCCGGGATAAAAATATATTTGTTTCTCTGTTTTTTATGCTTTTATGGAAAACTATTTGACCGATTTGGCTTAAATTCGGTAAATATATAATTTTAATAACGAGAATGGACAAGGGATACTTTCATCCCGGATAATGGGATAGATTTTGGGACAGATTTATGTAAAGGTTGTCCTAGAAAGCAGGATAGGTTTTGTTCTTTTTTTATTTGCCATTTTCGTCATTTCGGTTATTTCGGTCATTCCGGTCATTTCGGCCGTTTCGGCCATTTTGATCATGTTTGTCATTATTGTAATTTCTGTAGTTTACAGATAGACGGGGGATAGATAAATAAAAATAGAACGTGTTGAAATAGAGGATAAAAGTTTGTGTAGGAGACCAATCATTTCTCAAGTTTATAGATATAAAAATTATCATCTATAATAAAATGCAATAGTAATTCGATCTGTCTGTCAGTTAAGCTTTCACGGAAAAACTACTAGGATTACTGGATCGTATTTGCTGTAATTTTGTTTAAATGTAGTTATAATACCGAAAAGGGACATAAATACTTTTCAAGCCGGGAGATGGCATAGCTTGCGATATAAAATGAATCTTCCGTGGGCAAATTGTACTTACATAAAAAATTAATACAATGTTACCTGTATTAACGCCTGCTCTTTAAACACGAGGTACGCACTAGAGTTTGACCCGCGGCCCAGCCACGGGGTAAACTAAAGTTGTTTTATATTTATATAAAATAATTATTTTATAGTTGTGATCGCCCCCCACCTGTTATTAATTTTTGATTTTAAACGTTATCAGTCTTACTATTTTATACGCACTGCTCTTTTTCGTGACCTACGTGATTAGTCCGTATATCTCACTCTAACATTCATGTGTACTATGCTTTATCTCTCTTACATTGTATACTTAATTTATTTTAATTATTGTATATTAACATATTATTCAAAATGTAGTATTTTACACTTCTCCTCCGTATAAACTTTAATTATACTACTTCTCACATTTCTCTGTACGGTATCATTCATTGTTTTTTCTCGGACACTACTAAGTCTATACGACGAAATGTCATCTTATAACTCAATCAATTTCATTTACTATAATTATATTCATAGCACATAAAGGTATCGTTAGACAATTTATTTGCATATTGTTTTTTATAAAATTTTAATAAATAATTATAAACGCTATTCGCTTATGTGTGAAGCGCTAGGCCTACATAAGATATTATTATATAACACCACAAAATAAGTATTTAATTTATTACAAAGCACTTTTAAGTCATAATATTTTCTTAAGTTTTTGTGACTTGTATCCATAATAAAACTACGTTTTAACGGTTTTAAGCGCGGTAATTTATTTGATTTTGGTTATGCCGATGTTTCGGCCACTTTTCACTGGCCGTGATCACGGAAGACAAACATGTCAAGTGTCAACGAATATTGTTAAAGTTTTATTTAGCCTATCGCCAACTTGTTCATTTTAATTATTTAGTTTTAATTTTGTTTATGGTTATTATTTACTCTATGGGGGCCTAATCTAATTTACCACCGCTTCGCAACATGTTATGGCTTGAAGAGAAGAAGCGGCCCCAGAAACTCTTTAGCAGCTAGGCATGTTTGCCCTCAAAACCGTTAAAACGTACTTTTAAGATAATATGGAAGTCTTCAAGTTACGAGTGAATAGGTAGGTATCTTCTATATAAGCGTGTACCATCCTATACTGCGTCATCCCTCAACAACAGGTGAGACAATGGTCAAACGCAAACCTAAACATTCATAAAAAAGTGGCGACAGGACTGTATATAGAAAATATCACATTTATAATATACTGAAATTACTTAATTAATCCTACTATTACCTCAGTTATAGATAGTTTCATGTCCGAAAACCCATATCCAACCTCATATAATATAATAAAGGAAATATTAGTAGCTCCACTTTACCACACATTCGTCCTGAAGCAAAAGAGCACACTATTAATTACTATCATTAATCAATACATAGCAGATCTCATTGCGGTCCTATTTATTGATACCATTCATTCATTCCAATATCCAAAGAGATCTGGAAGTGATTAATCACTCTTTTGATCTCTCGGTTCATTTATCTCACTCTCGATGCTCATACAAAAACTCATTGGATATTTATGAGCTACACTTGAATCTCGATTATGAATGAATTTAGGTTCATCCTTCGTTGATGTTGATAGACTTATTATTTGAGTTTTGGAGAGATAGCGTGATAACATCGCTCTATGCAGTTTTGTTTTTAAAAATGTCTTAACCTGATTATAAATTACCAAAAGATGTAAGATATTGTATGGTTTTTGGTAAGACTTGATTTTTGAAAATGTTTTCCGTTTAGTTGAATATGACTTTCGGTGCAGCCAGAATAATGCTTTTCCTTTGTTTGCTCTTCAAGTTCTTACAAAATATGCGTTTGAAATAAGTTATGACATCATAATTCTAATACGTTAGATAATTTATTAATAAATCACTAAAACTATATGCATAAACAGTGATTATTTAATTTTAATCGTCGGTGCATACCAGCAAAGTGTTATAAATTTTTTACGTGTCATAAATGTAATTATCCAATCAAAACTATAATACTTTTTCAAATGTTACCTATTGTTTATTGGAGATAAAGAATTTTGTCTTCCAACCGTGAACATTTCCTGATATGCCTGTCCTTTTTTTTATTATCAACACGACTTTATATGACATAAGTACACAAATAAATCTTATTCGAAAATAAAACTTTTCAATACCAACGAACAAAGGTACACCTCCAATGATTCGATAACAACAACGCCTCGAAGTTGAAAACTATTGCAATAATACGCGCCCATCCTGTCTTTAGTTACCTATCTAGCGAAAACTTTTAGTTACCCACAAGGAATGTAGCGATTGAAATAGTTTCTCTTTCCGATTTGGAATCAAAATAGAGCAAAACTTCACTTTTATTGATGAAACTTTGCTGTAACACTTTGTGTTGTTTGTAATACTTTAGCAATGCATCTGTGCACCTCAAAGCAGTGGCATCGTAGACTCGAGTCAACTTGTTGTCTGTACATACAACATAGGTGCGAAGAATAGAGGCTGGGCACATTTCATACAAGTGCATGACTTCATTGCTGAAGTAGAAGAAATAATACCAATAATAAATTGAAACATTTGAACAAGCTATCTAACGGTAAACTATTGTCGTACCTCCTTAGAATTACAAAATTATATTTTACTAGAGGTCCCGGCAGACGTTATCCTTGCCTTAATTATATAAAAATCTGGGAACCGTTCCCAGCGCCACCTACCGGTTCCAATTGTGAATCTAAAGCTTCCGGGGACCCATTCAAATATTTATTTGTTTGTTTAATTTATTTGGAAAACATACAATAATTAATATTCTCAAATATAAAACACAAAATTAACACATAATTATATCAATCAAGTTTCCACTAAAAAATAATTTATATAACAAAAATAAAAATTGGCTCGAACAGTTAATTAAAAACAAAACAAACAAAAAAAATTACAATTATACGAGAATTACATACAATGTCTATTTAATTTAATTTACATGAGATCAATATTGAACAAAAACAAAAAAAAAAGAATGTCACCACATACATACAAAAAAGAAAATCATCCAAATCGGTAACGTCGTTCTCAAGTTATTATGCTCGTACACACATTTCTACGATTCATTTTTATCTTCTTCTTGATATATAAAAATGAATGTTTGTCTGTATGTCTTTTATAGAATCGTAAACTATACATTTGATCATGTGATGATCTTTAGCAAAGTTGTTGTGCATGAGCCAAAGAGGTTTCTGAGTTGGTTCACATTTGGGTCCGGTAGGTGGCGCTGCTGTCGGCATATCGATTGAAGCTTTTCCGGGCAGGATGACATCTGCCGGGACTGCTAGTCTTGATATATAAAATAATAATAAATTACCACTTCTTAGCTATTCTCTTTCTAATAAAGTTTTAACGGTAAGTTTTCTTGGAAATTGTGTTTTCGCAGTATTTGTATTACTGCAATATAGTCTATTCAAGTTTTTTTTTATTTTATTTTATACACATCTTTCAAATAAAGTACTTTATTAGGGGTTTCGCGTGTGCGTTCGTGCATATGCACGGAAATATGTATGTTTATGTGTGTGATTTTTTTACTCCATCTAAATATATATTTTATATTAAAATTATTAGAATGCTAATTATGCAATCTATACAATCTTTATTCAATACTTTCGTATATTTTTAAAACGGACTCCAAAACAGCAAGTTTATATTTAAAAATAAACATTATTGGAACAATTATCTTAAACTCGTTTATAAAAACATTTTTTTCAATATAAACATTTGAATAAATTAATCAAAACAGGGAAATAAATGTAAAAAATAAACATCTGGTTACAGAGCGTATAAATTACGACTGCTATAAATTGTTTCATTTTATGTACCTATATCTCTAAAAATTCTCTACACTACTGAGCTCATGGATATATGATAGGCTGAACTCTCATAATATACGTTCTTCGCTATTCAATTGTCTCCTACAAAACATCTCACTCCTGATAATAACATATTAAACTGTTTAAATCATCTATTTGTTCTTCAACTTACAAATGTCTACAATTACACTTAATGTCAAGCATCGAGTATCTTAGACGTTTTTGCCGTAAACGAGAACCGACTCATTTATCTCTTAAGTGACGCACCTTTGTTTGTGTTTGGTGTCATTAATCGTGAGGCTGCTACAATTAGGGCTTCAAACATGTCTTTGAGGGGTGCCGTAAGTTTTGGAAGCACAGTGAAACACATGTTTTTTATGTTGAATACGTTTGCGTTTGACTGACATTGCGCCTGATGTCAGGTGGAAATGCATTCTAAGGTGGGGCACGCTTATCTAGAAGATACCTGTTCATGCGAGACCTGAAGACACCTAGATTGTATTTTTCAGGAAAAACAGACGACGGTAAAGACTTCACGGATACGTATGATAAAAGTGGAAGCATAGCGTTTCGTCCGCCTTGTTGGTATTTCCACCACATCGGTGGCGTGAGCTCGTACGTCTGCTTGTCCGATGGTAAAATGGTGAGGGAGGAATTAATTCATACAATTTCGTGGCACACTCGCCGAAGTGTATCCTATAGAATACCGTAATGTGTTGCTATCGAAAAAGAGTAATTGAAAAGATAACTGTAGTGCGTCTCTCTACGTATTCTACCGACTGTACCTGTCTGGTCCCTTTGCCTTCGTCTTCTTTCTACCACTGCAGATTACCGATTTGTGAAACTCGTTAATCCGCGTTACAGCGCCGCACACCCACCTCAGTATCATTAAATACGTGACCTTGATCAAACGTTGCTCGTATGTATCTATACTTTGAACCGATTTTCTACGGGTAAAATAAATAATAACAGCTTATACTAATACCACTGCTAGACAGGGGTTTCCTAATTTTATATCAGTATACCCGCCACCCTTGACCAAGATGGCTTGGCGGGTATACCTCCACATCAGTTATTTGGATTTGTAGATTTCATCACAATGTTTTCCTTCACTGTTCGCACGCGGTAATTGTAACAATATACACATTAGATCAGAAAACTACATAAGTGGTACGTGCCGTATGCTTTTCTGGCCAGGATTCAAATCCGCGTCCTTTGAGCATGGGACGCGGTTGCGTTAACCACTAATGACCGGTTCTATATTTGATTATTCATTTACTTGAATTACCATCGGTTGACTTTACATTTCCAAATCACAACGATTCTAAAGATGTTTTAAGAAATTGTGTTTTCATGGTATTTGTATTGCTTCTATTATTTGTATGGAGCTTATATCAAATCTTAACCGATAGTAAGTACGGTCGGTAATATATAGGAACCAGCCATAAACAAAGCTAAAAAGAATATAGAAAGTAATGAATGTAATCCCCTAAAGTATTTAATCAAATACGTACCAAAACTTGGTTTTAAAATAAATGTTTTTCAATAGAGTTAAACAACGAGAAATCTGTTTAAACCAAAATCCGGATAGCGGTTGTTTTGTTTGTTTGTTTCACTAACCCTTTAAAGTCCTTTGCCAAGTCTCTAATTAAACAGTAGGCAATTTCGAGCATTATGCGAACTATTTCAAACACGCACCCGTTCGACTAAGTTTTTGTATGTGTGGTACATTTGTCGAATTTCAAGCGTTTTGATCTTCATTGTTATAGTCCCCGGCACGGTTCTTGAGCGGCGAACTTGGCCTACGCACTGGTGATAGATTGATATGCTTTGAAAAAGATGAGAGTGATTTTAAGATTTATTTTTATTTAGTTGATATTTTTTATATTTGTAGTGGGTTTAGTTATTTTGAATGAACTAATCGTGTTGTGTAAATGTTTTTAGATTATTAATTCTTGACATTTACATAAATCGATTATAGGAATTGATAACTTATTTTATTTATGACCTTATTTTTAACATTTCTCGTCTTTTAGATAGAATTTGAGCTGATGTTTTCTAGTTTGTAATAGAAAAATATAACGCTTTTTTAGCCATATCTAATTACTTTGGCCCATAAGTCCCCATTTCCTGTCAGATCTTTCTTTAGAAGTATGGGTTTGTACAATTTGTACACTTATATCAGTAGTAGATGTTAGTGCTTTTCTGTCGATGGAGGTCGAAGAAATATACCTTGGAGTTTCAGGAATTTATTCTTTTAGTGGTAGTGCTTAGATGTAGATTCCTGGAGTTGCCTGATCAACTTAGTAGCAGTAGAAGTCTTATGTTATGAATTTATTAGCAACCCGTGGTAACTTACCCTCAAAATAAATGTGAGTGCTTACTTACTTAGCCCGTTGTCTCAGCTACCCAGAGTGAGTCTTGGCCTCCGAAACAAGAACATGTCATTTTTCTTTGTCCTGTGAATTTTTTGCCAATTATAGACTCGTAGCTCACACAGGTTAGCCCCCATTGACTTTTAAGCGATATTTGGGAAGGCCGACCGAACGCCGACTTACCAGCCGTCCCAAATATGGTTTCCTCACGCTGCGATATTCTCCAATCCGTTCTATGTGACCGAGCCAGCGGAGGCGGTGAATTTTTATCTCTTCTATTATGTTGGGATCGACCACGAGGTTCTCAATCTCGAGGTTTGCTTCGGACCACCCAACTAACATACTCTTTCTTTGTTTGACCTAAAAATCTTACTAATTGTCAGTTGCATTTATATTAAAATAACCTAAGTGGACGGCAGCGCCAGCAAGACGCTGTACGTAGAACAATACAGAGGTACTGTCAATTTCAAGTAAAGGGACAAAAATATTGTATTATCTAAATGTCGATAAATCGTATTACGTTGGCTACGGTCAATGCACAAAGCGGTCCCTACTATTGCACTGAGTACTCAAGATTCATGCCAGGAACTATAACAGCAAATGGCAAACAAATACACACGCTGTATACAAGCTTAGCTAGTTATGTTGTTATAAATAAGATACAAGATATAACTCTGGGATCGATCCCAAACACTAAGATCAAATTAAATTACGGAAATTTTGCTGAAGAAATTTAACGTCCTGTCATGGAAAAATAATTCCATTTACTGTGTGAATTAAATTTAGGACCTCTGTGCTCCAGTGAGCTAGTTGGATAAAAGGTAGATAGAACCCCGTGAGCTTCTAAAAAACCGAAATCATCTACCTCCGCATTTACGTAGGACTCATAGTTAATAGTCTACCGCGCACTTGTCCGATTTGTTTTAAATCTAATTTTACTACTCTCTTGAAAATTGACTGAAAATTACTCGCATTTCATTAAGCGAGGTCTAAATTCTTAGTAGAATCACACCGCAATAATTCTGTGCGAAATTTGTAACAATCTTTCCTGTCTCGCCTTGGCCCAATTACATTGCCTGTCCTGCTATTTAAAATTCCACGGAGGAATTACAATTTAGTTGAATAGAGGTAATTAGAGTTTATTTCATACTAATATGAGCCAGCGAAGCTTCCTTCGCGTTGTCGTGATGTTTATGTATTGGTTAGGTCTTGCAACAGCAGCAACAATAAAAATATTGGCTGGTAGAATGCCACAGAAAAACAAAATTTGTGTGTCCAAGTCACACTCGGCCGAACTGGAACTTCAGAAAAGCAGCCTACGAGAGAATGAGATAAATATAGACTATCAGGAGTATTAGGATAATTATAAGGTTTATTATTTTTATAATATTTTTATCAAGCTCAAAAGGTATTTTATATTTTATTGCAAAATATTACATTTCATATATTACATATTTAAGTTATATTATATAACACATATTATTCAGATTCCATTGTTTTCACTTTGAATAAAGGACACGAGTGGCTTATAATAACTAAAATAGGAAACAAATTCTCTACTTTCAGTCTCATTTCAGAACTTCAAAACTTAAAAATATTTCCAACTCCATCTTTATGAGTATAGTGTTTAAATTATTAAACATCTCTTTTTAGTGTACATTTTTTCGTTTTATCGAAATTCAAATCACAACGATTCTAAAGTAGTTTACATTTATAAACCTGTTTGCAGCGTCACCTTATTGGGTATATTCATCAATCTCATGGAAACATTCATTTATTGGAATCAAAATTATGTTCAGTGTTGACCCGGGATATAAGATAGTTTCTATGTCAAGTTTGTGTGCGCGGATCCGAAGTAAAAATAAACCCCGGATATTCCGTATACACGAAACCGCTGAAGATAATTGTATAAATTTGTTACCTTCAGTTGTTATGTAAATGTTTGTTGAATTATAATAAATAAATACAATATACTACGATATCATCTCATCTCACAATTTACGACCTTCTACGAATCTTAGACTTAATACTCCCAAACATTATTCATCTTATTACAATAATTCTTTTACTGTACAGGCTATTCGACTCTGGAATGAGCTACCTGTTACTGTTAGACAAGCTAAATCACTAACAATATTTAAGAACATGACAAAAAAGCACTACCTATATATCTTGATGTTTGATATTTTTACATATTTCTGTATATATATATATATATATATATACTATATATATATATATATATATATATATATATATATATATAATATATTATGCATGTGATATCAGTAGGTATAATTATATATGTCTATTAAGTATAATTTTACTCATATAATATTTTACATAATATGTTTATAAATGAACAAAATATATGTAAGTAACTGCTTATTTTCTAATATTTATCACTTTGACCAATATAATCTGTTTTATTCCTGACACGGGTTGTCTGGAAGAGATCGCTTAATAGCGATAAGACCGCCCATTGTGCACATTTAGAATATTTTTAGGCTATAAGGTTTTCTGTAATGGTGTACAATAAAGTGTTATCTATCTATCTATCTATCTATCTACGATACTTACTTTAACTTATATAAACTCACCATAAAACCCCGGCGACCATGAACGTCCACATTGGCCTCAAAAGTATATATCTTGCACATCTTGAAACCAGCATAATCAATCATTCAAACGACAAAAATCACTTTTGAGGGCGGCCGCCATTTAGTTTGTTTCAACAACTCACTGCACTTCCAAAACCCTAAATATTTCTTATATGTCTTTCTATTTAACACCGAACAAGAAATCGACACACAATGCCGGCATCTTCGTGAAGTAAGTCATAATTTTGGGGACAGAAATAGACATATACATACGTACCAACAGTATACAAAAAGAGAAGGAAATATGCATGCATCAAGAATATGTACTGAAATATGAACAAAAGTGTTACCATGACTCAAAAACCATTGCTTAGCATTAAGTGATAAATAAGTTTCTTTAAAATTGTGTGAAGGAAGACATTGATGATTTGTGGTGTGACAGAGGACATCTATGTCAGAATAGAGAAGTGTGCAAGAAAAATACATTGTGCCGACATCAAATAATTGGTAAAAGGTAAGAGACAAAAGATCTTTAGAGAAACTTTTCTAAATTAATAACAACTCAATAACTTATCCTGAAAATTACCAAACAAATTAATAATGGATTAATTTTGGAACTTGTTTAAAGGTAGAGTATAAACGTAGATACTTTGGATGAGGCAAAATTTGAATGATGAAGTTGAAACATAACTTTTCAAACAATGTCGACCAATCAATAAGTTGTCGAAGAAAATTAATATTGGTTGTAGGACAGGTGAGGTGGCTGGCAATCGACTATTCATGAGCTTTTAAAAGGGATGTCCCTTCAATTAAAATCAAGAGCAGTAAACAAAGGTAGAAGTGGTTTAAGTCAAAAGGGGAATGAGAAAATAGGTTAACTGTTTATAAATTTCTTTGAAGGTGGCAGTGCGTTGGTAATACCTTTGGTGTTGCAAATTATTATAGTCATAGCAGGTTAGCTTGTATGCTTTGTATATATCTATTTCAATGCATTGTATTTCTCTATTTTTTTATTATTTTTTTATTGCAGGAGTTCAGCAGACAGGCAAACGGCCCACTTGATGGAAAGCGGTTATCATCGCTTATGAACATTTGCAACACCAAAGGTGCTACAAATGCGCTGCTGCTCTCTTAAGGGAGACTGGAACCCGGTCACTAATGCCGGAACACAACTCAAGGTTATGGCGACATAATTTGGCCATTCAGTTGGGCAAATGCCCTACCACCTGGCTGTGGGTTGTTTTGTCACCTCTTACGACAGGCCGCCTGGCCGCAGGAAATTGTATTCTTTCTCCGTTCCTGCACGGATATCAAGTTCAAATTCATAAGTTTTTATACCAAATAAGTTCCACTGAAGAACACTTTTTGAAGGTCATAACTTATAAATTTAAATTTACTTCCTATTTTATGTACATCCCTTCGCAACGTGTTATTGCTGTTAAGGACTTCTCTTTAAGCGACAAAAATCTCCCCAGCAACACGTCCAGCTAAACATTGTATTACTTTATATTTCTTATATATTATTAAGTTACGTATATTATACGTATTTATTATATTAATATATTAAAATAATAGACAGCACTTATTTATAGTACTTTCCCCGCTTCCAGTAATATTCTTGACACGGGTTATTTGGAAGAGATCGCTTTTTTGCGATAAGATCGCCCTTTGTACACATTTAGAATAGTAGGTACTAGTGGTTTCTGAAATTGTTATATGTACATTAAAAAGTTATTTATATAACTTATGAATACCTTTTTTAGTTTTTTTATAGACCTCAACAATAAATGATATTCAAGTCAACTGAGATACTTTTTATCACCATACAAAGTCACAGCTTCCTCGATTTTGTACACTGTGTTACGAGTATAATTCTAGCGAGTCAAATACGAAGAAGGCAGGGTATTTAAACATGCTCTTTCTTACATACGTACAGTCGTGGTATGAAAATGTTCGTCAGTTATTAAATTGATTCATTTAACGTTCCGCGAGCACATATTACCTTTTCAAACTAAGTCACAGAACAAACAGTTCCAGGGAAAATTATGTTTAACTATTTGACAGTAAAGTTTAAAATTACTTAGATCAAAGTTGTTTGATTTTCTATCTTGTCTAAGAAGATTGTTTAGACTTGTAAAACCTTTTTATTGGTTTTAATATTTATGTTAAGCGTAGTGATTATATCATCTTTGTTGCTTATTGTTAATCTCATAATCTGTCATTGTTAACATTGCATTTTCTTTTTTCACCTTTCTATATTATATAAACGTAACATTAATTATGTTGGCAGTATTATTTCTTGTACTCGTGCAAGCAAAAGTCAAAACTTCAAGGTGATGAATATATTCATTCCCCGACTTAACTTTTTGATTTTTTTTAAATTTTATTATAAAATGTGAAATGACAATTAGACAAAGAAAATTCCACATACTCTGCTTATCGCAAAAGATGCTTTCGCCTCTATAAAACCACATCAATTCGACCCTTATTATAAATATAACACAATAACAGCGCATATACGTCCCATTGCTGGGCCTCCCACTATTGGCGAACGGACAATCCAAGGCGGTTTGGTACGTCGTCGGTTATTTATCTCGGTGCAGACTTCATCATGAGGTCTTCATTTATCGTTGTTGGAACGTGGTAACGCTACCACGACTCTGGAATAATTTATAAGTATGAGTTATACATTTAACTCATACTTATTATTCATTTCGGATAAGTCATCTCATTTCTTTCCGCGTTTCCCAATAAAAAATTTTGGGGTTGGAATAATATCTCTTATTCTTCCATACTCCTGTATTCCTGGCAAACATCCTCCGTGAAATCTCAAAACATTATGTTGTCGTTCATACAATCTATCCGTCTCTTATTTATTCTTAGATCCATACTCCGGGTATAGATCTGAAGTTTACGCCAGTGAATCTCATTATCACGCGCTAGTGGTCAGCCCGGGCTTCGCACGGGTATCTAAAAGAACTCTTTGGTTGAGTTTAATTACCTACTAAGCGAATTCAAAATATTTTCAAGCTTAAATTATTCGATTCGGCACACGACCGTTGCGTAGGGAGCCGACCCCGCGAGTGAGCTGCGCGGTACTTCATTTCTTGACATTGACTCCCCCTCCCGTACGACCCGTACCCCAGTGCACTTACACCGCATAAGGTGCTGCCTAGCTAGCCGAGCAGGGTGAGCGGCGACCACGCAACTTTTTTTAATACTTACATTTTTAAACGTGTAATATCTTTCGAATGGAATGTCCGAATTGAATCATTCAAAACGTTATATAAAGGTATTGAAGCAGTCTTGAATATGAAGTAAATTATTTTGATAAGGATGAATCCCAAGATACAAATAAAGAACCTTTTCTAGCGGGTGCATTTCAATTATTATTTTTTTAAATAAAAAAAACATTTATTGTGGCATACTATAATAGTTAGATATAAGCTGTCGCAAGAATTTTTGGAATTAATGATGTGTTTTGCAAAGTCGTAGTACATTATTTTATTCTATCATTAATAGTTTTCGCAGCGCCTGCGATCTTAGGTAATGTTTTACACCTTGAATTGTATTATTGGGAGTTTTTGTAGGGATCCCTATTTTTTGAAAATAGAATAGCCTGTGTCACCCGGGTATAGTGTAGCTTCCCAACAGTAGAGTCCGAGAATCGCGCGATAGGTCGGCGACGCGCCGCGTGCGGCGTCCCACAGGGATCGGTCCTCGGGCCGGTTCTTTGGAACGTCGGTTATGACTGGATCCTTCGGGTTCCGGTCCTGCCCGGAATAGGGCTAATCTGCTTTGCGGATGACACCCTACTCACGGCACGCGCTGCGTCATTCGCAGAATCCGTGGACCTCGCCAACGCCGGGTCGGCGATCGTGGTCCGAAGAATAGGTAGGCTGGGCTTAAAGGTCTCCCCCGCGAAAACCGAGGCCATCATGTTCTATAGGCGGTTTCGTAATACCCCCGCGGACTTGTCCTTTACAGTCCAAGGGCTGGACATTCGTGTAGGCCCCCAGATGAAATATCTGGGGCTAATTCTCGATGGGAAATGGCTGTTTAAAGCGCACTTTGAGCAGCTAGTTCCCAAGCTCGTGAGATCCGCAGGCACGCCCTCTCTCGGCTTCGTCCCAACGTGGGGGGACCGGGAGGGACGACTAGGAAACTCTACATGGGCACCCTTAGGAGTATGGCCCTGTACGGTGCACCCGTATGGTTCACTGCACTTCACCGTCACAATAGGACCCTGTTGTGCCGTGCACAACTGGTTCCGGCGGTGAGGACCATCCGAGGATACCGTACAGTGTCGTGGACGGCATCGACACTCTTGGCAGGCGATCCACCCTGGCCTCTCCAGGCGGACGTGATAGCCAAAGTTCGGCGCTCCCGACAGGATGCTCTCAGGACATCCGGATCAGGACGCGGGAAACCGCGGCCAGAATCCAATCTTGGTCAGTAGAGTTGGAAAACCCTGTTGCTGGCATTGACACGGTGGAGGCGATTTGACCGCAGCTGTTGCGATGGCTCTCGCGGAAACGCGGGACCCTGAACTTCAGAATGACACAGATACTTACCGGGCACGGTTGCTTCGATAAGTATCTGTGTCAGATTGCAGGCTGCTTGCCTTCACCCCAATGCCGCCAGTGTGGCGCGCTAGACACGGCGTTACACACGCTAGTCGAGTGCGCAGCATGGGCACCTCAGAGGTTTGAACTCGAGACATTAGTAGGACCGATCGATTCGCTGGGCGACCTGGTAAGCCATGCTGCACAGCGACGATTGGTGGGTGGGTGCGGCCAATTTCTAGGAGACGGTAGTGTCTCAAAAGGAGGCCGCGGAACGAAATAGGGAGAGAGATGGTAGTGCGCATGCGTCTTGCGGGCGCCGACGTCAGTCGGGAGCCCGGAGGCGCAGGTATGCGCATGACCTCCCTCCTGAAATACCGCTGCAGGGGCCCTCTAGCATCTAGGGAGCAGAGGAGTCTTCACCCCTGTTGACGAAGTGAGTTTGCCTCTCCCGGGTCATTCTCAAGCACTTGTGCGCTAGGATCGGTGTGGGCGTAACTACGTTCTGTATCTCACGCCTTTCCTACCATAAGCGCGGTGCACATGGGACGAGGGTGGTTTTAGTGGGGTATTGATTAGTCGAGTCTCCACACAAGCCGGTTGATTATTGTTTGGATTGCCTCAGTGGAAAGCCTCCATGATCAACAACGGTCTAATCCCTAGCAAAGTACCCGGTATGTGCGAAATGCATTTCCCCCGCCTGAAAAAAAAAGCTTCCCAAGAGTGAAATAATTTTTCAAATCGGCTTAGTAGTTTCGGAGTCTATCCAATGCAAACAAACAAACAATCGAGTCTTTCCTCTTTATAATATTAATATAAATTAAACATGGAATGCCGGCGATATAACCGTTTGTGTCGTGAACTTTTTAGCTACCCTCACATTTCGTGCCCACTATTGGGCAATGGTAAAATCTCGAATTTTGTCGCCGGTTACGTTTCCTCTGAAATATAATGTAGCATTCATTCAAGAGGAAAAGTGATTTTTTTATTGTAGTGGTTTTTTTTTATAAACAATATTTTTTATTGTTTACCTGATTTTACGAAAAAGTCTAGCAATCTAGGCGTTGGTTTTTAAAAACTTCACAACCCATCTTTGATCTATTTAAAGTGATATAGTGATTTGATTATTATTATAATTGAGATCCGAAGCGACCTTGAAACCCTCTCAACTACTGTAACTGAGATTACAACCTGTAACAGAACACTTTAAGTGATCATCTGTTAAAAGGCCGGACAGCCAGGCCTATATTAGACGACTCATGAAGGACGGCATAGAATGGCTTTTCATATCAAGTGTCTAATGGACTTGAGTGGTTAGATTCGCTCTTTTAGTAAAGGAATATACTTATTTAGGAATTTCGAGATTTCCGCATAATCTCTATACATACATACAGATAAATAAAATTGAAGTCTGTTTGTAATGTGAAAATATCAGTTTTTACTAAATGCATATGAAAGAATATATCATATTATATTGTTCAGCTTTTTATGTAAGTATTATTGTATTATATATGACACATTAAATTTATATGACTAGTTTTTACGCATGTCGTGGTCTCCAGTAATTGAAGGAGCACAATGATTTAAAATTTAAGGTTATGTATACTTATAAATCTGTTATGTGTATCCTTTGTTGGAGATTCTAATAAAATAAAATAAATAAATAAAGTATATATGATACTTATACAAAAAAATGTGAGAATGTGTGTGTGTGCAGATCACACGTAGTAGAAGTGAAACTTCAGAGAATATACACACAGATAATTCTTCTCCTACTTTTATTAACATAAATATAATTCCTTTAGCCTAAATCTATTAACATATTATA
Source organism: Dendrolimus houi (assembly GCA_039645545.1). Classification (NCBI taxonomy): domain Eukaryota; kingdom Metazoa; phylum Arthropoda; class Insecta; order Lepidoptera; family Lasiocampidae; genus Dendrolimus; species Dendrolimus houi. The sequence continues at coordinate 12,240,232 of CM077136.1, forward strand.
ATTCAAAAAAACCAATCTAAATTATACTTTAAATCACTAACTTAAAGTTCAAAATTCAATGCACTATTACGTACAATTTCCTTTGATCTACGTATAAAAGAATATCTGCCTTAAATATACACAGATATATCTAAAATTCATTTAAAATCTTTTAAGTTTTATTTAAATTGAAAATTAACACTAACGGGTAAAGAGAAATGTGTCTTAATGTCGAATTAAATAAAGTTGAATTTGATATGTTTATCTATTTTTAGCGTTACTTTCTTTCATCGATTTTCAAATCAATGTTTTTGTCTGTTTGGATGTTCCGGTTGTTCTCTGAAACGGCTGGGTCGATTTTGACGGAACATTCACTGGCAACTGATGATATAAGGAGGCTATTTGACGGCCTCTGTGGTTGAGCGGGCTAAGCCTTTGCCAGCTTACCTCACTGCAACGCAGAGGCTCCGGGTTCGATTCCTGGTATAGTAAATTGCGGAAACGTATTTTCTCCGTTATTTACTATGGTCTGGGTGTCTGGGATCGGCCCCAGAGTGGTCCGTTGTATATTACCCATAACACAAGCGTAACTTGCTTAACTTGGGCATATACAGTGTGTGTGTTTGTCTGCCGATTTATTTTTATTTAGGCTTCTTTGTTACTTCAAAAAAAAAATCCACGTGGACGTAGTCGCGAGCACAGCTAGTTTACAATAATTTATATATTGTGGTTTAACATAGATGATGCATACAAAAATATAATGAAATGAAAGTAGTAATTATAAAATAATGAAAATTTATCGTGGACACGCGTCTTGTGACAATTAAAGAACTATAGATTAATTATATATTCGTACATCGGACAACTATTAGTATTGCGATCCAGAGAGGTATACTAGCCAGCCTTCTGGGGGGGACTTTACCCATTGACTTCGATGACCTAGGCTGACAGTATTCTATTTATAGTCTTAAGGAATTATAAATCCAATATATATCTACAATATACGTTACGTTCAGTGATTTTTATTTTTTAACAAGAAATATGAAAAAAATCGTGTTCTTCATCGTTTATATAGTCTATTCCAGTTGTTTTTTTTAAATAGCTTCAATGTACAGACACGGCATCTTTAGAATTTTATGATATGTATCCACATCGTAATACGTCTCTTCTTTGTCAAATAAATTCTTTTTCTTTGTCTATTACTGTCTACAAAAATGAGAAAAAAAAATACCCGTCAATCTACGTCGAAACCAAAAATGTCACGGTTATGAAGTTTCTAAGATTTCCTTTTATATTTTCTCGTGACCCTTTCCGGAAGTAACAAAAGCTTTGCTGCCAATATTTTTGATTGATTAACACTCAAAGGTATCGGCGGATGCTAATGAAAGGTTATTATTTTTTAATAAACTCCATTTTCAACGGTCCCCGAAATAACTTCTCGACGTAAATTTATGAAAATAATTCTAATTGACTGTTGAAATTCCAATCTCATTTGAATAATTGAATAAACCGTTTAGAAGCAAAAATATATATACACTTTGAGGGTGATTTTTTATGGTAATTTACACCCGTCTCCGGAAAGTTGAAATTGTGTTATATGAAAAAGAATCAACATTAGTTTTTGAAGTGAAACTTCTTCAGAATCGTTGTGATTTCAAACTCGATGAAACGAAAATAAAGCGACACTAATATATATATATATGTGTGTGTGTTTGATAAGCTTGCTCTATGTCGAGTTTCATTTAAATCCGTTCAGTAGTTTTCACGCGATGCTCTAATAGACAGACAGACAAAAATTCTAAAAATTGCATTTTCGGAAGCTCCTGGTCCGAATTATCCCTCTTGATTTTTTTTCACATTTTTAAAACGGATTCTGCAAACTCGAACCTTGTACAAATTTATTATAGTATAGATAGTCGTCATGACCCTATTTAAAATTGAAATTTAGTTACATGTGTTATTTTCAAGCAACAATTACCAACATAACTGTAACCCTGCCAGCAATTGTACGGCTTCGTGGCCTTACCACAACGATCTGGTGACGTAACTTTTAAATATATCCGGTTAACACCTTTATGTATGCCATGAACTAATATACGTGTATGGCTTGTATTTTATTATTGCGCGATTGCGCGATGTTACGTTAACCATCTCCTATTATCGTTCTAATATCATGGTTGAATTAATCTGCCACAAAAACCTAATAAAAATAAATATTGTACCCTAAAAATAAAAATGACGCCCTGTTAAACTCTTAAACCTTACATAACTAGATTGCGCGGCGTTATATGGTTATTTTAATTTTAGAAATTTTATTATTTTTCTAAAGTTTTTATTAATTTTATTATAACTCTCTACTTCTATGTAACGAACGCGGTCATCGGACCATCAACGCACTTGGCTGCCGGACCCCCGAGATCTCATATGCTCACCTGATCAGGGTGATGTTACGAGGACGCGAAGACCACAAAGCCGCTAACAGGCCACTAAAAGCCATAGATGGCCACCCAAAGCCCGATATAGCCACCGAACGCCAACGAACTAAGCCGCAGACGAAGCCAACGCAAAGCCCGCGAAAGCCATCGGATGCCGCAGACTGGCCAACGAGAGTCGTTGAGAGACCACCGTTAGGAAGGCTCCAATGGCTCCAAACCCCGCCACCGACGGATAGTTGTCCGTTGAGTAGAGACCGACGCAAAGAGGTTTTCCTCGAAGCTTCAACCTCCTCACCGCCTCAAATGGTCAAGAGGAAAAAGATCACCAAAAATATGTCACGAAATACTTATTTATGAATTAGTTAATTATATAAATTTCTTTTTTGTTCCAGAACGAATGTTTACACGCAGCTGTGACCGCATTAACGAAGAACCAAGCCGAGCAGTACGACAGATATCATTGCCTGTAAGTACATATAGAAAAATACAATATTAAGCCTGGCACACATAAAATCTAGAGTAATTTACAGAATTGAAATTCTTGATTTTCAAGATTTCGCGTTTTAATAGATGATTGTTATTATGAAATAAATAAAGGTATGAGTAGAACTAAAAATGCGTCCTTGAACTTCCTAAACATCATTATGCAAAACCTGATTGTAAGGTTCACGTGGTGGTACTTAAAGACCGACCTGTTAGAGGACAAATGTTACTCTTTCCTTCGGTCGCTGTTAAAATTCGCACTACATATTGTCAGATGTAATAAACATTCCTCTAAACACGCTCGCCTTCGCCGAAAAGTCATCTTGCTGTACGACCAACACATCCTCTGGACAAAGTACACTAAATACCTGGGTGTCATCCTAGATCAGAGCTTCGGCAAGCATATTAAAACTGTCCGTGATAGAGCGCGATTTCTGATGAGTTGTCTAGCACTCATAATAGTAGTAAAGCAAAATGTCCCTCATACACAAGCTTACCCTATATAAAACACGCATCCGCCTGATCATGACATACGCGAATTCGCCCATGCCAATTCTGCTCTTTTAGATAAACTGCAAATCGTGCAGAACAAATTCATGCGCAGAGTCGTCGGTGCGCATCTCTATATGCCTAACGTCGTCCTCAATCGCGATCTAGAGCTTCCCTCCATCAAAAAGTACATTATGTAGCTCTTGCGTAAGTATTTTGATCTCGCGCCGCACCATTGAAATGCGCTCGTCGTGCCCGCGTCCGACTACAAGTCGCGGCGGAAGGCTCTCGTGCGACGACCGAGCAACGTTCTCACGGACGGGGTTGACGTTATTACAAAACAGCTGGCCCGGATCAGCCCGCCCGCGGCTAGGATGGCAGGCTAGCATGCACCGACAGTAATATGCAGAGGGGGCTTCACAGAAGCCGCCAATCACGATCTCTCCACTTCCTTGTGAGGGACGCCAGGAGACATAGCCTTCCCACAGGATAGACTAGGGTATTGCTGGGGAGTTTCTTTCGCCGTTTCTTCTCTCACAGCCATAACATGTTGCGAAAGTGCAGTAAGATGGTGTAGTCTGCCTCGAACTGCCGATCCCGGTCCACCGGGATCCTTTCCCTCGGACTTCACATCACATGTCGCCCATTTTCGCAGCTAGTGCATTGTTGTCGTCCTCTGGCTAACATCATGAGATTTATCCTCTCTCATATCACCAGTCCAGCTGAGGTAAAGCCCTCGGAAGCTGCCTCGAGTAAGTCGCCCCTCGGGCTTTACCAGGTTTTTCGCCTTGAAAACCCTGGTTAAGTTGTAAGGTCTTCTTACCAACAACATAAAGTCAAGTTTAATAAATAAAATATCATATTTTGATTGGATTTGCGCAGACTCGAGGAGCTAACTTCACTCTAAGCGCATTTAATTATTGCGATACCTTAATTAAAGAAGTCATGTTTGCTCGGCTCCTTATCGGTGTAGTTCTTTGCTGGGTGTCGCATTATGAGTCACTCTTTTATTGAAAGACTGTCACACTTTATGCCTCAAGTTTTAATAATCACTCAATCAGATTTCGACTAGACAATGCTACGGCGCCATGGCGTCTGAGTGATTTGTTACATGCACAAGTTTTTGATTTAATATATAAAATTTTATTTATTGACGACCTCTGACGACCTCGCTGCATCGCAGAGGCTCCATGTTCGATTCTTGAAATGATAAATTTCGTAAACAAACTTTTCATTCTTTACATTTCATTATCTAAGGTCTGGGATTGAATTCAGAGTGGTCCGTTGTATATTACCTGTAACAAAAACTTAACTTGTTTAGCTTGAGGATGTGCAGTGTGTGAGTTTGCAAAAAAATTTAAATGTTATAACAAAGTCAAACACAGTAATAGAAAACAATATAATTTTTCATTTAACGATGGACTCTATATTTCGATTTATAAATTCATTTTGTTTTATGGCACTTATTATTCAAGAAAGCCTTCCGCCCTCCCAGAAATTCCCCCTTTCTTATTTTTGAAATTCTAATATTCAAATTCTGAACAATCATTATTTGTGGATATTGAAAGATATACTTTGAACGAAAAATAATTACTCATCTATTATGTATTTTTATGTATTTTGAAATATGTATAATCAATGTTCTTAAGTAGCAGGTTATTGAGTAGTATTTTACAAAATACTAGAATATGTCCGCGACTTCGTCCACGCATGACTTGAAATTCCCGCGGGCTTCGCAGGACACAAAATACCACAGCATTTAAAAAAGAATGTAAGCTACCGTTTTAGTGAAAACTGTGCCGGAATAAGCTAATTGTTGTGCACCCGAACAAGTACAAACCGCTCCCGGGAAAATTTCGGCGGGATTCCCGAGATAAATAGTACCGCAGATTTTAAGTCTAAGAATTTGCTGTCGATCAGCGAAAACCACATGAAATCGGTCCAGTAGTTTTTACATGAATCCCGAACAATCAGACAAACAGACAAGAAATCTAAAAAAATGCATCTTGTTCTCCATCGTTTATGAAGTCGAATAGGCTGTTGTATTTTTTTTAATAACTTCAATGTACAGACACGTCATGTTTAGAATTGTACAATATAGATATAATCAAAATTACTGTATATGGCTTTGACATACGTACTTAATTTCTGAATCAGTATCTGTGTTTGAACAACGCTTAGAGTGGACTCTTAAAACTAATATGGTTTTGTTAGTCACTTACACTCATATTTGGATTATTATGTTACTCCGCCGAGGGACACGTTCTTATGTTATTTTTTAAGATTTTTTTTTACCATTCTATGTTCTCTGAGAACTGCAATTTGATTGTTCCGAGTATAGAAAATTGATTCAATTTTAAGCAATAAATCGCTTAAGTACTATCAATTCTTAGCACCTTACCGAGAACTAGCCCATGAGAAGTAATGCTGTAATTCGAAAACGGCTCGTTAATTAAGAACAGGCATGTCGGCTAATTAACTTTCTCTGTTGGCCGGATAATATTTAATTACTGAGCCTCTTTAAATTGGTCGTTTATCACGCTTAAGAGATCTCGCGTCGTAATGAAATGTCTTAATGTGTTTTGCTTGGCTATGTCTGAATTTTAACTTTAAGTTAAACCATATTTTGATTTTTCGGGAAAGTTTTACAACTTTCTTGAATTAGCCTATTTAGCCTATTTTCAAAGTATGTTACCATATTGTACACTAAATGAGTATGATTTGAACCACTCGACCCGGTTCTATTAACTATATATATCTATAACTATTTAAACTAATTAACATGGTTAAAACTACGTTTTAACGGATTTAAGCGCGGCATTTTGTTTGATTTTTATTTTTATTCCGATGTTTCGGCCACTTTTCAATAGCAGTGATCACGGAAAACAAAGATATGAAGTGTTAATGAGTAATCTTAAAGTTTAGGCTACCCCCAAACTTATTCATTTTAATTATTTTTTTTTTTTTTTTTTTTTCTATGGGGAGCCTAACCTAATTTACCACCAGATTTTAATGTACTTTTAATTTCCTGTACTAATCGCAAAAGCTTATGAATATACTAATTAACGTGGAATAAACTAGTCCTGAAGTGCAAACTGTGTGTCGGCAAACATAGTCTGGTCTAGCATACCCTCCAGGCCTGTGAACTGACGACCTGCACTGATAGGAACAGGATAAGGATTAGGAAACTTGGCGGAAATTCCTGCCGAGGTCTACGTCCAGCAGTTACCAAAGTTACACATACATATTGAGTATATTTACCGATAACGGATTGTTGAGGTGGTAGAGCCATGCTGAAATCATCATTACTGGCCCGATCGGTTTGATACCATGCTCTCACAGAATATCGACGTGAAATGGTTAGTCTTGAAGTAATCGTATTTCGTGCGATGAGTGAGAGTTCCAACTATTATTGGGACATCATCCTCAGGGCTGGGGGGAAGGCTTTACACCGAGGTTTGTGTGGGACTCTTAATCGGTCGTATGTCTCAAACTACACACTTAAGCTAAGCCTATGCCCCTATCTCATTACTTTCACGGGGCACCAAAGAAACTAGACCAGAAGGTACTGTATTTGTGACGCCCCAACGTTTATCCACGAACCCAGAGTGTTCTGCGAGGGAGGAAACCCTCTTCAACAATGGGGAGGGGGGAAGTCCGCGAGATTCCCCAATCGTCCACACAGCCCCCTGTACTGGAATCATGGAGGGAGGAGATTTTGTGCGTCGCGGTGCCTGCAACCCCGGAGCCGCCTCTGCCCCGAGGACGGTGTCCGCATACGCACTCTCCTCTCTTTGCTTCTCGAACGCCTCCTTCTGGGTCATGACCGACTTACAGAAGGAGGCAACCTCGGACCAATACCTTTTCCCATCCTCTCTCTCCCATTCCCACTGTCTGATGATCATATCCCTCTATTTTTTTATTATTACTGAAGCACAGCAGGCTCAACTGTGCTGGAAAGTGGTTACCGTCGCCTATGGACATTAGTTACGCCAGAGGTGCGGCCAATGCGCTGCCGGCCTTGAAAAAGAAACTGGAACCGGGCCACTGATGCTGGCCGTTACACAACTCAAAGTTGTTTTGGCGGCATACTCTAGACCAAGGGTGGTAGTCATCCAATCGGGCAAATACCCTACCACCTGGCTGTGGGTTGTTTTTTCGCCTCTTATAACAGGTCGCCCGACTGCAGGATTTTGTATTCTTTCTCCGTTCCTGTACGGAGGTATCTATCCAGCCGTTTTATTACATCCGTCCTATTCAATCCCGTTATTCCATATAAAACGCTGGCAACGCCTTGGCGTTGCCACTAGCGTTGCAAACATGTATAGGTTAGGGTAACTACTGTCCTTTAAATGAGCCTGTTTGCCAGCTTCGCAACAAAAAAAGACTTAATTTTGCTTTGATCATACAAAGGTTGATCTAAGTGACATCAGTGTCAAAAATGTCAGGCTGTTTGCAAAAACAAGTCTGCTTTTAATCTATGTTATCTTTGTTTCGTAAGCTCTTTGAAGATAAAATGCTAAAAATAGAAATGCTTCGTCTAACGGACATCTACTTTGAAATTAAAACATCTATTTGGGAATTTGTTTGTAAATTTTTGTAACAAGATAATGATAGTAAGAACATTATCGTGTTAAGTCTTGATTTAAGATTAAATTCGATTATTTGTATTAGGTATAAACCGAAAATTAGACAAGTTCATTTCTGTCTTTCTAGTTGCATTTATTCTTTGTTTTTATTGCATGAGTTCAGCAGACAGGCAGACGGCCTAATGGAAATCGATTACCATCGCCTATAGATATTTGTACCACCAAAGGTGCTACCAAGGTGCTGCCGCTCTCTAAAGTGTAACTGGAACTTGGCCACTAGTGCCGGAACATCACTCAAGGTTGTATGGTGGTATACTCTGGACTAGGGGTGGTAGCCATCCAGAGGGGCAAATACCCTACCACCTGTCTATGGGATGTTTTGTCGCCTCTTACAACAGGGCGCTTGCCCGCAAGAAATTGTATTCTTTCTCTGTTCTTGCACGGATGATTGTACATGTGTTGTTTTTTTATATATAAAAAAGAACTTAATTCTTTAAAATAGGTTTCATAAGTGACTTTTGTAATTACTTTTTTATTTCCGTTTTTTTTTATTATAAAAATCCTAAATTTTGTTATTTGTATTCCTATTATTTATTTGTACACAGTAATATTTTAGACATCCAACACAAATTTGTCCTTGAAAGTACTTTATAATCTAAGATCTCACAATCGAATAAAAAATAGGCAGTTTAAAACAGTTACTTAAGAAAGCTTTTTAACAATGCATTTAATTAATTTTTTCAAGTTGACATTTTCTTAAGTCTATCAAAACTGGAAGACAAAAATGTTAATAATGTCTTTCGACCGATAAATAAATAGCTTGTATATCAGGATCCCTACAGCATTTGTTTCTAATTTGCTCAGTATAGGCATTTGCTGCCTGGCATATGCTGGACTGCAGCTATTTAGTACCATCGCGAGATTTTTTTTTGCTATATACCTACATCGTTTAATTCATCGCATGTCTCGCTATGTGAAGACTCAATAAACGTTTTTTCCCTCTTTTTTTCTTTTATACCCATAAATACATAGAGGTATATATGGGATAGAGGGGATGGGATAGGAAGGAGGGGCATTGGGCCATCAGATCTCTCACTCATCATACGAAACAGGATTTAAGAAAAGGGTTACAACTTGTGCTAGATCAATGCGATCGCTACCAAGCTCTTAGTGATTATTCATACAAAATACTTTGTTAAGCCTAGTATTAGTTCAAAATATATTTTTAAAAAGAGACCACAATTGTATATATATAATAATAATGAAGTAAAGATACATAATATGTTTGTAGCGTCGCTTCTTCTCCTTTAACAGTAGCTAAAATTGTTTTGGAAGCGGTGATAGACTCATGAACTTCAATAAGTAATCTGTAAGATTCTATTTTGAAATAAATGCATTCACTTTAATTTTGTGAAACCGTGGTATCATTCTGATCGAGCCGGCTCTGAGAAATAAAGTCAAGATAATTATTCCAGCATAACTCTACCACTGCTAATAATACCCTATGCCTTGTACATTAAGTAATTACAATGAAACGAAAACTCATTTTCATCTTCAAAACCTATATCAACTATTCTGTGTGACTTACGTAACCAAAATCTAATTTAATTTTCAATTTATTCATTACAAAAAAGGATACATAGGAAAAATTAAATGTGCTTGACAATTAACAGAACGAGTAAATGAATGAACGATAAATTTTACTTGTTTCGGAATATATTTTCCAAAAAGAGCAATTTACGTAACTTACAATAACGTTTCTTATTTTGTTCACAGGCGAAGATTACCGGATGAAGTAAAGACCTGTAGGAATTACGCGTACTTACAAGAAATTTATGACGCAGTACGGGCAACTGACAGTAAGTAGACTCAATCCATCACTCTACTTAGAATGAATGAGTGAACGAAATTGTTTATAGATGACGTATAAAAAATAATAGTAGATTGTTACACGAGCGGTGAAAGTGACCTATTTAGGCATAGGGTGGTTTGGCGCACGAGCGTAGCGAGGGCGCTAATGGTTCGAGTGCCTAAATAGGCCTTTCACCCGTGGTTAACATCCTGCTTTTCATTTGAGAATTTGAGAAAAGTAAATAAAAACTGATTAGTTAAACAACCAACTACTTCTCTATCAGGCGTTAAATTCATATCTAAATCTGATGAACTCATTTAATACGTCACATACGGAACGTCAAGTAAATTTCTTTTTCTGTGGCATTCTACCAGCCAGTATTTTATGTCACTGATGATAGTAAATATGCTCAAATTTATGTAAATTAAATAATAGTTTAGTGGTAAGTAATTTATAAGTATAAAATGATGTTACAAAATTGTTGATATTTTTTTATTACAATTTATACAGCGATTTCACAGTGGCTGCAAAAAGAGTGCAGTCGCATGTATTGTCTATGGTTCGCATATTTTTGTAAATTTTTTGGAGGTTTTGGCGGGAACTGAAGGGAGACGTTGTGCTGTGCAGTTTTATTTTCTAGAAATGTGTAAAATTACTCTAAAATGAACAATAGTTGTCGGATATTGATAAGTTTTTGAGTAGTAATTATGTGTTTTGTGAGAAATGTGAACTGTATAGTCAAATGTGGCCTTTTGAGTTGTCACAAAAACTCCGTTGAATGGCACCAGCTGATAACCTACAGTTCAGCTGTGCTACACATAGGCTTAAGAAAATGAAGAAACTATATTATAATCTAAGATCTGGCTTAAAGGCCTAGTTGCCAAGCTATAAATCTAAATAAAATAAAATGTAAATTTTTTGAGAGTGGGGAGAATCGTTTCCCAGGGACGAAAAGTGCTGTTTTCATCCCTATGATTGCAACTCCAAGCGTACTTTTAGAATATGAGAAACGAAAGATTCTTTTTCATTTCAAATTTGTTCGAGTATTTGCGAATCATGGGAATTTGAATACATGCGTTTTATAGCAAACACAACACTCATGGTATAGAAAGGTGTAAAAGACAAACTCCTTAAATTTAAGCAAGTATTTTCTGACCCATCTGTGAATCATCTTAAAATAATCAGTGGACAAAGAAAAAGAATGAACCTTAACTTTTTAATACCCTCGGATCTCCAGATGAAATGTTTAATATTGTTAATTCTTTGTACAATAGCAATTTCCTTGACGCTGTCAAAAAAGGATTCTTGTTAATACAAAAGTTCATTTACATTATTAACGGTAGAGTAATTTGTTTGAAGCCGTTTTTAGAAGGTGTACTTAGAGAATATAAGCTTCAAGATTTAATCGTTTTAATTTTTCAAATTTTCCTTTTGATATATTTTATCTGATTTTATTAAAATTCCTATTTAGGTACTCCTTTTAAGTCTTATTGAGTATTATGCACTGTTTGCTACAACTCCATTAATTTTTCAAAAGTAATTCTGTATATAACTTATAAAAAAAGAACTTGAGATATAAATAGAATAATAAATATAAAGAAAAACAATATTTAGCTAGACGTGTTGCTGGGGAGTTTCTTGCCGCTTCTTCTCCTTAACAGCAATAACACGTTGCGAAGCGCTGTACTTAGAATAGGAAGTAAAATTAAATTTTAAATTATATGTATGACCTTCAAAAAGTGTTCTCCAGTGGAACTTATTTTGAATAAAAACATTTGAATTTTACGTATATTAAGCGCACGGAGAAGTGTGAGATTTTATATAGTTAAAATTGATATGGAGATAAGTGCAGAAAGCTGAAATTTACACATAATATGACGGTCTCTGTGGTTGATTGGGCCAAACCTTTGCCAGCCTACCTCACTGCAGCGCAGTGGCTCCGACTTCAATTTCTAGCATGGTACAATTCTTAAACGAAATTTCCGTTGTTTACTATGATCTGAGTGTCTGTGTTCAACCCCAAAGTTGTCCATTGTATGTTACCTATAACACAAGAGTAACTTGCTTAACTTGCATACAATATATGTTTATTTTACGATTTAAAAAATGTGTTACAAATAAATTAAATCTTCTAAATCCTGTAAAGTATCCAATTGGATCTAACCGAAAATTTATGATAATATTCCAGTTTTAATTCCTGAAATTTCATTTGAAGTCTGCATAGCAGTTACTGAACCTAGTCTAAGTTTCAGATAGAATGTTATAGGATAGTTCTAAAAATGGTAATTTATAATTAAATAGACTCTTATAAATAAGAATAATACACATTCGTACAAGAATGGAGAAAAAATACAATTTCGACGGCCTGTCGAAAGATGCGACATTAACAACCCACACCCAGGTGGTAAAGTATTTGCCCGTTTGGGTGGCTAATATCTTTTATCTAGAGTATGCCACCATATCAACCTTCAGTTGTGTTCCGGGGTATTATATATTAGTGACCAGGTTCAAGTCTCCCTTTAGAGAGCAGCAGCACTGCTTCCCAACATGTTGGCCGTCTGCCTGTCTGTTGAACTCATGCTATAAAAAAATAAATAGCAATTTGACTTGAATATTGATATGATATGATGATTGTAAAAGTTACACACGGATACACAATTCAATTTTATTAATACAGATAGATTAAAAGTAACAAAGATATACCCTCTAAAATAAGTCGTCGTTTGCGTTAGTCCATCTGCCACAGACTTAAACTTTCATTAATTTTCGCGGAGAAAGAAATTGGAACTTGCAATTTTATAATAATCAAACTTTTTTAATTATGAAGTCTCAAGATCAGACGTTCGACCAACTGTTATGGGCTATATTGCTCGCTATCAATTTCTGTTTTTTTTTTATGATGCTTGAATAAAGAATCCAACTTGAGAATGAGATTACTATGGGCTCAATTCTCTTGTACCTCACAAGGCCAAAAATGCTCCTTTAGCCGTTCCCCATAGCGACCACGGTCGTTACGGTCGCCGCGAAAACGTCACTAATGACGTCATGATTTTCGCTTACGCAGCGCTCACAATGCCCTGTTTCAAGAGGTGGGTCGAATAATCCGTTCCACTTGAGTATACGATTGTAACGCCCGCAAGCAAGTGGAACGGGAAAAAGGTCGCGGTTGTTAGCGTGGTCGTTGTGAACTTCATATGGAACGTAGCCTATATTTTGCTTTGTTGTTGTTTTTTATGTTTTACTTGTCACCAACTTCAAGCTGTACAAAATATGTATTTTTTGCATTTACTTACTTTTGAAGTCGATTTAGATTTTAATTTTTTTGGTTTTTACTTTTTAGTTACGCAAATACTTGAATAACTTAGAAAAAAAATGTAAGACACGTTGTACTTGTCTATAATATACGAGGGTTTCTCTTGATTTTCCTGGGATTCACTCATCAGATCTTGACTTGGTGAGAATGGGACCGCTTCGCTCGCTTAAAAAAAATTGAAAATACGTTCAAAATTAACGGAGAAATTGTGTAACAAATATAAAAAAACATACAATTGAAATAACCTCCTCTTTTTAGAAATCGGTTAAAATGGAACACAATGATTGGTTATATCTACATTATTATAAAATTCTTCTCCAATGTAAAGACACGGCATTTAAAAGCTATTTAAAAAAGCTATTTAGAAGCTATTTAAAAAAAACAACTGAAATAGACTATATAAACGATGGAGAACACGATGCCTTTTTTCTTTTAGATTTCTTGTCTGTTTGTTCGTGATTCACGTAAAAACTACTGGGCCGATTTCGATGCGGTTTTCAGTGATCAACAGCAAATTCTTAGACTTAAAGTCTGCGTTACTTTTTATACTGCGAAATCCCGCGGGACATTTTCTGGGAATGATTTAGAATGACCTGATTAAAAAAAATCGAATTCCAATGTGATTTTTTCACTGATCGATAGCAAATTGTATGTAATAACATGTGTGATATTTTTTCCCGGGAATCTCGTGGGAATTTTCCCCGGGAGCGGTTTGAAGTTTTTCGGATGCATAAATATTATATTAGCTAATTCCGACACAGTTTCCACTAAAACGATAGCTTACATTTTGTTTTAAATTCTGCAATACCCGGGACACAAAGTCCCGAGAATACCGCGGGAATTTCAAGTCAAGCGTGGACAAAGTCACGGGCATGTTCTAGTAGTATGATATCTTTTTATGCGTCATCTACCCATATCTATGTCTGGGTAACAACCGTCTGAAGTCGTGTATGTGATGTTATACCTCATATTCCTGCTATTTATGTAGACTATGAATCCTTCTACATAATTTTAATGTGCGGCATTTTGTTCCAGGTTTTAGTACTAAGGACTTTATGGCGAAATTAGGGGAATATTTAATTTTAACTGCCTTCGCGCACAACTGTCGTCTGGAGCGAGCTTTTAAATGTTTAGGCACCAATTTAACAGAATTCCTCACAACATTAGACAGTGTACATGATGTTTTACATGATCAGGTAAGAGTCTCATTAATTCACACTAACATATTATGTATGTACTTGTAAATGTGATTGTTTGGATGAATGCTTTTGTTTGTCCTTTTCACACAGTCTAAGGAATGTTTAACTGTTCAACACCTGACAATACCCGACAGTATAAAGAGGCAAAAATTCATATTATTTAAGAGACACCTAAATAATTTTTTTAATAATGAAATACTGTTATAAAATCGAAGATTATTTAACTAATAAATTCTGATTATTATTAATGTATTCTTATTTAATTAACACTTTGCTTGACATTTAATATTATGTTATCTAATTTATTTAATTATTGTTGTAAAATATTTTCAATTTATTTTTAGTTATAAGATGTGAAAATTGCAAGCCTAATAAGGCAAAATGTATTGAGACAATTTCAACAAGACACCTATGTACACATATATTTCTAATAATAAATTATTATTCTGTTCTATTCCATTCAACATAAAATTTAGTATGTTTATCTCTATATGTCTGTATATACACTCACAAAATTTTATTATTTACATAATTATCTATAACCATAATAATAGGTATATTATGTTATTATTGTGTACTTTGATAACAGAGATATTTGAAAAAAGAACCGAATGATATATTCATTGGATTTGATAAAAAAAGAACTTAATTATTATGCATTTCGAGTTCTCAACTATATATACGTTTTTGGGTTAAATAATATTTTCGTTCATGCAAACACTATTTCGAATTTCGTACCTAACACAATGGCCGTAGGTCATCTGCAGTCTCCAGATAGGGGTGTATATTCCAAATGTTTTGATTAGTGTCCTACAAGTTTGGAATAGGTTTAAATTTTTGTGTTTGGAATATAAATCCGAGCCAAACACTAGCGGTCCCGGCACACGATGTCCTGCCCGAAAAAATAAAAATCTAGAACCCGATTCCAGCGCCACCTATCGAGGTTAATTGTGAATCTAAACCATCCCGGGATCCACTCAAACACACATAAAATGTCATCAACATCGTAGAACCCAATTCCAGCACCAAATATTTTGTTCAGATTGATGGGTTACATACATTACGGAAGTTTTAGTAAGGATTCCTGATTTTTAAATAGCCTATATTAATCAGGGATAGTGTAGCATTCGAATGGTAAAAGAATTTTTGAAAAATCTTTCCTCTTTATAATATTAGTATAGATGATGAAGATCTAGTTGTCATGTAACTTTTGATATAATAAATTCATCAAATTGGGGAAATTTCCAATACTTAGTCTGGAGATCCTGGTTAGCACTACGAAACTCTTTATCGTATATGGACTCTCACATACGTTTATACTTATGTACTTTATGTTATGTTATGCATATATTCTCAAGCGGAACATTGGGCTCACCTGGGACTAAATCAGAACTATATACTAGCATGATGATACCTCCGCTTATTATTATCAAATCAGAAGTAAACACTTGAATGGTGATAACATTTCTTTGCCTACTGGTCCTATTTTTTAGATAACAATACTATTGGGTAAATTCATTTTCAAAGTGTCACTATGTATCATAAATGTTATGTATTACACGACTCGCTGTGGTACGAATAATCCATAACGTCTGCGCCACAGTCGAATGTGTTTTATGTGTATGAATGTAAACTAAGGCTGCCACCTTTTTTTGAAATAAATATAGTACTTTTGGGTAAATTAGGGCAAAAAAGAGGTACATAGTTATTTTTCATTTTTTTCATTATTGCATTTTCCACATGTATTAATACTTTTTGTTTTGGGCAGCAAAGATCTATTATTTTTAAATCATACGTACCTCAACAAAAAGCGCGATAATTGAATTAGCGATGAAAATATAGTACATTTCGTACTATATAATTTTTCTATAATATATAGTACAATTGCCGAAAATATAGTACGATACTATATACTTATATTATAGTACGGTTGGCAACCCTAATGTAAGTATGTTAAAAATAATAAAATAAAAAAATAGTATTCTTGTATTTTCACCAGGACGATGCTCTTAAGGACGAAACAATTGAATACGAGGCAAATTTTGTATGCACAACATCACAAGAAGGCAAAATCCAGCTCCACTTGACGACGGAGAGTGAGCCCGTTGCATATTTACTGGTGGGAAGTCTAAAGGCAATAGCCAAGAGACTGTATGACACACAGGCCGATATAAGACTGAGGAGCTATACTAACGACCCAAGAAGATTTAGGTAAGTTATTAATATACGGCCTCTTTAATTGAGGGGGCTAAGCCTTTGCCGGTCAATCTCACTATAACGAAGAGGCTTCGGGTTCGATTTCTAGCATGATACATTTCGTAAACGAACTTTCCGTTGTTTATTATGGTCTGGGTATCTGGGATCGGCTCCAGAGTGGTCCGTTGTATATTACCCATAGCACAAGCATAATTTAGCTTAGCTAAACTTGCTTATATACAATGTGCGTGTTGGTCTGCCGCTTTTAAATTAAGTAATTTAATTTTATTCTACTGTGAGTTGAATATACAGAAAATATACGGGTAAAACAAAAAAACTATTTAAAAACATTTTTACTACTTGAAGCAATCAAATTGATACAGAGTAACCAACCACGACTTTGAGCTTAGCGATGGGCGCTACGACAAGTAACGCGACGGAGATTGGCGCCGAGCGCTACGATTCACGACATGCATCAAACATCAATACTTTTGGTCTTATCGCTTGTCGTGTTGCGCTTAGATTTTTCTCATAGCGACAAGGTCGTGACCGAGCTGCAAATCCTACACGAATAATTTGTTGAGTAATTAGAAGCTTTTTAAAGTTTTCACTGGCCTGTTATTATTTTTAATATTCTTCCATACTAGTGACTAAAATATGCAATTTAAATCATTATATTACGTGGCAACAAACCACTCAATATATAAAACCAACCAAATAAAATATTCAATACATCGGAAATATTCAGAAAGCATTGAAATATTTCAAATCGAATGCAGGCTTGGAAATATTAATATTGGGAACAATCCCTTACCAAGCTATTGATTTTATATTTGTTTGTATAAAACCAGAATACTTAATTTTTCATTTTACTCTAATTGAAGCCGTGATACTTTAGTGGTTAGCGCACTCGTGTCCCAATCTCAAAGGGTGTAGGCTCGAATCTTAACTGAAAAAGCATATTATTATAATTATGACGTGCAAAAGGTGAAGAAAAACGTTGTGATAAACCCTGCAAATCGAGATAACGGATTTGTCAAACCCATCAATCCGCCTTGGACAAGCATGGCGGGTATACTGTCCATTTTCCCATAAACGGAAGCCCCGAGCCCAGCTGTGAAACGTTTATGGGTTGTTATTATTATCACTCGTAATATTTTATTATCTGATTATGTGTGTAGTTTTATTGACGATGAAGAAAAGTACTTTAAGGAATTCAACAGCGACATATCTGATGCGCGAAACACGCCGACCTGCCTTAGAGAAGCATGGCGTGTATAACATTAAATAAAATGATATTTATATGTTTATGACATGATACATTATTTAATAAACAGGTCTCAAACTACATAATTATAATGCTCGACATGCCCCAATTAAGATAATTCGTAGAGCAGAAATAATTCTTCAATAACTAATTATGTAGTCCTATTTTACATGGATGTAAATTAGTATATTTTGAGTGTTACAACTCAGATCCCGACAAACACAAAATCTAGCTGCATATCTGAAATAAAGCACATTTATTACCCGTCGGCATTTGAACTAATACCATTGAAATTCTTTTATGGTCGTCTTCTTTTGTTTACTCATTGGCATACGGCCTATTGTTGTATTTTAATCATTAGCCAGGTGTTACGGATTTAAAGTACAAGCTGATTCTAGGAAATTCGGTCCACGCGGCCGTGCGCACATATTGCATCTGTGCAGTTTAAAGCAATGGCCCGATTGAGGGAGGAGTCATTCGAGCGAGAACCACTGCGAAGCGAGACGCGTGTGCTACAATCGGAAATCTAATAAGTGACGGACTTTGTGCGTTTTATTGATTTACACCTTCTGCATTACGTTTGGAATTGTTGTGTTTGGTTATATTTGTACCTGTGTTATACGTGTTTGTATAGTTCTAATAAACTCTATAGTAATTCTAACGGCATTTTGATTTGAGTCTCGCGACTCGTAACAATATTATTTCTGAAGTTTGTTTTTCCCCGACTTAAATCATATTCTAATAAATTGATCCGTATCTTTACTTGCTATAAAGTAAGATACGGAACTTGTAATTAAAGGCCTCATATCGTATATTTTGTATCGGGATGTACATTGTCCCTTGCGCTGAATTGAACTTACCTTAGTTTAACGATGGGATCGTCCACCGGCACCCTATTGGTGCTCGAGGATTTTGCCGTTTCGCATATTTCCTTCTCCGAGCACGCCATCGCAGGGAGCCACTGTATAGGGCGGTAACAGTGTGTTCACCCCACGTCCCATGATGTGGTACACCTTGCCGGCCGGGGTGTATCGAGTACAGAGCTGTGCACGGGGATGACGCGGTGCAGTTACCATGTTCTAAATCCCGTGATGTCCAACAAAGTAGGAGTATGGGGCGCAGGTTAGATTTAGTGGGTAGTTTGATCGGATACTGCCCCCGGCAGGATCCAGTTCCCTCAAAAGTCCCACACGCACTCGTGCAGGCGACATTAGGCGCTGTAATTGGCCTCCCCCGTATCCATGGCCCAAGTGTGTGTCGAAAGAAAAGTCATTTGATACCTCTATGGGATGGTGCTTATTAATATTGTAACGAGTGCGGGACTCCAATTAAAATGCCGTTGGAATTACTATAGAATTTATTATAACTGTACAAACACGTATAAAACAGGTACAAATATAACTGGTTACAACCAATACAAACTGCACGATTTAATGACATGCGCAAAATCCGTCACTATATAACTCCTCGAATTTACACACGTCTTGCTCGTATCGTAGCCGTCGCTGGACTGCCTCACCCCTCCCTTCGGGCCTCCCTTTTCTTTTGTACAAATACAATATACCTCGACGCAAGACAATAACAACGAGAATTAGTTCGACACACCTGCTTAATGACGGCCATAAAAAAAGTACAATAACAATAGAATGTTTTTCTTAATTACTAATTCTAAACACAAAGTAAACAAAAGAAATCCAAATCTAGGCAGGTAATAACACTGTGCTTTATGGCCGGCAGGTGTGCTTTCACTTTTGCCGGCGTGCTTCGTGGAATTTTGGCTAAGTCGTAACAATATGTATATGGATAAGCAAAAATACTAAGTTTCCGTCGAACCTTACTTTTCCAATATTGATCAATAACTCCTTCCAGGTACGAAATAAACGCAGTACCACTAAATCAGAAGTCCAGAGAAGAAAATTGTGAAATTGTCAACGAAGCGACCTCTGTAGCGAGTTCAACAAAAGTAACCGACCTGAGAATAGGCGTCGCTAGTTTCTGCAAAGCATTTCCTTGGCATTTCGTCACTGATAAGCGGTTGGAGCTGGTCCAATTGGGTATGTATACTTAATGAAGTACATTAGATAGAATTTCTTGAATTTCGAGTAATATGAAAAGACTAGACATACATTCTAGTAAAATCTGACTAAAATTGGGTAAGTGCGTGTGCCACAATGAAAAGTTTCGTAGAGGTGCCTGTTTATTGTTTTTATCATTTGTTTACGCGACCACAATATAAACCTTTAATAAAAACTAACACATATCAAAAACTAAGTAATTTGTATTTTTAGTAATTTAATTTTTCCAGAATTTGCCATTTTGTAGTTCAAAAGTGATACGAGAAAACACATTTTTATATCTTCGGAAGCTAATATCTCCCTATCTATTGACTTGAATAAAAATTTTCTCGAGAAACATCGATATGACTTTTCAAAACCTGACTATGCCCATTCAAAAATAATTATCGACCCTTAATTATCTGTATGGTGACTGTCTCTAGTTTTAAGTTATTTTGCGTTTCTTATTCAACAATATGTAGTGCAATATAGATTACATCTTCTTCATCAAATTGTAATAAACAGTGTAAACTCCCTAATCTTGGGATTGCGGCTAAGCGGACTGTATTTCTGCGAATTTTATGCGAATCTATGCGAAAAACGGTGAGTTGGCCAGTGAGAACAAATCTTACAGCGAGTATTCAACTCACCTTGCGAAGAGCGGGTTTTAAGTTCAATGGTCGGTGCCGACTGCTTTCCTTGGTGGACATAAATTTCGAATATTTCCACAAAATACGAAATGAGTCTCTTTTGATGCGAATTCAACGAACTAAACTTGCCAATGTGTCCGTACACAACGAGCGCAGCGAGTGACTCTCCCGCAATTTTCTACCCTCACTGGCTCGCGCGACAAAAACAATACCAATCTAACCCGAACGAAAACTGTCGCTAATTTAACAATTGTGAACGAACTTAAATTATTGAATTTTATTAAATCAAATACAAATTAATACTAAAACTAACAAAAGGAGGACGGTTTGAACAAACAGATAGATAGATTGACCAACGGGTCAATCTTTCATCTGCAAACATAATCGATTTCGAACAGAAACCACAATCAACCGCGAATTAGAAATTTAATTTTAACACGTCTCAGGGAACTATTTCAGTTTGACCTAGAAAGGCGCTAGATTTGCCTGCCTAGACGTAAGTACTGGTTGAGCCGTGACGTAATCGTGAGTCATGTCTTCCCAACACATTAGACGAGTGGAAATGAAATGGCGAGGTTATGCATATTTAATGAAAATGATGTAATAAACAGAATCGTCTGGTTGTAGGAAATTACGTTTAGGATCTAGTATTTCTTAAGAAGAAATACTTTGACTATCATATCATTAGAATGTTTTTGGTTTGAGATCCAGTAAAGTGAAAAACAGTTTTGAATACAGAGTGGGTATATTTTAGACAAAGGTTTAATATCGAGCCTATAATGGAAAAACATCGTAAGCGACGAAATTTACCTGTTTCACTTTACACAATACTTACACTCGCTCACATATACCCTCGTCATACACACAGAGAGAACACATAAAATACTTGTATTTTATTATTTACATTTCCTTTTTGATTTGTTAGATTTTTGTTTGTTATTATTTCTTTTATGATTTAGATAACTTTCCCTCTTATTTTTTTTTGTTTTTATTTTTCTTATCTTTGTATAAAACGATTTAAGAAGCCGTTCATTGATGCATCGAACCTGCACCCATTGAGTCTGGGACGCGTATGCTATCCATTACGCTATTACGAGTTATCTATAAGTAATATATTAAAAATAAATGTGTAAAGTAGCTTACAATTTTCTTCCATAAATATTCCATAAATAAATATTTTAGTAACATAGACATTTTTAAGACTTCGAAACAAATATTTAAGTCATCAATAGTTAGTAAACTTATTAATAAGATCAAAAAGGAATGTAATGTTTGTATTTAAACTTAATCATTTAGTTGTGCTTAGTTTTCCCGTCAGAAGTTTCACAGTATTAGATAGATTGAATAATTAATATTAGTGTAGTGTAACTTAATATTTGGTTCTGTTCCTTTTTTAGATTGGAAGTATCCAGTTTTGGTTTAGATTTATTGTTATGTTTTCTTATGCCTTAAAATTATGGATATACTATTGTATATGGTATACATTTTGGTAAATAAAAATAAAAAAATAACAGACTATATTTAGAAACTTTAATAGCGGACATAAACAAGAGAATATCGCAACAAATACATCAATTAACAATTACAACTGACAGTAAAACAGAGATAATCTCTTTGGCTTTTGACAGGGTATGATGTTTTGCATTGTTGCCATGTTTCTCTAACATGTTTTCTACTCTTTTAAATATGGATTTGCAAAGTACCTGGGGGTAATTTTTATTAAAATGTTTCGTTTATGATGTAGTTTAATTTGCAATTTATTTTATCTAATAAATTGTTTTTTATTTCCTTTGTTTTTTAGTTATTTTTATCGTTTAATTTATAACGTCGTAAAAATTATTAGTTAAAATTAAATGTAATTATGGTGAGTTCAAATCGAACTGAGTGGATTTTGAAAAAAGCTAAGATATTAATTAAAAAAACAAGTTTTAATATAATGTTTAAGTAGGCACTAGATGCACCAGATTCATATAACAGAAGCCTAAGCTAAATTTTAGGTCTTAAAATGACACCAAAAGATGGAGTTTATGTGGTAGCTCAAAAAGCACACTTCACTAATAGATTGAGATTTTCAACACAATTTCTTTTTTAATGATCTTGTTTAAAACTTTATTGTCTAATATTTTACAAATATTCCATATTTTATTAAAATATTGTTACAACTTAAGTTCCGACGAAAACAAAATCCACCTGCATATCTATAAAAACACATTTTATTAGCCGTCGGCATTTAAACTAATTGTAATTCTTTTATGACTGTCTTCTTGTTCACTTATTTATTAGTTATTGTGGAGAACAGCCTATTGTAGTCGTTTATTGCCACTTGCAGGCATAATTAGCCAGGTGTGCGGATTACGATTCTAGGAAATCCGGTACGCGCTGCCGGGTGGACATATTGCATTTGTGTAGTATAAAGCAATGGCCCGATTGAGGACGAGACAGTCGAGCGAGAACCACGAGCGAAGCAAGACGTGTGTACTACAATCGGGAATCTAATAGTGACGGACTTTGCGTGTTTTATCGAATTACGGCCTTCTGCATTACGTTTGGACTTGTTGTGTTCGGTTATATTTGTACCTGTGTTATACGTGTTTGTATAGTTCTAATAAACTCTATAGTAATTCTAACGGCATTTTAATTCCAGTCTCATAACTCGTAACAATATAAATAAGTATAGAGCAAAACATCACCTTTCAAGGTCTAGCCAAAGACCCAGGATCTTTTTGTTTGTAATTGTCTTTTTATTAAATAAATATGCTACAAAATTTCTTTTTCTAAAATCATTGGCGATAAAAGCTAGTAGAATACAATACAAGAAGTGTTTCTATAAATTGAAGACCCCAGGGAAAAAGAGGAACTTGACAGGCAACATTGATTTTGAGATATCGCATTTTTAAGTTTCGTACCTTGTGCTTAAGAAACCCATAAATTTCACAATCAAATAAAAATATAGGTGGAATCACTTAGAAATCAAAAAGGTTACAAGCATTAAAAAATTAAAAACTACTATTTTACGTCAGGTTTAACAGGGAATAGTGACATATTATATCACTGACAAACCTGTTTTTTCCCTGGACTTTTTAGATATGCTATGCTACGTTTACCCTGCATGCGATTTTTTTAACGTCAAGAACTCTAAGAATAATTCGTGCTTTACCCTGTTCGGTTTATTATAGTACAATACCAGAAATTCCATCAGATTAGTTTCGTAAAAAAGTGACAAGTTTGTCTTTTTCAATGGAGTTTTCAATTCCTAACATGGTTTTTAATTGACACAAAATGAAACATTACACAGAGGGTAGAAGAAAAAGCTTGAGCAAAATTGTAGGTACCAGGATCTTCGTTAGCTCATTCACTCATTTACGACTTGGTTCCTTTATGCCTGTTTTAACAGGTCCCCTCGATTCACTTAGTATTTTACTGATAGCAATAATTATTAACGACACCTTCAGGTTTACTTGCCAAGTTTAGTATTCGGAATACGGGAGTCTGTAATTTCCTTTTACGCATTTAAATTAATTACGAACGAATTGTTGAAATAGCTGAATTTAGGAAATTGGAATCTACTCGTATTTTGTAGTTGTAACATTCTTAAGACCGAACCATATAAATCACTATACGAAATTAGGGTTATTATTGTTACGAGTTGCAGGACTCGAATTAAAATACCGTTGGAATGATTACAGAGTTTATTAGAACTATACAAACACGTATAACACGGGTACAAATATCACCGAACACAACAAGTCCAAACGTAACGCAGAAAGTCATAATTCAATAAAACGCGCAAAGTTCGTCACTATTAGATTCCCGATTGTAGTACACACGTCTCGCCTTGACCGCAGTTCTCGCTCGACTGCCTCCTCTCTCCATCAAACCATCGTTTTATACTGCACAAATGCAAATATACCCACCCGACAACCGTCGGCGTAATTTCCTAGAAATCGTAATCCGCACATCTGGCTAATTATGCCTACAAGCGACTATAAACGACTACAATAGGCTGTTCTCCACAAAAACCAATAGATAAGTGAACAAAAGAAGACGATCATAAAAGGATTAGAATCAGTTCAAATGACGACAGGTAATAAAAATGTGTTTTTACAGATGTGCAGGTGGATTTTATTTACGTCGGAACTTAAGTTGTAACATTATGGTTTACTTCTAGAATAAACATACAATGAATTTATCAATCACAATGAGGCGATAGATAGATAACACTTAATTGCACATTAAAATAAACAATTACGAAAAATCTTCTCTTTCTAGGCAATAAAATAGGTAGCCTTATCGCTTAAAGCAATCTCTTCCAAGCAACTTAAATTAATGGGAATTCTTATCGAATAGGGTGGTGTAGAAAAAGGAGGCAATAGATACATGTTATGCGTACTCAATACTAATTAATTTAATATTGATAGATAGATAACTCTTTATTGTACACCATTACAGAAAACTTACGAACTAGTATTATTCTAATTGTGTACAAAGGGCGGTCTTATCGCTAATAAGCGATCTCTTCCAGACAACCCGTGGCAGGAATATTGCTGATTAGGAATGGTGATGGTGGTATTCATAATAATCGTACGATTACTTACATTTTAATAATAAATATATAACTATACTATATATACAAATATACACATAAGGTATATACATATTCAAGATATAGTGATAAAATGCAACTATTTAAACATAATAAATATATTGAGTTGTATATTATATTATATATACCACTCAATATATTTATTATGTTTAAAAAGTATATTGTGTTGTACCTGTAACTGAAAATCAATTTTTTAGTAATAGGTAATCAAAATTAAGGTGGCAAGGACATGCCAATAAGGAGGGATGAAAATCATTTCATAATGAAATTAATCATCTGATAATAAATATCCAAAAAATACGCTTTAATAATAATGCAAAGTTAGACCCAAGCTCCAGGGGTGGAAGTGATAAATGGCATCACGTTAGAAGTAGCTTCGGTGAACCTGCAGCCCACCTCTTCTATGGCATTTTTTGGGGCTCATGTAGGGAATGGCGAGTCACCGTCTGCCCATTGTTCCATGTTCCCCGAACATTGCGACGGGCAGACGCCATAGTCCCATATTCCCAGACCCCTAGTACCACTAGCAGTTCACTCCAATAGCCCGGTACTTTTTGTTCTTATTTCCCACATTAGTCCTGCACTGGCCGGGACTTGTCCTTGGGTGCATAGTGTACGGTGTAGACAGGGATAATCGCCGGTCAGTGTCACGCCACATTTACATTAAATTTGTCAAGGGGCCTCTAGGTGTTGACCTTCCCATGGCCCCACGCAAGCCCACCAAAATTCCGGGCCATTTTTATGGCCCGTAGTCTTCAAAGACATGCAAAGTAAAAAGTAAATAACAAAGTGACTAAAAAAACAAATAATGTGAATTGAAAAAAGCGTGGACTACTTGATATAAGTAATTCATTAATAGCTAATTCATAAATGACTATATACCTATTATAAAAATAGTAGAAAGATGGAATGGTGATTGTTATATGACAGAAAATGTATAGTGTATCAAATTACACTTATACTATACATACAGTTCTCAATTGACTGGGTAATTGTGAAAGAAAAGGCAGAATACACTTCAAAAAAGGTAGAATATTATAGTACAAAAAATCATGTAGAAGCTAATAAAGAAATAAATGAGATTAGGGTAGAAATTACGAATATTACAAACATTAAAGACAACGATGCTTATTTTCTATATCGTTGTCCATTTGCAGTTATCAGGCTATAAAAGGACTATTCCCTTTAATCCTTATTATTGCAAACAAGGCATAGTAAATGTCTAAATGAAAAGAAAAACAATTTGGTGGTTTATGAATTTCACTATCCAAGTGTCAGTGGAGAAAACATACGAGAGTACTTGGTGTTTCCAATTTCTTTATTATGACAGCTTGTAACAACCCCCCCTATAAAAATAAATGGTATAAACAGAGATTGGCTCATCTCTCCCTCTATAATATATAAACAATATACATATAAGAGCAAAGAGTATATGGATACTCTAAAATTTTTCCGCCCTTAGAATTGTAATTATAAAGAAATCTATTATAGAATTTCTTTTTGGTTTGATTGGCTGTGATAATATGTCTAGTGATAGGTATCCTACGTTGTGTATATAAATATTGTAATAACTCAGTTCTATGGAAATTTGTCCAAACAAGGAAATCATTTAAAAGTTCAGAAGTTGAAATATCATACCCAGTACTAATGACGGATTGTGATTAACTATTAGATTTACCGAACTACTTGCCTATTTTAGTTACCTATAACGAAACTAGGGTGAACGGAATAATCTACTTCCGAATACCTTCCTAAACCTATAAATATAATACGTTATTAATAAGAATTTGATTGAGTAGATTTTAATATTAGAATAATATATGTGTATATAATATGTATGTAGAGATGCGTATCTGTGTATTTTGTAATACATAAAGTGTAGTGTATGTAAAAGTATATATGTAAGTATGTATATATGTAGTTATGTAATATGCATGTATAATATGGTGAGTAATTTTACTTATGATATTAAGAAACGAAGTAAAAGTATGATTTATACAGATTTGATATAGGTATTATATAGACGTTTGTATGATTTTAGTGGTTATGAACTAAGAGTTTAGTGAGTATATAAATAGAATATAAAATTATGGAGATTGGGAAGGATTTAATTAATGAAGATTTAATAAAAAGGTATAATAAACCCAAAATTCCTTCCACCCGGGTCAAGAAGTGATCCCTCACAATCACTTTTTATTATACCTTCTGGATAAGAAAGGAACTAGTCGATGAACCAATCCCAAAAATATATCCTTTAAATATTATGTGAGTCATGTAGACCGATAATCCAGTTCGGTTAAAGTGTGTGTGTAAGGCCAGAATTGGGTTTGAGAGTGCCAGAAGCAACTCACAAAAATACATAGCGTCCTTTCGGTACTTAGTATCGTAATACTGCCCTATGAGGCTATCTAGAATAAATAGGCTGTCTTTCTGTAAATAGAATTTAGACGCCGTGTAATTAGTAATATAGCACTCAGGTGGGAAGCACTTACTAGTCACGCATGTATTCATTTGAGATATAGGCCACGAAGACGAGCGTTTTACCAAACATTTCATATCAGCATTTAAATGACTAACAATAATTTATTGAAAGTGCCAATACGCAACTTTCAAAAATACATTGCGAACATGTCAGACGGTTCGAATATTACGAACGTGCACTGCGAGTTACTATGCCTAGGCCAACTATCTATTAAAGAATCATCGACCATAGTTAGACAAGTAAGCTGTATCAGCGCTCAAGCAGATACACCGCTGACGAACACAAGTATTATATAATTTAGTTACAATATAAAATATTGGCTCATTTTCCAGTATGAGGATAGGAAGGGTAGAATATGATACCTTTGACATAACCTTACCTTTTAAGTGTTTTACTTTAGGGCAAATAACTATCAATTGAAACAGTCATTTGAATCAGAGTTAATCCCACCGATAATCAACACAGGAAGGCAGGCATTCAATGCCGAACTGAATTTAACAGTTCATTGGTGAGTCATTTTTACCTCAACACAGTCCAAGTCAAACTAGACCAGACAACAAGAGCCGTTTACTTAAGCAGACAAGACAGTTAGAGCACTGACTCGAGGCACTCCCTGATAACAAACCATTCCGCCGCATTTGTCTAATCGACGTTTGCGAACGACCTATGTGTAAAACACAAACTGTCGAATGAGAATGTCACGATAATAAATATCGTACCCAGGTAGGCAAGAATCATGTACTATATAGCTACGATGTACAATTCTCAAGAACTAATCGAGCTATCTGTCCATTTTACCAAGCACTGCATTTATAAGGTAGAAATGGCTAAACAAGAACTTGTAAGTCAAGAATAGAATAAATATGTATAGGGCTTTTAACCTGATCCAATTTAAACTGGCATGGATTCACCACAAACGAAAACACATTACCTCGCTGAAACTTATAATAAATGATAAGTTACAGCTACTTTACCTATGACATATACATGTATATAATATCTCGTATAGAGCAAAAGATATCAGTGTAAAGTACAAGGATTATAACGTGAACTTCATTTATATAATCGTTGATATAATAAATATTAAAAATTTATATAATGTTTAGTGTTATAAAATGATGTATTAAACGACTTCAATTAAGCGTTAATCCCAGTTGTATTAGCAATCTTTGTCTTAAAGCCAGGGGACTCGCTATCAGAATAAGTAATATATAAACGCTACTATAATTTTTATGATATCAAATGATTTCGACAGGAAACTAAGACCAGTAACTCCGTATTTATCGTTTTATTAATGACGCCCCTTAGACTTATTTAAAGTAAGAAAACCAATATTATAAACGTAGAGTTTGAATCCAACCTTAAAGATATAGTTCGGTCAAAGATGTTAGAAATACGTATATCAGATCATAGTGTTTTGAATAAATAGTCAACGTTATTTATAACATTACGATGTACAACTATCATATAATGAATTAGTAATAATTTTGAATAATATATTCATTCATATAGCTTAAACGTAGGATTGCTCAGCTTAAATAAATCATTATAGAATATATTTTAATACATCTAATAAAGAGATCCTCGGCTATTTTGAATTAGTATAAAATTACGTACATTACTCCACCTGAAATTCAATTGAAAAATCCTGCTTATACATAACTCCGTAGATCCCAGACTAACTCTATTCAACCACCTATATAAAAGCAAACAACTATTAGCAATATGACTACCATGCTAGTCCTCGTCATTAAACGGGGACTCTATTACTCACGTAACCGCTACTATTATTTCAGGATTTTGATGACTGGAATGCGCCTAACTGGAACCACTTTTAATCTATCGATCTCCGCACAGATCGGACTAACAATACGGACTACTCATTTCTAAAACTTTGACGCCTATATAATTTTATTATAGGGAATGATTTATCACGAGATTATTAATTAATTTGTCGAATTGAATCAAAACTGCTACTAATCTAGTGCTAGTTAAGAATTAAATAATGAATTAATTGAACCCCAAAATCTTTAAATCACGTAATCATATGATTTTATGTGAAAGTTAAAATCAACCCACAAATGTAACGATGAAACTCTAGCAATACATTACTACTACTTTTGTTCTAGAACCCCGCTAGTATATTTTACCAATTAAAGACGTCTATTCTCATTTAATTCCGCCCCCTTTTTGTCTACGCTTGAATTAGAAATTCAACACTACAACTTCGTTCGCGTAGCTCAACGGCGTACCCGGAGCTATATTTCGAGCGCGTGATCCAATGATAATAACCCGATGGATCTCAGACTTGACAGCGAGGCTTCGACCTCTGAACGACGGACTACACAACTGTCAAATCTTCAAGTAAAACTCGCGAATTCACGCTTCGAAAGACTGTCTAGAATTCTTCACGAGAGTCCTTGTGTAAGTCTGTCTGAAAATCTGTCAGAGTTACCCCAAAAGTCTGTGTAAAAGTCTATACAGGAACTTTCGTGAATCCTCGTTGAAAGTCTCCCTTTTCGATCTACTTCGCGATTTCCTCCGATTCGATTAGTAATCCCTCTTTCCAGATCTACCTCGCGATTTACTCCGATTCGAATAATAATCCCTTTTTCGACTGTGTCGCAGGCTTTTATTCTCAAAAATCCTGCCACCACCACTTCCAATAAAGGGGTGTTCTTTCATTATTTGGACCGCCCCTGTCAGCGATCCTTGATTGTTTAAGCGTTATTTGTAAATTAGACCTATTTGGCCTTAGTTTAAGAGTGTTAGTTAATTAAATATGATTGAGAAATTATCGATCAATCGATCTATACTGCAAATGCAAATATGTGTCTTAACTGTGTTACTATAAGATTCAGATCAGGTAACACTCAATAATGATCAATTCCTTAGAACCAGTAGATTCCTATCGTCATTTCTTTATGCCCTGACTATGTTTTAAAGTACGTACAATTCTAAATTAAAGTTCAATAGAATCATACGCATTATTAGTTTTGGTTTTAAACTTTAATATTTCTTACTTGTTTTCTTTAAAGTACAAAAGTTTTTATTACATAAGTACATGTTTAGTAAATTATAGTTCAAAATAAAATTCATAAGCATGGTGGATCCGTTACAAGCTCTTATAGTTTTATTAAGTGATGTATCAAAGCCATGACATTTATTAAAACCATGGTTCAAGTACAAGATTTTATAGAAAGACGTGTCGTATCACTTGAAGATGCGTTTGCTAGATTTCGTGAAGAAAGATATGGAAGCGTATAGACTGACAATTAAGGAATTTGAAGACTGTTAAAGTGAATAGGAAAGCAGACCATGATATTAATTAGGATTAATATTTGCCATAAGTAGTGTCGGACGCGCCCTCCACGATGGAATGACGACCTGCCCAAAGTCACCGGTGGGCGCTGGATGAGGACGGCGGAGGACCGGGATGAGTGGCCCTGACTTGGGTAGTCCTATGCTCTGCAGTGGACTGTGATTGGCTGAGGACGAAAAATATTTGCCAGACAGAAAGAAAGAAAAAATTATATACATATTATTATCACGCTTGTTTCCTATGAGGATAGGCAGAGTTTAAGAATCTCCACTTGCGACGATCCTGACAAACAACTTTCACTTCATCTACTTTCATTAACCTCTCATATACTAATGTTTATAACATGGAATGAATGGATAATTAACAAACATTTTTATTAGTTCTTCGAAATACTTTTTAGCGTAGTTGTATAAAAAAATTTGTGTACTTTAGAATTGCATTCCTAGATTGAAAAAGTGTCGTTTAATTTCTAAACGAATGCCATAATATTAGCTTACTTATTGTCAAAATAGAGTGCGGCAAAACGTATTTATAGGTGAATACAAAATACATCTGATCTATATTCACAGTTTGCTTTTGATGAGCCAGCACAGCGTTGATACAAAAAAATATATTACCCTCATTAATTACTTCGTTTTGTCTGTGCCAAGCTTCCATTAGGCTTTCACGTCTGACCTGCATAGTTATTTTTCATAATTAATGACTGCTTTGGTGTTAGGAAAATTGAGGTTTATGAGAAAAATATTTTTAATTCGACGCTTAAACCTAAATTTTTGTTTAAGACTGATCGACGAATTTATGCAATATAGTCTGTTGGGATGCTTTAAGGGAAACCTTTTTAAATAACAGCCGTGTCATCGTTGTTGGTAATTGCGGTATTACGACTTCATAAATTTTATTTTATATCAAATTTTGCGGACTATCACCATTAAGGGTCTCTTTAAATCGTATTCTATGTTAATAATTGTATTGTAATTTATTCTTTGCTTCTAACTGCTATAATTACAACCTTAATTTAAATAATTTTATCGTCTTTTTGTAAAATATGCCTATAGGATACACCGTTTATCTTTAAGATGTCAACATCAGAATGTGCCGTTCTATCCTTAGGTCAGTATGCCATAGAATCATTATTATTTACTTTTGTCTTTGGCAATTGTCTATCGACTGGTTGAGCATATACTGACAGTGAGAATTGATAGAACTAAAGATCTTATACTACCCGCACATACACTACAATGCCATTTCTGCCATCTATATTTTTATTGCTGGATTACAGCAGACAAAATGCTGGCCCCTGGTGCAATGTGATTATCGTCGCCTATGGATATTTGCAACACCAAAGGTACTGCCAATGTGGTACCGGCGTCGAAGGATCGACTGGAATACTCTTTTAATATTAACTTGAAAATGTCCTTGTTTAGTTAATGAGTCGGCAGACAAATGCACATATGTATATTCTCCAACTAACCGAGTTATGCTTGTGCTATGGATACAATGTGTACAACGAATAAATATTGGGTTGACCCCAGAGACCCAGACCAGAGTAAATGAAGGAATTTTTGTTTAAGAAATTTACATTGTAATCGAGCCACTGCGTTCCAATGAAATGTATCGATTAACGGTTAGAGAAATGAATGAAGTGAATGCGGTTGCCGCCATAACAACCTTGAGTCGTGTTACGGAATTAGTTAGACCGTCAACACATTGGTATCACCTTTGGTATTATAAATGTCCATAGGCGACGGCAACCGCTTACCACGAGGTAGACTGTCTACCTGTCTACTGAACTCGTGCATTAAAATTTTTTTATTGAAGATTTTATTGTTGTAAGTCATACAGGTCAATAGGTCTTTTCATGTATTTATGTTTTTGCAAATAAAGATTGATTGATTGATAGGTTAAAGATAAGTTTTCTATGATATGAACACCGCTTAGCTATGTGCTATTGCTCTTTATCTTGGTTGTTAATTTCTCTTTCTTCAACAGGTGGGGGTTTTATGCGGCTCTTCGGGACCCATCTTGGATCACACGGATCATGTCTAGGCACGTACTTCAGGCTCCTTAGACCTAGAGGAGTGCCGTTAGACTTTCGTGAGATCCTTAAACGTGTCAACACACCGTTCATGTTTTGTTTGAAGATACCTGGCTCATCTTTGGCTGAGGTTAGTTATTTTTTAACATTTTTTATTAATGTTTAGGATACCGCAGCCCTTTTAAGCAAAAACTGAACCTTCATGAAATCGTCATATTGTTTGTATTGCAAAGCTGGCATATGCATATTGTACATATTTCAAAAATAATAGTTATTTATGATAGAGTGCGATAAGTTGATTTTTATAAACGAGTAGACGAATGCAAATGCTTACCATAGTCACAAGTTTGTAAAAAACCAACAACCGCACGTGTGTCATACAATATTTTCAACCCATTTGTGATGCAAATGCAAAACAGTACATAAGTAATGATACAAACATACATTTTAATATCAATCGGAAACTCTCAACAATTTTTAACGTTTCTAATATGAAAATGACGGGCATTTGCAAATGGCGCCACGTGCACGTGATGAAAATTAGGACTACATCTTTCGTCTCATTTATCTCTATAGTATTAAAGCGAGACAAACGCACTTCCAAGTAAGTTCGATTATTCAGCTTATTTGTTTTCTTAATGAGAAACTCCTTGGTGGAATTCTTATATATTTTTCACTTAAGTACCTATTTTCCGCACGTTACGTTGTATGGTGCGTATTTTTTTGAGCAAATGATGCATTTTTTGAGCAAATATGTTGAAAAATCTATTTACACAATATAGTAAACATATACAATATAAATAAAATATGTACACAATATGCTAGACATTTTTCTCAGAAACAGCTACGTCAATATGAATGAAATTCCACAGGTAGTTGTATTCAATGTACAGTTATACAGTGAAACCTTAAAAAAAAGATTAGGGGTCGTTACCATACATGTAATGAGGGGTATTTTTGTTCTTTCTGTCAAAAACTAATAAATTTATTAATTTGAAACTTGATATTATTTCTAGGTATTATTCTAGAATACAAGCCTGAAAATGGGTCGAAAAGTACATGAAAACACAAAACACTTCAGGAAAGCTTTAATCCTGCAGAACAACTATTTGTGTCCCTATCAAACCTAAACAAATTTAGGGGTGTGAAGTAAATAATTCCCTTATGTCCACTCAACATAATATTGTTGGGCAAACATAGTAAAGTGGTTCACTACAAAAGGGTCATCTCTTGAAATGGAAGTGTTTTGAAGCTCCGCGAGGGCGTCAACAAAGGAAGGGTATCAGGGCTTGTACGGACGTGGTATAAAAATGTTCACCAGTTTTAAAATTATTTCGTTTAACGTTCCGTTAGCACATGTTGCCTTTTCAAACTAAGTCACAGAACAGACTGCTCCACAGAATTATATTTAACTATTAGACAATAAAGTTTTAGATTACTTAGATCAAAGTTGCTTGATTTTATCTTGTCTAAGAAGTTGTTTAGACATGTAAGACATTTTTACTGGTTTTAATATTTATGTTAAGCGTAGTGACTATATGCTCTTTGTTTCTTATTGTTAATCTCAGCGTCTGTCATTGTAAGCGTTGCAATTTTCTTTTTTCACATTACTATAAATATTGTTACAACTCAGGTCCCGACAAAAAAACAAAATCCACCTGCATATCTAAAACAAAATACATTTTATTACCTGTCGGCATTTGAACTAATTGTAATTCTTTTATGGTCGTCTTCTTTTGTTTACTTATTTATTGGCATACGTTTCTAGATAACAGCTCATTGTTTTATTGTACTTATTTATGGCCGCTTGCGGCCGACTCATTAGCCAGGTGTTTCGGATTATGTAGACTACGATACAGGCACATTGCATTTGTGCAGTATAAAACGATGGCCTGATTGAGGGAGGGGGCAGTCGAGCGAGAACCACGATTAAAGCGAGATGTGTGTACTACAATCGGGAATCTAATAGTGACGGACTTTGCGCGTTTTATCGAATTACGACCTTCTGCATTATATTTGGACTTGTCGTGTTCGGTTATATTTGTACCTGTGTTATACGTGTTTGTATAGTTCTAATAAACTCCATAATAATTCCAACGGAATTTTAATTCGATTCTTGCAACTCGTAACAATATAAACGTAAAATTTATAAGAATTTTGGTAGTATTGTTTCTTGTACTCTTGTAAGCAAAAGTCGACTTTAAGGTGGCGAACATTTTCATTCCGCGACTGTACATAGGCCCTACGATACGTGACGTATATAGCTGACGTTGCTTTGGGCGTATAAGGCGTATTACATCCAAGGGGTTTTTTAAGTTAGAGTTTTTAGGGTCATTTTGGCACCAACGAAATCTTTATGAAATCGCCATATGTGTCCGTTTGTCTTTGTATATCACAATATTTTTTGTTGGAAACTGAAGGATTTATATAAATCCAATTCGACAGAAAAATGTAGTCTGAACTATATGTACAATTAAATAGTGAAGTCGCGAAATTATGAAGATTGGAGATGGCGACCATACATTATTCAACTACGGATGAATTTTTTTTTCAGTATATTTTATAAAATTTAAATGTAATGATAGTACTCGTATAAAATATAATAAAATGAGTTTGCCTTTCAATCTCGGCTGTTTGCTGTTTTGTTATTTAAATAGCAAGCATTCACACAGGTTATATATATTGTATGATTTTTTTATCTCTTGCCCTATTCGCCCCCCAAGGATTTACTTAATTTTACCTCGTAAATTATCCCATTTTACTAACTATTAAACTAACTGAACAACTGATTTGGTTAAAGCAGATTATATTTACATAATTTTTTTTATGTGTTATATTGTCCACTGTGATTTCACTTTCTGGTCTCAGGCGGAAGAACAGCGCTAGTCCTTGTTGGCTAGCATTATGCTGAAAATGGGTCCAATTTAGGACTTACTTGTTTCTATTGTCTTTCTATTTACTTTATCTTTGTTTTTGTCCTGAATAAAATATTTTTTCTTACTTTTCTTTCTTACTGTCTCTTGTTCAATTCACTATAATTGTTGCGGACAGAGAGCACCCCCCTGACCCACCCGCCGGAGCACACCTACTCTCCGCGCCCCGCATACCGCTGACGCCCATAGCTAGCACAATTAGCAACTAGGCGTCAGACGGGATGCGGGATATAGGGACAGCCTTGGAGGCAAAAAAGACACAACTTGACACAACTTGTTACATCTTGTCACATCTTCACAACGGCACATGTGTACTTCTCTCATCACAACTCAGACTCTCTTGCAAAATGTATACCTATTTTATTCGTGTAAAAAGTTAAATAATAATCATACAGTCCATTACTCCCGAGTTTTAATTCTCCAAACAAGAAGCAACTGCCACCAACAGTTTTTTGGTACTTCGCCGCCGGATAGAAGAATTGCAAAGAAGAAACGAGCAGTGTCTTTTGCTCCATCGAAACCACAAGAAAGAAGAAAGACCAACTCTATACGGTCTCGTAGCGGTACCCCAAAGAAGAAAGAAGATTATTATAGAAGATCATCGTGGGCAACCCGGACTACGTACTAGGAGACCAAGAGTTCCTGCCGGACTACGTACCAGGAGACCAAGAGTTCCTGCCCCGGACGCCGAGGCTACGCGTCTGCAGGATCAAGACCGGAAAAAAGAATAACGTTACTTCGTACCGTGACCGAGTGACTGTCCACCTAACGGTGCCAAACGGTCAGTTCACAAAGTCGTAGACGGTGCGCTGTTTCCAGTTAGGTCGGTCAAAGGTCTCAGTGTTTAGTGTTTAGTGTAGTGAATTAGGATCGTCGGTCATACACACACATATACACACTGGTCAGGGTAGTCGGTCATACGTGTTAGGCTTAGGCAAGGACCGAAGATGCCGAACACTAGGAGCAAGACCGCCGAAGACAGAGTGCAGAGAGCGTATCAAGAACCCCCCGCGTCGCCGTCCGTACATATATCCGCGTCCGCGTCCGCGCCGAACGTATCGCGACCCGCGTCGCCCGGAGTGCAACAGACGACGACCGCACAAGTACACGCCGCAAGTCGTACTGAACGCCGATCGCGATCACCGTCCGTCCGATCACACCGCTCGCAGCTCAGCGCCGCCACTTTGGTAAGGCAAGTAGAACTGGAAGCAGAGGAACAAATCGCCGCGATCCGTCGAGAAGAGCTCCGGTTACAAGTGTCGCTGATTAAGAAGAGGGTCGCTGCGAACATAGCCGCCCTCAAGGAGCAGACAGACGGAAACAGCGTGTGCGAAGACGATGGGGTGGAAACAGAGAGAAATATCACAGAGTGGTTGAAGAATACCCGCATGCGGGGAGTCGCCGAGCGCAGGCGACAGGACCGAGCTCGGAACGAGAGGAGCCGGACCGCGACCACCGTTAGACGCCGCGGGAAGAGCAAGGGAAGTGTATCCAATGGCGCGCGACCGGTCTGCGGAAACGAACGACCAGACCGCTCGCGTGACGTTCAGAACGCCGCGCAATGCAAGATCGCCGACGCCGACCAGATCCAGGGATCGAGGAATCGACCGCCTAGCCGAAGTGCTGGAGCGCATGACACGCAACAGGCCAACACCGCGACAGTGTCAGGAGCTGCCTACCTTTAGCGGGGCCCCGGGAGAGTGGCTACCATTTAAAGCTGCAATGCGCGAGTCGACGAGCTTACACGGATTTTCACCTGCGGAGAATTTAGGCCGTCTACGCACTTGCCTTAAAGGCGAAGCAAGGGAGTGCGTAACAGCCCTGCTGTATACCGCCGTGGATCCTGCGATCATCATGAAGACGTTGGAGCGCTGCTATGGACGTCCAGAGATAATAATCAGTCGCGCATTGGAAGACATCAAGAAGTTGCCACCATCGGGTTCGTCCGCCAGCGAACTCAACAGCCTAGCCACCAAACTACAGAATATAGTGACGGTCATCTCGTGTGTCGACAACAAGGGGTATCTACTTAACCCTATGTTGACGGGACAAGTCGTCGAGAAGCTCAGCCCGCATCTACGAACGAAATGGTGCGACTTTGCAGATGAATTCTCGAGCCGAGACGAGCCGGAGATTATGACACTATCGAAGTTTCTAATGGGCGAAGCAGACAGAGCAATGAAGTATTCCTTCGTGACGTCATCACTACCTACGATGAGTGTAAACGTCACTAAAGAAAATAAAGTGAAGCCGCCGAGGATGAACGA
Organism: Dendrolimus houi; assembly: GCA_039645545.1. Taxonomy (NCBI): domain Eukaryota; kingdom Metazoa; phylum Arthropoda; class Insecta; order Lepidoptera; family Lasiocampidae; genus Dendrolimus; species Dendrolimus houi. Next base: position 12,278,380 of record CM077136.1, read on the forward strand.
GCGTCGTCGCGTGTACGCTACAACGGAAGCCAAGATCGTGTGCTACTGTTGCGGAGCTGACCACCAGACAACGCAGTGCGGCAAGCTGGCTTCGATGTCGTTGCCAACCAGATGGGAGTGGGCCAAGGAGACGAGAATATGTTTTTGTGCCTACTAAGTAAACACAGGCGGTTCCGTTGTAAGGCGAGGAAGTGCGGTGTTAACGAATGCCGCGAGCCGCATCACGCACTTCTACACCAGCGGAGGGAAACTGAAGCCGTCAGTGGACCGATCGACCGAGCGGAGTCGGTCAATCAACCGGCCGACAGAGAGGAGTCGGTCATGACGGCATCGGCTCACAATTCTAACACCGGGAGCAGAGTGTTATTGAAGGTGTGTCCGATTACCGTCAAGGGGCTTAACGGAGAGGAAGTGAGTACGTACGCGTTGCTGGATGAAGGGTCCACGATCACGCTCGTCGACGAGGAGATAGCCGGGATGCTAGGGGCAGATGGCCCGAGACGGCCATTGAACATCCACGGCATCACGTCGAGCCAGCGGGAAGCGGAAAGTAGGGTGGTGAGCGTTGCGGTGCGCGGAAGAGCGCAACCGCACTACCATCCTATCAAGGCGCGCACTGTGAAGAAACTCGCACTGGGAACTCACTCCGTTAAGTCTGAAGTCGTACGACAGTTACGTCATTTGAAGACGCTTCATACAGACGATGTGTGTTATATGAACGCTAAACCGCGCGTATTGATTGGAGCTGACAACTGGCATCTGATCGTGACTAGAAAACTGTTGGCAGGAAAGAAGAGCCAACCAGCCGCTTCCTGACCCTCTTGGGGTGGACCATACATGGGAGTGCACCCAGAGGCATAGTAACGCAGGGAAACGACACAGTATTACACGTCCGAACATGGCAAGACAAAGAGCCGCGGGAAAAGGACAAATTATTCGAAATAGTGAAGTCTCATTTCGATATCGACGCACTCGGCATATCGAACAAAGTGAAACCTGTAGCTGAAGAACAACGGGCGCTGAAGATATTTTCAGAAACCGTGAAGAGAGAAAACGGCCGCTTCGAAGTCGGACTGCCCTGGCGAAACGATGACGTCACCATGCCACCGAGCTATGACATGGCAGTGCGTCGTCTACGCGGGATCGAGCGCAAAATGGACAAATCGCCGCAGTTCAAACAAGAATACACAGCTCAGGTCAACAGGCTACTAGAAAGAGGTTACGCCGAGCCTTGCGAACGAAGCCACGAAGGAAACCAACGCGTGTGGTACATGCCTCACTTCGCCGTTACGAACCCGAATAAGCCTGACAAAGTGAGACTGGTATTTGACGCCGCCGCCCGTTCGAACGGGGTGTGCATGAACGATGCGTTACTGGATGGGCCAGACTTACTATGCGCCTTATATGGAATCCTGTTCAGATTCCGGGAAGGGAAGATCGCCGTAACAGCCGACATACGTGAAATGTTCCTTCAAGTGAAGATAAGGAAGGAAGACAGAGCGGCACAGCACTTTTTATGGCGCGGGACGACCGCCATAACCCACCTCGGCGCTACATTATGACGTCTATGATATTCGGGAGCACGAAGCTCGCCATTCCTCGCACATAGCGTGAGAAACAGGAATGCGAGTGATCATAAGGAACACACCCACGAGCGTATCACTCAATCACGCAAAACCACTACATGGACGACTGGGTTCAAAGCTTCGAAACGGAAACGGAAGCAGCCGAGGCGATAGCAGAAGTACGAGAAGTGCACAGGAAGGCCGGCTTTGAGCTCGCGGGATGGGATACGAATCGCGAGCGCCTTATGGAAAACATCCCGGATGAAGAGAGAGCCAGACAGCCTAAAGAGCTGGGTGCTAGCGCGCATCCCTACGGGAAGACGTTGGGTGTGTTATGGATGCCGGAAACGGATGAACTCGCGTTTAACACCGCCATGCCAAGAGTTCCAGATAGCATAAAATGCAGCACGCAAACACCCACTAAGAGAGAGGCCCTAGGCATGGTCATGTCACTTTTCGACCCACTAGGCTTGCTCAGCCCGTACACTATAAGGGCGAAAATCGTGCTACAAAGGCTCTGGAGGCTTAAGCTAGGCTGGGATGAACCTTTGCCAACGGAAGAGGCAAGGGAATTCGAAGAATGGATTCGTGACTTAAACTCTATAAAAGAGTTAAGATTACCATGGTTCTATGGATGGGATAAAGACGTCGTGAACGTACAATTACACGTCTTTACGGACGCCAGCGAACAGGCCTACGCAACAGCGGCTTACTGGCGCTTTGAGCGGCGCAACGGGAACGTCGGCGTCATTTTAATCGCAGGAAAAGCGAAAGTGGCCCCGATGAAGGCGCAAAGCATCCCACGAATGGAGCTACAGGCCGCGCTAATAGGAGCCAGGTTAGCGGCGGAAATAAAAAAGGAACATAGTTTCAAGCCTTATGACGTCATCTACTGGAGCGACTCGAAGACTGTTCTTCATTGGATAAGAAACGACTCGGCACGATATACCCCATACGTTGCACATAGACTGAGCGAAATCGGCGAAATAACCGAGTCCGAGCAATGGCGATGGGTGCCGACGAGTTACAACGTCGCCGACGACGCAACCAGGATTAACGTCCCGAATATGAAATCGGACGACCGCTGGTTTAAAGGCCCGGAATTTCTCCGTGAACCCCGACGAAATGGCCGAAGGAAGAACCGACGGAAACCGAAGATGACGAAGTCGTGGTAAATTACACGACCGATGAAAAGCCACTTGTTGACGTCACAAGATTTTCGTCATACGGAAAATTGTTACGAGCGACCGCCTACGCGCTCGCCTTTATGGACAAGTGCAGAAAAAGGACTCGCACTATGGAAACGCGACATATAGAGCAAGCTGAACGTTTACTCATTCATCAAGCGCAACAGGAAAGCTTCCCGAAGGATTATGAGCGATTAAAGAAAGGGGAACGCGTGTCACGTGACAGCCGGCTTTATAAGCTCGACCCCGAATATGGGGGGGACGGGGTAATAAGACTAAACGGTAGGATCAATGCGGCCACCCTGCGCGAGCTTACCGGGAACCCACCGATCTTAGACGGGTCACATCACCTCACTCGGCTGATGATAAGAGGTGAACATGAACAGCATCATCACATAGGAAGAGAACACGTCGTAAACAACGTCCGGCAAAAGTACTGGGTGCTACGAGTGCGGCCTACTGTGCGAAACATCCTGCGGCAGTGTACAGTCTGTCGGTTGAGAAAAACCGCGCCGACAGTACCTGTGAAAGGAAACCTTCCAAAGGATCGTCTAGCTGCCTACGCACGGCCCTTTACCAATTGCGGAATCGACTGTTTTGGCCCCATGTGGGTGACCATAGGACGTCGTAAAGAAAAACGATGGGGAATGCTGTTCACATGTATGGTGACTCGTGCCATTCATATGGAACTTATAGCGAGCCTTAGCACAGACTCGGCTATCATGGCCCTAAGAAGGATGGGAGCACGACGCGGCTGGCCACAAGTGATATGGTCTGATAATGCAACGAATTTCCATGGAGCGAATGCGGAGTTACTAACGGCGTACACGAGATGGAAGAAAGAGATGCCAGATCACGTGAAAGGGAGACACCTAGCGTGGCGTTTCATCGATCCCGGCGCACCAAACCAGGGGGGAGCTTGGGAGCGACTAATTCGAACGGTGAAAACGGCACTCCACGCAACATTGGCGGAACAAGCTCCCAGAGAAGAGACACTTACGACTGTCATCACGGAAATAGAGCACACCGTAAACTCGCGCCCGCTGACTCACGTGTCGGTGAGCCCTGAAGACGACGAAGCGCTTACCCCGAACCATTTTCTAATCGGATCGGCGACGGGCCTACCAATCACGGGAACGAACGAGTTGGCAGGTAAGAAGACATGGATCGCCACTCAAGCTTTAGCGGACATGTTCTGGACTCGTTGGCTACGCGAGTATTTACCTACATTGACACCGAGGGACGACGTACGACGAAATGAGGAAAACGTACGCGTGGGAGACGTCGTTATCATTGCGGACAGTCTGTTGCCACGTGACGTATGGCCCCGGGGTCAAATCGAGCGCACTTATCGCGGACCGGACAACGTAATACGGAGCGCGGACGTGCGAACGCGGGGAGGCATCTTCAGGAGACCAGTAAGGAGGCTCATCGTCCTGACGAGAAGAAATGGCTTCGAGGATCTGCGCCGGGGGAGGATGTTGCGGACAGAGAGCACCCCCTGACCCACCCGCCGGAGCACACCTACTTTCCGCGCCCCGCATACCGCTGACGCCCATAGCTAGCACAATTAGCAACTAGGCGTCAGACGGGATGCGGGATATAGGGACAGCCTTGGAGGCAAAAAAGACACAACTTGACACAACTTGTTACATCTTGTCACATCTTCACAACGGCACATGTGTACTTCTCTCATCACAACTCAGACTCTCTTGCAAAATGTATACCTATTTTATTCGTGTAAAAAGTTAAATAATAATCATACAGTCCATTACTCCCGAGTTTTAATTCTCCAAACAAGAAGCAACTGCCACCAATAATAATAATAAATTAATTAAGTCCATGTGGGCTATATAATATAAGACAATTAGATATCATAATAAACTCTTATAGTGTTTTTGTTACCAAATTTTAATTTGTTTACCGTCTTTGAATTTTATAGTTTATCCACCCTACTTTCAAATGAGAAAGGAAAGCAAAATACCAATGAACAGCCGAGAACCGGTTTGAAATGAGCTTGTTTAAAGACATCGCTCAGCGAGATAATTTCGTGAAAGCTATCGAATGTCATTTCCAAAGTAATATTTGTCGGCAAAGATGTTATCTTTGAATAAAAATAGAATAATCCGAGGTAACCTCTTATCTTCCCCCTTTTAGGAAAATTATCAAGGATTATTACGGAGTTTCGTGAACTGAATTTGTTTTACAATTTTCTAATGAATAATTTTAGCGTGCTAATATTTATTATGACAACTTTTTATTACTCCCCTAATATTTTGAGAAGGAAAATTTGTTTGTTTTTAATTAAATTTCGTATCCATGACCTGTGTATCTATTTAAATAAACAAATACGTTATAATTTTATGATTATTTTTGTGCCAGAAGCTGGTATGTAATTGAAAACCAAACATTACAACTTCCAATGTTTGACTGATTTGATTTTAAAAAGTATATTTTAAATTGTTACACTTTCATCTATAAAGGCATTTTATTGAAGAGGCATCTATTTACGATTCTAAGTATTTACGATTATTACTGGGTGGTTCGGCCGTGCAACTGGAAAAACCTAGCAACTGACATTTTTGTTAAATGAGTATTTGTAGTGTTAAGCCCTTGCGTTTGCCAATATATTGTGCTTATCAAAACATGTAAAAATTGTGTCAAAAAATATTGTTACTCCGAAAGATAAAGGCAAAATTTACTAAACAATTGTGATTAAATGAGTCTTGGCCCCGAAAACGAGGATACGCCACTCCTCTCTGTTCAGCTCTATTTTCTGCCAATTACAGGCCTGAAGATCACGCAGGTCAGCCTCCAACACGTCACTCCAACGATATCTGGGGCAACCAGTCGGCCTTCTTTACATACAATTAGTGCTTAAAAACAATATCTTGCAAATATTATGAATTTTAATCAACATACATATTTTTACAAATAAAACTGCAGAGCAAAACATCAAGATTTAAGTTAAAACTCAGAAAAGAAGATAGGATTATATAATTTAAATATACATACTTACACTGTTTAATAAATTTAATACACACAAATCCAGAGACGTTTATAGAATACCTACATACGTATATATATATATATATATAAAAACTAAAGTGACTATCAAGAGTTTTAAGGTCGTTCATACTTTGTATATGAAATAGTCTGCTTCATTTGACCTCTATACTGCCCGACACACTTTTCAACTAGCGAGTCAATACAAAAACCTAGTGCCACAGCGCCTATGCGGCTTTTGTCTGTCCACTGTGTACACTTGTACAGTGTACACTCAACGTAAAAGAGGACGCCTACGTTCCTCAACTTTCAGTAAATATTTACCTTTTTAGCACTTTATTGGTTTTGGCGGTGAGAATGAACTAATGAATGAACAAAAAGCCTTTCTGAATTCACTTTGTTCAGTAAAAAGGGTACGGTTAAGAATAGGTGGCATAAAATCATAAGGGATGCTATATGGGGTCCAGTACTATTCAGCGCCACCATTTCAGCGCCGACCCATTGCCGAGCCGGCCCTTGAAGCCGGGTCTCTGACAATTTGGCTTAAATATCCTTGTCAGGTTCAGAGTTTAGTCTCATTCTTTAATTAATTATTTGAAAGTAAGCTCATCATTCCTATTGATAAGAGTAACATTAATAATAAACATTATTTGACATTTTTATAGTGGTAATTATGGATATTTAAAAATATGTATTGTGAGTTCTATGTATGTTTTATATAAGTATATTCAGACAAAGGCAGAGTTATGTGAGATGGCCGTCAGAGGAAATTTAAAATATATAAGTATAATTGTTAAACTTTAATTAAATCAATAATTACTTATAATTAATGATCCCGATGATCAGTTATGACCGTGTGCTAACGCGATTGGAGCCAATCTGTCCCGTCCATCGGTCGGCAGGGTAGCCCCGAGGCTTCCCAGGAAACTCTTCATTCAGGACTTACGCGCACGCATGAGTCACCCACAGGTTGAATGAGGTGTTTTATTTGAAATTTGTAAAGTTGTTGTGTGATAAGCAACTAAACTAACTGAAGGATGGAGGAGTGAGATGGAATGCTCCTCCCTCTTAAAGGAAGATCTTCCAGCGAGACTAGTGTTGTTCTTCGAAGGCCTAAGCCCGTCTATTGCTGTTGGACATTTCTATATATTCTTTGTACATTTCGGGTAAGATTGCCGACCTAAATTATTGTACAGCGCCATCTATTGGCTTGTAAGTGTTCCACTACGTAACTAAGTAAATTTATAAATAAATAAAATAAAGATTATATACAAATAATACTAATATAAGCTATCTTAATAAACTACAGATAAGTAAAAAAATAGTACCAAACTAACAATTGAAAAGACACTTATTAGGACTTTGAATTTATGACTTCTCAGATCATCCCAATATTATTAATGAAGCGCTCCTAATCTTTGATTTTTCTGCTATCTAAATTGTAACGGATATTGCAGGTTTTGAATGGTCGGGTTTTTAAAGTCCTTTTCGTTCTATACATTTATTGGTTCGTAATTAAAAATTGCTGTGTCTATTAGAAAATATACCATATTATATACCATATATCCGAAAATCCCTAGTATCAATTAAATTAAACTGATAGTCAGCGAACAGTCTTTATTAATTGCTTAATCAATAGTTGAGAATGATGACGTCATTACTACCAGATAACGGATACCGGCTGTAATTAACGAGCCCGATTATTAAAGCCTCGATGGTTTGCTACGTTTCTATTTTTACACTCTGTCCCATAAAATATAATAATTTAGAGAAAATAGTGTTATTACTTAGCCAAAATTCCACGAAGCACGCCGGCAAAAGTGAATGCACATCTGCCGGCCATAAAGCACAGTTTATTACAGTTTTATTACCTGCATTTGGATTTCTTTTACTTTTTGTGTTTAAAATTTGTAATTAGAAAAGCCGTCTATTGTGTATTGTAATCCTTTATGATGTTCGTTAGCCAGGTATAGTTCTTGGAAGATCCAGTCCACGCGGTCGATTGTTGTATCGTATAGTTAGTATAAAACAATGCCCAAACGGAGGGGTGAGGCAGTCAAACGACGATTACGATACGAGCAAGACGTGTGTATATTCGATGAGCTATATAGTGACGGACTTAGCGCGTGTTATTGAATCGTGCAGTTTGTACTGGTTGCGTCCATTTATATTTGTACCTGTATTATACGTGTTTGTATAGTTCTAATAAATTCTATAGTAATTCCAACGGCATTTTTTTAATTCAAGTCCTGTAATTCGTAACAATATAATACTTATAAAAGTTGTCTAAACTCGAAGGGCGCGGATTTGAATATCGGGTTGAACACATGTACCACTTAGGCAGTTTTATTGTTACAATTACCACGTGCTGAACAACGGTGAAAGAAAAACGTGATGAAAACTGCACATCGAGATAACTGTGTGTCAAACCTGCCAAACCCCTTGGACAAGCGTGGTGAGGTATACTGTCCTATCCCTTATAGTGGGAGACCTGAGCCCAGCAATGTAATGACTATTACGATAAAATAGATTTTATTATAAAATTTGCTTTGTCAGAAAGTATTGTGTCACTATCAATTCCAAGTATGGTAAACATTTGCGATCGTATTCATATCGAGTTAGAGTAAGTTTGTATGCTTCTTTAAGGTTGTATGCGCGGATTCAAAGTTAAAAAAAAACCCCGGAGATTCTGTTAACACGAAACCGAAGATAGTGGTATAATTTTGTTGCCTTCAGTTGTTGTATAAGTGTTTGTCGATTAGTTATAAATAAATGCAATAGACTATTATATAGACTGAATTAAACCCCCATTGAATAAGAATGTTTACTTGGCTTCTGAAGTATATATCTTGCACATATCTTGAAACCAGCTTAATTAATCAGTCAAACGATAACAATCACTATTCAGGGCGACCGACATTTACTTTGTTTCAACAACTCACTGCATTTGGCAAAAATCTAATTATTTCTCACATATCTGTCTATTTAAGACCGCAAACGATTTCCGACGCCACAATGGCGGCATCTTCATTAAGTTAGTCATAATTGGGGGGGACAGAGATGGATATATATACATACCAGTATACAGAAAGAGAAGGAAATATGTGTATATCAAGAATGTGTACTGAAGTATGAACAAGAGATGGGATTACCATGACTTAAAAAACCATTGTTCAGCATTAAATAATAAACAAAGGTTCTTCACGAAGCCTATAAACTTACTCTTACACAATATGAATAAGACCGTTAATTTTTATTTTCTGTATAATAGTTGAACTTAGGTTGGCAAAGCTATTATCAGGGAGTATGAGAGGATACTCGTTTACAAACCTTATTTATTCCGACCGCTGTACTTCTACAAGAATGCGTTTTAATAAAATTAATTACATGAAATTTTAGATTATTCTAATAATCTATATTTAAATATAATATCTGATAATAATTAAATTAGTTATTGGATTGCATTTGGACGACATTTGTCGATCGGACCAAAGTCGAATTGCAAATGTGCATCCGACTAAGGCTGGAGTCAGACTGCCTCGTTGGTATGTCTGCACGCTTTTATATTCGAGCGATGAGGGAACAAGCCCAGTAGTGGTATAATCGATACAAACTACTCGATAATACAACTCATGAACAACAGTACTCCATTCGAGCAAGCGCTTCAGTTCCAAGAAACTCCCTTTACCACCTACCCCCAAGAGTATTGGGATCCTGGGTGTCGACATCGCGAACGCTGTGCAGTTCAGGGGCGATCTTGTAGGCAAGGCAAAACTTGCCTCCAAGAAGCTGAAAGTACTAAACCGATCCAAGCAGTACTTCACATCGCGACAACGCTTTGTCCTACTACTATAATATTATAAACGCGAAAGTTTGTAAGAATGTATAGATGTATGTTTCTTAATCTTTCACGCAAAAACTATTGAATGGATTTTGATGACACTTTACAATAATATAGCTCACATAACAGAATAACACATAGGCTATAATTTATAAAGATATAGTGTAAATTATCCAAAATATAACGATTTTCCATCACCACGCGGGTGAAACCGCGAGGCGCACCTAGCGCTTTATAAAGCCCAAATGAGGCCGCATATGGAGTACTTGCTCACACCTTTGGGCTGGAGTACCTGCCTACCAATCCCCTGGACTGTATTGAACGTCGAGCCATTCGCGTTGTTGATGATCCCATACTCAGAGACGGTCTACATACACTTGGTCTTAGGAGAGACTTCGCGTCTCTTTGCGTATTATACCGACTGTATAACGGGGAGTATTCCGAGGAACTGTTTAGGATGGTGCCTTCCTCTTCTTTCTACCGCACCGCTCACCTTCCACTGGGCGTTTATCTCCACTTCCTCGAGCTACTTCGCTCATGTACGCAACGGTTCTCTAGAACGTTTTTCTTGCGTACCGTGGGGATTTGGAATCAGCTCCCAGCTGAGGTTTTCATACAGCGCTACAATATGGATTTTTTCAAAAAGCGTGTCATAAAATTTCTTCAAGGCCTTAATCGCGTTGGTAACATCTCTGATGTTACAAACATCCGTCCATAGGCGACGGTAACCGCTTTCCACCAGGTGGGCCGTCAGCCTGTCTGTTTTACTCCAGTTATAAAAAAAGTACTATAATCTTACACGTAATCTACTACAACATTGTGTAGTAACCTTTAAATTACACCTTCCTACTAAATTTCATTATGTAAACTTATCCTTTTTTGCAACAGATAGATAAATAGATGGACACGTACTTACGATGATTTTATAAACGTTCATTTTTTCAAAAATAGCTGCGGAACCCGAAAGTGCATTTCATAGCGACATTTTGAATACAAACCTATTCTTTCAAAAATCGTCACAAAATATTTTTCTCCATACCAATTAAATAAAAACCTTCACACAAACTGCAAAGGGATAAACATTATGCGACTTTATAATAGTATAGTAGTTATAAAAGTAAACAACCAAGCAATTTTCTTATTTCTGTTTATATATAACCATTAAGTGTTCACATTCTCGTATCGTATAAACTGCGCAAATAAAAACGATGTTTACTGTTTAGTTCAGTTGCCATTTTGTTTATTCGGAAGCGGCCAACGAATTATGCGTTTGATTAAAATCTGTAACTTGTTTTACTTTTACATTTATCATTTATAATCACTAAACAAAATTAAAATTAAAATATACCTATACTAATAATATATACAGCTTAATTTACAAAAAAAGTTATCAATAATATAATATTTTCTTAAATTTTCGCGACTTGTATACATAATAAAACTACATTTTAACGGTTTTAAGCGCGGTAATTTATTTGATGTAGTTAGGCATGTTTGCTGAAGAGTTTCTTGCGCCGCTTCTTCTCTTCAAGCCATAACATGTTGCGAAGCGGTGGTAAATTAAATTAGGCTCCCATAGAGTAAACAATAACCATAAACAAAATTAAAATGAACAAGTTGGCGGTAGGCTAAATAAAACTTTAACAATACTCGTTGACACTTGACATCTTTGTGTTCCGTGATCACGGCCACTGAAAAGTGGACGAAACGTCGGAATAACAAAAATCAAATAAATTACCACGCTTAAAACCGTTAAAACGTAGTAATATTATAATGGGTCGTAAATTATAGGGAACGGCAGCATATTGGTAGCACCTTAGGTGCGACAAATGCCCGTAAACGACGGTAACCGCTTTCCATCAGGTGGGCTGTCTGCCTGTCTACTGAACACATGCAATAATAGTATATATGTATCTAAGCGTGACGGTTACGCCAGTACCATGCTTTTTCCCCATACTAAAAGTGCCCACGTGCCTGAAGAAGATTTCACTGTAAAAAAAGCTCGTCATTATTTCCATTAAAACATTCTCGTCAACTGATTCTCAACTTCTCAATATAATAATACAAAACACGGTCAAACGTAATCCGGTCAACAAACTTTTACGGACGACCGGTTCAATTCCTCAGTCAAACATAGTTAAGGGGAGGACAAACAGCCGAATCGGCTATTTACATTGCCTAACAAATCTAAGTTAACGAGCTCATTCCGATACGGGTTTTATTTTCTATTCTGTTATCTCCTTGGCTGAGGATTTGTTTGACAAAATAGTGTTTTGTTATATTACCGACGAAATTGGATGGGTCGATAGAGGTTTTGCTGTTTGATCAAAAGAAAATGAGGGCTACAGCCATAAGGGCTTCAGCGCGTAAGAGTTCGAGAATATGAGGGCATAATCATGTATAAGATGTATCTTAGAAAACATTTTAATCTTACGCAGTAATGTATGTGCTATTCTACTCTACATTTTTCTAATCTGCTGTCCGCATACAAAATTTAAATTGGAATTTTTTCTTGTCATAGTGTTATCGCGAACATTTTTTTATTGCACGAGTTCAGCAGACAGCCAGACGGCCTACTTGATAGAAAGCGGATACTATCGCCTATGGACATTCGAAACATCAAAGGTGCTACCAATGTGCTGCGACTCCCGAAAGGGACACTGGCACTTGGTCACTAATGCCGGAACACAACTCAAGGTTGTTATGGCAGCATACTCTAGACCAGGGCTGGTAGCCATCCAGACGGGCAAATACTCTACCACGTGCCTGTGGGTTGTTTTGTCGCCCTTAGGACTGGCCGCGGAATTAGTATTTTTTTTCCGTTCCTGCACGGTGAAAAATGAATTATGCGTGCAGGAACAGAACAATAGTATTAATACAATTTCCTGCGGCCGGGCGGCTTCTCGTAAGAGGCGACTTCAAATTATTGCATGTTGGCGGGCAAGATACTAATCCTTCAGCTTCAAATTACCGGGGGGGCCAATTAATATTGGTTTTATTCAATTTATCGAGTATTTTTCAAAGGAACGGGAAGACTATCGAATTATCGAGAGTCGACTGTAATAATATTTTGACTTTAAAGGACGATATATAAAATTGAATATGGCAGGACCATCCTTTAATCTCCATTTTCGTTTTATCTACCCACAATATGAGTAATGGGCTCCGACCTAGCCAAGAGCTTCATATATCATGTATAATTTCTCTTCTAATAATCGTAGAACATTAATCTCTGACCTTTTAAGTGTAATAAGTTATAGCCATATACAACTTTGGTCATAAAAATCACAGCCGCAGAAATTGTGATGTAGAAAAGTTTAGTTAACGGCTTCTTAGACGACATGTTTTTGTTCGATCGTATATAAGAAAAAGTGGAAAGTAAATTATTATATTATATAATCTAAGTTCTTACTGAGATACATTTTACTGTTTTTAAATTGATAAAATTTTCATCTCAATTGTCCCGCTGTTTTTTGTTTGATCCAATTATTTTTCTTAGAGACTGGATCTACATAATATTATGGATCTCAGACGAATTAAAGTATAAACGGAGCCTATAAACGCGACAAATAAAGTAAAGCACATTTTTAAACTTACATAAGTAAATTAAACTTATGTACACTTGGTTTTGTTGTGTATGGTTAATAGTAATGTATTCACTACCAAAAAATCAACGCTTATCCGTACTAGTTCGTTTATTTAATATTAAATTCTTGTACTGCGGCACGATCGGCTTCTTATGCCAAAATCGATTTTCTTTAAATGTCGATCGAGCCTCGAGGCTGACTCTACCTATATTTTTGACATTTTTATTTAAGTACAAAGTGAGAAGATATTCGCCTCGAAATTTATAAAATTTGTGTCCCTCTTGACTTTTAAACTCCAATTTTACAAATTCTGGAAAAAATCAAAGTAAGAAATACTTTCAAAGAAAGTTATATTTTAAAAGATTTTTAGATTTTTGTATTTTCAAGAAAAAGTATTTCTTCAAGTTTTTTACTCGAATTACTAAAACCACTAGTTGACGTTCATCATTTCTACAGGGCCCTTAATTGGTTTTTGTTTGATTGATTATAATAAACCTTATTCGTAGCTTAATATTTTTTTATCGCACAAAAACGTACGTTATATAAAAAGCCTTCGAATTATAGCGAAGTTGGCCGTATCTCTAACGAACTATTGTTATTCACATTAAACATTTCATGAGTTTGATAAATTCTATTTGAATACTAATTATCTAGAATGTACAAAGTTTTTATTCTTTATCTTTTTAAATTACCTATTGAACTGGTGTTAAGTATTAATAGTTATTCAAATAGAACAATCTTTAATAAATTATACATTATGTAAAAACTGGGTTTCTATAACCTAACACCAAACATAAACAACAAAAGAATGAATTCTTGTGACAGCTACAGAAGTCACATTTCACTAAATAATTGAAATTAAAAAACAAATATTATTTGAAAGAATATCCTACAGGTGTTGTTTATAAATCGACCATAGGTACAAACTATTCTCTAACAACGGGTAAAATAATTTGTTGTGTATAAAATTTGTTTGCCTTTGGGGGGGCATCGGAACTCGCACTCGTTGCTCTAAGCACGATTAACACAAACGGTTTCACGCTAAAATTCTGTAAGAGCGTAATATCACACCGATCGAGCTGATTTTAAGAGCTGTAATGGAGACAATGGATTCCAGCATGGCCTACCACGTATTATCTGTAATAAATATGAATAATAAACTTTTCATATCTAATCTATAATATCGTAAAATTCTAATAATGCCGTGTCTGTACATGGAAGCTATTAAAAAAAAACACTACTTGAATACACCACATAAACGATGGAGATTAATTATTATAATAAGTTATTCGTAAGGTACACCACAATACACATATGATTGATTAAATGTCACACCCAAAAACAAAAATTACCAAGAAGCGTGTATAAAAAAATACTTTAAAACTTTCTTCAAAATTAAGTTATAAAAAAGGGTACGGAACTCGAGTCCGTAGAATTGTTAAAGAAAAACGATGGAGAACAAGATGCATTTTTTTAGATTTCTTGTTTGTTTGATCGGGATTCACGTGAAAACTACTGAGCCGATTTCGATGCGGTTTTCGCTAACCGATAATAAATTCTTAGACTTAAAATCTGTGCTACTTTTTATCTGGGAATTTGCGGGATTTTATCTGGGAATGATTTAAAAAGGACAGAAAAAACAAATCGAATTTCAATGTGTTTTCCTCTCCCATCGATGACTTATGTAATAAAATGTGTGATTTTATCCCAGAAATCTTACGGGAATTTTCCCGGGAGCGGTTTGTAGTTGTTTGGGTCATAAAAATTAGCTTATTCCGACAGTTTTCACTAAAACGATAGCGTATATTATTTTTTAAATGACGCGGAACTTTGTGTCCCGGGAATCCCGCGGGAATTTTAAGTCAAGCGTAGACTAGCTCATGGGCATATCCTAGTATAATGATACAAGAAAGCACAAGTTTCACATCACCTCTGCACAAGGATCTCGAGACGCAGGTGTGTTTGTGAAGCTACTTTCCGGGTCACACATATTTACAATGTAAACAACACACGAGGGACGCTACCATTGGGTCGTTAAGTCGACCGTAACAAATATTATCGGTTTAACCTCTGCCTCAAGTGTTTTGACTTGTTATAGGGAAATTGAAAAACTATCTTTACAAAAACATATTTTTTATGTTTACTTGTAGACAAACTATCAATTGACGATTTGATGGTAAATTATTTTAAAATAAGTATTTTGAGTTTTATGTTACGTTTTTATATTCAGATGAAAATTATTTTTGTTAAAGAATTTATAAAAAAATATATATTACCGTCGCATATGAACATCTGCAACACTAAGAGAGCCGATGCGTTGCCTACGTCGTTGAGACTAATGACTTATTTACGACAGTTTTGAAGAGCCCCATAATATAGCGCTTCGAAAAATCGTATTACAGAGTTCATTCTATAATCTAAAAACTCTTCATCTCAAGGAGCGTTTTAAATATCTACACCTTAGGCATACTCATCCCCTCATATCATCGGTAAACATACGTCTGGAAACACCTGTAAATCACTCGCGATTTTAAAATAAATGTTTCATAGTTCATGCAGTGTGTCTGTGGAATACGCTACCTGTGAAAATCAGGCGTGCGCGTCTCTTCAGGCGTTGAACGAATTCGTGAAGGATTATTACCTCGGGCTCTAAAGTCAATTATCACATCTTTATGTCTCCCATATTTACGTAATTGTATACAATATCACTATGATTATTATTTTCATATATCAATATATTGTTACGAGTTGCAGGACTCGAATTAAAATGCCGTTGGAATTATTATAGAATTTATTAGAACTATACAAACACGTATAACACAGGTACAAATATAACTGAATACCACCAGTCCACACGTAATGCACGATTCAATAACACGCGCAAAGTCCGTCACTAAATAAATTACCGAATGTACACAAGTCTTGCTTCGCTTGTGGTTATCGCTCGACTGACGAGCTCTCTATTGGGGCATTACTTTATGCTGCCCAAATGTAATATGTCTACCTGAACGCGCGGACCGAATTTCTTAGAATCGCACCTAGCTAATGACTACCATAAAAGATTACAATACACAATGGACTGTTTAACTAATCACAAATTTTAAACACAAAGTAAACAAAATAAGTCCAAATGCTGAAAAGTAATAAAATGTGCAAAACAAGTATGCAGATGTGAATTTGTCTTTGTCGGTCGTAACAATATGTATATTTTTGTCTTATTTCTATGTCTTTTATACTTGCTATTTCAAAATTTTATACATATACTTTTTTATTCTAGTTATATTGCAAAACCCACGTATCACACAATGTTTTCTAATCCATCCTAAGGTTGTCTGGAAGAAATTGCGTTTAGTGATAAGACCGTCTATTGTCTTCTGTACTTAAACTTCTTGAATTGTATTTTACTGTTAAGCAATAAAGTATATTCTATTCTATTCTACACGATTTTATTTCATTTGGGTAAGTTCTTCTAGAATTGTACTCAAGCGTTAGATCCTAAATCTGAGATGACAATAGGCATAATTTGAAATGTATCGCGACTTAAGACACTTGGTACATACACGAAAAAATTTCAATTTGAATGGATTATTGGTTTAGGTACTTTTAAGTGTTATTGAATATAAGCTATATCTCCCAAAAACGAACACATGAATTCCAAAACTATAGAGATGAAACTGAATAATATTATTTAGAAATTTCTTTCTTATAACAATTCCATGGCTGTGCGAATTAAATTTCACATACAGAATGTTTCAAGTTAATACAAAGTTTTATTACGAAAAAGCCGAAATGCTTTTATTTTGTACGGTAAAGCCGCAAGGGATGATTGAAGTGAAAATTTAGCTTTTAATTACATAATCTAATTACCAATAACACATGATCATGGTCATAATTATTTTCGAAAAAAAAATATAATTGGGACCAAATGGTAGGGACTCGGTTTGGTTAAAACATAATTTTACATTGTAAATAATGTTTTTTTAATTCTTCCTTTGTTCCCAGGGCCTGGAGATCAAAGGGCAGATGGTATTCTGCTCAGAATCAGACTCCTTACTGTTCGTCGGATCACCATTTCTGGATGGACTTGAAGGTTTAACTGGGAGAGGGCTGTTCATATCCGATATTCCACTCCATGACGCTACGAGAGATGTCATCTTGGTTGGAGAACAAGCTAGAGCTCAGGTCAGGAGTATTTAAGATTTAGTTTCACGGATTCTCAAAAAGCTTTATAAATTATTATTTTAATGAGTATATCAATACATAAATGATACGCTATACTAGTCACATATCTTCATAGAGGATTGCCCAATGTCATAGTGACATGTAGCCAACGCTTCTCTGTAAATTTTCATCCATATACACTCGTTTTTTCCGAGAAAGATTAGTCAAACATTGTAAAGAAAACTAACCGATAAACAAACGCACAGATACACAGACAGACGGATGAGTATCATAATTTCATAAGGTTTCTGTTTCTGCCAAAAAGACTGAAACTTTAAATAAATTACATCATATTTTACCAGTCACTATTTTCACGTAATAGTACTTTCATGCTACGAGTATTGCGCTTCAGAGCACTTGATTGGAAATCGTTCAAGAACACGAGTGTCGATTGCACTGCACTTGAAGCATTCTCTCTGATAAAATTGGTTTGTTACTCACAAGCAATTTATTAAGAAATAACTTTAGATACTGTAAAGCAAAGGCTTTCAGATTGCTTCCTTTAACAGTATTGTTGTTGACGAATCGTTTTCGTTAGGTTTATGGACAACAAATGAAAATTAATGTATTTACCATAGCAATTTTTGTTACTATTAAAGGAGAAGAAGTAGCGCAACAAACTCCCCAGCATTCTTTATTGCATTATTATTGTGTACATACATTTGTGGTCCTATTTTTGAAAGTATTTTGAACTTGTACTTGATTTAATTTGAATGAATAATTGTTGAAAGAGCTTGGTAGCGATCGCATTATTGCAATTTAGCGTGGTCATCTAAAAATTTCTTTCGTAGTAACAGACGCATAACAGACGCTTCGTCTTCAGAAGAACTTTGGGTCTCTGTGTTCTCTACCGTCTATACAGTGGGAGTGTTTCAAGTCTTTAATTTTTGAAACTTCTCATCTTCCTAACCGCTCACTGCGGCAGGATTATGCTCAAATACATAAGGAGATTATAGAACATTCAAACATCATCCATGTTTTCTCTTTGTGGCAAGACGTCATCAAAATTCTTCGAGGTTGGCCACGTTGGCGAGACCCTTAACATAAAATGCCCAGAGGACTCATGACCTCTTTCAATCAAGAGGGCTGTTCGTCTATACCTGATTTAGAGCGGATTTCATCGGATAAAAGTTATCAGTTAAATAAATTATAACCTGACTAAATTCAAAAGTGAAACAATTCAACAATTTATTCATGCAACTGTCCTTTTTCATTGTCTTGTTTTATTGACGTGACTCCGATTTCTCCTAGCGAGCTTACGCTGCTCAAGTAGTTTTCTAACTTATTAATCCAATTGTTATAATTAACACAAGCTAACGGGGATGAAGTTTATCATTAAGAATACACATTGAGGTTGCCGTTGCGTGAGTGAAACCGTGCTATCTCAGATAAAAGTGTCGAATATATCGCCTGACCCCTTAAAATGGGGACGCCCGTGCCTAGTGGTAAGAGATATTATACACAAAACGTAGTTAAAACATGAATAAATTTACAAGTGTTTCATGCTGACATTGTGTGAGAATCTTGTAGCTTCGTTTGCTTCTTCGAGTTGAATATTTTATTTTTCATGAAAGTGTCCCAAATTATAATATTATTTTTGTTCCTAATATGTACATTTATTGAGTTACTACCATTTGATATTTGAGCTTTCCACCTTATTCTTTTAATATTGTAATTATTCAAACAAACTACGAATAAAGACGCTTTGATGTTGATCATAGAGTATGTTAATATACTAGGAGTATGTAGACTTAGTACAAGTACAAGTACAAATAGGAAAAATATTTCATGTTGTTTTCATATTTAACTTTCGTTATACTTGGCCTTCTATGGTTTTCTTATTGTAGTTAAGTTTGTGAATAAAGGTATTAAATGCCATAATCTGAGTCACATGGCTCGTTACCCTTAGTGTGTATTCAGTTATGAAAGTTATTTTGAATAATTTGAAATTGAAATTAAAAGAAAGAAAGAATAATATTTATTTGTAATAGCGACACGAGCAAGACAAAATAGTAACATAACAAAGAATAAATATATACAGAAATTGTATGTCGCAATTTGGAAATGAGGTTGGCACTCAGCATTTAGCTGTGCCGAAACGAAGTCCGACACATTGAAAATAGGTATTTCTTAGTGTAACAACAACGCGAAGGTACCGTGCCGACACTTCGGCGACTGAATTATCGGTCTTAGTATTTGGTAGGCATGACACTCCAACAGTGCCGTACACTTGGAATTGCGCGGCGTGTAGTTCAGCGTGTTATGCGATGGAAAATAGTATAGTATGAAATTTTTCCCCAAACATCTTATTGTATTATATAAACCCACCTATTCTTTTAATTTTATCATATCGGAGCATGTACATAAAATGTTTCAACTACGTTTGCCGAACTTTCGGTTGCATAACGCGTCGCTTGATGTGTTGATGCTATTCATAATACATTAAATGCGTTCTCACAGAATCAGACGCTAGACGAAATATTCGGCATTATGCCGAACGCTACACATTTTCAGCTTATGTGTCATAGGTTACTTAAAAAACACTGCCAACGTGTTCGGCCGTACTTTCGACAGGTGCCTCATTAGCCTTATCCACGTATATAGTGGCTCATCACGATAACTCAGGAACTATAAAACCTATACACTTGAAATTTGGCATGGACCTTCCTTTCGCCAAGTAGAGGTCAGCTAAGAACGGATTTTACGAAATCCCTTTACGGCACGTGAAGCGGGCGGGTATCAGCTAGTAGTGTATAAAAGTAATATGACCAACCCTATTTAACCTAATTGATTTGCATCCTCTCCCTCACTCTTTGCTTGTTTTATATTATGTGCTTCCCCTTCTTCAAGGTGAAAAATAAAACCACCTTGTCATCTCGCTAGTGTTTAAATGGAAGTCATGGTGTTCTGCAAAATCATGAACACTTGAGTGAGTTTCAAATAAAATTACAATCTCACGGCAGATTTAGCGTTCAATTTAGTGAAATAAATTTGCAAAATAGTAAAGCGTGATATCTATCACGCTATACTATTTTATACTATAACAAAAAATATATAATAGATAATTTAAAAAACGTGTGCTTCTCGGGACACCCGACAGAAGTGATAACTTAAACTAATCTAAGTTGAACTATTTAATATTGAAATAGTTTAACTTGAGAAAAGCTTAGAGTTAGAGTGAGAGAGGAGGAGCCTGCCTACCGCTGCCGTATGTGTGAGAGAAAGGGAAGCCAGACAGCCAGACTGGCGCCGTAACGCGTTACGTAACAAAGCGGTTTACCCTCCTATAAGAAGTTATCACTTTAAAAATCTAAAGGAGACGGATATGCTTTCGTACATTCTTAGGCCTACATTCTAAAAATATGAGAGTTATTTTAAGATTTCTTTTTTAATGTATTGATATTTTTTATAAATGTAGGTTTATTTATTTAGGGTTATCAGAGTTTAATTATTTTGAATGAATTAACCGTGTGGTTAAAGTGTTTTCATATTATAGATTGTTGAAATTCATAAACATAAATCAATTATGGTAATCGATAACTTATTTTATTTGTGACCTTATTTTTAAGATATTTCGTCTTCCAGATAGAATTTAGGACTTTTTAAACCATATCTCTACTGACTACATTTATTTGCCCCAAAAGTCCCCGTCTTCTTTGCTAATATAAAATACAGAATGAAATTCATCTTAGCTTAAATACCACGTAGATCTAGCGTTTTAGAAGTACGTGTTATTACCTAAAACTTGACAGCACCTACATCTTCGAGCCTTTAACTCCGAATACTAAATTATTTATGTTGTCAGGTAAGATTCTTGGATCTACGCCAGACTGCATATAGGTCGTATTTGAATAAAGTCTAGAGCTGTAACCTTACAAAATTTAATACTTTTGTTCTGACGCCAAGCTGACTAAATAAGAGTCTTTGTTTAAATTTAATTTTAATTATATCCATTGCAATCATAATTATGATGTATATACATACACAATAATTATTCAATTAAATTTAATTGCATAATTATTATTTTGTTCTAGTAGTCATTTGTCACCCCTAATGTATTCTTACGAGTTACGGGACTCGAATTAAAATACCGTTAGAATTATTATAGAGTTTATTAGAACTATACAAACACGTATAACACATGTACAAATATAACCGAACACAACATATCCAAACGTAATGCAGAAGGTCGTAATTCAATAAAACTTGCAAAATCCTTCACTATTAGATTGCCGAATGTACACATATCACGCTCGTATCTGAGTTGTAGCTCAACTAAACTCCTCTCCCAATCAGGCCATCGTTTCATACTGCACAAATGCAAATGTGCCCACCCGTATCGTCGACATAATTTCCTAGAATCAGCTTGACCTAATCTGTAACACCTGGCTAATGATGCAGCCTGCAGCGGCCGTAAACGAGTACAATAAAACAATAGGCTGTTCTCCATAATACTGGAAACGTGTGTCAATAAATAAGTGAACAAAAAAAGACAATCATAAAAGGATTACAATCAGTTCAAATACCGACAGGTAATAAAATGTGCTTTTACATACTGTACGTGGAATTTGTCTTTGTCGAAGCCTAAGTTGTAACAATACTTTAAGAGCTAATTTTAATTAAATATTTGTTTATTTTATACAGGATGGCTTACGAAGAAGAATGGACAAGTTGAAGAACTCTATAGAAGAAGCAAGTAAAGCGGTTGATAAGGAAAGACAGAAGAATGTTAGTCTTCTGCATTTAATATTTCCACCACATATTGCCAAGAGACTATGGTTAGGTAAGTTTTAAGTTCACCACTTCAAAAGTCCTACAAATGCACTACTAAAAATCTATATTAATATTTTAAAGAGGAAAGATTTCTATTTTTGTAAGTTTGTAACGAATAAACTCAAAAACCACTGGACCGATTTCAAAAATTCTTTCACCAGTCGAATGCTACACTATCCTTGTTTAATAGAGGCTATATAAAAATTAGGGTTCCCTCCTAAAATGTCAATAATGTAACCTATCAATCTAAACAAAATATTTGGCACTGGAATGGGGTTCTACGATTTTGATGTAATTTTATGTGTATTTGAATGGGTCCCGGGGTGGTTTAGATTCACAATTAAACCCGGCAGGTAGCGCTGGAATCGAGTTCTACATTTTTATTTTTTTAGGGCAGAACAACGTCTGCCGAGGCCGCTAGTATGGCATAAAAGTTATAACCCTCATTTACAGTTATATTCTCAACATTATATTGATTAGTTGAGAATATAAGTTAAAATGAGGCTAATGACTTTTTTATAAGGCTAATAATATAGATTAATACATAGACCCTAAGCTAATTTATATAGCTAAAATACATATAGGCTAATCATTTTAATGATAAGTAAATAAATAAAATTATGTTTATCGTAAAAGTTTTCTTTATTTTAAAATCATAATGATTAAAAACATTTTCAAACGTTTGATTATATTATGTATTATATTTTCCAACTAATTAAAAGAGGTGACTGGACTTGCAAGTAATCAAACAACGCTCAATTTGAAGTGAATACTCTCCCTCTAGCAAATATTGAGAATTGCTCGGTGTGAACGGGAACTATTGGAAACATTCTAGAGATGTTATTACCTCCACGCATATTACGAGCGTCTTGTGTTGATTTATATAAACATGAACGGTGCGAAATAATTGAAAGTTGTGTAAAATATGAGTATATAATATGTATAATACTAAAAAACAAATTGGATTATATAATTATATTGAGATACAAATGACGACAATAATGAACGTTTGCTATCGTAATAGAACCAGTAGGTACTTGTGCTTGAACTGGCGTGAACTTTGACGATGTTTTACTATTCACATTTGTTTAAGAAAACATAAATACAATTTCTTTTAGAATATATAAATACACATAAAATTTATGCGTGTGTTTAAAAATTCGTTTCTGACGATTACGATATTTATTATATTGTATCATTATTTACAATATTGTAGTCATAATTTATACGTAGGTCATTTATAACTTTTAATCGTAAAGCAAGTCACTGTGACACATAACACAATGACCGCGTTTTAATAACTTTTGGATCGATGTTTCAATGCGAAACTTTCTATTTCCCTTCATTGATGTACTAAAAAGTTTTAAATACAATTTAATACACTTATTTGACATTTATGTAGTCTTTGGCGCTTAGTTTCAGTGTTTACGTAGTTATTGTTGAAAATACGTTTGCTATTGGATTATATTTTATAATGTATTTTAATTTATAAATATCTTTATAATACAGTTTGATATATAATAGTAATAATTTAAAAAAATAGTAGAGATCATTTTTTAAATTCCTCAAATTATATTATTGCAATGTTTATGTAAATTATTTTGTAAAAAGAGAGAAAGGAATTAAATATATAATTATTGTGCATTTTTTATAAACTTTGTATTATTAAATTTGTTTCGCAAAATATATAGATATTTTAAGATTCCGGGCGGACTGAGTGAGCTTTATGAAATTTAACGGGTGTCTTTCAGCATCCTTATCTTATCCTTAAGAACGTTTTACAAGTAGAACAAAGTGAAATTAAAATATTTAAAACGTGGTAGATGATGATAAACCATCATGATGATGATTTAATTATCATGATTACAGTTTTTAGGGCCAGGTAGATCGGTGTGATACCATCCACGCTTTCACAAGATGTCGGTGTGAAACGGTTAGCCTTGAGCTAATCATGTTTCGTATGATGAGTGAGAGATCCGATGGTCCATTTCG
Organism: Dendrolimus houi; assembly: GCA_039645545.1. Lineage (NCBI taxonomy): Eukaryota > Metazoa > Arthropoda > Insecta > Lepidoptera > Lasiocampidae > Dendrolimus > Dendrolimus houi. The sequence continues at coordinate 12,302,552 of CM077136.1, forward strand.
CCCTCCATTTCTCCCAGCTTCCGCATACCCTATCTCTATTTCATTCTCCTATCCTATTTCTCCTGCCTGTCCCCTCTATCCCATCCCCCTATCCATCCCTTCTATCTCGTCCTAAAGGTCAGCAACGCGTTGATTTTGCCTTTTGTGTTGTAAACGTTTATAGGCGACGGTAACCAGACCTTCTATGTTGTGGTTGATCTGCCAGTTTCCAATAAAAAAATCTGTTGGTATTATCATCTCTATAATATATTAATTAATAAGTTTAATCGGGTACAAACAACAACTATTTACTGTACCATACGGAACCCAGGACAGGTGCGGTCGAAACTTTTATAATACCATTGAGTTTATTAGGGACAGACTACGGTTAACGAACAGCAGTAATCAGGGTAGATTGCCTCGCTGCGCGTTATATATAGCCAGCGATTTTATATTAGGCAATTCGTTCTGGAAGGAAATTAGTGGTCGTAACAACAGTGGCTTATTTGTTGAAACATAGATTACATTGAGCTTATAATTCAGACATACTCGGCGTCGTCTGGGTGATAATTCTTATTCAATCATTAAAATACAGTATCAAAACGTAAGAGAGAGGTGATGGTGCCTTCTACAAATGCAGGATTTAGAGGTCTGTATAAAGTTATACTTTTTACTAGGCGATTGTTATTTGTTACATCACGTTTCGTACAACAATTTATCCCTATATATGTATGTTATTTATAATATGGTTGAATTTGTGATCAGTCCACGAACGTGCTCCAACGTAAATACAGATAATACGGGTTGCCTTTAGAGATAAGACTGGATTTGCCTTCAGCGCCTTCAGCGGGGCAGGCCTCCCCCGATTTTCTACATTCATCCCCATTTCTTGCCAGTCATGTCCAATGTGGGCCGCATCTTTCCTTGAATATGTCTTCCCATCTTTTATTTGGTCTCCCTCTTTTCCGCTTAGCGTCTCCAGGTATCCAATCTGACACTTTCCTTGTTCATTTTTCCTGCCCACTTCCATTTGAGACTTTTTACTTACCTTACCTTTTTTTACTGCATCACATACTTTTGTTCTTTTTCTTATACTTTTATTAGGAACTTTATCCAGCAGTTTCACGCCTAGCATGCTTCTTCTATATTTTATATAGTCTAAGTTAAATTAAGAGTAATACATATAAAGAGTATAACTACTCGTCGTCTACTTTTGTACGTCCCTCTACAGCAGTCAAAATTAGTTCTCGTGCATCAGTTAAGGTATAAACTTACGCCACAAATAAATAAAAACATGAATGTATTTATTTCAATAGGGAATCTTACAGATAACTTATTGAAAATGGTGGTGCGTCACTCCATTAAATGGGGTAACAAACGTTAACACACCGTACAAATTAAGAAACTAACCACATAATTCCTATAATCCGCATGCAAGAGCTAGTCACCACCTGCAGTATGTGGACGGCAAGAAGGAGTAGTAGCAAGTAACATCCTTCGTCAGTCTACCTATTCACAATGATTTATACAACTATATGTCTTACCTAGAGTTTTATCTCACCGTTGTATATCTCATGTGCGTCTTGCCAATTGCAAGCTTCCTCTCACCGCTCGCACACCTCAGGCGGTGACTGGCCTGTGTGCGCGGACTGTAGCATTGTTTTCCTTGCTATCTAAAATGTAACTTTATTCTCAGGTGAGAAGATAGAAGCCAAGAGCCATGATGACGTCACAATGCTGTTCAGCGACATAGTGGGCTTTACATCGATCTGCGCAACAGCGACCCCTATGATGGTGATTGCAATGCTTGAAGACCTGTACAGCGTTTTTGATATATTCTGCGAGGAGTTGGATGTGTATAAGGTACACAAGTCAAAATAAGTTAATGTGTATAGTGTGATAATAAATAAGTAACGAAACGAAGGTCGTTTCATAAACAATGGGCGGCCTTAAGGATTTTATGAATGGGAAATTCGTAAGTGTGGTGTGCAAATTAAATATATATACCTATATATATAGACGAATAGATAGATGGACGGATTTGACAATTATATAAGAGTTAGGTTTTTTCCCAATATGACTTCGAGACCTTACAAACATCTCGCATAAAATGTGTACCTATATGAAATGAATCTTAAAATGATAATTTAGACCAAAAAGCGTTACATTCATTTCTCATTCCTAATTTGTTTACAGAATGATTAAATGGAACGTCAAATTTTATAAAGACTGATTGAAGTGCAAACATAAAACCTTCGCCTCTACGTTCCGAAATATAAAATGTCATGCGCTTTTCTCAGTCATCCAGTAAATTATACTCCCAATAGTTTTTGTAAAACTAAATTGCTAAATTAAAATAAAAGGTATATTTGCATTCGTAATTTTATTCTCACAAAGACATCATCTACATTTCCATTTGATAGTAATTAACCAAGATTAAAGCCGTACCCGGTAGTCACGCATAATTTTCCACGTACTACCCTCTCTGCTCATTCCATTTGTATCGCAATTTCGTAATCCAACGTTTGATCGTAGAACGAGTTAATAAACGGTAATGGGATTATACGTAACTTTATAAAACCGGAAGTCAACTAAATAGGTTGAATAATTATGTTATATTGAAACCTTTCCAATTTACTCCTACGCTAATCAAAGAATTCCACTTTGATATTTTCGTGTATCCGAACGCTTTTTAATAAGGGTGTTTACAGAACTAACAACTTTTTGTGTAATTATTATTTCGGTATTGTGCCTAGTACTATCACAGAAAATAATTAGACAGGTGTCACATTTTACAAAAAATTCTAAAATGATGTAAAGCTGTTACTCTTAAAATATTTTGTCAATTTTTTTTACAGTAAAATAATCGATATGCAATATTATTCGTTAAAATTGTAACGTCATAATTTGCTATGTCCATACTAAATATAGGCGACTTCAGCATTTTATGAGATAATAAAAAAGTGACTCAGTTGATTTGACTGTCAACTACCCTAATCTAGGATTAACAATCTATCCGTAAACATATGGATCTAAAAAGCTAGAGCTAAAGCCTAAGCCCTAGATGAATAGATACCGCACTAAACTATATTTCTCTTACTTTTGGACCATATATTATTTAAAACATAAATATTTTAGATACAAAATTAGTCAAAAATTGAAAGTGTAATAAGTTTCTGTTTTTTTTATTTCGTAGTTGGCAAAAAGACAGACAGTCCATCTAATGTAAACTTACTATTGCTTATGGACGTTTGCAACACCAGGGGCGAAGCCAACGCTTTACCAGTCTATAAAATGGGATAAACACGATATGATGATGATGATATGATCGAGGGATCAAACCGAAGGAGTGGGATAGAGGGGAATAAACAGAGGGGGAAGTGCGCCATCTGGGGGAAGTGGAACTCTCACTTATCGCACGAAATAACATTAGTTCAAGGCTAACCGTTTCACCGAATCTGGGATCAAAATGTTGAGGGTGTATGGACCAAACTGACCCCAGATTTGGACTCACCATATCGGAATACATAAGAATCTGGTCAAAGGTACAGACCAGTTCTTTTGTAGGCCAGTGATTTTATGAAAATTTGTTATCACACCGATCACGCTGGCCCTATGAGCTCTAGTAAAGATAGTGAGTGATACCAGCATGACTCCAGTCTCAATATTTAAGTTATTTGGCCTTAAACAATATGTTATTAAGTATGATACCTACTCTTTATACAGGTGGAGACAATAGGCGACGCGTATTGCGTCGCGAGTGGCTTGCACCGTAAAATTGACACACATGCTCCTCAGATCGCGTGGATGGCGTTACGAATGGTCGAAACGTGTGCGCAGCACCTAACGCACGAGGGAAACCCCATAAAGGTTTGCAAGAATAATAGTTATTATTTTTTAGCATTTTTGTTATTGCATTATAAATACACCATTGTAAATATTAATCCTCTTATAAATGTCATTACAGTTTACAATATTTACTGGCTTCTGTAAAATTGTACATCGAGCCTTTACTGCCATATCATCGTAAGCGTCATTTGGACATAAGTATAGTTTTTGTTAAAAAAGGTGTTTTAAAGTATTATTTCGTTTTAACACTTTCAGTTTTAGTTAGATTAGACCCTACTGAATTAAAAACTAAAGGTTTTGGAACAAAATAATAGTTTAAAATATCGTTTGAAACAAAAAATATACTTAGGTGCAAATGTTGCTTACAATAAAATGGCGGTAAAGGCTCGATATAACGTTTAGCATTGTCGAAACGTTGGTAGTCAGATACGTTGACTATATTCTAATTTTACTGATCTTGTCATGTTTTGTATTATATTCTGTCCATGTTGTCAGCTGACGTAAAATTAATAATTAAGTGTAATGTAAAAAAAGAAAACAGCAAACTATCAGAATCTGGCAGATATGCTTTGCAAACACATTTATTCATAATATTCGAAGAGACGACAAATAGTAAGGAGAACGATTTTATAGATGCAATCTACTTATATTATTTATAAACGTGTAAATAATTTAATACACGTAAATAGTTCTTCTGGAAACAAATAAAAACATTCTAGTATACTTTCGTTACACCATCAAGCTTAAATGATTTCTGTAGACGTACACTTAGTGACGCATATGCAATTGGACTTTGTGAAACTGTAGCAGGCTATACACACATTTGAACTTTGTGCACTTTGATGTGCTCTCATAAACCGGCATAGTACTTCAAAGTACAAATGTTTGTTCAAAGTTTAAACACATGCTCAAATACCCATGCCACATAGAGCGGCTGTATGTCTCTAAAGCCGGCGCCAGATACAGCTTCAAATATTTGAACACTTCTTTGAAAACTTTGAAAACACATTTAAAAACATATTGTCGCAAATTGCCAGACATTCTTTGCAAGCATACTGTGCAGGCTTGTAGACGACATACAAGTTGGACGAAGACTTTGTGGACGCGGTGTGCCTTTATTATTTAAGTGCTTGTAATTATTTATTGCATGTGCATAATTTACCAAAACGTCCGAGAAGAAGGCGCCACTGGATGTGCGCAACGGTCGCGCAACTAGACTTGTGTGTGTGTGTGTGTAGACTGGAAAGTGTGGCAGGCTATGCAAATATTTGAACACATTCTAACTTTGAACGCTTTGATGTTCTCTAAAAAACCGATACTACATGGCAAATTGCAAATCTTAGTTCAAATTTTGAACACATATTCAAAGTCCTGTGCCACACATAATAATCAAAGAAGTGTTCAAATGTATAAAGCTGTATCTGGCTCTGTCTGGTACCTCTATTATAATTTTGCTTGTCTTGTTGTTAGATGCGTATTGGTCTTCACACTGGGACAGTACTCGCTGGAGTGGTGGGTAAAACGATGCTGAAGTACTGTCTTTTCGGGCACAACGTCACGTTGGCTAACAAATTCGAATCTGGATCCGAGCCACTGAAGATTAACGTCAGTCCTACTACATACGAGTAAGTACTAAAAATTATTCTACACATAATTAAGGATTCCATAGACCTTATTATAATTCAATGTATTTGGGTTCAAAATATTAATACAAGTATTGAAATGATAATACCTTAATTGAATCATGTTTAAATTATTTTTTGCTGAAAATTTCTTTTAAGCTTTGCGACCCTAGTTGTGTTAGAATTTTCAGCTCATAATTTAGAGTAAGAAAGGGGGACATATTTTTCTACGTCTTTGGAAGCATTTTTTTATTTTCGTTTTATTGCACGAGTTCCGCAGACAGGCAGACGGCCCACCTGATGGAAATTGGTTACCATCGCTTATGGACATTTGTAATACTAAAGGTATTACCAATATACTGCTGCTCTCTAAAAGGAGACTGGAACCTGGCCAATAATGCCGGAACACAGGGATGGTAGCCATCCAGATGGGCAAATACTCTACCACCTGGCAATGGATAGTTTTGTCGCCTCTTACGACAGGCCGCCCTACCGCAAACATAAAGATTCAATAAAATAGAGAAGGTAGACAGACATACAACTAATTTATACGCGTTCCTGTTTTTGCCAAAATTGGTTACAGAACCCTAAAAGTCATAGGACTATGTTAATATGTAACACATAAGATGCCTTCGTATTAGGTGTCCACGGGCGGCTATAACGGCTTACCATCATGACCCCTATTCTGCTATTACAATCGTGTCGGGATGAGCATTCACTGGCGTTATGATAGTGCCACAATGATGGCGTTTGTATATAAAAGTGTTAAAACGAAGTTGTATCTTGGCACTGGCACCTCACATGACAAGATATTTTGTTTTTTTTTTACACCAATTTTTCTCTTGTTCTTTTGTCTATCTGTTTACTAATCGTGTACAGGTAAATTAACTCCGAGACGTTTTTGCGTTTGTAGTATTTGTATATTTACAAGATTTCTAAACTTGATATTTAAATTTCCTTGAAATTTAGTATTAAAAATTATGTTTATTATTAATATTTATTATTTTAATATCATTTAATATTAATAATTTCATATTAAGTACTTGCCTATGAAAGTATTTCAAAGGTATTAATTTATTTGTTTATGTGCTGACAGTACACTACTATAATAAATAATAATAGCAGCCCATAAATGTCCCACTGGTGGGCTCGGGCCTCCCACTATAGGGGAACGGACAGTAAACCCGCCACGCTTATCCAAGGCGGCTTGGTAGGTTTGACATATCGGTTATCTCGATGTGCAGATTGCATCACGATGTTTTCCTTCACCGTTGTTAGCACGTGGTAATTGTAACAATATGCACATTAGGTCAGAAAACTGTCTAAGCGATGCATGCGTTCCGGCCAGGATCGAACTCGTGACCTTTGACTGTGGGACGCGTGCGCTAGCCATTACGCTACCACGACTTTTACACACTTTTGTACACTACTACAAACGCAAAAACCTCTCGAAGCTATTTTATCTGTAATATTAAGTTTATTAAATGCATTTCTATCCTCATTTTAAATCATTCAAACACTCGATCACCAAACCACTCTTTCACACTCGATCATTCAAACCACTGTCAATTCCGAAATTCTACAAAAAGCAACCATTATGGTGTCATGATGACGGTGATCCACCTTTCTGGCACGATTATAATTTGGGGCTCAGGTGTATCTCTGCCAGTGTGCTTACATATAATCATGAAAAGTCACATAATCCTCAAAAAATTGAAGTAGGCATCATTAAACATTACAGGCACTTTATATAATGATACATTAGTCTCGTCTTTAGAGGTTGTACTCGTAATACATAAGTGTACTAGAAACATTACGAGTGTGAAAAAGTGTTAGGTAACAGCACTTAATATCCAACATACGGTTGGGAAAATTTGGCGAATATTTTTCTGTAGCGAAATTTTATCATCGTGAAAGTACCGAATGTACTTTTTTGTTGGTGAAAATTCAACGTTCATGCGAGGTTTTTCCTTTTAATGGCAAACGTGTGATTCAGAAAACTTATTTCTTAAACATAATTTTACAAAGGTATCCTGTGCGATTTTGCCAAAATTAATATCAGACTTGTATCGGTGAGAATCTTTGAAATTTTCGGGACAAAAGTAACTTCGACACTTAGCAGTCACTCACCGTACGTTGCACTCGTTCCTTTATTTCTTTTACACGTGTGCAAGTTGTGGAATGAGCTCCTCCAGAAGTAAAGACTCTGGAAAGACACAGAGCGCTTTAATATGAAGCTCTTAAAAAACGTGACCAGATTCTAAATACTACAATGAGGTAGACAAGGCATTGGCTACCTTGGTGTTACAGATGTCCATAAGCGGCAGCAACCACTATTGTACCCTTTACCAGGTTGCTTACGTGCAAATATTGTGAGGAAACCTGCTCATCAAGTTTAAAACTGTTATGTAAAACGAGTCAATCCGTCTTGGACAGTGGTGGCGGGTATACCGTACGCTCCTCTAATCTTGAGAGACTCAAACCCAACAGCATATTATTTATGAGCTAATGTTATAATGTACTCGTTTATTATCTATAGTATAAGTAGATTATATTCATACTATAGGTAACATCTTCTATACCATTTGGAAATCAGGAAACCAACAAGACGTATCTATTCAACCAACATCCTTTTTTTCACATACTGGGGAAATCCGATTGAGGACCATAGGCCGCGTAAGGGGGGGGGGGGGGGTCACGTCCCGTATGTAGGATTCTCCAAGTCGGGGTAGCACTAGCACCTCACGTATGAAGTGCTATTGCCACGCCGCAGTGGGTTATCCACTAAAACCCCTGGCCAATCCTCTGACACGTCTCGTCCGGGCTGTGGGCTCGATAGGACATTCAGCCCGGATGGACGACGATCTGCCCCTTTGCGGGCTGACCCCATTTTTTGCTAGCCGAAGAGCTGGGCCTCTCCAGCTACCTCGAGTAACTAACCCGAGATGAGAGGGGGCGCGTGGATTGACGCGCGTCCCTCCTCTCAAACAACATCCCTAAAATTCAAAAGCGAAATCATTTAAAAATCAAATTTAATTTCATCTAAATAAATACCCAAAATTTACGAAAATCCCTTTATAACTTAAAAAGGCTCAAGGGTTTTTAACAAAACACAACTTTTGCAGGTGGCTAATAAAATTTCCCGGTTTCGAAATGGAGCCGCGCGACCAATCCTGCCTCCCGAATTCGTTTCCAAAAGACATCCCGGGAACGTGTTATTTTCTACACAAGTACACTCATCCGGGAACGGACACTGACGCTTCTCAGGTAACAAACATATTTGTTTACAAGACAATTTTTAAGTCACCAGATAAAAGTTATTCATATATAAAACTAGCTGACCCGGCAAACGTTGTTTTGCCATTTAAATTATTTCTAGTAATTTTAAGTAAGTTAAATTATTAAAGTACTAATATCGCTATTAAAAATAGAGATTGATCGTAGAAGGGTGAAAATTTGTAGTTGTATGTATTTATAAATACTAAATCATAATAAAATGTAAATAAGAAATTTTCTCAAAATAATAAAAAAAATATTTGGGGTGTGTCACTGTTGTCATTTAGGGGTATGAAAAATAGATGTTGTCGATTCTCAGACCTACCCGACATGCACTCAAAATTTTATTCAAATCGGTTCGTCGTTTCGGAGGAGTTTGGTAACAGCACTGCGACACTAGAATTTTATATATTAGATATAACATGAAAATATTAAAAAATACATTTGAGTGAACAAAATAGTTGAAATATATGACATTACGTACAGTCAGATTATAGTTTAATCGGTGGTTAACGAACTATCGAACTTTTGTCTGATGATTGATAAATCAAGATGTTAAGGGAATGTTGTACCTATAAAGTTTTACATACGTGTATATTTGATGAAATAGTTTATTTTGGTTGAATGAATTTTAGTCGAATTTATTACATTAAGTCAGTAAGTATTTATGAGGTGACCTATCCACTGTATTTATCGTTTGGATAAGGAAACCAATAGAAAATTTGGGTCAAGTATTCATAAATATTCATGAATATTTATGAATATTGCAACATTGATAATTATTGTATACTATACACTCACTGAAATTATTTAACATAATTAAAAAACTAAACTAAAATTGAACTAATCTATATATAAGTATTCTATATATATACAAAATAACAATATATAAGTAAAAAATAGACTCCAGGTCGCTGTCGGCGGGGAGCGTGCCCAAAATGCCGGTCGCATTTCCACGTTGGATGGCAACGCTTGTGCGTTGTGCTAGGTGCAAGCCAGCCTTTTGGTCACGCGAGATCTCAATTAGACGCGTTGAGAGGTCTCGATAGAGTTGATGAGCTCCAGGCCACCACGGCCCCAGGGTTTCAACGCCGAAAGCCACAAATATGTACCCATTACCAACGGACACATATTTGCGGCGTTTTAGGGCCTCCTGGTGTGTGGCAGCAGCCCCGGCTGTCACGGCTATGACTGGGAGATGGGTAGCCGCTAAAGTATCAACACAAGTTGCGTCCCATACTAAGAGGTGTCCCATCTTCCATAGAAAATTAATATCTTCAAAACTGTCCTCATTCTAAGCTATTTTCTTCTTAAATTTCGGCGTTTCAACAGTTGAGACATTAACGTTATAGCCATCCTAACATCGAGAGCACGACTATATCGCACTGGTACAATTCCCCGAATTTGCCATTGGTTACGTTTCGTCTGGAATATAACGAAGAATTCAACTGAAAAGTAAATATTTTAATTTTTTTTAAACTTTTGTATACAGAATTTTTTTATTGTTTACTTGATTTTCCAAAAAGTTCGACATGTAATCAGTTAAAATAACTTTGTAACTCTCATGACTTGTTAAATCCATTGAGTAGTTTTCAAGGGATGCTCTAACAGATAGATAGATAAAAATTCTACAAATTCTATTTTCGAAAACTGCTGATACGAATTTCTACGAATTAGTCCGAATAAGAAGAATAGTAGTACGAATTTTTATTACCTCTAATCTTTCTCTTTAATTCTTCTTTTAAATGCATGGTAGAAATCAAACCCTTTATAGATTTAATATACCTGTTATAGATTAGTATGGTTGAAAAAAATATTCTTTATAAATATTCCTTTTTTACAATAAATAGAAAACTTTGGATCCTTGATAGATTTTCGTTTAAATAGAAGACTATTACAACAATAACTCTCGCAATTCAGTCTTACATTTCGAAGATTATGTCTGTAAACACATATATCATGAATATGAAACAGTAATCATAATCTCAGCCAACAAGCCCGGCCCTTTCAAAGTAATAAGTGTTCAAACTTACACTGAACTAAGTACGAGCAAACGGGCCCCTCGTAAATGTACACATGAACATTACAGTACATTTATGTCTAGGCTTGTAACATGTGGAACATAATGACTAACCACATTTGTGCCCATTTGTGCTGGTTGTATAATATGTGTCATAATTTATTCCTTGCTTTGAATTATTATGAAACTACTTTCCCTCTTTTATGAGAAATGGGCATAGCCATTGTACAGTTTGTACACTCGCTCTTGCTTGTAATGATGGATGCTGGCAGTAGTTGGTGGAGTGCTGGTGCTTTCTACTCTTGGCAGGCGATCCGCCCTGGCCTCTCCAGGCGGACGTGATAGCCAAAGTTCGGCGCTCCCGACAGGATGCCCTCGCCCGTGGCCTGGTCTATGGCCAGGCCGAACTCCAGGTGATCAGGACGCGGGAAACCGCGGCCATGATCCAAGCTTGGTCAGTAGAGTTGGAAAACCCTGTTGCTGGCATTGACACAGTGGAAGCGGTTCGACCGCAGCTGTTGCGATGGCTCTCGCGGAAACGCGGGACCCTGACCTTCAGAATGACACAGATACTTACCGGGCACGGTTGCTTCGATAAGTATCTGTGTCAGATTGCGGGCTGCCTGCCTTTATCCCAATGCCGCCAGTGTGGCGCGCTGGACACGGCATTACACACGCTAATCGAGTGCGCGGCATGGGCACCTCAGAGGTTTGAACTCGAAACACTTGTAGGACCGATCGAATCGCTGGGCGATCTGGTGCAAGCCATGCTGCACAGCGACGATTGGTGGGTGGGTGCGGCCAATTTCTGCGAGACGGTAGTGTCTCATAAGGAGGCCGCGGAACGAGATAGGGAGAGAGATGGTAGTGCGCATGCGCCTCGCGGGCGCCGACGTCAGTCGGGAGCCCAGAGGCGCAGGTATGCGCATGACCTCCCTCCCTGAAATACCGCTGCAGGGGCCCTCTAGCATCTAGGGAGCAGAGGAGTCTTCACCCCTGTTGACGAAGTGGGTTTGCCTCTCCCGGGGCATTCTCAAGCACTTGTGCGCTAGGATCGGTGTGGGCGTAACTACGTTCTGTATCTCACGCCTTTCCTGCCATAAGCGCGGGGCACATGGGAGGAGGGTGGTTTTAGTGGGGTATTGATTAGTCGAGTCTCCTCACAAGCCGGTTGATTATTGTTTGGATTGCCTCAGTGGAAAGCCTCCATGATCAACAACGGTCTAATCCCTAGCAAAGGACCCAGTATGTGCGAAATGCATTTCCCCAGCCTTAAAAAAAAAAAAAAAAGTGCTGGTGCTTTCTTGTAGTGGGCGAAGAAAATACGCCTTGATGCTTTCAGGGATTTATTCTCGTACTAGTTGAGCTTGGATGCTGATCCCTGGGTTCAACTTGTTGATAGTAACTCGTAGCGATACAAAAGCAACTTTAAAGAATTTATTCAAAACCATTAACATGAAACAATTTGGTATCGGAAACAACTATTGTAGTATAAATACTGTGTTGCAGTTGTTAGCGCCTATTTACAGACAGCTCGTTTGTTATACATTATAAAAACAAAATTATCTTAAAGTTTATATATTTGGAAATTACTTCGTGTTAATATTTATAATATATGTAGAAATGTATAGGTGTGTGAATGTATGTGTATATGTATGTATGTGTTGGGGGTTGCAGCGCAGGGGTCGCACTGAATGAAACACCCCGTAGCAAATGAACTGTATTTATTTATAGGTAACACAACTAAGCACTAGAACCCGGTTGTTCCACTGAACACAGATAGCACTAATTGTATCGATTACACCGAACAATACGAGTGGCACTAATCACAATACACTGGTGGTCCACAAGATCCACGTAGTCACGCGGAGAGTTCGATGGCTTTAGAGTCTTCCGAATGCTTCCTGTTTTTCTTAGTCTTGCTTGTGTGTATATATTCGACCGATGATCTGCCGGCGGCTCGCACCGTGCTTACTAAGGTACTACAAAAATTCAAACACTTAGCAGCTAACGGAGCGAGCTACATATTCGCGGTAAGCGGGGCGTGGAGGTACGGGATTTCCGGGTGAGAGGTCAGGGGGGTGATTCTTTCCGCAACAGTATGTATGTATGTGTATATGTATGTGGTGTGTATGTATGTGATGTGTGAACAAGTGAACGAATGAGTGTGCGGTTACAGACTTGACAGAATTAGTTCCTAAATTTTCATTAAAATCTTGTGAGAATTTCAGTAGATACAAGAGACAACTTCCAGACAAACTAACAAACCAAATGTCCAATATAAAAACAATAAGTGTAATGACAGACCTGCGGAACGTACCGTGTGGAAAGTTGGGTTAAACATACTCGCAGTGTTTTTTACGTTATAATAATATATGACACAACAGCGGAAATCACGCCGAGCTCAGATAAGCGCTATTCTTTCAGTCGCCGAACTTTCCGAGCGGTATGTTCCGCAAATGTGTCGTTACAGTAAATTAAAATATAAACACAGTATACATCGTGTTGAAATCACATACAGATACTTATTTTTGTGGTATAAAGTACATTAATAAATATTAAATTAACATGGCTTTAATCTAGAATTTTTTGTTACAATCATAATGCTGTTCCTTAAGATTTCAAAAGATGTTCCCAAGTTTCCGTACGCATAAAAAATAAATCCTTTTGCAACTATATACCAAACAACCAAGAGAACTGAGAGTTCAAAAAGAATCAATTTTCTTTACACAAAATATTTATATTTACCTCCCGGGAAACCCTTCGAGAGAATCTTTGCGAAATGCATCAAAGTTTTAACAGAATTTTTGCTCACAACATTCCCTTCTCATCAAAGTTTCTGAAATAAGTAAGTTGCAACTTTTTGATAGGATATTGATGATATAAGAGCGTTGTTTCCAATATTTTTGTATCTTCGAATGATCGATTGATACCCATGGGTGGATTAATATTATTTGTTCTTTAATGCGTGTAGAAATTTATACCTACTAATAATAATATCGTTTACAGGACTTAGAATGACTTTTTGGGTCATCATTATTTCTATTTTATATAATTTGTTACCAGCTACTTATTAACTACCTAAGTATGGATTGCTATCTCGCCCGCACATTGCCAAATTTACAACGATATAAATAAATTAACTCATTGCCGGTTTCTATATCTTACCAACTGTTTATTTGCCTTACTATCGGTTGGCATTATTAGTAGAAATGTTAATAAGTCAAAATGAAATTTCTGTGAAAAATTCGTTGTTATTGCTAAATAATAATAGCTCATATTATTACCAAGGCAACTATCCTTTTTTATTAAAAGGGCTGTTTTTTCTATCACCAGATAAAAGTTATTCGAAGAATAAAATTTCACATAATAATTTTGTCTAAGTATTATTAATTAATAGTTCAATCGTTTCAATTTTGTATTCAGTCGGGTTATAATTTAATAATGAATCCTATCTAATGAATGAAATATCGGGCTTTAATTCTTGTGTTATCCTATTATAATATTATAAATGAGGAACTTTTTGAGAATAAATTTATGTTACATTTTCACACAAAAACTACTGAACGGATTTTAATGAACTTTATACATCAGAATAATACATAATAATAAATTAATAATTTCAATCATAAGTTAGTAATAAATAAAAAATGTAAAATCAACGAAATTAACAACTTTCTTATTATATTGATACAGGTAAAGCATATACAGGACGCATTAAAAGATTTTGGTATAGGTCAAGCAAAGCCAAGCGACGTGAACGACGAACCAACTTAGTAAATTAAAATAACAAAGATGGATTTTGAAAAGAATTGTTGTGTAAATAGTATCTTAATTGCTTTGTGAAGTGTTAATTTAAAAACTTTGTTCATCAAAATGTTTGATGTAAAAATGTTACTTTGAAGTTTAATACTTGTTTGCTCTAATTTATTTGTTAGTTAAAAGCATTTGTTACGTGCTATTTATATGCTAATCAACTGTTGTACAGCATGATATAATGAATAATATTTATTTAATCTTTACAAAAGGCGAAATTATTATGCCGCCTGTACACTCTCCTCGAGGCATCGCGAAGCATAACTAGTGCGACAGTGTACATGGTCCACTCGCCTCGTCTCCTTTTGTCTCGCCCTGCCTCGTTTGCTCTCCGTTCCGAGTTGGTTTTTTGTGCACGAGTCAAAGGGTCTCGTTTACCCTCGCGAGGCGACACGAGTGCATCACTGTACATTCTCGCGCCATTCAGTATAGCGCAAGCTTTCTAACCATGTGGACTCATTTGTAACGCGTCCGGCGTCCATGTTCTCGACGTTCTGGTGAATAAAGGACAGTGTACAAGGTCGCACCCGTCACACTCTCGCTCGAGTGCTCTCACTCGGGGGAGAGTACACTTCCAGCATTAAAGAATCAAAATTAACTACTCATAAATTATAAGGATACAAAAATCCCTTCAAATCATAAACATTTTTTGTAACAGAATTGTATAGGTTTTTAAGAGCCCGCCCTATCTAGTCATGTTAATGTTTAATAATCTAACTCCTTAAATGTATAATATTTAGGCAAAAGAAACACTAATCCTAAATAACTTTAATGCAAATATCAACACACGATGTTTTTTTTTTTTTTTCAAAGTCACGATTAAAGCATAGCTATGTAGAAAAATCAGATAATTTTAGTTCATTAGTAAAATTTATTTAATATAAGTAAGAATTAAAATAAAAAGTAAAACTGTTGTAGCACTTTAACACGCTAATTACCTAGTTTGGATACTACTGTTTTTGAATAATTTCAAAAATTCTTTTACAGTTACTAATACAACTGTAGATGTTATAAACTTAAGGAATATGAGAATAGTTACTTGTATTAGATGTAGTTATTTATTCATCTCTTACTGATGAAAAACCCCTTATTCATAACACTTATACGAGGTCTATACGCTCGGTAAATAAAATGTCACAGCATTCTTGATTTTGTCTGAGTGACGTTTAAATTCTAAGGGGTCAAATAACTTAATTTTATTGTTGCTTGTACAGTGTTTAAATTATTATTGATATATTTTATGAGTAAAAACCAACCAAATCGACCAATGTAATCTGCCTAGCATTATTGCTACAAACATACACAAGTCATGATCGAAGAGTTCCCATATTTTCCAAATTCCCCATTTAAAATACTTTATATCAATAATAAAGAGAATATAATTCTAAAATTCAGAGCGTAAGAAGTTATTAACACGTGCAATCAGTAATACTATATATTAGTAGATCTTTGTAATTGTTGTAGTCTTGTAGTTTTAAAACTCATTTTCTCATAGAGTGGAATTTGAAATAAGATTGATTTTTCTATGTCAAAACTTTGTTGTTTCTCCAATGAAAATTATTGACAGAAATACCAGTCCCAGTTATCCATTAAATTTTCTTACGTCCATACCAATAAATAATATAAAAGCTGGGAGACTTCTATGTAACAATCACAATATTTATAAACAAACAACAACAGTGATCGAAATTAGTTGTTCAGTTCTTGTGTAATATAAAGTAGGTAGAATATCGCTCCATCCAATTTTGCTGTCTACCCTCTTTCTATGTGAGGCGATGGCTAATGTACAGCAGGGTAAGGGCAGCCATTTTGAACAGTTCCTGTCAACATTTGATGAGAACCAAACCGCGCCATGCGGTCATAATTTTTCTATAACTTATCAACTTGTTGTGATTACTAGCCGTGCCTAGAATATTTACAATACTAGAACTTTGTAGGAAGTGTCAGCTCCAACGTGCAAATTTAGTGTCATTTATTGTCCCTGTGTGCAATCTGAACCGAGCCAGGAGGGGACGGATCTCAAGGTTGGTGGAGCTTTATTTTTTATAGTGCAAGGATCTATGTCATATTTGTCGTATACAGTCCACCATTATTTGAACCAGCACATTACCCATGGGCTACGGCGCCCCACAAGAGTTTTGATGTTTTCGATTGTTTTTTTATTTTATTAAATATATAAGTTTGAACCATTTATTACTCAATGCTTATCAAAGTATTTAAGGTTTATGTATAACACAAGATGAACACGTAGCTCATGTGTAGTTTAATGTAAAGAAAACTCAAAAGTATGATGTATCGTCTGTAATCTGTATCATAAGTAGTATATATACTTACAATTTGTTTTTCATATATATCTATGTAATAATTTCTAGTGATCTATGTAAAGCTTTACGATTTTAAATATAAGACAAAATGTACATAAAGTTGAATCTGGGATAATTACGACTTATGTAGAGTATAATGCAAACGCTGTAGATAAGGCCTCTAAAGGCAATGTTAATGTTTACTCTTTTGAAGTTTGACAAATATATTAGTAGAATTAAATGTATCAAAATATTATTATAAGAAAGTTCGTTCTTTAAATGCTAAAATAAAGTAAAAATTGAAATAAAAAATTGTCAAACTTCAAAATAAATTTTAATTGATATTATTAAATAAGTCTTATAGCCGGTTTTTTATATCTTACTGTCCATTCATTTGCCTTACAACTAATTAAAACTAGGCATAAACTTGATACATACCATACAAGTAATGTCATTTTTTAACAATGGTAAGAAAAACGAATGGATCACAAGATACATAAACCAGGTATTAGTATATAAGACATATTTAACGACCAAACACTCAAACGATACTTTAAATATTAATATGTGTACTCTGATTTTTAATTACCTAGTTGACAACTTACAGTGGCGAGTTAAATCAAGTTATTTTGCTTTGTTGGTTAATTGAGTTGAATCCTATAGGAATGAATGAATGAATGATATTCTATGACTTACTTGTGAACGAGCCATACTACTACACTATGCTCCACGCTTGCAACATAAAGAAGTCGATGGAAGCTGTCCTTTTTGATTAACCATCGTCTAGAGGTCAGTCACTATTTCAACCCAATCCGGCGATTGGCCGCTTAAACGAAATACATAGGCGACCAACTGCTAGTACGCATGAGACCTTAGTATCGATTAAACATTTGACCACACTTTACTTTCCGCCTTATCACCCTTTTGGAAGCCCAGCGTCATTTCTTATTTGTTACCTACATATGACTCGATTAGCATATTGTTACGAGTCGCAGGACTCGAATTAAAATGCCGTTGGGATTATTATAGAGTTTATTAGAACCATACAAACACGCATAACACAGGTACAAATATAACCGAACACAACAAATCCAAACGTAATGCAGAAGGTCGTAATTCAATAAAACGCGCAAAGTCCGTCACTATTAGATTCCTGGTTGTAGTACATACGTCTCGTTTTGAGCGTTATTCTCGCTCGACTGCCTCTCCCTCCATCAGGTCATCACTGTATACTACACAAATGCAATGTCCCCGTATCTAAGTCGGCTTAATCCGCCATACCTGGCTAAAGACTCGGCCGCAAACTGCAATAAAAGAGTACAATAATAATGGGCTGTTTTCTAATCACAACTCTTAAACACAAAGTAAACAAAAGAAGACGATCATAAAAGAGTTACAATGAGTTTAAATGCCGGCAGGTAATAAATGTGCTTTGTTTCAGATGTGCAGGTGAATTTTGTTTTTGTCGGGACCTGAGTCGTAACAATTTCATTGGGAGAACATTAACTGGCATTGTATCCTTCAAAACGTCAAATTAGCATTTCTTGGGCCTTTATCGATGGTTTTTATCCATAATAACTTAATTGTAGTGCTTTTTAGAGAAAATTTTAATTGTAATATTTTGCTTCTGACTTTTTGAAATAATGCATAATATTGGTTAAATATGAAATGAAATGCTTAATAATATTGAATTCTTAAGCAAGCTCCGTGTTTGTAGCAACTCAACCGTTATATAAAAAAATGCTTTCCGAGGTGCTACATATTTACTTACCTGAAATTACCTTAATAATTAATATGTGGCACTAGACAAATACACACGCACGTATAATATTTAAAAATGCAAAAGAACTCAACCCGAAATAATTGAGCGTGATTTAGATCCGTAAGTTTATTATATTCGGAAAAATTATTAAATAGAATATATTATTCGGGAATCGATGCTGAGATCATAATCCTAGAAAATTAAAAACTATTTAAGCCCTGTCATGCATAGTGTTCTAAAAATACTTTTTAATTTAGTCAGTTGAGTTTAAATACGGACTCAGAGATATAAGTTTTGTTTGAGTATTTGGCCGTTACATTTATTTATACATATTAAATCCATTAGAGAATTAGTAAATGTAGGCATTATATAAAATGGTATATATTAAAGCTATAATATATATGTTGTTATAGTGTATTATTATAACAATAATTGTGTTTCTAATCTATCTTATTTTTTATTTAATCAACAATAATATAGTAATTATATAATAAAATATTTTTTTATCATATAACAAATTCACATGTTAAATATTTCCCATAAATACATTAGTCACCAAACTAAAGGAAAACAGTATATTTTTGTCTTTTAGTTCCATAATAAAATTATTTAATATCACCCTTTAAAAATGCGTAATAAACCTAATTCATGCTCTGAGCCTTCGTTTCAATGTGCTGTTTATAAAACAGACTAAAAATATGGAATTTGCATATTTTCTTTTTTTAACATTTTATGTCTAATACAAGTTTTGAATTAAATCTTTTTGAAGCTAAAACATTGTTCTTAGTATTGTCAAAATATGCCATGAATTTTATTACATAATAATAATATTTTATTTTTTAAGGTTATTAAAATTTTCGTATACACATTTAAATTATTATTTCCACTTTTGGTAACTTATTTTTATTATAATATAAAATTTATAAAATATGCAATAATTGTAAATATTACTTCTGAACGATATAAATACAAAAAGCGTATGTTCTAAAGTAGTTAATGTGCTTACTGCGATACCTTGGATATTGTTAGAGAAATGTACACAGTTTCGCAACTTAAGATTCGTAAGAAAAATATGATTGTGCAGTGTACTTTCATTTGAAATAAGAACTTAGACACTAACTTAATACGCTTTTTTTTAAATAAAAATTGGGTCATTATAATTATATAGACTATTGTATTAGCGACTGTTAAGTTTGCTCTCCATATAATTTTCATTTTTAAATTAATGTTTGGACCAACTGAAAAGTGGTGGAAACCTAAAATTTAAAAAAAAGCCTTCATAAACGGTAAAATAATATTTAAATTCGTTACAAAATCCCAATAAAACACAATGTAATTTTTTGTTTCATTTCAAATAAACGATAAATGATGTTTCAAATCATATATTTCTTACTGAAATCTTTTAACGGGCGCACTGTTCCCGTATATTGAAATAAATAAGTAAAATAAGAGGATTAAAATAATTTTACACATCCTGAAATATCTTGTACATTTTTCATTTATAAATTTGTATATAAAAATATTCTCTATGTATCTCTTTCGTGCCTTTTTCAATCGCTAAACATATAAATACAAATTTATTACTATAACAATATTTCCTGAATTTTTTATATCTAGTCATTTTCTTTTTCAGGAAATTATATTTTTTTAGTGACTAGAATTGAGAAATTATATACATTATTATTCCTGTTTATTGCTTCTTACTTATCAAAAAATTGAAAAAATAACCGTCAAATATTAATATTAAAATTCACGCGACTTTAAAGGGAAGCCAAGTAAAACTCAGGCCAAAACAAAAAGAATCCACTTCTTATCATAGCTTGGTTCTGGTAGAACCAGTTATTAGTATGCTATGGAAGACTGCCAAAAAAACATACTTATCTGCCTCGGCTTGCTCTGTTTATGTCATTAGACGTGTCGCCTTACGGTCTCAAGTTGGAATAAGTACAATTTTTTTCGCATATAAAATGCGTAAAGAGTAATAAAAAATTGGGCCGCGGTCCTGTGGCGGTATGTAGTCATGTCGAACCAATGTTTTTCCCGCAGGTTCCTCACAGGGAATACCCTAGTATGCCCAGTTTATTGAGGGCAATAAACATAGATTACAATACATAAAAACAATATCCAAACGCTATTCGCCCCCGGAAAACTTACTCGATTTTATCCCGGAAACTATCTCATTATTCGGGATATCAAGTATCCGAAGTCCATTCTCGGTATTGAGACTACATAAATTTCCGGAAAATCGGTGGGTTTTCCGTGAAAGCGTAACAGACACACCGTTTCTTTCGCATTTATAATATTAATAACTAGCTGTCCCGCCAGACGTCGTCCTGCCCGGAATAGCTTCAATCGATATGCCGACAGCAACGCCACCTACCGGGTCCAATTGTGCACCAACTCAGAAACCTTCTTTGGCTCATGCACAATAACTTTGCTAAAGATCATCACATGATCAGATATATAGTTTACGATTATATAAAGGGCATACAGACAAACATTCATTTTTATATATCAAGAAGATATGGATTTAGAAGCTTTTTTGGGTTTAATTGATTACTGGGCGATTATCGTATGACATTATAAATACATGATGTACAGAGAAGGAACAACCGAAAGGAGTAAGCATTGCTTGGCAACACCGGGGCGTAAAGCGCTTTTGAAGAATCACTCAGTGACATTGACACGTGTCTAGATATATTGGTACGGGTAAGAAATAGCACCAGATCTACTTTATGTTGATACGTGACATATTTGTAATACGAATCTGTGAAAGCGACCGCTTCTAATATTAATATGACGTAATGACAGTTAGTTAAAAGTACTAAGAATAAAATAATTAATTTTATGAATATTCTACCTCTGTACCTAATTTATAAATGTAATCCTGTTTAACGATACCAAAGTAGAGTATTCCTTTTTAATAGAATAAGTACATTCCATGTAACCATTTTAAATTGTGCAGTGTTGTGATTTAATGTACCTATTAGTTTATAATCTATGTTGTATATAATATATAATTATATAAGGTTCATGCTATGCTTCAATGAGTAATTTATGGCACATATCGCGTTATTTACTTCTAAAAATATCGTCTAGTCAATAGAGAGTAAGTAGTACCTGGCTTGAGACGAAATAATTTACTGTTATTTCAATAAAAAATATATTTGTTTTCACAAACTACACTCGTATATATTGTTACGAGTTGCGAGACTCGAACTAAAATGCCGATAGAATTACTATAGCGTTTATTAGAACTATATAAACACGTATACAAACACAGGTACAAATATGACCGAACACAACAAGTCCAAACGTAATGCAAAAGGTCGTAATTGAATAAAACGCGTCACTATTAGATTGTTACGATTGTAGTACACGTGTCTCGCTTTGATCGTGGTTCTCGCTCGACTGCCCCCTCCCTCAATCAGGCCATCGTTCTATACTGCACAAATGCAATGTGCCCGTATCGTAGTAGACATAATCCGAAACACCTGGCTAATAAGTCGGCCGCAAGTGACCACAAATGAGTACAATAAAACAATGGGCTCTAGAAACGTATGCCAACCAATAAGTAAACAAAAGAAGACTATCATAAAAGAATTACAATTAATTCAAATGTCGACGGGTAATAAATGTGCTTCTACAAATCTGTACGTGGAATTTGTCTTTGTCGACGCTGTTAAAAGCTTAAGTGTTGGCATAAAGATGCCACATAAAATGGCGTAGTAAAATTAGAATAAAAATACGTTTATATATTTGTAACTATTAGTTATTTTCGACTCATGTATAACTTTAAAAAATATTTTATTTCCGAATTTACTTTAATAAAAATGTTTTCATTAGAATTACAATATTTTCACTGTAAATTTAATTGAGACATATGCTGTTTTTATTGAGTTTTTTTTTTAGTGGAATAGTGATGTTATTTCGTGACAAGCTTTTTTATCTATGTAGTCGAAATAGTTGATAGGCACTAACTTAAATATGTGTAATTACTTTGTTAGACAATAATGTGTATCATGACATCTTGTCGCCATAAATAAATGTGTAGACAAACTACTTTATTATTAACAAAAAATAAATAAAAAAAGTTGTATGAAACTTTCTCTTTGCATTTAGATCGATGTTCTGTCTAACAAAAATAACTTCGCAATTAATACACAACTCACAAGTCGAGAAAGATTTTGCTTTTATTCACTTTATAATGTGATATTCCATAGCTGTTGTTATTTTAAACAATATCCATTTTGCAGACTTAGAAAAATGTTACATATTTCTTATAATTTTAAAACATTAGAAAAAAGCAGTAAATAACTTCTGTAGAGTTCCATCTGCGATGATTTAATATATTCTTTAGGATAACTATTTATAAAAAGGCTGTAAAAAGATCTGTCGTAATCTATATATACGATTCTTATCTAATTTAGCGTATACTTGCATAAATGTAAAGCATCATCCTCACTATCTCGTAGTTTCACAAACAATGAGAGAGCGGCGAGAGCTGTAAGCTAATAAATATCCCACTAATCAAGTCACGTCATCTATATTATTGTAGTGACATTAACTTTGGTAACGTGTTAGGCTTCGTTTAGATGTACGCGCGTCTTCACGCACCCTCACCTGGCGGCTAAAATATGCAATAATTAAAATCGCTGCGACATTCACGAGGCGCTGTATTTATTAATATAAAATTATTCCAAATAAAAGCATAGTGTTCTTTTTAATATGAAATTTTCTTTCTTTATGCTTTTTCTTTATATCTATACATATCTAAGTGCTCTCTGTTGAAAAGCAGAGTATAGCTTTGTGTTTGTGTACAAGAAAATAATAAGACTACACTTAGTTAGATATCTTGAAATGCATATTTTTTTGACTTGAAAACATCTTAAGAATTGGTCATAATCTATTAGTATCAAAAAATAAATAAAACTCATTAAAAAGTCTAAGTAAAGAAATTCTACTGTAATTATCTAAAGTAATCCAATTAATATCAAATAAATGCGGTTAAAGTTTAAATTTGAAAATAAGTCACTTCCTAATAATTCGTCCAGTCGCATCTTGTCGCCTGAAGTCGCGTAAATATTTAAATGTAGCCCAAGCTTAAGAACTTTTATGGTAATATCTCTACGGTAGGTAATCTATGCGTGATGCATAATGATATATGTAGTATGTATGTTGTTTTATAAATAACTGCCTAAGAACACGGCCTTCTATATAGTTTAGAATTGAGACACGAATCTCTAAATTTTAATATATAATTTAGTAATTTAAATACTCACTTGTCGTTGTAAGCTATTTGTTTTTCACGCTGTTTCGAAATTTATGTATTTGTTTAAGAATGGATTTTGATAATTACGTCTTGCCGTGTAAAAGAGAAAATGTAACTGTGAATGCACTGTTAGTAAAAAAACTGAATAAAATGTTTCTTTTTTAAATGGGTGTTTTATTTAATTAAGGCAAATTCAAAACTTTTTATTCAAAATAAGTTCCACTGGAGAACACTTTTCCAAGGTCATAAATATAAGTTAAAGTTTAAATTTATTTCCTATTCTATGTACACCGCTTCGTAACGTGTTATTGCTGTTAACGAGAAGAAGCGGCAAGAAACTACCTAGCAACACGTCTAGCTAAACATTGTTTTTCTTTATATTTCTCGTTCTATTTCTCAAGCTCTTTTTTTATAAGTTTTATACAGAAGTATGTCCCAGAATTACTTTTCGAAGAATTAGTGGAGTTGTAGTAAACAATGCATACTGAGGAAGACAGACATAATAAGAGTAAAGCGGTCACGCTTTTATTGCTAACCATCTCCTATATACGCTTGTAGCGCCAGTCCCGGATCTCTGATTTTTTTGAGGGGGGGCAAAAACTGTAAAATGGCGCCCCCGCTCGCCTATATTTTTACCTCAATCATCATAATCATTTCAGCCATCAGACGCCCACGATGAACATGGCCTCACGGAAATAACGCCACAATGACCGGTCTAACGCTAGTCTTTCTGTGTTAAATCTTTTTTTGACCAAAAATATACATACGTGGACGTGTAGGAAATATATTTTAATTTGTTTCCAAATGTAGCTTCATCTCTTTCACTTGCCCACTGTACCAGTCACACTACGAGTGTGCCAGCTCAAGCCGACAAATAACACAATAATAATCTGAAATATTATAATCAAAGTTTATTACACTAGAATTATTATAATTACAATATTAAATACAGCACAATATTACACAGAAATATAAGGACAACTCCAAGACTTGCGTCCACGCTTGTCAGGTGTCGAGCATCAATTTGCCCTCAAAGAATACTGCGATTATCGAACAGTAATTATCGACCACAATATACTATGCGCCTCTTGTCCAACAGAACTTACGCTCT
This sequence comes from Dendrolimus houi, assembly GCA_039645545.1. Classification (NCBI taxonomy): domain Eukaryota; kingdom Metazoa; phylum Arthropoda; class Insecta; order Lepidoptera; family Lasiocampidae; genus Dendrolimus; species Dendrolimus houi. The sequence goes on from CM077136.1 coordinate 12,327,562, forward strand.
GTTCCACCGATGAACGTAGAATGTCGGTTTAAGACTATTCGGTGTAGATTGTTGGTTGTAGACTGTCCCATTAAAGGTCCGTCCCGTTCGACGGCTCGAACGATAATGAGCCATGCTTTTTTTTTTGGGGGCTGGAACCAGCTGTATAGCCGCAGATGGCTGTTTCAGCGATACCGGACTTTGGGAGCTTCCCGACTCCATCGGAGCGGAGGCGTTCACTCCGGAAGCATCACGCTCGAGGAGGCACCTCCTGTGAGGTTCGACCTCGGCTCGACCGCTGCGGGGGATTGACTCTATATAGGATTTAGCCTTAAAAGGCTGAACGAGCTAAGCCAACAGGCTGAAGTGATTATTTGGGGACTCGTTATCGACTCCGCCGTCGGAGCTGATCCTAGTCTATCATTACTACCGCTTCGCAACGTGTTATAGCCTGAGGAGAAGAAGTAGCGGAAGAAACTGTCCAGCAACACGCCCAAGCTAATCTTGTATGGGTACTTGTGTCTGTAATGAGTGAGGAGCGATTGGTGGGTCTTAACCCTGTAAGATACGATTCGAGCCGGGGGCTCTCCGGCGTCTGTTCTGTGCTGAGCTATCCGGCCAAACCTTCCGCTTTTATAGTCGCGAACAAACAACTGACGTTTTCTTTTTAAATTTTAGCGGTTACGGATTCAGATTTCCGTTTGGATTAATAACAAAGGTGAAAATAATGTAATTAAGCTCGAGTATTAGATGTTTGTTTAAACACTTACTTTGTTATTGTTCTATGTTTTTATACAACACATTAAAATTTTAAGAAGGTTATAAACAATATAATGTACTAAACATTAGATCAACCTAACAAGTGCGTCTGTGGTTTTAAACCTATGCCCACGCGCTCCGTGAAAAGTAATTTATGTCCTTAAAGTACTGGACGTCTCAGTGGTCAAAGTTGCGTTAATGAGGAGTTGTGTATTTATCTGCGAAATTTGAATTAGCCACCCAGGGCATGGATCGGCTTGCCGTGCCCATCTATCCCCCCCCTCTAGATCCGGGGCTGAGGATGAAAAGGAAGAGGGGGAAGTGGGCAATCGGAATTGTTACTCATCGTACGAGTCACGATTAGTTCAAGGCTAACAGTTTCACGCCGATACTCTGAGAGAGCGTGTGGCACACCGATCGAGCTGGGCATAAGAGCTATATCAAGATAATGACTGCAGCATGGCTCTACCACTCGAAGATAGAACTTGATACAAAAAAAAAATTATAATAGTCGGCGAAAATATGGTCAGTCATCACTTACGCTAGTCCACTTTTGGATTCGGTGGAGTAAAGTAGGGAGACAGCGGCGATCAATGAATGCGAGGACCGAAACGATGAGAATTTACATGATAGACAAAGCAGTCGTGGATTTGTTCTTATTTTATTTGCTGACTTGAAAAGACGCGATAATTTAGTAGTTAACGTACTCGCGTCACATACTGAAGTTATTGAGTTTGAATCCTAGTCGATAAAGCTTGTGTCTTAGTATATCGAAACACCTCTGGAACGTACTGGGCGGAAAATTCGGCTAAATACGCTTGCAGTGTTTTTTTTTAAGTTACCCTCATATTAACGGATATTAGGCCGAGTCCACATTAGCGCCGATCCCTTTAGTCGCCGAACATGTTGCGCTGTACGTTCCACACGTGTGTCGTTACAGTTATAAGTAATTTATCTGACCGATTATGCATATTGTAACAATTACCATGTGCTGACGTTGAAGGAAAACATCGTGATAGTTGAAGAAGAAGACAGCCTTGGACGAACATGACGAGTATACTGACTGTTCCCATAAAAAAACTGGGAGTTTGGGAAGAAACCAGAAAGGGTACGTTTATAAGCAATTATTATTATAATCGCTTACTCTTTATAATGCTTTTTGTTTGATAAAATATTGTTACGATTTGGGCCACCTGCATATTCTAAGCACATTTATTACCCGTCGGCTAATAACATTGAAGCGCTTTTATGACCGTCTTCTTTTGTTTACTTTATATTTAAAATTTGTGATTGGAAAAATAGCTCATTGTGTATTGTAATCTTTTATGGCAGTCATTAGACAGGTGTGTCGAAATGATTCTAAGAAATTCGATCTACGCGGAAAGCAGCCATATTGTATCGGTACAGTATAAAGCAATGGTCCAATGGAAAGATCGGCAGTCAAGCGATAACCACTAGCGAGACAAGAGGTGTGTACATTCGATAATCTATATAGTGACGGATTTTGCGCGTGTTATTGAATCGCGCATTACGTTTGGACTGATTGTGTTCAGTTATATTTGTACCTGTGTTATACGTGTTTGCATAGTTCTAATAAATTCTACAGTAATTCTAACGGCATTTTAATTCGAGTCCTGCAACTCGTAACAATATTAAGAACCGATATTAACACTAATTAAATGTACAGTATTTCAAACAATCCCTTTTGTAGAGAGAGTTATATACAGTAAATATTATGTCACATATTATATTGACTAGAAACATGTCAGTTGATTTCAACAAAAAAGGGACTTTTTAATATCTTACTTCTGTATTAATACTTAAAATCAAAAATATAAATTAAATTAAATATAAACTAGGTTTTATACAGGTTGAAGTTCCTGGTGAAAGTTTAGTGAAGTCAGCGAATGGCAAGTCAAATGGAAAGTTCATACTATTGTATATATATGGAAATCAGTTTCTTTCTACCCTTTCTTTTAGGTTATATTTACTAAAACATTTCAAAAACTATACTTTTTAGATATAGGGGTTGCAGAAGGGGTAAGTGCTCCTCGGCCCTCCCCCTCCCCCTCCCATTACTTAAAATTCAAGTGCCATATAACTATACCGTAACCGAGTTTTCTTTAAAACCAAGAAAAGTTGAGAGATTTCGTGGTAATTAGTGCTGTATTCCTGCAGACGAAGCTTAGAAAAAGACCTTTGTAAGTATAAATATAGCAGAATGCCTTTTTAACTACAGAACAAAAGCTGAGCGTCGCAAAGGTACATAAAATTCTATTTATCTCACAAAGTATTGACTAAGTGTTGTTAGTAACTTTTGATAATACGCCATTCTGTTGTATCTTATCTTAGCAGAGAGGATTTGGCTCCGTTTAATGTTTTTGTTTACTTTGACACAATATTCCAACTCTGCTTTAATTCCGCATGTATTCAGTACGTAAGTATTTTATGGATGCGTAAGTATGATAAGAATAAAGACCACGTCATCACAATCTTATCTTAAAATCTCATTATTTTTAGTATTTTGATGAAGTATTATCTTTTTTTAATCGATGAGTTCAGCAGCCAAGCAGACGGCCCACCTGATGGAAGTGGTTACCATCGCTAATGGATATTTGCAACACCAAATGTGTTAAAAAACCGCTGCGGCTCTCTAAAGGGAAAATGGAGCCTGGCCACTAGTGCCGGAACACAACTCAGATTATTATGGCGGCATACTCTAGATCAGGGGTGTGTGGCTTCTTTTGTCGCCTCTTACGACAGACCGCATGGCCGCAGGAATTGTATTCTTTCTCCGTTCCTGCACGTTATCCCTGCACTACACTTTATATCATGTTCAAAATACTATTCTTTCAGTATAATACAAATATTTTTTAATTTGTCGGTTATATACCTAATACATATATGGCGATAACCGCTAGCATAGCGTTATATAAACTACCTCCCCATCAAATTGTATGTATAAAGACCACAAATGTGGGCTCGGTATTCCCTAATAAATGACTATAACAGATAATTGGCCGGTTTCTACATCTTAATATTCATTAGATTTTACTATCGGTTGAATATTGACATTACTTGTAGGGAGCTTATGTCTAATTTTAGCCGATAGTAAGGCAAATGAACGGTCGCTGGTCGGTAAGATATAGGAACCGGCCAAAAGACAGGTGGATAGATGAACATGACATGATGATTTCACAAGGGTTCCGTTTTTGCCAAAATTTCAGTTTTTCTTAAAAACCTTTTGCAACTGAAATAATTTAGAAGCGCTGAATGAATTAAACGTTATTGTCACTTACGACGTTAAAACTACGTAAGTGCTTAATTCAAATCTCGGCATTATATTAAATTTAAGCCTAATAAATACAGTCCTCAAATGATTTAATAATTCTGTTTTCGAATAAAATGTTATCCATCAGTTACTTAATATATGACGGTTAGTATTAATTATTAGCTATTTCGCGGATTTTCTAACACTATTGTGTAGTGTCATGTACATTATATCTTCCTATTAAATTTTATTCATATAGATGCAATAATCTTACATATAAGTTTATTTAGTTTAGATATATATATACACATATATATACATGTTGTTACGAGTTACGGGACTCGAATTAAAATGCTGTTTGGAATTACTATAGAATTTATTAGAACTATACAAACACGTATAACACAGGTACAAATATAACTGGACACAACCAGTACAAAGGTACACGCGCAAAGTCCGTCACTATATAGCTTATCGAATGTACACACTCCTTGTCTCGCTTGTGACCATCGCTAGATTGCCGATCTTCCCATTGGGCTATATAGCAATCTATATACTGCACCGATACAATATGGATGCCCGCCTGCGTGGATCGAATTTCTTAGAATTCGTAATCTGCACACCTGCCTAATTATGCCTGCAAACGGCCATATACGAGTACAATACACAATAGGCTGTTTTCTAATTACAAATTTTAAACATAACGTAAACAAAAGAAGTCCAAATGCCGAAAAGGTGCAGGTGTGCATTGGTCTTTGTCGGTCGTAATTACACCTTCAGTGAAAAATTATTGAACTGATGGTGGAAACTGCTTAGAAATCCGTTGCGTGGTTTAGGAGGAAGTAGCGTATAATATACATACAGAAAGACAGACAGACGCAGAAAACGACTTTGTTTTATACTATTTATAGAAGTTGTTTTATGAATTTAATAATTGATAATTAAATCCTCGTATATTTTACTTAAGTTTTTTGCTTTCTCTTCTCGCCCGTTTTTATTCTCACCGAATCAAAAGTGAAGATGTCACCATTTTGAAAACTTATAATAAAACGCTACGACAAGAGCCGCAAGCCCCTGTCCGTCTCAGTACGTCGTTTGCACCACGTGCTTAAATTTGATCGCTCTGCCGTTATACAAAACCGCCCCTACAATCAAGACTGCGCTCGTCTCGCGAAGTGACAAATATATAAATAAATTAAAATTAAAAACTCGTCGGACATGTTGCTGGGGCTGAAGAAGAGAACCAAGAGCAGCAGCATATGGTGTGTTCCTTCTACTCCCAAAAATTGAAACCAACCTATTTATTATACAGTCTATAACCGCCCCTAATTAAATGGAGAATTTATTTACCCACCAATAATTTAAAGAAGGTTATTACACACAAAGGTAGACGGACAGATAAATGGCTACGGAGTTTTAAAAACATTTTTCAACCGAACGTGTTTTAAAATCTTGATATATAAAAATGAATTTTTGTCTGTATGTCCTTTATAGAATAGTAAACTATACATTTCATCATGTGATGATCTTTTGCAAAGTTGTTGTGCATGAGCCAAAAAGGTTTCTGAGTTGGTTCACAATTGGACCCGGTAGGTGGCGCTGCTACCGGCATATCGATTGAAGCTTTTCCGTGCAGGACGACGTCTGCCGGGACAACTAGTATTGAATAAAAATCTTTATTCTCACTTACGACGTTAAAATACCTAATGAATTGGCATAATGACATAAGGCACACACTGCACATGCACTTCCTCACAACACCAATATGTAAAAGATACACTCTATTATATCTCATTAGTATAAGTTCAGTATTAAAAAAAATAAAAAAATATTACAAGTTATCCTTAAGGTACACTACAACACAAAAATCACTAAATTAATGTCACACACAATAACAAATTAAACAATAAGCGTGTATAAACCTAAAAACTTTAATAGTAATTTAGTTGTAAAAAAGGGTACGGAACTTTTTTTTTATTTACTACTCTACGGCGAGTCCGTAGAGTAGTTAATAATAAAAAAAACACCTAATGAATACTTAATGAATTCAAATGCCGACACAGCAATAAAATATTTTTGCCTTACACCTAACAAATACAGCCCTCAAGTGAGTTATAAAAACGATTTCTTTACCAAGTAATGGCCTGCTAATGTTCTTTTTGAGTTTTATTATTTAAATGAGCTCTTTAGAAATACCGTTATCGATCAACTTTATTACACGGGTGCCAATTTCAGATTTAAATGACGACCTAATACAAAAAGTCATATCCATAGAGTGTAATGTATATATTATATTACAAGGTACTACCTTGTAATATAACTCTAGCTTTGCACGCTGTAAAAGTGAACAAGTAAAAATAAAACCTTTTAAAGCACAGGTCCCCAAAGTGGTATATATGGACCCCTGAGGATCCATATCGAACTTCAAGGGATCCACATCAGCGAAAACAAAAAATAGGGGCCCTCGAGTCGAAAATGGGGGTTCACAATAAAAAGCAAAAAAACAAATATTTTCTACAACATCTTGAAGGCGGTGCCAAGTAAAACATAAAAAACAACAACAAATTTGCAAAATATTGTAATTGAAATTAAACTTCTTTAGAATCGTTGTTATTTGAAACTCCATGAAGCGAAAAAGCGACACTAAAAAGAGATAAACACATAAAGCTATAGGAATAGCCTGAATAGAATATAGAATACATTATATTTAATAATTGAAACACTGTGCTCACACAGCTACAGTTAGAAATCTTTTGAAGTTTTTCGTCAATACTTCAAATTTTGTGTTTTAAAGCTTAAATATATTATAACGATATAATATATTGTTACAACTTAGCCTTCGACAAAGACAAATTCCATGTACAGTATGTAAAAGCACATTTTATTACCTGTCGGCATTTGAACTAATTGAAATCCTTTTATGATCATCTTCTTTTTGTTTACTTATTTATTGGCATACGTTTGTAGTATTGTGGAGAACAGCCTAAGGTTCTATTGTACTCGTTTACGGTCACTTGCAGGCCGCATCACTAGTCAGGTGTTACGGATTAAGTACAAGCTGATTCTAGGAAATTATGTGGACGATACGATACGGGCACATTTGCATTTGTGCAGGATAAAGTGATGGCCTGATTGAGAGAGTGACGAGTGTACATTCGGGAATCTAATAGTGACAGATTTTGCGCGATTTATTGAATTACGACCTTCTGTATTATGTTTGGATTTGTTGTGTTTGGTTATATTTGTACCTGTGTTATACGTGTTTGTATAGTTCTAATAAATTCTATAAAAATTCTAACGGCATTTTAATTCGAGTCCCGCTAACTCGTAATAATATGAAATGTGACGTCACGAAATTTAGAATCTATCAAACTTACTTTGTTTTACGTCTAATGCGTGTGAACTACACACATACATATTTTTTTATGTATTACTTCGTACCGACTTCAAGATGTAGTAGAAAATATTTATTTTTTGCATTTAAGTTACCCTTGTAATCAGTTTCTTTTTGTTAGAAAATTTTGAGGTAAATTGAGTGAAACCAGAAATTACGACCATTCAAAATACATCCAAGCGCTACATATTTCATAAAGCAGCCAACATCCAGTACGATGTTTGAAGAGTGTTACCCGTAAACAGTTTGCTATGACCCCAAAATCTTTCGGCGCCCTTGTCTGCCTTCGGGCGGAACACGTTATGTGGATTTAATTATCATTAACAAGAGGATTGTGAGATTTGATGGAAACATAACTTTTGTCTTTGTGAACAAACGGCCTGTCAACTTAAATACGGTATTCTACAATAGTTAGGAAAGGGTTTAAGTCCTGTGTGACAAAGGATCTATCAGAAGGGACCTGTTTAATAGGCCCTTTAGTGTGGCTCGTTTTTGTGATACTTATACGTTTATAAATGAAGTGCTTGAATTTAAATTTAAAATATACATTTTTCATTTAAAATGGTGATGATCAATATGGTGATCCAGCAAGATTACGTAGTCAGGACTTCTGGGAACCTTACCCATCGACTTCAAAGACCTAGGCTCAGTATTCCACTTATATCCACTACTTATAACTTACGGGATTATATGTGTATAGGGTATAATGTACGTTAAGTTTCAATGTCGGAAAAACACTAATCTAAACAATATAAACAAAAAGGGATAACTTTGGCTGAATCATCGAAATTGAAAAGCAGAAATGAATCGTCTAATATCGGCTAAGGTAACAAAAAAATAATTCAATAAGAACATCACAATCAATCCTAAACCATCAGACAAAAAAATGTCATGACAGTCAAACACGGGAACCTTCTAAAAAAATGAGAAAGTAAACAGTAAAAGCGTACGTATAAGAAGTGTTTTCCATCACGCAAGCCGCTTAATCAAGCTTACATAAAACAGATTTCTTTTCCCGTTATAACGCGACGACTTTGGATAATGAAACCGAAAAGTAAATAAATTTACATATTATTCAAAGAAAAGAAAGAACGAAAGAAAACGTTTATTTGCCAAATGCGACACAGACAAATTATACAATAGATGAGACTAAATATGTTTGTAGATGCCGCTATTCGACAAACGAGGTTGGCATTCAGTATATTGCTGTGTCGAAAGATCTCCGCCACAGCACTGATTTTCAGTGCCCACCTTCTAATTTACACATGTTAACCTGAGGCCCGAATAAAAATTCCATTATTTAGTCATAGCAAAATTTAAATATAAAATTACACAAAAACATTATTTACATAATAATGTTACAAGTCGCGAGACTCGAATTAAAATGCCGTTAGAATTACTATAGAGTTTATTATAACAGTACAAACACATATAACAGAGGTACAAATATAACCGAACACAACAAGTCCAAACGTAAAGAAGGTCGTAACTCAATAAAACGCGCAAAGTCCGTCACTTATTAGATTCCCGATTGTATTACACACGTTTTGCTTCGCTCGTGGTTCTCGCTCGGCTGACTGCTCCGTCAGTCGGGACATTGCTTTATACTGCATAAATACAATATGTCCACGCGGTAGGGTGGACCGAATTTTCTAGAATCGTAATCCCCACATCTGGTTAATTATGCCTGCAAGCGACCACAAACGAATACAATAGGCTGTTCTCCACAATAACCAATAAATAAGTGAACAAAAGAAGACAATCATAAAAGGATTACAATTAGTTCAAATGCCGATGGGTAATAAAATGTGTTTTTTAGATATTCAGGTGGATTTTGTTTTCGTCGGAACTTAAGTTGTAATAATAATAATAAGAAGGAGAAACTAAATACATAGTACAACTACAGTAATTATTAACATTAAGTGGGTTATAGGATGTTGTGCCCGGACTGATGTTTTGCTCTCATCCGCGTTTTCATCCATATTCAGGAGAACCTGACCTAATGCTGCCTCTCCTTTTATAACTCCTCATGTTTTCCAAGGAGTAAGCGGAGTAAAAGCGGGAGCAGACTAACACTATTAGAAGGCACACTGGCACCGGACAGTTCTCATTATTCTCCAGACGCCGTAAAAGAGCGGCTACAAGTGAGGGTCTTCAAGGAAACTAACTTCAAGGTAACTTTAGATGCTAGATACACCCACTAATTATAGTAACAAACTATATAGAAAATAAAATATACAATTTGATATATGAATATAAAAATGGAACATGTTAGTTACAAAAATAAAAAGATGAATACTCTGATTAACAAAAACCAGTAAACGTTAATAGTATATATACTCTAACAATAACTAATAGAAAACTGTATTTGCGAGCCCCTCTCTTCTTTTAGGGTTTTTTACTTTACATGAAACGAGTAAACAGTCAGACGGCCCTCCACCTGATGGAAAGCGGTTACCATCGTCTGTTGGCAACACCAACAAACAATTGATTTTTGACTTTGTCACAATAATTTTCCTTCAACATTACATTTGAAGGAAAATTATTTAAATAAATTGTGTAAATTTAATATATTCATTAAATATCTCTCGTGATGCAATTTCTACCCTTTCCTTACTAGTTTGATTTAATCATCGCCTATGGACATTTGTAACATCAAAGGCGCTGCCAATGTGCTGTTGCTCTCTAAAGGGAGACTGGAACCTGGCCACTAATGCGGAACACAACTCAAGGTTGTGCTCAAGGGTAAGGGAGCGTCGGTATTCCAGTGTGCTCATCTCATCTCCAGTGAAATGTGGCGCGGGAATTCGCTGTACTCTTGGTGAGGGTTTATTTCGGGGGCCCAGTTCCTCCCCATCAGTAACGATGCTTGAGGATCGTCACGCGTCACATATCAGAATTAACGAGGATGATCATGCCGCTTCCTGCTTGGCCCTAGAACCTCCAGCTAAGTAAATCCCTCCTGTGGTCTTCGCGCGATGGTCTGTTCATAAATAGATTTCAGACAATTATCTGGTATGTTTAATTTGAAATCAGTCAGTACATCTGGATTAAATAATGTTCGCGACGCCTAGAGTAACGCTTTATTGCAAGAAACGAAACGTGCGGTTAATATATTGTTACAACTTAGGCTTCGACGAAGACAAATTCCACGTACAGTCTGTAAAAGCACATTTTTTACCTCTCGGAATTTGAATTAATTGTAATTCTTTTATGATCGTCTTCTTTTGTTTATTTATTTATTGTCATACGTTTCTAGTATTGTGGAGATCAGCCTATTGTCCTATTGTACTCGTTTACGGCCGCTTGCAGGCTGCACAATTAGCCAGGTGTTACGGATTATCAATACAAGCTGATTCTAGGAAATTCTGTCGACGTTGCCGGGCGGGCACATTTGCATTTGTGCAGTATAAAACGATGGCCTGATTGAGAGAGGAGTTCAGTTGAGCGATAACTACGATTAAGGCGTGACGTGTGTACATTCGGGAATCTAATATTGATGGACTTTGCGCGTTTTATTGAATTACGACCGTCTGCATCACGTTTGGATTTGTTGTGTTCGGATATATTTGTACCTGTGTTATACGTGTTGTGGCATTTTAATTCGTAGCTCGTAACAATATATTGACAGCTTTAACAGTTACTGGTCTTTCCTGTCTTCAAAAGTTGTAGAGTCGGATCAATACACGATTCAGATAATCTCATTTTTCAATTTAAATATTACCAGAAGACCATTTCCATTATATTCAAATAGCTTGCCACTACATAATTTAAACATGTTAGAAAATATCTCGTAATCAAAACGTTTCAGACAAAACTAACAAATAAAACTACGTAGAAAATAAACAAGTTAAAAAAGATGTTGTTTGTTCGAATAAAATATTTGTCGTATGAAAAATGAACTGTGCTTCACACAATGGAAAAAATTACTTTCAGAGATTGGACTCGTTTACTTCGACAATTTATCAAGACATTTTATAAAACCTTAATGGTAAAAAAAATATATAAATTGCCAGTAACAGAACAACATAGTATTGTTACAACTTAGCCAAAATTGACTAATGTGAATGCACACCTGCCGGCCGTAAAGCATGGCTTATTACCTACCCGCATTTGGACTTCTTTTGTTTACTTTGTGTTTAATATTTGTAATTATATAAGCCGCCTATTGCGTATTGTAATCCTTTATGGTAGCTAGTGGCCGGGTGTGATTCTTAGAAACCATTGTTTATACGGTCGTGACATATTGTAAGCTGAGTATAAAGGAATGCCCGAGCGGAGAGATTGGCAGTCAAGCGACGGTCACGATACGAGCAAGACGTGTACACTCGATAAGCTATATAGTGACGGACTTCGGGCGTGTTATGGAATCGTGCAGTTTGTACTGGTTGTGTCCAGTTATATTTGTACCTGTATTATACGAGTTTGTATAGTTCTAATAAACTCTATAGTAATTCTAACGGTATTTTAATTCGAGTCTCGTGACTCGTAACAATATGAAAGCTTGCTCAAACTATAACTACTTTTAATCTACGCGAACGAAGTTACGAGCAACAGCTAATAATGTATAAAATAGTAATTCAAAAAGCAGGTACCTATTCAACCAGATGCGATCTCCATGTCGATCTCCATCCACCAAAACCCCCAAAACTATATATTTACACAAATATTGTAAGTAAAAACAATAAAGTATTGCTTTCGTGCATATCTCGTTCGTTGTCTGTGACGGAGGTCTGCTCACTCATCCTCCTCTCTCTGCCTTTCGTCCACCTCCTTTCGTAACATGACGTCCTCGGCGGCCAAGTTCTAATTTGAACAATTTTATATATCGCTGGGGTAACGTATTTGCGCATCCCCTCGGGCCATTGGAGATATTTTACTTATATGGAGTATGCGGGGTTCCCAGGGGTTGGCTCTGCACAAACCTTCCACCAGGAAGGAGCTGTGAGATGCCGGCCGCCAGACTACCCACTAAACTATACCAGCGTCCCTCCGCGTCTTTGTAAAGTGCTACAAGGTATATCGTATGTCGCGACGTTTGTACTCAAACAGTCACGATGGGGTACCCCGGGAACAGGGTACCACACGTCTTTGGATGTGTCTCGCCGGGGAGGTACCCTGACCACAACCCGGTTCCACTGCGTTATTGGAAGGAGATGACCATAGCGGTGCCTTGGACTCCCTCTTCGTCATCTACGATAGGGGTCTGCTAGCTCGTCCTCCTCCTTAAGCCTCTCGACCGTCTCCTTCTGCAGCATGAGGTCCTCGCAGAAGAAGACGACCGCTCGTCATCTTCTCTCGCTGCACAGTATTTCGCCCACTCCACTGCCCAAAGTTACAATTTGAACTGTACCAAGGCGTGTCAGGTTACCTAACTCTGCAGTAATAAGTTTGGAAAAATAAAACTGCGTCTTGAACTTAATACAATAACGTTAAGGCGAATACCTCATAAACGTGCCGTGTTGTTGTTACGTGCACACGTAAATTTAAGTGCTTATTCGCATCGTATTTACGATATTATTCCAGCGTTTAGGAGTTATTAAACGTTCGCTGCCTGAATGCAAATATCGTGTTTACCGAATGTGGAGCGTACGTTGAAATGTGATTATACTAGTAAGTTCAATTTATAACCAAAGTTTACGTTATATTACATTCTAAGAAATTAGAGCGAGCTATGTTGGCTGTTTCTCTTATGAATAGAATTAGAAATTACGATATCTGTAAAGAACTAAAGTAATCGATGTATGTCGTAAAATTAGCAAGTTGAAATGGCAATGAGGGCGGTCATATTTGTCACACGACCGATGGCCGATGGACTAGACGAGCCCTGGAGTGGACCGCGTCTTGGTAAGCGTAGTGTTGAACGCCCTCCAGCCCGATGGACTTACTTGTGGTATATACATATGTGTGTACATGAGATCAAAAGCGGATACGACATCACGCTTGCATGTGATATTCCCGTCAAACACGCACACTATCGTAATGTCCATGTACACCATACAACCACAAGTAAAGCCCGTTCGCTTTCGTGGATTGCAAAAATTACAATTTGTACAAATAATATAATACATATTTGATCCGTGCTGGAACGGAGAAAAATACAATTTCCTGCGGTCGGGTGGCCTGTAGTAAGAGGCGATAAAACAACCCACAGCCAGGTGGTAGAATATTTTCTCGTTTGGATGGCTATCAGCCCTGGTTTAGAGTGTGCCGCAACAACCTTAAGTTGTGTTCCAATATTAGTGGTCAGGTTCCAGTCTCCCTTTAGAGAGCGACAGCACATTGGTAGCGCCTTTGGTTTTACAAATGTCCATTAGCGACGGTAACCGGTTCCCCTCAGGTGGGCCGTCTGCCTGTCTGCTGAACTCATGCAATAAAAAACCATACAAATATATTTTTAGTTTATTCGCAGTCTTTGAAATAAACATTGAAAATCAGTGTGGCTTTAATGTATACTAGACTAATAAAAAAAATAAAAAATAAATACCAAAGGTGATACGAATTTGCTGCCGCTCTCTAAAGGGAGACTGGAACTTGGCTACTAATGCCGGAACACAACTTAAGGTTGTTATAGCGACATACTCTAGACCAGGGATGTTAGCCATCCAGACGGGCAAATACCTTACCACCTGGCTGTGGGTTGTTTTGTTGCCTCTTACGACAGGCCGCCCGGCCGCGGGAAATATTATTTTTTCTCTTGCACGGATAGAATTTCTATAATTACATTTACCATGTACAATTTAACCCATTACTAATTAGATAAGCTAGACGAGTTTTTCACTTTATTATTAAGCAGGCAAACAGGCCCACTTATGGCCGGTTACTATGGCTATGTTCCATTTGGGACTCACAACGACCATGTTCACGATCGCGATTTTTCCCGTTCCACTTACTTGCCGGCGTTACAATCGTAAACCCCAGTGGAACAGTTATTCGACCCACCTCTTATTATGGGTCGTTGTGAGCGTTGTGTGATCGAAAATGATGACGTCATTAGTGACGTTTTCGCCACGATCACAACGACCGCGGTCGCCTTGTGGACTGGCTAACGGAGCATTTTGGACGTTGAGAGCTACTAATGGAATGCGTTGTACATATATACGCTGGGAGTTGGCAAGCAAACAAATAGTCCAATTCCTAAAGAACTCAACATTGACGATTTAAATCGACATTTCTCAGCTACTTCTGACTTTGACGTTGTGTCTAAGTCTAATACTTTAAATGATCTTTCCGCCTTGCCAACACCCGATTATCCTCCATTCTTATTAAGTCGCTTTACTGATAGTGATGTCAAGAGCGCTGTAAAATCCATTACCTCAAACGCTGTCAGTAGCGATGGTATTAGTCGCAACATGATTCTACCCATACTGAATGTCATCAACCCTATCCTCACCCATATATTCAATGCTTCTGTAGTTTATGGTACCTTTCCAGTCACCTGGAAGGAAGCCCAGATTATTCCTCTTCCTAAAAAACCTAATCCTGTTTCTTTCTCTCAGTTCCGTCCCATATCTATTCTGCCATTTCTTTCTAAAGTCCTTGAAGGCCTAATCCACCAACAGTTAAGTGTTTTCCTTAATCGAAATTCTCTCCTTAATCCCTATCAATCTGGTTTCCGTCCTGGCCACAGCACTACTAGTGCCCTCGTGAAAATCACCGATGACATCCGTTATGGTATGGACAATGGTTTATTGACTGTGCTATCGCTACTTGACTTCAGTAGTGCTTTCAATAACGTTAACTTTGAAATATTACTTGGTATCCTAAGCTCTCTTAACATATCTCCTACTGTAATTGACTGGTTTCACAGTTACCTGTATGGCCGCCGGCAGCGGGTTCGCGTCGAGGATGATTATTCATCATGGTGTGAACTCACTGCTGGTGTTCCTCAGGGCGGCGTGCTTTCTCCCTTATTGTTCGCTGTTTTTATTAACTCCATCTCTAATCAACTCACTTCAACCTATCACCTCTATGCAGACGATTTACAAATTTATACACAATCACCGGTCATCACCTTAGACAAAGCAGTTTCAACTATAAATATAGATTTTGAACGCATTATGCAGTGGGGCAAGTCTTTTGGGCTTCATGTGAACCCTGAAAAAACTCAAGTCATCGTCATCGGTAGCTCACGGATGCTTAATAAGGTCGACTGGAGTATTATACCTAGCGTAATGTTTGACGGGACAATCATTCCTTTTAGTGATAAGGTAAAAAACCTTGGTGTTATATTTGGCAGTGAGCTGTGTTGGCGACCTCATATCACCGAATTAATCCAGCGGCTATATCTCTCATCCAGATCCCTTAGAAGGTTGAGTAACTTCTTGCCCACTACCACCAAAATTAAGCTAGCAGAGTCCTTATTAATTCCTATCCTTGATTATGCTGACGCCAGCTATCTAAATTTAACCCAAGAACAACTTAATAAACTTGAGCGCTTCCAAAATTTTTGCATAAGGTTCACATTTGGCCTACGCAAGTATGACCATGTCTTTGAATTCCGAAAAAAACTCAAGTGGTTGCCAATTCGATTTCGCCGGAATACTCACATCCTTTTTTTACTCTATAGTATTTTATTTGTCCCAAGTACTCCTAATTACCTTAAACCACGTTTTGAATTTCTTTCGTGCTCTCATAATTTACGCCCTTCTACTAAACTTAAATTGAACACTCCTGCGCAAAAATTAACTCAACTTTTTACAACAATTCTTTTACTGTTAAGGCTATACAGCTTTGGAATAAGCTTCCTTTTACTATCAGACAAGCAAAATCGCTAGCGATATTTAAAACCATGATCAAAAAATACTACCTGTCGTTGGTATATGATACTTAAATTCATTTATAAATATTTATATATTCTATAGATATGTATTTGTATGGTATGTATATTAAGTATATATATATATATATATATATATATATATATATATATATATATATATATATATATATATATATATATATATATATCATATATATAATTTATGTGTTTATTATTAAAATGTAAGTAGTTCGTACTATATGTTATGTATACCACCATCGCCATTATCATCTCAATTCATTCCTGGGGTTGTCCGGAAGAGATCGCTTTTTAGCGATAAGACCGCCCTTTGTACACAACTAGATATAATTTTAGTCTTTAAGTTCATTTTTGTATCAGTGTATAATAAAGTGTTATATATCTATCTATCTATAATTTTGACATAAAAAATAATGTTACCAAAAATTTTTGTAACTCTGCACTGACGCCGACGATATGTACAATTTCACCGTATAATAATTATATACACCAACCAAGTCGAAACGATAGTCCTAAACTTGACACAAAACTATAATTAATGTTACATAATTGCCAGTTACGCTCAAAGAGGGCTTACAAATGTAAACGTTTGCTAAGTATGTGTACATTAACGTAGAAGTACGCAATACAGCGATTAATTTCCTTAGTTACTTAGTCTTAGTTGTGGAAGTTTGTTATGTGGTGTAATCAGATTTTCTGAGACATCTTGTTGTATAATTTGTTATGGTACTTAGCCATGAGTTGCTTTTAAGCTATTATACTTCTGTCTTTCGATTTGTATGAAGCAACCAAATTAATTCATGTAAACATGAAACTGAATTATTCAATGTTATCCAATGACGTTGCAAGAATTGCACGTGCTCAGTATGTTCACTTTTAACATCCACTATTCAATGCAGTTGAACAAGAAATGAAAGTGTATACATACACAAAAATTGGATAGGTGATACTACACAAAATATTCTGTAACAATATTCTATAATAAAGAGCGTCACAATACATTTATATTTATTAGTTTTAAAACATTATAAAAATGTAACTATCACAGTGTGGGATGCTACTACATGCGTTGACACTTTGGCGGCGTCCCATCTTTCAAGTACGTCCTCTACCGACGGTTCTGCTGCAGCCGAACAGGAGGCCTTCAAGCGCCGCAAGTACGCCGCTATCGGAAATACCTAGTTACATATTTGCGGCGTTTGGGGTGAAAACTCTGCGTCCTAACGCTCTAAAACTTTATCAAGACGTCGCCGAAGGTTTAGTAGACCTCTCACAAGACCAAAAGGCTGGCGTCTATTTTGCTCAAAGGTTATGCATTGCTATTCAACATGGTAACGCCGCCAGCCTTTTGGGAACGTTACCGGTAAGTGACAGTGGTTTGGGACCAATATTTTATCTATAATTATACCCTCATTTTTATTTAGTTCTAATATTTAATTTTAGGTTTCTTTTTTATAGTGTAGTTTAATTTCTAAGATAGTTTAGAATATTAAAATTTTGTTTATATTAGGTTGGGGAAAAAGTTTCTTCGCATTTTATATAAAAATTCAAAAGGTTTTTTTATAAAGTTTATTTACATTGACTAAAGTATGTAGGTGCCATTTTGTTGGATAACTTTTTGCCATCTTGTAGGTAGGGACGTGATCCCATTGCTAAAAAATTTTGGGGCTTCTGATCAAAAAACTGCGACAAGTGGTTTTGGCAGTCCTCTCGTGATGTTAACCTGACACTGCCTAAGGAATTCTGCAGAGACCTAAACAGGTGAAAATCTGAAGGTGCAAGGTCAGGACTATACGGCGGGTGCATTAACACCTCCCAGCCAAACTCTCGTAATTTTTGCTGAGTGGCTAAATTTGTGTGAGGTCTAGCGTTATCACGGTGATAAACCACACCCCTTCTGTTGATTAATTCCGTCCGCTTTCTCTCAATTTTTTGCTTTAATCTCATAAGTTGTACGCAGTACAGTTCAGAATCGATGGTCCTGTCTGGCGGTAACAGCGCATAATGAACCCTCCCAATCCCACCATACACACAGCATCACCTTGTTGCGAGTTAACCTGGGTTCTACCACAGCCTGTGAAGCCTGACCGGCCTTTGACCACGATCTTTTTCGCACGTTCTTGTCGTACGTGATCCACTTTCCATCACCAGTTATCAGCTACTTCAAAAATGGTTCGGTTTCATTAGGTCGTAATAAAGAATCACAAATGAGTACACGGTTCATTAGGTTTCTTTCAGTGAGTTCATGAGGCACCCAAATATCGAGCTTTTTTGTGTACCCAGCTTTTTTCAAATGCGCCAAAACCGTTTTGTGGTCAATTCCCAGTTCTTCAGCTACATCGTAACTAGTAATATGCTGATCTTGTTCCACTTTTTCAAAAATGGCATCAATTTTGTCCGTAACAGGGCGACCAGAGCGACGTGCATCTTTGATATCAAAATTTCCGGATTGAAAACGCTTAAACCAAATTTGCGCTACTTTCACAGATACTGCATTAGGTCCATAAACATCAAAAAAAATTTTCGCGGCTTGTGTTTCATTTTTACCTTTTTTGTAGTAAAATTTTAAAATGTATCGAATGTCTTCATTAGATTCACTCACTTTAACAATAAGAAAAACAAATGAAAATCACACATTTTCCTAATTTGAATTTAGAATTGTCTTCTTTAAAATTAAAACTTTTTAATGATACCAAAACCAGCTATATACAAATGGTATAGCCAAAGAGATCTTATTACAAGTTCATACATACTATATGCGAAAAGACTTTTTCCCCAACCTATTATAAGCTATTATATTGAATAAAAGACCATCATAGTGTTTAAACAATAATAAATACACTGTACGAATCGTTAAATACATGATGGTCATGACTTGCTCTCGTACAAAATCTGGAAGGGAGCGGTGTTTGTAAGATAATATTAAGAATGTCTCAGAAGACTGTCAAATACGTTATTGATCTTGAAAGTTCCCTTTGGCATTCTCTAAATTTTCTTATGCCTTATAGTTCTGTTGAAATGCATATGTTGTTTAGTAGTTTAAATATATAAGCTACTACAAGATATAATGATTTTGGAGATAATTTTAGATTTGTATTAAAATTTAGAAACCGTCTTACACGGCGGACATAAGCGAGGTATCTTGCATGACGTGAATAATTATAATTGTTAACCGCGGTGTGAGATAAAAGGGTACGCACCTTGCACAATTTGCAGTATGTACTTCGATAGCTTATATAAGCCAAGCACCAATATCACACTCTCACATCTTCTGACTTAATTATTGTAAAGTATTACACACGCCGCGGCGAGGTGGATTAGCTTTGAGCTCTTATTCAAAGATTTTGAGTTCGTATACGTGCATAGCGGGCAAGATTTTCAATGTCTCTTTTTGGAACGGAAGCGAACGAATGGAATAAATGGCGCCGTACAGGCAGTTAGTCTTAAAAATAGAACGTCCGTGTTACAATAATTCCCTATAACGTACTATCTCTAACGACGTGTATTATTAAACAATCAAAGGGTTGATTCAAATCAAGGATTCGTGATTATGGCATTGAAATGCAAATACCATTAGGGACGTGGTATGTTATTTGCACTGATGACCAAAATTATGCGGAGATGTTGGTGTACAATTAGGGTAATTGGCGTTTAGATTACGGTCTCACGAGAACACATCGCGATCGGAATATGCAGTTTTGGCTAGACGTTGATGAAGCAAATTGTTACAGCTTGATTCAGCGCTCAATTTCGATCCGTTACAAACGCCGAGGGAAGCGCAAAGTAATGATTAACAGGAGGTTAGATTGATTAAACTCCTTTTTAACTATCCACTACTCGACACACGAACGAAATATACACTGAAACACAAATTTATAATATAAGGAAATTATTTAGTTATATACCACCATAGATTTAGTATATGATCACACATCCATTTTTATCTGTAAAATTTTAACTAACGCTACAAATTCCCAAATAACACTTAAACATAAAATACCCAAATATAGCACCTGGACTAAAAATAAACAAAAGCCGATTTTAGCAGAACCAAGGACCAAATAGGTACAGTAGTTACAAGAAGCATCTATACTAATATTATAAAGAGGTACAGTTTGTGAGGTTGTAGGAGATAATCTCCGAAACTACTGAACCGAATTAAAAAATTCTTTCACTGTTGGCAAGCTACACTATCCGCAGTTGACATAAGCTATATTATATTTTCAAGAAAATTAGGGATCCTTATTAGAACTGCAATAGTGTAACCCAAGTTGTAAAAATTACCTAAAATCGCGTGCGCTGCGAAAACTATTGATGATAGAATAAAATAATGTACTACAACTTTGCAGAACACATAATTATTTACAAAAAGTGTCGCAACAGCATAACTATTTAATAGTTAGGCTGTTGCATGTCGCAATACTTATTGTGGCATAACTATTATAGTTATGGCACAATAAGTATTCTTTTGTTTTAAAAATTTAATTAAAATGCCGCCGCTAGAAAAGGCTGTTTATTTGTATCTTGGTATTCATCCTTATCTAAATAAGTTACTTCATATTCAAGACTGCTTTAATACCTTTATATAACTTTTTGAATTATTCAATTCGGACATTCCATTCGAAAGATATCACGAGTTTAAAAATGTAAGTATTAGAAAAAAGTTGGGTGGTCGCCGCGCACCCTAATCGGCTAGATAGGCTTATGCGATGTAGGCGTCACTAGGATACGGGCAATACGGGAGTTGAAAATTTTTGAATTCGCTTAGTAGGTAATTAAACTCAACAAAACTATACTAATAATGGGGTAATCTCTGGATCTACTAAACCGGTATTGATTTTTTTAATTTTTTTTTCTGATGCCCAACTAAGTGGGCACGGGTCAGCTAGTATAATATAAGAGGTATAGAATTTCAGGGAGCACAGCTATACAAGCTTTAGATAGACCCCACAGACAGACAAATACATATTAATTCTGATATTGTATCCTTACGATACTTATAATTATGTTATAACGTAGTGTACATAGCTGTTAATTAAGTTGGCTTATATGTACGACATAGACTAGATGTATTTTTTTTATTGTATGAGTTCAGTAGATAGACAGACGGCCCACCAGATGGAAAACGGTTACCATCGCCTATGGACATTTGCAACATCAAAAGTGCTACAAATGCGCTGCTGCTCTCTTAAGGGAGACTGGATCCTGGCCACTAATACCGGAACACAACTCAAGGTTGTTATGGCGACTTTGTTGTATACTATAAAGATTCGCCTTGTTTTATTTGAAAGATGTAACTTTTTCAATTTTTATAGGTAGTCTGTTATAATTTTTAGTCGTCATACAAAATATACTATTCTGAAGCAATGTGGTTTTAAAAGGATGTTAAAGTAGAGTAAGTACTTGTTGCGGACAGAGAGCACCCCCCTGACCCGCCCGCCGGAGCACACCTACTCTCCGCGCCCCGCATACCGTCGACGCCCATAGCTCGCACAATTATCAGCTAGGCGTCGGACGGTACGCGGGATATAGGAGCGGCCTTGGAGGCAAAAAAATATTATTCCCAATTAATTCTTCATTACAATTCTCATTGACGACTTACCATTCTCTCTCTCGACTCTCTCACTATAATTTGTAATACGTACTTGTTTATGTATATTTCTAATTTATGTAACAGTTTAATAATAATAATCATACAGTCCATTATATCGAGTTTAATTATCAAAAAAGAGGCAACCTCCACTTATAGTACTGTTGTGGCTTAGTGTAAACAAAATTTACAAATATATAATACATACATTCGAATCGCACAAAATAGAATTACACAAGCAATTTTTCCACAATAATTTAGGAGATCTATACAAGACAAGCATGATTTCCCTCGAGGGTTTCTTAGTTCGATTCTCATCTCGGAACCGCAAGGAGTAAATGGTTTGTTTCAAATAGTCGTAAATATGCTAATATTGTAATACCCTGAGCGGGTTGGGATCTGATTTATGTGCTGTGAATAAATGAGATTTTACACCATAAACAAAACAACTTTGTGGTTACAACTTCATTCATACAGGATGCACAGAAATTGTATGAAGTTATACAGTTTGTTCCAACATGATCTAAAACTATCGGCAAACTATACATAAATCGTATTGGTCACGTTTTTGCGTTTGCAGCATACAAAGGCAATTCTTTTGTTGGGTTGAATCTCTTCATACATACACGTTTATTATAGGTGCTCTTTACATGGCCATTTTTAAAGACACTTGCGACTTGATCGTGGTAAGTAAGTACGTCGCAGTCTATCAGTACTTTATCATCTACACTCTTTCCATACACTTGTTTTGTCAGCCTCTTTTCATCCATTCTCTCTACATGACCAAACCACCTTAATATTCCTTTCTCAACTTTTGTTATTATATCTTCATTTCAATACACAGCGTTCTCTTATCTTCCTGTTCTTTATCATGTTATTCAACTTAACCTCTAAATAATATATATATATATATATACATACTTCTCAAAGCATTCAGTTGCACTGAATTTATCCTACTACATAAAATCAAAATTACATACTATGGCGAGCGATGGTCGAACAATCTAGTTGGTTTAAGGAGCTTTAGAAAAATGTAGATTCCAGAAGAAAAAGACAAGAACAGATACATTTTAGAAAGAGATAGATGATATAGAAAGAATAACGAAATGAAGATCGAAATTCTAGAATAGAAGGTTCAGGAACAAAAAAAGAGAGATAGATAGATCTTTAGAAACAGAGGACAGACAGTAAATAAAAGAATAAATAAGTAGATCGAAACTATGGGTACCGGAAGATTCTTCCAGGTATATAAGCAGCGTAAGGCACGCCTAGGAGTAGTTAACTTGAAGACTGTAAAGCGACAAGTGCAATACGAGAGAGTTGGAAGAAAAGTTTAATAAAAGCCGGTGATGAGTTTAGTGGGCAGTTCAGTGAAGGAGTTTAGCGTATTTTAAGAAGACATCCATAAACGAGCTACGCGCGGTAAATTCGAAGATGAGCACTGCAGTTACAGGAGGTGGTCTACGTAATATCGGCGATGGTATTGTGAATGAGTCATCTCATCGTCAGGGCAGAGCGTCGTTAGTTAAGCGTGTAGGGGCAACCCTGCAGGCAGAGTCACGTACGGCTGTGTAAATCAATGAAGACATTTAGTTGGAAAAGAAATGTTTTTTTCTTCCAATTCAAAGTGCGTACCCCCGCTCGGACGGAACGATACTTTCATAGAAATATTTAAATCATATAAGAACGTTTCACTCTCGCAAGATTTACATGAAGATTAAAAATCAGTGTCGGCTTCTCATATATAAATATCTCGTGTCACTTTGTTTGTGGTCTCACTCCTCTAAAGCGGCTTAACAGATTTTAATGATTTTTTTGTATAATAGGTTGGAGAAAAGTCTTTTCGCATATAGTATGTATAAACTTGTAATAAGATCTCTTTGGCTATACTGGCTGGTTTATATCTTAAAGGCTGGTTTGATTTTCATCATTAAAATGTTTTATCTTTTGAAGAAATTCGATATATTTTAAATTTTAAACAAAAAGATTTTGATGTTTATGGACCTAATGCAGTATCTGTGAGAGTAGCGCAAATTTGGTTTAAGAGTTTTCAATCCGGAAATTTTGATATCAAACATGCACGTCGCTTTGGTCGCCCTGTTACGGACAAAATTGATGCCATTTTTGAAAAAGTGGAGCAAGATCGGCATATTAGTAGTTACGATGTAGCTGGAGAACTGGGAATTGACCATAAAACGGTTTTGGCGCATTTCAAAATAGCTGGGGACACAAAAAAGCTCGATATTTGGGTGCCTCATGAGCTCACTGAATGAAACCTAATGAACCGTGTACTCATTTGTAATTCTTTATTACGACGTAATGAAACCGAACCATTTTTGGCGAAACCCAGGTTAACTCGCAACAAGGTGACGCTGTGTGTATGGTGGGATTGGAAGGGCATTATTCATTATGATCTGTTGCCGCTAGGCAGGACCATCGATTCTGAACTGTACTGTGAACAACTGATAAGATTAAAGCAAAAAGTTGACAGAAAGCGGCTGGAATTAATCAACAGAAGGGGTGTGGTTTTTCACCATGATAACGCTAGACCTCACACATCTTTAGCCACTCAGCAAAAATTATGAGAGTTTGGCTGGGAGGTGTTAATGCATCCGCCGTATAGTCCTGACCTTGCACCTTTAGATTTTCACCTGTTTCGGTCTCTGCAGAATTCCTTAGGCAGTGTCAGGTTAACATCACGAGAGGACTGCCAAAACCACTTGTCGCAGTTTTTTTATCAGAAGCCCCAAAATTTTTATAGCAATGGGATCACGTCCCTTCCTACAAGATGGCAAAAAGTTATCCAACAAAATGGCACCTACATACTTTAGTCAAATGTAAATAATTTTATAAAAAAACCTTTCAAAAGGTTTTTTTATATAAAATGCGAAGAAACTTTTTCCCCAACCTAATATTTGGTGGGCATGGTTGTAAAGTATTTTTCACCCTCCTACAGTATTTTTTTATTTTATGGCAGAACAACGTTTGCCGGGTCAGCTAATAAAACGTAATATTATGTTCGGATTCCCAACACCCAAACCGTTGCCTTAAAGTTATTTTAATAAAAATAGATACAAAAAAGACATTTTGACAAATAAAAAAATGCCTTCATTAGAAATATGATCAATACATTGGCTTAAGCCAATGCCAAAGGCAATGCCTTGAAAGGCATTCCCTTTGGCGTTCCGTTTGCGAAAAGAGCCTTTGATACCACTATACGCAGAAAAACATATTGATGTATTGAAATCGGAATACCACTGACATTCGAGGTGGATAAAAGAAGTATTTTCTTCCCACACGCATATATTATGAGCAGAGAACGAATGTAAGTAGAGCTATTTATAAAAAAATAATCACAGCCTACAAACGTCCCACTTGGCTTGGGCCTCCTATTCTCTTTTTACTTTGAATTTGGTAAATAGACAGACGGCCCTAGGGTTGCCAACCATACTTTATAGTAACGTATCCTACTTTATTTTTGGTAAATATACTTTATACTGTTACATAAAAGTAAAGTATGAGAAAATCCTCTATTTACAATCTTTACTGTGATGTCTAAAATTAAAAATTTATACGGATAATTGCTGAACTATTATCGATTGAGCTTTCACTGAAAGAGTTTTTTTCAGTAACGAATTTAGAATGGCGAAAATAGAGAAACAGCACATCTATATATTTAATAAAAAATGAGTTGCTTATTTATTTAAATTTAAATTAGGGATATAAAGATGACGAAGAACGAACGAAGAAATGACGGCCTCTGTGATTGAGCGGGCTAAGCCTTTGCCGGCCTACCTTACTAATAAAAAATGAGTTGCTTATTTATTTAAATTTAAATTAGGAATGTAAAGATGACAAAGAACGAACGAAGAAATGACGGCCTCTGTGATTGACTTTGCCAACGCAGAGGCTCCGGGTTCGATTCCTGGCATGGTAAATTTCGGAAACGAATTTTCATCGTTATTTACTATATTCTGGGTGTACGGAATCGACCCTAGAGTAGTCAGTTGTATATTACCCATAACACAAGCGTAACTTGCTTAATTTGGGGATATACAATATGTGTGTTTGTCTGCCGATTATTATTATTATTTTGCATGTCTCTGTAGACCACGAGCCATAAAAATGGCCTGGAATTTTGGAAGGATTGCATGGGGCCATGGGAAGGTCGACTCTAGAGGCCCCTTGACAAATTTAATCTGAATGTGGCGTGACACTGACCGAAAATTATCCCTGTCTACACCATATAAAAATGCACTCAAGGACAAGCCCCGGTCAATGTAGAACTATTGTAAGAAATGTCATCTTTAATAATAATTATTATTATTATTAAAGATAGCTTCCAAAAATTTTGAGATAAGACAAATTTGATAATGTCCTAGAAGCACACAAAAATATTGTCTTCAAGAGAAGAAACAAATAAATATATGAAATTTTGAAAAACACTTTTTTTCTTCCTATACTATATTTTTTCCTACTTAAAAGATTTAATACGTTTTACGTTTTTTTACGCTGTTTTTCTCAAAAACAGTTGCAACCCTAGACGACACATAGATAGAGGGATAAGGAAAAAAATTAGCATGTTGAAGTGGCTATGCGCCGGTCACATTTGCCGCAGGACCAATAGCTTATAGTCCAGCAAGACGAGTCCTGGAGTGGAGACCGCGTCTTGGTAAACATAGTGTCGGACGCCCTCCAGCCAGATGGTCTGACGACATGCGCAAGGTCGCCGGTAGACGCTGGATGAGGAAGTCGAAGGATAGAGATGAGTGGCGCCGGCTTGGGGAGGCCTACGTCCAGCAATGGACTGCGATTGGCTTACGAGGGGATCCTAAAGAGGGGATGTAATGGATTAGTGAAGATGTAATAAATAATAATAATAAAATCTTTATTTCATAGCCATTTAATTTAATTTTCATTTTTTTTATTGCTGAAGCACAGCAAACTGTACAGCCTGTGATGGAAAGTGGGTACCGTCGCCTATGGACATTAGCAATACCAGAGGTGCTGCCAATATGCTCCCAGTCTTGAAGGGGAATCTGGAACCTGGCTACGGATGCCGGAACACAACTCAAAGTTGTTATGGTGGCATACTCTAGACCTAGGGGTGGTAGCCATCCAGTCGGGCAAATGTCCTACCACCTGGCTGTGGGTTGTTCTGTCGCCTCTTACGACAGGCCGCCCGGTCGCAGGAATTAGTGTTCTTTATCCGTTCCTGCACGGAGAAAAACATAGTAATGTTTACAAATAAAAGGTACAGAGAAGATAAAATTGTACAAACAAAATCCAAGCTATGTAGTCGGGTGGTGGCCAAGATCTCGTACTAGGATCAAACCTGTCTTAGAATTGACAGCCATCAGACTGCAAAAAAGTAAGAAAATTCTGAATCCTAAACTATATGTGAGCGTGAGTGAGTGTGTGTGTGTGTGTGTGTGTGTGTGTGATGAGAGGAGGGATAGTGCCATCGGAACTCACTCAACGTAGGAAACAACGATTAGCTCAAGGCTAACCACTTGAGGCCGACATTCTGTGAGAGCGTGGTATCGCACCGGTCTAGCTAGCCCTACCAGCTGTAATCAAAATAATGATTTAGGGGAGCGGACAGTATACCCGCCATACCTTTCTAAGGCAGATCAGCGGGTTTGACACATCAGTTATGTCGATATACAGGTTTCATCACGATGTTTTCCTTCACAGTTAGCTTATGGTAAATGTAACAATATGCACATTAGGTCAGAAAACTGCTTAAGTGGTACATGCTTTCCAGCTAGGATTTGAACCCGCGTTCTTTGAGTTTGCGTCGCGAATGCGCTAACCACTACGCTACTAAGGCTTATGTAAGCTATTTATAGATATCTTGTAATTTGAGTCCATTCAAGTTGATTGTCGATTGATGCCCGGTCCTTTATCTTATCTACCGTTAATTTGCCTTACTATTATTTAAAATTTGACATAAGCTCCATCCATACAAGTAATG
This sequence comes from Dendrolimus houi, assembly GCA_039645545.1. Classification (NCBI taxonomy): domain Eukaryota; kingdom Metazoa; phylum Arthropoda; class Insecta; order Lepidoptera; family Lasiocampidae; genus Dendrolimus; species Dendrolimus houi. Next base: position 12,355,332 of record CM077136.1, read on the forward strand.
CAAAATTCAACCGATGAGTAAGGCAGGTGAGGCCAGAGCCTCTGCGTTCCAGCGAGCTTAGTTCACTTACCTACAGAGGCCTTTAAAATATTAACATTATATTCAGTCATCTACAAAAATGTCAAAATTACGCCAAAGCACTATGTGGGGGTTGAATAAATTGAGTGGTGTGTTACTTGGTGGTTACCCTCTTGGTTAGGGTGACGCACCACTGTCGAGAGCCCAAGGCTCAATCTCCCCAAAGGCGAGTACAAAATGAGACGACGAGTTATTGTATTCTTGTAGTATATTGCTTTCTTTCTTAATTATTCCTAATTTGACTCAGACTATATATACAAACAAAACCTTATCGCTTACATAATGTGCACACGAATATTCAAAACATAACATTATTATATATTTCAGGTTTATGAGATTGGACATTTTTGATGATACAGACTGTAGTGGAACACTTACAAGCCAATAAATGGCGCTGTGCAATAATTGAGGTTGCAAACGTTTCCCGAAACATACAAAAATATATACAAATTTTCAACAATTATATAATAATTTATTTATTTGAGTAAATTACAATACAATATACAATATACTTATGCTAGGTACATTACTAGAGATTAAAAGTTGTCGGTTTGCCACCAAACTAGGACAGGCCTGTATTTTGGGGGGCACATTCGGCCATGATATGTTCTCATTTTTTATTTTTGTATTTTATAACAGATGGGCCTAGGCATAGATGATACACCATATATAAGAGGCCTCGGCCTGCGAGGAACAACAACAGCCTCGCTGAAAGATCTTCCTTTAAGACGGAGGAGCATTTCATCTCGCTCCTCCACCTAGACAAATGCCCAATCTTATTGCCAGCTCCAACAGCGATATATATTATCTGTATTTACATAACATCACGTTCATGTATTGACTATGGTCTAAACTTGCTAAATTATACATCAATAAATTGGTGGATGAAACGTGACGCAACACACTATACTAACAGAAAAGTGCGAACTGGCATACAAAATTTAATCTAACGCTACTCAGTAGCTAATTTAGTTCTCGCCACACGTTATAACGTTACGTAGAAAGGAGGGTAAATAAACAAACGCGTCATTCTAATTACATTTTAATATATTATTTTTGGTTTAAGAACAAATAACCACGGCTCGAGCACATTTAATTAATCGTATTTTATATTAATTCCGGTCGGCCGATTTTTTGATTTGGAATTTACTTAATACTCAGCCTCTTTATTTGTTTCTCCGTTCGCAGTAATTCTAGTATAATCCAATAATGAATCATTTATACATAGCTTCCGGCAATTTTGTGATTATATAAATTAATTGAACAATGTTATGTATACATTTCTAGGGTTCTGTAGCTATTTTGGCTACAATGAAATTATTATTTATTTGTCATATTTGTCTGTCAGTATATCTATGTACATGTATAAGTATATCACAGACTTTTGAAGTGAAACTTCCTTAGTGTACAGCTTGAGTGGCAAAGCATCCGGCGGGGCGACCGGCGGGGTGGACTGCGGGCAATTCAGCGTCTGAGTGGCCAGAGTGCACGCTCGCCGTTCATCTTTCACAAACTGGTTTAAACCTGTACGCGACGCCCCACTCGAGGCACATCTCGGCTGTCACTAGGGACACGCGTTTCAGTGCACACCCGAACCGAGCGTGCAGAGCAGCGGGGCGTGCAGTTTCTATACACGAAGCGTCGCTCAACGCAAACATGCCCGCCCGCTGGAGCCGCCGCACCAGCCGACCGCCACTAGGGACACCCGCTAGCGTTTTCATGTGATTGACACGAACGCTGCACGCTCCGCCCCGCTGCACGCTCGAATAGAGCGGGCACCCAGGCCATACGCTTAGAATCGTTGTGATTTGAAAATCGATGAAACGAAAAACTGACACTAAAAAAAGATAACACATAAAATTTAAAATGAGGAGAAGCTGTAATTAATACTGTTACATGCCATCAAAGATAAGCGCACAGCTGCCTGTCGTAAGCGCAGTTTATTGCTTCCCGGATTTAGGAATTCTTTTGGGTTTTGAATTTATAATTAAGAAAAACATGCTATTGTTTTTCTACTTGTTTTATTACCATCATTAACGTCGAACTAATCTTTATTGTTATTGTTTTCGACTTTGTTAGCCGTTCGCAGGTGTGCAAATTACTATTTCTCGGAAATACAGTGCGCGCAACCGTTTTTTTGTACTGTGTAGTTAGTATAAAACAATGCCCGAATGGAGGGGTGGGCAGTTAAGCGACGACTACGAGACGAGTTAGACGTTTGTAGTACTCTCGATTAGCGATATAGACGACGGACTTTGCGCGTGTCGAATTGCATGAAATCGTGCAGTGTGAACTGGTTGCATCCAGTTTTATTTGTATTTGTTTTATACGTGTTTGTACAGTTCTAATAAATTCTATAGTAGTTCCAACAGCATTTTTAATTCGAGTCCGCTAGCTCGTAACAATACATTTAAAGATTTTATTATTTTTCAGCGTAGTCAGGCGTGTAGTATATTGTTAGACTGGTCTTTAAAAACCAGATCAGTCTGTCTTGGAATCTTTCTTATTTAGTAATATATCGAAATATTCACTTTTAAAATCGTGAAAATCTTTGTTATATTTCGCACAATCCATCCATATCTTTCTTTGTTTTTATATCCACCAAACATTCAGTTTGACATTCTTTATGTCACATGATTATTATTTCTTTTCATGACAATACATGTCGACATAATTCAATCATCTTTATTCAAACCTCCTTGGCTATATTATTATTCTTTTTTGTGATAACATTTTTTAATTAGCATTTTTCTTTTCTTTTTATTCTGTTAAACGTCATCTTCGAAAAATAACAAGCACAAATATTGTAAATAAAAAAAATACTAAAAAAAACAAATCTGTATTAATAAAACTACACGTTTTAACAGTTTTAAGCGCAGTAATTTATTTGATTTTTGTTATTCCGACGTTTCGGCCACTTTTCAGTGGCCGTGATCACGGAAGACACGTCAGAATAACAAAAATCAAATAAAATGCCGCGCTTAAAACCGTTAAAACGTAGTTTTATTATGTATACAAGTCGCGAAAACTTAAGAAGATATTATGTAAATCTATATTAATTTACTAATTCATTGAATTTTAGAATTAATATATATATATTTACACAATCTTCCCTTCAAAATCTTAGCCAAATGCACACCAAAATGATCAAGTAATATTTCATACAACAATGCATCATTATTTGCAGAAAGTTCAATCGTACACGTCATTGTAAAAATGGCCTATTTCCACTAAACAAAGTCGTTGTTTAAACAGAGGCACGCCTATTTCTATTATGGCGCGACCTCGCCATACAAAGCCTTACAAAACAAAGACCGCACGCATTAGCGCCTATCTACATGTTTTGTTGCCACTCACTGTAATTGCGAGGGTGAATTCTTGCTTTTTATTGGTGGTCGAATCAATTGTAGCAATTTGTACGCCGTTTGATTTATTATAGGCAGTTAAGAAACAGCCTTGTCTATTTAAAATGTCGTCAACTATTGTTCACTACGATAAGTAAAGAGCAAGATTATTGTGTGGAATAGAAGACGCGATTCACATATTTTTTCAAAAGCTCTGAATTAAAACTCTGTTATAAACTTTTCCAGGTGGTAGGGCATTTACCCGACTGGATGTCTACCACCCCTGGTCTAAAGTATGTCGCCATAACAACCTTCAGTTGTGTTCCGGCATTAGTGACCAGGTTTCAGTCTCCCTTAAGAAAGCAGCAGCACATTTGTAGCACCTTTGGTGTTGCAAATGTCCATAGGCGATGGTAACCGCTAAACATTAAGTGGGCCGTCTGCCTGTCTGCTAAACTCCTGCAATAAAAAAAAATAAAGATTCAAAAGCTTTGTTACACAGTTTTAATGAAACAAACTTGCACAACGAAATAACTTACTTTAATGAGAATACTTATATTTTACAACTAGCTGATACCCACCCGCTACGCGTGTCGTAAAATCCGTTCTTAGCTGACCTCTACTTGGTGAAATGAAGGTCCATGTCAAATTTCAAGTCTATAGGTATTATAGTTCCGGAGATATTGTGATGAGTCACAATATACGTGAATTTCAATAATATATATTTTGATTACAAAAGCACTTTTCATGAAAACAAAAGAGAAGGGTGATGTTTCCAATGCTTAAACAACATAAAAATTACAATTTATACAACAACTTATAAAGATAGAAATTTTAACATTTCAACAAGCTTGAACCGTTACGGGTCTTCCGCATCGTCTTTACAAAATCTCAGAGGTCATATGGATCATATAAATACACATAATTAACTTTTCTTGGTTTTTTTTATTCAATACTAGGATTAACCCGCGACTTCGTCCACGCTTGACAGGTAACGTAGATTACAGTTATTTTGCCAGTATTTAAAATCAAAAAGTATTTCAGCAGGGCAACGGATTTTTTTGTACGATAATACATGAATTCCGAAGATTCCTGTACAAAGCCGGGATACGTACATATCTAAATCTACTAAAGATGTCCAGTAAACACATAAACTCTCATATCAAGCAAGTCTTAATATCACCTCATAAATAAAACTAATTTCAATGTAAGTTTTTTACTGATTGATGATATTAAATTTAATGTAATAAAATGTGTGATATTTTTATCCCGGGAATCCCACGGGAATTTTCTCGGGAGCGGTTTGAAATTGTTGGGATGCATAAAAATTAATATTCAGAAACAGTTTCCACTAAAACGACAGCTTGCATTATTTTTTAAATTCTGCGATACTTTGTGTTCCGTTCCGCGAGAATTTCAAGTCAAGTATAGACGAAGTCACGGGCATATACTTATAAGTATAGATAGATAGATATATACATATAACAATTTATTGTTCACCAAAACACGAATTAAAAAAATGTTCAACAAGACAATAGTTACTTACATACTTGGTAAACAAAAAGCGGCCTTATCGCTAAAAGCGATCTCTTCCAGGCAACCTGACTCACTGAAAGGAAATTCCTTACTTATCTAATTATGACAAATTAATGAAAAAAGAAAATGGAAAAAAAATAATGACACATAGACAGCAGATTACAATTTAAGATAGAGAAACTAACACATACATTGTTGCGTAAGGTTAACATAATGTTTCCTGGCCCTCCAGCATCTAGGGAGCGGAGGAGTCATCCCCTGTTGACGAAGTGAGTTTGTCCTGCTTCTCAGGGCACTCTCAAGCACTGATGCGCTAGGATCAGCGTGGGCGTAACTAGGTTCTAAGTCTCACGCTCTTCCTGCCATAAGCTCGGGGCACATGGGAGGAGATTTTAGTGGAGTATTGATTAGTTGAGTCTCCACACCAGCCGGCAATTGACTCAGGTGCCCCTTCGTGGTCTCACTTCTCGTCTAATCCCTAGTAAAGGACCCGGTAGTGTGCGAAATGCATTTCCCCCACCTTAAAAAAAATGTTTCCTAAGTGAATTTTTAAACATGGCAAAGGGTTTAGCTTTAGCTAGTATATATAGGTATATACACAAATTGTTTCTCTATTCAATTATCCATCTACGGTTTAAAGTCTATTTCCATTGCGATACGCCAGGCGTCTATTGTCAAGCACAGACAGGAAATAAACAAGCAAATTCAAACTTACTCGGGTTGAAATAGAAAACTGTTATTTGAAAACTTTTTATAACATTGTTGATACCGTTTCCTGCTTCGATGTTTGTTTTCATATTTACAAAGTACGGGCATGTATCTGGCAACGGTATTACATCACCTACACATATATATGTACCTGTATGTGGTGACTTCATGGTAGCTTTCTCACTTGCTCGGTGTATAATACGAGGAGCACGAAGAGTAGAGTGCGAAAAGTAACAATTCTCTGGGATAAGGCTTGCCATATGGTATCCAAATGGAGGACAAGTCCTCCTTTTCGTCAAAATGTCCTCCCGTTCTTAAAAATAAAACACCAGAGTTTAATCCGCGGCGCTGCCGCGGGTTAAACTCTAGTATTTTATAAATGAAATACTCATACTTAAATTACTTTACAAATTAAATACTGTTATGAGTCGCGAGACTCGAATTAAAATGCCGTTAGAATTACTATAGAGTTTATTAGAACTATATAAACACGTATGACACAGGTACAAATACAACCGAACACAACAAGTCCAAACGTAATGCAGAAGGTCGTAACTCAATAAAACGCGCAAAGTCCATTACTTATTAGATTCCCAATTGTAGTACACACGTCTCGCTTTGCTCGTGGTTCTCGCTCGACTGACTCTCCCTTCATCAGGTCATCGTTTTACACTGCAGAAATTCAATGCTCCCGTATCTAAGTCCGCTTAATCCGCCACGCCTGGCTAATGACTCGGCCGCAAACTGCCATAAAAGAGTACAATAAGAATGGGCTGTTTTCTAGTCACAAATTTTAAACACAAAATAACAAAAGAAGACGGTCATAAAAGAGTTACAATTAGTTTAAAAGTCGGCAGGTAATAAATGTGCTTTGTTTCAGATATGCAGGTGGATTTTGTTTTTGTCGGGGCCTGAGTTGTAACAATACATACAAACAATAATTTATAAGATATGGAAATCTTATAAATTCTTATAAACGTGAAGGTGAAAGAAAAGAAAACATCTAGTACAATTTCTGTCCGTGTGCGAACGGAAAAATAATACAATTTCCTGTGGCCTTTTTTTTTTAAACGGGGGAAATGCATTTCGTACAGTACCGGGCCTTTGCTAGGGATTAGACCAGGGTCGATTATGGAGGCATTCTCAAGGGGGCAATCCAAACACTAATCGACCGGCTTGTGTGGAGACTCAACTACTCAATACTCTACTAAAACCACCCTCCTCCCATGTGCCCCGCGCTGTGTTAGGAAGAGCATGACACTTAGAACGTAGTTACGCCCACGCTGATCCTAGCGCATCAGTGCTTGAGAATGCCCCGGGAAGCAGTGCAAACTCACTTCGACAACAGGGGTGAAGACTCCTCTGCTCCCTAGATGCTAGAGGGCCGGCCGGGCGGCCTACCGTAAGAGGCGACAGCACAACCCACAACCAGATATCAGGGTATTTGCCCATCTGGATGGCTACTACTCCTGGTCTAGAGTATGTCGCCATAACATCATTAAGTTGTGTTCCGGCGGCATTAGTGGCCAGGTTCCAGTATCCCTTTAGAGAGTGGCAGATAACACCTTTGGTGTTACAAACGTCCATAGGAGATGGCAACTGATCTCCAACAGGTGGGCCGTCTGCCTGTCTGTTGAACTCATGCAATAAAAAAAATATAGTAACGTGTCGCATAATTAGAATGAAATATAATTGACTAGCCAACTACTTTTACATTGTTTCCTGAAAGCCTGATCCACACACATCTAAGCACAGTAATATCGGTCAAAGCCAGCAAACCATAAATGCTAGTTGTTTAACCCCGGCAACGTTCTCTTTGAACGCTGCCTGTTTAGACCGTGTCGTGGCTATGCGCTCGCTATAATCAGTTTACGGCTGCCAGTCTATGCCACAGTTCTAGGGTTGTCAAGTATTTTTCAGAATTAAATCGCCATTAGATAGAATCCCAAAAAGCATATATTTGTTCATATTTGTATTTATTCATCCATAGTGATTCAATTTTATTTTAATCTTAATCTAAATCATTAGAAATAAAGCTTACAGTTAGTTTGTTAAAAATGGAGCGAATGCATCGCGTGCAATATATGTGTTAGACAATAATTTATGTCTAACCCATAGTCAAAACTATATTTAATGACTTTTTACATGGTATTAGAGGCTGAGCTCTTAGAGTTTCTGGAAGAATGTTGTAGAATTTATCGTAAAAAATAACAAAAATCAAAACCGACTTCAAAAATAAATAAAAAATTCTACTAAGTCTTGAAGCCGATGGAAGTATAACATTAAAATTACTATATCAGCCAATTTTGTAGTTGATTTTTATGTTTTACCTCGCACCGACTTCTAGATGTTGTAAAAAATATTTCTTTTTTTCTTTTTGGATAGTTTTGATGACGGTTTTGTTTTTTGTAAATTTTTTACATAATTTTTAGTTACGTAAATACTTCAACATCTTTACAAAAAAGAAATGAAACACGTCCTACTTACCTATAATATTCGAGGGTTGCTCTCGATTTCCCTGGGATCCAATCATCAGATACTGACTTGGTGACAATGGGACCACTACCTCAGGAGTGTTTACTCAATTTACCCTTTCGAATAAAAAATAAATTAATTCGGTCCACAATTTACGGAGAAATCGCGTATTAAGCATACAATAAAAACATATAGTCGAAATGAGAACCTTCTCTTTTTTGAATTTGGTTAAACAAGTATTCTAAACATTGAACAACCCTACTAGATATTGGCGGACAGAATATTGGAGTGCCGTCTACACAATAAAAAAGAAAACTATTAAAGTTAGATTTCCTTTGTTAAGTCCGCAAGTATTATAGGCCGAGCGTATTTTACAGAGAAACGCATTAACTGTCATGTTAATGGTTTTGAAAACAAAGATAATTGGAAAAGTGAGGGAAATACAGCCATTACCTTGTTTATATGTTTCGGGTCACTTCAAAGGAATACAGTTAATTATTTGAAAAACATGATTTGAAAATTTTATTTCTGGAATCTGTTAGACAAGTTGACGGCTGTCCTGCTGGAAAGTGGTTACTGTTGCCTCTGGACATTGGCAACACCAGAAGTCCTACCAATCTACGACAGCCTCGAAGAGGGGCCTGGTACCTAGCCACAAGTACCAGAATACAACTCAAGATTATTATGGCGGCCAACCCTTTATCAGGAGTTGTGGCCATTCAGACTGGCAAATGCTCTATCGAATGATCTTCAATCGAAATGGGTATTTAACAGAAAAATCAACTGAGGCAGTTTTTACCATCCCACAAAACATCACAGCATCTTTGATTTGGTTTGAAAATGCTGGCTTATGACGTCACAATTGAAACGAGTCAAATAGCTTATTACTTATTGTTTAAACTATAATTAAAATTATTTCTATAAAGCACGTTGAAAGTAAGTTTATAACAAGGTATTTTACGCCTACTCTTTTATATGAATACTATTCAATACGGGGTTCAAAAAACATTGGACCGTATTTCAACTTTAAGAACATTAACAGACTACAAATGTTTGTATAATTATTTTCCTATATGATTACATTCATATACATACACACACACATATATATATATATATATATATATATATATATATATATATATATATATATATATATATATATATATATATATATATAAAAAAATATTAGATTGACACAGAAACCTCTGGCTTTATTCGTGCCGCAGAGTCGTGTAAAATATAATATACTAAAGTTATGATAAATAGTGACATTTTGAATAACAATTTACACAATACTAATGTTATATCAAAAATAGGAGTAGAGGCAAGGAATTCTTATCATCATTTAAATTTAAGTGCTTACGTCTGATTTCATAATAATGAGCGGTGTTATCATCATGCTAGTAGATAGTTCTGAATTAGTCCCAGGTCTCACATGTAATCCTGATGGTCCGCTTTGGGAATCAATATAGAATCTTTCCAGACTATATATGTTCGATTTGTGGTTATTTTAGAACATTGCCGTGCCAGCGCTTTACGCCAACACATGCATTTTAACATAGCATACAATATTCATCAATCATCAGTACTGGTTTAGCACCTTAGTCGGTCAGTCGGCAAAACAGCCATTGATCTTAGTACAATCATAAGCACAATCATTCCTTTAACATAATTTTAGCAATAAACAATTTACATCTAATAACTTCTATTATTAACTATGTAGGAAAACCTACATAATTTGGTCACTGAAGAGAGGAGCTGACCGAGTAGTACCCACCCTCAATCGCCACCGTCTCCAAGACCCGTTGACATCAGAGTCCGAAGTCGCCGAGTTTGTCAATATTTAAATATTATACTTTCTTGGTTTCTCATAATATGTATGTACATGTGTTACAAACATCTTTTAACTATCTTCTGTATTGTTTGTATATTGATACGTTTATAAGGCCACGGCATGTCCTTGGGCGCACGCCAGTATGCTGACTCAGGTGGAGATAAATATTTAACTCCAGTTCCGAGATGTTTTATTTGTATTGTGAATATGTAAACTATTAGTATTAAATAAGTGTATGACAGCATTGTGAATGGTAGATTTGGGGCCGGTAGGCCGCGAAGTATACACCATAACTAATAGCAGAAATGTAAAAGAGAGATCAGATAAATAGCATCTTAAAATAACGTGCATGTATGAAGAGGACTGAAAAGGATAATGAAAGTTGTTTGTCATAAGTGAGATCCATCATTTCTGCCTACTCTCTGCCTACCCCCATGGGAAACAAGCGTGGTAGTATGTATTTATAGTATAATATGTATTTGTATTTCTATAGCCTAGGAAACAATGGTATCAGTCATCTGTAACTATGACTTATAAATAACCACGTTACTGGAGTCATTAGGTATTTAGATTTTCAGGTCTCATCGGGTCGAAGCTTCAGTACAAATAAAATTTGATGTAAAAGTTTCGAGGACAGCGGAAAATAGATCAGCCTAGAATAGAGATGGTACAAAATAAGGTGAATGTGGTTTTATTATATTTGGTATAGGAAAAACTTGTAAAAAAACAGAAAGTAGTTTAGTAATCAATTGACCCCAATAAATAGATATTATGCTAGAACTACTTCGAGCAAGCAATTCTGAATAACTACGATAAGAATAAAGGGTCATTTACATGGAGAGAGTTTATCGCACGTTTTGGGGCGAGAAGTCGTATATTATTTTCGTTGGCTATACTTTTTTTTTATTGCAGGAGTTCAGCAGACAGGCAGACGACCCACTTGATGGAAAGCGGTTACCATTGCCTATGGACATTAGCAACAGCAAAGATGCTACAAATGCGCTGCTGCTCTCTTAAGGGAGACTGGACCCTGTTCATTAATGCCGGAACACAATACAAGGTTGTTATGGCGGTATACTCTAGACCAGGGTGGTAGCCATCCAGTCTAGCAAATAGCCCTGCCACCTGGCAAAATCTTTAGACAATAATCATATTGATATATTTACATTCAACTAAAAAACAAAAACTCGCGTACGATAATCGCAAGTAAATATCACCAAGAATTTTGTTTACACTACGACACAAATCGTTTTAAGTTAGATGTTTGCCTACGATTTTTCGACTTGTCCAAACTAGATGTCGTATGACATTTTTTCAAGTTCATGCGTGTATCGTAGAAATCAGTTTGAACCGATTTAAATGCGAGACTTGCCATTCGAGCTCCGTATATTTTTTGTAGTAAATATGAAAACTGTGATTTAGTAACAGGATACATATATATAAATGTCTCTTCATCTTACAGTTGCAATTCAAGACACAACGTATTTGAGGCTCCTAAAGTGTTTATTCTTTCTATCCACTTTTAAACCCAACATCTTTTTTTTCGTTTTCGTTTAATTAATTCTTGTCCTAGAAGAGCAGAGATAATTAAAACACCCTCACGCACTACACTCATGCTGCGACTGGTGACTAGTCGAACTTGAAATATTCTTGCTTTCAAATTTTGTTTTACACAGAGACGTCAATGACCAGGCAATTATCGTCCTTTCACGTACGATATCGTATTGTTACAAACTGAACGCCGACAAAAGACAAATTCACACCTGCATACCTGTAGACATTTTATTACCTTTTCGGCATTTGGATTTCTTTTGTTTACTTTGTGATTAGAAAAATAGCCCATTGTGTATTGTAATCTTTTCTGGTAGTCATTAGCCAGGTGTGATTCTAGGAAAATCAGTCCACCCGACCGAGCATACATATTGTGTTTGTACAGTATAAAGCAATGCCCCAATTGAGAGATGAGGTAGTCGAGCGATAACCACAAGCGAAACAAGACTTGTGTACATTCGGTAATCTATTTAGTGACGGACTTTGCGAGTGTTATTGAATCGGGCATCACGTTTGAACTGGTTGTATTCAGTTATATTTGTACCTGTGTTATACGTTTTTATATAGTTCTAATAAATTCTATAATAATTCCAACGGCATTTTAATTCGAGTCCTGCAACTCGTAACAGTATGTTTAGTTTACATGATCACATTTTTTTCCTGCTTTCAACAATCAAATCTTCAAGCAAGACACTCTGTCTTGCCTCGAAGATGCGAATGGCCCTTAATTGTGAACAAAATGTGAATTTTCTGATATTATGTACCATAATAATTACATCTTTAGTAATCTCTGAAGGCTTAAACTTCGTTTTCTCTGGACATTATTAAATTTTCTGTGATGAAGTGTATTTATCATATAATACAATAAATAATAAATAACAGCTGACTCGGCAAACGTTGTTTTGCCATTAAAAAATCAACCATAGGAGAGTGACAAATATTTTACGACCTCTCTCATATCGACCAAGTATACAAATCATTAAAATCATTTAAGCCGTTTCGGAGGAGTGCGACCACAAGCACCGTGACATAAGATTTTTATATATTAGAAGACATTTTTTTTTATTGCACGAGTTCAGCAGTCCGGCAGACGGCCCACCTAATGGAAAGCGGTTACCATCGCCTATAGACATTTGCAACACTAAAGGTGCTACAAATGCGCTTCTGCTCTCTTAAGGGAGTTTGGAACCTGGCCACTAACGCCGGAACATAACTCATGTTGTTATGGCGGCATACTCTAGACCAGGGGTAGTAGCCATCCAGACGGGTAAATACCCTATCACATGTCTGTGGGTTGTTTTATTACCTCTTAATACAAGCCGAGATGCCGCAGGAAGTTATATTCTTTCTCCGTTCCTGCATGGATAGAAGCATAGATATATATTTTTGCCACATGAAATGTATACCTATATATACGTAATTTTTGGTGTATAACAAATTACATAACGATTAGTCATTCTTAAGGTCATGAATAAGGAACAAAGAAACATCCAAACAAACCATATTCATATTTATACTTATACAGATACAAGCCGTTACTCGAACTTCCTCTGTGTTTATGTTTTTCTTTGCGAATGCTTTTCATTCCCAAAGAAAAATATAACGTATATAGTCTGCGACTTTCAATTATATTACTTAATTGCATATAATTTATTTTAGTTAACAGCCCATAAACGATCCACTGCTGGGCTCGGGCCTCCCATTAGAGGGGAGCGGACAGTATACCCACCACGCTTGTTTAAGGCGGCTTAACAGGTTTGACACCTCGGTTATGACGATGTGCAGGTTTCATCACGATGTTTTCCTTCACCGTTATTAGGACGTGCTAATTATAACAATATGCACATTAAGTCAGGAAATTGCCTAAGTGGTGCATACGTTACGGCCAGGATTCGAACTCGCGCCCTTTGAATTATGGACGCGTGCGCTAGCCTAAAGCCTAGCGCCCGAGTCCATCGTAGTGTATACACTACCACGACTTATTAAATACGAATTTTAACATACGTAAATTTACGATTTCTTGGATTTCCCATAGAAATTTTCAATACCTATACTAACCTCCTTCAAATTTTTTATCATACTAAAACGACATGTTTTTTTCTTACTAGGATACAAGCAAACTCATTGCCAAGTTTCATTTACAACCATTTACTTATGAAATGTAACAGACATAATTATTTTGTACTTTTAATACCACAATAAGAAAGAAAGAAAAAAACATTATTTAGAACTACAACACTAATGAGAATACATTACACTAGCATAAATAAATAAATGTGCAATGTAACATGCAGTAAAAAAAAGGACACGAAGCAAGTATAGCTCTAAATTGGTCCTAGCTCAGCATGTTGCTGGTTAAGTTAACCAGCGCTGATCTTCCGCTAGGGCCACAATAGTGTGACGAACGATGGTGGAACGATCTAGTTGGTATGGTAGGAGTTTCAGAAAAATGTAGAATATTCCAGAAGAAAAAGACAAGGACAGATACATTTTAGAAAGGGATAGATAGATGTTTAAAAAGGAACAAACAATAAATAAGGTTCAGAAATGAAAAGACAGAGATAAATAGATGTTTAGAAAGGGATAGACAGTAAATAAAAGAATAAGGAAAAGAAGATCGAAATTATAGGTTCTAGAAGATTCTTCCAGGTACATAAGCAGCATAAGGCGCGCTTACGGGGTATTTTAGTTGAGGACAGCAAAGCGACAAGTACGATACGAGAATGTTGAAAGAGAAGTTAAATAGAAGATAGTAACAAGTTTAGAGAGTTGCGCGAAGAGTTTAGTAGAGGACAGTGGCGAGTTTAGTGGAAAGTTTAGTGGTGAGTTTATTGAAAAATTTGGTGGGCAGTTCAGTGAAGGAGGAGTTTAGTGTAATTTAAGAGGAGATCCAGAAGTGAGCTACGTGCTGTAAATTCGGCGGTGAGCACCGCAGCAGCAGGAGGTGGTCTACGCATTATCGGCGACGGTATTGTGAATGAGACGTCTTATCGTCGGGACAGTGCGTCATTGATTGTGCGTGTAGGGGCAACCCTGCGGAGAAAAATCATGTACGGCAGTGTTAAGTTAATAAAAGCATTTATTTAAAAAACTGGTGTTTCCTTCCAAACCCAATTACGTACCCCGCTTCGCAAGTGACAATGGTTACTATGAATTGTTGTGTATATAGACAATGTGACAAAATGTAGAAAAAGTAAGAAACTGGACCTTGGACTTCGAAGCAGACGCTCCGAATGCAACTGAGATTTGACGCTCAGACGATGATTATGAATTGTTATATGTGTATTTAAGTCAGTAGTCAAACATGTTTTTATTAATAGAAAAACTCCAAATTCAATTCTAAAACAACACGCTGAATTCTTTTAAAGTCTGAGTCGAAATTTCCTAAGAGAAAACTATACTTTATAAATTTTAAAGGTCTCAGGAAAAGCATCGTTTCAATATTCATGGTATGCTCTCTCACGTACACGGAGACCGCGAGTTCAAATCCCCATTAAATGTAGATAGTGATCCCTTTACAAAGTAACTTGCGACACGCAGTAGATTTTTATCAAACTCTTGAAGTTTTCATTGAGAAAGAAATATAATTTAGACTGTGTGAAAAGGGGGTCATAACATTTCTTTGAGGCCGGCAACGCGTTGTGACGCTGGTATTTCAACCGTCTATAAGGGACGGTAATCACTTTCCGCCTGCTTCAGGTAATAAAAAAATTAAACTATAATCAAACTTCATAGTGATTGGTCGGCTGGTGCTTACCTCAGACAACGCATCAGTATGGCAATTCCTTCCTTGACATGGACTTCTGCAAACCTTACCTATAGAATACGGTGACCTAGGCTCAGTTTTCTACTTATAGTTGTAAGCGATTTTTGTCCTAAGCGGTTACCATCGCCTGTGGACAAATTTGTAACACCAAAAGTGCTACCATATTGCTGCCGCTCCCTGAAAGGAGACTGAAACATAACTACTACTGCCGGATCACAACTCAAGGTTTATATGGCGGTATACTCTAAACCAGCGTTGGTAGCGAACCAGACAGGCAAATAACCTATCATCACTACAGCGTGATGGTAGGGTTATTTTGTCGCTTCGTACAACAGGCCGCCCGGCCGCAGGAAATTGTATTCTTTCTACGTTCCTGCACGGATGCAATTATTAGTTAGAACATGATATACCTAACTAATAGTATTTAATAAGGATTAACTAAAGTTAAGTGTTCTTCTTTTTGTATGATAAGTACCTTTCCGGGTCTGATATAATCTTGTGAAACAGTAGCAGCGATGGAAAGCCCTAAAAAGGGTCTTGTCCCTAGCATTAATCACGTTTTCAATTAAATTTTCTAATCATCATAGAGTGTAATTCCCTTAAGCGAGGACCGGCTAATTGCGGTGTTAATAATTTAATGTGTAAAGCTCAAAGCTGTACGTCTAAGAAGATGAAGGTCCGCTGAAAATAAAAAATAAAAAATCTGACAAGTACCTGCCAGTTAGGGTTCCCCCACTCATACTATAGTAATAATTTAATGTGTTACGAGCTACAGGACTCGAATTAAAAATGCCGTTAGAACTACTAAAGCTGTAACGTCTAAGAAGATGAAGGTCCGCTGAAAATAAAAGTTCTATTTTTCATACATTAATTAAATATCAAATTACGCTGGTAATTTGACCACCCCTCATTTGAACGCAATCAATATTTACCCATTTTTAAATTTTAAATAGAATAATTTTCAGAATTTCCATGTTGAATAAAAGTAGGAGAGGTTTAATTGATGTATCAGAAATAGAACCGGTTGATTTTGAAAAAATAAACATTTCTGTGAAAACATTTACTGTTCAAAATGTCAACGACAAACCGAGGGAAAGTGTTGTTTTTGAATAAAAAGTTCTTTTTCATACATTAATTAAATATCAAATTACGGTTTGCTGTTTGCCATTCCTTCATAAAAATTGATACTGACAACCTACACCATGATTTGGTATAATAATACAAAGTGTGTTTGTTTTCATTTTTGACAACCTACACCATGTTTTGGTATAATAATACAAAGTGTGTTTATTTTTTCGAAATCAGCTGATTCGATTTCTTACAAAGGTAATTGATTTTTCAAAAATCTAAATCTAAATCGGCCTCGAGACTTCTTTGGGTGTTTTCGCTATTTTGTACAGTTTAGGATTTGGCTCTGAAGGCCCTCTTGACAAATTCACCCGATATATTATCTATACTGTAATAAATCTGTAAATGGTTCGAGTTTGTACATTGCGTTTAAAAATGTAAAAATAATCACAGGGGATAATTTGGACTAGGAGATTTCGAAAAGGCAATTTCTAGAATTTTTGTCTGTCTGTCTGTTAGACCATCACAAGAAAACTACTGAACGGATTTAAATTAAACTTGATACAGAGCTAGCTTATATCCCGGGTCGTAGCTTACGGTACTTTTCATCCCGATAAATGACGTTGTTTCTGTGGGATAGACGAAAATAGTGAAAAAGATGGCGCTGTGATCGCATCTTTTTTGGAAACTACAGAATGTAAATGGATAAAACTCGACATAGTGCTAGCTTATAACCCGAGTTAACACGTAGGATACTTTTTATTCTGATATATAATGTAGTTTCCATGGAATAAACGGATCAGCAGAATAGATGGCACTGAAATCTCGATTTTTCAATTCACTAACAAATACCTGCTTTATCATTAATAATATTTTATTAATTGCATTACATACTTCAAATCGGGTTGGCTGCGACTCGCCTCTATGTTTTGCTACGCAATTGTGTAGACTACCTGGACATAGTTTTTTGTTATTGTAGAGAATTTAGTAACAAGAAACAGTAAAGTTTTAGGTAAAACAATTAAATTTGTATATACGTAACAAAGAGCTGCTACCTAGGGTTTTTCATGCGCCGTAGCTGCGGGGAAAACAAGTAATCTTATAAAATTCTAAACATGCCGTGTCTGTACATTGAAACTATTTTATTTTATTTAGGTTTATGGCTTGGCAGCTAGGCCTTTAAGTCAGATCTTAGATTTTAATGTAGTTTCTTCATTTTCTTACACCTATGTGTAGCACAGCTGAACTGTAGGTTGTCAGCTGGTGCCATTCAACGGAGTTCTTGTGACAACTCAAAAGGCCACATTTGACTATACAGTTCACATTTGTCACAAAACACATAATTATTACGCAAAAACTATCAATATCCTACAACTATTGTTCATTTTAGAGTAATTTTACGTTTTTAGAAAATAAAACTGCACAGCACAACATCTCCTTTCAGTTTCCGCCAAAAACTCCTGAAACTATTTAAAAAAAACTACTGGAATAGATTATATTAGGTGTCAACGATAGAGAACACGATGCATTTTTTTTGTCTCTTTGTTCGAGATTCACGTAAAAACTACTGGGCCGATTTCGATGCGGTTTTCGCTGATCGACAGCAAATTTTTAGACTTAAAATCTCCGCTAATTTTTATCCTGGGAATCCCGTGGGAATTTTTCTGGAAATGGTTTAAAATGGCCAGATTTAAAAAAAACTAATTCCAATGTGATTATTGCCCGGGAGCGGCTTTTAGTTGTTCAGGTGCATAAAAATTAGCTTATTCCGACACAGTTTTCATTAAAACGGTAACTTCAGTACTTTGTGTCCGGGAGTCCCGCGGGAATTTTAAATCAAGCGTGGACGAAGTGTGGGCATATCCTAGAAAAAAATAGTATAGTACGAATTGTACTATAAATTATGTATTTTATGGCCGATTCAATAGAGGAGATACCATTGAACTTATAAAATGTCATAGCCTCATAGATTTTGTATGACGTCATAAGTAGCTACAAGTAAAAGGATTCTAATAGCTTATTAATGATATTAAAATAATTAACATTATTTCTATCATGGCATTTTAAAAGATAAAAAATGAAAGATGATAGATAAGAAAGAGTACGTCGCTATTCTTCAATTTTTTTAGTGGAAGTTTAGATTTGCGTTCGACCACTGTCTCACCTGATGTTGAGTGATGACGCGGTTTAGGATGGAGCACGCTTACCTAGAAGGTACTGTAACGGCCGGCGGTTTCCGAGCTGACCGGGATCTTGAATAAAGAGACTGGTTCAGAGAATATACAGTTTATATTATCAACGAAGAGATTTTTACAATCGTGTGTTCAGCTCGCGGCCCGATACAATTCTGTTGTCCATTGTTTTAGGAGGCGTTCGATTAATTTAATTCAAAAATATTATATTTCTTAATATAAATCACGACTAAAGAGGTTAGCCGTGACAATACCTCGAAGAGAAGATTCACTCGTGACATGAAGACTTCAAGATTGTATTAGTCAGGAAAAAAAGCTCTTACAAATTATTCCACTCTTCGGCAGTGCGCACCAGAAAAGATGAAGCGAAGCGCTTAGTTCTGACTGGTGGTGTTTCCATTGTGTAGCGGTGGCGCAAACCGGTGGGTCTGCGTGTCCGCTGGTAAAATGGGGATGGAGGATCCAGTTCGTGCAAATGTATGGAACACTTCCCGAAATGTATCCGATATCAAATATTTTTTCTTTCTTTCTTTCTTTAAGATGTTATTTTATATGTTAATGGAAAGTGGTTACGTTATCTATAAACAAAGACGTTTGTAACATCAAGAGCTAAGACAACACGTTGCCAGCGTTGAGCATGGGAAAATGAGAATAGGATAGGGGTATGAGTTAGAGGAACCCGCGGACTTCCCTGTCGTTGAAGTGAGTGTTCCCCCCCCCCCCTCTCCTCCTTCTGCGAGCAAATCATGTTTGCAAAGGAGAAGGCGGAGCGGGAGCGTGAGCGGACCTCCTTGCTCCGCTCCCGACAAAGGAGGATTTCGACCTTCGGCCGCCGTAAGCGGTCGGCGCGGGTAGGGCCCCTTGGGGTATAGGGGTTCTCACTCACCTGCACATGCCGTCGAGATGAGAGCGCGAGTGTTCCGCGCGCGCTCTTCTCTCTTCCCGTGGGGCGCGTTACAAAACCGCCCCACGCCCGGAAAAGACCAAGCAGATGCCGGGGGCCTAGACCCCTGGCAATGAAGAGGCCTAGTGAGCGAGACCCACGCCTGCCAGGGCATGCGGAGCCGGGAATCCCAAATACCCGTAGCCCTGGCATAAGGCGCAGGTCGGTACATCAAGGGGTTTTAGTGGGTATCCCTAACTGGGGAGTGGCAATAGCGTGGCACCGGTTCTGACCGGACACGCTAGTTCCACCCCCAATCTGGCGAATCCCACACTCTCACATCGGGTCGCGAACATCCCCCCAGGCTTCTGTGCCTGTCGCGGCTTAGTCCTCAAAGGGATTTCCCCTGGCCAAAAAAAAAAGGGTGTTCTCCCCCGCTGGGCACTCTGGGCTCAGACAAGCGTTGGGGCGGTCACAGATGCAGTGCCTATCGGCTTATTTCCATTGGCATCCCGTAAAAGCGTATGAGATAGGGGCGCAGGTTTAGGTTTATTGGGTTTGACGGCCGACATCCTCGTTTGTCTCCGCTCGGAGGTCACGTTGGGCACACGGCCGTTCAAGAGTCCTACATGTCCCTAGATGTAAAGCCTCCCAGGCCCAAGGATGGTGTCATAAGAAAAGACATTCCCTTGCGTCACCAAAAAAAGGAAGAGGGATGAGTTAGAGGGATCAGATTGGAGAAATAGGTTAGAGGTGATGGGATATAATATTGGAATAAAGGGATGGAATAGAGAATATGGGATAGGAGGAGGGAAAAATAGGCCATTGGAACTTTCGCTCATCACACGAAACACGATTAAGCCAAGGCTAAACTTTTCAAGTCTTCACGATCAAGCCGGCCCCAAAAGCTATAATCAGGATATTGATTTCAGCATGGTGTCTGCGACAAGGTGTCGCGAAATAGCACAAAACCATTATTTAAATGGCAACACTAAAAGGTTGCGCAATTTACGTTTTCTTAGAGTGCTAACACTAAAAATATCGCGAAATTATTGTTTCGAGATTGATAACACCGACATAAAAACGCATGCATGTTGACAATTTCTCTAACAACCTAAAATCCAGGTATATCAAATTAATCGCCGAACCAAGCTTCCTAATTAATGAAGCAAACACATGGCTTTACAACATAATACGCCATATAACGAGAACAGGGGATGTTTATTATCACTAACAAGCCATACGTTGTATGAGAACTACGTAGGAATTAAACGATTCTTATAAAATTTAAATTATGTGTACAAATGTAACCGTCTTGTAATTTAGATATCATTAACAACACTTCAAACAGCTGTATAAAATTTCTTCAATAGATACTCTTAAAATATAAATTTGGATACCTCGCAATTCACCAACAAAGAAATTACACTCAAAAATCATTTCTTAAAAGGAGGTTTCAAATTTAAATGTTAAATTAATATTCTCTCTGTCAAAGGAGCGGCCTGAGCCACGGTTAGCGGAGGCGGCGCTCGTAACTGGAGTAAAGGCAAATGTCTAAAAGGAAAAGATAATAATTATAGCATTATTACAGGAGTAAAGTGTATCAGTTCTATGAAATATTGTTTCTTTATACTGCTAGGAGTATTGTTTCTGCTTACTGCTACACCTGGGTTAATGTTCGTGTTAGTGACTGAGTCATGTAGAAGTAATCAAGAACTTAAGGCTTGTAGTAGCGCTAACGTCCGTTAGGATTTTTCGGGCGATAGCGGGTCTTCCATAAACGCGATCGTTTTTCAGATGCAATATTATTTTATTGTGAATAAGATAAAATAATATTTAAAAATATATAAGAAACAAATTATTGATCTCTCTTTTATAAAGATCTAGTTTTTTGTAGACTGTACAAATCTGATCGAGAAACTACATTTGTATATTCCTCTACTAATGTTCGCCCTTTTTTTTGTCAACGCTGGGGGAATGCTTTTGCGCATATCCTCAGGCCCCGGGGGATGCCACCAAGGGGTATGTAGGACTCCCGGGTGCTGGTGTTGCACACAAGCTTCAACGTTAGAGCTTGCCAGCACCGACCGTCAGACTACCCACTAAACCTTTCAGAGTCCTGCCGCATTATGATGAGGCGACACGGGACCGTAACCATGGGTATGACTGCCGTGACACCTCGATGCAAGCCGACAAGGTGGGGTGTCCCTGAGACTAGAACACCCCACGACACAGTGGCTCGTCGGGAGGGTCTCCTGACCTTCCCGTCCCACTATGTTATGGGGAGGAGATGAGCAAAGCGCCGCCTATGAACCCCTGTTCGCCGTCTACGACAGAGGTCCGCCTGCTAATCATCCTCCCTTATTCTTTCGGCAACCTCATTCCGGGACATATCGTCCTCGCAGAAGGAGGTCACCGCTAGCCAATTCTTCTCGCTGTGTAGCATCTGGTCGACCACGGTGGACAGCGAGATATCCCTACCGATGATTGACATCAGATCATGCCGTTGGGGTCCCCAAGCGGCCCATTCTTCCAGCGTATGGCGCCGTGTCGACTGGCGCGCTACATTCGTGACAGTCCGGGGTCGGCTCTCGCGCTAATGTTCACCCTAGGAAACTATTACACACGCCCTTAACGCACAAAGTTTACTGACGTAATACGCTCCGTTTCAGAACAGCAAATGAAATTAATAAGTTAACGAAGTTGGAAGATTTAGACTTAGACCTATTTCATAACAGTGTAGCATCGTTAAACGCAAAGTTGGTGTTGGCGCCACCTATACTTCCCAGTTAGCAATTGTGCCTTGGGTTTATAGCGTCTTGCAACCCCGCCTGTTGCCGCCACTCGCGCTGCGCGTGAGTCAGTACGTTGCCAAACGCCACGCTGCCGCGACGCACGTAACTAGTATCGCACCCGCATAACGACAAGCTAGTTTAGTTATCGTAGATTTCCGCTTCCAGTTACCTAGTAACTAGGACAACCGCCTCAAATAATTAAAAACTTAAGTGGTCAGTGTATGTGCGTCCCTTGCGCCCCGAGGCTTGTGTTGAAGGACTTTGCTACCTGTATCGCCAAGTGATAAGCAGCGGCAGACTCCCTGAACCAGCGCTGTCGTGGGCTGGTGGCTGATTACGAGGTAAGTACGAAATTCTATATTCTCTGGGCATCAGTTCTTAATTAGGGAATAAGGGATGGCCATTCATTGAACACATAATCACCTACCCGCGGTGATTGCCTGATTGCGTCTGGTTGGTTAAATTTTATTTAAAATCGGATTTATCTATTTAAGAACCTTACATCTCCGTAGTTTTCTTTTTTTTATTGCACGAGTTCAGCAGACAGGCAAACGGCCCACCTGATGGAAAGCGGTTACCACCGCCTATGGACATTTGCAACACCAAATATACTACAAATGCGCTGCTTCTCTCTTAAGAGAGAGAGAGACTGGAGCCTGGCCACTATTGTTATGGCCGCATACTCTAGACCAGGTGTTCGCGACGTTAAGTACGCAGCAAAATTACTGGACGAAACGGAATGCACATTTTAAATATATGACAGTTTCAACGGTTACGGGTCTTCCCCTTCTTCACAAAAACTCAGTTACGAGACAATACACGATATTAGCCTTTATTAGTTTTTTATTTAAATTCAACTACCAGAGAAGTATCTACATCATATACACCAGAGGTGGTAGGGATCCCAAACGGCAAAATATCCTACCACCTGGCTGGGGGTTGTTTTGTCACCTCTTACGACAGGACGAACGGCCGCAGGAATTTGTATTCTTTCTCCAATCCTGCACGGATACAAATGTTCTTGTTTCTTTGTTCAATGTTTACTTTTTTAAATATTTTTCTGTTATCTGTGGAGACTTATTAATAGCTTCTCTTTACCTAGTTTGTAATCTAGTCAATATTTTTATGGCTGTTAGCCCCCAAATAAAATAAAATAATAAATAAATGGGATATTATAGAATAGAACAGAAAACACTTTATTGTTCACCACATACACATAAAAGAAACAATTTACAGTAAGTTTACAGTAGTCATTAAACAGTAAAAGTAGGAGCAATGGGCGGCCTTATCGCTTTACAGCGATCCATGCAGAGTTTAGTTAGGTGTCCCCTTTTCTATGGAAATACATGGCATACCCACCAAATTTTTTAAAACCAGATTGATAGTTTGAACAAATGCACATGCCAATCATTTCGATAAGAGTTTCCTCGCAGAATTTTTCTTTAATATCAATAAGTCTAAAATGGACATATGTTGTGCTAATATTCGATTCTAAGATATTATTACTAATTACTTTAGCCACTAAATAACGGAAATCCCCACCTAACAATTACTATATTGGAAGTATGCTCAAATAATTTTTAATATGCAAGTATGCAACCCTCAGTGAGAGTTATATGTTTGTGCCGTTTGCTGTCGAGACGCTTGGACCGTGGGGTACTGAGGCTATGTGAGCCTCTACCAAAATTTATCGAAACGACTCATTGACTCTTCAGGTGATCAGAGGGCTGGAGCTTACCTCGGCCAACGGATCAGTATGGCGATCCAACGAGGTAACGTAGCCAGCCTTACCCATAGAAGACGGCGATCTAGGCTCAGTATTCTATTTATAGTATTGAGGGACTATGAGTAGAATATAATACGGATAAGTAAGTTTTCTTGCATTGTATTCGGTTATATGTACTTTATTTTAATAGATATTATCTCTAAGTTTAAGTAAGATTATAAAATATAAGTTATTATTTTTAACATAATAAATAAAGCTCAAATGATTTTTAATTCAATATTCTTGCTCTTAAAAGGATGGCAGAGGGCGCTTGTATGAGAGCTTTTACAATGTTCGACAACTCCTTGTTGTATACATACAACTTTGTATAACAACCACCAACTTCGTAACGAGTGCGTAGTAGGTATTTCATATTCTATTAAACGTAAATTAAAAGTCTTCTCTGTGTATGATTATTTATATTACTCGCGTAGATGAACTTTCATATTTATGTTCGATTTATTTATTTATATAAATAAAACTTAATCGTCGAAATGTATGTACGCGCATAACTTGAGAACAACTTTACCGATTTTTGATGAATTTTTTGTGTGTATTTGATTGGATTCTTGGATGGTTTATAGACACAATTGAAATCGGTAGGTTGCGCTGAGATCGGGTTCTAGGATCTTCCTAATCTCCAGGACCGATTTTGATGATTTTTATGTGAGTGTTTGAGTCCCAGGATAGTTTAGATAGATAGATACAATTGGAACCGGTAAGAGGCATTAGAATCAAGTCCTAGATTTTTATTTTTTCAGAGCAGGACATCGTTATTAAAAATCTAACAGAATTTTCTGTGAATAAAAACATAGTTTCCAGTCATCTATCTCATTCTTCCTGTCTGACCTCTCTATCTCTATCCTATCCCCTATATCCTATCCTACAGGCTGACAACGCATTGACTTGTCGCAAAGGTCTATACGCGACGGTAACCACTTTCCATCAGTTGGGCCGTCTGCCTGTTCGACAGCTCCGCAATAATAAAAACTTGAATATTTGAGTGAGCAGTGGAATCTGCTACTTACGTCAATATGGAGAGATTTTCATCACAAATAACTCTATAAATACATTTACTGGAACACAAAAAGAATAAAACGATTCATCTATAGTATTAAATTTAAGCTGTTTATTTTTGTTAAAACAAACTCACATAATTTTAACAGATATCCGGGAATTAATATTCTTGTAAAACTAACACTACTCTGTCCCAAATAAGATTCAATACAAACTTTCCTCTTCAATGACAAAACCAGAGCTTACAATAATCCTCGCAAAAGCATACTGCTGTAGCAAATTCTGATCCCGGCTATGGCGTAGCACCCTCGACACAGCTACGTCGCTACGGTACACGCATGGATGCGTTCTCACGCTACGCACCGATGCGTGATGTAGCTCTTACGTTTTCTCAGTCATTTTGAGCAATGTAGTTGAAATGATAGTTGTATTTTAGGTAAAGGTGTAATGGTATTTTTTTCGTTAACTTGGTTTCGTTTATGTATGTAATTTTTAAAACAGTTTTATTGAAACTACTTATACATTATAATATAATATTAGGCATTTCTTATCATACTGTTACGAGTTACGGGACTCGAATTAAAATGCCGTTGCAATTACTATGGAATTTATTAGAACTATACAAACACGTATAACACAAGTACAAATATAAATAAATACAACTAGTACAACGTAATACACGATTCAATAACACGCGCAAAGTTCGTCGCTATATAGATTATCGAATATACACACGTCTTGTCTCGCTTGTGACCATCGCTAGACTGACGATCTCCCCATTGGGCCATTGCTATATATTGCACCGATGTAATATGTCTACCTGGCAAACGCATCGACGCAATTTCCCAGAAAACACTCTCGTAATTATTCTGCGACATCTGCGTCCAAATGCCGATTATTCCTGCGAACGGCCATTTAATAAGTTGTATCGTTTATCGGTACAAATACACAATAGGATTATCTCTGTTTTCTAATTACAAATTTTAAACATAAGATAAACAAAAAAATTGAAGTCCAAATGCCGAAAGGTAATCAGTAAAAAATGGTGTCTAAGTGTAAAGTAACTGTATTGTTGACTGCAGATGTGCATTGGTTTCTTTGAATAATAGAAGAGCGGGGAGGGATCGGTCGTCCCAATAATACTGCCACCCCATTCATCATTCCTTTTTTTTTTTCAACAAATAACAGGCGCTATTTTTAACACTGACTATGGTTATTATTGTTTTGTTATTTTATTGTTTTGTAGATCTGTAAAAGCACATCTTATTACCTGTAGGCAACTGAACTAACTGTAATCATTTTATGGTCGTCTTCTTTTGTTTACTAGCATACGTTTGTAGTTATTGTGGAGAACAGCCTATCGGTTTATTGTACTCGGCTACGGCCGCTTGCAGGCTGCATCGTTAGCCAGGTGTTTCGGATTATAAGTACAAGCTATTTCTAGGAAATTATGTCGACGTTGCCGGGCGGGCACTTTTGCATTTGTGCAGTATAAAACGATGGCCTGATTGAGAGAGGAGGCAATTGAGCGACAACTATGATCTAGGCGTGACGTGTGGACATTCGGGAATCTAATAGTGACGGACTTTGCGCGTTTTATAGAATTACGACCTTCTGCATTACGTTTGGATTTGTTGTGTTCGGTTATATTTGTACCTGTGTTATACGTGTTTGTGTAGTTCTAATAAACTCTATAATAATTCTAACGGCATTTTAATTCGATTCCCGCATACGCATAACATATTGATAACATTTTTACTTAAATATTGTGTTATGAGCTATATTTATTATTTATTGTACACAAAATAGTTACATATAAAATAGTGCTTGGGTACAAAGGCGAGCTTAACCCTAAAAAGAGTTTTTTCTAGCAAATCTATGCACCTAGCAAGAGGGGGGAAACAAGAGGCAGGATTGTGTATATTAGAATTTATTTGTATAACTAACAGTGGCGTGGATTTCTACAACTCGATTCCCCATAGCCTAACTTTAAGAATCTAGCGACTTGCGACTAAAAGGTCAAAAGCGCCATGCATTCATTGGCGTTTACGCGTTCTGATCTAACACATTATTATTAATGTCTCTATAATTAACTAGCGACCAAAAGGTAGAAAGCGCCATGAATTTATTGTCACTTACGTTTTTTATACTGCATATATCATTACTATCTCTTACGCTCGGAGGCTTTTCCCACATATTGAATGAAATAGCAACCCGATAACCCGATTGGGCACCGGATTTTGTTTTAAAATATGCAGAATTTAAAATATGTTTTAAGATTGCAAAATTAAAAATACAAATTGTTATAAGAAAATATATCGCGAGTTAAACGTTTTTATTTGGAAGTGTAAATTTTTTCAAAGCCACTTTTATCGTACATCAAAGTCGCTGTCATCTAATTCTGTTTTTGTATGCTGATAGTGGGGCCTGAATTTCTACGTCAATGGTGTAGTCGGCACTTGTGTCATACGGTACGTTTTTTCAACCAGCTTAGCCTAGTCGAAACTCCGCTAGGCGCAGTCCGCGCCACTGATAATATATAGTTACTCCTAAAGGTACAATTACACATTTGAAAATATATATATATATATATATAATATAATAACAGCCCATAAACGTCCCAGTGCTGGGCTCGGGCCTCCCACTATAGGGGAACGGACATTTGAAACACATTTGAAAATACAAACATATATACAGCGGCCACGTTAAAAGAAAAAGAAATTCCACGGCAAATAAAGGAACGAAAAGTGACAGTTCCGCTTTTTGAAAGAATTAGAATATTTTGTATTTATTATTCAATAATTACCTACAGTGATTTACAGATTAGCAAATAATTACTTTAGAAGGATTAAGAACGGCGATTGTATGGCCGCGTCTGTGAGACTTGTGGGGCGGACTCTACATTTATTGCATACTATGATGCCCGTGACTTTGTCCGCATGGTGCGGTTTTTTAACTATCCCACGGGAACTCTTTAATTTTTCGGGATCAAAAGTATCCTATATGTTGACCAGAGATATAAGCTACCACCATACAAAATTTCATTTAAATCGGTCAGTCCAGTCGTTTTGGAGATTAACCGGTACAAACAGACAAACAGAGAAACATAAAATTTAATAAAAATCTAAATTAGTTCTATTTCACTTCTTACATCCCCCTGACTAGGTTTTTAGCATTTTTTTTCATTTTACAGAAATTCGACCTCTACAGTTTTATTATATGTATAGTTTTTTTTTTTTTTTTGCATGAGTTCACCAGACAGGCAGACGGCCTACTTGATGGAAAGCGGTTACCTTCGCCTATGGACATTTGCAATATCAAAAGTGCTACAAATGCGCTGCTGCTCTTTCAAGGGAAACTGGAACCTGGTTACTTATGCCGGAACACAACTCAAGGTTGTTATGGCGGCATATTCTAGACCAGGGGTGGTAGCTATCCAGTCGGGCAAATACCCTACCACCTGGCTGTGGATTGTTTTGTCGCCTCTTCCGACAGGCCGCCCGGCCGCAGGAAATTGTATTCTTTCTCCGTTCCTGTCCGGATAAAATAATATGAACATATTGTTACGAAATTGTAGGGGATTTGAAGGATGTAAATTCGAAAATACCGTTGGAATTATCACAAAGTTTATTAGAAGTACACACACGTAATTCACAGTTCTTACAAGTATAGCCGAATATAAGAAAACCAAACCGTAGAGCAAAAAATAGTTTTCACATAAATTGCGCAGTTTGTCGTTATAAGATACTAGCTCCGAAAGTGCATTAATTAGCGCCTTGTTCGCAGTCAGAATACGACTGGCGCATTTCCCGACTGACCGACCCTCATCAATTTTTAAATTTGACATGGCCTCCTGTCAACATGCCGCCGGTTTTTGAAATCGTTAAATAGTCAGGTTAATGGCTTCCAATAATTCGCCTGAATATTAGCGCGAACAGTAAATAGATCACTCAAATTCAAAGGGGTAATAAGACACCTGCAAAGGATTAGTGTCAGCTTGCAACACCACAAATGAATAAATACGATGAGACTTCATTATTTATATAAACATATAGATAATAAAAAAATAAATAGTTGAAACTTGAGCTCAGAATTAAGCCGTTTATGAGCGAATATTTTTATAAAAGGATTTCGAACTTGCATCATAGATGTTATAAAACCTAATTTTCCACGAAACCAATCCCACTAAAGTCCAATCTGTATCCAGAACAATATTACACGAATTGGAAGTTATCGCGGTTGTACGCTCCGGTTGGTAATATAATATCCGACAATCTGAGGTTTGTTTCCTTAAATAATATTAGAGCAACTAATTTTAAGACATCAAAGGGACTTGGTTACTTATTTGATATTAAACGTTTATATTATATTTGATTATCTAGGCACTAGTATTAAACATTTAATAGTTGTGTCTGTCACTTCAATCGTGAGTAACTTTGACTCCCATTTTTCCTGATTTAATCCATGAATGCCCGCCTTGGCCTTCCCTTCCATTTTTATGAATTCCCTCTCAATGCCTCGTAATACACCTTTAATCGACATATATTCATAAAAATTTGCCAATTACAGTCCGCTCCGCAGCGATTCCGGATTAATAAATATAATAATAACAACCTATAAATGTCCCACTGCTGGGCTTGGGCTTGGGATATTCCCACTATAGGGGAACGGATAACCACGCTAGTTTAAGGCGTATTGATTGACGGGTTTGGCACATCGGTTATCTCGATGTGCAGGTTGCATCACGACGTTTTCCTTCAGCGTTGTTAGCACGTGGTAATTATAAGTATATGGACATTAGGTCAGAAAACTGCCAAGTGATGCGTTTCGTCTAGGATTGAACCCATGCTCTTTGAGTTTGGAACGCGTGCGCTAGCCATTACGCTATACGAATATATTCCGAATTGCACATACCTATTTGAAAATGCATCTAATGTTTTGGCCTCTCACCCTGCGTAAACCGTGTATACCGTGATCGTCTATTGAATTTACAGTCAACGACATACTTTAACTACCCGGTATATCGATGGATGTAATTAAAACCACGCAATGCTTTTAATCGGGTGAAGCCCGGTAAGGGCTTTAGGGCCAATTAAACTTCAACCCCTAACAAACTTTTTGGGGTGAGCCCGACGAAATTTCTATATCAAACACTTGTAAGCGACGCGTCGCTTACAAGTGATTGTTCTGGTTATAATTAGATTAACTTTATTATATAGCTTAGTTTTTGGTGGGAACTTATGTATGACGTTTTGTTGTGCAAGTTTATTTTCATAAAATATACATTTTTTTACATAATACAAAACTGACTTCATTTTTGTATTACAAAAACAGCAACTAAAAAGCAAAAAATAAATATTTTCTGTAACTTGAACTCGGTGCAAAGTTATTACTTTAATGTACAATATGAAAATACTAATTTTAATGTATTCATTAAAATTACTATATTTTGCAAATTTGTTGTTTGTTGTGGACAGAATCACCCCCCTGACCTCTCCCCTGGAACTCCCGTACCCCAACCGCCCCGCTTATCGCGAATATGTAGCTCGCTCGATTAGCAGCTAAACTTCTGCTTAAAAGTAGTACCTTAGCGAGTGGGGTATGAGCCACCGGCATGGTCTTTCGCCCGCTATAGTTCGTCACGCGCGCACGTCCCCCGTTCCGTCTCGACAGTCCGTTATTCTTGTTCGTTCATTCACCCGGTCGATCTGTGTTGTACCTGTGACAGTGCAGTGAAAAGTGCGTGCGTCAGGTGGTTTTCCACCAAACCGTTCGTCCCCTTCAGGGACAATGGACGGCGCAAAGCCTTCGCCAGCGCAGAGGTTGGGTATGCTGTCGTTTTTACGGCAGCAATTCCCTCACATCCTTGATCAATTTTTGGGGACCCCGGTGTCCCAATCGAATGCGTCTGTTATCTCGGAACTTAATTCCGAGAAACCTGTGTCCCGTGAGATACACGTACAGGGTCCCCGGGCAGAACCCCTCCTCGCGCCTGCGTCTGCAGCGACCATCGCACCCCCGCGACTCCCGCCACCGCGCTTGCCGCGGACTACCTGCACCCCAGCCATAGCGCCCGTGCCCCCCACGTACTCACCCACTGCGTTACCGGTGCGCCCGCCGCCCGCACCCCCACTCAACGATGCCCACCGTGTGGCACCAAAGTCACGCGTCTCGTTTTCACGCGGTTCCGCGTCGAGAAAACCGCGTTCGAGCTCGGGCCGATGAATCCACCCCATGGATGTCGCGCCTCCCGCGAATTTCCCCCTCGACCACGAAGACGTTGACGGTTTCATAACCGTTAATTGCACGAAAAAACATAAGACCTAGAGGGACGTCCTTCCCAACCCCGCCCCCGCTACGGGCGCAAACCCACAGCGGCGCCCTGGGACACCGTCTCACCGTCCGCCGCCACCCCTAGTCATCAGAGACAAAGCCCGCTGGCTCCAACTCGCATCAGAACTGCCAGGTAAGGCAATATCTATCAAAGAAGATACCGTGATACCCAACACGGCATCAAAGTCATAGTCACGTCTTCTAATGAGCACCGTGCTTTAACATCCTCATTAGGTGACCGTAAGATCAGTTACTACACATACGCCCTGCCGGAGGAAAAACGCCTCCTAGCTGTTATCCGCGGACTTCCTCAGGAAATTGAAAGTTCCTACATTCTCGAGGACCTTAAGTCCCAAGCCCTACCGGTGTATAAGGTGCACCGTATGCACAGAGGCGACGCTACAAATTCGACCCTAAACCTAGTATTGATTGTCTTCGACCTATCCTGAGAGGGGAAAAAGACCTTCGAGCTCCTCAGCTTGAAGGTCTGTGGCCTCTCTGACCTTCGTGTGGAACGTCCACATGAAAAACATACACATAGGGGCCAGTGTCAACGCTGCCACCTTTATGGGCACTCTGCCGTGCATTTCAATCCCGTCACAGGTTCGTCAAGTGCCTGTGCGACCACGGGACCTCGGAGTGCACTCGCACCCGGGAGTCCCCTGAGCCACCGAGCTACATCCTCTGCGGCCTAGTGGGTCACCCCGCTAACGACAGAGGTTGCCCTGCCGCGCCTTGACCCAAACGTAAGGTTGGAAAGGGCAATGCCCAAAAAGGCACTAGAAAAGTGCCGAACAAACCCACATTCGTGGCGGCCCCCCACCAGTGGTAAACCACTGGACGGGTCTTCCCACGATGAAAGCGTTCCCTCCGCTAAGGACGCGCGCCCCAATTACGGCCGCCGCGGTGTGAAGTACTGCTTGGGCCGGATTAGCACTCCCAGCTTCTTGGAGGCAAGTTTTGCCTTGCCTTCAAGATGGCCCCTGAACTACAAATCGTTCGCGATGTCAACACCGAGGATCTCAATACACTTGGAGGTGGTAAAGGGAGTTCCTTGGAACTGAAGCGCTTGCTGGAATGGAGTTTTTTTGGCAGAGAATACGCAGACCTGTGTCTTCTTGGGGTAGAAATGGACAAGGTTTTGTCTCCCCCATTCTCTCTCTAAGGAATAATATACTTCAGACACAAGTCTAACCCGACTTTCCTCCACAAATGATCGAGGGTCGTTTGTACGACCAGAATACTACGCATCACCAGTGCGTCATCCGCATAACAATAAATGTTGCGAATAGACAACATATCATTGATATGCAAGATGTACAACGTTGGCGATAGCACACAACCCTGGGGCACACCAGCGTTGATGGGCTTGGGGTGTTAGAGCAGCAACCGGCGACAACGACTTGAATGCTGCGCCCATCAAGAAAGCTGGATAGCCAGGTGCAAACCCCCTCAGGTATCCCATATGATGGCAGCTTTGATAGAAGAGCCTCTGTGCCAGACCCAGTAGAAGGCCTTGGTAATATCTAGGTTAACTGCCAGTGCTTCCCTTTTGCTCTCAATGATTTCTGCCCAACGGTGGGTTAGGTAAACTGAGAGATCGTGTCGGAACCCGTATTGCCGATCATTTAGTAGCTGGGAATCTTCTAGGTAACCCAGAAGCTGCTCGTTGATAATACGCTCCATCACTTTTGAGAGCAAAAAGATTATTGCTATACGTCTATAATTCGACGTGTCTGTTTGGTCTCCTTTTTTGGGTAAGCACATGGGCAATATTCCACGAAGTGGGGAGACAACCCCTTGTAATAAGAGAGAGTGAGAAGTTGGGCAAGGACTGAGGACAGCTCAGCTGAACACGTCTGCAGCATAATGGCAGGAATGCCATCGGCGCCAGAAGACTTCTTGACGTCTAGGGAGCGGAGATCTCAACGTACTTCTTTTTAAGTAAAGCGCATCTCCGGCATTTTAGACTCACACTCAGGAATTGTTTCGTGTGGGCTTTACTGTCAAGAAATATGAAACTTGATAGATGTGCAAACGTCATAAGTAAAATAAACGCTTGGAAACAGAATATGAGTTAATAGAACACGAAATATCTATAGAATTATTAAGTCTACGCTATAAAATCCCTCTCATGTCTCTTGTATAAAAATGGCTAATTTGGTAGATTAGAGACCACGGAACATAAATCGTTCAGTCTTATTTCAAAAGAAGAAAAGTTACTGTCAGTCTGCATCTCAAAAGTAAAAACTTAGTATCTGAACGTGACAGTCACGCCAGTTCAATGCTTTTTCCCCATCCCAAAAGTATCCAAAGTGCCTAAAAAAGTTGTCCCTTCAAAAATCCTTAATGTCATAAACTAAATCTTTCGCAATAAACCTTATAAAACGTTATTTTGGTACTGCTCTAAATATAGAATGTGTCCCATTACGGTGTTTTATTTCGACGTGTATTGAGAATCGTGCTCTGTATGGAATTACAGAAGCAGTATGCGATACAGCTGTCTCTCTTAAGTAAACAAAGTTTCTTATTGATTATACTGTTGCGTCACGTTTCATCCAACGATTTATTGATATACTTTAGCTCAGTTAAAAACTATGGTCAATGTAGGAACGTGATGCTGAAGTAAATATAGATAATAGATATCGGCGTTAGAGCTATCGATAAGATTGGGCGTTTTTGTATATCATCAAAAGTGTCCAATCTCATAAACGTGTAAGTATAATATTTAATAATGATTAGAATATTGGTGTGCACATCACGTAAACGATAAAGTTTCTGTATATATAGTAGGGTGGCGCAAAAAAACGATTTTTTTTGAGTCTCGCGTGAAAATATGTAAGTTTTTGATGTTTTAAGAACTCCCTCCAAAGGTCAGCTCAAAAAAAATTTAAGAGGTCGCTCCAAATTTTTTCAGATTTCAAAAATAGCCCGGAACTGATTTTTTTTTTCTTGTTACGGTATAATTTTATAGACCAAAAAATAATACGTTAAACCTAGTCGAAGGATATCAATATTTTTTTATTGCTGGAGTACACTCAGGCAAGTTGACGGCCTACCTGATTAGTTTTTATACGGGGATTCGTAACCGTAATCTTAGGATATTTTCATCACCAAAGATGTTAGCAATATGTTGTCAGCCTCCAACAAGGGATTTGAACCTAGCTGCTTGTAACGTATTTGTAATTTTATATATCATATAATACAAGGTAGTTACGAATAATTTAGTCCAGTAATAAATACATCTGCCTGCGGAACGTCTGTTTTCTCATAATTTCTACAAGTTCATGAAAACTTTTTGAGGCGGGTTTGGCAGATTTACACAAATTAACCATCGATTCATATGGTTCACTCCCAATCATAGCAATTAAAGTAGCAGTTTGTAATGTTATTTTCGCGTCATTAACAATGGAATATTGTTCTAACCTGTCGATATATAGATTCCAACTGTCCTTTTCGAGATCTAAGGGTTCGAGCTATCCCACTAAATATATAATGTCTTATCTCACGCGAACTATACTATTACGAGCTACAGGACTCGAATTAAAAATGCCGTTGCAACTACTATAGAATTTATTAGAACTATACAAACACGTATAAAACAAATACAAATAAAACTGGAAGCAACCAGTTCTCACTGCACGATTCAATGCAATTCGACATGCGCAAAGTCCGTCGTCTACATCGCTAATCGAGAGTACTACAAAACGTCTTACTCATTTCGTAGTCGTCGCTTGACTGCCCCACCCCTCCATTCGGACATTGTCTTATACTAACTTAGGACCGTGTAAACAATCATTTCCACGAATCACACCTGCGCCACCATCGACGCTATTCTCAGAAAACATAATTCTGCACACATGCAGGATTATGTCTGCGAACGGCCATAAACAAGTGTAATAACAATAGGCTATTGTCTAAACAAAAGAACCAGGTTTTATGGCAGGCAGAGTGCATCCCTTGTATTTGGCCCAACATATAACAATACAATAACGCGCAACACGTGTAATTCTTTTATTATTCGTCGCCTGTTGATAAATATTCAGGCACTAACTGGCAACATCTTGGAATTTAAATAAATATTCACTAACAAACAAATAAAACAAACCTTTCGCAGATGTATATATTACCGGACTAAATTATTCGTAACAACCTTATATTATATGGTATAAAAAGTAACACATAGATTACACTACGAATCCCGAAAAACACCTCCAGGTGTCTATAAAAGCAAACTACAAATCAGAGGCGGTAGCCAACCAGATGAGCAAATGCCCTACCACTTGGCTGTAGATTGTTTTATCGCCTCTTACGATAGACTGCCCGGCTGCAGGAATTAGTATTGTTCTAGTAAGAGTAAATGTACATTTGCAAACAAATGATGTTTTGTTTATAATATATATATATATATATATATATATATATATATATATATATACATACATACAGAATGAAATTATGAATAACAGTTTTAAGTTTTTTAACGAGCCTATAAACTTCGTTAAACTATTATGAATAAGAGAACAAATGCACAATTTTGAAGAACAATATGCACATGCACATGCACATGCAAATGAGCATAAAGTTCATACACATATGAATGTTAATTGTAATATGAAATTCCCTCAGTTGAGAAATTATTTTATACGCGGCTACCGTAGTTTCCGCTCCTAGAGAGTTTTCAAGAGTGACACACTGCTGCTTCTAAAGATTAATATTAAACATATCTACATTCTTCAAACACATACCTATTACCTATACCAAATACAATCTAGCTAGATTAGACAGAAGCGCCTACGTCGGGATCCATTAACCCCCTAGTAGTCGACGCTCGGCGAAATATGTTAGATAGGCGCAAAGAAGGTAAGGTAATCAATCTCTTCTGTGTGAAGGCCCACGTTAGCATCAGGGTGAACGAGCGAGCGGACAAGTTGGTCGGCCTAGTCAGCCGCACTTTCATTGAAAGTGCGACCGCACTATGACAAGCTTCCGGTTTCATACGTCAATCGGCAGATCCGTATTTTTTATTGTATTTTATTATTGTTATACAAAACCCTGACATATCTGGTTTGTTAGGAAGAAGAAATTAAAAAAAGCACCTACGTCGATCGAATTATCGCTGACATGTGAGGAGAATACTTGGGACTAGCAATGAGTTTTTTTCTCAAAAGTTTTTAGTCAAAATAAGTTCTACTGGGGTACATTTTTAAAAGGTCATACATATTGGGTAAAATTTAAATCTACTTCCTATTCTATGTACACCGCTTCGGAACGTGTTATGAGATAAGATGAGTATAAGGAAAAGAAGCGGCTAGAAACTCCCCAGCAACAGGTCTAGCCAACAAAATTTTTTTTCAATTTATCGTTTAGGCTCTCGTTTTTAAATAAATACAAAGTATAATACACAAGTAGTCTTTGAAGTATTAATGGAGTTGTAGCAAACAGGGCATATTCAATAAGAAAAAAAAAACCATCTGCGTGCAGTTCACATTCTGTATTTGGGACGTTATAATATATTTAAGCTTTAAAACACGAAATTTAAAGTATTGTTACAATTTACTTATAAAGGTAAATTCCACGTACAGATCTGTAAAAGCACATTTTATTACCTGTCGGCATTTGAACTAATTGTAGTCCTTTTATGATCGTCTTCTTTTGTTTACTCATTTATTGGCATACGTTTCTAGTTATTGTGAAGAACAGCCTATTGTCGTATTGTACTCTTTTACGGCCGCTCAGGAGCATCATTAGCCAAGCGTTGCGGATTATAAGTATAAGCTAATTCTAGGAAATTATTTTGACGTTGCCGGGCGGGCACATTTGCATTTGTGAAGTCGGGAATCTAATATTGACGGACTTGCGCGTTTTATTGAACTACGACCTTCTGCATTACGTTTGGATTTGTTGCGTTCGGTCATATTTGTACCTGTGTTATACGTGTTTGTATAGTTCTAATAAACTCTATAATAATTCTAACGGCATTTTAATTCGAGTCCCGCAAACTCGTAACAGTATTAACGAAAAACTTCAAAACATTTCCTGCTCTATCTGTATGAGAATAGCATTTAAATTAATAAATATTATGTATTCTATCTCATCCCCTCGCAGGCTTAGTCCTATAGATTTTTGTGTTTATCTCTTTTTAGTGTCATTTTTTCGTTTTAACGACTTTCAAATCACAACGATTCTAAAGATAGTTTCACTTCAAAAACAATAGGGGAAAAATTATATGGTCGTTGTAATAATGATAAGATATTAAAAATTACTGTTATTATAACTGCATTATATTTCCGTAAACTTACTGGATTGTAACTGAGATTATAATAGATATCATCATTATAATACACTAGCTGATACCAGCCCGCTTCGCGTGCCGTAAAATCCGTTCTTAGCTGACCTCTACTTGGCGAAAGGAAGGTCCATATCAAATTTCAAGTCTATAGGTATTATATAATAGTTCCTGAGATATCGTGATGAGATATATACGTGAATTTCATTATCTATATATATAATTCTTCTGTACGTGTGTTTGAATGGGTCCCCGGGTGGTTTAGATTCACAATTGGAACCGATAGGTGGCGCTGAGATCGGGTTTTAGAATTCTCCTAATCACCTGGACCGATTTTGGTGATTTTGTTTTGTGTCATGAAACAAAGTCTTTTAGGAATTCAGAAAATATGGCGGTACGAATTTCGTCGGGTCAGCTAGTATATATATATATATATATATATATAGATTACGATTGGCTATATAGCTAGTGAGTAATAAATTTGGGACACATAACACATGTAATTGGCTTAGTCTCCACAGCTGTGTGTCCCACATGCCATTCGCAGGAAACTTTTGAATGTGTAGCGAGATTTGTTGTGAGCGTCATTGTTTTTGAGTCACTGTTAAATATTCCAGCATCGAGAAGTTTTAAAATTAAATTTGCATCCGCCTCCGCTTTGTAGAAAACTTTATATAGTTACTTCATGTGACAGTTCAAATCAAAAGGTATTTGCCTTATATTACTAACTAGTGTAAGCCCGCGACTTCGTCCACGCTTAACTTGAAATGCCTGCGGGAAACCCGGGACACAAAGTATCGCAGCATTTAAAGAAAAATTTAAACTATCATTTTAGTGGAAACTGTCGGAATAAGCTAATCTTTATGCATCCGAACAACTTCAAACCGCCCCCGGGAAAACTCCCGCGCGATTCCTGGCATAAAAAAAATTACACATCTTACTAGCTATCGATAGTAAAAATATAGTTTAAAAAAATTGGAATTCGATTACTTTTAATTTGGCCATTTTAAATCATTCACAGAAAAAATTTCGCGGGATTACCAGAATAAAAGTAGTGCAGATTTTAAGTCTAAAAATTTTTTGTCGATCAGCGAAAACTGCATCCAAAGCGAGTGAATCCCGAACAAACAGACAAACCGACAAGCAGACAAACAGATAAACAGACAAGAAATAAAAAAATTATATCGTGTTCTCCATCGTTTATATAGTCTATTCCAGTTGTTTTTTTTAAGGATCCATTGTACAGACAGGGCATGTTTAGAATTTTATAATATTATAAATACTGTTACGAGTTGCAGTACTCGAATTAAAATGCTGTTGGAATTATTTACAGAATTTATTTGAAATATACAAACACGTATAATACAGGTACAAATAAATATAACTGTACACAACCAGTCCAAACGTAATGCACGATTCAATCACACGCGCAAAGTTCATCACTAACGTCTTGCTTTGCTTATGGATATCGCTAGACTGCCGATCTCTCCATTAGGCCATTGCTTTATACTGCGCCGATACAATATGGCTTCCCGACCGCGTAGTCCGAATTTCTTAGAACAAGATCGACACACCTGGCTAATGACTGCCATAAAAGATTACAATACACGATGGGCTGTTTTCTAATTACAAATTTTAAACACAAAGTAAACAAAAGAAGTCCAAATGCGGGAAGGTAATAAAGTGTGCTTTTATGGTATGCAGGTGTGAATCTACTTTTGTCGGCGTGTAAGTCGTAACAATACATTAAATTGGAGACACAGTAATAACTGACGGAGAGGAGTAGTAGGAAGAAGACTTAACCTTACATTTAACATTTTAGTGTTGCAAATGTCATTCAATTTCAGGTTCCAAGTTATCCAGACGGCTGTCATTATTATATAGATTAGATATACTTTGATGCTTTGCTTGATTTTTTATTTATTTCAGAAACAAAATTTTATACCTGTGTTTTTTATATGAAACAATTTTTTTGGGGTCGCCTCTTTCTTGGTTCACACACAACTACTAATACATAATACTACACACGTAATAATAAACTGGCTAATCTCGGCCACGCTGTAGCTAATATTAATGACTAAGGACTACCTTAATCATAAATAAATCCATTGAATACTTTCGAGTTTGCGGACTCAAAATATGGAAGTTGAATTTTTTATATATAATGAATAATTAATTTAGTATTAATTGTGGTTTAAGTATCAATATTCCAACGTCAAATGAACTATTTTATTTTCTTTTTCGGCACATTCCAAATTAAAATTATGCAGAATTATTTGATACATAGCCAGCAGGGAGAAGTAACTAAGGGCCATAGCACACTAGCTACTTTTAGCATCGACGATCGACGACTAGTCGCTTTTTATAAGCTAAATACGGCGACCGAATACTCCACACCACACACTTAAAAACGCCAAACGTGGAGATTGAGTCGCTTTTTAGAAGCGCGACACAGCAGCTGAACGCTACACTCCGCACACATTCGGATGCTGGTAGCATAGATTTGGCGTCTGCCGAACACGACTTGAATCTCAGTATAATTTTTTTTTATTTGTAAGTAAACCAAACCACAGATTACAGAATACTGCAATATCATTGCAAATCACAGACATAAGTAATCAAAGTTACAAATCGGAAAACTATAGACAACACTACAGCCGACGCGATCCAGCATCTGAGCAGTCGCTAAAACGCGCGTTTCCGATACCGCGTTCGAACGCAGAAAGTCGCGAAAGATGCAGCATGACGCGCAATTTTGATACCGCGATCGAACGCAGAGAGTCACAACGCGATTCAGCATCGATGCAGTCGCAAAATCGCCGATCGCCGATGTTAAAAGTAGCTAGTGTGCTGTGGCCCTAATAGTTCACTAGCACGACGGCCTATGAATACAAAGGCACGTTATACTGGTGACATCCCAAGAATAAACGGCATATACTAACTACACTGGTTTCGGAAGATATGAATATAAGTTACAAGTCCCACGAGAACGATGTCACAGGTACAGCTAGTGTTAGAACGAAATGCTTAAAAGTAACTATTTTAAAGAGATCTTATTGCCTATATATTAAGTTCTAAGTTAAAATTGTGAAAACTTCTCACCCTTTTTCTGATGGCCACACTGATGATCAATTCGCGTGATAACAAAATATAAACCATCCAAAAACAATTTAATAGAGAGCTATAATAATAATCTTAGTAATTTTGTGTTCCGTAATATCAAAGGAAATGACTATTAAACACAACACGAGTATGTGATGAATTGCATGTTTTATGTTATAAAGTATTATAATTTTAGCTTCACATACAACTTCAAACCCACTGAATAATTTATTTGCTATCTCTAATTATGTCTTTTATCTTCTACTTTATGTAGTAGTATATAAAAAACAGAATCCGGGTCATAAAATGGCCCAGAGTTTTGGAGGGCTTGCGTGGGGCCATGGGAAGGCCAACACGTAAAGGCCCCTTGACAAATTTAATCGAACAATAACAATTTAATTTAACGGTGACACTGACCGGCGATTGTCCCTGTTTACGCCATGTATGAATGCGCCAAGGACAATCCCCGATAAGTGTAGGACTATTATAGGGAATGAGAACAAAAGGTATCAGGCTATTGGGATAAACTGCTAGTGGAGTTACAGATCGGGAACTATAGGGACTATGGCATCTGCTCGTCATAATGTTAAAGGAACATATAAAAAATGGGCAGACGGTGACTCGCCACTCACTGCATAGGCCCCTAAAATGCCAAGATTGGCGAAGAGCAACAAGGGTGTGAGTAGCTAAGGGGTGTCGAGAGATGGGCTGCAGGCTCACCGAAGCTACTTCCGACGTTATGCCATTTATCACTTCCCCCCTGGAGCTTGAGTCTTAGCTCTAGCGATCTCCACTCCGTGCCTACTGGCTAAGGCAAGCAAGGAGTCAGGTCCGAGATGTCGCTACTCACCTATAGCTTCGACACAAAGGCCCCCCTACGGGTTAGTATATGTATCATTAAAATTACTAGTTATATTATTTAATTTGGGTATCTAGTAGTAGATGGATCATAATGCTTAATAACTGAGGCGGCGTTAGCACTGAAAATCAACGCTGTGCTGGAGGATATTCCAGCATAGCATTCTATTTAGTTACCGACCTTATTTGTTTGAAATGCGGCATAAAATATCTCTAATGTAACTATACAAATATGTGAATTCTTAATTTTGTAATTGTTCAGGTTGTTGTGTGTTCACTTTCTAATCAAATATATTTCTTTCTTTTATTATATATAACTTATTAAATCAATTTAAGGGTAGACTGAAAAGAGTTTAATATTATTCACGTTCAAAAGTTACACAATTATATAAATAATGTGAAATGTGGTTATAATTATTGCTAGGAGATATAAAAGGAAAAGTTTTGTTGCGTTTCTCAATTCAATGCTAGAAGTAATACAATGGAATGTAAATATGGATATTCAAAGAGCTCTTATTGCTGCAAGTTACAAGAATATAGCGATGTATTACATACCATCAAAGTGAAGGAAGTTAGAAGAATTATAAGTTTCGAAGAAATATAATGATATCTTTTTAAAAAATCCCCATGGTAGTGCTCAAGAAAAATTTGTGCTGGGAGCTCATTCCAAAACTTCAAAGTGCATTGTAATACATAAATTATCTGGATAAAAAGTT
Organism: Dendrolimus houi; assembly: GCA_039645545.1. NCBI lineage: Eukaryota > Metazoa > Arthropoda > Insecta > Lepidoptera > Lasiocampidae > Dendrolimus > Dendrolimus houi. Next base: position 12,397,645 of record CM077136.1, read on the forward strand.
GATGATGATCATATAGCCAAACATGATTTGGCAACAAATAAATCCATTGCAGATGTTACCACGAGGTCCGTAACTAAGCCGTTTCAATCATATCTTTGCCTCCGAGCAGCTGTTCTACCCATTTCATCAACAGGAATATCATCAGGATCATCAGGACTATCAGGAAAACCCGAAGCCCATTTTCAAAAGGTGTATTCAAAACTTTCATATTAATAGCATCTATAGCAATAAATAAAATTGAATTGTCTGTCTGCGATTTCAAAATAGATGCCAATGTTCGAGTAAAAACTGTTATGTATGTGATGTTTTATAATACATACCCACTTTTAGTAGTTTATCTGTCAGTGTAACAAAAGTTTGTAACGGATAGGCTCCGAAAAGGGTCAAGAGATTTCAATGAAAATTCTCGGAATTAAAACAAGAAATATATCCTCAAATTTATGTTCTATTTTGATATCATGTAAGGTGCAGACGATAAGAATATAATACAAGCCCTCGACGAATGAAGTGGCGAGCAAATCTAGTTAATATAATACAGTGTAGTATGTACTCAAAAGCATCTGAAATAAACGTGCATATTATATGTATGAAAAAAGGGTAAGAAACTCCCCACATCTAGTTAAGAATATTTCATTTGCATTATATTTCTGATTTTAGAAAGGATTTCGATATAAGATGAAAAGAAAGTTGTTTGTCAGAATGATCGCAAGCGGAGATCCGTCGTCTGGGCCTACCTCCATAAAAAATGGCGTGAAATCTAACATGTATGTATGTATATTAATATGTACATATTGATCCTCCCATTCTGTACCTTACACCACGCTTTTGTGAAGTCACGTACATAATTGCATCAGCGGCTACATCTGATGCACAAAGCAAGATATTCACAACAGCGCGTCCATTCAATCATTGTTTAGTATTTTCAATCTTATTAGATAAATTTATAATGCAACTAGACAACAATCACAGTTGCCTTTGTGGTTTTCAAATGACGGAATTAGAACCTTGTCAGAGAGCATATTTTGTTCAGGAAATGTTGCTGTTTGATAAATTAATAGAAGAAATATAATCAATAAAAAATGAGATACTTAAAAATCGTGTAATATAGAGGAGTATGATTATATTATTTTGTATCCAAATGATTAGGAGAAGGTAAAAGAAGAAATAGAGCAGATATGGGGTAAGCAGGGAAGGTCAAACAAATGTCAAACATAGTTTCTCCCAAATATGAAAAAATAGTAAGTATTGTCATTTTGACTGTCAAGTCACTGTCTGTCTAGAAGCTTCCATCTGTCCGCGCAGGGATGGAACGGAGAGATAATATAATTTCCTGAGGCCGGGTGGCCTGTCGTAAGAGGCGACAAACCAACCCACAGCCAGGTGGTAGGATATTTTCCCGTCTAGAGTACGCCACTACAACAGCCTTGAATTGTGTTCCGGCGGCATTGGTGGCGAGGTTCCAGTCTCCCTTTAGAGAGCGGCAGCACATTGGTAGCAACTTTGATGTTACAAATATCCATAGGCGATGATAGCCGCTTTTGGTGGGCCGTCTACCTATCTGCTGAACTCATGTAATAATAAAAAATGAAATTTAAAAATGTTAACTTTGGATAAGTTATTTTATGTGTTATTTTTTATAACTGCTAGATTTTTATTTAAGATTAAATATTTTTTATTTATATTAAAAGTAATAAGCTCACCGATACAAATATTTATCCCCTTCCAAAAAATAATTATACCCTTCTGCAGGACATCATCAATTTTCTAGATAAATTTCATGAAGATCCAATTAACTCTTTAATCGTGAGTTATTTTCCCATTTGAATATATCTATGGAAACAAAATATTCAATTATATTATACACAATGCTAGATATCAACATTAGTTTATATACGCGTTTACAGCGTTTATGTTCAACATTTCTCTATGTAGCCGGATGACGCATGTGTTCTGATTAAACCTGATATTAATCCCGAATTCTGTTCGAGTAATTTACGAGCATTAATCATTGCTCCGTGTAAATCATTCAGAGCTCGACAATTGCGTCTTTGTTGTTGCATGTATCCGTTTAATTGTTTGGATTATTAAATTTCATGTAATTATTCAAATCAATTTAGTGAAGATGGAAAGCGGAGAACCTTAATGTTAATTTATCGTTGTAAGAAAGAATTATATGTGATAGGTACGTATATACGTATACCACCATTAACAGAAAAACGTAGTCTCAGACTCTTAAAGGGAAGCTGGCTATAGGATGCCGATCTTAGAATAGGATGCCGATCTTGCCGTAGTACGTTACGAGAACTCAGTATTTAATAAATTTTAAATAAATTATAAGTACTTAGAATAATTCATTTCGATTTAATACTGAGTACAGAGAGTAGAGATGTAGGTGGAATGGTTTTCAGTCATTATTATTAACCATTAGTCTAAAGATGTGTGTAGTTATAGCGCCTGCATTACTTTTAGTAAAAGTATGTTGGAATTCAAGCTACAGGTTTTAAGGTGTAGTGTATGAGGATATATACATGTCTCGTGTGTTCATGAAAAATGTTACTACGTCAGTACCGTGAAATATGGCAACTTAACCAATGGTTGTCAATTTTGCCATTATAGGTGTTCGACTTTCGTTTACGAGATTACAATTACCTTTAACAAAATTACAATTACCTCTAACAAAATTACTTTTTTGTCCCTCAAAAAGACATTTTGTGAGAGGTAATAGTAATATTGCAAACGAAAACGTATAATGGCAAAATTGACAACCATTGGTTAAGTTGCCAGATTTCACGGTACTACCCGAGCTGCGGGTGAGAGAAGAGGTGTGACAGTCCGTGTGCATTGCCGAGCCAGTGACTAGGGATGCTAATCAATAGAGGTGTAGCGTTTTTGACAAAAAGAGGAACCCGTGTAAAATCATTATGTCCATCCGTCCTACCAATCTTTTATTTATGTTCGTCATAGCTATTTTCTCAGAAATTACTGGGTACTAGTTGAAGTATGACAGGAAGATGTAATCTATATACCGTTCGTTATATTATACATTGGTATAGTAATGTTATGGTAAAAACAAACTAAAAGTTATATTTCGCCCACATAATATATATGAAACTGGGAAATATTTTTAAAAATATAAATAAGTATGTTAGGGATTCTTAAACAGGGGCCTAAAGCAGCCGCTTTTGGAGAATCGGTGAAATTGTCACATGTCTAGGTACTGGTAGGCATAAGACATATAAAATTCGCGATACGAATCTGATAAAGTAGCCTTTTTAGGCCCCCGGATCTTCAAAAATTACCCAATCGTTTAAAGTGTAGGCGTTTGTAATCTCTACGGCACTTTTAAATTTATTTTGACTGAATGGCCTAATTTTTATGATTGTCACATTTCATTTCTGCTACATGGACTAATAATAATCCATTAATACGACAGTTGTTTCAACATGACCTAAATTTTAGAGCTAAGTGCAGCCAGAGGTCGTTTATTATGCAACGTCAGAAGATGTTTGGGATATAATGCCGTCAAGGATTTAATAGTTAAGCCGTTAGAATATTAAGCTTTTAAACATATTAACGTAAATGGGAATTATGGAGGGAGAATAATATATAAACGGGTACAGAAACTAAGGTGATAATACCTACAGAGAGGTATATATTATAAATGTTACTTTTATATTTATCTATAGTAAAATACTGCTAATGTACCAAGTAAAACATAAAAAAACAACAATAAAATGGCAAAATGCACCGCCTTCAAGATGTAGAAAAAGAAATTCTTAGTAGAATTTTTTTTAAGAAATTTACAATATGCGAATATTATTTTTAAGTGAATAACGGGGAGTGTTACGCTGATTTTTTTATAATTCTGGCTGTATTTTCTTACCATCGCATCGATCGCCATGGGATGGATATTCACCACCCCCATTTCCTGGAACTACTACTCCTCTGTATGTAAAGGTTCTTAAGAATGTTTCTTTTGCATACATTAGGGATTTGGAATAAGTTCCCGAGGCGTTTTCGTAACATTACATATACATATACGTTTCGTAACATATGGGATTTTTTAAGATACCATCAGCACTTATTAAAACTTGAAATGTCGGTGACACAACCCTCTGTGTCGTGAATTTTTTAGCTACCCTCATGTTGCGTGCCCACTGTTGGGCAATGGTAAAATCCCAAATATTTCCACTGGTTACGTTTCGTGTCAAATATAATAAAGAATTCAATAAAAAAAATTAATAATATTTTTTACTCTTTACCTGATTTTACTCCAAAAGGTCCAACATTACAGAGGTTAACATGTTTAACTTGCAAATATCTACAACCAATTTCCTACAGAGACCCCACTTATTATCCTGATTGTTGTACCCAAGCAAGAAATATCCAATTAAGTAAAAAAATATTTCATAAGACTTCCAAATGACTTATACCAAGTCAAGAAAAAGTATTGCTTTCTTAAAATTTTCTTTTTTATATTCATTAAAGCTTTTTCGAATAAAAAAAATAATTTTCAAGAACAATATTTCTTCTCTTTATTTTGTAGATGGACATTATTACAGATGTCTGAGCACAAAAGGATTGTGACAATTAAACAGCACGAAAGGGAGTAGCCATATACTATAGTCAAGGATAATATCACCACTTTGCTTCAATAATGTAACAATGTATACACATTGAAATGAAAATTAAATTTTAAAAGAGGTATTTTATCTTTCATAAAATAATTGTATCGCAACAAATCGTAAAAAAATCCTGGATATTTCGTGCACATGAAGCTGCTGAAGCTAATAGTATAATTTTGTTGCCTTCAGTTGTTGTGTATATGTTTATCTAATAACAAAAATAAATACATAACATTAATTAGATGGACTCAACTAGACCCTCGTCGACTAAAAACGTCACCTTGGCTTCTCATACGCAGACATCACACATGCACGGAAATTGAAACCCCCTTAATCAGTCATTCAAACAATAAAAATCACTTTTCAGGGAGGCCGCCATTTAGTTTGTTTCAACAACGCACTGCACTTGCCAAAAATCTTATTATTTCTTACATGTGTCTTTTTAACACCACAAACGTATCCGACGCCAAAATGGCGACATCTTCCATGTGCCAAGACAAAATTGGGGAAACAGAGATAGATATACATACATACTATTACACAAAAAGAGAAGGAATATGTATGTATCAAGAATGTGTATTCTGGTTTGAACAAGATATGGCGGTACCATGACTTGAAAACCATAGTTCAACATTAAATAATAAACAGTAACGAATAACTTTTTGTGTCAATCTAATTTTAAAAGATACCACGTTTTTTAGAAAAATATAATCGGAGCGGGTGGTTTTAATTACGAAATGAAGAAAAATATTGTCGGCCTTATCACGTTACTGAAGCAAAGTGCCGATATGCAAATTATATTTCATTTTTTATTTTCGCCCATTTGTTGTCACATATTTTAAAATATTTACGATTATTTAATCAAAGGTTAGAAATAGAAACGGTCAAAGCCTGTACTCGTGGGAACTTCGGCATAAAAATTACATAAACCACCTGTCTGTTAAAATACGACTAGAATCCAAAAGTGCTCTCACTACAATAGCTTTTCCATTATGTACTATTTTTAAGCTGTCTGTTTGTAATAGGTGCTATGCTTTGTCGCCTGTTTTATAATCGTAAGCTTTTCATCCTTCTCCCGAGACTCAGTACTTTTCATAACGTCGGGACACAATAGAATGATGAATCTGAGAACAAATTAAACATTTTAAACGTTTCCGACAAGAAAAAACATTATGACCAATACATAGACATCTAAAACATGCCCTTTTCTTTTTCAAACAAAAATTGCGCTCTTCTAAAGTCATTTTTTGCGGAGCATAACATTCAGAGCATACATGTGTTTTATCACACCAAATTCAAATTATCTCCTTAATTTTCTATAAATAACTTTTCCCTTCGGCTTCTGGTTTAACCGATTTTTTTAACAGTCTCTGCTAAAAAACTCGCCGTCGTCGGTCAAAATTACAAGTTAATATATAGACTACGAATTTTGCGACCGCAAACGCACTACGGCGTATTTTCATATATATTGATATGTCTAGATATAGGAATCCTATGAAACCCTAATAACATCAAGGTGAAGCGATTGTTCTTCACATTTGCAAGTTTAACCTATTGTATACTGAACTTTTTACGAAAAATGAGGTAAACAACATAAAATATTTTTTTATATAAAAATAATTATAAAACACTTTTCAGTAGTAGTCTTCATTATATTTTACACGAAACGTAATTAGTGGCAAATATCGGCATTTTATATTTGCACCAGTCGTGCACTCGACAAGAGTTGTACGTGAGTAATAGCTAGTAAGTTAATAACTAATTATTGTGTGTGTAACAATGTTGTTATATATGGTAAATATAACAACATTGTTATGTACACAATAATTCGTTACTACTTATTTTGTACAATATTGGATAACAGTTCGGAAATAGTCTCTTATAGTACAAATAGATTATATCGAATGTTGAATATTGAAGAGGTAACGCCAATGTCGTCTTGGTATGGCGGCCGATCCCCCCACGCTAATGTTTTGAAATTAAGGAGAAATCGGCCGTAACGGCAATTTTTGATGCCACCATCTGTAGCATGGCGTAAACATGAGATAGCTGAGAAGTTCACATCTCAACAGTTGAGACGTCGACAAAGAAATAGCCTATTCAGTTTTATTATATGAGTATAATGATGATACCTGGGTACCCTCTCGTAGATATGCGTTGCAGTGTTCTATATTATCGAAGCGGTACTAAAATAAGTGTTCATAAAAAATTTGATCACGTCCATACATTTTCAATGGAATCTAATATGTAACACGCATTTAAAAACAGAGGCTTTTTCATTAGATTATACTCCATCACAACTTCAATATATTGCACAGTAAAATATTGAAATCAATGTTGGAACTGTTACTCAGTGTAAAGTCATTAGCGCCCAGGACAAAGTTTCCGTTTTGTGCCCTCTAAAGCTTCCTTATGCCTTTAGTTCTTGATCTATTCTGAACTGTATTTACGTTATAAGATTGTTAATAAAGCTATCACAATGTATACTAAACTATCACTTTAATGGCCAAACATTCAGACCCGTTTAACATAAGCAGTTTTGGTTTTATGTTATTGTTACGAGTGCGGGACTCGAATTAAAATGCTGTATGGAATTACTATAGGATTTACTAGAACTATACAAACACGTATAACATAGGTACAAATATAAACGGACGCAATAAGCCCACATGTAATGCACAATTAAATAACACGCGCAAAGTCCGTCACTATATCTCGTCACTTGACTGCCCCGCCCCTCCGTTCCGGCATTGTTTTATACTGCACGGTGCAATATGTCCACCTCCGATTTCCCGGAATCACACCTGGCCACTGCCTACCGGAACAGATTACAATACACAATAGGCGGATTTTCTAATTACAAATATTAAATACAAAAAAAACAAAAGAAGTGCAAATACGGTAACAAAACTTGGGGTTTATGGCCGCAGGTGTTCATTCGCATTTGGTGTTGTGCTTCGTGGAATTTTGACAAAGTCGTAACACTATTAAATGAACCATAATTCCACACCAGCTTAGAGATTAAGCACCTGCATCCCTATTCTAATGACGTGGGTTTGAAATTTTGTAGGTGATATGAACAAATTTTCAAATCAATTATTGGAACAGAAACCATATTATGAAAAATAAGAATATATGTAAGTGGTATGTTTAATTAATCTTAATATATATTTTTTACATTTAAATGTTATTGTATTACGTGTATTTTTACATGTATCTATCAATGTATTTTATTTCGATATCTCTATATGGATATTTATCTGTTATTATGTATATATTTATTGTATTTTTACACAAACTTAGTTCGTTCGTATATTAACTATATAGAAAAACCTGTTATTAGCCATACATTTTAAGTACTATTTGTTTGTTTGTATTATTCTAATATGCGCTGTTTTTTCAATAAATAAATACTCATGTGTGAGGAAACTTGGCTGTGGGTTGTTTTGTCGCCTCTTACGACAAGCCGCCTGGCCGCTGGAAATTGTATTCTTTCTTCGTTCCTGCACAGATAAAAATATATAATATAATACAATATAATATGTGTTATTTGGTGTTTGTGGGTATATAAACTTATAATAATAAACTTTTCTTCTTTTAAGTAATAAATAATATATGAATAGAAATATATTTCGTTCTTCTTTTAATGTTAGCGTTAATTTCGCTATCTTGATTGGTTACTCCATTTAAGAATTATTTTTGAAAGTGTTACTCAAAGATAGTGGCCGACGAAAATGCAAAGCGAGTAAAACCTCCTTCCGTTGTAATTTACTAGACACGACACTGAAAGAACCGCCACTCGTAACAAGCTTCCTAGAAAATTGCCGAGGGAAACAAAACGACGGGGCATATAATATGAACATGGTAAAATATGGTTTTAATTAAGATGAAATGAAAGTTGTATTTCCTAGTTAAGGATTTTTCTACTACAAACAGCTGTGTATGTTACGTACTTACATATAAATACACACACTGCATATTGTTCCAAACCAATAATAATCATTTACACATGTATTATTACTAATTGAAATTTAAATTATCTGGAACACTTTTTATGATTATCTTAATTGTTCACTGTCATTGATCGCAATAATTCTCTAAAATAACCATATATTTTGTTAAACGCCAATTCCTCTCTTTGTGTTATGGCCGGCCATGGGTAAGAAGACATCATAAACTGTTTTATTGTTTAAATTATATTGTGCGAATTGTGTGCATGTTGTTCGTTGTGCGAGTGTGTCGGCTCGATTGAGACAGTGTTACTTGAGTTTCTAGTGCGATCAAGGTGTTACTAAGTTTAGATCCGAAACGAGAATTCTGCATCAACGAACTTTTCACGCCGTATGTTATTACGATTTTCTGCCTGACTATGAATTACGTGTGTGTACTTCTAATAAACTTTGTGATAATTCCAACGGCATTTTAAATTCAAATCACACAAATTCGTAACAGATTTACGTAGATACTTAATATACGCCATGGAGAAAACTAGTAAGTAAATACACAGAATAGAAAAGTATACATAGCCCACCTCAGACGAACAATAACAAGTAAACATGAAATCTACTTGAACAAAAGCGTCATGATGTAAAGAAATGAACTGAAGCATTTTTTTTAAACTTGTATGCGTAAACTTATGGTTTGCGTCAGTGCTGTTAATACTAACGTATCCACTAGAAAGTGTTCCGCCTTTATCCGTATTAATTCGATTATTTAATACGAAGTTCTCGTAACGCACTGCGGCGCGATGGGCTTCCTTTTCCAAAATTGGCTTCTAGAGTATGTCGTCATGATAACCTTGAATTGTATTCCGTCATTAGTGGTCATGTTACAGATCCCCCTTCGAGGCTTGCACATTAGTAGCACCATAACCATAGGCGGCAGGAACCACTTTCCATCAGTTCAGTCTTCATCTTGTCTGCTGTACTCCAGATAAAAAAGTAGATTAATAAAAGTATTAACAGCTAGTTATGCGCGCGGCTTCGTTGGCGCGGGACTAGTATTCATGTTTTCAATTCCTTTCACAAGATACGGCAGCGAAACAAATACACTTTAGCTAAAACAATTTTAAATATCCACTAGAATGCATTTAGAAGTTTTTCTATAAAACTTTACTTGAATCAACTTCTGGAAAAGATTTCTGCAATGAACCGGCAACGCTTGATATAAATTTTATTCGTTGTCATGGCATGAGTTTAAAATTGAATATTCTTATATTTATTTACAACGCATTGTGGTTTTATACACTATCGTCAAAACTGATGCAATGAAGAGAAAAGAAGAAGAGAGACATTGAGAGGCTTATATATTATGTATTATTATAGTATAGATTATGTTTCTCGAGGGTACATAGGGGTAGGTTCAAGTATTAAGCATTAACTAATTTTAGATTATTTTTATTAGAGATCATTTCGGGACGTGACGAACTCATCTACTCTAGCCAAATTGTACGACTTTGACTTTTTCAACTACGGAGATGGAGAGTAATTTTACGCACATTATTCTCTCAATGATATCCCTCATCTGTAAGTTTTGTTATCTCTAATTACAGCAGCTACAAAAGTAATAAGCTGTGACACATAAATAAATAGAAGTTGGAGTGTGTTAAATTAAAATTAAAATGTTTGAATTAGCACCTTTTATGTTCAATGTTTTCATTAATTATTTATACAGTCTGTGATTGGTAAAAATTACAGTGCATACTTGTATCATTAAAATTATTAACATAACTCCAAAAAACTGAGACTATATCTATGTTATGTTTTACTTTAACTTTAAAGTTATCGTTTGTTTAAAAACAATCATGCAGATTCGATTTAGGATCCATTGTAGCTCAAAATGAATCCTTTAAAATACAAAAAAGTTCCATTGCACCGATAAAGGGACGTATCCTGTCCAAATTCACGCTCGACCGCATTCTTATGGACACTTTATACGCTAACGAAGTACTTAATAAGAATAACGTCCCCGGAAACTGGTGAAAAGGTCAGCCTCACAATTGACATCACGTAATGCGGGTTGCTAGACGAGGAAACTTTGCAGATTTGCCCCGATTTATTATTTCAATAAGTTATTAACGAGTCACAGATGCTTATCGGCTAAGATACCCGCGTCTCCTTCCAGTGACGTTTGTTCGAATGATTCGCATGAACTTTAAATTTTTAGAATTGTTCTAGTTTTCTGGGATATAAAGTGTCTTGTTTACAATCTCATTAACAAAAATACATATATACTAAAGTGTACATACATTGGTTAAGTCTCTAGGCTGTGACTGTGAAGAAAAAGAAATGATTAAAATAAAGTCACTTTTAGACTTATGTTAGTATTAGGAGAGACACCCGCCGTTGCTCAGGTCATAATTTTTCTTCAACCGTTAAAGTGTATAATTTATGTCTATTGGAGTGTAAATACCCACGAGATTGCTAGCACAGATTTCAAAAATGTATTTAATAGTTTAATATGACACTTTTGTCATAAAAACTTCATCAAAATCCAACAAGTAAATACGACGTAAAACCCATTCAAGCACTTTAGCACATATACCAAGATTTTTAAATATTAGTATACCTAGGTAATATATATTGCAAAAAAATTGTTTTATTTCTTCTTGACGTTCCACGCCTAGGAATTGAACCCAGATAATTTGAATGAGATGCCAGCAGAACCACCGAGCTACCACAACTATAATAATATAGATAAACATTAAAAAATAGAATAGAAGACATATGTGTAAAGGGTCACACTCGATAAGAACATGTCGCTGCAAATAAGTGCGCACGCAACTTTGAGTCCTGTATTGTAAGAGCGGAAGACATACATACATAAACGCGTATATGTCTTTATGTTGCTCTCTGTAAATGTAATTTTACTTGAACAAAAATGTTTTATTTGAGAAGCTGACAGCTGTAATCTGAAAAATTAAGTACAAGAAAAGGTAAAAATGAGCTATTGATAAACTTCCCAGATGACAGAAAGAATAAAAACAAATAATTAAATAGGTTATGTCGACATGATCCAACTTGCTTAGTTTGTGAAATTCGTTGATTGTCATGTAAAGAAAATATAAGTATATCTCAAACATCAGATTATTTTTATTAGTTCTGGAACCAAGAAAGAACTAACTCCTGCGGCTGGGCGGCCTGTTGTAAAAGGCGATAAAACAACTAACAGCTAGGTGGTAAGGCATTTGCCTGCCTGGATAGCTGTCATATCTGATTTAGAACATGCCGTCATAACAAAATTGAACTGTGTTCCGGCATCAGCGGCCAGGTGTTATTCCTCCTTTGAGGCCGGCTATACGTTGATAGCATTTTTGGTGTTGCAAATATCCGTAAGGCATGGTGGTCACTTTCTGTCAGACAAATCATCAGCGATAAAACACTATCTGCTCATCATTACTATGAGTCTTAATAAGTTACTTTCTTTACAATATTTGAATGATTCAATCTAAAATATAATTAGATTAAAGTTCACTGTTTACATCATTTTGGTACTGAACAATACAACATCATTCAAAAATCGACAATACATGAAGAAAACGAAACGAATATAGTACCAGTCCATAAATGTCCCACTGGTGGGCTCGGACCTCCCACTATAGGAGAACGAACAGTATACCCGCCACGTTTGTCTATGACAGCTTGGCAGGTTTGACACATCGGCTATTTCGATGTGCAGGTTTCGTCACGATGTTTTCCTTTACCGTTGTTTGCACGTGGTAAATAATAATATGTACCTACATTAGGTCAGAAAACTGTCTAAGTGGCGCATGAGTTCCGGCCAGGATTAACCATTACGCTATCACAACATTTTCTTAGTAATCCAGTGGTTCCATGGAACTCTAAAAATACATTAAATAATGAAAACTTACTCATTCTCCTAATTATTTGGGGTCGGCACAATATGTCTTTTCTTTCCACACTCCTCTATTCTGACTTATGTCCTCTTTGACATCACAAAACATCACGTCATCCCTCACACAATCCACTCATACCTTTTGCGGTCTACCTTTACATTTGTAGCCATCAATCGTCCATTTTAACATTCGATTTGTGAGATGATTTTCATCCCTCGTCATTCCTCAGTATTTCAAATGTTAAATATAAAATTCGTACCTTTCTAGTGGTAACATAAGGAGGTACTTTCAATCACGTACGGCGCCCGAATGGGTAACGTCCGGTCCGGTCCGGACCACTGCCGTACCCTCCGGCTTATCTCCGGAACCGGAACTTTAGATATTTAAGGAATAAATGCGTATTTGGAGGAGCCCTACTGTGAAATATTGCGATAAGCGCGCTCGTTATATTGTAAATTTGTAGGGACTAGTTTTGGAAGGTAACGCTAGATTTGTTATTAAGATGATGTGATGGTGAAAAAAGTAAGGGTTCTGTAGCAATTATATGTTTATCCTGGAAGGCTATAATAATGGCCCGGACTTTTGGAGAGCTTTCCTGGGGCCATGGGAAGGCCAACACGTACAAGCCTCTTAGACAAATTTAATGTAAATGTGGCGAAACAATGACCGGCGATTATCCCTGCTACATCACATAAAAATGCACCCAAAGACAAGCTAAGGTCAGTGTAGGATTTTGTAGGAAATGAGAATAAAATGTACCGGGCTGTTGGTATGAATTGCTAGTGGAACTAGGGTTCTGGGACTATGGGGACTATGGCGTCTGCCCGTCGCAATGTTCGAGAAACATGGAAAAATGGGCAGTCGGCGACTCGCCACTCCCTGCATGGGCCGCAAGAGAATGCCGTACAAGATTGCCGAGGGGTAACATGGGTATGAGTGGCTAAGGGATGTGGAGAGGTCGGCTGTAGGTTCACCGAAGCTCCTTCCGGCGTAAGGCCATTCATCATTTCCACCTCTGGAACTTAACATAAGTGAATTTGTGAAGTGTAGCGAGAAGCAGAGGAGCCGCTCTATTCCATTACCACATCAACCAGATACGTGCGTGCTCTTCCTGCCATACTTTCCTCTTCCAAATTGCCCTACACTCAATCTATTTGATAAAGTCCACAATTAATGTCAACAAATCCAATGCCGCGCTGCCGCGAGCATTAGAATTCCTTTAAAATGTAATAGCTTGGGAAATATCTGCTTCCAAAAAGATAACAATTTTTAGGGATTTTAAGGTAACGGACAATATGCCCACGAAGTTTATTCAAGGCGATGGATAGGTTTCACCACCAGCACGTGATAGTTACGACATTATGCACTATAGGCCAGAATTCGTAATATTGGAATGAAATTAAATTGCCGTAGCCAATTTTCAATTTACATACGTCGTCAATCCACCCCAGTCAAATACTGGACTAGGGTTTGACATATTCCGGTTCTCTGCGTTCTTTACACATCTAGCTTGCATGTCATCAGTCCATCAGGCAGAAAGACGTCCTACACTATGTTTACAAGACACTGTCTTCATTCCAAAACGTCTCTATTCCATCGGCTACCTATCTTGTAATAGACGTGCCATCGATTACGTCTATTATGTCTATCTATACTTCTGCTTCATCTTGGTAATTTTACGAGCTATGTCGGTCGGTATCTTTAGTTTTCTTACGGCTACCCTTGTTTCGAATCCTGTCGATTAGCAAAACATGCAATTTTCTAGGTGCATAAATATACTACTCCAAAATACATTTACTAAAATCTATATTATTGTCTTTCTTGATATAAATTCACTTAATAGTTACTTCGCCGTACGCAATTCCATTGGATAAACAAAATAAGCCAATAAAAGAAGGTTTGTTTATGAATCAGCCTTTACCTGTATGTAACCCCAAATCTCGTTTCACGCACAATAAGGTATTTCTTTTACTATATGCCATCTTCTATGTTTATTACGTTCTTAGTATATTATGTACTAGGAGTTAGCTCCTAGTACCTAATATACTAAGAATGTTTGTGTAAACTTGTTTATTATGGTACATCTTCTTTTTTTTTCTTCTCTATATACGAAAAATAATTGTTATTCATTAGTCTCGCTAAAACTCAAAAACGTCTTGAGGGATTTGAATATTTTTGTGCGTTTTGGAGTGGGTCCTGAGATAGTTTACATTCACAATAGGATCCGGTAGATGGCAATAAAATCAGAACTTGGGATGGCTGAGATTCACAATTGATAGGTGGCGCCGAAATCGGTTTCCAGTATTATCATAAATTTTTTGTGCGTATTTGATGTATCCCGAGACAGTTATCATGTTTTGACAGGTACTGATAGTACTTAGTAATACATAAAGATTGTATCAATATTTAGGTTGGGGAAAAAGTTTCTTCGCATTTTATATAAAAATTCAAAAGGTTTTTTTATAAAGTTTATTTACATTTGACTAAAGTATGTAGGTGCCATTTTGTTGGATAACTTTTTGCCATCTTGTAGGTAGGGACGTGATCCCATTGCTATAAAAATTTTGGGGCTTCTGATCAAAAAACTGCGACAAGTGGTTTTGGCAGTCCTCTCGTGGTGTTAACCTGACACTGCCTAAGAAATTCTGCAGAGACCGAAAGAGGTGAAAATCTGAAGGAGCAAGGTCAGGACTATACGGCGGATGCATTAACAACCTCCCAGCCAAACTCTCGTAATTTTTGCTGAGTGGCTAAAGATGTGTGAGGTCTAGCATTATCATGGTGAAAAACCACACCCCTTCTGTTGATTAATTCCGACCGCTTTCTTTCAATTTTTTTGCTTTAATCTCATCAGTTGTTCGCAGTACAGTTCAGAATCGATGATCCTGCTTGGCGGTAACAGCTCATAATGAATAATGCCCTTCCAATCCCACCATACACACAGCATCACCATGTTGCGAGTTAACCCGGGTTTCGCCACAGTCTGTGAAGCCTGACCGGCCTTTGACCACGATCTTTTTCGCACGTTCTTATCGTACGTGATCCACTTTTCATCACCAGTTATCAGCTTCTTCAAAAATGGTTCCGTTTCATTACATCGTAATAAAGATTCACAAATGAGTACACGGTTTATTAGGTTTCTTTCAGTGAGCTCATGAGGCACCCAAATATCGAGCTTCTTTGTGTACCCAGCTTTTTTCAAATGCGACAAAACCGTTTTGTGGTCAATTCTCAGTTCTCCAGCTACATTGTAACTACTAATATGCCGATCTTGCTCCACTTTTTCAAAAATGACATCAATTTTGTCTGTAACAGGGCGACCAGAGCGACGTGCATCTTTGATATCAAAATTTCCGGATTGAAAACGCTTAAACCAAATTTGCGCTACTCTCACAGATACTGAATTAGGTCCATAAACATCACGAATTTTTTTCGCGGCTTGTGTTGCATTTTTACCTTTTTTGTAGTAAAATTTTAAAATGTATCGAATTTTTTCATTAGATTCACTCATTTTAACAATAAGAAAAACACACATTTTCTTAATTTGAATTTGGAATTGTCTTCTTTAAAATTAAAACTTTTTAATGATACCAAAACCAGCCAGATACAAATGGTATAGCCAAAGAGATCTTATTACAAGTTCATACATCCTATATGCGAAAAGATTTTTTCCCCAACCTATTATGATATGGCTTTCAATAAGCTTGTTAATGGTTTAAGTTCCTGACTTTTTTGTGCTGTAGTGTAAAATGTATTGGAATGCACTTGCAACATTTTAAAATTGCACAGCTATATTGTTGGCCACACCAACATTAATTTTAACTTATAGAACAAATGTTTTGTTTTCTATTTACTTGTCTTCGGTCAATCATTTATATATTAATTCGTGATGCAAAAATGAAACAAAACCTTTGTACCCCTTTTTAAGAAAATTGCCCGGACGGAGGAGTATTAAATTTCGCACACTTATAGTTTATATAGAGAAGCAGTGCAGAATACTAATATTTAAAAAAAAATATGCATGACACACACACTCACACACGCATATATACTCTTTTGTTTATTGTTAAAGTCAAATTAACAGTCAGCCTTGGCGAAATATGTGATTATAGAAGTATAGTCTTTGACAACAGAACCTTAATAATGTTCAAACTTATAATTTAAACTAATTATGGTCGAATTTCGACCACTAGGCGACTAGTTGTTGTAATAAAAAACGTGTCTTTTAACTTAAATTACTAAATTTTATTGCTTTAATCCAAATTGTATAACCAAAGTAAATTAGACTTCTCTATAATCAGGGCCCGAATCTGAAACTCAAAATGGCACTAGAGTCGAATCGTTACTTTTAACGGTCATAGTTTGCATGAACTTGTACACAGCGACTTATATTCCTTCTACGACGCGGTAAAAAAATGACGTCATGGAAACATGAGAATACTGTGAGAGGTTATATTATTTGATAAAAAAATAAAAATAAACTAACCTCATAAAAGTTCCACTGCTGTGCTCGGGCCTCCCACTATAGGGGACCGGACAATATACTCACCATGCTTGTATGATGGCTTGGCATATTTGATGTCTCAACAAGCAGTTTTGATGTGTCAACAAGTAGGTATGATGTGTCAACAAGCAGGTTTGATGTGGCAACAAGCAGGTTTGATGTATCAACAAGCAGGTTTGGTGTATCAACAAGCAGGTTTGATGTGTCAACAAGCAGGTTTGATGTGTCAACAAGCAGGTTTGATGTGTCAACAAGCAGGTTTGGTGTGTCAAACTTGCCAAGCCAAGGTTACCTCGATGTACGAGTTTCATCGTTATATTTTCCTTCACCGCTGTTAGGACGTGGTAATTGTAACAATATGCACAGTAGGTTAGAAAACTGCCTATGTGGTGCAAGTGTTCCGGCCAGGATTCGAACTCGTGCCCTTTGAGTTTGGGACGCATACGCTAGCCATTACGCTACCGCGACTTATTTGATTAAGCCAACATTAAATTCCAAAATTAAATGGCTTTTGTGTAAAATTAAAAAATACAACATAATTGTTAAACTTGAAAATTCTCGCCGCATTTTAATGTTAATAGTCCGAGTAAACATTTAAAATATAAAACAGGACGTGCGCAAAATTTCGGGATACTTTTTTATTACCCAGCACAGGGTTGGCAGGAATGTATGAATAATGCAAATATAATTCGGCCTCTAGTACAGTACAACCACGCTTGCAAGTCTCTACGGTCTTAGCCGGCAACTTTGTTAAAGTTAACGAATTGGACCCAGTTTTGCTAAACTGTACCAACTACGCTTAATTGCTTTTTAGAAAGTGATATTCATTTTAGTTAAATTAACTCATGGTTTAACTACATAGCTAAATTAACATATTATTAATAAAACAGGATATATTTAATCAATATTCGAGGATACGTACGTAAAACCACTTTTATAAGTCTCTATGACCTTATCCGGTAACTTTGTTAAATTTATCGAATATGGCCCAATTTTGCTGAAATATGACAACAACATTAAATTGATATTTAGAAAGTGACATTCATTTGTGTAAGTAACTCATAGTCCAACTACTGAAATTAATATTTTGTAAATAAATAAAAAATATTACTCAGAATATGCTTGACACAAACGTGTGAATAATGTGAAGATAATTCGTTCATTGGTACAGTACAACTCCGTTTCCAAGTCTCAATAGACTTATTACTACTACTATTATAGTTAACACATTGGACCCAGTTAATAAAACGCACTATATAACAATAGTAGTCAAATCGGCAGACAGCCACCTGATAAAAAATGGTCACCGTTGCCTATAGACGCCTGCAACTTTGTGACACGCTTCGCAATTGACTCCATGTCGTAGCGCATAGGGAAGACGTTAGATATCAGTTATCTCCCAATTATTATTTTATGCAAAATAACGTTTATTTTACTAAAGAACCTTTACCTACTAGCACAGTACTTAAACGAAATGAAAGTAACAGACTGCGAGTGATGCCTTTGTAAAAATGGGGGTCTACAGCGGTCGACTTTGGAGAATCGCTTAAGGTACGGCTTCATCTGGGATAACGTTACAGATATAGGCCGTTTCACACAAATATGGTGATGGGTTTAATGCGTTGCTTCAGATGCGAGATTGTTAATAACGTTAAATATTGACAGATAACGTACGTATAATACTAATTTGGCTATGCGTTAACGCTTTAAATAAGATGCATTCGGCCTCAGCCTGAATCTTTAACACTAACGCAGATGAAATCGCATTAGTGAAATTGACACGTGTCTAAATATACTGGTAGTTGTAAGATATAGCATAAAGTTCCACTTTATGTTGATATTTGTCATTTTATCATATGAATCTGCGAGAAAGACCTTTTTAGGCCCCCTGATCAAACAATAGGGTAGATAATAATCAAATCAATAGATACAATTTTTATCATCTTACAAAACTCTACGACCTCATAGATTTTGTACAACATTATGAAGTCATAAATTTTTACATGTGATAAAAGTTCAAATATCTCGTTAATTGTGGTTTAAGCAGTAATTAAAATTATGTCAATAATGATACTTTAAAACTATTATAATATGATGAGATATTTTATAATCTCTTTTTATTATGTAAATAATGTTAGAATATTTTGTAACATAATTATGTCATAATGGTTGACCAGTGCCCACTTCGCTGAGCATCATTAAAAAATACACAAGCACTCACGCACACATGCACACACGCACGCACGCATATCAAGGTTTAATTAGGTTTTGTTTCCTTTAATTAATTCATAAACGCACAAAGCACTCGCTGTTATTGCTAGAGTTTAACCCGCGGCAGCTGCCGCGGGTCAATCTCGAGTGCCTACCTACCTCTTGTTTAAAGAGCAGGCGTTTATACAGGTTATACTGTACTAAATGTTTATGTGAGTGCTATTCGCACCCGGAAGATTAATTTCATTTTATATCGCAAACTATCCCATCTCCCGGCATGAGTATTTATGTCCATTTTCGGCATTAAAACTACACATTTAAATAAAATTACACCAAAAGTGATCCAGTATCCCTAGTTTTTCCGTGAAAGCTTAACCGAAAGACATATCGAGTTACTGTCGCATTTTTTATAGACGAAAATTTTGTACATCTATAAACTTGAGAAATGATTGATCTCATCCAAACTTTCATCCCCTAGTTCAAATCGTCCTAGTTTTATTTATTTATCCCCCGTCTATTTAAAAACTACATAAATGAGAACAATTATAAAAAGGACAAAACGAAAAAAAACGAATAAAAGGAACAAAATGGACAAATAGGACAAAGAGGACAAAAATGACAAATAGGACAAAAAATACAAATAGAACAAAAAGAACAAATGGGACTAAAAGGACAAAGATGACTAAAAGAACAAAAAGGTCAAAAAGGATTAAAAGGATAAAAGGCAGGTTAAGGCCAAATCCATAAACCGCGTAACAAAAAAAAACTATCAGTGACAGTGACATTTATTATGTTTAATGTCTTTTTTGACGTTCCCGCCTCTTCTCCTTTCCCGCGCTCGCGCTGATATACAATTCATTCGCTGCCCACTCCCGCAAGTTAATCATATGTATAACATAATAAAAAGTGCCTTTATCCGTACTCCAATTCCTGTTATGTGTGTTGTATGTGTTCAATCTCAGCAATCAACTAATAAGAAGAAAGAAAACGGTTCGGCCCAAAGAAAACAGCAGCAACAATCAAGTAAGTCGCACACAAAGCCCTTCCAAACCTATTTACAAAACCAGCAACTATAGTCCACCCCTCTTTGGTTCACACCAAGCACAAAAAAGACAAAAAGGACAAATAGGACAAAAAGGACGAAAATCACAAATAGGACAAAGAGGACAAATATGACAAATAGGAGAAAAAGGACAAATAGGAAAAAAAGGACAAAGAAGACCCAAATTACCAAAATGACGAAAATGTCCAATTACAAAAAACCTATCCTACTTTTTGGGATAACCTTTACATAAATCTATCCCCAAAGTCTATCCCACTATCCGGGATAAAAAGTATCTCTTATCCACCCTCGGTATTAAAATTACATATATATATCGATTTTCAGCCAAATTGTGATTTTATAATATTAGTACTACTGTACCACAGAAGTCGTGATAGCTTAGTAGATTAGGCACCCGCTTCTAATTTCTATAACGTTGGTTATATTAGTACTACTGTACTACAGAAGTTGTGATAGCTTAGTAGATTAGGCACCTGCTTCTAATTTCTATAACGTGGGTTATATTAGTTCTACAGTACAACAGAAATTGTGATAGCTTAGCAGATTAGGTACCCGCTTCTAATTTCTATAGCGTGGGTTGGAATCCTAGCTGGGAAACATGTACTGCTTAATCACATCTGTGACCTAATTTATATATTACTAGAATTACCGAGTACTGATACTGAAGAAACACCTAATCAAGGACCAATACTTCCAATAATCAATACTTGATACCTCTAATTTTTATTCCTCAAGACCTAAGTATAAAATAGACGAATATACAGAAAATTTGTGAATAGCCAATGAGACTTAAGTTATTACTGGTGGTAAGAAGAATTTTAAATAGAGGAGTAAAGATGATTAGTTACGGCTGTTTCATTACATTTAATTAGGTTCTTGAAAAAGTTTCGTCACTTTAACAAAACAAAAATTGTTAGAAAGTTTAACTAGAAGGTATTTTGTATGAATATAGAATAATAAATATTTTTCCATACAAGCACTTCAGAGGAACAAAAAAATTATAGTCGGGTCGCCATGTAATGTGGCGAGAAGCGACAATAGAATAAAAGAAAAATAATAATACATACTCTACCACACGTAGATAATACTTATATTGCTTAATCAGTTTCGTGACCTAATTTGCATATTGCTAGACTTAACGAGTACTGATAGTGAAAGAAAACTTAATCAATAAATTTGCACATCTAGATTACAGTTTAATTATCATTGGTTAGATCTTGAAAAATAATAATGACGTTTTAACAATAATTTAAAAATAATATTTTTTTAAAACTATAGTTGAGATACGTGCCATTAAATTCGAAAAAATGTGTTCTTCCGTGTCTCTTTTCTGTAACTAAATATTTATGGTTGAGTTTTTTAATAATTTATATATGGTATGATAAAGTATATTTTTTTTAAAAGACGAAACACGTTAGAAGTTTACCATCATTACAGAACTCGTGATAGAAGGGAGGTTAGCACTGAAAGCCAGCGTTGTGTCAGATAAAACTCCGGCATAGCAATAAGCTGAGTACAGACCTCATGTGCTGAAAATACGGCCTACATGTTCTCAAAATTTGTTTCTTTCTTTTTAGTATGATTTGTAATTAGTATAAGTACGTCGCTACTTCTTCAAACCAATTCTTTTTCTTTATTTTTCTTTCAACTTTTTATGGTGGATGATCAGATATGTTCCCGGCCAGTTTTTGTTCCACAAATATTACATAATTTTATTTCGGGTAATTTGTTTTATTATTCCTCTAAAGAAACTTGTTGTATAATACAATTATAATGTATGCAAAATTATAACACAAGGCTGTTTACGCCTTAAATTCTTGCATGTTTGATGTTAAAATTGCTACAAACAAAAACCCCTCTAATATTCTGAGACTGAAAATTTACAAAATTTTGTCTCAAATACCGCAAATAATTAATTACAAGACATACAAGACTAGATGACTCGGATAGCGACGCTCGACCCTACGCCAACGCCGTGTCGATCCGAGTCCAATTGACTTAACAAATACAAAATATTAGAAATTAACATAGAATCATGGAAAAAGAATATATGAAGATATATTCTTTTTCCTATATGAATAATAAAATAGGCTATATGAATGACAATAGCCTAATAAAAAAAGCGATATATTCAGATGATGCCACCATCGAATTACCCAAGAAGCTCGTTTACGGAAAATCTTCACTAAAACTAATAATTCAGCATCTTATCATTTGAACAATATTTTTTTACTTAAATTAGTGATAAATTAAAGTTCTAATAAGTTTCTTTTTCAATTTCATTATTAAATAACGGCAAAACCACGTGTTAACATCGAAAAATAACTATCCACAGATGCCAGCACTATCAAAATGTGTAGTAATAACTTGTGATATATATTAGATGGTTGTTGCTGGGAATACCTCAACACGAAACTTAAAACCTATACCTAATTATTCTTTAAAATATTGTTGCAAGCCGATACTAATCCTTTGCAGGTCTTATTACCTTTTTGAATTTGAATGATCTATTGTTCGCGCTAATCTCTTTGTTCATGCCGCCGTAAGACGTCATAAAACCTTCTTTTCTCTGTTGGTATTTCATGCAAATTCTTGTAAGCTATTAAGCTGACCATTTAACGATTTCAAGAACCAGTGGGCGGCATTTCGGTAGGAGGCCATGTCTAATTTTGAAATAGATGAGGGTCGGTCAGTCGGTAAATGCGCCAGTTGTGTTCTGACTGCGAATGAGGTGTTACCTAGTGGACTTTCGGAGCCAGTATCTTATAACGAGAAACTTTGCGCGATTTATTTACCAATGACATTTTCGAGTTTACATCCTACAAATTCATAACACTACTATATTTTCAACACAATATCCCATATTCAAGTTACAGCTAAAACTATGCAAAAACTCGTTTTCTGTACCGTTTAAATATTTATTTTCTAAGAACTGCCATCTACTGCTTTTTATTTGAACTAATTACCTTAGGCTATCATAGATAGGTGCGTTATAATTCTTAGAAATGTCAAACTTTCATTTTTAACCCAAAATAATAATGACTCGATACCCGTAACGCCATCTAACCAAGATGGTAGATCTAACTTCGAGGGTTCCACATTTTATACTGTGATTGTAATTCCTTAGCATTCTTCTTCTATGGTATAATTTACTGAATTTGATATGAAATATTTTATTAGCTATCTTCGCAACTATATATAATAAAGAAGGTAAATATAATAAAAAATTCTTAACAAGAATAAACAAACATACATTCAAATTTTTGGTTTAACTAAATGGTCTTTACTTTCAGTTTTTTATATGTGAATGTGACAATTGTGTGACTTTTATTTATTTATTAACTTGTATAATCTCTACTAAATTACTCTTAAGGTGTATTACTAAAAAACAATTGAGTATTTGTAATCATCGAAATACATGATTAATTTGTGTTTAATGACTTTTTAAATTAATATATTAAAGAAAACTTATATAAAATAATAATATCCCATAAGCTTCCTACTGCTGACAACAGTGCCGTAAATAGAACGGTGCCACGGGTGCCCAGGCACAAGGCGTAGACTCTGGGAGGCGAAAGAATGGCCAGACCAGGCAGGATTATTATTTTTTGGTTTGCTCGTGATAAGTTTCCGCTGCGCCCCTAGTGCTCGATTCCAACACATACGTACCTACATGCCAGTATCATCAAAAATGTCTGTTAACTTAGACAAAACATTGCGCTCATTGTTTTGGCAGCGCACCAGCGTATTTGTGTTTTAGTTCTGTAAAAAAATAGAAATTTCTTCCAAAATATTAGATAATTGGTGCACCAACACCTAAGTCCTTGTGCGTTATTTCATCACCCTGAATGAAATAAAGTAGGCCTTTACATAGAATTGCTCTAGCTAGGGTACCTATAATATTTAAAAAAAACAAGGGCGCGGTTCTAGAAGCTCGCATAGGGCGCAAAAAAGGCTATTTACGGCAAAGGCTGACAATATACTCCGCTACGCTGGTCGTGGGCGGATTGGCACGTTTGACATATCAGATATCTCGACGTCTAGGTTTCATCACGACGTTTTCCTTTAACGTTAGCTCGTAATGATTTTAACAATATGCATATTAGGTTAGAGAACCACCTATACTATTCACATTTGTTGTTTCTACGTGATCTATCCCAGTATAAAAATAGACACTTAATCGTAAGTAAATTATAATTCGTCCCAAGTCAGTCGTTTGTATCTGGAATGGCACGCACCGGACTACCCGACGTCGTCATTAGTAAATGGAGTTCCGCCGCAAACTCGTGCCAACCCTGAATTTTAAGAGCTTCGACGTGTTCAAATATCGGCCTATTGTAAAAAGTCGTTCGAGTTATACGAATTCCCTTTATTATTATGAAATTTAGCGATTGAAATATTTAAGCTATTTTAAAATATAATCAAAAGGGATATTTTATTAGAAAAATAATCTAATATCGTTGACAGTTGACAAATAATAATAATAATTAAAAGAGGGCGCTGTTTTTTGACCTATTTAGTATTACTTTATACCTTTTCCATTTAAATTTGTAGATATATTTTATAAAGAAGCTTTTTTATGTTAATTATTTCCAGTCTTTATAGTAAGTACATACAGGTACCCAATTTTATGGAAACTCATCCATATACAAGGTCGTGAAATCTAAAGAAAGAAGATGTTGATGATGAACAGTAAATGTAATATGTATAGGTTTACATTGCAAGCCGTAAGGGCTAGCGCACGGGTCCGAAACTCAAAGGACACGGGTTCAATTGCTGGCCGAAACGGATGCACCACTTAGGCGGCTTTCTGACTTAATGTGCATATTGTTACAATAACCACGTCCAAACAACGGTGAAGGAAAACATCGTTATGAAACCTGCACATCGAGACAACCGATGTGCTAAACCAGCCAAGCCGCCATAGAGAAGCGTGGCGGGTATACTGTCCGTTCTCCTGTAATGGGAGGCCCGAGCCCCGCACTGTACTTTACATTTGATGGCTGTCTATCTAATAAGTGACGAGGCTACAAAATGAAGTATGATCATACATACATATATGAATATATTAGTCGTGACTTGAAGATTTAGATATTTAGCGCTTGTGTAGACGGCACTGCCGGAACACTGCGCCGCCATAACGCCACCACTGCGCTGCTATTCTATGAATGAATATGTATAAGCGAACATTTTTCTAAATTCTTGTTAAATTATGATCAAAAACTATTTTTTATAAGAAATATTTATCTGCCTAAGTAGACACAATTTAGTACCAAAATCGGCAGTCAGTGTAAAGGTAACTTAAAAATAAATAGGAACCAACCTAATTTGTACCTACATAAATAAATAGCAAGAAATAATAACTCTACAACGAGCTCGTTTACTTGAAGGAAAGCAAAGATTTCCGTATAATAAGCAATTGCAAATTTACATAATGGCTTCCGAAATCGACCTGGGGTCATTTTGGCTTGGAAAAATTAATATTCAAGGCATTGTAATCATGAAAGTTTTTATTGCTTCCATTCCAAGTTTAACGTATTATTTAATTGTAATCTTAAATGTGGAATTTCATAAAAATTGCTGCAATTTAGGAGATAATTCGTTAAATTCAAAAGCACTTTTAGAAAGCTTTCTGAAGTCAAAAGTGTTCCTTTGTCTAACTTTTGAAATATAGAGCACATATGAAATTCTAAAATATTGAAGATTAGTTTAAAATATTATCTAAGTTAGGTTGCCTGGAAAAGATTGACTTCAGCGATAAAAGGCCGCCTATTGTTTTTACCGAGACTATATTGTTATTATACTTATATTTCTATTGTGTATAGTAATTCTTGAAGCTATTACATAAATATATGTATGTTTGTATTGTCATTAGTACATATACGTGTGTGTATATATATGTTATTTGCATATGTATATATATATATATATATATATATATATATATATATATATATATTATTTTGTACTTATATGTACTATGTTTATGTTTCTTTATTATTCGTCATTATTTTTTAACTGCTCCACCGTCTGTAATAAAATTTTATCAATCCCTGCCAAGGGTTGCCTGGAAAAGACCGCTTCTTAGTGATAAGGCCGCCCATTGTATATCTTTTATCTATTTTACTTCTATTTGTGCTTTGGTGTACAATAAAGAATTATCTATCAATCTATTGTAATCGTACATTTTTGCATATGTGTATTTGGTGTGCAATAAAGTGTTATTTAATTTTAGTTACAGTGTTTTAGTGTATAATATAATATATAATACCAGCCCATAAATCCCACTCCTGGGCTCGGACCTCCCACTATTGGGGTACGGACAGTATACCCACCACGCTTGTCCAAAGCAGCTTGGCAGATTTGACACATCGTTTATCTGGATGTGCAGACTTCATTACGATGTTTTCCTTCACCGCTGTTAGCAGGTGGTAATTGTAACAATATGATGCACATTAGGTCAGAAAACTGCCTAAGTGGTGCATGCGTTCCGGCTAGGATTCGAACCCGCGCCCTTTGAGTTTGACAGCTACCGGTGGCGGCCACGCACCACCGCGCGAACAAAAGTGACGGTGGCGTATAGCTATTATCATCAACACGTATGCGGTGAGTCCCTACAAAATGTATGAAAAAGCGCGTGAACTGCTAGTCGCTGGCCACCGGTGGCTCTGGTCGGTGACTCGTTTGGGCCCAACCTTAGGGTACCGTAGCGAAATACCAATAACAGTGACCATTCGTCGACACAATAAATGTTGATTCCATAGAGTTGTTAATATCCATGACAATAACTTAATTAAATAATAACAGCCCATAAATGTTCCACTTCTGGGCTCGTCCCTCCCAATTTTATAGAGCAACAGGCAATACACCCGCTACCCGCACTTGTCCAAAGTGGCTTGGCGGGTTTCGCACATCGGTTATCTGAATTTACAGGTTTCACCACGATGCTTTATTTCACCGTTGGCACGTGATAATTGTGACAATATGCACATTAGGTCAGAAAAACGGCCCAAGACATGTATGCATTATTCAGCCAGGATTCGAATCCGCGTCCTTTGAGTTTAGAACGCGAGCGTGTTGACCACTAAGCTGCCACGCCATTTTAGGGTACCATAGCTAAACATAAAACATCCGTCAATACAACTAATGTTGATTTGATACAGCTACTAAAATTCAGGATAGTTAATAACTTCTTACTATATCTTAGAATGAATGAGCTATTTGATTTGGTCCCTACGTTGCCAGTCTATCATCGCACCACTCGCAGGCATT
Organism: Dendrolimus houi; assembly: GCA_039645545.1. Classification (NCBI taxonomy): domain Eukaryota; kingdom Metazoa; phylum Arthropoda; class Insecta; order Lepidoptera; family Lasiocampidae; genus Dendrolimus; species Dendrolimus houi. The sequence goes on from CM077136.1 coordinate 12,425,175, forward strand.
TGGCAGTTCATCAACAGTTCCTTGACACTTGGAAGTCTTCCACTGCACGTGGCGCACGCTCTTTCATGTCATATATGTGCATGTTATGAAATGTACTCCCTCCCACGGTTTTACCAGGGCGCTACAATATCAAGAAGAGTGTAAACAGATACTTACTTAAATTCTCCACGAGTTAGGCAACGTATTGGTTCCTTTACTGTTGCAAATGTCCATGACCGATGGTAACCACCACAAGTGGTCTGATTACCAGATTGCCTACAAGCAAACATAAAAATTATATCTAATATTTAATATAAGTCCCTTGTAACTTTTGCGTAATAAATAAGTAATGTTCAAATTGACGTGACCGTATAGCATGTCAGTTAAGAAATCGGCTAATCAGCCTTAACAAAATGGACTATACCTATTTTCGCTATCATGAGCATATCATCAAATAATACAAATTATACAGCACGTGGCCATGACGCTTTGCCAGCCATAATAAATTCATCACGCGACCCTGCATCGCGCCTTATAACACGCTATGACCTCTTGGAAATTAATATACTCTATTTACATGCATCCCCTACTACTCTATTATACTCTGTATGTAGGACAACAGGATTAAACATTCTGGATATACCTATCTGTCATTTATTATGTTGCTTGTCCACTAGTAATCAAAATTAGTAGAGTACTTATAGTACGCTATCGAAATGATACAGATGATCCGATATGCATCTGTAATAGGAACATTCTAGAATAATTTAGAACAATCCAACAGCTGCCTCACGGAGTGAGCACGACCTGAAAACTACAAAAAACTTAAATTGGTTGAGTCAATATTATATAAGACTAGCGGTCCCGGCAGACGTTATCCTGCCCTGAAAAAAAAAATATTACCCGATTCCAGGGCCACCTACCGAAACCAATTGAAATTCAAAACAATTCTCGAAACCACCTGAATACACACAAAAAATTTCATCAGAATTGGTCCAGCCGTTTAGGAGGAGTTCAGTCGTATACACAAAGATATTGTCTGTTTAAGAAACCAAGTCATGGTTGCAAGGCTATCGTGTTAGAGTGGTGTCGCGCACCATGAAACAGAATAAGGACCTTTTTTAGCGGGGGAAATTCGATTGAAGACTAACCGCATCGGGGGACACGCGGCCAGAGCGTGTGGGATTCTCCAGGTTGGGGTGACATTAGCACCTCCAAAGCAGTACTATTACCACCCAAGTCAAGGATACTCGCTAAAACCCCTCGGTATTACTTCCTTCGCCTTATGCCAGGGCTATGGAATCGCTGAGCTCGACCAACTCCGTATGCCCTGGGAGGCTGTGGCCCCAATGGCTACATCCACTGCCACAGGGGAAGTATAGCGCCCGGCATCGTCGAGCTTACCTACACCAGAATACGAGATGACTTCAGAGCATTGAAATATATAGGTACCTTGGTTCAATTGTATAAGTAGAAGATATGAATTGATAAATTTAAAATCCTTTGCCGTCTCGTGGAACGATTTGCGCATGCCACCTAATTCAACAAAAATTCTAAATTTGTATTCTTAGAATTTGTTAGTCGGAGAAAGCCCGCGATATTTATCTTGCTCTTTTTAAATTCATTGTACAAATTCGTCGCCTCTACACATTTATTATATACAGATTACATATCTATTAATACTTGAAAAATAGTTTTTAGTAGTAGATTTTAGAAAACTTAATTATGTAGAATTTAAAAGCATTAAAAATTCAATTTAAGCCAAAATAGATGTTGCATATTATGTTGCAACAGTATTTAGTTTCATAATAATAAAACAGTTGAAAATGTATGTGACGTGTTTTTATAAAAAAATGAGAAAAAAGCCGCTTATAATGCGCTCTTGTCAATAGTAAAAACTAGGCTTCAACAATACTTCATAACCAGTATTTTCTTCCATGCTATACACGTACAGCAGTATACAGCTGAATAAAAAGGTATATTCCTTTGGTCTTTGAGCTCATTGTCTTATCTATTATTTCTTAATCTAGGACCAACCGACTACTTGAAATGGATTAGACCTATAAAGTAAACAATTTGATGCGATTAACAACAAATTAGAGTTAGGACTCTCAACTTGAATTAATTGTGATATGAAGACTGTATTCTGGAACACTACTCATGAGTCAAACAACACTTAAATTGATAATGGGTAAAATAGAAATATTCTACAACTAAACGACGGTTTAAGCATTGAAGAACAATTCTTAAGATGGATGTATTGTCACAATTATACACTTACAGCAATTCGTTTAAAAGCTTTGTAATCGTAAAAAATGATTGCAGAAAACTCTGTAGACCATAACATAACAAATACTAAAAGAGAATTTTTTGACTCCGCCGCCGTCCACTGTGTGGCCTGTCCACTTCAATTTTAAACTTCCACTTCAACTTTGCTGTTATGCTGTTTATACTATACCTACGAGTTTCATTTTTTCGCGGATATCTGAACTTTTCACGTGGACTCTTAGTTTTATTTCTCCCATTCCTGACGCACACATTATTCAGGGATTTGTTTCTTTTTTTGTTATTTTTATCTTTTAATCTCTTTTTCTTTCTTTTATCATCTTTTAACTTTTGTGCATTCTTATATCTAGTAACATTGATTTTCTGCTTATTACTATTGCTTCTAAACATACTACTTTAAAAAGTTCTACTGCTTTTGGAGTATTCATGGTATACATTTCTATTTATATATTTACTTTCTATATGTTACATTTTGCTTATTGTATTCTATTTCCTACCTTTATGGCCTCTCTTATTACATTATTCTGTTTCCTATTTTGCTATTAGTTTTAAGTTACTACATTGCACTATTTTTACATAGAACTAGTATAGTTTTATGGTCTTTCAGTTTAATATTCGCCATATTCTATTTCACTGCTCTCACGCTTGCCTTATTTACTGTAACTCGTTAAAATTTTGACGTAAGCAAAGCCATAGCTTAGCCTAGTCATACTTGTAATGTAAATTTTTCACTAACGGTAATATTGAATGAATACTAAGATAAACGAAGCTGTCTTTACCCAATATAGCATTACTTCCGAAGTATCTTTGTACCGAAGTAAGCCGTATAATCTTTGCGTCGGCAGCTTCGCTGAGAAGACTTCAAAAATTCCTGCCTACTACTACTAAAGTAAAAATTGCTCAATCTCTGTTACTACCTATACTTGACTACGCGGATACCAGTGATGTTCTATAGGTAAATGTTGTTTTATTAAATCTTTTCAAAATTCCCTCAACCAGTCTTTATACAAAGTTTCATGCGTCTGAACCAGTCACACGGTGCTAGGTCAGGGCTGTAAGCAGGGTGATCTACGAGTTTGACCGGCGTGCTGTCCAGGAAGTCCCTCGTTTTGAGCGCGGTACGGGTAGGCGCGTTGTCGTGATGGAGAAGTAGCCCGCGGAGACCTGTATCAGGTCGCTTGTTGCTCACAACAGAGAAAAGTTCTGCCAAGTATTTCTTATTATTTTAAGTCATTTGGTAGTATACCATTTGGCGTTGATACTTCTTTGGTTCTGTAAAGGAATTGACACCAAGTAGCCAGTCAAATTGAAAAAACTCGCGATCAAAATCTTGCCCCTGCTTCTAGATCACTTCACTTTGGTAGGAGTTGATTCGTTATGAAACACCCAAATCGTCGACTGGTGCTTCATTTCTGGCTCGTATTGATAAATCCAAGACTCATCACCTGTAATAATATCGTAAAAACGCCGAGTCGAGCCTACTTCAAATTTATTTATCATATCACGGCACCATTCCACCCGGGCCTGCTTCTGAGCATCGGTGAGGTTGTGCGGCACCCAGCGTGAAAGTATCCTCCTCATGCGAAGATGCACATGTAGAATCTCGTAAAGGCTTCCCGATCCAATCTGCAGTACGTGCTAAATCTCTTGATACGTAACTCGCCTATTGTCTTGGATTAAATTTTTCACTGCTAGTACATTTTCTTCCATAACAGCCGTTAAAGGGCGACCACTTCTTTCTTCATCCCCCAAAATTAGTCGACCGCGCTTGAATTCGTTGTACCAACGATACACGGTTGCCTTAGAAGGGCCTTCATCCATGAATGACACTTGAAGTCATTGTACATATTGTACGATTCGTCCGGTGTCGGGCGACACTTGAAATCGTAAAAAATCATAGCACGAAAATGTTGCCGGCACAGATCCATTTTTCAATGAGACATGATAATTTAAATTAGCTCGCAAATAATGTGGAAGGAAATTCTGAAATTGGAACTTACCTATTTTTAGTTATAAATAATCATATTTTCAAAATAGATTATTACTGGCTAATCTCTCATACATAAAAAACTTATTTCCGCGATACTTTCTGAGTGGCCTGGTATATCGACGTAACACAAGAACATCTATCTGTACAAGCTCGATCGACTTCAAAATATCTGTATACGGTTCATATTTAAGTTGCGCAAAAACCGTGTTTCCGAATATCGTAAGAAGCTTAAATGGTTACGTATTCACATTCGCCGAAATGTTCACTTACTTTCTCTTTGGTACAATGTTTTTTGTCATCCTCGTACCACTCCTTATTTAAAGGAACGTTTTGATTTCCTACATCTTTTTCATTTCCGTTATTTGCACTCTAATAATAATCTCTCCTTAATGACACCTGTACACACTTCTTTCTTCGTTGATAACCCCTTCACTGTAGAGGCTGTTCGTTTATGGAAATCACTGCCACTCAACATCAGACAAGCTAAATCTATATCCTCTTGTAAACTGATGATTACTATTTATTTTCGGTCCTCTCAGGTCTAATAATGCTGCTGATTCTATATATAGTGTGATATGTTTTATGTTTGTATAGTATATTATTTATTTACTCATTCTTGGAATGTTTCGTATTGTTACGAGTTAAAATTAAATGAATTAAAATGCCGTTGGAATTATTATAGAGTTGATTAAAACTATACAAACACGTATAACACAGGTACAAATATAACCGAGCACAACAAGTCCAAACGTAATGCAGAAAGTCGTAACTTAATAAAACACGCAAAGTCCGTCACTAGTAGATTCCCGATTGTAGTACACATGTCTCGCTTCGGTCGTGGTTCTCGCTCGACTGACCCCTCCCTCAATCAGGCCATCGTTTTACACTATACAAATGCAATGTGCCTGTATCGAAGTCGACATAATCCAAAACACCTGGCTAATGAGTCGGCCGCAACTGGCCATAAATGAATACAATAAACAATGGGCTGTTTTCTAGAAACGTATGCCAATAAATAAGTAAGCAAAAGAAGACAATCATAAAATAATTACAATTAGTTCAAATGCCGACGGGTAATAAATGTGCTTCAAAAATCTGTACGTGGAATTTGTCTTTGTTGGCGCTTAGGTTGTAACAATATTATTTTTTGTCTTCAACCGCCACTGTTGTTTTAATATTTTCCTTAGTTTAGGGTAGAGGGTTGCCTGTAGAATTCAATTTAAGCAATAAGACTGCCCTTTGTTCACTATTTATTATACCTAGTTCTTAAGAACGTAGTATTAATTTTTGGTGAATAATAGAGTGATTACATTTAATTATACATGCTCATACATACTTCCTAAATAATAACAATCTCTAAATACGTTTGCATAAACACCTGTTTCAGTAGGACACTCGTTTAATTTTTTCCAATCTTTACAAGACTGTTATGCGAAAATTTTGTCGCACGAACAACCGTTTTTAATGAGTTTCTCAGATCCACTTTTAGCATTATTATCTTTGAAGTTTGCTCATAAGAATTCGCAACTGGCCCTTATTTTTGATGACGGTATTCTCCTTCGGGTTTAAATATCATATTGAGCGCATACTCTTAAAGGTTACAATCATTATTATTACTTTCAAACAAATTCTCGCTTTCAATCTTATACTATAATGCAATCGTTAAAAGAGATTTAAAATATCATGGTATTTATGCATTAATACTGGAGACGCAATCAAGCAATCTCCGCGGGTAGGGGTTTATGTGTTCAATGTATAGCCAGCCCTTATTTCCCAATTAAGAACTGGTGCCCGGAGAATACAGAATTTTGCACTTACCTCACAGTCAGGCACCAGCCCACGACAGCGCTGGTTCAGGGAATCGGCCGCTGCTTATCACTTGGCGATACAGGTGGCGAAGTCCTTCAACACAAGCCCCGGGGCGCAAGGGACGCAGATACATTGACCACTTAAGTTTTTAATTATTTGAGGCGGTTGTCCTAGTTACTAGGTAACTGGACGCAGAAATCTATGATAGCTAAACTAGTTTGTCATTTATGCGGGTGCGATACTAGTTACGTGCGTCGCGGTAGCGTGGCGTTTGGCAACGTACTGACTCACAAGTTACAAGACGCTATAAACCCAAGGCACAATTGTCAATTGGGAAATGGAAATTAGTGGCGCCAACAAATACTATAATAAATATGTATATAAGGGATCAAAGGGTTCATAGCAAATTTAATAAGGAGACAAAAAAGAGGAAGGCTAATTATTTGTCTTTGATATTTCTTTTATATTTGCGTTCGATCGACATTGCACCTGGATCAGGTAGAAATGTAGTCTAAGATGGAACACGCTTACCTAGAAGGTTCTGTTCACGCGAGACTTGAAGAAACCTAAATTGTATGTTTCAGGAAAAACAGACAACGGCAAGGAGTTCCATTCTTCAAAGGTACGTATGATAAAAATGAAAGTATCGCGCTTCATCCGCTTACTTTGTATTTTCACCATGTATTGGAGGCGTGAGCTCGTACGTCTGCTTGTCTGGTGGTAAAATATAGGTTCTGAATTCGATCCAGCTGATTCATGTAATTTTTAGAATTTGTCTGTTTTATCCGTGCAAGAACGGAGAAAAATGCAATTTCCTGCGGCGGGCGGCCTGTCGTAAGAATCGACAAAACAACCCACAGCCAGGTGTTAGGGTATTATATAACGACCTTTAGTTATGTTTCGGCATTAGTGACCAGGTTCCAGTCTCCCTTAAGAGAGCAACAGCACCTTTGGTGTTGCAAAGGTCCATAGGCGATGGTAACCGCTTTCCATCAAGTGGGCCGTCTGCCTGTCTGCTGAACTCCTGCAATAAAAGTTAAAACAAGGAGATGGTAACCACTTTCTAGTGCTCCCATCTTCTATAGACGTTTATAATACTAAGTGCGAAGCCATCGTGTAGTCAACCTTTTAGGAAGGATTGCAGGGGATGGGATAAGAGTTATGGGATATGGAATGGATAGAGATAGTATAGGGAGAAGGTAAGCGGGTTATCGGAACTCTTACTCATCACACGAAACACAATTATCTCAAGATTCACCGTTTCACGCCGTCAGTCTGTGCGAACGTGTTATCACACCGAGTAAGCCGGCCCTAAGAGGTGAAATGATGACAATGATTCCAACATGGTTCTACCACTTTAAAAAATGTGTAAATTTGTCTCTCTGTTAGAGCGTTACGTGAAAGTTATACCCCGGGTCAGTATTTAGAATACTTTTATCGCGATAATAGACGTAATTTCTGTGGGATAGATAGAAGTCGTGGTAGCTTAATGGCTAGCGCGTCCCAAACCCAAAGGGCGCGGGTTCAATCCTGGCCGGAACACGCATGCACCACTTAGGCAGTTTTCTGACCTAATGTGCATATTGTTACAATTACTACATGCTAATAACGGTGAAGAGAAACATCGTGATGCAACCTGCACATCGAGATAACCGATGTGTAAAACCTGCCAAGCCGTCTTGGACAAGCGTGGCGGGGGTATACTGTCCGTCCCCCTACAGTTGGAGGCCTGAGCCGAGCAGTGGGACATTTATGGGCTGTTGTTACTAGACAGAATGAATGAAGGAATAACTTTATTGCACATATATTAAAGTACAATAGGCGGTCTTGTCGCAATAGGTGATCTCCCCCAGACAACGACTACAGTATTTACTGGCTTCATAATTATTAAATGAAAGATTACAATATTCATTTATTTGCATTCGTCATAATTATATTATTAAAAGAGTAATTTATTTATATTTTATATATGTCACACATTCTACATTACTACATTTAATTTACATGTATCCTAAATGTTATTGTAAACAAATTCTCGAATTGAATAGAATGTCATGTTTGCCAAATAATCAAATAACTTAGTCCTATAAATTTTAAATGTATTTACATGTCCTAATATCAAGGGGTAACTTATTATAAATTTTTATTGACATCGCAAATATGCTCAGTGAAAAATATCGTTTTAAAGTGTTTATTAAATTTTAATGTCTCGCATTGGTGTGTGCTGCGAATGTTTTCGTTTTCGTAGATAGAGCCACATGGCATGGCGCGATAACTGCTCGTGCAGCGTTCTCGTGAATAGTTGCTGTTCTTGCCGTGTAATAATCTCTTTTAAACATAATTTTATACTATTGAGATGCATCGCTCCCCTCCATACGGCCGTTCTACCTCTAATCCGAATGTAAGTTCGGAACCTAGCCGCCCTGCTAGCAACACCGCCGTTTCCAGAAGACGTGCTAAAATGTCTGATAATGAACTACAGGACTCGTTTAACCTCCTTGCAGCCGACCTCAAAACGTGGAAAAATGATTTAGATTGTAATTTTAATAAATTGAATGAGCGTTTTACTATAATGCACAACGAAATATCTGACATTAAAAGTTCTATGTCCGAAATTAAAAAAGATATCAGTGCAATAAAAATTGAACAAGAGAACATGGATAAGCGCTTATCAAAAGTTGAAAATTATCAATCGCTTCACTCGGAGAATATATCGGATGTTAAAGTTACGTGTGAGTTCCTGTCCCAACAGCACATTACGTTGTCTACTCGTGTATCTGATATCGAACATGACATGAAGGTCTTCGACCACAACTCCATCTTGATATCGTCCCTCGAGAATAAAATTGATACGCTTGAACATGCAAGCAAGACAATGTAATGTTGAAATAACCAATTTACCGGAAAGACGTAACGAGAACTTGATTTCGTTAATATTAAATATCGGTAAAGTGATCAAGTGCAATGTAACACAGTCGGATATTATCGCTATCCACCGCGTGCCGCATGCGCAGCCTGGTTGCACCAGGCCTAAGAATATTGTTATCAAATTTGTTTCTAGAATCCTCCGTGACAATTTCCTTAGTTCATTTCGCTTGGCCAAAAATATTACTACAGCTCAACTAGATATTCAGGGTTCCCCCCAGTCAATATTTCTTAACGAGCACCTAACATTAAAAAATAAAATGCTTTTTCGTGAGTGTCGCAAGGCAGCCAAGCGATATGGATACAAATACGTTTGGGTTCGGCATGCCACCATACTGGTTCGTGAAACCGATTCTTCTCCCATCTTTGCTATTAAGTCCCAGAGTGACATATCCAGAATTAAACCACGTAATCAGTCTGGTGTCACGATGTCACAGCCTTAAATTTAATTTTGTTAATGGTTTTTATTTATGTGATTACTTTTATAAATTATTATTTTTTCTCCGAGTATCTAAATTTATTATATTATATTTTTTCTGTGTTTTTATAATGTGTATAAAGGCAATCAGTTTTATTTTTAATTTTCTATCCAAAATTTCCATCAGGCCATTGATTGGTTTTAGTCCCATAATAACTATTATATTATATAAACATCATTCCTATATATTTGATTCTATACATAGCACTTATTATTATTATTTAAAATTTTCTACAACTTATGAGAATAGGCCGTATTGCAATAAAGAACAATACATAATAAATAACCCTATATATTATTGTTTATTAAATAATAAATGTCTCAAAGTCTCGTAGTTTATTTTCAAAATTGCCGCGGACTACGAACCAAACTTAATACACTTTATATGAATATATTAGCGAACTCGGATGATATAATTATTTTAGTTGAAACCTGGCTAATTCCCGACATTAATGAAAGTGAGTTTATAGATGATCGCTATGACGTTTTCAGAAGTGACCGAGATCGATCACTTTGCAATAAAAAAGATGGAGGGGGGGTTTTAATTGCTATTCTCAAATATTTAAAGCCCAGAATCCGTGACTTATCTTCCAACACCATATCGTTAACTGAAGTTGAATACTTATTTGGGGAAATTCCTACCAGACCCCCAAACACTTATAACATAATAAATGCCACCTACATAACCCCAAATACTAACGTTGAAGTATACTCCCGTTATTTTAACTACATGACAACCATTTTAAACGATACACAGGGTGACTCATTTATTATAGCTCTCAGAACTCAACTACTGTTTTTTATGACCAAATATATAAAATTATCCGATAAAATGTTCCCATTACGAAATATAAAACTTCTCACTTTCCGGTATGGTTTACTCCTTCCCTTGTTCGTCTTTATAAAAAAAAAGGAAAGCTTGGAAAAAATGGAAAACTTATAACAACAGCGTCGAATATGAAAGGTTCTCAACTCTAAGAAAGACATTCAAAAAACACAGTAATATTTGCTATAAGAACTATATAGATACGGTCCAAAATAGTATCTGCTCAAATATTAAATTCTTCTGGAAGTTCGTTTCAAACTTAAAACAAAAAAAAACCTTACCGCGCTCTATGCATTATCCTTCACAGTCTGCATCGACACCTCAGGATATCTGTACTTTATTTTCATTTTTTTTTAATTCTATTTACGAACCTACACACTTTGATAGTAACACATGGCAGCCACCTAACAACTATGCTGATAACAGTCCGTTAATCAATAATGTGCATTTGTCTCTCTCTAAAATAAGAACTGCATTAAAAAGACTTGACACTTCAAAAGGCCCGGGCCCAGATACTATACATCCAATTTTCCTAAATAAGACAGCTGACTCCACCTGTATACCTCTACACATAATATTTAATAAATGCCTTTTCGAAGGTGTATTTGCATCTATTTGGAAAGAGGCTTATATTATACCCATTTTTAAATCTGGGTCTAAACAAGACATCTGTAACTACCGGCCCATTTCTATCTTGTCCGCCTTGTCGAAACTTTTTGAAAGACTTGTACATAATAGTATTTATCCTCTATTGCACGACTCCATCATAGGAGAACAACGTGGCTTTGTAAAAAAACGTTCTACATGTACAAATCTCATTTTGTTTACAAACTACTTATTTGAGAGCATGGATGAAGGCGTGCAAGTGGACGCGATATACACAGATTTCAAAAAGGCTTTCGACAAGGTGGACCACCGGAAGTTGTTAGAAAAACTTGCCTACAATGGCATACGTGGTAATTTATTAAGATGGTTTGTTTCATACATCACAAATCGCACTCAAAAAGTCACCCTTCTTGGTCATTTTTCGGAAGTCACCTGCATCACCTCAGGAGTTCCCCAAGGATCAATTTTAGGTCCTTTATTATTTGTTATCTTTATTAATGACATTAGTTCCTGCTTCCATAATACTAAGTTCCTACTTTATGCCGATGACTTGAAGGTTTTCTGTCGAACATACACACATAATGATTGTGTTCATATACAAGAAGATTTAGATCGCCTCGCTATATATTGTCTGAACAATTATATACATTTAAGTATAAATAAATGCAACTCGATAGTTTTCACAAAAAAGTTAATAAAATCAATTATACTTACAAGCTTATGAACATGTCCCTTTCCCAAACTGAAGACGTTAGGGACCTTGGGGTGGTATTGGACAGTAAATTACATTTAGATCTTCACACACAACAGATTATTCGTATCGCTAATAAAATGTTAGGCTTTGTTAGTAGAACAAGCAAATTCTTTAATAGGCCACGAACATATTTTTATCTCTATAACACGATTATCAGACCTCAAGTCGAATATGCCACCCAAGTATGGAATCCTTTTTATAACAAATATACAGATGCTATTGAACGAGTTCAAAAAAGATTTCTACGTATAATGTATTATAGGTGTAGTAGCGGCCATCTCCCATACTCTCAATTATTACTTAAATATAACCTACTGTCACTCTCTAATAGACGTCTTTTACTGGGTGCTATGTTGCTTTATAAACTTTGTCACAATTATATAGACTGCTTGCCTCTTACTAACACTATATGTTACTGCGTCCCAAGGACAGTGCTTAGACGCGCGGTAAAAATTGGGCGGCTTTTTTCTACGACTTCCTGTCGTACTAACGCAGGACTTCGTGCCCCAATGTACCAACTCGTCAACAACTACAATATATATTTTGAAAACATCGACATATTTACACTTTCCTTGGGTGCTTTTAAAAAAGATGTTGTTAACGTCATTAAGGATAAGGCACTTTAATTATGAAACTTTCTTTTTTTTTAATCATTTTTATCTGTGTCTGTTATCTTTATCACCTCACATATATAATATGTATATAAGCATGTTGATGTGAGTGATTGGTTGCACGTGCGCGTGCATGTGTATGTATGTTTGTGTGTGTGTGTGTGTGTCTGTTTGTGTGTGTGCGCGCGTGAAAAGCGCGTGGATGCGCGCGAGTTTTCGTATATGTCCCGTATTTTATATATATATTTTTTTTAGGTATTGTACACTACCATCTTTTAGTTCGTGGATAATGTAGTTGGATAAGCATTGATTTTATACTATATACTTTTTTTTTATGTAACTTTAGTGTATATCTGTTTATTATCCTAAATAAATAAAAAAAAATTAAAAACATGGCATATGAGACAGCAATTCACTGATAAATACGTTATTATAGCAACAATAGTATTTCATATAAAAAATAGTTGACGAACAATATAGAAATTCATATGAACTGTACACTAGAACCGGGGGGCACAAATGGCCAAAGGTTGTCATAACGAAGGACCCAATTCGATTATCTTGCCGCGATAAAAACATTACGTGACCTGAACACATAAAATAGAAAATAAGTTTTTTATTTACTTCAACAGAATCTGAAAAGTTCAGATTTGTTTTAGTATTTGCACTTTTTAGGGTACCGGTATTTTAGTTAAACCGGAGCCCTTAATAAAACGTTGCGAGTATCTATGTCTCTTTTCCGTCTATTGCAATGATCACGCGTATATTGCTAATACCAATACTGTAATGGATTGCCTTAATGGCAAGTTCCACTGTATAACCTATTCACTAGTGATTATTTTTCATTAATTCCTATCAGGTGTAACGTGTGTGTAGTTATTTATTTAGTTCTGATATGCTTTTACAATAGTATATTCATTTGAGTAAAAAATAACTAATATTTTGAATTTATGACTTATGTAAAAGATATATTTTAAATAATATAACATTAAAAAGCGAAAGAAACTTATGTTTTCTATTGGGTGATTGTTTTTTCTTAATTGCCGAAAGCAGCCAAAGTTGAGCTTGCGAGCTCAAAAAAGTGGGGGTTTATTTATTATTATGTAGTAGTGTGTTTGTTGATAAATATCATTAAATAATTGTAATACAAATTATTACAAAATAAACAGATAGTCTAATTAAGCCCATATAGATCGATGGGTGAAATTAGACAGAAAGCTATATTCTATAAATAATCACAACAGAGTAATAATAAAATTGCAAAGCAATTATATGAATGGCTACTATTTATTTAACTGAGGAATCGGCAAAAAAAATCAATGTTAGCCAATGACACGCCTCTAGGGAACCTCTCACTTTGAGCAGATACTTAGCCGATTTCTAAAGAGCTTAGACAACTTTATAGGCTTTTTCCGGGGAGTTTCTTGGCACTTCCTCTACTTAGAAACAGCGATAAAGCGTTGCGAAGCAGTGTACCTAGATTAGGAAGCAGGCTTAGTTTGTAATGGAATAACAGTCAAGAAAACCACAAATATTGGGTGGTTATGTATATATTGTTACGAGTTACAGGACTCGAATTAAAATGCCGTCGGAATTAGGTACTATAGAATTTATTAGAACTATACAAACACGTATAACACAGGTACAAATATAACTGAACACGATCAGCCCAAACGTAATGTGCGATTCAATAACACGCGCAAAGTCCGTCACTATATAGATTATCGAATGTACAAACGTCTTGTCTCGCTAGTGGTTATCGCTTGACTGACGATCTCTCCATTGGGGCATTTTTTTATACGGCACAGATGCAATATGTCTGCCTGGCAAGCTTCAACGCAATTACTTAGAAATTGTAACCCGCACACCTGCCTATTTATGCCTGCAAACGGCCATAACCGAGTACAATAGGCTGCTCTCCACAATAACCAATAAATAAGTAAACAAAAGAATTACAATTAGTTCAAATGCCGACAGGTAATAAAGTGTCTACAGGTATGCAGCTGTGAATTTGTCTTTTGTCGGCACTAGGTCGTAACAATATTTATACTCAATATTTCGTGGAAATATTATGAAAGAACCTTTTATATTTAAAATATTTTAACACTTAACCGCTTTCTTCATACGTCGAAGATGTTTTGATAATGTTCATTCATATAATAGGTTGGGGAAAAAGTCTTTTCGCATATATATGTATGAACTTGTAATAAGATCTCTTTGGCTATACCATTTGTATCTGGCTGGTTTTGGTATCATTAAAAAGTTTTAATTTTAAAGAAGACAATTCCAAATTCAAATTAGGAAAATGTGTGATTTTCATTTGTTTTTCTTATTGTTAAAATGAGTGAATCTAATGAAGAAATTCGATACATTTTAAAATTTTACTACAAAAAAGGTAAAAACGCAACACAAGTCGCAAAAAACATTGTGATGTTTATGGACCTAATGCAGTATCTGTGAGAGTAGCGCAAATTTGGTTTAAGCGTTTTCAAACCGGAAATTTTGATATCAAAGATGCACGTCGTTCTGGTCGCCCTGTTACGGACAAAATTGATGTCATTTTTGAAAAAGTGGAGCAAGATCGGCATATTAGTAGTTACGATGTAGCTGGAGAACTGGGAATTGGCCACAAAACGGTTTTGGCGCATTTGAAAAAAGCTGGGTACACAAAAAAGCTCGATATTTGGGTGCCTTATGAGCTCACTGAAAGAAACCTAATCAACCGTGTACTCATTTGTGATTCTTTATTACGACGTAATGAAACCGAACCATTTTTGAAGAATCTGATAACTTGTGATGAAAAGTGGATCACGTACGATAAGAACGTGCGAAAAAGATCGTGGTCAAAGGCCGGTCAGGCTTCACAGGCTGTGGCGAAACCCGGGTTAACTCGCAAAAAGGTGATGCTGTGTGTATGGTGGGATTGGAAGGGCATTATTCATTATGAGCTGTTACCAACAGGTAGGACCATCGATTCTGAACTGTACTGCGAACAACTGATGAGATTAAAGCAAAAAGTTGAGAGAAAGCGGCCGGAATTAATCAACAGAAGGGGTGTGGTTTTTCACCATGATAACGCTAGACCTCACACATCTTTAGACACTCAGCAAAAATGACGAAAGTTTGGCTGGGAGGTGTTAATGCATTCGTCGTATAGACCTGACCTTGCACCTTCGGATTTTCACCTGTTTCGGTCTCTGCAGAATTCCTTAGGCAGTGTCAGGTTAACATCACACGAGGACTGCCAAAACCACTTGTCGCAGTTTTTTGATCAGAAGCCCCAAATTTTTTATAGCAATGGGATCACGTCTCTACCTACAAGATGGCAAAAAGTTATCCAACAAAATGGCACCTACATACTTTAGTCAAATGTAAATAAACTTTATAAAAAAACCTTTTCAATTTTTATATAAAATGCGAAGAAACTTTTTCCCCAACCTAATATAAACTGAGGCTTTAGAAACGTTATCAGAATAAAGAAATAGTATCAATATTCGAACAGCAATCAACAAACAAATCAAAAAGATTTTCTCTCTTCGTATATCAAAAGAAGCTTTCAACTAATCAAAAGTTGATACTTATATATATTTTATTTATGGTTGTAAGGCGTGCGTTACACGGTCACCCACAATACAGTTTTACCACGGTAATACAAACAATGAAAACGAAAATTTTTATTGAAAATTTTGTCGATTAAAAGAACACGTATTTGGGGCAATAGTTATGCTCAGACCAACATCCGGGGGATATAATTCATACAAATTTAAAGCCATTTAATTTTAATCTTGTCAAATAGAGTGTAATATTATTTTATCAGTTACTAGTCAAATATAGTCATATATAGTATATTTTTTTGCACGCCGAATATTTATGAAAGTCATTTATTTATTTATATTAATTCATTAAAAAATATTTGTATCTGAATATAAATACGTAGCCATAATTACCATTATTAAAATTTCAATTTTATAATTAATATTCGACTTGAACTGTGCCCATTTGATACCATCGTGAGATATATGTTTTCATTTTTTCTCGCAAAGCGTAGTTCCAAATTGATGTTTTTTCTTTCCTACAAATATAACAATCTTTAAGCAAATAAGTTCTAAGTGATACCCTGCCCTATATTACAAAAGCCTCAGCTAAGTCCTAGGTCTTTTTGCCTTGACCTGACGTAAAACGAAAGTTTGTGGCAAGCCCTTACAAGTTTCTCATAAAACTCAAATCTTGCCTTAAGCAGTTATTAATTACGTTAAAATTTAGACCATTTCTCTAAATTAAGGGGGTGCAATAAACACAAGAGATTCGGAGTCTATTGCTAGGCTTTGTCCACCCTCTCAATCGGGTCTCTAAAACATTGCAGTGTATAAAAGTTTGAGTAATAATACAAATATGTTGCCACAGGCAAGTGCCTTTATTCCGACTAAACCACATAGCTTCAGGGTATAACCAAATGACAAAAGAACATGACAAAGGCGTGACAACTACTGTCAAAATAAGTGACGTGGGTGAAATTATGTACACATTCTCAAATATTCAAGAAGTCCTTTTATATATAAGCCTTTAATAAAGATGTTTTCGCATGTAATCTTCTTACAATTACGTAAATAAAACACAAATATTACTTTCAAACATTATTAATATAAGTGTTTATATTAAATTTATGTATTTTTAATTACTACGTAGAAAAAACATACACGTATATTTCAACCAATTTGAGGACTAACATTTAATTGATTTACTGTTTAGTTTAAATTAAAATCTTATGAATGTCAAATTCCTACATATACATAAGTATTCAGTAGTGGATTAAATTATTTATACTTTGGGAAATAAAGAGATGAGTCAAACCTATTTTTCGAATGTTGCGGGATGACTTATTTGAGTTTCTGCCATTATAGTAAACTAGAGTTTACCCCGCGGCTGCGTCGCGGGTTAAACTCTAGTGCGTGCCTCTTGTTTAAAGAGCAGGCGTTAATACAGGTTACATTGTATTATATTTTTATGTTGGTGCTATTTGCCCAAGGAAGATTTACTTCGTTTTATATGACAAACTATCTCATCTCCCGGGATGAAAAAAGTATTTGTCCAATTTCGGTATGCAGACAGACAGATCGAGTTACTGTCGCATTTTTTTATATAGATTATTATTTTTTATACCTATACTTGACAAAATCATTGGGTTTCCATACAAACTTTTATCCTTTTCAACCCGTTCTAGTTTTATTTATATATCCCCCATCTATCTCTCTGTAAACTACATAAACAACCAAAACTATAAAAACTACCACACCTACTAAAACTATCAAATCTACCACAACTACCAAAACTAAAAAACAACCACAAATACCACAACTATCAAAACTACCACAACTACCATAACTAACAAAACTACCACAACTACCGAAACTAACAAAATTGCCACACCTACCAAAACTATCGAAATTACCACAACTACCGAAAGGACCAAAACTACCTAAACGACCAAATAATCTGGGATGAAAAGTAGCCCTTGTCCACCCTCGGTATAAAATTTACATATATACCGAATTTCAGCCAAATCAGTTTATTAGTTTCTCCGTATAAGCATAACAAACAGAAAGACATATATACTTTTATCCCGGAAACTATCCCATTTTTCGGGATAAAAATTATCCTATGTTCATCCTCGGCATCAAAAATATATAAATACCGAGTTTCAGCCAAATCGGTCCAGCAGTTTTTACGGGAAAATGGAACAGACAAACAGACATAGTTACTTTCTCATTTATAATATTAATAGGGATGCAAGACCTAAGAACTTATTTACTCTCATATTACCTTTCTATTCAAGTATTGCAATTTTTAATTCTTTCTGCATTTCTTACGATTTTACTAAATACTGTTTGTTTAGTAGTTTTCAACACGTGTGCAGAATCATCTCCTTGAGCCTTATTTATTAGTAAGTTAAAGTGCCAATGCGTTGGTTACGTGTATCGCAGACTCTAAGGTGGATTGAGCAAATGAGTCTAGGCGTGGAAACCGCGTTTCGGTAAATGTAACGTAGGATGCAATCCGACCTGATGGACTGACGATCTATACAAGGGCGTCTACAGGGGCTAAATGAACAGAGGATTCATATGTGAGAAATATGGTGCAAACTCCAGGAGGCTAATGTGTAATAGTGGGCATCACTTGGTTAAAGAAATTCTTGATTCTTTAGTCTTGCTCGCATGTAACACAAACGACAACCATTTAATATCATGTGTATTGTTGGCTCTATTTCCTTTACTTTCTTGTTATTAAAAGGGATGCTTTTTCATTCGCCAGTGCGCTATGAATAGACCAAAACATTATTAGCTTTGAAACGAACACCCCAATAATGAGCGACAATTTTCCAAGCAATTTGTTCTTCGTTCCTTAATAACAGCTATAGGTTTCTAACCTTTTGACCAATGCCGCCCCCCCATTTGCAGAACATCTTCCTAATTTTCCAAAAACTTTATACGTCTTATTTATATAAAAATAATAAGTTTCTTTGATTGTTTGTTCTTTCATCACGGTCTTACACTTCGACTACAATTTTGGTGATCAATTTGGTGAATTATTAATAATGTGGACCTAAAATGAGATTTTATATCATGACTGATGCAATTATAGGTATGTACTCGTACGATAAAGAACATATTCCCAAGTCTACATATAAGCAGATACGGAGGGCGTATCTACTTATATGTATACTTCCATCGTCATGCGATTGTGTCCTAATCAGCCACTTGAGAACTCAGGGTTGGCTTTCTGCAGTTTTGATTGCACTTATAATTCACCTGAAGTAGGTTGGTTATCTGCGCCTATACAAATTAGCAACGCCGTGACTATTATTGAAACACTTGAAGAATTTTCTGCTCATCGTCAAACACAGTCCACTTCTGGACGTAGGCCTCCCCAAGTCGGCGCCACTTATCCCGGTCCTCCGCCTTGCTCATCCAATGACTACCGGTGACCGTGCGCAGGATGTCAGTTCATCGGGCGTCCGACACTACGTGGAGTGGAGACCACATCTGAAATGCGGTCTAAGCTCCAAGACCCGTCTACTTCATCGGCCATCGATCCTGTGACAGACGTGACCAGTCCACTGCAACTTGCTAACTTCTTCTAATCTTCATCATCATCTTCTCATAAATTACAGTATTTATTTTAATACAGTTTACTTTCTTTGCCCTCGAAGATTTTGATATAACTGACATTTTATACTCAGTTACCGCTATCATTTTAGGGATACATTAATTATTCACACGCATAACTTCAACCATCCAATGCTTCAATGACCCCCAATTAATTTTAACCGATTAATTTAGACCCTCTAGGGGCTGCTACCACTTTGGGAACCATAGCTATAAACAAAGTTGTAATGTACTATATTAATGGAAACTTCATTCACCGTTTACTTTGCTAATTAAAAATTGTTTACAGGGAATGTAACTTCATTGGCAATAAAAAAGCAATTTTCGTTTTATGTTTCTCTTTTTGTAGTCATATTGTTCACATTGTTACAGTGTATATTTAACATTAATTACAAGTTAATTGTGATGAGACTTTATTTAAATACTTTAGAGCCAACATTTTATTTCGTGGCGAAAAAAATAATAGATAATCAAAACTACTTTTATCAAATCATAGTCAGTGTTATAATTTTTCTTCTTTTAAGTTTGGTATTTAAGCCACTTTAATATCTACCTTTGACTTTTCTATTTCAACTATTGCGTAATATTTAGGTACATAATTCAAAAGATTAAGTTACTTTTCAGAAAATATCCTTACGTACTATTGTAATTATTTGGGTTCACAAAATGAATCAAATATTAGATATTAATTAAGAAAGAAAAATTATTTTCGCATCTACCTTCTTCTATAACATTTAAACATTGCAAAACGCTGCAATATTTAGGTATTCTAATTTTTCTGAGCTATCTAAATAATGCAAAAGTTCACCCTGTTTTTAACCGACTTCCAAAAGGAGGAGGAAGGAGGAGGAGGTTTTCAATTCGTCAGAATGTTTTATTGTATGTGTGTTACTCGATTTTTTTAAATCGAATGGTTATTCTCCCTATTAGTCCCATTATCACCATGTAAGGATCTAATGAGTGGATTCCATAGAGCATATACACCGAAGAGTAAGTTGGCGAATTTGTATACGCGTGCCAGTTGTACAATTTCTACAGGTGCTTAATATTAAAATTCAAAAGTTTTTATTCAAAATAAGCTCCACTGGAGAACATTAATGAAGGTCATACATATAAGTCAAAATATAAATCTACTTCCTACTCTATGTACACCGCTTCGTGACGAGTTATCGCTGTTTACAGGAGAACCGGCAAAAGACTCCCCGCCAACACTTCTAGCAAAAAAAAAATTAGTCGTAGTTATTTTTTTTTTTAGGTCCAGGTTCTTTTTTTTAATACATGTAGAAGTTTTATTACAATTACTTTTCAAAGAATTAATAAAGTTGTAAAAAACATTTTTTTTTGTTACCGTTACAATAATGACTTACTAAGAATTCATACTGCGACTTATATCAAATATTATTTCAAAAAGTAAATAATAATTAAAAAAATGAACAAAGTCGACTTCACACTACAAACCAAAAAATATATATTTAACCGACTTCTTTCTACAACATTTTGAAGTAGATACCAAGTAAAAGATAAAAGAACAACAACAAGTTTATAAAATATAGTATTTTTTGTGTTTTACTCGACACCAACTTCAAGATGTTGTAGAAAGAAGTTGGTTAAACATTTATTTTTTGGTTTTCATTGTAAAATCGCTTTAGTTTTTATTTAAAAAAAAAACCATTTCGACGTTCATCTAACAAGCATAACAATGTAATTTTAAAATAAAAAAACTTCGTTTAAAAAAACCGACTTCAAAAACTAAAATGTATTTCGTACAAAACATAAAAATTACTATATTTTGAAAATTACTAAGCACGGACTTTAAGATGTTTTAGATAATATATATTAAAAATAAGATATAATTAAAAATAGCTTTAAAAATAAGTTATTTTATACATTTTAGTTTTTGAAGTCGGTTTTTTGAAACGAAGTTAGTTTAGTATTTGTTACTTTTTAGTGTTCAGCTATGGGTAGGCCTACGAAAGGTGCCGGGTGCCTTAAAAAATATAGGTCCCATGAAACGGAAACGAAAAAATTTTTCATAAAAAAATGTTCATAAAATGAAAAGTACCGGGCCAAACTATGTTACATTTTTAGGGGACCAAATGGCAACTATTCCGCATCAAACTAAAGAAGAATCACGTAAATCAGATCATAAATCTCAGCGTAATCGGTGTACATTCGGAACGGAACGGACTTTTTTTTTAAATGTTCATAAAATGAAAACTACGGGACCAAACTATGTTAAATTTTTAAGGGACCAAATGGAAACTGATCCGCATCGAACTGAAAAGAATTACGTAATTAGGATCATAAATCTCAGCATAATCGGTGTACATACATAAAAAAAAATATCAATCAAATTGAGAACCTCCTCCTTTTTGAAGTCGGTTAAAAAATCAATTTAAACCTTCACTCTGTTAAAAAATGGACCCAGTTATCAGATTGTTCTGAAGTTGAAAGATTAATTACTCCTGGAGGTTACTCGGCCTTTTTTCACTAATTACGAACGTTTGACTGATGATCTAAACAGCGGTCAGACTCGGACCCTTTTTAAACTGTTTATACAGTTTTAGGGTCATCATATACATAATTGTATACCTAGTTATACATTTTACCCATTTTTGTAAAAACCGAACCTTTACTTAATAGCCATGTTCGTTCCCTAAGGTGTCAACAAATAGACAAACAGCCTACTGGATGGGAAGTGGTTAGGTTAATCGTCGTCTCCTTCAGGGCTGTACAACTCCAAACAAAATGAAAAGAATAATTTAACCGAACAGATAAAAACAAAACTTTATTCGAAAAAATAGCGACGTAATTACATTCCTTATACATTAGCATACACAGACCATATTCTGAGTATTTGTACGCCGCATTTTCAGCAAACAAGGTTTGCACTCGACATATTGCTGTGCCGGAATTATACCCGACACAACGCTGATTTTTAGTGCAAACCTTCTTTTTAGAGTAAGACCATAAAGACCCAATTTTGTTAATTAAGTAATAAATAATAATACATAGGCGTACAACTTTGCTTCCGCTGTTTTTTACCGAAATTCGAGGCTTTATTGTAAAAAACTGGTTATACATTTATGATTCAAAGTATTGTCCATCGCTGGCCACTACTTTCTCCCATCTTTCGGGCAGCGTACGAATCCCGCGTTGAAAAAACTGGTCATCTTTTGAAGCGATCCACGAATCGACCCAATTTTTTACTTCTTCATAAGACCGGAAGTGCTGGTCAGCCAGGCCATTGATCGAAACAAGTGATAGTCCGAGGGAGCAACGTCTGGAGAATACGGCAGGTGGGGTAGGACTTCCCATTTCAACGTTTCCAAGTATGTCTTGACCACTTTCCCAACATGGGGTCGAGCATTGTCATGCTGTAAAATCACTTTATCATGTCTCTCGTTGTATTGCGGCCGTTTGTCTTTCAATGCTCGGCTCAAACGCATTAATTGCGTTCGATAACGATCGCCTGTGATTGTTTCAGTCGGTTTTAACAACTCATAATACACTACACCGAGCTGGTCCCACCAAATACTGAGCATGATCTTGGAGCCGTGAATATTCGGTTTGGCCGTCGACGTGGAAGCATGGCCGGGATATCCCCATGATTTTCTGCGCTTGGGATTATCGTAATGAACCCATTTTTCGTCCCCAGTCACAATGCGATGCGGAAATCCCTTTCGTCTTTGCCTTGCAAGCAGCTGTTCACAAGCAAACAAACGCCGTTCGACATCTCTCGGCTTCAACTCGTACGGCACCCAATTTTCTTGTTTCTGAATTATTCCCGTGACTTTTAAGCGTTTTGAAATGGCTTGTTGCGTCACTCTCAATAATCCTGCCAATGCTTGTTGCGTTTGACACGAGTCTTGATCAAGTAATGCCTCCAAATCTGCATCTTCAAAAACCTTCTCTCTTCCACCGCCATGCTGGTCTTCGACGTCAAAATCGCCGTTCTTCGAGCGTTGAAACCACCATGAGCCTCAGCCGCAGATTTCTTCATATTAAAGCAGAAAATTAAAACCTCCCGCAAATGACGAGAATTTGACTCGTAACCTGACATGTTTAATTGAGAATAACTTTATGATGCAGACACAAATCGACTATTATTTCGACGGCGTTATGTTTACAAATACCTAAGCTTATTGTATGACATCTACGATCTATTTATTTCGACTACCACTTAACGCTACAGCCATCTATTGCAAAACGACGGAAGCAAAGTTGTACACCTAATATAATTTATAAAACTAATTCTACTTATGTAATATTTAATTAGTAAAACAAATAAATACATTTTAACAAAACCAACAATAAATACGTTACTTCAAAATTAAAATTAAAATAAATACTCTTATCACAATTTGTATCCAATCATTTATTCGAATACAATTCGCTAGTGCTTGCCGAGTATTACAACATACTGTGTGCCAAAACGAAGCGGCACGCGGACTTACGTAGGCAACCAAAACACGCATATACTCGTAGTATGGTGCGTCCCGAGTGCGTGGCCGACAGCCGACACGGGCGCTATCCCGCAAGCCCCGCTATACCCTCTCTGTCGCCTATCTTCGTAAATATATATATATATATATATATATATATATATATATATATATATATATATGTATATTGCAGTTGAAGACACGAAATTAAGTATAATATACAAATATATAAACATTAAAAGATACCAGTGGTCGCCCGTGGTCGAAATTCAACCATAATAATTTGCTGTCAAAGACTATACTTCTATAATCACAGTATTTCGCCAAGGCTACACTGGATGATTTTAAGAATAAACAAAAGAGTTTATATGCGTTTGTATGTCAAATACATGGTAGTGTGTGTAATGTTTTTTTTATTAATTTAATGTATTTTTAATTCATAATTTAAAAAAAATATTAGCATTCGTCGCTTCTTCTCTATATAAACTACAAGTGTGCGAAATTTCATACTCCTCCGTCCGCGCAATTTTCGTAAAAAGAGGTACGAAGTTTTTGCTTCACGTATTAATATATAGATTCCAGTTTGTTTACGTCGCTAATAAGGGCCATCGAATATGTTTTTGGTTCCCAAGGTCTTGACACTCGGTGCCGGTGTCAAGATGGAATAAAGAGGTGGTTTAGTTGGTAGGTCCGAGCAAAAAAAAATGTTAGTCGTAGCATATGGACACTTGCAACATCAAAAGTGCTACCCATGCTATCCGTCTCGTAGGGGAGACTGGAAGTTGCCCACTAATACCGAATGCCAACTCAAGGTTGTTATAGACGTACGGTTTTATTCATATTGAGTTAGAGTAAGTTTATACGCTTCTTTAAGAATCTTAAAATAAATTAGGTCAGTAGCGACACTTCGGACATGACTGCGGGGGTCAAGGCAAGGCCCCGCCTCCGTGCTTGCCTTATGCAGCCAGCCGGCACGGAATGGCGATCGCTAGAGCTAAGACTCAAGCTCCAGGGGTGGAAGTGATAAATGGCCTAACGTCAGAGGTAGCTGCTGTGAACCTGCAGCCCACCTCTCGACACCCCTTAGGCACGCATACCCGTGTTGCACCTCGCCAATCGTGGCATTTTAGGGGCCCATGCAGTGAGTGACGAATCACCATCTGCCCATTTTATCCATGTTCCTTGAACATTGCGACGACGCCGTAGTCCGCATAGTCCCCGATATGTAACTCCATTAGCAGTTCATCCCAATAGCCCGGTACCTGTTGTTCTCATTCCAAACTAAAATTAAACTCTCTCTTTTCTTTCACCATATCCCAATTATTTGGGGTCGGCACAAAATGTCTTTTCCTTCCACTCCTCTACTTTGAGATACATCTTCTGTCACACCACATATCATCATATCATCCTTCACACCAACCATCTTTTTTTGGTCTACCTTTAAACTAAAATTAAACTTTACTATAAATATAACTATACTTAAAAAATGACAATCTAGAAGTAAAAAATTGATTCCAGATCGCTGTCGGCGGGGAGCGTGCCCAAAATGCTGGCAGCATTTCCACGTTAGATGGCTATGCTGATGCGTTGTCCTAGATGCCATCCAGCCTTTTGGTCACGCGATTCCTCAATTAGACACGTTGAGAGGTCTCGATAGCGGTGATGAGCTCCAGCTCCATGTTAAAATTTATATATTGCATTAAAATAGACGAGCCCAAGTTTAGCCACTAAACCACAGAGGCTGTCTACAACAGTCTGGCTCAGATGTTTATTAATCGCCCTATCGACTGACAGACATGACAGTGGATTTATTTCAATTAAAAACCGATGGATTAACGGGAGGTACCTGTCTATATTCCTTTTATATCCAACCTTCATATTGTTTACTAAATAAACAATGAAAATTTTACATGTTTTTTACGGTAACGTTTTTGATAAATCTGAGTTTGACATGTTTGGGAAATACGTAAATATGAAATGAGAGCATTATTTATTTTATATTTCGTCTCCATCATAACAAAATCAAATAACTAACACATTAAAAATCTCGAGAAAAATGTATTAGAATTTACCTACTGTTGATATTTTTATTTATGAGTTGATATTTTTTGTTATCAAATGAAAATATAATAATTATAGTAATAAATTTTTCTATACATATTTGATGACTGGTTTTAGCTTAATTATCTTAAAATAAAACTCTTTACTGAGTTTATCTCTGGTAGTATTGAAGATTTATAAAAGTTATATTGTTGATTAAAAGGTAACAAACTTTATTAGAAGTACACATACGTAGCTTGCAGTTCTTACAAGCACAACCAAATACAACAAGTCCAAACCGTAAGGTAGAACAACGTTATAAACCTAAAACGCGCAAAGTCTGGCAATGTGAGATTTCCGTTCCGAATGTACATTCAATAATTCAGTTGAAACTCAAATAACTCTGTCTCAACGGGCCAAATTTATATATTCGTAAAATAGACATGGCATGGCGATTGACAATAGATGGTTATTTTCCAATATTTAGAAAATTAACGCACACAAGTGACAGTGAAGAATTAAGACAACCATAAAAATAGTTACAGATAATTTAAATAACAAAGGTAATAAAACACCTGGTTTGTTTTCAGCTTCTCGAAATACTTCAATTGAGACTATATGTATGCAATAAGGTACCTACTTACGTAGATATATTATGTGTCTACACACTTGAACAATTTGGTGTAAATTAAAATGTATTCATGACAGCTCTTCAATAACTTATTCTTCCATGACCCGAATTAATAATTGGCAGACAGGACGAGAGAATAGCTTTGTTGTTTCCACATGGAGCCAACTGAATTTAATAATAAATTAAATACAGACATGAATGGAAATATTCGCAGTATGAATGTGCTTTATACAATACTGGAGTAGGACTGTTACAGGTAATCACATGATATTATCGTCCCCATAATACACGTTATTGCGGACTAAATAATTTGAAAGGTGAGCAGTAATAATGGGTATTGTTCCGAATCTCTCACAAGAGCTGCAAACGTTAATGGGATTACACAAAGTTAAGGACGCTGATAGATTTCTTTGATAAAGACTTAAAACTTGAAAATAGTACTGATTTTTAGATGCAGATCTTTTTAATTGCAAAGCTAGATAAAGACAGATGGCCCATCTAGTGAATGAATGAATGAATAATTTATTGTTAAAATGTATGTACACAAGATTGTACAATATGCGTTGTTTCAATAAATTTTGCCTTATTAGGCGTGCAATGTCCGAATACATGTCAGAATATAAAAACTACATTACATAAAAAAATTCATTCTCATATTCATTTACAGTATAATTCATTTTGTTCAATAAAATTTTCTTAAGAGATTTTTAAACAAATCTATAGGCTGAACTCGTAACACTTCCGGAAGTTTATTAAATATGATAGGCGCCATACAGTAGATACTTTTGCGCATTGTGGCCGTTTTAATGAAAAGTGGTTACACCTACCCAGAGCGAAGCCAATGCGTTGCCAGGCTTAGGGTAGGATATATTGGGAGATAGGATAGGAGAGATGGGGCAAAGATGGGATATACGGATCAGAGAGGAGGAACGGGATACAGGAGATGGGATAGTAGGAATATGCGATAGAAGGGAAGGGATTTAGAGAAGGGAAAGTGCTTCATCGGATCTTTCCAAACATGATTAGCTCAAGGCTGACCGTTTCAGGCCAATATTCTGTGAGAACGTGGTATCACACCAATAGAGCCGGTCCTAAGAGTTGTTATCAAGATTCCAGCACGACTGTTTCACGTCTAAATAGAAAGAAGAGACCATGTATTGGCACCCTGTCATTTTATTCAAGATATTAAAAAATAAATACTACCCAATTTTATTCATAATAATATGTATCAAGTACGGCATTTTTAGGAGCTCATACAGGGAGTAACGAGTCACCGTCTGTTTATTTTTCCATGTTCCTGGAACATTGCGACGGGCAGACGCCATAGTCCCTATAGACCAGTTCCACTAGCAGTTCATCCCAAGAGCCCAGTATCTTTTATTCTCATTTTCTACAATAGTCCTACACTGAACAGGGCTTGTCCTTGGGTGCATTTTGTATGGTGTAGACAGGGATAATCGACAGTCAGCGTCACGCCACGCTTACATTAAAATTGTCGAAAGGGCCTCTACGTATTGGCCTGCCCATGGTCCCACGCAAGCCCTCCAAAAGTCCAGGCCATTTTTATGACCCGTGGTCTTCCAGGACATACAGTGTATTGTAAGTGATTTTCGAGAAGAATTATTGTGACCATAGAAGAAGGTTATTAGAAAGGATAAGGCAATGAACTTCGTAACTCTAAAGGATGTTTTGCCCGGTGGTAGGTATTTTCCTGACTGGATGGCCACCACCCCTGGTATAGAGTATGCCGTTATAACAACCTTGAATTGTGTTCCGGCATTAGTGGACAGGTTCCTGTCCCCACTTTAGGACAAAAAAAGGAATAAAAAAATCTACATTCCATCAGGTGGGCCATGTGCTTGTGTGCTGTAATCCAACAATTTTTAAAGAATTTTAAAGAAGTCCTCTGATTACAGCCCCCTTTCGAAGCAGGCAGCACGTTGATAGCTTTGGTATTGCAAATGTCCATAGGTGGCGGTAGCCACTTTCCATCAGTTGGACCGTGTCTGCTTATCTGATCATCTATCACATAAAAATATCTATGAAAATAATTTCTCCAATATCTCTGAGGCTTGAAATAACAATCAGCAAGTAATTAAAAAGTCTTAAACAATAATCCGCAAGTTAATTGAAAGCAACGAGTTCGGAAATGTCGTTCAATGTCCGTATTGAATAATCTGTATACATATTTAGTTGAGATTAACAAGAAAGGAAATGGAACTAATTGCTCCTTAATTTGTTTGAGTGTTTGTTATTGACTTTCGAGGCTTAACTGATAATTAAATACGACGTTGAAGTTAAGTGTCAAATGCACCTATAGTCTATAAATTAGATAAGTGTGTAGCCGCAGACGTCCTATCGCCGCGGCGGCCGTTCGCAAATGGTCGGCTGGCGCGCGCTCCCATTCAGCCCCCGTGTTTCCCTCCGCGCATACCTCTCCTCACCTCACCGCGACACGTGTAATCGTTTGAATGCGCTTATTATTATTAAATGTTATATTTTGTTTAGCAGCTAAATGTGTTATGTAATATAAAATATTAATCGGTATTTTTACCCAATAAATAGGCATTCCTGAACTGCAATTTAAACACACAACAGTATTTCATTTCCACCTGTAGACCTCCAAAAGTGTAATAAGATTCACTAAAATAAAATTCAAATCTTCATTGATCAAAAGGGTGGTTCATATTTCGCCCACGAAATTAGCATTGCCATACAGCGTGGCAATGCAGCTAGTCTTCTGGGCACGCTTCACGCAGACTGTGATCTGCTACATGATCTATAAGCTTAGATTTGATTTATTTAGGTTATAGAAAAGAAAGGAAGAAAAAATGTATTTGAAGAAATAGCGACGTACTGACATTGCTGACATGTATCTTAAAAATAAAAACATATTTTGAGAATTTGTACGTCGCATTTCAACAATTCAACAAACAAAGTTTGCACTCAGCTTAAGCGTAATATCCGACACAACGCTGATTTTCAGTGCAAACCTTCTTTTGGCGTAATATTACCGAATATTTTGTGAATTTAATATATATTCAATAATTTTTAAATTTAAAGGCAATATGAATTTAATTGAATTCAGTTTATAATTAGGTACTTTATATTTGTTATGAAACATTAAATTTAATCAAAATAAATTGCCAGAATGTAGTATATAATATAACTACTATATACTATGTAGTATATAATATAACTACTACCAGAATGTAGTAGTAAATCAGCTCGTGGTTCGATGTAATAAATAATGTAAAAGTAGAAAAAACCTCTGCCTTGAAACACGACAGAGAAGGCGATTTAATAATAACAAAAAAAACTTCAGTCAGCACAAAACTCCGATTCTTATAATTATTTGAATTTGGAACAATGATTAATTTCTATTTATCTTTTTTACATCATTTGAATCTTCAAATGTCGAAGGATACAGAAAATACCATAAATTATTAAAATAACAATATTTCACCAATATGCACAAAAGAAATTACTTTGACTAAAAATAGGTGCAACAAGAGGTGGTGGTACCTACGTATAATATATCTTCTTTTAAATAATACTTTGCGTCATTTTCCACCAACTTCCACTATATACCAACTTTGCTGTCACTCCCACGCTTTTGTTCGAGTACTGAAGTTCCAAGATATACAAACTTCGTTTCGTGGTGTTTTCAATTTTCACTTCGCTGGCGGGATTGTAATGTGAGTTTTCAACTTTTCTGCGAAATTCTACTTTAAGAACTACACGCAAAAGCTATCTAAGACGTATTTGAACGAAATTCTATTATACTATGCTTTATTTTGGAAAACTGAAAGTAAGTTAGAAACAGTATAGTTGACATATCTAATTAAGATGGCGAAAAATGTATAAACCTACTATACAAATCTATCTATACATATAATAAAACTGTAAAGGTCGAATTTCTGTACAAGGAAAAAAAATGCTAAAACCGAGTCAGGGGGATGTAAGAAGTGAAATAGAACTAATTTGGATATTGTCAAATTTTTTGTTTCTTTGTCAATCAAAAAATCAAAAAATCAATCAAATTTTGTATGGTGGCAGCTTATATCCCTGGTCAACATATCGGATACTTTTGATCCCGAAAAATTAAAGAGTTCCCGTGAGATAGTTAAAAAACCGCACCACGCGGACGAAGTCGCAGGCATCAGCTAGTATACTATAAAACACGGAAATATTATATAAAAACACCTTTTTTTGATGACGCAAGGGAATGTCTTCTCTTGGGACACCGTCCTCGGGCCTGGGGGGAAAGCTCGCCGAGGGAAGCGAGCCCCCCCTCCCCATTCATCCTTCAAAATCAACTGACATGTTATATGTCAAGTGAAATGATATTCTAGGCTTGATAATTAACAGGTTAGATAAACCCTAAAATAAAGATTTTCAAATTATATTTTCAATATTTAATATATGCAGCAACCTGCGTCATGTATATATTTTAATAAATTATTATATATCCCACCGAAAAACTTTAAACAAACTCCCAATTCGTTCACTCTTTTCATTCGACTCGTGACGCACTCAGATATTCCGAGAATAGGTGAAAGAGGCGCGACGATCCCATTAAGCCGGGATCCGGACTTTTGTTCTCGCTCCGGATGTAGGTGTCGCCTGAATTCAACCTCAAACAAAGGGATCCATTTGCTCATTCACTCTATTATATAATAGAGTGAATGAGCAAATGTCACACGTTCTGTTGAATCGGTTTGAATTCGTGTGAAAATGATAACAATGCTTAGAAATATTTACGTATGTTTATAATCCGTTTAGTTGCAATAATTGAATGGAATTTTATTACACTGGTAAAAATGTCTACAATAGAATAGAATAGAAAACATTTTATTGTTCACCACATACGCATAAAATAAACAACTTACAGTAGTCACATTAAACAGTAAAAGTAGGCGCAATGAGCGGCCTTATCGCTTTAGAGCGATCTCTTCCAGGCAACCCCGGCTATGGATTTTATGAATAGGAGATTCGCAAGTGTATGACCGTGGTGTGCAAATTATTATATATAATTCTTCTGTACGTGTGTTGACAGTGAACTCCTCCTAATCACCTGGAGCGGTTTTGTTTTTTTGTGTATTTGAGTGGGTTCCCGGATGGTTTAGATTCACAATTAGAACCGGTAGGTGGCGCTGAGATCGGGTTCTAGAATTCTCCTAATCACCTAGACCGATTTTGGTGATTTTTTTTATGTCATGAAACAAAGTCTTTTAGGAATTACATGGAAATACAATGTATTTTGATAGAAGTTGATGCCGGTAGACCACAACAGAACATGTCCAAATAGCAGAATTTAAAGAAAAACAAGTGATATGGTGCCAGGTAGTAGTGTATTTTCCCGTCTAGATGGCTACCACCTCTAGGTATGCCGCCATAGCAACCTTGAGTCTTGTTCCGACATTGGTTCTAGTTTCCTTTTAGAGAGCGGTAGCACATTCGTAGGTAGCATTTTGCTGTTACAAATGTCCTTAGGCGATAGTGACCACTTTCCATCAGGTGGGCCGTCCGCCTGTCTGCTGACTTTATGCATTAAAAAGTGAAGATCCTAAGCCTAAAACTGCTTTTGAAGCGACTTATCGCGACTTTCAATAACCTCAAGGATTTCATTTTGAAATAGTAAACATCATTTTCATAGATAGGCTTTGAATAATAAAGCTAAAATATCGATTAAAACATGGTTTTAAGAATATGCAAGATCTTTTGCATTATCTATAATTACTAGATTAAAATATGTTGATGGGAAGTTTGTTGCGCCGCTTATTCTTCCTTAGTAGTAAGTAAAATTGTTTTGGAAGCGGTGGTAGACTAATGACTTTCAATAAGATAATAATCTGTAAGGTTCTATTTTGAAATAAATACATTCGTTCACTCAATAATGGTACGGAAACTTAACGGTATATACAAGGTGGATTTTTTTAATGCCACCTGGAGGGAAAATACTCTAAATAATAGAGATAGCAAATTTTACTCCAAAGAAACATTTCTTTATTTTTGAAAAGAAATAAAACTGCATTCAAAGATTTTCGAAAATTCTCTTGCTTCAACCGGGAATCGAACCGACTAAAATCTGTAAAAATTACACCCTGTAATTTTATTGCATCGATCGTTAGGGTCAATCACAAGAATGAAATATCTCTAACATACTTGGTAAATTTAATGAAAGGAATACCATGAAATCTTCAATTATTTTAATTATTCACAAAAAATGGTAAAATAACCAATTAGTTGCTCGAAATGGGCTCCATTTTCTTGGATACACAAATTTATTCTTTTAACAAATTCGTTTATAGTAACCTTTCAACTAGTAACGTTTGCATTACACACACGTGCTATTGCAATCGTCTTATCTAAATAGTACTTAATTTGTCATTTTAATTGATAAATAACGTCAATGATAAATTATTAATTCCTAACTTAATAAGTAAACAGAAACAGATGGATCTTTGAGCAAAAGTGCTTTAGCTTAACCCATTGAATTTATAAGTACAGATTTCATGGTTTTCCTTTCATTAAATTTATCAAGTATGTTAGAGAGATTTCATCCTTGTGATTGACCCTAACGATCGATGCAATAAAATTACAGGATGTAATTTTTACAGATTTTACTCGGTTCGATTCCCGGGTGAAGCAAGAGAAATTTCGAAAATCTTAGAATGCAGTTTTATTTCTTTTCGAAAATAAAGAAATGTTTCTTTGGAGTAAAATTTGCTATCTCTATTATTTAGAGTACTTTCCCTCCAGGTGGCATTAAAAAATTCCAGCCTGTATAACATACACCAACTTTTATTTTTTAAATCAAGGCTATTTCTAATCAAAATAAAATTTAAACACTCATGATCTATAAAATGTTTATTATTTATACCCCTATTAGCGTTATAGTTCGAAATACCTCAGAAATTATCAGTATTATGCTTAATTTGAAATAAATATTTTCAACCATATCGTAAAGATTTAAAGTCGAATTTTAATTAATCATTTTTGTTTTTCAAACTTTAGTCTCATCATGCAAAAATATTTTCATCTTTCACGAGGAAATTTTGTTTTTGTTTATATACCCATTGTTTTGTTTGTAGCAGGTTGCTTTAATGAAAGTTAAGTCTAAATTATGTTTGGCTGTTTAAATGCTAGTTGTTTTTGATGCTTTTGTTATGTTAATAATTGCTTATTCTCCTTTATTATTGCGAAGCTGCCAAATAAACAGACGGTCCAGCTAAAGAAAGTTACTGTCGCCTTCCGGGTGAAGCCGATGCGTTTTCAGACTGTAAGATGGGATAGCAAGAATGAGATAAAAGATATGGGATAGAGGGACCAGACAGGAGGATTGACAATTTTCTACGAAGTGGTGATATCGCAGAAAGAGGCGGCAGAAAGGGAAAGAGAGGATGCAGCTTCCTCAACCTCGACCCGTCGCTGAAGAACAGAGCGTTGAAAGACGAACTATCACCAGGGGCCCAATACGGCTAGTTCAATATCTTAGCGTTGCTAAGATATTCAGAGTAAGATTCGATGGCAATAATATCAAAAATTCATATTCTACTAAATCCATAATGTTGTCTTGATATTGGCGCGGCGGAATAAATAGTGGAAAGTAATTGGTATTACCATCAGCATAAATGGCATTAGCCAAAATTGATGTTGAAAAGCTACCAAAATTTTAAACATTTATTTTCCGAGTTTCACATATAAATAGTTATAAATCTAGAGTGACGTGCCACAGCCATGCCATTGGAATTAGCAGAATGCCGAAGTCAGAGACGATGGTGTCCGGCAATTTTGACGACATAGTAATAGCATAATTGGGCCCCAATTCCTTCCGCTCTAACAACCGCAAGGGCTATGAACGATGGATGACACGGGGATATTATCGTTTAATGGTCCAGAGGTAGGTTGCACTGTGTTCTCGCTCGCGCAATATTACGGTTACGACAGGGGCATAAATGCTGCTTTACGAAGGGCTCTTTGATCCAGCGCCGTCAGGACCGTCGGTTGTATCTCTGGCTCCCGAAGTCCTAACATACAGCGATGAGATGGAACACAGTGGTGATTTAGTGGGTAGGTCCAAGCGTGCTATCGGGAGTCCAACACTACCCTACCGCTATCTCTCCGAGTGGTGGAATATCTATGAGGATTACAACTCGAAAAATAAGGTGGATTGGGAATGTAATGGAGAAGATGAGACGAGGGGGAGGGGAAGTGGGCCATCAGAATTCTCGTTCATCGTACGAAACATAATAAGCTCAAAGCTAACCGTTTCACACCAATTTATTATGAGAGCGTGGTATCACACTGATCGAACCGAACCTAAGACATGTGCAGTAATATTTTTAAAATGTCTAATTATTGTAACTAGTGGTCGCCCGTGCTTGAAATTCGACCATAATAATTAATGTCAAAGACTATATACTTCTATAATCACAGATTTAGCCAAGGCTACACTGTTAATTTGACTTGAACAATAAAGAAAAGAGTATATATGCGTGTGTGTGTCAAATACATGGTAGTGTGTGTAATGTTTTTTCTATTGATTTAATGCATTTTTTATGCATAACTTTTAAAAAACATTGGCATTCTGCACTCCTTCTCTATATAAACTACTAGCTATGCCCGCGGTTTCACACGCGTGGTGATGGAAAATCGTTATATTTTGGATAATTCACACTATATCTTTATAAATTATAGCCTATGTGTTATTCTGATGTGTAAGGTACCTATATTATTGGAAAGTTTCATCAAAATCCATTCAGTAGTTTTTACGTTAAAGAGTAACAAACATACACTTTCAAACATCTACAAACTTTCGTGTTTATAATATTTATAGAGATATATAGATTATAGAGATTTATAGAGATAATTGTGCGAAATTTCATACTCCTCCGTCCGCGTAATTTTCGTAAAAAAGGGTACAAAGTTTTTGCTTCACGTATTAATATAACGATATATTGAGTATTTAAAAACACGATAAACAGTTTTGTGAAATGTTTTTTGATCTAGCAAAAACTTTCTAGTTCGGGGTCAGTCAAAGACCAACAACATTCAATTTGATAATAGGTTTAAAGATGAATTTGGGACTTGATTATACGCGACTGTTTGATACTAGCTAGATTTGCAAATCTTAAACAAACATATTTAAAAATAAGTTGTTTTAGTCTGGAAAGTAGCGTTGCATTTTGGATGATAATTTTAGAATAGTCTGCGAAGGATGTGTGGAGTCGCGCGGAAGAATCACGTTAAGAACTCTTGCAACCGCGATAGCCTTCGTGGCCATGATATAACGGACACACGAGAATATTATCAACGCTGGTAAGGTCACGTTTCACGAAAACAACATACAAATGTCTAGCTATACGAACTCCACCAGGTTCAGAAAATACGTGTAGCAAAATTCTTACAGGTAATAATTCCGAACACTGTGTGAAATAAGGAAGTAATAGAAAAATCTGAGCCTGGTATCAAAAACGGACGCTCTAAATGCAACCGGGATTTACCGCTAGGTTGACCATGATGAACAACATCAATTTTTATTTTACAACGTCATAGTAATCTCACTCCAAAGTCCTCTCGGTGTTAAAAGTCACATAAGAAGAAAACAAAGACAATTTTTGTATTAAAAAAAAAACAATATAAAATTTGTTAATAAATAAACAATAACTATAGGCTATTCGAAAATCCAGTAATAAAGTATCTGCTAAATCCTCCTTCCCAAATAAATTATTTGTTAAATCCTTTCCTTTTATAACTCAAATACGGTTTATTAAAGTGACCGAAACCGAAAAAGCTTAGAAACTTTAAAACATAGTGTTATTATGTATAGTAGTCGCGAAAACATAAAAAAATATTATTAAAAACACGCTTTAGATTTTACTGCGCAAATTATTACCGGAACATAACAAAAATAAATTACATGAGATATTAAACCACAGGCCGGAAAAACGATAGGAAAACCGTCGCAAATCCGGCTTTAATGAATACCGGAAGCAAAATGAATGCGGAATGAAAGCACATGTAGATTTACGGCTTGTTTACTATCAAAACATGATATTTTTCTGAGAAATTGTAACCAATATTTTTAAAAATGGCCCTTCATCATCGTGTTGGAAGCAAGAAATGAAAGGAGAAAAACTAATTAGAAGTTAGGGGATGTTTAAGAAATATCAATTATTTTTGAAATAGTAAGTATATTATTAATTTTTTTTATTGCAGGAGTTCAGCAGACAGGCAGACGGCCCACTTGATGGAAAGCGGTTACCATCGCCTATGGACATTTGCAACACCAAAGGTGCTACAAATGCGCTACTGCTCACTTAAGGGAGACTGGAACCTGGTCACTAATGCCGGAACGCAACTCAAGATTGTTATGGCGACATATTTTAGACGAGGGGTCGTAGCCATCCAGTCGAGAAAATGCCCTAGCACCTGGGTATGGGTTGTTTTGTCGCCTCTTACGGCAGGCCGCCCGGCCGCAGGAAATTGTATTCTTTCTCCGTTCCTGCACGGATATACTAAGAGAAGAAAGTGACAATGATTCTCTGTATAACAGGAGGGGCTCCAGAAACCAGCACCGATAGGATCGCCTGATGTGTTTTTGGTTACCGAGGTCGTGATTTAAGCGATGATGGACATACACTTAGTTTGCTGTATGACATTTCTTCACAGAAATTGATCCTTACAAGCTTACGTACGATTTGGACAGTATGATTTTTCCAAAGTCTGTTGATTCGATTCCTGATTTGGGTTATTGATTTTTTAACCGATTTCCAAAAGAAGATTCTCAATTGGACTGTATGTGTATTTTTTGAATGTTTGTTAAGCGTTTTCTCCGTCAATTATGAACCGATTTTCATTTTTTTTATTCGAAAAAGGATGCTCCTGAGGTGGTCCTATTATCAACAATTCAGGACCTGATGAGTGGATCCCAGAGACATCAAGAGCAACCCTCGTTGAAGAGCGCCTACACTCACCGAAAAGCAAACTTGTATACGAGTGCCATTAGTAAAAATTCTACAAGCGTTTAATATATTACTTCTAAAGCTATGTAAGTATTTGCGCAACTAAAAGTTGTTATTTTATTTTTAAAAAATCGGGGGCACATTTTGACGAAAACTGAAGTGGTATCATTAGATTTTTAATAAAAAATTTTTTTAATAAAAATAATACTAAAATAAAAAATATTCTCTACAACATTTTTAAGTCGGTGCATTTTACAATTATGTTGTTGTTTTTTATGTTTTACTTGCCATCGCCGACTTTAAGATGTTGTAGAAAATATTTATTTTTTGCTTTTAAGTTTTAAGTCAGTTTTGATTTTGTTATAAAAAAAGAGTTATTATTCCGTGCAGGAACGGAAAAAGAATAATTTCTGCGGCCGGGCGGCCTGTCGTAAGAGGCGATAAAACAACCCACAACCATCCAGTAAGGCATTTTCTCGACTGGATGGGTACCTACCCTCATCTAGAGTATGCAGCCATAACAACTTTGAGCTGTATTCCGGCATCAGTGGCCAGGTTCGAGTTTCTCCTTCAAGGCCGGCAGCGCATTGGCAGCACCACTGGTATTGCTAATATCCATAGGCGACGGTAACCACTTTCCATTGCAGTTGGGCCGTCAGCCTGTTTGCTGAGCTTCAGCAATAAAAAAAATATAATAAAAATCTACTGATACCACTTCATTTTCATTTTTTTTCATTTTCATTTTTCGTCAAATTCGGCCCCGAAACTCCTTTGAGTGTTGTTCGTTATTTCATATTTTCGGATTCGGCCTTGAACGCCCACTTGAAAAAGTCAACTGAGTGATTAAAAGCGTTTTACATTTATTTAAATTTACACCTCAACACGTAGTCGGAAAGTCCTAGCTATAAAATATAATACGGCTCATTTAAAATGCACACAGTGTACCACGAGGAACTCTCCGCGGCCTGGGGCATTTTCTCTTTGCAGCATTAATTATTGAAGCGAACCAAATTTTAAGCCAGGCCTTTATTCTCCGTTTATTAAGGCTGCAGTGTAATTAGACAACAGAGTTATATGGCGCTTGAAAATCTTTGTAAAAATTGTAGTTTAAGTTTAGTTGATACGGCAATCCGTCCGAAGTAGCTTTAAATAGCTAATTACTGACAAACAAATTTTCATCAACTCCTAACAAACAAATGTGATTTTGGTTTTCGTAACGTTTACACGCTTCAACTACGCTACGGATCGTTGATATTTTGATGTATATTTTGCATTCACGTTGCCAGGGCCCCGAGTCTGTAACTCAAATTGGCAATCGTAACTTTGGGCGATTTTGGTCGTTGTAAACCATCTCGGCTCGATATTGAATTAATCTTGAATCGATTGAGATTGATTAATATGAATTGTAAAGATTACAGATATTTGACCATCTGTCAGTCGAATGGATCTTGACTCACTGGGATGGTTTTTTGTTAAAGGTACAGACTTGGGACCCTGGCATATAGAAAAGGACGTAGAGCACCTTTTATTCAGATAAAAGTATTGTTCCTGAGGGATAGACGAATATTTAGGCTATAGGGAAAGATGGCGCTACAATCACGTTTTATTGACGACACACAAAAATAATCATCCATATTGTGCTAGTGGCTTCTAAAAAATGATTGAAATATGGTCGCGCGTATTTAATTATATTGAAAATTCTTAAAGGAATGGAACGAATGGAACGAATATTTAAATCATCTAAAACCACCTCCTATCTTTTTTTTCTCTCCTGTACATACATTAGTAAGCGGAAGAAAGGCGACGGCTTGCGACGTCAACAGCATCGCAATAGTGGTTATCTTATAAAATTCACCTTTTGCTAACGAACAGCAACGCGTACGCATCGTTTGAATATTGTTAACTATTTTTCATCTATATACTTATATATGTAGTATGTCGCCACAACAACTTTGAGTTGTGTTCCGGCATTAGTAACCAGATTCCAGTCCCTTAAGAGAGCAGTAGCGCATTATCAAATATATTATCGTATATCATAGCGCATTATCATATATATTATCAAATTAGTTGAATTCGTGAAAATTGAACATTTGTGTGTGTCGTGCTAACTACTAAGAGACAAGGAAAAATCATCGCTACACTACATAAAGTACTTCGTTTATATAACTGCCCGTATTTCCCTGTGTTCTATGCAGCTATATTTTCCATCATTGTGGTTTTACATCAAAGGGGAGAATATAAGTAAACAATTACCAATTCGCTTAAACAATAAATAATATAATAACAGACTCACAAATAGAACGATAGACACGACAAATTCATAAAAGTACGCTCTTTGCCCATAATAGGTATGCAATTTTAAAAATATTATATTTTTATTGTCATCTCTGATGTAGAAAGTACAAAAATAATATACCAAAGATTAAAATCTGTTTATTGCTTAGGCCTTAGACAGTAAAGAAAGATCAAAAAGCACTCAAAATCACATTTATAATTTAGAATTATTTACTCAATTATTATATAACATTGCTATGAGCCTTAATAAAGATCTATCAAAATGACTTATTGACTCTTCAGGTAACCAGGGGGCTGATTCCTACATCGGACAACAGATCAGAATGACGATCCAGTGAGGAAACGTAACCATCCCTCTTTGAACCTTACCTATTAACTTCGATGATCTAAGCTCAGTATTGTACTTATTATTTTAAGGGATTATAGATAGAATACAATATAAGTTTATAATTAATTACTAACAAATTTTGTTGGAATCTCCAACAAAAAGTTTCTATTAATTTGGTGTGGCATGGTACTGGCCACCAAATATACTAAATATTTAAATTTAGAACATAGATGTTCTTTCGTTTTTTTATCTATTTTCCACCCTATTAGTATTAAAATCGTCATACATTACGCACGTGCAGCTTTCTTTTATAATTAAAATAATTACAGTCCACAAGAAATTAATACTTAAAGAAGTGTTTAACAAATTTTATATTATATATGTTAATATGTTAACTTCATCCATCATAGAAGCGTTTGCACTAACTGGCAGTTAGCCTACTGCTTATTCAATTAATCCAGATGTGGTCCTAACCGCTACTAATGTATTAGATGACCTTTTAATGTATGGACGTCACGCAGTGTATATGCTAGCTATTACTAAAGAACAGATGAACAAAATCTCTTCACCTTAAGAGTACAATCGAGACGAGAATCTTACATCGAGAGATGGTAAAATATTGTTACACGTCTTTTTTTTAATTTGAATTTAATCTCTTTCATAGTTCAAAAAAGAGGGAACTATGGTTTAGGAAACTTCTAACAGATTCTATATATTAAAATTTCTTACTGTTTAATACTTTTTTTATTAATACTAGGCTAAGTAACTAACTATAATTGACAAGATCTGATTATCTATAATGATATTTGTTACAGTTATGTAGTAGCATAGTTGTTCTTGACATGTTTCTTTTTAAAGTTAATAATTAATTTTGTTATGTACCCTCTTATTGCTAAGCGATACAATCGGCCATTTCTTAATTGAATAATAATGTTATATTTATAATTATTGTGTGATTACCACCTGTTTTGTATAGAGTAGTTGTCTATAATTTACCATAATTTTATATAACAATATTAATCTTTTAATCTTTTATATGACGTCGTAACTGTGTAGATTATAATTCAAAATCTCTTAATTGTGTATAGACGGTATTCATTACATTTTATTTTCATGTTGGCAGACGCGATACATTTATACTGTGTTTATTTTATTACATGTAAAACTTTAAGTATAATATTTTATATAATATCGTATATAAAATGTTATCTAAAAATAATGTATTAAATTCTTTTCATTCATAACCCTTTAATTAAAATAGTTTATCAATGACTTCAATCCGCTATCGGTTGTGCCAATTTGCTAAGATTAATATACTGTAAAACTGTTGGAGGGATGGCGAGGTGTTCTAGGAATGCTTGTAGAGTGTGAAAAGTTAGTGTATAATATGTGTTAAAACCGTAAGGTTCTCTGATTATAAAGTATTGTGACCAGTTGATGTTCTTTTACTACCATAAACCCTTCTGAGTTGTTGCAAGTATTACACATTAAATTATAATATAGCCTTAAATCTGAGATGAGGTATTTTTCCAATGCTTCTCTCTACATCAAGTCAAAAGCCTCCTCCAGCTTATGCCAGTGTATTTCTAGGGTAGCACATAGCCAATAGGGTCTAGCAGCAAGTCTAAGCTCGTCCTCCTAGCGCTTACTCCGTCTTCCCCTACTACTACCTACTCCTTTTATCGATCCTTGTTATTTCATTACATGTAGTATAACACGTGTTACGACGGACATCGTCAACCCATTAATCGGTTTTGTGATTGTAATCGAGTTGCGAGCCAACCGCTTCCTATGTGGCCAATAATAAAATTATCGTTTGACCAGACTAGATTGTGTTTTGTACTATGCATAAACAAGTTGTTCACTATAAAATAATTAAATTTAAATGCCTACTGTTATAAACTGCGGGATTCGACATAAATGTCGATTGAAAATTCAAAAACTTTATATTACTAGAAGGACACGCACGTTTTTTACATATACAGCTTTTAACCAACTTGCAAAAGTAGGAAGTTCTCAATTCAACTGTATGTGCTTACGCGACTTGTTAATTGTTTTATTTATATCCTCTTTGATGTAACCACAATAATGGAAAATATAGCTGCACAGAATACAGAGAAATACAAACAGTTCTAAAAATATTAGGAAAGGCTTGCACAGTACCTTTACGTAGTGAAGTGAATATTCAATATAATTAAATGCGCGCGCGCGACTAGTATGCCTTTTTGTATGTTTGTCAATTGTGGACAGTTTCAATTTTTTTTATTTGAA
Source organism: Dendrolimus houi (assembly GCA_039645545.1). Lineage (NCBI taxonomy): Eukaryota > Metazoa > Arthropoda > Insecta > Lepidoptera > Lasiocampidae > Dendrolimus > Dendrolimus houi. Next base: position 12,467,582 of record CM077136.1, read on the forward strand.
AGAGCATATTCCTGGTGTCGCCCCATTGTCTACAAGTTAGTATGTGATGAGTGTACCCTATATCTAATGAGAGAGAAATAGAGAGCAACCTTTGTTGAAGAGCGCCGAGCGCCCACACTCTTCGAAAGGCAAAACTTGTATACGCGTGTCCTTATACAATTCCTACAGGCGCTTATTTTCTAAATTCGAATTTTTGTACAACTATAAGTATTTTTTTTTACAAAATCAATCTGTCTTCAAACTAAAAAGGATAAATAAATAGTTTATACAACATTTTGAAGTATATGTCAAGTAAAATATAAAAACAACAACAAAATTGCAAAACGCACCGACTTCAAGATTTTGTAGAAAATATTCATATTAGTTTTTTTAACCAACTTCAAAAAGGAGGAGGTTCTCAATTTGATTGATATTTTTTTTATGTATGTACACGGATTACACTGAGATTTATACTCCGATTTACGTGATTCTTTTTTAGTTTGATGCGGAATAGATTTTTTTATGAAAATTTTCCGTTCCCGTTTCTTGGGACCTATATTTTTTAAGGCGCGTGGCACCTTTCGTAGGCCTACCTATAGCTAGACACTAAAACGTAACAAATACAAAAAAACTTCGTTTAAAAAAACCGACTTCAAAAACTACAAAGTATAAAATAACTTAATAAAGATTTTTGACTAAGAATTTATTTAGTTTATCAAGAGACAAAATAATATAAAATTTTCTACATCTTAAAGTCGGTGCCAAGTAAACCATTTTGTTGTCATAACAGTGTATATGGTAAATTTATGGTTTACTTGGCACCGACTTTAAGATGTAGAAAATTTTATATTATTTTGTCTCTTGATAAACTAAATAAATTCTTAGTCAAAAATCTTTATTAAGTTATTTTATACTTTTTAGTTTTTGAAGCCGGTTTTTTTAAATGAAATTTTTTTTTATACACAAACAAATACAACAAGTCCAGATCTCACTAACATGACGCGCAGAGTTGAGTCGATTAAAATTCTTTAGATTTTCAGCAGCAAAATACACTCATTACGATTTTTTTAAACCAAATAGAAACTATGTAACGCCTCCACTTCTTTAACACAAACGATACCAATTTAAAAAAATACGGCGTCGTAGCTTTGAAACGACTTCGGAGAGAAGATAACGCTATCCTTTGGTTCTGACGACAGCATTATGGCTTGTAATTTAAAAGGTAGATAAGTTAGGCTCGTTTGGCGGTATTATCTCTGGGAGATATTATATAATTCTATAGAAAAAAAACTCTAGGTAAGACATTTGCCCAGTAAAAGCGTATCTCTGAAAAGCTTCTAAATTTACGTGGTAGAGTCATGCTGAAATTATTATCTTGATTACATTTCGTAGTGCTCGCTCGACTGGTGTGACACCACGCTCTCGCAGACTATCGGTGTAAAATTGTTTAGCTTCATTCCTCTTGTCTGATGCCTATATCTCGTACTTTGTTTAATGGCGCAGGGGGAATGTCTTTTCTTGGGACACCATCCTCGGGCCTCGGGGGAAAGCTTTACTCCGAGTAATGTGTGGGACTCCTGATCGATCGGATGCCTACCGTGGCCTCTGAGCGGAGGGACGGGGGATAGTCGACCGTCAGACTACCCACTAAACCTAACCCGTCTCCTATGCGCTATTATGGGGTGCTATAGGAACTAAACCATTGACTACATAGAGGTGAACTTTTAAGATGGGCCTCTATGGCCAAAGTCAAAACTACATATTAAGGTAATAATTATAGCGAAGAATACTAAAAGGAGTCTCGGGGTCGATTTTGAATAAAATTAAACCGACAACATTAGTTTTTTGCAAAATCGGCTAATTTTGAAAATTTTATTATGAATGAATGAATGAATGAATCTTTATTTGTAGAAATACAAGCAATAGTTGTACAAAAGATGGTAAACAAAGTCAATTGGTCTCACTGTATTTGATTTGACCATACAAATATTTGGGTACATGTCAATTAAAAAATTATAACATTTCTAAATTTATAATTATATATTAAATACATATGTTAAAAATTTAGAATTTTTATCAAATTATAATATAACTATATACGTAAATATATTAGTATTATATTTATGTATGTATTCAATTAATATAAATTAGTGTAAAATTATGTATTCTTTAAAAATTCACATGCAGTCCTATCTTTTAGTTTGCTCCACCTAAATATATTAGTATTATATTTATGTAGCAATTTATAAATTAGTGTAAATATGTATATTTAAATTGTGCCAGATTAATTAAATTAAGAATTTATTTTAAGCCAGGTTCCTGGAAGAGATCGCTTTTAGCGATAAGGCCGCCTGTTGTTTTGCCAAGAAGTTTTGTAATTATGCATTTTATTTCTGTATTTGTTTATTTTGGTGAGCAATAAAGTGTTATATATCTATCTATCTACCTAAATTTGCTAGTCAACAATAAAAAAACACATTGGAATTCGATATTATTTTCAAGCTGGCCATTTTAAATCATAGAGATAGAAACACACACCATTGTTCACCAAAACAAAAATTACAAAAATGCGCAACAAGGCAATAGTTATTTGGTAAAACAAAAGGCGGAACGAAAATCATTCCCAAAAAATTTACCGCGGGATCCGCGGGAGTAGCGCAGATTTTAAGTCTAAGAATTAGCTGTCGATCAGCGAAAACCCATCGAAATCAGCATAGTAGTTTTTACGTGTATCTCGAGCAGACAAGAAATCTAAAAAAAACGCATGAGTGTTCTCCATTGTTTTTATGGTCTATTCCAGTTGGTTTTTTTTTTAATAGCTTTAATGTACAGACGCGACATGTTTAGAATTTTATTATATTATAGATAGATATTGTTTTTCTATTTACGTACGAAATGAGCAACAACAATTCTTTATGTATTGACACCTTGACAGATCTCAAATCAGTGTATTGACAGCTGTTACGTGCAAAATGACCGGTGCTAGTGCTGTCAATATCGAAAATGAAAATCGTTATGTTCAAAAAAAGCCAGAAATTGTTTAAGTATTTTACTTTATATTTTATATTCCTCTTATACACCCACAAAAGTAGAAGTACCGTTAAAATAATAACAAAAATCAAAGTAAATACATATTATATTAACCTTAATATACTCCGAGGTTATTATCTCAATTTCAAAGATACATTTTACATATACCTTTATATGAAAACCTACACACACAATATTATAATCATAAATCAAGTCTCTGCCTACGTAATAAAAAATATAACCTACATATATTAATAATTTACTTTGAAATATTAATTTTAAAATCCGCACAGATGCACGGGCAGTGATGCAGGCGCTTCGAAGAATTTCATTAAGACCTTAGTAGTGTGCTAAAGATGGGTACCGACTCAAGATCTTTGTAAATAAAATGTCCTTACAAGTTTTAAAAATCAAATTCAGAAGCATTACTTTTCAACAGTATAAATATTGTTACGAGTGCGGGACTCGAATTAAAATGCCGTTGGAATTACTATAGAATTTATTAGAACTATACAAACACGTATAAAATAGGTACAGATATAACCGGACCCAATAAGTCCAAATGTAATGCATAATTAAATAACACGCGCAAAGTCCGTCACTATATAGCTTATTGAATGTACACACGTCTTGCCCGTATCGCAATCGTCGCTTGACTGGTTCTTGCTAGACTGCCGATCTCTCCGTTCGGGCATTCCTTTATACTCAGCTTACAATATGTCACGATTGTGTAAACAATGATTTCTTAGAAACACACATGCTGGCCACTGCCTACCAGAGAGGATTACAATACACAATAGGCGGCTTTTCTAATTACAAATATTAAACACAAAGTAGACAAAAGAAGTGCAAATTCGGGCAGGTAATAAACCGTGCTTTATGGCCGGCAGGTGTGCATTCACTTTTGCCGGCGTGATTCGTGGAATTTTGGCTAAGTTGTAGCAATATAATGATTCCTATACTAAGTAGTATATACATAATTATGTATTACTATGTATCTTTATAGCATGTTTTCTATTTTTATATTAAATTGTGTACGTATAATTATAATCTATCTATAATAAAATAAATCTTTAGCAGGCGTGGATTCAGCCCTCGAAAAAGGTTGTGGTCACAATCACCCGAAAATCGATCAAGTACGAGTTGGACTATGAAATTGACAGTTTATTTCTTTATTTACAATTATCATTTACAATCACTAAACAAAACTAAAAATAAATTATACCTATACTAATAATATATACAGCTTAATTTAAGAAAAAAAAGTTACGTATAATAAATAGGTCCCACTTCACCGTCAGTTAGGAAAGTTCTCAAAACGCTGGCCGCATTACCATGTTGTATGGCAACGCTTATGCGTTGTTAAGGCTTGTAGCAACGTCAACGTCCTTGAGGATTCTTCGGTCTGATTTTTTGGGCAATAGCAGGGATTCCATAGACGTGGTCGTTTTTCAGATGCGTTATTAGTTTATTGTGAATAAAATGAAGTAATATTTAAAAAAATCAAATTATTTATCTTTCTCTTATACAGCTGTAGATATTTTTTTATCCAGTTTTGATCAAACTTGAAGAAGCAAAATGTTTCATGTCAATAATTTGGAGGTGATTTGGTAAATTTTTCTTAAATTAAAGTCACTATAGAAAAATTACGAAAACAACTGCATTACGTCTCATATCGTCGTCTTATATATACTTTTTTTTATTTTAGTTATATTGCCAAACCCACGTGATACATAATTTTTCTCTAATCCATCCTAAGGTTAGGTTTTAGTAATAAGACCGCCTATTGTCTTCTATACTTAAACTTCTTTAATTGTATCTTAATGTTATGCAATAAAGTATTCTATTGTATCGTGAAGATTTATGATAATGTTTTGGTAAATTATAGATCAGTAATTACAAACGAAAAGTGTTTTCGTTTTCACCCCAGTTTCGACCTTTCGCGGTAACAGTGGCCTTACTTCGAAGCAGCAGATTTCGAAAATATATTTTGAAGTGAAACTTTTTTAGAATCGCTGTCATTTGAAACTTGATCAAACGAAAAAGTGACACTAAAAAGAGATAAACACATAAATCTATAGGACTAAGCCTACGAGAGTATGAGATAGAAACATCCTTATTAATTTATAAATGCGAAAGTAACTCTGTCTGTCTGTCTGTCTGTTCCGTTTTCACGGAAAAACTATTGGACCGATTTGGCTGAAATTCGGTATATATGTAATTTTAATACCGACGGTGGACAAAGGATACTTTTAATCCCCCGGATAATGGGATAGATTTATGTAATGATTATCCCAGAAAGTAGGATAGGTTTTTATTTTGTGATTTGCTTTTTTGATGTGGTCGATGTGGTCGATGTGGTCGATGTGTCGATGTGGTCGATGTGGTCGATGTGGTCGATGTGGTCGATGTGGTCGATGTGGTCGATGTGGTCGATGTGGTCGATGTGGTCGATGTGGTCGATGTGGTCGATGTGGTCGATGTGGTCGATGTGGTCGATGTGGTCGATGTGGTCGATGTGGTCGATGTGGTCGATGTGGTCGATGTGGTCGATGTGGTCGATGTGGTCGATGTGGTCGATGTGGTCGATGTGGTCGATGTCGATGTGGTCGATGTGGTCGATGTGGTCGATGTGGTCGATGTGGTCGATGTGGTCGATGTGGTCGATGTGGTCGATGTGGTCGATGTGGTCGATGTGGTCGATGTGGTCGATGTGGTCGATGTGGTCGATGTGGTCGATGTGGTCGATGTGGTCGATGTGGTCGATGGGCTCGATGTGGTCGATGTGGTCGATGTGGTCGATGTGGTCGATGTGGTCGATGTGGTCGATGTGGTCGATGTGGTCGATGTGGTCGATGTGGTCGATGTGGTCGATGTGGTCGATGTGGTCGATGTGGTCGATGTGGTCGATGTGGTCGATGTGGTCGATGTGGTCGATGTGGTCGATGTGGTCGATGTGGTCGATGTGGTCGATGTGGTCGATGTGGTCGATGTGGTCGATGTGGTCGATGTGGTCGATGTGGTCGATGTGGTCGATGTGGTCGATGTGGTCGATGTGGTCGATGTGGTCGATGTGGTCGATGTGGTCGATGTGGTCGATGTGGTCGATGTGGTCGATGTGGTCGATGTGGTCGATGTGGTCTATGTGGTCGGTGTGTTCGGTGTGGTCGATGTGTTCGGTGTGGTCGATGTGTTCGGTGTGGTAGGTGTGGTCGGTGTGGTCGATGTGGTCGGTTTCGGTGGACATATGTAATTTTATTACCGAAAATTGGTACTTACTACTTACTTACTTATTGGTAATAGATACTTTTCATCCGGGAGATGGGATTGCGATATGAAATGAAGTGAATCTTCCGTGGCAAATAGCAGTAACATAAATTTTTATGTAACCTATGTTGTAACCTCTTTAAACAAGAGTCACGCACTAGAGGATAACCCGCGGCGCAGCACTCAAGGTATATTTAATCATTTAAACACTATGCGCATACAGATAGAGTTGGAAATGTTTTGAAGTTTTCTGGTAATACGTAAAATTTCGTATTTTAAAGCTTAAATATAATATATGAACTGTGACATAATGAAATTTAGTATCCCTTCCACCCTTTGTCCCACTTTGATTTACTTCTACTGCTTGTCAAATAAACAAACACAATTTTTTTTAGAATTTTGTCTGTCTAATAGAGGCATCACGTGAAAACTAATGAACGTATTTAAATAAAACTCGACACAAAGATAAGTTATCTCTTACACTTAGAACACTTCTTAAGCTGCGGCATCCACGATAAGCGATATGGCCGTTTCACGCAGATGTGGCGATGAGTGTAATGCATTCTTTATGATGCAATATTGATTTTAATTATTTATTAATGATGTTACATATTGATTGTAGGCTTCTTTAAGGACCGTAAAAATGTCTTATAACTTATTGTAACTCAATTTGAATAAGACCAAATCTTTACCATTAAGGGCGTCCCCACCATACAGATAAATCGCGTAAATTCCGTGAAATAATAATATAGCGAGTAAGACGACAAAAAAGTTTCGCTGGTTGTTAAATAAGTGGAGATATTATTACAACTATCGATATTAATACAAAAAATAATAGAAAGAAGTAAAGTATATAAGACTTAAAAAGTTAATAATTACAAGCCACCAATTTCATTGGCACCCGCCTAATTGCAAGCCGGTTGTTAAGGTGATTTAATTAAATCCACGGCACCTTTGAACTGATAAATTATTCATGCTTCGGTGGTAATGAAAGACGTTTCCAGCACAAAACCCGAAAATAATCTAGATTTTATTCGAATATTAAAAAATAGGTTTGTTTTTGTAATGAAGGTACTTTTCTAAAAATTGCTGGTAAGTTGTTATTGAGACAATAGATCGCTTAAGCGATATTCTGTACGCGATAAAGCCATTGGCTCAATCGATGTGATATCGTGTTTCGTGAGATAAATGAGAGTATGTACCATACTTCTGTATAAAACTTATAAAAAAAGAACTTGAGTTATAAATAGGATAAGAAATATAAAGAAAAACAATTTTTAGCTAGACGTGTTGCTGGGGAGTTTCTTGCCGCTTCTTCTCCTTAACAGCAATAACACGATGCGAAGCGGTGTACATAGAATAGGAAGTAAAATTAAATTTTAACTTATATGTATGACCTTCCAAAAGTGTTCTTCAGAGGAACTTATTTTGAATAAAAAAAAATGAATTTGAACTTAAATTTGAATAATACAATTTATATTGCGAATATAGACTACTTTAAGACTCACAATGCTCTGATTATACTAACAGTTTTTCATCCGAAAACCTTTAGGTTTTCGTTTGTTTTTTTGTATAAGTCGAAGAATTAGTATAATAAAGGCAGTCATGGCGACAGCTTTCCGAACGTACCGCCTTATAACGGTCTTGAGCAAAACTGGTCACAAGCCGCGTTAGGCACGCGCGTTCTCTGTTCGAAACGGAGCGCTCGATGCTGAATCAGCTTCATCGTGGCTCGGCCTGCAGCCTGATGCAGGAAATCTAGACTGAGGAGGCCTCGCGTGGCAAACGTCCGAGACCGCCTCGCGAGGCTGCTCGCTCAGTCAGTACGCAGCTATTAAGCTGTGTCGTCTGTCTGGTTGCCAGCTTCGCAATAAAAAAATGTATCTATTTATTTCTTATGTCTAATGTTAATGTTAGTCACTGTTGCCAAATGCGTATTATCTCTAGCATTAAAAAATACCGCATTAACGAATAGCTGTATTAGTGAAGTTCACCACCAAAACTTGCATTATCGGTTTATGTTTAACACTAACAATGTCGCATGCAATGTTTTTGTTAACGCATTAGTTAAAGCATTGTGATGCAAATGCAGCGGAGGCATTTTAAAAATACTCGAAATTACATGCGCCCAATAAAAACATAAATTAAAAAAAATCAAGAACCGGCATTCAGCAGCTCCGGTATTCTTCGTTTAGTTTCATCCATATAGACTTTGTAGCCTTCTAGCAAAATTACTATAACCTAAAAAGACAAAGGAAAGTACATATTTCGTTTTTAACAAAATATTGGTACCTTTGCTACGCTCGCGCGCGAAACCATCTCGTGCCTCAATGGGGTTCTTTCATCCTCTATAATCTACTATGTATCGGCTTTAGTTACAGTAAAATGTTTCTCAGGTTTACAAATATCATCAAATAACCCTTAACGTATATCGGATGACATTGTATTAAATACTGATGACGAAGTTTGCTCCGAACAAACACTCAATACCTTTGACATTTACAAGCCTTCCTTCGCTGCGAAGAACTAATGAATGAACGAAAACCCAAAAAATGAGTTTCAATAGCACCGTGAGGTGGTGTTAAGCTTGAAATACTATCATAATACTGTTACGATCGACAAAGACCAATGCACACCTGCAGTTTATTACCTTTTTGGCATTTGGACTTCTTTTGTTTACCTTGTGTTTAAAATTTGTAATTAAAAAATAGCCTATTGTGTATTGTACTCGTTTATGGCCGTTTGCAGGCATAATTAGGTAGGTCTGCAGATTACGAATTCTAAGAAATTCGATCTACGCGGGCGCCCAGCCATATTATATCGGTGCAATATATAGAAATGACCCAATGGGTAGATTAGCAGTCTATCGATGGTCACCAGCGAGACAAGACGTGTGTACATTCGATAAGCTATATAGTGACGGACTTTGCGCGTGTTATTGAGTCGTGTATTACGTTTGTACCGGTTGTGTCCAGTTATATTTGTACCTGTGTTATACGTGTTTGTATAGTTCTAATAAATTCTATAGTCATTCCAACGGCATTTTAATTCGAGTCCCGTAACTCGTAACAATACTATAAAATGTAGAAGAACAAGAAAGAAAATCTGGTTTAGTATTACTAACGCTATCGTAATAAACGCAATTATATGGAAACCAGATTGATATAAAAATATACACTTGAAACATACTCATAAAGCAACGAACGCCACGTACAATAGATGCCTTTCATGTATCACGGTATTGTGTATAAACCTCCAATCGCCTGCGAGTAGTGTGTTTTCATATTACATTGAAGTTATAGGTCTCTATAAAATTACCTTTTATCGTTTTTAGTTACAGTATAATGCTTCTTAAGTTCAGAAATATCAACAAACAACATAATATTGTATAATATATATCAGACGGCATTATGTTAAATATTGATGAAGAAGTTTGTTCCGAAGAAGCACTCAATGCCTTAGGCATTTACGTCAATTTAAAGTCTTTCTTTGCTGCGAAGAACTAATGAGCGCGCAATAAACTTGCTAATAACGACGACGATGTTACCTTTAATTATGTACTCCTTTAGAACAAAGGTAAATTGTTTGAACGATGTTTTTATTAGATTTCATTTGCGACTCATTACCCTCGTTTTAATATTTTTATGCAGTTTACTAAGAATAGCGTGTTGAGCTGAAAGGACAGGTCAATCAATACGTCATTATTGACATTGTATAATAGAGCAGCGCGGCCTGTGAATGATACAAGCAAGAGCTATGTGTCACAGATACGAATATGATGATTGTACTTTTCTAGTGCAAGAATCTAGGAAGTTATATCTTTCTCAAACAGTCCGTAGAGACTTAGTTCTCAACTCAGTTGAGGTAGTCTGGAAGATATCGCTTTTTAGCGATAAGACCGCCCTTTGTACACAACTAGATATAATTTTAGTCTTTAAGTTCATTTTTGTATTGATGTATAATAAAGTGTTATCTATATATCTATCTATCCGTAATTATTGATCCAGCACATTGCTCGTAATGTACTGGATCAATGATCAAAAACATAGATCGTCTAAAAGCTATAAAAGAACGATCTGTGGAGCTATCTAGCGGTTTTCCAGAGTCAACTTTTTACTAGTGATTGTCATTCCTAGCTTTCATCTTTCATTGTAAAACCCAATGACCTAGTTTATTCATCATAATTAAACAAAGCACATTTCTCTTTATTTACTTTGTACAGAAACATTTTAGAAATTCAAATAGAAAATGCAATAAAATTCTTGAAAGCGCCCTTGTTTAGCTCATAAATATCACTTTATGATGTTATACATCTTGGAAGTTTTTTATATGTTAAATGGGTTATAAAAATTATCTTTGAAGAAGTGTCAATATAAAAGGTTTATTGGTTATGCCGATGTTGTATTAGTCAGGCGACGAGATAGCGACCTATTTATATCAAATGCTTTAAATACGTGTTTATGTAAGTTATCTAAAAAAAAGCCGTGGCAGCTTAGTGGTTAACGCACTCGCATTTCAAGTTCTTTTAATAGGTGATTGTCATTTTAATATTATTCTTTCATGTTACACCAAATTAACTAATCTATTATTTTAAATATATTTTACATTAAACATTTTCTAACAAACAATAAACTGACTTCAAGAGTAACTAAAAAGCAAAAAATAAAATTTTCTACAACATCTTGAGGTCAGTGCCAAGTAAAACATATAAATTACTACATTTTGCAATATTTTGTTGTTTTTTTTACAAACACACATATTGTATATCCCCAAATTACGATATACAATATGTGTGTTGTGTAATAAGCAAGTAATGCTTGTGTTATGGATAATATACAACGTACCACTCTGGGGCCGATCCTAGACACCCAGACCATAGTAAATAACGGAGAAAATACGTTTCCGAAATTTACTATACCAGGAATCGAACCCGGAACCTCTGCGTGGCAGTGACGTAGGCCGGCAACGGCTTAGCCCGCTCAACCACAGAGGCTGTTGTAACAATGTATATGGTAATTTTTATGTTTTGCAGTTTTGTTAGAACAAAATTATTTTACACTTTTAACTTACATATATGGTATTTCTAATAAGGTAGCTTCTCAAATGCGGAAACAATAGCTGATGAAAGGGAAGCGTATTTCGAAAATGGTCTTGAGCGTAGCTCGAAGGTAAATTATGTATATGCACTTTAAAAACGTCAAATAAGTGCCTTCAAGTTTAAATTAATGAACTATCGTTAGGAGATGCTGGTCAGGTAATAAATGTATATCAGTTGGTTCTGGCACTTGCCGGCCGTTGCCGCGGCGCGGCCCGTGCATTTTGGTTTATAGAAAACCAACTGCTCGACGCGACCTTCGGCCTCGTCTCGCAACCCATTTTTGTCGTTGTTTTAAAAATCCGATTGGTGCAAGAGCTAGACGAAAATTGTTTATTTAAAAATTACTTCCATCATCTGGTGTCACTAGGCAGCATTTTCGTTTGAATCTAAACTCCGATCGTTTTCCAGGTTTTCTAAATACGATGGGTCGCTTACAATTTACGCGGTCGTGCTGTTTATCGTTATCGATTTCCGTTGTACGCTTTCCTAGACCTGTTCGAGTCTAGTACAACCCGTTTTTGATCTTAATTAAGTACCTACTCGTTTTAGAATTGTCATAAACCGAACAATACTTTTCAATGTTTTCTATTTGATTTTGAGTAATTTTCTGCTATATCTTCGGAACCCAGGGTATAACAATGAAATAATAGCAATGAAATTTATATTGTACTATTCTAAAACTATACTAAACCCAATGCACTAAAAATGATGAAAATCGGTTTAGAAACAAAACCGTTATGAATGACATACCTAAAAACTAAAATCTGTATCCAATTTTAACGAATTTTTTGCTACATGGTCGAAACCCAAAGTCCTATAACAATGAAATTTATACTAGAGTACTATAAAAGTATTCTGAATCGAACGCAAAAGAAATCATCAAAATTGGTGGAGAAACAAAAAAATACACACGTCAATCACTACAACGTCTTCTACTTGATTTTATGGATTTATTGCTATATCTTTGAAACTCGAGATCTGATACCAATAAAATTTATATGGAACCATTCCGAAGATTTGTTGAATCGAACGCAAAAATAATCACCAAAATCGGTTCAGAAACAACAAAGTTATGGCTGAACATACATAAAAATACCTCCTTTTTTTAATTCCATTAAAAATTCATAGCTTATTTTTAAAAAAGAGAATTCGAAAAATATAAAATGTTTAATCCGATAGCAAATTATTTTAGTCAGTACAAGATCGTATTCACGAAACTTAATTCATAAACAGAACTTGTGTATTCAAAAATGGAATCTAATTAAGTAACAGCAAAACTGTAATATTCTGGAACTGCTGCGAATGGAATGGAATGAACTGAATTATAACTGGCTGTACAGAAAAAGGAAAGCGAGCGAATACTAATTTTGTTCTTCTTTTAAAATTTAAAAAGGTTCTCAATTCAATTCGTTGTTTATTGTGCCAGTATTGCATTTACGCGGGGTTTTATTAGTTTTAGGATTTCAAACGGTGCTTCGTTTTTTTAAAATTAAGAAACTCATTTACTATCCTGCTGGGCAGTCTTACAATGGGCGAAACTTGCAAGTATCAAGAGGCATCTTGCTCAGTGTTGCCGGACGCAATGCAGGCTGCAACAACTTTCACAATCCTGCATTAAGCAGCGGACGGCTAGGCGGACTGCAATGCAGGATAGTGAATGAGTCCTTTAAGAACGGCTGCCAGCTGCATCAGCCATAGAGGCAAGAAACCGTTCTAGTTTTAAAACAATATATAATCTTTTTTCTTGTTTAATAATAAAAGCAGCCTATAAACGTTTTTATAGGGAAACGGACAGTATGCCCGCTATTCTTGTCTAAGGCGTATGGAGGGTTTCACATATCGGTTATCTCGATGTGCAGGTTTCATCACGATGTTTTCCTTCACCGTTAGCACGTGGTAATTGTAACAATATGCACATTGGGTGAGAAAACTGCCTGTCCAAACCTGCTTGGACAAGCAGTTTTTTGTTTTTCTATAATTCAAAATTTTCTTTTGTTTAGTATTTATTTTGTGTCAAATATGTTAAAAATAACACACATTAACATATTATAAACATTATATTTTACTTCAATTTCACGTTATATGTATACATATTTATTATACACTGCCTAAGTGATGTATGCATTCCGGCCAGGATTCGAAATTACGCCTTTTGAACCGGTTTTTTTAAAGTTTTATTTCGATATCTACTAATAAATTTCTTCCGCACTTTTTTGAGAAAAAATACTGTGATATACAATTATATATAGAAAATATATTTGCCCGTCTGGATGACTACCACTCCTGGCCTAGAGTATCTCGCCATAAAACCGTAAGTTGTATGGACATTAGTAGACAGGTTCCAATATCACTTTAGAGAGCGGCAACGCATTGGTAGCAACTTTGGTGTTACAAACATCCATAGGCGATGGTACCCACTTTCAATCAAGTGAACCGTCTGCCTGTCTGTTGAACTCATGCAATAAAAAAAACACAACCGAACGACACGATGAATTTATTGTACCAGTATTGCATTTACTCGGTGTTTTATTAGTTTTAGGATTTTAAACATTGCTTCTTTTTTTTTTAATTAGGAGGCCCATTCACTATCCTGCTGGGCAGTTCTGCATTGGACTGTTTTGTTAAAAAACTGAAAATTCTCCACAAACACCCTAATTGAAGACCTTTGAAAACAAAGCTCAAAAATTGTACAAAAACCTTATTATTTGCATAATGCTGCCCGTATTACATGTAATAAGATGAACAATCCCAATCGTCCTCTTTGCCTTCCTCGTCTTTTACATTTTATTTTACCTCTCATTTAATTTTATTCACACTTTTAGTAGGGCTTCATATCTGAATGTTTAATAGGAATTAATGCAGAAGCATTACGTTAAGTGTAGCCGTTTTTAATTTTCATTATTAGATATTATATGCTTCTTTATTTCGTAAATATTTGAATTTTTTTTTTAATATAAAACACCTTATATAAAAAAAATCTAAAATCATATTTGTTTTATGATACAGTCTTAGTTGTCATTCAAGTCCATTGAGATACTTTTAATCATGTGGTAAAACGCCGAAGTCGCCTAGATTTTGAGTCAAATAGCGTATTTATAATTTCTAGAATTGTATTAAAAATCACAATGACTTTATAAATTTTATAACAATAAAAGAAAACTGACTTGTAGTTTGAGTATTTATGTATCTATTGCCTTTTTCCTTTTGCACCACCTATATCGCCTGATTCGAATTTCTTTCATTTAAGTTGCCTGGAAGAGATCGCTTTGAGCGATAAGGCCGCCTATTGTATTGCCTAGAAAATATTGTAAATATGGTCTGTTTTTGTAATTGTATATTTTGGTGTGCATAAAGTGTTATTTCTCTCTCTTTCTCTTACAGTTGCCTATTCGCCTTCGTCGGAATCTTCACTTACTCTCACTTCTGCACAATATCCTTTTCAATGCCTGTACTCCCCCATATTTAAAGGAACGTTTTAATTTTCTCTGCCGATCTCATTCCTGTAATTTACGCTCAAATGAAAATCCGTTGACGATACCTAAACACACTTAGTCCTTCGTAGGAAATTCTTTTGCCGTACAGGCTATTCGCCTGTGGAACTCCTTCCCCTTGAAAATCAGACAAGCTACATTCATATCTACATTTAAACACTTAACTCTGATCGTTATTTAATTTTGTCCATTAAATAAAATCCGTTGCAATAAATAGAATTAGATTATTGTTCGCATGTAGGTGGGTAATTTATATGGTTACGAGTCGCGAGACTCGAATTAAAATGCCGTTGGAATTACTACAGAGTTTATTAGAACTATACAAACACGTATAGCACAGGTACAAATGTAACCGAACACAACAAGTCCAAACGTAATGCAGAAGGTCGTAATTCAATAAAACGCGCAAAGTCCGTCGCTTATTAGAGTCCCGATTGTATTACACGCGCCTCGCTTCGCTCGTGGTTCTAGCGCGACTGGCTCCCCCTCCATCAGGTCATATATCCGTCAGGTATCTAAGTCGGCTTAATCCGCAACACCTGGCTAATGACTGGACCGCAAACTGCCATAAAAGAGTACAATAAAACAATGGACTGTTTTTAATCACAAATTTTAAACACAAAATAAACAAAAGAAGACGACCATAAACGAATTACAATTAGTTTACATGCCAGCAGGTAATAAAATGTGTTTTGTTTCAATTATGCAGGTGGGTTTTGTTTTTGTTGGGACCTGGGTTGTAACAATATTACTATATATTATCTATAGTAGTATACTATTTTTTGTTTCTTCTTTAATTCTATTTAATTACGATCGAATTAGTTTTAAATTAGTTAAACCACTATATATTATTTAATTTTTCTTTTAAAATCTCCTTGGACACCGGGTTGTTTGGAAGAGATCGATATAAGCGATAAAGTTGCCCATTGTTCTAATGGAAATGTCTGCATATTAAATTGTCTAGGTTTAAGTTATGGTGAACAATAAAGAGTTTTCATTCATTAATTCAGCTTAGGTATATTGTATTCTACCCACAGTCCTTCAAAACTAAAAGTACAATACTGAGCCTAGGTCATCGTCTTCTATGAACAAGTGTTCAGAAGTCTGGTTACGTTTTCTCGCTTGATCGCCATACTGATACTTTGTCCGAGATAGGCACGAGCCTTCTGAAGAGCTAATGAGTCGTTTTGATATTTTTTTGTACAGGCTTATGACCTCAGGATCCCAGGGTTTTAACAGAAAAAGAAATATTTTTACCATAATAATTTAAAAGTAAGATATAATGTACGGTATATTAGCGCCTGTTCTCTTCTATATAAAAATAATTTTAGAATTTATTATAACTAATGTCATCTATATTTAAAATAATAATGTCATAACGTCGCCAAACGCTTAGTAGTCACGTGTGACCAAAAGACTGGTATTTATTGTGCTCAACAAACAAGCGTAGCTATTCAACGCGATAATGCTGCCAGCCTTTTGGGAACAACACATGCCCAACAAGTGGTTTTGGACAATTTTAATCCATATTATTGTCTATTTTTTGAGACAATTTATATTAGCATTATTTGTTAGAACTGAAGATAAATTCATCAAAAGTTAAATCAAATGTAAACGACTATATCTTTAAAAGGAATGATTCTGATTCTAAACAAATGGCGTCACGACTCGTTGGTGATTAAGCAATCTCTTTCCTTATTGCCCTTGTGATCCGTCACGAAAGAAATACCCTCCGAGTATTTTATTTCTTTTTAACCGCCTTAAAAAAAGAAGTTCTCAATTCGTCGTGTAAATATTTTTTTTTATTAACCTTTGTGCTTATCAATTCTTTTACTAAGACCCTTTAAATTTTCAGAAACGGATTATTTATAAAATTATCTTTTTTTATTGCTCGACAACAGTCAGACGTCCCACCTGATAGAAAGTGGTTACCATCGCCCATGGACACATACAACACCAGAGGTGCTAATAATATGCTATTAGTCTCGAAGGAAAACTGAAACCCGGACACTAATCTCGGAACAAAGGGTAGTGACCATCCAAACTAGCGAATACATTACCACCTGGCTGTAGATTGTTTAGCCGTCTCTTACGACCGTCCGCCACACCACTACCAAAGGAATTAGTATTCTTTCGCCATACATGCACGGGTATATGCAATCTAAATAAATCAAGCAAAAATTAAGTAAGTGTGTAAAGGTTTGCCATTAAACGCTTGTTTTCAAATTCCCGCAATTTGAAAATGCTCGTATAAACGTCACTGTGAAATCGTGAGTGTCAATCAAATCGACATTTCAACATGTCTCTGAGTGGCACCACTGTCCATACGATAGCGCATTTCACTCTCTTCAAATCAAAATTTACAACGAGCTAGTAGTAAGTCGATTCTAACTAATATCAGAGTGGATTGTTCAAAATTATCAAACATTCAATCGAACAAAATGTATAACAGTCCTGGAACTATGACTGTTCAGTAGAGGCGAAAAATACTTACGGTGAATAAATGAATGAATGAAAGAAAACACCTTATTGTTCACCAAAATAATAATTATATTACGTTCTTGATCACTAGATATAATAAATTTTGAACAAAGGGCGGCCTTACCACTTAAAGCGACCTCTTCCAGGCAACCCCCTAAACTAAGAAAAATATTAAAACATGACAGTAGGGTGTAGACAATAAATAATATAAAACATTCAAAACATATTAAATAAATAAAAAAAATCTTTATTATATACTATATAAACACAGTACATATCATACTAAAAACAGCATAAGCAGCACTTTTATACCTGAGAGCACCAAAATTAATTAATACATTATTTTAAAAGAGGATACTGACTTCGCTTTTCCGATGTTGAGTGGCAGTGAGTTCCATAAACGGACAGCCTGTACAGTGAAGAATTTATTAACGAAGGAAGAGGTGTGTACAGGTGTCATTAAGGTCTTATTCATATTCAATTACAGTAACTTTTTAGACTAGTCTTTAAGGTTCGTAAAGAAACCTACAAACTTACTCTAACTCAATAGGAATAAGACCACTATTGTTTTGTCATTTACATAATAAAGCGTAAAAAGGTATTTAATCTCTTAAATCTTAATTTAATTTGATAAATTGATTTGCATAAAAAAATATGTGATAAAATAATATAATTTAACTTCTGTGGCAATAAAAACTTTTATTACTAGAGTACAGTAATACACTGACACATAATTAATACCACTAAAACAAGTCGCTGTGATATTTATTTTAGGAATTCTATAGAACTAGCTATACCACAGATTACACAGAAGGTTCTCTTATCGCATATCTGAAATTCGCTTCTCAAGCTTCAGTAATATATAGACCGCGCTACAAAAGACGTCCAACGGAAAATAAAGAAACTAAAAGTGGCAGCGCCGCTATTTGATAGAATTTTGTTCGTAAAGTAGCCAGGAAGTAAATCCACAGCTTTAATTATGGAATATCTTGCATTTATTATTTAATCATTATCTACATCAATTTACGGATTAGTAAATAATTGTTCTGGCAGGATTAAGTACGGCGATTGCAGCGCCGCGTCTGTGGAACTTCGCGGATTCTACTCGACTACGATAGATTGACAGTAGTAGTAGTATTCGCCACAATGACAGGCAAAGGAACTTAGTCCATACAGTCTCGTATGATGTATTTTCACACAGTTCACATTTCTTACAAAAACATGTTATCATTATATTATTTAAATCTTTATTTATTAATCATACAATACATTATACCAATCTGCGTATGTGAATTTTTCCATGTTTTATTACAATTACTATATCAACTAATAAAATAAAAGGAAAACTTAGCTTAGTTATATTGTATTCTACTTATAGTCCCCAAGACTATAAGTAGAATATTGAGCGTAGGTCACCGGCTTCTATGGGTAAGGTGCCCCCAGAAGGTTGGCCACGTTGCTTGCTGGATCATCATACTGATTCTTTGTCCGGGGTAGGCACCAGCCTTCTGCTCACCTGAAAATCCAATTATTATTAATAACTGTTTATTGATAATAACAGCCCATAGATACCCCACAGCTGGGCTCGGGCCTCCCACTACTGGGGAACGGATAATATACCCACCACGCTTTTCAAGGCGGCTTAGCGAGCTTGAACACTTCTATTATCTCGATGTGCAGGTTTCATCGCGATGTTTTCTTTTACCGTGGTTAGCACGTGGTAATCGTAACAATATGCACATTAGGAAAGAAAACTGCCTAAGTGATGCATGCGTTTCGGCCAAAATTCGAACTCGCGCCATTTGAGTTTTAGAAGCGTGCGCTACCACGACTTATTTATTGATTGAAGTAATATACGCCTG
Organism: Dendrolimus houi; assembly: GCA_039645545.1. Lineage (NCBI taxonomy): Eukaryota > Metazoa > Arthropoda > Insecta > Lepidoptera > Lasiocampidae > Dendrolimus > Dendrolimus houi. The sequence goes on from CM077136.1 coordinate 12,486,790, forward strand.
TTTCAGCACTTAGTACCGAGTGAACCATAGCAATATTTTGTGGCGCAACTATTTGCCTATGCCAAAATAACATGAGTATCAAAGTATATGAGGCACGCCAAGCCCGTATTAATCCATTTGTGTAATTAGTGACTGAGCCGAGCCCAGTCATATGCGCAATCGGGGTATGGCAGATCGCGTGTTGTTATAAGGCTATATTGTTCACTTGTTATTCTTGCTACTGCCAATGTTCGGTTGAAGGCGTTACTCAGTATATTCAGTGTGTTGTTAAAATAACACCGAATGAATATATTTATTTTGATAAATATATGTATTATAATATTAATCTAAGTATCTACCACACAATACCAAATACTACAACGCTGTTTAATTTTTTTTTATCTAATATGCTTACACAACATGTTCGACCGACGCACAGAATCCTTATGGGTTTATTCGTGCCACAGAGTCATGTAATATATAATGGCCATAAATTTTAAGATCATCAATATAAATTAAAATCTAACTCTATTTTCTATTCTAAGTACACCGCTTCGCAGAGTAACAACGTGTTATCATCGTTGTTTAAGGAGAAGCGGTAAGAAAGTCCCCAACAACACGTCTAGCTAAAAATGACTTTACTTCATATTTCTCTATCTCAGGCTCTTTTTTAAATAAATAGAGAAGGAATAAAATTACTTTTCGTAGAATTAATAGAATTGTAGCAAATAGTGCATATGATAACACAAAAATATAATAAAGGAAGAATAAAAATATCATTGCCGTCGTAATAATGACAAGGAATACTAAAAATTCATTCTACAACATATCTCCATAAACTCCTTAGAGATTTCTTATTTCTTATTCTAGTAATATAAGGCACGTATCATCGGTGTCAGTGTAGGACCTTGTAACTATTTTCTTTTCATCAAAATTGTTACATGTAGTAGTAATATTTGCTAATAATTTGACGAAAAAAGGATATTACCAAGAAATGTAGTTACTTTAGGTCTTATATAGATCCTGCACTGACGCTGACTATATGGAAAAAACTATTAGATATAAAATGTATGCCCGTTTATATCTATCTATAGGGTATAGTTTTTCACTTTTACAGCGACACAACCATGAGCTTGTATAAACAAATTGGTTTTCGTGTTTCCATTTCCGTCGGAAAATCGCTTTGAGCTTTTTTACCACTTGCCTATCGCACTGTCCAATTAACTGCGATAAGGAAAATACAAATATAATTACTCCAGATACTACGTTACTGTAATAAAAATTACGAAGGTGTTTATAATTTAAATTTAATCCCGCTACTTTATTATATATAATAGTAATCATTTATTTTGCAAACTTCGGATGTAGCTTCGGTGAATCTACATCCCACCTCTCCACACCCCTTAGCCACTCACACCCACGTTGCCCCTCGGCAATCTTGTACGGCATCTTTAAGGGCCCATGTAGTAATTTTATCCGTGCAGGAACGAAGAAAGTATACAATTTCCTGCAGCCGGGCGGCCTGTCGTAAGAGGCGACAAAAGAACCCACAGCCAGGTGGTAGGGTATTTACCTGACTGGATGGCTACCACCCCTGGTCTAGAGTATGCCACCATAACAGCCTTGAGTTGTGTTCCGGCATTAGTGACCAGGTTCCAGTCTCCCCTAAGAGATCAGCAGCGCATTTGTACCACCTTTGGTGTTGAAAATGTCCATAGGTAATGGTAACCGCTTTCTATGAAGTGGGCCGTCTGCCTGTCTGCTGAACTCCCGCAATAAAAAAGATTTTAAAAAAATGAGTGACGAGTCACCGTCTGCCCATTTTTTCCATGTTCTTTAAACATTGCGATGGGCAGACGCCATAGTCATCGATCCGTAGTTCCACTAGCAGTTCATCCCAATAGTCCCGTACCTTTTGTTCTCATTCCCTACAATAGTCCTACACTAACCGGGGCTTGTCGTTGGGTGCATTTTTATATGGTGTAGACAGGTATAATCTCCGGTCAGTGTCACGCCACATTTAGATTAAATTTATCAAGCAAGGGGCCTCTATGTGTTGTCCTTCCCATAGCCCCGCAAGTCCGACAAAATTCCGGGCTATTTTTAAGGCCCGTGGTCTGCAGAGACATATATGTAATCATTTATTTCAAATTGTAAAATACAATTCACGTATTTGTTAATAAATTACATAAAATATTTAAAAACTAATCTTAGTAGAACCTATCCTAAAGTTTTGTTACAATTGTTGTGCTAACATTTACTAGCACAATACTTGAGTGAGAGCACATCAAATCTGTCAGCCAGGATTTTCAGGATGTTGTTAGAGCTGGCCCGATTCCTGCAGCTCGAGGCAGCTCTTTTTCTAGAGTTTGCATAATAATCGTCTACTAGAGCTTCTGCAAACATACTTGATGTACTGCAGAACCGGGGCAGCCCTATCAACATCATGAAACCATTGTTAAATAGGGTTATATGACAATATATAAAAACAATGATAGTAACTTATAGCGAAAAACCTCGACCGTCATCTAGAGAGGCTTTCGCTAGGGAGATGGCTGAAGGGCCAGATACAGAAGGCAGCACTCTTGGACACGGCACGAATTGTGAGGAGGTTCCTGTCCCTCGAGCCCAAACCCGGCGGAAGTTTGGACCCCAGGCCCCGCTGGCGGTGAGCTGCAAGATTTTATATTTTTTATTGAATATGTATTTTATTTTTGATGTATTTTTATCAAAGAATAATGTCATCTATTTTTTTTATAAAAAAATGTCGTTATATATATTTTTTTAAAGTTATATTTTTGAGAATAAATAAATACAATAAATAATAATAATAATGTGTGTGTGTTCAGTTTTTATATATATATGTATTAAAAAACATAAAAAAAGTACAAAGAAATATATATGTGACATAATAATAAGACAAGATGTGATATTGAGTCTATGATTTAGACTAATTTTTACTCCAAAATACTGCAGAGAGATACGAATATGTATTCGTATCGATATTCAATTGTTAATTCCTTAAAACCGGTTAAATTAATTAAATTATTTTATCAGAAAATACCTGTAGTATAAATTAGGTTAGAAATGATTAAATTAAATATTATTGACATCTTATAAAAAGTCTGTATAAATAATATGCGTGTATAAAATTAATGAAAGTATAGTGATTAATTATCTATGACATAATTATTAATTGTAATTATGTAGGTAACAAAGTTATTTATTGTACGCTCTCATTGGGCCAATTGTTGCTTCTTCATTCTATTTATACCACCTTTGTTTACACAGTTTTACTATAAAGTATTCTATTCTATTCTTATATTATACCCTCAAGGCATTGGCGGCTCTTTGCGATTTGTTGGTCCATAAAATACACTTATAGAATACCCGACAGTAAGCTTTAAATAGGCTTACTTTTACTTGCTTACTACAGCGTCCGAAGCGGGCAACCGACATATTACATCAAACCGCCAACGCCTGCGTGCCCTCTCTATATAAGCATGATCCAAGCGTGATTTATATAACAGAACACATTGTAATTAATGCTTAAAAAACAAAATTATATTTTTCTTCTGTCCCTGCTCTATCTGGGATTATGTCAGTGTTACTAACTGTGACCAAATGCGTCTTGATTATAGCGTTAAAATTACGTTGTTAAAGATTAGTTACATACGTTATCTGTCAATGTTTAATTATTCATTATCAATTAATTACAATGTCGCATCACAAATAACGCATTAAGCCCATCGCTACATCTATATATTAATACGTGAAGCAAAATTTTGTACCCCTTTTTACGAAAATTGTGCGGATGAAGGAGTATGAAATTTCGCACACTTATAGTTTATATAGAGAAGGAGTGCAGAATGCTAATATCTTTTTAAAATTATGCATAAAAAATACATTAAATCAATAAATAAAAAAACATTACACATACTACCATGTATTTGACACAAACACGCATATACATTCTTTTGTTTACTGTTAAAGTCAAATTAACATTGTAGCCTTGGCGAAATCTGTGATTATAGAAGTATAGTCTTTGACAACAGAACCTTAATAATGTTCAAACTTTAATATTGTTACAAGTTGGGCCAAATACAAAGGATGCACATCTGCCTGCCATAAAACCTGGATGCACATCTGCCTTCGCCATAATCCTGCAGGTGTGCAGAATTTGTTTTGTAGCGTCGATGGTGGCGCAGAATCGTTTACACGCAGCTGAGTATAAAGAACTGATGGGCAGTCAAGCGACGACCACGAAACGAGTTTTGTAGTACATCTATATAGACGAGTTTTATTTGGTTGTATTTGTTTTGTTTCATACGTGTTTGTACAGTTCTAATAAATTCTTTAGTAGTTCCAACGGCATTTTTAATTCGAGTCCTGTAGCTCGTAACAATATAAATTAATGGTCGAATTTAGACCACTAGGCGATCACTAGTCTGCGTAAAACTGTCACTAACACTAATAATAAGACATTGGTGACATATAATTAATTTAATGACAAATTTATAACGGAGATGAATTTGTTGAAATGTTATTAATTTAATAACAATTTTGTAACGGAGATGAATTAGTTGCAATAGATGTGAGGAGTCACGCGAAAAGACTGCGTCAGGAACTCCCTCATCCGCGGCAGTCTTCATGTCCCTGCCATAGCAAACAAACTGCAAGATAATAAATAGCTTACGTTGATACGGCCACGTTCTATGGAGACCGGATAATTATGTGGAAAACAAATGTCTAGCCATGCTGCCTCCGCCAGGTCAGGTCGAAGGGGAAAGTCTATGAAATGCTGACTTTACATTGTGAAGGATGACATGCGAGCCAATGGTCTTAAAACGGGGGATGCTGAAGACTGCGCAAAGTGGAGAAAAAATGTGGGAAAGCGGGCACTAGGCATAGAAGGGAAAGCTTCATTCAAAAACAAGATTAAACTCTCGGATGATGATGATGAATCAATATAATGAATTATGGTCAAATTTCGACTAGTAGGCGTCATATTTATAAAGGTCATAAATAATTATTTGGAAAAAATTCTTATTTCAACACTGTTAAATGAAATGTGTAAGTTTTATATTAAAACGTTTTATTTCATTAAAGGGCTACCCGGACAAGCTTAAGTCTCGAAAACATCCCCACATGAGTACGGCGTTTAAAAAGGAATAAGCGTAAACAAACCTTCTAAGCAAAGCATAAAAAGACGAATTGGGGTCTCAACGAAGTGTGACTTTTTGTGACAAGGGGTGGGAGGGGTCCTAAATTTCGAGACGTCACATTTCAAAATCTAATATATTTAAGCTTTAAAACACAACATTTGAACTATTAATGAAAATCTTCAAAATATTTCCAACTCTATCTATATGAGCAGTGTTTAAATTATTGAAAAAATAATTTAAATGGAAATATAACTGATTACGGAACCACTGTTTTAATAATGTAAAATTGCAAAATATGTGATGTCACACCAGGGAGGTCGGGAGGGAGTCTCACGAATGGGACCAGCTGTGACAAAGACGAGTGATGGGTCAAAAAACATGAAATTCGTGTGAGGAAATATGTGGATGACCCCTTAGTGCATAAAACTGGTCTGGCCATAAATGTTGTTAGATAAAAACTCTTTATATATTTCGAATCTGGAACGCTAGACGCGTTCCAGATTTAGAGAGGTTACCGTTAAGTAAAAAAGTTAAAAACTTCTTTCGATTTACCACCATTTCACATATATTTTCGTGTTTATCATATTACTTACTACATGGAATGAGGTTTTAAAGTAAATAAGATTGCAGTGATTGCCTTGCACAAAGTCAGAGCCGTCGGTCATATTCAAGACAATTCAAAAGCTTGATATCAGCAGTACGTTCGTACAACGTACAATCACCAGATATACTAACACTTCTGTTGAAGGCTATAAAAGATCTGGGCGGCTGTGTGCTGTCAGAACTACTAAGACTCTTAAAGCCAGAACTCACCGAAATCCCATTAGGACACCAAAAATCTTATCGCGAGAAATAAAGATTCCCGCTAGGACTCTGTCGTGTATAATAAAATAAGGTCTATAGCTCGGTGCTTATAGTCGATATACCGAATATTCCCTAAATCAATTCCCACAATTAAAGAGAGTGTATCGATTAATATGCCCTCTGTCCCAATATACAAGTGAAAGGCGCAGAAATATCCTCTTTGCTGATGAAAAAAATTCACACTTGAAGAGCACTACTATAAGCAAAATGATAAAGAAGTAGCGCAAGTAGTCGAAAAGGTACATTCACAATGTGGTCTTCATCCTGCGTTAATGTTGGTTTGGTGGGTGGTGTCTTATCAAGGAGTCACAAAGATTACTTTTTTGTGAAAAAAGTGAACACTTCAGCCAAAGTGTATCGAGAGACCGTGTTGTATAGTATTGTGGAATACAATTTATGAACAAGTACCGTGGACTTTCCAGCAGGACTCTGCATCTGGTCACAAGGTACGGACTACCAAGACTATCTCGAAACCAGCGTTCCGGACTTTATAAGAGCTGAAGACAGGACCTCGTCTAGCCCGGATCTGAAACCCTTGGACTACAAATTATGGTCACTTTTAGACGACATAGCCTGATCTAAACTACACGCCGACATTGAGTCTCTTAGGAAATATCTGGAGCAAACAGTGGCTACATTTCTCATAGAAACAGTACATTAAACAAAAGATTCGTGGCCAGACAGATTAAAGGCCTGTATCAAAGCCAAATATGATCATTTCGAATAGAATTCTTTTTTATTTTTTGCTAAGATTTCAATAAATATGTACATAATGTTATTAAGATTACATAAAAAAATAAAAGCATGTTCATTTGTAATAGAACTTTGGCCTGACTGGTAGGGTTCCCAACCGTACTATAATAATATATAGTATCGTTCTATATTATAGTACGAAATGTACTATATATTCTTCACTAATTCAATTGTCGCGCCTTTTATAAAGATTCTCATGATTTTTTAAAAAGTAATAGATTGTTGGCCAAAGCCAAAAATAGTATAGATATACATGGAAAATTAATTAGTAAAACGAATTAAATATAAAATAATTAATCTATATATCTATAAATATAAAAATCAATTGCTGTTCGTTAGTCTCGCTAAAACTCGCAAACGGCTGAACGGATTTGGCTTATTTTGGTTTTGAATTATTTGTGGAAGTCCAGGGAAGGTTTAAAAGGCGACTAGATATGAAAAAATACTTGGAATATAGTAAAAACAACAATTTCGCTTTCCCTTAGAAACTGCGTATAGGCGGTACGAAGTTTGCCGGGTCAGCTAGTTTATATATATAAAAATCAATTGCTGTACGTTAGTCTCGCTAAAACTCGAGAACGGCGGGACTGTTTTGGCTAATTTTGGTTTTGAAATATTTGTAGAAGTTCAAGGAAAGTTTAAAAGGTGAGAAAATATAAATAGAAAGTAAAAGAAAGTACTTTATTTTCCCATACAAACTATTCGTACCTGACAAAAAGATACGTTTATTTCATTTGTTATCAAAACAGACATTATTCTATATAAATAAAAATGAATCGTAGATATTATGTGGCGAGGGGATCAGTTCTAGGATCCTTCTAATCTTCTGAACCGACTTTGATGATTTTTTTGTATTTGATTGGGTCCCTGGATAGTTTAGATTCACAATTGGAACCAGTAGGTGGCGTTGGGATTGGGTCCTAGGTTTTATTTTTTTCAGGGCAGGACAATGTCTGCCGGGAGCTCTAGTGAAAAATAAATGTTTACCTTTTCCCAAAAGTAAGTAAGTAACTAACTATTACATTTATTTCTACGGTTAAAAACAAAAATATTATATTTTCTTGTTCATACCCCGGTCTTTAAAGCACTAATACTCAAATATTATTAACTAACTGAGAAAAACAAACAATCAAAATAAGATTACAATAACCAGAAATAATAAAAAATAATTTACGAAATAAGGAACTATTGCGTAAGAAAATCAAATTAATAATCAAAGTAATAACGTGGAAAATAAGAAAAGATTTCTGGAAAATGAGACCGCCTACGCCGTAAGAAGAAAAATGTTTTTATTTATTTTCAGTTACTTGAAAATTAATTTGATTGTAAATATCATTTTACATGGAATAAATTATTTTGTCCTGAATTGTTTCATAGGTTAAATTAACTCTACTTATCTCTAAGTTAGAGATAAGTCCTTTTAAGTGAACCTACGAGCTTAATTTAACTCTCAGTTAGAGTTAAGTTAATCCGTATGGGGCCCAAAGTCGTGTGTTTTACTGTAGTGTCATATTGTCTACATAAATATATGTGTATACATAATAATAATAACAATATAACGACAAATACACAAATTAAATATCCCCTAGATCACTAAGCAAAGCACGCTTTGTTCTATGGGAACACTTATGGGGCCGGTCCCAGACACCCAGACCATAGTAAATAACAGAGAGTTCGTTTACGAAATTGACCATGCGGGGTATCACACCCGGAGTATCTGAACTGCAGTAAGATATGCCAGAAAATGCTGATCCCACTCTCTCACAAAGGCTGTCATATATTAATAAATACGAAATAAGTATCTGTCCGTGATATCGAAATCTAATCACAAATTATGGTTTCAATAGTCTCGTCGATCAACCTATTAAAGCTTGTAATTTTGACTAGAATAAGAAGACTTCAATAAAATATAATTGCTTCTTGTACACGTATCATAATGGTATTTTTAAGGAATAAAACAGGAATTTTACCTTTAATTTTTATGTATGATTCATTTTTATAACTTACGTGAGTTAAAAGGAATTTCTATAAATTTCAAATCCTGCTCGAATGAAGTGGCGGGCACAGCTAGTTTATAAAAGTGAAATAGATTACAATTATTATAATATTATTTTTGCAAACTTGTAGCGCCATCTCTTATTTAGTAGTCATATCAATTATTTTAAAAACCTTCGCCAGAGTTCGATACTATTTTGATGCTATTTACTGCAAAATAACATTTTAGAATAGAAAATGTGATTCTTATAAGCTTAAACATATTTATCAAAAAGAATTTTGTTAATGTTTTAACAGAAATACAAATACAAAATAGGTAAAATTGAAAGCAGAGATCACTAAAGCCTACGTCGCGGCGTTTGTGATGCGTTTATTACGTCAGTGTGCGCCAAGCACTTGGCGTGAATGGTGGTGTTAGGTGTGTTATTCAAAATTTAAAATTAATACTAGTTTGATTATATGGCTTCTGTCTAATTAGAAGGCCTATATATTTTTTGTGAAGTAGCAAGGTAATAAATTTCTTCTATATTATTAAATTTAATAAACTAGCCATTTTTATTACATACTCATATATCATGTTTTATGGTGTAGAAGTTTTAATTGTTAGACGTGGAGATTCGTGTTGTTATTATTTTAAAATAATAACAACAAGTAATTCTACATCATTTAAAATGTTAACTTGATTTATTTATCTTTATATATTTATGTTTATTAACATTTATATTTACATATACAACTAAAAGTCACTCAAGAATTGAGTAACATTTTGATTCATATCTCTTAGACGATGCATTTATAAAATTACTAAACTGAGAATTTTTATAAGTTATTAAAATTCAAGCTATACTTAATTCATTATTATAGAACAAAGCTAATTTTGCCAAGATAGTATGGCCATCTACCGTCGAATAGTAATTATGTTTTAAGTACCTTGAAAATTGTGAGACATGTAATAGATAGTATGTAATAATATACGTATTATTATGTATATTGTTACTTTTATTACCGCGGGAATAAATAGGAAGCACAAATGATTTAGTTAGTATTACGTTTTTTAGTAATACTGAAAACAACATAAGTCCTTCATAAACTAGATGGCGGCACAAATCATTATTCTCTTGTATTTTGAAGTACAATAAAAATATCATTATATTATTAACACCTGCCAAGCCGCCTTGGACAAGCGTGGGTATACTGTCCGTTCCCTATAGTGGGAGGCCCGAGCCCAGCGGTAGGACGTTTATTGGTTGTTATATTTTTTTTTCAAATGCTATAATGTAGGTAGAAAAATATATAATAAATATACAATACGTAAAATTACAAAGAACCGATACAAGTGACATCTAGCAATCAAGATAAAATAATTTAAGGCAATTTTCTGCCATGTTCTAACTGCTGTTCAAATACATAAACAAATAAAATAAATTATTCTTAAACCAAAAACGAACATGGACTAATATAATATAGAATGTTATATGCTAACTGTTAATGGTTAACCATAATCAATTATTGTTTTGAACGTTTCAGATCCAAAAAGACTTTCAACATGGTGAGTTTTAAATTTTGCATAGTTTAAAGAAAAACCGCAAAATCCTCAAAAGACAAAAGTTATAATAGTTGACAGTTCCAGGCTAATCTCCAAGATAGACTGGTGTAATCTTCCTCAGATTGAATTTGATGGCGTGATTGTCGATATTAGTGAAACTGTAAAAAATCTTGGGATTGTCGTTGACAGAGAGCCGTCTTGGAGGCCTCACCTGACCAATCCCAGTCGCTTCAATCTAAGCTTCGCTTAGAAGACTCAAAAATGTCCTCCCTACTGCTACTAAAGTGATGCTTGCTCAATCTCTGTTATTACCCATACTTGATTATGCTGATGCCAGTTATATCGACTTAACACAAGAACAACTGAACAAGCTCGATCGACTTCAAAATGTCTGTATACGGTTCATATTTGGGTTGCGCAAATATGACCATGTTTCCGAATATCGCAAGAAGCTTAAATGGTTACCTATTCGCCTTCGCCGGAATGTTCACTTACTCTCTCTTTTGTACAATATCCTGTACACACTTCTTCCTTCGTTGATAACTCTTTCACGGTACAGGATGTCCGTTTATGGAACTCACTGCTACTCAACATCAGACAAGCTAAATCCATATTGTCTTTTAAACTGGTGGTTACTACATACCTTTGGTCCTCGCAAGTCTAAAACATGCTGCTGATTCTATATATAGTATGATATATCTTATTTTTGTATAGTATATAAAGTATATTATTATTTATTTTTTTACTTATTCTTGGAATGTTTCTTATTATTTATAGTCTTCACCGCCACTGTTGTCTTAATATTGTCGTTAGTTTAGGAGGGGGTTGCCTGGAAGAGATCGCCTTAAGCGATAAGGCCGTCCTTTGTTCAACATTTACTGTACTTAGTTTTAAGAACGTAATTTTAATTTTTTGGTGAACAATAAAGTGTTTTCATTCATTCATTCACAAAGTACAATAAATAATAAAACCATAGTACGTCACTGGAAATCTTACGATTTCTAAGACAGGTTAATATATCGAGTTTATACAATGAATTTAAAAATTCAAACGAATGCAAAACTGAATATAATACGCACACAAAAAAATACAATCGAATTGAGAACATCTTCCTTTTTGAAGTTGGTTAATTTTAGTATCACGAAATAAACAATTTGTTTCGAGTTATAAAATCCTTTGCCGTTCTGTCCGCCGATTTGCGCTAGCCCTAGATATATATTCTTTGAGCATAATAAATGAAATATAAGTTGGGTATATGAGAAAGGTTGCAATAAAATTCTAAAATATTTACACAATAAAATACCACATTATCGTGTTATTTTTAAACAAAATAAGATCCTATTTAACTCATTTACTTTATGAATGAATTGCTATTGTCGTACAAAAGGCGACTTCGACGTTTTGTCAACCGATAAAAACTTATAATGTCTTGATCAGTTGACTAGACTGTAAATTGCCCTATTTGTATACAATTGGACATAATATAACAATATTTTTTGTAATTGAAAAATACTTCAATTTCAGTACGGGTTCGTGAACTACGCCCTCGAGCTATTGGTTATGAATACATTCAATGAAGAGACATGGGAGAAAATCAAGTAAGCGAAACTGGTTTTTGTCAATCGTTCAGTCAGTCATTTACACGGAGAGAGCTTCTTGCCTCGAATATGTGATTGATAAAGCAAGAACAAAAAATATGATCATGTAAACTAAACATACGATATCGTAAGTGGAAGGGGGATAATCACCTGGTCATTGAATATTGACGTCTCTGTGTAAACAAAATAAAAAATACCGTGCATATCACCGAGCTCGAATGGCAAGTCTCGCATTCAAATCGGTTCAAACTGTAAGTACGATAATTTTAGTAAGTACGATACTCGCATGAACTTGAAAAAATGTCATGCGAGTTCTAGTTTAGACAAGTCGAAAAATCAGAGGCAAATATGTCTATGCGATTTGTTTCATAGTGTAAACAGAACTCTTGATGATAATTACCTTTCGATTATCGTATGACATACTTGTAGGCGAGCTTTTGTTTTTTGGTCGAATGTCAATGCGATTATTGTCTAAAGAGTATCTCGCCTACGAAAATAGTATACGATTTTTCACCCCAAAACGTGCGATAAACTCTCCCATGTAAATGGCCCTCTGTTCTTAATTTAAACGAGTTATGAGACGGATTCAGTACTATGACAGACAGTGGGCCTGTCGCGTCTGGCGCAGGAATGACGGCAGATGGAGCAGATGAGCGTCCGTACGCACCATGCCGCTAGCCGCAAATTCATATTTCTCATGATGCTTACTAACCAGATATGTAATTATATATTTTCAGAAGAAAAGCTGATGTGGCCATGGAAGGGAGTTTTCTGGTCAGACAGATCTATGAAGACGAGATAACTTACAACTTAATCACTGCAGCTGTGGAAGTACTGCGTAAGCATACTTCAAAGATCCCGTACTCCTCTACACTCATAAAGCTTAAACGAACATTAAATTAAAAATAAATAATTATACCCAACTTATATTTTACAGAGATACCCGCTGACGCCATCCTTGAGCTATTTGGTAAGACATTTTTCGAGTTCTGCCAAGACTCGGGATATGATAAGATTTTGCAAGTGCTTGGAGCTACTCCCAGGGATTTCCTGCAGGTTATATTTTATACCGTGTTGTTAAATCGTTGTAAATGTGGTTATAATGTTTTTGACACTTCACAACAATGTCTAGAAGTTTTTTGCCAGAAAATAAAAAGAATGGCCTTGATAATTGATAAGCACTGAATAAATAAAAAAAGACGTGTGCGTCTCGGGACGTCCGACAGAAGTGATTACTTAAACTAATCTAAGTTAATAATGTAACGATTTAATATTGAAATTGTTTAACTTGAGAAAAGCTTAGGTTATTACTTAAGTTTTATGTATATAGCGCATGGGTTAGAGTGAGAGAGGATGAGCCTACCTACCGCTGCCGTATGCGTGAGAGAAAGGGAAGCCAGACAAACTGGCGCCGTAACGCGTTACGTAACAAAGCGGTTTACCCTCCCATAATAAAAAACAAAAAATTTAAAGTACTAAAACAATAAAGAAGATTATATGTCTGTGCAGATCGGACTATAAATTGCCTAGTTTCTTAAGTTTGTTTTTAAAAGTTTTAATCAATAAACTTTAGAAACTTCTATAGAGACTTGTCATGAATTTGTTATATAATTTTATAATATTTTTAACAAATGCCCCAAATGGTGCAAGAACTTTAGTGAACAAATTTTAGATACCAACAAAGTCAGTCATTGGGTAAAGTATAACATAATGACTAAAAAATATTAAATTATTCCTGCTTTCAGAACCTAGACGGTCTGCACGATCATCTGGGTACTCTATATCCTGGAATGAGGTCTCCATCGTTCCGATGCACTGAAAGACCAGAAGATGGCGCTTTGGTCCTTCATTACTACTCAGATAGGCCTGGTTTGGAGCATATCGTCATTGGTATTGTCAAGGTAAAAAAATTACTAAAAAAACCGTATACTAAAGTTGTTCCACTGTCCCATTTATGTAATAAAAAACATCCTTATCTCCGTCGTTAAAAGTGGCCGTTTTAAAGCCCCTGGGTTTCCAGCTACATCCTGGCCTTCTAGTGCATAACATCAAACGTCATTCGTAATAAGGCTGCAGAAATGAGGACGCGCAGATGTTCCGTACGCGCCCTTCTACTAGTATTTTATTTAAACCTCCTTTGGTAATTTGAAAAATGCCTGCTTTCGGGCCACAACCTGCCACAGTTGCGATAGCGGTTGATATATTTACCCTCAACCCTAGCCTGGATGTAGAAGAAATTGCTAGAGTAATTTTTGTGGATATCCACACAAGCACGAGTCTTGTACTACCTCACTGATATCCTCGACCAGTGGATAAAACATGATTACTTTAAAAAAAAAGGAATTATAGCACTAAATGTCCTTCATTCTAAAATTTTCAGACTGTGGCCAGCAAATTGCACAACACCGAAGTGAAAGTAGAAATCTTGAAGACTAAAGAAGAATGTGATCATGTCCAGTTCTTGATCACGGAAACTTCTACATCGGGACGAGTATCTGTTCCTGAGATTGCCGAAATTGAGACATTGTCTTTGGGTAATTAAGACATAATATTTTAACGCAACATATACATTTCATGTTATATGTGTATGCATGTGCATTTTTTGGACAAAGAAACGAGATACTAATGCTTTTTTGTCTTTGAAGGTATTATATAGGGCCTTTTGAATCAGTCTTATGAATACTTCTTGATAATTTGACTTTTAGCTATAGACCCTTGACTAAACTAAATGGCGAATTCTTGTGGCAGAGCGAAAAATCATGTTTTATTAAAGAGTTGAGATTAATTGCGCAATTATTTTGCACAATAACAACTGATATCCTAAACCTGTTGAACGAATATTTTACTTTTATACAATAAATCTACGTAGCAAAATATCGCGCATTAAAATTTTTCTAAACCCCAAATTCCGGACTTACTATTATTGTTATAACTATTTTTAGAGCCGAAAGTGAGCCCAGCTACTTTCTGCCGAGTATTCCCTTTCCATCTGATGTTCGATAGGGAATTGAACATCGTCCAAGCTGGTCGCACTGTCTCCCGTTTACTGCCTAGAGTCACCACACCTGGCTGCAAGATTACTGATGTTTTGGATACGGTGGGTTTAAATAATTTAAAAATCTTATCTGAAAAAATCTTTACATTAAAGGTAGACTTCGAAATACGTGACCGAGATATGAGACAGGGGATGAGTCACAACTCATCCGCTTTGAAACAATAAAGAAAGAAAAGGTTTGTATGATGAAAAAAAAATGTAATTGGAAGAAATCTTCTGCCGCATTTGCTAACCTTGGTTTATAAAAACGAACGAACGATTATTTACCTCCTTTTGGGTATATGGGATCGGTCCCAGAGTGTTATGTGTATATCACCCATAACGCAAGCGTAACTTATACATAGTGTGTTTTTCTTTTCCTTTACCAGGGGAAATGTTGCGGCTGGTGTGTTGGATCCGCTTCGTCAGGGTGACACTAAAATTCCTACATGATTACTATTGCCACATCATGGTTTGGGATACCCAATAAAACACGTGGCCAATCCTCGAACGTCCCTTGTCTGGGCTGTGGGATCGCTGTCGCATTCATCTCCAGCTCGGACGGACGATTATCGGCCCCTTTACGGGCTAGGCGGGCCATTTGTTAGCCGGAGAGCTAGGTTTCTCCAGCTACTTGGGGTCTCACCTCGAGGTGAGAGGAGCGCGCAGAACGGTACGCGTCCCTCCTCCGACCGCCGCTTCACCATGTGCAAGGGATTCAACCGTGTGTTTATGTGCCACTTGATGTGTTAACAGTTTTTAATTTCTTATAATTGACTTTGCAGGTTCGACCGCACTTGGAAATGACATTTGCTAATGTCCTAGCTCACATCAACACTGTATACGTCTTGAAGACAAAACCTGAAGAGATGACTGTCACTGATCCTCATGAAGATATTGCTTCTCTGCGCTTAAAGGTATTTAACAATTTTAATATCTTATCTGATTTGCGTCTCTAATATTATATAAACATACTTACTAAAAGCCTAAATATTTCATGTGTTGTAATTTGATTTACAGGGTCAAATGCTTTATATCCCAGAAACAGATGTGGTTGTTTTTCAATGCTATCCCAGCGTCACAAATCTTGATGATCTGACCCGGTAAAGTATAGATTTAATTATTAACTGACGTGACAGTGGACTTGTCACATTTAGCGCAAGACTGTGATGGTCGACAGAGCGGCGACTTGCATAAAATCGTCGCTAGAGCTGGCAGCAGTGGCTAATGATCAGCAGACAACACGACTTTAACAAAAAAATCTTGAAAATTTTATCTATTTGATGGTTTCTTCTACTTTGATAAGGTGCAATTGTTTACTCTTTTTTTTGAAACAAAAGCATTAATTACAGTTTTCGCAATTAAACTTAGTATCAACGAAAATTAGACAATGTCAATAGCTTACTGAATAACGTAATTCTGGAATGATCCTAAACCCAAAATACAAGATAGTGTAACTGGTTTTTGAGGTTTTGTTATTTAAAAGATATTTCAAACATCATGATAAAAATAATTGTAATTCCTATTTAAACATATAATGCCTCATTTGACTCCTTTTACTTGTAAAAAGTTATGACACCATAAGTTTGTACGCTCGAACAAAACCCATGGGGCTGCGACGTTTTGTATCATGATAAAAAGTATCTCAGTTGATGTCATTGTCCGCTCTTTAATTTCAAGTATTTTCTCTTCACATTTTACATAACCTTCTACAATAAACCGAAACTATATTTTTTATCAATTACAGTCGTGGTCTTTGCATCTCCGACATACCACTACATGACGCTACTCGAGACTTAGTACTGATGTCAGAGCAATTCGAAGCTGATTACAAACTTACTCAAAATTTGGAGGTTCTCACTGACAAACTACAGCAGACCTTCCGGGAGCTCGATTCTGAGAAGCAAAAGACGGACAGGTATACTTTAGAGGTTGGAAAAGAAAGTCATTGTAGGGATGATAACAATTTATGATAACAATTTATGATAACAAATTATAATGCAATGATTGATTTTTAAAGCTTTATAGTAATTTTGGCAGAAACAGAACTAAAAAGTTACCGTCTGTCTGTCTTTGTGAGTACATCATACTAATTTTTTTCACAATGTATCGAGTCTATATATAACTATATAGATCAAATTTAGTGTAAATGTATAATAATAGGTTGGGAAAAAGTCTTTTGGCATATAGTATGTATGAACTTGTAATAAGATCTCTTTGGTTATACCATTAGTATCTGGCTGGTTTTGGTATCATCAAAAAGTTTTAATTTTAAATAAGTCATTTCTAAATTCAAATTAGGAAAATGTGTGATTTTCATTTGTTTTTCTTATTGCTAAAATGAGTGAATCTAATGAAAAAATTAGATACATTTTAAAATTTTACTACATAAAAAGTAAAAATGCAGCACAAGCCGCTAAAAAAAATTGTGATGTTTATGGACTTAATCTGCATATCTGTGAGAGTAGCGCAAATTTGTTTTAAGCGTTTTCAATCCGGAAATTTTGATATCAAGGATGTACGTCGCTCTGGTCGCCCTGTTACGGACAAAATTGATACCATTTTTGAAAAGTGGAGCAAGATCGGCATATTAGTAGTTATGATGTAACTGGAGAACTGGGAATTGACCACAAAACGGTTTTGGCGCATTTGAAAAAATCTGGGTACACAAAAAAGCTTGATATTTGGGTGCCTCATGAGCTCACTGAAAGAAAGCTAATGAACCGTGTACTCATCTGTGATTCTTTATTACGACGTAATGAAACCGAACCATTTTTGAAGAAGCTGATAACTGGTGATGAAAAGTGGATCACGTACGACAAGAACGTGCGAAAAAGATCGTGGTCAAAGGCCGGTCAGGCTTCACAGACTGTGGCGAAACCCGGGTTAACTCGCAACAAGGTGATGCTGTGTGTATGGTGGGATTGGAAGGGCATTATTCATTATGAGCTATTACCGCCAGGCAGGACCATCGATTCTGAACTGTACTGCGAACAACTGATGAGATTAAAGCAAAAAGTTGAGAGAAAGCGGCCGGAATTAATCAACAGAAGGGGTGTGGTTTTTCACCGTGATAACGTTAGACCTCACATATCTTTAGCCACTCAGCGAAAATTACGATAGTTTGGCTGGGAAGTGTTAATGCATCCGCCGTATAGTCCTGACCTTGCACCTTCAGATTTTCACCTGTTTCGGTCTCTGCAGAATTCCTTAGGCACTGTCAGGTTAACATCACGAGAGGACTGCCAAAACCACTTGTCGCAGTTTTTTGATCAGAAGCCCCAAAATTTTTATAGCAATGGGATCACGTCCCTACCTACAAGATGGCAAAAAGTAATCCAACAAAATGGCACCTACATACTTTAGTCAAATGTAAATAAACTTTATAAAAAACCTTTTGAATTTTTATATAAAATGCGAAGTAACTTTTTTTTTCCAACCTAATATATGTGCTGCTACACATTACTGTAGGGAATTCGCAAGAAAAAATTGGAATAGCCATACATCCAACTGAAGGTTAAAAACTTTTTTTGGTGTACCTTGCTGTATTGGGTGATGTTAGTCGGCTCTTAAAAATAGATATTAATGTTACTTTTTTTATTTAACTTTGACCCCCTTTTGACTGTTTTTATTTAAGTATATAGATGGGCAGTTATTCACTGTCAGTCCTTAAAAATTTTCCTTCCCCTTTCACTTTTAAACTATCACATGGAAAATTACCAAAAAAATCAAAGTGGTAGAGCTTAAATAATACTTTCAATTAAATTTGTGTCACATAGTTCTAACAGTTACGTTTCTAAACAGTTAACATTTATTACCTTGACAAAATTCAATGTGCGTAACCTGATACGCACTTAGCCTATTTTATCGACAATAAGAGCTCAAAAAAACATTACTCATCAAGTTCTTGCCAAATCAAACCTTCTTTCCCATATACTTCTTCTTCTTGTATTCCAAATTTCAGACTCCTGTACTCAGTGCTACCGATCAGCGTGGCCACAGAGCTGCGCCACCGTCGTCCTGTACCAGCCCGTCGATACGACACTGTCACATTATTGTTCAGCGGGATCGTTGGTTTTGCCAACTACTGCGCCAGAAATACCGACCACAAGGGAGCTATGAAGATTGTGAGGATGCTCAATGATCTGTACACCGCTTTCGATGTTCTCACTGATCCGAAGAGGAATCCTAATGTTTATAAGGTGTGTAAAATTGACAAATAACATATTTTGAGTAACTTAATGCTGCGTTAACAATTTCTAAGTATTCTTGAATTGGGTATACTCTTATGGAATACCGTCATATAACTGTAGGATCACTTAATTCTAAAACATTATATGCACCAAAAATAATATGAAAATCAGTCCATCGGTAATAAACATTATCGGTTTTTTGCGATATCGCCTGTCTGCCCCCGATTTCCTTCGCAATTTCTTTCGCCTGTCTTAATTTCGAACTTTTACCTTTTTACACTATTCGTCAAATTTCTTGATTACCTATCTCTACTCTCCTGCCTCCACATTATTTGCATTTATATCTTCAAGTTTTCCTTGTATGTATGCATGTATCTTATGGTTAAAGGTGGAGACTGTTGGCGATAAATACATGGCAGTATCAGGACTGCCGGAATATGAAGTGGCTCATGCAAAGCATATTTGTCTACTTGCACTGGAAATGATGGACTTGTCCCAAACAGTTACAGTTGATGGAGAGCCAGTTGTAAGTAAAAAGCCATTAAACTGGTATCTGGCCAAATAAGTAAACTTAAAATATGTAATAAGATACAATCTTAAGTAATATTTCTGACCTAATATGTATTAAAATCACCACATGCTTAAAGAAAAATGAAACCCGGCACCCCCGTTTTGGATCCTCTAAAATCCTCCAGAGTACAGCACTGAAACGTCTAATAAGTCTTTTATATATAGGTCTTGGTACGTTACCCTTGCTTATTTAGTCGGCAAGCTTTCTTTCACAAAGGTTACATCATTGCATATATTTTTTATCTAGGCGCGCAATTCCGCCACTCGGTAGCAAAATAATATTTTATTCTACTTAAATAATAAGTTATTGGGTCTGTTATAATATAAACCTTCAGTGAAATATTATCCGATGGTAAAAATCGCTTAAAATCCGTTCCATGGTTTAAGAAGAGTTAGCGGATATACAGAAACACGCGGAGAGCAACTTCATTTTATACTGTTGTTACGAGTAACGGGGCTCGAATTAAAATGCCGTTTGGAATTACTATAGAATTTATTAGAACTATACAAACACGTATAACACAGGTACAAATATAACTGGAGACAACCAGTACAAACTGCACGAATCAATAACACGCGCAAAGTCCGTCACTATATAGCTTATCGAATGTACACGTCTTGCTCGTATCGCTTGACTGCTGGTCTCTCCGTTCGGGCATTCCTTTATACTCAGCTTACAATATGTCACGACCGGGTAAACAATGGTTTCCAAGAATCACACCTGGCCATTGCCTACCATAAAGGATTACAATACACAATAGGCGGCTTTTCTAATTACAAATACATAAACACAAAGTAAACATAAGAAGTTCAAATGCGGGCAGATAATAAACCGTGCTTTATGGCCGGCACGTGTGCATTTACATTTGTCGGCGTGCTTCGTGAAATTTTGGCTAAGTTGTGACAATATGTAAAGATAAAGAAGAATATAAATAAATAATAGAGCACATTACTAAAAAGAAATACTATTTTTTTATTGCCAAAAACAAACATATAGATAGATCACCTGATAAAAAGTAATCACTATTGTTTCATCGCACGTCAAAAGCAAATTGCCAGCATAATTTCTACACCAAAGAAATTTTATGTTATCTCATGATTTGTGCTAGGACTGGCTTATTACAAAGTGTTTGTTGAATTTAAGGGTATTACGATTGGTATCCACTCTGGTGAGGTAGTAACTGGTGTGATCGGTCACCGCATGCCTCGATACTGTCTTTTTGGGAACACTGTGAACTTAACCAGCCGCTGCGAGACTACCGGAGTTCCAGGCACCATTAACGTCAGCGAAGATACTTACAGGTAATAATAGATTGACGTTTTACATCAAGTTTTATTATAAGAAATCTTGCTCACGGGGTTATTTAATAATAGTATATGTCGATGTAGTATAGACGACGTATAATAAAATTTGTATTAATAATATACTAATTATAGAATAATTATGTCGTCTATACTATGTATGTTGTCGGAGTTCAACGACAATCGTACCAATAAGTTTAATCATAAGTTAACTTATAGCGAAGGGCCTCGGCCTGTTTCTAGAGTGGCTCATGCTAAGTTGCTGCATTAAGCAGGTGAGGAAATGAGAGTGCAGTGCGGAAGACATAAAGGGCGGATTTTCGAAAGGGTATAAATTGTAACGAGATTTCTGTCTGCGGAGTGCTAGATACCGGTAGCGTGGGTTCTAGGTCCCGTTGTGATGATTTTGATGTAAAAAAAATACAGTAAAACTATCAACAAACTCAAAAATTTTAATCATCAAACAAATCCAAATACTTCTTCAGTGACATAGGTATTGGTAACTTCTGTATGCCAAAAGGTAACTCAAAATTTTTCCACAACGTGTCTCTAACCTTACATCTACACAAATGTTTAAGTTCCACCGGTTTTAAACCACATCGCGAACTAGGTACTAAATGGTCTTCCAAGATTTCTCCATAATTTTCTAAAGCTATCTTTCTTTGATAGTTATAATCTTCAGGCAATTCAAGATGCTTAAAAACATTTTTGTCCATAGTGAAAGTTATTGTTGGTATTGCTCTCATTACTAATTTTAAGCACGTTACTAATTCATACGGATATTTTCGATTATATTCCTTCAATCTATCTAAAAGTGATTCGGCTGGAGGTGTTGATACTTTATCAGATGTTAGTCTTGCTCCGAATCTTAGTAGGATCATCAGCATTTCTGCAGCTCCCATTTGTATGACGACTCTTACTGGAGATGCTTTACCACAGCTTTCCAAAGGTACATCAATAAATCGTACAGTTTTATTTCCTTCTACATATTCTAAGTTCGCATTTGTAGCATGATCTAAAAAAAATACTAATGCATGAACATTTTCTTCTTTATCCATGAAGTCTGATTTCCAACCAGCTAGAAAGAAAGGTGCTGATGTGCCAAATATTGCTCCTGCAAAGAAGAGAGTAAATCAATAAGATGATTATGTGATCAAATGGTACTTGTTTATTTCTATTATACAAGTTTATATATACGTAAAAGTGATCTCCAAATTTATTGTATACAACACTACAATCATCATGGGGCCAAATGACCTCTCGCATGCAATTTTATTTACAAACTTAACATTTTAGTAGATTGCCGACTTAATGTGATGTTTATGTCTCTAATAACCAATATCCAAATATGGTAGGAATTATAGAGTCATAATAACTAGTTCGTGTGATTAGCTTACATACACAGTATTTAAATTGAAAAAAAAAACGTGTGTGTGGGTCTCGGGACGTCCGACAGACATGATAACTTAAACTAACCAAGTTGAACTGTTAATATTGAAATTGTTTAACTTGAGAAAAGCTTAGGTTATTACTTAAATTTTATATATATAGCGCGTGGGTCAGAGTGTGAGAAGAGGAGCCTGCCTACCGGTGCTGTATGCGTGAGAGAAAGGGAAGCCATACAGACTGGCGCCGTAACGCGTTACGTAACGAAGCGGTTTACCCTCCCATAAAAAGTTATCTCTTCAAAAAATATTTGACGTAGACTTTATATCTATATTTGCTTAGTGCATTAGGAACAGTCGTCAGGGAGCAAACCATAATAGAGCCTACTCATTGTTTCTCTTTCTACAAAAATTGTTTGAAGGCGCACAATTAGAAGGAATGACAGTCCCAGTGATTTACTATTAGATTCATTGTTAACTAGATATCACTAAAATAGAGTCATGGTAATATTAAATAGGTACATAAAATCTTTTAAACTTATTGATTTAGTTTTGATATTCTGTTCAGATATGAAATTAAAAGAAGTTGTTATGAAATAAATTTTGGTTCATGTAGCCTAAATCTTTTAAATATTGGTTAAAATGTTAAGTAGTGTATCTGATATCAATAAACGGCAGAAGAGTGATTTGAAGCGCATTCTGGCCAATTGATCTGGTCTTGTAGTCAAGTATAACGTTATACAGACAACGATATTGACAGTTTAGGAGTAACATAAACATACCTAAGAAAATCCTTTCAAAAGTACCCTCACAAGCATATAATTCATCTAATAAAGCTGCAACAACTCCGTTATCTTGAAGACTCCAATCGAAAGCGAGCTTTATGGCAATATAGAGTAGGTTATGATACTTTCCCATAAGGCAGACGTCACCATTGTTTGCCTTACAACTATTATGGTATTTAAGAGTTGAGAGCACAAAGTTCTTGCAAGTTGCATTATCAGATTTATTTTGACCTGTAATGATAAATTGAATAATTTTTAATTTAACTTTGATTCTTATGTTATATTTTCAAATTCAATTATGGAAATGATAGGTCTATCGCAATAACTCTGCAAAGCAAAAATTTATCAGACCATGAAACAGGTTTTTTCCATAAATTCTGTTAGTTCGCGTGAGATAAATATGTAACCAAAATTGTCATAGTGACGTGAAAATGCTTAGTAAATTTTTACAAAACTGAATTAAAAAATTAGTGAAATTTTCTATGTGGAATATGAATGATTGAAAAATATGATTTTTTAATCTAGACAAGTGTGCTTCAGCCTAAAGCGGTCAAAGACGAACCTATATGGCAGTACGAAAATAATAATAAAATTACTAGTAAAAACATCATCTATAGGTACCATTTTATTATTTAATATTTTTTGCTCAAACTACGACTTTCCGAACTACTTTATTGTTGTTTTCATACTATAGCAGCCCATATTTACATTATCTGTACCTATTTTAAAAACGCAACAATGATTTAGACAGGATTTGTAAAAAATACCCAGCGTCTAGTTACATTACATAAATTACAAATACCTTTAGCACACCCAGCAATCACAGTATTAAAGTATTCAACTAATTCGCGCCTTTTGAATCTGTCGTTCAAACCATCTCGATCCAAATTACAGAATACTTCTTCAAAATAAAATTCCATAAACGAATCCATTTTTAATTTTGATTTTAATTAATTAATTTGCATAAATATTTAAAATTAAATTTTATTTTTTCATATGAAATTTTAATTTGCGATTAATGCATCGAATTGATGTTTATTAGATTGATCAAATCTTTTTTTAGTTTGACGTCTGTGACACGGATTATGCCTACACGAAAAAGGACTTTTTATTCACATTTTATTATATTTTTATTTTTAAGTAAAACTTAAAAAAATAGTACTTAGCTGTTTCTCAGTTTATAATTATAGGTCCAAATATTTTAGAACTTTTAATAAATAAATTTTATATATTTGCAATTTTTTTTTATATATGCTTTTTATATTCAATTGTGAAGATTTTTCACTGATCTTTGTAATGGTTAAAAGTTTACAATAAAAAAAAACAACAACTGAAAGTAACTACACTCCACAAAGCGTACTATATTAATGGATAGAAAATCACTTATACATTATTCACAGAGAATACTTGCAAGTGCGGCGTAATCTCTTTACCATCACGTCATTTAGAAGCCATATAGCACCCCCTATTTGTTTTAAAACATCGCTATAGACACTAGAGTATCGTTCCTCAACCTGGGGGTTGCGTATGATATTATCATAATTTTATAGTGAAGGGGCTTTTACTTAACTTTTCGTTGTTTGCTGAAAATGCGGCGTACAAATTCTCAAAATATATATTTATTTTTAAGATAAATGTATGCAATGTAAGTACATCGTTATTTCTTCAAATGTTTTTCTTCTTTTTTTCATTCTTTCTTTATGGTATTTCGTGGGTCGCGATATAAATATTGTTGAGAAACAATGCTCTAGAGTCCCTAGTCGACGAATAAAGAGAATAAATTTATTCTCGCAATTATAGTCGACAGTAAAAATATTAAAAAAAAAACAAAAATGAAATGAATGTATTGTGTGAAGCATGACATGATGATTTGTGGTGTGACAGGGACATATGCCAGGATTATGGAACGTAAAGAAATATTGTATCGACCCCAAATGATTGGGAGGAGGTGAAAGAAAAGTGAGAATTTTATTTTTGACTAGAATATGCCTGCGATACATTGTGATTCCTGGGAGACAAAGTATCGCAGCATTTAAAAAAGAATGTAAGCTATTGTTCTGTTGAATACTCTGCAGGAATAAGCTAATTTTTATGCACTCGAACAACTACAAACCGCTCCCGGGAAAATTACCGCGGGATTCCCGGGATAAAAAATATCACACATTTTATTACATTAAATTATAGGTCAGTAAAAAAAATTACATTGGAATTCGTTTTTAAATCTGGCCTTTTTAAATCATTCCTAGAAAAAATACTGCGGGATTACCGGGACGAAAAGTAGCGCAGAGTTTAAATCTAAGAATTAGCTGAAATTGCATCGAAATCGGCCCAGTACTTTTTACGCGAATCCCGAACAAACAGACAAGAAATTTAAAAAAAATGCATCGTGTTCTCCATCGTTTATATAGTCTATTCCAGTTGTTCTTTTTAACAACTTCAATGTACAGACACAGCATGTTCAGAATTTTATAATATTACAATAGTTCTTCAAGGGATTAGTGTCGAGCAAGTTTTCATTAAAACTGCTAATACATCACGATGCTATGACGTGACCACCAAACATTCGCTTCTTCGCGAAACAACACAACGATGTACAGAAGTTCTTATTAGTTCAGCTTATCTAACTTATCCTCTTATTTATGGGTGCCTGTATTGTCTCTACCAGAGGTATATTTTGTCTCTACTATCTTATATATCACTAATAATAATTAACCTTTTAAACATCCACCTACTAAACAGAATAACTGCAAGATAGATTGGCGGCTCAAATAAATCTATAATCTCTGGTATAGATTGCATAACGATGATTTCCTTCACCATCAACACGCACATGCGTGTGATTTCTTATCCAATATGCATATTGTTGCCTAATCGCAACAATATGCATACTGGATAAGAAAACTGCCTGAGCAGTGTATTGTTCCCGACGAATATTCAAACCCACGCTAATATAATTAGATTCCACTAAAACACTTCAATATCATTATTTCAGTTACTTGATGCGTGAAGATAATTACGATGAGAGTTTCGAGCTCACTTATCGTGGACATGTCTCCATGAAGGGTAAGGCCGAGCCAATGCAGACCTGGTTCCTCACACGTAAGAAGGCTTAAACTGCAATCAGTTTGATTTTAATCATCAGATTATAACAAAATTGCATTATAATCATCAGATTGTAGGCATACTTATTGTATTGTTATCAATATATAAAATTAAGACATCAAATAGATTTCTATTATAATATTGACCTTATCGTCTCTGTAATCGGCCTATTTAATAGTAAATTGTGTGTCTATTTATAGATTAATAAAATAATTCTCCTTTTATGGATTTCAGCATCAAGAAGTATTTATAGTAATTAAAAATTTGAGCGAAAATTATTTGAACACAATCAGAGAAATCTTTTAAAATTAGTTTTAACATTTGATAATTAGTACAAAAAATAGCTAAGAAAATATTACATTCTTATTCTGTATTAATCTTGACTTGCCAAAATTTAAGACTTAGAGTCGGTTCACACGGTGCGTTGCGATGCCGTGTCGAAAGAATTTCGCTGCATTGATGGATACACAGAAGCTACGGCGCCGTAGCAAGTACGGAAGCAAAATGTTTAATGAAACGTAGTATAGCACAGTACAATATGTAAACAATACCGCACCCGTCTTTTCTAGCTAGATGCAAGTCTGAAGGCAAACAACGCGACAATGGCTGTACTGCACCATACAGCATACTATGGATCTTTCTAAAAAAGGCGCCGCAGCAGCTAGCTAAAGCCGTGGTCTGTCAGACATGCTGAGGGGCGTCTAGCATTAATCGATGCTGGGCGTCGCTTTCTACGTCAGAATAACGTTATACCGATGGACATTCTGAAAACGTCTAATCTCCCGTCAGTTTTTCTTGTATTCTGTATGATTGGACAGATTCTTTTTACAGTTTTACAGATTAATTGAACTTTTAGTATAATTGTCACCTAAAGGTGCTGCAATTTAAGCTGTAATCAGCTCCAGAGGCTTAAAGGCTGTCATAATTGATGATTTTAGACTTCGTCTGAAACATTAAGAGGCAGTTCCTTTACTGGAAGAACTGTCATTACCTGCCACTACTCAGCTTAAAAAAAAATCTGTTTATGTTGTAGACACTGATTGCATGATAAAAAAAAGATTAATTAACCTGAAGAATTCGACGTTTTCCACAACTGCGAACGCAGTGTACGACGTATTAACGCCGCCTACAAAAAGAAATGAAAGCAACCACTTTAATCCATTTTCATAACAAACCGTGGCGTTTGTAATAGACCATCGCCTAAAGCACCGCATCGCCACCATAACGCATTTCGTGGACCGACTCTTAGCAACAGATAGCTGTACAATTAACGGCCTTGCATACAAAATCAGGCATTTCATAACCTGTTTTAGCGAATATCGAGAAGCTATAGTTGGACGTGGACTATATTAATCAATACAAGGCTCTAAGTATTTAAACCCGTTTAATGATAGGAAATATTTATATTTCGGTGTTGTATTTATATGTTGTTTGTTAGTTAATTAGTATTCATTTTAAATAAATATTCTAGTCATACATGTTCAACATCTTTAATTATAACGTTCTGGTATTGGACTTCAGATTGGGTTCGTTATGTTTCGCATTAATCAAACCATAATTAATTATCCAAAGTTTGCTTTTCTTGAAAAATACAACCTAGGAGTATTCAAGTCACAAGTGAATAGGTATCCTCTAGGTCAGCGTGCTCTATCCTAAACCACGTCATCACACAACAACAGGTGAGGCAGTGGTCAAACGCGAACCTATACAAACGTAAAAAAATTATATGTGACAAGATGATGACAAAAGTTGAAGTTCAGGTCCCGAAATGGACTATACCGAAGTTTCTTGCTGACTTTTATAAGCATTATAATGATATTATTATGTAATAACTATATCTTCTGTTACGTTCTTGCTTAGTTCAATTCAATAAATGTTAAATAATACTAAAAGTATATTTTTTTATTTCAAAACCTTAATTTTGACTTTGCTGAGAGATGTGTCATGTTTTTTTGTTCCATCTCACCATTTTGAAAATTAACTGATTGTCGTGAATTTTTGTATAAGTTGTTTTTTTTTATTGCTGAAGCACAGCAGACAGGCTGATGGTCCAACTGGGATGGAAAGAGGTTACCGTCGCCTTTGGACATTAGCAATACCAGGTGCTGCCAATGTGCTGTCGGCCTTGAAGGAGAAACTGGAACCTGGCCACTAATGCCGGAACACAACTCGGTTGTTATGGCGGCATACTCTAGACTGGGGTGGTAGCCATCCAGTCGGACAAATGCCCTACCTCCTAGCTGTGGGCTGTTTTGGCGCCTCTTACGACAGGCCGCCCGGTCGGAGGGATTAGTATTCTTTTGCCGTTCCTGCAAGGAGAGCTTCTGTACTTTTGATAAAAATAAGATACTTTTATGAATGAAAATAGAACATGTTACATGAAAAAAAGAACATTTAGATAAGGAAACGTTTGGTAAACTAAACGAGTATTAATATTTCCTATTTGGATAGTTATGCAATAGTGTATAGTACATATACCCTTTTTTTATACGAGACTAGCTGTACCCGGTAGACTTTGTCCTGCCCTTAGAAATAAAAATCTAGAACAGGAGTGCAGCGACATTTACCGGGACCAATTGTTAATCTAAACCATTCTAGAATCCACTTGAACAAAAATATCATAAAAATCGCCCCCACCGTTTAGGAAGACTAGTGGTGCCACCTACCGGTATCTATAATCTAATCCATCCCGGAAAACTTCTACACACACAAATATATATATATATACATTTTAAATTTAATTTGATTTCAAAACGACTTTTAAATTTAATTGATTTCTAAACGACGTGACGAACATCAATGTTTGACAGGTAGGAATAGTTTCTAAGGGAAAGCGAAATTGTTCTTTTTACTATATTCCAAGCATTTTTTTCATATTTACTCCTCGCCTTTCAAACCTTCGCTGGACTTCCAAAAATAATTCAAAACCAAAATTAGTCAAATCAGTCCAGCCGTTGTCGAGTTTTAGCGAGACTAACGAACAGCAATTGATTTTTATATATAAGACTGGCTCACCCGGCGAACTTCGTACCGCCTCCGAATCAATTTTCTCATATTTACTCGCCTTTTAAACCTTCCCTGCGCTTCCACAAATAATTTAAAACCCAAATAGCCAAATCAGTCCAGCCGTTCTCGAGTTTTAGCGAAACTAACGAACACCAATTGATTTTTATATATAAGAAGATTTACAAGCTTGTTAAAAAAGAAGTGTTATTCGTAATAGAATTCTGTTATAAATAAAGGGAATAGAATTTATTGTATTTTTTTACTCAATTACTGTTCTTAGGGATACTTCGAATTGTGATTATAGAATGATAGATATTTTTTGTGCGATGTTATTTCTGTAGGATTTTTTACGTCACGGCTGGCGTAATTTATTTTATTGGCTAAAGCGGACAGACGGCTCAGCTTATAGAAACTGCTTACCGTCGCCTAAGGACGTTTGCAACACAAGGGACGTTTAAATTTTGTAAGCTCTTTTTAAACAACTCCATGTCGTAGCGCAGGGCAAAACCTTTGCCTTCCTCCGACCAGATCATTTTTGTACGCGTACGTATTACTATTGTTACAACTTAAGTTCCGACAAAAACAAAATCCACCTGCATATCTGTAAAATCACATTTTATTACCTGTCGGCATTTAAACTAATTGTAATTCTTTTATGATCGTCTTATTTTGTTTATTTATTTATTGGCATGCGTTTCTAGAGAACAGACCATTGTTTTATTGTACTCGCTTACGGCCACTTACGGCTGAGTCATTAGTCAGGTGTTTCGGATTACGTCAACTATGATACGGGCATTTTTGCATTTGTGCAGTATAAAACGATGGCCTGATGGAGAGAGAGGGCAGTCATGCGAGAACCACGATCAAGGCGTGACGTGTGTACAATCGGAGATCTAATAGTGACGGACTTTGCGCGTTTTATTGAATTACGACCTTCTGCATTACCTTTGGATCTGTTGTGTTCGGTTATATTTGTACCTGTGTTATACGTGTTTGTATAACTCTAATAAACTGTATAATAATTCCAACGGCATTTTAATTCGAGTCCCGTAAACTCTTAGCACTATGATAGTCTCTTTACATCGACTTGTCTGTGAGTTCATTGCCACGCTTCGAATAATATTTATCTCATGATATAGGATAAATATGTCAAAGTTGCAGCCCAGATCTTGATTTTTCGAAAGGGAGCAAAACCTAAAAAATGCCGCTCCCTCTCGCCTATATTTTTAACCTCCATCATCATTATCATTTCAGTCATCAAACATGTCATGATGGACATAGGCCTTCCGGAATGAACGCCACAATTACCGGTTTAGCGCTGTTCTTTCTGTGTTAAGCCTATTTTCCACATATAAATATCTATATTGTAGTTTGTTTCCAAATATAGCTTCATCCCTTTCACACGCATGCTATCCGTCCCCAAATGTGAGCGGGTTTCACTTGCCCACTGCACCGGTCGCCGCGCACGCTTTCATCTGTGGTTTTTAACCTACCCCTACGCTCCTCGCGAAATGTAATTTATGTGCCTATAGTACAGGTGTCTCAGTGGTCAAAGTTGCGTTAATGATTAGCTGTGTATTTGTCTCCGAAGTTTGAATTTACTGACCTCTAAATAGGCCGCCCGAGACATGAACCCTGGCTTGACCCTCCCTAGATCCGGGGCTGTAAAGTTGTAAAAAAATCTGATGAATATTGTTGATAAACTTTTATTCTAGAAGTTGGTAGGCAGCTTCGATTGCCAAAAGGTAAACACCTTTTGGCAATCGAAGCTAATTTACTTGTTCGCCTACTTTCCTTTATAAAAAATATTGAGAATAATAATATCTGAATTAGTAAATATCCATCCACTTTTCCACTGATAATAAGAAAACAATGTCGGTACACATTAGACGACATATACGCTGCGATAGTCGTTGCTGTGTATCGTGCGACAACTAAAAAATCAGATTACCAAAACAATAATATATGTTTCTTGTCCAATTTTAGCGTAAAAATTTTATAATCTAAATTTTTTTTAAATATTTCTTTCTTTATTATTTAATAGAAACATATTTTTAAAAAATGATAATTATTTAAACACAAGGTATTCTACTTACATGTTGTAAATATTTATTTGGTGAAGTTTAAGTTCGTTCTAAATATCTATTTTTTAAAACTTACATTATTTTTATTTAAGTACATCTTACAAACGCAATATTTATTATATTATGACAAGGAAAGAGTAAACAATAATTATACGACTTTCATATAGAATAAACTCAATCTAAGCTATCTAAATAAAGGCACCAATAATCCCCTATTTATATATGTATAATATCACACACCTTTTACCCCATTCCATCTGTCTGATCCCTCAATCCCATCTCTTCTGTCTCATCCCTCATATCTCATCTCCATCTTATAGGTTGACTACGTCCCTGGTGTTGCAAAGTCTATAGCCGACGGAAACCACTTGCCATTAGTTGAGCTGGCGGCATGTTTGCCGGCTTCGCAACAAAAAAAACCTTAAAATGTTAAATACTGATATTTGTACCTTACTATTAAAATATATGACTAATAAAATACTTAACACCAGAACACTATATTGAAGAGCATTGTTGTAAATGGTATAAATACATACATGTATGATGGTGGTTGGGTTATAGATAATTAATAATAATAATAATAAGGTAGCCTGGACCCTAGGCCCCTGCTGCCGGCGGACATCGATTTTGAAAAAAAATAATAATTTATGTTTATTTTATATAGTATATATTTAAAGAAAAATGTAAAAGAATTTGAGGCTAAATAAATATGTGAAATAATAATTATAATATAATTTCCACGTGGTTGAAATTTAAATCTTTAAAATTCGCAAACCTCTATTAGGACCGAATTTTTTGCAGACAACCCTATATTAACGTGTTCGCAATAAAACAGCGCTTATGTTGATATATTTTTTTTCTATTATCCAATCAAGTGAATGTAACTGGCATCGATATACCTGTTTATACCTGGTAACCCAGAACTTCGTCCACCTAAATAATAGACAACCCAACGTCTGCATATTTTACGTGTTTTATACTTTAAGTCAGGATAAAATTTTCTTATTATCTTGATGTTGCAACATTTAATAAAAAATCATTTTTAAAAAGTAATTAAAAATATTCTGTCCAAGATTTTTTTAGCAAATCCATTTTTAATATATTTTCTAATATACTAAATTTATTATAAAATAAGTTTTATTCCATTATCAGCTCGGTGAAGGTCGATGTAGGTTCGGATCTTAGACTAAGACGGTATTGTGTATTTTTTCTTGATTATGTATTGTGATTTAATATACTAGCTTAAAGAGTAATAACTTATCTATTTAATATCCATACATACAAGCACTAATTTGAAAAACTCGACAATTGGCGCAGCGGTCGTTTCATCGTATCTGCACTCGGGCTTATAAGCGAAACCAGTTTGCGATGGTCGCAAGCGCAATCCACAGGTGACCGGACACCGGAGGCCGCCAGACGACATTCCGCGACGATGCCCATTAACTTTAGACGATCACTAATATTTCTTATTTGCGAATTGCGAATCGGTTGTTTCGTAATCAGAACTTTATGAGGCAGGTCCTCTATTCTAGAATTTCACCGCCGTCAGAGTGGGATAGCGGCTCGTCAATCTAAAATAATAAATAATTATAATCTAGAACATTTATGAGGACATTCTCAAAAACATTCCTCCATATGGATGTTTGTTGCTCTTTCACACAAAACTGCTGAAACGATTTTGATGAATTTTTAGAGATAATTTGTAATCAGATTTATTTAATAAAACAAATCCGATTTCAAACTAATAAGAAAAAAAAATCTACATTTTGAAGTCGGTGCATTTTGCAATATTGTTGTTTTTTTATATTTTACTTGGCACCGACTTCAAGACTTTAAAGAAAATATTAATTATTTGCTATTCAGTTTGAAGTTGGTTTTGTTTTTGATAAAAAAATATAATTTCTACTTTTTAGTTGCACAAGTACTTGTACAGATTTAGAAATAATATATTAGACGCCTGTAGA
This sequence comes from Dendrolimus houi, assembly GCA_039645545.1. Classification (NCBI taxonomy): domain Eukaryota; kingdom Metazoa; phylum Arthropoda; class Insecta; order Lepidoptera; family Lasiocampidae; genus Dendrolimus; species Dendrolimus houi. The sequence continues at coordinate 12,520,115 of CM077136.1, forward strand.
AATTGTATTACTGGCACGCAAATCCAAGTTTACCTTTCGGTGAGAGTAGGCGCTCTTCAACAAGCGTTGCTCTTGATTTCCCAGGGATCCAATTATTAGATTCTAATTTGGTGACAATGGGACCACCACAGGAGAATGCTCTTTCGAAAAAAATTGAAAATCGTTCCACAATTGACGAAGACATCGCGTAACAAATATACAAAATACATGCTGTAAAATTGAGAACCTCCTCCTTTTGGAAGTCGGTTAAAATTATTTTCAATTATAAAGAGGGATTATAAAAAGTCTAAATTAGTCAAAATATAAGTAATTAAGGATTAATGGTAATAAATAGATATAACGCTGCTATGAAACATTTCATGATGTCTGGCGGTGCCCAGTGCGTGCTGACTACACACCGAGGGAAATAACGCGCGACATCGCCGGATGCGTGACCCAAGTCATTATTAAAAATATTATTATATAACTATAATAATATTTTTCTTTCCTTTTATTGTGTCTTGGTCTTATTGAGTATGTACTGTTTGCTACAACTCCATTAATTCTTCAAAAAGTAATTCTGTAACATACTTCTGTATAAAACTTATTAAAAAAAAGAGAACTTGAGATGTAAATAGAATAAGAAATATAAAGAAAAACAATATTTAGCTAGACGTGTTGCTGGGGAGTTTCTTGCCGCTTCTTCTCCTTAACAGCAATAACACGTTGTGAAGCGGTGTACGTAGAATAGGAAGAAAAATTTAATTTTAACTTATATTTATGACCTTCAAAAAGTGTTCTCCAGTGGAACTTATTTTGAATAAAAACTTTTGAATTTGAATCAAGGGCAGGCAGACGTCGTTGGCGGTTTAAGGACGAAGTCGCGGGCCACCGCTTGTTATCTGTACAAATTAAGTATATCATATGTAGACGGATTAACATGTTAGTACAAAATCTGTAAATCTGATTAAAAATAATCCTTTCCAATACATAATCAGTCTCCAGACAGCCCTCTCACAGTAAGCTTAACCGTTTATACTATTATTGGTAACTTATTTGACTTATTTCAACAGCTGGTCAATGCCTTAATAATCTCTTTAAGATTCATTTAAAAAGCAAATGAATTTGGTTTTTGGATCATATAGACTATGGAACGCATCTGTGTTGTATGTGCTTACAGACTAACGTTGTGTTGGAATTTGTGAAAATATGTTATTGAGGCGAGTAATTATTATCGCACTAAGAGTCGTGTAGTGAAAACCTTAATTAATTAGCCTTAGGATATATTTTAAAAACTCGTAAATTTGTTATTAGAATTGAGTGTAGTAGAAAACTACGGATTCCTACTGTGTTGAGTGCTTAGACTTTCAGACTAATATTGCTTTGAAATTTATGACAATTTATATTTAAAGTGAGTATTTAATACGGTATTCAGAATTAAATAATTATATTATATTAAATTTAGTTTAAAAAAAAAACTGCTGAATTAGTTTCTAGAATCAAATGTATTATATACCGCGTCTATGTGTGTGGGCTTAAACTTAGAAACCGATATTATGTTAGAATTCGCATTTTTTTTATTTGAGGTGAGTATTTACTTTTGTACTCAGAATCGAATAGCTGTCCATTAACCTTAATTGGCTTCGATGAAATTGCTTATTGTTTAGTGACTTTTTAGGCATTTTTGCAATAATGGAATTCTTCTGAAATCCTCATGCCCATCCATCATCTTTCCATCTCTCTTTCTTTATATGTCATAATTGTTTATTTCAGAAACGGCTGGGTCTAAGTATATAATTATGTAGATGTAATTTATTAGGAGTACGTTTACGCCTAACGTTTTGTAGGCGTTTCACGCGACCAAAAGGCTGGGGTCTATTTTGCTCAAAGATCAAGCCTTCCCATATAACCTCACAACGCCGCCAGCCTTTGGGAAGGTTCCCGGTAAATGAGAGTGGTTTGGGACCAATATTTTATCTTTAATAATGATTCCCCTTTTTTGTGTAGTTTTATTTAATATGTGAAGTTATTATAGTTTTTTTAAAGTTGTATTTTATTTTAAATATTTTAATTATGTTAATATTATAATAAATAGGAGTATGTTATCTATATACCGCTATACTATGCTGTTATGAAATCGTGACAAAATCAAAGATTAGGGACGGTCGCCATACATGTAACTGAGGCTTGAAAATGTTTTGTAGAGTAAGCAGTCATGTATAGTATAGTTAATGAGAATTAAAAAAAATAAAAAACCTGATTTCTTAGTAACTTAGTTCAGTTAATAAGTGCGAGATTGTTTCAAAACTCATAAAAGTTATTATTTAGCATTGGTGAAGTATAAGACATTTTTTTTAATATAATCAAGATAGTACTCAAATACTTGAAGCGAAAATTAATTTTAATAAAATCATTTTCATAGATACCTATTTTTTAAGATATGTGCTTTTTGGACTAAATGCTTTTTTGTGGTTCTGTAGCCAAATAACCCTCCCTAGCCAGTCGACGTTTATCATCTTTCACCAACCCACTTGATGGATAGCGGTTACCATCGCCCGAACCCTTCATTTGCGTGGACTGCCGCGCACTTGATTTTTTCAAATTTTCCCTAATGCTAGTATATTAGTATATTAGAAACAACCCAATTTAATATATTTGGTTGTAAAGCACAGAACTGAAAGGACACGAATGGTATAAAATGACATTGAATGATTCAGGTGTAGGTAGTGTATGTTTATATGCATCACTTTGGTTGATTCATCCAAAGTGAAAGACATAAATGAACGGTGTAATATCGGCTCGATGAGATGTGACTTGATTTCTGATGTCTGACGTGACGTGGTAGAGCCATGCTGGAATTATAATCTCGATTACAATCTGGAATGTTGGCAATACACCCGTCAGTGTCTTAAATTTTTAGCTACCCTCATGTAGCGTGCCCACTGTTGGGCATTGATAAAATCCCATATTGTCACTGGTTATGTTTTCTGTGAAATATAATGAAGAATTCAACTGAAAATATTTTTGAAGTGAAACTTCTTTAGAATCGTTGTGATTTGATACTCGATGAAACGAAAAAGCGACACTAAAAAGAGATAAACACATAAATCTATAGGACTATGTAAGTCTGCTAGAGAATGAGCTACTAGTTTCACATTGTGCAGCACAGATTAGAGAGTCAATAAGACCCATGATTAAACGTAGGTCCAATTTGAACCGAAATAAAACTGATAATATATTATCTGTGAGTATATTTCTCTGAAGTTTCACTTCTACTGTGTGTGAACTGCACACAGACATTTTTTTTGTTAATAATATTTTACAGTTTACCTCATTTTACGAAATAAAAACTCCCAACGTAAACCAACCAGAACCAACAAATCCAATAAATTACAATTTATGTACAAATGATAAGTAGTATATTAAATAAATGCTAGACAATATGTAAGACCTAGTATAAATATAAAAACATGTATTATTATTAATACATGTTTTCATAATATAATATCTTTTTCAAATTGGTATGTATAAACTTAGATATAAGTGACCTGTATGTACGCCCGGTCATATCTCGTTCGCCCGGGAATATGAGTCTATAAAAAAATCCTATCTTGTTCCTCTATTCCATCCTCTTTATCCCATCCCTCCTATTCCACCCTAAAGCCTGACAATGCGTTGGCTTCGCCCCTGGTGTTGCAAACTTTTAGAGGCGACGGTAGAGCGACTTTTCATTATCTGGGTGACTGCCCAACAACAACAAACAAGCACACTTGCTGGTTTGCTAGCTTCGCAAATAAAATATAAGTGTTACGTTAAACCACAAACCTAGCAGTGTTATGGAGTGACTAGTATAATGCAATCCAAGTAGTTGTCATCACAACTAGTGTACATGTCGATTTGTCTAACAGTATTTACCGTTTATGAGCGGGTTCAAAACTGGCCATTAACCGTAGAACCGGACATTTAACCGCTGCCTACACGCTGTTTTGTACCCACTGTTTATGAATTCATTGATATGGCTTATTGACTTACAATAATATTGAAGCTTTCCATTTGCGAAAATTTCGGTTCTCTAGCTTTTTTATTTTCTTTTCTTTCTTACTTGATTATAATAATTCGAATAACGCTTATTTAAATAAAAATGCCATGGTAGCTTAGTCGTTTACGTACGCGTTTAAAACTTAAAGGGCGGTTCAAATCCTGGCCGGAAAACATGGACTACTTTTCTGACCTAATGCACATATTGTTATAATTAGCATGCACTAGTAGTGAAGGATGACAACGTGAATCCTGCACATCTGTAGTGGGTTATACTGCACGTTCCCTGTAAAAAAAAATGGGAGGCCCAAGCCCAGCAGTGGACGTTTATGGGCTGTTATTATTATTTTATTTATTTAAATAGCAAATTTATATTAAATACGATCGTCCATACAAGTCAGTACATCGGTCTTCAAAAACATGCTCATCGAATTTCATTATAATCGGTCCTTAGTCAAAATCCTAAAGATACCTCATCACGGTCTTTTTCCTGTAAACGAACAAAGAGCCGTGACGAGGCTGCCGAAAAAGTGAGTTCTATGAAACTTCTTTAACGAGGTGTAATCCATTTGCCCATCGCGTTGAAGTGACTGTGGGGACTTGTCGGCTACTACTTCTTCCGGAATAACCCATTAAAACACATTAGCCTTTTACCAGGGCTGTAGGTAAATACCATGCCCAACTTGAATGTTAATGAGAACTTATATGTTTGGATCACTTATGATTTGATGGAGGATGGAACTGAAAATCACCGCTGTGTTTGCTCTTGAATAGCATAATACTGAGTTACATAGCGTTATTGTCGTGAATGTTGTGTTATATACATTTTTTTTTTTAAATAGTTTGTTTTATAAAATACTTATTTTTGTGTTTAACGTTTTTAATGTGCATTTATTCTCGACGATAAATATTTTTCTTTCTTTCGTTTTGTTATTTCTTTCTAACTTTACGGACCCTGGCAGAATGTGAGACTAAGCAGCCCCATTGCTGTGAATGTTATGTATATTTTTCTGAACAGTTTATTTACTTTTATAAAATACTTAGGTTATTATGGTTTACATTTAAGGGTTGTTAGTTTAATGTTTTTTGTTTAATGAGGATTCATTTTTGATAATAAATACTTTTCTTTTATTTCTTCCTTCTTTCCAACTTTACGGACCCTAGTAGAATATGAGAATTGCGGCGACTGGCTATCCTATAGAACCATCTTCCTCGTCTAACTGCCTGCTACAATTTTCTTCGAAATAACGTATACAATCTGCTATATAACCAACTCATTAACAGTACTAAAATGGATATCTAGGTCAAATCTATTAATATAATCAAACATTTTTTACAAGTCTTATAATCTTACGAGCAATCCATTTTCGGATTGCGGTTAGAATGCGATTCGCTTAATCAGGCTTATTCCTGCCTATCTTAATATTGAACAAGGACATTTTTTATCTTAAAAGGACTGGTATTCAACCAATCTGGCTCGAGCCTAAATAACTGCAAAAACTTTGGTATGTATTGCAAATTGGTATAAGTTCAGTTTTTATATTTTATTTTTCAATCTGTATAACAGTTAAAGTAAGTTTCTTTGATGTTTGGTGTAGGAAGTGATCAATAATCCGGAAATTAAATATACTTATATATATATATATATATATATATAAGTATATTTATATATATATATATATATATATATATATGATCAATATGTATATATATATATACTTCGAATTACTCTCTTTTCATTCACAGTCTCCCAATCATTTTGGGGTCGGCACAATATGCCTTTTCCTTCCATACTCCTCTATTCTGGCACACGACTTTAGACACACTACAAATCATCGTATCATCCTACACAATTCATCCATTTATTTTTCTTGTTAACATATAAGTTTTGTAGTATTAAGTATTTGCATATAATATATATATATATATATATATATATATATATATATATATATATATATACATAAAATAAGATGGGTACATGCCGCGGAAAACTTAAATCCCGGATAATGGAACCATTTTTGCGTAGTATGATTTCGTAGTTTACGTATGTGAATCTAAATAATCTGATAAGATGTGAGGAAAGTCCTAGTACAACTAAGTCTAATATATAATACTAGTACACAAACAACTATTATAGTCAGCGTTCTTGCTCCGTATAAACCGATTTTTGTATCTGCGGAGCTGCCACTTTCAGTTCTTTTATTTTCCGTGGGAAGTCCCACTTTTAATGGCGTGAACTCTACCACTACCAGCCCTCTGATCACCTGCAGAGTCGAAAAATCGTTTTAATAAATTTTTGTAATGCCTTATTGCCTCAGGACCCCATGGTTCAACCGTTTTAACATACACAAAGAACGGGAAATCGAAGAATTATGTGATTAACAATGCACTTGAGTCAGTAAGTACCTACATGTGCAAATTAACTAACCGCCAGCTATCTAGATTTATACAAACATTCTTTGTGTATAAATTGGACTGTGTAATAACTAAAAAAAATAAAACTGGCCTTAGGTCGATTGGCTATACGCGCTGCGTGATTTTCCATACATCGTGGAACAAGTTCCTTTGAAAGCTGTTTTTTCTCTTTAAATATTCTTATAGCGGTCAGGGGTATCAAGTTAATTGTGATGATATTTATTTTGCAATACATTGCAGGTCTTATTGGGAATTATTTGTTCAAAGCTTTATAAATCGAGTAATGCTTAGTGTTTTATACCAATTTATCGTTTTGAAATTTTGATATTAAAAGCAAGGATTATTTAAAGAGATGAGATCATATTTGGATATATACACATAATTATGTATGTATTGTGTGTGTATGTATCTATGTATTATTTATATCTTCTACATAAATTGATATTGGAAGCTATGTTGTAATTTATTCAGTCTATATGTCGCATTTGAGTAAATGTCAAATTAGTTACTTAACATTTGTTTGACCTTCAGTGACGCCATTATTACAGTTAAAATATAATATTGTAAATAAATGTTTCGTTCAATGTGTTTTTTTATAAACTAATACAATAAACGAAAAATTAACTTAGTTATATTGTATTTTACTTATAGTCCCACAAGACTATAAGTAGAATACTGAGCCTAGGTCACCGTCCTCTAGGGGTAACGTGCCCAAAAGACTGGCCACGTTTCCAGCCCTCTGATCACCCGAAGAGTCAATGAGTCTGTAGTGGAACACTTACAAGCCAATAGATGGCGCTGTACAATAATAGATGTCACAAACCTTTCCCGAAACACAAAGATGATATACACATTTTCAACAATAACAGATGAGCCTAGGCCTGCGAGGAACAACACTAGCCTCGCTGGAAGATCTTCCTTTAAGACGGAGGATCATTTCGTCTCGCTCCTCCACCCTATACGGGTCACCCCTTCAAGTCATTTACATTATTTTTTGTAAAGACTCATGGCCTCAGGACCTCACGGTCCAAGCGTTTCAACAGCAAACAGCACAAATAACTAACGATTGCCTATTTGCGCCGTTTGAGTGCTTCAGTTGTTTCCGCCGCCTAACCGCCTGATCTAGACGTATTTGGTAAATGGGATACAGCCAACGTGTCCATACAGGGCGCATCCTATAGCAAAGGTTTGCCACGTCGTCAGGTAATTAGTCACTCCATCACGATGCCTACCCTTGTGAAATGGTTGATAAATATACAAAACTTTTTGCTTGAATTCTCAAGTCAGTGTAGTGCAATAATTGCTTTAAATAGCCATACTTTACGGTCTACCTCTAGCAATTTACGGGAAGCGAGCCAATCTGAATTTAAACCCGGTTCAGGATTAGTTGGGTAGTGCGCGTGTTTCTAGAAGTTACCGACGTTTATATGATCTAAGGAAGTTAAATAGGTACCAGATCGTGCAAGAAAAAAGTTGCACCAAAAACTTCTTGTACGCCATGCTTGAAGACGTACAAAAAAATGTTCTAAAGCTGTTTTATTTATTGATATTATAATATTTCATATTTCAAATTCCAATTAAAATATCTCTTAAATATGTAAAAAAACCATAAGTTGGATAATTTTAATTCTTAGTTAATCGTAATCTTAATTTATTCTTATGAACCGGATGCAAAATTGTATATTTCATTTGATCAATATTGAGTTAAAACAATTTGATATTTATTCACTTTTGTATAGATTATTTGAATATTATATCAATTGGACAAACTTTCACTTTAATTTCGTTTTTGGGGCTCCGTGGCTAGATTCGAAAAACTTTAACAGGTCCCCCCCCCCTTTTAATTTTTTAACAATAAAACAAAATTCCTATCCGCGTAGGCACGGAAAAAGAATACAATTTCCTGCGGCCAGGTGGTCTGTCGTAAGAGGCGACAAAACAACCCACAGCCAGGTGGAGGGTATTTGCCCGCTCTGGATGGCTACCATCCCTGGTCTAGAGTATGCCGTCATAACAACCTTGAGTTGTGTTTCGGCATTAGTGGTCAGGCTCCAGTCTCTCTAGAGACCAGCAGCGCATTTGTAGCACCTTTGGTGTTGCAAATGTCCATAGGTGATGGTAATCGCTTTCCATCAGGTGGGTCGTCTGCCTGTCTCCTAAACTCATGCAATAAAAATAATAATAAAAATTTAGAAATAATTAAAAGTGGGACTTAAAAAAAGTTTTAACATATAGGTATACAATGAGACGTGTTACAATTATAATGAGCTGAAGGTGAAAGAAAACATCATAATAATGAAAACTGCACATCGATCTATGGGTTATCAAACCATGTGTCAAACCCGCCTAGCTGGTTTGGAGAAGAGTGATGGGTATACTGTCCGGTTCCCTAAAAATTGTGAGGTCTGAGCCGAGTAGTACATGTTTATGGGCTATTATTATTAGGTATAAAAAGTATCTGGAAATCAGTTTTTGAAATAGGGAGCATTTTGGTTATACGCTCATTATAGGGGTCTGATGTCTCGCCAAACACGAGATGACCCTCCATGTTCTCAGTCCCTCGCGAGAATGTGGAGGCCCTTTTATAAATGAATAATAAAAATAGTGGACATTCATTGCCACTACGAAACTCTTTATGATGGATGATTCGACACGCACTTAGCCAGTTGTTTTAAAAATCTTTACATAATATTTAATTTAATTCTACGCATTTAAATAAAAGTCACTTGTCAGCTAATTAATAAGCAATACAAAAAAAGTTTAAAAAAACTAATACTTATTTTGTAACATATTCCATACATTATTATAGGTGTATTGTACTTGTCAAAGATAATATGTTGGCAATATGAAGTGAAACCAGATTTTAATATATTTCTTAACACTTGTTGCGAAAATTTGACATTTTAAACCACTTAAAACTTATTCAAAATAAACGAAGAAATTTAAAACGCAGACATTGCAAAAAAGTACTCGTGCGCATGTGAAGGCGACCGAGGTGGCAGTGCGTTTATTACAAAACAAAAACGTCCTAAACGCCATTTTTAAACTACTGAGAGCCAACTCTATGTTTGAAATGAGAAGGTTGTAAATAGCTAAATAAAAATTCAATTAAGTTAATGTTGTGAATGGAGAAGGCACAGACCACAGCTCTTTTGAGAAACTACCTCAGCAGTCCGCGTCGAGAACACATCGATGTTGCACGCGCGTGCGCACAATCGCCATTCGCCAATTTGAATTTCGAATCGGACCGTTCCAGCCGACCGGCCAATCGCGTTCGATTGAACGTTTCTTTTTCGCGACTACTTTTTTGCATGTAGTGTGTACCGTTCGTAACGTGTTGTGTCTGTGACATTGAATACAGAATACGGCTTGTGTGCATCGAGACTTAAAGTTCGGATTATTTTTCTCACGTCTTGGGGTGAGTGAGATTTTTTCGCGAAAACAAACAATTAATAAATTTAATTGTTTTCTTTTTTGTTTGTTAAGTTTTTAATAGAAACTTCTCACGCGTATTGCTTTATATAAACCTGTTACGATTCTTATCGTAACTTCTTGAAATTTGCTAATTATTGTTACAACAGTTCATTGTCATGGTTGCAATTTAGTTTAATAATTAAGTTTTGCAATTAATTACATTATTGTTATCCGACGAGAAATTTTAAGCGTTTCTCGTGGTATGGTATATGTTATTCTTTAAACTTTACTCACGCTGACGAAGCTGTTGCTTTTCCGCAGCTAATAAGTTTAAACTACGTGAATAATATTCATGGAGGTATTTTAGTAATTTCTAGCCTATTACAAACGTAATACTTGCTTTGCCTATGAAGAAATTCTTGGTAAGCATAGTAAAGTAGACCACCTGTTACTTTATACCTATCACTGTGTTTATGGAAATGTAGAAAGGTGTCGCCTTAGGGCTGTCCGTGACTGGTGTCACATAAATCTACAGTTTTCCAATTTGAAATTATCTTCACTCAAAGGTGAAATTGATCAAAATTAAATGTATACTCCGCGTCAAACCTAATGGCTTTTCCAAATTAGCTTCAGAAGCTGCGCAACTTTCGAATGTGTATGAAAAAGTGCCTTCCGCAGTCGAATATTGCTAACTGAGATTGGTTATAAAATTTGAAGTCGATTATGTATATCAGGTTTCAATCGATATAATTGGGAAGTGAAATGGAATGAAAATTTGTCTGGCGTGGTACGTAATAATTATACAGATTTTAAGTAATTTATACTTATATAAGTCCATATGCCATTAACCGTAGGACGTACAAATACTGCAAATTATGATCGCACGAGCGTAATTGTTCGTATCTCTATTATTCGGTTAATCAACAACAACAAGATAGTCCCTATAGTAACCGTCTATTGGTCATACATTTTCCAGGCTTTCATAAATCTCGGTCTTTTGATTTGCTCATTCGGCTGTCCCCATCGGCGACTATGCGCGAGTCATCAATGTACCGAGCAGGAGGTCCCACATTAAATTTACCAAGACTCGATACTTCTCTCCAGAAGTCAAATGCTCCACAAGCCAAATTTACTGGGACAAAAGTGACTAGCCCACTGTCACTTGCATATTCTGCTAGCTGATAGAATCAAAATCACTGAGCAGCGGTGATTTGACTCTCGTACAACCTTAGTTTCAATTTCAACTATAAGAGAAACATTCTACATCGCGCTATGTAGTCTGATAGCAACTCTAAATTTGTAGCCCCTTTCAGTACGTCATAATGAGTAGGACTTATTGTTTGAAAATTTTCGTCTCCAAATATCACGAAGTCGGACTTGTAGATGAAAGTGATGAAACAAGACTTCGAATAAATCGCTTAAGATGATTGCGGTTTGACTTAAGCTGGTTTGATTGAATGAAGGGGTTTGGCTTAAGATGATTAACCTGGTAAATGAAAAAGTACCTTCTAATATACATAACGTCACCAGATTAGAACGATATTCTAATTTGACTAATTATCACTTTAAGCAGTTCACACTATAAACAAAGCAGTTTTTGTCAAAGGGACGCAACTATGTCAGAGAACTCAATGACATTTGTTAGCTCAGTACCTGTATTATGTAATTATGACAATTAGCTGACTAATTTTGTACACGGATTTATCCAGAGGTCATCTTGTTACAATTGTGCGTCCCAGTTAGTTTCTTCTCAAACTGTTTTATGGTGGTTTATAAAAGATGCGGGAAATTTTATATACACACCTTTACACAATGATACAACCACAAGTCTTCGAGCAGTACGTCATCCCCGTTCTGACCTATAGGACTGACACAATGATACAAGCACAAGTCTTCGAGTAGTGCATTCTATCCGTTCTGACCTACGGGGCTGATACAATGATACAGCCATAAGTCTTCAAATAGCGCGTTCTACTCGTTCTGAAACGTGGATACTGACGGCAGGATTGGTCCATAAATTCTAAGTCGCTCAGCAGGCTAGGGAACGAACTACGCTCGGAGTCTATATCATGAATAAAATTCAAAATGAGGAACTTCGTAAGAGAACCATTGTAACCGCCATAGCTCGTAGAATTGGTAAGCTAAAGTGGCAATGGGCCGGTCATGTCTGTCGCAGGACCGATGATAGATGCGTGTACTGCAGTGAAGACCGCGTCTCTGTAAACGTAGTGTAGGACATCTTTCAGCCCGATGGACCGACGATCTGCGACCTCGAGAAATCGCTAATAGCGATAAGACTGCCTATTGTATTGTATTTTGTCATATTTTGTTAACTGTATGTTTTAACACACAATGAAGCATATTCATTCACTAATTCATATTAGGCGTGTGGAGTATAATTAAGCGTCTGTTAAAGAAACTTGGCGATGTTTTAATGACTTTTTTTCGAATAGGTGAGATAAATCGCGTTTTGAATGTCAGAAAAAGTGTCTTTCTCATTCGAGTAACTTTTGAACTATAGAGTGGAAAATGTTGAAAGAATTCAAAACTGACTAGAAATCGATTTAGAATATAATAGATCTATAGAGTTCGTAATTACTCCAAAAACTTGGCGTAGACAGGTACGCACGGATAAGTATTTCGTATTGCCTGTTTTTTTTTTGTATTAATTATTATTTTGTTGCGTGTTGGCAATGCCCCAGGTGTTACAAGCGTTCATAGTCGTTCAAATGATGATAGAAATTTCATAGAGAATTTCTATCATGTAGGCCGCCTGCCAGTTATGACAGTAGAAAAAAAAAACACCACCGTAAAACCCATGCCGTAAAACTCTAGCAAAAAGCCAGAAATAGATATCGATACTCTTGGAAAGTGGTATAACGGCGGTCGATTTGAATAATTTTATATAAAGATTAACAGAAATATTTGCCAACGCATCGGCAATGGGCGGTCAAACGCCTCTACTAAAACTTTCGACATAAGTTAAACGGGTATCGTAGAAATGAAAAGTGGGTAGAACTGGACAGGTGAAATTTGTTTGTTGTTTGTTACCTTGATATCCGCGAACCTGAATATTCCGAATTCTTGACTAAAAGCCTAATAGGGATATAAAAAAGCGGGTGGCACAATGAGCACACAGTCAGTGTGTGATCGATAGTAACTTGCATTGATAGTTGTGTCACATACAGAACTTTTGTTTAAATTGTTTAGATTTAGCTTTCAATCTTGGACGGCATAAAAGCATAAGTATATATGTTAAACGAAGTGAACCATTTTCTCTAAAATTGTGTGCGTAAACTTATTCAATAAACACGTCGTTTGCGTCTGTATGGTTAATTGTACCTATTTTATCTACCTTTATCCATACTAATTCGATTAATTTAATTCGATTTAACACTGATTGTTAACCTATTCTAAGATTGACATAGAAGACAATAGACATAGAAGTAGAAGTAAAGTAAAAAAAAGTAAACTTTGAGATTTGAATTTTTCGTCTTTCTATTAATGGTCTAAGGTTTCAATCATTTTTTTCCTTTCACCTTATACCACAATCATTCGGGGTCGGCACAATATATTATGTCTTTTCCATCTATACTTCTTTATTCTGACATAAGTCCTGTATTACATTATGAAGCTACATATCATTCTTCACAAAATTCAACCCCTGTTTTGTGATTAATCTTTTTTCTTATACATTCATCAACCTTCCAGTTAGTTCGTTAGTTAGTTAGTTCCAGAACATGTCCGTACTACCTTAATGAATTTCCTGTCAAGCTGTCTGACTCGTGTATAACAATATTATACACATTATTTTGACCAGTTAGGATAAAAATCCATGTTACTTAAATAAGATGCAAATGTGTTAGTCCATGTAGTGGTTATATCAGGAACGCAGAAATAATACAACTTCCTGCGACCGAGCGACCTGATGTAAGAGGCGATAAATCAATTCACACCTGGTCTAGAGTATATCGCCATAAGAACGTTGAGTTGTGTTCCGGCATTAGTGGCTAGTTTCTAGTCTCCCTTTAGAGAACGGCAGCACATTGTTAGTACCGTTGGTGTTACCAATGTCCATAGGTGATGGTAATGGCTTTCCATCATGTGGGCCGTGTGTCTGTCTGCTGAACTCTTGCAATAAAAAAGTCACTAGACACGAAACTAAATATATCTTGCATTGAAACTTTACTCTAACTTTTGACTCTTGTCAGACAGTTTAACGGTTTTAAATATACACTACAGGCTAAGAACATAAAATAAAAACTTTGAAATCTCTGTTTAATATTCCAAATTGACATTCTAATAAAGCGTTCGCGGATACATGCGAGCCTGCGCACGCGTACAAACAATGATGATGAGTTCATCAACACATTTACTGGTATCAGGACGAGTTTTTTTTGTTGATTTTGAATGATGACGTCGTCAGTTGAGTATGCTGGGCTTTACCTGAGGGACCTCTGCTATCGATAATAATTATGTACATCTCTAGAATTTTATATGTGGCTGCAAACTGGTACTTTACGACTGGCGCCGGAAGGTGATTGCAAGTAATGTTCTGCCGCCGCATCTTCTTCAGAGAATCAATGTCCACTGCTGGACGTAGGCCTTTCTAAGTCTACGCTGGTCTGCCGACTTCCTCATTCAGCCCCTGCCGGCAACATTACGCAGGTCGTTGGTCCACCGGGCCTTCCTCTTCAAGCACTGCGGGATGATCGGCGAGAAGACTTGACGAAGCTTACCGAATACTATCCAGCCCAACTGAATTCTCCTATTGGTTTCCCTGTCGAAGTTGTACCTGCTTACCTGTATTTTTTCTCAAAAGTAGATATATTCCTGCACAACTTCTAGAGGAGGCCGTCGATGTATACTGGTCTCGGTATGGCGTGTTCATTGAACATAACTTTCGTCTTGTCCAAATTCATATCAAGACCGACTCGTCGGGAAGATTTATTTAAGCTGCCTAGCTAGCATTTCGGTGAATTCTTCTAAGGTCTACATTATAGAAATCAATTTTACATATATGAAATCATATTTTACTTACCTGCGACCAGCCAGGCGGTTGAACGGGCTGCGGCTGGCCGCAAAGTGCGTTTGAGCGCTTGGTGTAGTTAGGAGGATCACACAACAGGAGTGCAAATTTCAATAAGGCGCACTACAACATACATATTTGATGACGCAAATTTAAATTATTATATTGGCACTTTGACCTTAGCCACGATATTATCTACAGGCTTTTCAATATAAGTCGTGCATGTCTGCCCAATTTATACGTGGAAAGTAAACTTTAAAACTAGGTTTGTATATCAAGGAAACGTACAGCACATTCTCTTGCATGCCCAATTTCTACTCTCGCCATTTCTTGAATATTGACCATAATATTTTATTGCACTTTCTAGCCGAATTTAAAATTAACAAAACGTTTTTAAACTTTTTTATCATCTAAATTGACTGTAAAGCACACTCGTACTAGTTCGTGTTCTGAGAAACGCTTCGTAACACTTTCAGTGTATTTCCTATATTTATTGTATCGTCACTTTTACAGGCCATCACTGAAAAACGATAATATTAAAATCTCTTTTCATAACTTTTATGGTCAGACCGATGCTTGATAACTTGTAGAAATTTTCTTTGTTATTCCTTATTACGAAAATATAGATTTTAAGTGCATTAACGGCGTCTTGGCGACAGACTTACGCGAGATTTTAATTTCACCTGTTAGTATTGTCCAAAAAAAAATACCCACCGATTTCACATTTTGTTTGGCTCTGAAAATTTAAATGATGTTTTTTAATTAACTCTTTATAAAGTAGATTTTGTAAACAGAGTAGACGACCGGCCCAATCATTGAGAATCCCACACTCACGGGCCCGGAGATAGTGCGCAAAAGTTTTCCCCAGCTTTATATAAAAAGGATATTATATGATGTATTGGGCAAGAATTAATGAATGAATGAATATGCTTTATTGTGTGTTAAAAGATAGATTTAACAGAAATAAAAAATACAATACAATAGCCGGTCTATTGCTATTAGCGATCTCTTCTAGACAACTTTGAATGGGCAAGAAGTTAGGTGAAGAACATGTTCAATAATAGTCACTTTACTGAATTTAGTATCTGGGCATGTTAGAATTCTTAGAAAGTCAAACTTAATTTTTGTTTCCTAATACCTATATATAAGGCCAATACAATAAAGTTGTCATTGTCGTATCATGACAATGTATTTGTTAATGAATTACAACAGTGATGACAATAAAACGCAATCGGGGCGTCATCTTTTCGGCCATTTTCATCTATGCCTCTGGAACTACTTTTTTAGACGAAAGGTACATTCTATGTTCTTTTCTATACTCCTGATAAAGTGTATACAAAATTTCGTGACGAGTTCTTGCCTACGGCTTAGAAGCGTCACAAACAAACTCATATTCGTCTTCAGCTTCTTGGCATCTCCTTAACGCAAACTCAAAATTTTGGCTTATATATAAAGTCTGTTGCTCAGCTGGCTGGCAAAAAGCTAGAAGTTTTATCAAAGGTGAGGCTGTACTTCACACCACTTCAGTTGCTGAATCTTTACCAAGCACAAGTAAGGACTTGCATGGAGTACTGTTCTCATTTCTGGAATGGCTCAGCCAAATATCAGCTTAAGACACTCGAGTTGAGAAAAGGCTTAGAAAGCTGATAGGCAATAACCGATTATTCGACTAGAGGCTTCAGAGCCTATATCATCAAGGCAAAATCGGTAGTTTGATGGTATTCTATTAATTAATTCCTCCCTCACATTCTTACCACCAATCAAGCAGACCTTCGAGCTAACGCCACCGATATATGGAGGAAATATCAACAAAGTGGACGAAACGCTATGCTTCCACTTTTATCATACGTAACGCTGAAGAGTGGAATTCCTTACCATGTTCTGATTTTCCGAAAACATACAATCTAGGTGTCTTCAAGTCTCGCGTGAACACGTATCTTCTAGGTAAGCGTGCTCCACCTTAAACGGCATTTCCACCTGATATCAGGCGCAATGTTGGTCAAACGCGAACCTATTTAATGTAAAAAAATATTCACATTTTATAATCTGAGTATAGTTTTAGTCAAATGGCAACAAAATTAAACGCGGTATATTGCTACTAGCAAACCCTGCGCTGTTTGTGATAGATACACACTTGTCCCAGTTTTTATAATTTCACCACTTAATTAATTAATTATAAATAATACATTATTCATTTTCAGTTATATTAATAATAAGTATGCAAGGATGCGGAGAATGACTAGTGTGCATTAAAAATATCGTTAAATTTAACATTAGAGTACTTTCAGATTTTTATTAACTTTTTCATTTTCACATTTAAACAGAGCCTGCCTGATGTCATACACGTAAAGTTTTGTTATGTATCCAGCAGATGGCGCTAGTATATATATCTAATATATACGAGCGCCATCTAGCGAATATGGAACCTGTATTGTCATTTATAGCATTCTTTCTTGCTTTACTTATGACCCCCACCGATGCGCTTTTTCGTTCATGTTGCGTCTTCAACAATCAATTCATGTTGTGTTAAGCGTATACTACACCAACTATCTTCTTAAACATAAAAGAAAAAAACTTCATCAAGAAATGTGGGCGTAAGGTATTCGCATCACCGCGTCGATGAAATTGTCCATCGATGGCGTCAGCCACTTTTGGAAACCAGTTCTGACTGCCTGAGACCTTAGGCAGCTGGTATCAAGGGCAGGGAAACGAGTTGCGTTTTGAAAGTGGAATATTTTGCTTTATTTTGGAAGGATATTTAATTTTAAAGTAAATATGATATTTTAATGCGAATTATTCTCTTTTAATAGTATTTTAGAAATTATGAATATACTGTTACGACCTAGATGCCGACAAAGACAAATTCACACCTGCAAACCTGTAGAAACACATTTTATTACCTTTTGGCATTTGGACTTCTTTTGTTTACTTTGTGTTTAAAATTTGTGATTAGAAAACAGTCCATTGTGTATTGTAATCTTTTATGGCAGTCATTAGCCAGATGTGTCGAATTTAAAGTACAAACCGATTCTAGGAAATTCGGTCCACGCGGCCGGGCAGACATATTGCATCCGTGCAGTATAAAGTAACGCCTCGATTGAGGGACGCGGCAGTCGAGTGAGAACCACGAACGAAGCGAGACTTGTGTACGTTCCGTAATCTATTTAGTGACGGACTTTGCGCGTGTTATTGAATAACGATCTTCTGCATTACGTTTGGACTTGTTGCGTTCGGTTATATTTGTATTTGCGTTATACGTGTTTGTATAGTTCTAATAAACTCTATAATCATTCCAACGGCAATTTTAATTCGAGTCTCGTGACTCGTAACAATACGTTTAATTTTTTTATCACGAATGAATGGCAACGCATACGTTGCCTGCCAAAGGAATGTTTTCACATTTAATACTTTTTATTTTTTATGCTTCCGTAACCAAATAATGAAAATTAAGGACGTTTATCTCCTCCACAGAACCTTTCATAGAACCTTCAATTTCTAGTGTTTCTTTAGGTTTCAAAATAAATATTTCCCCCCTTTTAAAATACAGATATTTCTCATTGGGATAGGACTAATATTTAACAATAGCACACCGCTCCTATTGCCTACAAAATTTCACCATTCCCGGTCGATTACGCGTGTCATTGTTGAAATTTTTCGGTGTTGACCACACCTATTTGCTCATTGTATTTTGTATTTCCTAAACTGTTTTGTAACTCTTTATTGAGTAATGAGGATGAAATTTTGATTTGGGTGTGGTTTTAGAGGATGTATACGTAGCTTTTGATGTCATGATTTCATTTGTGTGCTCTAAAAGTGATGCTCTACTTGACCCTTCTTTTTTTAACCAAGATGAAGTTCTGTTTACGGATTGTCCGCCACAAGGATACTATAATATGTGTATATGTAAGCATATTTTATATTCGTATTGTTTTATACTGAAAGCAACGCTATTAATATTATTATTTTGATTCATCGCACAATGGTTAAAAGTTTGCAAACATAGTTTTAAATATAAATTAGACGGATTAAGTCAATATAAAATTAAGACAGAACAAATATATAACACCTCGATACTACAGAATATAGTTTTACTACTACTACGTACCGATGCGTCACATCTACCTAACCTACAATCTTCAGATATGATCAAGGTGGGTGTGTGCGACTTGCCAGCATACTAAGCTGGAATATCCATTAAAACACCCCGCTATTCCTCCTGGCGTCCACTGTCCGGGGTGTGGGTTCGCTTAGACATGCTCCTCTAGCCTAGAGTGGCCAACCGTCCTGTTTTTCCAGAACATGTCCTAGTTTTTGTAGTATCTTGGGATGTCCTGGACAGTTTTTAAGCAGCGTTCTGTGTTTTAATGCGCCTGATTCGCGCGCCCTTTTTGAAAATTCTGACGTAACAGGCGCCCATACAGCTTGTGACTGTCGAACTTTCAACTTGTATAATTTTAATCAAATACTTTTATTATAAAAAAATATGATTATTGTCATTAGTTGAATTTCATTTAACCTATTTTCACTACATATTAATAATTAAGTTAACTATTGCATTTCTATTACTGTGTCCTGTTTTTAAACTGAATTGTCCTGGGTTTTTCCAACTTCAAATCCTTGTTTTTTTAAATTTGGGGTTGGCAACCCTACTCTAGCCCAGACCCCTCTAAGCTAAACTGATTTACGGATAGGCCACAAAGGGTAGATGTGGCCTATACTATGTCTTTTATTAATTTCTTAAACTACAAAACTTAATCCCGCTAAATAGTTTAAAGGAATAAAATATTCATATTTTCTTAAGTTTTCGCGACTTGTATATATAATAAAACTAAATTTTAACGGTTTTAAGCGCGGTAATTTATTTGATTTTTGTTATTCCGACATTTCACGACGTTCGTATGAAATAAAATATTAAGTTAAAAATTTACCACCACGGTTGGTAGAAGTCTCACGTAACTAAAAATCTTATTACTTATACTACAAGTGTAATCTAAGGAAAAAAGTCACTTTTATTTATTTATAGAAAACCTACAGCTAAATGTATTTAAATAGATAATTACAATTAACGTCAATGTCAGTTTTTCACAAATAACCTATTGATTAAAAGTTTGTCATTGATGATAGTAAATATTTAGTTCAAATTATGTAAATTAAATAATTATTTGGTGAAAAGTAATTTATAACTATAAAATGATGTTACTAAATTTGATATTTTTTATTCCAATTTATACCGCCATTTAACAGTGGCTGTAAAAAAAGTTGATATGAATCGCATGCATTATCGATGTTTGCGTAGTTTGTAAATTTTTGACAGCAGGGAAAATCGTATCCTAGTGACGAAAAGTACTGTTATCCTTTATCCTTGTGATGAGGCAACTCCAAGTGTACTTTAGAATATGAGAAATGAGAAGTAACATGCAAACGTAAGAAATGCACCGAAATACTTAGTTCACTGTTAAAAACTTGAGGTTTAGACATCGTTTGGCTCCTGAAATATTGATCACAAACGGGTCAATATCATCGTATTTAATTACGTGCTTGCACTAGAAATTAACGATAAATCATTAAAAGTTGTTTGCCAGTACAGAACCCTTTGTTATGCGGAGACCAATAAGCACTTGGCCTGTTTATTTTTTTTATAATCACACCTGTTTTTAGTCCGGGTGCAGCATAGGTCATCGATGTATCAGTTTTAGTGTTGTTAAAAACTTGATCATTCATTAATATTTTACACTGGCTAGATGTAATATAGGTACACAGATCGTGCTATACCACTTTTAAAAAATTATAATTATCCACAAAGGAAAGAGGCTAAAAGGTAGTAGTTCCTTAAAGAAAATATAAAAATTCTCATTTCATTTTCATTGCGTACCAATCATTGCCTTCACGATTTAAATAATAATTCTTTTTCAGCAAAAAAATGTCATTACGCTGTCATGTGCTAAATTAATAATTTTTCTTCGTAAAAATGAGTAAGGCAATTTCGATATGTACAATCGAGTATATAAATGTCTCGAGTAATTTGATCGGTAGCTAAGGATCGGGTCCTGGAGGTCGTTCACCCAAGAACCCGCTCACGGTCGCCAACCGACATGCACAGTGGTCAACCATAAAAGTTCTCACTGAATTCAAAACACACGTTTCGGATGATCGAACTGCAAGTTTGTAGTCTGAAAAGTTTCAACCGCTGCATAATTAAATTTGCAGTAATTAAAACTGACAAGGCAAAACAAAAATATTAAGAATGTAAAATTAACATTTTAAATTAAAACCATCAATTTGATGATAAGTTAATTTGTAAGTGTGTACAAAATATCTTAAGCGTAATTTATATTTTATTTCGATAAGTAATTCGCCATGAGCCTTTACAAAGATTAATGAAAACGACTCATCGACTCTTCGGAACCAGCCCTCTGATCCCCATAAGAGGGCTGGTTCCTACCTCTGACAACGGATTAGTATGGCGATCCAGCGAGGTATCGTATCCAGCCAGCCTTTTAGGAACCTTACCCATTGACTTCGATAACTTAGGCTCAGTATTCTAGTTATAATTTTAAAGGATTATAGATAGAATCTATACATCTACACAGATAAATAAAATTGAAGTGTCTGTTTGTAATTTCAAAATAACAGCTCTTTACTAAATGCATATGAAAGTATATACGGCAGATAGCTGATATTATAAGGAGTTGATGAAGTCGCGGCCACAGCTAGTAATATATAAATTAAGTTTTCGTCATTTTGCTACTTTATAAGCTATTTTTTTTTAAATCTTCAGTAGTTACTTAACTTCCGATATTGGCGAGTTAAGTCCTTATCATCATTGGAACAAATATTTCCAAATTAATAAGTTGTCATAAAGTATATGTCTGTCCGAACAATCATAAGAACTTATTCGCACGTTAACTAACTACTTAACTAAAGCAAATTGTAAATCAGGCTTTAAGGCTAGTTATGTGGAGAACAAAAGTATTTAGCTTTACCGCCTCCACGAGTTATCGCTAGAAGCGATAAGCTCAAGAAATATTGCTTTGATGTCATGAAGGGTGACATGAATGCTAATGATATCATAATTACAGTTGACGAAGACCATGAGAAATAGACAAAAAAAGGTAGGAAAAAGTTCCCCGGGCTTCAAATTAGATTCTCCGAACGCTATCGAGACTTATAGTAGGATAGTGATAACATTATTGAAAAGGCAATCAGTTTACAGTCTTACAGTTTTTCCTGATATTTTTGTAAATTTAATTATTTTTGTAACTATTTTTGTGATTTTTTAATTAATTTAATGTATACTAAACATATTTTTTTTTATGCCTAAAAGTGATTCATAATCAATTACTTTACTAAATGTTACGATCTCGCGTAAAGAGACTAATAAGTAATTTAATTTTAACGTAATATTCTACAAAATAAATTATATCTGAGAATGTGTTCATTGCCACTTTACTTAGTCATTGTTTGTTAGGGCTCATTCTCAAGTTCTCGTGTCCTAAACATCACTTATATACAGTTTTAATTTTTCACTATACACTACACTAAGTCAAATGGTTTAGTTCTATGGATTTTTCGCACTAGGTGAAAGATATGAAGACTAAAGATAAATTTATTTATAAAGTGTAAGTCATTTTTAGAAGTAAAAACTACTCATAGTATATTGAAAGTCTGAATATAGAAAATGGTATTTATTTTCAAAATCTTCGTACATAAACATTATATACCCACTTTTTATTTTTCAAACTAGACCTTTCAATTTAAAAGAACTGAAATGTTCTGACAAACACTAAAAATATTTTTGTTTTTGATGATTTAATGTATATTATTAATAGCTTTTAGTCTAATATTATCTTCGCATTTGTGATCGTAACTGTACTTTGACCGACTTTCAGAAGCTTGTTATGCGAGATTTGTTTGAGTGTTGTGATTTTTAAATATATTTTCGTTGTTAACACTTAAATTATTGAATAGGTAAACTTTGGCAGTCATTTTGAATATTGTTAAAGAGGTTCAAAAATTCATATAATTTTGTATTACGCGCATAATAAATTACTGGCACCGATACTAATTTTATCCGTTCAGGAACGGAGAAAGAATACAATCTCCTGGGGCCGGGCGGCCCCTATCGTAAGTGGCGACAAAATACCCCATAGTCAGGTGGTAGGTTATTTGCCGGTCTGGATGGCTACCACCCCCGGTCTAGAGTACGCCACCATAACAACCTTGGGTTGTGTTCCGACATTAGTTCCCAGGTTTCAGTCTTCCTTTAGAGAGTAGCAGCACATTGGTATTACCTGTGTTCATACATACATCCTACAAATGTTCATAGGCGATGGTAACCGCTTTCCATCAGGTGGACCGCCTGTCTGTCTTCTGGGGGCTAATTTGGGGGATACAGTGCAAGGTCAATGATTGGCAACTTATTAATTAATTCAAACCATTAAAAAAAATGTTTTTTGTATCAATACAAGGATAATAATAATAACAACTTCGTTCGCCACCTAAAGAGGCTTTCACTAGAAAGTTGGCTGAATGGCCAGATAAAGAAGGCAGCACCCCTGGATACGGCACGAATTGTGAGGAGGTCCCTGTCTCTGGAGTAGTTTGGACTGTAGGCTCCGCTGCCGGCGGACTACAAGATTTTATATTTTTGTATTAAATATTGTATTTTCGATTTTTTTTATTAAAATAGTATGTCAATATCTATTTTTATAAAAAAATATAAAATTTTTGTGAGATGAATAAATACTTGTTTATCAATAATATTACTTTATGGAAAAAAATATAAAATACTAGTTTCTTAATATTTTGAAAAAAACTACAGGGTGTCAAATAATGGTACAATTTCTCCTAAATCTTAAAAATATATGAAAGTTAAATAAAGTAAATATAGTTTTAAATGATTAAAAAACGACTATAAAACAAGTGCATGAGAGTAGCGTGACCACATTGCCAGCATTCTGTGCAAATATCAGGTCAAAATTACTTCAAATATATATGTATGTCTCAAAGTATATATATTATTATGTAAAATAGGTGAAGCGAAAGAAGTGGATCGCAAAATTTGGAAATTAATATTCTCGTAGACGAAGAGGCAGTCTATGATATACAGGCATGATAATAGTATATATGTAAATCCTAACTAATACATATTATAAATGCGTATATGAGCTTCTTAGCTTGTGACACTATCAGACTTTAGCTACTCGACTAATCATCACTACATTCTGTACGCATGTTATCATAGAAAAGGACATAGAGTACCTTACATCCCGAAAAGAAGTACTATTCCTGAAGGATAGACAAATGTAGCCAAAAATGTGCCAATTGCAATTTACTAACAAGTCATGGCAACACGAATTACTTAAACCCATTAATGTGTTACTCTCATATTTATTTCCACCAACTTCGCTGGATGACGTCACGGGTAATCATCCTCATACAGTAAAAAGAAATATTATTCTCGAGTGATAGAAAAAAACCAGAATGCAGTAGCAAAATCTATATTAATGCGAGTGAAGCCGCAGACAAAAACTAGTATACATAAAGTTGAAAAAACAAAAACGTGAATTTAAAATGCAACCTACATGCTGAATTGCAGCAGACGATTTATTTGCAAAGTTCAATGACGTTAGACGTGACTAAGCGACTGTTAGATCCGTCCACATAATGATATAATACATCTATCTTAACCGCTATGTTCTTGGCGAGATATTTTTATAATTTAAATCAGAATTGATTCGATGCAAATCTTCAAGCATATAGTGAACTAAACTATAGAGTATAATAGCTTTTAGACAATAGAGCTTGTATCGCTGCTTTGTTTGCATGTTATTGCATCTTATTTTATGATGCAAAAGTATTATGTCTCCTCTAAAGACTGCAGTTGCCAGCCACCCTTATCGGGGAAAACGTTTACAACTCCTCGGTGTTTTATCCTTCGCCTTTATACCAAGGATACAGGTATACGGCCTAGGCTTAGACATTCCACAGGTATGTGGGGCCCTGAAGGCCACATCTCATTCTCAATTCAATGTGGCATAGCAACTCTTCCCACAGGAGAGATAAGCGCGCGCGAAACATGATGCGCCCTCCTCTAGACAGCATTAGTGGCGGATAGGAACCCTTCTCCAAAGGAACTAAGGGCGGTCGAAAGTCAATAGACGTACTTCGACGCCGGCGCCTCCTTTGGTGGTGGTAGCGGAGAAGGCTGGTGCGCTCACAATTTCGCTCCGTCACCTCCTTAGCGAGGATACGGCGTCCCAAACAGACCATTGCCTAAGTCAGTTTAAGTCTAGTGACACACCTGCTGTACATACCGCGAAGAAAGAAAGATCGGCGCTAATCTCGACGGAATTGCCGCTGATGTGTCATCATAGGTAGCTTAAAACATTGCGAGCGTAGCCGAACTTTCTGCGCGGTGCCGCGTATTCTGCAAGTCTATCGCTACATTAAAATCATTACGTCAAATACAGTGATCCCAAAAAAACAATCAAAAACGCTAGTTAAATACGCGTGGGAGACATGTTTAGAAAAAAAAAAGAACACAAACTGTTTTGTTTACCGGGTGAACTCGTTCATCCGAGACATCTTTACATCTCATTATACAGTACACTTCCGGTATTATCATTTTAATAGCCAAAGCCACTTGTCCGTTGTAGTCATGCTTCGTCGAACTAAAACCTTCGACAACATCTTTCCTCAGTGAAAGTGTCCCGTTTGTCATTTCAAAGTTTGTTTGTACACCGACCAACTTATTTATGCGGACGGTTGAATTTGAAACTATTTCTTTCTTTACATTCTTGAGTGAGGTTGGACGTTTATACTGTACACTAACGCCATCGTCTTGTGAAATTTTATGTTGGTTGTGATATACGTGTGCTGCCTTTGAAACAGCTGCTTATTGTATTGTCGCGTTAATTTCCTTATCGAGTAAAGGAAGTGGTATTGTTATGTTAATTATTTTTCATATATTATAATTATCGTATACTGTTTTATATCATTAAATACCCAGAGCTTTTTATATTTTATTAAATTTTTTGATTGAATTTCCTTTACGAATGGTTGATTAATATGTAGGGTTCTGTAGCCATTATAGCAAAAACTTCTTCTTTATTTCTGTCCGTCTATGTTTATTTATATTATGTTTAGGTGGATGAAACTTAGCAGGTGTATTATATATATTGTTACGACCTAGTGCTGACAAAAGACAAATTCACACCTGCATACCTGTAGACACTTTATTACCTGTCGGCATTTGAACTAATTGTAATTCTTCTTTTATTTACTTATTTATTGGTTATTGTGGAGAGCAGCCTATTGTACCCGTTTTTGGGCATTTGCAGGCATAATTAGGCAGGTGTGCGGATTACGATTTCTGGAAAATTGCGTCGCATAAAGCAATGGCCCGATTGAGGAAGGTTAGTCTAGCGATAACCACAAGCGAAGTAAGACTTGTGTACATTCGATAATCTATTTAGTGACGGACTTTGCGCGTGTTATTGGATCGTGCATTACGTTTGGACTGGTTGTGTTCATTTATGTGTATACCTGTGTTATACGCGTTTGTATAGTTCTAATAAATTCTATAATAATTCCAACGGCATTTTAATTCGAGTCCTGCAACTCGTAACAATATATAACCCTACATTATGATATAGTGAATAAGAAACTAAAAATTAGAACTACCCGTAAAACATATAACGAAGAACAAGGTTCCTCCGCAATAATTGTGACAAGGGATATAGTTCTTCTTCAGTGTTCATAGAAGTATGAAGAAAAACACTGAATAAAAGATATTAATTCCTTAATCCGAAGATTATTTTTTGAAATATGGATTTTTTTGTTTGAATGGTGCGCTAGACATTTTTTTAAATAGGCAAATTAAAAAATCACTTGACATAGACATTTTTCTTTATATTTCACACGAAATATACCCAATGGCAAAATTCGTAACTTTACCATAGCATGACAGAAGAGTGCTAGACATTCGGCTGATTAGAATTCGATGTCTCAACTGTTGGAGCTTTTTTTATATTGAATAGGTTAGCGTTTGACCGACATTGTGCCTGATGTAAATAAGAAAAACTTTACTCGAAGAAATAGCGACGTAATTACATTCCTTATACATTATTATACACAGAGCAATTTTGAGAATTTGTACTCGGCATTTTCAGCAGTCAGATGGAAATACAGTCTAAGGTGGAGCACGCTTATCTAGAAAATACCTGTTCAGGTGAGACTTGACTAAAGTGTCTTCAAGTCTCGCGTGAACAGGTATTTAGATTATATGTTTCATGAAAAACAGACGACGGTAAAATATTCCGCTCTTCAGCGGTACGTATAATAAAAGTGGAAGCATGGCGTTTCGTTCGCTTTGTTGGTCTCCGACATTTATGGGGTTAAACAGCAAAATGACAATAATTTTAGACGCTAGTCATCTCTACAGAGCCTCCTCCATTGAGGGTAGACTGACAAGTGTAAAACATTTATTTAAATATTTTCTTAAAAATGATAACCAACCCATAAACGTCCCACTGCTGAGCTCGGGTATCCCACTATTAAAGAATGGACAGTATACCCGCCACGCTTGTCCAAGGCAGCTTGGCAGATTTGACACATCTGTTATCTGAAGAATATGATATTTAAATTCATTTATAAACATTTTTATATTCTGTAGATATGTATTTGTATGCTATGTATATTAAGTATATATATCTATGTAATATATAAAATATCTACATATATATTTCATTTGTGTATTTATTATTTAAATGTAAGTAGTTCGTACTATATGTTACGTATACCACGATCGCCATTATCATCTCAATTCATTCCTGGGGTTGCCTGGAAGAGATCGCTTTTTAGCGATAAGGCCGCCCTTTGTTCATTACTAGTTATAATTTTAGTCTTTAAGTAGATGTTTGTATTGGTTAATAATAAAGTGTTATCTATCTATCTATGTTAATGTGCAGGTTTCATCGCGATGTTTTGTGTGTGTCGCATGCGATCCGGCCAGGATTTGAACCCGCGCTCTTAGAGTTTGAAACGCATGCGCCAGCCATTGCGCTATCACGACTATTAATCTAATATAATGATCATAATAACGGCAGGCAAACACAGATATTGTATATCTCCAAATTAAGCAAGTTACGCTTGTGTTTATGGGTAATATACAATGAATTATTCTGGGGCCGATTCCCAGACAGCCAGACTATAGTAAATAACGGCGAAAATTCGTTTCCGACATTTACCATACCAGGAATTGAACCCGGAGCCTCTGCGTTGCAGTGAGGTAAGCCGGCAAAGACTTAGCCCGCTTAACCACAGAGACCATCGAATATCTTAGCGGACTGTAAATATTTTTTGACAATTAAAATTACACGAACAAATACGACGATAAAAATCATAAGAACATCTATGTTGTATATTAAAAGATAATATATTGTGGCCAGTCCTTAAGCCTTGTCAGTCACACTAAAAACTTTTTGTTCGAAATTGCAACAACACGCACTTGGCCGATTTAATTTAGATAAACTGCACTAAGCATGACTTCGTTTTTGAAAACGTATTTCTCGGAACAATGTGCATGCGATTTCCAAAGTTAATTGCTACAAGCTGATTTGGCAATTTTTGAATACTGATTCATCGATCGGTAGACAAGCTTGATTTATTTATTATGTTTTATTATACTCGATATAAAACTAAGGAAATATTTATTTAAGAATTACCAGTAGTTTTTATTTTACATTGAAATACAATAATAGGCTTAAAATTTAACCTTGTAATTTAAAAACTACATGCTTAAAGACGAACACCACCATTTGCACTGTAATAATATCTTCACTGTTATTTTTAAATTAAATGCAAATATACAGGTGATTTTTTTTAAATTGGCTTTCAAGGCCATATCCTACTATATGAAATAGTGAAAATACTTAATTTTTTGAAAAATCAATTAGCCTACTCATGAACCGAACCGAACTGTTGATTTAGACAAAAATAACTTTAAAAAAAACTTAAACTTCTGTATTGTTACACCAATCGATAGTGTAGCTTGTAAGGATCAATTTCTGTTAAGGAAGGTCAAACATCAAAGCTAAAGGGTTGATTTTTAACAAAATGTTCTTTTTACTTATATTAAAAACAACATAAAATTTCGGAGGTGATTTGAACGCACCTAATTTTATACAATATGGAAATGATGAAATCAATCTATTGCAATTACGCACCTATAAATAAAGATTAATTCGAATAATAAGTACATGTTATTTTACCCTAGATTGCGTTGAGACTCATTTGTCTCCTCGATCCCAAGAACTAAGACGTGACAATCACACTGCCAGCTAGGCACCACAAAACAATCAAATGTTACAAAATTGATTAGGAAATATTATGTCCCCTATCTAACCATTACTTATTAGAACAAAAAGTATTAATTGATACTCTTAATTTTTTTTGCATGACTAATGTTAGAAATATTGTCTAATCGGTTAATGCAGGATTCGAACTATCATTATTACGATGAGAAGCGGATGCAATAGCCACTAAGCTGTCACAAACAGACTGGTTTACCTTGTATAAATATAAGGCGCATGTAAATTGGACTTCTGACCGCCCTCGGCGACACTTATAAGTATTTATGAAGCTAATTTCTAAATTCTTCTTTATTAGCTAATGTTTAGAATTCAAAATGTGCTCAAACTTGTTTTATCAAGGATTTACTAAAGTTCAAAGTGTCACCGTCGTCGTTCAAAGTGTAACGAATAAATAATATTAGATATATATTAGAACCAAAGAAGAAAAAAAACTAAGAATGACAATCGTCTAATAAAAAATGTGATTCTGAAATCTTCAAGAACCTACATACTCGTAACTAGATGGCGTCACCCTTATTCTTTTGTTTGTATTCTATTGTACACACGACATATAGACAAAATGCATTCCTAGTGCAAACAATTCTTTATCCATTTCAAATTAGTATTTCGAGAGCCAAGCGGTGTCTAAGCCATATTTTATATTTAGTTTTATAGTGTAGGTATATCTGCGTGTTACTTAATCAAGATATTATTCACGAAAACCTGTAATGGGTTGTCTGTTAACAATTTCAAATATTTATTCATCTTTATTAGCTGAAGGTTTTCCATCAATAAAGAAATAAATATACAGTTTCATATAAAATTATATAAAATAGTAGTAATGTACAAGGCGAGCTTAAGCCTCAGAAGAGTTTTCTTCTAGCAATCCTATGCATCTAGTCAGAAGGGGAGCACCGGCGGCAGGGTTGTGTACACTGAGTTTGTTTGTATTGTTACAAGCCGATAATAATCCTTTGCAGGTGTGTTATTACCACTTTGAATTTGAGTGATCTATCGTTCGCGCTAATCTCTTTGTTCACGCAGCCGTAAGACGTCATTAAACCTTCTTTCCTCTGTTGGTATTTCATGCAAATTCTTGGAAGTCATTATCTTGACCATTTAACGATTTCAAGAACCAGTGGGCGGCATGGAGGCCATGTCTAATTTACAAATGGATGAGGGTCGGTCAGTCGGGAAATGCACCAGTAGTGTTCTGACTGCGAACGAGGCGTTACATGTTTTATTATTTAAATTATATTTTTATGGGAAAAATAAAAAGATAATTTTCAGTACAGACGTTCGAGAATGTAAATATAAAAAACAGAACCTAGATCGCCTCCTATAGATAAGCTCTGAGCCTTCTTGCCAAGAGGGCTCAGAGCGCTATCTCGAAGAAATCAAGCTCCGAGCCCAGTCGTATAAATTCAATTGAAAATACCTTAGTCTATAATATAACAAACCTATGAGTAATCGAATTTATATATCATCATAATAATCGGAGCGTTCACTCCGACGCCCAGGGTCCGCTTACATACTTTTTCTACTCCACTTCGCGCGGTCTTCAGCATCCCCCGTTTTGAGACCATTGGTACTGATGTCATCCTTCACAACGTCAAGCCAGCTTTTCTCGGGCCTTCCCCTTCGACCGGGACCTGGCGGAATCGGCATGGCTAGACATTTGTTCCCCACATGATTAGCCGGTCTCCGTAAAACGTGGCGGTACCAGCGTAAGCGACACTCTTGCAGTTTGTTTGCTATGTCACGGACATGAAGAATGCCGCGGATGCGGGAGTTCCTGGCGCGGTATTTTCGCTTGACTACACATCTATCAAAACATATTCCATAATCGAATTTATATATACAATGAAATTACGAATGAGAAAAAATGGAGGCTAATTTAGACTCGCATATTTCGATAATGCAATTTTAAGAATTTCTGTACGTCTGTCTCTTCATCTGTCTGTTGGAGCATCACTTCAAAGCTACTGAACAGATTTAAATGAAACTCGACATAGATCTAACTTATATCTCGGGTCAACACTTAGTAATATACTTTTTATCCAGATAGACGATTACTTTAGCACCGCCGTTGCAAACTACTAACAAATACGTCGTCTTCATAGCAACCTGAATAAAGTTTTGTTAGCATGCTAATTCCTAAATATAATACAGTTACTTCCAAAGACAATTTGCAAGCAATTAACGGACCACTGTATAAAATTATATTAATTTCTTCAACTTCGATATAAAACTCGGAGAAAGCCATTCAATTTCGGCCTCAAAAACTGACCTTCGGTTATATCGATAGTACACTATAAATCGACGTGAATGTGAATGACCTGAGGAAAGAACTGTTGAACGAGTCCGAGTGAATGGTTACTTATATCGAATATGGCGTCGACTTTCTTCTTTAGGGTGGTGGCACACCACGTATGTAAAACTTTTTTTTCAATGCTAAGCAAAGATAATACTGCTCTGTCAAAAAAGTACCTGAAAAAAGTCAATAATACACAAAATGTTAGTTATTCATTCAATTTTATTGTATCACCTTCAAAGTATGCTCCTTCGGAAACGATACACTTAACGGCAATGAATAATCCAATCGTCAAAACATTTTTAAATCTTTTTCCGAAGTTGAATTTAGTTCTAGTCGCGAATTCTCCTTTATGTTTTCTACCGAATGAAAACGGGTGCCATGAAATGATAATTTGGGTTTAGGAAAAAGAACGAATCTATATCTGGTGAATAAGGTAGTTGTTCGATGGTATTTGTTGAGTTTTGTTCAACAATTCGTTCACAATGATGGCCTTGTGCGAAGGCGTATTATCGTGGTGTAAAATCCAAGAATACTCTTTCCACAAATCTGGCCTTTCTTGTCGAATTTGCTCTTTTAAACGCCGCATAACGCTCAAATACTATACTTTATTTACCTTTTGACCTTCCGGTAAGAATTCCGAGTGCACAACACCACGATAGTCAAAGAAAACAGTCAACATGACTTTGACTTTTGATCGACTTTGGGGTGGATTTTCGGTTTCGGTTCAGTTGTAAGGCGCCATCCAAAGCTTGTTGACTAGTTTGCATGTCAAACTTGTAAACCCACGTCTCATTACCATTAACAATGCACTTCATAAATTGGGTTGGGTCGGAATTGACTCGTTCTAGCATGTCCTCAGCGACTCTTATGCGATTGAGTTTTTGGAGAAAATTCAGGTCTTTTGGGACTAGCCGAGCGGCAACATGTTTCATAACCAAGTGATTATTTAAAAGACACGGATCGACTCGTGAGATACAGAAAGCTCAGCGGCTATTTCTCTCAATCTTGAATGAGGATTATCAGTAATTATTTCCTTCACTTTTGCGATGTTAACTTCAGTTGACGACGTTGATGGCCTACCAGGGCGAGGCAAATCTTCCAGCATATCTCAGCCACTTTTGAACGCTTTGTACCACTCATAAGCACATGTTTTTGATAAACTCTGTTCGCCGTAAGCCTTCTGTAACATTTTCAGTGTCTCCGAACACGAAATTCCATTGGCGATGCAAAATTTAAGACAAACTCTTTGTTCGATGTTTTTGTCCATTATAAAATTCGCAATACACACTAGATATGATCTAACTAAAACAGCACTGTATTTAATCTAAATGACCGATGCAACTTAAACTCCGCGCCAAAATGAAAAATAGTCAAGTGCCAATCTAACAACAAAAACAAACAACAAATTGAATTTGGAACCATAAACAAATCATCCATTCCCGATATTTTTGGACAAAATGTATAGTATAGGAAGAAGAAAGAACGATTACTTATAAGGTTTTTTTTCACACAAAACTTGACGAAACTTAGATTGTAGGACTTGGAATAACAGACTTCAGCAAGGAGTTCCACTTGCTGTGTGTGCATGAAGAAGGTGTGCCGTTTAATTCGTATAGGTGGTATGACCACCTACGCCGTATGCCAGTGGGTGTGGTTGTCAGACGTTAAAAGGGAGATAGTGCGATAAAAATCTCCATTTGACACTAAGCTGTTATACCGTTTCATCTTTTTCTAGAAATAAATATTACAAATTTCCAATTATCCTCTCATATCATTGAGGTATCAAGGAGGAATATATAATTTTTTTTTGTTAGAACATATAGAAATAGATGAAATAGATTTCAAGCTCCAAATTTTCATCGTTTGAGCCGTTTTAAAACGTATTCGAGACAATCTCTCAGACAAGCAGACAGACATAAATTCTGAAAATGGTCATTTATGATTTAGTTATCACGTAAAAATCAATTTTTACTTAAATTTTGCATTTATTTTGAAATCACAGAGACACATTTTATTTTTAATCTGTGGTATATAATATGTAGATCACCCCTTATTAATACGACTTATAAAGGTAACGCATAGACTTTAAACTGTGTATGTATGCACAGATTCAAGTCTGTGCGTCTCTACACGGCATCATATCAATGACTGAACCAATTTCATTGTGGTTCAATAAAGTAATGAGATAAGCTCATGCTGATATTATATATAGCGCTTATCTTACTGAAATCAACTCACAAATACATATCGGATTGAATTCTAATAAGGATCACGTACACGATGATAAAGTTGTATTCACAGCATTTATTTTGTAATGACTTGAAATTATGTAAGGAATCATTTAGCTCCGAAACACATATATATGTCTTTATTGCTACATAATTTACAATTATAAAATTACATATAATCGAATACAATAAAAGAAAACTTATTTGTATCGTATATAGTCTCTCAAGACTATAAGTAGAATACTGAGCCTAAATCATCGTCTTCTATGGGTAAGGTGGGCCTAGAAGACTGGCTACGTTTCCTCGTTGGATCGCTATACTGATCCGTTGCCCGAGGTAAGTACCAGCCCTCTGATCACCTCAAGAGTCAATGAGTCGTTTTGATAAATTTTTATTGCTTACAAATACCTAAATATGATTATTTATAACAGTAATTTTTTTTAAATAAGTTGCCTATACATATTGTCATTTTATTAAACTTTGAATCAATTTTGAGTCAAAAAATTAGGTCCTCAGAATTAAATATCCAACACAGAGTTATTTTCCCATTTATAATATAGATAGATAGATAGATAGATAACACTTTATTGTACACCATTACAGAAAACCTTATAGCCTAAAAATGTTCTAAATGTGCACAATGGGCGGTCTTATCGCTATTAAACGATCTCTTCCAGACAACCCGTATAATATGTATTAATATGAATCGTTGCACGAAGCGAACTTATGAATTCATAAGATCTTACCAAATTAGAAGCGTTTTAAAGCAAATCAAGTTATATCAAATTACTTAGTTTAACTTTAGCAATAGCTTTCAAAATTCTCTTGTGTGACACCGCCTTTATCAACTACTTGTTTGTCATGGCGATGAAACATTAAGTAAGGTATCATCGAAATTTATTGATTCACTTTCTAGCGATACTAATATATAAACGTGTACGTCATTTCATTTGTATGTTTCTTTGTTCCTTCTTCACGGCTTCACGGCGGTTAAACGTATACCTCCCCAAGTCTGCGCCATATATCCCGATGTTCCGCCTGCCTCATCCTGCCCCTGCCGGAGGGATCATACGCAGGTGTCGGTCCACCGGGCTGCAGAGCGTTCTATACTGTTGTTACAACTTAAGTTCCGACGAAAACAAAATCCATCTGCATATCTATAAAAACATATTTTATTACCGTTCGGCATTTGAACTAATTGTAATCCTTCTTTTATGATTGTCTTCTTCTGTTCACTTATTTATTGGTTATTGTGGAGAATAGCCTATTGTACTCGTTTATGGCCGCTTGCAGGCATGATTAGCCAGGTGTGTGGATTACGATTCTAGGAAATTCGGTCCACGCTGCCGGGCCGACATATTGCATTTGTGCGGTGTGAAGCAATGGTCCAATTGAGAGAAGAGGCAGTCGAGCGAGAACCACGAGCTAAGCAAGACGTGTGTACTACAATCGGGAATCTAATAAGTGACGGACTTTACGCGTTTTATTGAGTTACGACCTTCTGCATTACGTTTGGACCTGTTGTGTTCGGTTATATTTGTAGCTGTGTTATACGTGTTTGTATAGTTCTAATAAACTCTATAGTAATTCTAACGGCATTTTCATTCGAGTCTCGCGACTCGTAACACTATGCTTACCGATCACTTCATAATGAATATAAATGCGTAAGTAACATTATTGCCTTTTCACCACTAAATGGCCGATTGGATATTAATGAAAGGTAAAGAAATACAGTGTATCCAAACGGAATACGTAGACTTTCCTTAATCTCAAAAAAAACTTAAGAGGGATGTAATAGAAGATAAAAATTTGGCTGGGCAACCTATAATTTATTAAATTATCAATATGAAAAATTATATTTAGGTAAGAAATAAATAAATACGTAACTCAGCGTTACAGGTTTTTTTGATTCATGAAAAAATCGGATAAAGTCGCAAGTAATGGCTTATGTTATAAATTAAAATAAATATTATTAATTACTTAATAATATTATTTATTTCCAATCATTAAGTTAACATCACAATCTATATATTATTATTATAAACTAAACATACTTACTACAAATAAAACCTTGAAATAAATTAAATACTAAAAATAAAATAACATAACACATACAAATCAAAATCAACATAGAAAAAATAATTATTATTACTCAATAATATTTTAAATATTGCGTTTACTCTTTAAGTCAATATACGGTCGAATCGTTAAGCTCTTAAACTGGCCGATCATTATTTTAATATATAAAATGATTTATTAATCAATGAAATCTACACGCATGTTGTATAATCGATTTCTTGTTTCGAGTTAAATATAAACTCGAATTTTAAGGTGAAAGTAACCGAAACAGGTGTTACGAGATAAATCGATACATTGGGATAAAACACGCAATCGATTCGCTCGTAAAATTGTAGGTCGTTTGACTTTTAAAACTAGTATTTGTACTATGATCACTGTTTAACTTATTGTTAATGTAGGGCCTCATCTGGGATAATGTTATAAGTATAAATGGGCAATCCACCCACCCAGGTGGGTTTAAACTGGGTGTTTTGGGATAAACACCCAATTTCCACCCAAATTTCGGGTGTAAGTGATTTTAAACATTAATGACATTTAGTTTTTAATTATTATTCTTTTATTAAATTATACATAATTAGGTGAAATAAAATAATGCAAGATAACTCTTTTTTCTGGTACTAATCAAAAAGAAATACTATCAATCAATCACTATCGGATTCTCCATTATCATTTTTACAGACGACAAAATGTAAAGACTGTCTGGCTTCCCTTAACGTTGAAGGAAATGAAAAGACAAAAGAAATGAGATCTTCGGAAAATTAGAGGCGGAGGAATTTAAGTATATTAAGCCATGTGTGCGCACCAAATACTATGAACAAATCTTAAAGTATTTACAGGAAGCTAAGTTAGTGTAAGGTTATCATGTAAATCAACTTACAAATGAAGAATATGACAACTAACACGCTTACGCTCGAGACTTCAGCCAGCGCTAATTACACACTAAAACATAAAAATAAGCTATTCAATAGTTGAAATAATAGAAAATGTGATTTTTGAAATTTCGTTTTTCTCTCGTACCATTTTATTTTACCCTCCATGATCTAAATAATGTTGCCTATAAAGAAATTAAATTAATGAAAATCACTTTTAAACATATTTTTTATCATCACTAACTTAATTTCATTAAGTCAAATAGACACCCAATTTTCTGGGTGTTTATCGGGTTTTTATCAAAGCACCGGGTTTAAACCCGGTGGATTGTCCATCTATAGTTATAAGAATTGACTGTGGCCGAATGCATTTTATTTTTTGAGTTAAAAATAACGACATTAACGAATAGACACATTAGTGTATAATATATATAATATTTTTTTATTGCATAAGTTCAGCAGACAGACAGACGGCTCGCATGATGGAAAGCGGTTACTATCGCCTATGTACATTAGTAACACCACTCTAGACCAGGGCTGGTAGTCATCCAAACGGGCAAATACTAATATATATAATAGGTCGTCCGGCCGCAGGATATTGTATTCTTTCTCCGTTCCTGCACGGATAAAAATGTATGTATCATCTATATCAATTTAAAACAGTATCGCATCACAAATAACGCATTACACCTATCGCCAAATCTGTGTGAAACGGCCTGTAACTGTAACATTATTCCAGATGAACCCCCCACCTTTATACATTGAAGAAGTTATCGACCTACATGCTAATGCACTGACAATACCTGTCTGCCTTAGAATGTTATATACTGTTACAACTTAAGTTCCGACAAAAACAAGATCCACCTGCATATCGGTAAAAACAAATTTTATTACATGTCAGCATTTGAACTAATTGCAATTCTTTTATGATCGTCTTCTTTTATTTACTTATTTATTTGGTATAAGTTTCTAGAGAACAGCCCATTGTTTTATTGTACTCATTTATGGCCTCTTGCGGCCGAGTCATTAGCCAGGTGTTTCGGATTACGTCGACTACGGTACGGGCATATTTGCATTTGTGCAGTATAAAACGATGGCTTGATGGAAAGAGGCGGGAGTCGAGTGAGAACCACGATCGAAGCAAAACGTGTGTACTACAATCGGGAATCTAATAGTGACCGGCTTTTACGCATTTTATTGAATTACAACCTTCTGCATTACGTTTGGACTTGTTGTGTTCGGTTATATTTGTACCTGTGTTATACGTGTTTGTATAGTTCTAATAAACTCTATAATAATTCCAACGGCATTTTAATTCGAGTCCCATAACTCGTAATAATACATTTAAATATGCCTGTTCGATTGCCTGGTATAAAGACGAATACAAACTTTCGCATTAACATCTGAATAATTTTCTTGTATTTTTTTTTTAGTAATTATCGCAATTTTAGGTGTTTTTGACTCTAGCTTCATCTGTTATTATTTTTGATTGTTGGAAGCCCTGCACATCAAGTTATCGTCAACGGGGCATAAATATTGCTTTCTCTATATATTTTAATATCCTTTCCATAAAAAGAAGAAAACAAAGAATGAAAATGGGTCAGTAAGAAGGTACAGCTGAATAGGAATATATACAGGACTAGATATCTCCACAACATTCATCTCACTCTATAGGTATGGTGTTTTGTCATTTAAAATATTTTTATAAAAAAAGAATAATTAATATATGACCGCCATCTCTTTTTACCTAACCGTAGAAGGAGAGTTATGAGGTTCTTTGCCGAGATATCTAAAAAGCCCTAAAAAGTAAACAATTTCATTAAAATCAATGTCATTACAGAAAATTATTTAATCATTAATCTACATTGTAATCCGTGATAATCTTTTACTTTTCTCCGTCAGTGGTTTTTGTCGCAAAAACGATGAAACTTTTTGCTGCTCGCTGCCTTATTGAATTATTTCCTGTGGGAATCAGTTTTTTGTGTTTTCTTTTCATATTTTTTTTTTAAGGTTTAAATATAAGAATAAAGATAGATAATAGCTGCAATACAATGAGGCAACGTAGCCAATCTTTTGGGAACAATCCCTACTCACAGAGAGTTGAGTTACTTTGAGTTTGTGATTTACATGTAAGAGCTAAAAATCATATATTTTTTGTTTATTTATTTTATTTGGACAACATGACAGATAACAATCAATAATTCATTAACATAATATCTTATACTAATATATTGTTACGACCTCCAAAGACAAATTCATACCTGCACACCTGTTTTGCGCATTTTATTACCTTTCGGCATTTGGACTTCTTTTGTTTACTTTGTATTTAAAATTCGTGATTAGAAAACAGCCCATTGTGTATTGTAATCTTTTATGGCAGTCATTAGCCAGGTGTGCGCATTACGATTTCTAGGAAATTGCGTCGACGCGGTCGAGCAGACATATTACATTTGTACAGTATAAAGCAATGCCCCAATGGAGAGATGTGGCAGTCAAGCGATAACCACGAGCGGAGCAAGACTTGTGTACATTCGGTAATCTATTTAGTGACGGACTTGGCGCGTGTTATTGAATCGTGCGTTACGTTTGGACTGGTTGTGTTCAGTTATATTTGTACCTGTGTTATACGTGTTTGTATAGTGCTAATAAATTCTATAAATATTCCAACGGCATTTTAATTCTAGTCCTGTGACTCGTAACAATATAAAGCTGAAGAGATTGTTTGTTTGATTGATTGAACGCACTAATCTCGGGAATTACTGGTCTGATTTGAAAAATTATTTCAGTGTTAGATAGCCCATTTGTCGAGGAAGGCTATAGGCTATATATCATCACGCTATGACCAATAGGAGCGGAGCACTATTGAATAATGTTTCCAAATTGGGAGGTTTTGAAAACAAATTCCACGCGAACGATATCGCGGGCACAACTAGTAGTTTATAAATTATTAGGCTATATTGGAATCCAAACGTGCTGCCAGATCAGTGTTTAAATTATATTTGCTTAAACAAAATTATGTAAATAATGTCAGAAATAATAATTCAATAAATACTTAAATCTAACAAAGAAATTATTAGTTTTAGTGATATATTGTAAGCATGATAGATGAGAAAAAATAAAGCATTAAACAAATTAATAAGCAAGTGAAGAGGTGTGATCTTTCAGCATAGAAATTACCATGTTTTTAAAAGTTAAAGGTTTCACATTAAATATATCTGATTTATTATTCTTTATAGATAGTTCCTTTTAGACATATGTTCGTATAAGTTCGAGTTTGACCGCTGTCTCACCTGATGTTGAGTGATGACGCGGTGTAAGGTTTAAGTACTCTTACCTAGAAAATACCTATTCACTCGCGTCTTGAAGACGTCTAGATTCTATTTGTCTGGATAAATCCGGGCAAATTATTCCCTTCTTCAGAAGACGCACCAGAAAAGGTGAAGCGAAGCATTGTGTCGACCCCTAAATTAGTTGGATAAGGTGAATGTAAAGAGAGCGGCTTAGGATTAACTTTTGTACTTTAATATTAGGTATTAAATATTTTTATTTGTTTATTGTCTTTATTTAGGTAGTATTATCTATAATTATACACACACACACACACATACATACATCCATGACAATAAATCAACTGTTCGTACCTCGCACACTTTATTAACTTTACAGATCACTTCTAATTATCTAAAAGTTATTTCTAATAAATCCAAAATATAAACGGTACTTGTTTCCATCTCATCTTCAGACGATGATGGCATCCCCTCTTTTCCCCTTCATCCTTCAAAATCAACTGACATTTTATATGTCAAGTGAAATGATATTCTAGGCGTGATAATTAACAGGTTAGATAAACCCATATTGGATATTGCTTTAGGAATTTTACAATTATATCTTCAATATTTAACATATGCAGCAAACTGCGACATATATATATATATATATCATCGTGATGAAACCCGCACATCGAGATAACCGATGTGTCAAACTTGCCAAGCTGCCTTGGACAAGCGTGGCGGGTATACTGTCCGTTCCCCTATAGTGGGAGACCCAAGCCCAGCAGTGGGACTGTTATTATTATACACATATAGGTACATAATATTATCTATTACATGCATTTAGAAGATATTATTATTATATTTAATAATACAAAAAAATAATATTCATTTTTTTGCTCTCCATCGTCATTATTAAGTTTCTATAACATAATAATAACACAGGCTTGGATGCAAAGTTGGGTTTTTAATGTTATGCGCAGGCGCAGGTAGTCGTTTCCGGACCATTACACACACGTCGCTATTAAGGAACTAGAAAAAGTAAGGTTGGCATTTTAAATAATATATTATGAGGATGCCATCATAGGGTTCCATGACTGGTTTGGCCTTTGGACCTTTGTAATCGTCAAATAAATTGTTATTATTATTAACAATGTTTAAGATAACAGTGACATCTATTGGACAAAGTGGAACTAAACATTTATGTACCTTGATTTTCATTACATATATTTTACTACGAGTATTCTCAGTATAGACATAGATATACAGTTGATACTTTTGACAGATTCTCATAGAAACTGATCCCCTTACAAGGTAAACTATCGGTTGATGTTATAATATAGTACGTGTTTTTGTTTTCAAAAACAGTCGAGTCTATTTCTAGATTTTTCAAAACTCTAATAATACTATTTTAGTTATATCAGAATTGGCCGGAAGACTTCTTTGAGTTAATTTTTGCTATATCTTATAGTTTCAGATTAAGCTAAGGCCCAGCCTTTTTGTAAAATTGGAATGAAAAAACCATGAAAGCATGCAATGGTAAAGTTCGGAACTGAATTTTCACCGTTGTTTACTATAGTCTGGGTGTCTGGGATCAGCCCCAGAGTAGTCCCTTATAAATTACCCATAACACAAACGTAAGTTGCTTAATTTGGGGATATACAATATGTGTGTTTGTCTGCCTATTATTATTATTATTTGATTACCAATTGGACAGATAATAATATTCAATGGATTTTTTAAATTTTACAACTTTGGCTTAAGCAAATGAATGAAATATCTATATTGATTGTTACATACTTGGCAACGCTTGATCATTTTCCTCTTAGTAAGTCAATACTCAAGTTCTCAGAATTTGATGATAAAGCACAAGCAGCTTGCTGACTCATCCCCAGAGTCGTTTAGAGATCATTATCTCTTGCATAAACGTATGCTAGCACCTTCTTTTGACATTACGGTCATACTCATTAACCATAACCAAAAGTGAAACTATTATTAACTTTTATCTTTTATATTACTTCTTGTATTGTGAATTTTTGAAGTGGGTCTCCATGGCCAAATCTAAAACTACATACAAGCTTTGATTATAATATAATCAAAGCATACAAGATGTAGCGAATAATACCCGAAGACGATTTTGATTAAGAAACGAAAACGGTATAATTAGATTTTTGAAAAATTAATTACCCTGATCAGCAAACTGTCGCCTGTTCTGAACTATCTGACATCAATATTGCTTGTGTCTTTTAGAAAGCTTTTATACTGTACTACTTTTTGGAATTTACATTCTTCTTCTAAGTCGTTCCCTCACTGCTGAGGATCGTGACTTTGATGGCAGTGAACAATTGCTCATTTCCATCGAGATCGGTTCCGAGCACGGTGGAAGGCCGAGTTTATTGAAGTACCCAGCTGCTCAGCAATCTGGTCAATCCACCTATTTGGAGATCTGCCGCGAGGTCTCTTGCCTTCGACTTGATTCAACCACAAGTTTGTCCATATTATATGGATTATTTCGGGCTATGTGGCCAAAGTACTTGAGTATACATGGCCGACATACTGCTTATAGCCTCTGGTAATCTCCAATCTCGAGCTCTTCTAGTATGGAGGCATTTTTATATATAAATTTGTTTCATTTTTTGTAAAAAGGTAACTTTTATAAAACCAATTTGAATATATGTAAATACTTATTTTTTCTTTTGGACTTTTTTGCCCCTTTTCATCTAATAGAATTACGAAATGTTTAACCTCGTTTTCTTGACGATTGGTTAAGCTATCAAATAATGTAAGCTATCAAATAATATAATAATGTAATGTAATAATAATAATAAGTACGTTTTCGAATCCTTAGATGGAAAGTTATCTTTCAATGTATGTGGGCAACACGCATTTGACTGATTTTTATATGGTTATTGTCCTAATTATGATATTAATTTAAGGATGAGGCTTCATTAGTGAGTGCGTTGCGTTGCGTCGTCGCAACGGATATACGCTATACACATTATATGCTACACCTGCGTTGCGACGACACACGCCGTCGCAGCGCGGATTCGCAGTGTGGATTTAAATCGACTTTCAATAATGGATCGGAACATACATGTTCTATTGTTGCTTTTATTAACCACTGCTGAAACAAACGTAGAAACATTAAAAGTTCTGGATATCTCTCTGCATCCTTTGATTGCATTGTCGTAACGGCGCGGAGCTCCGACAGCGACAGCACCTTCCCCGCATCCTCTCTCGCCCGTCGATCCGTTGAAACGTCACGTGCAACTACGCAACGCATAAATGTGGCATGTAAAACCACGTAGTGTTAACGCTGCGACGACACAACGCACTAATGAGACCTTACCTTGAGTATTCATGTACTGAAAAAAATGCACTGTCCTTAAGATAAATAATTTATCTATGTTCATGTGTCGAATTTATTACACGAGAACACTATAAATTTAATTTCACCTCAAATCCTAACTTTCATTATTATGCAATATAATTTATAACTCAACATATTCAAACACTCTATTTAGCATATAAAATATATTATAAAAAGATTGTTCTTTTTGCGGATATAAAGATCTCATAAGGAAGTCGAATTTTTGTTTATTTTCTTCTGATGTTCTAATATATTACTTCATTTTAAAGTAAAATAAATCTACAAAATACTCTTCACCTGATAGAGTGCTATGACAACGAAATAAAAAAACCTCTTTACTGAAAACCTCTCAAAAAGTACTCAACGTATCATATTGTCATTAATATCCATTGAGTGTGTTTATTAACATCTACCGTCTTGAATTATTCCACAATTTTCCATCTCATTGTTTTAAAGTTAGGAGGTGTATATTGGGCAGGACACTACGAGTCTTAAAACAATTTAAAAATCGTTATGATCTTTAATAATACACACATATCTTACATATATGTGTGCATTAAATTTATTATTCCTTAGTTATATAAGGTATAGTTAATTTCACCTACACCTTTGTAAAAATCATATCTATGTAATATACACCTTGTATTTCGAATACATATTTCTGTCAAAGTTCATTTATATGAATAATTCATAACAATTTTTTTTTTAATAACCGGCAGACCAACACATATTTTATATCCCCTAATTAAGCAAGTTACGCTTGTTTTGGGTTATATACAACGGAGTACTCTCTGGGGATGATGATGAAATAACGGAGAAAATTCCTTTCCAAAATTTACCATACCAGGAATCGAATCGTAGCCTCTG
Organism: Dendrolimus houi; assembly: GCA_039645545.1. Taxonomy (NCBI): domain Eukaryota; kingdom Metazoa; phylum Arthropoda; class Insecta; order Lepidoptera; family Lasiocampidae; genus Dendrolimus; species Dendrolimus houi. Next base: position 12,564,346 of record CM077136.1, read on the forward strand.
AGGTAGGCTGGCAAAGGCTTAGCCCGCTCAACCACAGAGGCCGTCGTAATATAAATGTAGTTCTAAGTCTTCTAATAATACGATTGTGACATACATAGAGAGACAGACAAACAAACAGACGTCATAATAATTTCTTACTTATGTTAGATACTCGATATAAAAACAATATATTATAACACGGGTGTTATCGAGCAAAAGGCACTAGTTAAAGAGTAGGAACATTAAAGCAAAGGTCATTGGTAGCTTTAGAGTGGAAAAAACGTGTTTCTATAAATAATTTATGATGCGACACAAACAGACAAACAATTTATAACTTTTTACGTGTTTATTGATTTGTCTTTGTCTTGCTGTGGGTCTTACCTTGCACATTTTGTTTCTAGGGACAAATTAATTCTTATTACACACTATTTTGTAACACTTTTACCCATTGAAGAGAAATGAATCCCTCGGTAATCTATAACATTATAAAATTCTAACAATCTCGTATCTGTGTGTTGAAGCTATTTAAAAAACAATATATAAACGAAACATGGAATACACTATAAAACGATGGATTTTTTTGTTGATTTCTTGTCTGTTTGTTCGGGATTCACGTAAAAAATACTTGGCCGATTTCGATGCGATTTTTGCTAATCGACAGCAGATTCTTCGTCTTAAAATCTGCGCTATTTTTTATCCCGAGAATCGCGCGGGATTTTTCCCGAGGGCAGTTTGTAGAACCCTTATTTGACTAAATATGCAAGAAGGTAGCGATCACACAGTATACCATAGTTATGTGTGTACAAATTTATTTATTTTAGTCAATTACAATATCATAACATGTGTAATACATCCTACGGTTATCTAGAAGAAATTATTTATATTGATATCGGCTACTGTTTTCTGAGTTTCAATAGTGTTCTCTTAAAATTTACTTACTCTTAAGTTGTAAACTTCTAACCTACATGATGTTAATACACTTGTATTATAGCTATTATACAATAGACCATTCTGGTTCCAATCCTAGACATCCAGTCCAGAGTAAATAACACAATTTTTTTATTCAAAATCCATCCTGCCATGTATTAAGCCCAGGGACCCGAGTCTGTAAAGCATTATGGCCATCGAATCGTATCGGAATGGTAGTCTCTAAACTATCTCGGCTTAATATTAAACCAATCTTGATGTCATTAGGAAAAGTGACCTTTTGTGTAATCTGAATTTTAGAGACTACAGATATTTGCCCATCTTCGTCAGTCGAATGGTTCTTCAGTCGCACTGTCTTGGTTTTTTTATGAAAGTTACTTACTTTACGTTACTTAGACTTGCGACTCTGGCCATTTTCATTTCACTGGACTAAGACTTATACGATTAGACCATAAAAGCCGACAAATCACTCATAGCCAATAAAATAAACCTGTCAACTAGAAACTAATGTTTTTCCTTCACAACCGGTTGCATTCGCACGTCCATCCGCTTTAGATGGTTATTTAGATCGCTTGTTGGAAAGCGACTGGTTTGAAGGTAAACACCTACTACCTGTCAAGATAAAATTCCTTTTTTGGAACATCGCTGTACCTAATACAGACAGGTTGTATGCATATATAAAATAATCCATCAACAAAAAATGTATGAATGCGTAGTAGATACTATCATATGTAACGAATAAAGTAAATAAAAAACAAATCATTTTAGTAGGCATTTTACATCGCTTTCATGGTGTAATTTACAGACAATTTAATCTTTAGACTAGTTCTTAATTTTATTGTATTAAACAGAAATATATATTTAATAAACTAAGTTCAACAAATTTAAATATATTTAAACTTCGTTTTAATTAAACTATAATTATTATAAAACTAGACATGTGCGCCGCGTTTAAAAACGATGGAGACGCCGGCGCGTAGGAATTTTCAGTCGGCGGCGGCGTGGCAGTTTCAAGCTTCTTTAAGTTACTGTATATAAATCTACTCCATCTGCGTCTGCTTTGAAAAATAGCCACAAATAAGACTCGGGCACCTAAATGTGTGAGCAGGAAACCAGGGATAAATAGCCAGAATTCAAAGATATTGTTATTACCTAGTGCCGACAAAAGACAAATACACACCTGCATACCTGTAAACACTTTATTACCTGTCGGCATTTGAACTAATTGTAGTTCTTTTATGATTGTCTTCTTTTGTTTACTTATTTACTGGTTACTGTGGAGAGCAGCCTATTGTACTCGTTTTTGGCCGTTTGCAGGCATAATTAGGCAGGTGTGCGGATTACAATTTCTGGGAAATTGCGTCGACGCTTGGTGGGCAGACATATTTGCATTTGTGCCATATAAAGCAATGGCACGTTTGAGGAAGAGCAGTCGAGCGATAACCAGCGGCAAGACAAGACTTGTGTACATTCGATAATCTATTTAGTGACGGACTTTGCGCGTGTTATTGAATCGTGCATTACGTTTGGACTGATTGTGTTCAGTTATATTTGTACCTGTGTTATATGTGTTTGTATGGTTCTAATAAATTCTATAATAATTCTAACGGCATTTTAATTCGAGTCCTGCAACTCGTAACAATATGAACACTTCTGTACTGTAGGTGTGTAATATATATGTATTTCATTTGCACACCACTGTCATACACTTTCGATTCATTTCACACAATCCACAGCCCGGGTTTTCTGAAAGAGATCGCTCTAAAGGGATAAGACCGCCCTTTGTTTCTGCCTTTACATGAAATTACTGTAAATAATTTATTATATGTGTATGTGGTAAACGATAAAGAATTTTCTATCTACCTATCTACATCTGTTCTTTTCAGACTTATTACCTACTTGTTCTATATCATGATAACAATTTCGCTTACGGTTTTAGAGAGCTCAATCATTTATAAATTTTTAAATTGCCTACAAATACAAAAATAGTACAGGAAATGTATACAACTGAATTGTATACTTATTTTTGTATATTAATGTTATAATACTCTTTATAGGTATATAATGAATGTCGTCTTTGTTAGAATAGCGATGAACAGGTATAAAATTAAAAAGTTTCGTGACGGAAGCATTTGACCTTACTAAAGTATCGTCGTGACTATCTAGTGATAGCAGCCGGCAAGTGTCAGAACTGATTTGTGATCGTTGTGAAAAACATTTAGATTACCGGACACCGAACGAATAAGTTTAGATGAACTTATGATAATGTATTGTAATTTTAAAATGCCTCATAAATAATACACCTACACACTTTAATAAGCATTATTAAAGGCTTCCGCATACCAAAACATATCAGATAAAATCAACATATCATATCAAATAAACTTCAAGTTGAAGAGAGAAAAAAAACAATGGATAGTCATTAAAATCTATTTAAGGAGGAAACTAGGCACATCATTATTTTACAATAAATACTATAATTTTGGAAATCTATTTTTGAGTTATAATCACATCCCATAAAACACAGTCTTTCATTTTCTTTTATTATACACATGTAAGTAAAGTGTAAAGAACTATGTATTATTACTATTTCTGATGTTTATGAATATTAGAATTTACTCAGCTATGCAATTTCAAAACCTAGCAAGTGCATTCCAAGAAATTTTACGCCACAGCACAATAAATACCATGTGTTTCAACAATATGAAGCCTATAACTATTTATGTAGCTCATTGACAACGAATAACAACAACAACAAGACAGAACAAGAAGTTGTGGTAGCGTAATGATTAGCGCACGCCTCCCAAACTCAAAGGGCACGGGTTCGATCCTGGCCGGAACACATGCACCACTTAGGCAGTGCTAACAACGGTGAAGGATAACATCGTGATGCAACCTGCACATCGAGATAACCGACGTGTCAAACCTACCAAGCCGCCTTGCACAAGCGTGGTGGGTAAACTGTCCGTTCCCCCTATAGTGGGAGGTCCGAGCCCAGCAGTGGGACAGTTATGGGCTGTTTTTATATATTATATTGACAACGATATTTATATCTTGATTATAGCCTTTACTTCTTTTAGTATGCACAAAATATCAGCAAATTGTCTAGCAAGACAATAAATGCACAAACATTTTTTTTTATCCATGCAGGAACGGAGAAAGAATATAATTTCCTGCGACCGGGTAGCATGCTGTAAGGCAACAAAATAATCAACAGACAGGTGCTAGGGTACTTGCCCGTCTGGATGGCTACCACCCCTGGTCCAGGGTATGCCGCCATAATAACTTTGAGTTGTGTTCCGGCAATAGTGGCCAGGTTCCAGTTTCTCTTTAGAGAGCAGCAGCATTTTTTTGGTTACAAATATCCATTGGCAATGGTAACCGCTTTCCATCAGCAACGCATGCAATAAAAAATAAGTAAAAAACAATATCAGTTGCTAAGTTTTGATATTGCACAGCTAAGTAGATGTATATTCATTAATATTTATATCTTGGAACAACCGTTTCATGAAATGTAATTACGAGTTACTAGTGATGGATAATTTATATTAAACCACATTTTTGTATATCACAATAATAAATAATTTATACGTAGTTTTTGACGACAACTTGAAGTATGATATTTGCTGCACAGTTTTATTGTTGAATAAATTGAACAAATGCTTGGACAATGGCGTCCTACTAAAGTTTCCGTAGAGATGAAGAACGTTGACAGTTTACATTATTTGGCTATGAAACGGAAAGTATATCGTATCTCAAGTCAACGGATATTGTTAAAACTAATTTTTGTTAAAAGTATTTTTGAAGCTCTAACACTTTGATTATTTCAGAATTTACCATCGCATAGTTTAAATCTTAGAAAAGAGTCACAGTTTTTACGACATTAGAAGCTATCTAGCCACTTACTGAATTCATTACAGAAGCCATTACGAGATACCATTATTTTTTAAGATCTTACTAACGATAGATCACACGACACTTAGTTACGTGTATGACGACCACCTCTAATCTTGATTTCATACGCGATTTCACTACATAACTTTGTAGCCCCACACAGACTACATCAAATTTCATCGAGATACAAACAGAGAGTCCAATAATCGGACGAATCGCTACGGAACCTTAAAAAGCATAACAATAATTTACATCATACTACAAAACTTTTTAGAAACGAATTCATATTACTTAATCTAATCACTACTGCGTTTTGCAAAATATTTTTAGTTACATAAGACTTAACGCTTTAGTATGTACCATATAAGACCGACGCATGAGCATCTGCTTGTCCTTGACAGCATGACTTTTGTACTTCCAAATGTCGTGATCTCTAAAGATCTAAAGGTCAGAGCTATTATAAAGTCATAAAAATAATACTACTCATTATGATCGAGAGTGTTCATATATTATTATGCGCCAGGTTACACCTAGAGGCGGCTCTGCCGCGTATTTTTGTATATGTGGAGGAACAATATTGTCAGTTTTTAATTTTTAAAAATTTGCCAAACATGTTATTGTCTACCCATTACGAAGGGTTCCATAGAGTTAAGTAAAGTCGATTGTTTTCGTCATCTGAGTAGTAAGCAAAAAAAAAAAAAAATACTGCAACACCGTTAGTATTAAAAGTTTATTGTTCACTACCAAGGGTTGCCTGGAAGAAATCCCTTTTTAGCGATAAGGTCGCCCGTTGTACAGGTTTACACAACCATAGTCGACGCATTTTAAACTGAGTCGTCGGGCAATGAATGCCACTGACAGTAGAAATGTGCACGCACTGCAACCCGTTATCAATACTCAGCTACCTGCACACGCGGGGTCGATGCGTCATCGTGACCTTCATTAGCACCCTGACTCCTGATTGGTCGTTACGAGTAAGGGTTGTTGTTTTTCTATAAATATAATATTTTTTGTTATGACACTCATTACATTACTTACGCTTCGTTACGAAATACGCACGATAGAGAATTTATTTTCTAACGAACGAAAATCTAAGAAATATCCCTAGAAAAGATAAAAACGGCCCTTTTTAGGGCTACATTACGATCTATACAGTTTCTCTATGATTACGTCGAAACAAATATTTTATCTTACAAATTAAAAACTTTTATTTTCGCGAAAAATTATTCCTATTAATACTTAACATAATTTAGCATATCGATCGTACCTATCCCGTTATCGATATGCACCTCTACAATTCTTACGCACATCACTACACCTCTTCATACGACCTGTATGTGCGAGCGAGACAGACAGATAAATTTGAGTTATGACCCGAAGCCTCAGTTCATAATGCGTCGACTGTAATAATTCCTCCCGATGTACCCGCGCAGTAGATCGATTTTAATAGCTAACCAGAGACCTAAGAATGCATAGCAATTATTTACATATCGAAAACCGTTCTGCCTTATCTGCGCAAACGAAAACTGCTGATCAAAATTATAATTTTTGTACCACTGTACTGTCTTGTGTATTTTTCTACTTCTGTTTGTGTTTTGTTTGGCTTGCTTTGGTGTACAATAAAGAGTTATATCTATCTATCTATCTTCCCCATATTCCAAAAACTAGTTAACGGATTTAGTTGGACACAAGCTAATTATCGTTGAAACTGTTATTGAGCCTCTTTCAATGTGTGCAGAATTTGTCATTTCATAATTGGATAGATGACACTATAGTAAATTCTGAATGATTTACATAATAAAGAGCAAGTGTTAAAATTTCCTACTATTATCTTCCTTTCAAAATATCAAAAATAATTTTAATTCATACTTAAAGAATAATAAACTCGTTATTTAACTCGTTAAATGATGACATCACAACTTGCAAAATCTATGGCTGCGGCAATTTGTAAGATGATAAGAAGTCTTTCAGTTGATTTTCACAATTAATTTCCCTATAAAAAAGGGGGTCACTTTGTATGGCTTTGAAAGCGAATATTATTTAGAGGTATAGCAACAGTAATTAGACCTGAATGTGAAAAAGCAGATCCCAGAAAGAACGAAGATTGATAGTATACCGGGATAAATAATTGACAGAGAGAAAGAAGGATAGTTGGCTGCCATAGCGAAAGTTTCTCAACTCCGACTTGCTATAAAAGAAGTTACAAGCATGATATTTAAGAATAGAATATACAATGAAAGCAAATATTAATACAATATCTAAAGAATTTTCAACATTTGACACCAATAATACTGAGGTAATAAACACGTGCAGAATAAAGTCATTTTTTGTCTAAATTACTTATTGCTAATAAAATTGGCAATATAATTCGTGTTTTATATTTATTGCTGCTTGCTGTAATTACAACAATTATTTAATAAACAATCTGTATTTTAATTATTTGCGAGTGCATTTAATATTTAATACACACTCTATTTATGAAAATGCACTATAGTGCCGTTTGACGGACGGACGCTGCGCACAGCACATGTGCGCTGCGTTAGGCGTAAATATTTTCATGTTCTAGCCATACAATAAAATGCTATTGAATGGCCACAGGGGGTGCCAATGGTATAATTATTTTTAATTGTTTTGACCTCGACAACGTCTGTGAGTGAGCGAGCTAACCTTAGTCGGCCTATCTCACTATATCGCAGAGGTTCCGGATTGCATTCCTGACATACTAAAATTAAATTGCTAACTGAACTTTTTATTATTTACTTTGTCTGGGAACAACCCCAGAGTGGTCCATTGTATATTACCCGTAACACAAGCGTAACTTGCTAAGCTTAGGGATATACAATGTGTGTTTGTGTTTGTCTGCCGATTAATATCAAGTCAAATCATTTATTTGCTTAAAAACATGGTTAGTAAAAACATTAGATTGCAATATGTTATTTTGTCTCACGTGTTTTTGCCCTTTCAGGCATGCAAATAGAAATTAAAAGTTGAAAATCAACTAATTAGCAAAAAAAATTGTAATCCACTCAAACCACAGACATTAATTTTACTTTTTCTAGAATTATACAGTAATAACAGATAATATGTCAAGTGCAGAGTTATTTCATATAAAATACAATTTCAAAAATGAAATATTAGAATAATAAAAATTGTCAAGGTATATTATTATGTATTGTCAAATTTAATTTAGAATTCGTCATCAAGAAAATTTTTAACGTCGTAATAGCATTTTTCGGATAATAACTTTTGTCGCCTCTTTTTAAACAAATCTATGTTATCATCCCTAATAGGTCTGGGTACTTTATTAAATGTCACTGGCGCCATACAGAATATACTTTTCCCTATTAAAGCGGTTACTATATATCTTATCTTTTATATGAAATTCTTCTGTTCGAGTGTATGTCATTAAACTCCTCCTAAACGGTTGGACGGATTTCCTTGAAATGTTTTGTGTGTGTACGATGGGTCCTCGGATGGTTTAGATTCACAATTGGACCCGGTAGGTGACGCTGCAATTAGGTTTTTTTTTTTTTTTAAAGCAAGTCTTTTGGGCCGGCTATTTATCATTATTATATTGCTTTTTGTATGTTATTCTTTTCTATTTTATAGCTAGACTTGTCATACAATTTGAGCTGTCTATCTCCGTCACCAATTACTGGGATAATCCTTTACTCAATACTTGAGTAGACATCAGGAAGAGTTATCATGACTCTCATTCATCATTGGCTTAGTTCGTAATAGCTTCAAATGTTAACCTACTGCACTATGGAGCAATTTATTTGTTTATAACAAGGTCGTAAAATATTTATATTGAAAGTATATTTCTCAAAATTGTATAAAAAATATTCAATAATGTCACGTGCTATTTATGAGTCAATACTGATAACGCAATTGCAGTTGAAGAAGTGTTTTTGATACGAATAATATATTAAAGGCCTAGAATTGTCGAATGTTCGAGACGTGGACACTGATGGTAGGATTGGTTCATATTTACCAAGTACACTATCTTGTAAATAAATTAAAACCAAAGACAATTATTGTTTTTATAAGTTTTGTTTATCTTTTTATATTCATGGCTATAGGCTAGCATGCACGACGAATTTTTGGTGCGATTTTTCTCCCGCAAAATCCATTGTACCCTATAGAAGAAGTGCTCGATTTAAATTCTGTGAATTACTGCAGATACCATGTGCTTTTTAGACCCACATTCTTGGATATTCTTTGTATACTATTTCTTATAGTTTATCTATAATATTATAAAATTCTAAACATGACGTGTCTATACATTGAAGCTATGTAAAAAACAACTGGAATAGTCTATATAAACGATGGAGAACACGATGCATTTTTTTAGATTTCTTGTCTGTTTATTCGAATTCACGTAAAAACTACTGTGCCGATTTCGATGTGGTTGTCGCTGATCGAAAACTAATTCTTAGTCTTAAACTCTGCACTACTATTTATTCTGGGAATCCTCCGGGAATTTTTCTGGGGTGATTTAAAATGGCAAAATGAAAAAATAATTTTGTATTCTAAATTGATTTTTTTACTGATCGATAGCAAGATAGCAAATTTAATGTAATAAAACGTGTGATATTTTTTATCCCGGGAAAATCCCCCGGAATCCCGCGAGAATTTCGAATCAAGCGTGGACGAAGTCGCGGGCATAACCTAGTAGTTCTATTATAATAAAAAGCGTTAAAGTGGCTATTATAGTGCGTTATATAAGCGTTATAGTGTATTATTTGAACTCAGATTTTGATACTTATTCTTGAAATGTGTCATATTATTTATTTACCACCACTGTTATGTTCTAATATTTTCCTTAGTTTAGAGGGTTGCCTGGAAGAGATCACTTTAAGCGATAAAGCCTTTATTCAACACTAGCTTCTGCCCGCGACTTCGTCCGCGTGGAATAGAGGAAAAAGAATCGCCCCGATTTTGAAACATTCTTCATTGGTGCACCGCTCCTATTGGTCTTAACGTAATGATATATAGCCTTTCTCGATAATTGAGCTATCTAACATTGAAATAATTTTTCAAATCCGACCAGCAGTTCCTAAGATTGACACGTTCAATCAAACAAACAAACACACAAACAAACAAACAAACAAACTCTTCAGCTTTATATGTTAGATAGATAGATAGATTCATAATGTCGCTATCTCTGTAATTTTTACATATACTGTTTAATAGGTAATGTACGAACTCATTTTTTGTGTACTTATAAATTATTTCGAAGGTAGTTCGAAACAGAATTTACTCTGCCGTAATACAATTTAAAACTAACCTATTATAAACTGTTTAATTGTATAATATGTATTGATTTTATAATATGTATATGATATATATATATATATATATATATATATATATATATATATATATATATATATATATATATATATATATATATATAGATATATGTATATATTGTATTTAATTATGAGTATATAAATCTAAATATGTATTTATATATGTATATAATCATATTGTTACGAGCTACAGGACTCGAATTAAAAATACCGTTGGAACTACTATACAATTTATTAGAACTGTACAAACACGTATAAAACAAATATAAATAAAACTGGATGCAACCAGTTCATAGTGCCCGATTCAATACAATTCGAACGCGCAAAGTCCGTCGTTTATATCGCTAATCGAGAGTACTAGAAAATGTCTTACTCGCTTCGTAGTCGTCGCTTGACTGCCCCCACACGCCTCCATTCGGGCATCGTCTTATACTAACTACACAGTACAAAGAAATTGGAGGCGCACACTGAGTTTCTAAGAAATATTAATTTGCACACCTGCGAACGTCCACAAAGTCGAAAACAATAACAATAGGGATTAGTTCGATGCTAATGATGGTTATAAAACAAGTAGAAAAACAATAGCATGTTACAAATTCAAAACACAAAGGAATTCAATAATCCGGGAAGGACAATAAAGTGCGCTTATCTTTGACGGCTTGTAACAATATTATTACTATTTTGTAATTTTTTTTTAAATATTGTGCAACAAAACTCTGTCCTAACTTTTGTGCCATATTGCTCTCTCCATCCCAAGGTTGTATGGAAGAGATCGCTGTCAGCGATAAGACCGCCATTTGTACCTAATTCTAAGCTGTTTTTGTCTATTGTTTCATTAGTTTTATTGTACAATAAACCATATTTTATTCTATTCTAAAACTAGTACGGGGAGTAATGATTGTCGCGTAATGTTAATTAAACACTACTGTTTATTACTTGTTTAGCTTATTACTGGAGATCAATACTTTCTTTAGATACTAGTCCAATGCAAGGCGACCAGTGTAAAGTAACCTTTGCGCTAATTATCATAGCAAACAGTGTTATTACATGTTTCATTCGGTTGCAATAAAAATGACACACCTGGTGCACAGTATAGTGAAAGTTGTAATACTGTCAACAACGACATACTCTGTTATATAATTTAATGATTGTTGATTGACAGTAATTTGACATTATGAGGGTGCTGTTAACTATTACACTGTTATGTTACTGTCTTGGGGGCAATAATGGATTTCGAAAAAAATCCCATAAGTGTTATTAGCAGTGGTGTGAGTAGGTAGAGATATTTATAGCGAATGACTGCAACGTTGTATTAATATGGACATGCCTCGAAACTCCGGGATTTTAAAATTATAGAGAATATTATTAAAGGATAAAACTATTTTTAACGGTTTTTTTATATTAAATAGGTTTGCGTTTGACCACTATCACATCCAATGCCGGACAATGATGCGGTCGAAGATGAATCACGCTTACCTAGATAGTACCTATTCACACAAAACTTGAAGATACCCGGATTGTACTTTTCGGGAAACACGGGCTCTGGTAGTGTATTCCACAATTCTGCCGTACGTAGAAGGAACGTGAAGGCGAAACATTTAGTACGCACTGGTAGCGTTAACACTGTTAAACGATGGCGTAGACCAGAGCGCCTTGTGGTCCGAAGATGGAATGGTGTAGGGGAATCAGGTTGAACAGATCAACCGCACACTCTCCAAAATGAATCCTGTTAAAAACCGATAGACTAGCAACCCGGCGTCAATGCTCTAGGCTTTGAAGCCTTGCATTGACTAGCTGGTCGGTACCAATCAACCTCTTGGCTCTTCTCTCAGTTGACTCTAGCGCTTCAAGCTCGTATTTGGCTAAGCCGTCCCAAAGGTGAGAACAGTATTCCATGCGAGATCTTACTTTAGCACAGTAAAGATTAAGGAGTTGCTTTGCAGTGAAGTACCGTCTCACCTTTGAAATTATACTTAGCTTTTTAGCAGCCAATTGAGCTACACTTTCAATATAGGTGCCGAAATTGAGAGTGGATGTTAAAGAAATGCAAAAATTGAAGTTGGTACCGATTATCGGAATGGGTACACCTCGAAAAATGGGATTTAATTCAAACTGATATTTTTTTTCGCCGTAAACAGACATGCCTGGGTTTTAGCTGTGTTGAATTTGATCAGATTAGCATAGCCCCAATCGGATACTGCTTTCAGGGTCAAATTCAACCTTTCAACCATGTCCGTCCGCAAGGATTGGATTTCGGCTTTGCCTGCCTGTGGATGAGACACTTACCTCTCTACAACTGTGCTGTCATCTGCATACCCAAAGATACTGGGCTTAAGGAGCAGATCATTTATATGCACCACAAAAAGCGTTGCAGAGATCACAGACCCCTGAGGGACACCGGCGTTAATCATCAAGCGATCGGAGGAACAACCATTAACGACCACTTGAATTGACCAATTGAATTGAAGTTTGGCAATGAGACTGTCATGCCAGACCCTAATAAATGCCTTTGAGATATCGAGAGAGACCGCCAGCGCTACACCATATCTCTCGATAGCCTCGCTACAAATGGTTGTGACGTACGCTAGAATATCCCCAGTCGATCGCTTTTGGCGAAAACCGTATTGCCGATCGCTGAGGAGATCATTTGATTCTAGGTGCGTCAGTAGCCTAACATTTAGGATACGTTCCATGCTCTTACAGAATGTCGACGTGAAATTGGTCTGTAGTTGGCAGGGTCGGCTCGACTGTCTTTGCCCTTCGACGTTTTGTATACTTTTATAAGACTAGGCAAGCAACAAGCATTCACTTATAACGTCTTTCATATCCATGTTTATGAGAAATAAATATGTATTGAACAATAAAGAGTTTTCCATCTATCTATCTAAAAAGTTAAATATAATTTTAATCTCATAAGATCCATGAGACAACATGTCCATGCTATGATAAAATGTTTTAAATAACAAATAGAGCCCTACCAACTCAGATCACTAGTGTTACTTTCTCGATCTTTATAGTACATTGATTTGATCGCGGGGAACATTCATGGTATATCAGCATATTCAACTTTTAATGCAATATTATTTGATTATTGCCAATAACGCCATAAATATTTCACATTAATCCGATGATCTTTAATCATTAATTATATATTTATGAGTGTCAAAACTTGTTTTATCAAGTTTCCAATTTATAGTAATTGTTAAATCGTTAGACTAGATATAATTAATAGCTTTCACTTTTATTTTAATATATTTCAATATTATCGCCTTCAAAACTTCTGTATAAGGTTCATATTTGCGTTACGTAAATATGACCACGTCTCTGAATTCCGTAAAAAACTTAAGTGGTTACCCATCAATTTTCGCCGGAATACTCATATTCTCACTATACTCTACGGTATATTGTTTCTACCCACTATAGTCGACGCATTATGAACTGAGGCTTCGGGTCATAAATCATATTTATCTGTCTGTCTCGCTCGCACTTACAGGTCTTATGGAAAGGTGTAGCGATGTGCGTAAGAATTGTAGAGGTGCATATAGATAACGGGATAGGTACGGTCGATATGCTAAATTATGCTAAGTATTAATAGGAAGAATTTTTCACGAAAATAAAAGTTTTTAATTTGTAAGGCAAAATGTTTGTTTCGACGTAATCATAGAAAAACTGTATAGATTATAATGAGGCCTTGAAAAGGGCCGTTTTTATCTTTTCTAGGGATATTTCTTAGTTGTTCAAAAAACCTCATCCGTATCTTCCCCATATTACTTGTAACTCGTAACGACCAATCAGGAGTCAGAGTACTAATGAAGGTCACGATGAGGCATCAACCCCGCGAGCGCAGGTAACTAAGTATCGATAAAGAGGTTGCATTGCATGCACATTCCTACTGTCAGTGAAGTTTATTGCCCGACGACTCAGTTTAAAATGCGTCGCTAAATGACATATTGCTATAAGTCAAGCCAATTCATTACAATGTTTTAAAAACTAGGTTCAGAAGCATTACTTCTTTATTGTGTATAATATTTCTTAACACTGCTATATATATATATATATATATTGTTACAATTGGGCCACCTGCATATTTGTAAACAAAGCATATTTTTTACCCGCCGTCGGTGTTTGAGATAATACCATTGTAGCTCTTTTTTATTGGTTATCTTTGAGAGCAGCCTATTTTACGCGTTTATGGCCGTTTGCAGGCATAATTAGGCAGGTGTGCAGATTACGAATTCTAAGAAATTCGATCTACGTGGGTGGCCAGCCATATTGTATCGGTGCAGCTATGGCCTAATGGGGAGATCGGCAGTCAAGCGATGGTCACAAGCGAGACAAGATGTGTGTACATTCGATAAGCAATATAGTGACGGACTTTGCGCGTGTTATTGAATCGTGTACTACGTTTGGACTGGTTGTGTCCAGTTATATTTGTACCTGTGTTATACGTGTTTGTATAGTTCTAATAAATTCTATAGTAATTCCAAATGGCATTTTAATTCGAGTCCTGTAACTCGTAACAATATGTATGTATGTTTGTATTGTCATATGTATATACGTATGTGTGTATACATATTACATATGTATATACATTGTTTTTGTACTTATATTTATTGTATATACTTATCATTTATCATTATTTATAAACTGCACCACCGTCAGTATTAAAAATCCATTAATCCCTGCCAAAGGTTGCTTGAAAGAGATCGCTTTTTAGCGATTAGGCTACCCGTTGTACTATCTCTTTTATTTTTCTATTTCTGTTTATCTATGTTCTGATGTACAATAAAGTGTTGTCTGTCTATTTATCTATTACCTAATAAATTATTGCAATATTTAAAGTCTCCAACTTTTTAAAAAGTATAAGTTAAGTATTAAAAATAAAAAATAATAATATTATAAGTTATTCTTAAGGTAACAACATAAAAATCACAAAATTAATGCCACACACAATAACAAAATAAACAATAAGCGTGTATAAACCTAAAAACTTTAATAGTAATTAAGTTGTAAAAAAGGGTACGGAACTCGAATCCGTAGAGTAGTTAATAAAAAAAATAAAAAAACTTTTTAAAAAAACTATTAAAGAATATAGTGATGATTTTTAAAGATCTAAACCCTCTATCCCTTCTCCTCTACTCTTCCCCGCTATCCCTTCGCAGCCATCCATAAATTACGTCACAAATTAAGGTTCGACGAAGTGTGTGACAAGGAATGGGAGGGGTCCTAAATTTAGTGAAGTCACATTACAAAATCAAATAAATTTAAGCTTTAAAACACGAAATTTGAACTATTAACACAAAACTTTAAAATGTTTCAAAGTATGTTTATTACTTACTTTATTACACTATTATTAAGTTTATAAATAGTGCAAGTATGTTTATTTAAATTATACAGTCCTGTCTTAATTCTGCGCTAGCGACATCGCCAGATTAGTTAAGATCTTCTTTTAAGCTAGGTTGCCTGGAAGAGGTCGCTTTTAGCGATAAGGCCGCTTGTTGTTTTGCCAGGATGTACTGTTATGGTGCATTTTGTTTTTATATTTTTGTGAGCAATAAAGTATTATCTAATCTATTTCCAACTCTATTTGTATAAAGATTACAGTTTTTTTCTAAACTAAAAAAAATCTAAATTAATAAAATTCTAAAAAGTTGAGTACAGCCACTTAGGGCGCGTTCCTCTTGTAACTCATAACGCCCAAAATGCTTCTTCAGCCATTCCATACAGCGACCATGGTCGTGGCGAAGATGTCACTAATGAAGTAATAATTTTCGATCACACCTCACCACGTATCAAGATATGGGTCGAAGTGGGTGTTGACCACAGAGCATTAAGTCTCTCCATCGATAGGTTTTTTTTATTGCTGAAGCACAGCAGACAGGCTGATTGTCCAACTGTGATGGAAAGTGGTTACTGTCGCCTATGGACATTAGCAATACCAGAGGCGCTGCCAATGTGCTACCGGCCTTGAAGGAGAAACTGAAGCCTGGCCACTGATGTCTGATGAACACAGCTCAAACTTGTTATGGCGGCATATTCTAGAGCAGGGGTGGTAGCCACCAGTCGGGCAATTGCCCTGCCACCTGGCTGTGGGTTGTTTTGTCGCCTCTTACCACAGGCCGCCCGGCCGCAAGAATTAGTATACTTTTTCCGACCCTGCAGGGAGAAAAACATTGATAAAGGTGCGATTATCAAATCAACCATACACCAACGAATGACATCTGTGTATTTCGTCGTTAATGACATGAACGCTCCATAACCCGTTCCACTTGAGTTTATGATTGTAATGCCCTCAAACGAGTGGAACAGGAAAAATCTCGATCATGAGTGTGATCGTTGTGAGCATCATGAGGAACGTAGACTTAGAAGGTTCTAATTAGTGTTTGAATAAATAAACCACCTTATTCTGTTCAATAATTATTAAAATATTTATTATACTACGATTAAAAATTTATTTTATGACTCTAAAAGTCACGTAGAATCTATCAAGGTTCTTAAAGATAGCCTTCCATGTGCTATTAAAGGCTTATTACCATAAAAAAATATATTACACAATTGATAGCAATAGACCTTGTCACTGACACGTACCATAGACATTGATCGCTATAATAAAAGACACGAAATTAAACCGCTAAATGTGTTAATTAGAAAACACGCTCATAACATGCATTTCGAGAGAGAAAGTGTTTTTTGTGTAAAAATGAATGTTTTGTAACGAAATGTTTATGATAATTAATACTCGTGATGTTTGTGTAATTAACACGTGGAACAAATACCATGCATTCAGGACATACTAGAAGCTCATAGAATGTATTGTAGACAACAGCGGACTGATTGCGTAATGTGTCTAACATTCACGAGAGTTGACTCGAGTGAACCTTGTTTTGGGGGCTTGGTTTCCCCCGGCAGTAAATGAGACTCCACCGCCAGCGAACCCCACACGCTCCCATCGCGCTTCCTCTGCGTCGGTTGGTCCTCAATCATTTCTTCTCGTTAAAGAAAAGGCTGAACCTTGTTTACATTATTAGGAAAGTGACGGAGGTAATAAGCATGACAAATACGTGACGTAAATCTAAGTAATATTCAACATAGCCTTTTTTGCTTGCTGTCGTGGATATAGCCTTATATAATTGAGGCTTTAACTTCTGCGTCTAATGTTCTATGTAAAGTGAAGAAACAGTAGGAGCGGCGCACAGAGCGATTTTCGCGAGCAAGTGTTGTAAACACAATTATAATTATGTACACATAATATAATATGTATTTTATGCTTATGTTTTAGTAAAGTATTTTTTTAAATTTATTTATTCAACAAAAACATACATAATCCTTATTAATATTATAGATGCGAAAGTAACTCTGTCTGTTGTCTGTTCCGTTTTCACGGAAAAACTACTACACCGATTTGGCCGAAACTCAGTATATATATATATATATATATATATATATATATATATATATATATATATATTCGATGCCGAGGATATACACAGCTTACTTTTTATCCCGAAAAATGTGATAGTTTCCGGAATAAAAATATATTTGTCTCTCTGTTTGTTATGCTTTTACGGAAAAACTACTGGACCGATTTGGATGAAATTCGGTATATATGTAATTTTAATACCGAGGGTGGATAATGGATACTTTTCATTCCGGATAATGGGATAAGTTTGGGGATAGATTTATGTAAATATTATCCCAGTAAGTAGGGATAGACTTTTATTTTGTGATTTGTCATTTTGGTTAATTTGGTCATTTTGGTCGGTGTGGTCGATTTGGTCCATGTGGTCGATTTGGTCAATTTGGTTATTTTGGTGTACATATACAGTTTTAATACCGAAAATTGGCCTAGACACTTTTCATCAGGGAGATGGGATAGTTTGCGATATAAAATGAAGTGAATCTTCCGGGGCAAATAGCAATAACATAAAAAAAATATACAATGTAGCTTACATGGTTAGGTGATGTAATCTTTTTAAAAAAGAGGCACGCACTAGAGATTGACCCGCGGGGTAAACTGTAGTAATTTTATATATCTACATCTAGAAACCCGAAAGAGTTTAACTAAGATGCTAAAATTTAAATTAGTATATAGCCGTTAAAAATCAAATTGGGGCGATTAAAGACCGCCATCTTGGCGTACTTCGATGACGAAGACGCTGACATCTGTGAATGAATCCTGTCGTGGATTTTCCAAAGCTGAAAGTACTACCAAGCTCTTCAAAAAGTGCGTAAATAGATGTAGGTACCACATACTCCCTTAAGCCTCATGCACACTATGCGGTTAGCTGGAGTCCGACCGCTCGACTGGCCACGTAGTATTCGCTTGATTCTGCGTCTAGCCGGATTGCGACAGCCGGTATCACGCAGCTAATGAACCCCATCGTACGTATATTAGCACCATCCGCTTGAACGCTGATAGGTCTGCTGCGCTTCAAGCAAGCAACCGAGCTAGTCTTACGGCACATTACCTACCTTTAGGTACATTTTCTCGCTTACGGCTGACCGGATTGCGGCTAGCCCCTACAGTGCTTATGGGCACTTAGAGTCACAGTTGTGCATAGACAGTATACAGTAACCACAGATAAACCGCCTGCCCGTTTACCTACAAGCAAATATAAAATCGATTGCCATATTTATCCGACAACATTTCCACCTATAAAGACGACCGACTTAAATTCTTGTTTTGGTCATTGCATTAAAGGTGTTGTAATGAAGGTAATATTTATTATTACATTGGCACAAATACACACAAAAATCGTTTACTTGGCGATGCGTAAAAAAGTTCTTTCGCATAAAATCGATTTTCCTCCTTAATCGATTGAATAATTTACATAAATACGGAAGGAGTGTTATGCCATTATGATCATTAACTTTTTATGGGTCAAAAAGAACTGTAACGAAATCGATTATTCATTATGCGATTGCAAAATTGTTTAGTCAATTAAATATTGGTAATAGTTTTTATAGGGTTCTGGAGTCAGTTTAGAAATAACAGAACCTTTGCCCTTCCTTCCTTCCTCCTTAAACATTTTGTTCAAAAACAACCCTTTTCCTTGATTTACCGTTTGATATTCCTTCATAGAAATTGATCCTGACAAGCTACGCTATGATTTAGTAGAATAATGCAGAAGTGTTTATTTTTCAAAATCAACCGATTCTATTCCAGACAAGGGTAATTGGTTTTTCAAAAATCTAATGATATCACATTAGTTTTCATCAAAATCGACCTTGAGGCTTCCTTGGGTGTTTTTCGCTCTTTACCATAGTTTAGAATTTGGTTCTGAAGACCCACATGAGAAATTCGCCTATATATTGTATTCTACCTATAATCTCTCATGAATACTGAACTTAGATCATCGTCTTCTATAGCCAAGGTTAGAAGACAGGTTGCCAGTGGCTGTTTATGTCGCTGGAACTCCTACTGGTCTGTTATCAAAGATGGACACCAGTCCTGTGCACACCTGAAGAGTCGAAGAGATGTTTGATTTAAATAGTCCTTATATTACAATGCTAGACAATTTTCTTTGCTGATCACTTGTTGCTGAAAATGTAGTCATATTCCGTGGAATATTTTTGAAAACAAATCTAAAAATTCCTGTAATCTCAACCATAGCAAAACCAATTTAACATACAGATTCCATTCTAAAAACGAGCAAAACTTAAATAATTACAGTAAATTTGAATAAATTACTACATTTCTAATATATTAGATAACATTACAGTCGCGTAGACAAAAACAAAGAAAAATGTAATATTTGCTGTTTGTATTAGGGTACCGTAAGAACTATAAAATTATATCCTTGACTATTCTACATTCCGAAATAGTCTAAACTCAAATTAATAAATAAGTATTATAAATCTATACTAATATTATAAAGAGGAAAGATTTGTTTCTTTGTATGTTTGTAACGAATAAACACAAAAACTACAAGACCGATTTCAAATTTTTTTCACCTTTCGAATACTACATTATTCCTGATTAATATAGGCTATATAAAAATTAGGATCCCTACTAAAACTTCAATAATGTTGTAACCCATCAATTTAAACAAAATACTTGGCGCTGGAATCGGGTTTTAAGATTTTGATGTTTTATGTTTGTTTTAGTGGGTCGCAGGGTGGTTCAGATTCACAATTAGACCCGGTATATGGCACTGGAATCGGGTTCTAGATTTTTATTTTTTCAGGACAGGACACTGTCTGCCGAGACCGCTAGTTAAATTATAAGCTAATTAAAGACTATGTGTGGTACATAGTGACATGATATTTGCTGTCAGATGTGCGAAGTATAATAAACCAGCTTTCTGGTCACAGGTAGCATCAAAGATTGTCCTACAAATCTATTTGTAGATCGACTCCACGGTTCTTTTTTTTTGGAAGGGGAAATACATTTTCGGACCATCAGCCGGGCGGAAAATTCTCGCAGCCGGTATGTAAGACTCACTCGGCAAAGATGTGCGTTGGCACGACCGGCGCCGGGAATAACCACTAACACCCCATGAATGATGAAATTGTCTTGACCAGTTATGTTGCCACTTAATTCTCAGAGGATTTGAACTTCATTAGACCCGCAAGATATCGAAATGAATAATCGAAAGTTTAGGATAAAATTCCTCTTCCAATACTAAAAATATTTTATTAAAATATTTAGAGCAGCAGTTTTTCGAATCAACTCAAATCATAATTATCATGTGTGCTCTAATATTAATTAATGTTCTATTAAAATTTTATGAAACTACGTATTGATCAACTCTACCTATATACCTAACCTATTTTTTTAAGAATATTTCTTATTATACAATACTTTAAAAACGATCGAGACCAATCACGTTTTATGAGTTTTTTTAACTGATACTTTCGGAAGTAGATAAATATGTACCTTTATAATTTATTGTAAGAGAGAAAAAAGTTAATGAAATTTCTATACACTTTCATGCAATAAAAATACAATTGACATACATAGTTATAACTCATATAAGTAGTTTGCGATAAATAAATTTCACAGACCTATAAACGAAAGGCGACTGGCGGTTTTCGGCCTGAACGACTACAAAGACAAAATTTATACTAACAAAAGTAGATTTTTACTTATTATCTTTTTAAGTAATACCATCTTTTAATAACCTCACTAACCGAAGCAAAATAATGTTAAATGTTTTCAGAATCGATACTCATTCACCATATAATTAAATACAAAAGCATTGTTGTCAGATTCTTTAAACTATTTTATTAATAAGAATCTAGACACGATATTACGCGTCACAATATCGATATACCTGCGTAATTATGCTATTGCTTAACAGTTTTTTATTCTGTCAGTTGATTAATCCATTATTTATTCGTTATCCATATATGTTATTTTAATATTTTTTTCAATGGCAATACAAAACATCTAAGCGTCTACTATGTCACTGTCCAGTATTCATAAGTCAGACAAAGCTGTATGGACTCAGTTCCTTTGCCCGCCATTGTAACGAATAAAATAAATATATAAATTATTCGTTAAAAATAATACCGCACAACTACCGTTCACATTGTTCACTTATAAGTAAGATTTAAAATATTGAATATAAAATTATCCAGTAAAACATTACGTTTCAAGCTTCCGCTAGAAACTATAGTATTATCGTAATGGAGGTTATGTCAATGTCAAACATTTATGTCTAAATTTTAATTTCAACCAAGTTCTTGTAGCAAATGACAATCACACATGGGTTTCGAATCAAACAAACTACCTAAACACATTGTAATTATGCGTGTAGGTGACAAGACCAGGGCTCCCAATAAACCCGCCAGTCTCCTTTATACGAAATTTTCATGTATTTTTAAATGCAACTCGTATTGTCATTTTAAATCTGTTTAGATAGATAATTATATCGGTCAAAGAACTACATCATAACTTTAAGAATATTTTGACTTTACGTGATTTATTATGGTCAAAATTTGAATATTTTTAATGTTAGCAACGAAATGAATAACTTTAATCGTCATATGCAACCGGAACTGATGACTATGATTGTTATAAGTTCCGGTTGCATACGATTGTTTGTACGGAGTTCCGTACTAATCCCAAAGAGTTAAGTTGAGAGTTTTAAGAGTTTCTTACCAATTTCTTTGAAGAAACCTTTTGCCGATGGACCTTTTATTATTTAATATTAATATTATTTAAAGGCTATCAGCAGCCTTTAAATAATATGCGTCGTCATCGTCAGCCAATCCCAGTCCACTGCTGGTCGTAGGCCTCCCCAAATCGGCGCCACGCATCCCTCTCCTCCGACTTCCTCATCCAGCGCCTACCAGCGACCTTACGCAAGTTGTCAGCTCGTGTAGTCCTCCGGTAGTGGAAGTGGCTTTGCGAGGCCAACGCCTGCCAGAGCTGCGAAGATGCTAGGTCAAATAGCGAAAATATTTTTTTTTTCTTTTTAGTTTAGGACGGAACATCCAGGGGTTATTGTAGGTATCCCTAACTGACGAGTGTCAATGGCGTGGCACCAGTTCTGACTGGGCATGCTGTGCCACTAGGACCTGGCGAATCCCACACACGGGTCGCGAACTATCATAAATATATAAACGATTAATTAAATTAAATTAAACGATAAACGATTAAATTATATTAACAAATATGAAATCCCGTGGACATATTTTTAAATGCAATTCGGCCTGTATTTTTGTCGTATTATTGCAAAACTTTACAGTCGAAACACGTCACCTTACGTGGCGTTTTATGGTTGTTTAACTGGACATATTGTTCGAAAAATTGCGTTCTTTACGCTTTGCCACATTTAAATGCTATACTATATTTGCAATTAATACCTTGACCTTAATTTCGGTTTACTCAACTGAGAAAATAATGCATTAACCTCGCAATATGCCCCAAAAGGAAATATTAAGTGCACCGTTATTATATTCTTACACGACATTCAATAGGGATGCGGACATGTGTCACAATAAAGTCTAATAATTTTACATATAAAAGAGCAGACGTTAAAATAATATCTTATCATCAACTTGTAAAATATTATGATAGAAATAATTTTATCTACTTTTTAACCGACTTCCAATTCGACTAGTAGTAGGTTTTTCTTCGTACGTTTGTTACGCGATTTTTTAGTAAATTCTGGACCAATTTTCATTATTTATTCGAAGGAGATTATTTAGTCCTGAGGTGGTTCCATTATCACCAAATCAGGATCCGATGAGTGGGTCGCAGGGAAATCGAGAGCAACCCTTGTTGAAGAGCGCCTACACTCACCCAAAGGCAAACTTGTATACGCGACAACACACGTGCCAGTAGTGCACTTTCTAAAGGCGCTTAATATATTATTTCTAAAGCTGTTTAATTAGTAAGTAGGAAATACTTTTTTAACAGAAACAAAACAAACTTCAAACTAAAAAGCAAAAAATAAATATATTCTACAACGTCTTGAAGTCGGTGCACTTTGTTGTTGATTTTCATGTTTTCTTTGGCACCTACCTCAAAAGCTAAAAAAATTTTTCATCATATTTATATATCTCAGGCTCTTTTTTAATACGCATAGAAGTTGTATTACAGTTACTTTTCAAAAAATTTATGGAGTTGTAACAAATAAAAAATATTTTTACCGTCGCAATTTGTCTTCACGTTCTTGATGCGTAGAGTGGTAGCGTCGTGAAATGCTCTTTAGTTATTATTTTGTGGTCTGTCTTTAAGTGTGACTTATTATGTTCTAGGTAAACATACCCATCTACGACTCTTTTATCTCTCGAGTTCTCTACCTCGGTTGCGCATTATTATTTAAATATTTATGGACAGAAATTACTTACGACAAAATCAATCTGATTTACACAAATCTCAACAATAAAATTACGAACGTTTAACATAAATTGAATCTGATTTCATATATATTTCTATACAAAATTCAATTGTTATAA
The DNA here is from genome assembly GCA_039645545.1 of Dendrolimus houi. Classification (NCBI taxonomy): domain Eukaryota; kingdom Metazoa; phylum Arthropoda; class Insecta; order Lepidoptera; family Lasiocampidae; genus Dendrolimus; species Dendrolimus houi. The sequence goes on from CM077136.1 coordinate 12,588,372, forward strand.
AAAAAAATATTCTCTGCTACTACTAATAGTTAGGATATTTTCTCCAACCTCAGCTTTTTATTTCCACCCTATTTAGAAAAAACTATTTTATTTGTATTAAGCTATTATATTTCTCTTTACAGGTTTTATCTTGGTCTACATAGTGGATCATTGACCCAGTGACGAGCGGCCACCGGAACCATTATGCCTTATATTACCACCACGATCTAAACACGAACCTGACTAGAATCATTAATAATTATGCCAAGTAATTAACACTTCAAAATGGAAGAAGTAGCAACGCGTCCAAACGTCGAGTACATCCCTTCTCTACCGCCGAAAGTGAAGCAAAGAGGTTCCACGACGTTCACACAAATAACAGCTGATGACGTTAAAATGAACGGCTACGATACAGATAGCTCTCTAAGTTCGATGCACTCACTCGTCCTTAATTCTAAGTCTCCATCTGCAACGGTATTCGTTGCGGCGACCCAGTCAGAACGACCCGCGAGTACGTTAAGTACGGACGCCCGTCCACACGTGGTTACTATCCGAATAAACACCGATGCAGATAAACCGAAAGCACCGAAAATATCCAGCGTACATCTGAAAAGTGACGTCGAATACGACACATATAAAATCAACGATTTGGTCAAAAAGAACAACAGCCTCGTTAGACTAAATGTTGATGAAAGCAAACCGAAAATAATAGATAGTGATGAACTGGTGAAGACTGAAAAAGCACCCTATATCTATTGCAATTCATTCAGTTCGATGACCAACATGGTGATGTCAAGTGGACAGTGTTCTCCAAGTGATACACTAGATTCAGGGACATGCAGTGATTTAGATGGAACGCCACCGCCACTTCCTAAAAAGAAGGCATCGAAAACTAGTTCAAAGAAGGTCTCCGTGACAGTCATAAGAAACGGGAATAGTCAAGGCGAACTGGATTTCGAAGACAATGACTCAAATATATCATGTGATTCGCTTAATAGCAGTGAATTAAATGGAAGCGTGCAAGATGAAAGTCACAATGAATACATTAAAAAAGATAAGAAACATGAATCCACCGGCGAGACGCCGTCATTCGTCATTAAAATGAGCAACAAAGATAGCTTTCTACCGCAAGGTCTTCTACAAGACATTAGAGACCGGTCGGCGAAACTCAGTGTTGCCGACACTGAAAGCGAAAAGTGCATGCCCGAGGAGACTACCCAGAATATTAATGTGCATGCTAATAACTTACCGAAAGAAAGTGCACAACTGACTTCGTTCCGACTAGTTTCTCAAGTTAATAGTGAGACTAAGAACGTCACGGAGTCATTACCAGTGAGTTTGAGCAAAACCCCAATTATTAGCGAGAGTACTTACGAAGAAAGGAAAAAGGAAGATAAGATGAAACAGGAACGAATGTGTTACAGTAGTCATTATTTCGATACGGACAAGTTTTACGACTTCCACTTGAACGAGAAAGAGTTTGATGAGGATAAATCGGTGAAAAGTGTTAGTGTTGGTGCCAAAAGTTTAAGTGAAGTGTCTGAGATTGAATATTTCGCTGGTATCAAGGATTATAAGAACGAGGAGGTGCCTGCGACTATTCGTAGTTCGAAAGGCACGATACGGGGTGTAAAGAACCGCGTCCGAGCGGGTATTGCGACATTCCTGCAAATTCAGAGCACTACAAAGGTAATTATTTACTTATCTTTATTATGTTTTTAAGGTAAAATATCACAGACAAACATTAGGTCTTAAATCGTTACTCCAAATAAATCCTTCGTCATGAAACTTTATGCCGCTAACTAAAGGAAAGATTTGTGGTGCGGAGAAACCTTCCTTTAAGATTTATAAACGTTCTATTATTTGATATGATTCTGAACAATCTATTACGATGATTCATTAATCATCTGAAATCACCAATCTGGTTTGAAACTTTTATTTAATAGTCTGCTTATCAAACAATGTTATGAGCTATATAATACGCTACTAGCTAAAGGAGTCGTGCAGTTAACCTGGATAATACAACATGTCACAATTAGGAACATACTTAACCAACAGCGTTTTGTTATCTCTAAATCACATTAAAATCTAATTATCTCCAGCTAAACGATACGACAATTACACCTTCTCTCTGGGGTAATAAAACGTTTTGGTTTTACTTTTTAATTTTTGCTCGCTTTGTCTGACACACGTACTGATTTTAGAGGTCGTCGCTTTCAAAAGTGTTTAACTTGGTACGTCTGGTAATGTTTTTGTTGGTATATTTTTGAGGTGTTATTGGACCTTCATGGAGCATTCTTTAGAACAATCGATAGTGGCTACCGAGTATTAAACAATTGACACGTATAATTACTATTCGGAATTATGAACGGTGTCTGTTTACTAGACACAGTACATAAGGCATTTATGAACAATGACGATTGTTGATTTAGTCATTGTCAAACGTAAAACAAGGATCTTTTTAATAATTATATATTTGAGGTAAATAGCAAATGGAATAAGCTAATCAATAATGTATTAAAAATATAGTGGTAAAATGTATAATATTATAAAGTTCTAAACACGCCGTGTCTGTACATTGAAGCTATTTAAAAAATACTGGAATAGACTGTATAAACAATAGGGAACACTTTTTCTGGGTATGATTTAAAATGGCCAGATTGAAAAAATCTGGAATTCCAATGTGATTTTTTTACTGATCGATAGCAAATTTAATGTATTAAAATATGATAATTTTTATCCAGGGAATCCCGGGTGAATTTTCCCGGGAGTGGTTTGAAGTTGTTCGGATGCATAAAACTTAGCTTATTCCGACACAGTTTACACATACACGATAGCTTACATTTTGTTTTAAATGCTGTCGTACCTTGTGTCCCGGAAATCCCGCAAAAATTTGAAGTCAAGCGTGAACGAAGTCGCGGGCATATCGTATTTTAAAATAATTTTAATTTTACCAATAAAAATCGGTTAAGTGCTTGTCAGTCTATGTATAGGGTTACATGGAGATGACTTACCTCCGCTATTTTGGTCATTTGGCTAACTCTTAGTGTATATATTTGTCCCTTAAAAAGTTCATTCATTTCCATTACTCAACAAAATCTGTCATTGTCACAATTTACCATTAATGATCATTATAATCGACTCTGAATGTAGCTCTATATTAATCGTGAATATTTTTATACCTGTATTCTATAACTATACATGCGCAAAAACTATATTTAATAATCGATATATAAATAAAGTTAATTAAAATGTCTTTTGTCCCGGCGACTCTTATTGTAATTGAAAATCTTTTTTCATTTGGTAGCATATACACTTTCATAATAATAAAGTGTAGTGCTATGTGCCAGACATGAACAAAGAACACATGAACAAAGTATCTTCTCCTTAATAAACACAATAGGAAACGTGTTATTGGACACATTCTTAGTTTAAGTTATATCTAGTTATTTTAGATCAGATTAAAATTACTCATTAGTCTTATTTCCTAGATTAGATTGTAATTTTAATGTTGTATCACTAAGATACTTCGTTAAGTGAAAAAAAATAATTGATTGCATCACTCAAGTTTAGACTTAAGCATGCATCTAAACTATACGAGTTCGAAAGATATATAGCGATAAGAAATAGCACTTCACAGTTTGAAAGCGTGTTTCGAAAGAATTGTTTTTTTATAGGATTTGCAACTCTGATATTTCATTATAATTTTCAATCTTAACTTTGAAACTATAAGGTAGATTTTTTTCGAAACTGACTGTTAACGTAGTTATATACATCAAGTAAAACGCTTATTACTTCAACTCATTATATGCATAATAAATTTTACACTCAAAAATGTTTAATACCTTCCGCCCCTTTAATTAATTAAAATTAAACATGACCGTTCAAACTGTATATACTTAGAATAATTAAATTGTATATCAATTAATCAAAATGAATGTTGTCGAAAGACATTGAAATTTAATGTACAGTCGAGGCATGAAAAGGTTCGTCACCTTAAAGTCGACTTTTGCTTGCACGAGTACAAGAAAGAGTACTGCCAACATTTTAATAAATGTTACGTTGTGCTATGTTTCTAAAATATAAAAACGTGAAATAAATAAATTGCAATGTTGACAATGAATGACAGACACTAAGATTAACAATAAGAAACAAAGAGGATATAATCACTAACCCTTGTCATAAACATTAAAACAACGAAAAAGGTTTCACATCTCTAAACAATCTTCTTATACAAGATAGAAAATCAAACAACTTTGATCTAAGTAATGTTAAATTTTATTGTCAAACAGTTAAACATAATTTTCTATGGAACAGTCTGTGCTGTGACTTAGTTTGAAAAGGTAACATATGCTCGCGGAACCTTAAATGAATCAATTTCAAAACTGGCGAACCATTTCATACCTCGACTATACCTATTAGCCACTATATTAAATAAGGCTTTAATTTGGAATTAAAATGCCGTTAGAATTATTATAGGGTTTATTAGAACTATACAAACACGTATAACACAGGTACAAATATAACCGAACGCAACAAATCCAAACGTAATGCAGAAGGTCGTAATTCAATAAAACGCGCATGGTCCGTCAATATTAGATTCCCGAATGTACACACATCATGCCTAGATCGTAGTTGTTGCTCAACTGACCCCCTCTCTCAATCAGGTCATCGTTTTATACTTCACAAATGCATATAGTGCCCGCCCGACAACGTCGACATCATTTCCTAGAATTCGTTTATACTTATAATCCGCAACACATGGCTAATGATGCTCCTGAGCGGCCGTAAACGAGTATAACAGGACAATAGGCTGTTCTCCACAATAACTAGAAACGTATGCCAATAAACAAGTGAACAAAAGAAGACGATCATAAAAGGATTACAATTAGTTCAAATGTCGACACGTAATAAAATGTATTTTTACAGATCTGTACGTGGAATTTATGTTTGTCGGAGTCTAACTTGTAACATGATGCCGTTTACGGTGTAATCACGGTCGGTTCCTGATTCGGTCATATATTCTTAAAAAAGTATTCCCACTATCGTATCGCTCTAGTTTCGATCAAATATCGCGGCGGTACAAGTTCGTCGAAAATAATATTTAACTAACTCAACACAAACTAACAGCAAACTAGTAGTAGTGTACACACAGAGATTTGATCGGAACAAGGTTGAACCGTGAACGGCATCATAGTGTGTAACGAGCCTTAAATATCATAATTAATTTACTCGTAATTAGCTGATTTATTGCTGCGATAGCCAAAAACGTTTTACAATATTGTTCTATTTTAACTGTAACGGTCAACTTGACCTACATATAATTAGCGAGATATTTGGAGAAAAATATTGTAAATGCATTTCAGTCAAAATGGGGCACTGAGTGCGCATGAAGACGATACCGTCACCGCGCCCTTGCCGCAGTTACCCTATACAGCTGACATCAGCGATATAGCGGTGGTATACAAAGACTTACACGTTCGCATATAGTCAATTGAGAGGAGCTAGGAAGCTGATAGGAAATAACCGACTATTTGACGAGAGGCTTCAGAGCCTGTATCAACGACGCAAAGTTGCTAGTTTGTCGGTATTCTATAGGATACACTTCGGCGAGTGTGCCACAGAATTGCATGAATTAATTTCTCCCTCACCTTTTTACCACCGGACAAGCAGACGTCACACGTCACCGATACATGGTAGAAATACCAACAAAGCGGACAAAACGCTTCGCTTCCACTTTTATGATACGTACCGCTGTAGTGTGGAACTCTTTACCGTCGTCTGTTTTTCCTGAAACATACAATCTAGGTGTGTTCAAGTCTCGTGTGAACAGGTATTTCGTAGGTAAGCGTGCTCCACCTTAGAATGTATTTTCACCTGACATCAGGTGCACTGTCGCTTAAACACGAACCTATTCAATATAAAACAAGTATGTACAACGGAATTCACAGAATAGTAGCGCGGTAGGAGCACATCGGAGGCCGTCTACACGTGCGCATGGAGATATTATTAAGATTGATATACGTACTTTTTTTTCACTATTCCAAATATAAGCCGTGAAATCTTCCCCAAGAAGTTTGGATCTTAAGCAAAAAACAGTACTAGGAACAACAATCCTTTATCAAAAATTCTTCCTAGGTTTCAGTTTAAGTAACTGTTGTGGCTCAGCGACACAAAATGAGTCTTGGCCTCCGAAACGATAACACGTCACTCTTTTCTATCCAACTCTATTTCCTGCCAATTACATACCTGAAGCTAAATAAGCCCCTATGCTTCTCTACATGAGCTTCAGCGATATTATAACAAGCCAATAAACCTCACATAACTATTATGAATAAGGGGGAACTTTATGAAGAAACAAATAAAACATGACAACTTTCCAATTACTTACATCTTATTGACGTCTAATCATTAATTACGAACAACTTTCATAAAATATAGGTGAAAATGGGTAAAAACTTGTCCGTAAGAATACCTCTATCTTCACCTTCCGCTTTCCACAGTTGTTAATTAATAGTTTTCCTATATTCGCATACTAGCGCTGTCACTCGGCTTGACATCTAATAATATTGTTAGCACTTAGGCTTCGACAAAGACAAATTTGACGTACAGTCTGTAAAAGCACATTTTATTACCTGTCGGCATTTGAACTAATTGTAATCCTTTTATGATCGTCTTCTTTTGTTCACTTAATTATTGGCATACGTTTCTAGTTATTGTGGAGAACAGCCTATTGTTCTATTGTACTCGTTTATGGCCGCTTGCAGGCTACATCATTAGCCATGTTTTAAGGATTATAAATACAAGTGGATTCTAGGAAATTGGGTCGACGTTGCCGGGCGGGCACATTTTGCATTTGTGCAGTATAAAACGATGGCCTGATTGAGAAAGGGGGTCAGTTGAGCTACAACTACGATACGGGCGTGATGTGTGTACATTCGGGAATCTAATAGTGACGGACTTTGCGCGTTTTATTGAATTACGACCTTCTACGTTACGTTTGGATTTGTTGTGTTCGGTTATATTTGTACCAGTGTTATACGTGTTTCTATAGTTCTAGTAAAATCTATAATAATTCTAACGGCATTTTAATTCGAGTCCCGCTAACTGGTAACAATATTAACAACTATCTACCGCAAGATTATGTACCTACATCATTGATATTTTTTTTATACCAATGTACATGAAAATTAAAATATATTTTTGACAAACTCATGTACTATCTGTAGTATGTTGTTGAGATCTTCTTTTAAGCATCTTTTTATTGTATCAGAAGATCCCGATCTTCCATAACCTAAATATTATATTGTATTTAAATGCAGTTTATAAATATTTCTTGCAGTAAAGACATAAGAAAGATCTTAAAATATTGTATTATACTTACTTACATACGTATTGCAATTAAGAATAGTTAATTTACTTTATTTTCATTAAGTATAAAACATATTATTCGTATGTAACAAAAATATTAAATTATATTAAAAATATACACACATTGCAACATTTTTTTAAATCATCAGTTACGTGTGTGGCGTGATGTAATGTGACGGTCATGTATCAAAAAGTATATTAAACTGAAAGATTTATGGATGCAATTGTAAAATTAGACCAAAAAGAGATGGATGGATTGTGTGAATGATGACATAATATTTTTTGGTGTGACAGCAGACGTATCCAGAATAGAAGAGTATAGAAAGAATGCGCTCCTCGTTTTAAACATTATATTCTCCACTAATTGTAATATCACTTAAAATTAACACCTATAAGTGAATTTAGTGCTGTGATCTTTTCCTCTATGTACAACCTGAACGTAGCCAGGGTAGGGCAGACATCAAAGTTAGCGGAGCTTCTGTTTTTCTAGAGCAAGGGTCTGGGTTAGATATCTCTACCTTATATTATTTGAACCAGTTTGTTTTCCCACGGGGCACTTCCCATTCGTAAACTGTACGGCGCCCCATATATTTCTTTATTTCCCAGCCAGAGTCTAAACATAAGTTTTCATATCTCTAAGCTGAACAATTGTGGGGTGCCCATATAATTATTTATCTCTGATTTCACTACCTTAAAGATTATTTTTATACAAATACCTGTAGTCTTTTTAGTTACTTTACCAAATTCAAATTCATTTATTTCTATAATATTATTTCTAAAATTATACGTATTTAAAACTTATAAGAATAACACATTTTAATTATAACAGTTACAATTAAGGCTACAAGATTTTGGCGACGTTTACTGCACTAACCTGCCAAATTTCATTAAATAAAAGGTTAAGTTGTCAAAAATTGACAAAAAAATCACGAAGTTATTTTGAAAAACTTACAAGAATTTTGATTTTTATTTTTGTATATAATTTTATGCAAGTTATTCGTAATCAGACAGACAAGACTCTTTTATAAATAAGTGAAACAAATGCCTATAAATGATAATTATATTTAATAGGATCTCACGAGTCGTATGTATGTCGGAAGTGAGTTTTCTAATTCAATGAGTGCTATGAAAAGTAGGGAAAGTCACAAAAAAAAGTCACAATCACTTTGTACATCATAGTATTATGGCATTAATAGTTGCCTCTTACCTATTCTTCTATACTAATAAAATTTAACTATTTGTCTTTGATTTCAAAATTGATGCCAATATTTAAGTGAAAATTACTATTTATAAGATGGTTAATCAAATTGAAGTTTTTAGAATTTTTATTTCTCGATATGTTTTAAAATTTCAATCAATCATTTATTAGCTCAAAAACATGGTGTATACATACAATATAACATGTAGTTCATAAGGTTCCACATGTTTTTGCTGGTCAGGCATGCAAATTGTACATACTTAAAACTACTACTGTAAATTTTAAAAAAAATGTCATGCGAAGTCAACACAATACTAGTTTTATATTTGGATTTTTGTTTGGATTGATTGGGTCTGTAGTGTGTATACAGTTTTAGTTTAGGAGGGAAAGGTAAAATGTAAGAAATACCAAACCCTACGAGCGCTGTAATGACACTGATTTTATTATCGAAATATACGACTATAAATGTGTTGTTATAAGCATTAGGCCGCAGTTGTTTACTTGTAAAATGCTGACTACTGTACATACTTTGTACAGGATCGTTTGTTTGTTTTGAATAGACTCCGAAACGGTTTGAGAGATCTCAGTGAAAATTTTATGCATTAAAATAGAAATTTAATCTCAAGTTTAGATGTATGTATAGAAGATCTTTTAGTTTCAGTGTAAGTTACTAATATATTAATATATTTTGCACGGCAGTGAAGCGTGGCCTGTACGTGAGCGACACAATCAAGAGCTATGATGCGTCACGGAAATGAATATGATGCGGTGGATGTGTGGACTTACGCGGAAGTACCGTGGTGGAAACTCCCCCGTACACGGCAGTCTTCATGTCCGTGACATAGAAGACAAACTGCAAGAGAGTCGCTTACGCTGATACGGTCACGTTTTGCGGAAACCGGCCGGCTATTTTTTTTTTATTGCACAAGTTCAGCAGACAGGTAGACAGCCCACCTGATGTAAAGCGGTTATGGAGAGACTAGAACCTGGCCACTAATGCCAGAACTCAAGGTTTGTATGGCGGCATACTTTAGACCAGGGTTTATAGCCATCGAGTCGGGAAAATACCTGTTTGTGGGTTGTTCTGTCGCCCTTTACGATAGGCCACCCGGTCGCAGGAAATTGTATTCTTTCGCTGTTCCTGCACGGATAATTTTGTTATTATTATTAAGTTATGTGGGGTGGAAATGCCAGGTCCCGATAAAAAGATAGGCCAGTAGGCCAAGGAAATGCTGGCTTGACGTCGTGAAGAATGATATGTCTGGTCTAATGGTCTCACAAAAAGTAATGCCGATCACCGCACGAAGTGGAGAAGAAAAGGTAACCGCGACGATATCGAGTCTTTACCACCATTTTATTGTAAGCGACATTTAGTCCTAAGAATATTTTAAATTATTATTTTGTTTTAAGACTTTTAGTTTTTGATTCAGTAGGATATACTCTAACTGAAACTGAGAGTCTTAAAGCAAAAGAATAGTTTAAAATACCCTTAACAACAAAAATATACTTAAGTCTAAATGTTGCTTTCGATAAAATGATGGTAAAGGCTCGGTACTCACTTGAACAAAATTTTAATTCTGCAATGCTATTATTAGAAAAAAGTTCATCATTTATTTATTACTAGCTTCTGCCCGCGGCTTCGTTCGCGTGGAATAGTAAAAAAACGATTTAGAAACATTCTTCACTGGTGCTCCACTCCTATTGGTCTTAGCGTAATGATAGCCTATAACCTTCCTCGATAAATGGGCTATCTAATTCTGTAAGAATTTTGCAAATCAGACCAGTAGTTCCTGAGATTAGCGCGTTCAAGCAAACAAACAAACAAAGTCTTCAGCTTTATATATTAGTATAGATTTTGTTGAAGAGCATTAATTAAACTTTGCCCCACGAGCCTATTGTCAACTTTATGGGGACTACACGGCGGACTTTCTAAGTTCTTTTTGTTCCTAATATCATAAACGTACAATTTAAGATTAAAAATAATGACATGTCATGAAATGACAAAGCATTAGCAACTAATGCCGTATTTTATAAAATATCAAGATTCAAAAAATATTCGATTAAATATCCAGTTTGCAATGATAAACTTTTAGCAGATACCTTCAGATGTCTTCCGTGTGTTAATGTCGGCCTTCACGCGAATGTCCACGTAACACATGCTACAATCTCTTAAGATTTCAATAGTATGAACACAGATATACTCATATTATTGTTTATCTGTATATTAATACGCGAAGAGAAATCTTTTAAAAACTCTTTTTTAGCAAATTGCTCTTTTATAGTAGAGTTTTAGATTTGGCATAGTTCAATCTTATGTGGAGAAGAAGTGTACAATATTATTTTTATATAACACCAGACGTTCTCCTGCCTTAAAAAAGCTAAATTTAAAATCTTATTGCAGCGCCACCTACTGGGTCCAATTTTTAATCTAAACGATTCTCAAATCCACTTGAATACACATAAAAAAATTTAGGTGACAACCCTATAGGAGGAGTACAGTGAAATACGAACAGAAGAATTTTACCTATACTAATATTATAAAGAGGAAAGATTTGATTTTTGTATATTTGTAACGAATAAACTCAAAAACTATTAGACCGATTACAAAAATTCTTTCACCATTCGAATTCTGCATTAACCCTGGTTAATATAGGCTATATAAAAATTAGAGCTTCCTAATAAAACTTCAATAATGTAACCCATCAATCTAGACAAAATACTTGGCCCCGGAATCGAGTTATACGATGTTGATGAAATTTTATGTCTGTTTGAGTGGCTCCTGGGGTGGTTTAGATTCACAGTTAGACCCGATAGGTGGCGCTGGAATCGGGTTCTAGATTCTTATTTTTTCAGGGCAGGATGACGTCTGCCCGAGACCGCTAATCTATACTAATATTATAAATAGGTAAAGTTTGTGAATTTGTGAGTTTGTGACGTTGTGGGGGGTAATCTCCGAAACTACTGACCCGATTTAAAAAAATCTTTTGCTACTTGTAAGCTACACTATCGCCGGTTGACATAGATTATATTATATTTTCAAAAAAAATAGGGATCCTTACTAAAACTCCAATAGTGTAACCCAAGGTATAAAAAAATTACCTAAAATCGCGTGAGCTGCGAAATCTATTGATTATAGAATTAAATAATGTACTACGACTTTGCAGAACACATCATTATTTACAAAAAGTGTCCGGACAGCATATGTCTAACTATTATAGTTATGCCACAATAAGCGTTCTTTTATTTTAAAAATTTAATTAAAACGCCGCCGCTAGAAAAAGCTCTTTATTTGTATCTTGGTATTCATCCTTATCAAAATAAATTACTTCATATTCAAGACTGCTTTAATACCTTTATATAACTTTTTGAATTATTCAATTCGCACATTCCATTCGAAAGATATCATGAGTTTAAAAATTTAAGTATTAGAAAAAAGTTGCGTGGTCGCCGCGCACCTTAACCGGCTAGATAGGCTTATGCGATGTAGGCGTCACTGGGGTACGGGCAGCGGAAATATTTTGAATTCGCTTAGCAGCTAATTAAACTCAACAAAAAATAAAGAGGTAAAGTTTGTGAGTTTGTGACGTTGTTGGATCTCTGGATCTACAAAACCGATTTTGAAAATTATTTCACCAGTGGAAAGCTATATTATTCCTGAGTATTTTTTTTTCTAATGCCCAGCGAAGTAGGCACGGGTCAGCTAGTATTTATATAAAGGTGTTTCTTTTTTTTATTGCAATACTGATAAACAGACTGGTGGCCCAATTCATGGAATATGGTAACCGTCATCTATAGACCTTTTCAACACTAGGGCCGACACCAATGCGTTGCTCTTTAGGATGAGATAAAAAGGAGGAAATATAAGGATGATATTTAGGGATCAGACAAAAGAGACGTCTTAAAAATCCATTAATCGATAATATCAAAAGCTAAGGCCATTGCTTTTTTAAGGAAAATAATCAAAAATTTTGTAGTAGCAAGAGGTAGAGGTTAAACGATACTTCAAATGGCAGAGAGTAGTATTCACTGTCGAGTGCTGATGTGAACTGAAGTAATTTATTTTGGAAACGGTAACCTAATTAACAAGTCGTACAGCTAGTACAATAAAATCTATATAGATATAGAAAGTGTTATCTACACTTTATTGCTCACCAAATATACAATTTCAAAAATGCATAATTACAATATTGTCATGGTAGAAACAATAGGCGGCCTTATCGCTTAAAGCAATCTCTTTCAGCTTAGCTTTAGCTTTCAGCCTATAATAACACACATATATATATATATATATATATATATATATATATATATATATATATATATATATATATATATATATATATATATATATATATATATATATATAAAAACTATTCCTTAAGTTAGGTTTAACTTAAGTAATAGCTATATAGCACAATGTGTGAGCGGGACAGATGATGTGCGAGCAAGATAGAGCAACTATTAACATATGCACTCCCGCGTTGCGCTAGTCAGTAGTTCGTTGTCCACTACGGTGATTAGACGTATGCAGCTCCCGTAACTTACTCTAGGAGAGCTTTTTACGCCGTTCCTTCATTTTAAATAACAATATATTTGCTATAGTAAGACTTAGAACAGTATTGTAGAGTGTACAGAATTTAAATTTATTGCAGAATTAATTCCGTGATGCGCATACTTTTTAAGTTCTATAGATTTGACTTTACTGGAAAAAAATCATACTGAAATTTTCCTAATGCGCGCACGGCCGAATTTAATCATGAATTTCTGTAAACTACTTCCAAAGTTCAAATATACTGAAATATTATTATTTTGTATCTATTTTGGTTATAAAAGTCATAACCTATGTAACTCATAACTCACAACAAGTGGTTCGCAGGGAAAACAGCAGAAAATACTGACACGAACTTTAATCAAATGTCATTCAAAACTAATTTATTTCACTTATACTGGGGTTTCATCTGCGTTAGTGTCAAAATTTTGAGCTGTGGCCGAATGCGCCTTATTTAAAGTGTTAAAAGAGAACTTCGTTAACGCATAGCCACATTAATGTATGTACATAAGTTATCTATCAATTTTTAACGTCATTAACAATGTCGCATCTCAAATAACGCATTAAACCAATCGCCATATCTGCGTGAAACGGCCTAAATCTTAACACTAACCCAAATGAAACCCCAGAATTATTGAGAATAATATCATATTTTTAACATAGTTTTTTATGTGTTAATAGGCGCAATACATTAGCATGATAATCATTAAAAAAATCAAATTCGAATGATTGCAATGAAAATATACTATATATAATTACACAATAATCGGCCTGTCGCATGCATGGATTAAAAGGATTTGGGTAACTTTATATGGGCCCTTGGTGTCTTTTTTCTTTCAGCGGCCATTAATAAATTTAATGTCATTTCATACTGCTATTTTAGTTATACACATTTTAACTTGCTTTTTTTTACTATTCCACGCGGACGAAGACGCGGGCACAAGCTAGTTAATTATATTTTCATGTTAAAATAGGCTTATTTTAGTCGTTTTATATAACGACAATGAGATCGGGGGAGACCTTGATGGCATACGTAGGTCTCCGAGCCCCGTATGAGCAGACCTTGCAACGCAGGCTTCCAGCAAGGCTGGCTTCCCTGGAGGTGAAACACGGGGAAGGTGATCCTACTGCGAAAGCAGGAACACCGGGCCGACTCGCCATCCGCTTACCAGCTCACAGTGTGCTGGACGTGATGGGCAATTGCTTTAAAAAGTGAATGCAGTTGTTGTGTTTCTCCAATGCATAGCTGATTGTGACTTAAGTGTTTTCTATCTATATACATATAATAAAATTGCAGAGGTCAAATTTCTGTACAATGAAAAAAATGCTAAAAACCGAGTCAGGGCGATGTAAGAAATGAAACAGAACTAATTTAGATTTTTTTCAAATTTTATGTTTCTTTGTTTGTACCGGCTAATCTCCGAAACGACTAGACCGATTTAAATGAAATTTTGTATGGTAGAAGCTTATATCCCTGGTCAACATATAGCATACTTTTGATCCCGAAAAATTAAAGAGTTGCCGTGGGATAGTTAACGCTTTCCACGCGGACGAAGTCGCGGGCAGAAGTTAGTATTATATAAATACTATTTATATCAGTTAAAATATATGTATCTCATAAGTATGTAAGTATGTATATATTTATCTTAAATCTATAAACTCTGAATTTATGCACCACCTACATTGCCAGATTAGCATAGAATATCATATAAGGTAGGTTACCTGGAAGAGATCGCTCTAAGCGATAAGGCCGCCTATTGTTCCGCCTAAAAATACTGTAATTAATGTATTGTGTCTGTTATTTTGGTGAGCAATAAAGTGTTATATATCTATCTATCTGATTTGTTTCCCGGTCCAAGGAAGTCCAAACTCATGCGATATTTCGTGCTGGGTGTGCCTTTGTCTGTACCGCGACGAAACCTTGACTTTTCGTGTACAAAACTTTCATATTATCGCCGGGCAACAATCGAGCGAGAATAAAAAATAAATTTGCATACACATTGCTCCACGTCGTATTGTGAGCGTTCGCCCACAACTCTTGTAAAGCATGTCACAGACGTAGTTGATAGATTAAATTACATTTATATATCTAATGGTGGCGACGTCGCAACGTCGTAAGATATATACGTAAACTGAACTGAACCACTTCAATTTATTTCTACAATTTATTTTTAAAGGATAATCTACTTACATCTTTACTCTTGTTAAAACAGAAGTGTTAATACTAATGTATCAATTTAAAAATTAGCCAAACGCTCAAACGATGCAAATATATTATGTAGGTAATTTGAGTAATAGGTTACGTGTTATTTTATGTAACCTATTACTAATAATTTATTTGTGAGGTCCATTGGCGAAGAGAAGAGAAGAAAATATTTATCATTAATATCTTAAACGTTATATAAAAAAATAAAACGTAAAACTAAATATAATTTATTATAATATGTATGTATAATTTCATAAAATTAAATTACAAAATATATATAGTAAATAATAGAAAACTGAACTAAACCAAACTTATTTATTTAGTGCTTATGATATTTTTTTAACCTGTATATAAATATATTTTAGTTTTCTTTAATGTATTAGTTTACATTATTATTGTAATTGATTCATTATGAAATAAAATGTTCTTACAATTTCAATAAAATTTAATTTCAATGAAATCAAAAAAACCTTAACATGACATAATTTTTGACTAAATTAACTCAAAACATAATTATATTCCATAATAAAACTTTAGATGAAAGTATACTTGGTTTTTATATTAAAAAACCAGTTGTTTAAGCGACTTTGATATAGCTATCAAGATCTTTTTATGTATCTTTATTAAGAATAAATGATCCCTGATTGAATAAACAAACACTACTTTCTTATTTATATAATATGCATAAATTATTGTTACGTCTGTGACAGGCTTTAAATTATAAAATTATTCCAGTTGACTTGATTTCTCTAGAATTGATTATTAAAATTGATCTAGAACGTTATTTAAGAATATCTCCTAATAAACTAAGTTTATGCATGTACGTATATAAGTACTTTTTTTTAAATTCCTAAACTTTCTATTCAATTTGAATGCATATTTGTAGATATTATAATTTCCAGAAAGAAAATTTGAATACGAAACGACATTGTAGTGCTTATTCATGGCTTCGCCTTTATCAATTTGGTCTAGAATCTCAGTGGAACTATCTCGTTTGACTGGTTAAAAGGTTTATTAATCTCTACACATTATAGATACACGGATGCGAGCATGCACGCACGTATGCACACAGAAACATAGACACATATAAACATACATATTTAGCTAACATCATGAAATGTTTATTCAATTAAGGGCAGATATTTCAATCACCAGATAAAAGTTATTCATAGGATAAAACAGAACGTGGAAGAATTAAACGATAAATGGATGATTAAAATAGTTGAATTGTTTAACCTTTACATTAATTTAGGTTATAATTTAATCGACGGATAACTTTATTACGAAGATTGAAAAAACATCTCTAAGGTACGTACATAATATTATAAACTTCTTGAGCCAAACGATGTCCACCGCTGAACGTAGGGTTACCCAAGTTCACGCCACGTATCTCCTTACGCAGAGCATTATATTATCGGGCTGGACGTTGTTTTACACGAAGTTTACCAAGAGTCTGGCTCTGCCAAGGCTCTGCGCTTTTAAATGCGAATCGTAGTATATAATTGACATGTGTCTAGATATATGTACTGGTAAATGCCATACATAGCACTAGTTTCCTCATTATTTTGACAATTGTCATATTCGTACGCTACGAGCAAAACTTTTATTTGATAAAATTATATGGTTTTTATTTATGACTTCCATTTTGGAATAAAATGATCATAATTATTATAGCTATCAATGAAATACATATTTGTACTTGTGGGTGTAACAGAGGTGTGAAATAAGAGCAATAACGTTATGTAAAACACGCCGATTACCTTGATTCAGCCTACTTCACACCTACGGAGATGGAACAGTGTTTGTATCATTTAGTTTTAAGTAGTAGTACTCTAATACACTCTAGACCACAAAAGCTAGCAGAAAATATAGGCAAAATCCATAAACCTCAATAGCAAAACGTTCCCATAATAAACTGCGGTGAATATGCATGTTTTTAAACCACACTTTAATCTTGCAAATAATAGGCATAACACCGTAAAATCAATCAAAGAAACCACTTTATATTTGGACTGTTTATGATCTAAAGTTATTTGCGGTTGCATGAACTGATACTAAAGCATCTATGTTTACCTACTTCTTACTTTATAATTAGCATAGAGTAAAATATTCTCTACTGCACGCAAGAAAGTAGTAATAGGTCGTAGGCAGTAAACTTTATAATAGGATAATTTAATATAACAGCCCATAAACGTCCCACTGCTGGGCTTGGGCCTCCCATTATTGGGGAACGCACAGTATATCAGTCACGCTTGTCCAAGGCGGCTTGACAGGTTTGACACATCGGTTATCTCAAAGTGCAGGTTTCATCACGATGTTTTACTTTACCGTTGTTAACACGTGGCAATTATAACAATATGCAAATTAGGGCAGAAAACTGCCTAAGTAGTGCATGCCGTGCACGCGTTCCGACCAGGATTCGAACCCACGCCCTTTGAGTTTAGGAGACGTGCGCTAGCCAATACGTTACCACGTCTTAGTAGGCTTTATAATATTGAATATTTTTTAATTATTGTTCGACCAAAAAGTCTACGTTAAAACATGTTCACCAAATTTTCTAAGCGTGATCCAATAAATTTAATTAACTATATAATGTTTCAGATTAATTAACGCAATTATATCAAGGCGAAAAATAGCAAATTTCAGTTATCAACAATTAACATCGATCCAGGCGTGTTGGAATGCAAACTGTTATTATCTAATACTTGTTGTTAACTGTAAAGTAACTTAGCTTGCTAGAATTAAACCAATCAATCAAAATTAATTTAAATCACAATAAACAAGGTGAAATCTCTCTTTTCTTCCACCTCTTCCCAGTTATTTGGGGTCGGCAAAATATGTCTTTTCCTTCCATTCTCTTCTATTCTGACATACGTCCTCTGTCTCACCACAAATTATTAAATCATGCTTCATATAATCCATCCATCTTGTCTGTTGTTCGGGATTCACGTAAAAACTACTGGGCCGAATAGAAATAAGTAGGCAGGCTTATCAAGGAATATTCTCCATGTTAAAAACTATCAGTTGAAACAAAATTCGTTAAATTATCAAAAGAGTGAAGGTTAAGAACAAATAATTGACAAATATTAATTTAATTCAAAATAGCCATGAACACTTTTCAATACATAACACTTTACAATATGTAGTTTAAGTATGTTTGTTTATGATATATCTAATAATCGGCACCACCTACATTGCCAGATTAGGTTAAACTATTCCTTAAGTTAGGTTGCCTGGAAGAGATTACTTTGAGCGATAAGGCCGCCTATTGTTTCTACCATGACAATATTATAATCGTGCATTTTTGAAATTGTATATTTGGTGAGCAATAAAGTCAAAAAATCAAATCAAAAACAATTTATTGATTAAAACATAATTCTCAATTTTTGAAACTCATTGGTCTCCAAACTAGGTCGACCTGTATCTTGGGGACCTTCTTCCTAATTGGTACAATTCTGATTGTGAAATTATTGATTACAGTTATATTCATTTTTAAAAAGTGTTATCTGTCTATCTATCTACTTTTCGATTGGAAAGCTATGATAGGCGTGTTTATAAATTAATATAATTTAATAAAAAATATGTCTCATCTGGTTATCAGATGGGTGAAGGTCAATCTTCACTATTTCCTCTACTAACTATTACGGCATATGGACGCCGAGAACAGCATATTTACTCTTCATTAGGCGTCTCAAAGAGATCACAATATAGTGCATTTAGCTAATAACATTGAAGCTCTTTTATGGCTGTCTCCTTTTGTTTACTTTGTGTTTAAAATTTGTGATTGGAAAAATAGCCTATTGTGTATTAAAATCTTTATGGTAGTCATTACCCAGGTGTGATTCTTGGAAAATTCAGCCCACGCGGTCGAGCAGACATATTGTATTTGGACAGTATAAAGGAATGCCCCAACTGAGAGGTGAGGCAGTCAATCGATAACCACAAGCGAGGCAATACGTGTGCACATTCGGTAATCTATATGGTGACGACTTTGATATATGTTTATTTAATCGTGCATTACGTTTGGACTAATGGTGTTCAGTTATTTTGTACCTGTGTTATACGTGTTTGTATAGTTCTAATAAATTCTATAGTAATTCTGACGGCATTTTAATTCGAGTCCCGTAACTCGTAACAATATTAATCATTAGTCGGCATACGTACGCAGCCTGTGAGATTTATTTATTTGCCACACAAAATAAGTTACAGCTGATATAAAGTACAAAAATATAGTATAATTAATATAAGGACTACGCTGACACTCTAAATATGTGAGCACATTTATATAAGATAATATTGATAAATTGTTAGGTAAGTGGTTGGTATAAATTACTTAAACAAAGTAAAACGAAAGAAACAAATTATTTAATGACATCAGGATGTTGCTGCAAATAATAGCCAAATTTCGCGTTTGAACTTAAAATATGTAGATTTAAAAGTGTCTACAGAACTATTGTTACTTACAATCTCATTATATAATCAGCACGTTCTTGTTAGTGGATTCTAAAAAGAAGTGTTATTTTTAAAAACATGTAGAGAAAGGAGATTTGTGATCTAAAGGAAGTCATAAGTCAGCGTCTTACCCTACAAAAAACTATTTAATGAACATATAACAAATTGACAGGTATGATTAAATCGCGTGTTGCCATGTAATTGGTACAGCGTACTTCAAATGAACATATAAGGAAGACAATTTGTATTGACAATTTAAAATTGTTTCCTTCCAAGAAATAATTTTATTATGGAAGCAATTATTATAAAACAGCGGCTCGCGGATATTGGGATTTTGTTTTTATAAGGTCGAGTTGGTTAATTTTGAATATCTTGTTAGCTATTTTTTTGGATGTTATCAAAATTATTTAATCTCTACAGGAATATTAAAAATTAACTTATATATAAATTTGCTGCGTAGACTGAAGTTCTCAAATGGCGCAAATATGGATCCTTAGAAAGAGGATACATATTTGTACCATTTGGAGTAGAGAGACTAGGTCCGTCAGGTCAATCCGCAAATAAGTTATACAAAGGTAGGAAAATCTTTGATGCCACTTATGACCAGAAGGGTGGTTTATAATTCGCACTGCGAATTAGTTTTGGTGGTATAGATGGAAGATGGAAGAGAAACGAGTTGTTTATACATAGAATAATATAGTTTTAATTTTTTGCAATACAGTTTTACTGACACAGTCAGTTGTAAACAGACAATTCTATATTTAACACAAACCAGCCTGTGATGAACTAAATAGTTCTCAACACTTCCTAAGGGGAAGTGTTGAGAACATTCGATACCATCCATCTTCAGGCATATCTAACTACAAGACAAACATGAGACATTCTCATCGTACTTAAGATGCCTAGACTCAGATCGCACACACACTTTTTAAATTTGCAGCGGCTTGACTCTGGATTATATTGCACGGATCATCTTCCGTGCATATATAATCCAGACGTATAACGTTCCTAGCTATATAGTCACGGACATAATGCGCCCTAATGTCTATGTGCTTAGTAATACGCTACAGGGTTATATGCTAGCTTGATAGCACTCTGGTTATCAACATATATGCAAATAGACAGATCAACACCTCTTACAAACGAATTATTATTAAATACCTACTAAAACAGTCTTGGAAGAGCACTATGTTCGATGGCTAGTTTCCACCAGCAAGCCAAATTTTCGGAAAAATAAAAATAATAAGAACTTGTAGCTTTAAGAACTTCAGCTTTAGAACTTACAAAGGCTATAATATAATATAATATTGAACTTGGCTCTCATTTGACATTTATGTTTTTGATGGGATTTACGTCCTACAAATACAATATAATAAGCTGTTTTTAATGCAGTACGATTGATATTCGTCTCCGTTTTTTGCCGAAGATAGAAATTGGATGGCACCGTTATCTGAGTATCGTCAAGTACCGTTCACTTAGGTATAGGTACCATTATGATTTTGAAATATCGGTAAAAACATTCGTGATCCGGTTTTACCAATAAGGAAACGAGTTTAAAACATTCCTGGAAAAGGTACCTTAATTAATTTAACCTCTCAGCAATCGAAACTGTTTCTTGGCTTTCAGATTGAAAGCAACCTCTTTTTTCTCTCCTGTGGATTTCCTTGCAGATAGAAGGCAGGGTTGATGCTTTCCTAGATCAGCTACTTCTTATTTGCACCAGTGATACTTAGAAGAACCAACCGATCCGACTGTCACCCTATGCTTTCTTCAAACTCCGATCCTATTTTGCACATCCTATATAACCGAGGCAGCGCAGACTGTTGGTCTTCTTCTCTCTAATATCCGTTAGATGGAAGGGTATTGGAGTTTAAAGAAAAAAGAATTCACGACTGATTGACAGCTTGTCTTCTTTAAACGGAGCTGCTTACATTCCAGGTTCTGATTAAGTTTGCTCCGTATATCCCTGCCCTTTTTCCTCACCCAACCTCTACGGGTGACTATGCGCGGATTATTGGTCCATTGGGCCGTTTACCAAGACCCGATCTCCATTACAGATCTATTCTGCTCTATGACTACTGTGACAGATGTAATCAACTCACTGCTACTTTAACTTAGTAATTATGCGAACTATGCCAGTGACCTTGCTTCTCTTAAGTATATCCTCATTTCAAATTTTATCCATAAGAAGGATACCTAAAATTACTCGGTCCTTACCCGCGACTTTTTTGTAGATTAGTCCTGTCTCCAGTGTTCACATTGCGCTATAGAGTACTACTATCGCTTCGCCAATGCAGCCGCAACAAATATTTCTTTTTCAGGACTACCCACATAAACATTTTTTTTTTAATTTAAGTGTATTTCCGGCACGAATCTTGAGCGGTTGATGGAGTAGTAAAAATCGCTATAGACATTGAACGTAACCAATGTGATGCAATTTATCGACATATTAAAAATATGTTTTCTCTTTACTTGAAAGGGACAATACCTCACACTTCGAAAAGAGCCACAATATCACTGTCTGTGGGCTAAAGGGACTGCTCAAGAATCGTACCGGGAACTATATACTATATATATGTAACTGTATATATATATATATATATAAAATTCATACGTCTGTAGTGCAACGAATTGCTTGATATCATGTAAACATATGTGTTTATACATCAATAAAGTATTTTATTAATTATGAGCTAAACAAGATAAGCAATAAAAAATAACGCTCAAGGTCTTAATTGGAACGCGGTAGTAAACTAATTTGTATGAATGCGCAATCAATCACAGAAACTTGCAAGCTTGTTCGTGACATATCTATATTATTTTATCAAATGTAATAAATATGTATGTAAGGCTGTGTTTACTGTCATGATAAGTGCTAATCAAGGTGCTTGTGATAGAGATATTATTTAACTTGAGTCTGATTTGTTATTATATTAAATACTAGCAGTCCCGGCAGACGTAGTCCTGCCCTAAAAAAATAAAAATCTAGAACCCGATTCCAGCGCCACTTACCGGGTATAATTGTAAATCTAAACTTTCCCCACTCACCCCACACTCAAACACACAAACAAAGACATCAAAATGGGTTCAGGAAATTAGGAGGATCCTAGAACCCGATCCCAGCGCCACCTACGGGTTCCAATTGTGAATCTAAATAAACCGGGGACCCACTCAAACACACACAAAAAAAATTGTCAAAATCGGTAATCTTTCTCAAATTATGTCCGTACATACATTTCGACGATTCATTTCTATTTATATATATATATAAATAAAACTTGTTTTCGATTTTATTTGTATTCTAGGTTTTTAGAGTTATATTTATTGTATTGATATCTAGACGTATGTAAGGCGAGTGACATGTGTGATTTATAAAAATATTATGTTATGATGTAATGAGGTCTGATGGAAGTGAAAGAGTTGCATTAATTAAAAACAAAGTCGAAATGTTGTACTGTGAAGTTATATATATTCGTGTAAAAACAAGAAAGAAGAAAGAATTATAATTTAGTGGCCAGGTTCCAGTCTCCCTTTAGAGAGCGGCAGCAAATTAATAGTACCTGTGATGTTGCAAATGTCCATAGGCAATGGTAACCGCTTTCCATCTTGTGTTCTGGCTTTACTGGCCCGGTTCCAGTTGCCCCTTCGAGACTGGCAGCACTTTTGATGTTGCAAATGTTTATAGGCGACAATAACCACATTTCATCAGGTGGCTGTCTGCTGTTGTCCAAAAATAAAAACAGTCGAAAAACAATCTACTAAATAAAAGTATTTCCATATTCGTTTCTAGAATCTTCGTATCTCTTACATAAGTATTCTTTTTCCATACTAATACTAAGAACTTATGAACCGAGTTTCGTGATATTTGATGTAGAATATCAATAACGTAGATAAACATGTAATACACTATTTTTCGTCTTAGAAAATTTAAGAGATCTCGCTGGATACAAAGTTTCTATGTTTAGAATATTTATAAAATATTTCCTTTAAAGTTTTGCTAAAATGTAATAAAATTTAACACACCAGTGTTTACAAATCACTTTATAAAAGCTAATTTAAAGTTACAATGTAAAAAGTCATAAATCTTATTAAATCCCATACAACTGACATTCGCAATATTGGAAAAACACAAACGAAATTGCTAAATGCAAATTACATGCAATTTTACGCCCTAAACTCTAAACTGTGTCCAAAACTTGATTTGACTTTTATTAAATTTCATCCACTCCTGTACGCAACTATTGCGTTGTATGTATGAAATATGTATGTTGGTTCTTGACATTACGTTGTTAATGACATGTTATATGTGATTTTATATAAAGTAAGCTGATAATACCTCCTCATTTATTTATACATTTTTAATTCATGTGTTATATTTACAGCTTAAAATGAATTACTTTAGGCTCTGTATCTTGCTATTCTTAATTTCGGGGTTAAAAGTAAATAAAGATACAAAGACCTGCTCATAAGCAAGAAGAAAAACCAAATAAAAAATGTCATATAAACAGTGATGCTAAAATGATGTTTATTTATTGCACGAGTTCAGCAGACAGGCAGACGGCCCTTCTGATGGAAGGCGGTTTATCATTGCCTATGGGCATTTGTAACTCCAAAGGTGCTACCAAGGTACTGCCGCTCTGTAAAGAGAGACTGTAACCTGGCCGCTAATGCCGGAGCACAACTTAAGGTTGCTATGGCGGCATACTCTAGACCAGGGGGTGGTAGCCATCCAGACGGGTAAATTCCCTACCACCTGGCTGTGGGTTCTTTTGTTGCCTATTACGACAGGCAACCGGGGCGCAGGACGTATTCTTTCTACGTTCCTACACGGATTCCATTGAAGATACTTTGTCAGAATTTGCAATGCAATTTTGTTGCCCATCTGTGACAGGCGACGGGCGGCCTGTCGTAAGAGGCCACCCCACAACCATGGTCTAGAGTATGCCACCATAACAACCTGGTTTGTGTTCTGGCATTAGTGGCCAGGCTCCAATATCCATTTAGAGAGCAAGAGCCCATTTGTAACACTTTTGGTGCTGTATATGTCCATAGGCAATGGTAACCGCTGTCCGTCATGTGGGCCGTCTGCCTGTCTGTTGAACATTTTTTTTTATAGCTGGAGTACAGCAAACAGGTTGACGGCCCACCTGGTGGAAAGCGGTTACCGTCGCCTGTAGACGTTTGCAACACCAACGCGCTGCCGACCTCGAAGAAATACGAAATTGAAAAAAATTAAGCCACGTTCAGAATAATAAGTAAATAACTCCATTTCAGCACCTAGTCAATCATATTTCTTTTTGATTTTTAAAATTACGTAGATGTGGTATCAACAACTCTATACGATACTATCTTAAAAGCATGTAACGTGTATGTGCATCACGCACGCGCGGTGTAGTTCTCGCTAAACGCTATCTCGAAAGCGTGGGAAGGACATTGCTATGTCTATTGTATACAATCGAACATTTCTATTGTTATTTTAATTTAATATTCATGTAAATACAACGTTAATTAGGAGATTTATCGTGTTAGAGAATTATCAAAATCAAAATATGCTTATCGTTGTCCAAATCTTTCCCATGCCTCCTTCTATAGATAGATAACACTAATACTCACGAAAATATATAATTATGTAAAAGGACATTTACAAGACTTTCTTGACAATATAAAAGGCGGAGCGATATCTTCCAGGCAACCTACTTTGGAATTAGTAATTCTTGGCTAATTTGGCAATGTAGATTGATGTACATAATCACGCTGTTGTATTAGTAATCTGACCGATGTCTGAGTGAATAATAAATAAATAAATATTTTGTAAACTTCAGATTAAATTTTGGATCTCTTAGACGAGGCTAATGTGCATAAAAGGTCTACATATTATGCTTTATGTATCATAGCGGCCCATCCCGGCTTCGCATTGGTTTATGGCACTTTTTTTTCACATCGGGTGACATTATTGAAGTTTTAGTAAGGATCCCTAATTTTTTATAATAACAAATATAGCCTATGCTATGCAGGAATAATGTAACATTCTAATAGTGAAAGAATTTTTAAAATCGCTCCCGTAGTTTTTGTATTTATTCGTTACAAACATACAAAAAAACAAATTATTAAAATTAATAAATAAAATACTATGAAATGAAAAACAGAGATTGTTGTTCTCAGCTTTGGGACTATTCAACTAAATGTCAGCTGAAAGCGTAGGAGTCAATTGAAAGAAATCCAAGAGGTTGATCGGTAGCGAACACATATAATATAAATATAAGGCTTCAAAAACTAGAGCATCGACGCCGGGTTGCTAGTCTATCGGTATTCTATAAAATGAATTTCGGAGAGTGTACCATTACCAGTATACCATTCCGTCTTCGGACGACAAGGCGCTGTGGTCAACGCCGTCGTTTCACTATGGCAAAACTACCCGTGCGAATGAAACATTTCGCCTCCAGGTTCCTCCGGCGTACGACTGTGGGTCGCACTACCAGAGTTCATGTTTCCCGAAAAGTACAATCAGGATATCTGCAATTCTCGTTCGAAGTAGTATTTTTTGGTAAGCGTGCTCCATCTTCGACCGCATCATCGTTTAATATTAGGCCTGATCGTGGTCAAATGCGAACCTATTTATCATGGAAAAAGACACACTCGCTGCAAGCGGCCGGCGAGTGTCGAAGCTAATTCGTGATTATCAATAATTAAAATTTTATTTAAAAACATTTACGTTCTAAGTTGACTAAACGCAGTCTTGTAAAATTGAACTTTTTATTTTAAAAAAAATTACCCGTGCTGTATTTTACAGAGGAACCCCCCAAATATTTAAACGACTATATAGATCCTTACGTAACTAAAATTTTTAACGTCATTATCTCCGTTATACATATATTTATATATGCAGAAAATCTTTGTACCCCTTTTTAAGCGTATTACGGTCACGGAAAAGTATGAAATTTGGTATAAATAAAGTTTATATCCAGAAGAAATGCATAAAACTATTTTTTTGTATTACAAACAGATTGAATGGAATTAAACATTCATTTTTAACGCTTATACAATATAGTCGGTCAATGTTTTGCCAGGCAGTAGGGTATTTGCCCTTTTGGATGGTTACTAACCCTGGTCTAGAGTATGCTGAGGTATTATATTAACAACCTCAACCTGGCATCACTGGCCAGATTCTAGTCCCCCTATGAGACGAAGAACACATTTGTAGCATCTTTGGCGTTACAAATATCTTTTGTCAGCCTATCTAGTAGACGGGCTTTTGTTTGACGAGGAGAAATCCACTTACAGACATCTCACCATGCGGGGATCACGGTGAGGGCGTGTGGAGACTCACCGGCCTGCTGCCGAAATACCCTCTAAAACTCCCCGTGTTCCTTCCACTCGCCTACATCCAGGGCCGTGAGAAGTGGCTATCGCCTGCTCGCCCTGGAAGGCACCACCCGAGGCGGCCTCATCCATTTTCCACGACAAACAGAATGGAGAACGCGAAACAATTCCGCTCCCTCATCCAGCGGCCTTTAGTGCAGGTGAAACCACCTCAGAGTTTCACCCGCAGCCATTTGCTCAAGGCACTGGAAATCAACCAGGCCAGACTAGAGCCGGAGTCTTCGTCTGCGCGGGCGCGAAGCCAAGGTTTGACGCCCCCGCTCTTCTCCGGGTTGTTCCGGTAGATAGACTACAGTAACAAAACTTTGTCAAACACGAAGACTTTGGTCAAACAGTTAAGTGGAAATTATTGCCAAAGAATTCCATCATAAAAAAATTAATTACGGTCGAAATTCAATCACTAAGCTACTAGTATTAATGAGATTCCAAACCAATGACTAATTGAGGAATATTGATTAGTAATTGAAATTATAACCACAATATTAATTACAATGTAAACATTAGGTAATAAATATAACGTTACAATAGAGAACGTTACACGAAACCGGCGTTTTGTAACGTATTACATTTCTTGTCCTTGTCCTATCGTGATTTGTAATGTAAAACCCCTTACGAAGGTGCAATGAGTAATGGGTTAATAAATTTATATGTAACATTAGCAGAACCTACCATTTCGTTTGCGCGGTACATTGACATTTTTATTCTGAAAGAAAGACAGAAAATAATGTTTATTTAGTTACTTAAATGATAATTATAACAAAAGAGGTCAATAACAAACAAAAGGTTAATAAAACTACGTTTAAACGGTTTTAAATTTATTAGATTTGATTTTTATTATTCTGAGGATTCGGCCACTTTTCAGTAGCCGTGATTACGGAAGAAAAAGGTTTCAAGTGTCAATTGAGTATTGTTGTATAGTACAGATGACATCTTTATCTTCCGTGATTCCACAGTTTTATTATGTGTTATTACACATAATAAAACTGTGGAACTTAAGAAAATACAAAAGATTAACTTAATCCTAAAGAGTTTCTAACTCGGCATATTCTCGTTAATAACAACCAGCGCTGGTCTTCTGTTAGAGCCTAATGATAACGTTAAGTTTACAGAAAAAACTAACAAATACTTAAATGTTTTAGCTAAGAAAAATGCCAGAGACTAATTAATATTAGGTAATATACTGAGAGAAAATAAATAATGCACAAAAGATATGTTAGAAAAATATAAGCAGATAATTGTTTATTAAAATGTGTGCAGTTTATTAAAATGTGCAAATACATATTTCATTTGTTATAATCTATACTAATATTATAAAGAGAAAAGATTTGTATTTTTGTTTAAACTCAAAAACTACTAGACCGATTTAAAAAAAAAGTCACCATTCGAATGCTACATTATCCCTGATTAATATAGGCTATATAAAAATTAGGGATCCATACTAAAAATTCAATAATGTAAACTACCAATCTAAAGAAAATACTTGGCGCTGGAATCGGGTTTTACGGTTTTGATAAAATTTTATGTGTTTGAGTGGGTCCCGACGTGGTTTAGATTCACAATTAGATCCGGTAGGTGGTGCTGGAATCGGGTTCTAGATTTTTTATTTTTTCAGGGCAGCACAACGTCTGCTGAGATCTCTAGTTTTAATAAATAACAGTATTTATAATTTACTGTACATTTTAACTATGTTTATACAAATTATAATAAAACTAAGACAATATAGTAAAGTAATACAATAAAATTGATTGATTAGCCTATTTGGGACCATCGGATGGGCGACGCCCGGTCGGTCGCCCCAAGTACCGGTGGAGGGACAGAGTGGAGGCTGACCTGTGTGAGCTTCAAGCCCATAACAGGCAAGAAATCGCACAGGACAGAAGCAGGTGACGTCTTCTTGTCTCGGAGGCCAAGACACATTTTGGGTCGCTGAGCCAACGGAGTTAGTTAGTTAGTTAATACAATAAAATTAAACTTAAATTAGTGATACTGTTTTCTACCCATAGTCACTCGAGACTATAAATAGAGCCCAAGTCACCGTCCTCAACGAGTAGGGTGCCCAAAAGTTTGGCTACGTTCTCTCACTAGATCGCCATACCGATCCGTTTCCGATGTAGGCACCAGCCCTCTGATGACCCGAAGAATTAATGAGTCGTTTTGATAATTTTTTGTAGAGACTTATGGCTTTTTTTATATAGCCGTGCTACAATGAATATCCTGATTACAGCTTTTAGAGCCGATCCTTTCGCTCTGATACTACATACAGAATATAAGCGTGAAATGTTTAGCCTTGAATTAATCATGTTTCATACGGGGAGTGACAGTTCCGGTGCCTGACTTGTCCTCCCGCCTTTTTTTTGTTAACGAGGAGAAATCCACTTACGGACATCTCACCATGTGGGGATTATGGTGAGGACGTGTGGAGACTCGCCGGTCTGTTGCCGGAATATGCACTAAAACTCCCCGTGTTCCTTCCATTCGCCTAAATCCAGGGCCGCGGCAAGTGGCTAGCGCCTGCCCGCGTCGGCCCTGACAAGCGCCAGTCGAGACAGCAACAGGCAGAATGGGGAGCGCAAAACAACTCCGCTCCTTCATCCGCTCATTCAGACTTAGATACGGCGCTGAAGGTCATCCAGGCCCACCTAGCGCTGGAGTCTTCGTCTGCGCGGGGGCGGAGCTAAAGCCCCACGCCGTAGCGGCGAAAGATCGGCGCTGCTTAACCCAAGGGGTCAAGACCGGACTCTCGCCGCTTGTCACTTGTCATGAAACTGTGTCGCTGGCTTGTTGCCCTCCCCAATATCCCAACTCTTTTACTATCCCGTCCCCCCCATCTCGTCCCGTGGGAACGTAATAATAATAATAATCTATTATCATTCTTTTCTATGGTTTTAGAGTTGCTAAATGTTATTCCAGGGGTTTTTCCTATGAAGCCGTATATGTAATATCTCATCACTTAATAATGTAAATAAAATCAATAAATTGCCTTTATAACGCGTAAATGCGTGCGGATGTTGCTAAATTCGGTAAATATGTTTCTCAATCGATTACACCTCGAAATACTATAGTATAGGTTAAGGTTACTATTTGTATTCTATGAAATTAAAATATCAATATTGATGTAATTATTTATCTTATTTGAATTACAACAACTAATTATGTTTACATAGCCTTGGAAGTATACCTATATAACACACGAAACTAATAAGTTCGATAAGTTTAATGTACATTTAGTTAATTAAAGAAGCTATTTCATTAATATTCTAAACGTACTTACAAATAAAACCATAAAATAAATTAAATACTAAAAATAAGCGATATATACAAATTAATATAGAAAGTCCAGTGCCACACCGCTATCAGGTGGGATCGTTTCCAAAAGACTTGCCTCATTCTCTCTCTTTGAATAGGAACGCTAATGCGGTGCTCCAGGTATAGACCAGCCTATTGGTCACGTGAAACATTTACTAAACATTTGGACTGTCTCATAAAATTTGTACGCCTCAAGCCCCCATGGTCCCAGGGTCGCGACCCTAAAAGCCGCAAATATATAGTCATTACTGATCCCTGATTATTATCGGTGTTTCACGTTAGTGGCTGGAAGATGGGACGTCGCCAGGAACGGAGAAAGGATTCAATTTCCTGCGGCCGGGCTGCCTTACGTAAAAGGCGTCAAAACAACCCACAGCCGGGTGGTAGGGTGTTTTCCCATCTCGATGGCTACCACACCATAACAACCTTGAGTTTTATTCCAGCATTAGTGGCCGGGTTCCAATATCCCTTTAGAGAAAGGCAGCACATTTGATTTTACAAATGTCCATAGGCGATGTTAACCGCTTTCCGTCAGGTGGGCCGTCTGCCTGTCTGCTGGACTCATTCAATAAAAATAAAGTATTGACAAAAGACGCGTTCTATATTAAAGGGCGACCCATACTCCAGGGCTCCAATGGTATATAATTAGCACTAGACAAAACTGCAACTCAAACTATACATATAAAAATGATTACTAGATTACATAGTATAATATGTTCAAATCAGCACAGCCTTGTAAAGGTTTAGATACCCTCATCATAGTCGGTTAGACTAAATAGAGTTAACAAGACGCATGCGTGCTTCTATACTTATATCAAAATTACATCTCAGGAGAAATAAAAGCCGTGATAGCTTAGTAGTCAACGCATACGGGTTTCAAACTGGAAGCATGCACCAGTTACAGCAATTTTTTGATCTAATGTGCTTAATGTTACCATTACCACGTGCTAACGATGAAGGTAAACATCGTGATGAAACCTGCACAACGAGATAATCGATGTGTCAAAACCGCCAATCCGCCTTGGATAAACGTTGCGTATTAACTGTCTGTTCCCTTATAAATGGGAGGCCCAAGTCCAGCAGTAGGACGTTTATGGGCTGTTATAATTTATTGTTCATATACCATTCTCTTCCCACTAATTATTTTTGAGGCACAAATTCACAGTTTTCCCTGGGATCTGATTGCCTTGTTACAACGCTACTAAGAAGTTGACGAGACCTTGAAGGAATAATACGATCTGTACATTTAAAACATAAATTATAAAATATATATACCTACTAGGATATGGCCGCGACGTCGTCCACGCTTGCCTTAAAATTCCCGCGGTATTCCCAGTACCTACTCAAAGTACCACAGTATTTAAAAAAGAATGTAAGCTGTAAAACTGTACCGGAATAAGTTATTTTTTATGCACCCGAACAACTAGAAGCCGCTCCCGGGAAAATTCCCGTGGGATTCCCGGGATAAAAAAATCACACATTGTATTGCGTAAAATTTGTAATCGATCAGTGAAAAATCACATGGGAATTCGATTGTTTTAACGTGACCATTTTAAATCATTCGCAGAAAAATTTCCGCAGGATTCCCAGGATAAAAAGTACCTAGCGCAAATTTTAAGTGTAAATAATTTACTGTCGATCAGCGAAAACCGCATCGAAATCGGCCCAGTAGTTTTTACAACAAACCACAGGACAAACAAACAAGAAACCTAATAAAAATTGCATCGTGTTCTCCGTCGTTTATATAGAGTATCCCAATTGTTGTTTTTAAATAGCTTCAATATACAGACACGGCATGTTTAGGATTTTATAATATCTATATATATAAAAATCAATTGCTGTTCGTTAATCTCGCTAAAACTCGAGAACGGCTGGACTGATTTATCTAATTTTGATTTTGAATTATTTATGAAAGTCCAGGGAAGGTTTAAAAGGTGAGTAAATATGAAAGAAATGCTTGGAATATAGTAAAAACAACAATTTCCCTTTCCCTTAGAAAGTATTCCTACCTGTCAAACAATTGATGTTCGTCCCGTCGTTTAGAAATCAATTAAATTTAAAAGTCGTTCAGAAATCAAATAAAATTTAAAAGTGAAGTTTAGTTGAAACATTCTGCAATTATCATTCAGCTTTTTTATTTATTGATTCTGAGGCGGTACGAAGTTTGCCGGGTCAGCTACTTATAGATAAAGATTCGCCACAAAGTTTTACAGCTATAAATCCATAGGAAAAGAAGTCAAGTATAGGGGCTCTAGCATTTCTAATTGCACTGTATTAGTATGCATCGGCCGCGTCGAGTTTACGCGTGACATGGCGGATAAGATAGCTAAGGAATGCCGCTCGAAATGGTCTAGCCGGGTCACGAAAGCGGGACTGCTGTCACCTTGACCTACTTCACTAAAGTACAATAGATGAGAGAGACGGAACACCGAAAGAGATGAAAGAAAATTGATTGTTTGGTCCAGTGGCTTAAGCATTTTGTCGACTAGTTCATTCGAACACAAAGGTCCCAGATTTGAATCCTAGCATGGTAAAAGCGAAGATTAGTGGTTAGCGCACTCGCTTCTCAAACTCAAAGAACGCGGGAATCGTGTACCACTAATGGCCGGTTCCTATGACTTACTATTCATTCAGTTGCCTAACAGTTGAGTTTTGACATTACTTGTCTATAGAGCTTATGTCAGTAAGGCAAATGAACGATCGATAAGGTATAGAAACCAGCTATAAGGCAGCTTCAGCTATCGGTGAAGGAAAACATCGCGATGAAACCGATGATCAAGATAACCGATGTGTCAAATCCCCCAACTCGCTATAGATGTGCGTGTTGGGTATACTGCCCGCTCCCCTTATAAATGGGAGTCTTAAGCCAGCAGTGGGATGGTAATGGGCTGTTGATATTGTTACATGTCGTCAAAGTTAAGCGCACAGCTGCCTGTAGTAAGCGCAGTTTATTGTCTTCCCGGATTAAGGAATTCTTTTGTGTTTTGAATTTGTAATGAAGAAAAAAAATGCTACTGTTGTTCTACTTGTTTTATAACTATCATTAGCGTCGAAGTAATCCTTATTGTTATTGTTTTCGACTTTGTGGCCGTTCACAGGTGTGCAAATGACTATTTCTCGGAAACTCAGTGCGCGCGGCCTATTTCTTTGTACTGTGTAACGAGTATAAGACAATGTCCGAATGGAGGGGCGGGCAGTCAAGCGACGACTACGAGACTAGTAAGACGTTTGTAGTACTCTCGATTAGCGATATAGACGACGGACTTTACGCGTGTCGAATTGCATCGAATCGTGCAGTGTGAACTGGTTGCATCCAGTTTTATTTGTATTTGTTTTATACGTTTTTGTACAGTTCTAATAAATTCTATAGTAGTTCCAACGGCATTTATAGTTCGAGTCCCGTAGCTCGTAACAATATATTAAAAATAAGATATTATAATTAAAAATAGCTTTAGAAATAAATTATTTTATACATTTTAGTTTTTGAAGTCGGTTTTTTAAACGAAGTTTTTTTTTATTTGTTACTTTTTAGTGTCTAGCAATGGGTAGGCCTACGAAAGGTGCCGCGCGCCTTAAAAAATATAGGTCCCAAGAAACGGGAACGGAAAATAAATCATAAAAAAAATATTCATAAAATTAAAACTACTGGGCCAAACTATTTTAAATTTTAGGGGACCAAATGGCAACTAATCCGCATCAAACTAAAGAAGAATCATGTAAATCGGATCCTAAATCTCAGCGTAATCGGTGTACATACATAAAAAAAAATACCAAAGTGCAAGAGATCGCTTTAAGCTATAAGGCCGCCGGCAATACAATAGTATTGCCTAGAAAATATTGTATTTTTTTTAAATTGTTTATTTTGGTGTGCAATAAAGTGTTATCTATGTATGCTTTTTTCTTTTGAGGTGTACTCCAAATGGACACCTTACTGCCCAGGGATAATACTACCGTTGGATTTTCGTGGCATGCTTCCGATTTTGCATTTTTTTTAATAATTATATTTATTTATTAGGCAATTATATTTCTTATCATTCTTGTTTCATGATTGTTTTATGGCATAGTTTCTTTTGCATGATTTTAAATGCGCTGCAAATGTTCTTTTCGCAGTTTAACGCAAAATACTGTATGTACCACAATTAATGAGTCATTCCACTTCGGTCCAATGTCGAGAGTGGTTCAACACGCAAACATAGTATAACAGTAACAAGTCACGATCCTGTTAAACGACCTTGCAAGATGGGCCTAGAATGCTATACAGTCGTGTTTAATGGATATTGCCTTTAAATTTATTAAGAAAAAAGATAGAAAACATTTATAGCTCACCAAAACAAACAATGCAAAAATGCATATTTACAACATATAAATACATATCTTAGAATGTGTCCAGAATGAGACTTTTAGACAAAGTTGTGGAGTCAATTTAAGGCTATTAGTACAAATTAATAGTATTCTGGCAGACCCATCTTCGAATGACGCCAGAATTCTATATAAACTGGTAGATATAAGAAATCGGTGATTAGATACTATGTTCTGTTATACTACGTAATTGTACTTACCAGGGCAGCATGGTCGCTTAAGCGACAAAGCCCTTGAATTATGAAATAAATAAAATACATATCTACCATAAATAAATAAATGTTTATACACGAATATATACATACATTCAGATCTTATCATAT
The DNA here is from genome assembly GCA_039645545.1 of Dendrolimus houi. NCBI lineage: Eukaryota > Metazoa > Arthropoda > Insecta > Lepidoptera > Lasiocampidae > Dendrolimus > Dendrolimus houi. The sequence goes on from CM077136.1 coordinate 12,623,495, forward strand.
TCCAACGACAGGTAATTAGGTAGTACTTAAAATTCAGTTCAAATTTACTTATGTACTTAATACGTGTATACCAGCGTTAAAAACCATCTCTTCTAGGTAACTTAATTTCTCCCTCTTACCTCCAGGTGAGATTCGAGGTAGATAATAATAACAGACCATAAATGTTCCACTGCTGGACTCGGGCCTCCCATTATAGTGAGAACGGACAGTATACCCGCCACGTTTGTCCAAGGCAGCTTGGCAGGTTTGATACATCGGTTATCTCGATGTGCAGGTTGCATCACGATGTTTTCCTTCCCCGTTGTTAGCACGTGGTAGTTGTAACAATATATACATTAGGTCAGAAAACTGCCTAAGTGATTGTATGCGTTCCGGCCAGGGTGGAACCCGCACCCTTTGAGTTTGGGACGAGTGCGCTAGGCATTACGCTACCACGACTTTTTTAGATATCTTGTCTGTTTGGGGTTCGAGGTAGCGGGAGACCCAACTCTCCGGCTAACAAATGGTGGGGCCAGCCCGTGAAGAGGCCAGTCGTTGTTCGTGCGGGCTGAAGTTGAATGCACAAGCGGCCCACAACCCGGACAAGGGACGTTCGAGGATCGGCCAGGGGTATTAGTGGATATCCTGAACCGTGGCGAGGCAATAGCATTCTTGCGGGATGCTAGTACCACCCTGACGAGGCGAATCCCACACACGGGCCGCGACCTTTTCCCCTGCCGCTGTTTATGACCCTCAATCGGCTTCCGCTGGTAAAAAATAAACTGGCAAAAGGACGGCCAAAAACAAGGGAGCGAACAATTAACTCGTAACATGGAAGGACAATACTAAGATGGAAGGACATATATATATATATATATATATATATATATATATATATATATATATATATATATATATTAGGTTGGGGAAAAAGTTTCTTCGCATTTTATATAAAAATTCAAAAGGTTTTTTTATAAAGTTTATTTACATTTGACTAAAGTATGTAGGTGCCATTTTGTTGGAACACTTTTTGCCATCTTGTAGGTAGGGACGTGATCCCATTGCTATAAAAATTTTGGGGCTTCTGATCAAAAAACTGCGACAAGTGGTTTTGGCAGTCCTCTCGTGATGTTAACCTGACACTGCCTAAGAAATTCTACAGAGTCCGAAACAGGTGAAAATCTGAAGGTGCAAGGTCAAGACTACACGGCGGATGCATTAACACCTCCCAGCCAAACTCGTAATTTTTGCTGAGTGGCTAAAGATGTGTGAGGTCTAGCGTTATCATGGTGAAAAACCACACCCCTTCTGTGATTAATTCCGGCCGCTTTCTCTCAACTTTTTGCTTTAATCTCATCAGTTGTTCGCAGTATAGTTCAGAATCGATGGTCCTGCCTGGCGGTAACAGCTCATAATGAATAATGCCCTTCCAATCTCACCATACACACAGCATCACCTTGTTGCGAGTTAACCCGGGTTTCGCCACACTCTGTTAAGCCTGACCGGCCTTTGACCGCGATCTTTTTCGCACGTTCTTGTCGTAGGTGATCCACTTTTCATCACCAGTTATCAGCATCTTCAAAAATGGTTCGGTTCATTACGTCGTAATAAAGAATCACAAATGAGTACACGGTTCATTAGGTTTCTTTCAGTGAGCTCATGAGACACCCAAATATCGAGCTTTTTTGTGTACCCAGCTTTTTTCAAATGCGCCAAAACCGTTTTGTGGTCAATTCCCAGTTCTCCAGCTACATCGTAACTACTAATATGCCGATCTTGCTCCACTTTTTCAAAAATGGCATGAATTTTGTCCGTAACAGGGCGGCCAGAACGACGTGCATCTTTGATATCAAAATTTTAGGATTGAAAACGCTTAAACCAAATTTGCGCTACTCTCACAGATACTACATTAGGTCCATAAACATCACAATGTTTTTTGCGACTTGTGTTGCGTTTTTACCTTTTTTGTAGTAAAATTTTAAAATGTATCGAATTTCTTCATTAGATTCACTCATTTTAACAATAAGAAAAACAAATGAAAATCACACATTTTCCTAATTTGAATTTGGAATTGTCTTCTTTAAAATTAAAACTTTTTAATGATACCAAAACCAGCCAGATACAAATGGTATAGCCAAAGAGATCTTATTACAAGTTCACACATACTATATGCGAAAAGACTTTTTCCCCAACCTATTATATATATATATATATATATAATAGGTTGGGGTCTCTTTGACGGCCTCTGTGGTTGAGCGGGCTAAGCCGTTGCCGGCCTACCTCACTATAACGCAGAGGTTCCGGGTTCGATTCCTGGTATAGTAAATTTCGGAAACGTATTTTCATCGTTATTTACTATGGTCTGGGTGTCTGGGATCGGCCCCAGAGTAGTACGTTGTATATTACCCATAACACAAGCGTAACTTGCTTAATTTGGGGATATACAATATGTGTGTTTGTCTGCCGATTATTATTATATATATATATATATATATATATATATATATATATATATATATATATATATATATATATATATATATATTTATATATATATATATACGCCCACTATAAAACTTAACTAGTAACAACACTTACGATACAGGTGTCGCCATCAATCCTCCTGGCGACAGTCCTAGTATTTTTTTAACATCATGTAAAATTTTCAATCATATTTTTAAGAGTTAAAACATATTTTTTAAACTTAATTCAGTTTTTTTTGTAGTAAAATTTTCTACGGACCTAAATTTCGTACCTTTTTTGGAAATTTAACTTAAAGCAGTATTTGAAAATTTACACGCTTCTTATATTTATTTGTTGGTGTGTGTGATGTTTATTGGTGTTGTATTTGTGTTGAGGTGTAACTTCAAATTAATTATAATATTATTTCCTTTTAATTTTTATACTAAATAACTTAATTCAGTTATAAATTAAAATTCCCAATAAGATTCTTTTTAATTTGCTTTTTTCCTTGCTCAACGGTTACAAACATTATCATATCACCTTTACACACAGAATGTCTTCAACTATTAATTAGATTTTTTACACCACTCAATATGAAAAGACAACTTCAAGGTAAATAAAATTCATTAACGCAACTCACATTGTGTAAGTATAAACAATTAAATACAGTTTACATAAAACATTGCGAAACGGCATGGGATGGGATTCGTTTAAAACGTCGTTCACACAAATTTATTTCCTTTCCTTTCTTATTGGACTACAGTGGGCTCACGGCCTACCTGTTGGAAAGTGGTTACAGTCGCCTATGGCCCTTTGAAACAACAAAGGTACTACTAGTACGATGTCAGTCTCAAAGGAAGTGTGGAACCTAGTCACTGATAACGGAAAATAACTCAGGGTTGTATTGCGGCATACTCTGGTACAGTAGTGGTAGCCATCCAGAAGGGCAAATGCCCTTTTACTAAAGATAATAAAAAGAAAAATAAAAATAAAAGAAAAACACAAAATACCCTGATTAACGTGTGCGTCAGGAGAAGAAGAATGTAAATATATAAAAAAATGCCCTTTTACCTGTCTGTGGATTGTTTTGTGGTGACAAGAGGTGTTTTGTGGCCGCAAGAAAAGTATTATTTCTCCGTTTCTGCACGGATTTCTTTAGCTATTTTTTTCTGTGTATTTTGAATCAATCAATCAATAATAAGACGTTGACACCTTATTGAATAACGTACGCGCGTCTCAAACTCACTTTTTGAACGATTTGGGTTCAAATCCTGGCCGCAAAGCATGTGTAACAGTTAGAACAACTCAGAATGGTTTAGAGCAAGAAAAGAACAGCAACTGGTTACTGTAGCTTTAATTAGTGAACGTTACAGCTCAAATACAATGAGAAATTTAGATAATATTTTATATGAGATAATAATATTTTAGAACAATATTTTACATGAGATATAATTATATTTAAATTATTCATGTTTATAAATAAATCGAACACAGTAAAAAGCTAGCGGTTTTGTCAACATTAAATTAAAATGTAGCAAGATCTCTATGGTCATAATTGTCTACAGTGAATTATGAGACCTTGTGTTATAATCTACACAATTACCACATCATATTTGAAATCATTACTGTTACATATAAATATTGTTACATGCCGTCAAAGATAAGCGCACAGCTGCCTGTTGTAAGCGCAGTCCATTGTCTTCCTGGATTAGGAATTCTTTTGTCTTTCGAATTTGTAGTTAAGAAAAACATGCTATTGTCTTTTTACTTGTTTTATAACCATCATTAGCGTCGAACTAATCCTTATTGTTATTGTTTTCGACTTTGTGGCCGTTCGCAGGTGTGCAAATTATTATTTCCCAGAAACTCTGTGCGCGGCCAATTTCTTTGTGTAGTTAGTATAAGACGATGCCCGAATGGAAGGGCGGGCAGTCAAGCGACGACTACGAGACTAGTAAGACGTTTTCGAGTACTCTCGATTAGCGATATAGACGACGGACTCTACGCGTGTCGAATTGTATTGAATCGTGCAGTGTGAACTGTACGTGTTTTTACAGTTCTAATAAATTCTATAATAGTTCCAACGGCATTTTTAATTCGAGTCCTGTAGCTCGTAACAATATGATAAATTATAGAAAATTACTCCATATAAAATTGACGTTAAAAGCTGAATAAATATTATATATATATATATATATATATATATATATATATATATATATATATATATATATATATATATATATTCAATATATAGTTAAGTTACTATTCAAATAGCTAATTGCATCGTTCAGAAATAAATGTTTGAATCTATACCGTTTAGAAATAAAGAAAGTACCAACAAAAAAAATCAACATTAAAAAACACTACTACGCAAAGTAATTAAATTGAATGTAATAATACATGCGCCACATAGGCTATTTTCTAACATTATTGTTGTTGACATATTATTATGTAATAATCATTTTATACTTATAAATTAGTTTTCACTGAATTATTATTTACATTACATAAATTTCAGCTAAATATTTACTATCATCAGTGACAAAAAAATACTGGCTGGTAGATTGCCACAGAAAAATAAATTTGCTTGACGTTTCATATGTGACGTATTAAATGAGTTCATCAGATTTAGATATGGATTTACCGCCTGATTTCATTAGAGAACAACAAACAACTATTGTTAACTTATCAGTTTTTATTTACTTTCCTCATATTCGAAATGAAAAGCAGAGTGTTAACCTCGGGTGAAAGGAATATTTAGGCACTCGAACTATTAGCGCCATCGCTACGCTCGTGCGCCAAACCATCTACTATTTATAAATGTACATAAAGTATAAACAAATTTGTTATCTAATAGCATGACAGATCGGCAGGACGAGGCAAGTCTTTGGGGAGATTGAAATACAGGGGAGTAAGGATTCTAGAACATTAAAAGAAGATGTGATGAAGCGTTCCCTCTTTCTTTTATTGCATAAGTTCAGTAGACAGGCAGACGACCCACCTGATGGAAAGCGGTTACCATCGCCTATGGACATTGGTAACACCATAGGTATCTACAACCTTTGTGCTGTCGCTCTCCAAAGAGTCTGGAACCTGGCTACTAATGCCGGAACATAACTCAAGGTTGTTATGGTGGCATACTCTAGACCAGGGGTGGTAGCCATCCAGACAGGCAAAGACCCTACCACCTGACTGTGACTTGTTTTGTCGCCACTTAATTACCCATTACAGTGAACTTAATGACGTACTTGTAATGACAGTGATGTAATACTTGTCCCCATATTGGCAGACGATGCAATGACGTTTGCGGCGACAAAATGACATAACAGGTGATTTTTTTAACACCATAAATGTGGGCGTATTAACTATAAGAACTTTCACTTTAATTGACTTTCATTTGATAATATTTGCTCATCCACTTATCGATTTATATGAGTTTATTGGTTGCTAAATATTTATGATTTACACGCTTATGCAATTTTTTTAAAGTATGTCGTTCTGTATTTTTTCTTGCGTATATTTTTATGTACACTGAGATGGCTAGTGCTGCTAGACTCTGTGCAAGGGAATGTTAGAAAGATAAAATAATTTTTGAAAGATTCTGATTAAATAGTATTAGTAAATAGAATAATAATATAGTATTGTAACATTTACATTCAATAACTTCGCCTTTTTGCTTCAATATGTAATGTGTTACCGTGAAAAATGAAATTTTAGAAAACATGTTTTTGTCCTTCAAAAAATAATTGTATCGAAACGAATAACTTTTTTCCGTCAATCTACAATGTATTTTAAAAGATACTAAGTTATACTCTCTTCTAAAGTTTCAATTTTAAATATAAAACATTATTGAAGCAAAAAGGCGACTTGATAAAATCAACATAATAACGTGGCTGGGCTGATCTCTTATAGTTTCATTTTTTGCTACGGCATTAATTTCGTGAGATGCACTCTAAGGCCCGGTTCCTATATGTTACCGTCCGTTCATTTGCCTTACTATCGGTTAAAATTTGACATAAGCTCCATACAAGTAATGTTAAAATTCAGCCGATGGTAGTGCAAAATAATGAATAGTAAGATATAGAAACCGGCCATAAGACGATGTTGTCAATATCAAGTAGTGAAAGAATCAATTTTTTTATGAGGTCTAGTAGGCCTCGGCGTCTTTTCCTAACATAGTCAGGATTATTGTATATATTTTAGTCTTCGTATATATTTTACACTGTCATTATATTTCATTTATTTTTTCTATATTTTACTATTTATAATTAATCATTTCATTACATTTATTATCTGTGTATGTATTTATGACTTAATGATATGACTTTAGACTTAATGATATTAAAGGTTGTTGAGAAAAAAATTAAACACCTGAAATGGAAATGGACAAGCCACACTTTAGGGGGAAAAAAGAATAAAATGGAGCAAAGTACTGGAATGGCACCCAAGGGATGAAAAAGAGGCAGGGGTCGTCAAGCCCAAAGATGGTAAGATGATATAAAAAGGATAATAGGACCACTAAGGACACGGAAACCGTAAGATGGTTTTTTCTATAGTCTTTTATAATTACTACGCAAGTTTAATTAATCTACATATGTGTATTTCTGTATATTCATAACTATTTATACTATCATACTTGTGATCTTCTTTAAATTTTATTAAAGTAAATCCTTTAAGCCCCTTGGTCTTAAACAACATGCATTATACAATATCAATACAAATAAACTATAAATAAAATACAACTTACATAACCAGTTGTAATTCCACACATTAAATCCGTATTAATATAAAATTTACATATTCATGGCGTTTGTCACACACCATTTAAACAACAGCGTCTTCAGTTACATAACCAAACAGACAAACTGACAAAGTGGTTGCTAGTTTACTATGATGCAATTGGCTATGTCAATACGATTGAAAGACGTACGAGCAAGTATGCGTACTTATGGCTCGACGACCTTCCTTATCCGTGGGTGACACACAAGCAAAAAGTACGCGAACAAAATCGGAAAAGTTTGTCGAGCTTTAAGTATACTTAGGTGTTTATAAACATGTTTTTTGTTACAAAATAAATCTATCCTACTAATATTATAAACGCGAAAGTTTATAAGAATGTATGGATGTATGTTTGTTACTCTTTCACGCAAAAACTGCTGAATGGATATTGATGAAACTTTACAATAATATGGCTTACACGTCATAATAACACATAGGCTATAATTTATAAATATGAATTATCCAAAATATTACGATTTTCCATCACCACGCGGGTAAGACCGAGGGGCGCAGCTAGTGTATTTATAAATCTATACTCATACGTGATATAGAGCTACGCTGGAATCATTATCTTAATTACAGCTTTTAGGGCCGGCTCGATTAGTGTGATACCACGCATTCATAGAATATCGGCGTGAAACGGTTAGTCGTGAGCTAATCGTGTTTTGTGCGATGAGTGAGAGTTCCGATGGCCGATTTCCACCCCTTCCTAATCTTCCCTATATCCCCCCTTCGCAACATAAAAAAGTTGAATAAAATAAACTAGGATACGCCCGCGTCTTGGTCCACGCTTGACTTGAAATTCCCGTGGAATTCCCGGAATAAAATATCACACATTTTATTACGTAAAATTTGCTATCAATCACTGAAAAAATCATATTGGAATTCGATTTTTTGTAACCTCGCTATTTTAAATCATTCCCAAAAAAAATCCTGTGGGATTCTCAGGATAAAAAGCAGCTGTACATTTTAAGCCTGAGAATTTGCTGTCGATCAGCGAAAACCCCATCGAAATCGGCCCAGTAGTTTTTACGTGAATCCCGACCAATTACTCTACTCTCCATCGTTTATATAGTCTATTCCAGGTGTTTTTTTTAATAGCTTCAATGTACAGACACGGCATGTCTAGAATTTTATAATATTATAGATTTGTAAAAGACTCAAGTTTGTACAATGAATGAATGAAATAAATTAAAACTTTATTGTCCACCATTAACATAAATGTAGACAATTATTATGTCTATTTCCAACGTATTAATGTGTCCATTAGATACATTTGTATTGGAACAATGGACGGCCTTATGGTTCATAGCGACTCTTCCAGGCAACCCGCTCTCCAAGGAGATTAAAACGAAAATCACTGTACATTTACAAAAAGGAAAATATCCGAGGTCAAATTCGGACCAGCTTCCGAAAATACAATTTTTAGAATATTTGTCTGTCCGTCTATTAGAGCATCACGTGACAACTGCTGCACGGATTTAAACGAAACTAGCAGAGCTAGCTGGTATCCCGGTTTAACACTTAGGATACTTTTTATCCCAATAAATGACGTCGTTTCCGTGGGATAAGACGAATATAACCAAAACCATGGTGACCTGATGTGCTATTTTTTTACCAAAAAAATTATATTCCGTTGCCGTTGCAATTCAGCACCAAATTCGTCGTCGTGGTAACGCGAACGAAATTTAGCCAACATGGCTAGTTCTAATTACTAATTTTCTTCTATTGTCTAAATAGCATTATTAAGTCTATATTAGATGGATTATATTTGTCCTTTAATATGGATGAATCAGCTAAAGTGATCTATATAAGCATATACCTAATTAAATACTAAAATAATTCAATACCTTCGCGTCCTTGCGCCAAAATTAGATGTGTTCATATCTGTCTTTCAATTTGTATAGAAATGAAACATAAAAAATAATTAAAGAAACAATTTTTATATTTTTCATTATTATTTACTATATCATAAACAATCTAATACAATAAAAGAAAACTTAACTTATTTATATTGTATTCTACCCATAGTCTCTCAAGACTATAATTAGAATACTGAACCTAGATCACCGTCTTCTATGGGTAAGGTGTCCAGAAGGCTGGCTACGTTTCCTCGCTGGATCGCCATACTGATTCGATGCCCGAGGTAGGCACCAGCCTTCTGATCACCTGAAGAGTGAAACAATTTTAATTGTTAAAAAAAGTTTCACAAGAGACTTTTCTAATTGTTCCTTCGTTCTTTATTTTATTACAAAAAGTTCCAAATTATGCTATTTATATTTCTATTGGGTGGTTATTTATACACAAAAAATATTATACTTTAAACAGAAATATGCTCTTGAAAATACTTCAGAATCTTCATAATCTAAGAAACACCATTAAATAATAAATAAGCAGACAATAATCAGTTCTGTTATACTAGTATTTTTAATAAAAGATATTTTAAAGTCTTCCGTGGTTTTATTTTACAGTACAATAAAGGTATCTTATTTTAACAGTCTTAGTATTAATATTTACGATAAAATCAAGTTTCACTACGAAAGTGAGTTTTATTATGACATGTATTTTTTTTTCAAGAGTTAAAATTATTCTCTTTATGTTGTAATAGATGACATCACCATCAATTTCTCTGGGAGTCCCATATATATATACACTATTGTTACTGAAAGTTGGTATTTTAGCTTATCAATTCAACTTTTAGTTGGTACATGGTTCAAAACCCTAAAAAATGGTATGCATACCAAGAACTTGGTACGTCTAATATCACTGACCGAAGGTGTCCTTAATATGTCACGGTTGATGCGCCTGTCAAACTCTGGTCTGCTGCTAATGACGTTGCCAGGCGGGTTCCGTTTCTATTACTGTTATAAAAGTCACACATAAAACCTTTTTTAACAATTAAGTTACCTACGTCATTTTTAAGTTGCCCGTGCTTCATTTCTAATAAAACTGAATAAACAGAAATGAGTCGTCTATTTTCGGCATTACAATTCTGCGCCTTCCAATTAAATTGAATTAAATTCGTTGACCCGTCTAATTCAATTTAATTATCTATCAATCAAACCCGTCTAATCAGCACTGTTGGAATCTCCAACAAATAGTTTTTATTAATTTGGTGTTGCATGATACTGGCCACCAAATATACTAAATTTTTAAATTTAGAACATAGATGTTCTTTTGTTTTTTTATCTGTTTTTTCCCCCTATTATTATTAAAAGTGTTCATTATATTACGCACGTGCCACTTTTCATTTATAATTAAAATAATTACAGTTCACAAAAAAATAATATTTAAAGAAGTGTTTAACAAGTACTAGACGTTGAATAGTTACTTTTCCATTCTCTTCAACAAAACTCCAGTAACACAACTACAGGGAAATTGCGCAAAATTTCAAAGTAGGTTCGTCAAAGACGCGCTTTTGTGGTCTGACCACGATGTTGACACATCGGTATTTTGCACTGTACATAACCTATTTAGCGTGTTAGTGCAATATTACATAGTTCTAGAGCTTGTTTGTCTTCTTAGGTACCAATTTATGCAGTGTTATGTTGTATCTATGTGTAAATAACTTGAATAAGAATACTAAAAATTACAATTATATGTCAAAAAGTGTCAACGCTGAAATGTTATATTAATGTACACTGTGGAAATGTCTCAATCTTAAGTTCTAAATAACTAGATGGCGCTTCAGGTCAATCTTCTATCGGTTTTCGACGTTTTATTGTTTAAAAATATTTTTTTTAAAACCCTTTTCTTTTCGACAAAGTCAGTCAAGAATTAAGTTTTAATTTATTTAATATTTTCTTAAATTTTCGCGAGTAGTATACGTAATAAAACTACGTTTTAACGGTTCTAAGAGCAGTAATTTATTTGTTTTCTTAATTTAATGCTTTTAAATTTATTTTTAAATTAGCACATTTTCCAGATTTTCATAAAATTAAAACTTAATAGCACTAGAGCCGTTTATTAGATGTAATCTAAAGTCTAGTAATTCTTATAGTATGGAAACATTTCTACAGTACTCGAACAAATCATTGACCTAATCGCCACTGATACAACTTTTTCTTGAAATTGTCTGAAAAATTTATTTTGAAAACACTGCCATCTTTTTATTTTAAAATTAAACATTTAAATGCAATAACTGCCATCTATCAGTCTTAGAACGCTTTGAGTAGTAATATTATGATAAGTTGCCACTATTGCATAACAGATGTCACTATACTAAAAATAAATTATTTATTCCATCTATTTAAAAAAAAATTAAATATCTGCAACATTTTTAGAAAAAATTTCAGTATTTTTTATTGCATAAGTTCGGCAGACAGGCAGACGGTGCATCTGATGGACAGTGATTACCATCCCCTATGGACATTTGTAACACCAAAATGCTACCAAAATGGAGAATAGAACCTGGTCATTATTGCCGGAACACGAATCAAGGTTGTTATGGCAGCATACTCTAGTCCACGGGTAGTAGTTATCGACGGGCAGACACCCTTTAACCCAAGTTTGCATGGTTTTAACTTAACAGATAACAGTGCCATCTATTGGTGTCAGTTACAAAACTAATTTTATATTAGTTACAAAATGGAAATATAGTGCGCAATAAATTGGTGAGATTTAATGAAAATATTCTTCTCTTTTACAGAGTTACAAGGAAAAAGATGCTGGCAAAGTTGTGGTCTACACAACAACGATGGGCATTGTCAGAAGTACGTATCAACGGTGTGTTCTCGTAAAGAAGATCTTAAGGAATCTTCTCATCAAGTATGAAGAACGGGACGTCTTCATGAGCACAGAATATCAAGATGAAATCCGAGATAGAATGAGAAGCGACAAGATCTTGGTGCCACAGCTGTTCATTGATGGGATGCATATTGGTGTAAGTTTCAATATTTTACTATTAATTGCAACATTTTATCCGTATAGAGGAAATAATATTATTAATTCCTACGTCCGGGGGGACTGTCGTAACAGGAACATAACCCACAGCGTGGTGGCATTTGCCCACCTGTATAACTACTGTGCGCAACTCGTCGCACATATAATATTTATTTTAGGCTGGTGGTGTGAGGGCGATACTCTGGTCGTTGTAGGTGTAAAAGTTAAACACTGTTAGTGTTGGAAACTTATAATATATCCTTTAAAATGCAAATACGTGTGCACTCGGCTACGACCAAAATGAAAGAGAGAACAAAAAGCAACGACAGTGTTGCAAGTTTAAAAATATCTTATGTTGGTGTTGCCAACAACTACCATCCCTAGTCTAGAGTATGCCGCCATAACAACTTATATGGAATTCGCTATCTCAGCACACTACCATATTTGAAGATATAACTTAATAAAACTACGTTTTATCAGTTTTGAACGCGGTATCTTATTTGATTTTTATTACGAAGTTTCGGCCACTTTTCAGTAGCCGTAATCACGAAAGACAAAGATGTCAGGTGTAAATGAGTAACTTTAAAGTTTTTATTTAGCCTATCGATAACTTGTTCATTTTAATTATTTCGTTTTAATTTTTGTTTGTAGTTATCATTTACTCTAATCTAATTTACCACCAACATGTTCTTGAAAAAAAGAAGTGGCGCAACAAACTCTTCAGCAACATGCCTAGCTCTAATAATTTTATATAATATTAAAATAAAATGGGTGGGCAGCTGAGGTTTTCCGACAGCCCTACGTTATGGATTTTTTTTAAGTGTCATAAAATTTATTCGTAGCCGGCAGCGCGTTGGCGACATGTCTGCTGTTGCTAACATCCATAGGCGTCGGAAACCGCTTTCCATCAGGTGGGCCGTCTGCCTGTCTGCTGTACTGAAACATCACAAACCACTAAACGTTCTTGTTTTGTATTAGACAAAACATTTCCAGTTCAATGTTAAGTTATTCCCAATTATTTTAAAACAATGTTACACAACAAGAAGGCACGTTTTCGCTCCGAAACGAAGGACGACTCGAATCCCTTTAACATCTAACAAGGTCAGTCATAATCAAAGCGAATAGGGCCTTCGATTGTCTTACGGTATTACGAGAACACGTTTAGGCTCTTAACTGTTTAGCAATTAAAATTCAATATTATGCAAAACAAAACAGTATTAAATGTAAGCAATGTAGTTGTTATGTGTGTAGTTAATTTATAAATTAGTTTAAAATATGTTGAGGAAACTATACCATTATTGGCATCAATTTATTCAAGATTCATTTACATAACATACATATATAGATAGATATAACACTTTATTGCTCACCAAAATAACAAACACAATACATTAATTACAGTAGGTATTTTAGGCAGAACAATAAGCGGCCTTATCGCTTAGAGCGATCTCTGCTAGGCAACCCAACTCATAGGATATTCAATGCTAGTCTGGTGATGAAGTTGGTGCATAAATTCAGATGTTTATAGATTGATGATAACATGTAATTATACATAAACAAAAAATAAAATGAAATAAATAATATGAACAAATAAATTACTGCGCTACAAACCGTTAAAACGTAGTTTTAATTATGTGTAGTACTCACAAAAACTTAAGAAAATACTGTCTTCATATTGTTTATTTTCTAACCATGCCATAATAAGATTATTTTTATTTTATGACCACAAAATAAAAAAATATTAAGATTTTATAATTGTTTTGAATAAACCAGTACGATGCCAATTATTGAGTGGAGTGCCAAGAATGGTATAGTCTCCTTCACACACTTCTAGTAAATACTACATCCCTACATATTTACGTCACGTCACGTCAGGGTTCGAATCCTGGCCGGGAAGCATGCAACAATTAAGTAATTTTATTACTTTATTTGTATCTATATTATTACAAGTCAACCCAGCCAAACCGCCTTAGAGGGTAGTGGGTACACTGTCTCTTCCCCTAAAAAATGGGCAGGCCCGTGCCTACTGCCTAACGTAATGGTGATTTTAAACCGATCAACTAAATTGAATCATCTTGATTGAAAAGCACTGAAATGAAAGAACACGACGGTGTTCAATGACATTGAATGTTTCAATTTTGTGTATATATACATCGTGCAAATGCATTGCATATAAAATTTGCTGTCGATCAGCGAAAACTGCATCGAAATCGGCTCAGGAGATTTTATGTGAACCCCGAACAAACAGACAAGAAATCTAAAAAAAATTGCGTCGCCTTCTCCATCGTATTATGTAGTGTATTCCAAGTTGTTTTTTTTTATATAGCTTAACATTGAAGAACAGACATGGCATTTTTAGAATTGTATATTATAGATATATCACTTTGGTTAATTCATCCTAGTTGAAAGACAGAAATGAACTAGTCTAATAACGATCTAAGTACAGGTAACGACATCTGCAGTATACTAACAACATTAATACAGTAACTTACATTAAACGATTGCAGTTAACTTTCTGTTCCTCCTTTAACCACAACGCTGCCGCCAAAATCGATACAAGGCGACCTCTACCTGTTGAGCAGCCACGCGCTTCACTCATACATAGGTACCTATTCTGTGCCTGTGTGCTTAAACTGAGTATCGCCAGGGAATGATAAAATCGCCCAGTAAAACAAGTGGCCGTGTACGAGTCGGACTCGCGCATGGAAGTTTCATCTTTACAATAGAATGCAGATTAGTATAATCTTATACCTATCTAATGAAGTCTTATGTAGTCCAACCTAATCGTTTATAGAGAAATCCAGTCGGTGGTTCTTGCACAATAAAATGAGTGACCTTGCCGTATATACCTCTATACACTACAATGTTAGATATTAAGTCTTATTCCATGGTACCTACTGCTACTATGTATCCGGGAAGGAACGGAAAAAGATTTCAATTTCCTGCGGCCGGGCGGCCTGTCGTAAGAGGCGACAAAATAACCCACAACCAGGTGGTAGGGTATAGTGACCACCTGGATGGCTACAACCCCTGGTCTAGAGTATGCCGCCATAACAACCTTGAGTTGTGTTCCGGCCAACAGTGGCCAGGTCTAGGATCCTTTAAAAGAGCAGCAGCGCATATGTAACACATTTGGTGTTACTAATTCTAAGACTTAAACTCTGCGCCACTTTTTCTCCTAGGAATCCCGCGGGAATTCCAATGTGATTTTCTAATGCTCGATAGCAAATTTAATGTAATAAAATGTGTGTTATTTTTTATCCCGGGAATCTCGCGGGAACTTTTCCAGGGGCGGTTTGAAGTTGTTCGGATGGATAAACATTAGCTTATTCCGAAACAGTTTCCACTAAAATGATACCTTACATTCTTTTTTTAAATGCTGCGGCACTTTGCTCCGGGAATCCCGCGGGAATTTCAAGTCAAGCGTGGACGAAGTCGCGGGCATATCCTCTAGTATATAATATATAATCCATGAATTCCTTCAAGCTATAGAAGGTGTGCCTGTTAGCCACTTGTAGATTGCAGTAGATATGTATATATTATATTACTTAATAATTATATGACTAGTAGTAACGTGTAGTACAATGTAGATGTAATTAGAAAGAAGAGAATGAAAAACTCAAACCCAATTATGGTTGGAGGGAGTCAGTATTATTTCTCAAAATAAAAAACCGCCCTTATTCTGCCGCTGTCGCCGCGCACATGCACATGTTTTGTTAACGTAGAAAGGAGTAAATCTCAGTCGTGCGTCAGAGATGACACACAAGTTATTATTTGTAAAAAGCTATAATATTTCTCAATTTCATCACATTATATCTCTTACTTACTAATGTGTTGACTTAGCTAGAGTAATTAAACAAACAACGCGTGTAATTTAAATAAGTACAGGATTATGATAGCACTTGGTTGCTGCCGTGAAAGCAATCTGAAAATTGCCTAGTAGTCCAGTTGGGCGCGTTATGCAGAAATGAGCATACTTAAATAATTATTGTCTTGACAGTTTTATTTTCAAACTAACAGTACATTCGTGCAGGAATTTCAGTTTATACTTATATGTTTTGAACCTTGCGAGATATCGAAAATAAAATATCTATTTTAATCCCTCAGACGAATAAAATAGATAGACCGAGCCCTGAGCTCTCGGAGTGAAGCCGTTTAAAGGAAGCCGATCGCGCCACAGTGCGTTACGAGAACTTAATATTAAATAGTCGAATTAGTACGGATTAAGGTGTAATAGTTTCCAGTCGATACATTATTACTACCCAAACAAACGCAAATCACGTGTATACTACATAAATTTACGATCACAAGTTTGTAAAGAATGCTTCACTTCATTTGCGGTTTTGTTCTTTTTGTTCCGTCTATACATTCGTTCGTCTTAGTATAGTCCCTAAACTTTTATTGAAATGCCTTGGATAATTTCGGAGCCTCTCCGAAGCAAACATTCATATATATTGAAATATAATAAAATTCTATAAACGGTTTAAATACAACTTTTTTATTCGAAGTACAAATTTAAATTCATTTATATTACAACAAAAAGATACGTCAACTATGGAAAAACTATAAAATATACAAAAATCCTTATTAATAATAAGTAATACGAGGTTTACTGCCTCGTCAATAAAAGTAAAATTTCGGAACGCGATTGTTAATTTCACTTTTAATATCAAGACTATAAACCTCATATAACTATTATGAATAAAGGGGTTAATTTATATATTTAGATTACGAACATCTTCTATCACTGACGGGATTCGAACGATTAAACATTTTACTTACCAATCTATCTATCTATACTTACTGTAATAAATTTATAAATGGTTCGAGTTTGTACAATGTGTTTTTATCCGTGCAGGAACGGAGAAAGAATACAATATCCTGCGACCGGGCGGCCTGTCGTAAGAGGCGACAAAACAACCCACAACCATGTGGTTGGGCATTTGCCCGACTGGATGGCTACCACCCCTGGTCTAAAGTATATCGCCATAACAACCTTGAGTTGTGTTCCGGCATTAGAGACCAGGTTTCAGTCTCCCTTAAGAGAGCAGCAGCGCATTTGTAGCGCCTTTGGTGTTGCAAATGTCCATAGGCGATGGTAACCGCTATCCATCAAGTGGGCCGTCTGCCTGTATGTTGAACTCATGCAATAAAAAAAGTAAAAATAAATATGTTTAAAAATGTGACAAAAATCAGGGGGGATAATTTGGACCAGGAATTTCCGAAAATGCAATTTTAAGATTTTTTGTCTGTTTGTCTTTCTGCCTGTCTGTTAGAGCATCACATAAAAATTACTGAACAAATCGAAAAATCATCAATCTCTACATCAGAGAGACGTATATGAACCAAATTCGACACAGACGTGGCTTATATCCCGAATCAATACTTAGCATACTTTTTATCCTGATAAATGATGTTTCCATAAAATAGACGGATTAGCTAAGTAGATGGCGCTGCAAACGCGTTTTTTTAATATACTAACAAATACGTACGTCATAAACAACATATCATTCGTTGTACTACTTCAAATTAGATTGGCTTCAACTCATCTCTATGTTTTGTTGGGCTTTTTTCTAAACTATATGGACTTAGTTTATTTGTTATTATTATATGTAAAAGACCGAATTAAACTTTTGTGTAAGTAAAATAAAGCTACTGCCTAGAATTTGACATGCGGCGTAGCCACGGGGCAAACTCTAGTTCATAATAAGAATTCTTACATTACGCTCCCGACGCGACTTGGCCGTTTACTCAGAACATTGATCCGACATCTGTATACAGTCTTTATATTAAACATCGCTTCTTTATTACTATCTTAGAAACATAACTTCTTCCATAAAAACTTTACTGACTAATAAAAGCGCATTAAAATAGACACGAAATGCACTAAATCGGGCTTTATGTGGTAAACAATGTATGTATCTGTTTTTCTATTTTTAGTAAATTGTCAATTTCATGCTTTGCTTTGTCAACTTTTGTGATGCTTGTGATAAAGGATTTATCTATCTTTTCGTTCTGGAATGGAGAACGAATAATGTACTGTGTTGCATATATAATGTTTATTATGTTTAAGTAATTGCAATCTATTTCTATATTTTGTATATAATTATCTGTGTGTCTGTATTATGGGTGTCTGGGATCGGCCCCAGAATGGTCCGTTGTATATTACCCATAACACAAGCGTAACTTGCTTAATTTGGGGATATACAGTGTGTGTGTTTGTCTGCCGATTTATTTATTTCATTATAACCTACGTGTTATAACCTAACTTAGTTTAATTATTCTAATTTAGTTTATTTCTAGTATTGAATGGGATTTTTAAGAAAGTTTGATTTTTATATAATGTTAGATTATTATGCAAGAAATAAAGAAGTTTTCTTCGTACAAAAAAATGAGCGATATTAGAGACAATGTCTGAAATAACTTTTCCTAAACTTTTGATGAAGTCTGAGAGCCGGCTGCGTAGTAAATATTTGAACTTTTTTGTTTGAACTACTACTATTACTATAGATTCACTAACGTAAAGAACTTTACGCTAGTGAAACTAAAATAATAGAGAGAAAGAGAAATAGGTATTGGTCACTAAAATTGACATAAAATGCGATGTAAATCTATATCTATACACCTATGTGTATGTATACATTTTTTTATTGCATGAGTTCCGCAGCAGGCATACGGCCCACTTCATAGAAAGCGGTTACCATCGCTTATGGTATATAGATTTGCAATACCAAAAAGGCTACAAATGCACTGGTGTTCGCTTAAGGGAGTCTGGAACGTGGCCTCTAATACCGAAACACAACTCAAGGTTGTTATGGCGGCATACTCTAGCCATCCAGACGAGCAAATACCTCACCACCTGGCTATGATTGTTTTGTCGCGTCTTACGACAGATCCTTTTTTGTTGCATTTGATATTTTTAACTTTTATTTAGACATTAAATTTTTAATTCAGTAGAGTTTTATCCATCTGGAATTGAAAGTCTTAAAACAAAATAATACTTTAAAATACCTTTTGCATCAAAAAAATATATTTAAAGTACAAATGTCGCTTACGATAAATCGGCGGTAATGGCTCGATATAATTACAAATAAATAAAAATATAGCCAGGGAATGAAGTTCTAAACTGGTCTTAGGTCAGCATGATGCTGGTTGAATCAATCAGCACTGTTCTTACGCTAGGGATAGTAGTTAATATATTATGATGTACATATAGTGAAGACTCGAATATGGAGAACTCAATTATAAGGATTCGCGATCATCCAGACTGGCGGTCACTTCATGATTAAGATTCCAATATGTTAGTAATTTAATAAATTGTGTAGCTACATTCAGATGTACGAAAATGTTGTTGCGGAGACAGGATAAAATAAAAAGCCAAAATTTCAGAAAGACTGCTCTTCCTTTAATAGTTGTACAGAGAGAGAAATTTATGACGGTGGATATGAAAATGGTGCGTCACTATATTAAGCGCCTGTTGAAATGTAGCATGGGCACACATAAACAAAATTGCCCTTTAAAATAAATAGGCGGTCCTTAACAAATGTATCTAATCTCAGATTTTGGTTAATAAGTTTTTTTGTTATTTTGAATAGACACGCGTACGTGGATGAGGTAAATTATCATTCTAGAGTTTATAATATATACAAGAATTGCTTTTCTTCATAAATTCAATATTCAGATTTTCGATTATCCGAATGCAGTGCGACAACAATCAGTACGTTTAATCGAGGCTTTACTGTAGTATAACAGAAATAAGTAATAATAGCAGCGCATAAACGTCCCACTGCTAGGCTCGGGCCCTCCGTTTATAGGGCGACCGGACAATAAACCCGCCATGTTTGTTCAAGACGGATTGGCGGGTTTGATACATCGGTTACCTAGATGTGGAGGTTTAATCACGATGCTTACCTTCACCGCTAGCACGTAGTAACGTAGTAAGTAGATAACGATATGTACGTTAGGTCAGAAAATTGCCTAAGCGGTGCATACTTTCTGGCCAGGATTCAAATCTGCGCCTTTTGAATGTGGAACACGTGCACTAACCGCTAAGCTACCACGGCTCATAAAATAAATTATTTATTATAAATCTTAAAATACCGCATAAACCCATCCACAGACGTGTTGTTAGCGGCACGCGTCTAGTACGCCTTTTCCACGTGTAGTACTGTTGGCCTTGAACTTTCAGTACCGCGTGCGTTGCCCCAATCGATTTTTAATATTTAATCGGGAAGCCTGGAGCAAGGAAGCCCAGGGCTAGCTCCAGGCTTAGTCCGCACATAGTGTGACCATACATGTAAATTTTTTCGAACATGTCCGGTAATATATATTTTATCCAGCACGCGAACATGAAATCTACATTATCCTTGTGAATTCTAAGCCACCCGGAATATGTACAATTTAGATTTAAAAAATATGAATATCGAATCGAATAATGAAATAACGAATGATGATAACTAAAATATATATTTCTAGCTTGTCTCTTTCACTTTTATAAAAAAAGGCTTGAAAGTTTTTAGTGAATTTTATTACCCGAAATATTATTAAGTTTTCTACAGATGCAGCAAGATATGCATTCCTTTATTAGTTATGTGAATGAAATCAAAATTTTACATTGAGAAATCAATATTCGTGTATATTGGTGAAGTCAGCATAACATTTAAATTGTTTATTATTTTTGTATAATAATAATTATTAAAGTGAAGTGCCCCGATGTATTATACCTATGTGGCGTTGATTCACATATAAAAAGGCATGCGATTCAATCGATATTCGAATAAATTCATACTTATTGCTAATATATATATTGTATGTATATCTATTAACGAAAGTCCGAATTTTTCTTCAAGTACTCTGAAATTTCCATCCACCGTGCAGGAACGGAGAAAGAAAATTCCTGCGGTCGAGCGGCCTTTCATAAGAGGCGACAAAACAATACACAGCCAGGTGGTAGGGTATTAGCCTGTCTAGATGGCTATCATTCCTGGTCTAGAGCATGCCGCCATAACAACAACAGTTAGTGACCAGGTTCCAGTCTCCCTCTAGAGAGCGTCAGCAGATTGGTAGCACCTTTGGTATTACAAATGTCCATAGGCGACGGTAACCGCTTTTCATCAGGTAGGCCGTCTGCCTGACTGCTGAACTCAAGCAATAAACAACAAAATGGTTTTTTGAAATTTTGCTCTTTTAACCTGGTAACCCTATTCGCACAACATCTTAGTCCTAGCAAACGTTTACGATTGGAAATTATAAGGCAGTCGCAAATGCGTGCTGTGTCTAAACATTTAACAATAACTACGCCATTATAATATTTTATTACTTTTTTATGGTTTCTGATACATTTGCTTGTTTATCGTTCAATTTAAAGGATTCTTGGTTTTTATTTGTGTTTGATTTTAAAAACCTTTTATATTTAAAGACTACTACGTTCTTTGACCTTTAACCTTTTCGAATTGTTTTCAACTCACTCATATGAATGAATGAATGAATGAAAACTCTTTATTGTTCACCATAACTTAAACCTAGACATTTAATATAAATACATTTCCATTAGAACAATGGGCGGCCTAATCGCTTATAGCGATCTCCTCCAGGCAACCCAGTATCCAAGGGGACATTAAATAATATTTGGTGGTTTAACTAAATTAAAACTAATTCAATCGTAATTAAAGAAAAACAAAATAATAAACTAATATAGATATACATATACATAATTAAATAGATTATAATAATATAAATTACATGCGACAACAATACAATTCCATTTTCTCATATATTAGAATATAGGCTGTAAATTGTGCTACAGATGATTAAATACTATATTGACATTTTATACATAATTTAACATCTATATAAAATAATATACAAATATAAAATTGATGAAAAATGACTGTAACTAATTAATTTATGACGTAGTAATTGTTAATTATGGTTATGTAAAAATTGATATTGTACGCTCTCATCGGGACGACTGTTGTTTCTTCGCTATATTCATACCAGCTTTATATAAACAGTTTCACAATAAACTATTCTATACTACGAACCGTATCATTAATATATTAATACGTGAAGCAAAAACTTTGCACCCCTTTTTACGAAAATTGCGCGGACGGACGAGTATGAAATTTCGCACACATAGTTTATATAGAGAATGAGTGCCGAATGATAATATTTTTCTTAAATTATGCATAAAAAATACATTAAATCAATAAACAAAACATTACACACACTACCATGTATTTGACACACACACGCATATATACTCTTTTGTTTATTATTAAAGTCAAATTAACAGTGTAGCCTTGGCGAAATATGTGATTATAGAAGTATAGTCTTTGACAACAGAACCTTAATAATGTTCATACTTATAATTTAAATTAATTATGGTCGAATTTCGACCACTAGGCGACCACTAATTCTAAATAAAAAGCGCATTCTGTTTTTCGACTTTTCGTTGTTCATGAACAAAATGTTTGTGCCAGCAGCCCGGTTTTTAAAAAGTTGAGAAATGTTATAACCAATTTTATTCGAAATTCTTGCTACTACGGTGGAATTCCTGGGGAGAACGTGCCGTTTGATATTAGTAACTGCTTGCTACTAACTGACTGCATTCTTAATTCTATTCGTTAAATTTTGTTTACCTGCACATATTTTTTTTAAGGCGGAGGAAATGCATTTCGCACAATACCACCATAGTCGATTATGGACGCAATCCCCTAGGGGCTGCCAAACAATAATCGACCGGCTTGTGTGGAGACTCGAACCATCTTACCTACCAACTCAATACTCCACTAAAACCACCCTCCTCCCATGTGCCCTGCGCTTCTGGCAGGAAGAGCGTGAGACTTAGAACGTAATTACGCCCACGCTGATCCTAGCGCATCAGTGCTTGAGAATGCCCCGGGAAGCAGTGCAAACTCACTTCGACAACAGGGGTGAAGACTCCTCTGCTCCCTAGATGCTAGAGGGCCCCTGCAGCGGTATTTCAAGAAGAGAGGTCATGCGCATATCTGCGCCTCCGGGACCCTGACTGGTGTCAGTACCCGTGAGACGCATGCGCACTTGTACCTCTCTCCCTATCTCGTTCCGCGACCTCCTTTTGAGACATAACAGCCTCGCAGAAATTGACCCCACCCACCCAATGATCATCGCTATGCAGCATGGCTTGCACCAGACTGCCTAGCGAATCGATCGGACCTACTATTGTCTCGAGTTCAAACCTCTGAGGTGCCCATGCTGCGCACTCGACTAGCGTATGAAACGCCGTGTCTTGTGCGCCACACTGGCGGCATTGGGGTGAAGGCAAGCAGCCCGCAATCTGACACAGATACTTATCGAAGCAACCGTGCCCGGTAAGTACCTGCGTCATTCTAAAGGTCAAAGTCCCGCGTTTCCGCGAGAGCCATCGCAACAGCTGCGGTCGAACCGCTTCCACCGTATCAATGCCAGCCACAGGGCTTTCCAACTCTATTGACCAAAATTGGATCATGGTCGCGGTTTCCCGCGACCTGATCGCCTGCAGCTCGGCCTGGCAGTACACCTGGCCACGTGCGAGGGCATCCTGTCGGGAGCGCCGAACTTTAGCAAGTACGTCCGCCTGGAGAGACCAGGGCGGATCGCCTGCCAAGAGTGTCGACGCCGTCCACGACACTGTACGGTATCCTCGAATGGCCCTCACCGCTAAAACCCGTTGTGCGCGGCACAACAAAGTCCTATTGTGGCGGTGAAGTGCAACGGACTAGACGGGTGCACCGTACAGGACCATACTCCTAAGGATGCCCATGTAGAGTTTCCTAGTCCCCCCCCCCCTCCCAGTCTCCCCACGTTGGGAAGGAGCCGAGAGAGGGCGCTTACGGACCTCACAAGATTGGAAACTAGCTGCTCAAAGTGCGCTTTAAACAGTCATTTCCCATCGAGATTTAGCCCCAAATATTTCATCTGGGGACCTACGCGAATGTACACCCCTTGGACTATAACGGACAAGTCCGCGGGGGGGATACGAAACCGCCTATGGAACATGATAGCCTCCGTTTTCGCGGGGGAGACCTTCAAGCCCAGCCTACCTATTCTTCGGACCACGATCGCCAGCCCGGCGTTGGCGAGGTCCACGGATTCCGCAAATGACGCAGCGCGTGCCGTGAGTAGGGTGTCATCCGCAAAGCAGATTAGCCCTATTCCGGGCAGGACCGGAACCCGAAGGATCCAGTCATAACCGACGTACCAAAGAACCGGCCCGAGGACCGATCCCTGTGGGACGCCGCACGTGACGCGTCGCCGACCTATCGCGCGATTCTCGGACTCGCCGCCCTCCCAAAGGATGTATCTGTCCTGGAGGTACGCGCCCAACAGCCTCGTGAGGTACGGGGGGACTCCGTGTGCACGAAGCCCTTCCCTGATCGTCTCGTGAGGGAGGCTGTTAAAGGCGTTTCGCTATGTCTAGCGAAACCGCCAGGACAGTATCCTTTGCTTGGACTGCGTCGTCCGTTACAGATCACAGTGTCTCGAAGGCGTCCAACGTGGAGCGCCTCCGCCGAAACCCGAACTGCGTCTGTGCTAGCCACGGCTCCACAGTATCGAGATGCTTAACGAGGCATTCCGCTAAGATCTTCTCGAAGACCTTGGCGACCTCGTTAAGCAACACTATGGGCCTGTAGGCGGACGGATCGTTGGGA
This sequence comes from Dendrolimus houi, assembly GCA_039645545.1. Classification (NCBI taxonomy): domain Eukaryota; kingdom Metazoa; phylum Arthropoda; class Insecta; order Lepidoptera; family Lasiocampidae; genus Dendrolimus; species Dendrolimus houi. The sequence continues at coordinate 12,648,271 of CM077136.1, forward strand.
GGACGGCCTCCCTTGGGAATCAGGCATAATCGGCCCTCCTTCCATTGCGACGGGAACTGACCTGCGCGAATACAGGTCGAACAGTTCCCGCAGCTGGCCGCGTAGATGTTTGGCGGCCAGGAAGAGGAGCCGACCCGGAACCCCGTCGGGTCCCGGAGCCGTCTTCCTGCCCCGGAGCCGGTCCAGGGCGACGTTTAACTCTTCCTCGGTGATGGAGTGAGGCTCCACCTCCGAGGTGTCGGGAATGATTGGACCCATATCGGGGGGAGTGAAGATCCCCGGATCCGGGAAGAGCCCATCGATAACCGACCGGAGGACCTCGGGTTCGAGCGTTTCCGTAGCCGTGGAGGTGCAAGGCCGCAACGTGTTGCGGGCCGCACGGTACGGACGCCCCCAAGGGTCTCGGTCCAGTGTCTCGAGGAGCTCCTCCCGAGACCGGGCTTTCGCTCGCAGAATTGCGATCGAAAGGGCCTTTCTGGCCTCTCTGAACTCCCCCACGAGTCCATTCTCCTCAACATAGTCTGGAGGACGACGCGCTCTGCTGCGTTTGAGCCTGTGGCTGATTCTGCGGACTGCCCTCCGCAGTTCAGCCAGCTCCTCAGTCCACCAGTGGACCGATGTACGCGGCGGCGGTCCGTTCAGGTGGGTATGTCGACAATTATCAACGCGGTCGAACATCCGCCGACATCACCACGAATTCCTCCAACGACAGGACACTCAGGTCGTGGACGATGACATCATTTCTGACATATCGACCCGCATCCATACACATTCGCAAGGCGACTTTCCATTCCTGCGGTACGGGGCTTTTTAATGGCCATTCATTAATTATCTAAGGGTTCCGAGGGGAGAGGGGGTTAGACAAATCTATTATCTGGAGGCGGTGGCTAAAACCCATTGTTACGTAATATTTTACAAGTCGAAATTTAATATTATATTATAATCTATATTTGATAGCAATGTAAGAATATAAAAAAAAACTGCTAAAAAATAAAAAAAACTTTGATTTACACTTATATGCGAGTTTCAGTGTAACTGATCCTTCTATAACAACGTTTTATTATTCGGAAAAGCGAGATTGAACTCAAACTACCATATTACTTAGTATTGTAGTTGTGTACCATGAAAATCAGTTGTGGCATACATATTATTGCCTATACCTTGTTTTTATTACGAGATATTTTTTTTTAACAAAAACAAAGCCGACTTCACACTAAAACCCAAAACAATTAATATTTAACCGATTCCTTTCTACAACATCTTGAAGTCGATGCCCAGTAAAACATAAAAGAACAACAACAAATTTATAAAATATAGTATTGTTTATTTATTTTAAAGTATAGCATGTATAAAAGGATTAATGTATAATCACATCTATGTATCTACATTATACATTGAATAAATAAATTGAATTTACATTTAATTCTATTTATAATTATTGTAGTTTTCTATGCCTAACTGGCTGAACATGATATACCACAACTCTTATACAATCATGCATGCTCTGATATGTGAAAACTCATATTTAAGAAATAAATTATCATTGTTTTTATCTTTTTCTACTTCTCTTCTTTAAGCTTCTCTAGAGAATTTTCATAATAAGTAGTCGTCGGTCGCGTACAGCGTCACACAGCAACCAGCCTACGGCGTTGGTTTGGATCACGGCCTTATTCGCTTCTATTCGAACGAAAATCCCTAGTTGATTAAGAAAGACTTTTACAAGACTTATTTTTTTTTCAAAGGCTACGTTTTAATCTAGGCTCTAGCTATAATATCTTAATCTGTATATAACTACAAACTTTTCTCCACTTTCTTAACACGTATAATGAGTCCGTCTATTGTAATCTTTAGTAAGAAATATACTTTTGAATTCAATAAAAATTAAACTTTATCTTAAATAGGTTAAAGCCTATTTTGCATCTTATTTCTTTAAGTCGTAATATTGTACTATCCTCAGCGGATCAGTAAAGTATTATGGTAATGTAAGATAATATTTTAAATCTTTGTTACCTGAAGTAGCTTAATTTGATTATAAGTCTTGTTGATCTTTTCACAGGACGGCTAAGACCTTTTCTCGAAAATTAAAGGGCGAGCTATTTGAAACTAAAGAATTTACCTTGATTTAATCTTGAATTACGTACACACGCATGTATTAATTTCCAACCCGCGCCACTGATAACTACCAGCTTGAATATCCCGCCCTAACAACCTTAAGTGGTGTTCGGTCATCAGTGGGCAGGATTACCTTGTGTGGATTAGGTGATCTTGAATTAACCCATAACTATGCTTAGTACTTAGTAATTACGCTTATGTTACTGTGACAACGAACAACTCGATCTGTGACACCCAGACCAGACCTCGTTATATGGTAATGAGAAGTTAGTTTTACCAAACCTACCGAGAATTCAAACTGAAATCTCTACATTTCAATGAAGTTGACGTGACCACTAAACCACAGAGACCATCAATTACGCAGGTACAGCCATAGGAAATATTCTAATAATTTACAATTAATAGTATTTGCCCCTGTACATTGTATATTATCTATAATATATTCACATCTGTATATTAACAATATCTATCTGATCTTCAAATATTTAGGTAATTACTTGTATTTCAAAAAGCTCTACTAATTTAAAAGACTTACTATTACATAACGAAACCTGATACAAAACAACCCTCTACTCCCCAGGCTTAATTTTAAGCCTCAATATGGTAAGCAGGATAATACCCTTAATACCTGCAGTATCGAGAATTAAAAGTACCTACTGTGTATAAAATTTTACTGTTTGAAGTTTTACCTTAGTAGTGTGGAATTAGCTTTCGAATTGAAGGCTAAATATGTATCGACGCAATAATTGTTTTTGAAGTTGTAACACCATTTTAGTCAGAAGAGCTTGATAACCGTTATAATTTAAATATATTACTGTGATGTTTAAGCAATGTTAATATTGTTACATATTGCGGGATTCTAATTAAATGCCCTTTCGGAAGATCAAGCTTTATTAGAAGTATAAAAATAATAATTTGCAGTTCTTACACATACAACCAAATACAGGAAATACAAACCGTAAGGTAGAAGATCGTAATAACATAAGACGCGTCTGTCGGCGTAAGATAACCGTTCTGAATGTATATTCAATAACGCTACGATTGCAGTTGAAACTCAACTAACTCTGACTCACTGGGCCGGTCTTATATAATACTAGCTGAGGCCCGCGACTTCGTCCACGTGGTGCGATTTTTTAACTATCCCACGGGAACTCTTTAATTTTTCGGGATCAAAAGTATCCTATATGTTGACCAAAGATATAAGCTACCACCATACAAAATTTCATTCAAATCGATCCAGTCGTTTCGGAGATTAGCCGACAGACAAACAGAGAAACAAAAAAATTGAAATAAATCTAAATTAATTCTATTTCACTTCTTACGTCTCCCTGACTCAGTTTTTAGCATTTTTTTTCATTGTACAGAAATTCGACCTCTACAGTTTTATTATATGTATAATATGTATATAGATATTCGCAATATAGACATGTCGGATACCCCAATAAACACGCATAGACTATATATTGAAATTCTCAAAGTTGTAAAGCTTTAAAACAAAACAACATGACTTCCAAGAATTTGTAACAAAAATGAACAATAGAACGGTTTATAATATTTCACTCGAAGGTCGGCCATAAATACAAAGGGATAAGAGATTAACAGCAGTTGATTACATATCAATACTAAGAAAATTAGCACAAACCAAAGAAAATGAACAATTAAGACAAGAATTAGAAAAAAAAACTACAAATAATTTAAACAGCCACGGTAATAAAGCCCCTGATCAGCTACGGATTATACCTTCTCGGAATATGCCGAGTCGTATCAATATAAAATGTGGTTAATCAATAAAATAAATTAAATTAACAATAGCTCATACCAGTCACCTCTGGCATTCGTCGGCCATTATTGCGGACCGTTCACTGGGATTGTTTAGCTTGTGTATTATGTCACCTTGCTTTTTGAATTGCTTTAGAAGTAAGATACGTATCACTAGAGGTAGGAGAAAAAACTGATATCTATATGAATTTCACTGACTGACTTAACGTATCCAAGTTAACTCACTCAATTAATGAGTGAACAAATAAACGTATAAATCCATTAGAATTATGAAATCATATATAATGTTTAAACTTTATACCCATAGTTATACATATACATATTCATCAAGTCGTGGTAGCGTAATGGCTAGCGCACGCATCCCAGACTCAAAGGGCGCGGGTTCGATCTTCTTCTAGGCAGTTTTCTGACCTAATGTGCATATTGTTACAATTACCACGTGCTGATAACGGTGAAGGAAAACATCGTGATGCAACCTGCACATCGAAATAACCAATGTTCCAAACCTGCCAAGCCGCCTTGGACAAGCGTGGCGAGTATACTGTCCGTGTTCCCGTATAATGGGAGGCCCGCACCCAGAAGTGGGACATTTATGGGCTGCTATTATTATATATTATATATTCATCAAGAAGAAGAATATGTACTAGAAATGACAACTGTCCTAGAGACAGCGAAGACGCCAGAGTGACACTGCTCTTCGGCTGACAACTATATAGATCTCATCTATATAGAAGATTATATAATCTTCTGCTGGCCAGAGGCGATTTTGGTTTAAAAAAAACACCACTAAAACTTTCAAGCAATAACATTTCAAAATCAGGGTAAAACACATAATTTCGGGAGCAACACTGAATGAAGAACCCGTAAGAGATACTTAAGATCATCCACCGCACTTGTAACTCATAACTAAAATATGTAGTTATTAAAATTAATTCCTGCAATTTTCCAGGATGCGGACACCGTGGAGAAACTCAATGAGAGCGGCGAGCTGAGGAAAATGTTGAAGCCCTTTAAGGTAATTACATCCATCCCTATTTAATATTGTAAACGTCAATATGACTTTGTTTGTTACGATCACGCCTTAATTATTCAACCAATTATCATTAAATTTACACATACGTTCTCAGGGGTACTTAAGAAGACGGAATACGTTTCGTCCTCATCGTACGTGAGCGATTCTCAAATTATGTGACCATTAATTCAAAATTCTTTTTTGTTACTTGTCTTTCCAATTATACGATACTACACCATAATAAGAAAAACAGAAGTAACGAACACATGGGGTGAAAGTGGTGAAACCTTCAAAAAAATCAAATATATTGTACAATAATGTCTCTAAGTTGTTAAGGTAATAAATTCTTTGAAAATAATGACAAAAATTGAGTTAAAAGTACTGTAATATTTCCAGTGTATTTGTTTTCATCCTTTCTTAATGAAATTGACTTATTTTTTTTTTTTTTTTTAATCATCCTGGACGATTAATGGGCTATTATTTTGCAAAAATATGGCTAATTCCTATAGTCAAAAATTCTGAGAAACGCTCACCTATAATTATTTATATGTATAGTATGATTGCTTCTGTGATGTAGTCTCGGATTCGATTCCCGTCAGGGTAAATTTCGTGAAATAAGTTTCCGTTATTTTACGCTGGACTGTGTCTGGTGTCTGGGGTCAGACCCAAAATTGTTCTGACTATATTACTAAGTTGCTTAGCTCCCGAATATATGTATTAACGATATATTTTTGTCTGGCAATATGTTTCTCACGGCGATATTTTAAGTAAAAAACGAGAGATTAATAAAAATAGATGGAACGAAAGGAGTTTCTCAAGATCGTAGTAGATGTAGGTCCATCGTATCTGCCTACCTCTTTCTAAAACAAATGTGATAATATGCATGTATTTACAAGTAAAGAGACGAATGTCTATTACATAATCATCTCTTAAATAAATTCAGAAAATATTTATCACATCAAAACTCGATAATAAATCTTGGAAACATGAAAAGTGAATTATCTAACATATAAAATTGTTATAAACAAAACGACCCCCTTTCTCCCCTTCTCCGGAAGTATGTTTGTTTGTTTCAAATTATCACATATTATGACATTCATTTTACACTCTTTCAATGCTAATTTTTTAGAGATGGAGAAAAACAAATATATTATATATTTTTGTAGATATGTAATTGTATGTTATGTACATATGTAAAGTATTGTTACAAATTTGTAGGGAATTGTAGGATGAAATTCGAAAATGCCATCGGAATTATCACAAAGTTTATTAGAAGTACACACACGTATTTCATTGTTCTCACAAGTATAGCCACTGATGGCAAGGTTTCAGTCCCCTCTTCGATATCTGCAGTACATTGGTATTGGCGATGGTAACCACTTTCCTTCAGGTGGACATTCAACCTATGTGATGTATTCCAGCAATAAATAAAAATAATTTGTCGTATTATAGAACCTTAAAAATTATTTCAACAAAAATTTGTTTTAAACAAGTTCCGTTCAGTAGTTGTTGAGGTATTTCAGATTACATGCCTTTTTACGGTTCCGTAGTGAAATGACGAAAATAATGGACGTAATTGGGTGAATCTCACGAGCGCATCATTCGCCCCAACTAGGGTTTTTTAATTCAATCCTATCCTAAGATTTTTTCAGTTTCAAGTGCCTTGTTAATAACAATAAGGGGTCATCCACAAATGACGTCACACGAATTTCATTATTTTTGACCCCTCCCCCGTCCTTGTCATAGCTGGTCACATTCGTGAGACTCCTTCCTCCCTAGTGTGACATCACATCATTTGCAATTTTACATCAAGAAATTATTAAATTAAAACAGCAGTAATTATAATTACTGCTGTTTAATTTAATATTTACATTTAAATTACTTTTTAATAACTTTAACTATTTTTTAACTTTTTGAATCGTTATATCTCAAAAATGGTGGCTCTTAGGAAAAAAGCATTAAGAATTTTTTTCGATTAGATAGACTAATTTTATGATAAAACTTACCATTTTGCTGAAAATCGCGAAAAACCCGTTTTTGTGACCTTTGACCCCGAGTAAATTTTTTTCCAGGTATCGGACCGATGAGGACTTTTTAGATTTCATTTATAATGGTGTTTTGAACAATCCTACCAATTTTCAGCTGAGTGCGAATTAATGTAACTTCATTCCTATTTTTTCGTCTAATTTGACCGGACTATAAAACTTATATATATTAATTAAATTTTGGACAATTGTCACACAATGTCACACTTTCTCGAAACGCGTGAGGATTTCGCCACATTGGGATAGCACTAGCACCGTTAGCAAGTACTATTGCCACCCCAGTCGGGGATACTCAATTAAACCCCTACTGTCTGTCTCCAATACGACGGTATGGCTGACAGATCCCATAGAACATAATTTGAAGCAATATCTTATACTTGACCTTGGAAATAAATAAAATTTTTAATTATATAGAAATAAATTAATATCTGTTACTCTTTAAAAGTGATATTATAATTAAATTCGCGATGTTTTTCTTTTTATTTTCGCATTTTCATATAACATTTTATTATTTACCGGACGTTTTAAAGTTACGTACTAAAGGCATACCTTTTACTACTTTTAATGCCCTTAAGTACGTAATTTATACGTAAAGTATAACATATTGCTACAAGTTACGTTTTATGGTATGTGTCAGCCATACCGTCGTATTTGAGATAGACAGTAGGTGTTCCGTCCTTCGCCCTATTGCAAAGCCACGGGTGGTCTCGCCTCTCCACGAGGCCCTCGCAGTTCATGATGATATTAAAACTAACTGTTAAAAATATCAAAATTGCAGAGTCCAGACGCGTGCACGACGTGCCAGGTCTGCGGTGGATTCCGTCTCCTCCCTTGCAGAATCTGCAACGGGTCCAAGAAGAGTTTACATCGGAACCATTTCACAGCAGAGTTCGTCGCTTTGAAGTGCATGAATTGCGATGAAGTCGGCCTCGTCAAGTGCGAAGCCTGCTCTTGAATTTGCTCTTAAAATATGAATTTTAATTTCAACAATCGAATTATATAAAACGACTTTTAATTACGAAATTGCATATTTGTTTATTAACATTACCTAAATGGCAGATATCTTTCTGACTTTTTACTTCACATAGATGGCGATGTGCAGATTCGCTTTTATAGTTTTAAGTCAACGTTGACATCTATAGTTAGTGGGTCCAGAAGACACAATCCACTAACGACTAAGGACGCGTTCCGCTAGTAGCTCGCAACGACCAAAATGCTCCATCAGCCGTTCCACATGGCGACCAAGATCGTTATGTCGTGGCGAAAACGTCACAAATAAAGTCATCATTTGCGATCACACAGTGCTCACAATACTATAACTGTAAAAGACACGATTTTCAAATCAGACATTTGTCTATTTCGTCGTTTATGACATCAACCCTCCATAATCCGTTCCACTAGAGTTTATGATTTTAACGTCCACAAGCAAGTGGAACGGGAAAAATCGCGGTCGTGAACGTGGTCGTTGTGAGCCTCTTGTGGAACGTAGAGTAAGAACTTCGCTCATATGAATTCATACCCGTATGGATCTCTCGTTATAAAATTTTGTCCCTAATACAAAAGTAACTGGCTTACTTTATTAAAATACAATATTTTATTGTGGTCAATTTATAATTATTACTCAAAACAAGTTTTGCGCAAAACATTACATGATTTCAAGACATACTTAATTTTTTAAAGAATAGACTACCAAATTTTTGTCAATTATGGATATGTACAAAACTTACATGTTGAATGCAGTTCAAATTTTGATAAAAAATAATGATCTTTTGGAGAATCGCGTTGTGAGTTTGACGTATCTATATATACAGGTGTTAAAAACGTTTATAAGCGATGGTAATGAATTTCGATGAACTGGATCGTCTACCTGTTTGCCAGCTTCATAATTAAAAAACAAAATAAAAAAGGTAGATGAAATATGAGACGATGTTTCAAGTGACTTTGACACTTGTCATATTCGTAATACGAATCTGCACGAGCAACTATTTTAATCGGGCATATTATAAAATTACGGTTATAATATTAATGTACGGTAAATGAGTTTATCACATTACTAACCCCATATAAAATATTACATCTGAATTATTCACCAAAGCGCCATCTATGTGAAGGGAGTCAATAGTATTCCATTAAAATGTTCTGCGTGATTTTTTAAATCTTTTTTACAAAGTGTGATTTTTAATTATAAAGTAAAATTTAAATTTTAAAAGTTTTAAAATATATATAAGTTTCATTTTAGGTGTTTAATTAAAAATGTCTCAATTAATTTTATTTCGCTTATTTGCACTTAAAAGAAACTGGGCATTCTTTCTTTTTAATGTAGCTTATTATTATTATATTATATGCACTATATATAAAAGCAATTTATTGTTTACAAAAATCTTAATTTTAGACATGATTAAGAAAATTTAAGAACGATTATCTTGAAGGGTATTAAAACTTAATATTATTAAACTTTTAACAGAAATGTTTATATTTTAGTAATTTATCATCATTGCCAGTAAATTCCTTAGTCTGCTTTACTATTAGGCGACTTAATAATTGTATTAACATTATCTAGCTGTGCTAGATTCCAGCGAATATCCTAATACTACATCCACATTTGTACCATTTCCTCAATTCGATCAATGTAACGTTGATTGATCAATGTATTTTTGATAGTTGCCCACCCGCTATCCGTAGCTTTTATCTTCAAAATAGTGGTTTGGCCTTAAATCTGTATGATTCAATAGCTAGTATCAATATAGTCAGGTACGTTTAGAACAATTTTGGTGTCAATACACCAGTAAAACTAAAGCTCATAGGTACATAGCTCAGAAACTCTTCGCTTAAGAGATGTTTCTTTTATACAATAACTATTTGTATTCATGCCAGCTATTGATTTGTAATACATTAGTATATTTGGGGAAAAATTGAAGAAAAAGAAAACAAAATGCTGCAATGTGGGCAAAAAATCGGCTTTAACGGTAATAGGACCCCAGATTCTTTTTTCGAAGAATTACGGTAAACCATACCGTTGTTGGCAACAAATGATTGTCGACCAGTCAATTTAAAGATATGAACAAATCTTAATATTGTTTATTTTGTAACCATACTACAATATTATTATTATCATAATGCGGCTACAAAATAAAAATTATATATTAAGTTTTCTTAATGTTTTCAATAAATTAATCACTGATGGTGCCAACTATGATATAGTTTAAACAGGCTGTTGACACAGGTTCAGATATATCAGGCGTCTATTCATGACAAGGCATTAGTCTAACATAATAGCCTATTACATAATCCTATGCAAAATGAAGCATAAGTAAACCGATAAAATTAAAATGACAAGTTTTTGTGACGTCTCCCGTGAAACGTGTATTGGAACATATTTTTTTTAATTTGGACGTGTTCTAATCTCACGTATCGGTTTGCGCTTTTTGTTTTGTAACGCGGAAGTAAGCAAGAAACAAAAATATCGGCCACACTTAAGTGGGACTAATATTTTCGTTATTAACATATTTGAGACGTTTTGCGTTCTATATAAAAATATATATATATATATATATATATAGTTTTTAAGTTTGAAACGAAATGGTTTTTATCCCAACTTTTTAAATAGCCGGTAACAGAGACTCAATCTTTATACAACTAACCTGTACAGAAATATCGTTATTTTGGTTATAAAATAAATTAGTGGTTATTGATCACCATATTGATAGATACGTTCCAATTTTAATAGATACAAGAAAGAAAGAAAAAAGACGACTAGAAAGTAATCTTTTGTAATTAATTATGGATATTTTAAGTTCCAAAAATTCAAATTTATTATTATAAGAATATCGCGAATATGCCATAAAGTAGCTGCAATAATTATACTCAATTAATTTTAGTTTTATATATAAAGAATTGTTAATAGTAATTTTAAGTTACTTTAGCTCAATACATTCCACATACCTTATTCTTTTTAAAAACTTTTACAAAACATCATCATCTATCTGATAGTCTAGAGCAGTGTTCCGCAAACTTTTTGTGTTCAAGGTACATCTAGGAAAACGAAAATTTTTGGAGGTACACCACAAATATATATATTTTTTATGTAAGCTAAACGAAACAAAACGCCTCGCTCGTGCGCTCGCGTGATTTACCTACACATTTGATGTGTAACTAAGTTTTTTTCTTACCCTTACATTATTTATTAAAAATAAGTTTATAACATAACCTTATTTTTCCGAGGCACACCAATTAATGACCGCGGTACACCAGTGTGCCGCGGGATATACCTACTTTGCGGAACACTGGTCTAGAGTTCTAGACTCTAGATGAACAGTGTATTAACTCAAAAGAGCAAATTATTCAGGTAAATATTTTTTCTACAAATAAAACCTTAAAAGAAATTCAAGACTGAAAATAAACTATATATTGTGGAGCTATCCCTGTGGGGCTGTTGATCAGAAAGTTGGTTATCAGAAGTTGTTCTTGCGGTGTGAGAGAAATCAAACTAAGTTTTATGCTTTTAACTATTTTAAACTGTTATATTCACACACAAAATGTACTACACAAGTTAATTCCTTAGGAGTGAACCGATGTGCTCCGCGAGACAAGACCGGTCTGTCGCGTTCGGGTAAGTCTACCAAACGCGCGCCGTAGTTGCCCGAGCACAAAACTGCTGACAGAACGATCTGTGTCACCACAATATAATGCAAGTAATAAATATTTTAGAAGTCCAGTGCTAGTAACATTCTCAAAAGCAATGTAATGTTTTTTCATTTCTATAATTATTATTTAATATTTTTCTTGAACCTACTACCTTGTTTTAAAATTACCCCACCATTTTAAATCGAGAGATAGCGTTTTTAATAGTTGTCTATTTAAGGTATAATTTTTATTATTCCCTTGCTCCACTTGCGTTAATGTTAGTGATTGTGACTAAATGCGACTTACTTATAGCGTTAAAATAACGCGTTATCGATCAGCTACATTAGTATATATACGTGAGTTATCTGTCAATATTTAACGTCATTAAAAATGTTGCATTTCAAATAACGCATTTAACCCTTGGCTACATCTTTGTGACACACTCAATAGCATTAACACTATCCCAGGTGTAGCAGGACCATTTTGAGATAATACCCTGTTCATCGAAAGAAGTGAATTGTCAAAATTAATCTATTTGTATATAAGACATTCATTAATATTCATTTTTTCATTTAACATATTGTTCGCCTTATTTTTTATGCTCAGTGATTTGATTTCCATATATTTAATATATTCAGAGGATGTTTGTTTTAAGAATTCTACGAATACATTCCAATTTCAAATTCCATTTGAAGAATGAATGTTGATAGTGTGGGTGCTATTTTTACACTGTGCTAAAGTTTTGGTTATATTTTTGTAATTATAGAAAAATTATTTATCATTATTAGCTTCTGCAGCAAATACATTGAATCAAAACGCATTGTCATCATCATGCTACCTTATTAATTCCCAGTTTTTATACATTTAGGTATCTGTAGAAAATTGAATGATATATTTTTTTAGTTTATGTAGATATATTGATGTTGCAAAAAGACCTGGTAGCGACTTGAGTAACTAACTGCTTATTTAAACTGTTTAATATTTTGAATATGGAATCAATACCGAATATATTACCAAATGGACAGGCATTATTTAACACGAATCTAAAACAGTGTAAATAAAAATTAAAGGATTAATATTATTACTTATTTTAGGAATGATTTAAAAGTGAGCGCGCATGCAAACGCATGGCAAATTCCGAAAATGCTTTTTTCACGAAAGGGAATCGAAAATAGTATGTACTTTTAACGGCGTATAATAACTTTAAAAAAATTACAACACTAAATTTCAACTTATTAAAACTGTTAAAGATAACTTGAGTATGAGTATTATACCACAAAATGCATTAAAAGTAAATGAACGGAGATAACTGTGCCACTGATTGCATGCTCACCGTGAAAGACTGTATTTCCTGGCAATTGTATTATATTTTTTGGTAAAAGCATCCCTATACTACCGTGCACCTAATTTTCAAATACAAACTAGTTTGGCTCAAGCAAATGGTTGATTAGTATGTAGTCAACCGAAAAAATCGTTGATAAAACATTTGCAATTTGAGTGGTACAGTCAAAGACAGAATATATAGAATTAGGCCGTTTAGAGTTGCTATTATTACGAATGTAATATAGTATTACCCAAAGATTCATAAATAACTCCACATGGTGTGGTACATGCACCTTTTTCACCATTGCTTCACTTGAGTTAGTGTTAGTGACTGTGATCAAATGCTACTTAATAAATAACGCTGTTAATGCGTTAGCGTAGCTATAATACTGTATAATGTATATACATAAGTTATCAGACCATGTGTAACCCAAATCTTGACTACATGTTCGTGACACAGTCACTAACATTAACATTATCCCAGGTGTAGCAGGGGCATAATAAAAAAAGCCTTGTTAACAAAATAATTTTTGATGCAATTTTATCGGCTGTCACTCTATAGACATATGCAATGCTCCTATGTGTTATTCAGATATCTGAGTCCTATAATGTATACATATTTATGAGTCTAAGGAAGTTTACAATTTTACGGACACTTCATAACTGCTTCAAAATCTAGCAAGTGGTTCCCAGGAAATTTTGCAACACAACCTAAATAAATGTCAGGATCTTCAAACACATTTTGCCATTTTCCAAAACTCTTATTAAGCTTATTGGAATCAATACCATATTTTGATATGGTTTTCACAATTTTTAACAAAAACAATACCTAGCAAGACAATGAATGCATAAACATTCAATTAAAAAACAAAGTCATTTGCTAGGATTTGAAATCGCACTGCTGATATATTTATAAAAACTTTACATCAAGGCTTAGAAGTGGTTTAATATTAACCGGTTTTAGTTAACTATTTCGTTCGGAATTTAAACCTTAAAAAGAGAGTTATATATACCTGAATTAACCTGTCTATTCTGCGAGAATTACTTTCTCATTCTATCTATTTCAATATGTGTTTGTGTGCAACTGAAAGCTTGCTGTACCACATGGTTGCTCTTTAAAGGTGTGCGCTAAAAACGGTTCGAAGTCTTTCGAAACCGGTTTATACAACAGAACCTGTTTAACAGACTTTTGTTATCAAAAACCGTTCGATTGAGCTTAAAGTGAGAACAAAACCTAAAAGAAAAGTTCCTATATACTTATGCTATAACCGGTTCGACTTTTTTCCCAGTTTCCAAGCCTTGTTTTACATCTATACATGTTTTTGTACTTGACTGTACAAATAGAAGACAATAGTTTGTTCTCTTTTTTGTTGGTTCGGTGTTGATTACAAAATGGAATGTATTACGTGTTTTGAAAGCAGACGTTACTGCTCCTTTTTTTTCAAAAAAACGCGTTGTAAATCTTCCTGCAATAAGGGCTTTAACGGCTTATTATGAAGTTGTGATAGTAATAAACGATAAACAGTAAATGGTTAAATTTGTTATGTCAAACGGTTATCTGCATAATATTTAATTCAATTTCTATTGATATTGCTAGGACGTTTTGTAAATATGAATTAATTCTTAGTATGTCTTTTATGTAATAATAAAAATGACATAAAAAAACCCGTGTCGTTTTATTATATTAAAAAGCGTAGAAAAAGCAGTTATATCTAAATATCTAATAAATATATCGCCTCTTTGCTGTAATAATGTGTTATATAAGTATAGCAAAATGAAATTTCAGAAGTTTTTTTTAAGTATCAAAATATAATTGTATCGAAACATCTCATTCACACTTGTCGGGGGTCGGGCCCGAAAAAAAATCGGTCGCTCTAATGGCAGAACATTTTATATGACAATAAATGTTGGTAGTTTTGCCAACCCTATACGTCTGTAAAAAACCGTCGGATCGGATCTCGTTCGCCTATGAGTAAGTATGACGCTGTTCACATTTGTCGGATGTTGGGGACGGCAAAACTTTCCCCGCTCCCCTTCCTCTGCCCGTCGCTAGCTGCCCTCTACCGCCAATCGCGCACACAAATATTGCGGCTCCACCTTCGATCATACAATGTACTCTTGGCTTCGATCGGGTCCGGCAACCGACTACTGTGAATAGAGGCGCCGACACCCGATTCAAATATGGCGCCCGACACCCGACAAGTGGGAACAATCTGTAACATATATTCTAAAATACATTGTAGATTAACAGAAAAAAGTTATTCGTTTAAATATAATTATTTTTTCAAGGTTTATAAAAACTCTTCTAATATTTCAATTTTTAAAATAACACAATATTGAAGCAACGAGGCGATATGTATTTTGATATATCAGTTTTCAATGGTTTTAGTCAATGTAATCTGTACTATAAATCTATAGAGGGGTGTAATTTGTATATTAAATTTAGGGCGGATTTTTCACTCATCGGGCAAAAGTCATTCATAGAACAAAGTATAACATGGAAAGATTAAAAATTACAGTTTCATAAATAAAACAGAATGGTTTCACATTTGAATTGACTCAGGCTAAAATTTATGAGATTGATAACTTTTACCTAATGATTGAAAAATCGGCACTTAAAAATTAGAATAAATCTTATCTAATCTAATAAAATTAGGGGGGTTAGTAGACCAGCAATTCCGAAAAATGTAATATTTCCAATTTTTGTTTGTCTGTCTACTAGATTATTTGGAAACTACTGAACGGATTTACATGATACTCGACACAGAGCTAGCTTATATTCCAGGTCAACACTTGGGATACTTTTTATCCCCATAAATGACATCGTTTCCGCGTGAAAGACGAATTTAGCTTTTAAATAGATGGCGCTGTGATCGCGTTGTTTGGATGCCGCCATTTCAATTTACTAACAAACACGTCATCGTTTTTTGAAGTGAAACTTCTTTAGATTTGTTCTGATTTGAAACTCGATGAAACGAAAAAACGAAATGAAAAAGCAACACTAAAAGAGATAAATAAACACATAAAATTATTTAATTCGAAATAACACATTTCTCTTTACCCATTTAATTAATTATCATTAATTTTCATTTTAAATAAAACTTAAAAGATTTGAAATTAATTTTATCTCTATCTTTATATACTTAACGCAGAATTCTTTTATACGTAGATCAACATATTCGTGTATAACAGTGCATTGAATTTTAAACTTTATGCTAGTGATTTAAAATTTAGATTGAATTATTACGAATAAAGGTCAAAATACCTAAGAATAAAGACGTCTATAATAGAATAGAAATGCGAAAATGTGTGTGTGCAGTTCACACTTGTCTACTAAGTGTTGTAGATATAATTATGTTCGCCTGTATATCCTCTGAAGTTTCACTTCTACTGCATGTGAGTGTTTTATTGCATGAATTTAGCAGACAGCCAAACGGCCACCTGATAGAAAGCGGTTACCATCGCCTATGGACATTTGTAGTACCAGAGGTTCTACCAATGTGCTGCGACTCTCTAAAGGGAGACTGGAACCTGGCCAGTAATGCCAGAACACAATTCGTGGTTGTTATGCCGGCATACTCTAAGCCAGGGGTGGTAGCCATCCAGACGGGCAAATTCCCTACCACCTGGCTGTGGGTCCGGCTGCAGGAATTTGTATTATTTCTCCGTTCCTGCACCAATAAACGTGGTGGCAGCGCGAACGAAGTACGCTGGTGCATGCTATAATACATACCTATAACCAATCTGTAGGGGGTTAGAGTTTTTACAATGAATTTAAAAATGAGTAAAAAATTGGGAGCAATTAATTCGGACCAGATTCGTGAAATGCAACGTTTTAAAATTTTTGTCTATCTCTCTGTCTGCCTGTCAAAGCATCACTTGAAAATTACTGAACGGATTTAAATGAAACTCGATACACAGTTGCAATTTACTAACAAATACGCCGTCGTCGTGGAAACGCGAACGAAGTTTCGCAGGCACATAGTCATCCAATAAAAACCAGTAACGTAAAAATACGTAACGATTAATAACAGAACAAAATAGTTTCCTTAATAGTCCTGCTTCATCTGCGATAGTGTTACAGATATAGGCCGTTTCACACAGATACGGCGATGGGTTTAATGCCTTTGTTGAAATGAAATGAAATTGAACTGCCACATTGTTTATGAGATTAAATATTGATAGATAGCGTATGTGTACACTAATGTGGCTATTCGTTAAGGCGTTATCTTTTCGCTTTACATAAGACGCATTCGGCCACAGTCTAACGGTCTTATTCATATTGACTTAGAGTAATTTTGAAGGCTTTTTTAAGAACTATAAAGACAAACTTACTCTAATTCAATATGAATAAGACCGTAAATCTTTAACATTAACGCAGATGAAGCCGCAGCATAAAAACAGGCTATTTTCCTTATACTCCGCCGATTTAAAAACATTTGAATTTCGAATACGCACAAGTTCCACAGTGCACACTCCCGGGCCCAGACGGGAAGACGAGCCCACTGTTAGACAAGGACAGACTACCTGCTATGCTCTAAAATAAGAGCAGGATAGATAGGCGATATTGACCTTGCGTGTAATGACGTCATTCGCGACCTAGCTGCAGCGCTTCCCTTGTTACGTTACGTATGTGTGCGTGAACCAGACCCTGAAATTGTTTATGTGTGCGTAATTTTCTTTATGGTGTTGCGTTACTATGCTGAAAGCTGTTTTTTAAAGTAAAAATCTTTACAAATTTAATTATTTCAGTGGAGGTTGTCAAACTCTAGAATGCTTTGACTCTTACTGTCAGAGAGGCTAAAACATTACCTACATTTCGGAACTCACTTAGAGATTACTATCTGTCTTTAAATAAATAGTCTAATATAATAAAAAAATACTTCATTATCCATTGTAATATATGTTAACTAGTATATACCCGTGACTTCGTCTACGCTTGAATTGAAATTCCCGCGGAATTTCCGGGGCACAAAACACCGCAGTATTTGAAAAAGAATGTAAGCTATCGTTTTAGTGAAAACTGTGTCGGAGTAAGCTAGGTTTTACGCACCCGAACAACTAAAATCGCTCCCGGGAATATCCCGCAGGATTCCAAGGATAAAAAGTAGCGCAGAGTTATGTCTAAGAATTAGCGGTCGATCAGCGAAAACCGCATCGAAATCGACCCAGTAGTTTTTACGTGAATCCCTAACAAACACAAAAAATTCCATCGTGTTCTCCGTCGTCTATATAGTCTATCCCCAGTTTTTTTGTTTAAAAGCTTCAATGTACCGATACGTTAGGTTTAGTATTTTATAATATTATAGATATACAATACTTGTCATAATTATATAATATCAATAAATATATATATTTAGATAATTTCGTATATACGTATATATTGAAATTCTATAATTGTGTGTGGATTTATGTATAGTCAAGGTGGGGACTCCGTACATCTCTGTGTTTCAATAGGTACGACTTGTAGTTGGCGTTAAAATCCGTTTAAAAACGGCACAAAATGGGAGGTATACGAACTTACCCCATTGACGGATTTGCCCACCTTGACTATATATATGTACTTTTTATAAATTAATGTAATTATGTATATTCAAATTGTACAGTCCATCTTTTTTCTGCTTCACCTACATCGCGAGATTAGTTAAGAATTTATTTTAAGCTAGGTTGCACGGAAGAGATTGCTTTTAGCGATAAGGCCGCCTGTTGTTTTGCCAAGAAGTATTGTAATTATGCATTTTATATTTGTAATTATTTATTTTGGTGAACAATAAAGTGTTATCTAATCAAATATAATTATGTAAGTATAATAATTATTCACAGCTAAAACGTGTTCAGTTTTATCTTTTTTTGTTTAAAGCTGGCAAACAGGCAGCATCAAGGACGAAGCAAACACGCTACCAGCCTTTAGCATGGGATAAAGAGTATGGAGTGTGGGATGAGATAGAGAGATCAGACAATAGGAATAGGATACGAGACTGGAAAGGGAAACGGGATAGGGAAAATTGGATAAAAGGAGAGGAAGTGAGCCATCAGATCTAGTAAATTCTCAGCCGTGATCTATACATTTAAATCTAAATTGTACAGTCCTATATTTTTTCTGCCCCACGTACTTCGCCAGATTAGTTAAGAATTTCTTTTAAGCTAGGTTGCCTGGAAGAGATCGCTTTTAGATGTTTTGCCAAGAAGTATTGTAATTATGTATTTTGTTTATTTTGGTGAGCAATAAAGTGTTATCGATAGATATCGTTTTCCATGAGGTGGTCCGTCTGTCTGTCTGCTGAACTCATGCAATAAAAAAATATAAAAATTACACGTCGCGAAGCGGAGTTTTCTGGTCTAGGTGTGGACTCGCGTCGTTAACCGTGCCTGCCCTTGCCGACTTGTCTGTCGCAAGTGTGGAGCGATGTGCCTGCGTGTCGTTTTGCGGCGACGCCCTATCCATAACCAGCGTTCTTATAAATCTATACATAAATGATACGGTGAATTATGGTTTTAAATGTAGCGGCTGCCGCCCGACCTTCACAACCCGTATAAGGAAACCAAGAATGGATAGTGGTATCTGGGAAGGAGTAAAGATGAAGGATACTAGGATGAGGAGAATGGGGGACACCACTGTCACCGAGCAAAGGGGTAAGTATCAGTGGCCATGTGTGCATTATAAAATACCGGACAAGCATTTAACATTTACACAACAACAATAGGAAACATTACAGTGCAACTGTCGTAACTTTTCAATTTAAGAAAAATAAGTGTTCCATTTTCAAATCTATAATAAATAGAAAATTGTAAAAATGTAGTCTTTTGTTTCTTACATTTTGTGTATTTGTCTATTTGTTCGGGATTCACGTAAAAACTACTGGGCCGATTTCAATGCGATTTTCACTGATCGCTAGTAAATTCTCGGGTTTAAAATTTACATTCCGAGAATCCCACGGAAATTTTCTTTGCAGAGCTTTAAAGTGGCCAGGTCGAAAAAAAATGATTTCGATGAGACATTTTCACCGATCGATAAAATCTTTAATGAAACAATTGTAGTTGTGTATGCCTTTAGTAACATTACTTATAACGAGTTTTTACGGGAATTTCATAGCAAAAAATATATTACCCTGCTGAAAACAACCTTTTTATATTTAATTTGACTTTGTATATATACTTTATTTTTAGTGCCTAATTGGTTTAATCTTAGAAACTATACAAATACAAATAAAAACTTTAGATGCTTATAACTATTATTGTATGGCTTAAAAACGCATAAATATTTTGATTTTGTATTTAGCAAAATAACTGTAATCTCTGTTAACTATTCAATGTGGATAAAGTCGCGGGCAAATGCTAGTTTTATTTAAGTCTACTACGAGACAATTGGCCTTCCGTATCTGGTACTTGCATTAGTGTACGTATTTTATCCGTACAAGGGTGTATGCAACAGTTGAGTATGTGTGTGTTGACATTGATTTCCCCGGCAGAAGCAACAGGCGGGTTACATTGTTCCCTGCGTTTATGAGACATTGGGTGTGGGGATCGGAATGTACAATGTGGTTTTATAGATATTAGCAGTAGTATTTTTGTTCTTCATTATATAAAGAATAGGCAAAGATCCTAGATCATACAGCATAGTCATTTGTTTGTGGATGTTCGTACGTACTACTTTTTTACTGGATTATATGGCATGGTAACTAAGACTTTTGAGTCAATACTTATTTAACATTGACAAATAAATTTTAAAATTATCTTCAGTCAAATTTTTGGTTTTTTTGGTTCGTTCTTCAACGTCGACAACTAAAAGTCAAATTTCACTCTTATAATAGAACTTATCAAAATTATAAAAATATATATTTTTAATTCATATACTTCTATGTTTTAGGTTTATAGACTGGTTTTAATTTCGTTTCGGCCTTTTCTCGGTTATAAATATTATGTTTTACGCTCTTAACACTTGTGTAAACAGCACCGCTGACTGACACGCCACCACCGCGCCGCTACCACGCTGCTATTTTGTGAATTTCTGTCTACATACGAACGTTGCATGCCCTCTTAGGAATACCGCCGCTTTATCACTGACGCCCGCATGACAACAAAAGGTCAGCGTCGGCACAGTGGCGGCGTGATTGCGTCTAATCTACACAATTTGTGAGAAAAGTGATTATACGACGAAACATTTTCTAGACGAGCACATCGAATGGGACCAATGCGATCGCTACCAAGCTCTTTCAGAAATTATTCAAAAGAATTACTTTCTTAAGCTTATACCTATTTGTTGTATTAGTCGTAGTTATTAACTGAAGGATAGACAAATTTCAATAAGTATATTAGTTTCACTTTTTTGTTATCTTCATTATTAGAGGTTAATTAAATAACAACAGTGAAAAAATTAAATTGCAAGCTCTGTTCACTTATAAGTAGTTATTACATCGCACTGTAAGTAAACCTTAGTCATAAATCCATTAATTGATCAAATTTAAAAATCTGTTGGTGATCCTATATTAAATAAATAAATTCAAATGATTTTATTCAAAATAAGTTCCGCTGGAGAGCACTTTTTGAAGGTCATACATACTTCCTATTCTATGTACACCGCTTCGCAAAGTGTTGTAGCGACTATAGTTGCATAGTCGTCGTAGCGTAATGGCTAGCCCACGCGTCCCTACCTCATGGGTCGCGGGTTCGGATCCTGGCTGGAACGCATACACCACTTAGGCAGTTTTCTGACCTCATGTGTATATTGTTACAACTACCACATGTTAATAACGGTGATGGGAAAAATCGTGATGAAACCTGCACATCGAGGTAACCGATGAATCAAACCTGCCGAGCCTTTTTGGACAAACCATTCCCCAATAGCGGGAAGCCTGAGCCCAGAAGTGGGACGTTTATGGGCTGTTATTATTTCCATGTTGTATTAGTTCAACGTACGTTAAAAATGGACTACAAACGTATACTTACACATAACAATTATTAAGTAAAGATATGTTTCTGGGGAGTTTGCTGCGCTGCTTGTTCTCCTTTAACAATAACTAAAATTGTTTTGAAAGCGGTGGCGGACTCACAATCAATAAGTAACCGGTAATATTCCGTTTCGAAATAAATATATTTATATTCATTTGAAAGCAAGGCGGCGGGGCGGTGGCTGTGTCGTGTATACGCGCGCTCACACTTTTATCTATTATAATAATATATAATTTATTTAGTCCGAGAACAATCTACTGGGAATTATCTCCTCACTGCATTGCGATCCCTTTGTTCATTTAGTTAAAGCCCTTCACACATCCACGCCTCCGAAATACTGGCTTAATTAACCAGCGGTATTTGTTTGGAGTTGGTAATTTATAGTGAAACATAATTTTGTAAACTAACCGACTTGCTTTACATTTAGAAAAGCCTCTTAGACGGTTATAATAGGTTGGGGAAAAAGTCTTTTCGCATATAGTATGTATGAACTTGTAATAAGATCTCTTTGGCTATACCATTTGTATCTGGCTGGTTTTGGTATCGTTAAAAAGTTTTACTTTTAAAGAAGACAATTCCAAATTCAAATTAGGAAAATGTGTGATTTTCATTTGTTTTTCTTATTGTTAAAATGAGTGAATCTAATGAAGAAATTCGATACATTTTGTAAAATTTTACTACAAAAAAGGTAAAAATGCAACATAAGCCGCGAAAAAAATTTGTTATGTTTATGGACCTAATACAGTATCTGTGAGAGTAGCGCAAATTTGGTTTAAGCGTTTTCAATCCGGAAATTTTGATATCAAAGATGAACGTCGCTCTGGTCGCCCTGTTACGGACAAAATTTATGCCATTTTTGAAAAATTGGAGCAAGATCGGCATATTAGTAGTTACGATGTAACTGGAGAACTGGGAATTGACTACAAAACGGTTTTGGCGCATTTGAAAAAAGCTGGGTACACAAAAAAGCTCGATATTTGGGTGCCTCGTGAGCTCACTGAAAGAAACCTAATGAACCGTGTACTCATTTGTGATTCTTTATTACGACGTAATGAAACCGAACTATTTTTGAAGAAGCTGATAACTGGTGATGAAAAGTGGATCACGTACGACAAGAATGTGGAAAAAGATCGTGGTCAAAGATCGGTCAGGCTTCACAAACTGTGGCGAAACCCGGGTTAACTCGCAAAAAGGTGATGCTGTGTGTTTGGTGGGATTGGAAGGGCATTATTCATTATGAGCTGTTACCGCCAAGCAGGACCATCGATTCTGAACTGTACTGCGAACAACTGATGAGATT
This sequence comes from Dendrolimus houi, assembly GCA_039645545.1. Taxonomy (NCBI): domain Eukaryota; kingdom Metazoa; phylum Arthropoda; class Insecta; order Lepidoptera; family Lasiocampidae; genus Dendrolimus; species Dendrolimus houi. The sequence continues at coordinate 12,671,414 of CM077136.1, forward strand.
AAAGCAAAAAGTTGAGAGAAAGCGGCCGGAATTAATCAACAGAAGGGGTGTGGATTTTCACTATGATAACGCTAGACCTCACACATCTTTAGCCACTCAGCAAAAATTACGAGAGTTTGGCTGGGAGGTGTTAATGCATCCGCCGTATAGTCCTGACCTTGCACCTTCAGATTTTCACCTGTTACGGTCTCTGCAGAATTCCTTAGGCAGTTTTAGGTTAACATCACGAGAGGACTGCCAAAACCACTTGTCGCAGTTTTTTGATCAGAAACCCCAAAATTTTTATAGCAATGGGATCACGTCCCTATCTACAAGATGGCAAAAAGTTATCCAACAAAATGACACCTACATACTTTAGTCAAATGTAAATAAACTTTATAAAAAAAACCTTTTGAATTTTTATATAAAATGCGAAGAAACTTTTTCCCCAACCTAATATATACCGCAATTATACTAAAATATAAAATAGGATGCCGGCATAGCTTGCCTCGAACTATGAAAGATTTCGTACAGGTAATGAATGGTCTGGTTTCTTTATTACTATCTAGTTTCCTTGAGCTGACCCCCATTTCCTTGAGCCCCTACGTTCAACTACGTAGCGGTTCTGTAGAACATTTATTCCGCGTATAACAACGATCTGGAGGGCATTTCCCGCCGCAGTTTTCCCTTTACGCTATGACATGGGGTTTTTCATGGTGTTATAAAATTTCTTAGAGATCGCCAACGCGTTGGCGACATCCCTGGTGTTGCAAAAGTCCATAGATGACGGTAACCACTTTTCATCGGGTAGGCCGTCTGCCTTTTCGCCTGCAGGCAATAAAAATATCTTTCGATCTTTTTTTTACCGTGGCCTATAGGCGTTTGCAACACCAATAGAAAAGCCAACGTGTTGCCAGAATTTAGGATGCGATAACGAGGATTGGATAGGGGGACCAGATAGGAGGAATGAGATAGAAAGAATGGGATATGGGATTGGAATAGGGGGTGTGATAGGTAGGGGTGATTAGATAGGCCGTCGAGATGGGGGCGTGTCGTGCTCCGCGCGCGCTCACTTCTCCTCCCGTGGGGCGTCTTACAAACAGCCCCACGCCAGAGTAAAGACATGGAACATGCCGGGGGATAACAGTAGTCCCCCGGCAATGGATATGGCCTTCAAGGATCCCACCTGCCAGTATACGCAGAGTTGGTTGAACGTCCGATTTCCCGTTGCCCTGGCATAAGGCGCTGGAAAGAACACCCAGGGGTTTTAGTGGGTATCTCTAACTGGGGAGTGGCAATGACATTTTTAGTTCTGCCTTGATGTGCTAGTGCCCCCGATCTAGCGAATCCCAGACACGGGCCGCGAACTATACCCTCTTGCGCTTGCACTTGTCGCGGTGTATGGTCCTCGATCAGATTTTCCCTGGCTAAAAAAGAACGGATGGTTGGTTAGGGGGAGAAGAAAGTAGGTTATCAGAACTCTCACTATTCGTATAACCTATTCTATGGCCAGTAAAATGCCGGTTAACCTAAAAGGGCGGGCCTGTAAATTTATCATTAGGCCTGCGATCTTGCAAGGCAGTCAAACGGGGCCTGTACTTGAACAACACAAGTAAAACCTGCTGGTCACGGAGATGTATATACTGCGGTGGATGTGTCCAGTCCCGCGGAAGGACCGCGTTAGAAACTATCCGATCCAAGGCAGCTGTCATATCCGTGACATAACGGATAAACTGCAAGAATGTTGCCTACGTTAGTACGGCCACGCGTTACAGAAACCAGTTAGTGGGGGGAAACGTGGGGAGCAAATGTCTAGCCACGCCGCCTCCGCTAGGTCATTTTCGAAGGGGTAGCCCCGTAGTTGGCTTGTCGTCGTGAAAGATGTTATGTATACCAATAGTCTCAGAAAAAGTAGGAAAGCAAACTCCGGAGTTCGAAGTAGACGTTCCGAATGCAGCCAGGATAACACACACGCACAATAAGGGCGTACCCAAAACAGCGGAAGGGCGAAGATTTCAGATTCATATTTAGCTCTGATTCAATCGAATTCACAATACGATATTATAAAGTCCAATGTACATTGTAAAATCGATTTAACGAGGCTATGCACGTGTCCGGCTGGCATCGGCGTTAGCCTGTTAGAATTGCACAAACAATTTGCATACTGTTCTTTCTCAATGTCCTTTATATTTTCAAGTTATAATACGACACGAGCCGCAGACTTTCCCCATATGCAAGAACAACGTGAGCAACGTAACATTTTGAAGGAGGTACTTACATGTTTATTTGATATTCGAAACCTCACAACAATACAATGACATGTATTTGACAGTTTATGCAATAAATAAATTATTCTATTCTATTCTTTTTTGTTCTATTCTAATAACTAGTTCGGCCGTTCTGTAAAGCCACATCTGGCATCTATCAAACTGACTTTAGTAAGTACGTGAACTATCGATGATGATACAATTAAAAATTTGAATCGATATAGGAAGTCACACATTACCGAATCGATTAAAATAAAACTATTTATTAAAAAAAATGTATTTATATGTTTGTTGCAGTTTTTATCTTTCAAATATAGAAAATATGCATAACTTAATCACGATTTATATTTAAACTTTTGATTGTACATCAATCTCCACGTCACTAATATTAAAGGAAAAAAAATGCTGACAAACAGAACGTTGTCATGTGTTACGTTTCTAAAGAAATAATATTTTTTGTGAGTGTTAGAGTGGGTTTCCGGGTGGTTTAGATTCACAATTGGAACCGGTAGGTGGCGCTGGGGTCGGGTCCTAGATTTTTATTTTTTCAGGGCAGGACCATATCTGTCGGGACCTCTAGTTTCATATAAATTATTTTTAAACTGTTAAAAAGTTAGTTCATCTGTATTTATATGAAACTTCAAACGAGGCTTCTTATGAATATAATAAGACGAGACGTTCTTTAACAAATCTTAAAAAAGGAGGATGTGTCTCAATTTGTCGTAATATATATATATATATATATATATATATATATATATATATATATATATATATATTTTTTAATATATACCATATTTATTTTATTTCTGAACCGATTTTGATCATTCTTTCTGCGTTGGATCGAGTATAACTTCAAAATTTTACTGAATTCAACGCAGTTCCATATAAATTTTAGCAGGAAATTCCGGAAAATCAAAATCAAAAATCAAATGGAAGGTATGTCGTGATTGTATTGAGGCATTATTTCAGCCATATTTTTCTGTCTCCTTTTCTTCCTCTTTATTGTTTAATACATAACGGAGGGTATATAATCACTTTCTACCAAATGTTAATAAATTTTCATTACTTGGAGGCAAAATTTTAGTCTTCCATCATTGCATTATCTATATTTTTTGATAATATATTATAGTTTCCGAGATGTGGTACTATACGATTATTTGATGGTCTAGTATTGTATTGTTATGGTTTATATACGATAATTTCAAATGATTCTTCAGTGGTAGCGTGGCCGAGCGGTCTAAGGCGCTGGTTTAAGGCACCAGTCTCTTCGGAGGCGTGGGTTCGAATCCCACCGCTGCCAAAAAGCTTTTTATGTTTCATTTTATACATTTTACTTTTATTTCACTTTTGAGTTTAATTTACTATTCTGTGGTTTTTATCTTAATTAAGAGAACATATATTCTGACAGTAAATATATCTCTTATACTATTTTTTATCCCTGGCGAACGAGTTATCTCAGGAATGTTTTTAATTTTTTACATTAAGACTTACTTTCTAATACAACTTATTTATTTTTTTATTTATTTTCTAAATTACTGATATTCATAAACATAAAATATTTTCGACTATGGCACAACCAACCTCATAGGTTTATTCGTGCCGCAGGGAGTCGTGTAAAATACATACATAGTGACACTCTGAAAATTAATTTATTATTATAACAACAATTTAGTCATCAATCAGCAGTCTAATCAATTTAAGTATACTTAATACGTATTAGCATTTTGTCCTTAATTACCTCTTATATACATTCTGGCAAAAAAGTATCGGGAATGGATGATTTGTGTATGGTTCCAAATTCAATTTTTTGGTTTTTATTTGTTTTTGTTAGATTGGCACAACTGTTTTTCATTTTGTAGCGGAGTTTGAGTTACATCTTTTATTTAGATTAAATACAGTGCTGTTTTGGTTAGATCACATCTAGTGTGTTTTGCGAATTTCATAATGGACAAAAACATCGAACAAAGAGTTTGTCTTAAATTTTGCGTCACACTGAAAATATTACAGAAGGCTTGCGGTGAATCGACTTTATCAAAAACTCGTGCTTATGAGTGGTACAAAGCGTTCAAAAGCGGTCGAAATATGCAGAAAGATTTGCCTCGCTCTGGTAGGCTATCAACGTCTTGAACTGAAGTTAACATCGCAAAAATGAAGGAAATAAATAGTGGCTGACAATCCTCATTCAAGTTTGAGAGAAATAGCCGCTGAACTTTCTGTGTCTCACGAGTCGATCCGTATCATTTTAAATAATCACTTGCGTATGAAACATGTTGCCACTCGACTAGTCCCATAGACCTGAATTTTCTTCTCTCTAAAAACTCAATCGCATAAGAATCGCTGAGGACATGCTAGAACGAGTCAATTCCGACCCAACATTCATGAAACGCATTGTTACTGGTGACGAGACGTGGGTTGACGAGTTTGACATGCAAACTAGTCAATAAGCCTCGGAGTGGCGCCTTCCAACTGAACCGAAACCGAACAAACCACACCAAACTCGATCAAAAGTCAAACTCATGTTGACTGTTTTCTTTGACCATCGCGGTATTGTGCACTCGGATTTTTAACGGAAAGTTTAAGAGAGAAAAATCGACGAAAAAGGCCAGATTTATGGAAAGAAAATTCTTGGATTTTGCACCACGATAATGCACCTTCGTACAAGGCCATCATTCTGAATGAATTTTTGACCAAATACCATCGAGCAACCACCTTATTCACCAGATATGCCTCCAGCCGATTTGTCTTTTTCCTAAACTCAAATTACCACTTCGTGGCACCCTTTTTCATTCGGTATAAGAGATAAAGGAGAATTCGCGACAAGAACTAAACTCAATTCCGGAAAAAACGTTTGAAAAATGTTTTTATGATTGGAGTATTCGTTAGCGGAAGTGTATCGTTTCTGAAGAAGCATACTTTGAAGGTGATAAATTAAATTTGCAAATAATAAATATATAGTATAAGGATGTTCACAATTTCAACACCAGGCATTGTAATAGACTGATATTGCCAGATTTTAGATTACTAAAAGTACTGTCCTCTTTCTTGGGGGTTGGTATACGCCTCTTCAATAAGATTTCGAGTGAAATGTTAGATCTACCCTTCACTAAATTCAAAACCAAATTAAAAGGTATCTTGCTAAAAAAGGGATACTACACTATTGAAGAATACTTAAATGACAAAAATTCATTTACATAGCAGCTCGCTCTAACATCTTATACTATATTTTGTATAACGTTATCTTGCCATTCTTGTAATGGCATGTCATTATTATAACTTTAATAATAATTTTCTTTTTTTATTGTGTCTGGGTCTTATTGAGTATGCACTGTTTCCTACAACTCCATTGATTCTTCAAAAAGTAATTCTGTAACATACTTCTGTATAAATCTTATTAAAAAAAGAGAACTTGAGATATAAATTCAATAAGAAACTTAAAGAAAAACAATATTTAGCTAGACGTGTTGCCGGGGAGTTTCTTGCCGCTTCTTCTCCTTAACAGCAATAACACGTTGCAAAGCACTTATATATGTGACCTTCAAAAAGCGTTCTCCAGTGGAACTTATTATGAATAAAAACTTTGAATTGGAATAATTAACATTTTGTATATTGTTGACCTTTTCTCGGTACTTTTTTGACAGAGTATTGTATGAATACTAGGGTGAACTGGCAGCCCACAGAAGGTGCCAGGTGGTAGGGTATTTGTTCGGCTGGATGGCGACCACCCCTGGTCTAGAGTATGCCGCCATAACAACCTTGTGTTGTGTTCCGGCATCAGTGACCAGGTTCCAGTCTCCTTTAAGAGAGCAGCAGCGCATTTGTAGCACCTTTGGTGTTGCAAATGTCTATAGGCGACGATAACCACTTTCCATCAAGTGGGCCATCAATAAATAAAAAAGGTAGTTTTCATTATGAGCCTATGCCCAACTTATTATTATGCTGCGGTCTAAAAACACCATACAATATCTATTGTTCCTATGTACATATTATGTATATGTATACTAATCCTCGATTTAAAAGTTATTTAAACCATCCCTTAAGTTAATTATTCATTATTATTTCTGGGTATGGTCGATAGTGACTCAGATGTGACCCGAATTCTATGTTTATTCTGTCCCATTTCAAACATATACAGTAACACACTAGATTGTTAGTAAATTGACTCTGGAAACACTAGCACACTTCATTAGCGAGGTAAAATAACTAAAGTACACACTCTAGAATTACCAATCTTACTGTTCAATCATAAGGTTGAAATTCATTAAATAACTTACATCAATTATTTACTGATAACACGGGAACGGCTGATAGTAGGGTGTAAAATAACATGCAAAGCTAATTTTGAACCGTAACACCTATGGAATAAGGTTGTAATTTAATACGCAGCTACAGATTCTCCAATAAACGTGATAGACTACACTGATATAAAAATATCGGTTTTGGAAGCGTCATTTTTAAATTGTATGTTTTAAAGGAGGTAATAATTATAATTGTTTCCAAAATTCATTTCGCCAAAATTTGTAGTAATTAAAATTTCTATCAAGTTACAACAATTTTAAATCGAAAATTAATTGAAGTCTGAATTTTTGTAATAAATATTAAAATGTTAACAACTGACATTTGGTTTGGAGATTTTTGTACTTAAATTACTTACAAAAAGCTAGTTGCTTGTATTATTCTCTAAAATTTTAATCCTCCTCATTGAGTAGTATTGTTTATTTTTAGGGTCGTGTCCTTTTACCTACTGCTATTTATTTTCCAACTACGTATCTAACGTTAAATGAACCATACTTTTACCATCATTTAAATATTTTTACCATCTTACAAAATACTGAAAACGCCTAGATTTTGTACGAATATCATAAGTTATAACGTCATATCTTTAACGAATCAAATAAAGTATTATTTATTATTTAAAGAGTAACTAAAATATTTTTCTGATAATATAAGTGTAAAACATAATAGTACTTATTACTAAGAGTCCTAACCTAAAGTATGGTACGGCCCACAATCACTGATATAAACTTCCTATAGATTTTAATTTATAAAAACCTTAATAGAAAATACTATTTACCCAACTAGAGTATTAGAGACACGTTTACTATTCTTAACTGTGTATTTTAAATTAATAATAAAACTATAATGAGCATAAGAATATGGGATTTTTCATAAACGGTATCATAAAATTCCTCCAAGGCCGACAGCACATCGCTAATATCTCTGTTGTTACAAATCTTCATAGGCAATCGAAACCACTTAGGTGGGTTGTCATCCTGGCTACTGTATTCCAGTTATAAAAAATGTCTCCGCTTTTAATAAAAGTTTCTTATGTGACTGCGTCTAAAAAAGTTTAAGCCACTTCTTGTATTACACAATTCCGTGTTATCTATCTCCAGCCCTTTGGCCATCGAATGACGCCAATGTCAATGTCAGCCACAAGGAAGTCAATGTCAGAGCCAATAAAGTCACGTGTACTGACATGCATTTCAATTTCGAAATGGAAATTTAAATTTAGAATGTGACCGGTTAATCATTGTGAATTTAGCGGCATACCACATTTCGCCTCTGCTTCAATAATGTGTTACCTTGAAAATTGAAAACACATTATTGAAGCTAAGAGGCGAATTTATTAATATTGTTACATGCCGTCAAAGAAAGCGCACTGCTGCCTGTTGTAAGCGCAGTCCATTGTCTTCCCGGATTAGGAATTCTTTTGTCTTTTGAATTTGTAATTAAGAAAAACATGCTATTGTCTTTTTACTTGTTTTATAACCATCATTAGCGTCGAACTAATCCTTATTGTTATTGTTTTCGACTTTGTGGCCGTTCGCAAGTGTGCATACTATTTCTTAGCTCAGTCAAGCGACGACGATGCCCCGAAACGAGTAAGACTTTCTCTAGTACTCTCTATTAGCGATATAGACGACGGACTTTGCGCGTTCGAATTGTATTGAATCGTGCAGTGTGAACTGGTTGCATCCAGTTTTATTTGTATTTGTTTTATACGTGTTTGTACAGTTCTAATAAATTCTATAGTAGTTCTAACGGCATTTTTTAATTCGAGTCCTGTAGCTCGTAACAATATTAATGTAGAAAATAATAAAAACTGGCTACATCTTTAGAACTTTTTATCCAAAACTACATTGACATTTATCATGAGTGTCACCTCATGATAAATGTCAATAAAAGAAAACATCTTGACTTAAACTATGCACTGAGATGACTGATGTGTGAAACCCATCAATACATTTTGGATATCTCTGGCATGTATAGTGCCGAATCTCCAATAGAAAATGGAGGTCTGAGCCTGGCTGTGAAACATTTAAGAAATATTGAGAACTTTGTTTATCCCATTCTTTTATTCAAAATAGCTGTTAATTTGTTGTGATTTTTCCTTTCAAAATATCATCCCCTTATTTCTCCACCTTCATGATAGATATTACGAATAAGAAATATCTTATATCCTTATCCGGGATACAATATACGTACTTACCAAAATTTCAATTACTTAGTTTTGAAAAAGCAGCAAATAGAGTTATTCTCGCATCTTTAATATTAGTACGGTTTTCAAATTAGGTTATAAAGTAGGTCTCATTTAAATTCTCATTGCATATTACGTCAAAATTTAAGAGAAATTCTTTAATGGTCGAATACAAGTTATGAAGAATTTAATGTCAAGGTAACAATGGATGCCCACGCAAATGTAGGCTTTCAGAATTCCCCGGTTTGCACCCTTAAGCGTAGGGTTGCCATACATTCCGACTTGAATACTACTAGAGGTACTACTTACTACTACTAGATGTTGTTAGGTCCGCATACGGCTCGGAGCTGCATTACGAACATGCATCCGAGCCTATAGATTTACATCCAGGGTGTCTGAGGATGAATGTCTGATGCACATCCAGGTCCCATGTCTGTAAGGCCTATATAGTTTTTTTTATTACATAAGTGTGAGTTTGACAGACATTGCACCTGATGTCAGGTGAAAATGCAGTCTAAGACGGAGCATGCTTGCGTAAAAGATACCTGTTCCCGCGTGACTTGAAGACATTTAAATTGAATGTTTCAGGAAACACATATGACGTTAAAGAGTTCCACTCCTCAGCGGTACGTATCATAAAAGTAAAAGCATAACGCTTCGTCCGCTTGGTTGGTATTTCCACCATACATCAGTGGCAAGAGCTTGTTCGTCTACTTGTCTGGTGGTAAAAATGTGAAAGAGGCATGAATTCGTGTAATTCCGCATCACACTCGCCCAAATGTATCCTATAAAATACTGACAAGCCTCATAATAGCTGGTTATCGCCTATCAGCTTCCTAGTTTTTTCTTCATTGACTCGAGGTTTTGAACTGGTACTTGGCTCAGCCATCCCTAGGATGAGCAGTACTCCTTACAAGACCGTACTCGTGCGTGGTAGGGACTTTGCAATTAAGGTGGTGTGAAGTACTGCCTCATCTTTGATAGTACCTCTAGTTTTTTGCCAGCTACCTGATCCGGTTAGCTGGACTAGCTGGAGACTACCATCTGGAGCGGACTTTGAAGTATACTGACTCGATAAACCAAATTTATTTAAGTTACTTTTAACTGTAATCTTCGATGCGGGGGCACATATCTGTCACTCCGCACTCGAATGCGTATGGATGCGGGTCTTCTGGTCCCACCCCAGGTTGCCGGTATTCTCGGACCGGTATCCGACTTGGTGATAGTCGTACATCCATTAATAATGTGACAGATTCAGATCCGAAGAGTCCTATCCTTCTGAATGTGAATCTCTAACCTTTAATGGGAATGTGTGAAATATATGACTGTCGTCTGGATTTTGCCGGGATTTTTAGTTAAAATGGTTCGCATAATGCTGTATTTGTTTGCTTGTTACTCTACGGACAGAGAGAGAGGGTTATAGATTATGAGATTATGTGTTTATTTATTTTGGAGATCTATAAAATGTTTATCTAAAAAGCTATATCTTATTTTGATTTTATCAACTCCTTCGTTCTCGGAGTTTGATTCTCTGAATTTCTCTGAACTTTCTCTTCAATAAAATTAAAAAACAAATGAATTTTCTTTAAATTTTATGGATGTCAACCCTATCTTGACATGACTCAAACTACGTATAGGCAATTTAGTCATGAAGCTCTACAAACAAACCGGCAAAAAGTTAATTAGCAGGGTGTTAATATCGATCACGTGACAGCAAATGTCGCCTGGCTTTCAATTGACTGCGTAGCCTTTATTTATTTTGTTCTACCCACAAAAATATTTCGTTTGTATTATATTAATATTCTCCCCTCTCCGTACTCCCCTCAAGGCTAAAATGTTTTCATTCAATTATATGTATATGATATATGGTTTTGATAATTAGATTTTTATTGCACGATTTCAGCAGACAGGCAGGTAGGCCCACCTTATGGAAATCGGTTACCATCGCCTATGAATATTTGTAACACCAAAGGTGTTCCTATGTTCTGTCGCTCTCTAAAGGCAGATTGGATCCTGGCCACTAATGCCGGAACACAATTGAAGGTTGTTATGGCGGCATACTCCAGACCAGGGACGATAGCCATCCAGACTGGCAAATACCCTATCACCTATGGCTATGGGTTGTTTTGTTGCCTCTTACGACAGGCCGCCCGGCCGCAAGCAATTGTATTCTTTCTCTATTCCTGCACGGATCAAATTAAATCTAAAGTTCTTGCAAAATATGAAGAATTACAAAGCGAAGTAGCGGGAGACAAGCGCAAACTGAGAAAACCCCGCCATATGGAACTCCTAGTCTTCCACTCTTGTAAAGTATTAATTAAAGTATAGAAATAAATAAATAAAGAAAAAACTTTATGCGAAGAAATAGCGACGTAATTACATTCCTTATACTTTATTATACACAGAGCATATTTTGAGAATTTGTAGGCCGCATTTTCAGCAAATAAGGTTTCCAGTCAGCATATTGCTGTGCCGGAATGATATCCGACACAACGCTGATTTTCAGTGCAAACCTTCCTTTTAACGTAAAACCCAAAACGACCCAACTTTGTTGATTAAATAATCATTAATAAAACTAATTCTACTTGTATAATATTTAATTAGTAAAACAAATAAATAAATTTTAATAAAACCAACAATAAATACTTTACTTCAAAATTAAAATTAAAATAAATACTCGTGTAAGAACTTGTATCGAATCATTTATTCGAATACAATTCGCTAGAGTGCTTCCCGAGTATTACATTCTGCGTGCCTGCGTCACTGACATGAGACAACAAATGACATTTTACTTCATAACTTATAAAATATTGAATGTGTTATTTTACTGTAAAGATATGAAATGTATAATATTTTTTCCATTGCATAAGTGTATAATTATGTCTGTGTAAGCAAGTGAGTGTTATTTAAACGTAACTGTGCGTGGGACATTTTGAATGTGAATTAAGTTATTTAGGTTACGGTCTAAAATGGTTTTATAAGGTTATCAATTTCCATATAATTTATATATGTAAAAGAACAGGCGTTAAAACAACATCTTATTATCTAACTTTTATATTTTTTCCCTATAAATAATTTTAATTACTTTCCAAACAATAATTAATATGCCATTTGACTTCTTTTACTAATACCTACTGAAGACATCAAAGTAAGCTCGCTTATACAAAATTCATGAGGTTTCAACGTTCTGTAGGTTTATAATTAAAAAAAAATAAGAAAAACAAAACGGACTTGACATTAAAAACCAAAAAATAAAATATTTAACCGACTTCTTTCTACAACATCTCGAAGTCGTTGCCAAGTAAAACATAAAACTTACTATATTTTGTAAATTTGTTGTTGTTCATTTATTTATTTTAGTGTGAAGTCAGTATTGTTTTTGTTAAAAAAATATATTTTACTTTTTAGTTGCGCAAATACTTCAACAGCTTTAGAAATAATACATTAAGCACCTGTAGAAATTGTACAACAGGTATGAGTATACAAATGTACCATCTCACTCTTCGTTGTATTGTTCTTCAACAAGGGTTGCTTTCGATTTCCTTGCGATCCACAAATCAGATCCTGACTTTGTGACTATGGGACCATCTCGCGAGTAAAAAAAAACAATTTGAAAATCGGTCCACAATTGACGGAGAAAAAGCGTATTATACCTACAAAAAAATTAAGCACCTGTATAGAAAGTGTAATACTAACACGTGTATACAAGCTTATTTTTAAATGTAGACACTCGACATTTTTTAGAATCATACACAGTTACGAATAAAGAAAAAAAAAACAAAATTGGTCCACAATTAACGGAGAAATCGCGTAACATGCATATTAAAAATTAAGCGCCACTCATCTGATCCTAAATTGGTAACCATGAGGCTACCTCGGGAATATGCACTTACGAGTAAAGAAAACAATTTGAAAATCAGTTTACAATTGACGGAGATATCGTGTTACGAAGAAGTTGTTTAACAATTTGCCTGACATGGTGACAACGGGACCCAATCGGGAGTATAACCTTTCGATTAAAAGAAAATTTTTGAAAATCGGTCCACAATTAACGGAGAAATCAAGTAGTGAACATACAAATAAAACACAGACGAATTGAGAACCTCCTCCTTTTTGAATTCGGTTAAAAAGTATCTCAATAGGGGAGGGCACTGTCAAATCAACTGGGATACTTTTTATAAACTTTCACAACATCGCAGCCTCATACGAGCGTACACTTTTATCACGTCATAAGTATAAAAGAAGTCAAACACGCCATTAATTATTGTTTGAAATAATTAACAATTCCCACGGGATTCCGAGGATAAAAAGTAGCGCAGATTTTAAATCTAAGAATTTGCTGTCAATCAGCGAAAACCGTAAAAAGTCGTGATAGCGTTAATGGGTAGCGCACGCGTCCGAAACTCAAAGGGCGCGGGTTCGATCCTGGCCGGAACGCATGCACCACTCAGTCAGTTTTCTGATCTAATGTGCGGATTGTTACAATTACCACGTGCTAACAACGGTGAAGGGAAAACATCGTGATACAACCTACAACACATCGAGATAACCGATGTGTCAATCCTGCCCAGCCGCCTTGGACAAGCGTGGCGGGTATACTGTCCGTTCCCTCCATAATGGGAGGCCCGAGCCCAGCAGTGGGATATTTATGGGCTGATATTATACAGCGAAAACGACGTCGAAATTGGCCGAGTAGTTTTTACGTGAAATCCGAACAAACAGACAAACCAACAAGACAAACAAACAAGAAATCTAAAAAAATGCATCGTGTTCTCCGTCGTTTATATAAGTATAGTGTAGTTGTTGTTGGTTTTTTTTTGATAGCTTTAATTTACAGACACGGCACGTTTAGAATTTCATAATATTATAGATGATATGTTAAAAATTAGATAATAAAATATTCTATTAACGGCTGTTCTTTATATGTACAGATATTACATTTTTTTTGTAACAAGTGTCAGCGCCCTTATTAATTATAATAATAATAAATCGGCAGACAAGCACACACACTGTATATCCCCAAATTAAGCAAGTTACGCTTGTGTTATGGGTAATATACAACGGAACATTCTGGGGCCGATCCCAGACACACAGACCATAGTAAATAACGGAGAAAATACGTTTCCGAAATTTACTATACCAGGAATCGAACCCGGAGCCTCAGTGAGGTAAGCCGGCAAAGGCTTAGCCCGCTCAACCACAGAGGCCGTGAAATTGAACAGTCCGTACCCATATTTTGACGTCAAAACACAGTAAATCCGTACAAAATCAAGGAGGCTCTAAACTTTTGGATCATGATAAAGGTATCTTAGTTGATCCTATCAAATACCTATTGGCTAATGGAATTTTGGGATACGGGTAAATATTTTCAGCGACTAAACCGCTGTTAATGTAAAAACTTCTGTGTATAATGTTTGATGTTATTTTCCAAAAGTTTTTCAACGTATCTCAAATTCAACAGGACGTTCAACGTGTTAGATATTTAAAATATACATTATTCATAAACTTTGAAAGCTTGTCGCTGCGGTAGTTACAATATAAAGGCCTTGATAGACGATCCGATTTGTTGTAGGTATTTGTAACGGACAGAGAACACCCCTCTGACCCCCCCTCTGTCAGAGCTCACCTTCCCCGCGCCCCGCATACCGCTGACGCCCGTAACTAGCACAATTAGCAGCTAGGCGTTCGGACGAAAAATGCGAGTTAAGGAGCAGCCGTTTTATATCTGACGGGTCGATACGCCAGGAACGATGTGATCTCCCGCGACATAAGCATCTTAATCGTGGAGGAATTCGCGGCAATGTCAGCCGCAATAGACACCTCCACGGAATCGCCCCCTACACACGCGGCCATCAAACAACGACGAACTTCGAGTGCGCTAGCTATCGACCCCCAGTTAATTCATCCGCCGGGATCAGGGCGATGTTTGAGAGGTCGCGAAACTGCTCCATGCCGTAGAAAGGCCACCAGATGCCATAAATGGCCACCTCAAGCCTGAGATAGCCATTGGCCACCGCAAATTGACCGGCGCGAGCCACCGACACCCTTGCGTCAGGTGGCTCCCGTACCACGTTACCAGAGGGTAGTTGCTCTGGTGCTCACACCGAGGCAAACAGCATCAGCTCGAGACCCCATACCATGCTAACACAGAGACAGACCCGATGACCTTACTATTAATATTCTCTCTGAAGACATTACATAGATTCTACTCTAGACTCTCACCATTATTACGTCGTGTTCTCTCTCTCTCTCTCTCTCTATGTATAATTTTAAACTAGTAATTACCTTAGTAAACTATTATAATTAACTTAAAATACAGTCCAATATCGAACATCGAGTTTTTATTCAACCAAGTGTGGGGTATCCAACCAACACAGTTTGTCAACTCAGCAGTATTGCGCTTAGCCGCCCATTTACTTGAGCCACCACCTCAGTCCACCTCATCATTCACAACTCCACATAAGCAACTGGGATGGAGGGGATGGGACAAAATGAGAGCCCCCCAAAAATATAACCACAGTAATAAATATAACAAATAAAATCGGCAAGTGGGTATCCATGTTCTGACCAGGAGGCTGTATTACTTCGTGGATACGTAGGCGTAGGGCAGTCGGGTGAGGAGAATAAAATCACGGGTTTACACGATCTCTAATATTTAACCAAATTACGAAATACAGTATTGCAAATGCATATAGTGATTTAATTATCCAATCTACGACGACCCTCCACCGGACACGTAATTTTCGAGTAAAATATTAACAGACTAGAGTTTACCAACCTCTTGTTTAAAGAGCAGGTGGTACAGATTATATTGTATTAATTTTTTATGTATTTGCTCCCGGAAGATTCACTTCATTTTATATCACAAACTATCCCATCCCCGTCTATCTGTAAACTACATAAATTACAAAACTTGACAAAAATAACAAAATAGACAAAATGGACGAAATTAACGAATTGGACGAAATGAACAATAATGACGAAACCTATCCGTCTTTCTGGGATAACCTTTACATAAATCTATCCCATTATCCGGGATGAAAAATATTCTTTGGCCACCCTCGGTATTAAAATTACATATGTACAATGTCCAATAGTCTTGCCATAAAAACATAAGAAACAGTCAGACAAATATATTTTTATCCCGGAAACTGTCTCATTTTTGGGATAAAAAGTATCCTATGTTCATCCTCGGCATCGAAAGCATACATATTGAGTTTCAACCAAATCGGTCCCGTAGATTTTCCGTGAAAGCGTAACAGACAGAGCTACTTTCGCATCTATGACAATAGCCTCGCTAGAAGATCTTCCTTTGAGACGGAGAAGCATTCCATCTCGCTCCTCCACCTAGTAGTCGGGAGCTCGGGACACATCCGTAAACTGGCGACCCCGACGTGATGAACACGCAATGTTCACTTCCAAATAGTTTCAATCTTCAATTAGTCATTTAACCTTCAATCAAGTAAATTCAACTTTCAATAAGGTCAAGATCTTAAACTACCTTCAATCAAGTCTCAAAAATTAACTTCAAGATTTCCCTTCAACCTTGGAGGCTTGAGCCTCCAACTCCATAGAACTTCAATTCAATCTCAACTTCAAGCACCATCATCAGTACCACAGTCCCCGCATAACTTAGACACGGGTTTTTGAATTCTGTTACGAGAAACTCTTTATACGACTGAAAGATATTTTACTAGGGTTAAAATAAAGCCAGTTTTAAGATCGAAGTTATATTCAAGAGTCTTATATCAAGAGTCTTATGTCTTATATCCAGCATCAAAGCACTCTCTTCATTGGTAACAAAATTACTTAAGTGTTCCACTACATGACCTTGACAACTGACACGTGTACATTGCCACCCTAAACAATAACAAGTAATCCGATTATCGACTAAAAATCTCAATTTCGTAGAATAATTATGGAAGTATCTTCAAATTTCTAAAATTCAAAATATAGAATATTATTAGTAAATAATTGCTTAATATTATGAAGAAAACATTTTCAAGAAATTCCAAATATAATATCAAACCAAGAAGTTTTTAAGATTATTGTTGTTGTGATTGTTCTAAGATTATAATCCAACAAACAAAAACAAAGAAACCCCTCGCTTGTTCATGCTTACGATTTTTATTTATATCTTGTAATCTTGTACTCAGTATATTTTTATTTAAAAAAATACAAAAGAAACAAAGATAATAACAAAAACGCGTGGTGTTTTTTTACTCATAAACAGGCAGGCCTATCTAATAGAATATCGTTACTTACCGTCCCCTGTGGACGTTTGCAACATCAGGGGCGTTGCCAATGAGTTTCTAGCCTCTAAGAGCGACTGAAACTTGGTTACTGATGCTAAAATTTAATGTAAGATATTATTGTGGTATGCGTACCTAGGGATCCAGACGGGCAAACGCCCGCTTTGATCTAGTTTGGTTTGGTCTTCACACAGCGTAGATACGTATGTACACCGCGTCAGGCGTCTCAGAGAGACCACTGTACTTAAATGTACTGACACACATGCTCATAATGAAGCATGCTTAAAACTAGCATGCTCCGCAGCTGCTCACATTTGTTAGCAATAAGCATTTTCCTAAATAACAATCGCCATGCTGACAGCAAACCTTTTTTAAATCTTTATTTATTTAAAGGGTTTTCTCAAATAAAAAATGTTACCCCCATTATTGTTCACAAAAATAAATAAAAAGTAACATTAATAATTAATCTCTAAGACTCCTACAAAAATAATTTTTAAAAGCATTCTGGCCTCATCGGATACCGGCGAGGCCAGAATACTGTTAAAGAATAAATTACATGTTCTAGCTCCAAATTTGTTACGTCTCTGAGGCTCGACGCGCCCATATTCTGCCAAAATATGATGAACATCTTCTCTGATTCTACGTGCAGTGCAATTAGGAGAGTTAACTTTACGCATCATGTAACCAAATAAATTCAGTGGGACATGACCAGATCTAAACCTCAGTGCCGTAACAACAGCTTGTCATGTATTTCTGTTCACATCAAACCAAGCGGAGCGAGGGAGAGATGGCTGGACCACTATATACCATATAACTTTCGTTAATGATCTTTTATCAAAACATTATGACCAAAAATTCACGCATAAATATCTGATTATAGGAGTAATCTCGTCCAGACGCGCTCGAATTACACCCCCTACCACCCGCGCCTCAGGTAGCATGCTCGAAATTCAAAGGACTCTTGATTTTTGAGTATGAATGTTTCGACACACATGTTAGTAAGTAGCAATTGCTCAATAACAGCATGCTTTCGTGCTAGTATTGACCATGTCTGTCAGTAGCTTTATCCATTTTCACAATAAGCATCCGTCGCTCGCGTAGTGTCACGCCGTACACAGCCTACGGCGTTAGCCTTACCAGGTCATTCAGCGCTTATAAGGATACGAATACCTATACTTTTTATGCTTACTCTAAAATGGGGTAGTTGACACATTCGAGAATCACAATAAATTCTGAAACAACATTCATATTAAGGAGCGAACGTTCAAATACCATGTCATCATCATAACTTTAAAATGCCATGTTAAAAATAATTTTAATTACTGTTTAAACTATAATTATAATACTCTATTTGACTGATAACAGTCTACATCTTACTATATTTTAAATCTGTAACTGTCATTTTAAAGTAATAGGTTGGGGAAAAAGTCTTTTCGCATATAGTATGTATGAACTTGTAATAAGATCTTTTTGGCTATACCATTTGTATCTGGCTGGTTTTGGTATCATTAAAAAGTTTTAATTTTCAAGAAAAGAATTCCAAATTCAAATTAGGAAAATGTGTGATTTTCATGTTTTCTTATTGTTAAAATGAGTGAATCTAATGAAGAAATTCGATACATTTTAAAATTTTACTACAAGAAAGGTAAAAATGCAACAGAAGCCGTGAAAAAAAAATGTGATGTTTATGGACCTAATGCAGTATCTGTGAGAGTAGCGCAAATTTGGTTTAAGCGTTTTCAATCCGGAAATTTTGATATCAAAGATGCACGTCGCTCTGGTCGCCCTGTTACGGACAAAATTGATGCCATTTTTGAAAAAGTGGAGCAAGATCGGCATATTAGTAGTTACGATGTAGCTGGAGAACTGGGAATTGACCACAAAATGGTTTTGGCGCATTTGAAAAAAGCTGGGTACACAAAAAAGCTCGACATTTGGGTGCCTCATGAGCTCACTGAAAGAAACCTAATGAACCGTGTACTCATTTGTGATTCTTTATTACGACGTAATGAAACCGAACCATTTTTGAAGAAGCTGATAAATGGTGATGAAAAGTGGATCACGTACGACAAGAACGTGAAGAGATGATGAGATTAAAGCAAAAAGTTGAGAGAAAGCGGCCGGAATTAATCAACAGAAGGGGTGTGGTTTTTCACCATGATAACGCTAGACCTAAGACATCTTTAGCCACTCAGCAAAAATTACGAGAGTTTGGCTGGGAGGTATTAATGCATCCGCCGTATAGTCCTGACCTTGCACCTTCAGATTTTTACCTGTTTCGATCTCTGCAGAATTCCTTAGGCAGTGTCAGGTTAACATCACGAGAGGACTGCCAAAACCACTTGTCGCAGTTTTTTGATCAGAAGCTTCAAAATTTTTATAGCAATAGAATCACGTCCCTACCTACAAGATGGCAAAAAGTTATCCAACAAAATGGCACCTACATACTTTAGTCAAATATAAATAAACTTTATAAAAAAACCTTTTGAATTTTTATACAAAATCCGAAGAGACTTTTCCCCCAACCTAATATGTAATGTCAAATTTTATTTAATTGTAGTGTAGTTTCATTTTTAAGATGGTTTAGTTTATAATTTAATTTTATTTTTTAAGTCAGTTTTATTTTCCCACTGTATAAAAATTTGATAAAAAGTATTTATCTCGATTAATTTAACTGTTAATTATTGTCATAAAAGCAAGACACACGCATAATTATTGACATAAATACTGTTACATGCCGTTAAAGATAAGCCGCACAGCTTATTGTAAGCGCAGCTTACTATCCTCCCGGATTAGGGAATCCTTTGTGTTTTGAATTTGTAACATGCTATTGTTTTTCTAATTGTTTTATAACCATCATTAGCGTCAAACTAATCCCTATTGTTATTGTTCTCGACTTTGTGGACGTTCGCAGCTGTGCAAATTAATATTTCTTAGAAACTCAGTGTGCGCCTCCAACTTCTTTGTACTGTATAGTTAGTATAAGACGATGCCCGAATGGAGGGGCGGGTAGTCAAGCGACGACCACGAAGCGAGTAAGACGCTTTCTAGTACTCTCGATTAGCGATATAAACGACGAACTTTGCGCGTTAGAATTATATTGAATAGTGCAGTGTGAACTGGTAGCATCCAGTTTTATTTGTGTTTGTTTTATACGTGTTTGTACAGTTCTAATAAATTCTACAGTAGTTCCAACGGCATTTTTAATTCGAGTCCTGTAGCTCGTAACAATACTAAAGGAAATTGAATTAAATAAAGTACATTGTTAGATATTCACGTTCATTTGTTTAACCTCTGTATAAGATTTTATAAAATCCTACCGTGTGTAGTCGCTTCAGACATACTAAACTTTTAGTCAACTGGCATTGAGCTTTGTACATGATTAAATTGTGAACGCTGTAATAAGGGTATTTTCTCACAAAACTGAACACCTATGCTATAGATTGTATAGGAAAATTTTTCACTTTGTAATGTAGCAATAGTTAGACAGGCATCAGCATGTGCAGAAATCGTCGCTTACCTCGCCCCCGCCGCGTCTCTTGTTTTTCCCGCATCGGCAGAGCGCAGGGGCCCCGCGCCTTTAAAAAGTGGGTCGTATGACTGTTATATATAATTATAGTGTATTATCTATGCGCATGACAGTCGTGCTTATTATCTATGGTCGTGCTTATGAGTCAATGCAAGGCACACGCGCGTCCCAGCTCCGGTGCCCGCGCGAGTGTATCTAGTGCTTATTTCAGTCTTTTTTTGTTATTCTCATGTGTTTTATGCTAATGTCAATAAATAATGTTAATAATGTTACAATTTTTATTTTTTCAGTTGCTTTATTTATTTAACAGTAAAGTTCTATTATTATCATCATATTAATATCAGCTAATAAATGTACAAATGTCCCAATGCTGGACTCAAGCCTCGCCATTTTAAGGGAAATGTTGATATACCCGCAAGCATGGTTAAATATTCATATAGATTTATTTTTTTTTGTTAATCGACAAAAACACACACATTATATGTCCCCAAATTAAGCAAGTTACGCTTGTGTTATGGCTAATACAACGGACTACTCTAGGGCCGATCCCAGATACCCAGACCATAGTATATAACGAAAAATTCGGACCCGCTGCATTGCAGCGAGGTAGGCCTTTTTTTTACATGGTCAAATGCGTTGCCGCACCGTCAGCCGTAAGGGGGATGTCACGGCCGGTGTGTGGGGCTCCCCCGACGCCGATTAATCAGTACGACCGGCGCCGGGTATACCCACTAAAACCCCATGGGAGCCTTCTTCCGCCTGAGTGCCGGGGTCACGGTATGTAGCTGTGGCCTTTATCCGCGACCCCGGCGGGTGGTGGGCCGCCTCATAAGCAGAGGCGGCCTCTCCTGTGTGTGAGCCGGGGAGATGGAGCTACCCCGGCTCTGAGAGGGTCGCGCGGCTACCTCTCGCGCCCTCTCGCGGCATTAGTGCGGGCGGAGGCCTGGCTGGGTCCCCCCAGCGAGGTAGGCCTAGGCTTAGCTCACTCAACCACAGAGGCCGTCAAATATTACCACGCTATTCACATAGCTATTAGTGAAATCCCTATTAATTAATTAATATTATAAATGCGAAAGTAACTCTCTCTCTCTGCCTGTTCCGTTTTCACGAAAAAACTACGGGACCGATTTGGCTGAATCTCAGTATATATATATTTTCGATGCCGAGGATGAACATAGGATACTTTTTATTCCGAAAAATGGGATAGTTTCTGGGATATAAATATTTTTGTCTCTCTGTTTGTTATCCTTTTATGGAAAGACTATTGGACCGATTTGGCTGAAACTCGGTACATATGTAATACCGAGGGATACTTAGGGATGCTTAGGGATTTTGGGATAGTAAAGGTTATCCCGGAAACTGGGATAGATTTGGTGATTTTGTCCATTTCGTCCACTTGGCCCACTTGGTCCACTGGGTCCTTTGGGTCCATTGGCTCCCCTTGGTCCACTGGGTCCACTTGGTCCACTTGGTCCACTTGATCCACTTGGTCCACTTGGTCCATTTCGTCCATTTTGTCTACTTTGTAATTTTTGTACACTTTTGTCATTTATGTAGTTTACAGATAGACGGGGGATGGTATAGTTTGCGATATAAAATGAAGTGAACCTTCCGGGGGCAAATACATAAAAATTTAACTAATACAATGTAACCTGTACCGCCTGCTTTTTAAACAAGAGATACGCACTAGAGGTAAACTCTAGTATAGTATAAAACA